>OY725320.1:51759290-54315842 GCA_963242795.1 Inga leiocalycina
GACTTTTCCACCATAATTTTTCCAAAGTAAAAATTGAAAAACTCATTTTCAATGAAGGTGATATCACTATCATATTCTCATCGACATCGACGTGCCGTAAATGGAATTGTTGAGAGAAATAGTGCTGTGAACATAGTTGCCAAAATTAAAGAACAACTAAAAGAGGTGAAAAGCGAAAGTGAAAAAGAAGAATGAGGAGGGGGGGGGGAGAGCGAAGTGGGGGGAAGAGGTTGCCATCTTCTCTTTCTCCCTACCTTATTGTCGATCTTGCCTCCTTTAATGAAGATAACATCGTCATCCTACTCTCACCGAGTTGCGATGACGATGGGGAAAGATCGCAACAATTCCATTTATGGCACGACGGTGAGAGTAGGATGACGACGTCATCTTCATTGAAGATGAGTTTTTCAATTTTTGGGTTGGAAATATTATGGTGGACAAGTCGGGGTGCTTTTTTTTTTAGATTTAGAACAATCAAAAGATCACATTTGAATCCAGTAAGAGAACCGTCACTTTTAACCCATTTTTGAAAATTTATGATTACTTTTGCACCTAAAATAAGTTTATGATGATAGATGCACTTTTGAGAAAAGTTTATGGGTATTTTTGCCCCTTAAACCATTTTGAGTGAACGGCCGTTTGTTAATTTTAACGGCAGTATCACTTTTGCTCCATTTTTGAAAATTCATGGCTATTTTTGCACAAAAACAATTTGTGGTGGTGGATACACTTTTGAGAATAAGTTTCAATGTAGTTTTGCCCCTTAACCCTAGTAATAATAAAATAAAATGATTAAAATACAAAGAAAGTGTTAGTAAACCAGGGAAAAAATGAATGCCAAAAAAAGAAAAAAAAGATAAAATACATTTACTAATTATGTGGATATCCATTGACTTTTGACTTTCCACATTCTAGTCACCATTCATGAATATCAATTGGGAAACTAAAAGACAATTCAATGAACATTCATATGCATTTATTGTAACTTAGTGGTAACATTTGGTGGTAAACCTTATAGGCCTATAAATAGAGGTCTTGTGCTAGCATTGTGAACATATACAAGTAAATGAGAATTACTCCCCTCTTTCTCTCTTGAATTTCTTTCTTATTTTATCTCTCGCTCTCTTATCCCAGATATCTTTTATTTTTATAACACGTTAGCAGCACGATTACTCCAACAAAGGTATCCTTCTCTCAGAGTTATCTTGACAATTTCCTCTACTTTCTTTTACCATATCTTTATTTGATCTTGATCTATATGGGATACTCTAAGCCACTATATGGAATTAAAGAAATACTTTACTGATTATTATAAATATGGGGTTCCATGGCTAAGATTGAAGATTGTTATTCTTTTTATATCTTATTTTAATCTCCTTTACAAATTCTTCTATATTATTGATATTGTTATTTTAGTATGGCCAGAAGCCATACACCTCTGATTTCATGTTTTGAAATTATATGGCCATAAGCCATATTGCTTTAATTTCATATTCTGAAATCATATGACCAGAAGTCATATTGTTCTGATTTCCTATTATATGGCCAGAGGCCATATTCCTTTTATTCCTATTTTGAGATTATATGACAGAAGTCATATCACTTTGATTTCTTATTTTAATATATTATGGCCAGAAGCCATATTCCTTTAATTTTTATCTTAATATTATATGGCTAAAAGTCATATACTTTTTCATCTTTTATTTTTATTGGAGGCTAGAAACCATATAACGTTTATTTATCCTAAAGATAAAATGCCAAAAGTCAAATAATTCTAATTTCTCATCATTGGCCTGAAGCCATAAAGATTTTAATTTTTTTAATATTTTATTTTATAAATTATTTCTTGTCTTTATGAATGTACTATTATTATTGTTAGTGTTTTTATATTTCAAATTTTAATTATTATTTCTTTAATTAGTCTAAACTATGTCAAACCTTGCAAAACTTGAATTTATGGCTCTTAACATTACTTGAAAGAACTATTTATCTCGGATGTTGGATACGAAAATCCATATGAATGCCTATGGTCTGGAAGACACAATTAAAGAAGGGAATCAATCATCTAATCAAAATAAAGCCAAATCTATGATTTTTCTACACCACTATTTGTATAAAGGTCTAAAATTTGAATATTTGACTATAAAAGACCCACTTGTTCTTTGGAACAATTTAAAAGAAAGATATGACCACCAGAAGATAGTCATCCTCCCTAAAGCTCGTTATGATTAGATACATTTGCATTTGTAATATTTTAAATCTGTGATCGAGTATAACTCAGCCATATTTAGGATTACTTCTTAATTAAAATTATGTGGAGAGAATGTTACTGATGAAGATATGTTAGAAAAAACATTCTCCACATTTCATGTATCCAATTTGCTCCTACAGCAGCAATATCGTAAAAAGGGTTTCAAGAAATATGCTAAATTAATTTCTTGCCTCCTTATGGCTGAACAGAACAATAAGCTTTTATTGAAAAATCATGAATCTCATCCAACATGCTCGACTCCATTCCCAGAAGTGAATATAGTAACAAATGAATCTAAAATTGTGATTAAGGGTTAATAACTTTAAAGTGATGTAATTAATGATAATTAAGCACTTTTGAAGCAAATGGTATATTGTGATGTAAAATGTGTTTGATAGATGGTGATAGATGTGTCATGGCAATCAGGGGTAAAATGGTAAATTTACCGATCGATTGGTCAGTTATGGGAGAGGAAACTCCCTAGTAATCAAGATCAATGGCTAGTATTGAAAGAACAAGAGGTGGAATCCTATGCCTGCAAGTCCATGTGGAATCATAAAAGGAAACACAAAATCTTGACATGTGGCAAGATATGGACCTTTGGATCAAGGTCAAAGTTTCAAACTTAATTTTCTCTTCCCTCTCTCTCTCAAGTCGGTTAAGAAGCTTGGGAAGAAGGGAAAATGTGATCATCATCCTCTTATTTCATTTATCTTTCATCATTCTCCATTTTCGATGCACAAGGAAGGAAAGAGAAAGAAGAAAACTTGAGGTATGTGCTCTAAATGACTTCACATGCTCAAACATTCTTCATTGATGTTGTTCAAGAGGTTTAGAGCTTGACCTTTATGGTTTCAGAATTTTCATTGGTGGTATTTGAGAGATTGTGAAGTTTGAGAAGTTGAGGAATCAAGGAAACCACGTTTGGGAAAGGAAGAGGTAAATATTTAATGCATTTTGGTAAAATTGTTTTAGCCATTGGTTTGGTTTTGTAAATTCTGGATTTTTGCCATGGTTTCTTGTGATTTTAGAAGATATGAATTAAATGATGTCATGTGATGGAATAGATGCCAAATAGTGTATGGGAGTCAATGATTTTGGTTTGGATTTGAAAAGAGGAAGTTTGGCAAATTGTGGTTTTGGGTGATCTAGTGATCTAGAGATGGGAATGTGTTGTTTGAGTGGGAGATTGGTTGTTTTGGGTTTATCAATAGGTTCTTTGTGTTAAAATAAATGAGAATGAGCTGTAGAACAAGTCTTAGGACCATTGGTAGCAAATTGGTCAATTCTGGAAAACCATATCAGTTGCTGCAATTTGGCATCTAATAGGCATCACTCGAGTGAGGGAGGATCTCACTCAAGCACGACATGAAATTCTGGGAATTTTAGTTAAGTCTCTAGGCAGAAATCGCGAGCACACTTCCTAACTTGCAAGTGAGATATGATCCTGCTTGAGTGAGCATGGGCATGCTCGAGTAAGGTCTTGCCTGGAAGTAGTCTGTGCTCTCGGTCAAACACTCTTGGTGTTGCACTTCTTAGTGCTCGAGTGCACTTGAGGTCATTGCTCGGGTGCAGCTTCTTGTGCTCGAGTGAGGGTGAGAGATATTTTAAGGATTTGCTCTCGGGCAAACACTTTCTGTGTTTCATTCGTTGGGACTTGAGAACCATTGAGGGTATCACTAGAGTGAAGTGGTTGTCACTCGAGTGAGGCAGCCCAAAATTGGTGTTTTACATCTGAAAAAGGTATCTTCTGGGTAGTTTCTTCCAACCCTTTGGGGATATGTTTAGGCCTATTATATCCGCCTAAAGAGTCAAAATTATAACCAACATAAAGTATTATGAAATTTGGAAACTTGGAAAAGAGATTGACCTATTGTCCCTATTTTGGTTTATAGGATTTGATATCTGCCGTCCTCGTGAGCCCACTGAGCCAGCAAATGTTAGGAAGGAACGAGGTAGTGACTTTTCTTTTATATCATATATGATGCATTGTATGTGTATTATATCATTGATTTGTGATGAATCATATGCTACGACATTTTATGTATATGTGTAAACACCGTCATACCAATAGTCCCTGAGTAGCTAACAACAGATCGGGTAAGGGTTGTGTGCCTTCCCGGGGGAGAAAGGGAATGCGGATGAGGTGTGATATATGTGATTATGAGGGCCGAAAGGCTAATTGTGGGCTGAAAGGCTATTTGTGAAGGCCGACGGGCCATTTGTGGAAGCCGGATAGCTATATGAGCTATAAGGCTATGTGTATGCACTGCCATGCGAACAGTCCTTGAGTAGCTAATAATGGTTCGGGTTAGGATGGTGTGCCTTCCTGATAGAGAAAGGGGATGAGGGTGGAGTATGAGTTGTGCTACTGCTGCTGTATGATGATTTGCTTACATGCTGTGTGTTTGTGTGTGGTATAAATGTTTTGTTACTACTGGGATTCTCTTGAATCTCACTCTTTCCTTAAACTAATCTTTCAGACAGGGCAAGTGGCTCCAAGGAGAAGCGCATGACCCGGAGTAGTTAGAACCCTGTAAGGACATTTTCTTCTGGATATGTCGGTTAATCATGTTGGACAGAGATCTTGTAAATTATTTTGGGGTTGTAACTAGTAGTTGAATATAGTTGTGTAATCCCCTATTTGGGAATTGTAAACCTTGGAGTGAACGAATGGAACCCAGGGGTTGCTGGGATTGCTATTAGATATTCTGATATAAATGAATGTAAATTAACTGCACAGGTAATTATATTCGATAATTGAACTTAAGACTGGAAAAGGAAAGAAGTTTTGAAAATTTTATGAAGTCCAAACTACTTAGTGGGCGTGTTAATGAGTTTCAAACTATCCGACGGTCTCTAACCCCTTTTTTCTTACTATGTGTTATCGAATCTTAATTATGCTAATTAAGGTAGGGGGTTACATTTGACGTGGCTACAGCTGTGGGTGTAACCCCCTTCCCACCTTAGGCCGGGATTTAGTTCTTAAACTCAAAATCAAGTTGTACTTAGAGACCATATTTTGAAATGGGACTTATTAAGACAATCTATTGCCCAAAAATCGGATTTGCAAAAACATTTTTCAAACCTTATTCACAATGGTGTCAAGTTCTCAATACAAAATAATACTAGCCTGAACAGGTGGATTCCATTTACAGATATCAGAGTGCAAATAAATTCCCGACTCACTCGGGTTTCATTCATTAGATAAGGGATTTACAAAGGCACAAGCCACAATTCAATACCCTTAACTTGGGGATTACACAAAACTATACTACCAATCCCATTTTACACAATTATTTCCCAAAAACATCCAATAGATATACAATTCCAAAATCTACAATGATAACCATTAACCCCAAAATATACTCCTAAACAGGAGCTCTAACTACTCTTCGTCGCCCGCTTGCCTCTCGATCCTTCAGCCCTGTCTAAAATGGTTAATTTTGGGAGACAATTATGTATGTTGGGATTGATAGTATAGTTTTGTGTAATCCCCAAGTTAAGGGTATCGAATTGTGGGCTTTGTGCCTTTATAAATCCCTTATTTAATGAATGGAACCCGAGTGTGTCGGGAATTTGTTTATACTCTGATATTTGAGAATGAAATCAACTTGTACAGGCCATTTAGTATTGAAATGTGAATATGAGACCATCATGAACATGTTTTGTAAAAGTTTTTGTAAGCCCTGATTTTGGGAAGTTTGGCTTCGTTTAAGTCCCAAAATCTATTACGGTCTCTAATTCCATATTAATTACATTTTACGAACTAATCTCAGCCTTAAATCATGAAGGGGGTTACATTTGTGGTATCAGAGCTATAGTTCCTGGCAAGGTGAGGATTTGCTAGGATAGCTCCTTAGTTGACCTTAATCCTTTGAGTTTAAGGTAGCTTATTGATTGATAAGTGCTTGTTGCGTATACACATGAGTATTTCTACTGATTGTGGATTGAGATGAATTTTATGGATTATGTGTATACATTGGTTAAGGTATTGACGTGGTGAATCATTTGTAGTGATAAAGACGAAATGGTTCGCCCTCTTACTAGAGTCAGGCAACAGGACCCAGAGGTGGAGGAACTTAATGACAATCCTCCTGATCCCATACGAGAGATGATGGATCTCGTACGGGAACAAAGGGACATGATAGCTGAGCTGAGAGAAGAGCTCAAAGAGGAAAGGGCCAAGCGAAATGAAGGAAGGGCCCAGTCAACTCATGAGGAGACTCAACCAGAGACTCATCATGAGGAGACAGCTGAAGGGTCCAATGGATCTCATGAATCCCCACCTCACACGGTACCTAATCAAGAGTCTCTAGGGGTACCGGCTCATAAGGAAAGAGACTTGAATTCTTGGGTCTCCAAGTTTTGCAAGCATATGCCTCCGGTGTTCAGAGGGAGGTTTGACCCCCAAGCTGCTGAGGACTGGTTGAACCGGTTAGAAAAGATTTTTGAAGTCCTCGAGTGCCCTATAAAGGTGAAGGCAAAACTAGCTGTGTATAAGCTAGAAGGGGATGCCGACCGGTGGTGGAGGAACATCGCCACTTCATTGAAGAACCGGAATGTACCATTGACTTGGGAGGTATTTGAAGAAAAATTCAATGAAAAGTATTTCCCTAAGTCGGTGAGGCTTAAGAAAGAATCTGAGTTCCTAGCTATCAAGCAGGGAGATACGGAGAGCTTTGACAAGTATCTTTCCCGTTTCACTCGATTGTCACGGTATTCTGCCTATCTTCGGGAAAGAGATAATGAGGAGTGGAGCTCCGCTATGCTAATCCGGGGATTGAGGTGCGAATTGGAGAAGAGGTTAGCTGCTCATCAGTTTACTAACTTCAATAAAGCCGTGGAAGAGTGTAGAATTGTTGAGTATAATCTGAGAGAGCTGTACCCATCCAAGGGTAATGTTAGCCGCAGTGAGCCTAGCAAGGCTAATACTTCCCAGAAGCGGAAGGGGCAAGGATCCTCATATGGAGGTGGTAGCAAGAAGCCCTACCAACCTGGGGGTCGTAGTGATCAGAGATCTCCAGCAGGACCAATGTGCAATCAGTGCAGAAAGTACCATCTGGGAAGAACTTGTGCTGGAGAGGTGATTTGCTTCAACTGCAAGCAAGTGGGTCACATCTCTACTAAGTGCCCACGACAGCCGGCAGAGCAAAGGCCCAGGAATCAGGGTCGAGTGTTCACGATAACACATGAGGAAGCCCGGAAGTCGCCTGAATTGATCCAAGGTAAAATTTTTCTTGGTGATAATGAGTTAGATACTTTGTTCGACTCGGGTGCAAGTCATTCGTTCATAGCTTATGACTGTGTAAAGCGCCTGGGATTGCATGTGCATAGACTACCATTTGATTTGGTGGTGTCGACGCCGATGGGTGTCAAGGCCGTGGCGGCCGAAGCCTGTTTAAATTGTGTGATAGTTGTTGAGGGTCGTGAATCTACAGTAGATTTAATCTGTTTGCCACTTCAACAATTGGAAGTTATTTTGGGCTTTGACTGGTTGACAGCAAATGATGTATTGCTTGATTGTGGTAATAAGATGATTACTTTCCGTAGTGCACAACGGGATAGCAATGTAAATGCCAGTTTGAACTTACTTTCAACGGCTAAAGCAGAGAAATATCTTGAGAAAGGATGTCAAGGGTATATGGTGTTTTTCTCCGTTCAGGGAGAGTCAAGTGAAGCCATAGAGAGTATACCTGTGGTAAATGAATTCCCTGAGGTATTTCCAGACGATCTTAGTGGATTGCCTCCAGAAAGGGAAGTGGAATTTCCAATTGAGATTATGCCTGGAGCTGGTTCGATATCGAAAGCCCCATATCGTATGGCCCCGAATGAAATGGCGGAGTTGAAGAAGCAAATTGAAGAATTGCTTGAGAAAGGATTTATCAGACCCAGTGTATCGCTGTGGGGAGCTCCAGTGTTATTTGTGAAAAAGAAAGACGGAAACTTGAGGCTTTGTATCGATTATCGAGAACTTAACAAGGTAACTGTTAAGAATAAGTATCCTCTCCCAAGGATTGATGACCTGTTAGATCAATTGTCTGGCTCGTGCGTATTCTCCAAAATTGATCTAAGGTCGGGATATCATCAATTATGTGTGAAGGCAGCGGACATTCCAAAGACTGCTTTCAGAACAAGATATGGGCACTATGAGTTCCTTGTGATGCCCTTCGGTTTGACGAATGCATCGGCAGTATTAATGGATTATATGAATCGCATCTTCCGACAGTATCTTGACCAGTTTGTGGTTGTGTTTATCGATGACATCTTGATCTACTCCAAGAGTAGGGAGGATCATGAGCAACATTTGAGAATCGTGTTGAGAATTCTGCGAGAAAAGCAACTCTATGCCAAACTGAGCAAATGTGAGTTTTGGCTTACGGAAGTGAAGTTCCTTGGCCATGTGATCTCTCGAGACGGGGTATTGGTGGATCCCAGTAAGATGGAAGTAGTACTTGAATGGAAAAGACTAGAAACTGTTTCTGAGATTCGCAGCTTTCTGGGTCTTGCTGGTTATTACCGGAGGTTCATTCAGAACTTCTCGCGTATTGCATTGCCGATGACCAAGCTCACGAGGAAGGATCAACCGTTTTTGTGGGATGAACGTTGTGAGCGGAGTTTCACTGAGCTGAAGGAGAGATTGACTACGACACCAGTGTTGATTATACCTGATCCCAGTGAGGCTTACGTCGTGTACAGTGACGCGAGTAAGAAGGGTTTAGGGTGTGTCCTAATGCAGCAGGGACATGTGGTGGCCTATGCCTCTCGACAGCTGAAACCGCATGAGATGAACTACCCCACTCATGATCTGGAGCTTGCGGCAATTGTGTTTGCATTGAAAATTTGGCGTCATTACCTGTATGGTGTGACAGTGGAACTGTACTGCGACCACAAAAGTCTCAAATATCTGTATGATCAGAAAGAGTTGAACATGAGACAGCGTCGGTGGATGGAGTTGCTGAAAGATTATAACCTGGAGATCAAATATCATCCGGGTAAGGCTAATGTCGTCGCGGATGCTTTGAGTCGGAAGGCGGTGCTAGTGGCAACAATGATGATCCAGGAATGGAAACTGATAGAGGATTTTCGGGATTTGAATCTCTCGAAGGAAATCCTGTGTGCCAGTTATGGTGTGGTCCAAGGGGAGAATGACCTGAGGACTGAGATTGAAGAGGCTCAAATGCATGATGAGCTAGCCCAGTCGATCCGAGCTAGGATTGAGCGAGGGGAGACTCGAGATTATGACTTGTCACCAAGTGGATTGGTGCGTTATCAGAAGAGAATCTATGTACCACTGAATGCTGAGTTGAGATTGAGAATTCTTGATGAGGCTCATAAGAGTCAGTATACTCTTCACCCCGGTATGACCAAGATGTATCACAATTTGAGATCTATGTATTGGTGGCCAGGGTTAAAGAGTGATGTGACGAAGTATGTGGCGCGGTGTCTTACCTGTCAAAAGGTGAAGATTGAGCACCAGAGACTGCCAGGTTTGCTTCAAAGTCCAGAAATTCCAGAATGGAAGTGGGAGAGTGTGACCATGGATCTAGTGGTGGGTTTGCCCAAGATCAAGAACTATGATGCGATCTGGGTGATAGTTGATCGACTCACGAAGTCTGCGCACTTCATACTTATCAATGCTAGCTATTCTCCTGATAGGCTGGCTGAGATCTATATCAAAGAGATTATGAGACTCCATAGTACACCAAAGAATATAATCTCCGATAGAGATCCTCGGTTTACTTCGAGATTCTGGAGGGCTCTACATGAAGCTATGGGTACTCAATTGAGGTTTAGCACGGCCTACCATCCTCAGACAGACGGACAGTCAGAGAGGACTATCCAGACTTTAGAAGATATGCTGAGAGCATGTGTCCTAGACTTCAAGGGAAAGTCGGACTACTATCTTCCATTGGCTGAGTTTGCTTATAACAACAGTTACCATGCGAGCATTCAAATGGCTCCGTATGAAGCACTGTATGGGAGAAAGTGCCAGTCACCGTTGTGCTGGTCAGAATTGTCTGAGAGGAAGTTGTATGGGCCGGATCTTGTTGACCAAACCGCTGAGCAGATCCGAGTTATCAAGAAGAGGCTCCTTACAGCACAGAGTCGTCAGAAGAGCTATGCTGATAAGAGGAGAAGACCTCTTAAGTTTGAAGTGGGGGATCATGTTTTCTTGAGAGTGTCTCCGGTCACAGGCATCAGGAGAGCAATCAAGCAGAAGAAGCTGAGTCCGAGATACATTGGTCCATTTGAGATTCTGGCACGAATCGGACCTGTAGCATATCGGATAGCCCTACCCCCGAGCTTGAGTAGATTGCATGATGTATTCCATGTCTCGCAGCTTAAGAAGTACAACCAGACCCTGAGCATATCATTGAATATGAAGAAGTTGAGTTGCAAGACAACTTCACTTATGCGGTAGAGCCAGAAAGAATCATTGATTGAGAAGAGCGGAAGCTCAGGCACCGAAGCTTACCGTTCGTGAAGGTGATCTGGAAGGGAATGTCTCCAAGGGAAGCCACTTGGGAGGCGGAAGCGGACATGAGGAAACGATTTCCTGATTTTATGCCCCATGATGTGTAAGAAATTTCGAGGGTGAAATTTATTGAACGGGGGGAGAATTGTAATATCCCAATTTTTAATTATGGGTTAATCATGATTATTATGGATAATTATGAATTTAATTGGGATTATTATGTATTTTATGACAATATTAATTAATGTCATAATTAGTGGAAAATTGGAAATATTAGTGCATATGTGTGGTATTTAAGATCAAGGGTGGTGATTCCTTGATCGTGGGTCGGGATCCAGTGTGCTTAGCTTGTGTGAGCTTATTGAGGGAATGAAGGAGATGCTGACATGTGACATTGTGGTGGCCATTGGATGAGATCATATGAGGACAAGGGAACACTTTTTCTCTTTTCTCTCTCTCACTCCATCTCTCCATCTCTTTCTCTCTCTCGTGCTCCCTCTCTCATTTCTCTCTTCTCTCTCTTTCTCCATTGTTGAAAGCAAGGGAAGGAAGAAAGCTTGATCTTTGGGTAAGTAAATGATCTCCTTTGCTCAAACTCTATTCACAAATGTTGATCCTTGAGTAATGGGCTTCATTTTGGTGTGTGTAGTTTGGTCATTTGGTTGTGATTTGTGCCACACGAAAATTGATTGTTGGAGAATCAAGAACTCTCTTTGGAGAAGTTACTAAGGTGAGTGAAACTAACCTATCTATCTAAGTTTCATACCATTTGAAGTAGTTAATAATTATGGGAATTTTGGCCTGAATCCGAAAATTTGATGCCACTGTTCATTTGGTATGTTTTTGGTATGAGAATGGTGTTTTGGAATGAGTATGTGATAGATAGATTGATTAGAAATTGAAATGTGAAGTTTGGTTAAGATTGGTATCTTGTTGAATTTATTGCCCAAAACCCAAAGCATGATAATGGAATAGGATTTTGGTGATTTTGACATTACCATTGGATTCCTTGAGTGATTTTGTGTGGGAATAAGCTTGGTTGTTGATTTTGGGATTCATTTGGATCACTTGGGAAAAGTTGGAAAATCTGTTTTGGGTAAGTCTGTTTTTCGCTGTCAGCTTGCATGAGCGTTTTGAGTGACCAAATGGTATTGGAAAATTATGAAACTTTCCAGTCTTAAAGTTCACATCCCAAGCTTCAAAATGGACATATATCAAATGTAACCCCCTTCATGATTTAAGGCCGAGATTAGTTCGTAAAATGTAATTAATGTGGAATTAGAGACCGTAATAGATTTTGGGACTTAAACGAAGCCAAACTTCCCAAAATCAGGGCTTACAAAAACTTTTACAAAACATGTTCATGATGGTCTCATATTCACATTTCAATACTAAATGGCCTGTACAAGTTGATTTCATTCTCAAATATCAGAGTATAAACAAATTCCCGACACACTCGGGTTCCATTCATTAAATAAGGGATTTACAAAGGCACAAAGCCCACAATTCGATACCCTTAACTTGGGGATTACACAAAACTATACTATCAATCCCAATATACATAATTGTTTCCCAAAATTATCCCAAAAGATATACATATATGATAACCAATAAAACCAAATATACTTCTAAACCGGAGCACTATCCGCTCTTCGTCGCCCGCTTTCCCTTTGATCCCTCTGCCCTGGCTAAAACATGGTTTTTGGGAGAGTGAGATTCTAAGGAATCCCCGTAGTAACAAATCAATCATATAATGTACAGTAATAGTGCATGTAAGCAAATCATTAACCACAATAAGCAACTACAACGGCAATTACAGCTGCAATGGTTAGTATGACACATGTCATCCCTTACGATTGCTCACGCTGAATTGCTCACGTTGCATTGCATCACAGCAATCCACACAATACATTTCACCACAGCTGGGATTCATATAATGCATTTCATACACAAGCCATATAGGCAAGATACACACAGCCCACAGCTGGATTCATAAATGCCGCCCCACGGGTCGGATTCACAAATATCCATGTCGATTACGACGGCAGTTCAACGGCCGACCTAGAGATGACCACCGTTAATCCCTACACGGCTCACGCTGACCTGCTCATGCCGTAATGGACCATGGCACACATTTCACAAAATTCAACGATAAGTTATGCATGCTAAAACATCATACAAGATATGAGAGAAAAGTCACTACCTTGATCCTTCCGGGCGTGTCCTAGCGCCGATCTCTCCCGAGGAAGGCAAATGTCAATTCCTATATTCATAATTAGGGACGAAGAGTTATATTCTATTCCAAGACTTAATTAACTTGAAACACTTAGTTTTGGTTATCATAATTGACTCTTAAGAGGCCCCAAATGCCTCTAATAAAAGCCCTAAAAGGTTGGGAAACAATAGGTTAAAGATCCCCTTTCGATAACACAAAGTGCTAAAACACAGGGTTGGGCCGTGGCCCACCATTCCTTGGGCTGCGGCCCAAACATGGTCAGAAGGTCTTGGGCTGCGGCCGGCCACTCATGGGCCAAGTACAACTTGATTTTGAGTTTAAGAACTAAATCCCGGCCTAAGGTGGGAAGGGGCTTACATTTGATATATGTCCATTTTGAAGCTTGGGATGTGAACTTTAAGACTGGAAAGTTTCATAATTTTCCAATACCATTTGGTCACTCAAAACGCTCGTGCAAGCTGACAGCGAAAAACAGAGCTTAACCAAAACAGATTTTCCAACTTTTCCCAAGTGATCCAAATGAATCCCAAAATCAACAACCAAGCTTATTCCCACACAAAATCACTCAAGGAATCCAATGGTAATGTCAAAATCACCAAAATCCTATTCCATTATCATGCTTTGGGTTTTGGGCAATAAATTCAACAAGATACCAATCTTAACCAAACTTCACATTTCAATTTCTAATCAATCTATCTATCACATACTCATTCCAAAACAACATTCTCATACCAAAAACATACCAAATGAACAGTGGCATCAAATTTTCGGATTCAGGCCAAAATTCCCAGAATTATTAACTACTTCAAATGGTATGAAACTTAGATAGATAGGTTAGTTTCACTCACCTTAGCAACTTCTCCAAAGAGAGTTCTTGATTCTCCAACAATCAATTTTCGTGTGGCACAAATCATAACCAAATGACCAAACTACACACACCAAAATGAAGCCCATTACTCAAGGATCAACATTTGTGAATGGAGTTTGAGCAAAGGAGATCATTTACTTACCCAAATATCAAGCTTTCTTCCTTCCCTTGCTTTCAACAATAGAGAAAGAGAGAGAAGAGAGAAATGAGAGAGGGAGCACGAGAGAGAGAAAGAGAAGGAGAGATGGAGTGAGAGAGAGAAAAGAGAAAAAGTGTTCCCTTGTCCTCATATGATCTCATCCAATGGCCACCATAATGTCACATGTCAGCATCTCTTTCATTCCCTCAATAAGCTCACACAAGCTAAGCACACTGGATCCCGACCCACGGTCAAGGAATCACCACCCTTGATCTTAAATATCACACATATGCACTAATATTTCCAATTTTCCACTAATTATGACATTAATTAATATTGTCATAAAATACATAATAATCCCAATTAAATTCATAATTATCCATAATAATCATGATTAACCCATAATTAAAAATTGGGATATTACAGTGGGTGTGGGCGTGATCGAAATCGTGGTGGTTCAAATTCCCACCCTAAGTAGGGAAAGATTGATAAGAACCACAAAAGAGAAACTAGTGGCCATAATAAACATGTTGAAAATCTATGTTGTTGATGTGGTGGTAAGGGTCATTGGTCTCATACTTGTCATACGCCAAGACACTTGATTGAACTTTACTAATAATCACTTAAAAATAATGGTAAAGGGTATAAGGTTGAAGTAAATTATGTTGATAAGGCTGAAAATTCTGAGTATGGAGACATGAATATTAACCATTTGGATGTTGCTAATTTCTTAGCATAAATTATCTTTGTTTATTTGAACTGCTATGTTTTAGTATGTTTAAAATTGCATCTATCATATGCACTTCTTTTTAATTATGTTTTTAATATTTTCATGTTTCTAGTAGCTCAAGTGGTAGTGGGGATGCATTGAGGCATTACTTACCCCCAGGTAGTAGCTTCGATCCCCACGGAGGTGAGAAACCTCTCTTGGGGAGCAAGGGACTCTTGTGAGTCTTGGGCTCGTAAGCCCAATGGACTGCACCAGTGGGTGAGTCCAGCATCTTTGCCACGCCCTGGGTGGCAAGCCCAATGGTAGGTAGGCCGGTTGGCTGAAGGGGGGATGTGATAATAAAAAGGCGATGTAACCCCCTCCGAATTTATATATGAAATATACGATTAAAATGAAATAGAGACCAATAATAATCAAAATTCATTTACATTCCCATTCTTAAGATATGATTTTCGTAAATACATTTCATAAATACTTTAACCTGGTCTCACATTCATATTTCGAATACAATTACTTCGTGAAGATAAACTACATTCATATAAATATTAGAGTGCACAACAATAATACCGGTAATCTCAGGTTTATACATTCACTAAAGATTCATAGGGCACATACGCCCTTTACAATTTCTTAAATGGGGATTACACAATTCTTATTCCAAATACACATTCCAATCTATCATCCGAACATATACAATTATCCCAGCATATAATGATAACCAACTACCAAATCTAAATGCCCATAAGGGATTCTCGCCGCCCCTAGTCACTTGCTCCTTCCTCGAGCCACCTGTCCTGTCTAAAATGTTGGTAGGGGAGGGTGAGATTCTAGAGAATCCTAGTAAGAAACAAATACCAATATGCATGCAAGATAAGTGTTTAATGCATGACATACTTGCATCATAATTAACTCTTGCTCACATAATGACATAACCGCATGCTCAATGTTTTAACAACATACTCATGGCCATAGCATAAATAGAAACAGAGCTTCAATTATTCATATATGTTTCACATAATCAAGCAAAGCAATAACATGCATCAATACACAAACACAAATATCAATACATGCAGGAGAGGTAAGTTCCCTACCTTTATTCTTTCCACATATGCTCTAGCATCGGCTACTCATGATCCAAGCGGATATCAAACCATGATCAGGGTGAATATCCAACCCTATAACCATATCAAGGACATAGGATCATTATCTTTTCCAAATTCTCATTTTCATAACACTTAAAGTTGGTTACCATTCATGACCTTTACATGGCTAATCAAAGCCTAAACACATGCCTAAAGGCTTGGGAAAAAACTTGACCAAAAACCATCTTCGGAAGTCCAAAATGTCATTTTTGATGGTTGGTTGCGGCCCACCAATCTATTGGCCACAGCCAACAATAGGCCAGAAACATTTGGGCTGCGGCCAAGAAAATCTGGTTTCTTAGCTGAACTTCCAAAAATCATAACTAATTATAGAAAAATCAAATTGAGGTGATTCCAAAGCCAAATGAAATATATTTAAGTCCTATTTACTGGAAAAATATGTACCATTACTAGAAATCACCAAAGAATTCTAGAATTACACAAAATCCACCACTACCCCAAAACAGAGTTCTGTTTCCATCCCAAACTTTGGCAAAGCATAACTCTCAGTTCACAAAACAAAATGACATGAATTATATGTCCATTTTGAATCTTGGGATATGAAATTTAATACTGGAAATTTTCATAATTTTTGAACACCATTTGTCATTCAAAACGTTAGTGCAAACTGACTGCTCAGATAGAGTTCACACAAGACAGATTTTCCAACTTTTCTACCGAAGTGTTCAATGACTCCAAAATAATAACGAAACATATTCCCATACAATTTCTCACAAGGAACACAATAGTAACCTCAAAATGACCAAAATCACAACCCATTGACATGCCCTGGTTTGCCCAATGCACAAAAACCAACACAAAGTGGCCAAACTTTACTTTTAAGCTTCAATGCAATTCTATCACTTCAAAACACTAAACAAGGCACCATTTCCATAACAATAACATACGATACTCCCCCATAACCCTAAATCATGAAAATTAAGGCAAAATTTCTAGAAATTCAAGGGCCAACCAATGGCCATAAAACTTATATGAAAATGAAGCTTTCACTTACCTCAACAACTTTCCCAAAGAAGTTCTTTGGTTTACCCAAGTCCACAATTTTGTGAGAGCTCAAACACCATCAAATGACAAATCTAAAACCATGAAAGTGAAGCTCTCAACTAAAGGAACAACTTTAAAGAAGAGAGTTTTGGCATTAGAGATCATTTAGAAGGTCAAAATGTAAGAGTTTTACCTTGGAAACATTTTCTTTCTTCACCTTTAATGGCTGCTCGAAAATGGAGAGAAGGATGAGAGAGAAATGAAAGTGGAGGAGTGGAGAAGGAGATGAAATGATACTCTCTTCCCATGCCATACTTGCTGCAGCAAAAATAAGGGAAAGAGAGAGAGAAAATATGATTAAAAATGCTTACTTTGACTTTCTCTAACTCTCTACCATCATCTCCATTTGCCACATGTCCCAATCTTATTAGTCCTCTTAAAGTAAGTAACCACTTGGTTACTCTAATCACTCCATTAGCCACTTAGTTATACTTCATATTTCTCTTAGTTAGTAATTAATTTTTTCATTAATCACTAACTAATTAACCGATAATTTTCCATTCTTCCACTGATTTTGGCCCATTTACTTAAATTTCCACATAACACATAATCACTTAGATTTAATTCACAAATTATTCTCAATAATCATCATTAGCATTTAATCAAAAATTAGGGTGTTACACTACATGTTCCAAGGGAAAGTTAATTATTCGACCTTCACCAAAGTAAAGTAGAAGTGAGTTTCTCATATTTCTAGAATGGATACAAGGAGATATTTGTGGGTCAATACACTTACCATGTGGTCCATTTAGGTACTATACGGTTTTAATTGATGCACCAACTACATGGTTATATGTTTGCTTATTATCTTCTCACAACCTAGTGTTTGTGAGATTACTTGCTCAATTGATTAGATTAAGAGCATATTACCCTGATTACCCTATCAAGAAAATACGTCTTGATAATGCTGGTGAATTTACTTCACAAGCTTTTAATGAATATGGTATGTCCTTTAGAATTGATTTTGAACATCCTATTGCTCATGTTCATATGCAAAATAGACTTGTAGAATCATTGGTTAAACGATTGCAACTAATTGCAAGACCTTTACTTATGGGATCTAATCCCCTAGTTATTGCTTGGGGCCATGCCATTTTACATGTAGCAATGTTAATTTGGATTAGGCTAACAAGTTACCTAAATGTTTCCCCCTTACAAATGGTTTTTGATCAGAAACCTCATATTTCCCATATAAGAACTTTTGGGTGTGCAGTATATATGCCAGTAGCACCACCACAATGCACCAAAATGGGTCCTTAAAGAAGGATGTGAATATATGTTGGGTATGAATATCCTTCGACCATTAAATATTTAGAACCATCTACAGGAGATTTATTTACACGATTTGTCAATTGTCATTTTGATGAATCACTTTTCCCAACATTAGGGGGAGAAAATATGTAGTTGGGTAAAGAGATTAGTTGGAAAGAATTATCATTGGCTCATTTTGATTCTCGTACAAAATAATATGAACTGGAAGTCCAAAAGATAATTCATTTATAGAATTTAACTAATCAAATGCCAGAAGCATTTACTGACCCAAAGAAAGTGACAAAGTCACATGTCTTAGCTACTAATGCTCCAATTAAAATTGATGTCCCTGAAGGACAACCTATTATGAATGAATTTAAAGCACACCTGAAGTATGGTAGGCCCATCGGTTCTAAAGATAAAAATCCTTGAAAAAGAAAAGGAGATAAGAATATAGATGGTCAAATCAAGAAAAGTTAGTAGCTCCAGAAGAGCTATCTCCTCAAGAGTTATTATCTCTAGTACAGATATCTCTAGAAGAGAATGTTGTAGTCCAAGAAGAGACCTAGGTACCTGACATGTGTGAAAATAATGAGATCTCAATAATCTATGTTATGAATAGAATCTGATAGGACTGAAATGAAGTCAATGTTGATGACATCTTTGCTTATCATATAGCATATGATATAATAAATGATAATGAGGATCATGAGCCAAAATCCATTAGCAATGGCCAACAAAGAAAGGATTGGCCCCTATGGAAAGATTTCATTAATGCAAAATTAAAATCATTAGCAAAATGAAAAGTATTTGGCTTGTAGTCCTTACATGTGCAGATGTAAAGCTAGTTGGATATAAATGGGTATTTGTATGAAAGAGAAATGAAAATGGTGAAATTACAAGCTATAAGGCATGCCTTATAGCCCAAGGCTTTACACAAAGACTTGACATTGAGTTTGAAGAAAGATATTCTCTAATAGTGGATGTGAATGCTTTTCGTTATTTGATTAGCCTCATAGTAAATGAAGGACTTGATTTATGCCTAATGGATATCATGATTGCCTATTTGTATGGCTCACTTGACAATTATATTTATATGAACGTCATTAAAGGACTTAAGTTGTCAAAAAGCATCTAATTCAAGTTCTCGAGACCAATACTTAATTAAGTTAAATAAGTCCTTGTATGGGTTGATGCAATCAAGGAGCATATGGTATAATCATCTTACTAAATATCTATTGAAGGAAGGGTACAAAAGTGATCTAATATGCCCATGCATCTTTATAAAAAGATCTGGAAGTGAGTTTTGTATAATAGCTCTTTATGTTGATGATATCAACATAACTAGAACTCTTGAAGAGCTTCAGATGATAATTAATTGTTTGAAGAAAGAAATTGAAATAAAGCACTTGGGAAGAGCAAAGTTTAATCTTGGATTACAAATCAAGTACCTTAAGAATAGAATCTTTGTATATCAAGAAGCTTACACAAAAATGGTCCTAGAGTGGTTTTATATGCATAAGTCACATCCATTATATACCCTGATGATTGTAAGGTCTTTGCAGCCAAATAAAGACTATTCCGACTTCAAGTAATTAGCAAAGAAGTTGATGAACAACTACTTGGTCTAGAAGTACTATACCTTAGTGCTATTGAAGCACTAATGTATCTTGCTAGTCACATACATCCTTATATATCATTTGCTATTAATTTATTAGCAAGATATAGTTCTTTACCAACATGAAGGCATTGGAATAGAGTAAAACACATTCTTCGTTACCTTAGAGGTACTATGGACATGGGGTTATATGACTTAAATGTATTCATACATGAACTGGGTTGGTTATGTAGATGCTGGATTTTTGTCTGATCCATATGATGGTAAATCACAAACAGGCAATCTATTTACATATGGAGGTGCACCATTTATTCATTTTTCTACACGTTATTTCTTCATTATGTTATTATGTTGTTTATTATTTATATTTATTATATTTTTTATCTTATATTATGTTATTTTATATTGTGTTTGTTCTATATGTTATTCTACCTTTCTATATTTATGTTATTAATGTTTTATATTATTTTTGTTATCCTTAGTTTACATTACACATCACTATAACTGATATATATATATATATATATATATAAAGTTTATGTTTATATCTATCTATGTCTTTTATATTATGTGGTTTTATATCTATTGTAGCATTATATATGATTATGTAATATGATTTCTATATGTGTTTAGTTATAATAATTTATTTAATTTATTTTGTTACAGTATTATTTTAATTTTATTTAGTGGCCAGCAGCCATAATACTCAAGATTATGTGATTAGATGATTAGATGTCACATTACTTTTGTAATAGTTCTTAAATGGCATGATGACAAGAAACGTTTTGGCACTTTAATGATCTAATTGTTACAAATATCAAAGCTATGAAGGTTAAAGATTCAAATATCAAACTAAACCAAAAAATTGGCTCTTTAGCTTTGAAATATTTTTTCTAAGGTCTAGTATGAGGGTTTAGTTGGAACACATTCATATAAAATTCTAAAGTTGTTTTCTCTCCGAAGTGAGAGTCGTTTTCTCTCCTTAGTGAGAGTCGTATTTTCTTCTCTACCATGCAAGGGAGTGTATCTTTGAGTGAGTGTGTGAAAGTTCCTTTTCCTAGAGAAGAGTGATTCGGCCGACTAATTACACCATCTGTGTCAGCTTCCCGGAAGGTTTGCTTTTATTATTTCTTTTTTGAGTTGTGAGTGTGAGAGTGAGTAACTTGTTGTCTTGTGTGGTATGTTTTAGAAGTTTCTTCGGAGGAATGAAGGTTGGATAGGGTAGTTCTAGGTCTAGGTGAAAAAAGGAGGTAATGTTGGAATTAAGAAAGGAGAATAAGGGGAGAATGAAGGGCGGTGGATTGGTAGGAAGAATAGAAACTGATAAAAACATGAATAAAGGGGTGGTTGTCGGGATGATAAAAAATGGATGGGGTATGAATGAAGAAGTGGAAATACATGAAATGAGTGAGAAGAATGCCTTTTTATTCTATTTTGGTAACATTGATGATTATAATAAGGTTCTAAAGGGTTGCCCATAATCTATACAAGGAGCTTTGCTAAAAGTCCAACACTGGGATGACTATATGCTCTATAATAAAGTGAATTTTTCTTGGTGTCCTTTTTGGGTCCAATTTCATGGACTTCCTCACGCGGCTTTTGACTTGGATAGTGTAATAACATTAGGGAATGCAATTGGTCAAGTGGTCATGGTGGAGAATCTGAAGCTGAATGGTAAACTGACCAAAACATTATTAGGGCTAAAGTCATCATCAATCTTAGTAAACCTCTTACTATAGGCTTCTGGGTTCCTAGACTAAACTGAGATCCAACATAGGTCAATATACAGTATGAATGTGGACAAATAGGGCATGATGGGAATAACTGTTACTTTAAGCATGAAGTAATGGCAGATGATGATGAGGGGGATGATTATGGAAGTTGGTTAGGGACCGCACATGTTAAAACCTATGAGGAGGCGATAGAGATATACAAGGGCAAATGGGATGAAGTATCTTTGATAAAAGATGGCAAATCATTGGCGTTCGACTCTCATCTGAATTTATACTCCGGCAACAAAGGTGATGTTTTTGGCAACAACAAGAATTATGGCGTGGGACCCGAGGAGACGTTTGTCATGGGGCAATAATAAGGAATAATATTGTTATGAATGAAATTAATGAGCAAGGCACAAAATCCTAAGGAAATGGCTAGGGAAATAAATCAACTAGGATTTTACAATTGATGAGGGGGCGGTTATGATTTTGAATATGTGAGGCAAAGGTTAAAGGTTGGAATATGATGTCTTGACAAATAAGCCCACTAAAGAGAAGGCCTGACATGAAGTTAGTCCTAGTAAATGTTCTGGCCCTTCTACTCCTACTAAAACTCAAAATGAAGGTTATATAGTTGAGTACCCGTCAGATAAAGAAGAAACCCAAAATGCACTAATTCCTGTTATGGGCTTGTCTCTACTGCAATATCCTAAATTTTGGGATTAGAGGATTGAGAATAAGCCTGAATCAAGTGGATTGCTAAGCCCCAGTTTAGCAAGAGTCCCAAGAATGAAAATTTACTGCCGGTGCATTTTTCCTGTGCGGTAGTCTAGTTGTGTGACATTTTTGAATAGGCAAATGATGTCTAATGCCTATGATATTTTTCAACATGAAAGTAGATTTATTAAGCTTTAATTTTATAGGTCATATAGGTCATTTTGACTTGTACACAAAGAGTTATGAATTTTTTAAGTTAGCCCAGTAAAACTGGTCAGCTTCTATGGTAGTGTCCAAAAACAATAATTATGGGAATTGTGAGCTTTCAGTTGGCTAAAAGCTATATTTTTTCTTGAAAATAGACTTAATAAGGGTCACATAACGTTTGGAATCATACCAATTGAATCTCTATAAATAAATATATGAATTTTTAAAATTTGATGAAAATTCTGTCCAATTTTCCAGTAAGTGCGAAAAATGGGAAAACATGTGTGGGCAAAATAGTCATTTGGCTAAATTTAACCCAAAGCCCATAATTTTCCCTTTCTTATGTGCTTATGATTTTTAGAAATTTGCATGCAAATTTGGAATTTTTAGAAGTTTAAAGTACATGTTGTTTGCTTGTTTCACTGGAGGCAGTGTTAATTTACAATGGATTTCGTGGGCAAACCTAGTCCAAAAATTATGAAAATTGGTAGGATTAAAGTAGAGATATAGAGCTTTAATTTGATAGGTGGTACATAATTTTTGGACTTGTATACTAAAAAGATATGAATTTTTGAATTTGTGCCCTGTTTCTGGAATGCAATCTGGAACAAGGGAGGTTTTACAAATTTCTAGGAAAAATGTGATAACAGTGGCTAGTATTGGGTATTTTTTCATGGAAGTACATTTAACAAGCTTCAGTTAGGCTTTGGAATAAGTCAATTTGAAATTTTCTAGAAGTAATTGTGATTTTCTAAAGTTGACTGAAAAACTACCAGTTTTCTGGAAAACTGTAAAACTGTATTGTGTAGAGTTGTATTGTGTAGAAATTGTTGAAACTATGATAGATAACTAACAGAATGGTTTAAAAGAGTTTAGACTAGCTCATAAATAGGTCTTGACTCAATTCTTGTACATTTGGAATTTTAGGAATTGGCAATAGCACAAGATGGATATAAGATTGGACAAACAGTGGAACAAGCCGAGGATCAGGGAAGAGCAATTAAGGTAGTGAACTTACATCTTCTACATGTATTTGATATTTGTGCTTGTGTATTGATGCATGTGATTGCTTTGCTTGATTATTTGAAACATATATGAATGATTGAAGCTTTATTTCTATTTATGCTATGGCCATGAGTATGTTGTTTGAAACATTGAGTACACAAACATGTCATTATGTTAGCATGAGTTTATGTAATGCAAGCATATATGCATTAAACACTTATCTTGCATGTATATTGGTACTATTTGTTACTGAGATTCTCTTGAATCTCACCTTCCCCTTACCAACCATTTAGACAGGTGATCATACGAGGTGTGCCGGGAACAGAGAAGAAATCTATATGAGACGAATGAGGTGGTGGAACGAAGATGGGGATATGTTTATAATACTTATAATGGGTTTAGATACTTTGGTGGCCCTATAGCTACATTGTCTATATATATATATATGTAAATGAATGAACTACGAATGATTAGAGGAATGGTTTGTCCAAATAAATGAGCAGTGAATCACTCTGATTAAATTGAATAGAGATAAGAATTGATGAGTAACAATGAATTTGTGAACCGCTATAAGGCGCTTCCGCAAGTTTTTGAAATATTCAGAAAACCCCACTTAACTATAGGTTCGAATCCTGTCTTAAGGTTGGGAATTGAAAATGATTTTACGAAAGTGGTTTGGACTTATTGTGTATAAGCTCATTTGATCGATTACTAGAATAAGGCGTTACAGTTTTAATGCATGCATGATAAGTTAGCTTTAACTAGATGCATGCCCTATAATGATATTTCTGCATGCTCAATGTTTCATGCAACATAACTATGGCCACAGTATAAATAGAAATGGAGCTTTATTATTCAAATAAGCTCTACAAAATCAAGTGAAGTAATCACATACATTACTACACAAGTAGAAATATCAACTACATGCAAATAAGATAAGGTTCCTATTAAGATTCTCTCAAATCTCACTCTTCTTCACCCAACTATATAGGTACATGAACAGGAAAAAGAAGAATGCTTGAAGATGGACCAAAAGCAAGAATAAGAAGAATCAAAGAAAGTAATGTATGTGAGTAAAATCAAAGAATGCTTTAAATAAAATGCCGATGGCAGGGCTGAACTCACTACCAGTTCACTATGAGTATCCTAGCATAGAACTGCCAGGGGTTGGGGATTCCTCTAGTAGTTAAGAATCTAAAGCAATAATGCAAAAAACATAAACCCCTTGTGGTCTTTCTAATGGATATGAATAATAAGCAAAATTATGTGAGTAAAATTAAAAAAAGGAATGGCTTTGAGGAGGAATGGATTATGGATCCTTAAGGTAGAAGTGGTGGATTGGCTCTTTTTTGGGATAATTTTGTATTTGTTAATATCATTTCATCGTTTGATAATGTTATTCATACTAGTCTTTCGTCCTCGACCATAAAGGTGCCTTATTATGTGTCTTTTGTATATAGACCACCAAAGGAGAAGGAAAGGCTCAGGTTATGGGATACAATTATACAGTTTGCTCAAGCTAAATCTAAACATTGGCTATAGTTAGGTGATTTCAATTAGATAATCTCATTTTGGGAAAAACAAGGAGGAAAAACCAGAGCTATACAAAAGATCTTTAATTTTTAGAGGTTTGTAGCTAAATGCTCGCTTATTGATCTAGGGTGTAATGGGCCTCGGTATACCTAGTGTAATAAAAGGAAAGGAGATGCTACTATAAAAGAATGAATTGATCGTGCCTTTAGCAATGATTTATTTTATCACAAATTCCTAAATGTGCAAATTTTCAATGTGGAACCTATTGGGTCAAATCACCATCCAATATTGGTAACTTTTAATTATGTGAATATAAGGAGGCAGAGAATATTCAGATTGGAAGCTTCTTAGAGTTCCCAAAATGAATTTATGCAAGTGGTGAAAAGGAGTTGGATGACAAGCAACTTGACAAGAATGGATACTTTTTATAATTTTATTTCAAGGCTAAATCTCTGCAGAAAAAATATGATGCGATAGAGTGTTGAGGAATTTTCCAATAATATAAAAATGATCGAGCATTTAAAGACCCAACTTACAACATGTAGACAAAGGCCCTATAGTGATGATAGTATCAATGAAGAAACTAATCTAATTTTAAAATTTAAAGAATTGCTTGATCGCGAAGAAAAATTTTAGATGAAAAGATCTTGCGTATCTTAGATTACTACAGGTGATCAAAACACAAGGTTTTTTCATCTTACTACCATGTTCAGGAGGAAGTGAAATAGTATTCTTTAAATTAGAGATGATAGTGATTATTGGCTTCAAGAGAGGAACCAAATTCATGCGGCCTTTACAAATTATTTTACAACTCTATTCATAGAATTTAGAGCTAGATCAATGGAAGCAGTGCTAGATTTTATTGATCTTAAAATTGAAGATAGTGCAAATGTGCAATTACTCATGCCTATTACCAAGGAAGAAGTTTGAGTGGCAACTTTCAACCTTGGTGGAATAAAAGCTCTAGGCCCAGATGGTTTCTCATGTAAATTCTACCAAACTTCTTGGGATGAGGTAGGTGAGAGTCTATTTGTATGGTTAAATAGTTTTTTGAAACTAAGGATGGGCTGAACAAAATTAATAGCACTAATATAAAACTTATTCCTAAAGTTTATAAGCTTGAGGGGGTAACTCATTTTAGGCCAATTGGCTTGTGTAATTTCTCTTACACAGTTATCTTCAAAATGCTTGCTAATTGGATGAAGGTATTCCTTAATAATTGTGCATCTTCGAGTCAGGCTGCTTTTATGCTTGGTAGACTTATTCATGATAACGTTGTAATTGCTCATGAGGTGTATCATTATCTTCGAAGAAACAAGTCCTATAAAAAGTATGAATTTTCCCTTAAAATGGATATGAGTAAGGTGTATTATAGAGTTGAATTGGATTTTCTAAAGCAAGTGATTCTAAAATTTGGTTTCTCATTGAGATAGGTTAATTTGGTTATGAATTGTGTCGAGACTATTCACCTTAATCTCTACATCTTAGGAGAAAAGATAGCCTCTATTAGCCCAGGGAGGGGACTCTGCCAAGGAGATCATTTATCATCATATTTATTTATCTTGGTTTTTGAATGTCTTTCATCCATGATTAAGAAAACCGAAGAGATGGGAAATTTAAAAGGGATTAAACTTGGTACTTATTGTCCTGAGATATCTCATACTTTTTTGTGGATGATGCTCTTCTACTCATGATTGCAGAGCAAAAGAGTTGTGAAAGTCTGGCTAGAATTTTGTGAGATTATTGTAATGCATCTGGCCAGCAAGCCAATCTTGATAAGTCCAACATTTTCTTCTCCCAGAATACACCCAATCATGTGAAAGTGGCTGTTTGTAATATTCTTGGCATTGAAGAAGGTTTAGATCCTAGAAAATATTTAGGATCCCAAGTGTGTGGGGGGAAACAAAGCACCAAGCTCTTCTATACGTTAGAGAAAGCATGAGTAAGAAGATTTATGAGTGGAGTAGTAGGCACCTATCCTTTATAGGAAGAGAGGTTATGATAAAAGCAGAGATTAATTCTATCCCTATCTTCCTAATGACATGTTTTAAGGTTCCTGCTAAGATGTACAAATAGTTGAATAGTCTTATGTCAAAATTTTGGTGGAAAGGAAGTAACAATGTAGCAAAATGCATTGGGTTGCTTGGGCCTCTGTCACTAGGTCAAAGATTGAGGGTGGCATGGGCTTTCGAGACTTTATCCAATTGAATAATGATTTACTTCCAAAAATAGTATGGAGACACTTTCAACAACCAGAGACACAGTGGGCACAAGTTCTCAAATGAATATATTTTCTAGATGGTAATTTTCTTGATGCAGTGAAATGGCATAAAGCTTTATGGTGCTGGTCCAGCATTGTGGATGGCAAGGACATGATTAAGAATGAACTTTGATGGCAGATTGGGAATGGAAACCAGCAAGACTATGGAAGGATAAGCGGATTCCCCATACTCCCAAGCATTACTTGACTACAAATAAAGAGGATTTACAAAATTTTGATGAAAAAGTTCTGTACTTATAGAGGCTCATAGTAGGCAATAGGAGCTAGCACGGTTGAATGGGATTGTAGATGTAGATACTATTAATATTATCAGTGAGATCCCTCTAGCTATGGTAGAATGTGAAGATTGGATGGCGTGGGGGGGTAACTTAGGATGGTAATTATACAGTGAAGAGAGGGTATAATTATTTGATTTGCTCAGCCCCGAAGCAGACTCATTTAATCATATTACTACTGATGTATGAATGAGAACCTGGAAGATTAAGTTTGCACCAAGAATAGTTAATTTCATATGGAGAATGCTCTCTAATGCAATTGCAACCAAAGCTTTGTTGCGTAAATAGTGGTATAAACAATCAGATATATGCCCCATCTGTAATTGCAATACTAAAACAATTGAACACATGTTCTTCCATTGTCATTGGGCTCATTATGTCTGGTTTGGGAGTGGACTTTCTTTGAAGACTAATATTAACTTGATTATTGATTTTGCTATCTGGTGGGAGAGTATTCTTAATCCCTATACCCCCTATTTGATCTTGACACCACAATGATTAGCTAACTTTTATGGCTCATTTGGAAGGGTAGAAATGACAAGGTTTTTAGTGCTATAAACCCTGACCCATGAAGGATTATTGAGCAAGCCCAGAAATTCTCTTATGAGTATTGGGAAGTTAGCAAGCTTTTTAAACTAACTGCTGAGAATTACTAAAGCCATAATCTTAAATATATTTGGTCACCTCTCGGAACATGTACTGAAAATTAATAGTGATAGCACCTTCAATGAAAGGAGGAAAGTAGTTGCTATCGGAATTGTATGTTGAAACTTTGATAGGGAATTTCAATGGGGTTTCATTGATAAAGTTAAATCAGTTTCATTTCATGATAGAAGCACTAGCCCTTAAGCGAGCATTAATGATAGCCCATGATATTGGAAATGCAAACATCATATATGAATCTGATTGCCAGATGCATGTATCATGTCTATTGAAAGGTCAAGTTAACCTTGGTGAATGGTATTGCAGAAACATTCTTAAATATATTTTGCATCTCCTGTGATCACAAGCTAGGTTCTCTCTCTCTTTTACTCCCCAATAGGGAAATTGTGCAACGGATCTACTAGCGGTATATGCATGTATAGGGGTGTGCCCCATTTGATGGGTGTTTACACCCTTACCCCTTTTATCCACCATCCTGGCTACTGATGCTACAGGGTTAAAATCATCCCCTCCAATTAGAAGCAATACAAATTCACTAAAGGGAGCTGGCTGATTTCCTTTGCGTTTTGTACTTTTTGTTAGTTGTTTTATTCTTGTTTTTGCATTTGATTTCTGTTATGTCGCTTGTTTGCTTTTGGTATTCTAAACTTGGGCTGTACGTTGCTTATTCACCATAATGAAAGTAGCCCCTTACTGGCCATTAAAAAAAAAGAGTGATAGTGAATATGATCACATTATTTTGGTGGAATTGATAGTTGAAAGCCAATCATATTTTGTCTTAGCTATAACCATTATCGTGGAAATAATAACATTTCTAAGGCTATTAAAATTATGAGTGAATGTTACAATATGACTAAAAGTCATATGGACTAAAAGAAACTGGTATACTATGATTATAGACTAATATGTATCAATTTATCGAAAGTAAATATCAAAATAATTGTGAAGCCAAAAAGACCATGAGATATTGTAAAAAGTATCAAAAGTAGTTATGATGCTTAAAGCAATACATTATGGAGAAACATGACTAAATAGTAAGGCCAAAAGAAATAATTATAAGTTCAGAAAGCTATATGATTTCTATTTTGATTAGTGTTTAAATTTAAATTTATTATGATTGATTTATGAGACAGACATTATTATTTGATTTTGAGATATTGGTAATATATTTGTGGGTTATGTATGAAATGAAATAGACAAAAAAAGTGATTATTGTTTATTTTGATATTGTGCCATTTTATTTGCAAATTAAAATTAAATATTATGATGTGTGGATGTTCATATAATTTCATGGCTTTTAGGATCATACCTCATGGTTAATTTCATTTTACCTTTATCCCAAAAAAAATCTCATTATACCTTATAACTCCAAAATTGAAAGGTTTCTAGTATTTATTAATATAACCCTCAATTGTACAACAAAGTTGTTTAATTATATTCTTTATATATAATTGTACAATATATTTGTAAATTTCATTATATAAAGTGTGTGTGAATATTATTCATACATTATTCATGATATAATATAATATGATATGTATATACACTCTCTCCAATCTTAAATATAAAACAGAGTTAACTTTTTGGAGATATTAAGAAAGCTAATTAAATTGCTTTAAAATATTTATTTTTGTTTTTTTATCCAACTATTTTTCCTAACTTATAAACTGATATATAATATAAAGATACATAATATATGATATGATTAAGTAACATATTTAGCTTCCTTAATCTCTCCAAAATTTTGTAATTCTTCTTAGCAGGTCCTTCTAGTATCGTTCAGACACTAATAGGTAGTAATCATCACCTTTTAAATGATGAAGAGAGCATTCAATCTATTTAGGGAATCTATCCCCTTATCGTCATTTGCTAAATGACAATTTACTCTGAGGTGGATTTCATAGGATTCTTTTCCTATGCGTGGGTGAGGTATTCTTCTTGTAACTTACCTCTTACTTCTTTTGTTGTGAAAATGGTCTCAACTCTTCCACCTGGATTAGTGAACTTAGGAACACTTGGTTTTTCCTTGTCACTATTAACTTCTTAAAGAGATTTTGACATAGTCAAATGCTCATTTCCTACTGGAGAACACGATTGCTATGAATGTTGTGTTTTTTAGTTCTCTCTCAGTCACTGAGCCTCCATTATTTTCACTAATAAAGACGTATCATTTCAAATTCTCAGGTCATCTTGTAAAGACATACCTTGTATAACTTAGCCTCAATCGTCTATATTTGTAGGAGGAATTATGGATATTAAGTTGTTGACTCTTTTTGCTTAACGCACTTGAGCCGGTTTAAGACCTATCCATAATTCGCAGGGCAAGGTCATGACTAACTTGGAGGGCATTTGGTTAAGTGTGAAGACAATAGTTGTGAGTTTACCTTTAAACATATGGCTAATAGTTTCACTTATGCTATTATTTACTCAGCCATGTCAAGGAGAGGTCTATATCTCTATTTCGACAACTCTATTATGTTGAAGGATTATAGGTACTAATAGTTGCCTAACAATCCCTTTCTTGTACACAAAGCACATTGAACTAATCAAATGGGTGTTCTTAACCCTTGTTAGTTTAAAAGGTCTTATCCTTTTAGTTTAATTGATTCCTAACTAGATTTAGCCATTATCTAACATCATCACCCTTGCCTAAAATCAAGTAAACATAATTGTATTAAGAGAAACTATTTATGACATTAATGAAACACCAGGCTTTGTGTTTTATCCTCACGTTCATTGGTTCACAAATGTCATAGTCTACTAGTTGTAGAGGATATCCTCTCAAAATGTTTTCTAGTCTTTCTTGCCAGTTAGATTAAGTTCTTAATTACTCACATCGATATTCACCCTTAAGCACACATTACTTGGCAAAAACCTCTTTTGCTAGTTTGATCATTCCTTTTGATCAATACGTGCATGTGACAAGAAATGTAATTAATATCTCCAAAAGGAAACATCAAATCCAACAAAGGATTTGAGAGTCACGGTCCCATCGATCTTTAACTAAAGAGATAACAAAGATGTGATTTTGTCAGCGGCATATTGCATGGAGTGAATTAGAGTGGTTTTTCTATATGGAGTTTGTAACACCCCAATTTTTTATTAAAGGCTAATGGTAATTATTGAGGATAATTATTGAATTAAAGTGGAATAATTATGGGTTTGGTGGCTATATTAATTAATATGCCATGATTAGTGGAAATCGAAAGAATGAAATTGATGGGCAATTAGTTAGTAATTAATAGAGATATTAATTACTAATTAAGAGGAAATGAAATATGTAACTAAATGGCTAATGGTGTGGTTAGAGTAACTAATTAGTTACTTGCTTTATGAGAGCCAATGAGGTGGAGACATATGGCAAAAGGTGAGGATGAAGAGAGAGGAGTAGAAAAGTCAAATGCTACATTTTAAAATGATTTTCTCTTCTCTCTTTCCTCTTTATGCGGCTGTCACAAGTATGGGAGGGATGAGAGTAGTTCATTTTATCATCATTTCATATCTTTCCACTCTCTTCATCTCTCTCATTCCTCTTTCTATTCGGCTGCCATGGCTGCAGAAGAAGAAGAAGAAATCTTGATAAAGGTAAGCCATTTTGACCCTCTAAATGGCTTCTAATGGAAAAATGCTCTTCTAAAAAGTTGTTCTTCTTGTTAAGAACTTTCATCCTATGGTTTTAGATTTTCATTGGTGGTGTTTTGAGCACACCAGGAAATCTAGAAGTTGGAGAACCAAAGAACTTCTTTGGGAAAGTTGTTGAGGCGAGTGAAAGCTTCATTTTCATATAAGTTTTGTGGACATTGGTTAGGCCTTGAATTTCTAGAATTTCAGCCCTAATTTTCGTGATTTAGGGTCTTGGGGAGTATAATATGTTGTTTTCATGGAAATGGTGCCTTGTTTAGTGTTTTAAATTGATAGAATTGCATTAAAGCTTAAATGTGAAGTTTGGCACCTTTTGTGTTGGTTTTGTGCTTTGGTCAAAACAGGGCATGTTGATAGGTTGTGATTTTGGTCATTTTGAGGTTACCATTGTGTTCCTTGTGAAAATTTATGTGGGAATAGGCTTGATTGTTAATTTTGGAGCCATGAGACACTTTGGTAGAAAATTGGAAAATCTGTCCCTTGGAACTCTGTTCTGGGAAGTTTATTTGTGTGGACGTTTTAAATGACCAAATGATTTCATAAAATTGTGAAACTTTCCAGTCTTAAATTTCACATCCCAAGCTTCAAAATGGACATATATTTTGAAACAAAACTCTGTTTGGGGTAGTATGGAGTTTTGTATGATTCTGGAATTTTGTGGTGATTTCTAGTAATGGTACATATTTTTCCTATAAAGAGGACTTAAGTACCTTTCATTTGGCTTTGTAATCACCTCATTTCGATTTTTCTAGAATTAGTTATGATTTTTGAAAGTTCAGCCAGGAAACAGAATTTTCTTAGCCGCGGCTAGAGGTTATGAACCGCTGCCCAAGACCTTCTGTGCATCCATTGGCCGCGGCCCATGGGTAGGCTGGCCGCGACCAACCCCCAAAAATCAGCATTTTGGACTTTTAAAAGGTGACCTTTGGTCAAGTGTTTCCCAAGCCTTTAGGCATGTGTTTAGGCTTTGAATAGACACCTAAAGTTCATGAATGGTAACCAACTTTAAGTGTTATGAAAATGAGAACTTGGAAAAGAGAATGATCCTATGTCCTTGATTTGGTTATAGGGTTGATATTCACCTAATCATGGTTTGATATCTGCTCGGATCACGAGTAGCCGATGTTGGAGCATACGTGGAAAGAATAAGTATAGGGAACTTACCTCTCCTGCATGAATTGATATTTGTGTTTGTGTATTGATGCATGTTATTGCTTTGCTTGATTATGTGATACATATATGAATGATTGAAGTTCTGTTTCTATTTATGCTATGGCCATGAGTATGTTGTTGAAACATTGAGCATGCGGATATATCATTATGTGAACACGAGTTATTGTGATGCAAGCATGTCATGCATTAAACACTTATCTTGCATGCATATTGGTATCTGTTTCCTACTGGGATTCTTTAGAATCTCACCCTCCCCTACCAACATTTTAGATAGGACAAGTGGCTCAAGGAAGGAGCAAGCGACTAGGGGCGGCGAGAATCCCTTATGGGCATTTGGACTTGGTAGTGGTTATCATTGCTATTTGGGATAATAATAATTGGATATTGGATGTATTTAGAGTTGTATATGTTAGGATGGATATATGGGTGTATATGTTGTGGAGGTGTATTTGGATATATATTTGGAATGAAATTTGTGTAATCCCTGTTAAGGAATTGTAATGGGCGTATTGCCCTATGAACTTTTAGTGAAGATATGAACCCGGAATTACCGGGATTGTTATTGTGCACTCTAATATATTATGAATGTTAATTATCTTCTCAATGTAATTGTATTCGAAATGTGAATGTGAGACCAGGTTAAAGTGTTTGATTTTGAAATGTATTTGTGAAAACCCTATCTTAAGGATGGGGAATGTAAATGAATTTTGATTATTATTGGTCTCTATTTCACTCTAATGTTGTATTTTGGATATAATTACGGAGGCGGTTATATTACAGAGTTAACTTGTATGTTCCAATCTTTTGATTCTTTCTCTCTCTTGCTTTGCATCAGACATGAAGTCATATGCTTATATGAAATATCCACTACTTATATGGATTGTTTCTTCTACAACTGTTAAAGGATTATCAATGTACCATTTCATCTTTATAGAAACCATTCTTGACCTCCTTTAGATCAATTTACCTCATAGGTTTCTTACCTTTAGGCTTAGAGGATTAATCCTCTTACTCTTTAGCTAAGTTCGTCTGACTGATGGATCTCGGATCCTTTAGTCTTTTATACTCAAGTTCAATGTGGTGAATCACATTGCCAAAGGTCATAATATACTTATCATGAGTAGTATTTGCTTTTGTATACTCCCATTCACTGGAAGACGAAGCTTATCCCACTCACTGGGAGACATCTTGTCACAACATTCACTTGTTGTTTATTAGAAAGAACTTAGCTTTTTATTTGTCTCAACTTCTTAGTTTGACATTTGCCTCAAGTGTTGCCTAAACGACATGTTAGGACTTAGTACGCCATGTTAAAACGTAACTTAGTTTTAACTTTATGGAAGAAGATCATCAATTCCATCTTCCAACGCTATCCACACAGCCTGGATAGAGTTATATTACTCATATAGGCATAAATATGAGCAATCTTGTTATTTCTATGCTTGACAACATAAGCTTTTTATAGCCTCTAGATATTGAAGACTAGCTGGCACGATGTCCTCGACATCTCATTCTTCTCGGATGCAAGATATTTGAGTTTCTAACTGCATAAATATCTCTATTAAGCTTGTCTTCATAAGCTCAGTTAAACGGACTTGGTTATAATTTAGTCACTTAGATGATTATGGTATGTATATCATATTTGTTTGTTCAAATAAGATATAGGATAGGTAGATAATAAGTTTACTAGTTTTATGTTCATGAGCCAATTATGTTGACTCCCATTCCACTCTTGCTAGTTAGCCTACCACTATAACATACTAGAATATGAGCGCTTGGTATTGCTTGTAAATATAATTAGTTGAAAGAAGCTCACCAATGCCAAGTATGTGTGTATATAGCGCCAATTTGAATAAAATAAACATTTGCCAAAATTCTATTTGTTAATTCATAAAGTAATAATTAAATAATTAAATAAATTAATTTTACTTTATTTGGGGACCACGAAAGATGACACCTCGTAGGTGGACCTGGGGAAATCCCTTGACTTCCTTCCTCTGATAAAGGGGACACATGGCACCATCTTATGGTGGAAGGAAAAAAATGTGCTTTCTGACTTTTGTATTGGTGCAATCTCCAAGTGGCACGTGTCCTCTCATTGAAGAAGTTGTTTTTTACTTTAAGGGTTGACCAACCAAAGGATGACACTTGTCCCCTTATAATGATAAAGTCACTTGACCTTTTAAGTTATCATTACTGGAGGGTGCCACCTTGCCCTGAGCTAGGGAAATCTACCAGTCTCCAATCCAGCCACTTGACTAACTTTCCCAAACATCCTCATTTTTCTTGATAGGTTGGACGGCTAAAGGCTCAAGAAAAGAGGTGAGACTCACTTTATTAAAGTAAGTGACATGTGTTATTGAACCATTGGATCACTAGACAAATAGCACCATAGGAATTCAACACGTGGCACTGACTTTTCAAGACTCCCTCTTGACCATAATTCAGCCATCATCATCAAAAAAATAAGAAAAATGCCAAGAAATTGAAAAAGGAAAGAAGAGAGTTAAATAGTGATTTTCTACAACTTCAACCCATTGAAACACTACAGAATCGGTGTTTTCTCTCAAAATAACCTTCACAAACCTTCTACTCATCCCAAGCTTTATTTCAAGCTTTATTTCTAAGGTTTCAAATTTTCATTTACAGGGGTTTGGTGCCATCTTGCCAACTGGAATACTACCAGATTTCCGAACCGGTTGCAAAAATGTGTAGAGGTAAGCGTAGGCTTCATTTTGAACCGATTGGTTTGTTGTTTGGATGATTTTTTATGAGGGTTAGGTACTGTTCATGTTTCGTCCAAGGGTTATTTTTGAGATTTGATCATGGTTTAATCATGCATTTATGATGATATTGGACCAAGTTGTTGGACAAAATTCTGTTTTGGTAAATTTGCCTTGAAAGGGGTCTGTTTGGTTAGTATGATTGGTAGCTGAAGCTTTGTGATTTTGATATTCCTATTGTGTTTAAAATGAAAAATTGTATGGGAATAGCCCTGGTTGTAAATTATAAACCATCGGAAATATATACTACACAACTATAATTCTACCAGCATGTGTTCTGTGCAAGGTAGTCTGATTTTGTGATGTTTTTGAATAGGTAAATGATATCCAAAAATTATGAAACTTTTTATTTTGAAAGTAGACATGTTAAGCTTTAATTTGTTATGTTATTTGTGTCATTTGGATGTGTGCACTAGGAGTTCTACATTTTCTAATTTTGGTTTGGAAAACTGGCTAATTCTAGGGCGGTAATCAATTAAGTAACATACTATATTGATGTGCATCAAGAAGTGTAATGGCTATATTTTTCCCTGAAACTAGACTGATTAGGGGTCACATAACCTTTGGAATCATCACAATTAAACATCTATATAATTAGTTATGAATTTTCAAAGATTAAGGAAAATTCTGGCAGATTTAAGTACAAGTGTGAAAATGGAAAAAATGTGATGGCACTAGGTAATTAAGTGGAACTTTAAAAGTGAAGTTAACCAACTTGGGATAATTGAACCACTTTGAGTTTGCTTTTGGCTTAGTTTGTTAGCCTTAATGACAACCATCTTGACTAATTGGATTATGTAAGTATTAGACGAAATAATAACCTGTTGTCTGTAAATTCTAATTATAGGATCTAATAGCTAACTAGAACTTAGACTTGCCTGACCTTATAGAAACGTTTGGATATTGCTCAAGGGAAATAATTAGGTAGTAACCTTATTTTTCATATGCTATAAGATACCTTGCATGTTTTGTGGATTCATTATGAACTGTCTAACACATTTTGATTATGTGGGGTGGTCACCCGAGGCCTATTGCACGGGTGGACGCTCAGGCCAATATAATGTTCTTTAATGCACCAGTGGATGCTCGAGGCCTATTGCACGAGTTACACTCAGGGCCATGTTATATACCTAGCACTATGGTGATATATTGAACAACATGTTGTACACTACATGCTGTTGTGATAATTCTGTTATATGATAACTATATGGCATGCTCTGTGATTTGGTATCTATATGATTGACTATATGTTACCATTAAGATTCATTTGAATCTCACTCTTTTCTATAAACAAATCTACAGAATAGGCTAGCAGCTCATAGGGTAAGAAGGTAAATACGGACAGCTAGAGAAAAGAGTAGAAAGACTTTATTTACTGTTGGTTGTCTGTTTTTGGGTATTTTGGATATTTTTTTTTGGAACTGTATATGATGTACATAACTATGTAAACCTGACAATAGTAAAGTAGTAGAACTAGTGTACTGGTAGCTTAGTAAATGAACAGTGACTATATATATATATATATATATATATAGAGATAATGCTTATGATTGACGAAGAAACATTAACTAATAAACGCATCATAAGACTTAAGCAGAGACACGCTTGCACACTCCAATAAAATGGATTGAGGCGCTAATGAGACTTTGTGAGATAGTGAATGTTTATGAAACTATTTAGAAAAAATTTTATTCCACTAAAATATCCCTTCCAATCCTAGGTTTACCTCCAGAAATAGGTTTGGAAATTATGAACATTTTTCCAAGTCTATTTAAGTCATGACTAAATTCTGGATCCATAATTGATTTCACTAGTCTTTTGCCCTCATCTGAGTCTACTGGACATAAGGTGTGACAATTTGGTATCAGTGCGTTGGTTCTGGAAATGGTAGGTATTTACTGGAGTCCTCTGCTTATGTTGATAAGTTCTAACCTTTCGTTAGCTACTTTGTGCTAGGAAACATGTTTGATAGGAGAAGATAGAGAAGTAAGCCAACACCGTCTGTTACAGCCTTCTCTAGAGGAACACATACCAAAGGGTAAGCTTTATGTAATCATTAATAGAGGGGGGTGTTGAGGGGGTGCGGACCAAGGGTGGTGAGTACTACAAGAAAGAGAGTTAGAATTCCTGTGATATTTGAACCTACCCCTAGGGACATGGCTACTGTCAGTGACACAGATAACCTAGAGTTGGAAGATATCAGGCAGCACTCAGACTTTGATATGGAGTCTAGTGCTCTAGTGGTTGGATTAGCATTTGACCTATACTTAGACCATAAATTATGGGAGCAACTTAAGGGGCTATACTTGAAGGCCTTTAATGATTTCATTCCTCTATGGCACAGTATATAGTGTTTTTAGACTTGGTAAAGAAGCTATATAGCAAAGGGTGAGCATGGGCTAGAGATGCCCAATAATGTTTGGATCTGAACCATACTAGCCTATCTCCTGGACCTTACTTCTTAGGTCAAGAAAAAGAATGAGATCATAGTACAGGCGCCTTTTAAGTTCTTGCCTTTTATTAACCACATGTATTTATATGTGATGTTTAATATAAACTAGTGATAATAAGGTAGTACAGGCTTCTTTGGTATGAATACCAAGTCTCTTAATGTATATATGATTGGTTGCTGTAGTATAACAAGCTTCTTTTGTGTAAATGCCAAGCTACTTTGATAAAAATGTAAATGTTTGTTGTAATGGATTTATGTATCTATTGTGTGTTGGTATTTAAAGTCCTGAGAAGTACATATATATATATATATGTTTGACACGGTATTAATATGGTATTCCTTTTAAATAGTGAAAAGGAAATGATGGTGCGACGAAGATTAGGGAACACACCACCGAATGTAGAACTTGAGAACAATGTAAGACCCGACCTTATGCAGCAAACTCTCTGACTGCTGACACAACAACAAACTATGATTTAGGATTTGCGTAAGGAAATATGGGAGGTGAGGAAGAAGCAAAATGAAGATAGGCCACAACCTGAAGACACTAAAGTGAATGAAGACATCGAGGTGAATCCAAAAGGAGAACAGCCTAAGAATGATGAGCAATTGTAGATATTCAAATCCAACCAAGGGATTCCTATTATTTTGGCCTAAGAAGAGGAAAATCTCCAATACTGGATGCCAAAATTCATCAAGTACTAACCCCTAGCATTTAGAGGACGATTTAATCCACAAGCTGCTAAGGACTGGTTAGTTCGACTAGAGAAATCTTTGAAGTTGGAGTTTCTTATAGAAATGAAGGCCCGAATGGGCATATACAAGCTAAAGGGAGATATTGTTCACTGGTAGAGGAATACAGCAGTAGTTCTAAGGGACTGATATATTCTGCTAACCTAGGAGATTTTTTAAGAAAAGTTTAATGAGAAATATTTCTCGAGATTACTAATGGTTGAGAAGGAGAAAGAATTCTTAGCCATACAGCAGGTGATGCTAAAACCTTAGATGATTACTTATCACGGTTCATCCCTTATCCTGTTACTCCTCCTATTTGAAATTCAAGGAAGATGAGGAGTGGAGCTCCGATATGTTGATTCGAGGACTGAAGCCCTAAATAGAAGAGAAGCTAGTTGCTCAGCAGTTTATCGAATTCAACAAGGCGGTGGAAGTATACCGGCTTATAGAGAGTAACTTAAGGAAGATGAGTATGAATAAAAATGCTTACAATCAAAGTGGACCAAGTTAAGGTGATACCTCATAGAAGCTTAAAGGACAAGGGTTGTCACAAAAAGGGAACAAGAAGAAGCCCTTTCAGTCTAGGAACTATGGTAATAAAAAAAATCCAATATCTCAAACATGCCCTCAGTGTGGTAAGTCGCATTGGGACAACTTTGCAATGTCCCTATGATCCAAGTAATCTGATATGCTTGCCAGAAGCCAGGCCGCTTTGAAGTAAACTGTCCCCCACAAGTAGCCAAACCCAGACCTACTAACTAAGGCCAAATGTTTGCCTTAACTTGCGAAGAGGTAAAGAAGCCACAGGAGCTGATTCAAGGTAAAATTCTTCTCAATGGTAGTTCAATGCAAGCTTTATATGATTAAGGTGCTAGTCATTCCTATATTGCTTATGACTATGCCAAGCGCCTAGGATTGTATATGCACAAACTACCATTTGATTTGATTATGTCGACATCGATAGGTATCAAGACTCTGACTACCGATGTTTGTCTGAATTGTATGGTAAATGTTGAGGGACACGAGTCTATAATTGACTTGATTTGTTTGCCACTCTAAAAATTGGAGGTTATATTGGGTTTTAATTGGCTAATGATAAATAATATACTACTGGATTTTTAGAATAAGAAGATAGTATATCCCATTTGGTAGAAGGATGATAAAGTAAACACTAATCTAAACTTCCTCTCATTGGCGGAAGTTGAGGAATGCCAAAGGAGGGGATGCTAGGGATATATCATGTTCTTTTCCGTACAGGCAGAGACTAAGGTAACCCTATAAAATATTCCATTGTAAGAGAATTTCCTAAAGTGTTTTCTGAATGACCTTTGTGGTTTACCTCCGAAAAGCGAAGTAGAATTTGTAATTGAGATCGTGCCTGGAACTAGCATATTAAAAGCCCCATATAGAATAGCCTCAAATGAGATGGTTGAATTGAAGAAGTAGATCGAGGAATTACTTGAGATAGGGTTCATTTGACCCAGTGTCTCACCATACAGAGCTCTAGTACTATTTGCTAAAAAAGGGATGAAAGCCTAAGGCTATGTATTGAGTACACATAGTTGAATAAGATGACCATCAAGAACAAGTACCCACTTTCCTGGATTGAAAATCTTTTGGATCAACTATTTAGATCAAGTTTGTTCTCAAAGATTGATCTAAGGTCGGGATAACATCAACTACGAGTGAAAGTAAAAGACATACTGAAGACTGCTTTCCAGACCAGATATGGGAACTACGAGTTTTTGGTAATGCCCTTTGAAGTAACCAAAGTACCTACCGTGTTTATGGACTACATGAATCGCATCTTTTGTAAATATTTAGATCAGTTCATGGTAGTCTTCATTAATGATATTTTAATACATTCGAAGAGTATAGAAGAGCATGAGGAGCACTTGAGGATCGGGTTGGGTATTTTGTGAAAGAGGCAACTCTACGCTAGACTGAGCAAGTGTGAGTTTTAGCTTTCACAAGTCAAATTTCTGGGCCATGTTATCTCATAAGAAGGGGTTACAATGGAAACTAGTAAGGTGGAAGCAATACTAGACTAGAAAAGGCAAAAAACTGTTACTGAAATGCATAGTTTTATAGGTCTTACTTGTTATTATTGGAGATTCATTCAGAATTTCTCTCGAATTGCCTTGCCAATGACCAAGCTCATATAAGAAGATCAGCCATTTAAGTGGGATAACCAATGTGAGAAGAGCTTTATTGAGCTGAAGGAGATGTTGACAAATGCACTCGTGTTAATTATCCCGGATCCCAAGTTAACTTACGTGGTCTACAATTATACTAGTAAGTAGGGACTAGGATGTAATACCCCAAATTTTGAGACTCGAGTATAGAGAATAAGCCTAAAATAAGTGGATTTTTAAGCCCCAGTTTAGCAAGATCCCAAATTATGATTAAGGGTCAATGACTCCAAAAGTGGATGTGGCTAGTAATAAATAACCCTTTTGGAGAATATGATGTGATTTGGGATTCGAATGTGATTCGTATGTGTTGTAAGCTGTGCCCAAACCCTGTATTTGAGTTCAATTATAGGTTAACATCTAAATTGAATGAAAATAAGGGGAGGATGTATGCATGGTGTAAATGAATGAGAAAATGTGTTTGGTGGTGATTCCAAGGGAATTGCCATAATCAGGGGCAAAACGGTAAAGTTATCAACCAATTGATCAATTACCGAAGAGGAAGCTCATTGGTAACTCAAAGATCAATAGTTGAGATTAATTGTTATGAGATTAAAAGGGTGGAATCCCATGTGTGTGGGCTTAAGTGAGCTCATGAAGATTGAACAAGATCTTGACACTTGGCACAATATGAGCCATGGATTGGGTCAAATGGTCAGAATTCTTCCCTCTCTCCTCTCCCTCTCTTTAGGTCAGTTTTGGGAACCAAAAAGATGACTTGTCTCGTGTTCATTACCATCTCTCATCTCTCTCCTTCATCTCCATGGACGTTTTGCTCAAGAAGAAGAAAGATAAAGCTTTAGGTGGGTTTTTAGCTTGGTAGATGTCCTCTATTGCTTAAACACCCTTCTATAATATTGTTCATAGTGATGAGAGCTTCATCTCTATGGTTTTAGATTCTTGATTGGTGGTGTTTGATAGCTTGAGGAAAAGTGGAAAGATGAAGAATCAAGGAATTGGTTTGAGAAAGATAAAAAGGTGAGTATTTGAAGCCTTTTAACTTTGTATTTGGATTTGAATATGGCAATGTATATTTGGATATGTTTTTGAAAGGATATTATGTAATCCTCGTATGAGAATTTGTAAAAGGGCGTTTATGCCCTATGAGGCTATGATTTATGTATGGGACCCGTGGTTGCCGGGATTTTTGTTGTGTACTCTAATGTATAGATACAAATGTGATTTATCCACCTAAAGTAATTGTATTCAAAATGTGAATTTGAGATTAGGTTAATTGTATTCGAAATGTATTTGTGAAAACCCTATCTTATAGATGGATTTGAAAAATGTTATTTGATAATTATTGGTCTCTATTTCACTTTAATCACGTTTTTTAGATATAATTTTGGAAGGGGGTTACATAGGATGTGTCCTGATGTTGCAGAGCAGAGTAGTGCCCTATGTCTCTAACAACTGAAGCCTCAAGATGAACTACACCACACATGATCCAGAGCTAGTGGTAATTGTGTTTATGTTGAAAGTCTGGCAACACTACCTATATCGTGTGATTGTGGAATTGTACTGTGACTACAAGAGTTTTTGTTAGAACAAGCGTTTCACCCAAGAGGGGGGGTGAATTGGGTGATACTAAAATTTCGTCAGAAATGTAAAACTTTAACTGTGAAATTAAAACAGTAAGGAGTAAGGAGAAATATCACCGAAGTGTACACCGGGAGTTATACTGGTTCGGTCACAACCACTTTGACCTACGTCTAGTCCTCAGAGCTTCTCTGAGAGTTTCACTATAACTTCCAAGATTTAGTGGGTTCTTGACACCTCAGTACAAGCAAGTTCCTTCACCTGGACACTCGCTCCCCCTTACAAATTGTAATCCAATCCCAACTCAAGGTTCCACAACCTTAAGTTATCTCAATAACAAATATTGAGTTTGAATGAAATATCTCTCTTACAAAGTGAATAAGAATCACTGAAGCATAGAAATATAATTACAATGTGAAAACAGAGCAATGAACTTGATGATACGTTTGTGTGTGTTCTTCTTTCTTTGTTTGGATGTTCCTATATATATAGATATGTTGGTGAAGACCGTTGGAACATTTTCCTTTCGTCCGTTGGAGAGTGCGCAGCCACTATTGACTTTTCCAGTTTTTGAAAAATATCCGTTGGCGGTGGTTGGCATTTGAACGTTTCATTTGACTTCCATTACTTGATATGATTTCTTCATTGTTCATCGTAAATAGGCTAAGGATACTAATACAATGAAAGATTAATCATATAGGAAACAAATCAATGAACGTTTGAATGATTTCTGGATTTCTGGGTTTGCCTACTCGAGTAGCTACTCGAGTATTACTTGAAGTTTACTCGAGTACTTACTCGAGTATCATCGAGAAATCTTTGATCAACTGCAAGTCAACAGACAAATTTAAGATCACTCGGGTAGTACATGGAATAACCAATTTTCAAACCTTTGGAAATATATCTTTACTCGGGTACCTACTTGAGTAATGCACTCACAACTTTATGAGTTACTCGGGTACCAACTCGAGTAAACCTTCAAATAAACTTTTGGTTACTCGATGCTTTACTCCAGTAATGTTGGTAGGATTTCAAGGCCGAGAGCACTTACCTTGTTACTCGAGTACTTACTCGAGTAAACTTACTCTTTGTACACAACTTACTCGGGTAATGACTTGAGGTTTTCCTTGAAAATATCTCTGCATACTCGGGTACCTACTCGAGGAATCCACTTAAAATAGAACATTAAATACTTGCATACTAGAGTAATGACTCGAGGAAAATGAGATAAAATTATATCAAGTTAATCGGGTACCACCTTCAAGTTTTCACTTACTTCAGTGCGTTACTCGAGTACCTACTCGAGTAACATTGGCAGTGGTACAAAATGCTGAGAGCAACACATTTCCAGACACAGAGTTACTCGAGTATCATTGGCAGGCTGAGAGCAACTGGAAGGTTTTCACATGGTTACTCGAGTAGTTCCTCGAGTAACGTTGGCAGGTTGAGTGCAACTCCAAGTTTTTAACTGGTTACTCGAGTAGCTCCTCGAGTAACATTGGCAGGCCGAGAGCAACTTGACAATACTTACACTATTACTCGAGTACCTCCTTGAGTAACGTTGGCAGGTTACTGGAAGGTGCCTCTGGTTACTTCAAGTTTTGTCTCATTACTCGAGTACGTACTCGAGTAATGCCTTAGAAAACTTGCTTCTGATCAAGTTTCTCAGCATTTTCTCTTGGCCTTTCTTCATTACTCCAATGCTTACCTCAAGTGATGCTTATCCCTGTTATTCCTTTGTTCAAACTTGTTTATTAATCATTTCCTTTTCAAACCATTCTTTTGTTATCATCAAAACATAAGATCTAACAGTTTTAAGTACCTATATGATCAGAACAACTCAATATGAGATAATGTAGGTTGATGGAGTTACTAGTAAACTACAACCTGGAAATCAAATATCACTCGAGTAAAGCCAATGTCATTACTGATGCTTTTAGTCAAAAGACAGTACAAGTGGCAACTATGATAATACATGATAGAAAATTAATAAAAGATTCTTTAGATCTAAACCTGTCAAATCAAATCTTCTATACTAGTTATGGTATTAGCCAAGAGGAAAGTGATATAAAGGCTAAGATTACAGAAGCTTAAATACAAGATGAACAAGCACAATCCATCCAAACTATGATTGGATAAGGCGAGACTCGGGACTATGATCTTCGCCTAGTGGACAAGTTCGATACAAGAAGAGAATCTATGTTCTACAGAAGGTTGACTTGAGGAAGAAAATCTTGGATAAGGCTTACAAGAGTCGGTATACCCTCCACTAACGATGGTAAATATGTACCATGACCTGAAAGTGATGTATTGGTGTCCTAGATTGAAGAAGGATGCGATTGAATATGTATCACGGTGTCTTACCTATTAGAGGTAAAGATTGAACACCAAAGACTGCCAGGACTGCTTCAAGGTCTCAAGATTCCAAAGTGGAAATAGGAGAGCATAAGCATAGATCTTGTGGTAAGATTACCAAGAATCCGGAATCATGATACGATATGGGTGATTGTTGATCGTTTCACCAAGTCAGCATATTTCATACCGATCAATGTCAGTTATTCTCCTGATAAAATAGCAGAGATATGCATCAAGGAGATAGTGAGATTCCATGGAATGCCAAAGAGTATAGTTTCTGACAGAAATCCTCACTTTACTTTAAGATTTTAGAGATCTATGCATGATGATATGGGCACAAAACTGAAATTCAGTACAGCCTATCATCCTCAAACGGATGGACAAACAAAGAGAACCATACAGATGCTGGAAGATATGCGGAGAGCGTGTGTGATAGACTTCAAGGGAAGTTGGGATCACTACCTTCCACATGCAGAATATGCTTATAATAATAGCTATCATGCGAATATTCAGATGGCTTCATATGAAGCACTTTACAAAAGGAAGTGTTAGTCCCCTATCTGCTGGATGGAGTTATCTAAAAAAAGATTGTATGGGCCAGATATAGTAGATCAAATGACTGAGCAGATCAAACTCATCAAGTAGAGACTACTTATAACCCAGAGTAGGTAAAAGAGTTATGTTGACAAGCGAAGAAGACTGCTAGAGTTCCAGGTCGGCGGTCACATATTTTTAAGGGTTTCACCCATCACCATTATTGGCAAGGAAAAAGAGGAAGAAGCTAAGTCCTTAATACATCAGGCCATTTGAGATTTTGTCAAGAATTGGGCCCGTAGCATACCAGATTGCTTTACCTCTAAACATGAGCAGATTGCATGATGTCTTCCATATTTCATAGATGAAGAAGTATCAACAAGAACCCTCATATGTTGTAGAGTATGAGGATGTGGATATGCAAGATAATCTCACATATGAGGTTGAGCTAGAACAAGTCATTGAGCAACAGGAAAGACAGCTCAAGCATAGAAGCATTTCATTTGTAAAGGTGGTCTGGAAGGGGTTATCACTCAGAGAGGCAACCTAGGAAGCGAAAGACGACTTGCAGAAGTGCTACCCAAAATTTATAATTTATAACATCTAACAAATTTCAGGGATGAATGTATTATACTTGGGGGAGTTGTAACATACTGGAATATGAGTGCTCGATATTTCTTGTAAATATAATTAGTTAGAAGAAGCTTACCAGTGTAATAATATGATTAAGGTTTAATGACTCCAAAAGTGAATGTAATTAATGTTAAGTAAACACCTTTGGAGAATACAATGTGAATTATGACTGAATTAGCTGTAGAAAGTGCCTAAACCTTGTATTTTAGTTTAATTATATGGTAGAGTTATTATTGGACTAAAATAGAAGGGGAATGGTGCATGAAGAAGGGAAAAGAAGTTAAATCATGTGTCAAGTGGAAATTCAAGTGAATTTGCCATAGTTAGGGACAAAACAGGAAAAATGAAATCTACCAGCCAATTAGTCTGCAACTGATAAAGAAATTAAATAAGAGTTAGAAATGAGAAGTGTGACTAAATGGCTAATGCATTAGTTAGTGTAACCATATAGTTATATGCCTTCAAGATTTTGGACACTTGGCATGAGATGAATGACGTATGGGTTGTTGAAAAGTCAAATAAGCAACTTTAATTCATTTCTCTTCCATCTCTCTTCTCATAGTCGGCTGTTAAGATAGGAAGGGATAAAGAGTTTATCATTTCATTACTTTTTCTCTCTCTCTCAAGCTCTCATAGTCGACCAAGCAAGGTGAAGAAGAAAGGGAAAGAAGCTTAAGGTAAATCAAATCCTTCTCCTTGAGATTTGACCTTGAAAATGGCTTCCATTGTCAAAATCCTCTTTTTTAATCTTGTCCCTCTTATTAAAAGCTTTAATTGTATGGTTTTATATTTTCAAGAGGTGGCATTTGGTGAACTCAAAAATATCTAGTGGAAGAAGAATCAACGAACAAGCTTAGGAAAGTGAAAGAGGTCAGTAAAGGCTATCTTTTGACACCTATATTGTGGTCATTGGTTAGGTATCTTGGTTTTTGGAAATTTTCCCTATTTTTATAATTTAAGGTCTTAGAGAGTTTGGGATGTTTTGATTGATAGAAATGGTGTCTTTTGTTGTCCTTTGGATAATGGAAACGGATTGTAGTCTTAAATACAAGTTTGGAAAATTATGAGAATTGTATTGAATTGTTGTCAAAATAGAACATGTGGAAGGAATATGAATTTGGTGGTTTTGATATTTCCATTGGATTCCATGCAAAAAATTGTGCAAGGAGTAGCCCCGGTTGTGAATTCTGACGATTGGAAACATATATTGAAAAATTAGAAGTTTTGTCAATAAAAACTCTATGTTGGGCAGTTGTCTTGCATGGCAGTTTTGAACGAGTAAATGGTGTCTAAAATTCTGAAACTTTCTAGTCTAATATTGGACATGCCAAGCTTTAAATTGATACATTATTGCTATCATTTTGATGTGTGTGCTAGAAGTTATGTATTTCCAAAGTTTGAGGTTGAAACTGGAAGTTATTCTAGAACAATATGGACATTTGTTGAATTCTGTATTTTTATGGTTGTAGATGGTAGTTATTCAATTTTTTTTGTGAAGAGGACTCAAAAATATTTAATTAGGACTTAGGATCATTGCATTTCAATTTTTCTAGATTTAGTTATAATTTTTGGAATTTCAGCCAAGAAGCAAGAATTTCCTTGGCCATAGCCAAAGTTTCCTAGCCACAACCAGAAAGTGTTGGACCTGCTTTTGGCCGCAGCCAAAAAATTCTTGCTAGGCCAAAAAAATTTTGACCTCTTTTAGGCCGTAGCCAACAGACTCTTGGTCGCAGCCAAAAACCCTCTGACTTGTTTTTTGCCATAGCCAAAGAATTTCTTGGCTGCAGCCAACCCCTAAAAATTAGTATTTTTCACTTATGAAAGGTGGTCTTTGGTATAGTTCTTTCCAAAGCTTTAGGCATTTGTTTGGGCTTCTAGTAGCCACCTAAAGGTCTCAAATGATAACCAACCCTAAATGTTTGGAATTAAGAATTGAATAAGGAATAACTTATTGTCCCTAATTATGATTTATATGGCTTGATATCCGCCCTGAGAGTGTTAAAGTGGTGCCCAAGCATGGACAGAAAGAACAAGGTAGTGACCTTTCTCTTAGATTCTATATATTGCATTGTATGTTTGTGCTTAGCTTTGAATTGTGATGAACAAGAATGCTATTGTTTATGCCATTGTGAATACAGCAAAAGTTGTTGTGAATGTGACGAAAGTCACATATAGTATTGCTGTTGTGAATGCCGTTGTTGTGGTGCTGCTTTTGTGATAATTGCTTATATGGTTTGTTAGTATATATCATATGAGTGAATTATTACTGCTGAGATTCCTATGAATCTCACTTTTTCCAATGGCTAACCTACAGTCAGGGCTAGCGGTTCAAAGGAGAAATAAGTGACTAAGGGCGGCTAGAGTTCCCAACTAGGAGATTTATACTTTGTTAGTTGGTTATCACATTTTGGGGTTGTTGTACATATTATTAAGTGTTGTAAATTTTGGATAGTGTGATGTAATCCTCGATATGGGAAACTGAAACGGGTGAATATGCCCTATAAACCCTTATGGTAAAGAGATAAAACCCAAGAGTCGTCGGGAATTTTGCTATACACTCTGATATTTATGAATGGAACCAAACTACACAGGCCAAATATGTTCAAAGGTTGAATGTGAGACCGTATTAAATAAGTTTTGGAAAAAGTTATTTTAAAGCCTACTTTATCATAGGACCAAACCCTGTCTTGAAGTTGGGACTTTCAATAAGTTTTGAGTTATCCATTGGTCTCTAATTTAACATAATAATGCATTTTCGAACTATAATTATGGCTTTAAAGGTAAGGGTTACAACCGATGCCAAGTATGTGTGTATTGTTGGGACTGGCAGGCACAACAGAAATTTAAAATTACAAAAGTTCACCAATCCTAATTGCTGATTTATCAATGGCATTTAAATTGAGTTAGAAAGAATTGTACCTTTTGTTTTTTAGGGTTTTCTATCTCCAAGAACCGACACCTCTGATCATCTCCCTCTACCAGTATCTACATGAATTGATCCCAACACAAACTGCATGCTAGTGCCTCCAATGTCTCCTATCCTCCTAGGGTTTCTTGAGGATCCTTATTTTCTCTTCTATGCCAGTATTATGTTGCCCATTCGTTTTTATAACTGATAGTGCTATAATGGATTTTCAAAATTAATCTTAATTAATTTTGAAAGCAATTAACACTTAATTATTTTAATGAGCTAATTAAATAAATTTGGTTTAATTAAATCTGTCTAACAGTTTTAATTTAACCTATTTATTTTTATTTAATCTAAATAAAGTGCTATCAATATTAGTCATTTAATTTATCAAATAAAATTAAATATGAAACTAACACTACATAATAATATTATTATTCTGCTTTTCATGAATTTTATATCACACACACACACACACACACACATATATATATATATATATAAAATTCACCCACCCTAGATGACACATTATGTTCATTCAATCTTAGACACATCTTAAATTCAATGAACCTGGACATTATAGCTCGTGTTTGGCTATTCTTATGTGCAACCTTATAGGCCCCTACAAAGTTAGTAGTGGGCTAATAACTGTACTAACCTACATGTCGCAAGCAGCCTTTAGAAAGACATTACGACTACCCAATTCCTATGAGGATCGTTAGTACGATGCAACCTGTTATATAACCATGTCACATCCCTTTTGTCACATGATATTTCGGTCAAGGATGAGGCATGGATAATGTCATCCTCCTGTTTCTAACCATTACTTTCCCAATTCCTAAGTAGTCTGACAATAGAAATGGAAACTCCTTTATATCATACTATGGCAATACATTTCTCAGACTCACTTATCGAGGGGCCTAGTAATATCTCTCTACTAATGTGAGGGACAAATTTCATCTTGACCATTCACATTACTCTGCATGAAAACCACCAAGCTCGATTGTAGCCTTTATTATCATCAAGTCAAAGGTGACTTTTGACTAGGTCAAAGCTTAATGGCTTTCGTGTAGGAATCCATGATGATCTCAGGTCGAAGGGCATAGTAATGTGGTTATATATAAGATAAGCTTATGACTAGATCCATGCAGCTTTCTCATAGCGGGTTGGTCCAACACCTTGTACTCTTACAAGTGCCTAAGATTTGATTCATATCTCCATACCTTATCAAAGTCACATTAGTCTCACTTCATCTTTACTCCCGCATTGATGATCGCCTAGGAAAATTTAGAACTATTTTATGATTTATCCAAGGATACAATTATCATAGTGAACATGCAAATAATATGATAACAAAAGGAGAAATTCATTAAATAATAATGTTCGAAGTATAATAATTGGCCCATAGAGCATAATTTCCAACCTTTATATGGCGCTAATTTGAATAAAATGGACATTTGGCAAAATTCTATTCGTTAATTCATAAAGTAATAATTAAATAATTAAATTAATTAATTTTACTTTATATAGGGACTACAAAAGATGACACCTCTAGGTGGACCAGGGGAAATCCCCTGACTTCATTTCTTTGATAAAGTGGACACATGGCACCATCTTATGGTGGAAGGAAAAAATGTATTTTTTGACTTTTGTATTTGTGCAATCTCCAAGTGACATACGTCCTCTCATTGATGAAGTTGTTTTTTACTTTAAGGGTTGACCAACCAAAAGATGACACTTGTCCCCTTATAATGATAAAGCCACTTTACCTTTTAAGTTATCATTCTTAGATCCCATATGTTTTAATGATAATAAAGATATGACTAATCATACAAAAGGTTTTGATAATTAAAAAAAATTATTTGAAAAAAGTAACTAAGTTTTTGGTGATAAGGAAAAGCATTACTCGAGTAGCTACTGCAATAATAAAGATATAGAAAAAGACAGAGCACAGAAAAAGGAACACAATGATATTTTTGAAGACATTACTCGAGTGAGCCCTCGGGTAATGACTTCATTACCTGAGGGACCACTCGAGTAATGTATAAGAAATTGTTCCAGAAAGCTCTCTGTAAAGAATTAAGTGGGATTAATCAAAGGGATCACTCAAGCAATCCCCAAAGTTATTTGAACAATTACTCGAGTGATCACTCGAATAATCAGAGAAGAAACTATCCAGTAGCTCTCAGCCAAGAAATGAAGGACATTACTCGAAGGGATCACTCGAGTAATTTGTAAAGTTATTTGAAACATTACTCAAGGGAGCACTCAAGTAATTAGGTAAGTCTAATAGAAAATTGCTCTTAGCCAAGATTTTAATGCTATTACTCGAGGGATCACTCGAGTAATCTCTAAATTTATTTGAACCATTACTCGAGGGAACACTCAAGAACTTAGAAGAAAAGGAACACTTACTTGAGTAAGCAAGGTGCCATCTGGTCAAACTACGTTGACTTACTCTCGGGCTTATTTTTAATGAAGTTACTTGAGGGACTACTCGAGTAATATAATGAGGCATGATCACTAGAGTAGCCACTCAAGTAAGGTAGTACATAAAGCATATTTTAATCTGATGATAATTGATTTGTTATCATATAATTAACCTTTCATTGTATTAGCTTCCTAAGTATATTTACAGAGAAACAATGAAGAGATCATATATTAAGAGAGAAGTCAAATATATACTCCGTAACATTCGAAACACCACCTACCGCAAATGGCTAGTTTTCAAATTTGAAGAACGGTCAAATGAAGCTATGCGACTCTAACGGACATGTTTAAGATGCTTCCAATGGATACCACAAATCATCTATATATATGGAGCATTCAAAGAATAGAAAACAACAACTGAGAATACACAAACTCACATCGATCAATATATTCTTTGTGCTCTGTTTTCTTATACTCACTCTTTGTACTTCAGTGATTATATATTTGCTTTGTGAGAGAGGTTTTTCATTACAAACTCAATATTTGTTATTGAGACAACTTAAGTTTATGGAACCTTGAGTTGGGGATTTGATTACAACGTTTAAGGGGGAGCGAGTATCTAGTGAAGGAACTTTTTGTGTATTGAGGTGCCAAGAACCCACTGAATCTTAGAAGATATAGTGAAACTCTCAGAGAAACTTTAAAGACTGGACGTAGGTCAAAGTAGTTGTGGCCAAACTAGTATAACTCCTAGTGTACACTTCGGTGGTATTTCTCCTAGCTCTTAACTGCTTTAAATTTTAGTCAATTTTTATATACGCAACAAAATTTCTGGTATCACCCAATTCACCCCCTCTTAGGTGAAATGCTTGCACTAGCAATCATTACCAGAGGGTGCCACCTCACCCCGAGCTGGGGAAATCCACCGGTCTCTGATCCAACCACCTGACTAACTTTCCTGAACATCAATCCCAAAAGCTAGAGAAAACCATCATACCCTCATTTTCCCTAATAAGTTTGACTGCTAAAGGCTCAAGAAAGGTGGCGGAACTCACTTTATTAAAGCAGTGACACGTGTCACTGAACTATTGGATCACTAGACAAATGGCACCATAGGAATTCTATAATATCCCGATGTGATTAGGGCTGATAACTCTGATAATCATTGAGATTAGTGTAATTAAGCACTTTTGGGAAATTTATGTAATATGAATTTAGTGTACCTATGTGTGGTATTTAAGATCAAGGGTTGTGATTCCTTGACCATGGGTCGGAATCCTGTGCTTTGCGGGTGTGTGAGCTCTTTGAGAGAGTGTGTAGATTTGGACATGTGGCTTAAGGTGGACCATTAGATGAAGCACTAGAGGACAAAAATCACTTTTTCCTCCCTTCTCTCTCCAATTCGGTGGAGTGTGTGTGTAGGCAAGGGGAGAAGCTTCTTCATCATCATTGCTCTATCTTTCTCATTTTCTCTCTCTACTTTTTCCATTGTTTCGCTGGACAAGCAAGAAAGAGGGGAAGAAAAGCTTGATCTTTGGTAAGAAATACTCCTCCTTTGTTCCAATCCTCTTCTCTAAAGATATGTGTCTCATTGAGAGCTACATTGTGATGATTGTAGAGCCTTGAATGGTATTGATTGGGACATTGGCCGAAATTGAAAGTTGAGGAATCAAGGTTCTGAATTAGGCAAAGTGAAGAGGTAGGCATTTAGAGCATTTAGGTATGTTGTTTATGAGCTTTGGCTAAGTTTGGTCAAATCTGGAATTTTGCCCTAAATATGCCTATTTCTGGAAATATGAAGTTTATTAGGATTGATGATTGGAAATGATTTAGTTTAGAGATATATGAGTATTAGATATGATTTGGAATGTTGGAATCAAGTGTAATGAAATTTGGATATTGTGTATCTTAGAGACCTTAGTGTTTGATTGTGGTCAAAGTGGTTTTTGGGGTGTTTTTGGAGTTGCCATTGTGTTCCCTAGTTAGTGCTTAGAGTGTATGAGCATTGGGAAGAGTTTGGGAACCATTGGGCATGATTTTGACCATCTGGCGTTTTCTGGTTTTTCTGTATTTTTGGGTCTCTGATACACCTCACCCGAGCAGAGGAAGAACGTGCTCGAGTGATGCGTGAGTTTTCCCTTTGTGCTTCAGTTCTTCTGGGTTCTTATGAGTAATGCTCGAGTGCACCGCTTTGTGCTCGAGTGAGGGAAGAACATGCTCGAGTGAGCATGAGCCTGCTCGAGTGATGGGTTAATCCAGAGTTTGGGTCACTCTCGGGTTATCACTCGCTGGCCATTATCGAGAGTGTGCTCTCACACTCGCGAGCATAGCCTTCTCACTCGAGCACTGGGGATCATGCTCGAGTGAGATTGTGCCTCAGGTGGGAGTTGTGCTTTCGGGTTCTCACTCGCGAGTAAGGTGCTCGAGTGTGTTTTCTCACTCGCGGGTGTGAGGTGTGTGCTCGAGTGCATGTGGTTGTGCTCGAGTGATCTGGGTCTTGGAGAGCTTTGTGTGCTCTCGGGTCCTCACTTCCTGGACTTCACTCGCGGGTGCTCGAGTGAGGCATTTGGCCTTGTGCTCGAGTGAGGTTCAGCATGCTCGAGTGAGCCAGTTCCTGAAAGTTTCTTTGTGCTCTCGGGTGCTCACTCGCAGTCTCACTCTCTCTTGTGCTCGAGTGAAACAGTCAAAAATCAGTGTTTTGCCTTCAAGTAAGGGGTCTTTTGGGTAGTGTCTTCCAACCCTTTAGGCATATGTTTAGGCCTCTAATAGTCACCTAAAGAGTCCTAAATGATAACCAACTTAGAGTATTATTGAAATATACATATGGATAAGAGATTGATTGGTTGTCCCTAATTGATATAGGATTTGACATCTGTCGTCCTCGTGAGGCTAAGGTGCCAGAGCCAGTCAGGAAGGATACAGGTAGTGACTCTTTCTTTATACCTTGTGTGATATATTGTATGTATATTATGTCATTGTTTTGAAATGAATATCGTATGCTGCAAGTTTTGTGAAAACTGTGGAAGCACCGCTATACCAATAGTCCCTGAGTCGCTAATAACGGTTCGGGTGAAGGTCGTATGCCTTCCCGGCGGTAAAAGGGGATGAGGTTAGGGTGTCATATATGTGCCTATGTGAAATTGTGGAAGCACCGCTATACCAATAGTCCCTGAGTCGCTAATAACGGTTCGGGTGAAGGTCGTATGCCTTCCCGGCGATAAAAGGGGATGAGGTTAGGGTGTCATATATGTGCCTATGTGAAATTGTGGAAGCACCGCTATACCAATAGTCCCTGAGTCGCTAATAACGATTCGGGTGAAGGTCGTATGCCTTCCCAGCGGTAAAAGGGGATGAGGTTAGGGTGTGATATATGTATATATGTGGGCCGAAAGGCTATTTGTGAAAGCCTAAGGGCTATATTTGAGCCGTGTGGCTATTTGTATGCACTGCCACGCCAATAGTCCCTGAGTCGCTAACAACGGTTCGGGTGAAGGTCGTATGCCTTCCCGGCGGTAAAAGGGGATGAGGGTGGAGTGACTTGTGTTGCCGTATGAGATTATTGGTGTGCATATTCTGTGATTGCATGTGGTATGAAATTGTTGTTACTACTGGGATTCTTTAGAATCTCACCCCTTCCATATGACTAACCTTTTCAGACAGGGCGAGTGGCTCGAAAGGGAAGCGGACAACCAGGAGTAGTTAGGCTTACTCCGAGATCTAAGTGGTAGTTGGTTATCATAGTTTTGGAGTTGGGGTTATCAAGTGTACATAAGAATGTAAATGATTATTTTGGTTATGTAATCCCCATAGTTAGGAAATCTTAAACCCAAGTTATTTATGTAAGTAACCCGGGGTTTGCCGGGATTTTAGTTTCCGCACCCTGATATTGTTTATGTGATTTGATCGCTCTGGTAATTATATCCGCACGTGAATGTGAGACCAGGATTAAGTATGCTTTAGAACTGATTTTGAAATATCCCATCTCTTGGATGAGGGATCATAAATGGCTATTTTGTTTTATTGGTCTCTATTTCCCGTAAATTTCGTAATCCGGATGTAATTACGGTGAGGGGGTTACAAATTCGACATGTGGCACTAACTTTTCAAGACTCCCTTTTGACCATATAATTCAGCCACCATCATCAGAAAATAAGAAAAATACCAAAAAATTGAAAAAGGAAAAAAGAGAGTTGAATAGTGATTTCCTAGAACTTCAATCCGCCGAAACACTAGTAAATCAGCTTTTTCTCTCAAAATACCCTTCACAAACCTTCTACTCATCTCAAGCTTCATTTCTAAGGTTTTAGATTTTTATTTGTAGGGGTTTGGTGCCATCTCGCTAGCCGGAGTACCACCAGATTTCCAAACTAGTTGCGAAAATACGAGGAGGTAAGCATGGGTTTCATTTTGAACTAATTGGTTTGTTATTTGGAGGAGTTTTCATGAGGGTAGGGTACTGTTCATGTTTCATCCAGGGGGTATTAATGAGATTTGATCATGGTTTAATCATGTATTTATAATGATATTGGACCAAGTTGTTGGACAAAATTCTGTTTTGGTAAATTTTCCTTGAAAGGGGTCTGTTTGGTCAGTTTGATTGGGAGTTAAAGCTTTGTGATTTTGATATTCCTATTGTGTTTAAAATGCAAAATTGTGTAGAAATAACCCTGGTTGTAAATTTTGAGCCACCAGAAATATAAACTGCAAAAATGTAATTCTGCTAGCATATGTTCTAGGTAGGGCAGTCTGATTGTGACATTTTTGAATAGGTAGATGATGTCCAAAAATTGTGAAACTTCCTAGTTTAAAAGTAGACATGTCATGCTTTAATTTGATATGTCATTTATATCATTTGGATGTGTGTACTAGGAGTTCTGCATTTTCAAAGTTTGGTCTAGAAAACTAGTGAATTCTAGGGGTAGTAATGTTAGATCCCATATGTTTTGATGATAACAAAGATTGGATTATTCATACAAAAGGTTTTGATAATTAAAGAAAATGATTTGAACAAAGTAACTAAGTTCTTGGTGACAAGGAATAGCATTACTCGAGTAGCCACTCAAGTAATGAAGATGAAGTGGAAGATAGAGCACAGGAAAAAGGAATACTGTAAGAATTTTAAAGACATTACTCGAGTGAGCACTCGGGTAATGACCTCATTACTCGAGGGACCACTTGGATAATGTGTGAAAAAATGTTCCAGTAAGCTCTTTGTCAAGAATTGTATGGGATTACTCAAAGGGATCATTCGAGTAATCTACAGAGTTATTTGAGATATTACTTGAGTGACCACTAGAGTAATCAGAGCAGAAACCATCCAGTAGCTCTTAGCCAAGAATTGAAGGACATTACTCGAAGGGATCACTCGAGTAATCTGCAAAGTTATTTGAAGCATTACTCAAGTGACTACTTGAGTAATCAGGTAAGTCTAATAGAATTTTCTCTTGGCCAAGATTTTCATGTCATTACTCGAGGGATCACTTGAGTAATCTCCAAAGTTATTTGAACCATTACTCAAAAGACCACTCGAGTAATCAGAAGAAAAGGAATACTTACTCTAGGATTACTCGAGTAAGCAAGGTGTAATCTAGTCAGACAACGTTGACTTACTCTCTGGCTTATTTTTAATGATGTTACTCCACGGACTACTTGAGTAATGAGCACGATCACTCGATTAGCCACTCGAGTAATGAAGTACAAAAAACATTATTTTAATCCAACTTTCATTGATTTATTACCTATATGATTAACCTTTTATTGTATTAGTTTTCTAAGTATATTTGCAGAGAAACAATGAAGAGATCATGCATTGAGAGAGAAGTCAAACATATCGTTCACAACATTTGAAACACCTACCTACCACAAACGGCTAGTTTTCAAATTGGAAGAATGGTCAAACAAAGCTGCATGACTTTAACGGACATGTTTGAAATGCTTCTAACGGATATCATAAATCATCTATATATATAGAGCATTCAAAGAATAGAACACAACAACTAAGAACAAGTAAACTCACATCAATCAATATATTCTTTGTGCTTTGTTTTCGTATCTCACTCTTTGTACTTCAGCGATTATATATTTGCTTTATGAGAGAGTTTTTTTATTACAAACTCCATATTTGTTATTAAGACAACTTAAGGTTGTGGAACCTTGAGTTGGGGATTTGATTACAACGTGTAAGGGGGAGCGAGTGTCAAGTGAAGGAACTTGCTATGTACTGAGGTGCCAAGAACCCACTGAATCTTAGAAGATATAGTGAAACTCTCAGAGAAGCTTTGAGGACTAGACGTAGGTCAAAGTGGTTGTGGCCGAACCAGTATAACTCTAGGTGTACACTTCGGTGATATTTCTCCTAGCTCTTAATTGCTTTAAATTTCCAGTCAAATTTTCTATACATAACAAAATTTTTGGTATCACCCAATTCACCCCCTATTGAGTGAAATGCTTGCACTAACATTTGGTATCAGAGCATAGGTCTTCTTGTTCAGGTATAACAACCTAAAAAGGATCCAATGGCAAGCATAGGTGAAGGAATTCTTCCAAACGGTGTTTTTATCCCTAGACCACCAGGTTTCAGTGGCAAACACTTTTCTTTCTGGAAAGCCAAGTATCTAGTATTCGTAATAGCTATAGAATACGAACTATAGGACGTGATTGAGAGTGGAAACTACAAGCCTAAAAAAATTGTAGATTTATAGAGGGTTCCTAAGACACTAGCAGATTATGATGAGAATGACAAGAAACTCATCACACTCAATAGCAAGGCAATTCTAATGATTCAAAGTGCGTTAAGTCAAAATGAGTACTTCGAGATCTACACACTTTCAACAGTTAAAGAAATACAGGAAGCCCTGGAAATAGCACACGAAGGAACTTCAGGAATAAAAGAAAACTAGATCAATACTCTCGTTATTGAGTTTGATCTACTTCAAATGAAATCAGGTGAGTTGATAGCTAAATCTGAACTTAGATATACTCATCTTGTTAATCAACTTACAGCACTTGGAAAAGTCTATGATCGACATACCGAAGTATAAAAGATTCTGAATATTCTTTCTAACGACTGGGAGGCCAAAGCCACTGCGATTGAGGAAGCAAAAGGTGAATCAATGCGATCGGTTACTTCTCTATTCAAAAGTCTTTTTAAATATGAAAGTAATTAAAGTTCAAATGAGAGCTAAATGATATTAGTGACAAGAAGAAGAAAGATCTAGCACTGAAAGCAAAAGAAGAAGATCAAGATGAAGATGAAGAGTTTGACGATGACGAAATATGTCTAATGATAAAACGATTCAGAAATTTTTATAAGAAAGGCCAAGGATTCAAAAACTTTCAAAAAAGAGGAACAAGCAGTAAAGAACACATCATCTGCTATGAATGCGGAAAGCCAGGACATATTAAATCAGAATGTCAAGAATTGGCTCAGAAGAATAAAGAAAAGAGAAGAGGCAAGTTCTACAACAAGAAGAAAGCCTTTGTATCTACCATATAGGGAGATAGTTCATCTGACGAAAATAGCGATAATAAGAAAGTAGCCAATACCTGTTTAGTTGCTCAAGAAGAAACAAAAGAAGAGGTAACTGATTCTAATCCTACCTATGATGAATTACTTTCCGAATATAATGCTTTACATTCTGAATTCATCAAAATAGTTAAAGAACTAGTTTGTTTCAAAAAGAAAAACAGAGTTCTTGAAGTAGAACTTAAAGAGAATTTAGAAAATGATTGTGAAAATTTTTCTTCTTTGAAAAAAGAAAAACACCGATCTCATGAAAACTCTTGAAAACTTCACCAAAGGAAGTGAGATGTTAAATGTAATTTTATGGCTCAACGATTTGTAAATGACCGATCTGGTATTGGATATGATCCAAAATCAGATAGAAGGAAAGAACAAACAAAGTAGGAGGTAAGACATACTTAAGTTACTTTTAGTATTCTGTTCATACATCAAATCCTTTCGTATATTGCAATTACTGTAATAGAAATGATCATTATACTTCATTATGCATTCATAAAAAGAAAGGAAAAATAGGAACCTACAAATGGGTACCTAAAGGTTCATATGTTCAGAAAATATTCTGTACTAACCTAAAAGGACCTAAAAAGATATGGGTACCTAAGACTTAATCGTATTTGATTGTAGATATGTCTTAAAGCATCCAAAAATAACAAGTGGTACATAGACAATGGATACCCGAGACATATAACTGGTGATTTTGAAAGTTTTACCACAATACAAACTAAAGAAGGTGGAAAGGTAAAATTTAGAGGAAATCAATCCAAAGAGATAGCAAGAATTGGTGAAATAAAAAATGATAAAGGCATGCAAGTCAAAGACGTTTATTATGTTGAAGGCTTATGTCATAACTTGCTGAGATTAAGTCAAAGTGTAGATAAAGACAACTAGGTAATATTTGACTCAGAGGAATATCTAATTGTAAACAAGAACGACTTACAATTAGATAAGAAGAATCTCAAGGCAAAGCTCAGAGAAAAAAGGGAAGGTAATTGTTATATTCTTGATATCAGTAGAAATGATTTTGAAAACTGTTTTCTAAGTAATGCCGATGAAAGTTGGTTATGGCATAAGAGACTAGCTTATGTCAATATGCACCAACTAAGCAAGTTACTTAAAAAGGATTTAGTGATTGGATTACCCAAAGTTAATTTCAAAAATGATTTGATTTGTGATACATGTCAGAAGGGTAAACAAACTAAATCATCTTTCAAATTGAAAAATGAGATCACAACCAATAGACCACTTCAATTATTACACGTGGATTTAGTTGGACCAGCAAGAGTTAAAAGTCTTGGCGGCAACTTATATTCATTGGTCATTATTGATGATTTCTCTATATTTACATGGACTATTTTTCTATCATCAAACAATGAAACCTTCATAGAATTTTTTTTTTTTTACCAACAAGGTGTAAAATGACAAAGGTATGTCTATTGCAAGTATCAGGATAGATCATGGTGGAGAATTTGAAAATCAAGCCTTTAAAGAATATTGTGATACTAATGGCATTGATCACAATTTCTTCGCTCCAAGGACACCTCAACAAAATGGAGTCGTGGAATAAAAGAACAGAGTACTCATTAAAATGGCCAGAGCAATGATAAATGAAAAGAATGTGTCTCAATTTTTATGGGCCAATACAATGAGCACAGCATGTTACATCTCAAACAAAGCCTACATTAGAACAAAACTTGGAAAGACACCATATAAACTGTACAAAAGAAGGAAGCCAAACCTTGCTCATATACACATCTTCGATTATAAGTGTTTCATTGGTAATAATGGTAAAGATAACTTGGGAAAATTTGATTCTAAAACAGATGAAGGAATTTTCCGAGGCTATTCTAACCGGAGCAAAGCATACAAAGTTTTCAATAAACGAACATTTGTTGTTGAAGAATCAATTCATGTTGTATTCGATGAATTTGAATTCTCTGACAAAAATATTGATGATGAGCAGAAAGTTGTTTTAAATCAAGAGAATGGCCAACCTAATTCTAAATCTTCTATCCCAAACGTTGACCAAACCAAGGAAGAAGATCAGTCACTAGAACAACCTAAAGCTTGGAAATACAACAAAAGTCATCCCCTAGAGTAAGTCATAGGAGATGTGAACGAAGGAGTCAAAACTAGAAATAGAATTTCCAATGAAGTTAGTTTCTCTACTTTTATTTCTAAGATTGAACCTTCTAATATTGATGAAGCCCTATCAGACAATGATTGGGTAATAGTAATTCAAGAAGAATTAAACCAATTTGAAAAAAAAAATCAACTTTGGAATTTGGTACCCCAACCTAAGGATCGTCCGATCATTGGCACTAAATGGGTATTTAAGAACAAACTTGATGAATTCACAATCATTGTCAAAAACAAGGCAAAATTGGTGGCCAAAGGCTAAAATCAGGAAGAAGGAATTGATTATGAGGAAACGTATGCTCTAGTGGCTAGATTGGAAGCTATACGAGTACTCTTAGCATTTGCATGCATCAAAGGATTCAAACTCTATCAAATGTATGTAAAAAGTGCATTTCTAAATGGCTACATCATGGAAGAAGTGTATGTAGATCAACCTCCAGGTTTTGAAGATGTAACCAAACCTGACCATGTTTTCAAACTGCGTAAAGCTTTATATGGTTTAAAACAAGCTCCTAGAGTATAGTATCAAAGGCTCAGTAAATTTCTCATTGATCAAGGTTTTATATGAGGAAAAGTTGATATAAACACTTTTTACAAAATGAAAACGAGATGATATTTTAATCGTACAAATATATGTTGATGATATAGTTTTTGGTGCTACTAATGAAACCTTATGTAAGGAATTTTTTGCAATAATGCAGGGGGAGTTTGAGATGCCAATGATGGGAGAATTGAATTTCTTTCTCGGCTTACAAATCAAACAAAGAAAGAATGGAATTTTCATATCTCAAATGAAGTATTTGAAAGAGCTATTGAAGAAGTATGGAATGGATGAAGCAAATGGAATGGACACACCTATGAGCTTAACTACATTGCTCGATGCGGATATCAAGGGAAAAGACTGCAACATCACAAGATATAAAGGAATGATTGGATCATTACTCCATCTTACTGCAAGCAGACCTGACATTCAATTCAGTGTTGGTATGTGTGCAAGATATCAATCAGCACCAATGGAGTCACATGTTGAAACCGTCAAACGTATCTTCCGATATCTTGCTAACAATAGAGAATTAGGTCTCTGGTATCCTAAAGGAAGAAGTGAATATCTAGTTGTATACTCAAACTCCGATCATGGAGGATACAAGATAGACAAAAAGAGTACCAGTGGATAAAGCTAGTTTCTTGGAGGTTCACTTGTGTCATGGTTTAGCAAGAAACAAAATATAGTGTCTCTTTCGTCAATGAAAGCTGAGTATATTGTAGTATCAAGTTGTTGTGAACAAGTGTTATGGCTAAAACAACAACTAAAAATCTTGGTATTTATTTAAAGGAGATACCAATATACTGTGGCAAAACTAGCATGATAAACTTGGCAAGAATCCAGTTCAACATTCCAGAACCAAGCATATTGATGTTAGACATCACTTCATCAGAGGTCATGTCCAAAAGAAAGATGTCAAAGTGATTTTCATTCCAACTCATCTTCATCTAGACGATATCTTCACAAAACCTCTTGCAAAAGATCAATTTTTATATATTAGAAGAGAATTGGGAATGGTAAATCCCAATAAATTGTAAGTTATTTAGTGTTTACAAAATGTTAGATGATATGATTTATTGATATTTTGATGATTGCTAACTTAAGCATAAGAGTTTCTAGTAATTTGTTTTGAAAGATCATGATATTCTGTTTTAGAGTATGAAAAGCAAAGGTTAACAGAGTACTATATCACTCAATGGACAACTTCAAGTAATCCACATTACCTGAGTGATAACTGGAAGTAATGATAAGCCTCACTCAAGTAACCACTCGAGTGATGACCTTAAAAATGAGGCAGAGAAGCATTAACTTAAAGGGAAACGGAAAAAATTAATAAATTTCATTAAATATGGCGGAGAATTAAAATTATAAACTTTAAAATCTTAAAATCAATAAATTTTTAACATATTAGAAAGTTAAAAAATTTATTAGAATTAAAATTTGGTGGGTATAAATTTTTTTTTGTAACACACACACACACACACACATATATATATATATATATATATATATGTTTCTTTAAATAATTCTAATATTCAAGAAGGGCATTTTGGTAGAACAAAAGCTTAAAAGTCGAACTTAACAATCAACTAATAGTTTGTATGGATGAAAATAGAATATCAAAATATAGAGGAGATTTGTGTAACATATATTTTAATTTTAATGGAGATCTATATGGGTTTTTAAAATAGAGGAAATGTATGTGTAATTAAAGCAAAACATATGGGTGATTAGATTATTTTACTCTAAAAATATTAAAACCCTTAACGAAGTCCTTTACATACTATCAATATTCAGTAATCTTCCCCTGACTTTAATACTCTAACTCATCCCGTTAAACTCTATATCTGTCACGGAAAAACCTTCATCATACCTTCTCCATATTATTTCACGTGCTCTCATCCATTGGCCTCACTAAAAAAACATCCACCTATACTATAATGCATTCACAGCCTATATATAATATTGGAATTTCCTCCTTCATAAAAAAATGAAATGAAAGTAAATTGAACACAACCACCAATACTCTTAAGTTCTGCATATCATTTTCAGGATCACACTACATAGCAACATATGCATACCTAACAAGCAATGGAATCTACCATCATTGCCACTAATTCAAAAGACATAAGTTACACTGACATACACACTTAAATCACAACCCAACATCCTAGAATATACCAACATTAACTGCAATGGAATTTATCATCATTGCTACTAATATCCAAAATAGCCCCATATGACAAAGTTTATCCACCAGCACAATACTATATTATAGTGCATTACATAGGGCACAAAAAAACAAAGGGACCAACTATCCCTAAATCTTCTCCTGCTTAACAGCCTTTAGGTGATTCAGAGAAAGCTTTGCTACAACTCCACCAATAGATGATCCAGCTTCTTGTACCACACCATCAGCCTTCGTCCACCCTCCCTTTCTTTTCCCTTTGTACTTAGCAATATTAAATTGAGAAACAGGCATCTCGTCTATTCCAGGTTCCTCAAACACCTTTCCAACTGAATCATCTACCTCTGCTCATGCATAATTAGAACTCCAGTATTTTCAACTTCCACCATTACACAATAATGCTCCACATTAGGCACGATTGGAATTACTTCCTCAGGCTGGGTACACACACAACAATGCTAAAAAACTTGAGCCTTCTAATTCCAGTTACAACATGATATACAAAAAAAGGGGTTATAATAATACCTCCTCTCTTGCCTCATTGAACTCATCCATAAGGTCTGCACATTCAGTATAACCAGCCACACTTATGCTAGAATTAGGAAAATCTAGATTGTACTTGTTCAGCTTCAATTTGAGCAAAAATCTCTTTCCAATCAGTAGGTCAAACTCATCTGGAAAATCATACCCACGACCCTCTTGCTTGAAACCAATCAGTTATAGTAATAAGTGTGCAACCCCTTAAAAAGTGCCATACTCATTATGAGTCAATAAGGACTAATTAACATCTATTACCTTATCAAGTGTTGCCTTCAACTGTGCTACGGTGCTTTGGACCAACTCACATGTAAACTTGTTAAAGAAAACACCTGAGGCTTTCCCTGAACCATCTAAAACTATGTAATGAACCTTAAGCCTGAACTAAAAATTTATACACTTTTAATCTCACCACATATTACTATGTTATTTACCTCACTTTTAAACATAACAATTATCTAATACTCTTACTTTGGTTTAATTGAATGAGGTGCATTCTTGTAAGGGGTGCAGCTTATCCTCATATTCACAAACTTAGGTTTGCTCACACACTTGGAACATCCGTCATAAAACCACCCATGACGTGTATCAATATAACCCCATGACTGTAAATATACTTGGATTATGAAATTCTAGTGAAATAGAGACTAATAAGATAAAATCAACAATTATAATCACTCATCTTCAAGATAGGGTATCACGAAAAAAAATTCAAAAACATAATTAATCTGGTCCCACATTCACTTTCGAATATAATTACCAGTCTAGTTAAATCACATTCATAAATATCAGAGTGTGTAACTAAAATCCCGGCAACCCCAGGTTACATGTATATATAATGGGTTTAAGGTTTCCCAAAACGGGGATTACATATCCAAAAATTATATTTACATCCCATATATATACAGTAATCCCAAACCATAACAGATAACCAACGATCCAAAATTAAAATGTCCTTAAGAGATCCTAACCACTATGGGTTGTCTGCTTCCCTTTTGAGCCACATGCCCTGTCTGAAATGTTAGTTATACGAAAGAATGAGATTCTAAAGCATCCTAGTAGTAACAAATCACACATACAGTATATAAACACATAACATGTAAGTTTATCATGTTTAGTAGCAACTTAATGATTCATGGCTTGCGCTACGAACGACAGCACTCACGGTTGTAATCACAATGCAAAAGCTTTCGTTGTAATCTCAATGCCTGCTTTCGTGGTAAACACTTTGTCAGCTTTCGTTGTAATCACTATGCCTGCTTTCGTGGTAATCACTATGCAGCATCATCACAAGTTACAAAGCATCACAAAGCTCCACAAGGTGTCACAAGGCATCACAAAGCAGCAACATTAACACAATGCATGGCAAATGTAATACCCCGAATTTTGAGATTTGAGGCTAGAGAATAAGCCTGAAATAAGTAGATTGCTAAGCCCCAGTTTAGCAGAAGCCCAAATTTATTCCCTAATGATTCTTACATCTTTGGGGTATTAAAGAAAGTAAAATGGTGAATTTTGGAGAAAGTAATTATGTTTTTGGTGAAATCGCCTATGAGGTAGTGAGCTTGTCATGTGATTTTGTATAACCAAATAATGAGACAAAAGTATGAAATTTTACAGGATGAAATTAGACATCCTACACTTTAATTTGATAGGTCATATGACTCAATTAGAACTATATACAAAACATTATGAATTTTTGAAGTCAGCACAGAAAAACTGTGAAATTTCTGAAACAGCATGCAAAGATTGAAATTCTGGGAATTTTAAGATTCCATATAGCAAAATTCTATATTTTTTCTTGAAACTAGACTCAATAAGGGTTGTATAGGCTTTGGAATCACTCCAATTAGAATTTTCTAAAATTATTTATGATTTTTCAAAGTTTAGGCAGAAATCTGCCAGAATTTGGCAAAAATCTGAAATTGGGAAAAATAATTAATTAAAATGGGATATAATATAAAATATTCTTCTTTATACAGCCCCAAAACTGACGTGCTTTATGCAGAAAATAGAGAGAGGAGTTAAGAGAAAAATATAGAGAAGGAAGGAGAAATCTCACAAGGTAGGTCGATTTCTTCGAGGAATTCGTACCTAACGTGTATAATCCTTCTCCTAAGCTTCTCTTCTATGTTATGTAAGGTGTTTCAACCACAAATCTTGGTGTTTTGAAGTTAGGGTTTTCAGCCACCTTGAGAAAAAACTAGTGGGAGCTTGAGGTAACTTCCAAATTTTCATATATTGTTTATTCTGGCTGCTGTGAGCAATTTAATCGGTGAAATTTCACCGGATTGCCATTGGTTTTAAAGTTTGGAAATGATATGGCCTAGGGTTTATGCTGCCCAAATTGGGTCTTAATGTTAGTTGTAACCTAATGAAATGATTAATAAAGTGGTTAGGAGTAGAAAGAAACACGTTTACGGAGCCGAAATCAAAAAACACTTATTCTTCCCAAAGTATACCAAGATTTCGGCTAGGGCTACATTTGAGGGTTAGAGTTAGATTTTCAATGATTTTATCATTCCATTGAGTTCAGGAGCAAAAATTAGGTAGGCTTACAGTTGGTCACTTTTTCGGGCCGGGTCCCTAGGGGCATTTTTGTAAATTTTCATAATAGGCTCATATAACCCTGAAAAACACTATAGAAGTGTCTAAATTGTATTTGGGAATTGCAGGATCAAGTTGTGAGCCTAGGGGTTAGCACGGTTTACGATGCACACTAAAAAGTGGTCTTTGAGATAATACTCCCCAACTCTTTAGGCATTTGTCTAGGCTTCTAGTAGTCACCTAAAGAGTCCAAGTTATAACCAACTTTAAGTGTTCTGAAGGTGAGAATTTGGAATAGAGAATAACATGTCGTCCTTGAATTTGGTTTATAGGGTTCAACATTTGTCCTAATCGCGAGCAACCTGTGCTGGCGCACGTCAGGAAAGAACAAGGGAGTGACTCTTCCCTTAACTATCTGTAAATGTGTTGTATGTGTGTATGTCATTGTTTTGTTATGGCATATGGAGCAATGTGGAAGCCGAAAGGCTATATGTAAGCTGTAAGGCAATGTGGAAGCCGAAAGGCTATATGAAAGCTGTAAGGCAATATAGAAGCCGAAAGGCTAATTGTGAGCTGCAAGGCTATGTGTATGCATCACCACACCAATAGTCCTGAGTCACTAACAATGATTCGGGTAAGGACTGTGAGCCTTCCCATCGGTAAAAGGGGATGAGGGTGGGGTGTAATTTATATTTGTGCTAATATGTGATGATTTACTTACATGCTATGTGATTATATATTGTATGAGTAATTTGTTACTACTGGGATTCTTTTGAATCTTATTCTGTCTATTGACTAACATTCCAGACAAGGCAAGTGGCTCCATGGAGAAGCGAACGACCAAGAGTGGTTAGGACTTTATAAGGATGTTATTTTGAATTGTTGGTTATCTCTTTTGGAAAGAGATTACAGTAAATTGTTTTTGGGATGTAAATATTATATTTGATTTGATCATGTAATCCCTTAGTTGGAACTTATAACCCTTAGTTTATACATGTATGAAACCCAGGAGTTGTCGAGAATTTAGCTATGCACTCTGATATGTATAAATGTGATTTAACTGTAATTATATTCGATATTTAAACTTAAGACCAGGATAGGGATGAAGTTTTGAAAATATTTGTGAAAACCCTACCACAGGGTGGGAGTTTAAAATGAGTTTTAAATTATCTGATGGTCTCCAAACCATTTAATTACGTACTCTCGAATTATAATTACTGTTTTAAGGCAAGGGGTTACAGCAAACATATATACAAGGATTCACACACAATATAAGAGAAAGAGTCACTACCTTGTTTCTTTCTGACGTTCTTTAGCACAGTGGGCTCACTAGTCTAGTAGATATCAAATCCTATAGCCAAATTAGGGACAACCGATCAATCTCTTTTGCAAATACATATATCCATAATACTCTAAGTTGGTTATCATTTGAACTCTTTGGGTGCTTATTAGAGGCCTAAACATATGCTAAAAGGTTTGGGAGAAACTACCCTGAAGACCCCTTTTTTGGAAGCACAACACTACTTTTTGGCTGACTCACTCGAGTAAAAATGACCTCACTCGAGTGATGAGAGACTTGCACTCGAGTGAGAATGGCTCTCACTCGCGAGTGTTTGACAGTGAGCAAACACAATAGCCAAAAAGTGCTCACAACACTCAAGCATGGGGGATCACACTTGGGTGATAACTCTAAAGTCACTCGAGTCCCCAAAAGTGCAACACAAGAAGTGCTTACCCTAGAGCACAGACAACATCAGAGGAAAAGGATCACTCAAGCATAACCCTTGGCACTCGGGTAAGAAGATTGTAATACCCCGAATTTTGAGACTTGAGCTTAGAGAATAAGCCTAGATTAATTAGACTGCTAAGTGTAACATCCTGGATTTTAATTAAGGGATAATAACTTCAAATGATGTAATTAATGTTAATTAAGCATATTTGAAGTGTATGTTGTGCAATGTGAAATGAAGGCAATTATTCATAATTTAATGAGTATTGTACTAATCAAGGGTAAAACGGTAAATTTACCAACCGTCTGGTTAGCCACGGATGCGAAAACCCCTTAGTAATTAAGATCAATGGTTGAGATTGAAAGATCAAAGGGGTGGAATCAAGTGTGAATGGATTTATATGAAATCATGATAGGGAGAATGGGATGTTGACAAGTGGCCAAATGAGGACCCTTAGATGAAGTCAAAGTTTCAACCATTGTTACTTCTCTCTTCTCTCTCAAAACCGATGATGAGCTTGGGAGTGAGTGAAGTTCATCTTCATCAATATCTCTTCATCTCTCCTCTCACCTCCATTTCCGCCGGACAAGTTAAAGAAAGAGAAAGGAAGGGTTTGAAATTTGTGAAGGTAAATGATCTTAAATACTCACTTCACCTTCATTGATATTGTTCCAATGGTCAAGAGCTTTATTTCCATGTTTTCAGACTTTGAATTTGTGGTGTGTGGCAACTTGAGGGAAATTGAAAGTTGAGGAATCCAAGTTCTGAATTCAGCAAGTGAAAGAGGTAGGTTTTTTATGAATTGTGGTATATATATTAGGATGTTTGCATAACCAATGGAAATTCTAGAAATTTGACCTAATTATGATGTTAAATGAAGGGTAGACTTTGGTGAGAGTGTCACTGTTCATTTGGTTAGTTTTGACATGTGAGAGTGATTAGGAATTGATTTGAAGTTGAATAGGGGAAAGTGTTAGAATGAGGTTTTGAGTGGTTTGATGATTTAGAGAGAGAATGTGTTGAATGAGATGAAATTAGGTTATTTTTGGTTGCCAATGGGTTCCTTGTGTTGAATTAAGTGAAAATGAGCTCTAACACAAGTTTTAGAACCATTGGAGTGCAATTGGTGAATTCTGGTAAATCAATTCAGTTGCTGCGTTTTGGGTATCTGGTGTGATTTCTCGAGTGAGGGAAGAACTCACTCGAGCACAGGATGAACGTGCTCGAGTGAGCATGTTGTGCTCGAGTGAGGGTGCCTTTTTGGTGCTGCGGGTGAGTGTCTCAGGGTATCACTCGAGAGTGATTGCTAAGAGTGCGCCTGGCACTCGCGAGCATTAGGGGATCACTCGAGCACTGGGACTTGTGCTCGAGTGAATCTGTGCCTGGGGGTGGAGTTACTCTCGGGTTGTCACTCGCTGGACCTCACTTCCGTGTGCTCGCGAGCACTGGGGGTCAGTGCTCGAGCACAGGTGTTTGTGCTCGAGTGAAGGTGGAGGAAGAGGTTGAGAGATGCTCTTAGGTAGACACTCGCAGGGCCTCACTTCCGTGGTGCTCGAGTGTGCTCGGGGTCTCTGCTCGAGCACAGCCTCTTGTGCTCGAGTGAGAGTGTAGTTTTGTCGCGGGAGTTGCTCTCGGGTAAGCACTTCCTGTCTCACTCGCATGTGTGCTCGAGTGAGATCGAGGGTTGTGCTCGAGCACGGCCTTCTGTGCTCGAGTGAAAGGGCCAAAAATCAGTGTTTAGTTTTCTTGTGAGGGATCTTTTGGGATAGTTATTCCAACCCTTTAGGCATATGTTTAGGCATATAATGGCCATCTAAAGTGTCCAAATAATAACCAACATAAAGTATTATAGAATTAAGAACTTGGAAAAGAGATTGACCTATTGTCCTTAATTTGATTATAGGATTTGACATCTGCTGTCCTCGGGAGCCCACTGAGCCAGTTAACCTCAGGAAAGAGCGAGGTAGTGACTTTTCTTTCGTACCATTTATGATGCATTGTATGTGTGTATGATCAGTGATTTGTGATAAATTCGGATATTGCGACTTATGTGGATATGTGTTAGCACGTCAGTCCAACAGTCCCTGAGTAGCTAACAACGGTTCGGGTAAGGGCAATGTGCCTTCCCGGCGGAGAAAGGGGATGAGGATGAGGTGTGATTATGTGACATGAGGCCGATAGGCTGATTGTGAGGCCGACGGGCCATTTGTGAAAGCCGGTTAGCTGTATGAGCTATAAGGCTATATGTATGCACGGCCACGCCAACAGTCCCTGAGTAGCTAACAACGGTTCGGGTTAGGGCAGTGTGCCTTCCCGGTGGAGAAAGGGGATGAGGGTGGAGTGTGATATGCCACGCCAATTGTCCCTGAGTAGCTAACAACGGTTCGGGTTAGGGCAGTGTGCCTTCCCGGCGGAGAAAGGGGATGAGGGTGGAGTTTGATATTGGTTGCTGCTGCTGTATGATGATTTGCTTACATGCTGTGTGCTTGTATGTGGTATAAATGTTTAGTTACTACTGGGATTCTTTTGAATCTCATTCTTTCCTTTAAACTAACATTTCAGACAGGGCGAGTGGCTCCAAGGAGAAGCGCGTGACCCGGAGCGGGTAGAGTTTCGTAGGGACATTTATTTTGGAAATGTTGGTTAGACTGTTTGGATAGGGATTACTGTATATTGTTGGGTTGTAAATAGTTTAAATACTTTAACCTGTAATCCCTTTAGCAGAATTTGAAACTATATATCTATAGTTGAACCCGGGGTTTGCCGGGATTTTGGTTATACACTCTGTCATACGTAAATGTAGTTAAACTGCACAAGTGATTATATTCGATAATTGAACTTGAGACCGAGAGAGGAATGAAGTTTTGAAAATTTCATAACGTCCCTACTATTAAAGGGAATTTTAAATGAGTTTTAAACTATTCGACGGTCTCTAATCTAATTTAATTACCAAATATCGAATTATAATTACGTGATTAAAGGCAGGGTGTTACACTAAGCCCTGGTTTAGCAGAATCCCAAATTGGATTAAGAAATATGAAAATGAGTTTGATGGTGATTCCAACAAAATTGCCATAATTAGGGGCAAAACGGTAAAGTTGCCGACCAATTGGTCAGTTGCCAAAGAGAAAACTCATTGGTAACTTGAAGATCAATGGCTAGGACTGAATTGTGCAATAGATCAAAGGGCGGATCTCATGTGTTTAAGGCTATATGAGCTCATGGGAGGTGTGTTGAGATGGTGACACTTGGCATAATATGAGCCATCGAATTGGTTCAAGATTTCAACATTCTTTCCTCTCTCCCTCAAATCGATTTGTAGGTTTATGGGGAGCCAAAATATGATTTCATTCTCTCTCTCCTCCAAGCCTCCATGTTCCAAGTGAAGGGAAGAAAGAGAAAATGAAATGTGGGTTTTTGGTTGGCTTCTTGTCCTCTAATACTTAAATCATCTTCTTTAAATTTATTCATAGTAATGAGAGCTTCATTGCTATAGTTTTAGATTTGGGAAAGAAGGTGTTTTGGGAGCTTGAGAAATCTTGGAAGATGAAGAATCAAGGATTAGCTTTGAGAAAGAGGAAGAGGTGAATGATATCCCCCTTTTGAATTATATATTGTGATTGTTTGATGAGATTTGTGATTTGTAGTTTTTGCCCTAATTTGGTATAATTATGGAATGATGGCGTATTGTGGTTAAGATGATGCCAGAGTGTGTTTTGGTGTCACTGGAATTGATTTAGAACATTGGGTGTAAAGTAATGAAATTTGGGTAATTTGTGTGATAAGTGTGACCATAGGGGGAAAATGTTATTGTAATAGGATTTTGGGTGTTTTGAGGTTTCCAATGGATTCCTTGATTGAAATTATGTAGAAATAGCCTTGTGTTAGAGTTTGGGAACCATTGGAGACATATTGGTTAAGTTTGGGAGAATTCTGGTTTTCTGCGTTTTTCAAGGTTCTGATAAGCATCACTCGAGTGAACATGGGCTTTACTCGAGTGCAGCCTAATGTTTTCCCTTTCCCCTTTGGTTTTGGTTGCACTTGTTCATGGAAGAAGCAAGAGTGCACTTCCTCACCTGCGAGTGATGTAGGCCTTCACTCGAGTGCACCATAGCTCACTCGAGTGAATGTGTTGTGTGCTAAGAGGTTGCTCTTGGGTTGTCCATCGCAGTTGGTTTGTCAAGAGTGTGAGCTAGCACTCGCAAGTGTTGAGCTATCGCTCAAGTGAGGGTCATTGTGCTCGAGTGTACTTTTGACTCTGGGATTTCTGTGCTCTCAGGTAAGCACTTTTGGAGCTTCACTCGGTACTACTCGGGTGCTAAAGGAGGTATCACTTAAGTGCTAAGGTTATCACTCGAGTGAAAGGCATCTATCACTCGAGTGAGGTCATCTTTACTCGACTGCTACAGTCAAAAAAGGGATTTTGAGGATTCAAAAGATGGTCTTTGGTCAAGTATTTCCCAATCCTTTAGGCTTGTGTTTAGCCTTTGGGTAGACACCTAAAGGTCGTAGATGATAACCAACTTAAGTATTTGAAAGTTATGGAATTGGAAAAGGGATTAACCCTATGTCCTTGTTTTGATTATAGGGTTTGTTGATCGCCCTTATCGTGAGCAGCCGGAGCTACAGCTTACGTGGAAAGAGAGTAGAGAACATATCTCTTCAGCTTGTATTTGATATATGTGTTAGTGTGTTGGTGTATGTCTTAGCTTTGCATGATTATGTGTAATTTGAAGCTATGTTTCAATTTATGCTATGACCATTAGTATATTGTTTGAAGCATTGAGCTTACAAATTGTTGTTGTGTTAGCATGAGTTATGTGATGCAAGCATGCCATACATTAAATATCTATCATACATGCATATTGATATTGTTTACCTACTGAGATTATGTAGAATCTCACCCTCCCTTACTAACCTTTCAGACAGGGTAGTGGATCGAGGATGGAGTAAGTAATCAAGGGCAACAAGAACTTCCTTCGGGTTGAAGATTCGGTAGTTGGTTATCATAGTTGGGAGTATATGGATTTGGATGTGTATATATATATGTGGATGAAGATTTGTTATGTATTTGAGATGGATTTGTGTAATCCCCATATGAGGGCTTATAATGGGCGAATGTGCCTTATAAAGCTTGAGTTAATAAATGGAATCCGGAATTACCGGAATTATTACATTGTATACTTTGATATAATATATGTGATTTATCTTCATGTAGTAATTGTATTCGGAATGTGAATGTAAGACCAGGTTATAAATGATTTCGAAAGGTATTTGTGAAAACCTTGTCTGGTAGATGGGTTTATAAATGTTATTTGATTGTTATTGGTCTCTATTTCACTTTAATTGCGTATTCCGAATATTAATTATAGAAGGGGGTTACATTTTAGTAGCTCAAGTAGTAGTGGTGATGCATTGAAGCGCCACTTACCCCCAGGTAGTGGCTTCGATCCCCACTGAGGCGAAAAACCTCGCTAGGGAATGAGGGACTCTTGTGAATCCTGAGTGGTGGGTTAGCCCATAAGGGGTGAGACCAACCAGCCTAGCCACCTGGTAGCCTAAGTACGTGAGCAGGGTGGGCACCACCGGCGCGAGGCATCCCCAAAGAGAGGTAAAACCGGGGTAGATGTGACAAAGACCACACTTACAAGTATCAAAACACACTCTTGAAAATTGGCCAACGAGTGAGGACCCTAAAGTAACCCTAATCATAAACTCACTCCATCACTCGAGTGAACCCATGCTCACTCGAGTGATCACCAATATCACTTGCGGGCAGAGAAGTGCACTCAAACTTTCTTCATGAAAACCCAGGAAAAACATAAAGGAGAAAGGGAAATTACATGATAGCACTCGAGTGAGATCCCCCTTCACTCGAGTAATGCTATCAGATTGCCAGATCACAGCAACTGACAGAAATTCCCAGATTTACCAAAAGTGATCCCAATGGTTCCTAAACCTCACACAAAGCTCATTCCCACTCAAAATCCCATAAGGAACACATTGGTGGCCTCAAAACACCCCAAAAACCCATTTTAGCCATAATCTTACTCTTGGGTCTATCTAACACACACATTACCCAAATTTTCACTCAAATCACTTCCAAACTTCAAAACCATTACCAACACTCAAATAACCTCACAATGAACAATTCCAATATCATTCATCATCTAATCCATACATTTAACATTGGCATAAAACCAGGGCAATTTCCAAAATTTATCAAACTTAACCAAAAATCACAATATATATATATATATAAAAAAGATCAAATCATTACCTCTTCACTTTGCCAAAACCAGAACCTTGATTCTTAAACTTCCAATTTTCTCTAACACCCAAACTACCACTTTTCAAAATTCTGAAACCACCAAAATGGAGCTCTTAACACTATGAACAAGTTTAATGGAGAGGATTTAAGCATATGAGAACTATTACTCACCAAAAATTCAAGCTTTCTCTTTCTCTTTCCACCTTGATTGCTGAAAAATGGAGAACAAGGAGAGAGATGGTGAGAGATGATGAAGAAGATAATTATGTGCATATTTTCCCCTTGGCCCATATTCACAATCTCCTAAATATAAATCTCTGCTAGCTTGTTTGGAGAGTAACTAGCGTTGATTGGTATGAAGTACACTGACTTTATTAACCAGTCCATAATTACCCAGATCGTATCATAATTCCTGATCCTGGTCAGTCCCACAACAAGGTCCTCGGTCACACTTTCCCATTTCCATTCCGGAATCTCAGGACTTTGTAAAAACCCTGGCGGTTTCTGGTGCTTGATCTTTACCCTCTGACATGTGAGACAACGCGCCACATATTTCGTCACATCACTCTTCAATCCCGGTAACCAATATACAGATTTCAAATTATGGTACATTTTGGTCATCCCAGGATGAAGAGTATATCAACTCTTATGCGCCTTATCTAAGATTTTCTATCTCAACTTTGCCTTAAGTGGAATACAAATTCTCTTCTAATAACGAACTAGTTTACTAGGCGACAAATCGTAGCCCTGAGCTTCTCCTAGTTCAATTCTAGCCAGATTTCGTTATATCTAGCCATCTTGCCTCAGAGCCTCTTTAATCTCAGCTCTCAAGTCACTTTCCCCTTGGGAAACAGTATAGTTGGCACAGATGATCTAGTTAGACATATTCAAATCCTGAAAGTCAATAATTAACTTCCCCTCCTGTATCATCAAAGCTACCACAAGCACTATTTTTCGACTAAGAGCATCAGCGACTACATTTGCCTTACCCGGATGATATTTGATTTCCAGGTTGTAGTCCTTAAGCAACTCCATCCACCGACATTGTCTTATATTTAATTCTTTCTGATCATATAGATACTTGAGACTCTTGTAATCGCAGTACAGTTCTATCATCACACTATACAAATAATGCCGTGAAATCTTCAATGCAAACACAATGGCCACAAGCTCCAGATCATGAGTGGGATAGTTCATTTCATGAGGCTTAAGCTGTTAAGAGGCATAGGCCACCACACGTCCCTACTGCATAAGGACACACCTTAATCCCTACCTACTGGCATCACTATACACAATGTATGTCAAACTCGGATTAGGTATAATCAACACAGGTGCCGTAGTCAAGCTCTGTTTCAGCTCTACAAAGCAATTTTCACAATGTTCATCCAACACAAATGGCTGATTTTTTCTCATGAGCTTGGTCATCGGCAAAGAAATACGCAAGAAATTATGAATGAATCTCCGGTAGTAACCAGCAAGACCCAGAAAACTGTGTATCTCACCAACAGTTTCTGGCCTCGTCGAGTCCAATACAGCCTCCACTTTACTGGGATCTAGAGAAACCCCTTCTTGCGAGATAACATGGCCTAGGAATTTTACTTTTGATAGCCAAAACTCGCACTTACTCAATTTGGCATAGAGCTGCTTCTCACGCAATATATTCAACATAATTCTCAAATGATGCTCATGTTCTTCTCTACTCTTAAAGTATATCAGAATATCATCAATAAATATCACAACAAACTGATCCAGGTATTGTCGGAAAACACGGTTCATGTAATCCATGAAAACCGCAGGTGCATTGGTTAGCCCAAACGACATCACTAAGAATTCATAATGACCATACCTCATTCTGAAAGCAGTCTTCAGAACATCATCTGCTTTCACATGCAGCTGATGATACCTCGACCTTATATCAATCTTTGAAAACACACATGAACTGGAGAGTTGATCTAAAATGTCATCGATTCTAGGGAGAGGGTACTTATTCTTGATGGTAATCTTATTCAACTCTCTATAGTCGATACACAAACGAAGACTCCCATCTTTCTTTTTCACAAATAAAACTGGAGCTCCCCAAGGTGACACACTGGGTCTAATGAACCCTTTCTCAAGCAAATCTTCAATCTACTTCTTCAATTCTGCCATTTCATTTGGGGCCATACGATATGGGGCTTTGGATATAGAACCAGCTCCAGGCATAATTTCAATTGAAAATTGAACTTCCCTTTCAGGAGGCAACCCACTTAGGTCATCCGAAAATACCTTAGGGAATTCATTCACTATAAGTATAGTGCTCAAAGACTCACTGGTTTCTCCTTGTACAGAAAAGAATACCATATACCCCTGACAACCCTTTTTCAAATATTTCTCAGCCTTAACTATTGAAAGGAAATTTAGGCTGACATTCTCGTCCTTAATTCTTTGAGAAACAGCATACACTATCCTCTTGTTCCTACAATCTAACAACACGTTATTTTCTCTCAACCAATCAAAACCCAAAATGACTTCTAATTGGTAGAGCGTTAAATAAATCAAATCTACCATAGATTCACGACCCTTAACAATTAATACATAATTCAAATAGACTTCTATGGTTACAGCTTTCACACCCATCGGTATTCACACAATCAAATCAAAAGGCAATTTATGTACAACCAATCCCAGACACTTCACACAATCATATGCAATAAAAGAGTGGCTTGCACCCGAGTCAAGCAATGCTTGTAACATATATCCATTGAGAAGAACTATACCTTGTATCAGCTCTAGAGATTTCTGGGCTTCCTTGTGAGTCATAGCAAATACTCGACCCTGAGCCCTCGGTCTCTGCTCCTGTCGTGGCTGTCCACACTCAAGGGATGTATGCCCCACTTGCTTGCAATTGAAACAGATCACCTGACCATCGTAAGTCTTGCCATGATGTGGCTTGTTACAATGAGGACATGTCTATACCGTAAGAGCTCTTTGCAGATCATGACTCCTGAACTGATAGGGCTTTTTACCACAACCTTTATACAAAGATGATCCTGAGCCCTTTTACTTCTGAGAGGCACTGCCCTTACTGGGCTCACTATGACCCCTAGCAGCCTTAGTCGGATATAGCTCTCTCAGGTTGCTCTCTATGATTCGGCATTCTTCAACCGCCTTGTTTAACTCGATAAACTGATGGGTGGCTTATCTCTTCCTCATATCACACCTCAAACCCCATACTAGCATATCTGAGCTCAACTCCTCGTCATCCATTTTTTGCAGATAGGAAGAATACTGAGACAAGAGGATGAAACGGGACAAATACTCATTAAAAGACTCCGTATCCCCTTGCTTGATGTTTTAAAACTCAGTCTCCTTCTCAAGCCTCACTGACTTAGGAAAATATTTCTCATTAAAATGCTGCTAGAACACCTCCCAGGTCAATGGTATATTTTTGCTCCGCAATAACAAAGCAACATTCTTCCACCAAGGATTTGCATCTCCCTCAAGCTTATACACCGCTAGTCAAGCTTTTACTTCTGAAGGACACCCAAGAACCTTAAAAATCTTCTCAAGACTGTTAAGCCAATCTTCAACAGCCTGAGGATCAAATCTCCCTTTAAATACGGGAGGTAGGTGTTTACAAAATTTGGAAACCCAAAACTGAAGATCTCTTTCCTCTCTAGCTGGGACTCTATATGATTCCTGGTTTAGTCTCACATGAGGAGGTGATTCAAGCAGTCACACTGACGCTTCAGCCTTTTCTTCTCTATGGGTCCCCTCTTGAGTCTCTTCTTGAGTAGACTGACCCCGGCCCTCATTGTTCTTAGCTCTCTCAACTTTGAGCTCTTATCGCAACTCAGCTATCATATCCCGCTGATCCCAAATCAACCCCATCATTTCTTACAATAGGTCAGGTAGATTATCATTAACCATCTCCAACTCAAGATTTACTTGTTATACTCTGGGATGACCCTTTGTTGCTCTTTTCATTCTACAAATAACTCACCCCATTAATCCAACAATCATAGTATACACACAATTTCATAAAGCACTTGTATCCATACAATTAGAACGCATATGTGTATACTACAGTTATTCACAAATGGACTTCTATCATTAAGGCTAAACTATAGGAGTTATCCTAGCAAACTCTACCCTATCAGGAACTACAGCTCTGATACAAAAAATGTAACCCCTTGACTAAAATTATACCCGGATTATGAAATTCCAATGAAATAGAGACCAATAAGATAAAATCAACAATTGTAATCCCTCATCTTCAAGATGGGGTATCATGAAAAATAGTTCAAAAACATAATTAATCTGGTCCTACATTCACTTTCGAATATAATTACCTATGCAGTTAAATCACATTCATAAATATCAGAGTGCGTAACTAAAATCCTGGCAACCCTGGGTTACATGTATATATATAATGGGTTTAAGGTTTCCCAAAATAGGGATTACATATCCAAAAATTATATTTACATCCCATATACATATAGTAATCCCAAACTATAACAAATAACCAGCAATCTAAAATTAAAATGTCCCTAAGAGATCCTAACCACTCCGGGTTGTCTATTTTCCTTTTGAGCCACATGCCCTGACTGAAATGTTAGTCATAGAAAAGAATGAGATTATAAAGAATCCCAGTAGTAACAAATCACTAATACAGAATATAAACACATAACATGTAAGTTTATCATGTTTAGTAGCAACTCAATGATTCATGGCTTGTGCCATGAACGATAGCACTCACGGCTATAATCACAATGCAACAGCTTTCATTGTAATCTCAATGCCCGCTTTCGTAGTAAACACTATACCAGCTTTCGTTGTAATCACTATGCCCGCTTTCACGGTAATCACTATGCAGCGGCATCACAAAGCTCTATAAGGTGTCATAAAGTAGCAGCAACAACACAATACATGGCAAACATACATACAATGATTCACACAAAATATAAGAGAAAGAGTCACTACCTTGTTCCTTCCTGACATTCTTCGGCACAGTGGGCTTACGAGTCTGGCAGATATCAAATCCTATAGCCAAATTAAGGGCAACCAATCAATCTCTTTTCCAAATACATATATACATAATACTCTAAGTTGGTTATCATTTGAACTCTTCGGGTGCCTATTAGTGTGTGTTCTTATTAGCTTTTGGAGAATAGCTTTTACAGTTTATAAGGTAAGTATGTGATAGGAGTTTTGTCTCGATTTACGGAAAAGTACTTCTAAAACCATGGTTTTAAGGGTATAAGAACACATACTTAAAGGCCTAAACATATGCTAAAAGGGTTAGGGGAAACTACCCTGAAGACCCCCTTTTTGGAAGCACAACACTGATTTTTGGCTGACTCACTCGAGTTAAGATGACCTCACTCAAGTGATAACCAAAAATCACAATATATTTATCAAAAAGCATCAAATCTTTACCTCTTCACTTTGCCAAAACTAGAACCTTGATTCTTAAACTTCCAATTTGCTCCAACACCCAAACTACCACCTTTCAAAATTCTGAAACCACCAAAATGGAGCTCTTAACACTATGAACAAGTTTAATGAAGAGGATTTAAGCATATGAGAACCATTACTCACCAAAAATTCAAGCTTTCTCTTTCTCTTTCCACTTGATTGCCAAAAAATGGAGAAGGAGGAAAGAAATGGTAAGAGATGATGAAGAAGATAATTATGTGCATATTTTTCCCTTGGCCCATACTCCCCACCGAATACAAGAGAGAAGATAGAGAGAAAGTGAGTTTTTGACTTTTGGCATCATCCTATGGTCCACTAAATTGCCACTTGTCATCATCTTGTTCACTTCCTCTATCATCATCTTGTTCACTTCCTCTATGACTCACATAGGTGCATAACATAGGATTCCGACCCATAGATAATAGATCTCAACCCTTGATCTTTAATCACCAATGAGTTTCCTCTTTGGTAACTGACCAATTGGTCGGTAAATTTCCAATTTTACCATTTTGCCCCTGGTTTTACTATGATTAATAAATCATCACTATGAACATTTATATCAAATTCACATCACATTTCTTCAAAAGTGTTTAATTACACTAATTACAATCAGTTTCAAAGTCATTAGCCCTTAATCTCAAATTGGGTCATTACAATCAGGTTTGACCACCACACAGTAAATAAGGAAATAATCATCCTGTTACACGTTAAAAAATGATCATATAGAAAGTTACCATAAAGAACATAAAGCAAATAAACCAACTAATATGTCAACTTTTGACAATTATTACCAATTTCTGGCTAAGGATCTCAGAAATTTGCACCCTTAGGAAAGCACACAACATACTTGATGCGGACTGGTTTGCTATCTGCCTTAGAATAGTCTGAGTAATCATGCTTATAATAGGTGATGGCAAACTCTTGGCACTATAAATCATGTCACAATATCTTACTTACGACATTTCCAATAACTCCAGCTTAATAACACATAATACATAGTAAAATTATACCTGTCTATGAAATGCTTCACCTCTGGGCACCTCCCATTAAATGATATCTGAGTAGCATAAAAAGAGCTATAGATTTCAGTAGCCCTTACAAAAAAAACCTCCAATGTTAAAATCATTATGTTGCTAATACTTCCTTTCATCCTAATACTTAATCAATAGTTAGAACTCTTAATACCATCTTTATCAAATCCAACACGTCTAAGTTGTAAAACCATCACAACTGGAGGCTCCAACTTAGTCAGGTCAGTCAAGCATACTTCAGAGCACAATCATCATACAAAAAAGTTCACAATATTCTTCCTGTAATCACATCCAACATTATTATATATCTATCAGATGAAAAACCCACTTAAAAATAGTAATAGAAATTATGAAATGTGGTGAGGGAAATGAACTATTCATAAGCCAAGGTCAACCATAGCCTATTCTTCATTTCACCATTTAGACAGAATTCCTCCAGTGACCCAATTGATGTGACAAAACCTATAACATCTAGACAAAAAGTACATAGCATCAAAACAACAACATATATAGCCCTAAAAAGACTTCCCATCTTACAAATAAAACTTTTATACCAATCAGGTTCTCAATTGGCTCCTTTTTAGTCAATTGCATTATTTGAGCAATCGGCACAAATGAATATGAATACTCTAGAATAGGAGCATCCACTTCATTCACATATGTTTACTAACCAAATGTTATCCAGAATGGATTATTTGTGGCCCTGAACTCCTTCTTAGTATTGGCAGAGACCTCAAAATTAGCAAATAAGTATGTCTTTCCTTCCACTGGAGCCTCTTTATACTTATTGAATAGAGCCTTGTTCATAATAGACACCTGAACTTTAGTCCCCTACATAATATAACACACACATTAATTATTGATTATTAACTACTAACTATTAACTAGCCACCAATGTCAAAATATGCAAGACTCGTCATGTAGCATATACCTCTTCATTTGCTAAAACCATTGCTATGCAAAACACCTCATTCGGTGTATCCTTCTGGTACACATTCTACCTATGAAGTACCCAAGCAATAATCTTCCACCTATCCGTACTGTCATTAAAGGACTTGATAGCTGAATTTTTTATGGTAGCCATGGACAACTTGATTATGGTTAACTTGGTAGTATATAGTAACAGCTAAGGGTGAAGCTTCAAGTGTGGAAATCAGGATATTGAGGGGGCTATATATAGCACTCCATGCACCCAGCTTGCAAGAAGGCCTAATTCAAATCACTCCACTCCCAATACAAACAGACACAATAGTGAGAGGATTTGGAAATCTATAACAAACAAATGAAAAGACATCTTTAGCTTACCATTGCAAAGAAATCCCTACAAATTGGGTCAATCCGACTAACCTTCCTCTTTGTAATCTTTATAAAGTATATTAACGTAAAAGACATACAAAATCCTTGATAACATGCAGTATCACCTACTTCACACTTGTCAGACCATAATGCCATGCCCCTAACCTTGAAAAAAAGCTTCACACCATGCAAATATAGAGCACTATGTATATCTCTAAATTACCATTACCAATAACTAAAAACATTTTCCACCATACAAATAGAAAATACTTTGTAATTTTTTATACCTTTGCAATCTATATAAAAAACATTCTTGAAATTTTGGCAGAGTGAACCCATTTTACCATATGGTAGAAAAGACATGACGAAGGAGTGCTCTGTACATAAAAAACACTCTTTCATCAATAAAGTTCAATAACAGGGTGGTACCTGCTCCCCTTTCAAAACACCAAAAGTGCACGCCACCTATTTATTTTTTCTTTGGTATGCATACTGTAACTAAATTTATTTGTCTTAAGGTTTTAACCCATTATGCAAAAAAAATAAAAAAGCATCTTAGGCATGTCATAGCCTATTGATGGCAATAACCTCCCTATACCCAATCACATTGATCCCACACGCACTAAACTATTTTTCATTTTAGCAATTACTGAGCCCAAGAATGAGCTAAAACTACCGAAGGAGCAAAGTTAGCTCTAGCTATAGTGATTTAAGAGAGGAGTCGATCCTCAAAAATGGCTCTATGAATAGTATAACAAATTTGTTGTAATAAGATATTGATAGTCTAGCCCATCAAAGCCAAACTTAGACCCAAAGTCTAACAATAAACAGCCATCATAAATTGATAGTATATAAAAAATGGTTTTTTAGATACAACCATCATGTAAACGATGTAATACCCTGAATTTTAAGACTTGAGGTTAGAGAATAAGCCTGAGATTAGTGGATTGCTAAGCCCCAGTTTAGCAAGATCCTAAATTGTGATTAAGGATTAATGACTCCAAAAGTGAATGTCATTAGTGATAAATGGACCCTTTTGGAAACTATGATGTGATTTGGAATTGGAATGTGTTGTAAGCAGCGTTGAAGCCCTGTATTTAAGTGTAATTATGGATTAACCTATAAATTGACTTAAAATAGAGGGGAGGGCGCATTGTGGAAGAAAAGGAATGATATGGTGTGTTTGGTGATTTAAGAGGAATTGCGTAATCAAGGGCAAAACGGTAAAGTTACCGACCAATTGGTCAGTTACCGAAGAGGAAACTCATTGGTAACTTCAAGATCAATGATTAGGATTGATTTGTGTAAGAGATCAAGATGGGGAATCAAGTGTATGTGTGTGTATGTGAGCTCATGAAGGTGTGACAAGATCTTGACAAGTGTCACAATATGGACCCTTGGATCATGGTCAAAGGTTAAACACTCTTTCCTCTCTTATTTCTCTATTAGGTCGGCCAAATGTGTATTGAAAGGCCAAAAATCTAATTTAACTTCATCATCTCATCTCTCTCTTCATCCTCCATGAACGCCAAGCACAAGGAAGAAAGAAAAAGGAAGAGTTCAATGTTTAGGTGAGATAATATCCTCTAATGCTCTAATACCCTTCTCTCATGTTGTTCATAGTGATGAGAGCTTCATCTCTATGGTTTTAGATTCTTGATTGGAGGTGTTTGGGAGCTTGAGAAAAATTGGAAGGATGAAGAATCAAGGAATTGATTTGGGAAAGAAGAAAATATGAGTATTTGAAGCCTTTTGATCTAAGTTTTGTGATTTATGGATGATTTTTATAAATTGTGAATTTTTCCCTGATTTTGTGGCAATTTCAAAAGGCATGAATTGTCATGTGTTTTGAGTTACAATTGGTGTTTTGTTGTGTTATATGACCATTGGAATTGGTTTGGTTTGGTTTGCAACCTTGAATGGAAAGTTTAGCCATTTAGTGGTTTTGTGTGACAACGGGGTTCAAAAATAGAATATATGAAATGTGATGTGAATTTGGTTGATTTGGTGTTTCCAATGGATTCCTTGTGAAAATTTATGTAGGAATGGTATTTGATGTGAATTTAGGAACCATTGGAAGTATTAGTGAAAAACTGAGAATTCTGTCAAGTGAAACTTTATATTGGCAATCAGTTTGCATGAAAGTTATGAATTTCTGTCAAGTGAAACTTTCTAGAATTAGTTATGAATTTCCAAAGTTTCCTTGGCTGCAGTACAAAAGTTTTGTGCACATTTTGGCCGCAGCCAGAAATCCATGGCTGCAGCCAAAAACCTTCTGTGCACGTTTTGGCTGCAGCCAACCCCCATTTTCAGTATTTGGTAATTTTGAAAAGTGATTTACAACCTAGTACGTCCCAATCCATTCAAACTTTTGTTGAGCTTATTATTAGAAACTTAAGGGACTAAATGACAACCAACTTTAAGTGATATGAAAGTAAGGATTTGGATTAAAGATTAACCCTATATCCTTGATTTGTTTTATAGGGTTCAGTAGTCGCCCTAATTGTGAGTAGCCGGTGCTGGAGCATACGTGGAAAGAAAAAGGGTAGGGAACTTACCTCTCCTACATGTATATGATATTTGTGTTGGTATTAATGATGTTATTGCTTTGCTTGATTATGTGAAACATGTATGAATGATTTGAAGCTATGTTTCAATTTATGCTATGGCCATATGCATGTTATTTGAAGCATTGAGCTTATAGATTTGTCATTGTATGTAAGCATGAGTTATGCAAGCATGTCATGCCTTAAACATCTATCTTGCATGCATATTGGTAATGTTTACCTACTAAGATTCTCTTGAATCTCGCCTTCCCCTACCAAATTTTAGATAGGGTAGGTGGATCGAGGATGGAGCATACAACCAAGGGCGACAATGACTCCTTTGGGTTGTCAATTTGGTAGTTGGTTATCATTATGGTTGGGATTATGTATATTTGGATATGTACATGTTTCATATGTATATTTGGTTATTTGGATGAGTATTTGGATATGTATTTGAGATGACTTTATGTAATCCCTGTTTTAGAAATTGTAAAGGGTGAATGTGCCCTATGAATCCTATGTAGAGGTATGAACCCAGGTTGTCGGGATGATATTGTTATGCAATCTGATATTTGTATAAATGTGATATTCTGTGTGACGTAATTGTATTTGAAACGTGAATATGAGACCAGGTGTATTAGATTTTGAAACGTGTTTGAGAAAACCCTATCTCAAGGATGGGATTGTAAATGAATTTTGATTATTATTGTCTCTATTTCACTTTAATTGCGTAATCAGAATATTAATTACGAGGGGGTTACAAACGATGTGTCTTTTTTTTAGAAAAAAACTAACTTGTATATCATGATATTCATATAAAACTGTCAAATATTGTCTTATATACTTAATGGTGGTTTTAAGTCACTATCATATATTTCTTTCCCATAATTCTACCTCTTTATATTTAATGGTTTCTTAAAATCCGTTAAGTATGGTGTGTCATATATAGCAAAATCTGTAGTAGCATTACTAGTCATATAGTTAGTAGCTCTTGAATCGACTATCCATATATTTCTATTATGTATATTTGTTTTAAGGGCTAGGATGGCATTACATGTGTATGCCACATTACCAGAAGCCAAAAAGGTATCATTAGCATCATGTTTATCATGTATTTTCTTGGGAAACTCTGCTTCTTTTCTCAATCTGCCATCATGTTCCTGTTTAGAATCTCTGGAGATTGTAAGGCCTTTGTTTTCTGGTGTGTTGTTAGGTGGTTTTCTATGGAGTTTCCAGCATATGTCCTTTAAATGACCTATTTGTGATAATGATCACACCATCTATTGGACCTTTTACCTTTGAAATCACTTGATTGACTTCCCTTTGAATGGAATCCAGTTGTCTCCATAGCTATTTGGTTTTGTTGTCTATGATCAACGATGTTCTTTTGGCTTTCTTCTTACTTCACGATGAAAAGTATTTCCCTTAGGTTTAGCAAGGCTTCTTGACTTATTATGTGTGCACGGATGGCTTCATAAGAGGGCTGTAGTCCTAATTTATAGACACTTTTCTCCTCTTTGATTCTCAAGTAGAGGCATGCATCATTTGAACTACTCTACTCGTATGCTACTTCATATGTGTCTAAACGTTACTATAGAATAAGGGATTAGTTCAATATTCGGTGACCGAGAGATTACCTTGTTTGAGGTTGTCTATCTTCCTTTCATTCTCTAGTATAGCTACTCGATTTTTAACTGAGACACCCATAAAATAGGCTACCTCCCATACTTTTTTCGTAGATTGGAACAAAGAGAAATTGAACTGATATCTATTGTCATAGAATTGATGAGCCAGCATTAAACCATTGAGTTTTCTACTTCCCATTCTTTATACTTAGGATCTATTAGTAGAGGTTCAATATGGCACTATTTAAGTAATGGAGTTTGCCTTTTCTAGTAACGTACAAGCACACTCCATTAGCACATTAAATGTAATTTTGACCATTCAATCTGCGAATGGTAATTGCAACGGAATTTGGATCTTGTGGTGTTTGGTGACTTCCCTCAAAATTCATAGCTGCTATAGTGGCATTATGTGATGCCAAGAGAAAGCCATCGTCCTTACTAAGCGAGTATAGACCAACGCCGAATCTAATCATGGCTCTGATACCATAAACAATATAGTACTCATAAAGTCTTATTTATTCAAGTAATGATAGGGGTACATATAGATTAGTGTCTAGGTTAGTTGGTAACCCTAGAATCACCTAGATTACATCCACTATAATCAAGGAAATAATTCAAAACTTTGAAATTTAAATATGTCAAGATTTTAGGATCTTTTGGCATCTATTAAACAAACTTAATTAATAATTTAATTATGGCTAGGTTGAGCCCAAGGCCCATAGTAGTACTAATAATTATATCTAAAATGTATTCATAAATTATGTCATGTAAAAGTCACACGTTAGAAATTTTAAATTCTATAAAACATCTAAGATAGATAGATAAAGGGAACTAAATATTGTTTACCATTTTACAATAATAAATATGCAATAGATAATTAAAATTATTAACAAATGTACAAAACATATCTTCAATTTTTTATAACCATGTCTGTAAAGACAAAAATAGAAATTTAAATAGTAATAATGGATTAAACTGACTAAGTTTAACATAAGAAGTTTTTCTTCAAAAAAGATATAGATAATATATTTTCTCTAAAAACCAATGTCATTAGAGGAATCAACACAATATGAGATTTCTGTCATGGGCACATAACCCATGCGGGTAGATCATGAATGATAGGCGTAGCCTGAAGGTTACAAATATAGGTATAGCCAAAGGCTATGAATAATAGGTCAAATAGTAGGCACTGCTAAAGGCTACAAATAATAGGCTCGAGTGTACCACTCATGAAAAATAGGCATGTTGTGCTAGGTCCTTCCATGAAAGTGGTTGGACCGAACTAGTATAAACATCATGTGTCTATGTCTTTGGTGATATCTCTCTAACTCTAATCTCTTCATTAAATTTGATTTTAGGCTTAAAATTGTTAACATCACCCAATTCACCCCCCTCTTGGGTGAACGACTTGAACTGACACTACTTTCTCTAAAGAAGTTATTCTCTTTTTCTTGTGGTTTTCATCTTCAACTGCCTTTACCACCTTCCTCCTCTTTGTTTTATTCTCTACCACCTTTGTTTTTTCTTCACCATTTTTGGTCCACCACCTTATTTCTCCTACTCTTCTTTCACCTTAATACTTATTTCCTTCATATATATTCCACTGCCTTACTTTTTGTTCTCACTTTCCATTGACTCCCATCCTTTCTTCTCTACAGCGTCATCTTTTCACCACCTTATTCCTTTCTCCTAAACCACTGCCTTCTTCATTCTCCATAGCTTTTTACATTTTCATCTCCACCACCTTATCCCATTCATCAATATCCTCTCCTCTAGTGTTTGTCATGGTTTTCTTTCTAATGTTTATCTTAGAGGTTTAGTGCTCCAACTTCCTTCTCTGCTTTGATTTTCCTGATTTGAATAATTGAATTTGGAGCCAAAATCTGAACTTGGGATTTCTTGCTTTTCTAAACGATTCTTGCTTTGATTTGATATTATTTTTGTCTGGTTCTCTTTATATTTTATTTTTTTGTCTTTGTTGTTTCTATGTATTTGCTTTCTCTTTTTCTTTTTGAGTAAAAAGGGGATACATACATATATATATATATATATATATTCAACTACTATATACAAGAGTTACAAAACACGACTATCTAAGCACTAGAGACCATTGGTTAAAGGAGGTCTCAAGCTTTATTGATGTGGAATACAAGTGTGCAAACCATAATAAAGCATGGCCTTCATGGATAATGACTCATCATTAAAATACATTAATTCCTATTATCCCAGAGTTTCCAAATAAGAGTTCCAAAGAAGATCCTCTACTAGGAACCCTTAGGGTACGATTGAGATTGCTAAGGAGCTAGTCTTTAAATGGTTGGTAGAAGAACATCGGCACAAAAGGTTGTAGAAGAACTCTTAGCCAGCATGCTGGGGTAGTTAGGCAATGGCTCAGCACATGATCAAGGTCTTGGGGCTTGGTTACTTATGATATCATACCTCTCTCCTTACTCGTTTAGAATTATTAAGAAGCCAATGCTTAGTTGAAAGCCATAGAAAAGTTTGTACTCTTTAGAGCCCTGGCCATTTCCAAATCCAAGCCTAGTGTTTTCTCGGGGTATGCCAACGTGTTCACAATTTGCCTGATATTGCAAGGCAACAGAAAAGGAGCTGTGTGCTATTAAGGAGTTGTTTTCTCTATTTTGTGTCTTTTGTCTTAGTTATGTTATGTTTTGTTTCTTTTGCCGTGCTTGTGCTTTACTTGGTCAGCCTTCCTCCCTAACTTCAATCCATCATGATTATAGACACACTATATGTATGGCTTGTAAGGCCACTCATCTTCTTAACAATGTCGAGTAAAGACCACTTTCAATAGCTCAAGAGCTTTCAACATTGTGGGCCACTTGTATGAGTTGGTGGTGCGTGGTAGCGTCCTCTCATGTCCTTTGTTTATTGTTGTTGCTGAGTAATATCTACTTATGCTATTTAGGACTGCAAGCGGTGTCTGCGTTAGTGTTGTTGTAGTTGGTTCGAGAAGGGATTTAAGCTTTAGTTGATCTTTGAAGTGTTGACCATCTTTAAGAACCCTTGGTTGAAACTTTCTATTGTTTTTGTTGTATTAGTGTTAAAGCTATCAAGTCGTAATGATTTATTTATGTTTTTAGACTTTGTGTAACCCCCTTCATGCCATAGGCTGAGATTAGTTTGTAAAAACGTAATTAATATAGAATTAGAGACCATAGACGATTTGGGACTTAAAGAAATTAAATTTCCCAAAATCAGGAATTTCGAAAAACATTTTTTTCAAAACCAGTTCACAGTGGTCTCTTATTCATATTTCAATACACAAATAGCCTGTACAAGTTGATTTCATTCATACATATCAAAGTACAACATAATTTCCTGACACACTCGGGTTCTATTAATTAATAAAGGGGTTATACAAAGGCACAAAGCCAATAATTCTTTTCCTATATCTTGGGGATTACACAAAACTACACTATACTTTCAAAATATACAACTATTTACCTCAAAATATCCAATGAATTTTACATTGATAAACATTAACCAAAATAAACTCCTAAACTGGAGCTCTAACTGCTCTTCGTCACTCGCTTTCCCTTAGATCCTTTTGCCCTATCTAAAAATGTTTAATTTTTGGGAGAGTGAGATTCTAAAGAATCCCCGTAGTAACAAATCACTCAAAATATGCACAACATCAAAGCAAGAAAGTAAATCATCCATACAACACACAGCAATCCCAACAATAGTTGCAACGGCCGGGGTAGGTATCATAGGCATCGCCCCCTTTATAATGGCTCACGCTCAACTACTTGTTGTATTGCACTTCCACATGAACATATCACATATATCACCACAGTTGGGATCTATATAAAACATTTCACAACACGCAACCCCACGGGCTGGATACACAAACAGGAATCCATGATTCCACAACGCAGCCTCAGCACTTACAGCGGCAGATACAACGGCTGGGGTAGGTATTATGAGCATTTCCCCCTACGATGGCTCACACTGAACTGCTCATATTGTAATGCCCTATGGCCAATATCACATTCATAATGATAAACATGCATACCAAGTATCATACACAACATGAGAGAAAAGTCACTACCTTGATCCTTTCGTACGTGTCCTAGCGTCGGTCTGTAATATCCTGGATTGTGACCAAGGATTAGCAACTTCAAAGTAATGTAATTAATATTAATTGAGCACTTTTGAAGCATATATTGTGCATTGTGATAATTAGGGGCAAAACGGTAAATTTACCGACTGACTAGTTAGTTACCGATAAGAACACTCCTTAGTAATCAAGATCAATGGCTAAGATTAAAAGAACAAGAGGTGGAATCTTGTGCATGCAAATCTATGTGAAATCATGGTAGGAAGAGTAAGATTTTGCCAAGTGTCATCATAAGGACCCTTGGATCAAAGTCAAATATTCTTACCTTTCTCTTTCCTTGTCAAGGTCGGCTATATGTGTGTATGTGTGAAGGAAAAAAAAACTGCATCATCATCTTTCCTTTTCTCTCTCATTTAACTTCCATTTTCGTTGAGCTTGAGCAAGGAAGAGAAAGAGAAAAGCTTGAGTTGAGGTAAGTGAACATCTCCATATGCTCAAATGTTCTCTACTAATGTTATGCAAAAATTTGAGAGCTTTAAACCTATGGTTTCATAATTTTCATTGGTGGTGGTTGATAGATTGAGAATTTTGGAAAGTTGAAGAATTGAAGAATTGACTTTAGGAAGAAGAAGAGGTAAGAATTAGAAGCACTTTGGTATGGTTGCTTTGATCATTGGTTGAGTCTTGAGGACTTTGGAATTTGCCCTGATTTTTGGTGAATTTCGAAAAGCATGACTTGGTTAGTGTTTAGTGTGGAAATTAGTGTCATAGAGTGTCTTTGTGCATTTGGAATTGGCTTGGAATTTTGGGTTGGAATGGATTGCAATGTGTGTGTTGATTGGAGATGTTAAGGTGACATGTGGTGATTGTGGTAGAACATGCTCATGGATAATGAATATGGTCATTTTGATGGCTCCAATGTGTTCCTTGAGCCAAATTGTGTGAAAATAGTATGTGATTTGAAATTAGGGACCATTGGAAGCCAATTGGCAAAATCTGGAAAATCTGTCCAATGTAAGTCTGTTCTGGACAGTCAGATGGTGTGGGCGTTTTGACTAGGCAAATGATGTTGAAAAATTAAGAAACTTTCCAGTCTTAAAGTTCACATCTCAAACTTCAAAATGGACATAAATTTTGTGTCATTTCGCTTTGTGAGCTGGGAGTTTGAACTGTCCAAAGTTTGGCATCAAATCTTGACCCTGTTTTGGTACAATGTTAGGTTTTTGGTAAATCTGAACTTTTGTGGTGATTTCCAGTAATAGCCAATATTTTTCCTTGAAAGAGGACTTAAATAGATTTCATTTGGCTTTGGAATCACCCCATTTCGATTTTTTTGGAATTAGTTATGATTTTTGGAAGTTCAGCCAAGAAACTGGATTTTCTGGGCCGCAGCCCAAATGTTTCTGAGTGTTTCTGGGCAGTTTTGGGCCACAGCCCGTGGATTGTGGGCTGCAGCCCAAATGTTTCTGAGCGTTTCTGGGCAGTTTTGGGCCCCAGCCCGTGGATTGTGGGCCGCGGCCCACCCCCAAAAACCAGTATTTTACACTTTTCAAAGGTGATTTTCGGTATAGCCTTTCCCAACCCTTTGGGCATATGTTTAGGCCTCTAATAGCCACCTAAAGAGTCTAAATGATAACCAACTTAAGTACTATGGAATTAAGAACTTGGAAAAGAGATTGATTTATTGTCCCTAATTTGGTTTATAGGATTCGACATTTGCCGTCCTCGTGAGCCCACTGAGCCAGCAAACGTCAGGAAGGAACGAGGTAGTAACTTTTCTTTCGTACCATATGTGATGCATTGTATGTGTGTATTATCATTGATTTGTGATAAACTCGTATGCTGCGACATTGTGAATATGTGTAAACACCGTCATACCAATAGTCCCTGAGTAGCTAACAACAGATCGGGCAAGGGTTGTATGCCTTCCTGGCAGAGAAAGGGGATGAGGATGAGGTGTGATATATGTGATTATGTGGGCCAAAAGGCTATTTGTGAAGGCCAACGGGCCATTTGTGAAAGCCAGATAGCTATATGAGCTATAAGGCTATGTGTATGCACTGCCACGCTAATAGTCCCTGAGTAGCTAACAACGGTTCGGGTTAGGACAGTGTGCCTTCCCGGCGGAGAAAGGGGATGAGGGTGGAGTGTGATTTATGCTGCTGCTGCTGTATGATGATTTGCTTACATGCTGTGTACTTATGTGTGGTATAAATGTTTTGTTACTACTGGGATTCTCTTGAATCTCATTCTTTCCTTTAACTAACCTTTCAGACAGGGAGAGTGGCTCTAAGGAGAAGCGTACGACCCGGAGCAGTTAGAACCCTGTAGGGACATTTATTTTGGATGTGTTGGTTAAACTTGTTGGACAGAGATCAGGTAAATTATTTTTGGGCTGTAATTGGTAAAAGAATATAGTTTTGTAATCCCCTATGTGGGAATTTTAAACCTTCTAGTGAATGAATGGAACCCGGGGGTTGCCGGGATTGCTATTAGATATTCTGATATGAATGAATGTAAATTAACTGCACAGGTGATTATATTCGATAATTGAATTTGAGACCGGAGTAGTAAAGAAGTTTTGAAAATTTTGTAAAGTCCCTACCATAAAAGGGAGTTTTAAACGAGTTTTGAACTATTCGACGGTCTCTAAACCAACTTAATTAAGTGATATCGAATTATAATTACGTGTTTATAAGCAGGGGGTTACAAAGGGCGTGTAGGAGAGAAGAGAAGACGGCTACCTCCTCTCTACCACCTTTGCTTCTCCTCTTGTTGGCATCGCCATCGACCATCATGGCTCACTCTTTCACTTTATCACCAGGCGCCTTCACTCCCCTCCTAATGTTTACGACTCATCAATTCTGTCCCTTCCTCGATTTTTTTATCAGATTTCCCACTATCTAGTTTATCAATCTCAGTAACTTTTCCGCGCGATTTCAATCGTTTGCTTCCTCAACTTTCAAAATCTCAATTGGCCCTTAATTCCCTTAATATCTCCAATTGGAAATCCGTTCCTATTGATGGACTGCAAAAATTGGGTTTGAAGATAAGAAATAATCTGAGGGTTTTGATCTACTCCTGTATTGGTGACCTTTAAGATATCAATCTAATTGTCATAGTGTGTGTTTATTTTACCAATTGAGAGGCTAATCGTAGGAGAACAGTGGATGAATTGGTCTTAAACAGTAACAATCGCTTGCAGCCCTATTTGTTTAACCGATGGAATTTAAGTTAAAATAAGTAAAAGTCACCGATTGGGCAAAGCACCGAAATGAAGCTTTTTTTTTGTTCAGCCCAAATGAGACCATTAGATAGCATTTAATGCTTTTTAAATTATTAAACTACCCCACCTTTTCGCTTTTCTGCGTGTCTCATCGCAACAATAATTCTCCATTCTCTTCTCCACATTTACGCACACCAGACCACAAGCGACGGCTAGCGGTGGCCTGGATCCGTCCGGTTTTGGCAGTCAATGGTCGTTTTTGGCATGTTTCTAAGCTGCAACATCTAGCCTATAGTGTGGTGTTGCCTGTGTCTTCTTCTCTGTCTCCGTGTGTGACGGTGTGTTCTGCTGCGGTTTGGAGTCAGGGGCGGCAGATCTGTACAAGCAAGAGCCTGTGAGCTTGCCCGGTGTTGAAGTGTCCAGCTACAGTTGAAGGTCATCATCGATCTGCTCTGTCACGTGTCTCTTTCGTTGGTAACCTTTCAAACTTAATTGAGATCTCTGCTCTCTCCCTTTATCTATGGTTTCACAGGCATTGGTTGCATTTGGAGCCTTTTCAATGAACCACCATTGTTTCCTCTGCTGTGGTCGATCTGTGATAGGTTCGGTTGCTATGTTTGATGTGTTAGTTTCAGTGGTTGGTTAGTGTGATCTGTTAGTTACGTTGGTTGCTCCATTTGTCTCTTGTGTTTTGTTCATTTTCCATCTTCCCTCACCTGCAAAAGCTCAAAAGTATAATGCTGGTGCTTTAGCTCAAAATTATTGTTCATATTCGTTGCTTGCTCGGTTGCTCTGTGATATGGCTGCGTTTAGCTCTATTTGGTCTGTTAGTTTTGCTCTGTTTTGGACCGTTTGGAACTCCTTTTTGGACAAAGTTATCATAATGAGCGAACCTCATTATGATAATACACTTCGCTTTTGCTTTGAAAATATAGGTAGCCAATAGTTAGTTTTATAGAAATGGGTTGCTTCGCAAGGCAGGGAAGTATATTTTGTTTACATTAATCCAAACCTGGAGTGTATTTACCCTATAGCTTGATTTCTCAAACAAGATTTTGTATAATGATATTGAGTAACATTGCATATTACTATCTCTTAAGATCAAAATACGATTGGTTGGGCAGTCCAGGGAACCAAGAGCCAATCTCTAAGCATCAATGAATTGCATGTTAATTGGTTTTCCTAGCTAATCCCTGCAAATTTGCATTGTTATATGCTGAAATGATTTATTTCAAACCAAATATAATATCCCCTGCAGTAATAATATAATTAATTTTGAAGCAGGCGAGTAGCTATTATCTTCTTTTTATTAAAGAACTTCCTTACATGGTTAAAGTTGCCACCCACGTCAGTGTAACTTCAACTACTACATCTTTCATAAATATCTTACTCAGTAAAAGAGTTAAGAACTTAGAATCAATAGGAAATAATATATTTGGTTGATGATGATGCCACATAAACAATGCTTCTAAAGAAATTTATAGTTTACCCTTTTCATGCATACTTACTACTTACTTGACTGGGTAAAACTAATTAATAAGCCTATTTATTTACTATAACTTTATATGAAGAATCTTGTTAGATTAATTGAGTGGTGAAGATATTGACCATACTAAAAATGGTCATGTGATGTTTGTTAAAAGGGAACTCCTTCTGTGGTTTAGGTTAGTAGAGCTGGGGCATTGAGAGGGACTACACACACACACACACACTTAACTACATCATCAGGTCATTGTCGTCACAAACCCTGAAGCTTAAAATGGATATGTAGTTAATTTTCAATGCCAAGAAGCAATAGCTGTTAAAAAAGGAGGGTGAAGTAGGCACTTGAGAGAGCAAATATAGCACTGAGCACAAGTCTTTGCTGTGTAATTGCTTGCGTGTGTTCACATCAGAGAGTGAAAGTGGGAGGGTGTTAATTAATTATATTTCTGGCGCGGAAGAAAGCGATGGGGATGACACCACACAAACACAAGACTACAAGTTCATGTGGGTGAGTCGGTTATTAGTGAACAAAATGCTTTTGGAACTAACCCAAGAGCTAGAATATGAGGTGGTCTCTCTCACTATCAAAGGAAAAAATATAAGGAGGCTGTGCTGTTAAGTGCATGAACAGGGGAAAATACGATGTGTTAATCGGATTCCTTTTTTGTTTCTGGTTTGGTTTTGGTCCCTTTTAAAACCATCTTCGTTGGCCTCTTGTCAGTGTATTCAGTCAACTGGATTTTGCCTGATATCTTGGATTCAATAGCTTCTAACCTTTATGTGCGGCTCACCTCACAGCAAAAACCACACACACACACCCTTGAAATAGTCACTCACTTCATAATAATAATAGATCAATGGTAACTAACATTGTACATGTGATTGCTGTGACATTTCATCAATGATTTTCAGAGCAAACTTCTGATAATTTATTAACTATGATTTTTCCCTTTGATGCATGATATTTGGCTCGATTGCATGTCTTGGTTTGCCGTGTTTTGATGGATAGATATGCTAGTAATTGTGAAGTTCTTTCTATTAGCTTTAGCTTTTGGGATTGCTTGTACATATTTTCTCATAGCCCTCATCCAAGAATTGTTGGGATTGCCAGTACATGGCATGCGGGGCACATATTTTCTCATATACATGTTTTATCCTTCATTCTCCTAGTTAAATATGGACACAAAAGTTGTATGGGATGTATAGTCAACAGAGATATTTGTCAACGCATGCATTGACCAAATATACAAAAAAAACGCAGAGGGCAATCATTCACACTAAAAGCATGGCAAACTATTATTGAAACATTTACTGAAAAGACTGGCAAACACTACGAGAAGAAACAATTGAAAAATAGATTAGATATATTAAAGAAAGATCTGAAAATATGGGATTCTTTAATCAAAGAGACCGGTGTGGGCAGACACCCTGTTACGAACATTGTCCTTGCATCGGATGATTGGTGGAAGGAGAAGTTACAGGTAAAAAAATATTAAGTGCAATTTACAAGTTTAAATAGTTACTTTTTGTTATGTAATTAATTTAAATATGCATTTTGACTCCTGTTACTTGTATGCATGCAGACGCATCCCGATTATAGGAGAAATAGGTACTCATGCCTAAAGAATAAAAGTGAGTTACAAATAATATTCAAAGATGGAATGGCGTCCGGTGACTACAGATTCTCATCCTCTCGCATACAACCACAGACAAATGAGGAAGAGGAGGAGGATGATGTTTACAGACCCACGATGCATGAAGAGGAAGGCTCTAGGGACAGTGAGGATGAGCATTTCGATGTTGACCCTGTAGTTAGTACCGGAGTTACCGATGAAATGGCAAGCATTGGAATAACAACGGAAAGGCCATCAAGCACTGGTCCCACTGCATCTAGAGGTGAGCCCAAAAGGAAGAGAGGTGAAGGGTCTAGTAGAAGCAAAAAATAGAAGCTTCCAGCTGCCAAGCAAATAGCTGATGCCGTCAGTGTCATTGCCAATGTGACTATGGATCGAGCAACGGCTTTAACGACACCTCAAGAAAATAGCATGTCTGAGGTTGTGAAATATCTACTGGAACTTGATGATGTGAAGGCGGACAAAGCCTTTAGAGTCCGGTGCATGCGAGCTCTGGAAAGCAAGACACGTCGGGATGTATTTGTGACATTGAAACGAGATCTCGAGTACTTGATGTCTAATTTGCGTTATATCGTAGAGGAGGACTAGTTGTAATATGCATTTGATGTATGGATAGTTCAATGTAGACATTTTTAGTTTTTTGTTTCCAAAACGTATGACTTGACCTATTGTTTGGAATGGTTTTATCATATTGGCATTTATTTAATTATTATATGTTATGTTTGTTCATCATCCTGCTCACACCACAATCTCACCACAATCACAGGTATTCAATGGCAAATCGTAACAACCGAAACAGGTTACAGGGGATAGATGAAGATGAAGATAGTGAGGACGCCTCAATTTTTGAGGCTGAGTTGGAACATCGTCAACAATTATGCGTGTTACTTTGCCAATATTTAATGCCATATGTGTGCAGACAACTGCGTAGAGCGAGTCAGGGAACATGTCACTATTGGGTACAAGAATTGTTGGCAAATGAAGGTTCAAAATGTCATCAGATGTTTAGAATGGAAAAACATGTTTTTTATAATTTGTGCATTAAGTTGTATGAGCATGGTTTAACAAAATCTAGGAATACTGGTGTTGAAGAAATGGTTGCCATGTTTTTGCTTACTATTGGACACGGTGTAGGAAATAGGCTAGTACAAGAAATATTTAAATATTCGGGTGAAACTGTAAGTAGGATTCTACACAAGGTTTTAACGGCCTGCCTTAAGCTTGCATATGAAATTATTAGGCCACGCGATCTAGAATTTGGTCAATGTCATCCAAAAATAGCAGCCGATAATCGATATTTCCCATATTTCAAGGATGTCATTGGAGCTATTGATGGTACTCACATCAAGTGTGTCATTACTGGACCGGGCCGAGACAGGTTTATTGGGAGAAAAGGATATCCCACACAGAATGTTATGGCTGTTTGTGATTGGGATATGTGCTTCACGTTCCAGTTAGCAGGATGGGAAGGTTCAGCACATGATGCTCGTGTTTTTCACCCTGCTGTCTCAGATCCAACCATGAATTTCCCACATCCACCACTAGGTAAATATTGTGTACACTTCAATTACGTTTCTTTGTCTATATTTAACGTTTAACTTAATCTCATATTTACAATGATTTTAACACATGTTAGGCAAATATTATTTGGTCGATTCCGGCTACCCAACAACAGTTGGGTATCTTGGTCCGTATAGATGTGAACGTTATCACCTCCCAGAATTCAGAAATCACCGGGGGTTTCGGAATCCTAATGAAGCTTTCAATTTCTATCATTCAAACTTGAGATGCACAATAGAAAGGACTTTTGGAGTCTGGAAAAATAGGTTTGAAATCTTACAACATATGCGTAAGTACAGCTTCGACACGCAAGTCCGCATTGTCTGTGCCACAAAGGCTATACATAATTTCATTAGAAGAAATTCCCAAACTGATGTGGACTTTAGGGAAGCAGAAAATGAGAATAATATAGTTCATTTAGATAATAGTCAAGATCAAGACCCATCGTTATCAGATGATGTTCGGGCGTATTTAACCCAAATGAATCATGTTCGTGACGCCATCAGGGACCAAATTGTACGGGAGCTCTGATTTGATTAGTTAGGTTATATTTTACTTCTTCAAAAACTGTAACTTTGTACAATTTCTATTTTATTCGCATTATAATTGTAATTTTATTATAAAATTATCATTGCCAAACATGTTCCATCACAATGCTTTGTCGTTCGAAAGCTCTGCTGTTTTGTGGGTATGAGTGAAGCATAAAATTATGTATTTTATAATTTCCTAATATATATGAAACTGAGGCAGATTTTTATGCTAGAGTCTGCAAAGAACGGTTTTATGTCTTTTGCCTTGTATTTTTTTGGTAAGGTCTCTACTAGTTGAAGATTAGAAATATCGAACCCAATTATGTCCCCGGAGAAAAGAAAGATTTGTGAGTGAAGAGTGTGCAAAGAACTGTTATCTGGATAGGTTAACGGCATCAAACTTTTGAGAATGTGCCTTGTGGTAACACTGTTGCCATTGGATGGTTTCGATCAATTTATTACCAAGAATGCCACTTTAATAAATACAGATATCTTCTCAAGTCCCATTTGGTATTTAAGTTGTCAATTAGTTTTTTTTCCACAATTAGTTCTTCATTTTTTCAATTTCCATAATTTTTTCATTTTTTTTCCTCTTAATTAATACAAAAGTCGCTTATGCAAAAGTTAAACCAAACATCCTAACTTTTACATAAGTTACTTTAAGTTACTTATCCAATCGCTAATCCAAACACTCATCATTTTACCCAATCTAACTTTTTTCCCATCTTAAGATTCCATAAGTTTAAGTAAAAATAAGTTACTTATCCAATCACCAAAACAAACACACCCATAGTGCGTGTTTGTTTGGGCGTTTGGGAGGGAAGATTGGACTTGAACAGTGTTCAATTGAATTTGAACAGAGTTTTGATAAAAACTGGGTGTTTGTTTCAGCAATTGAATTTAAGGTTAAATAAGTCATAAGTTAGAAAAAGTCATAAGCCTCAAAATAAAGTTTATTGGCGCTTATGTGCCTGTATGTGTATAAAAAAATATTGATAGAAGTATTTTCATATTTTTGGGGATCAATGAGGTACTCAAAATCACTTCTAATTACAAAACTTCTTTTATGAAAAATGTTCTAAATAATTTTCTCTTTCTTTAGATAGTAATCTTTTGCTAATTAGAGAATACTTTGGGATAAGAGTTTAAACAAGTTTTAAGTTTTGTTAATATATAACTGTAGAAATGTAGAGAATAATTAATAATTAATTTTAATCAGTTTAGATTTATTATTTAGTTGTTTTATGATTTTATAATCAATTTTTTTTATAAACATGTCATAAATTAGTTTCTATATAGTGTTTTTACCCATTAAATTTAGTTTAAATAATTTATTTGGATTATTGGAGATATTATTGAAATTTTAATTGGTTTATTTTGTTAGATTTTGAGCTATGTGAAAATATAAGTTATGATTTAATATTTAAATTAGAGTTTGATATAATTTATAAGTTTTAAGCTTGAGGTGCATAGTAGAAAAGATTTTTGGAGTGTACCAATTTAAATTAGAGTTTGATATAATTTTATTAAAATTGTACCATTACCAAATTTTCAAAGTTAATTTTTGAGAAAATTGTGAAAAAATCCCTCCGTGTGTAGATATCTTCCCATGCCCTATTGGCAATTAAGTTGCTAATGATGAATTTTTTCACAATTATCCCTTCATTTTTTTCATTTTTCATAATTTTTTCAATTTTATTCTCTTAATTAATACAAAAGTCACTTATACAAAAGTCAAACAAACATCCTAACTTTTACATAAATTACTTTAAGTTACTTATCCAATCGTTAATCCAAACACTCATAATTTTACCCAATCTAACTTTTTTCCAATCTTAATATTCCATAAGTTTAAGTAAAAATAAGTTACTTATCCAATCGTCAAAACAAACACACCAATAGCTGATTCCTTCCTGCTTCTTGAAGAGCTCGACATTGGCTTCCCTGAATTCGATTGGTCTCTCACTATTTAAGTTTTGGTTCATTTCTAAAACTACGATGAATTTCAAATCAGGAGAGATTTGTTTTTGGTGATGAAGCGATCTAGTTTAATTTGTAATTGAGTTTGATGATGAATTTCAATGCCTTAGAGATTGGATATTTTATTGCTTGTTGCATTTGAAGTTACCTCGTTAGCTATGTTGGAGATTGGAGATTTGTTGATGAGCAGAAGATGAACATGAGAAGTTTAAAGGGGGATTTTTTTTGAGTTAAGGGTATTTTAATCCTTTTATACTAAATTAAACAGCTATTACTTAGTTTTAAAAAATGTTACTTTTACCTTTTTTTTTTTTTAGTTTATGATTAATTTTGTATTAAAAAAAGTTTATATTAGTAATGTGTTTTTGAAAAAAAATTTATAGATATTTTTGCGCTTAACCTTTAAAATTTAAACATTTCATAGAGCTTGAGTTTTCTATTTTCTCTTTTATTGCGTAACTGTTCTAATTTGATGTTTTGAAAACTGGATTGGTTGGGTTGAACTGAAAACCGGCTAACTAGTGATTCAACTGGTTCAATAGTTAATCTAGTTTGACTGATCCTTTTTTTATTTTGTGATTGTTTTAATATTATATTCAGAATTTCATATAAATAATCCTAAAATTTTTACTTTTTTATCAATCTAATTTCAATTTGATTTTAATATAACCCATTAACTTTTGATCCAATATCCGACCAATACCCGACCGCCGGTTTTAATGATCAGTCCGAGTTTCCAAACCATATTCAAATTGGTTCACTGATCGGGCTCCCGCCTTGATTTGTAAAATCATAATGGCCCTTCATCATTTGCCCCTGGACTAGTTTTCAAAATCGGCTGAAGCAGTTTCCCTCGCAAATGGACGACGCGATGGAAGATCATGTGAATGTTGCTAAGATATCAGAGCTTGTACAAGGGGCGCGACCTCTCACTTCCACAGCGTCTCTCAACGTCCGCTCGTCCAGCCGTCCAGCCCCTCACAGTACTTGTTCTTCTTCCCTTTCAAGCCCTAACACTGTGCCTCGAGTCCTCACTGCTCTGAAGCATCCCACCATTGTCGTCGGAACCCTAAACCTTCCAAGCCACAATTCTCGCTCATCTTCTGGCTGCTCTTGTTTCCAGTTTTCCGATAACACATGTACTGTTTGCTGCGACGTTCTCGGATTTGACGCGTATGCTATCGGGAAAGAAATTCGTGCATATGCTTGGAATTTCATTCCTCCTAAACGTGGCAAGGGTTTCTTTGAGATTATCAAATGGGGATTTTCTGATTCAAGTAATGACTGGAGAAAAAAGCAGCTGGACCAGGCAAACGTTGTGGATTCATATCCCTTAGTGCCTAGTTGTTTTAGCGCGCAAAGTGTTAGTTTTTCATCTGGGCATCGCGTCTATGGGGTGCTTGATTCTGTTCGCCCTTTAACTGGGGTCCCTTGTACGATGCTTGCAAGTGGTTCCAAAAGCGCCGAGGATATGAATTCGTTTTCTTCACGAAACTTACTGGGGTTTTTGGTAGAAGTAATTTGTTGCGAGTGTAAATTATGCTGTTCTAAAAAGTTGTCAACTGATATGAGTTGTTTAATGGCAGATTGGAATAGTCATTCTTTTACCAAATTAGTGGTTGTATATTTTATTGACAATGCATCATCTTGGCATTCTGTAATTACTAAGCTTAGTGGTGACCGCATTATAGTTTCAGGTTTGAAGCGAAAGTTGGTTTTCATTGGAAAAGATGAGTCACGTATAATGTATGTGACTACCAATGAGTCTGTCCTACATGTTGCTCCGTTTCCCAAGCAGTGGCTGCCATGTTTGAATATGGATTCGAAGAGAAAGAGAAAATTCGGTGCATATACTGGTATAGTTAGCGGTATTTACATGCAAGGGATGGTTGTTGAGTTGGACCATGATGTTTGGCTTCTTTTAACAGACCAGAAACTGACTCTGCCGCATAGTCTTAGAGTTGGTGCCATTGTAAGTAAAGTAAATCTATATTCTTTTGAACTGACATTTATTGTGATGTAGAATAATATAAACCACACCGTGGCAAAAGGATGACTTTCTGTGTAAAACTATGCTTTATTATGCAGATATCTGTAAGAAATGTCCACTTTGTGGATCCAAGGTTTGCATGGACAAAAATTCTTGTACTTGGCGCTTGCTTCAAGAGTAGTATTGTGGTGAAGTCTTTCTCCCCTTTTGAAACTGAGTATGTACTACTACAATTAATTCTTATTTCCATTCAGATTCCGGTCACATGAATTCTCTTAATATGATGTTCTCATCTATGTCTCATGTATTCGCTATTATTTCAAACACATTATCATTTTCCCTATTTCAATTTGGGACATTGTTTCAATGTTTACATACGATGACTTTTTTTATAGGCACTATAATGATTTTTTGTATCTTTCATGTTTTTGATGCTGGTTGTTCCCTCAATTCTTCTGATTTACTGGGTATTTCTAGTTGTCTCCAAAAATGTCCTATGTAGATGTAGTTAATCATTGTTTATTTTATACTAATTATTACTGGGGAATTATGGTTTGTAATTGCGGTACCTAGGAGTCTAGGACTTGATTTGGAGGTCATGTTATAGTATCCTAGTTAAATTTGGGTTTTGTTGTCCAAGATGCATTTGTGCCTAAATGCTTTTGATGTTGAGTTTTGAAAATTTTGCGCCTTTTCCTTTTCATTCCTTCTTGTTTTACATCAGTGGTGATAATTCAATTCAGCTTTGCAGGTGCCATATGATTCCACATTCGTCAAGTATGCTTGGAAAATTCATTGAGTCATTACCATTTGCTGCAAGACTATGGTACTAATGGCTTGATAGTAACTAGTTGGAAATTCAAAATTTTAAGTTTTGGTATAATATTTTGTTCTGCTGGCTGGTAGGGTATTGTTTCTTGTCTCGAGCTTACGTAAAAAATTTGGTGGGATCTTATCCAACATGGATCTTCTTGGATCAAATAATGTAACTTCCTTTGGTTGTATGTAGTTTCCTATTGTACTTTAGGCTTTACATTATATTTCAAATATGATGAATGGTCATTCCAATGTTTTACCAGAAAGAGGGACTGGTTCAGATGTTTGCTAGATTACAGTTACCTTCAGCTGTGTTTCAGTCTCAGGTATATCAATAGTCAACTAAAAACTTTTTCTTTCTTGAAACAAATTTTGCTTCATTATCATTAGGTTGGTTATGTTGCTTGAAATTTTCTTGGTAGCATGGTGCTTTTCTTGGGCTGTGTAGACATGACTCATTTGGTTGTGGCAGAGAGCTGCATTGTGGTTCACTGAAACTGGTATTTCACTGGTGGTTACCTTGGACTAGCTTTTAGTACTTTATTAAGTTTGTATATGTTTGCTTTGTTTTGGTTGACAAAATTATGTCTCATTGACAATTAAAAGTAAAATCACTATAATCATGTTATCACAGGTATTACCCATGTCTATTTTCACCTGTCACAGTAGAGCTACCATAATGAGAATACTGAAGTCAAGAAATGACTGTAAATTGCTGACAGTTGACAACCATTCAAGACTTTTATCTTGTGAAGTGAGATCCCGTGGTCGGTCTGTTAGAAGGATAATTTCTAGTGAAGATGTTGGCTGTCTTTTGCTTGGTTACCTAAAGGTTATATATCCTCATTTGATTTTTTGTCTATGTGCTACTGAGCTTCTTATTCCTGCATGGGTTCTGTCTTATTTGCATTTATCTATTATGTAATTCTTGTTTCTTGATTCTTTAAGTATGGGAGGTGCCTTTTTATGTTGTAGAACTTTGATTTTGCTGGCATCTCTTCTATCCGCATAAGTTGCGATACATGATCTTGCCTTGAATATACAGGTTGCTCCATCAACTGGAAGACTGCAGTTGGTTGATGCTACTGGCAGCATTGATGTCCTCATACCTGATCTTCCATGTACATGGGATTCTAACAAATTATATGAGGTCACCATGGTCTTTTTGTGTCAAATTCTTTCCTTTATTATTGTCCTTTTTTGAACTTATAACATTGATTTGACATTCTGCATTCTCACCTTTTAAAGCCCTTGTGTGACATTATTGTTTTGGACATATAGGTGATGGACTTTAACATTATAGTGGATGGCATACCTGAACTTGCGGATCACTTGGAATTTTATGACGCAGAGTCATTATCATGTGCATCCATCTTTAATTGCAAGTTCACACAGGCAACAAAAGATTTAAGCTTATTAATCCATGTTCACTTTCTCTGGAAGAATGTAAAATGCAGGAATTTCCCACTTTATTTCTGTCCAAGCATGAAGAACGAATCTAAGATACTTGAACCTGGAAACTACCATCTGCTTATGGTATCTCACAAATTTCCTCACCTACAGAAGGTATTATTTCAACTGTAAAGTGTAATTACATTCTGGTCTGCTAATGATTTTCATCTGACAAGTTTGATGATCAAACAAAATAATAGAGAAGCTAGGGGATGAAACTGTTTTATGATCAGTTTCTAGGATTGGTAAAGTTTATACCCATGCTTAAGCTAGTGTTCATTTTAAATGAAGTTTCACTAAAAATCACAAGGTTCTTGTCCTCATTGGCAGGTTCAACTGCCTTATAGATTATTAGTTTATGTATGGTTGATGGTTCAAAAATTCTTTTTGGCAGTACAAAAGTTATCTCCCATTTTTTGTTCTTTCTATTTAGTTAATAAAATAGCATTCGTTGTGATATTTTTGATGTCGAGAACTGTTATCAAATCTGTCAAAAGTTGTAAAAAGGACAAGAACTCTGTATTAGAATACTTAAAAGGATGATAAGTGGGTCTTTCGTATTCTTCTTCGGGAAGTTTAGGACCAGAATGATTTTTTTTTCAAAATGGATTGGTTACTCCTATAGTCAAACACCTTTAATGCTATTTACTCACCTTTTAATAATATAATTCATTCTAACAAATTCTTTGGCTGCATATTGTCTTTTTCCCCCCAATTATTTCCTTTACAGTTATGTCAGCATTTTTGTGTCAATTCATTCAATATTCAAATCATCTATGTATTCTTGCAGATGTCAAGCACATCAAGTAGTTTTCTTGAAGCCATACTTCTGCCTTGGGATTTATTACTTACTGGGCAAAATGGTAATTTGTGTTCAAGGGGTCGGGTAAAGGATCATAAAGAAAATAATTCATGTCGTAATACGAACAGTAAGGAGCAAGTACCCATTAAGAGGCAAAAACTTGTCGAGGCATCAGGAGATTCATTGCTGAAAGATGAAGTTGGCTACCCTCTCTGTGAGTTGAGGGCTTGTTCTAATTCTTTCAGTAACTCAGGGGAACAGAACCCTATCAATTTGAGTGCTCATCAGATACGTTGTCAGGTTACACTTAGAAACATTTCTCATAAGAATATAAATAATTCAGCTATCTTGCAATCTACATTGTCTACTGTAGTTAAAGATGCTGACTCACAACAAGCTGGAAGAAACATTTTTTTGGAAATTTCATCTGAGAGTTTTATGAACTATCAGGTGTGTCGTGCATTGTCCATTATGCTTTTTTTTTGGGGGGGATTTGGGGAAGGGTATAACCGCTTTCAAGGCTGAGAGTGCCATCATAGGCCAGTAGACATTATCTAGTTTTGTATTTTCTATCCTTTGCTATGTGAGCTTTGAGTATTTAATCACCTAAACCTTTATATAAGTTGCAGATTGGTGATTTTTATGCCATAAAACACAAAAATGGTTGTTTCTGCACTTCAAAAGATGCTCAAAGTCGTAGCAGTGTTAAAGTTCTTGATTCTTTGGAGTATCTATGGAGCCTTTCATTTCTTTCTGAGGAGGATCCCAGCAATAATGGGGTTTTTCTCAAAGATGGCAATGCATCGGGCATCTATTCAGATGTTTGTCTTTACATCCCTGCAAATCTAAAAGGTCTCCTGCAATACAATTTTATGGGGTCAAAAGGTCAAGGCCAGGCATCTGCAACATCAGATGAAATTGTTATCAGTTCTCCTACAACTGAAGCTGCAACTGCTAGCCTTCCTCAGTCCTCTGAGTGTCTTATTTCAAGTTGCTTGTTTCCTGAGGGGAATTTGACTTCTCTCCAGGGTTTTATCATTGACTGTCATGGTGTTGGTTCTAGTACTAGCAATTCATGTTTGAGCTATACAGGCCTGAGTGCTCTTCAGTTGAAAGGTTCAGTCGGAGCTGGAAATGGTCTATGTATTCATGTCTCAATGGATCGACATATTGTAAATGCAAACTCAACTGGTTTATATATCTATCCTACATTGTTGTTTTGACAACTTATGTTGCGTTTTATTTTATAATTAGGTGAAGATATTTGGTTTGATAAGGAAACATGCTTTTCCTACTGGTTTTGGTCCTGGCGTATTTGCAACATTTCATCGAATTCTGGATATGAGGTATGTATCTATGGGAAGATAGTTGTTTTTGTTTGAGTAGTCTTCAATGCAATCTTATTCTGTGTCGGTGCTAGTTGCTCTTTGCTATTAATTTACCAAGGGGAATGAAAATTATTTGTGAACTTCTATTATCCATCCCAATTAGTTTTCTTGAATCTCTAATTAATTTTAGTGAACTTCTATCATCTATCCTCAGTTAATTTTTCAGTTTGATTAGTGTTTTGCTTTAGCTAGCAAGTGTTGGCATGACTCTCTCATGGGTTAGATGCCATAAATACATGTGATGAACCAAATATGAGAATGTTATTTTCCTAGGAATGTTTGATGGTGCAAACTAAATGCTCTTTAATGAAGAGAAAACACATCTTGGGAAGTTTTTGATGAATGATATCATCATCATCATCATTTTAACAAGTTTGATTGTTAATCTGCAGGGGTCACAATGAATTCTTGCTGCTGCCAGTATCATTTATTGCTATAAAATCTGTAATATTACATGATGAACCAAGCAGTGACGGGCCCTCCAATTTTAGGCCTACTGCATGTGATGCGTCTATAGAACCTTTTTCAGGTTTGATTTGTGAATTGAACCAATGCTCGAGTCACAAGCAAATGTGGCTTTGTTGCAGAGTAAGTTCTAAATTTGTATATGAATCTTGATGCTTTTAGAGGGTTAGATTTATTACTATTTGTTGTGAACAGGTTGTTTCAGTCTTTCTTTTGGTTCTAGAGAGGAAGGCTACTGTATGTGATCTACAGGCAAAACGAAATGCTGTGGTACCTCTTTTTGACATTTCACTTGCTGGATTTGTGTTGGGTAAGTTATTTGGATTCAACATTTATGGTTCAAGCATGACTAACAAACAACTGTATTTTCAATGCCCAGGGGGCACTTCTACCTTGAATGTGGTTTTACTTGTTACTGTTTCTTGTCATCTATTGTTCTCTTGGCATCGGTACTTGACATGATGAAATTTTAATTTCTTCTATTGTCCACTTAGACTGTCTGATAAATTCATGGCATCTAATTTCTCTCTGCTCTTGTGAAAAAAAAAAAAAAATTTCGCCTGCTCGTGCCTCTCTTAAATTTTGCTGACATGAGTCCTTTATTTGTTCATTTCTTGGTGTGGTTATAATTAATGGTGATAAAGTTTATCCACTTGAGACATATTTGACTTCACTTACTTTATACATGGCATTTGGTCTTTGTTTCTCACTTGTTCGGATATAGATGATGGGTCATCGCCATGTTGTTGCTGGACTAACGGTGATAGCGCAGCAACATTATTAAGACTACATGAAAAACTCCCTAAAGGAGGTGACCGGTCGCTAAAGCTGGCCGGGATCAGTGACAGCACTTCCGATACTGCTACTGATCATCTGGGGCGAATTTTGAACACTCACAAGAGAATTACTGTGAAAAACTATGGTTCATGTTTTAAGCTGGCTTCCCAAAAGCATGTTGTTTCTGCTACTTCTGGTCAAGAGCTATGCAGATCTGATGAAAACCTCCTCAAGTTCATAGTCTACAATTCATGCTTTAGTAGACCTTGGGTGAGTTAATACATTAATACATTCTAATAATGATGTAACATGGACACACGAACGCACACTCCTCTTGTCTAGTTCATAGTCTTCTATTCATGTTTTGGAAGACTTCGGGTCAGTTAATTCATTAATGCCTCTCCAGTCCTTAATATAAGATATAATTTGTAGTGCAATAATAAAAGATCTAGTTTGTACTCTAAAATCTTGTATTAAGGATTGGAGGTAGTACATTCTAAGACACACACGTGCACGCACTGTTTTCCATCTATCTGCTGCACCTTTGTTATTTAGTTATTTTTGTGAGATCTTGCACTTGCCTTGTAAAATTAATTTCCATCTTGCTTCCCTCCCCTTTTTTTTTTAAAAAAATAATTTGGCTGCATCTCATTTAATTTTGGCTCAAGAAAGCTTCGAACTTAATTTGGCAGAATGTGGCTGCTACCGTGATAAACACTGAGGAGGTTGGTCGGATAAAGAAAGAGTACAATGTGGAATTGGAGATTATGCATAACATGCCCAATATTTGGGCCAAAGAGGTATGTTATATGAACACCTTGACTGAGGCCAGGAATATTGCTAAGCAATTTTGAGAAGTTAAAGCTTATGAAGGCGCTGAGCATTTTGAATGTATAACTTAATTTACTTCTAGTATTAGCTTGAACAGGTAGCATGTAAGTTGAACCGGCATCAAGTATTGCATCTCATGTACTACCTCTGGCTCTAATTGTAGGATCTAGTTTGTAGTACATATTACACTGCAAATTAGGTCTTAAATTTACTACCAAAGGAGTATGTAATATCTTGTAATGTGTAAATAAATAATAATTTGGGCACGAAAGAATCAAAATCACAGTCGAATGACCAATTTTTCAATGTTGATTCAGTCCAATTTGTTAAAGCATGTTTTCAGTCCACTCCAACTTGTGCATAACAATGTGAATTATTGAAAACCATCGGTTAGACAATAATTAAAAAGCTCGTCCCTTTTCCTTTTTTGTAACATTGGGAAAATTGGAGAAAAGGTCCGCACTAGATATTTAATTTGTGAGAACCTAGATCAGAGTTGTGGTATTCTAGTGTGTACAAAACTCGTGAAGTAAAAGTATTGTGTAAAAATTTTCCAGGTCCTTACAAATTAAATTTTTAATGGGGGACTTTTCCCCAATTTTCCCAACAGGAGCATGTAAAATCATAAGATTAAGGGTGAATGGTATTTACATTGTGGGAGAGTTCAACTCTTTATAATACATGTTGATTAGTCTTGTGTATTTACAATTATTACTCAAATGCATTAATTTGTTTTTCCCTCCGGTTTTTAATATAAAATATATTTACTTAATTTGATTATATTAAGAAAGTTAGTTAATATAACATATACTCTTTTTATCCCTATACAAGGTGTTTTTTAATCCAAATTGAGGGGTTCTAGAACATAGTTAAAATTAGTTAAATGTAATAATTATGTAAAAAAGATAATTTTTCCCAACAATAGTTTTATTTATGAAAGAGTAATAATGATAACATGATGAAAAAGAATGTATGGGAAATAAGTTATGTGAAAGTATTTGAGGGCAAAATGGGTAGAACTGTACTTATTATTGAGATTAATTCAAAAGGGACTTTATATATATAGAGAAGGAGGGAGTATTTTTTAAAACACTCTAATCATCTATTTTAATTCTCTTATTCCCTTTTCTATTTGATTATTATTGGAAAATCAATAGGAGTAAATTACGAAAAGATCAAAAAATATGATAAATATATATTATATTGAATACCAAGACTAATTTTTTAAATATATCTCATGTTAAAGAGCGGAGGGAGTACAATTTTAATAAGAATGTGAACAATAAAGCTTTTTGTTCACTTAAATCCTGAATGATGCAAATAATCAAGGGGCAATTGCTATAAAATACTTGACTAGGAAGATATTTGCTGAATGGGACTTGAGGTCCTTAATTGTTAATATTTGCTGAAGAGTGAAAGACAAAAGTGCCCTTGTTATATTTGTGAATAAAGTAGGAATGAAATTTGCCTTGGAGTAATAATCCGTTAACTTGAAGAGTGAAGGGAGGAGGAGATTGACAGAAGCGAATGAGAGTGGGCCTTTGCGGTGGCGGAGGTAGAGTGTGGGTCTTTGTGGCGGTGGTGGAGTTTGGGTCTTTACGCCGATGATGAAGTGACTAGGTCTTTACATCGGCTCAAAGATGTGTTCATAGAGAGAGAATAGGCGGGAATTGAAAAGTCACTCTATTTTGCTTCCAACAAAATGGTGTTAAATCGAATTGATTTAGGATAAATCGATTTATATATGGATTGATTTATATCAAAATATATGAATTTTATCCTGGAGGTTGATTAAATCAATTTTCGAATTTAGTAAATTGATTTATGTCTTTTGAAAAGACTGTTAAATCGATTTACAGTGTTCTTAAATTGATTTAAGCAAACAAAATGATGTTGAAGATTTTAAGGAAATTTTGGCCTAAATTGATTTACTGACTTGAGTCAATTAATTTATGTCACTTTTTGTGAAAACCAGTTTTGTCATAAATCGATTTATGTCACATTGTCTTCCCTTGGGTTCCACAAGTATAAACCAAGTCTTCCCAGGTGTAACACATCTTCCCATGTGTTCAAAACATCTTCCTTAGATGCAAAAGATCTTCCCTTGGATTCAACAAGTCTTCCATAGAGCAATATCTTCCCTAGGTGACGCATGAGAAGTTATATTGCACTAGGGAAGACTTGTTGAACCCAAGGAAATATCTTTTGCACTTAGGGAAGATCTTTCATACATAGCCATAAATCGATTTACAACCCTTGTAAATCGATTTATGTTACATTTCTTCCCTTGGGTTCCACAAGTATAAACCAAGTTTTCCCAGGTACAACACATCTCCCACGTGTCCAAAACATCTTCCTTAGATGCAAAATATTTTCCCTTGGGTTCAACAAGTCTTCCCTAGTGTAATATAACTTCAAATCTTCCCTAGTGCAAATATCTTTCCGTGTGTTCAAAAGATCTTCTGTAGGTGCAAGATTGTTGGAAATTGTGCCCTAAGGGCCAATCATTGTACTTTGAACATTATTATTTTAATGAAATTTCTCCATTCTATTATCATATTATTTGCATGTTAACTGTGATAATTGTATCCTTGGATAATTCATGAAGATTGTCCTAAAATATCCCTGGTCGATCATCTATGCAGGAGCAGAGATAAAACAAGACCAGTATGACTTTGATAAGATATGGAGATACGTATCAAAGTCTTAGGCACTTGTAAGAGTACAAGGTGCTGGACCGACCCACTATGAGAACGCTACATGGATCAAGTCATAAGCTTTTCTCATGTATACCACGTCACAATGCTCTTAGACCTGAGGTCATTATGGATTCCTACATGAGAGTTGCTAAGATTTGAATTCGTCGAAAGTCACTTTTGATCAGGTGATGATAAAGGCTATGATTGGGTTTGGTGGTTTTTCATACAGAGGAATATGAATAATCAAGATGGACGAGCAAATAGAACACCTTTTAGGAGTCTCAATAACGTCACATGAATCGTAAATGCATGAATATGATGGACCAAAAAGTCCGCAGTTCCTACAAACACACGAAGTTATAGCCGTAAGGCAGACTTCCCATACTCTATCTGCTAAATCTACAACTTATGACTCCACTTCTATTATACTGGATGCAACCTATTTTTACACAACCGATTCTGGCTAGTTCTAGCTTGTTGAGAGTTCTCTTTTCTTTCTAGACCGGACCCTTTTTAGACCATCTCCTGAAACACCTTCTTAGGAGCTATAGCCGTTTCATTCCTATTCGTTGTTATGATGTTCCATATTAAAATAGCGGAGATTCACAAACAAGTATTGCGCTATTGAAAGGAAAGGCGATGCCACAAAGAAACCTCAAATCAGGAGCCCCTCTGGATGAGATGCCCCTAAGGACTTGACTTACTTTTGACCGGGTGATGATAAAAGCTATGATCGGGTTTGGTGGTTTTTCATGTAGAGGAATATGAATGATCAAGATGGAATTTATCCCTCACATTAGTAGAGAGATATTACTGGGCCCCTCGATGAGTGAGTCTGAGAAATGTATGACCATGCTACAATGGAAAGGAGTTTCCATTTCTATTGTTAGACTACTCAGGAATCAAGAAAGTAATGGTCAGGACAAGAGGATGACATTATCCATGCCTCATCCTTGATCGATATATTGTGTGACAAAAGGGATGTGAAATGGTTGTATGATAGGATGCATCGTGTTAACGATCCTCATATGAATTGGGTAGTCGTAATGTCTTGCTAGAGGCCGCTTGCGACTTGTGGGTTAGTACAGTTATTGGCCCATTGCCAACTTCATATGGGCCTACAGGGTCGCACACAAGAATGGTCCAACACGAGATAATGTTTAATTTATGGTGGATGAATTTTATATTTGTATATATATATATGTGATATAAAATTCATTAATAATATTATATAGATATGTATTTTTGAAATACATATTATGTATATATATATATATTGTATTAGTTTTAAATTTAATTTATTAAAATATATTAAATTTAATAAGTAACATGATAAAGATATAGTATCTCAGATTTAATTTATGAAGATAAATTAAATCTAATGGCTCTTTATTTGGATTAAATAAATAGGTTAAATTAAAATTATTGGACATATTTAATTTAAACTGAATTTATTTAATTAGCTCATCAAGATAATTAATTGTTGATTAATTTCAAAATTAATGATGATTAATTTTAAAATTTGAATATAGCCCTCATAGGTTATAAACTTGATAGAGCAGATAGACTCATACGTGCATGAGAATTCAGAGCAGCAAGGGAAACCCTAAAAAACATTGGAGGCTCTAGCATGCAGTCTCTGTTGGAGAGCATTCATGTGGATACCGGTAGAAGGAGCGGACCTAACGTGTTGGCTCCTAGAGATCGTGAAAACCCTAAGCTAAAAAATGGTACAAGTTCTTTCTAACCCGATTTAAACGTCGTTGATAGATCCTGGATTAGGATCGGTGAAAATTTTATAATTCTTTTGTTGTGCCTGCCGATTCTAACAGTGGTATCAGAGCCAGATCAATTGTGCGTTTAAATTGAGTTTATGATTCTTATACATGTGATATATGGGATATGCACGATGCTTATAAGAAACGTCTGAACCTATATGTGATTTTCATTTTCGGATTTAACTACATATATATGATCTGCCAAAAATTGTTTCGATTACATGAGCTGCTAGTTACGCAATTTCAATTTTGGAAAACAAATTTGAAGTCAGAATTTGTGGTTTTGTTTTGAATTGAAAAGGATCTTGCTTGTATGAAACGCTAGGCTTGCATGAAGTCGGGTAGGGTACCTTAGATAGAAATTGGCGGCAATCCAATTGGGTCTAAGTTTAGATATCTATTTGGGTAATAGGGATCCAAAACTATGGGGAAACAATGCGGACATGCTCTCCAACAGAGACTACGTGCTAGCGCCTCCAATGGTTTTTAGGGTTTCTCTTGCGGCTCTGAATTCTCCTACGTGTATGAGTCTATCTGCTCTATCAAGTTTATAACCTATGAGGGTTATATTCAAATTTCAAAATTAATCATCATTAATTTTGAAATTAACCAACAATAATTGTCTTGATGAGCTCATTAAATAAATTCAGTTTAAATTAGATAAGTCCAACAGTTTTAATTTAACCTATTTATTTAATCTAAATAAAGAGCCATTAGATTTAATTTATCTTCATAAATTAAATCTGAGATACTATATCTCTATCATGTTAGTTATTAAATTTAATATATCTTAATAAATTAAATTTAAAACTAACACAATATAATAATATCATATAATATATATATATATATATATAATATGTATTTCGAAAATACATATCTATATAATATTATTAACGAATTTTATATCACATATATATATATATATAATTCGTCCACCCTAAATTAAACATTATCTCGTGTTGGGCAATTCTTGTATGCGACCTTGTAGGCCCATATGATGTTGGCAATGGGCCAATAACTGTACTAACCCACAAGTCGCAAGCTGCCTCTAATAAGACATTACGACTACCCAATTCATATGCGGATTGTTAACACGATGCAACCTATCATACAACCATGTCACGTCCCTTTTGTCACACGATATATCGGTCAAGGATGAGGTATGGATAATGTCATCATCTTGTCCAAACCATTCTTTCTCAATTCCTGAGAAGTCTAACAATAGAAATGGAAACTTCTTTCCATTGTAGTATGGCCATACATTTCTCAGACTCACTCATCGAGGGGCCCAGTAATATCTCTCTACTATGTGAGGGATAAATTCCATCTTGATCATTCATATTCCTCTGCATGAAAAACCACCAAGCCCGATCATAGCCTTTATCATCACCCGGACAAAAGTGACTTTTGACTAGTTCAAAGCTTAGCAACTCTTATATAGGAATCCATGATGACCTCAGGTCTAAGGGCATTGTAACGTGGTTATACATGAGAAAAGCTTATGACTTGATCCATGTAGCTTTCTCATTGTGGGACGATCCAGTACCTTGTACTCTTACAAGTGCCTAAGACTTTGATTCGTATCTCCATATCTTATCAAAGTCATACTGGTCTTGTTTCATCTCTGCTCCCGCATAGATAACCGACTAGGGCCATTTTAGGACAATCTTCATGAATTATCCAAGGATACAATTATCACAGTTAACATGCAAATAATATGATAACAGAATAGAGAAATTTCATTAAAATAATAATGTTCAAAGTACAATGATTGACCTTTAGGGCACAATTCCCAACATCATCCCACTTGCCTGAGGTACAATCATTAATTTGCCTAATTCCCATTGTCCTAACATGACACTCATGCTTTACCTGTGTAAGTGGCTTAGTAAGAGGATCAGCAACATTATCTTTTCCTGCTACTTTGCATATCTTTATATCACCTCTATCATTGATTTCTCTAATAAGATGAAATCGCCTGAGTATATGCTTAGTCCTTTGATGTGACCTAGGCTCCTTGGCCTGTGCAATAGTACCGCTATTGTCACAGGACAAATCTATTGGATTTGAGATGGTAAGCACCACTCCTAGTTCAGTAATGAACTTTTTGATCCAAATGGCTTCTTTAGCTGCATCTGATGCTGCTATATACTCAGCTTCTGTTGTAGAATCTGCTACAGTGCTTTGTTTGGAGCTCTTCCAGCTTACTGCTCCACCATTTAGGAGGAATACATATCTAAATTATGATTTAAGGTCGTCTTGGTCAGTTTGGAAACTTGCATCTATGTAACCGGTTACATTGAGCTTATCATCCAATCCACTATAGACCAAAAATAAGTCATTAGTCCTTCTTAAGTACTTTAGGATATTCTTGACAGCAGTCCAATAACCCTCACCAGGATCTTGTTGATATCTTCTAGTTATACTTAAGGTAAATGAGACATCCGGTCGAGTACATAACATGGCAACATTATGGATCCAATGGCTGAGGCATATGGAACCTTACTCATGCAATCTCATTGATCAAGTGTACTAGGACACAGATCCTTGCTAAGATAGATGCCATGAGACATGGGCATATAACCCCTTTTTGAATCCTGCATACTGAACCTATGCAGTATCTTATCTATGTATGTGCTCTGACTTAGGCCTATTAGTCTTTTGGATCTATCCCTATAGATCCTAATCCCTAAGATGTAGGTGGCATCACCTAAGTCTTTTATTGAAAAAGCATAATTACGAAAACGCCCCTGAAACCCTCGAAGTAGGGCTGCCAAGGGTAAATTTGTAATTTTACAATGAATTTGATAATTCCAAGTCCGAAAATGGATTCCTTGGGCGGAAATATGTTAGGATAGCCCATATTAGAATTTCGGGAAAAGTGCAACCGGACCGGGTACGGCGGGCCCGGGCCGGGTCCCCGGGGGTATTTTTGTAAATTTTCATTATAGACTCATATAACCCCAAGTAACACTATGGAAGTGTCTAAATGGTGCATTTGGAATTGTAGGATTCTATATTTGCCGCCCTCAGGAGCCAACTGCGCCGAAGGACGTCAGGAAAGGACAAGGTAGTGACTCTCTCTCTTATACTTTGTGTAATGCACTCTATGTGTGTTGTATCACTGTTTTATGATGATTTCTGATGCTGGTGATAGCTGTCATTTACAGTGAAAGCTGTCGTTATTGTGATTACAGCGTAAGCTGTCGTGATGTTGATTACTGATTACAGCGTAAGCTGTCGTGATGGTGATTACAGTGAAAGCTGTCGTGATTATGAATACAGCGAGAGCTGTCGTATTGTGTATACAGCCGTGAGTGCTGTCGTTTATGGTGAAAACCATATATCTATGAATTGCTGCTGCTGTTGCTGTTTGTGATTTATGTACATGCTTTGTGTTTATGCATTGTGTGAGTGGTTTGTTACTACTGAGATTCTCTCGAATCTCATTCTTTCCTATGACTAACATTTCAGACAGGGCGTGTGGCTCAAAAGAGAAGCGGCCAACCCGGAGCAATTAGGACCCTTGGGGGTATATAGTTGAATTGGAGACGTTGGTTATGTATTTTGAACTCGGGATTACTGTATATTCTGAATCAGGAATACTACATTCGATTTTGGTTGTGTGATCCCCTAGTGTATACTTATAAACCTTCAGGTTTTATGCATAGAACCCGGGAGTTGCCGGGGATGCGGTTATACACTTTGATATGATTGAATGTATATTAATTGCACAGGTAATTATATTGGAATATTGAGATTGAGACCTGGATGGGAAAAAGAGTTTTGAAAGTTTTGTAAAAATTTTACTGTGAGACAGAAAGTTTAAAACGAGGTTAAAGCATCCAATGGTCTCTAATCTGATTTAAATATGTGTTATCGAATTATAATTATGTGTTTAAAGTCAGGGGGTTACATTTTGGTATCAAAGATGTAGTTCCTAGTAAGGGTAGAGGTTGCTAGGATAGATCCCTTAGATAGTAGTAGGGATAGAAGATTATCTGTGAATGATTGTTGTGTATGCACATGTATGTTTTATTGACATGGATATATATATGAGTTTTGTGACTATATGTGCATACTATCTCTGCTAAATTAATGGGGCAAGTTGTTTGTAGAATGAAGAAAACTAGAGGACGCCCCAATATTCCACATGTAGACCCAGAGGTGGAGGTCGTCAATGATAATCCACCAGATCCAATGCAAGAGCTGATGGGTCTAATCCGGGATCAAAGAGATATGATAACTGAGCTGAGAGAAGAGCTCAGAGCAGAGAAAGCGAAGAACAAGGAAGGTCCAGTTCAGTCCACTCCGGAGGAAACTCAAGAAGAAACTTGACATGAGGACATTACAAAAGGATCAACAAGACCACTAGAATCCCCACCTCATGCTATTCCAAATCAAGAATCATATGGGATGCCGCTTAGAGAGGACAGAGACCTTCAGTTTTGGGTCACCATATTCTGCAAGCATCTGCCTACGGCGTTCAGAGGAAGGTTTGACCCTCAAGAAGCCGAAGATTGGATGAACAGGCTGGAGAAAATATTTGAGGTTCTTGGTTGCTCGGATGAGGTGAAGCCACGACCGGCCGTTTATAAGCTCGAAGGGGATGCAGATCGTTGGTGGCAGAATATCGCCCTAACATTGAAAAGCAAGGAAATGCCATTGACTTAGGAACTGTTTCAACAAGAGTTCAACGAGAAGTATTTTCCTAAATCGGTGAGACTCGAGAAGGAGACAGAATTTCTCAACATTAGACAAGGGGACACAGAGAACTTTGATGATTACTTGTCCCGTTTTGTTCGGTTGGCTCGGTACTCCTCTTACCTTCGGTACAAGGATGACCAAGAATGGAGTTCTGATATGCTCATTCGCGGTCTGAGGCGAGAGTTGAGGAAATGCCTAGCTACTCACCAATTTACCAAGTTCAACAAGGCGGTTGAGCAGTGCAGGATTACAGAGAACAACTTGAGAGAATTGTATCCTGCCAGAGCTACTAGCCACCGCAATGAATCTAGTAAGGGTGCTACCTCACAGAAGCTAAAGGGGCAAGGATCTTCATCTGGAAGTGGTAAGAAGCCCTACCAGTCTGGGAGCCGTGACCAGCAAAGAACATATTTTCCACCGTGGATTTTTCGTCGCTGTAATCAACCACACCAGGGTAAAACATGTGATGGCAAAATAATATGTTACAATTGTAAGCGTGTGGGCCATATTGCTGCTGACTGCAAAGAGCCACGACTAAACCAGAGACCGAAGACATAAAGCCGAGTATTTGCTATGACCCACGAAGAGACCCGTAAATCTCCTGAGCTGATACAAGGTAATATTCTTCTTAATGGCCATCTGTTGCAAGTTTTGTATGATTCAGGTGCAAGTCACTCCTTCATTGCCTATGATTGCGTGAAGCGCCTGGGAATGCATGTAAATAAGTTACCATTTGAATTAGTAGTGTCAACTCCAATGGGTGTTAAGGCCTTAACCACAGAAGCTTGTTTGAGTTGTGTCATAACTGTGGAAGGGCACCAATCTGTTGTAGATCTTATATGTTTGCTGCTTTACCAATTGGAAGTTATTTTGGGTTTTGATTGGTTAACGGCAAATAATGTATTACTTGATTGTCGGAACAAGAGGATAGTATATCCTGTTTCTCAGAGGGCTAAAGTTGTGGATTCTAGTATGAATTTCCTTGCTGCAGCCAAAGCTGAAAAGTATCTTGAAAAGGGTTGCCAGGGTTATGTGGTGTTTTTCTCTGTGCAAGGGGAAACTGGCGAAACCTTGAATAATATACCCGTGGTAAATGAATTTCCTGAGGTGTTTCCGGATGATTTGAGCGGATTACCTCCAGAAAGGGAAGTTCAATTTCCAATCGATATTGTGCCTAGAGCTAGCTCTATATCTAAGGCCCCATATCGGATGGCCCCAAATGAAATGGCGGAGTTAAAGAAACAAATAGAAGACTTGCTTGAAAAAGGGTTCATTAGACCCAGTGTGTCGCCTTGGGGAGCTCCAGTGTTGTTTGTAAAGAAGAAAGACGGGAGTCTTCGATTGTGTATTGACTACAGAGAACTAAATAAAGTTACTATTAAGAACAAGTACCCTCTTCCCCGAATCGATGACCTTTTAGACCAACTATCCGGTTCGTGTGTATTTTCGAAGATTGATCTAAGGTCAGGGTATCATCAGCTACGAGTGAAAGCAGAAGATGTTCCGAAGACTGCTTTTCGGACCAGGTACGGTCACTATGAGTTCTTGGTGATGCCATTTGGGCTAACCAATGCGCCTGCGGTTTTCATGGATTACATGAACCGTATCTTTCGACAATATTTGGATCAGTTTGTTGTTGTGTTTATCGATGACATTCTGATATATTCCAAGAGTATGGAGGAGTATGAGCATCATTTGAGAGTTGTATTGACTACATTGCGTGAGAAACAACTATATGCTAAATTGACCAAGTGCGAGTTCTGGCTATCAGAAGTGAAATTCTTAGGCCATGTTATCTCGCAAGAAGGGGTCTCTGTGGATCCCAATAAAGTGGAAGCAGTACTGGACTGGAAGAGGCCAGAATCTGTGGCGGAAATACGCAGTTTTCTGGGTCTTACTGGTTATTATCGGAGATTTATCTAAAATTTCTCCCGTATTGTGTTGCCGATGACCAAGCTCACAAGAAAGGATCAGCCGTTTGTGTGGGATGAGAAATGTGAAAACTGTTTTATGGAGCTGAAGGAGAGGTTGACGACGGCACCTGTGTTGATTTTACCCGATCTCAGTTTGACATACGTTGTGTATTCTGATGCCAGTGGGCAGGGATTAGGGTGTGTCCTTATGCAGCAGGGACGTGTGGTGGCCTACGCCTCTCGACAGCTCAGACCTCATGAATTAAACTATCCCACTCATGATCTGGAGCTTGGGCCATTGTATTTGCTTTGAAGATTTGGCGTCATTACCTGTATGGTGTGGCTGTGGAATTGTACTACAACTATAAGAGTCTCAAATATATGTATGATAAAAAAGAACTGAATATGAGACAGCGCCACTGGATGGAATTGCTTAAGGACTACGACCTGGAAATAAAATATCATCCGGGTAAGGCAAATGTAGTCGCTGATGCTCTTAGCCGAAAGACTGTGCTCGTTGCAGCTATGATGATACAAGAAAGGAAATTGATTGAAGATTTCCGTGATTTAAATTTGACAAACCAGATCATCTGTGCCAATTACACTGTTTCTCAAGAGGAGAGTGATCTAAGGGCGGAAATTGAACAAGCTCAGAGTCAAGATGACTGGATACAACACAATCTGACTCGAATCGAACAGGGAGAAGTTTCAGGCTACGACATATCGCCTCGTGGATTGGTTCGTTACCAGAAAAGAGTCTGCGTTCCACTTAAGGCAGAGTTAAGGCAGAAGATTCTGGATGAGGCACACAAGAGCCAATATACTCTTCATCCTGGTATGACCAAGAAGTATCAGAATCTAAAATCGGTGTATTGGTGGCCGGGTTTGAAGAGTGACGTGACCAAATATGTTGCAAGGTGTCTCACTTGTCAGAAAGTGAAAATCGAGCACCAGAGACCGTCTGGCTTACTTCAGAGTCTTGAGATTCCAGAATGGAAATGGGAAAGCGTGACCATGGATTTGGTTGTGGGATTACCCAGGATCAGAAACTATGATGCGATCTAGGTAATTGTGGATCGGTTAACGAAGTCAGCCCACTTCATACCAATCAATGCTGGTTATTCTCCTGATAAACTAGCGGAGATTTATATCCGAGAGATTGTCAAACTTCATGGTGTTCCGAAAAACATCATTTCTGATCGAGATCCACGATTTACTTCGAAGTTTTGGAAAGCATTGCATGAAGCTTTAGGTACTCAACTGAGATTCAGTACGGCTTATCATCCTCAAACGGATGGACAATCTGAGAGAACAATTCAGACACTGGAAGATATGTTGTGAGTTGTGTTCTCGACTTTAAAGGAAGTTGGGATCGTTTCCTTCCACTGGCTGAGTTCGCTTACAACAATAGCTATCATGCGAGCATCCAAATGGCTCCGTATGAAGCGTTGTATGGAAGACGGTGTCAATCACCTTTATGCTAGAATGAATTATCTGAAAGGAAGCTTTATGGGCCAGATTTGGTTGATCAAACCTCAGCACAGATTCGGATCATTCGTAAGAGGCTCCTTGCAGTGCAGAGTCGACAGAAAAGTTACGCTGACAAGAGGAGAAAGCCTCTAGAATTTGAGGTTGGTGATCACATATTCCTGAGAGTATCACCAATTACGGGCATTGGGCGAGCCATCAAGAGGAAGAAGCTGAGCCCGAGATATATAGGTCCTTTTGAAATCCTTGAGAGGATTGGGCATGTTGCTTATCGAGTAGCCCTACCCCCAAACTTGAGCAGACTCCACGATGTGTCTCATGTTTCCCAACTGAAGAAGTATTAACCGGATCCATCTCATATTGTTGAATATGAAGAAGTTGAGTTACAAGACAACTTCACATATGCGATAGAGCCAGAATAGATCATTGATAGAGAAGAACGACGGCTCAGACACCGAAGCATTCCATTTGTGAAGGTGATCTGGAAGGGAATGACTCAGAGGGAAGCAACTTGGGAAGCAGAAGCAGATATGCGAAGACGTTAACCAGAGTTTATGGCTCAAGTTGTGTGACAAATTTCGAGGACGAAATTTATTTTACGTGGGGAGAAATGTAATATCCCAAAAAGTGATTAAGGGCTTATGACTTCAAAAGTGGATGTAATTATTGTTGAATAAACACTTTTAGAGAATGTGTAATGGGAATTTGGATATTTTAATGATTCCAATGGATTCCTTGTGAAAATTTATGTGGGAATGGTGTTTGGTATGAAAATGGAACCATTGGAAGTAAAGATGCAAAATCTGAAATTCTGTCCAATGAAACTCTATTCTGGGCAGTCTTCTCGTGTGGATGTTTTTATTAGGAAAATGATGTCTAAAAATTATGAAACTTTCCAGTCTTAAAGTTCACCTCCCAAGCTTCAAAATGGACATATAATTTGTGCCATTTCGTTTTGGGAAATGGGAGATATGACTGTCCAAAGTTTGAGGTCGAAAATGGACTCTGTTTTGGGGCAATGATGAAATTTGTGTAATTCTGGAATTTTTTGGTAATTTCTGGTAATGGATCATATTTTTCCTATAAAGAGTACTTAAATATCTTTCATTTGGCTTTGGGATCACCTCATTTTGATTTTTCTAGAATTAGTTATGATTTTTCAAAGTTAGGGCAGAAAATCTGCCAGAATTTCTGAAAAATCCGAAAATGGGAAATTAAAAATTATGACATCATCATATTGTAAGATGACATCAACATGGAATTAAAAGCAATTCCACCATCTTCATCAGCCATTCCCGACCCCATTTCAGAAAAAAAGATGTGAGAGAGAGCTTGGAGAAAAGAGAGAAAAAGAGGAAGAAATCTTGCAAGGTAAGCCGATTTCTCCGACGATCTAGCTCCTAACGCGTATAACTCCAACTCTAAGCTACTCCTCTTTATTCTTTAAGGTTGTGAAGCTCAAAATTTGGTGTTTCAAAGAGGCTAGGGTTCAGCCAAATTTGGGAAAAGCTAGTGGGAACTTGAGGTAACTTCCAAACTTTCGTATATTGCTTATTCTGGCTGCTGTGGGCAATTTAATCGGTGAAATTTCGCCGGATTGCCATTGGTTTTAAATTTTGGAAATTGAGTTTCCTAAGGGTTATGCTGCCCAATTTTGGTTCAAATGGTAGTTATAACCTAATGTAATAGTGAATAAAGTGGTTAGGAGTAGAAAGGAACGTGTTTACGAAGCCGAAATCGTAAAACCCCGATTTTCTCTGAAGAGCTCATAAATTTCTGCCAGCTCTAGAAATGCGTCTTAGAGTTGGATTTTCAATGATTTGATGGTTTCATTGAGTTCAGGAGCGAAAATTAGGTGGGGTTACAGTTGGTCACTTTTTCGGAAAAGGCCGAAAAAGCATAATTACGAAAACGCCCCTGAAACCCTCGAAGTAGGGCTGCCAAGGGTAAATTTGTAATTTTACAATGAATTTGATAATTCCAAGTCCGAAAATGGATTCCTTGGGCGGAAATATGTTAGGATAGCCCATATTAGAATTTCGGGAAAAGTGCAACCGGACCGGGTACGGCGGGCCCGGGCCGGGTCCCCGGGGGTATTTTTGTAAATTTTCATTATAGACTCATATAACCCCAAGTAACACTATGGAAGTGTCTAAATGGTGCATTTGGAATTGTAGGATTCTATATTTGCCGCCCTCGGGAGCCAACTGCGCCGAAGGACGTCAGGAAAGGACAAGGTAGTGACTCTCTCTCTTATACTTTGTGTAATGCACTCTATGTGTGTTGTATCACTATTTTATGATAATTTCTGATGCTGCTGCGGTTACAGCTGGTGATAGCTGTCGTTTACAGCTAAAGCTGTCGTTATTGTGATTACAGCGTAAGATGTCGTGATGTTGATTACCGATTACAGCGTAAGCTGTCGTGATGGTGATTACAGTGAAAGCTGTCGTGATTATGAATACAGCGAGAGCTGTCGTATTGTGTATACAGCCGTGAGTGCTGTCGTTTGTGGTGAAAACCATGTATCTATGAATTGTTGCTGCTGTTGCTGTTTGTGATTTATGTACATGCTTTGTGTTTATGCATTGTGTGAGTGGTTTGTTACTACTGAGATTCTCTCGAATCTCATTCTTTCCTATGACTAACATTTCAGACAGGGCGTGTGGCTCAAAAGAGAAGCGGCCAACCCGGAGCAATTAGGACCCTTGGGGGTATATAGTTGAATTGGAGACGTCGGTTATGTATTTTGAACTCGGGATTACTGTATATTCTGAATCAGGAATACTACATTCGATTTTGGTTGTGTGATCCCCTAGTGTATACTTATAAACCTTCAGGTTTTATGCATAGAACCCGGGAGTTGCCGGGGATGCGGTTATACATTTTGATATTATTGAATGTATATTAACTGCACAGGTAATTATATTGGAATATTGAGATTGAGACCTGGATGGGAAAAAGAGTTTTGAAAGTTTTGTAAAAATTTTACTGTGAGACAGAAAGTTTAAAATGAGGTTAAAGCATCCAATGGTCTCTAATCCGATTTAAATGTGTTATCGAATTATAATTACATGTTTAAAGTCAGGGGGTTACAGCACACGTATCAATGAACAAAAGATAACTTAGCCACAGGTGAGACCTGCCCCTTTCCTCTCTCACTCTTTCACGCTTCTATGCTTCTAGACGCGATTTCTCTACTTCTTTTCATTGATTTCTATGGTGAGCACGATTGAAAATCAATTGAAACCTAATCATATTTCTTATCCTTAATATATCCATCCTTATAAGAACCTAGACCAAGTCCTAATGGCGGGCCACCATAGAGAAAAAGAGACGAATTGAGGATAACTTGGCCACGGGCGAGTCTTGGCCCTTTCCTCTCTCACTCTTTCACGCTTCTATGCTTCTTGATGCGATTTCTATTTCTATGGTGAGCATGGTTGAAAATCAATTGAAACCTAATAGTATTTCTTATCCTTAATATATCCATCCTCATAAGAACCAAGACCAAGTCCTAGTGGTAGGCCACCATAGAGATAAAGACACGAATTGAGGATAACTTGGCCACGAACGAGTCTTGGCCTTTTCCTCTCTCACTCTTTCATGGTTTTGCTTCTTCCTACGATTTCTTTGCTTCTTTTCATTGATATCTATGGGCAGAACGTTTGAAAATTAATCGAAACATAAGCATATTTATAATCTTTACTACATCCATCCTCATAAGAACCTAGACCAAGTCCTAGTGGCTCCTCTAATGGATGAATCCAACTATTATAGTTAGGGGAGAGCCATTCGCATGAATCTAATGTCCAAATTTTTTGGAGTTTATGAACGGCACAATTACTCCATCATCTCTTATTGATCCTCTCTTTTAGAGAGCATTCAATAGCTTGACGATGATAGCCAGATTTGAAATCACCTCATTTGTAACATCCCAATGAGGGATACTATGTTTTGATACCTTTATAACATCCTAGTGAGGTCTATGATACCATTTGTAACACATCGTTTTAAGTCTGGCTCTGATACCAATTTCAATATCCCACATTACAAAAAACTGTGATTTAGTAGCAGTTAAAAGTGTGAATTTGTAGTGGTTCAAGGAACCACTACTAAATCTACTGTTGCATGTGTATTTGTAGCGGTTAATTTTAACCGCTACTCAAGTGAAAAAACCGCTACTATATTTGTAGCTGTTCATTAGCACCGCTACAACATTCTCATTCTAGGCAATCCTTTTCTGGGGAATTTGTAGTGGTTATATAACCACTACAAATGGCAAACCATTAATTTTAGATGGCGGGAAATGAAAATTTGGCTTGATTTTTGTAGCGGTTAAAAAATCGCTACTAAATTGAATTTAAAAAAGGCGGCAAATATTAGTAGCGGTTACATAATTGCTATTAATTTCAATAGAAACTCAAATTTTACTCCAAAAATTTAATTTGTCTTTTAAAAAAGCACATTATATTAGTAGCAGTTATATAACCGCTAAAAAAGTTAGTAAAATTGCAAAAAAAAATACAATTATTTGTTTCCTTTTTTTAATATTAAATTAAATAGTTTATTATTCTAGTAGTTTAGCTAATTTAATTAGCTTATTATTCATTAGTTCAGGTCATTTATAATTTAAAACGAATGATTTAATTAAATTAGATAATTTTGAAGATTGTATTGATAATATTATTGGGGATATGTAGGTAATAAGGAACTATTCTTTTGTCTTCTATAATGTGATTATGATTATGTAAGGAAAATAGGAAACTATGAGAAAATGTTCTTAATATCTGAAAAGAAAATATGAGAATAAATATTATGCGAAAGAAAAAAGTATTGAAATTAAAATTTTAAAAATGAATTACTATATTTAATTACCTTGTTAAGCTCCTCGGCTCATAGAAAAAAAAAAGTGAAAATGAGAGAAGATGAAAGAGAGGTAAGGTGGAAAGAAATGAGGGAGTGTTTGAAATGAGATGTGGTTGGGGTATTTATAGGGATCTGCGTGGAACTTGCAGCGATTAGTGTCATGGTTTTGTAGCGGTTTTAGGTTGTAGCGGTTATTGTATGTTTTGTAGTGGTTTTGTAATCACTACAAATATTTTATTAATTTTTTAAAAAAATATTTTTTTACAAAAAAAACATAATTCTTTTTAAAACAAAAACATAATTTGTTTGATCAATCATCTTTGTCATCCCTACAGAAATTGTATAGAAAAATTGTTAGCAATGTATTTTTTTGTTAAAAAATTTAATTAAAATGATATGAATTTTAAAAACACATCAAACTACAGGTAAATTGTGATCACCTTCAGGGAAGAAGTTTTCGAAATTGGCGAGTTGAAACGGCTTACTCTCGTAGGTGATGTTATCACCATCGCCCATATCGTAAAGGTCTTGAGACTTTAAATGAACAACCATGTGCTAATCCCTATATCTCTCGTCCTCAACATAATAAACCTGGTGTGCCTCTGAAGCAAAAATATACAGCTAATCATCTTGAGAATGACCAGTGTGAATTGGCCGCAAAAAATTTATCGATGTGATACTTAGGTCGTCAGTTGTAAGTCCTCAGGAAGTAGTGATATTTGCCCACAACACTTGAATAGCGTAATGGTGAAACGACCTTGGTAATTAGGTTCCATGACATCAAGAAGCTTTCCATAATAAGGGACGCCTCCGAACTGCATGTTGGCATCACTGCTGCTCGCATAACTCCTTGTCCCAAAGGTGCCATAAACACCTGAATTTTGAGTTTGCAATCCTTGATCTCGTGAAATCGTGCAAAACTTGAAACCATTGACATTATAAGCTATAAACCTTTTTGCATGGTCAAAAGGGCCGATTGCGAGAGCTTTGAAATTTGTGAGTGGGTTGTAGTCATTTAGTATTCTGCGCAAACCAACTTGGGAATTCTCTGTGGACATTTTATCAACTTTGGATGATGTTTGTGTATGGATCCTGAGCTAACATTTCACATGACTTTTGAATTCCTTGCAATTAATCATGGAAAGCCGACGATCATAAAATGTAAGCACAAATGTTACGTAAGATATAGAGTAACATTTGCGTGTACAATTCCTACTGAAAGAAGGGTTCAACTTGAGTGCAGTTAATTAAGACATGTTTATGTGCTTGCAACTTATCAGTTGCCGTTAGTTTGAAGTTCTCAGTTCCTCCAATTGGTTTACTAACACGAGGGATAAATTCTCCTTATGTTAGAGCAGGTTCAGGACAATCGTCTACATGAGGCGATCGGTTGAAGGCGGTCTCAATGGCATCAAAGTACCTTGAACAGAAATATAGGACCTCATCCCTTATATTACCTTCAGCTATAAAACCTTCTGGCCAAGCCTTATTCCTTATGTAAGATTTCATTTTCCCAAGAAACCTACAAAGTGAAAAGGGTAAAATGATACAAAATGCTTAAAGGGCAACTAACAAACATAAGAACTAATAATGACGCACATATATAAAATGAGTACCTCTCAATAGGATACATCCATCAACATTGAACTAAGCCAGCAAGCTTTATTTCATAAACAAGGTAGACTATAAGGTAAACTATCATAGTGAAAAAGGACAAAAGAAAGATCATCTCTAAATGACAAAGCGTAATAATGATTATCAAGCTCATCAATGATCAAAACCTTAGAACACAATTTCTGAAAGAAAGAACAAAGCTCCACCAAAATGATTGACATATCAGGAGGAAGTGCATTCTTTACAGCCAACGGAAGTAACTATTACAAAGCACATGTGAGTCATGACTCTTTAGTCCAGCAACCTTTCAAGCTTGCATGTCAATACATTATGAAATGTTGCTTGAATGCCCATTTAGAAATTTTATTTTCTTCAATGTCATGAGAAAGACTTCCTTGTTTGGTTTTGTGAGGGTGAACTTTACCGGCTGAAATTTGTCATGCTCATCTGGCCATGTGTCTTCAAGAACTCCCATAGCACGTAAATTTTTCATCACTTAAATATGATCTTTTGACTTTCCCGGTACATTAAGCAGCGTATATAGCACATTGTCACATACATTTTTTTCAATGAGCATGACATCAAGACTATGGTGAAGTAAATTAGAATTCTAATATGGAAGAGTGAAGAAAATGCTTATCTTCCTCTATTGCTGAGGCGCAGAAGTCTTGCCCTTCTTTCGGCCTGCTTGTGCTGCATCGTCGCTTTTTTCGAACTCAAATTCAACACACTCAAGCTACTGTAAGATGTTTGCGTTGGATAAAGTCTGAGGTGGCCCTCTTGTTTTTGGTTTCCCATTTAAGCAATTCCATTGCAATCTAAACTTGTGCCTTCCATCATGAAACCTTTGATGCCCCATAAAGCACCACTTCCGACTGTGGGGAAGGCGCACTGCATCTGAGTCAAAATTGCAAGTTGGAATGTCAAGCCAGTATGCACATTCCACCTGGATAATGTTTCAAGGCCAGGAAAGTCACTAATCATCCACATCAAGGCTACACACAAGTTGAACAATGTCTTCCTATAAGCATCATATGTCTCGATGCCAACATTCCACAGGTCAAGCAATTCCACAATAAGCGGTTGGAGATACACATCGATGTCATTACCCAGTGCTTTTTTTCTTGGAATGATCATAGATAAAATGAAGGAGCTTTGTTTCATACACATCCAAGGGGTAAATTGTAGGGAACTATGACTACCAGCCAAATACTGTAACTTGTGCTACGATTCTCAAATGGATTGAAACCATTGGTTGCCAAAGTAAGTCTAACATTTTTGGGGTCAGCAACGAAAGATGGAAAGTCTTTATAGAACATTTTCTAGGTATTTGTATCCCGAGGATGTCGTAATTTACCATTTTTATTCTTATCCACCTTATGCCACCTCATGTGCTTCGCCGTTTTAGACGACATAAACAATCTTTATAAGCCAGCTTTAAAGGGAAGTATATGAGAATCTTTGCAGGATTCTTCTTCTACTTGTTTCTCTTTCGAATTGTCTTGTACCTTAATGTGTGACATCGATTACAAGTCTCCCTGTTGTCATCGTCTCCCCAATACAACATACAATCGTTAGGGCATGAATCAATTTTTTGGTAATTCAAGTTCTATTTGTTAATAATCTTCTTGGCCTCATATAACTTTGTGGGAATCTCCATGTTGGGGAATGCATCTTGTAATAATTCCAGCAACATCGACATTCCCTTATCTGTAATTCTATACAAGCACTTGATATAATACAACTTGATCAAGAAAGATAATTTAGAGTATTTTCAACAACCTTGATATAAAGGATGGTCTGCTTCATCCATCAAGCTGAAAAAATCCCAAGTTGCTTCATTCCTCATGAACACCGACTCTAAGCCTTGCACTTCTTTATTGAAGTTGTCATCATGAAAACCAGATGTATCACGCACAACATCATTAACAAGATCATCTTCATCTAGTTGAACTCCTACATGTGAATTTTGAGGAAGAGCATCATCATATCTCATACCGGCCTTCACACCATGAACTGCCCAGAACGTATAGTCTTCCGGAAAAGACTTCAAAAGCAAATGTTCCTTAACAACTTATTGTGCATGCCACTTCTTGAATTGCATCTCTGATACGGACAGACGATCTTGCCGTTATAGCTGGCATGAGTGAATATGAAATCCAAGAAATTGTTTAATCTGTACAAATATTCTGAAGAATTGCATGGCAACTAGATCCATGACTTATCCATAGCTACTAGTGAGAGAGAAGAAAGCATAGTAAAGAAGATGAGTGAATAGAGAATTACGAATGCTTGGAAGCTTATATTCTGATTTTCCAACATTTAATATTTTGTAGCGGTTCAAAAACTGCTACTGTAACCGCTACTATGGTTATATAAGTAAAACTGCTACCAATTATCTAGCTGTTAGAAAAAATTAGAAAAATTTATTTTAATCTTGTAGCGGTTGTTCAACGTAACCACTACTAATATATATTTGTAGCCGTTAGGATTAAGTTCCTCACCTTAGCTATCAGCTTAAGCTTTTAGCTCAGTAGTAGAGTACTTGGTCCTGACGCTTATGATTCTTAACCGCTACAAAGTTATGGTGGAAGAAGAATTTCAAATTTCAAATATTTTAACTTTGTAGAGGTTATAAGAAAAAAACCCGCTACAAATATTCATGACCGTTGGACAATTTTAAAAAAAATTGGGTTTCTAATTTGTAGTGGTTATTGGCGTAAACCATTACAAATTTAGAACACTGTGGGGAAAATTCAAAATTCAAATGTTGAATATTTGTAGCGGTTATTACTGTAATCACTACAAAAAAACAACATTTGATTTTTGAAACTCCCTCCCTCGGTGCTTTACATTTGTAGCAGTTTATTCTCATAACCGCTACAAATTGAAAACTGAATTTGTAGCGGTTTTTGAAATTAACTGCTACAAATATGGTACACAATATTTTTTTAAATATTTACAGCAATTTTACAATAAAACCCCTACAAATATATGTGATTATTATTATTTTTATTAGTTTTAGAAATATCAATAAAACTGTCATAAATGCAACAAAAATTTAACAAGGCTCTGAAAATATAAATATAACTATTGTAAACACAACAAAAATCTAAGTTCTGAAAATAAAATATTCAGGTTTATTTACAAATTTTTGAAAAAGAAAAAATATAAATGTCCTAAACTAATTAGCAGGAGGCTGATCATCTAGTCCTCCCTCAGGTGCAGCTGGATCGGGGTTGGGCAGAGTTAATAGCACCATCATCATTAGCAAGAGGAGGAGGCTAGATGATGAACCGAGGGACAGGGGGAACCTGTGGATGCTGGTCGTCCAAGAATAGGTGACTCCACGATCACTCGAGCATGTAGTTCGTGATACCGCACCACTACGCATGCTGAGCGTAGTAGAAATCGGCTTGCTACTGTATCTGCTGCTGCTGAGCCATTGCAACCTATGTCCTAGCCAAATCTAAGCACAGCTCCTCAACAGACTCATCCCTAAGACGTCTGACCCTGGACGTTTGTGCTCTAGAGCTGTCAGCCTCAGAGGCGGCTCTCCTGCCGTAGACCATACTAGGTTTGACGTCTATCCCCATCCTACACATGAGTTCGGGGTGCTCAACCTGACCCAAACCCACCTTTGAAGGATCCGTGGGGTCCACAAACCCTTATGACTCCTTGGTCTGGGTCTCTCATAGCTTAGCCTGCAACTACTACATCCGCTATTACCATTTTATGAAACAATTACTTATTATTATTTTTCATAATAAAGTTGGTTTTATAAACAATATAATAATGAAATCACTTACAATGGCTGCGTCTGCCTGCTGAGAGGTTGGAGTCTTGTTATGGTGTCTATGTGTGATAGTGAACAACTCCTCATAGTCTGTTTGACGGTTTTCCTGTTATGCCTTCCTCTCCTAAAACAATTACAACATTAAATCAGTATTATCAAAACAAAATACTAGCTTTATAATATGAAATAACCAACTAAAAGTAATTGATATTGTGAAAAGTTACCAACTCGCTATAAGTGATAGCAAATGTCTTCGATCCTGTTGTGTGGTGGATCATCTACTGCCTAAGACACCTCGTGTTTCTCTGAGAAAGCGCCTGAAAAAAATATTAAAAGTATTAAAACAATATAAAACATTTATAATTAATAAAATAATAAAATTAATTAAATTTAAATTGAAATTATAATTTAAAAATTATATATAATTCATTAATATTTTATAATTCATATTAATATTTATATAATCTAATCTGAATCTAATTTTTTATATAATTAATATTTATATAGAAAATTAAATACAACTATTTAATTTTTTATATAATCTAATCTAAATCTAATAATCAAAATAATCTAATAAATACATTACCTGCCCCTCAGCGCTCCTCCTAAACTGGACGAAACTCACCCAGTAGTTCGGCGGGACGCCGTCCGAGACGTTCTTGATCAGCTGCTGTAGAGGAGTCGTCCCATCCTTATCCATATTATGGAAGAGATGATTCCTCTTGTTCCTCTAGGCGTCGCCCATCTTTATCAGCATGTACCTCTTCCGGTTGCCCCAAACAACAAACCTAAGATGTAACACTATTGAAAGAAAATATTTAAATATGACTAATTAAAAATAAGACAATTAAAAAATAGTAATTAAATAGAATTAATTATAAAAAATATAATATAATTAAATACTATTAATTACCTGTACCACCTCGTCCCACGCTAGGTCTTTCAGCCCCTTTGGAATGTTCCTCCATATTTTGAAGTGAAGGGGGAACCGCATCCAATTCAAGCCCAGCTTGTTTAGGAAGTGGTTGAATAGGTAACCCCCATTGTCGATGGGCGGGTCCGTGGCCTCATTCCACGAAACTACAACTCGTAGTGTCCGGTCCAAGCTGTTTATACCGGCCACGTCCAACCTCCTCGTGGACATGTTCCCCTGCCCATTTGTATAATTTACCACACGTTAGATAAATTGTAATTCAAATTTAACATTTCAAATTTAAATATATAATTTATTAAATAAAAATATATATTTATCTTGGACCTACACCTCAAACCCAGTAGACCAAGAAGACGACCCTCTTGGGTTATTCTAGTCTCGCACCTACTCCTTATCAAGGAACCGCTCCTTGTCTCTGATCAGAATCGGGATGTCAAAATCCTCGTTCACGTCATAGTCACTAACACTGATATCTCCCTCTCCCATATCAAGCACCTCTGGTGCAATTGTCTCCTGTATGACCGTTTGTAGTGGTTGTAGTAGGGCCAACTCTTGTGGCTGCTGTGGGGAGATAGGTTGAAATGGCATGGTCACTCTCCCTTTACACTACCCCCTCCCTCTGCCCCCTCATCTACTGCTGCCACCCTGTAGAATCGGTCTCAGGACCTGGGCTCCTTCCCTTGTCCATCCCTGAAACCATATCAACTGCAAAAATTAAAAAAAAACAATTAGTCACATTTATATGTAAAATTATAATGAAAATAAAAATGAAATATGTATTTTTCATACCTCAACTGAGAATAATGAGAAATGCTATAGCAAAAACTCTCTGATAGATGTTAGAACGCTTAAATATGAAGGAAAACTCTTAGAGAAATGTTAGAAAACAAAATGGCCAAATGTGAAAAAGGAAGAGGCGGTGTGCTTTTATAGGTTTGAAACTTGTAGCGGTTCTTGAAAAAACCGCTACAAAAAAGCTAGGGTGGCAAAACTTTGTAGCAGTTATATAATAACGGCTACAAATGTGCAAACCTTTGAAGTTCTGTAGCGATTATAAAAACCTAACCGCTACAAATGTGATGACCTTTGAAGTTCTGTAGCGGTTATGAATACATAACCGTTACAAATAGGTAACCTTTGGCATTTTGTAGCGGTTTAGTTCATTGTAACCGCTACACTAATGGCACAGCTTGGTGGCGCCAAGTGGCGTGAACTTTGTAACAGTTTATTTATTGTAACTGCTACAAATTAATCACGATAAATTTTGGAGGGAATCTCACACCATATTTGTAGTGATTTTACGCTTTTAACCACTACAAAAAAAATTTTCAATCAGTCAAGCCACTTGGCGCGTAGCTTACCGCTACAAATTTGTAGCAGTTTATGTTATAATCGCTATAAATGTCACAATTTGTAGCCATTAATTTTAACCGCTACAAAATCCCTTTTTTTTGTAGTGCTAGCAAGGCCTCTCTAGGATAACCGAGGATAACTTAGCCATGGGCGAGACCTAGCTCTTTCCTCTCTCACTCTTTTGTGCTTCTACTTCTTCCCCAATTTCTCTACTTTTTCTCATCGATCTGTATGGCCTCTTTTTTCCCTTGTTTTTCTTCTTCTTGGTGTGGGTGGTGGGAGGGGAGCTATTCATGTTTGTTTGTCTGCTCCTATGGGTGTGTTTAAATGGATGACCAATTGAAGGAATAGAATTTTTTTTGTTAAGATTTGGTATGCATATTTCTTCAAATTTGATCAATTCTATTTTTATGTACATAGTGAGTTATAGCTAGATCATCCTTCTTTTAATATCCCAAAATGTATTTAAGGGTTAAATGTATAGAATAGATAGTGGAATTAATGACAAAATTACCCTTGGAAATTTGCTATGACTTTAGTTTCGATTAGATAGAAGTAATTACCTAGTTTTTTGCCAAAAGTAAGAAATGACTGAAAACATAATTTGGACATAAGATTCAATTAATTTTACCTTACCTTACCTTTCCATATGAGAAGACGTCCATATACACAAAGAAAATAAGAGAGACCATACAATTGAAAGCTATCTTGAATCCATTTGAAAAGTCAAAACTTCAAGTTGAAAATTTTGACCAAAAAGCAAGTGAAAAGTGTAATATCCTGACTTGTGATTTAGGGCTAATTATGATCTCAACGATGTAATTATTGTTAGTTTTGTTGTAAATATGTTGTAAGCAAAGTTTAAGTTTATATTGGAGTATAGTGATGATTTGGCAAAGGTTATGATAATTAGGGGCGAAATTGGAAATTCACTTATCGACTGGTCAGTTACCGAAGAGGAAACTCATTGGTAACTTGAGGATCAATGGTTGAGATTAAAAGTCAAATGAATCAATGGCTAGGATTTAATCTTGGGGGTGGAATCTAATGTGAATGAATACATATGAATCTATAAAGGGAGAGTGAGATTTTGCCATGTGTCTAATTAAGGACCCTTGGATCTAAGTCAAACTTTCAAACCCATTTTCTCTTCCCTCTCTCCTCCAAGTCGGTTGTGTGTGTATGTGTGGGGGAAAGTTGTGATCTTCATGCATTCACCATCATCTCTCACTTTCTCTCTCATCACTCTCCATTTTCGCTGAGATCGAGCAAGAAGGAGGAAGAGAAAAGTTTGATTTTGGATAGGTAATTGCCTTCTTGTGTTTAAAGCCGATTCATTAAGTTTGTTGAAGAGATTGAGAGCTCCTTTGCTATGTTCTCAAAATTTTGATTTGAGGTGGTTGGAAGTTTGAGAAAATTTGAAAGTTGGTGGAATCAAGGGTTTGATCTTGGCAAGTTGAGAAGGTAAGTATTGGTGACCTTTTGGTATAAATGTTATGATTTTTTGTTAAGTTTTATAAATTCTGAAATTGTACCCTAAATATGATGTAAAGTAAAATGTAGGATTTGGATAAAGTGTCACTATTTATTTGGTAGGTTGTGATACTTGGAGTTGGTTGGGATTGATTTGAAGTTGAATGAGGAAATTTGACAAATTGAGGTTTTGTGTGGTTTTGTGAACTAGAGTTGAGAATGTGTTGATTAAGTGAAATTAGATTGTTTTGTTGTTGCCAATGGGTTCTTGGTGTTAAAACAAGTGAGAATGAGTTGTGGTATAAGTTTTGGGACCATTGGTAGCCAATTGGTCAATTCTGGAAAACCATATCAATTGCTGCGATTTGGCATCTGATAGGCAACACTCGAGTGGGGAAGGATCTCACTCGAGCACGATGTGAATTTTTGGGTATTTTGGTTAAGTCTTTAGGCAGAAACTGCGAGCACACTTCTTGCCTTGTGAGTGAAATATGATCCTGCTCAAGTGCGCATGGGCATGCTCGAGTGTGGTCTTGCCTGGAAGTGGTCTGTGCTCTCGGGCAAACACTCTTGGTGTTGCACTTCCTAGTGCTCGAGTGCACTTAGGGTCATTGCTCGGGTGCAGCCTCTTGTGCTCGAGTGAGTGTGAGAGATCTTATAAGGATTTGCTCTCGGACAAACACTTTCTGTGTTGTACTCGCTAGGACTCGAGCACAACTGAGGGTATTACTCGAGTGAGGTGGTTGCCACTCGAGTGAGGCAGCCCAAAATTGGTGCTTTGTATTTGAAAAAGGTATCTTTTGGGTAGTTTCTTCCAAGCCTTTGGGGATATGTTTTGGCCTATTATAGTCACCTAAAGAGTCTAAATGATAACCAATATAAAGTATTACGAAATTTGGAAACTTGGAAAAGAGATTGACCTATTGTCCCTATTTTGGTTTATAGGATTTGATATCTGCCATCCTCGTGAGCCCACTGAGCTAGCAAACATCAGGAAGGAACGAGGTAGTGACTTATCTTTCGTACCACATGTGATGCATTGTATGTGTGTATTATCATTGATTTGTGATAAATTCGTATGCTGTGACAATGTGAATATGTGTAAGCACCGTCATTCCGATAGTCCCTGAGTAGCTAACAACAGTTCGAGTTAGGACGGTATGCCTTCCCGACGGAGAAAGGGGATGAGGATGAGGTGTGACTTTGTGATTATGTGAAAAGCTGAAAGGCTATTTGTGAAGGCCGACGGGCTATTTGTGAAAACCGGACACCTATATGAGCTATAAGGCTATGTGTAAGCATTGCCACGCCAACAGTCCCTGAGTAGCTAACAACGATTTAGGTTAGGACAGTGTGCCTTCCCGACGGAGAAAAGGGATGAGGGTAGAGTGTGATTTATGCTGCGATATGATTATTTGCTTACATGCTGTGTGCTTATGTGTGGTATAAATGTTGTGTTACTATTGGGATTCTCTTGAATCTCATTCTTTCCTTTAAACTAACCTTTCAGACAGGGCGAGTGGCTCCAAGGAGAAGCGCATGACTCAAAGTGGTTAGAACCCTATAGGGACATTTCCTTTTGGATACGTTGGTTAATCATATTGGACAGAGATTTTGTAAATTGTTTTGGGCTGTAATTATTAGTTGAATATAGCTTTGTAATCCCTTGATGGGAATTATAACCCCTTTTAGTGAATGAATGGAACCCGGGCGTTGCCAGGATTTTTGGTTTGATATTCTGATATGAATGAATGTAAGTTAACTACATAGGTGATTATATTCGATAATCGAACTTGAGACCAGAATAGGAAAGAAGTTTTGAAAATTTTATTAAGTCCCTACTACTTAGTGGGTGTTTTAATAAGTTTTGAACTATCCGACGGTCTCTAACCCCTTTTTACTATGTGTTATCGAATCTTAATTACGTTAATTAAGGCAGGGGTTACAAAAAGCAAGAAGGCTTGGCCAACCAAATTGCAACATTTTTTATGCACATATTTTGGTCAAAAGAAGAGCAAAGAGGAGTTGAAGATTGAATAACTTGGGACACCTTTTTGGACAACCACTTTGGGCCAAAAAGGTCAAGGGAAGAGGTAAGGGGAAAAAAACTCAAGTTGAATTGTTCTAAGTATTGACCAAAGTGAATTATTTGTAACCACAACTTTTACCACCTTTAGACCACAATTTTGGCTGACTTTATTAAGAGATAAGGGAAGAGAAATCAGATCATTTAAATCACTCTCACTCTCTTTCTCCAAGTCGGTTAGGTGTTAGAAAAAAACAGAAATTGAAGAACAAAGTGAAGGTGAGTTCTTTGATATTGATTTTCACCTTCTTAACCTCACCTATGGCCCAAACACCCTTCATAAACATTGCTCCTCTTAATGACCTCACCTATGGCCCAAGCTTTTTACCTCCTTTAGACCACAATTTCGGCTAAATTTATTAAGAGATAAGGGAAGAGAAATCAGATCATTTAAATCACTCTCACTCTCTTTCTCCAAGTTGGTTAGGTGTTAGAAAAAAACAGAAATTGAAGAACAAAGTGAAGGTGAGTTCTTTGATATTGATTTTCACCTTCTTAACCTCACCTATGGCCCAAACACCCTTCATAAACATTGCTCCTCTTAATGAGAGCTTCATTTCTGTGGTTTTAGAATTTCAAGAGTAGGTGTTTTGAGTCATCATCAAAGAACAAAAGTTGAAGAATCAAAGAAAGGAGCTAAGGAGGAGCAAAAGGTGAGTATTAGCTCTGATTTGAGCTATTAGTTGTAATAGTTGAATGAATATTTTTGCATGTGTCAATCTGCCCTGATTTTGGCCAAACAAGGGTTTGGAGAATTCATGGTGTTTTGGTAATGTTATTGGTGTTTTATGATGATTAGAACCATATGACACAAGTTTGATGCTGAAATTGGAAGTTTAGTAATTGTGTGAATTTATTTTGATTTTTCTGCCAAAACAGGACGTGTCGAATGAGTGGGAATTTGTATATTTTGATGTCACCATTGTGTTCTACATGACAAATAGTGTGGAAATAGCCCCGGGTTGTGAATTTTGGATTATTGAAACTCAATGAAAAATTGGAATTTTTGCCAGTGAAGGGTTCTTACAAGGAACCTAGTTTGTGTTGTGTATTTGGATAACCGAATGATATCCAATAAATATAAAACTTTGCAAAATAAAAATAGACATATCAAGCTTTAATTTGATAGGTTATTTATATCATTTGGACTTATACACTAGGAGTTCTAAAGTTAAGCTAAGAAAATTGGGTTGAATTCTGGCAGTGTGCAATAAATGACAATTCTGGGAATTCTGTGCGTCCAACTAGTTGTAGGTGATATTTTTCCTTGAAAATAGAATAAATAAGGGTCACACAGCCTTTGGAATAACTACAATTGGACTTTTGTACATAAAGATATGATTTTTCAAAGTTGATGAAAAATTTTGATAGATTTGGTTACTTATGCAAAAATTGAAGATGTAATGGCATAATGTAAGATTGTTGAACTCTAATGTTAGAAATTGGTCTTTTAGGTTAATTGACTACTTTAACTCTTTAGTTGACTTCATTAAATGTCCCTAATGATAACCAACCTGAGTGTTTGAATTAAGAGGAATTGGATTAAGTAATAACCAGTCATATGTAATTCTAATTATAGGATTCGATATTTGCTTGAGGCGCTAGAACCAGTACAAGTTTGAGACCGAAAAGGCTAAGGTAGTAACTTTACTCTCATATTCTATGTATTTTGTCTCATGCATATGTTTGCCATTATCCATACTTGATATGTGAATTTGTATTGGGCAGGATTTCCTATTAAGCTTCAGTTGAGAAGGGCATAGGCCCAATAGTATACCCAACGTTGTGGGAAGGGATAGTAAGTCCTTAAATAGTTTGTTGAATTGCATATCACTGAATGTTGAATGAATCTTGAACTATCTAGTATGTGATGGTTGATATGACATATTTCCTTTATGCATTTTATATGAGTGTATTCTGTTACTACTAGGATTCTTTTGAATCTCACTCCTTTCCAATAACTAATATGCTTCATGGGCAAGTAGTTCACACTGGAAGAAGGTAGCCACAGACAATTAGAGTTGAAGACTTAGAGTCTATTCTCTATTGGTTATCTGTTTCTTTTTGGAAAACTGTATATGATGTATATGTAACCTCTGATAGTCGTATACTAGCTAAACCGTAGAAGTAGTAATTGTACATATATGTACTGTACATTAAGGCTATAAATGAACTAGGATGGTTTGTCTTTGAAATGAGGACCCTTAGGTTAACAAACCTAACCAGTATATATGCTAAGCATTGTGTTAAGTACTCTGATATTAACAAATCAGAACAAAATCAATTGAATCGAACGGATTTGAAAATTGAAAATGACACCACTGTACAAATGTTTGAAATTTTTTTGAAAACTTACTTAAGTACAAGACTGAACCCTGTATTGAAGTTGGAATCCCAAATGGGTTGAAAACTGTTTCTGGTCTCCATTTTAACTCTGTGACACATTTTAAACTATTTTGAACCGTGAGAAAGTATGGTGTTAAACTTCTTTTTTTACCTCAAAACTGACATAAAATTTGAGAAATTATTTTAGTTTGTTTACTGAGATATTTGAGCCTTGTTTATACATACAAGTTGTTTGGTTTGTGATTTAAAACTAACGAGCTTATTCCACAACTCTGTAGTGCATAAGTAAAATGAGCTTTTAAGTATGGTTAAAATAATATTGATCAAATAAGTGCAAGGCGGTTTATTCTTTATGTTGAAATTGGGAAACAACATAATGTTGTTTTGAAAGATTTGAAGGGGTTATTGATCAAAATTGGAAGGAAAAAAAAGAAAGAAAGACAACTTTTGTGTACTGTGAAATTATTATTGTTACAAGTACTGAGACTTGCCACTACCTAGATGGCTGTTACATGCTCACCTAAAATGGATTATAAATTGAATCTAAAAGTTAAAGTTCTGGAGTTCTGTAATGAAGCTTGTTAGAACCTTACATTTCTTTTTGTTATCTAGTTGTTTACATTTTAAGTTTCCTTTTTATCTTCTTAATCTTTTTCTCCTTCATTTGGAGATAGTGGTCATCTAACAACATGCTGATGTGGTTGAGTAAACTGCATAGAATGTAGATGTTTATATTTCTCTATCTTGTATCTCTACGTGATATTATATTGGGCATTTTCTTTGTATGAGGCTTGAACTCAGAAGTCTAAAAAAGTAGTAACGTATAAAGTGTTTGGATATTGTTGGAAGGACGCGTATATAATATAAAGTGGATTTTATGTTATTGAGTAATGCATACTACTTGTTTGTTAAAATGTCTCAAAGAAGAGAAAATATTAGTATGATAGTTATTGCTTGTAGTTAAAAGTTTCGCTTTATTCTATAAATACCTGAATTCTATGTTATTCAGTAAGGATGTGAAATATAGTCCTTAAACTTGTTAAGCCAGTTAGTTAATGTTAGGAATATTGGTAAAGAAGTGTGTGCTGATTGATATAGTTTGGAAAAAGAATCAGTATTTTAGGTGAATGTGAATTAATGGGTATTATAGCAATATATAAAGAAGAGATTATACATATTGGGTTTTGATGAAATAAATGTTATTGAGGGAAAACCGGATGAGAAGAAAATTAGATTAAACACATGTTATTATTATTTGCGAGTATTGAGTAAAAATATTTTATTAAATTTTATAAAAGTTAAGGTTATAAATGTCACTTTATATTGTATTAGTGAAATAAATCTTACCGACTATAAATAAAAGATAATAAATTAATAGGGCTTATGAAGTGAAGTCAAATTATATTTCATGCCAGTCACGTTTTAGGATGTTTGGGGCGTGACATCAATTCACCAACATTCAAACAAGCATGAATCAAACCAAAATCTTCAAAATACTATTCAATCAGGGAACAAGCAATAACTCAATAGCAACAATTGTAGATAGTATCCAAAATTTGGTAACAGTCAATGCAACAGAACAAGAATCTCTTTTAATAGTTGAAAACTTCATCAAGTGACAATAGTGTTCTTAATCATCAACAACACTCAATGCTTATTAATTTCAAAGCATAGAACCAGTTGTAAGCTTTGAGGTCTTTGATACCATTTGTAGTCCAACTCTAATACCAGTTGTAACATCCCGGCGAGGGATCTGATACTATTTTTAACATCCCATCCAATGTGGGGCTTCACAATTCACCCTTTTAGGCCTAGGGTTTTCGTTAGCATTGATATCATTTGTAATTGAGGTCTACATCCCAATGAGGTTTCTGATACCATTTGTAAATCAAACCCTTATGAGGGAACATTTGTTCCACTCCCCATCGCCAATATAGGACTTCACATTTTTTGCACTGTCAAACTTTAGGAGAAAATATTTAATTTGAAGTAAGGATGTTGAAGTGGATGAATGTAACCCCCTTCACACTATAGGCCGAGATTTACGTTCATAAACACGTAATTAAGTTTGAATTAGATATCGTAAGATGATTTGGGACTTATTCAAATTAAACTTCCCAAAATCAAGGTTTTCAAAAAATTTTACAAAACCTTATCACAGCAGTCTCATATTCATCTTTCAATACATAAATGGCCTGTACAGGTTGGTTTCATTCATACATATCAGAGTATAGCATAAATTCCCGACACACTCGGGTTCCATTAATTACATAAGGGTTTACACAAAGTCACAAAACCCACAATTCATACCCTTACTTGGGGATTACACAAAACTACACTATACTTCCAAAATATACAACTATTTACCACAAAATATCCAATGAATTTTAACCATTAACCAAAATAAACTCCTAAACTGGAGCTCTAACTGCTCTTCGTTGCCCGCTTTCCCTTAGATCCTTCAGCCCTGTCTAAAAATTGTGTTTTTGGGAGAGTGAGATTCTAAAGAATCCCTGCAGTAACAAAACACTCATAATATGCACAACATCAAGGCATGAAAGTAAATCATTTATACAACACACAACAATCCCAACAACAGTTGCAACGGCCGGGATAGGTATCATAGGCATCACCCCCATACGACGACTCACGCTAAACTACTTGCTGTATTGCACATCCACATGAACATATCACATATATCACCACAGCTGGGATCCATATAAAACATTTCACAACACGCAGCCCCAGGGGCTGGATACTCAAACAGAAATCCACGATTCTATAACACAGCCTTGACACTTACAGCGGCAGATACAACGGCCGGGGTAGGTATCATGAGTATTGCCCCTCCTATGATGGCTCATGCCGAACTGCTCGCGCTGTACTGCACTATGGCCGATAACACATTCACAATGATAAACATGCATACCAAGCATCATACACAACATGAGAAAAAAGTCACTACCTGAGTCCTTCCGGGCGTTCCTTGGCACCAATCTCTCCCGCGTCGGGCAAATATAGTATCCTAGAATCATAATTAGGGACGAAGAGTTATTTCTCTATTCCAATTCTTAATATCTTCATAACACTTAATTGGTTGTCATTATTGCTCTTTTAGTACTCAAGAATACCTCTAACCATAGCCCTAAGGGGTTAGAAGAACTATCCCAAATATCCCCTTTTTTGGAAACACAAACTGACATTTTCTACTAAGGCACTCGAGTGAGATTGTACGGATACTCGAGTGAAGGAAACCTCACTCGAGTGATGGTACGATCTGCACTCAGGCACCAGAGAGTGAGAGACAGTGAGTGCATACCAGAGAGCACAAAGAAGTTTTTCAGAAATAGGATCACTCGAGCATACTGGACCTTACCCAAGTGAAAGCCAAATGCCTCACTCGAGCACCTAAGAGTGAAGTCCAGAAAGTGAGAACCCGAGAGCACAAGAGAAATGGCAATAGCCCAAATGGCTCACTGCACTCGAGCACAACACAGCTCACTCAAGCTGATACCCCATACCCACGAGTGAGAAGGCACACTCTTGCACCATGCCCGCGAGTGACAACCAAGAGGCAAGTCCTTGGTGTCAAATACACCAGTCACTCGAGCATGAGGAGGCTCACTCGAGTGATATTCATCCCTCACTCAGGAGTGAGACTATGTACTCTTGGATTTTCCAGAAAGCACAACAGAAAAACTGAAGAGAAACAGAAGATACGCACAGTACTCAAGCATTGTTCAACCCTACCCAAGTGATCATCATCCCTCGCTTGAGTGAATCCCAAATCACTCGAGTGATTCTGTCAGAACCAGAAAATGTAGAAACAAATCAAACTTCCTGACACTTGCCCAATCGATCCCTATGGACACAAAACTTTACCTAAAGCCATCCCTACAGAAAAACACTCAATAAACTCAACTGGATCATCAAAATCCAACTCCATTATCATGCTTTAGGTTTTGGGCAACTAAATCAACAAAATACCAATCTCATCCAAACATCACATTTCAATCACCAATCAATCTATCTATCCTAAACTCATTCCAAGATACCATTCTCATGCCAAAAACATACCAAATAAACAGTGGCTCTCATTTTCGGATTCAAGCCAAGATCTCCAGAAATTATAAACTATTCAAATGGCATGAAACTTAGATGGATAGATTGGTTTCACATACCTCTTCAACTTCTCTAAAAACACTCTTTGATTCTCCAATAACCAGATTTTCTTGTGATCACAAACCACACCCAATGGACAAGTTACAACTATCAAAATGAAGCTTATCACTCATAGAACAACTTTAATGAATGATGTTTGAGCAATGGAGGTCATTTGATTACCTTAATCACAAGCTCTTCTTCCTCCTTCTTGAGCAACAATGGCCGAACCAAGAGAGAGGGGGGATGGAGTGAAGAGATGAAATGATGATCATGCTTCCCCATGATTCCCATGTCAGCTGAACAAAAGAGGAGAGGGAGGAGAGAGAAATAATTGTTTAATCAATTTGACCTTCACACCCACACCCTCTTTTGCCACATGTCACAATGCTATTTGTTCTCACCAAATAAGTCACCAATTAGCTTCTCTAATCTCTTCATTAGCCAATTAATTTCACACATCATTTCCTCTTGGTTAGTAATTAATTTTCCCATTAATTACCAATTTATGACCAATATTCCCATTCTTCCAATTTCTACTAATTATGACATATTAATTAATATTGCCATAAAGCACATAATTATTCCAATTAAATTCATAATTATCCACAATAATCATGATTAACCCTCAATCAAAAATTGGAATATTACAATTCTCCCCTCGTTCAATAAATTTCGCCCTTGAAATTTGTTACACATCATGGGGCATAAAATCAGGGAATCGCTTCTTCATGTCTGCTTCCGCCTCCCAAGTTGCTTCCCTTAGAGACATTCCCTTCCAGACCACCTTTACGAACAGTAAGCTTTGATGCTTGAGCCTCCACTCCTCTCGATCGATAATTCTGTATGGCTCTACCACATAAGTGAAGTTATCCTGCAATTCAACTTCCTCATACTCAATGATATGCTCAGGGTCTGGTTGGTACTTCTTGAGCTGCGAGACATGGAACACATCATGCAATCGACTCAAACTTGGGGGTAAGGCTACCCGATATGCCACCGGCCCGATTCTTGCCAGAATCTCAAATGGACTAATGTATCTCGGACTTAGCTTCTTCCGCTTGATTGCTTTCCCGATGCCTGTGACTAGAGACACTCTCAAGAAAACATGATCCCCCACTTCAAATTCAAGAGGTCTTCTCTTCTTATCAGCAGAGCTCTTCTGACGACTCTGTGCTGCAAGGAGCCTCTTTCTGATAACTCAAATCTGCTAAGCAGTTTGGTCAACCAGATCCAACCCATAGAACTTCCTCTTAGACAACTCATTCCAGCACAACGGTGATTGGCACTTTCTCCCATATAGCGCCTCATACGGAGCCATCTAAATGCTCGCATGGTAACTGTTGTTGTACGCAAACTCAGCTAATGGAAAATAGTAATCCCATTTTCCCTTGAAGTCAAGGACACATGCTCTCAGTATATCTTCAAGAGTCTGGATAGTCCTTTCTAACTGTCCATCTGTCTGAGGATGGTAGGCCGTACTAAACCTCAATTGAGTACCCATAGCTTCATGCAAAGCCCTCCAGAATCTCAAAGTAAACCGAGGATCTCTATCAGAGATAATATTCTTCGGTGTACCATAGAGTCTCACTATCTCTTTGATGTATATCTCAGCCAGCCTGTCAGGAGAATAGCTAGCATTGATAGGTATGAAGTGCGCAGACTTCGTGAGTCGATCAACAATCACCCAGATCGCATCGTGATTCTTGATTTTGGATAGACCCACCACTAGATCCATGGTCATACTCTCCTACTTCCATTCTAGAATTTCTAGACTTTGAAGCAACCCTGGTGGTCTCTGGTGTTCAATCTTCACCTTTTGACAGGTAAGATACTGCGCCACATACTTTGTCACATCACTCTTCAACCCTGGCCACCAATACATAGACTTCAAGTTGTGATACATCTTGGTCATACCAGGGTAAAGAGTATACTGACTCTTATGAGCCTCATCAAGAATTCTCAACCTCAAGTCAGCCTTAGTGGAACATAGAATCTCTTCTGGTAACGCACTAGCCCACTAGGTGACAAGTCATAATCCCGAGCCTCTCCTTGCTCAATCATAGCTCGAATTGATTGGGCTTGTTCATCATGCATCTGAGCTTCTTCAATCTCAGTCCTCAGTTCATTCTCCCCTTAGACCACACCATAGTTGGCACACAGGATATCATTTGAGAGATTCAAATACCGAAAATCCTCTATCAGTTTCTTCTCTTGGATCATCATCGTTGCCACTAACACCGCCTTCCGACTCAAAGCATCCGCGACAACATTAGCCTTACCAGGATGATATTTAATCTCCAAATATAACCTTTCAGCAACTCCATCCATCGACGCTGTCTCATGTTCAACTCTTTTTGATCATACAGATATTTGAGACTTTTGTGGTTGTAGTACAGTTCCACAATCACACCGTACAGGTAATGACGCCAAATTTTCAATGCAAACACTATTACCGCAAGCTCCAAATCATGAGTGGGGTAGTTCATCTCATGCGATTACAACTGTCGAGAGGCATAGGCCACCATTCTTCCCTGCTTCATCAGGACACACCCTAACCCCTGCTTACTTGCATCACTGTACACGACGTAAGCCTCACTAGGATCAGGTATAATCAACACTGGTGCCGTAGTCAACCTCTCCTTTAGCTCTGTGAAACTCCGCTCACATGGTTCATCTCACAAAAATGGTTGATCCTTCCTCGTGAGCTTAGTCATCAGCAATGCAATACGCGAGAAGTTCTAAATGAACCTCTGGTAATAACCAGCAAGACCCAGAAAACTGCGAATCTCAGAAACAGTTTCATGCCTTTTCCAATCAAGTACTGCTTCCACCTTATTGGGATCCACCGATACCCCGTCTCGTGAGATCACATGGCCAAGGAACTTCACTTTCGTAAGTCAAAACACACACTTACTCAGCTTGGCATAGAGTTGCTTTTCCCGTAAGATTCTCAGCATTATTCTCAGATGTTACTCATCTTCTTCTCTACTCTTAGAGTATATCAAAATGTCATCGATAAATACAACCACAAACTGGTTAAGATACTGTTGGAAGATGTGGTTCATATAGTCCATGAATACAGCCGGTGCATTCGTCAATCCAAAGGGCATCATAAGGAACTCATAGTGACCATATCTCATTCTGAAAGCAGTCTTCAGAATATCCGCTGCCTTCACACACAACTGATGATATCCCAACCTTAGATCAATTTTAGAGAATACACACGAGCCAGACAATTGATCTAACAGGTCATCAATTCTTGGGAGAGGATACTTGTTCTTAATAGCAACCTTGTTAAGTTCTCTGTAATCGATACAAAGTCTCAAACTTCTATCTTTGTTTTTCACAAACAATACTGGAGCTTGCCACGGTGATACACTGGGTTGGATGAACCCTTTTTCAAGTAATTCTTCAATTTGCTTTTTCAACTTTGCCATACGGTATGGGGCTTTGGATATTGAACCAACTCCAGGTACAATCTCAATTGGGAATTCTACTTCCCTTTCTGGAGGCAATCCGCTAAGATCGTCCAGGAATACCTCAGGGAATTCTCTCACCATGGGTATGCTTTCTAGAGTTTCCTCTGACTCCCCTTTCATGGAGAAGAATACCATATACCCCTGGCATCCCTTCTCAAGATATTTCTCAGCTTTTGTCGTTGAAAGCAAATTTAAACTTGCATTCACATTGTTCTCCCACTGTACATTATGGAAGGTTATCCTCTTATTACCACAATCAAGTAGCACATCATTTGCTCTTAACCAATCAAAACCTAGAATAACTTCTAGTTGTTGAAGCGGTAAGCAAATCAAATCAACCATGGACTCAAGTCCCCTCAACAACTATCACACAATTGAGACAAGCTTCGGCTGTCACAGCCTTGACACCCATCGGCATCGACACAACCAAATCAAATGGTAGTCTATGCACACGCAATCCCAGGCACTTTACATAGTCATAAGCTATGAACTAATGACTTGCACCCAAATCAAACAAAGCATTTAATTCATTATCACCGAGAAGGATTTTACCTTAGATCAATTCAGGAGACTTCCGGGCCTCCTCATGAGTCATGGCGAACACTCGACCCTAATTCTTAGGCCTTTGCTCTGCCGGCTGTCGTGGGCACTTAGAAGAAATGTGACCCACTTGCTTGCAGTTAAAGTAAATCACCTCCTCAGTACCAATTCTGCCCGGATGGTACTTTCTGCATTGATTACACACTGGTCCCGTTGGAGGTCTCTGGTCACTACGACCCCCAGGTTGATAGGGCTTCTTGTTACCACCCCTATATGAGGATCCTTGCCCCTTCCACTTCTAGGAAGTATTAGCCTTGCTAGGCTCACTGCGACTATCTTTACCCTTAGTTGGGTACAAATCTCTCATATTGTTCTCAACAATCCTACACTCTCCACTGCCTTGTTGAAGTCAGTAAACAGGTGAGTGGCTAATCTCTTTTTCAGTTTGCACCTCAAGCCCCTGATAAGCATATCGGAGCTCCACTCCTCATCATCCCTATCCCGGAGATGTGTAGAGTACCGAGATAGCCAGACGAAATAGGAAAGATATTCATCAAAACTCTCCGTATCTCCCTGCCTGATAGCCAAGAACTCATATTCTTTTTCTAATCTCACGGACTTGAGGAAGTACTTCTCATTGAATTTTTCTTGGAACACCTCTCAAGTAAATGGCACATTCCAGCTCTTCAATGACATGGCAATATTCCGCCACCATCGGTCTGCATCCGCCTCTAGCTTATAGACAACTAGCTTCGCCTTGACCTCCGTAGAGCACTCGAGGACTTCAAAAATCTTCTCTAGACTATTCAACCAGTCCTTAGCAACTTGGGGCTCAAACCTCCCTTTGAACACTAAAGGCATATGCTTGCAAAACTTAGAGACCCAATATTGCAAGTCTCTCTCCTCACGAGCCGGTACCCCTAGGGACTCTTGATTAGGTACCGTGTGAGGTGGGGATTCGTGAGATCCATTGGACCCCTCGCTATCTCCTCATGATGAGTCTCTGGTTGAGTTTCCTCATGAGTTGACTGGGCCCTTCCCTCATTCCATTTAGCTCTGAGCTCTTCCCTCAACTCAACGATCATATCTCTTTGTTCTTGGATAAGATCCATCATCTCTTGCATTGGGTCTAGAGGATTGTCATTCAACTCCTCAACCTCCAGACCCTGTTGTCTGACTCTAAGGCGAACCATGTTGTCCTTTAACCCTACAATGATTCACCATGTCAGTTTCAAAGCAAATGTATACACATAATCCATAAGACTTAGATATATCCACAAAAAGTAGAAATACTCATGTGTATACAACCAACAATTATCAATCATCAAGCTACCTTAAGTCAAAGAACTAAGGCCAACTAAGGTAGCTATCCTAGCAAATCCTCACCTTGTCAGGAACTACGGCTCTGATACCACAAATGTAACCCCCTTGGCACCATAGGCCGAGATTTATGTTCATAAACACGTAATTAAGTTTGAATTAGATATCGTAAGATGATTTGGGACTTATTCAAATTAAACTTCCCAAAATCAGGGTTTTCATAAAACTCTTACAAAACCTTATCAAAGCAGTCTCATATTCATCTTTCAATACTTAAATGGCCTGTACAAGTTGGTTTCATTCATACATATAAGAGTATAGCATAAATTCCCGACACACTCGGGTTCCATTAATTACATAAGGGTTTACACAAAGGCACAAAGCCCACAATTCATACCCTCTACTTGGGGATTACACAAAACTATACTATACTTCCAAAATATACAACTATTTACTACAAAATATCCAATGAATTTTCATTGATAACCATTAACCAAAATAAACTCCTAAACTGAAGCTCTAACTGCTCTTTGTCGCCCGCTTTCCCTTAGATCCATCAACCCTGTCTAAAAATTGTGTTTTTGGGAGAGTAAGATTCTAAAGAATCCCCGTAGTAACAAAACACTCATAATATGCACAACATCAAAGCATGAAAGTAAATCATTCATACAACACACAACAATCCCAACAACAGTTGCAACGGTCGGGGTAGGCATCATGGTCATCGCCCCTTACAACGGCTCACGCTAAACTACTTGCTGTATTGCACATCCACATGAACATATCACATATATCACCACAGTTGGGATCTATATAAAACATTTCACAACACGCAGCCTCAGGGGCTAGATACTCAAACAAGAATCCACGATTCCATAACGCAGCCTCGATACTTACAGCGGCAGATACAACGGCCGGGGTAGGTATCATGAGCATTGCCCCCATATGACAGCTCATGCTGAACTGCTCGCACTGTAATGTCCCATGGCCGATAACACATTCACAATGATAAACATGCATACCAAGCATCATACACAACATGAGAGAAAAGTCACTACCTGAGTCCTTCCGGGCATTCCTTGGCACCAGTCTCTCCCGCGTCAGGCAAATATAGCATCCTAGAATCATAATTAGGGACGAAGAGTTATTTCTCTATTTCAATTCTTAATATCTTCATAACACTTAATTGGTTATCATTATTGCTCTTTTAGTACTCAAGAATACCTCTAACCATAGCCCTAAGGGGTTAGAAGAACTATCCCAAATATCCCCTTTTTTGGAAACACAAACTGACATTTTCTACTAAGGCACTCGAGTGAGATTGTACGGATACTCAAGTGAAGGAAACCTCACTCGAGTGATGGTACGATCTGCACTCAGGCACCAGAGAGTGAGAGACAGTGAGTGCATACCCGAGAGCACAAAGAAGTTTTTCAGAAATAGGATCCCTTGAGCACACTGGACGTTACCCAAGTGAAAGCCAAATGCCTCACTCGAGCACCTGAGAGTGAAGTCCAAAAAGTGAGAACCCGAGAGCACAAGAGAAATGGCAATAGCCCAAATGGCTCACTACACTCGAGCACAACACAACTCACTCGAGCGAATACCCCATACCCGCGAGTGAGAAGGCACACTCTTGCACCATGCCCGTGAGTGACAACCCAAGAGGCAAGTCCTTGGTGTCAAATACACCAGTCACTCAAGCATGAGGAGGCTTACCTGAGTGATATTCATCCCTCACTCGCGAGTGAGAATATGCACTCTTGGATTTTCCAGAAAGCACAACAGAAAAACTGAATAGAAACAGAAGATACGCACAACACTATAGCATTGTTCAACCCTACCCGAGTGATTATCATCCCTCACTCAAGTAAATCCCGAATCACTCAAGTGATTCTGTCAGAACCAAAAAATGCAGAAACAGACCAAACTTCTTAACACTTGCCCAATTGATCCCTATGGACATAAAACTTTACCTAAAGCCATCCCCACAAAAAAAACACTCAATAAACTCAATGGGATCATCAGAATCATCAAAATCCTACTCCATTATCATGCTTGAGGTTTTAGGCAACTAAATCAACAAAATACCAATCTCATCCAAACATTTCAATCACCAATCAATCTTTCTATCCTAAACTCATTCCAAGATACCATTCTCATGCCAAAAACATACCAAATAAACAGTGGCTCTCATTTTCGGATTCAAGCCAAGATCTCCAGAAATTATAAACTATTCAAATGGCATGAAACTTAGATAGATAGATTGGTTTCACATACCTCTTCAACTTCTCTAAAAACACTCTTTGATTCTCCAATAACCATATTTTCATGTGATCACAAACCACACCCAATGGACAAGCTACAACTATCAAAATGAAGCTTATCACTCATAAAACAACGTTAATGAATGATGTTTGAGCAATGGAGGTCATTTGATTACCTTAATCACAAGCTCTTCTTCCTCCTTCTTGAGCAACAATGGCCGAACCAATAGAGAGGAGGGATGGAGTGAAGAGATGAAATGATGATCATGCTTCCCCATGCTTCCCATGTCAGCCGAAAAACGGCCCCTGTAGGCTGAGGAGCAAAAGGAGGAATCTGCCTGAGGAGGGGCTCGCGTATGATTAGCTAGTTGGTGAGGCAATAGCTTACCAAGGCGATGATCAGTAGCTGGTCTGTGTAATAGGAATGAGACGTAGCACGATTCCAAATAGAAAAACTTCAATCATTTTTATTTGTTTGAAAGGAGAAAGGGGGAGGTAATATATATCTTTAAATATTAATCTGTTGAATTTCAAAATGGAATATTTATTATTATTATAAGATTTCAATATTTTATTATTAATTTCAATAATAATAAAATAATTATTAATCTCAATAAATAATCATCATCAATACCAATATTGGATCAGCCTCATGAAAACCTTATATTCCCTGAGGAGGTTCTACCACGTGGAAACGCTCTTTAATGGAACTTTAGCTTTAACTAGTCGTGACCAAGAAACTACCGGTTTCGTTTGGTGGGCCGGGAATGCCCGACTTATCAATTTATCCGGAGGAGAGAGAAATAATTGTTTCATCAATTTGACCTTCACACCCACACCCTCTTTTGCCACATGTCACAATGCTATTGGTTCTCACCAAATAAGTCACCAATTAGCTTCTCTAATCTCTCCATTAGCCAATTAATTTCATACATCATTTCCTCTTGGTTAGTAATTAATTTCTGTATTAATTACCAATTTATGACGAATATTCTCATTCTTCCAATTTCCACTAATTATGACATATTAATTAATATTATCATAAAGCACATAATTATTTCAATTAAATTCATAATTATCCACAATAATCATGATTAGCCCTCAATCAAAAATTAAGATATTACAACGAATACTTTAGTTAGATGAAGAAACTACGAAAAGAATTCCCGATCTCAATCTTCTCCAAGACAGACAGTGCTTGTCTAGAGAAAAGAAGAGTATGCGAATGGCTTTTTGAGGGTCCTAAATGAACCATACAAGGATAACTTTATTTCTGCAAGAAATGTGAGGTCTGGCAATCAACTTGTTGATATGCTTTTTTAGAAAATATAGTTTTTAATAATTATATTTTTGTATTCTTTTTTTATATTGTTCTAGTTTTTTATATTATTTGTACATAAAAATATTGATAAAATATTTATATATTTTAAAAATTTTAAAATATAGTTAGAAAATTGAAATATATTTATGATAGGGCGTGAAATACAGTGGCATAAAAATTTGTAAATAAAAAATTGAATTTAATTATGAATCATTATTCCAGGATACTAATTACTAACATTGTCGTGAGATTATTTTGTATATTTTTATGATAGTTTTTTTAAATTAATGGGCTAAAGATATGTTTGGTTTTTATATTTGCATTATGTTTTATTTTAGTTCTTTAAGTTTAAAAAGTGAATTTTTAGTCTTTTAAGTTTAACATCGATAGTTTCATTTGGCGGAAAATGGGATCTCATTAAATTTAAGTGATAATTGTATAATTAAATATTGACAAGACATCCTTTTGCAAATCAACCTGATCTGAGCTTGTGAATTCCTTATTACAACTTGTCATTTATTTATTTAAACTTGGTAATTCTGTATCTAAATTTGTGAATGGTCTGCAAGTGCAAGTGAATCTTTTACTTAAACAAAAGTTGTGAATTCGTTATCTCAAGTTGTCAATTTCTTATTTGAAGTTGGGAATTCTTCATCTAAACTTGTGAATGGCCTGAAAGCGAAGGTGAATTTTTGGTTGAAACAAAAGTTGCGAAATCCTTATCTCAATTTGCTAATTCCTCATATGAACTCGGGAATTCCTTATTTAAACTAGTAAATGGTCTAAGAGAGTAAGTGGATTTTTTGCTTAAAAAACAAAAGTTGTGAAATCCTTACATGAACTTGTTAATTTCTTTTATCAATTTACCAATTTCTTATCTAAATTTATTGGTTGACTTAATTAAAAATCAAAAATTACTATATATATATATATTTATAGTAATATATATATTAGAAGATTTTGCTAGCCCAGTGATCATACACTTTTTGTGCATGAAAGTGGTGGGGGTTCAAACCCCCACTCCCACCACTTTGGGAATTATTCTCAAAGGCAGGGAATATTTTGACATGGCTAGAGCCCCCATCCGGTGGGGCCCGCCAGCCTTCGCGAGGCCCATCAACCAATCGTTGGAGCATCAGGCCAGCGTGATAGTGATTATTTTAATAAAATAAATAAATAAGGGTAAATTGATCACTTTCCTCTTAATTTATAAATTTCAATTCAATCCTCACACCTCTGCAAAATTTCAAAAATCCAAATCACATGTCTATCTTTTCATAATTTTCAAATACTTTTTAAGGATTTTCCCTAAATCGTTCCCTAACATTTCAATATTTTATTTCACTGTTTATACAATATTGAGCCCCTAGCAAATATATCATTCAATTGGTAGAATAAACTACAAATTGTTTCGCAGCTATTTCTACACAAATAATACCTTTTCATTTCCAAAAAAGGACCTATCCTTTTTCATATTACCCTTAATTAATATAAAAAATAACTTAAGATATAGATTAATGATATTAATGACCCATATGCTATAATATTAAGCGTTATTTTCTTAATCTTAAATAAACGGTGGTGAAGATTTATACAACAAAAAGTCTGGAATCACACATTTGTGAAAATACAAAATGATACTGAGGGGAAATAAGAAAAGTATTAAGGTAAAAAAAATCAGAAACAGAAGCCAATGAAAACTCAAAAGGCTCATATAAGTTAATGTAATTAAACAAGATATTTACAACCTATGTTGAAATAATATTATACAACAGAACTGCATTTTAAACTAAAAGCTTCAGGCTCATAAAGATAAAAACATCCTCAAGCTCTTTCTTACAATGATTTGTACTGTTCTATGAGGTGCGATGCATGAAGGCGTGATGTAGGAGTCGTAGTGCATCCCAGTTTCTTCAAATAAGAAATCTGCAGAAAACCAGTTTAGTATATATTTTAAAGAGTGGCTGCTTTCTTTCTTTATTTTTCAGTCACAGGGCATTTGAAACATTGGTTCAGAACTGAAGAGAAAGGAACGAAACCATCTCTCCATCTAATTCATACACAGACACCACTCTGATGTAAGTTACTTCTAGTTAATTCACATGTATCAATAAAGACAGTTAAATTTATCATAAAATTCTAGTGATTATCAATGCTACTTTTATTAACCATGCTAAACTCTAACATATTAATTTCTACTCTCACAATACACACCCTTGTTAAATATGGGTATATTTGGACAAGAAAAATATTCAATACTCTTTAAAACTATCTGCCTTGTAAAAAAAAGATTAAGAACACCTAAAAGGTGCTCTATAACAGGGATCACAGTAGTTTATATACGTGTGTGTGTGTGTGTGTGTTTTAACAGTAGGTTGAGCCAGAGTTGGAAAAGTCTCTTCAATTTTAGAAACGCTGGATGCATAAAACAGAAATTATTAGAAAAAGGTGAATATGTTTAGAGAGATGGAAAAAAAAATTCAGGGATGTTTTTTTTTTTTTAAATTCCTTGATACAAGGTTCTATACAAGTTCCGGAACTATGAAAATCTGGAAATCCCACCAATCCACCAGGCATAACATCAGTTTATCAATATGCAAGTAGGAATAACAAAAGTGAGCCACGCAATGGAGATGAGTGAAATTAAGACATTTAATCGTAAAGCGGAATTTTTTCTTTTTTCTAACGGCATAGTAGCATTGTACTTGAATGAACACTAAGCAAATATTGCATTTGATATGTTTGAAAATATTGCATGATTTTTTGTGATTCTACTTAAGCGATAGCACACTCGCACTAATAATATACCTAATCCAAGACAACGAGGAATCTAGAATAATATAGGAAAATCACATTAATGACGTGATAGCCTATATTTGCTACCTGTTTGTGTGTAGGCGTTGCTGAACCCATTGCACTGTCAATCCTTGCTTTCATGAAATGCTCCTGAAAATTGAATAAAACAATCACATTTTGTTTTGTCAAGTTAACCCTGATGGGCTTATACGATGCTTTTCATATTCAATATCTATTTACGAATGAGCGAAAACTAATCAAACGACCCGTATTGCCAGATTTTATTTTTCTTTTGGTAAAATATTGTTTAGCATCGTTAAAATGAGGTTTTCTTATAGTTCTTCGTCAAAGATCTCGTCAAAATCCAACTAACTAAATTAAATAGTAAAATAACCCGAACCTGTTTTTCTCTCATAAGTAGAGCACGTTTATCAGCCGGAATCAGCTCCCACCTCAAAACCTACAATTACATTTATGCCTCACAAAACTAAATATCTGAAGCAGTAACGTAGAGATTTTACTGTACTTTTGCGGCAACATCTAAATTAAGTAGTAACTTACATATTGAGCATACTGGAATGCTTCATCACAGCTTAGGCAAGACTTGAGCGAACGCAACAAATCCTGAAATTGCAGCTACAAATCAATGTAATGGAAATGTAAAATGCAAGTCATGCTGCAACATGCGCCATGTCATAGGATATTTCACTAATTGCACAAAAATGAACAAACAATAATCATAATTAACAGATAAAAGAGTCAAAAAAGGTGAGACAGACAGATCAGTCTCAGCAGAACTGATTAGAAAAACTGTTTGTCTGGTTTACATGGGGAATTTTAAAAAGCAGATCCTGACATTTTAATAGGCTTACTGTAATTCATAACTCCTGCTACCAATTAAGACTGGTGAAATCAAATAATGGAAACAGAACCCGTAAATTGAACAATAAATACTTAACGTTTCAAGTGAATGTGAAAGGACGCATGAATGCAGTGTTAAGTAATACTAAAGTAACTTCAAAATTCGTTCATTAAAAAAACAATAAAAACAACAATGACTCTAAATCCCTCAGAAAGATTGACCCAGAAAGAGGCACACATGGGTGGACCTTATTTTTGTTCCTCTTGTCTCTTAGGCGTTCATCAATTATAAAGCCAACCTGTATGGAAGATCACAAACAAAACTTGATTCAGTTACCAGATAGATGTTGATAGGGAATCCTAAAAACTGTTGTCCCTAATAAGCCTACTTCCTTGTGTCATTAAATTGGGTTTTATTAATAAACTGAAGCTTCTATATTGTTCAGCTTGAGTAGAATTCCGTAATGTTTTAAAGTTTATATTAATCTATGATTTAAATTTACGATTATCTTGACTATTATCGTTTATCATAACCAATAGCAATATTTCTTCACTGCCTCTAACAAACAATAGAGCACGCAGTGATTAAGTTAATTGATATAATAAAGCACTCATCCTGCCTCCGGCATATTTTCTGCAGTCATTAGAATAGAACCAAAATTGGATAGTTCTGATTGGGAGACTCCAAAGGAGGTACTTGCTTCTAGGTTTGAATAAGCAATGTTGAAATTGACCATTTTAATGCCACACCATATGCATTAGATTTACCTTGCCAAGCAACCTCTTGGGATCATGAAAAGCTTTCTTTTTGGCCCATTGATGGAATAATTGAGAAATCAAAGATCTGTCCTCCACATTAAATCTGAAAGAGATTAATATTAGTAACTTCTCAAAATCAAACACTGCTAAGAGCAAGAAAAATAACAATGTACTATAATTATCCCAGATTGCAGAGTATTGGGAACCTTCTTAAAAAATTACTTCCATTATTTGCCCATGCAACCTCTGCAAGCTCCATGGAAACCTCACTATCATCATTGTTCAGCAAACAACTAGGTATAGGCATCACATCTGCTTCGGGTGGTTGCTTATTGACCAACAGATCATTGGACTGGACAGTTTCCTTTGATAGAACTTCTCGCTTAACATGTAACTCTTGTTTACTAATTTCTCCCTACATAAGTACATACTATTCACTGATTGCTCAATCATAAATAGTTGAGTATATAAATAATATTAGCAAATATTGAATAATTACTAGAGAAAAGATGCAACTCCTATGGAGAGGAACAAAAGAAAAGAGCATTTTCAAGTGGGTTAAGTGGCCTCTGAAGTATTTTGCCAACAGCACTTGTTATCCTACACTAATTTTTTATGCAACCAACACCCGAAAATATTTTTCAGTAATGCTCAGTATCTTAAAATAACTTTTTGTGCATCTAGTACCCAAAAATATTTTTTCGGTAACGTTCAATATTCTAATTTTAGGGTACTCGTTGCTACTAAAAAAAAACAACTCGAAGGGTAAAATTGCATAAAGAAAAAATACTTTAGGATATTCGATGCTCAATGCACCAAAAATTAGTTTAGAATATTAAGTATTACTCAAAAAAATATTTTAAAGTGCTGGATACCATTTAACTCCTTTTCAAAACAGATTTATTACCACCATCAGTTCTTATAAGTTGTATTCAAATTAGCAATGATTTGGGAGGCTTTAAGTGTAACCAGATATCCACATAGAAAGTATAAAAATATCAGAAATACAAATACACTTGTTCGTAGCAATTTGGTATTGCTGTGATAAGGACACGGAGCATCAGGTGTGAATTTGGGTACTTTAAAACTTGAAGCAAACCCCCATTTTTACACACAAAACCAGGCATGTCGAATTAAATCAACACTTCATTCGTGAAAAGTGGCAGATGGAATATTCCTGTGGAAATTCTATGTATTTATTATGTAAATATCTGTAATTATTAGAAATAGGATTTCATGTATACCTCATCCCTGTTTTCTCGGCCTACACATTAATGGCTCTACCTGTATTTATTTACCCTTTGATGAATTGAGACTCAACTCTTCTCTACAATTACAAGTGAACTTTGTTCCATCAGCAGAACAAGTAGCAAATATATCTGTTTTCTTGTTTTTTTTTTTTTTTTTTTTGTCTTCGGAAGTAGCAAATATATCGTGAAACCATGTCATATAAATGTTTACTTATTTGAGGCAGAAGAATAGTTTGATGATGTTGGAAGAGCTTGTGGAGAAAACTGAAGAATAGAAGCAGTTGGAAATTAGTGCATCTACAACTGTATCAGTTTACCCAAACAAGAAAATTTCAGTCCTGTCATTTTTTTCTGTTCTGTTGTAATGACATTGTGTCATTTGAAACAGTTATGACCGGAAACTCCCTAAACAAACATAGTTTGAAGGGCTCACCAGATAACATTCCATTCACTGGAGTATATTTTAATCACAGAAAAAGCAGTTAAAAAAAAAAAAGGTTGACACAGCTATGCCAAAGAATTGGTACCACCTAAAAAAAAAACCACTAAAGGAAGAAGAAAAAAACGAAAAAGTTCAATGGAGAAACAGGGAGTCAGATCTCCCTCAGATGGGTAGTCGCAGCTACCACCTTGAAAACAGAAACAATTGAAACATTGAGCTTCTCTCAAACCTAGCTCTAATTAAACAAAAGGAACAACAACAAATATTTTGTACAAGACAATAACTTACGTGGCCTTGCAACCAAAATCAAGTAGAAGGGAGGTGCGATCAGTATAGGTTTGAATTACTAGTGACCAGTACACGTATTTTAACTTAATCATCAGGCAATCAAACCATTTGAACACTGGCAGTAAAACGAATAGGCCTCAGTCAAAACGTTTAGTAAAAAAGAGGAAGGCAGATGAAATACCTGAACCTCTAGAAGATGATGAGGAATTTCTTTTACAAACCGTGAAAGTTGAAGAATCTGCAGATGTACAAACTTCGTAAGATTCAAATGTGAGAAATTCAAGCTGAACTTTATCTTTAAGCAATACAAACCTGCCAATTTGAATCCATTGTGACATATAGAATAAAAAGCTTCTGACGAGCCCGAGTCATAGCAACGTAAAATAAACGTCTTTCCTCCTGAAAATCATGTAAAAATTGATTTAGATAATCAATCTAAAACAATCCAGTTGAGGACATACAAATAACTTCTGCAACTCTGACAATCATGGTACCTCAACTAAGGCTCCTGTTTCCTTTACATTACCGTTGTAATCATGTAGTAGCGGAATCTCAGATTCATTTGCCTACAGCAGAAAAAAATAATCAGGATAGGCAAGACATGATATCAAATGATATCCGTAATTTTCATAACATACGGCAACAGAACAGAATTATGATCCCTGAACAAGGAAATCACATATCGATGATATAATTACTTTAATATCACATTGTAAAAAACGAATTCAAAATGATTAAAGAATGATTCAAGTTAGGGATGGAGCCTCTATAGACCTAGGATGAAGAGGAGTTAACAATAATGCCCCAAGAACTATAATGAATCTACAAAAACCAAAAGCAATCAATGTCTATTTACAATAAAGGGTTAAGGTGCTTAAATAACATTCAACTTTTCTGAAAAGTGCAACAGTAACTATAAACTATTTTTTAGAGTAAAAATGATCATAAACATTATAAAAGAGAGTAAAAGTGACCATGACGTTAACGTCTATTACTGTGAGCTTTTTAATGAAAAGTTAAGGTGCTTCAACATTTGCAATGATGGTACTTTTAGGCTGTGTTTGGTTTGAGGTGAGGTGAGGTGAGGTGAGGTGAGGTGAGGTGAGAGAGGGTGGGGAAATTACCTTTTTGGACAAAAGAAATCCAAAATTTACCCTCTCATTTTTTTAAATTTTGGGTTCCCGCCCAAAATTTACTTTCTTACTCTTTTCAAAATTTTGAATTCCCGCTCAAAATTTAAATTCTTTTAACCCAAAAAAGTAATTTCCCCACCCTCTCTCACCTCACCTCACCTCAAACCAAACACAGCCTTAAAGTCAGTGATTCATGTGGCAGATTTTAGGTTGTGAAATTGGGGTGACAAGTTTCTTTTGCTTTGTCATTCTCGCCATAATAAAAAAGTTGACTTCTTGAACATTAATTCATAAAGTTTTTTGTGACTTTTTTCATTTTAATCCCCAAATTGATAAAACACTCATAATACAAAAGCCAAAGAAAAACTTAAGAAGTAATGTTTAAGAAGTCAAATTTTAGTTACTCTGCATAAAAAAAAATAAATAAATAAATATTATGGTTACTTTTGCACTTTTGGTATAAGTTAATGACTATTTTAGCATTTTAATCTTTTATTAAAAAGCTCACAGTAATGGCCATTAACGGACATTAACAACATGGTCACTTTTGCCTTCTTTTATAATGTTTATGGTTACTTTTTGCTCTGAAAAATAATTTATAGTTATTGTTGCACTTTTTAAAAAAGTTAAAGGTTATTTAAGCACCTTAACCCTACAATAAACCAAAAGTAATTTAATACTTCACACACAAATAAGTGCGCATGAGACTTGAATATTCTTTAAAGACATACTAAATCATTAAGCGCATCTGAAAGTGTTAAGAAAGTTTTATACACTTCATTTTTAAGCGTACGACTAACATGTTCAATTTGATACATCTGAAAAGCCCAGATGAATTGATATTTGATATGTTTTTCCACCAAGAGTTTATTCGAATTTGGTAACTTCAAATGTGTAATTACATTGTCAACCAGGCATATATATTGATCATATAATTACTTTAAGATCACTTAAATGCTTATGGAATTTGAATTATTCTTTAAAAACATAAGAAATCACTAAGCAAACCCACAAATTTAAAGAAAGTTTTATCCACTTCATTTTTAGCTTGTTATAGAGCAACATTATATAAAGTCTAACATACCTTAATTATGAAGACAACATCCCACTCCAGCCCTTTGGCCTACATACCAAAAGACATTATACTAGCAAAAATTTAGCAAAATTCCCTTCAATATGTATCAAGTGAGATTAAAGTACCTGATGAATGGTGGTCAATGTCACAGAATTTTTATTGTCATTCCTCCTAGCGCAGAAATTTTCCTTCTCTCGCTGAGATAAATAATCGATGAATTTTCTGAGTACATTAATGCAGCCTTTTTCTAACATTACTTCCTCATCCCTTTTCACCTCAACAAGTTTGGTAGACAAAAACTCAGAGACATCATCCAATAGGTATTGAAGAACCTGAATAAGAAGCAAATAATGCCATGAACAAACAAGAAAAAAAAAATTAGCTGACATTAAATCTCAAAAGGTTTATAAACTTACTTTTATTTTCAAAAGACCATCTTACCTCCAAAATGTAGGTGAGATATAAGCGCAATACAGGATAAACTCCAGCTTATTCAACATACTTTGGACCTAAATTTTATTTTTCTTTCTTATTTGATTAGATTAGAAGCAGATGAGTTATTTTTTTTCCTGAGCTTGCTTGATTATCAGGCTAGCTGACTAAGCCCTGAATTCCCCTATTATTTGTATAATCTCTTCTTGCCTCTAACTATTGAATAAGAAAAGAATGGCTTCTGTCGTCACTCACAACAAAAATTCATCAAACCATACAGTTCACTAATATTGAAAACATTCACTTTCTAAAATACCATAAATTACCATTAGTGTTCATTCTACATTCCATGTGCGCTCATAATGGTTCTACTTTTTATGCACATTTTCAGTTCAGTTTGGTTTGATTTTAAACTCTTTCAATCTATTGAATGATCACAAAGAATACATACTTACAGATCTGACATCACAGTCTTCATTCAGATATGTCCCCCCATCAACATCAACCACTGCCCTTTGGTCAAGAAGGTATTTCTAAAATTCAAAGATTACAGCATCAAAGAGTTGATGAATAGCTATTGAAGAATCAGAAACTCAAATTGGAATATTAAGAAAGGAGCTCGCATTCAGGCCCCAAAAAAAAAACAGGAAAGAAAGAAGTTCATATGTTTATTAAAAGACATTGGATTACACAAAAACATGTTTCTTCAAACTTTTTCTATATGTAAAGAAAATGTGCATTACATAGAATTTCACGTTCAATAGAATTAGTAATGCTTAAAGGAAATTTACTACTAAGAGAAGCACTGATGGGGCGGAAATTTTTACAGGGAACGATGCAAATCAGTATATATTGAAATTTAATGAAATGTTCATGTGCCTCAACATGCTTGATTCTATCACGTTGAACTAGATTGAGAGATATATTAATAGCCACGTCATTGTCACAGTAAAGCTTGATAGGCAAACCCATGCCAATTTATAATTCTTCCAATAGTCTTTGAAGTAAAGACCATCACAGATTCCTTGGGTACTTATGTGCTGCTTCTAACCACAACATTCTATTTCTTACTCCTCCAAATACTATTACCCCCACACGAAGGTACAATACCCTGTTATAGTAGATCTTCTATACGCTATCTTCAATAGACCCAGCCCAATTAGCATAATTGACGACTTCAATGCCGGCCTGACTCCCATTCTTGAATAGGAGCGCTCTTCCTAGTGTGCCTTTTGAGTGAATACGTCAAGATTATTTGCAGCATCTAGATGTGCCACTTTAAGCGAGTGCATGTGCTAGCTTACAACACAGCAGAGGCATTGATAGGCCAAAAGTGTGATATATATGTCAACCCTCCAACAAGTCTCTAGTACCATTCCTTGCCCATTGTCTTGCCTGAATTTTTCTACCATCTCTCCAACCTCTATGAGTATCACTGTTCACAGCCAAGAATCCCTGTTTCAATTAAGAGGTCAATGACATTTTTCATATGTGATAATCCCCTTCTCTGATCAAGCAATCATGGTCCCCAGGAAATATTGCTTTTTTCCTGGGCCTTTTACTCCAACCACAATACCATAGACTATCTTTAGTCATTTTATTTCCTTTATGTCACCCCTCGTCAAAACATAATACCATCAACATAGACAACCAAAATGGCTTTCATGCAGGCTGCTTAAAGAGCCACAAATTGAAGTTCAAGCACCCGAGAAGGTATGTTGTGACAATAATGCCACTATTGAAATTGTCAACAATCTCATGCATCACATCATACTAAACTTGTTGGGATAGAAAGACAAATTATCAAAGAAAAGATTGACACAAGTGTAATTGATCTCTCATCTCATTTACTTACTCTCACTCCCAAGTTGCTGATTTGCTTACTAAGTCACTCTCTTAGACTAGACTTGAACAACTATGCAGCAAGCTATGAATGATTGATACAAATTCTCCATTTTGAGTGGGATGTTAGAAATCATTGACATGAGGGGCTTGTTTTATGGGCCTGTTGAATACTTCACTTTCCCTCCTTTATTTTTGTTTTATGTGTTGATTTCCGATATTTTTGGATTATTTCTATATGTTAATTTTATTTAATTCAGAGAGATTTTGTAATTAGATTGATGTTGTAATCTATGCTATATCTTTGCTGGTTTATGTATTCAATTCAATACTTTATAACCCTTTTCTTTTCTTTTTTTGAATTAATCCACCGGTATCCGGCGCTACTAGCAACCGACTAATCCAGTTCGTAGGAATGTAGGCCTACAATGAGGGGAACCTTGCTACCTCCAAGTAATTATCACGACTGTATACCCAAGGCTTGAACACAAGACCACTGGTAAAACTGGAACAACTCATAGCCAGTTAATCTAAGCTTTTGGTGGTACCCTAATTTTCAATATGGAAACCAAAATTCTACATTAACAAATTAACAAAGTTTTTTAAAAACATAATTGACAATCTATAGTTCGCTTAAAGTATTCATCTATGGGAGAATTCACTGCTGGTGTTTTATGAGCAGTTTTGTCCAAAAATGTTTTGTTTTATGATATACACCCAGGAGGCAATTCTATCACCTTACATAACACTAGCCAAATGCAAGAAGCCCCATAAGAAAAGAGGTCTAGAATGAGTAGTTGGCATGCCAAGTGGCTTTTTATGTGGCATTCAACTTCCAAGAGGCTCGAAAAAAGCAGGTGGCATGCCAAGTGGCATCCTACAGGGCATTCAACTCCCAAGTGGTATATATGGAGGAAGAAGTGTAAAAGATCTTATTCAAGAGGTCTCCCAATTTATTCATTTTATTTTTATTTTCTATGTAACTTATAATTTACAAGACTCTTTAGGATTTAATGGATTATTATGAAGATTAGAAGGACCTTTAAGATATTTTGAATTTTCCAAAAGATCTTTCAAATTTATTAGTAATTTATCTTATTTTAAATTAGGGTAATATGTATATATCAAATTGAGTCATTTATATTTCTTTTATTATTTAAGATGAATTTTTATTTTTTAAGTTGGCCATCAACTAAGTGGGCCTTGTGGGCTCAGTAGCTAAATTAGGGTTTTACTACAATGTTAACGACTCTTACTTCCAACAAGCCATTGATTGAGGTAATAAGCGGCTTCACCCCATAAGGAAGAGAACACAAGTTCGAATCTCAAGAAACACATTTGTTTTGATCATCCTTACAATTAGGTATCTAAGGACAAATTTCCTTAGGGTTCTAATTCTTGCATCAACAACTTTACTTGTTTTGGAGTTTGTGGGTGTGACTTCCATTTTTATTTTCTAAGTTCTTAGGGTAGGTTGCCTAGAGGGTTCACTTCCTTTTAGAAAAGTCCACCATAGTATAAAATGTAAATATACTCATGATACACACCATCCCAAAAAAGTTTATTATCCAAAACCAGTTTTTATTCGCCAGTGATATTCAATCTTAACATACCGCACACATTTTTATTGAAACAAAACACTAATAGAGTAGAAAGTAGTAGCTATTTTTTAAAATATAAAATTTAATATCGGATATAGAAAAGATAGTTACATTAATTCAAGCGTCAAAAACCAAGTCGAAACATGCGTAAGAACCATCTAACATAAGTAGGTTATACCCCCAATAAACATGACTAACAAAACATGAAAGGATAAATTTATATAGAGAAAATTCGCAAGTTTAGACAAACCTCAGGTATCATGTTTGCCACTGAGGATATAACAGCTGAAATTGAACTTTCCTGTTACAAGTAGTTCATATATAAATAACTTGATGACAAGCTATAGCATCTCTGGGAAAAAGCAAGAGATATATTGATAACAAATATGTTCTCCTAACACTTGCATGATTTTATTTTCCTAGCAAATGAAGATTTAGAAAAGTGAGAACTTGAATAGGATATCCTTTAAAAAAAATTTCTTTTTTTGGTGGCAGGGGGAGGAAAAATAAAGTCTAAAATACGCAGATAAGTTTTCTAATCTTTGCATGTTAGAAATATCAACTAAAACTATCGCCAAGCATTTGCCCAGTGAACAAGGTTTGATTTTACACACACACACACATGACCCAAGCTATAAAAATGATTAACCAAGATGCATATTCAAACTAATGAAGACTAGAGTAACAAGCATGTTAGAAATAGAAGTCAGCAATCTAAGCTTACGCAAGGAATTTACCTGGTGAACAAGTTTTGATATCATCTCTAGTGTCACGAGTACCTTCCTACCATGCACAAGCTGGCTCCTACGATCAACAACAACCATGTCATGTGAGAAATGATAGAAGGAGGTCGTATTCAACCTTGTAATAATTTCTAGATACGATTTGATTAGGAGTTAACTGTATAGCAAATATTTTGCTCATGATTACAGAGATAAAAATGGAAAATCCTTTAATTTTCTGACTAAACACCTTATAATTTGGATTTTGGACCACTTTTTTCTGGAATACACCTTATATAAGGGACCTGAGAGGGTACTTCATTGTAAGTGCTTCTAGAAAGAATGCATAAGCAGATATATTTCAACCAAACCTCTTAAAGGTACCAGAAATCTTGGCATTAAAGATCTCGCAAGCAGCAGACAAGAAACTACATTTCCTAATAGTTGAAATTTTGTTGACATGCTCAACTACCTGCAAGAAAGCAAAACACTTATCAAGAATAATTATACAAAGTTACAAACAATATCTTAAAACAAATACTTCCTTGCGCAGATTTGAAAATAAACAATTTACCCTCTTTTTTTGCTCTTTCTCAAAAGGCAGTAAAGCCTTGAAGACACGAAGATATGGGCCATCGTCACAACCCGGTAATGCTGTGCGAAGCATGGCAATGATAGTTTTGACAACCTGTTATAAGTTATAAGATGGACCAAACAACATTCAACATGCATGATGTTGAGAAAAGGCGAGAAGTTAGGGAATAAAGGAAGGCAGCGAACAAAATATATTTATTAAAAGACTCAACGACACTTGAGGCCATCGTGTGTCTCCTAAAGAGAATGTAAAAAAAGATAACTATGGAACGCAAGAATAGAAAGGCTCATACAGTATAATTCTTGGAATAAACAAAAGACAATACAACAGGCAATGTATGTTTGCACCTATTATAATGGACCACAAAATAGATACATGACATATCCCAGTCTGAACAATAATTTGAAGCCGCATCATTTCTTATATGAAACTAGCCACGTGACTCATCCTTTTAAGTGGCTTATACTTCAAATTATAAAAACTGATCAAAGAAGTTTGATTTTCATTTGATCCGAACCATACTGTACAATGTATTGAACAACAGCGACAAGCCACAGCCCTCGCTTTCTTATAGGAATTTTTTTAATTAAAAAACAATCATCAACGTATCAATCAATCAATATATATACATAATATAAATTGTATTGCAAAATGCGTTATTTATACACAATGCACAATATAACTCACCTCAAATACCATGCATTGCACAGTGAAACATGTCAGCTTGATCCTCAAAAATACTTTTTAATTATTTAAGTTCCTTAATATTTTTTAAAGTGGATTAAAATATGAGTTTTAAACATTTTTAGAATTAGAAACAATCCCATTAAAAGTTCAATCTAATTACTTTTGAATTTCATTTAATTATATAATTATATATTTTGGGAATAAAATTTAAAATAGTTTTTCAAGGGAAAATCCCTTAAAAATGCGCTCGAAATAGCGAAATCCCGTTTCAATGCAGCGAATTCCGAAATGCCGAATCAGTCATGTGTCAGTACGGAATGAACAGTGCAGGGGTGCTAAAAGACGATTTTGCCCTTCAGCCCTCATTCTCATCACTTTCAAAATAACAACACGAGCCTCTTAATTAACAACTTTGTCTTCTTGATTAACAACTCCAATTTCATCTTTTTACTTTCACAATAACAATACCGGTCTTGTTATTAACAACACCATATTCTACATTAATAACTCTCATTTCTTATTTCACAACTTCGTAATTTAAGTTTCAAGGTCAATAACAACACCTCTTTCTTTATTAAGAAGATGAAATTGGAGTTGTTAATCAAGAAGACAAAGTTGTTAATTAAGAGGCTCGTGTTGTTATTCTGAAAGTGATGAGAATGAGGGCTGAAGGGTAAAATCGTCTTTTAGCACCCCTGCACTATTCATTCCGTACTGACACACGACTGATTCGGCATTTTGAAATTCGCTGCACTGAAACGGGATTTAGCTATTTTGAGCGCATTTTTTAGGGATTTTCCCTAGTTTCAACTATAATTATTTTTGGGAAAATTAATCGAGAGGTCCTTATGATTTTCCTTAATTTTGAATTTGGTCCTAAACTTTTTTTCTTATTGAGTCCTTTAATTTTGCACCGTAGATCTATGCGTCCCTGGCATCTTTAAATTAATTCTAACGGTGTTAAATGTTCACCGATTCTCATCGAAGTCGTCTTCTCCGCGTCCGCCATAACCACAGGTCTGTGCTTTTGTGTTTTTTTTTTTGGGCCAAAACTCCAGGTCCCCCAAGCTTTTCGTCTCCTCTCATATCTTTGTAGGGTGAAATCGATATGGAAGACTTTTTGCAGCCGGTGACTGCAACTTTCTTTCCCTTGAGAAGTTGAGTAGCAGCTTCGTGGTCAACTTTGCAATAATCAAGTGCGTGAAGAACCTTTCCTTCATATACCTCTGGTCACATTTTTCATTGCGAAATACCATATACTCGAAACCGTACCACTGAAAAAATAAGTACTCTATCTAACCACGATTACATTTATCTCATACGTATAGGAGCATGTTAGAATTTTTTATGGCATAATTGTTTGTATTTTTGTTGAATTGATATAACTTAAAGGGGCTCAACCCCTAAAAGAAGGTTCAAACGATTTAGCCCTCAAATGATAGGATAGGATAGGAGAGGAGAGGTTGGGGGTCTTGGCGTTTTGGCGGGAGAGAGAGAGAGAGAGACCTGGGTTTATGGCGGAGAGCCAGATGGGAGGAGAAGATGATTTAGATGAGAACGGAACTTTTAACACTGTTAGATTTTAGATGTCAGGACTAATATCTAACGATGCAAAATTAGAGGATCCAAAAAAAAAAAAAAAATTAGAGACCTAATTCAAAATCAATGAAAACTATAAGTACCTTCATATTAATTTTCCACTATTTTTTACAAAGATTTTCTTGTTTCATAAACAAAATTCCTATTTGAAATGATGTAAATATGTTCAAATAACCTTTAACTCTTATCAAAAGTGAAAAAATAACCATAAATTTTAAAATTGGAACAAAACCATTAAACCCAACTAACTTCCACATATTATAATAAAAAAAAATTAATCTTTTTGACCCTTAAAATTTTGACTTACTTATAATTTAGTCTCTAAACTTGATTCACTTACAACTTAGTCCTTGATATTTTTGTATCATCCTATAAGGCAAAAATATGTTAAAATACTGTTACAAATTGTTTAGATGGATTTTATATAAATTAAAAAATTAAAAACAATATCCTCGTCCCCACCAACTCACATCCCCCTCCATCTCTATTTTTCAAAGATTGAGTTGCAAACTGGTCAAAAGTTTAAAGACTAAATTATAAGTGAATCAAAATTTTAAACGTCAAAAGATTAATTTTCTCAATCGTAATAGATGGAAGTTGGTTGGGCTTCCCAGTTTTGCTCAAATTTTAAAAATGTATGATTACTTTTGCTAAAAAAATAGTTTATGATTATTTTTACACTTTTGATAAAAATTAAAGGTTATTTTAGTAAATTAACATTTAAAAAAAAAAGTGAGCATACATAAATAAAGATACCCATTAATTCGAATTAAAAAAAAAAGATTTTAAATAAAGTTAAGAGTATTTCAATTAAGAACAAATTAGAATAGAATGAAATATTTTAGTGTACTATGTTTTATTTAAGTACTCCTATATTTTATTTTGTTCTGTCATAATTTTATCAGTTTAATTATTTTTTAGGATCATAATCATTTATCAAGATTAAGATATTGTTTTTCATCTTAAAAAGTATCTCTTGGACATTTAACAATTCGCGTTTGTGGAGCTGATTAGTAATACAATTGTATTAACTTGTTAGTAGTCTATCCATTATCTACATCTACCACCTCCATTTTATATATTCCTGTTACAGGTTCCACATCGCAGATATAAGCATGCTTTTAACTTGCTTGAAAGGAATTTTACCTTTTTACGATAGAAAGCCACGCCATGAGTGTTAAAAGGTATTTTCCTTTCGCGAAAAGCCATTTGGAAGGCTTTCCCTGATATCTATGGGAGAAAAGAGAAAAAAAAGAGTAAGAAGAAATATTTAATGCAATATAGTAGCAATTGCTTTCACGTGTGTTTAAAATAGCAAAGCAACATCACCTGCCTACGATAAAGAATTGCAATATTGCCATACGAGCAATCAGCAGAAGAAAACTCTAAGATCTTGTCAACTACAGATGCACATTGTGCATCCTCATTATGACATTCCATTACAGTTATCTACAAATTTTATTCACAAAATCATTTTAGTTAGATAAATATAAAAATCACAATAACAGATTATACCAGACAAAGAACAGGACTCAGGCACCTTAGATCCGTTTGAGTTGTCAGTAAGAGCATTCTTTAATTGACATCGCTTGGTATTATTTCGTATCAGAGATGATGCAGCCTCAACAATGTATCGTGTGGAACGATAGTTTTTGTTAAGCCTAATCTGAATCACAAAGATGTGTTATGCAAGTACTTGAATAAAGATATTTAATGATATGGTTTGGTTTCTATGCAGTTCGGTTAAAATGCATAATAAACTAATAAGATGAAGCTTGAAGCAAGCACAAGACAGACCTCTTTGTAGTTTGGAAAATCACTACGAAAGGAAACAAACCCAGAAGTATCCGCTCCATTGAAACTGAAAATAGACTTGAAAATAAAACAGGAATTGGAATTCAGTGATGACCAGGGTTTCCTTTTCAAGTTCTTGTAGGAAAAGTAAAACAAATATATAACAGCATGCTTCTCTGAAGTGCCAAATTTTAAAAGAATATAATCCACACCTGATCATCATCACCAACAATAGTTATTTTGTGGTGGGAAGCAAGAACTCTTAGAAAAGTGTATTGCATGGAACTAGTGTCTTGGAACTCATCAATAACAATAGCTTTCCATAAATCCTGACACTCCTTGAAAACTTATTTATAATAAAAAAAAAAGGGTCAGCACAAACAAATGTAACAAGTGAAGAGAGCTTTAGTTACAAGTAGATTTCACAGAATACTGACCTTCAGGAAAATCAGAAAGCAGCTTCACTGAACAGCTAATTAAATCATGATAATCCAGGGCATTACAAGATTGTAATATGTTATTGTACTTCTCAAGAATTTCAGCCTGATTTCAATGCAGGGTAAGATTTAGAACTTGAATGAAAAACTGATAAATATGCATTCATGAGTTTGTGTGTGTGGACTGTGTGCACGCGCGCTCGTGTGTGTGAAACAGCCTTTTATCAGCTTACTCCCATTTCATTGCCCAGTTCACGATACTCTGCATAAGTCCTTCCTGAAGCTTTGGCCTGCAATGTTGCATGACTATCATATATATGACGTTTTTAGCTTGATAACTAATAGCAAGAAGGTAATAGAAGGCCCATATCAATATACAATAAGCATTTCACAAATGCAGCCATTGAGCAATGCAAAATTGGGTCAACATAAGTCCCCAACCACAAAGAAATGAAACGTATGCCAGCCAGCATTCAAGCAGAAGAAGGATAAATTTTATGATATCCAGAGCTAAAATCATAGTACAAAGACTACCCTTTTCCACTAGCAGAAAATAGGTGTCCTCTAAATTAGTCATGGATCCACAATAAAGGAAAGACTTTACATAAAATATATATAGCTACAAAAGTAGTAAAAAATTAGAGCTTTGGGTAAATTCCTGCAAAAAAAGTTTGATCAAATATGTTAATTCATCAAAATAAGAAAATAGAACCAAATATTACATTATGCAAATGAATATTAGGATTCCTAAATTTCAGCAACTATAAATGACTTGTAGGTAAGACTTTCATCTCTTCTTGATCCCCTTGAGTGTTCTATTCATGGCTCTCCAAAGGAAGTTTCTTTAATTGGTATGAATAATGAATAGGGAATCAGGGAGTGGCAGTACTGTTATATCACAGAAGTGAAAGTGTGTTTTCTTTTATCTTTTCACTTTCTTTGTGTCCTCTCTTTCAAGAAGTTGACTTATCTTCCGTTCCACATCTCTTTCTTTTTTAATAGATTTTTTTTCGCACCCGAAAACTTCAATTAAAATCTACTTCACTTGAACACCTTAATTATATTCTACTTGGATTTGGAAAATAAAATGAACAGCTTGATCCAAACAATAGCCCTTGAACATATGAAATTGGACAAATGCAATTTAAAAAATATTAGTAAGTCGTTTCATCCTTTCAGCATTATGTGGCTAAAGGGCAGCCCAGTGCACAAGGCGCCCAGCAGGTGGAATTTAAGGAGGAATAGATGTACGCAGCCTTATACCCACAATCAGAGAGACTGTTTTCAGGATTTGAACCCGTGACCTCCCTATCACATGGTAGTATCCTTACTGCTGCACTAAGGCCCAACCTTTCAGCATTATGTGACTATTTAAATTAAATTTGAATGAAACCACATGATGGTTAAGTGATCACAGAACAAATTCAACAAGGGTCAAATAACATTGTAAACTATGAGGGGCAAACTAATTTATGATCAAACAAGAAGGGATTAAACTATGATTTACCTTTTTAATAAATTGACCATTTAACCTCCTGTTATTAAAAAAAAAAAAAAAAATTGACCATTACAAGCAACCATATTCTAGACATACATGGATTTCCGAAATTCATAGTCCATAATATGTATTAAAAAGTAACTCTTTTCTTAATGGGAAAGACTTTTAAATTTGCAGTATCACTAAACAATGCAAAAACTAAGTGTTACAGAAGTGCTGAAGTACCAGAGTGGTATGACAAATGTACCTAGTTAAGGATTTATGTGTTTATTCTTCCAAATTAAGCATATTCGAACCACAAACAAACTCGTCAACAAACAAACTCTTTGCAAACATGGATTTTAGCATATACTACTTCTGATTCTTAATATAAGATCTCGTTTGTAGTGCAAATTACACTACGAACTTGATCTTATATTAAGGACTAGAGGTGGTAGTTTGTTTAGTACATAGTAAGCACAAAGGGTTAAAGGATGTTAATTTAGCCTTTGAAAATTAAGAAGCACTTTGTCATTCAAAGAGAACAAAAGTTAAAAAATATTTACTGTCAAAAACACCACACCTGAGTCACAAATTTCTGCCATTTCTTTGCCTTATCCTTGAATTGTTGACCAGTTAGACTATTGGACTTTTCACCAATCAACAAAGAACAATCTTTTTGCCCATTCTTTCCATTATCTAATAATCGGATGGCTTCAATAATTGCTTTTCGCTGTTGGCCTTGTCCATAAACTAAGAAATCTGATGTACGACCTAACCTGCAATGTCAGTGGTAATACCATTCTGAAATTATGAGCAAAATATGAATTAAATTGTTGCAGCTGGAAATGATGGTTAGCCTAGAGTCATAGGCATATCATATATGTTCATAAAAACCTCCCGTCTTCAATCCATCCATTAATTATAGTGGATTTCTTCAAATAAATATAGCAAAACCATGGCTATTAGGACTATATGTTATTCAATAGAATATATTGCTTCTGAATGTGTGGCATATGATATGTCTTAAAGTTCAATGTAACTGTCCCTTCTGTCTCAAGGCTGAAACTTATTCAGCAAAGAAAATCTGAGAAAGGATCATCTGATCTTTAATTCCTTAAAATAGAAGAAGCTACGAATACATGAGATCCCAAGCAATAAGTCTTCGGTCTTCCCATGGATCTCATGAACTAAGCAAGTACAAATAACAAAAATAAAAGCTTCATAAATTCATAAAGAGGCTAAAAAAGAAACTACAAATCTAACTTTTTTATATAAAATAATTATTAATAAATAAAAATATGTTTTAAAGAAATTAGGTGCTTGGTTAATTTAAGTAACCGAAGTTGGAGTAAACCAGCCTAATAGGTGCATTAGGCTAGTGCAGTATTGCTGCCTACTCTAAGAGGTGCATCAGGCATCATATTCAAATAATACCATCAAAATTAGGAGAGAAGGGGATAGCGTCACAGATCTGAAGAATGCTCCGAGCCTCTGAACTATTTCCGGCAGCTCTGGTCTTACTGTTATAAGAGACAATTCCCCTCCCCCAATCAAAGCCCAAAAACATAAACACTGATAAATAAATAAAGCTAAATATCTCCCTCATAATTATGGATATGAACTTTGGAGACTCACTAGGAAAAAAGAGGAAACAAGTTAAAGATCAATAAAACAAGGGGGGGAATGCCAACAGAATCAATCACATGAAAATCCGGTGATTCTCCAACACTCAATCTCCTATTAAGCTCTTTAATTGAATGAAATGAGTCACTGTGCATACCGATTCTCTAATTTGGTTGTTAATTTTCAGATTAGCTCATGGACTGTGACGGGCACCATGATGGGTATTTAAGTAGCTAGTGAAATAAAACAAAGCTCTAGTACATTAACAGAACTAGGAGAAACAAATATTCCATAACGTACTAGCAACAGCAACAGAGAACATTAAAGAGAGGACAAAATTAGGAGCCACATACTTTTCAGCATGTGAACGACAAAGCTGCAAGGAAAATGAATGAAATGTGCTGATTGTAAGTTCTTTTGCTATTGCCTTCCCAGCAATGGTTCCAATTCGTTGTCTCATCTCAGAAGCTGCTGCAGTCGTGAATGTCATTGCAAGAATATTTGATGGACCAATTCCCTAAACAATTTTTTTTTTTTTTGGTGCAGAAAATGAAACGCATGAGGAAGGATAAACTGATAAAAAGCATTTAAATGGATAAGGAAGGGAACTTCAGTCAAGAAAACTAGAAAAAGAGGGATACAAGTCAAAGCTGCACTACCTCACTTAGTAGCACCAAAATGCGCCCAACCATTGTGGATGTCTGACCAAATAAATTTAAAAAAAAAAAAAAAGATTTAACTCCACCTCCAATAATAAAAACTAGTACTCAATATATATATATATATATATATAAGGTGTAAAGAAAAGAAAAGGTGAAGACCTTTCCACTTCCAGGACCAGCAACTATTATTAAGGGGGTTGAAATATCAGTGCAAGCAGCTTCTCTTTGACGATCATTTAGGGACTGCAAATATTTGGAGTATTCCTCCGGCATGTTGCCATTTTGCGTACCATTCCGAGAATCTGCATGTTCTTTAGGATCAAAAACAACCAAATGTTTCAATAGGTCACCACTTCTTACACTCTCAATAGCAGAAATAGGACCTGAACTCAGATTTACATCACCATTGATATCATTCTCATTTCGACCTTCCACTTGAAAACTACCATATGGCTCCTGCCCCATTGATTTTGCAGCTGATTTCTGCTGACATATATTGTCAATTTGTGCTAAAATAGATTCATCAAAATCATCATCAAGCAGGCCAGTCATGGGAAAACAATCCCATGATTTGGAATGCTCAGCTTCTGTCCTTGGAGTTTCAAAATCTGATGGACCCAAGCTTTCCGCTGAAACAACGGAAATAGCCATTGTGCTTGCACTTAAGCAGTCAGGCTCTTTCCTTGGAGTTTCAAAATCTGAAAGCCGCAGGCTCTTGGTAGAAACTATGGGAGTAGCCTCTCTTCTTGCACTGAAGCTATCATCGATTCCATCACACAGACTATGGCCATAGCCTATTGCAGTTGGTGTCCTGTTTAAAAATGTGGATTGGGTATTCACCGGCAACTCTGCTAGAGGAACCCTCTCAGTAATGGAAACCAGAGCAGGGCCGTCGACCTTACCTCCATTCGTTATTCTGTAAACAAAAATAAATGTACAATATTAAATAAACTAACATTTGACAATTAAATCGAGCAGGCATAAGCAAATGATTTCATGTAGAAGACAACTACAGCCGAACAGAAAAATGCATACTAAACGTGATTAAGAAAAAAAAGCTCCACAAAAAGATAAGCACCCATTTAAAGAGAAAGCGAAATTTCGTGTATCATTATTCGGACCAAAAATGGAAGATAGCTTTCGTATATCAATCTGAAAAGCAAGACTGAAAATTAATTACTGAGGAAGAGAATCTTGAGGACGGCAGCGGATGGAGGAGTCATCCCGAGCCCTCTTGCGAGCAAGAATTGGCTTCGCAGACCTAAAGATACCAGAAATTTGGGCACTTGGCTGGTCCATGCGAATGGAGCAGCAGGAAGCGGCAACGAAGCATTTAAATTTGTATAGTTTTGTCCCTCTCCTTCTTTCTCATTTTATTTTAAAATCTATATATGCTAAATTATAAAAATCCCCGCACAAGTCGCTTGAATGTAACTCCCTAACATTTCAAAACTTCTATTTAACCCCCCGGCTTTTTTTCTTTAAACCATGAACCCCTTGCTGCCAATTTATTTTTTCTTGTTTATAAAAAAAAATTTCAGGTCAGAAGACATATGACATCCTACATGGCAACCAATATAAGTCAAGTTTTTAATTTTAACTCTAACTCTAAAACTCTATAGTCTGAGGTTGAACTTTTATTTTTATTTTTCTTACCAATGTAAATTTTTAAACATCATTTTTTATTTTCTCATACAAAAAGGCAGTAATATCCCAATTTTTGATTAAGGGAAAATCATGATTATTGTGGATAATTATAAATCTAATTTGAATTATTACATGTTTTATGGCAATATTAATTAATATGTCATAATTATTAGAAAATTGATAGAATGGGATTATTGGCCTTGAGTTGGTGATTAATGGGAAAATTAATTACTAACTATGGGAAAATGAGAAGTGAGATTGAATGGCTAATAGATAGATTAGAGAAGCTAATTGGGGATTTAGTGAGTGAGAGCCAATGAGGAATGGACACATGGCAAGCTCACATGTGGGGAGGGATATGAGAAAAGTCAAAGGTATTTTAAAATATATTTTCTCTTTCTTCTTCCCTATTGGGCGCTGAAATGGTATGGAGGAGGGATAGAATTATCACTTTCTCTCTTTCTTCACTCCTCCTCACTCTCATCTCTCTCGTTCTCTCTCTCCTCCTCTTTGTTGGCGCCATTGTTGCATAAATAAGGGGGGGAAGCTTGCAAAAACGTAAGGGAAATGATCCCAAATACTCAACCTCATTGTATTAATGTTGTTCCTTGCATTAAGAGCTTCATTTTGATGTTTATAGTGTGCCCATTGGTGTTGGTTTATGGCCACATGAAATTTTAGGAAGTGGTGAATCAAGAACTCCCTTTGAGAAAGTTGATAAGATGAGTAAAACCTATCTATCTATCTATATTTTGTGCCAAATGGATTAGCTTGGAAATTCTGGAAATGTGGCTTGAAATTTCAAAAATTAGGGTCTTGTGGTGTTTGAATTGTTGTTGTCATGGATATGATACTTTGAGATGTATCTTGGGTAGATAGAATTTGATTGAAGCTTAAAGTAAGGTTTGGCACATTTGTGTTGGTTTTGTGCATTGGGCAAAAACAGGGCATCTAATTGGGTTGTGATTTTGGTCATTTTGAGGTTACCATTGTGTTCTTTGTGAAAATTTATGTAGAAATAGGCTTGATTGTTAATTTTGGAGCCATTGGCACTTAGGTAGAAAATTGGAAAATCTGTCTTGTGTGAACTCTGTCTGGGCAGTCAGTTTGCATAAGTGTTTTGAATAAACAAATGGTGTTGGAAAATTACGAAACTTTCCAGTCTTAAATTTCACATCCCAAGCTTCAAAATGGATATATATTTTGGGTCATTTCGTTTAGTATTCTAGGAGATATGATTGTCCAAAGTTTGGGATGGAAACAGAACTCTGTTTTGGAGTAGTGTTGATTTTTTGGTGATTCTGTATTTGTGTGATGATTTGAAGTAATGATCCATATTTTTACTAGAAAGAGGACTTAAATACCTTTCATTTGGCTTTGAAATCACCTCGTTTCGATTTTTCTAGAATTAGTTATGAATTTTGGAAGTTCAGCCAAGAATCAGGGAATTTCTTAGCCGCGGCCCAAACCTTTCTGACCTAATTCTGGCCGCGGCCAGTGATCTTTTAATCATATTTTGGCCGCGGCCAACCCCTGTGTTGCAGCGCTTTGAGTTTCGAAAGGAGATCTCTAACCTATTGTTTCCCAACCCTTTAGGGCTTTTATTAGAGGCATTTGTGGCATTTTAAGGGTCAATTATGATAACCAAATTTAAGCGTTATGAAGTAAATTAACTCTTGGAATAGAGTATAATTCTTCATTGTTAATTATGATTCTAGGATTTGACATTTGCTCTACTCGGGAGAGACAGGCGCTAGGACACGCTGGGAAGGACCAAGGTAGTGACTTTTCTCTCATATTGTGTATGATGTTTTGGTATACATAACTTATCATTGAACTTTGTGAACTGTGTGCCATGGTCCATTACGGCGTGAGCACTTCAGCGTGAGCCGTGTAGGGATTGACGCTGGTCATCTCTAGGTCGGCCGTTGAACTGCCATCGTAATCGACATGGATTTTTGTGAATCCAACCCGTGGGGTAGTGTTTGTGAATCCAGCCGTGGGCTATGTGTTGATCTTGTTTGTATGGCTTGTGTTATGAAATGCTTTATATGAATCCCAGCTGTGGTGAAATATATTGTGTGGATTGTTGTGATACAATGCAGCGTGAGCAATTCAACGTGAGCAATCGTAAGGGATGACATGTGTCATACTAACCATTGCCATTGTAATTGCCGTTGTAGTTGCTTGTGTGGATAATGATTTGATTTCATGCCTTCTTGTTGTACATGCTATGATTGATTTGACACTACGGGGATTCCTTAGAATCTCACTCTCCCAAAAACCATGTTTTAGACAGGGCAGAAGGATCAAAGAGAAAGCGGGCGATGAAGAGCAGATAGAGCTCTGATTTAGAAGTATATTTTGGGTTATTGGTTATCATGTATATCATTTGGATTTTTTGGGAAATAATTGTATATAATAGGATTGGTGGTATAGTTTTGTGTAATCCCCAAGTTAAGGGTAATGAATTGTGGGCTTTGTTCCTTTGTAAAACCCTTATTAATCTAAATCCATAGGATTAAAGCTCTTATCAATATGAACAAAATTAAAGAAGAGGATTTAAGCCAAAGGAGTCATCTTCAAGTTCAAAATGGCTCACTTACCTTGATTTCTTCTTTCTCTTTCCTCTACTACCATAGACGTCTAAGAGCTTGGAGAGAGAGGGAATGATGATTATAAGTTTAGATTTTTAGCCTCCCTTAGCCCTTATGGTCGACCTTGAGATTAGAGAAGGAAGAGAAAAGAGTTGAAAATTTAGCTTTTATCCAATGGTCCATGTGATGCCATGTGTCACCATCTTGTGACTTCTTCTATATGCTTGCTCCCATGTGATTCTTCTCTCTTATCTCACTTGGCAATTGGTCATGCCACCTAATCTTTATTTCCTAGTGGAATCCTTCTTCGATTACTGACTAATTGGCTGGTAACTTTCAATAGATTGTGGTTAAAATGGTATTTGGGTGTTTTGGAGGTTACCAATGGGTTCCCTGTCATTTTGAGTGAGTATGAGCTTTATGTGGAGTTTGGGAGCCATTGGGTATGATTTTGACCAATCTGGGAAATTCTGTCAGTTGCTATGATCTGGCAATCTGATAGCCTCACTTGAGTGAGGGAGGAACTCACTCGAGTGCTGCCTTGTGTTTTGTCTTTCTGCTTTGTGTTTCGCCTGGGTTCTCATGAAGGGGGATCGAGTGCACTTCCTTTACCGCGAGTGATGTTGGTGATCACTCGAGTGAGCATGGGATCACTTGAGTGATGGTGTGTGTTCAAAAGTCAAGGTTACTCTCGGGTTGTCACTCGTTGGTTGATGTTTAAGAGTGTGTTCTGACACTCGCAAGTGAAACCATTTCACCTGAGCACTAGGGGGTATGCTCGAGTGAGCTTGTCCCTCTAATGTTGCATGTGATCTCGGGTTGTCACTCTTTATGTTGCACTTTCGGGGACTCGAGTGGATTTAGAGTCATCACCCGAGTGCAAAGTTTTATGCTTGAGTGATGTGAGCACTTTCTGGCTCAAGTAACTGCTCACTGTCAAACACTCATGAGTGAGAACCGTTCTCACTCGAGCATGAGTCTTTCATCACTTGAGTGAGGTCATCTTCACTCAAGTAAGCCAGCAAAAGATCACTGTTTTGCCTTTCAAAAAAAGGGTCTTCAGGGTAGTTCTTCCAACCCTTTAGGCATATGTTTAGGCCTCTATTAGCCACCTAAAGAATCCTAAATGATAACCAACTTAGAGTGTTATGGAAATATGCATTTGGAAAAGAGATTAATTAATTGTCCCTAAATTGGTATAGGATTTGATATCTGTCAGATGTGTGAGCCCACTACGCCAAAGAACGTCAGGAAAAATACAGGTAGTGACTTCTCTCTTATACTTTATGTAAATGTATTTTATGTTTGCCTATCATGCATTGTGTGCTGCTGCTACTGCTTTGAGACGCATTAAGATACATTGTGGAGCTTTATGCCTTGTGAAGCTTTGTGTATTATGGAGCATTATGCCTTGTGATACGTTGTGCTTTGAGATACTTTGTGCTTTGTGATGCTGTTGTATAGTGATTACCGCGGAAGCGGGCATTGTGATTATAGTGAAAGCTGGCATAGAAAATACCGCGAAAGTGGGTAAAGTGTTTGTAGTGTAAGCTGTCATTGTGATTACTGCGAAAGCGGGCATAGTGTATTGTGATACAGTCGTGAGTGCTGTCATCTGTGGCGCGAGCTATGGATCATTGTGTTGCTGATGATGCTGGTGGACATGATAACATTACATGCCTTGTGTTTATATATTGTATGAGTGATTTGCTACTATTGGGATTCTTTAAAATCTCACTCTTTCCAAATGACTGACATTTTCAGACATGGCAAGTGGCTCAAATGGGAAGCGGCCAACCAGGAGTGGTTAGGGCTTTAGGGACATTTTGCATTTTGGATGTTGGTTATCTAGTTGGCTTTTAGGATTATTGTATTATATGAGATGTATATAATAATTTTGGATATGTAATCCCCATTTTGGGAAACCTTTAAACCCATTCTATATATACAAGTAACCCGGGGTTGCCGGGATTTTGGTTACGCACTCTGATATTTATTATGTGATATAACTGCATAGGTAATTCTATTCGGAAGGGAATGTGAGACCAAATGAATCTTGTTTTTTTAAACGTTTTGTTTGAACACCTCATCTCTTGGAGATGAGTGATTATAAATGTGATTTTTGTCTTATTGGTCTCTATTTCACTTAAATTTCATTATCCGGATATAATTACCGTGAGGGGGTTACGAATATGTTCTGAAATTTCTCTTCCCTTATCTCTTAATACTTGGCTGAAAATTGGCCCAAAAAGAAAGAGAAAAATGTGTGGTTAATATTCATTCTTCTTGGTAAAAAGGCTTGTGGTAATTTAACAAAAGCATGGTTAATCTAATTGAGTTGCATTTTCTCTTTCTCCATGGGTTTGCTTTGGCTGAAATTAATGCTCAAAAAAGAGGAAGAAATGTTGATCAATTTTCCTCCTTTAACTTGCCATTTGTCAATATTTTTTAGTTTGAAACTTTGACTTAGTAAAACTCTTCTTTCTTCTTTTCTTCTAGTTTGACCGAATTTAACCCTTATTAAAGGAGGGTTAGTTTGCTTTTTGATCTCATCATTGCCTCCTACTTTTGAAAAGAAAATCTTGGCCCTTCAATTTTTCTTCTAATTTTGACCTCAAGATCAAGTGGCAATTGTCTATTTTACACTTGATTATGGAAATATTAATTCTTATGCCATTAATTGTTTCAATTCTCTTAATTCTTTCTAGACACTACTTCCCTTTTTCTTTGGATCCGGGTTAGATTTTATATCATATTGATATATCCAGAAGGAATCAGGTATTTTCTTTCAACTAGTTCACACCAAAATTCATATTCTATTCTTAGTGCAGTTTCTAAAATTCACTCTATTTTTCATTCATTCCTAGGACTCTTACAAAAATAGGTTTAATAGTCTACTTTATTTAGGCTTACTCTTTAGCCTTTAGTCCCAAAATTGGAGGTATTACAGATTGCATGGACCTATATCTCAACAATGTACCTATCACTACTTTTACCTTCATCTTTTTCCAAACACACTATATACATTTGTTTTTTACCAAATATAATATATATACCTTGTGGAAGCACTTGCAAAATGTTTACAGAATCCTCTCGTTAGACAAGCTTTTCAATTTGTTGCTTCTTGGCACAAAACACCAAAAAAAGTGTTATATATTATGTGTTATATTTTCTTTCTCTTGAGAAAATGAACAATTAATGACAGATCAAAGTTGCGTGTAAGGAATGACAACTACCTTTCCAAATTTGATAAGATGATAATGTAATTAATTAATTAATACATGTATAGATTAAAAAGGGGGAAGGAAACAACTATGTAAAATGCGGTTTATGATAAGTTGATAACTAATTCATAATATAAATAGGAAATAATAATTACTAACCCAAAACATGAAATAATATATTATAATTACAATGTTGGTTGGTCAAGATACATAATCATATCCAAAGATATTGTTGTATCATATCAATTATGTGATATAGACCTATAAAAGAAGAGAAAACAATGATAGATAAATTTCCTTATATAATGATAATTTCAAAATGTAACAAAAAAATTCAACAATCTAAACCAGTGGATCACAAATAGTGATCTAAAAGATTAATTGAATTTATCTAAGAAATGGTTCAAGGGGATCCTATTACAACAATCTTCTAATCCATTTACTTAGCCATAATAAACCAATCAAACGTCTACTATAGTAGAAAAGGAACAATGTTTAACAAAATGTTACAATAGTAAGAAAAAAGTTTTGAACCCAACTTGTAAAACACAACCCATGGTAGAAAAGGGTCTAACTAAAAAAATTAAAAACCCTATTATGGTTATCAAAGAGCTCTTGTTACAATATACAAATTAACCACGATAGAAAATAATGAAACTTAACTTCAAAGTGTCTATCATGGTTAAAAGAAATAAACTCATCTTTCAATACTTATTCATGATTGAAAAGTGTCAGACTAACTATTTGAAAGCTATCATAGATAATAAAAATGTACTAAATCAATACATTTAAAACAATATGAGAATAGACACAACTGCTCTAACATTATTATAGATATCGACCCATAATCAATAGCACAAGTTAACAAGCGACCCTTGTGCTTCTTGAAACCCAGAATATCAAATTCTATCATAAACCCATGATGCAAATAATTCCAAACAAGATCCCATCACCAATCATATCATCAACATATCAAAATTATCAACAGTGGATCGACTATTTCAAACGCATGCAACTCCTAGAGACCTTTGACCTTTTATTAGCACACATTCCTAGTAATAGTTTATATCAAAAGTTATAAGTCAAAGGTCAACAATAAGAGTGCATGGGCCCTAATGTGGCAATATACAAACCATCATCATGTAAATCAAAAGAAGGATATACAAGATTAACAATGTAGTTATGCCTTTAATGCCTTCCCTAACAGACCAGCTTTAATTTGTCATCTAAAAATGTTAAGAGCAATAAGGTGATACAAAAGCTGAGTAACCAGCAATCCAACTCATTATAAATTTCAATATGTGCTCATAAGATGTCAAGAAGGACAATTACAAAAATCATATATATTAATATAGCCTTTTTAAAGTCCAAGCTGTAGGAAAAAAACCAAGGTTTAATCTCTAACCATCCTTATACCCTCCTTTTATCCTCTAATTAAACATATGTGCTAAGTTATCCATCAATGTAACTACCCACTCAATATAATACAATAAATTTTGAGATTTGAGGCTAAAGAATAAGTCTGAAATAAGTGGACTACTAAGCCCCGATATAGCATGAGCCCAAATTTATTCCCTAATGATTCTTATATCTTTGGGGATTAAAGAAAGTAAAATGGTGAATTTTGGAGAATCCGATGTGAATTGTGGTTTGAATGTGTTATGAGCTGTGCCGAAATCCTATATTTAAGTTCAATAGTGGATTAACATCTAAATTGACTTAAAATAGAGAGAGGGCGTATTTTGTGGAGAAATGAGAAGAATAGCTGTGTTTGGTGGTGATTCAGAAGAATTACCATAATCAGGGGCAAAATGGTAAAGTTACTAATCAATTGGTCAGTTACCGAAGAGGAAACTCATTAGTAACTTCAAGATCAATGGTTAGGAATGATTTTTGCAAGAGATTAAAGGGTGGAATCATGTGTGTGTGCGCCTATGTGAACTCATGAGAGATGTGATAAGGGTGTGATACATGGCACTTTTTGGACCATTGGATCTTGGTCAATTTGTCAAAGCTTTCCCTCTCTCTTCTCCTTCTCTTTAGGTCAGCCAAATGGCCTTTCATGCTCAAAAATCTGATTCCATTCTCTCTCTCCAAAGCTTCCATGGCCGTTCAAAGCAATAGAAGAAAGAGAAAAAGAAAGGTAAGGTTTTGGCTTGTGTAATGTTCTCTAATGCTTAAACACTCTTCTTTAATGTTGTTCATAGTGATGATAGCTTCATCTCTATAGTTTTAGATTTTTGAAATAAGGTGTTTGAGAGCTTGAGGAATCTTGAAGTTGGAGGAATCAAAGAATTGGTTTGAGGAAGAGGAAGAGTTGAGTGATAGCTTCTCTTTGACTTAAGTTTTGTGGTTATTGGTTGAGTTTTGAGAATTGTGAATTTTGCCTTGATTTTGGTATATTTGTGAAATGGAGAATTGGTTTATGTGTTGTGGTCACAATGGTGTCATATTGTGTTTTGATGCCACTGGAATTGGTTTTGAAATTGAATGGAAAAAGTTGCAATGTTGAGGTTTTTGTTATGAAATTGTGTTGACATGTTAGGGCCATTGTGTAAAATGGCAATGTGAGTTGAATTTGATTGATTTGGTATTTCTAAAGGATTCCTTGTGAAATTTTGTGTGGGAATGGAGTTTGATGTGAAAATTGAACTATTGGAAGTCATTGTACAAAATCTAGAAATTCCAGTTTTAGCTAAGTGTAAAATGATGTGCAAGTGACCAACTTTGCATGGTATTTTGATATAGCAAATGATATTGAATTGAAGTGAAACTTTGTAGATTTGTAGTTCACATTGCAAACTTTCCATTAATATAAAGTTTGAGTCATTCTGAGTTATGTGGACCAAGTTATGGTCGTTGGAAAATGCGCCAAGGGATAGTTCTATGGTTGGCAACTGCCCAAGGGGCTGCCCACGACCCAAAACCTTCTGACCTGCTTCTGGTTGTGGCCCAAGAAGGGCTGGCTGTGGCCTATGAGTTTCTGACCATCTGTTGGCTGCTGCCCAAGGTGGGGCTAGCTGCGGCCAACCTTTGAAAAATGATATTTTGAGGTTTTGAAAGATGGTCTTTAGTTAAGTTTCTCCCAACCCTTTAGGCATGTGTTTGAGCTTTGAGTAGTCACCTAAAGGTCGTGGATATAACCAACTTTAAGTGTTATGAAAGTAAGGATTTAGAGTAGAAATTAACCCTATGTCCTTGATTTGGTTATAGGGTTTGTAATTTGCCCTGATCGTGAGTAGCGGTGCTGGAGCATACATGGAAAGAACAAGGGTAGGGAACTTACATCTCCTGTATGTATTTGATATTTGTGTTGGTGTATTGATGCATATTATTGCTTTGCTTGATTATGTGAAACATATATGAATGATTGAGGCTCTGTTTTAATTTATGCTATGGCCATAAGTGTGTTGTTTGAAATGTTGAGCTTGCAAATTTGTTATTGTGTGAGCATGAGTTAGTATAAAGCAAGCATGTCATGCATTAAACATTTATTTTGCATGCATATTGGTACTATTTTCCTACTGAGATTCTCTCAAATCTCACCCTCCCCTACCAATAATTTAGATAGGACAAGTGGCTCGAGGAGGGAGTAAGCAACCAAGGGCGGCGAGGACTCCTTCGGGGTGCGGATTTGGTAGTTGGGTTATCAATTGTGGGTTGGAATAACTGTATATGTTTTGGATGTATATTTGGTTATTGATGTGTATCTGTTCGAATGCGTATTTTTGGATATGTATTTGAAAAGGAAATTGTGTAATCCCCTGATTGGGGAATTGTAATGGGCTAATGTGCCTTATATATACCCTTTAGTAAAGATATGAAACTCAGGGTTGTCGGAAATTATGTTGTGCACTCTAATATTTATATGAATGTGATTTGTCTTTATGAAGTAATTATTATTTGAAATGTGAATGTGAGACCAAATGTAATAGATTTCGAAAGGTATTTGTGAAAACTCTATCGTAAAGACGAGATATTAAATGAATTTTGTTTATCCGTTAGTCTCTAATTCATTTTAATCGCATATTTTCAAATAATAATTACGGAGGGGGTTACACTCAACAAGCTATCCAATCAAGTGATATATACCATCCAAATTCCACAGCGGATAAGACATAACCATGGGTTCCCACTCTAGCCCAACTATTGGAGTTTTATAGGCAAATTAGGCCAAACATTGTACAGATGGTGATCCCACCGCCTTATATCTTCTACAAAAGAATTCACCCCCTAATATTCTCTATTATATACCTTCTTCATCATCTTCCATCCATCACTTAAGGATAATGAGGTTAAAGCAACACATGCTCAATCAATATAACCAAATTAATTATAATTCTAACATGTCCTATGCTTGTATGAACTCTTTCAAATTTTGTAAGTCACAACAATAAGTCCCATAAGACAAAGTTTCATAAACCATGTGTATCATCATCATATTTCAGAGAATTTCATATACAACTCATCACTCATATTACGAAAAATCTACTTACAAACATTATACTAGCATGTATAACAAGTGGCAAGTATTTACCTCTCATCAAGTAAGGAGAAATTAGCAATGCAATTGAGCCTTATGATCAGGTCACCAAAACACAATCAATCTATACAATCAAATATCACTACGCATTAGTTTACAAACTAATTAAGTAATCATAAACAACAATTAGAAGCTTTAAGTTCCTCTAGAAACCCAACCTCTTACTAGAAGTCACGATTAATCAATGGAACTCTAAATTTAGTGTCTTAATAATTCAACTAACTCATCTAAACCAACAATTTACCTCCAACTACTCAAATCAATCAAAATCCCTAACTTCACATTTAGGGGTCCACCTCAAGACATCCATTTACATAAATCAAACTTAAACAACAATATAAAAGGATTAAAACTCAAATCTAACTTATATTAATATAACCCAATCATCAACCTCATTTCCAATAATCAAATTATCAATATCAACTCAAAAACTAATTTAAAAATCAAACCCTAACTCAAATCTTAATACAAACTAAAATCCAATTAAACATCTAACATAGTCCCAATAGTCCATTTAAACTTATTTGGTTAAACCTCAACACATTTCAAAATCATCAAGCCTACCAAAGAAAACTCAACCAAATCTAAAAAATCAAGAGGATAAGGTAGAAATCAAGTCTAGATAACTTATTCTATTGTTATGAAACTTGAATCTACTGCTAAATGATTGCAAAATTGATGCCCTAGCAAATCTCAAGCATTTTCTCCCTCATTTTCCTCTATTTTATGAGCACTCAAGTTCTTAATTTATAAGAATCTGAGACATTACCACTTGCACACTAATTTGTGCTTCTAAGATGTTACACCCACTGTCACCACTACCTAAGTGCTGGCTTTAAGTGTCTAGCCGGTAGTGTCATTTGCCTTAACTACCACTTGGGCACTGATATGAGGGCTCAGACAGTAGAACACCTCTTTATATTTTTCTAACTTTCTCATATCTTATTCCAATATTTCCATCCCTAAATATCTGTAACCTTAAATACAATAATTATCCTACTCTAAAACTCCATTTACCTTGTAAGAATCAAATCCTAACACCTTACTTAAGACATAATCCATCATGATTAATCACCTATTTCCTCAATTTTTTTACACAAAACATCATTTAATTACTCTAAACCTTGGGATCAAAATTTAGGATGTTATAAAACCGATCCTAATGATACAACTATTCTTTCAACATTTACACCAACGTCAGAAAAGTATTGTAAATATCAATTCATTACTATAATTCCAAAACTTTATTACCTTCAACATTTATGTATTTTTACATGATTACCAGATAAGCAATTTGCTCAAGTACTAAAGGTCTTATGCATGCTTTCAGCACTTTTTGTCATTATTATACAAATGACTTGATTTACTTTGTTAGATGGAATATATCTTAACTATTCAAGATCAATACTCCTATTCAAGTCTACCAACTTATTTAATAAAGCCTCTAGATATTAAAAGAAAAGTATTTTCATTGGAAATAATAATAACAATACTCAAAAAGTTTAGAATTACTATGCAAATTGATTAATGTATAAAACAAAATTATATTGAACTTGTATTCTTTAACAACTTATATTGTCAAACCCCTTAACATTTCGATATTCGCATAGTATTAAGCACGTAGTTCTGTAAGGCATACAGAAATAGCGGAAACATACTGACATTAAGTACTTGTTTACAATACAGGAAATTCCACATATTGTTTGAAAATATATACAAAGTGTTCAAAAGAACCAAAAGTACAGTTTTAAATAACTAACAACAGCTTCCGCCTACACCCGGACCCTATTCATCGGTAACTACTACCTTGCCCCTTGAGTCGCTCGCTTAAGCTATAATGTTAGTATTGTTGAAAAAAAGGTTAAATTCGAGCGAATCTCAGTAGCAATATGCATTTCAGACATACAAAATGTGAAAATAAATATGCCATACACCATGTTATGTAAAATAATAGAATGTTGTGTGCACACTATCCAAGGCCCAATGACCTGGCTTAACTCTGTGCCAACCTTGGCTTAACCTTACGCCTCTGTTGGGGTCCCAACCCATAACTAAGCTAATATGCGTGTCCAAGATACTGTGCTTATGTAGTGCCCGGAATTTGAAAAATATGGAGCCGCCACCAAAATTTGAAAAAAGATAATTTTGGAAAACCTTTTTTGAAAGTGAAACCAGTCTACAAAAATCATTTAAGGTTTAGGAGTCGATTGTGTATGGGGAAGGTGTTAGGCACCCCACAACACCCATTCACAAGAATGATTACCCTAAGTTAATTATTTAAAAATATTATGGCCTTTAATTTTATTATAATTATCCAAAAAAAAAGAATATTTACAAAAGTAAATGAAATGAAAAACTAAAGAAGAAAGAAAAAGAAACATTTATTTACAAAAATAAAATAAGGATAAATATATTTATTTACAAAATTGGACTTGACCTAAGAAGAAAGCCTAAGGTCTACGTACCCTTTAGAGGGATCAAAGCCCACGTAGTTCGGGGGTACAAAAGCGTGTCACTTGGTTGATGTTTTTTAGAAAATGTTTATTTAATTTATTTGAGAAAAATATTTTTTTGGGTTTGTGTTTTTTATTTTTTTTTCAAAAGGTATTTTCTTTATTTTCTTGTAAAAGAGAGTTTTTCCATTTTATTTTCATTTATCAAAATGTGTCAAAATATTTTTTCTTTTTTTGAAAGAGGACCTAAGAAAGGGATAAAGAAAAAAGAAGAAGAAAAGTAGCACAAGTTAAATAAAAAGGAAGTCAAAGATGAGGAGATTTATGCATACCTTTTATCCTTTGAACCTGCTACAACAAGAGATAGGGTGATAGAATCATATAATAAACAAGAGGCAAGTACAATCACATTATCTATATTTATTAAGTATGACACCTAGTATCATAAAAAAACAAGACAGCACATACCTCTTGCCTAAATGCAACACGTCCAGCAATAATATATGAGATAGTTCAATCAGACAATAGAAAACCACTCCGCAAGACCACAATGTCCAGTGAGTGCAAAGTAAAGTAATGTAATGTGTATTTGATAAGGTCATAGTGCATGAATGATGAGGTAAACATGAACAAAGATATATTAGATGAGAAAAAGACGAGATGAGGTAAGCATGAACAAAGGTATATTGGATGAGAAAAAGACGAGCAAAGTCACAGTGAATCAAGTTACGCGGTGAAAGTAATAAGATCCCATGTATCATTAGAAATAAAAGAAAAGGATAAAAACTCAGCCACATACCTTATCTCCTTGTATCATTAGAAATAAGATCCCATGTATCATTAGAAAGTAATAAGATCCAAAATTTTTGTGTCTTGCTTCAACCTTTGCTCCCCTATTTATAGTCTCAAGATAAGGTTTTCTTCATAAATGCTCCTTCTGTAACCCCCTGCCGTAATTAATATCCGGATTATGGGATTAATGTGAAATAGAGACCAATATGTCAAAACAACACTTATAAACCCATCAACCAGACGGGGTTTTCACAAACACATTTCGAAATCATTTAAAACACGATCTCATATTTCACTCCGAATATAATTACTATGCGAAGATAAATTACATTTATACAATTATCAGAGTACGCGATATAAATTCCCGACAATTCCGGGATCATATCTTCGCTCAATAATCATAAGGCATAATAGCCCATACAACTCATTCAATAGGGATTACACAACTTATCCAAATACATTCTCAAGTATTGATCCATATAAACAAATACATAATCCCATTTACACAATGATAACCAACTACTAAGCTCTCACCCAAAACGAGTCCTCTTCGTCCTTGGATGCTTGCTTCATCCTCAATCTTCCTTCCCTGCCTAAATTGTTGATAGGGGAGGGTGAGATTCTGGGGAATCTCAGTAGGAAACAGATACCAATATGCATGCAAGATAAGTATTTAATGCATGACATGCTTGCATCACAATAACACATGTTCACATAATGATATATCCGCATGCTCAATGTTCACACAACATACTCATGGCCATAGTATAAATAGAACAGAGCTACAATCATTCTCATATGTCTCGCATAATCACGCAAAGCAATAACATGCATCAATACACAAATACAATTATCAATACATGCAGGAGAGGTAAGTTCCCTACCCTCTTTCCACGTAAGCTCCAGCTCCGGCTGCTCACGATCAGGGAAATCATCAAGTCCTATAACCAAAACCAAGGATATAGGATTAATCCCTTTTCCAATTCCTTTACTTTTAGATACTCAAGTTGGTTATCATTATTGCCCTTTAAGTGCCCTCAAACACCTTAATCCATAGCTCTAAAGGGTTGGAAGACTATCCCCAAGGATCCCCTTTTGAACACTCAAACTTGATATTTTTCACTGTCTCACTCGAGCACAAATACGGACATCACTCGAGCACAAATGCTCTCACTCGAGCATTGGTACGGACAACACCCGAGCACAAGAGAAAGTGAGACAGAAAGCACATGCCCGAGAGCACAAACCCACTCCAGAAGCACAAGCTCACTCGAAGCACAAGGGGCTCACACGAGCACGCTGCCCATACCCGCGAGCACAAGAGAAAGTGAGACCGCGAGTGAGCACCCGAGAGCACCCAACGCTCTCCAAGTACTGGATCACTCGAGCACCCCACACTCACCCGCGAGCACACACGCGAGCACACACCTCTCACCCGCGAGCACACACGGCTCACTCGAGCAGATGCCCACCACCCGCGAGTGAGAAGGCACACTTCTTGCACCTTGCCCGCGAGTGAAGACCAGAAAGCAACCCTTCACTCTGGACTCCCACTATCACTCGAGCAGGCCATGCTCACTCGAGCATGTTCTTCGCTCACTCGAGCACAAAGCGATGTGCTCGAGCAGCGTTAATGAAAACCCAGGCGCACTCGCAGCAAAACAAAGGAAAACTCACATCACTCGAGCAGGATCTTCCTCACTCGAGCAACATTCATCCCTCACTCGAGCACACCCCTGTCTGCTCGAGTGAATCTATCAGATTCCAGGAAAACGCAGCAAACATACCACATTCCCCTAACTCTTGCCCAATTGATCCCAATGGACCCAAAACCTCTACCAAAGCTACTCCCACACAAAATCACTCACTGAATCCAATGGAATCAACAGAATTACCAAAATTCCATTCCATTAACAAGCTTTGGTCTAGGGCAATATAATCATCAATTCTCTAAATCAACAACCTCACACATTTCAATCCCAAACCCATTCTATCTATTCAAAACTCATACCAATATATCATTTCCAATGCCATATCATGCCAAACTACCCATTACCCATATTTTCGAAATTAGGGCAATAATTCCAGAAATTCATAACATAATCATTTGGCATGAAACATAGATAGAAGGATTGGTTTCACATACCTTATCCACTTTCTCAAAGACACTCTTTGATTCTCCAAGCTTCATATTTTCGTGATCCTCAAATCACCACCAATGGAGAAGCTACAACCACCACAATGAAGCTCTCAACTCAAGGATTAACATTAGAGAAGAGAGTTTGAGCTAATGAGGCCATTTGCTTACCTCAATATTCCATTTTTCCTTTCTCTTTCCCAAGCACCTTCAGCGAAAATGGAGGAAGGAAGAGAAGAGAGAGAAAACGAGAGAGAGAGAGAAGAGAGGAGATGGAGATGATGGTGATGTGTCTCTTGTCTCATCCAAGGGCTCACCACATGCCACTTGTCACCATCTCATTCCAACTCTCATGGGCTCACATGCACACACATACACATGATTATGCCCCTTGATCCACTACACAATCAATCCTAGCCATTGATCATTTTAATCACACATCTCATTTTCTCTTAGCTAGTAATTAATTTCTCTATTAATCACTAACTAATTCCCAACAATTTCACTCTTTCAATTTCCAATAATTATGGCTTATTAATTATTATTGCCATAAAACACATAATTATTCTCAATAATTATCATTAGTCCTTAGTCGAAAATCGGGATGTTACACCTTCTTTTTTATTTTTTATTTTTTATTTTTTTTTGCATTTTATGTTAAGAACTACCTAACTTGACCCAATCATCATCAATGGAGATTTTTTTAAATTTTCTATTGATAAAACTTCCTAGCTTGACCTAATCACTATTAGTGGAGATTTTTTTGTTTTTAATTTTTTTTATTATTCTCCCCACAAGTAATTTCCTAATTTAAACCTATTAACATAAATGAGATTTTTTTTTTATTTTTCGTTTTTTTATTTATTATTTTCCCTTAATGAATGACAATGCCAATCACATCAATAAGGAGATTTATTTTAATTTTCGTTTTTTTATATTTTTTTCCTTTCAATGATAATTGCCAATTTGGACACCAATCATCATCAATAGGAGGATTTTATTTTTTTTTCTTTTTCTTCTTTTTTTTTTATTTTTCTTTCATTCAATGATGATTGCCAATTTGGACACCAATCATCATCAATTATTTTTGTATTTTTGAGTGGGGCCCAGACAAAATAGGGTGTTCATAGCTTATGTTACAAAAGATGACTTACACAAACATACAATAATCACATAGTGCATGAAAGAAAGGGCTACTACCTGACTCCCTTTTCGGTTCCTCGATCTATCCTAAACTTTGGTTTCGACTCGAGAAATTTTCAGTTCTTATAAAAATTAGAGTTGCAAGTAACTGATTATTACTTTTACTATTACTACCTCTAAATCAAATTTTACTGGTTATCTAGTGTAATTATAACAGTTTATGTAAGGTACAATTCTGCACAATGCAGTTTCACTATTTCCAGAAACTAGCAGATTTTAAGTTAACTTTGAAAAAATCATAAATAATTCTAGAAAATTCCAAAATGACTAATTCTGAAGCCTATGTGAAGCTCTTTAAGTATATTTTTATGAAAAAAAATACCCAAATCTAGTTACTGTTATCACATTTTCCCTAGAAATTTGTAAAACCTCCCCTGTTCTAGATTACATTCCAGAAACAGGGTACAATTTCAAAAATCCATATCTTTTAGTATGCAAGTTGAAAAATTATGAACAACCTATCCAATTAAAGCTCTACAACTCTACTTTAATCTTGGAACATTTCATATCATTTGGACTAGGTTTGGCCAATGAAATTTACTGTACATTACACTACCTCCAGAGAAACAAGCAAACAATATGTACTTTGAACTTCTAAAAATTCCAGATTTGCATACAATCATCCAAAAATTATGAACACACGTATTCCTACATAATTTTCCCTTGTAAATCCAATGGAACCATCAAAATTACAAAATTCCAACTCCTTCCTATAGTTCTGCATCAGAACGAAATTTGGGTTCTTAAGAGGAAAAGTGTGTTTTCTTGATTTCTCTTGATTAATCACTTCTTTTTCACTTATAATCACAAGATTAACTACTTAAATACTAAACAAACATGATCCATAGAAATTTTGGCAGCATAACATTTTACGGTTCATCATCCCAAATTTACAAACTAAGGAAAAAAACAAGCCAAATTCCACAACCACACATCTTATAGCACAAGAGGATCAAATTCATGAGATTACCTCTTGATTTCTTGGCTTTCTCTCTCTAGGATTCCACTGTTCATTCTCTCTTCCCTCTTGATTTTTCTTGCTAAACATGATTTCCAAGATGAAGAAGAGGTTCTATATGAATTAGAAGGCTTAAACACAAGGATTTCATAATCTTACCTTGGATTTTTGTCTTCTTGAACCCTCTTGAACTTTCTTGTTCTTGAAGCTCTCTCTCACTCTCTTTGTCTTCTTTGTTTGGACGAAAATGAAAGCTAGGAAAGAGATGAGAAGCTTTTAAAATATCACTTCATCTCTCTTAGAAATATATTATTTTAAGGTAATTTGCACATGTGCTCTTACTTGGGCTTATCTCTATGTAACTTGTCATAATTATTCCCCTTGCTTCTTGACTAATTTCTTCCCTTCTCTTTAGCCCAAAAAGATGCCATGGAGGGGTTCCAAATGAACCAAATGGGCCTCTTCAATTGCCTCTTGAAGTTACCATGTACTTAGCCCTTTAATTACCACTTGTCTTTGACTTTTCAAACTCTCCTTTTTGCTTCATCTTTTTTATTTGGCTTAAAATAATGAGACATGGCGCCATTAGCTATCAAGTATTATTATTTCCTCCTAATTTCTCTTTTTAGGCGAAAATATTAAGGAGAAAGGAGAATAATAATTGCCTCTTGCATTATCACAATTCTTCTCTTCAAATAATTAATTAATGCTCCTTTTTATTCTTTGACTTTTCAACTCAATTTACTTGGCCACCATTGTTCCAATAGAAAAGACTTGAGGTGCACAATAGAAAAGACTTTTGGAGTGTACAAATTTAAATTAGAGTTTGATATAATTTTATTTAAAATTGTACCATTGCCAAATTTTCAAATTTAATTTTTGAGAAAATTGTGAAAAAATCCCTTCGTGTGTAGATATCTTTCCAGGTTTCATTTGGCAATTAAGTTGCCAATGAGGGTTTTTTTCACAATTATCCCTTCATTTTTTCATTTTTCATAATTTTTGCAATTTTTTCTCTTAAATAATAGAAAAGTCACTTATGCAAAAGCCAAACCAAACATCATTCACTTTTACATAATATATATGAAACTAAGGCAGATTTTTATGTGAAGAGTGTGCAAAGAACTGTTTTATGCCTTTTGCCGTGTATTTTTTTGGTAAGGTCTCTATTGGTTTGAAGATTACAATTATCGAACCCAATTATGTCCCCGGAGAAAAGAAAGATTTGTGAGTGATGAGTGTGCAAAGAACTGTTATCAAGATGGGTTAGCGGCATCAAAATTTTGAGTATGTGTCTTATGGTAACACTATCGCCATTGGATGGTTTGGATCAATTTATCACCAAGAATGCTACTTTAACAAATGCAGATATCTTCCCATGTCCCATTTGGCAATTAAGTTACCAATGAGTTCTTTTTCCACAATTAGTCCTTCATTTTTTCATTTTTCATAATTTTTTCAATTTTTTTCTCTTAATTAATACAAAAGTCACTTATACAAAAGTTAAACTAAACATTATTCACTTTTATATAAGTTACTTTAAGTTACTTATCCAATAGCTAATCCAAACACTCATCATTTTACCCAATCTAACTTTTTTTCAATTTTAAGATTCCATAAGTTTAAGTAAAAATAAGTTACTTATCCAATCGTCAAAACAAACACACCCAATATATTTCTACTGAGATTCCTTGGAATCTCACCCCTTTTTCTAAATTAAAGTGTCTCAGCGGGTACTAGCAGATCGAAAGGAAAGGACGTAGATAAGGGAAAATGACGGACACATTTCTCGAGACAAAGTTCATGGTTATATAAAGTCTATCTTTGGAATATTTTGGACATTCTGTACATATTTGTAAATATTTTCGTATTCTACTCTGTAAATGATTGTCTGCAAACGAACATTATTTTCAGTATAACAATACTTTTCTTAAGGACTGGTTCATTATTTCCCTGCGCATATCAAAATAGAAACGAGTGTTGACACTGGCTATACTCTTTTTTTAAGGCAACTTTGGTTTTAGAGGACATTCATATATTCTCAAGAACAAGTGTGGTATGGTTGGAAACTTTACGTTATTTTTTATGGTGTTACGGAGTAGGGAGGATGTCTTCTCAAGAGCTAGGGTGAGTGAATATTTATTTTTGATAAGCCATTTTATTTGTTGTGTTTTCGGCAATCCACATATTTTTTTTTTGGTATAAACCATCCGGTATCTGGGGGGTATTCTGGGTTCATTGCCCGCCCTCCAACTAATCCGGACCCCAACTGAGTAGCCCTTACGGGGGTGGGTCGGTACCGATGGGACAACCTCTTTGAGGCTGCGTTAATTATCGCTTTCTGTCACCCCTCAGGATTCGAAACCTCGTCCTGAGGAATGCCGGCCGTAGTCCCCTCCAACTCGACTGAGTGCCCATTGGTGGCAATGCACATATTTTGATTCAGTTGTTTCCCGTATTTCCCAAGAAATGTAGTTTTATGTGATTTGTTGCAACTATTTCACGGTAAACCTGTTGGACATTATAAATCACTTATTTCTATTTCACCAAATATCCAGGTCCTTTTTTTATTATGCTCTCACTGGTGAGTGATGATGTTTCAAGAGCATGAAAGTTGATGGAGATTTAGTGTGTGTTTGGATTGAAAAAAAAAAAGCTTATGCATTGAAACCATGATTTTAAAACTTATCACTCAAATAAAAAAAATGGATAAGTCCGTTTTGAATCAAAACTATGGTTTTGGTATAAACTAAATTTTTCCAATTTTGTGGACCGTTGGGGTAATAATTGTCACTTTCTCTCCTGTACCTTTTCTCTTTCCCTTCAGCGTTTTCTCTCAATGTTCAAATCAAGCCTCCCCGTGACCTCCCTTTTTGTCTCAATTCTCAGCGTTTTCTGTTCCAGATCAACTTCCAGATCCGAAGACGGTGGTTCAAGGTCGGCGGATCCCCTATCCCTTTTGTCTTTCCTTTTTTCGCATCTTCCCATGACTCTCTCAAGTTCGATAGATAGAAAAGGAGAGCCGCAAGTTCACTGTGGATCCATCTTCTTTGTCGGGCCGTGAGAGAAACCCAGAGAGTAAGGCACAGAGAGAGAGAGAGGCGTTTTGATTCAACATCTTCAACAGAAGGATGAGAGGAGACTATGGAGGTGATCGAACCGAGGGCCAAAGGCTCCGTCATTGTTGCTACTTCTTCTTCTAGCAAGATCAACGGATTTATAAGGAGAATGAACCAAAGGAGCTTGATGCAATTTCTGGCAGAGAGGAACCAGACAGGTTTGGAGCAAGGAGAAGAGAAGGGCTGTGAACTGAACTATTCATTATCACTTCAGCCAATAAGGAGTCAGAGGAGAGAAGAGTAACATTAATCACTGCATCGTTGTTCTTCATCTTGATTGGGGTGAGCATTCAGTTTTTCAGATCAGTTTTCACCGAAAACTGAAATAATAAAAAACTGAATAAAATCAATTTAAAAGATTGAACCGAAACTGATTATCTGAAATATTTTGATTCGGTTCGTTAATAATTAAATTAATCGATTTTTTTATTTATTATTTAAAAAATAAAATATATATAATTAAATTTTTAAAAAATATTATGTTTTATTCTTAAGGTTAGATTTAAGGTAAAATATATAAAATAAAATAATTAGATTTAAAATATCTATAGATTTTATCTAATATTATTAAAAATTTACACCAATTTAATTATAAAAACATGCATTTATCAAATAGTATATATTAAATATAAATATATGATACATATTTTGGTTTTTCGGTTTTAACCGAAGTATTTTTCTAATAACCGAACCGAAACAGAACACCGAAGTTTTAAAATAATAAAAACCAAAATTTTACCAAAAATTGAATTAACCAAACTAAAAAAACCAAATTGAATTCGGTTTGGTTCAGTTTTCGGTTTCGATTTTAATTTGCTCACCCCTATATCTTGGGTTGTTTTTCATATCTTTATTTAATTTCCCTTTGATTTACATCTTGCTATTGAATCAGGATGTTGCTTAGATGATTTTGGTGTTAATTATGAATAGCTAGTCAATTTGCATTAGGAATATTTCAAACCATCTCAAAGATTGAGACTTGTTATTACACTTTTGTTAGTTATTAATGATAATTATGTGTTAATTTTATTTTATACTTAATGCTTCTATGTGACTGGCCATCACTTAGATTGATTTGTTTAGTTAAATTAAGCTTGAGAAAGTTAATTTAATTGTAGAATTTAAGTAAAATTATATTAGAATTGAAGTTTATAGATACATATTTGTATTTTTTTTTTAAAAAAATCTATATGGGTATAAACAAGTGCTAGTTAAAATTTGTCAGTTTTATCACAAAAACATCACTCTTATCTATTTAAAATTCCATTTTTTAGCCACTAAACGTTTAACTACAGAATAAATATGTATTTCAATGCAAAAGATATTATTTTAGGTACTTATTATTTATATTTGGCAAAAAAAAAAAAGGTACTTATTATTTATAAATGATTTTTTATTATACAATTTATTAATATATATATATATGTATATGTATATGTATATGTATATGTATATGTATATGTATATGTATATGTATATGTTTGATCTTATTTTTTATGTTAGATAATTGGCTAATGTTATAATTTTAAATTTTTTTGACACATTTCTTTTATTTTTTGTATTAATTATCAAATTTAATGTTAAATAATACTTAAAACATAATATTATCCTTTATATGTAATTATCACAAAAATTTATGTCCTTTTTAGTAATTTGACCATAAAAAAAGTGCTTCTGACATAGTATCCAAACACTATCATTTTATTAAAATCATTTTTTTCCATAATCTATTATGTTTATAATCTATTTTCTAAAATTACTTTTCCTCCAAAAGTTATTCTTCAAAAACTAATCCAAATACATTCAAAATTGCGCAATCTCTTTCAAATAAAGTTCAATGTTTAAATTCTATTATCCTTACAGAGTGATACTCATATGTTGATCAACAAAGCCATGATACTAATGATTACCTCTTTAGTGAAGTGTTCAATTGTGGAGTTTTTAGCCTCAAAATTGTGGATTACTTGATGTGATGTACAATCGAATATGCTGGATCATGAGTTTATGAAGTATTACAAGTGCACATAGACAACAACAAACCAGGATATATAAATATCACTTTCATTTCCAAGAGCTTTTAAATCTCATGTGGCAAATACTGATCAATAAACTTGTACAAATTGCCTAAAGGCGGTGGCGGCGACAACAGCAATAATTTATGCAGTTTCTAACATGTTGGTATTTAAGTCTTGCAATAAAAATAAAATATATTGGCTAATGTTATAATTTTAAATTTTTTTGACACATTTCTTTCATTTTTTGTATTTATTATCAAATTTAATGTTAAATAATATTTAAAATATAATCTTATCCTTTATATGTAATTATCACAAAAATTTATGTTATTTTTAGTAATTTGATCATAAAAAAAGTGCTTCTGACACAATATCCAAATACTATCATTTTATCAAAATCCCCTTTTTTTCCATAATCTATTATCTAAAATCACTTTTATCATTTTTTCTTTAGAAGTTATTTTCCAAAAACTAATCCAAACACATTCCAAGACGCTCAATCTCTTTCAAATAAAGTTCAAGGTTGAAATTCTATTATCCTTATAGAGTGATACTCATATGTTGATCAACAAAGCCATGATACTAATGATTACCTCTTTAGTGAAGTGTACAATTGTGGAGTTTCAGCCTCACAATTGTGGATTACTTAATGTGATGTACAATTGTATATGCTGGATCATGAATTTATGAAGTATTACAAGTGCACATAGACAACAACAAACCAAGATATACAGATATTACTTTCATTTCCAAGAACTTTCAAATCTCATGTGACAAATACTGATCAATAAACTTGTACAGATTGCTTAAAGGTGGCGACGACAACAACGACAACAATAATTTATGCAGTTTCTAACATGTTGATATTTAAGTCTTGCAATAAAAATAAAATATATTAATGTGCTTTATAATTCATCACTACATGCCGCCATATCCTTTTTTATTAGAAAATCTAATAGTAAACAAAATTTAAATTTCTTCAAATTGAAAGTTTCTTCCCTAAAATATATTCCCCCGGCCCTATTTATAAGAGCTCAATAACCAAGTTATGTGATTTGAGAAAGAGATTAAAATTGGTTAAAAATAATAAGTTTATTTGAAATAAACTATTTTCCAAGTATACCCTTATTTATGAGGGGCAAATAAGAGAGAAATAAAGAAAATATAAGTATCCCCAATTTTTTTAATTAATGCAATACATATAATCAAAGACGGGTAAAAATGAAAAAAACTCGTTAAATGTTCAGACAACTCCTATTGGGCTTTTGCAAAGAGGACCAAGGTAAATCAAATTTTGGGCTCTTGTAAAAAAGACAAGAGGAAGTACTTTTTACTGCTTAAGTTGAAATCACCTGAGATGACATACGTATCTATAGCCTTTCTATCACACAAATACTATTTCAGAAACACAATTCACAGCTAAATTTTGGGGTATGATATCATCAGTTGAATGAGATTCTAATTCAGCTCGCGCAACTACAGATATAATCTTGTATAGTTTCACTTAAACCAAGCGATTTTGCACTTTACGAGAAAGAACTATTCTCACATATTTATTTCGTAAAAGCAAAATCCATTCTCTAATGATAATCCAAACAGCATAGACTTATGTTGATTCTGCATCTTCATTTTCCCTCTCCCTGAATGACTTGTTATGAAGATCTTGGGTGATTTGAGTCGTTGTATCCAAGAAGTACAATAGAAACGAAGTCAAGCAGCAGCAAACAAACATAGGTATGGGTCCATAAATCCAGAGAACAAGAGCAAATGACAAGTAAAATGCTCTCAAACCAAGGGACCAAGCAAAACTCCCACGATTCAAGGTTCTTGCAACATACTCAATAAAATCCTTTTTACCTTTCAGTGCAGGTGCTGTGATTAAGAAGCTGACATGAGCATAGTATCTAATAGATTGTGCATTGCATAGAAATGCGATAAGAAAGCATACTGAGATAGAAAGGCGCTTGATTGCCGCACAAAGAGATCCCTTATTGCCGTAAAGCAATTTGGACGTTGAATCATTGCTTGAAAAAATACCAATTAGTGAACTAAGTGTGATTGCTGCTGTAGCAAGTAGAGTTGATGCCATGATATTGTTGCGAATTGTTTGAACTGCCAAAACCCCGTTTTTAAAGGGATCCTGAAAATAAGCCAATGAAGTTCAACTTAGAATCATTACATGAATTAGCGTAAATGATTATCAAGATGGCTGCTAAAATTTTGAACTGGCATAGACATTGCAAGTAAAAGAGAAGAGGGGGAAACAGAACAAGAGATCCAATCAATAATGCCTCAAATCTTACACCAGCCAGAACGTGTCTCATCAACAAGTAATACTAATCACTCTCCTCTCGACTTAGTTCACCAAATGTAAAATACGTATCAGCAGTGTCAGCTTTTTGAAGGAAAAAATATGCTATTAGCTTATTTGATAAAGCACGACTCCCCCATATCACTTGGCTTAGAAAAAAATCGTTCTTGTTTCTATTGTAAATTATTTTATCCTCAATCACTGTACCATCAGATTTTCATTTAGGCCAACTATCAACTAAAACCTTCAAGGTAGATGCATAAAAATGAGCACTATCATCATAGACTGCAGATGCAGAAGAACGAATTTTCTGCAAATTAAACACCGATATAAAACTTATGCTCTATAAATTAAGCTACAGTATAGCTGGCTGCTGTGCTCAACAAGCAGAACAACGCTCCAAAGTTTTTTTCCGGCAGTTTTTAACTGCTCTTTGACCTATGAAACACGCATGTATTCAAAAGTTCACATGGCCGAGGTCACATCCATAATCTCCTTTGCTCTAGAAAAAAGAAAATTTATATAGGTTTGTCGACTAGACATTTATCTCGCTGAAATTTCACAGCCATAGACTTGCAGTCTTTATAAATCATTTTGCGATTTCCTCCATGCAAAGGTCCTTCTGCTTCACAAGATCATAAGGAGTTGAAAGTTCAAATAGCCAGTACTATCTCTGCACATATTATTTCCCTGGACCCATTAAACGAGGTCCTGATCAACACCTCGCTGGTTTTTCAATTGCTCACAAGCAAATCAGTTCCTTATGCAACAGCATCCACCGATGTTTATTACCAGAATAAGAAGCTAGAGTAATCCTCATCAAGATGTAAGTGTAAGGTAACCCACAGCACCATTAGCATCAACCTTTTAAAAATGAAAAATTGATGGTACCTGAAGAACTGCATCATGTTCAGTGGAGAAATACTTGTGCACAGAGACCAGTAAATGTGATCTATCAGCCCGTAAATGTTCGACCAAGACTATTATATAGCTAATTTTTTAATAAAAGGATCAATTATACATTAAAAACAAAAGATACAAGAAGTCCAAAACAAACATAAACATATAGCTGATTGTATGCTTTTTCTTTGAAAAAAAATATCTTCAAATAACAAGGGAAACGATTTTCAACATTGGCCTGAGATGGCTTAAAGTGACAAGTTTCTGATATTTATAATTTAGGACTAATTTTTTAATATTTCAGCCCTGGGATGTTTAGGCCAGTTGCTTGGACCTAAGGTCCAACGATGATGTTAGTCAATTTCTGATTCTGATTGATTTAGACTAATCCACTCCTAGTCTGACTAACTGGTCTCCAAATTGAATAATAACAACAGTGGTGTCATTCAACCCACTGTAAATCTTAGAAGTAATACAGCACTTACCCAAGAAGAAGGAAACTATAGCTATTGATGACCGCATAAATTACAGCGCAAAACGTAATTTACCTGATGGTGCTAATAAAATCCAATTAAGGCACACCACAACACAAAAATTACGTCCTTATTAACCCCTGTGGGGTTTCCTACACACAAAAAATGAGCCAATTATTGCTATAAGCTTGTTATCAATCAATCTCGATAAACAGTCGTACTTCTGTCGGTTGGTACAATGAAATAGTTCAGGGGGACAACAACCACGAGTACAACGGTGAATTGACATAGAGAAGGGACGAGACACTGAAAGAGAGAGAAGGATCGAGAAATTACTTACAGTCATCATGGAAAGAACCCACTGGTGACGAGACAAAGCGTTAACGCCAATGACCGTCCGATATGGATGCCGAAGTATTGTACAGAGAAGCCAAACATGATATGTTCCCAAAACCACCAGACCTAGAGGCACCAACACGAAATCAAGCTGCCGCTCTTCCATGACTTCCCCAATATAACCTTCACCGGTAAGTAATGCTGCTAAAAGCTGATGATTCGCCAATCTCCTTGACGTTTTCTGATCTATGCTCTGTGAAAGACGACGCGAAAACCCTCAACATTTGTAATTCTCAGTTTGATGGCTGACTCAAAGCCCACTATACCATATTCCTCTCTTCCTTCGCCACATTAACTACCGTGGACCCGCATTAAACTCAATATTCAATATTAATTCACCTTCTTTGTTGTTGTAGATTCGATAGGAGTGTTAGTGTCATAGATTCGATCACAAGAACACATGCAAATCCCTTGATTCGAAATCAGGATTTCAGAGTGAATCAAAGAAACGAAGACGAAGAAGTTATTCTCAACCCAAGGCAATTGATTACTCTTGGTTACAGCTTAGCCAAAGATGTCGGCCTTGGAAGGGAAGTTAGGATTGTGTGTGCTCCTTTTACGTGTCGTTTACACTTTCGTGTTCGCCGTTAATTTGCCCGCATTTCTTGTTTAATTTAAATCATTCAATTAAGAGGGAATAAGAATAAAAATAAATTGGATAAAGAAATTATTCTGCTTAGAAAAATAATGAAAAAGTAATCATTGAGATTAAATGATACTCCTTATTTTTTTTAAGAACCCAAAATTTAAATTATCTTTATTTTTTTTAAGAGCCCTACAATAATTATTTGAACATTTAATGATTTTTTTTCATTTTTACTCCTAATTAATTATATGGATTGCATTAATTAAAATATTGATGATATATATAATTTCTCTATTTCTCTCTGTTAATTGCTTCTCATAAATAATAACATACTTTTAAAAAAAATATTTATTTTAGATACACTTTTGTTTTTAACTAATTTTAACCACCTTTTTAAATTATATAGTTCGATTATCGTACTTTTATAAATAAGACTGAACGAACCACTAACTTTTTTCTTTAGTTGTAAGGAAAGTTTGATTTCACATATTTTGAGTAATTTTTTGCACCACAACACAAGATTCCTATCCTTTGAAAATAATTTGTTTGTTGAGGAATAAAAAGAACCACAACAGCAAGCCTTAACACATTATGTGATGGTAGATGCACATCGCTATTTAATAAATAAATCTTTGAATAAATTGTTAACAAAAATAACTAGTTTTCTTTTTTGTTTTATCTCATTTATATTATTTTAGAAATAAATTTTCATGTTTGTCTCAATTTTGCCTTTCCATTTTTTACCTATGAACTAGATGCGATGTGAACTATAGTTTTTAAAAATTCAAGAAAACAATACGGCATTCTAACAAAATATAAAAACTCACTATTAAATTGTAAACAATTCTTTTCTATAAGAGGTATGTGAAATTGTAAACCCAATAATATTAACAGAGTCTAAGCAATTAGTTAGTTAAACTAATTATTAGTTAAATTATTGTTGAATATTGTTACATCACAACTGTACAAGTTGGACACGTGATTATATATGAAGCCATGTATATATATCAAATAATTATTTGAATAAGACGATGCTTTTCCTTCTTCATTTTCTCATGTTATGGTATCAGAGCCAAGGTATTAAAGACCGGACCGGGTATTGAACCGGTCGGGGTACTGGGTTAAGGGTCAGTGGGTCAAACCGGGACAAAACCGGTGAGTAATTGAAAATTTTAGGCTTATAGTATGAAATTCTAAAGGAAAAAGTTAAATTTTTTTTTTTTATAATTTGGGACCCGGACCGGACCGTGAACCGGACTGGTCTAGTGACCGGTTCGGCGGTTTCCGGTTCGGACCGGCCGGTCCGGTCCAGGTCCGGGAACCATGATCAGAGCTAATAAGCTCTCTCTACGCATTTCCATCTCGATTCTCTTGCTCTCTTCTTTGCACCTTTCCCAATTGTGAGCTTCATCTTTGTCCTTGCGTTTTCAACTTCATTTAATTTTTCTGCAATTTCATTATTACAACTCTATTTCCTTTTACCATGGCGATTATCGCCAGCACAATTCTTCTTTGGATAAATCTCAAGTTCCAACAAGTTGCTTTTATTTTCTCCCAAATGAAGACTTCCCTAATTCACAGCTCACCACCACTTACTGGTTCGAACTATCACCATTGGGCTCGGGTTATGACCATGGCTCTAATGAGCAAAAACAAGTTTTAGTTTGTTGACAGATCTCTCTACCAATTCTTGATAAGCCAATTCTCCGTTTCTTGCTTAGCAGCGGTGCAATGCTATGGTGCTTGCTTGGATTAATCACTCTTTATCTATTTCAATAGCTCAAAGTATTATTTGGATCAATAAAGTTGTTGATGCCTAGAGCGATCTCAAGGAGCTTTTTAGTCACAATGACATTTTTTGAGTTACAGAGCTTTAGGAAGAACTTTATCAGTTTAAGTAAGGTGATCTTTTTGTTTTTGACTATTTCACTAAGGTGAAGATAATTTGGGATGAAATTCTTAATTTCTGACCTATACCTAATTGTTCTTAATGTGCTAAAGAATATATTTAGCAAGATTATGTCATTTGGTTTCCTAAAGGGACTCAATGAGAAGTTCACTACTGTTCGGTCTCAAATAATGTTAATGTATCCTCTTCATTCCATCAACAAAGTATTTTCTCTCATTATTCAATAGGAAAGTGTAATATCCTAAATTGTAATTAAGAGCTAATGACTTCAAAAGTGATATAATTATTAATGAATAAACACTTTTGAAGTATATGAGGTGCATTGTGATATAAAGATGTGCTTAGTGACAATTTAGTAAGCATTGTGATAATTAGGGGCAAAATGGTAATGTTACCGACAAATTGGTCAGTTACCGAAGAGGAGACTTATAGGTAACTCGAGATCAATGGCTAGGATTAACTTTTGAATGATCAATGGGGTGGAATCTAGTGTGGATGAGCCTATGCGAATTCATGGAAGGAAGAATAAGGTGGTGACAAATGGCAAAATATGGACCATTGGATTAAAGTCAAATTTTCAACATATTTTCTCTTCCCTCTCATGGTAAAGTTGGCTAGGGAGCTTAGGGCAAGGGAAAATCTGATCACCATCATCATTTTCTCATTTCTCTCTCCTTACCCTCCATTTTCGTTTAGCTTAAGGTAGAAAGAGAAAAGGAAAGGTAAGATTTTGACTTGTTAAATGCCTTCTAATGCTCAAGTGATCTTCTTTAAAGTTGTTCATGATAGTAAGGGCTTTAGGGCTTTGGTTCCAGATTTTTGAAAGGCGGTGTTTTAGTGTTTGAAGACATTTGAAGGTTGAGTAATCAAAGAACCAACCTTGAAAAAAGGAAGAGGTAAGAGTTAATAGCATTTTGATCTAAATTGTGTAGCCATTGATTGAGTTTTGGAAATTCTAGATTTTTTCCTTGATTTCATGAGAATTGGAGATGGATGAGTTAGATATGGTAAGGCGTGGAAAATGGTGTTAGGATGTATTATTGTGTCATTGGTTTTGATTGGAATTTGAAAGACTAAGTTTGGGCTATTGGTTGGTTTGTGTCCAATGTGTTGGCCTAAGACTAAAATTGTTGATAGGATGTGATTTTGGGTGTTTTGAGGTTACCAATAGGTTCCTTATGGAATTTTAGATGGGAATGAACTTTGGTATAAGTTTTAGGGCCATTGGAGACAAATTGGGCGAGTCTGGAAAATTATATCAGCAGTTGCGTTTTGGCTTCTGATAAGCCTCACTCGAGTGAGGTGGGGTCTCACTCGAGTGTAGCGTAATATTTTCCCTTCCTCTTCAGTATTTTGGTTAAAGTCCTCAGGCTGAAACCGCGAGTATCCCTCTTCACTTGCTAGTGATTTAGGTCATCACTTGAGTGACTCGTGTCTCACTTGAGTGCAAAGGTGTTAGGGGATATGGGGGTGTCTCTCGGGAAAACACTTGCAGGCCATTTTCAAGGGTGTGCCTCGATACTCGCGGGTATTGGGTGGTCACTGGAGTGCTAAGGCTAGTGCTCGAGTGCACTTGTCACTTTGGAATTTTAGTTACTCTCAGGTTATCACTTCCTGCACCTCACTCGATAGGACTCGGGTGACTATGTGTCATCACTTGAGTGCCCAAAAGAGTGCTTGAGTGAACTGGCCACTATAGGGTGTGTCTGTGCTCTCGGGTGCACACTTTTTGTGTCTCACTTTGTAGGACTCAAGTGCAAGTGGGGGCATCACTTGAGTGAGGCCTTCTTCACTCGACTGATTCAGCCAAAAATAAGTGCTTTTGCTACTTAAAGGGGATCTTCAGGGTAGTTTCCTCCAACCCTTTAGGTGTGTGTTTAGACTTATAATAACCACCTAAATAGTTCAAGTGATAGCCAAATTTAAGTGTTGTAAAAGAAAGAGCATAGAATAAGAGATTAATCTACCATTCTTAACTTTGGTTTATAGGGTTTGACATTTGCCCTGGTCGTGAACAAACTATGTAACCCCCTGCCGTAATTAATATCCGGATTACGCGATTAAGGTGAAATAGAGACCAATAAGATAAAACGTCATTTACAAACCCATCAACCCGACGGGGTTTTCACAAATGCATTTCAAAAATCATTTTAAACCCGGTCTCACATTCACACTCCGAATATAATTACTATGCGAAGATAAATTACATTTATACAATTATCAGAGTACGCAATATAAATTCCCGACAATTCCGGGATCATATCTTCGCTCAATAATCATAGGGCACATTAGCCCATACAACTCATTCAATAGGGATTACACAACTTATCCGAATACATTCTCAAATACTGATCCATACAATCAGATACATAATCCCAATTACGCATTGATAACCAACTACTAAGCTCTCACCCAGAAACGAGTCTTCTTCGTCCTTGGATGCTTGCTTCATCCTCAATCTTCCTTCCCTGTCTAAAATGTTGATAGGGGAGGGTGAGATTCTGGGGAATCTCAGTAGGAAAACAAATACCAATATGCATGCAAGATAAGTATTAAATGCATGACATGCTTGCATCACAATAACACATATTCACATAATGATATATCCGCATGCTCAATGTTCACACAACATACTCATGGCCATAGTATAAATAGAACAGAGCTACAATCATTCTCATATGTCTCACATAATCACGCAAAGCAATAACATGCATCAATACACAAATACAATTATCAATACATGCAGGAGAGGTAAGTTCCCTACACTCTTTCCATGTAAGCTCCAGATCCGGCTGCTCACGCTCAGGAAATCATCAAATCCTATAACCAAGATCAAGGACATAGGATTAATCCCTTTTCCAATTCTTTAACTTTTAGACATTCAAGTTGGTTATCATTATTGCCCTTTAAGTGCCCTCAAACACCTCAATCCATAGCTCTAAAGGGTTGGAAGACTATCCCTAAAGATCCCCTTTTGAACACTCAAACTTGATATTTTTCACTGCCTCACTCGAGCACAGATGCTCTCACTCGAGCATAAGTACGGACATCACTCGAGCACAAATGCTCTCACTCGAGCATTGGTACGGACAACACCCGAGCACAAGAGAAAGTGAGACAGAAAGCACATGCCCGAGAGCACAACCCTCACCTGAGGCACAAGCTCACTCGAGCACAGATCCTCACTCGAGCACAAGGGCAAAAGCCTCACTCGAGCACCCGCGAGAGAAATCCAGGAAGTGAGGACCCGAGAGCCCCCAACGCTCTCCAAGCACTGGATCACTCGAACACACACCTCTCACCCGCGAGCACACCCGCGATCACACACCTCTCACCCGCGAGCAGACACGGCTCACTCGAGCAGATGCCCTCCACCAGCGAGTGAGAAGGCACACTTCTTGCACCTTGCCCGCGAGTGAAGACCAGAAAGCAACCCTTCACTCTGGACTCCCACTATCACTCGAGCAGACCATGCTCACTCGAGCATGTTCTTCGCTCACTCGAGCACAAAGTGATGTGCTCGAGCAGCGTTAATGAAAACCCAGGCGCACTCGCAGCAAAACAAGGGAAAACTCACATATCACTCGAGCAGGATCTTCCTCACTCGAGCAATATTCATCCCTCACTCGAGCACACCCCTGTCTGCTCGAGTGAATCTATCAGATTCCAGGAAAACGCAGCAAACATACCACATTCTCCTAACTCTTGCCCAATTGATCCAAATGGACCCAAAACCTCTACCAAAGCTACTCCCACACAAAATCACTCACTGAATTCAATGGAATCAATAGAATTACCAAAATCCCATTCCATTAACATGCTTTGGTCTAGGGCATCATAATCATGATTTTCCAAAATCACTAACCTTACACCTTTCAATCCCAAATCCATTCTATCTATTCAAAACTCATACCAATATACCATTTCTATAACCATAACATGCCAAACTACCCATTACCCATATTTTCACAATTAGGGCAATAATTCCAGAAATTCCCAACTTAATCATTTGGCAATGAAACATAGATAGAAGGATTGGTTTCACATACCTTATCAACTTTCTCAAAGACACTCTTTGATTCTCCACACTTCATATTTTCGTGATCTTCAAATCACCACCAATGGAGAAACTACAATCACCAAAATAAAGCTCTCAACTTAAGGATTAACATTGGAGAAGAGAGTTTGAGCTAAAGAGGCCATTTGCTTACCTCAAAAACCAAATTCTCCTTTCTCTCTCCCAAGCATATTCAGCGAAAATGGAGGAAGGAAGAGAAGAGAGAGAAACCGAGAGAGAGAGAAGAGAGGAGATGGAGATGATGATGATGTGTCTCACTTATGACCCATCCAAGGGTCCACACTTTGCCACTTGTCACCATCTCACTCCAACTCTCATGGGCTCACATGCACACACATACACTTGATTATGCCCCTTGCTCAACTTCACAATCAATCCTAGCCATTGATCTTGAAGCTACCAATGAGTTCCCTCTTCGGCAACCAATCAAATGGTCGGTAACTTTACCGTTTTGCCCCTGATTAGGGAAATTCACTTGGAATTACCATCAACTCATTTTTCATATTTCTTAATCACAATTTGGACTCTTGCTAAACCAGGGCTTAGCAGTCCACTAATCTCAGGCTTAATCTCAATAATTATCATTAGTCCTTAATTGAAAATCGGGGTGTTACAAACTATACCGGAGAGTGTCAGGGAAAGGACAATGTAATGACTCTTTCTCTTATACTGTGCATAGAACATTGTACGTATGTTGTCATGCATTGAGATGCTTTGTGATGCTTTGAGATACTGCTGCCATTTTAGCATAAGCTGTTGTATTGAGCATAGTGATTACAGCGTAAGGTGTCGCATTGAGCATAGAGATTACAGTGAAAGCTGTCACATTGTGTATACAGCTGTGAGTGCTGTCATCAGTGGCATGAACCATGTATCATTGTGTTGTTGCTAAATATGATCTTACATGCTATGTCTTTATATACTATATGAGTGATTTGTTACTACTGGGATTCTCTTGAATCTCATTCTTTCCATTGACTAACCTTTAGACAGGGCAAGTGGCTCCAAGGAGAAACAAACGACCAGGAGTGGCTAGGACCTTATAGGGACATTATTTTTGGGTTTTTGATTATCCATTTGGATCTAGGATTACTGTATCTTATTTGGGAATGTAAATAATATTTTGGAACGATATTGTAATCCCCTATATGGGAAACTATAAACCCTTAGTGAATGAATCCCAGGAGTTGTCGGGACTTTATTATACACTCTGATATATTTGAATGTGACTAACTGCACAGGTAATTATATTCGAAACATGAATATTGAGACCAGGGAAGGGATGAAGTTTTGAAAGAATTTGTGAAAACCCAACCGTCAGGAAGGGATTGAAACGAGTCTAATTATCCATTGGTCTCTATTTCATTCTAATTAAGCATTTTCAAATTATAATTGTGGTTATCAAGGCAGGGGGTTACAGAAAGAGAATTAACTGGTTTTGTTGATGCCTCCATTTGTTTCACTCGCACACATTTGCAACAACATCAGTGGTCTTCTCATGTTTCTTAGTAGCCTCGCCACTCTATGAATTTTTCCAACAAAAGCAAGGTCTATACATTTTATGGCAAGCTGCGTCATACTATTGAGACATGCTACAAAAACCATGGTTATCTACCTGGATTTAAGTTCATAGACAATGGAGCTTCAATTAACAACTTAGTCATACAAAGTTCTAATTCATCAGTTGCTTCTTTGATCTTGAAACATGTTTCTACTAGTGCATCTAGTTCTATAAGTTAAGATCAATATCAGCAATTGTTAGCTCTCTTGCAATCCATTGCTGTCACTCCACCTTCAACAACTACCCCTACACCTACTTTTACTCACTATATTAATCAAACGTCATCTCTTACTCTTTGCCTAATGTAGATAAACAAGGTAATTACAATGTTCTCTCTTTAGATTATTTAGTTTGTTGGATCATTAATAGTGGAGTTATTGCCCACATTTGTTCTACCTTATCTTTGTTCAAGTCATATTCGTCAATTTCTCCTATTAGAGTCAATCTTCCTAACAAATCCACAGTCATCACCACTATATTTGGTATTTTTGAAATCACTCTTGATATTTTCCTTTCCAATATTCTTTACATCCTTGAGTTCTATTTCAATATTAATGTGCTAGTTTGGAACAGCGATTGAAATGCTTAAAAGCAGCTTTTCAATCGTGATTTACAGTATACGAGGTACGTATGTAAGAGAAGTTTTATTTCGATTTACGTGAAAGTAGCTTATAAGCAATCTCAACGCCATAAAAAACATGCCTAAATTATTTCCATTACTCAGCTGACCCTACAATTAGATTGTTGTCTTATATTCCATTCTTCTCAATGTCTCATACAGGACTTGAAGACATGGAAAACGATTGGTTCTACTGAAGTAATTCAAGGTTTATATAAACTCTCAAGTCACAATTGACAAGTTGCTTGCGTCAACTCTGTTTCTACGAATAATTCTCAGTTTTCTCTATGGCATTATCACCTTGGCCATTTGTCTTCTAATGTTTTGAACACTTTACATAGTCAATTTCCATTTATTTCTTGTAAATCTCGTATTTCTGGTTGTGATACTTGTCATTTTGCAAAATAATAAGTGCAAGGTATCTTTGCCTTGGAAGTGAACAAGGCAAGGTGTTCCTAATTGCCCAACTGATTTCCTATTAGAAAATTGTTCGAGAGTTATTATAAGATGGATGAATTAGAATGTATTATGATATTTTTCCTCAATATTAAGTTATAAATTAATTTCCATAATAATAATGACATCTTTTAAGAAAGAATAATATAGTGCATGATATGAATTTTATTTGAAAATTTGTAACGAAAAATTGTAACCATATTTTCACCCAGCAATTTGTTTTATCAGATGTATACCAATACGTGTTGGTGCTATGATTGTCAAACTCGTGAGTTTAGTAAACGTAAACTCATAAGAGTTTATCTTTATTAGCAAATAACTACTAAAATTATATAATTAAATTATTAAGCTATAAAAAATAATAATTTGATTTAAATATATTTTAAATTCAAACTATTGAACTTAAATTTATTCACATGCATAATTTTTTAGTAATCAACATAAAAATTTCTATTCAATTGCTATATATAGTTACTGTAACCCCTTTCATATCAAGGCTAAGGTTTACATTCAAAATACATAATTTCATTGAATTAGAGACCACAAAATAAATTGAGACTTATAAACTTTTCATTTCTCGAAATAGGATTTACAAAACTTTTCAAAAACTTGTTCAACACGGTCTCATATTCACATTTCAAATACACAAATGACTTGCACAGTTCGATTCCATTTATAAATATTAGAGTGCAATAAAATTTCCCGACACAATCGGGTTCCATTAATCATCTAAAGGGTTTACAGGGCATGAACCCCCATACTTAGTTTTCCATTCTAGGGGATAACACAAATACTATTCAATATCTCCTACATATACATAATTCCCAACAAAATGTCCAAAAGTCAAAAGTATGATAACTAATTATCCAAAAATAAAACTCCTAGCTTGGAGCTTTATCCGCCCTTAGTCACCTGCTTCTCTTTAGAACTACTAGCCCTGTCTGAAAATTGTTTTATGGGAGAGTGAGATTCTAAAGAATCCCCGTAGTAACAATTCACTCATAGTATGCACAACCACAAAGCATGTAAGCAAATCACAACACAATACACAACAATTACAATGACAGTTACAGCTGAAGGGGTAGGTGTGATGTGCATCATCCCTACGTCTGCTCACGCTGAAGTGCTCATACTGTAATGCACAACATGTTTCACATCCACCTATTTCACCACAGCTAAGTTCCATATAAAACATTTCACAACATATAGCCACATTGCAAAGTTTCTCAGAGTGGGAATTCACAATTCCACAACACATCCACAGCAATTGCAACGGCAAGGGTAGGTGTGACACACATCACCCCCTACGACTACTCACGCTGTAATGTACTATGAAACATTTCGCATTCCCAATTTTCACAACATCCAGGTTTAATGGCGAAGTTTCATACGATGCATTTCACAACAACAACACAATGATACGTCATACATACCAAGCATCATACACAATACAAAAGAAAGGTCACTACCTTGGTCTTTCCATGCTTGCTCTGGCACTGGTCTCGCATGAGCAGGGCAAATATCGAATCCTATAATTCATAATTAGGGACAAAGCGTTATTCTCTATTCCAATACTTAAATGACTTTACAACACTTAAGATTTGGTTGTCATTATTGCCGGGAATACAGGCTGGCCCTTCACAGGCTGGGGGCTAAATGGGCCGGCCCGTTTGCTAAAAAGTACCATAATTTTTAGGCCCGCAGCCCTACAGGGCTGGCCTTTCACGGGCTCAGGCTTAAACGGGCTTAAACCCATTTTAATTCAAAAAAATTTATTTTTCAAGTTTTACAATTTATTTATTATTTTTCTTTTAATTGAGATACATTATTTTTAAAACTTTTAAATTTTTAATTAAAATAATAATCTAATGTCCAAAGTAGCCTTTTTTTTAAAGTTTAAATTAATAAACCATTATAGAAAATAAAATAAATCAAACCAATTAATAAATGTTTGCCTGTTATTAATACTCTATTAGGTACTTAGATGTATCTCATATTGACAATTTGATATAATGATATTATATTTATTAATTTATTTTTAAAAAAATATTAAACAAGCCTAAAAGGGCCGGCCCTTTTAGCCTCTAAATCATAAGCCCGACCGTTGAAGGGCTCGGGCCTAAATGGGCCGGCCCGAATTCCCATCTCTAGTTATCATTAATCTCCCTCAAGTAGCTATAAATATCTCTGACAAAAGCCCTAAAGGGTTGGGAAACTTTGAATTGAAGACCTCTTTTCAAAGCTACAAGTGCTGATTTTTAACTGATGTACTTGAGTAAAGGAGGCCTCACTTAAGTGATTATGCGATTTGCACTCGAGCATGAAAGCACACTCACGCGAGTGCTTGATAGAAAGCAAAGACAGAGACAAGAAATGCTCGTTGCATTCAAGCATAAGAATCAACACTCGAGTGATAGCCTCATGCTCACCCTAGTTCTACAAAGTGAGGTATAAAAAGTGTTTACCTGAGAGCAAAGGAAACTTTCAAATAAGAAGTGCACTCGAGCAGGGGCCTTGGCACTCGAGTGACAGCTTAACACCCACGAGTACTAAGACACACTCTTGAAAAATTGGCTACGAGTGCTATCCCGAGACACGAGTTCATAGTGCATAATAATCCTGCGCTCGAGTGAGGACCCATATCACTCACAAGTAAGAAAATAAACTTTTGCTTATAGTGCAGTTGAAAACTAAAGGAAAAGAGAAAATACAATACTGCACTCGAGTGAGACCCTAGAGCACTCTGGTGAGGCTTTATTAGTAGCCAAAATGCAGCAGCGTTTTCTTTAACAGAATTTTCCAATTTCAATCTTGTGTTCCCAATGATCCCAAAATTCTAATCCAAGACTACTCCCACATAATTTTGCACAAGGAATCCAATGGAAACATTAAAACAACTAAATTCTCACTCCATTATCATGCTTTGTTTTAGGCAACATTCAACACAAAATCCCAAAATTGCCAAACTTGACATTTCAACCTCAAACCAATTCTATCTATTCAAAACACATCTCAAGACACCAATTCCATGACAACAACATGCCATACACGCAATGACCCTAATTTTCAAAAATAGGGCAAAAATCCTAGAAATTATAGCCTCAAGCAAATGCCACCAAACATAGATAGAAATAAGCATCTTACTCACCTCTACAACTTTCTCAAAGGGGTTCTTTGCTTCTCCAATCATTAGATTTCCTTGTGTGCTCAAAACACCACCAATGGAAAATCTATAACATAAACTCAAAGCTCTTAATCCAAGGAATAAGATTAAAGAAGAGAGTTTTTGCATTTGGGGTCATTTAGAGGATCAAAATGCTTACCTTAATCAAACTTTCTTCCTCTCTCTTGAACAACAATGGCTGCCAAAATTTGGAGAGAGAAGAGAGAGATGAGAGTGTGAAGAAGAAGGTGGAATGATGGCTCTTCCAAGCCCCCATGCATGCTCGCCAAAAATGAGGAGAGAAGAGAGAGAGAAATATAATTTTAAAATCCCAAATTTGACTTTTCTCACCCACTCTCTCTTTATAACAACTTGCCACATGTTTCAATCTTATTGGCTCTCATAAAGTAAGTAACTAATTAGTTACTCTAACCATTTCATTAGCCAATTATTCACACATCTCATTTCCTCTTAGTTAGTAATTAATTTCTATCATTGACTAATTGGTTGATTGTAATATCCCAAAAAGCGATTAAGGGCTAATGACTTCAAAAATGAATGTAATTATTGTTGAATAAACACTTTTGGAGAATGGGTGATGGGAATTTGGATGTTTTAATGATTCCAATGGCTTCCTTGTGGAAATTTTTGTTTGGAGAGTGTTTATTGTGAAATTGGAACCATCGGGAACAATTGTGCAAAAGTTGGAAACTCTGTCCATTGAAACTCTGTATAGGGCAGTCGATTTGTATGGACATTTCAAATATGCAAATGGTGTCTAACAATTATGAAATTTTCCAGTATTAAAGGTCACATTCCAAGCTTTAAAATGGACATATAAGTTGTGCCATTTCAATTTGTGAGCTAAGAGTTATGATTTTCCAAAGTTTGGGATGGAAACTGGAATTTGTTTTGGAGCAGTATGGACGTTTGTGCAATTCTGTATTTTTGAGGTTATTAAATGCAGTGATCCATATTTTTCGAATAAATAGGACTTAAATATATTTCCATTGGCTTTGGGATCACCTCATTTTGATTTTTCTAGAATTAGTTATGATTTTTCAAAGTTTGGGCAGAAATCTGCTAGAATTTTGTAAAAATCCAAAATTGATGGAAATTTAGTAAATAATTAGAAAATAATATTATATTATATTAAATCATCATCCACCTCCTCCATCAGCCCAAAACCGTGACGTTCAGCTGCAACAAGAGAGAGAAGGTGTGAGAAATTCTAGAGAGAGAAGGAGAAGATAACTTGTACGGTAAGTCGATTTCTTCGGTAAATTCTTACCTAACGCGTATAACTCCGCTCCTAAGCTATTCTTCTATGTTCTTCAAGGTTTTTGGAGCACAAATTTGGGTGTTCTAAGGCTAGGGTTTTCAGCCACCTTGAGGAAAAGCTAGTGGGAGCTTGAGGTAACTTCCAAACTTTCGTATATTGCTTATTCTGGCTGCTATGGGCAATTTAATCGGTGAAATTTCGCTGGATTGCCATTGGTTTTAAAGTTTGGAAATGATATCGCCTAGGGGTTATGCTGCCCAAATTGGGTCTTAATGTTAGTTGTAACCTAATGTAATGATTAATAAAGTGGTTAGGAGTCGAAAGGAACACGTTTACGGTGCCGAAACCGAAAAACACCGATTCTTTCCAAAGTATACCAAGATTTTGTCCAGGGATAGATCTGAGGGTTAGAGTTGGATTTTCAATGATTTGGTGGTTCCATTGAGTTCAGGAGCGAAAATTAGGTGGGGTTACAGTTGGTCACTTTTTTGGAAAAGGTCAAAAAAGCACAATTACGAAAACGCCCTTAAAACCCTTAAAGTGGGGCTGTCAAGGTTAATGTTGTAATTTGACATTGAATTTGATAATTTTGAGTTTGGAAATGGATTCCTTGGGCAAAAATATATCAGAATAGCCCATGTCAAAATTTCGGGAAAAGTACAGCCGGGCCGGGACTCCGGGGGCATTTTTGTAAATTTTCATAATAGGCTCATATAACCCCCAGAAACACTATGGAAGTGTCTAAATTGTATTTTGGAATTGTAAGACCAAGTTGTGAGCCTAGTGGTTAGCACATTTTACGATGCACACTAAAAGGTGGTCTTTGAGATAGTATTCCCCAATCCTTTAGGCATGTGTCTAGGCTTCTAGTAGCCACCTAAAGAGTCCAAGTGATAACCAACTTTAAGTGTTCTGAAGGTGAGAATTTGGAATAGAGAATAACCTGTCGTCCTTGACTTTGGTTTATAGGGTTTGACATTTGTCTTAATCGCAAGTAACCTGTGCTGGCGCACGTCAGGAAAGAACAAGGTAGTGACTCTTTTCCCTTATACTATATGTGATACATGGTATGTTTGTGTGTCTATCACCTGCGGCCCATCGGTGTTGACGGTGGGAGGATCATACCTTCGGGATGGTGGAATCCGGGGGATGAGACTATGTGAAAGCCGTAAGGCTATTTGTGAAAGCCGAAAGGCTATTTGTGTAACCTTCACCTGCGGCCCATCGGTGTTGACGGTGGGAGGACCGTGCCTTCGGGGCGGTGGAATACGGGGGATGAGATTATGTGATTATGTGCATATGTGGCAGCCGGCGTGCTGTGCTTTATGCTGTGATGCTGCTTGATGATTTTCTTGCATGCTTTGTGATTACATGTGGTATGAGTGATTTGTTACTACTGGGATTCTTTTGAATCTCATTCTTTCCATTGACTAACCTTCAGACAGGGCAAGTGGCTCAAAGGGAAAGGAGACGACCAAGGGCATATAGGGCTCCTTAGGGAGATTTATATTTTGGTGTTGGTTATCATGTTTTGTTGGGAGATCACCGTATATCTTATAAATGTTGTTTTGGAGACAGTGTTGTAATCCCCTAATGGGAATTTATAAACCCTTAGTTTATGTATAAAACCCGGGGGTTGTCGGGATTTTGTTGTACACTCTGATATGTAAATGTGATGTAACTGCACAGGGTAATTATATTCGAGTTATGGAATTTGAGACCAGGGTAAGGCATAAATTTTGAAAATATTTATGAAAACCATTCCGTAAGGAAGGGATTGTAAATGAGTTTGATTATTATTGGTTTCTATTTCATTTTAAAATACGTATTTCGAATCATAATTATGAATTGGTAGCCTATTATGTCTTTAAGTTACTAGGATTGGTTTGGAAATGGGAAGTAGAAGTTTTGATGTGTTTTGGGTGTAATATAGAGACCCAAGAGCAAAATTGTTGTTAGGATGTGATTTTGAGTGTTTTAAGGTTACCAATAGGTTCCTTATGGAATTTTAGGTGAGAATGAGCTTTGGTATAAGTTTTGAAAACATTGGTATAAGTTTTGAAAACATTGGGATCAGTTTTGGCAAATCTGGGAAGTTATATCAGCTGCTACGTTTTTGGCTTCTGATAAGCCTCACTTGAGTGAGGAGGGGTCTCACTCGAGTGCAGCAGTAGATTTCCCTTTTTCCTTTAGCATTTTAGTGGTGTTCTTGGGTAGAATTTAAGAGTGCACTTCCTCGCCCGCGAGTGATATGGGTTATCACTCGAGTGATCATGGTTTCACTCGAGTGTAGATGTATGTTCATTTTGAGGTTTGCTCTCAAGCAAACACTGGAGGGCCAGGTTCTAAGGGTGTGTCTTGACACTCACAAGTACTATGTCCTCACTCGAGTGCTAAGGGTAGTACTCGAGTGAGCTTCCTCCCCTAAGTTTGTTGTGCTCTCAGGCAAACACTTCCTGTGCTTCACTTTTTGGGACTTGAGTGATTTTGGGGTCATCACTCGAGTACAAATCCTTATACTCGAGTGCAGTGAGCACTTTCTGGCCGTTGGTGTTGCTCTCTGCCAAATACTCGCGAGTGAGAACCATTCTCACTCGAGTGCAAATCTTTCATCACTCGAGTGAGGCTATCTTCACTCGAGTGCGTCAGCTCAAAACTAGTGTTTTCTTCCAAAAAAAGGGATCTTTGGGGTAGTTTTTCCTAACCTTTTAGGCATATGTCTAGGCTTTTAACAGCCCCTAAAGAGTTCTAATGATAACCAACTTTAAGTATTTTGGAAATAAGTAATTGGAATAGAGTTTTAATCCACCGTTCTTGGCATTGGTTATAGGATTTGACATTTACCAGACTCGTGAGCCCACTGTGCCAAGGAACATCAGGAAAGAACAGGGTAATGACTTTTTCTCTTATGCTATGTGTAAAGCATTATATGTATGTTTGTCATGCATTGTGATACATTGTGATTCTTTGTAATGCTTTGAGATTATAGCGAAAGCTGGCATAGTGATTACAGCGTAAGCTGTTGCATTGAGGTCGCAGCGAAAGCTGACGCATAGTGTTTACAGCCATGAGTGCTGTCGTATGTGGTGTAAGCCATATATCATTGTGATACTGCTAAACATAATCATATATGCTATGTGTTTATATATTGTATGAGCGATTTGTTACTACTAGGATTCTTTTAAATCTCATTCTTTCCATTGACTAACATTTTAGACAAGGCAAGTGGCTCCAAGGAGAAACGAACCACCAGGAGTGGCTAGGATTTAGTAGATATGTATAGTTTGAACCGTTGGTTATCACTTTTGGACGGGATTACTATGTATTCTTTTTGAGATTGAGATGTATATAATATTGTGAATGTGGTTGTGTAATCCCCTATTTAGGAAGCTTTAAATCCTTTAGTATATAAATGAAACTTGGGGGTTGCAAGGGAGTTTTGCTGTACACTCTAATATTTATAAATGTGATATAACTGTACAGGATAATTATATTCAAAATGTGAATTTGAGACCAGAATAAGGCAAAAAGTTTTGAAAGAATTTGTGAAAACCCTCTCGTAAGGAAGGGATTGTAAATGACTTTTGATGATTATTGGTCTCAATTTCATTTTAATTAGGAATTTTGAATTATAATTACAGTTTTTAAGGAAGGGGGTTACAATGTTGGCCCAAATTGGACAAGTCTCCTGCAACAAATCATCATGCAAAAGGTGACGGTGCAATAACCCTACTAACTTATATGTCGTTTACATTAGAAACCCAAGAGTTATCCAGCAACCAACATGAATAACCACTAACTTAAACCTCCAACCTATTGTTTGACACTGGCTAATGGCAAAGTATAATCTTAGCCTACAAGGCTTATGGATTGGTAAGTGGAATGATACAAATAAAAGAACCAAAACTATGGGGTCAGGCATAGAAAGCCCCGAAACCTTTTAGAATTCTTGCAAGAGTATCACCAGACAAGGGTGCTGAGCCACTTGTCCCACAAAATAAGGGTTTGAGCATTAATGCAACTTGAGACTAAAACATTGAACAACTTGAACATAGTGTGAAAAAGAGCATCACAAATACAAATGAGGTGCTTACCTTTGTGTTAACCATTTAGTAAAAATTAATTACTTGCATGATTTATATAACCTGACTATCTCATGGTTGGCACACATCCTAGTGTGTCTCCCTTTTATTAATATGCCTATATTGATAAAATTGTGGAAGGTCTTGCGATGATTATCTTTATATCAACCAAGCAGAATCTTAATATATTTTGTGGTCTCTTTGAGACCTGCAACCATGTCAGATAAGCAAATTGATTATTTTGTAAGTACTGGAGAGCAGAACAAAAATTTGATATGTTATGCCCCATAAATTCTTCATTATAAATCGATATACGCAATAAATATGGGTTTTGCCTAAGCAATATGTCTCTTGAAATAATCATTTTTATATTTTTTGCCAATCGGTTTTGTAATATCCCAAGTATTGGGGTATTGAGCAAAAAAGCAAAGATCCCTCAACCCATATTAATACTTCTGATTCTCCCTTGCAAGTGAGCTGAACATCAAGTTACTCCCATCAAGAAAGGGACCATAACCAACTTCATAAGGTCAGTTCAAATGGTAACCTATTTACAATTACACAATTGGCATTGGAATTGATAAGATCTATTGTAATCTTCCAACGATGATAATATATGCAGAGAATACTAAACCACAAACATGGAAGGTGTCAACCAAGTTATTTTAAAGTTAAAACATGCAAACTGGTTTTTAAACATCCTATTCTTAAATAAAATAGGACATGACAACATGATCCAATAGATGTCTAGCCCTGAAGATCTTCTTGGTGAGAAAAAGATCTTCAACACAAGATAATTTCCTTAACCCAGTGAAAATTTTGACAGCACAACCCCACACACTTACCTTAAGGCTAATGAAGAAATCCAATGGTCAAAAAGTTGACATGTTGGATAACAACTTATGTTATCTACATCAACCATTTGAATTCTTAAAATTCATAGCTGGACAATAGATGGCATGTCACTCTCTTTCATCTCCATGTGTCATGTTGACCAGGTTGCGATAAGAACACAAAAAACAGTTAATTTATGAGGAAAAAGAATATCCAATAGATAAACAGCTCAGGAAAAGACATCGCACACACACCACATCATATATATCATATCTTAGATGTCATTTATTATAAAAAGCAAAGATGTGTGCCTTCCTTAATCAAATCATTTCACATCTCGAGCGTCCACACAATCACCAAATTCAACACATAAAAGTGGGTCATCTTTAAAAAATGTAAGCACTGACAAAAACCTATGACAAGGATTAGCAAAGGACAACCCATTCCTTTTCAATTAAGCAAACCCATAGTAACCTTATGAGGTAAGCAGACACCCCACGGACAAAAAAGTTACCTATCATAAATTAAATGTCATACCCAACAAAAAAAGATGAGATCTAAAAAATCCTCATCAAATCAGCTAACACCTACACTATCCTAATAGTAGCCAAAACCATACACATAGTTGTTGTACATCTAAGAAAAAATTTCAGTTGCACCTCTGACACGTTAATATGATAACAAAATGACAACCTACTCCACTACAGAATCGTCAGAAAACTTTGTTCCATAGCACTTACACTCCTTAAAAGACAAAAAAAAAACAAATGTTTCATATACACCATTGTTCTTTAAGTTCCTACTTTGGTCCCAGCCTTAAAGACAATGGTTAACATACTAATTTATAATCCGTTCGTTTTTATACTGAATATGTATTTTAACATGTTTTGGTATTGCGGAAGCAAACAAAACAAATGATTGCTATCATATGATTTGTAAACTTAAACGAGCCTCTATATAAGAATCCACAATTTTCTCTCTATTTTTCCCCGAACCAAAATACATAGTCATACTTATAATGTTCCCTTCCAGGTTTAAGTGACTGGAATTTTAGCAACTGATCTTATCTTGTGGACAAATGAAAATAAGGTCATTACATCCTTTTACAGTGTATGTAACTATAGAATTACTATCTTTTGTGTTCTGTATGACTTGAACTGCACGTTTTGGTAAGTTTTATTCCCAAAATGTAGTCATACCCATTCTTCATTTGATGAACTGTTCTCATTACCGAGATGAGCATGTGTTTTAATAACCATCCATGGAAACAAAACAAAATGTATCAAGTGAAGAGTTTATATTCTGGATGGTTATTACATTGTTTGCAATTTCGTTGACAATGGTATTCTCTTCAATTAAATATTAGCACAAACCAAAATAGTTCATTAGCATAACCCATGTTACCTTACAAGAAACATCACAACCTATACTTAGTCGAATGGTACATATCGTGGTTCACTTAGACATAATCAATAAAACCACATAAAATAAGGACAACCCCACAAACTAACATACAATGATGAACTGGTTACAAGCTTACAGTGATCCAGTATAAGCATAATCCTCACTTTAATGAAGTACAACAATTGGTTACAGCAACAATCCCTACTGAAAGCACCATCCAACCATCCTGGTTGCAGAAAATCACAATCTTATGATGTTTTACATATGAAGTTTCTGAGCAAAGCTGCTTGTTTGGGGGGGGGGGGGAATGAAACCCATATGCCAACACCATTCAAGCAAATTCACCTTGGAAAACAAAGTGCAATCATTGTATGCTCTGGTGAGAATTTCTTGAAGAATGAAACTGGGAAATTTCACTCACTATATGAGAAATTTCTAACTAGAAAGCCACCCATTTACTGGCCTTTAAACGTACTTACACCATTGTTATCATCAACACCTCTGACATAATTTGTTTGAGTTCCCCATTCCTAAGAAAGGTAGAATAGAAACTTGACAGCATCTTACACATTTACTACTATTTCTTTATACAAGAAACATGTACTACTTTAATTCCCTATGAAATGTAGTGCTCCTTTTGCAATTACATTTATAAGATTCAACTAGAGATAATAAATAAACCCATGAAGAATAAATTGTCAGATATAGAGATGAACAACTATAACTAATATAACTAAATTGGCAAGAGAGGAGGATCTGTGAGATCTGTCACAAAAGTTGGAAAATCAAAGCTATTGCTCTCCCCCTCTAATACCTTCTTTCCTCGGTACTACTGGCTTTTGTGTTTGAAGTATTGGTACTCGTCATTCGAGGTTGTTGGATGCCTCTCCCTGTGGAGAGAATTGAAGAAATTAGCATTTCACTTTAATTTTGATCTGATTGTCACTTTCAACTCAGTCTGAAACATATATATCCTCACTATCATACTGCTATGACTTCTCGTTGGACCCTTTGCTAGACTAATCCACTCTATACTAGAAACGTCAAGATCAACTACGTTGAGGGGAACAGAGAAAGACCTATCACAATATTATTGTTCCTTCTTTATTGCTTATTATATTGAAGGAGAAATCTCAACCATCATACTGTCACGTTTCCTGAATATTATAGTTCATAACTATTACTAGAATTAAAAGAAAAATAGAGAGAGATATAAAGATTTATCTCTTCAATGATAATTCAAGAAGTAATTGATCTCATCAACTTTCCCTGAACGGTTCTGTTCCATGCTCATCATGCAAATCCCAAATCTTTATGAGCATTTCAGGACCATACTCTCAAGAATTTTAAAAAAGTTGAAAATCCAAGTAAGACCATTACTGTAGAATTCAAAATATTAGCTTTAGTCTTTTTTGTAATCTCAAAAAATCTTCATGATTTTCCCTATATTTCATTCATTCTCATTCTCTGAATATGTTCTGTTTATCTGCTATTCTTTTTGAACTCATCATTGAAAAGTTTATTCTATTATTTCACATCATACATTCCTTTTCAAAAATCCATGCGGATAAATAATTTTGAACGTGTTCGTGGTCTAAGCGCTACATTTTCAAAGTAAGCTTTAAAAAAATGATATATTGTGATCTGAAACAGAGTAATGCAAGAGAATAAATGCGTGTAAGGAAAACAGAGAATATCAATCTGCCAAAGAGTCACAGAAAAAGGTGCTTGGGGGAAGATATTTATAGCACTTATGGGGATGCACAGATGCTGTTTGGCTTATATAGCAATTATGCATAGATCCTGCTTCTTGGGAAATTTCTTTTCATATTGGCATATCTGTAACCTATTGGCAAACACATCCATATTCTCTATCATCATATCTCTCTTGACTGAAAATGCGAGAGATTCCTTTTTTTTTTTTTTTTGACTTGGCGAGAGATTCCTTTTGAAAGCAATTTCTTGACCACATGTTTCCCTCCGTATTATTGGTCTTCATTATCCAATGTTAATCAATTGGTTACCCTAGGAGAGTTTAATTCTTTTCGTTTTACTTTTGTGGCTTATGAAGTGGTTTCATGTTTGTGCTACTTACAATATATACTTCTCAGCTCCTATTTATAAGTCAGTTCTAATATATTTTATTATAACTAAGAAAAAAAAATTTAAACCTCATTAACGTTGTCTTAAAATTTACTCTATGTTTGAAAGTAAAAGAAATTAGGGGGTAAAGAAAACTATGAGAGAAAACTCCCAAAAATAGTAAATTTGTTTTATCATTTATAGAAGTTTTCAAACCTAATATTCCCTCCTCGTGTTTTCTCTCCATCCAGACATAGCATTAACAATTTTTCAATGTTACCCCTATTTAATACACAGTATATCTTATAAAAACAAAGTTTACATAATAATAAATGAAGAATAAAATTATACATTAATATAGAAAATTTAATAATGTGACTTATAAGTGTAATAAAAAAAACCCTTTTCTCTCTGCCTTGTAAATAGAACAACTAGAAATGTGTAGACTTATTTCCTATGGATAGCGTAGTTTCTATTTTGGACTTGTTTTCTTATTTGGTCAACAACTTACCATGAATGGACTTATGGACGGCTACGTTTTTACAGTTGGCTTTACCAATCCTTTAGCAAAAATCAGAGAGGGCACGGAAAGAAGCTGATACACTTGACTCAACATTTTGGTAATTGGTTTCGTGGGTTGATACTCTGTTCAGTTCGTAATTAATGACCAGTAACTTCTTGTTAATTGATGAACATGATCTATCTGTCCCAGAAATAATGTTGCTGCAGAAAAATTCTTTTGCATATGATACTATTAGGTTTAACCATTTGAAATCAACTATCCAAACTACTTCAAGTATAGTCAATCACTTACCAATTATATAGAAATTACAAATATGATTTGGGATTTTGAAATTATGGAGGTCTTTTTTTGTGATTTTCCCTCCTTTTTTTCTTATGATCATTAAACTTTCTTTAGGAATATTTTGATATTTCATAAGCATGAAATGATGCAGTTTTGAATATATTTATTTAAATAATACTCCGGTCAAGAACTCTTGCGTCCTATTTAGATCAAATACCCCACAAACCAGAAAGGGAACCATCAACCTAAACAGTGTTTTTGAAAAGAAGCCCGCTAGTCACCCCAGACAGAAATTACAGTGTCCAGTTTTGGATTAGTAACAAAGCTAATTACTTGAAGAACCGCACACTAGATTTTTAACTTCGGAGATGCAATCAAATTGAAAATCTCTCAAGTAACCGAACTTGTCAGAAGGAATTTAATAAAATGTCCAATATTTGACATCAATTAACATGAATAATCATATTGAATAAAACCATTAACTAAACTGAGGAAACAAGATATATTTCTCATTGATCATTGACCAAAACAAATAATAATCATAATTCTATTAAAAAAAAAAGGGCTACATAACAGAAGCAAAACTGAGATTATTCCAGTACAACAGAAGCACCCACCCCCTTGAGCTTCTCAATAATAGATTCACCCTCCTCCTTTGTCACTCGTTTCTTTAAAACACAAGGAACTTTCTCTACCAAATCCTTAGCTTCCTTCAATCCTAAATCAGTAAAACCTCTTACCTCCTTGATAATCTTGATCTTTGCCGCAGCATCATACTTCTCCAACTTTATATCAAACACCGTCTTCTCCGCTGCCGCCCCTGCCTTTGCATCCGCCAAGCCAGACCCAGCTCCGGCTGAAGCAGAGCCTGATGAGCCAACCGCTGTCACAGCTGGCCCATACCTGTTGAGACCCATCTTGAGCCTCCAAAGAATCGTAAAATCATACCTTTCCAACTTGCTGAGGTCAAGAAGCTCATCAGTGATTCGTTCAAGCTTCTGGGTTTGACTCTCTTGAGTGGATGTGCAGAGAGAATGAGGAAGTGGATTGAGGTGCAGAAGCCTACGAAATAGTAATCTAGAAGTGGGTTTTGAGATGAGATGAGACATTTTTTTCTCCAAAGAAGAGAATGGAGACTTGAGCTGCTGCGATACAGGGAAAACAAGGAGATTAGAGGAATCAATCCCACTCCTCCCTTTGGGACGATGGCGCAGAAACAGAAGAAAGAAGTGAGAGACCCTAGAGCCACAATTAATTCAAAAAGACAGAAATTTAGATATTGACAAGATGACATGCTAAGTTCTACTTAATCTTTTGGTGCTTGTGCCACCCCAAACTTAAGCTTTTGCTTGTCCTCAAGCAAAGAAGTTTATCCTCACTAAATAAATCAATTACTCATCATTTATGTATTAATGAATTGATCCTCATTAGCTGCTTAATAGATTATATTAAACAAGAAATGAAGACAACATGCAAGGATGAATGCTTCATAGATTTAAAACATGGTTTTCGAGAGCTCTTAAGTGTGAGTGTGTGAATGGAGTCAACATTTATTCCTTTTGCACAAGCTAAAGTTAAAAGTAACACTTCAAATCATATACCCATATTCCAACAAACAATTTTAGCATCCCCTAATCCCTTCCTCTTTTTTTCTAATTCACTCCACTTGACTTAAAAATCAAAGGGACTTTTCTTAGCTTGTAATGAGGCTAGGAGTTAAGGTTTTCAAAAGAAAAGGTAAAGGATAATCAATTAAATACCTTTAAGATAGATGATAAATATTCAAGGGTTTTCTTCCTTTTCTCATAAAACATACTCCCACAAACTTAAACCAAACTGAATTTTTCATATCAAGCCTTCTTTGTAGCCATATCCTTTTTTTTTTTTTTTGGGCTTGATTTTTATACATTGTGAACTCTTCTACTTTTTACATCTCATTCCCAAAACTTTTGTAACTTTGCATAACATTACCACATTCCACCACCAATCACTTATCATCCATCTCAAAACAAGGGAATCATGGTTTTACACATTGGCTAAGGTAGGTAGGTGTTAGGTTTTTCAATAAGAATCTTTAATTGGTTTTTCAAATAGGATTAAAATAAGGTTTCAAAGGGAAATCACATCCATTAGGTAAGTTTGACAGACTCAACTGCATTTTATAAACTGCCCTAATCATTTTTCAAATCTTATGAAATAAATCAAAAGTTTTGAAAAATTCCAAAGGGGATTCTAAAATCAAAAATTGAAACAAAGATATACAATCTAATTTGCTACTAAGCCCTTCAACAAGCACATCCACAATAAATTTAACTCCAATAACTTAAAAACTCTTGAACAACGTGTTTTATCACTACAATGCACCCATCCATGCACATTAATAAAAATTTCCTATCTAATATAACAAATAGAGCAATAATTTATATCATATAATCATCCAAACAATATTTGACAAATAATTGAAACTAACAGCTCATTTTCAATAATTTTTCACAAGCAAAAACTTAAGCATGCGAAATCTCAAATATTCCAACAATTTCCTAACAAAACCTGTTCAAAAAAATTTTCTTCTATGCACTCATTCTCTTTCAAAATTTTCAAAATTGTGACACACTTTCACCCCCAAACTTAAAGTCTATCTAGGTCCAAAGCTTCCAAACAGAATTCCATACTTAAGCCTATCCTCACTACCTTCAAAATCTATTTATTCCCCAAATGGTACTTTGGCAACAATAAAGACTTAGCTCATCCAATCCCAAATGAAAGGTATTGAGTAAAGGCTAAGGGTGCAAAACAGATTGACTTCACAAATTTGCAAAAGTAATGCTACATCATGCAACTTTACAAGTTATTCTGAAATCTTGTAGCATTGGGTCCACATTGGCTTTCACAAATAATAATTACATGACTATGTGCACTTCAGTGTCCAAAGGAGATTTCCATGGTTCAAAAGTAAATATCAACTTTTTTTTTATCCATTTAAGATTAACAACCAAAAGATTTCAGAGCAACATTGTATAGTAGCATTTGACCACCAACCAATCATATTTAACAGTGAATCCAAAACATATTGTAGCAAGCAACCATCAAAAGTTGCAACATAGTACTCAAATCACCATTCAAATTCAAGCCTAGCCTAACTTTCCACAATCCTAATCACACAACCAAACAGACTCCAGAACAGACTCAGCTTATGCCTGCTACCAAGAGAACTTTTCGAAAGATGTACAATTCATCAAATTCCCAATTTTTCTGTATAATTTCTGTGAGAATCAACATTGAGTTCTGAAAATATGGGATCAAGATGAGAATTTGCAAAAACTTAGTTCTAATTTTATGGCAAGAGTTAAATGAACTTTCACAAGTGGACTTTGCTCCTATAAAGCCTTTTTCACAGCACTTTAACAAATTCCAGAGAGAAAAGGCCTTTCCACTTCTCATAGTGACGAAACATCTAATTGTGAAAGTGCATCTTATTCTTGCAACAAAATTAGAAACAGTCTTTTAAACAACCTGACATGTTCATAATTTAATAATGCAAGTCAATTCTTATGGACACTAAGCATAACAGGAGTAACCAGACCAAACCAAATATCTGAATCCTCACCAACCAAACTGTTCAATCCTAAGACCAAAGACAAATTGCAAAAACTCAGGGTAATTGCCAAAAGGAGGAATGTCATAATCAACACATGAAAGCAGAATTGCACAATGATTAACAGGGTAGGGAACATGCTGCAACCTACAAGCTAGCTAATCACTATGCTTCCCCTGTTCAATCCTAGGTTCTAACAATTTTAGAACTTGAGAAAAACATGATCTTCAAAGTTACTAGCATATGCAGGGTGCCAACAAAACAATCCTAAAGGTGAAAAATTCATCAAATTCCCAAATTTCTATATAAAATATTGAGTTCAAATTTTAAGTCTAAATATTTGGGAATCAAATGAATATGTGCAGATGCTTATTTCTAATTTTATAACAGGAGTTAAATGGATTTTTGTTTAGTGAAAATTAGTTGTAGCCCATGAATCATTTTTCAAAGTAACCACAAGTTTCAGAACTAAATCAGCCTTTGGAGTTCTTAAAATAGCCACACATGCAATTGAAAAATCATTGAACTCCTGCTATAAATTTAGAAACAAAATCTCTGCAGGAACCTCGAGTTTTCTTCAAATCAATGCTATTATTCAAATCTCTGGAACACCAAGCATACACAAGCAATTCAGAAGGTTAAGAACTTGTATGCATGAATTTCAGAAACTACCCAAGCAATGCAGACATAGCAACTCTCATATCAAAATTAATCACCATCACATAACCTCTTCTAAAAGCCACCTAAACAGAATCTCCAGTGCAATCCAACCAGAACTCAACACAGAAATGGGGAAGAGCACGAAATTTACCTCAATGGGGAGACAAGATGAAAATGCCAGAAAGAGACGGACAGATTTGCCAAATAGAAGAGCGACCCAAGGAAAAAAAAAATCACAAGCTTAGAACTTTAAATTGATGCTGCTGTTGCGAGAGAGTGAGGACGGAGTGATTGTGTCAGTGTGGGCCGAGAGAGAGCGGCGGAGAGTGGGTCGGGTTTTATGGTGGTGGGCTGTCGACGGAGGAGGAAAGTGAGAGAGAGAGGTGAGACTGAGATCTGCGACGGAGAAGCTGGGAGATTGTATGTAACGGTGGAGGAGTGTCGGAGGGTGAGCTGCGGACGAATGGTGACAGAGGTGGAGCTGAGGGCGGGGGAGTTAGGAGGCTGAGCTGAGAGCGATGGTGAGAGACGGAGGTGAGGGTGAGAGTCGAATTGAGGGTCGGAGGTGAGGGTCGAGCTGAGGAGCTGGGAAGACGGAGGAGCTGGCAAGAGAGGAGCGTGAGAGAGAGAGCGGTGGAGGGAGGGTCTGTGACGCTGAAGGTTTGACCGACTGAAGTTTACGAATGTGTTGAGAACTATGTTATGTTTTAAAAGTGGGATCGCACGTTGAGCCGGAGAAATAGCCTATCAAAATTCAATCAGTTGTAACAGTTGAACCATTAATCTTTACTGAAAATTATAAGAAAAAATTAACAAAATAATTATTCATATCGAAATTGTTGCAACTTGCCAGAGACATGAATTGTTTTTAAATTTATTCCATAAAAAATATATTAATAAAATGAATAAAATAATTTTATAATATGTTTAAATAATCTAATGGGTATTTTATGTCCTTTTTTTTCCCATCGGGTATTCTATGTCACACATATTTAAAAGTAACATTGAAAATAAATGGTTAAAAATTATTTGAATATGAAATACTATTTGCTTCCTTATTAAAAAAAACACTATTTTCGATAGAAATAAGGGAAAATCCCTAAAAAATACGCTGGAAATAGGGAAATGCCAATTCAGTACATTCAAATTCAAAATTCCGGATCAGTCCACTGTCAGTACGGATGAACAGTGCCGGCGCCCTCAAAAGACGATTTTGCCCTTCAGCCCTCATTCTCGCCACTTCGGAAATAACAACATCCAGTTCTTAATTAACAACTCCGGATTCTTGATTAACAACTCTATATTCTTGATTAACAACTCCAATTTCATCTTTTTTCTTTCACAATAACAACATCGGTCTTGTTTCAAAGTTGTGAAACAAGAAAAGAGAGTTGTTAATCAAGAATCCGGAGTTGTTAATTAAGAACCAGGTGTTGTTATTTTTGAAGTGGCGAAAATGAGGGCTGAAGGGCAAAATCGTCTTTTGAAGGCGCCGGCACTGTTCATCCGTACTGACAGTGGACTGATCCGGAATTTTGAATTTGAATGTACTGAATTGGCATTTCCCTATTTCCAGCGTATTTTTTAGGGATTTTCCCTAGAAATAATGTTGGGAAAAGCAATTAAAGGAAATAATTTCTTTTTCAATTTTTAAAAGAGAAAATAAATAGGCAAATGGAGATTCAGTGAATCACTCACGTGGGTGATGTGACTCTAGCTTGGGAAGAAGAAAAGTCAGAGCTTCACTCTTTTATGTGATGGGTTTAGTAAATTGTAATTTTTTATTCATTGGACCAAGTAATTAAATGCTCCCACTTAATGAGACCTTCTTTCTTCTTCAACAGTTCGGCTTTTAAAGTTTAAACATCTTTCTTCTTCTTACTTTTGCGTCTCTTCAGTCTTCTTCACTTGTTCGTCGGCGTCTCTCATTTCGAAGGCTTACAAATTCAAACTCAGCTCAAACTACTTTTTTATATTTCTTATGTGTAGTTCATGTTTGTTATATTTTTTCTCTTTTGTTTTTCTTTTTTGTTTGATCACCTCCTCCTACTCTTGTTCTTCAGACTGGTTTATTTTTGGGCAGTCAAGTCGTCTGGCTATTGAATACCCAGAATAGGTTCCAACCTAAAAGCGAGTTTTGCCCTAATGATGGCTAAATAGCGGCTTAAAACGGCTGAACCCCAAAAACAGCTCCCGACCTAGAGACGAGCTGTCCTAGAGTCCGGCCGACAGTCTGTCTGGTTGGACCATCCAGTCTGGCTCGTGTAATACTCCAAATTTTATATTCACCAAATATATTGTAATTATTTGAGAAATTCAATAAAATGGTGAATATTCATGAATTTGGAATTTATGAATTTTATAAATGTTCATTTTTATTAGAAAATGGGCAAAATAATTATGGAATTAATTTGAGTAATTTAAAAAGCCCAATTTTAAGGTCCAAAAATGGAGAAAATTAGAGAAAATATTTGATCCAAAAATTGATGGAAATTGGCCAAATAAAAATAAGAAAAGAAATTGGAATAAAAAGTTAATGGTAAAATCGTAATTTTGCCAATTTATCACAAAGTTAATTGTTTTCTGATTAATTGAAGTTAATTTCAATTAATTAAGGAAAATAAAAAAATGTATTTAGAATATTTTGGTCAATTAATATAAATTTATGGAAAATTTGAGCAAATAGTGCAATTTTGATCAAAATTAAGACCTGACGTGTATACGTAACTTGAACAAGTTGTGAAGACAATTGAGACCATAGGGAGAGACCCCTAGGTGCTTCCTACATATTGTAAGAGGAAGGAAATATTGGTTGAGCTTAATGAGTATTGTTACATATACATAAGGTTTATGTACATAAAACTTGATTTTTGAAATTTTGAAAAATTGTTAAATAATTGAATAAAGCATAAGATATATTAATAAAAGTATCATCTCCTTCCTTCCTCCATCCCATTTTCATGCCATTTCAGATCTGATCTAGAGAGATAGAGTGAAATTCTAGATAGAGAAAGAGAAGAAAAACTTGCAAAGATAAGTGATTTCTTTGGTAAATCGGTTCCTAAGCGTATAACTCCGACCTTAAGCTACTCTTTTTTATTCTTTAAGGTTTGGAGGCTCAAAATTCTGTTGTTTAAAGGTTAGGGTTTCAGCCATATTTGGTAAAAGCTAGTGGGAGCTTGAGGTAACTTCCAAACCTTCATATATTAACTATTATGGTTGTTGTAGACAATTTAATCGGTGAAATTTCGCTAGATTTTCATTGGTTTTAAATTTTGGAAATGTGTGTGCCTAAGGGTTATGCTGCCCAATTTTAGTTCAAATGGTTGTTATAACTCAATTAGATGGTTAATAAAGTGGTTAGGAGTAGAAAGGAACGCATTTACGGAGCCGAAATCGCAAAACCCCGATTTTTCCCAAAGGATCCCATAATTTCGATCAGAGCTAGATCTATGGGTAGGAGTTGGATTTTCAATGATTTGATGATTCCATTGGATTTAGGAGGGAAAATTAGGTGGGGTTACAATTGGGCACTATTTCAGAAAAAGGCCGAAAAAGCATAATTACGGAAACGCTCCTAAAACCCTAAAAGTTGGGTTGTCAAGGGCAATTTCGTAATTTGACATTGAATTTGATAATTTCAAGCTGGAAATGAATTCCTTAGGCGATAATATAGCAGGATAGCCCATGTCAAAATTTCAGAAGAAAAATATAGTCGGGGCGGGTACGGCGGGGCCGGGGCCGGGGCGGGCCGGGGTCCCAGGGGTATTTTGGTAAATTCTCACCATAGGCTAATATAACAACAAGAAACACTATGGTAGTGCCTAAAATGATACATGGATAGGTTATAACTTGTTTCTTGTACATTTAATATTTTAGGACCGAGTCAGAAGTTGGAAGCGACACATTTTACGAGGCACACAAAAAAGGTGGTCTTTGACATAGTACTACCCAACCCTTTAGGCATTTGTTTAGGCTTCTAGTAGCCACCTAAGAGACTTTAATGATAACTAAATCTAAGTGTTTTGAAGTCATTTGAGTATTGGAATAAGTGTTAACATATCGTCCTTAATTATGATTATAGGATTTGATATTTGCCAGGAACGTAGAAGGCCTGTGCATGAACAAGAGCAGAAAAAACAAGGTAGTGACACTTTATCCTATATCATGTTTAATGCATTGCTTGTTTGAATTTATCATTGAATGAGCGAGGGGACGTGGTAGTTAGCTCGGCCTTGGAGAAGGGACGTGGCGATTAACCCAGCCTTGAATGATTGAGGGGATGTGGCGGTTAGCCCGGCCTTGAATGAATAGGGGACATGGCGGTTAGCCCAGCCTTGAATATTGTTATTGCCACATTGTGATATTTGCTTACTTGTTTTGTTTAATTATGCATCATATACGTAAATTGTTGCTACTGGGATTCTTTTGAATCTCACTCTTTTCAAATAATAATTTTAGCCAGGGAAAGTGGATCTCGGGACAAATAAGTGAGCAAGGACGACTAGGATTGCTAGTGGTAGTCTTAGTTTCTTTTTGGTTTTTGGTTATCATTTAAGCAATTGTATATATTGGATTGACCACAGATTTGTAGTTATTGTATAATCCCTGGTATGGGAAACTGAGATGGGCAATGATACCCTGTAAAACTCTTAGGTTAATGATATTATCCCGGGTGAATGTCAGGAATTTTGTTAGCACTCTGATATTGTATATATGACTAACTGAATAAGCCAATTGTTTTTATTTCAAATGAATGGAAATCGTATTGTACAGGTTTTTGTAAAAAGTTTTTAATTGCCCTTTGTAACCCCTTCACCGTAATTACATCCGGTTTATGAAATTTAAGTGAAATAGAGATCAATAAAATAAAATCAACATTTATAATCCCTCACCTTCAAGATGGGGTGTTCAGAAAATAGTTCAAAAATATCATTAATCTGGTCTCACATTCACATTCGAATATAATTACTTGAGAAATCAAATCACATTGATAAATATCATAGTGCACAACTAAAATCCTGGCATATCCTGGGTCACATGTATATATATAATGGGTGTATAGTTTCTCAAAATGGGGATTGTAACCCCCTTCTGTAATTATATCCGAAATACTCAATTAAAGTGAAATAGAGACCAATAACAATTAAATAACATTTACAAACCCATCTACCATACGGGGTTTTCACAAATACGTTTCGAAATCTAATTAACCTGGTCTCATATTCAATTTCGAATATAACCACATCACGCGGAATATCACATTTATACAAATATCAGAGTGTACAACAATATCATCCCGGCAACTCCCGGGTTCATACCTTTACATAGAATTCATAGGGCACATCCACCCTTTACAGTTCTTCGAATGGGGATTACACAGTTCTCCTCAAATACAAATACAAGTACCCAAATGCTCATTCCAAATACATAATCAAATATTCTCATTCAACATATAACCAAATATACATTCCACAATATATACAACTCATATCCAAATACGAATACAAATCATCCCAATCATGATAACCAACTATCAAAAGATTACAACCCGAACGAGTCCCATCGCCCTTGACTGCTTGCTCCATCCTCGATCCACCTACCCTGTCTAAAATGTTGGTAGGGGAGGGTGAGATTCGAGAGAATCTCAGTAGGAAACAAATACCTATATGCATGTATGATATGTGTTTAATGCATGACATGCTTGCAATACATAACTCATGCTCATACAATGACATATCTGTGTGCTCAATGTTTCAACAACATGCTCATGGCCATAGCAAAACTAGAAGCAGAGCTACAATCATTCATACATGTTTCACATAATCAAGCAAAGCAATACATGCATTAATACACAAACACACATATGAAAGCATGCAAGAGAGGTAAGTTCCCTACACTTGTTCTTTCCACGTAAGCTCCAGCTCCGGCTGCTCACGATCAGGGCGAATATCCAACCCTATAACCAAATCAAGGACATAGGGTCAATCTAAATTCCAAATCCTTACTTCCATATTACTTAAGGTTGGTTATCATTCACACCCTTTAGGTGGTTATAATAAGCTCAACGAAAGCCTAAAGGATTGGGACGTACTAGATTGGAAATCACCTTTCAAAATCACAAACTATTGAAAATAGGGGTTGGCTGCAGCCAAGAACCCTCTGGCTGCAGCCAAAACGTTCACAGAAGGTTTTTGGCTGCAGCCAAGAATTTATGGCTGCGGCCAAAACGTGCACAGAAACTTTTGCGCTGCAGCCAGGATTTTCTACTGCAATCAAGGCAACTTAGGAAATTCATAACTAATTCCACAAAAATCGAAATGAGGTGATTCCAAAGCCAAATGAAAGATATTTAAGTCCTATTCATAGGAAAAATATGAGCCATTACTGGAAATCACCACAAAAATACAGAATTCCCCAAAATCCACTACTGCTCCAGAATCAAACCCAGTTTCGACCTCAAACTTTGGGCAAACATAAATCCCAGTTCACAAAAGGAAATGGCACAAATTATATGTCCATTTTGAAGCTTGGGATGTGAAATTTAATACTGGAAATTTTCATAATTTTATTACATTATTTGCCCAGTCAAAACGTCCACACAACCAGACTGCCCAGACAGAATTCTCACTGGACAGAATTTCCAGTTTTGCAACCATTGTGTCCAATCCAATTCAAATCAATTCCAATGATTAAATACCACAACATGACACCATTTTCAACAGAAAACAACATCCAATTCATCCAATTACATACCACACGAAAATACCATAAAATCAGGGCAAAATTCTCAATTCACAATACTCAACCAATAACCACAATAGTTAGGTCAATAGTCATCAAATACTCACCTCTTCCTCTTCCCAAAGCCAATTCTTTGATTCCTCCACTTCCCAAATTCTTCAAGCTCTCAAACACCTTCTCTCACAAATCTAAAACCATAGCAATGAAGCTCTCATCACTATGAACAACTTTAAAGAAGGGTATTTGAGCATTAGAGGACATTAAGACAACCAAAACCTCACCTTTGCATTTCTCTTTCTTCCCTAGCCTTAGACGACTATGGGAGCTTTGGGTGAGAGAGAAAGAGATCAGATTTTGGAGTTCAAAGGCCTCCAAAACCGACCTAAAAGGGAGAGGAAAGAGGGAAGAGGTGTTGACACTTTTGACCAATCCAAGGGCTTACATTGTGCCAAGTGTCAAGATCTTGTCACACTTCCATGAGCTCACCAAGGCACACATACATGGGATTCCACCCCTTGATCTCTTGCACAAATCAATCCTAACCATTGATCTTGAAGTTACCAATGAGTTTCATCTTCGGTAACTGACCAATTGGTCGGTAACTTTACCGTTTTGCCCCTGATTACGACAATTCCTCTTGAATCACCACCAAACACACCATATCATTCCTTTTCTTCCATAATGCACCCTCCCCTCTATTTTAAGTCAATTTAGATCTTAATCCATAATTGAACTTAAATACAGGGTTTCGGTGCTGCTTACAACACATATGAATCACATCGGGTGCCAAATCACACCATAATCTCCAAAAGGGTTATTTATCACTAACCATATCCACTTTTGGAGTCATTAACCCTTAATCACAATTTGGGATCTTGCTAAACTGGGGCTTAGCAGTCCACTTATCTGAGGCTTATTCTTTAGCCTCAAGTCTCAAAATTCAGGGTATTATAGGGATTACATATCCAAAAATCATATTTACATCCCATATACATATAGTAATCCCAAACCAAAATAGATACCCAACAGTCCAAATTAAAATGTCCCTAGGAGATGTTAACCCCTCCGGGTTGCCTGCTTCCCTTTTGAGCCATTTGCCTTGTCTGAAATGTTAGTCATTGGAAAGAATGAGATTCTAAAGAATCCCAATAGTAACAAATCACTCATACAGTGCACAAACACATAGCATATATGATCATGTTAAGCAGCATCACAATGTATCATGGCTCACGCCACAAACGACAGCAGTCATGGCTGTAAACACTATGCATCAGCTTTCACTACAAACTCTATGCGTCAGCTTTCGCTATGATCTCTATGTATCACAAAGTAGCACAATGTTTCTCAATGCATGACAACATACATACAACGCTTCATACATAGTATAAGAGAAAGAGGCACTACCTTATTCTTTCCTGACGTTCTTCGGCATCGAGGGCTCACGAGGGCGGCAATTGTCAGATCCTATAACCAAATTAGGGACAACCGATCAATATCTTTTTGAAAGGTTTATTTCTATAATACTCTAAGTTGGTTATCATTTAAACTCTTTAGGTGTTTATTAGCAGCCTAAACACATGCTAAAAGGGTTAGGAGAAACTACCTTGGAGACCCCTTTTAGGAAGCAAAATACTAATTTTCAACTGGCTCACTCGAGTGAAGATGACCTCACTCGAGTGATGAGAGACTTGCACTCGAGTGAGAATGACCCTCACTCGCGAGTGTTTGATAGTGAGCTACAACCATGACCAGAAAGTGCTCACAACACTCGAGCATGGGGTTGTGCACTCGAGTGATGACTCTAAATTCACTCGAGTCCCCGAAGGTGCAACACAGGAAGTGAGAACCCGATTGCACAACCAACTTTAGAGGAAGGAGATCACTTGAGCACAACCCTTGGCACTCGAGTGAGAAGACTACACTTGCAAGTGTCAGATCACACTCTTGACAAATGGCCTGCGAGTGCTTGGCCTAGAGCAACTCTTAACATGACATTATACTTGCACTCGAGTGAACCCATGCTCACTCGAGTGATGGCCTGTATCACTCACGTATCAGGAAGTGCACTCGTTCTTAGGTATGGAAGTGCAACAAGAATTAAAAGAACTTTGGGCAAAAATATACACAACACTCGAGTGAGACTCATCCTCACTCGAGTGAGGCTTATCAATTTGCCAGATCACAGCAAAAGACAGAAATTCCCAGATTGGCCAAAACTGATCCCAATGGTTCCCAAACTTAACACAAAGCTCATACCCACTTAAAATCACATAAGGAACCCATTGGTATCCTCTGAAACACTCAAAACCCATCCTAACAACAATTCATACTCTTGGGTCTCTATAACACACACAATACCCAAATTCATTCAATCCACTTCCAAAATTCAAAACCACATCCAACATTCAAATAACTCCACAATAAACCAATTCCAACCTCATTCATCATATAATTCATGCATTCAAAAATTGGCATAAAACCAGGGCAAATTCCAGAATTCATCATACTCAACCAAAAATCACAATAAATATACCAAAAAGCATCAAATCTTTACCTCTTCAACTTGCCAAAGCCAAAACCTTGATTCTCAAACTTCCAAATTGTTCCAACACCCAAATCACCACCTTTCAAAATTATGGAACCATCAAGATGAAGCTCTTAACATTATGAACAAGTTTAGTGAACAGTGTTTGAGCATATGAGAACCATTACTCACAAAAAAATCAAGCTTTCTCTTTCTCTTTCCTTCTTGAAATTGCCAAAAATGGAGGTGAGGAGAGAGAGAGATGATGAAATGATGCAGAATTTTTTCCCCTTCCCAAAGCTTAACCGAATAAGAGAGAGAAGAGAGAGAAAAAGGTGAGTGGTTGGCACTTGCATAATCCATTGGTCCACAAAATGACACTTGGCATAATCTTGCTCGCTCTCTCCATAAGCTCACATAACCTCAAAGCACATGATTCTGACCCATTGACAATAAATCTCAACCATTGATTTTTAATCACCAATAAGTTTCCTCTTTGGCAACTGGCCAATTGTTCGGTAAATTTTCAATTTTATCATTTTTCCCCGGGTTTTCACTATATTGCATAAATTATCATCAAGAACATTTATCTTAAATTCACATCACATTTCTCCAAAAGTGTTTAATTACACTAATTACAATCAATCTCAAAGTCATTAGCCCTTAATCTTAAATTGGGTCATTACACCCTTAATCTTCCATTTACTTATAAAATGAGTTTAAACACTAATTACGGCCTAGATGATGGTGGGGGTTACATTTGTTGTATCAGAGCACACAATATAATTCCCGGCCAACCCCGGGTTCATACCATTACTAAGGATTTATAAATGTCCATTAAGGGGATTTCACAATATCCTTTCAAATACACATCCAAATATACATCCCTAATACATATCCAAAATATATACAATAATCCCAACTAACATTGATAACCAACTACTAAATCAAATATCCATAGGGGGTCTTCACCACCCCTGGTTGCTTGTCCCCTCCTCGATCCTCTTGCCCTATTTAAATTGTATATTTGGAATTATAGGACCAAGTTGTGAGCCTAGTAGTTGGCACGCTTTATGAGGCATACGTTTCAAGGTGTAAAAGGGTTAAGGTTGGGAACTTACTTCTCCTGCATGTATTTGATATTTGTGTTGGTGCATTGATGCATGTTATTGCTTTGCTTCATTATGTGAAACATATATGAATGATTGAATCTCTGTTTCTGTTTATGCTATGGTAGTAAGTATGTTGTTTGAAACATTAAGCTTGCAGATATGTCATTGTGTGAGCATGAGTTATGTAATGCAAGCATGTCATACATTAAACACTTATCTTGCATGCATATTGGTATTGTTTTCCTACTAAGATTCTCTCAAATCTCACCCTCATTTACCAACAATTTAGACAGGGCAAGAGGCTCGAGGAGGGGAGAGGCAACCAGGGGCGACGAAGACCCCCTATGGATATTTGATTTGATAGTTGGTTAACAATGTTGGTTGGGATTATTGTATATATTTCGGATAGTATTTGGGATGTATATTTGGATGTGTATTTGAAAGGATATTGTGTAATCCCCTTAATGGGCATTTATAAATCCTTAGTAAAGGTATGAACCCAAGGTTGGCCGGGAATTATATTGTGTGCTCTGATATATAAATGTGATTAGCTGTGCTGTGTGCAATTATATTCGAAATGTGAATATGAGACCTGGTTGTTTGGATTTTGAAAAGTATTTGTGAAAACTTTATCGTGTAAATGGGTTTGAAAATGAGTTTTGCTAATCGTTGGTCTCTAATTCATTTTAATTGCGCATTTCGGATATAATTATGGAGGGGGTTACAGCTCAGCTCTCAAAACATTGGTTAAGAACGAAGAGACGAGGAAGAAGACGAATTAGGGTTTGATGGATGAGTTACATCTGGGGATTGGGATTTTGAAATTGGGGATGAATATGGTGTATATTCAATGAGATAATTTAAGAATAAAATGAAAGAATGGAGGGTAAAAAGAGAAGACCAATATTTTATTTTTATTTATTTTTTTATGGATTTATGACTTTTTTATATGTATAAAAAAATGAAAATAATTATATATATGTGTGTGCGTGTGTGTTTCTTTTTTTTTTTCAGAATGTTTCCCCTTTTTTTAGAAATATAAAAAAAAAATAAAAAATGTGTATATATATATTGTTTTTTATTATTATTTAATTTTATGTATGTATATAAAAAAATTTTTAAGGTTAGAAACGCACTCAAACTCACCCAATTTGCTGTAGCCTTCACTAGGGGTGTTCATTAATTTCCCGTCCCGACCTTCCCGTCCCGATCCTGAATTTTTCGGGACGGGATTTCGGGATCGGGACGAGATTTAAATTTTGGGATCGGGAAAAATTCAGGATCGGGATCGGGAATGGGACTTCCCGATCCCGACTTTTTCCCTATCCCGAAAATCTTTATATACACATGTATATTTTTTAAAAATATTTAAGAAAATAAGACCAAATATAAAATAAAATGTGAAAATTCCTAACACCCTTAAGGTAATATCTATTCTTTTAGTTTATTTAGTTAATTTCATTTATTATTTATTAAATAATTCTAATTTTTTGTTCTTGTCTTTATTCTTTTTGCAGCTGAATCGACAACTTTAAGCATGTATTAGACTAATAATATATTTATATTACACTTATTTAGTAAAATATGGTATTAGATAAATTATATATTTATACTAGACTAAAAGAAACATAACAAAAAATTTAATATAGAGATTTTTTTTTAAAAAAAGCAAATTCGGGATCGGGAAATTCCCCATCCCGATCCCGAAATTTCCCGACTTTTGGGATCGGGAATGAAAATAATTCTCGAACCCTTCTTGGGATCGGGATCAGGAATGGCATTTCCCGATCCCGTCCCGATCCCGAACACCCCTAGCCTTCACTACAGTGAGTCCTGGCAATGAATAACAAGTCAAAGAGCATGCCAAAATGACCCAATTTGTTGTGGCCTTAACTACAGCGAATCCTAAAAGCAAATAATAGGTCAGAGAGCAAGCCAAAATGACCCGATTCGCTGTGGCCTTTGCACACCGAATCCTGACAACAATAACATGCCAGAAATGCACTCAGAATCACCCAATTTGCTGTGGCTTTTGCTATAGTGAATCCTGGGATGAATAAATACGTCAAGAACACACTCAAAATCACCTAATTCGCTGTGGCTTTAGCTATGAAGAACTCCACAATGAATTTTAACAGAACTAGTCAAAAAACAATATAGCAACAAAATCATTCAAATTCACTCAAAATCCAACTTCTAACATTCCAAGCACATTGAACACTAATCCATGCCACAATACACTTAGGATTCATTCATCCACAACCCAAAAGCAATATGATAGTCCAAGAATAGCCTTCATACTACCCAATACGACATTCCAAGATCTAAACCACATTCAATAGATATTAAAGGCACACTCCCTTTTGTAGTTCCCTTCTTGGCATCCATGTTATTCTTCAATCTCCATCTCCTAAAATCCACTTTAAAGTTCATAAAGGAAATCTTTCTTACCTACAAAACACCAAAATCAAACATAAATCTACTAAATCAAAACAAAAACATAAAAATGACAAAGATTAAGTTAAGAACTTGGGTTGCCTACAAAGAAATGCTTAGTTTATAGTCTCTAGCCTGACTCTTCATCTTGTCAGGTGGAATCAGTAAGTGGTAGAGTGATGGTTTGCCTTTCTACTATACTACCCCAATAATGTTTTAACCGTTGTTTATTGACCTTGAATCGCTCATCATCTTGTTCTTGCAGCTCCACCATACCCTTGTCAAATACTTGAACCACATCAAAAGTCCAGACCATCTATACTTCAACTTTTTTAGAAAAATCTTTAGCTTAGAGTTATATAGGAGCACTCGTTTACCCAGCTCAAACGACTTAGAGACAATCTTCTTGTCATGCCTTTGCTTGGTTTTCTCCTTGTAAAGTCAAGAACTTTATAAGCATAAAAACAAAATTCTTTAAGCTCATTAAGTTGCAAAAGCCTTTTTTCACCCACTTCTTTCTCATCAAAATTCAACTTTTTAATTGCCCAACAGGCACTGTGTTCCAATTCCACAGGAAGATGACAAACTTTCCCAAAACCTAACTGGTAGGGAGACATACCGATAAGTGTCTTGTAAGTGGTGCGATAGGCCTATAGTGCAATATCTAACTTCATAGACCAATCCTTTCGAGTGATACCCATAGTTTTCTCAAGGATTTTCTTGATTTCTCTATTGGAAATTTTAGCTCAACCATTTGTTTGAGGATGATAGGCTAAAGACACCTTTTGTTTCACTCCATACTTCTTTAAAAGAGATTTAAATTGGCGGTTGCAAAAGTGAGTGCCGTTACCACTAATAATAGCCCTGGGAGCGCCGAAGCGAGTGAAGATATGCTTTTTCATGAATTTGACCATTACTTTAGCGTCATTTATTGGAGAAGCAATGGCCTCAACCCATTTAGACACATAATCCACAGCTACAAGAATGTATTGATTGTTAAAGGACTTGGGAAAAGGTCCTATGAAGTCAATCCCCTACATATTAAATAATTCAACTTCTAACATGCTACTAAGTGGAATTTCATTTCTCCTAGAGATATTACTAACCCTTTGACACTGGTCACAAGATATAGCAAATTCATAAGCATCCTTGAATAAGGATGGCCAAGAAAATCCAGATTGTAAGACTTTTGTAGCAATCTTATTATCACCAAAGTGGCCTTTATATTCAGAGGAATGACAACACTCCAATACATCTTGTTGCTCACTTTCTGGAACACATCTTCTAATCAATTGATCAGCACAATAGTGAAATAAGAATGGTTCTTCCCAATAATAGAATTTGACATCATGTAAGAACTTATTCCGTTGGTGATAGCTCAAGTCCTCAGAAATGATTCCACTCATAATGTAATTTACTATGTTGGCATACCAAGGAGTTTCATAATGACTCACTAAAAAGAGTTGCTTGTCTAGAAAAGTTTCATGAATGGGTAGAGTTCCATCATGTTAAGCTTCAGTACTGAACCTGGAAAAGTGGTCAGCAACTTGATTTTCAGAGCCATTTCTATCAACAATCTCAAGATCAAATTCTTGTAAGAGCAAAACCTATCGAATCAACCTTGCTTTAGAGTCCTTCTTACTAAAGAGGTATCCTAGTATGGAATGATCAGTATGGATAACCACCTTGGCACCAATCAAGTAAGGCCGAAACTTGGCAAATGCATATACAATAGCCAAAAGTTCTTTCTCAGTGGTAGTGTAATGTTCTTGAGCATCATCGAGCATCTTACTCACATAGTAAATAAGATGGAAGACTTTATCCATTTTCTATCAAAGTACAGCTCCCATGGCATAGTCGCTGGCATCATACATGACTATAAAGGGTAAACTCCAATCCAGAGCTGTGATGATAGGAGTGGTTACAAGTCTTCTTTTCAACTCTTTAAATGCTTTCAAGAATGCATTATCAAGCTTGAAATCGGCATCCTTCTCAAGTAAAGCACATTGGCTTAATAATTTTGGAAAAATCCTTTATGAATCGTTTATAAAATCTAGCATGACCCTAAAAGCTTCTCACACCTTTAACATTGGTAGGTGGAGGAAGTTGTTTAATCACCTCTATCTTTACTAGGTCAACTTCTAAATCGTTCTTGGAGACATTGATAAGTAAAATATCTGCATATTTATTTTCCCTTATATGATGATTTTGTGGCCGATATTTGAGATTAATGTAATAAATTTAGGTGTAATTGATAAATATAGGATGATTTTGGCATAAATATTTTTATTACTATTATAATATTTACTTGCTTTCTCTTTTGATAGTCACATAATAAGAGGAGAAAGGAGACCAAAAATTGGACCGATGGGATTGAAAAAGGCTAATTTCTGTAGCATTAGTAACTATTTATTGGGGTCACTATTCATGACTGTACTATTCATGACGGAAATCACTATTCAAGATGAAAGTACTGTAGCAGATGGAAGCATTATAGCAACACTTTTTTCACTATAGCAACCACGTTTTTGTTACTGTTGTAATATTCCAAAAAGTGATTAAGGGCTAATGACTTCAAAAGTGAATGTAATTATTGTTGAATGAACGCTTTTGAAGAATACAATGTGAAATTTAATCTAAAGGTGTTATGATCAGTGCCCAAACACTGCATTTAAGAATAATTGTGAGATAAAGCTTAAAATGAACCCTAATTTAGGGAGGGCGCATGATTGAGTAAATGGAATGATAAAATGTGCTTAGTAGGGATTCAAGTGGAATTGCTATAATCAGGGGCAAAATGGGAAAAAGGAAAGTTATCGACTAATTGGTCAGTTACTGAAGAGGAAACTTAATGGTAACTCAAAGATCAATGGTGGAGATTCATTGGTCAAGTGAATAGGGGAGTGGAATTACATGTGTATGAGCTCGTGTGTGCAAAGGAAGGGAAACCAAGATCTTGACAAGTGTCCATATGAGAGCCATGGGATCAAGGTCAAAGTGTCAAACCATTTTCCCTCTCTCTTCCTTTTGAAAGTTGGCTAAGGTATGGGAGAAAGAGAAAGCTAATTATCTTCATCATCATCTTATTCTCTCTCACTTGCTTCCATTTTTGTCCAAGCTCAAAAGGAAAGAGAAAGGAAGAGCTCAAGTTTTAGGTGATAATTTGTCTTTGAATGCTCAACTCATCTTCATTAATTTTGTTCATGATGAATGAGAGTTTCATTGCTATGGTTTTAGATTTGTAAAAGAATATGTTTGAGTATTTGAAGAAATTTGAAAGTTGAGGAATCAAAAAACCAACCTTGGGAGAGGAAGAGGTAAGTATTTGATGCATTTTGACCTAACTATTATGATCATTGGTTGAGTTTTGTAAATTTTGGATTTTACCCTGATTTTAGCATAATTTTGGAATGAATGATTTGGATAGTGTATTATGTTGGATTTGGTGTCATATTGTGTCTTTGTGTCATTGGAATTATTTGGAACCTTGGAAGGAAAATTGATGCATTTGGATAATGTGTAGTAATGTGGTGTCCAAAGTAAAAACTTGATGTTAGAATGTGATTTTGGATGTTTTGGGCTTTCTATTGAGTTCCTTGTGTAAAATTGTGTGGGAGTAGTATTGGATAATAATTATGGGATCATTGGAAGCATATTGGTTAAAGCTTGGAGAATTATGTCATCTGCTGCGTTTTGGCCTCTAATAAGCCTCACTCGAGTGATCTGTAGTCCCACTTGAGTGCAGCATCATGTTTTCTCTTTTCCTTCAAGTTTCAGTTGCAATCCCATGCAAAGAAAGTAGAAGTGCATTATTTCACTTGCAAGTGATATGGGTCTTCACTCGAGTGTATCCTGTCTCACTCGAGTATGCATATGTTTAGCACTATGAGGTTGCATCTTGGGTTGTCACTCACAGTCCATTTTTCAAGAGTGTGTCTTAACACCTGTAAGTATTGTGCCATCACTCGAGTGCTAGAGCTAATGCTCGAGTGCACTTCTCATTCTAGGGTTTTTCTTTGCTCTCGAGTAGTCACTTTATGTGCCTTACTTGGTAGGACTCGGGTGAGTATGAGGCTACTGCTCGAGTATTGGGTTCAAGACTTGAGTGCTATGATAATTTTTTGTCTCTGTTGTTGCTCTATGCCAAGCACTCACATGAGTGAGCCGTCCTCACTCGAGTGCAAGTTATCTCATCACTCGAGTGTGTCATTTATCACTCGAGTACATGAGTTAAAATCAGTGGTTTCACTTCCGAGAGGGTGGTTCTAGTCAAGTTTTCCTAACCCTTTAAGCATGTATTTAGGCTTATAGTAGCCACCTAAAGAGTTCAAATGATAGCCAACTTTAAGTGTTATAGAGTCAACAACTTGGAAATGAGATTAATTCGTCGTCCTTGATTTGGTTTTTAGGATTTGATATTTGCCCTGCCCGTGAGCCATCTGTGCTGGAGCACGCTCAAAAAGAATAAGGTAGTGACACTTTCCCTTATACTATATGTAATACACTGTATATTTGATTTATCATTATTTGTGAGTCCTTTACCTGTGGCCTATCGGTGGTTTCGATGGGAGGACCGTGCCGAGAGATGATGGGGTTACTGTAACGCCCCAATTTTCGATTAGGGGTTAATGATAATTATTGAGGATAATTATCGGATTAAAGTGGAATTAATGTATATTTGTGACAATATTATTTAATATGTCATAATTGTTGGAAAATTGAAAGAATGGAATTATTGGCATAAGTTGGTAATTAATGGGGAAATTAATTACTAACTAAAAGAAAAGTGAGAAGTGTGATTAAATGGGTAATGGAAGGATTAGAGAAGATAATTGGTGATTAAGTGTGTGAGAACCAATGGGGAAATGACACATGGCAAGCTCACATGTGGGAGTGATAAGAGAAAGTCAAATGCAATTTTTATAGTTTCTCTCTCCTCTCTCTTCCCTCTTGGACGCTGGAATGGTATGGGTTGGGGGGAGTAATGATTTCTTTCCTTCTTCCTCCTTCACACTCCATCTCACTCATCTCATCTCTTCTTTCTCCATTTCTGGCGACATTTTGCAGCAAATAGGAAGAAGAAAAGCTTGCAAAAAGGTAAGGAAAATGACTCCTATTGCTCAAACTTCCTTCTTTAATATTGATCCTTGAATGAAGAGCTTCATTGTGATGGTTGAAATGTGTTCATTGGTGTTAGTTTATGACCTCAAGAGATTGTGAAAGTTGAAGAATCAAGAAATCTCTTTGGCAAAGTGAAAGAGGTGAGTGTTATCTCCCTTTTGATATATATATTGTGGTTGTTGGTGAGCATTGATTTTTCTGGAAATTTCTGCCCTATTTTCGAAAATTAGGGTCTTAGTGAGTTTGGCATGTTGTGATAATGGAAATGGTGTATTATGATGTCTTTTGGACAAATGGATTGGTTTGAATCATTAAAAGTAAAGTTTGGGATCTTTGTGTTGGTTTTGGTGTATTGGTCAAAACAGGGCATGTGGTTAGAGTATGAATTTGGTCATTTTGAGGTTACCATTGTGTTCCTTGGGGAAAATTGTATGGGAATAAGCTTGGTTAATGATTTTGGAGTCATTGAACACTTTGGTAGAAAAGTTGGAAAATGCTGTCAATGTGAACTCTGTCTGGACAGTTTATTTGTGTGGACGTTTTGAGTGACCAAATGATTTCGGAAAATTGTGAAACTTTTCAGTCTTAAAGTTCACATCCCAAGCTTCAAAATGGACATATATTTTATGTCATTTCGTTTGGTATTCTGAGAGTTATGCTTTGCCAAAGTTTGGTGCAAAAACAGAACTCTGTTTTGGAGTAATGTTGGGTTTTGGGTGATTCTGTATTTTTTTGATGATTTTAAGTTATAAGCCATATTTTTCCTTGAAAGAGGACTCAAATACCTTTCTTTTGGCTTTGGAATCACTCCGTTTCGAATTTTCTAGAATTAGTTATGGTTTTTCGAAGTTCAGCCTAGAGTCAGGAAATCTCTGGGCCGCGGCCCAAACCTTTCTGGCCTGTTTTGGGCCGCGGCCCATGAGTGGCGGGCCGCAGCCCACGGCCTTCTGACCATATTTGGGCCGCAGCCCAAGGAAGGGTGGGCCGCGGCCCACCCCTATGTTCCCGCATTTTAAGTTTTTGAAAAGAGATCTTCAACCTATTGTTTCCCAACCTTCTAGGGGTTTTATTAGAGGCATTTGTGGCTTCTTAAGGGCCATTATTGATAACCAAATCTAAGAGTTGAAGAGTTAATTGAGTATTGGAATAGAGAATAATGTTTCGTCCTTAATTATGACTTTAGGATTTGATATCTGCCCGGAGCATAGAAGGCCTGTGCCTGCTCAAGGAAGGAAAGACAAAGGTAGTGACACTTTATCCTATATCATGTGTATTGCATTGCATGTTTGCATTAGTCATTGAATACAATGAAAGTGAAGAGGACGTGGCGAAAGCCCGGACTCGAATAAAGTGAAAGTGAAGGGGACGTGGCAAAAGCCCGGACTCGAATAAAGTGAAAGTGAAGGGGACGTGGCGAAAGCCCGGACTCGATTACATTGATAGTGAAGGGAACGTGGCGAAAGCCCGGTCTCGAATATTGATTGCTGCATTGTGATATATGTGACTTGCTTTGTATATATGCATCATATAAATAAACTGTTGCTACTGGGATTCTCTAGAATCTCATTCTTTCCAAATAACATTTTTAGATAGGGCAAGTGGATCGAAAAGCAAGCAAGTGGCAAAGGACGATTAGGACTGCCAGCGGTAGTCTTAGTTAAATATTTTGGTTTACATCGAATTGGTTATCATTTTGGATCATTGTAAACATATTGAATAGAATTGTAGTACTATAGTTTTGTGTAATCCCCGGTATGGATACTGAGATGGGCAATGATGCCCTGTATAAACCTTTGGATTAATGTTATTATCCCGGGTGAACGTCGGGAATTGTGCTTACTCTGATATTGTATATGTAACAGACCAAACAGGCCATTTGTTTTAATGAATGAAATGAATGGAAATCCATTTGTATAGGTGTTTTAAAAAGTTTTTAATTGTCCCGGATTTCTCATTCGATAATTAAATGTGCTTTAAACGATAATCTCGGCCTGATTATCTAAGGGGGTTACAGTTACAAGGGAAGTGACTATGTGGAATCCATAAGGCTATATGTGAAAGTCGAAAGGCTATTTGTGAATCCTTCACTTGTGGCCCATCTATGATTCCGGTGGGAGAACCGTGCCTTCGGGGCAGTGGAGATACGAGGGACGTGACTATGTGATTATATGTATATGTGACAGCTGGTATGCTGTGTTTTGTGCTGTTATGCTGCTTGTAATGTCATTACATGCTTTGTGATTATGAATAGTATAAGTGATTTATTACTACTGGGATTCTTTTGAATCTCATTCTTTCTATTGACTAACCTTCAAAAAGTGTAAGTGGCTCAAAAAGGAGGGAGACGACTAGGGTAGCTAGGACCTCCGTGGGGCAATTTGATTTTAGGATGTTAGTTATGAAATTTTGATTGGGGATCATTGTATATTCTGTAAATACTAGTTTGGATACGGTTGTATAATCCCCTAAATGGGAATGTATAAACCCTTAGTTGATATATATGAAACCCGGAGGTTGCTGGGATTTTCGTTGTACAATCTGATATATATGAATGTGATTTAACTACACAAGGTAGTTATATTCGAGATGTGTATAGGGGACCAAGTTAAACCAATTTCAAAAGAAATGTGTAAAACCTTATCTCAAGGATGGGATTAAAAATGAAATTTATCATCTGCTAGTCTCTAATTCATCTTAATTATGCATTTTTGAATTATAATTACTGTTTATGAGGCAGGGTTACAACTATAGCAACGCATTTTTTCCCTATAAATAGAGATCAAGGCCAAGCACCAAATAGAGGAGGGGAGAGAAGTAGAGGTTTTCTTCTCTGACAATTAGAGGTCCTTCTCTGACAGAAAGAGATCTTTTCTCTGACAGTTCTAAATAAGTTGTGCTATTTTGTAGATTTAATTTCATCCTTTGTATTACTTTTTGCATGCCATCTACATGGAAGGTTTTACCTCCATTTTAGAAGGCTTAGGATTGTATTGCTTTTTGCATGCCACCTGCATGTAAGGTTTTACCTCCTAAATGGACGGATAGATTTTTCCATTTTTCATGTATCTTTTAGTTGTATATTTATATTTCAGAATTTAATATTCAAGTTTTATGCAGTATTTTTGATGTTTTCATTCAAGCTTTATGCAATATTTATGAATTTTTTAATTTATTTTGGTTTTATTTTTAATTTTATCATAGCTAAATTTCTATTTTCCTAAGGTGATGATGTAGCTTACTAATGATGGATTGAATATTAACTTATTAAATCTATTTTTAATTTTTCCTTCATGATTGAGTTTTAATTATTGTTCTTAATGATTTCGATTGATTGGCCATCTTTTGAATGATTTAAATATGTACGTTGAGACTGGAAGGAGATGCATGTATGTAGATCATATAATTAAAACCATGACTTGTCTATAAAATAGGAATATATAAAATAGGAATATATTCATATGAGTTGTGTAGTCTTATTGAGTTTCATAAATCTTAATGCATAATTAATTGCTTAAATTCATATAGGAATATATTGGATTAGCCGTTAATTATAGAATTGTTTGACCTTGGAAGAGAGAAGTAATTAAGTTAAGGAAACTCGACTATCAATCATGTGGAATAAATTGGGTTAGAATAAATAAGTGATTTAATCCGTAATTTTTTAAGTAAAATATATGTTAGTGCAAGCGTTTCACCCAAGAGGGGGGTGAATTGGGTGATACCAGAAATTTCGTTGCGTATAAGAAAATTAACTAAATATTTAAAGCAGTTGAGAGCAAAGAGAAATATCACCGAAGTGTACACCAGGAGTTATACTGGTTCGGCCACAACCACTTTGACCTACGTCCATTCCTCAGAGCGTCTCTGAGAGTTTCACTATATTCTCTAAGATTTAGTGGGTTCTTGGCACCTCAGTACACAACAAGTTCCTTCACCTGGACACTCGCTCCCCCTTTCACGTTGTAATCAAATCCCCAACTCAAGGTTCCACAACCTTAAGTTGTCTCAATAACAAATATTGAGTTTGTAATGAAAAACTCTCTTACTGAGCAAATATATAATCACTGAAGTACAATGAATGAGTATAAGAAAACAAAGCACTAATAGTGTGTTGATCAGTGTATATTTGTGTGTTCTCAGTTCTTATTTTCTGCTCTTTGAATGCTCTATATATATAGATGATTTATAGTGTCCGTTGGAAGCAATTCAAACATGCCTGTTAGAGTCGCACAACAACGGTTGACCATTCTTCAAATTTGAAAACTATCCGTTTAAGGTAGGTAGCGGTAGGTGAACGTTCGGACTTTTATTTGACTTTTCACTTCTGGCATGATCTTTCATTGTTTCTCTGCAAATGTACTTAGAATACTAGTACAATGAAGAGTTAATCATATAGAAAATAATTTAATAAACATTTGATTAAAAACATGGTTTCTGGACTTTATTACTTTCTCATTACTCGAGTAGTCCCTCAAGTAAACCTATAAAAAATATGGTAGAGTAATTCAACATTTTTCATAAGATATTACTCGGGTAAGACATGGAGTGAGATAGATCACAAACCTTGGAAATACCTGATTACTTGAGTGGCTACTCGAGTGGCCATGTCTTTCCTTCACAAGTTACTCGGGTGCTGACTCTGGTAATCTGATTATTCGAGTAGTTACTTGAGTGACCATGTGTTTTCTTCAAACCTTACTCTGTGACCCCTCAAGTAAATTACAAATAACTTTACATATTACTCGATTACTCACTCGAGTAATTGCATCAAATTCTTGGTCGAGAGTACTTGTTCTTTGTTTACTTGATTACTCGAGTGGTCCCTTGAGTAATGGATCAAATAACTCTGTAGATTACTGGAGTGCTCCCTCGAGTAATGCCTTTTCCTCACATGGTTACTCGAGTAAAATGTTGCATTTTTTGGCCGAGAGCCACTGGAAGATTTTTGACTTGCTTACTCGAGTGGCTACTCGAGTAAAGCCTTTTCTCATATGTTACTCGAGTGGCTACTCGAGTAATGGCTCATATAAGTTTGCAGATTACTCGAGTGGCTACTCGAGTAACTTCCTCCAAATTTTGGCAGTGCTTTCGAAAACATTTTCTTTCAACATTACTCAAGTGCCCACTCGAGTAACAGTGTTCACTCGAGTAAACATATACAACTGCCAGTGATGGTCTTCCTTTGTTCTTTCTCTCAGTTCTTCTTCATTACTCTAGTGCTTACATCAAGTAATACTTTGTCATTACTTTGTTCAAATTCATTTGTTATTATATTTTCTTTTATTATTAGTCCAATATTTGTTATCATCAAAACATATAGGATCTAACAATCTGACCCCTAGGGCTTTTTCTTATAGTTGCTTTCATATTATTTGCACTCATCTAATAATTTTATTTTGTTTTCTCAATTACTAACTAATTAATCGACTAAATAGAATTAAAATTACTCATTTTGGTACTTAGTGATCAATCCTCAGGGGAATGATACTTTACTCACTTTTGTATTACTTGATTACGACAGTGTACACTTGCACTATGTAATAGAACATCTAAACTTGTAATAGACACGATGGCCTAACATAATGCCTTCTTTCACCATAAAATGAAACTTCTCCCAATTAAGCATAAGATTAGTGCCTCTACACCGCTTCAAGACTCGAGCTAATTTAGCTAAGCACTCTTCATATGAATCATCGAATACTATGAAGTCATCCATGAACACTTCCATGGTATGGTCTATCATATCAATGGAATTAGCCATCATGCATCGTTTAAATGTAGCCAGTGCATTACAAAAGCCAAAGGGCATATGCTTGAAAGCGAATGTGCCATATGGACATGCAAATGTAGTCTTCTTTTGGTCTTTCGGAGCAATTGCTATTTGATTGTATTCCGAATAACCATCAAGAAAACAAAAGAACTCTCTTCTAGCTAGTTTGTCCAACATCTGATCAATGAAAGGCAATGAAAAATCGCTCTTGCTAGTAGCCATATTGAGCTTACGGTAATCCATGCAAACCTTTCATCCGGTAATAGTGTGAGTAGGAATGAGTTCATTGTGGGTGTTAGCCACTATAATCATACCACCCTTTTTGGGGATGCATTGGTCTGGGCTAACCTAAGAACTATCATAAATAGGGTATACAATACTACTATTGGGCCATTTAAGAAGCTTCTTCTTTACTACTTCTTTCATAATGGGATTGGGTCTTCTTTGATATTAAATAGAAGGCTTATAATCCTCTTTTAAAATATCTTGTGCAAGAACATAGAGGGGCTAATGCCCTTTATATCAATGATTGTCCACCCAATAGCTTTCTTATGAGCCTTCAAGACTTCAACTAACTGCTCCTCTTGTTGAATAGTGAGATTCGAAGCAATAATCACCAGAAGAGTGTTGTTGGAACCCAGATAAACATATTATAAATGAGATGGCAATGCCTTCAGCTCAAGTGAAGGTGGTTCCTCTAAAGAAGATTTCAACTTTGGTCTATCATTCGAACACAAATTAAGTGACTTAAATGGTATCCTCCTTCAAGGACAAGGGGTTGAAGCATCCATAATAGCCTTGCACTCTACTACATCAAAACCCTCATAATCAACATCAAGAAGAGTGGATTTACGTGGATCTTCAATCATAGAGGTCTCAAATTCCTCTTGTACAAGACCAATCATATCAAGAAAGAAACAATCTTCATGCATATAAGGAGTCTTTATCAATTGATTCATATTAAAGGTAACTTGCTCATCTGCTATCCTCAAAGTCAACTCACCTTTTTCCATATCTATCAAAGTTCTAGCCATAGCTAAAAAAGGCCTTCCTAGTAGAAAAGGCATTTCTCTATCCGAATCAAAGTCAAGAACACTAAAATCAGCCAGAAATATGAACTTATCAACCTTGACTAATACATCTTCAATAATCCCTTTAGGATAAGCAAGCTTTTATCAGCCAATTGCAAAGTAACTGTGGTAGGTCTAGTATCACCTAATCCCAACTTGTTGAAAATAGACAAAGGCATAAGATTGACACTTGAACCAAGATCACATAAACCATTCCCCAAGAATTTAGCTCCAACATGACAAGGTATAGAGTGTAATATCCCAAAAAGTGTTTAAGGGCTAATGATTTCAAAATTGGATGTAATTATTGTTGAATAAATACTTTTGGAGAATGTGTGATGGGAATTTGGTGGTTTTAGTAATTCCAATGGTTTCCTTGTGAAAAATTGTGTGGGAATAAATTTGATTGTTGATTTTGGAGCCATTGGACACATTGGTTGAAAATTTGAAAAACTGTTAAGTGTAATTCTGTGCAAGGCAGTCAGTTTGTATGGATATTTTGAATGGGTAAATGGTGTCTAAAAATTTTGAAACTTTCCAGTCTTAAATTTTACATGTCAAGCTTAAAAATGAACAAATAATTTGTGTCATTTTGATTTGTGAGCTAAGAGTTATAAATTTTTGATGTTTGCCCAGCAAAATTGATTAATTTCTGGAACAGCACGCAAAGATTAAAATTCTGGGAATTTTTTTATTACAGCTAGCAAAAGTCTATATTTTTCCTTAACATAGACTCAATAAGGGTTCTATAGGCTTTAGAATTACTCCATTTCAATTTTTCTAGAATTAGTTATGATTTTTCAAATTTTGGGTAGAAATCTGCCAGAATTTTTGAAAAATCCAAAATTGTTGGAAATTAATTTAATAATTAAATATCATATTGTTAGATCCCAAGTTTTGATGATAACAAAAGTCAATTGTGTACAATTCATAGTTTTATAAGTTTAAGGAATGTTTACAAAGTTACCAAATGCATATAGCAATGTTCTGTGGTGCCTGGTGTCAAAATGAACTGGTGTACTTGAGCATGAATCAAGCACTTGAGCATGGAACTCTTTTATGCTCGAGCATATGCGAGTAATAGCCAGAAAGTGTTTGCCCGAGAGCATGCTATTGTCATTTTTACTGATTTATTCGAGTACTGGAGATAGCACTTGAGCAGAAGAGTCTTTCTCACTCGAGCACATGCGAGTGAGAGACTGCAAGTGTTTGGCCGAGAGCAATTCATGTCATTCTTCCTTGATGCACTCGAGCAGAGAAATCAATACTCGAGCATGAGTGTCCTGTACTCAAGCACTAGCGAGTGAAGGACTGCAAGTGCTTGGCCGAGAGTCATGAAAGTCAGAGAAGCACAAGTGTGCCCGAGTAAAGCTTCATATGCTCGAGTGACACATCAACACTTGCGAGTGAGAAATCTAACTCTCTCTGAATCTGATGCAAGTACTGATAACAAGGGTATATTACTTGAGAATATTCTTCCCACTCGAGCAGGAGTATGTGTGCTCGAGTGAGGGCCCACATCACCTGCGAGTACAAAATCTCACTCTTGCTAAAATGATATGCGAGTGCTGTCCAGAGAAGAGTCTCCCAGTGTAAAATGCAAGGCCACTCGAGCAGAAGGAGTTGTGCTCGAGTGAGGTCCCACATCACTCGCGAGTGAGAATTTTGTCTCTCTGAAATCCTATGCGAGTGCAAGTTCAAAACTGAAAAACAAGGAGAAAAATAGGGAGATCACTCGAGTGAGCCCATCCATGCTCGAGTGATACTCTGCCAGATCACCAAATACACCAAGTCTCACAACGTTCAATCCAAATATGGTTTAATGTTATTTATTTATCTTATCATCACTTATTATCATTATTTAACATCATTTTGAATGTATTATAAGTGTGATACAGGAGGATGAACATTTGAAATAAACAAACACGAAGAAATTCAAACAACGGCAGACAGCATCATTACAAGCACGCACGTACCTACCGCATTCAAAGTATTCAAACATGCGTGTGTCATTCCACAGTAACAAGCCCCGCTCCTCAATGATCATTACTCAAACGGGCAAAAACTGAACATCTATAAATACAGAGATCCAGAGATCATAAAAAATAACGAAGTACAAGAATTCACAAGCATATACACGAGTCTCTGTTATTCATAATTTTCTCTGTATACATATGGATCTTCAGTGTTCATCTACTTGCTCTATAAGAGAGTCTTTATGCAATTCAAATACTATTTTCATTTGATCTTAAGGTATTAGGACCTTGAGAGGGTAGATATCCTTACGAGAGAAGCAGTTGAGAGAATTCCTAGTTAAACCTTCCACTCATAAGACTTATAAGATACAAGCAGTAGAGAATGTTGTTGCTCGTAAGACTTACAGTGGAGTAAGCAGGAGAGAACGTTGCTGCTCATAAGCCTTGTATACATAAGCAAGTGGGAAAGGTCATAGTTTTTTTCTGCACATAAGACTTGTCGTAAGGGGGAGAGAAATTTCTTAGTGAGAGAATATTTCTGCTCGTAGTCCGTTCAAGGACAATTGTTGTTTTATGGCGTTCTGAGAGCCCATTGAATCTTGGAAGAATAATGAAAATCTCAGTAGGTCTTGATCTCTGAGGACTGGACGTAGGCCTGATTGTTAGGCCGAACCAGTATAACTCTTTGTGTTCTAATCTTCTCAACTCTACTTTGTCTACTCTATTTTCACATCACCATATCAAGCGAAAATTTATAACGTCACCCAATTCACCCCCCTCTTGGGTGAAGCTTGCCTCTTTCACATATATTATATGCTATAAAACATTATCCTTCACTTTCCTTCAGCCATATCAGATGCACATAACAGCTGAAATAGAAAGAGAATAGTTGAGAGAGTTTAGAGGGAGAAGGAGAAGAGAACCGCAAGGTAAGCCGATTTCTCCGACGATCTAGTTCTTAACATGTATAACTCCGATCCTAAGCTACTTCTTTATATTCTTTAAGTTTTGGAAGCTCCTCTTTTGGTGTTAGAAACAGCTAGGGTTCAGCCAAGTCAAGGGAAAGCTAGTGGGAGCTTGAGGTAACTTACAAACTCTTGTATATTGACTATTCTGACTGCTGTGGATAATTTGATCGGTAAAATTTTGCCGGATTGTCTTTGGGCGTAAAAATGGAAAATGGGTTGTGTGGGCTATTATGCTGCCCAAATTGGTACTAAATGTCATTTGTAACCTAATGGAATAGTCAATAAAGTGGTTAGGAGTAGAAAGGAACGTGTTTACGCAGCCGACTTCGTAGAAGCTCGATTTTTCCTAGAGAACTCATAAATTTTGGCCAGCTCTAGAAATGGATCTTAGAGTTGGTTTTCAATGATTTGATGGTTCCATTGGGTTCAGGAGAAAAAATTAGGTAGGGTCACAGGTTGTCACTTTTTCGGAAAAGGCCAAAAAAACATCATTACGAAAATGCCCTTGAAACCTTTAAAGTGGGCTGTCAAGGGTATTTTCATAGTTTGACAATGAATTTGGTAATTTCGAGTCCAAAAATGTATTCCTTGATGAAAATATGTCAGAATAGCCTATGTCAAAATTTTAGGAAAAGTACAGCCAGACCGGGTATGGCGGGGTTGGGGACGAGGTCCGGGGGCATTTTGCTAAATTTTCACCAAAGGCTAATGTAATCACAAGAAACACTATAGAAGAGTCTAAAATGAAACTTGGATAGGTTATGACCTATTTCCTGAACATTTAATATTTTAGGACCAAGTCAGAAGCCAGATATGGCACGTTTTACGAGGCACACCAAAATGTGGTCTTTGAGATAGTACTTCCCAACCCTGTAGGCATATGTCTAGGCTTCTAGTAGCCACCTAAATAGTCCAAGTGATAACCAACTTTAAGTGTTCTGAAGGTGAGAATTTGGAATAAAGAATAACTTGTTGTCCTTGACTCTGGTTTATAAGGTTCGACATTTCTCCTAATCGCAAGCAACATGTGCCGGCTCGCGTTAGGAAAGAACAATTTAGTGACTCTTCTCTTATGCTATGTATAAATGTATTGTATGTGTGTGTATCATTGTTTTGTGATGATATCTGATGCTGCTGCCTATACAGCTGGTGATAGCTGTCGTTATCGAGCATAAGCTAGCGTTATACAGCGAAAGCTGTCGTTATCCAGCGTGAGCTGGCATTATACAATGAAAGCTGTCGTGATTATGTATACAGCCATGAGTGCTGTCGTTGTGATGAAAGCCATGTGACATTGTGTCGCTATTGATACTGCTATTAATGGTTGCTTACATGCTATATGTTTATATATTGTATGAGTGATTTATTACTACTGAGATTCTTTTGAATCTCATTCTTTTCATTGACTAACATTCCAGATAGGGCAAGTAGCTCTAAGGAGAAGCGAACAACTAGGAGTGGTTAGGACTTTGTAGGGATGTTATTTTGGATTGTTGGTTATCTCTTTTGGAAAGGGATTACAATAAATTGTGTTTGGGATGTAAATATTATGTTTGATTTTGATCATGTAATCCCCTAGTTGAAACTTATAACCCTTAGTTTATACATGTAATAAATGTATAAATGTATAAATGTGATTTAATTGTACAGGTAATTATATTTGATATTTGAACTTAAGACCAGGATAGGGATAAAGTTTTGAAAAAAACTGTGAAAACCACCATAGGGTGGGAGTTTAAAATGAGTTTTAAATTATTCGACGGTCTCCAAACCATTTAGTTACGCACTCTCAAATTATAATTACTATAATTATGGAAGGGGGTTACATTTGTGGTATCAGAGCTGTAGTTCCTGGCAAGGGTAAAGTTTGCTTGGATAGTTCCCTTGGTGGACCTTAGGGATAGAAGATGATTGAGAATGAATGCTATGTTTGCATGTGTATGTTCTGATGTTATGGATATACATGAGATTTATAGACATATATGTGTATACCTTTTTTGTGATACTAATGGGGTAAGTTATTTGTAGAATGGAGAAAATAAGAGGTCGCCCTAGTATGCAAAGAGTAGACCCAGAGGTGTAGGTAGTTAATGATAATCCACCAGATTCGATGCGAGAATTAATGGGTTTGATAAAGAAACAACGAGATATGATAGTTGAGCTTCGAGAAGAGCTCAGAGAAGAGAGAGCCAAGAAGAATGAAGATCGGGTTCAGTCCAAATAGGAAGAGACCCAAGAAGAGACTCATCACAAAGAAACTACTAAAGGGTGAGCATGGCCATTATAATTCCCACCGCACACTGCCCCAGTCAAGAGTCTCAAGGGGTGCTAGTAAGAGAAGAACGTAATATGCAGTTTTGGGTATCAAAGTTCTGTAAGCACTTACTACTAGTATTCAGAGGTAGATTTGATCCTCAAGCAGCTGAAGATTGGTTGAACAGACTAGAGAAGATCTTCGAGGTTCTTGAGTTCCTATCAGAGGTGAAAGTACTGTTGGCGGTGTATAAGCTGGAGGGAGATATAGACTGTTGGTGGCGGAATATCGCCCTAACACTTCAAAGCTGTAATGTACCACTGACCTGGGAAGTGTTTCGATAGTAGTTCAATGAGTCCCCAAGTCGGTAAGGCTTGAGAAGAAAACTGAATTTCTAAATATCAAACAAGGGGACACGAAGACTTTTAATGATTATCTGTCTCGTTTCACCCAGTTGTCCTGGTATTCTTCCTATCTTCGGAAAATGGATGACAAAGAATGGAGTTCAGACATGCTTATTCGTAGGCTGAGATGAGAAGTGAGAAAATGATTTGCCACACATTTGTTCACTGAGTTTAACAAAGCAGTGGAAGAATGTTGAATCATAGAAAATAATCTAAGAGATTTGTATTCGGCCAAGGGTAGTGGCAGTCATAATGAACCTAGTAGAGTAAACACTTCAAAAAAGCGAAAGGGACATGGATCGTCTTCTAAGGGTGGTAGTAAGAGGCCCTCTCAACCTGAGGGTCGTGGTAACTAGAGACCTTCAGCAGGACAAGTATACCCTCAATGTAGGAAATACCATCCCGGTAGGACCTGTACGGGGTTAATGATTTGCTATAATTGCAAACAGACGGGTCACATTTCTACTGCGTTCCTACGACTGCAGATAGAGCAGAGACCTAAGAATCAGGAAGGGTATTCGCTATGACTCACGATAAAGCCTGGGAATCTCTCGATTTGATTCAAGGTAATATCATTCTTAATGGCTATTTGTTACAAGTTTTGTTTGACTCGGGTGCAAGTCACTCTTTTATTACCTATTATTGTGTGAAGCCCCTGGGATTACATATACATACACTACTACAAAAAGGGTAAAAGGTGGCGCACATTTTGTGGCACTTCTTTAAACAAGTGCCACAGCTTCTCTCTCTTTTTTTTTTACGTCTATAATTTTTTTTTTAATTTTGGGTACCAGCTGTGGCGCCTAATAGATTAAGTGCTACAATTGAGGAGGCCTAGTGTGACGCCTGCCTACGCAGGCGCCACACTTGGGGTCACGAAAGCACTTGTGGCGCCTAACTCACCAAGCGCCACAGCTGCAACACAGATTTTTTTTTTAAAAAATAGTGGGCATGTGTGGCGCCTAAATAAATAGGCGCCACACATATTAATATGCTTCTCAGCTGTGGCGCCTAATGCATTAGGAGCCACAGCTGAGAAGAGCAATTGTGGCGCCTAATGCATTAGGCGCCACAATTGCTCACTTTTAAAAAAAAAAAAAAATCAAATGAGAAGAGCAATTGTGGCGCCTAATGCATTAGGCGCCACAATTGCTCACTTTTTTTTTTAAAAAAAAAATCAAATTGATAGTGTAGCTCTTAATTATTTCATTTCCCGCGTAGTGGTCCTGTGTCCGCCCCCCATTCCTTCTCTTTTTGACTACTACTCCACTTTAATTATTTAACTACTCTCTCCTCCATTAAACTACTTTCCCTTTCTCATCTTCTTAGTGGATCCGTCGGCCCCCTCCCTCCATTTTCTATCATCTTCACACTAAAAAACACACCCACACGCTCACTCGCCACTCAAGCTAGCATCACCAACATGGTCTCCCACTCTCTGCGCTTGTCAATTAATAGATTTGTAAGAAGAAGACTATTTCATTCTAGCTTGCTTTGTTTAAATTTTTTTTAGTCAAGATAAACCGTAATATAACGTTTGCCTTTTTGTTCCTAATTTAATAGAAAAGAATGAAAACCTACCTTGTTTCTTTTGCCTTTTTGCTTTGCTTAAACTTTTTTGCCGACAAGCTTGCGTTTTTTAGTAATCTTTTAATTTACTTAATTAGTTGTTGATGTACTGTGTTCACATATCAAGTTCTTGTATTGTGATATTTTTTATGTTAGTTTTGGAGAGTATTAATGTAAGAACATTATTGTTGGGGAACTTGAATTTTAAATGTGAAAATTATATATATATATATATATAATAGGTTGAAATATAAAATAGAAAGATTGATAATTTGTGGAGATGATAAACACGAAAGCCACTCATTTTATATAAAACTTCACAATCAGAAAGCATAAAAAAGGGCCACAGGAAAAAAAAGAAGAAGAAGAAGAAGAAGAAAAAAAAAAAGGGACCCTTTTGTGGCGCTTGCTCAAGCAAGCGCCACAGGAGGGGGGCGACGCAAGCGCCACAATAGGACCCCCCTACTGTGGCGCTTGCTTGGGAGGCCCCACTCCTGTGGCACTTCCTCAAACAAGCGCCACAGGAGGGTATTTTTTTAAAAAAAAAATTTAAAATGTTATGGCGCTTCCAAGCGCCACAGCTTTTTTTAGTGGCATATAGATATGTGGCACTTCTCTAGCGCCACAGTTAATGCAATTATAAGCGCCACAGCTTTACTTTTTTGTAGTAGTGATAAATTGCCATTCGATCTAATTATGTCAACACCAATACGTGTTAAAGCTTTGACTATCAAAGTTTGCCTAAACTGTGTGATAATTATGGAAGGGCGTGAATCTATTGTTGATTTGATCTGTCTACCACTTGATCAATTAGAAGTTATTTTGGGTTTTGATTGATTAACGGAAAACAATGTGTTGCTCGATTGAGGAAATAAGAGAATCGTGTATAATGTTTCTCAAAGTGTTAAGGATATTAATGTTAGTATGAACTTTCTTTTAACGGCTAAAGCTGTGAAGTACTTAGAGAAGGGTTGCCAGGGGTATATGATGTTCTTTTTTGTACAAGGAGAGACCGAAGAAACTTTGAGTAGTATACCTATGGTACGAGAATTCCCTGAGGTATTTCCGGATGATCTTAACGGATTGCCTCCTGAACGAGAAGTTCAATTCCCAATCGAGATTGTGCCTGGAGCTGGTTCTATATCAAAGGCACCATACCACATGGGCCCAAAATGAAATGGCGGAATTGAAGAAGCAAATTGAAGACTTGCTTGAGAAGGGGTTCATTAGACCTAGTGTGTCACTATAGGGAGCTCCAGTGTTATTCGTTAAAAAGAAAGATGAAAGTCTACATTTGTGTATTGATTATAGAGAGTTAAACAAGATTACCGTCAAGAATAAGTACCATCTCCCAAGAATCGATGACCTTTTAGATCAACTATCTGGGTCGTGTGTGTTTTCAAATATTGATCTAAGGTTGGGATATCATCAGCTGTGTGTGAAAGTAGAGATGTTCCGAAAACTGCTTTCAAAATGAGGTATGGGCATTATAAGTTTCTCGTGATGCCAATTGGGCTAACTAATGCACCTGTGGTATTCATGGATTACATGAAATGTGTCTTTTGACAATATCTGGATCAATTTGTTGTTGTATTTATTGATGATATTTTGATATACTCTAAGAGTAGAGAGGAGCATGAGCATCATTTGAGGATTGTGTTGAACATCTTGTGTGAGAAGTAGCTTTATGCCAAATTGAGTAAATACAAGTTTTGGCTGCCAGAAGTAAAATTCTTAGGCCATGTTATCTCACAAGAAGGGGTCTCTGTGGATTATAGTAAGGTTGAAGCAGTACTAGACTGGAAGAGGCCAGAAACTATTGCTGAGGTACGCAGTTTTCTAGGTATTACTCGTTACTATCGGAGATTCATTCAGAATTTCTCACGTATTGCTTTGCCAATGATCAAGCTCACAAGAAAAGACTAGTCATTTGTGTGGGATGAGAAATGTGAAAATTGCTTTATGGAGCTGAAGGAGAGACTGACTACGACACCCGTGTTAATTATACCTGATCCCAGCTTGACTTATGTTGTGTATAGTGATGTGAGTAAGCAGGGACTAGGGTGTGTCCTTATGCAGTAGGGACGTGCGGTGGCCTAGGCCTCTCAACAGCTCAAACCTTATGAAATTAATTATCCCACCCATAATCTAGAGCTTACGGCCATTATGTTTGCTTTGAAAATTTGGCGACATTATTTGTATGGTGTGACGGTGCAACTGTACTGTAACCACAAGAGTCGTAAGTATTTGTATGATCAGAAAGAATTGAATATGAGATAGCGTCATTGGATGGAGTTGTTGAAAGACTACAACCTGGAAATCAAATATCATCTGGGTAAGGTAAATATAGTCATGGATGCTCTTAGTCGAAAAATGGTGCTTGTGGTAGCAATAATGATACAAGAAGGGAAGTTGATAAAAAACTTTTGAGATTTGAATTTATCAAACCAGATTATCTATGCCAACTATAATGTTTCTTAAGGGGGAAAGTGATTTGAGAGCTGAGATTGAAGAAGTTCAGAGGTTGGATAGTTAAATGCAGTTAATTCGGGCTAGAATCGAACGGGGAGAAGCTCGGGACTATGACTTGTTGCCTAGTAGATTAATTCGTTATCAAAAGAGAATTTTTGTTCCAATTAAGGTGGAGTTGAGGAAAAAGATCCTAGATGAGGCGCAAAAGAGCCGATATACTCTTCATCCTGGAATGACCAAAATGTATCATAATTTGAAGTCTGTGTATTGGTGGCCAAGATTGAAGAGTAATGTGACAAAATATGTGGCGCGGTGTCTTACTTGCCAGAGGGTAAAGATCGAGCACCAGAGACCGCCAGGGTTGTTGCAGAGTCCTAAGGTTCCAGAATGAAAATGGGAAAATGTGACTATAGACCTTGTTGTGGGATTACCTATAATCAAGAATTATGATGCGATCTGGGTGATTGTTGACCGGTTAACAAAGTCAGCACACTTCATACCGATCAATGCTAGCTACTCTCCGAATAAACTGGCAGAGATTTACATACTGGAAATTGTGAAGCTCCATGGTGTCCCGAAGAACATCATTTCCGATTGAGATCCCCGATTTACTTCAAGATTCTGGAGGGCATTGCATGAGGCTCGAGGTACTCAACTTAGATTTAATACGACTTATCATCCTCAGACATATGGATAGTCAAAGAGGACTATTTAGACATTTGAGGATATGCTGCAAGTATGTTTCCTCTATTTCAAAGGGAATTGGGATTACTTTCTTCCACTTGCTGAGTTTGCCTACAACAATAGCTATCATGCGAGCATTCAGATGGCGCCGTATGAAGCGTTGTATGGAAGGAAGTGCCAATCACCCCTGTGCTGGAATAAGTTATCTAAGAGGAAGCTGTATGAGCCGGAGCTTGTTGATCAAACCTCAGCACATATTCAAATTATTCGTGAGAGGCTTCTTGCAGCACAGAGTCGACAAAAAAGCTACGCTGATAAAAGGATAAGTTCTCTAGAGTTTGAGGTTGGTGACCATGTGTTCTTGAGAGTGTCACCAGTTACCGGCATCGGGAGAACTATCAAGCGGAAGAAGTTAAGCCTGAGATATATGGTCCTTTTGAGATTCTTAAGAGAATCAAGCCTTTTGCTCATTGAGTAGCCCTGCCCCCAAACTTGAGCAGGCTCCACGATGTGTTTCACATTTCCCAACTGAAGAAGTACCAACCGGATCTATCTCACATTGTTGAATATGAAGAAGTCGAGTTACAAGACAATTTCACATATGTGGTAGAGCCAGAACAAATTATTGAGCGAGAAGAACGACGGCTTAGACACTGAAGCATTCTGTTTGTGAAGGTGATATGAAAGGGAATGACTCAGAGGGAAGAAACTTGGGAAGCGAAAGCGTATATGTGAAGACATTATTCAGAGTTTGTGGCTCAAGTTGTGTGACAAATTTCGAAAACGAAATTTATTTTACGGGGGGAGAAATGTAATATCCCAAAAACTGATTAAGAGCTAATGATTTCAAAAGTGGATGTAATTATTGTCAAATAAACATTTTTGGAGAATGTGTGATGGGAATTTGGTGGTTTTAGTGATTCCAATGGTTTCCTTATGAAAAATTATGTGGGAATAGGTTTGATTGTTAATTTTAGAGCCATTGGACACATTGGTTGAAAATTTGAAAAACTGTTAAGTGTAATTTGTTAGAGCAAGCGTTTCACCCAAGAGGGGGGTGAATTGGGTGATACTAAAATTTCGTTGCAAATATAAAATTTGACAGTGAAATTAAAACAGTAAGGAGTAAGAGAAATATCACCGAAGTGTACACCGGGAGTTATACTGGTTCGGTCACAACCACTTTGACCTACGTCCAGTCCTCAGAGCTTCTCTAAGAGTTTCACTATAACTTCCAAGATTCAGTGGGTTCTTGGCACCTCAGTACAAGCAAGTTCCTCCACCTGGACACTCGCTCCCCTTTACAAGTTGTAATCCAATCCCAACTCAAGGTTCCACAACCTTAAGTTATCTCAATAAAAAAATATTGAGTTTAAATGAAATATCTCTCTTACAGAGTGAATAAGAATCACTGAAGCATAGAAATACAAATACAACGTAAAAACAGAGCAATGAACTTGATGATACGTTTATGTGTGTTCTAGTTATAAATTCTCTGTTTGGATGTTCCCATATATATAGATATGTTAGTGAAGACCGTTGAAACATTTTCCTTTCGTCCGTTGGAGAGTGCGCAGCCACTATTGACTTTTCAGTTTTTGAAAAATATCCGTTGGCGGTAGGTGGGATTTGAGCTTCTCATTTGACTATCATTGCTTGATATGATTTCTTCATTGTTCATCTGTAAATAGGCTAAGAATACTAATACAATGAAAGATTAATCATATAGTAAGCAGAATGATGTTCGTTGGAATGATTTCTGAATTTTTGAGTTTGCTTACTCGGGTAGCTACTCGAGTATCCCTTGAAGTTTACTCGAGTACTTACTCGAGTATCATCGAGAAAACTTTAATCAACTTCAAGTCAACAAACAAATATAAGATTACTCGGGTAGTGCATGGAATAAACTAAAACTCAAACCTTTGTAAATAGTTGTTTACTCGGGTACCTACTTGAGTAATGCACTCTTTTCTTCATAGGTTACTCGGGTACCAACTCGAGTAAACCTTCAAATAATCTTTTGTTTACTCGATGCTTTACTCCAGTAATGTTGGCAGGATTTCAAGGCCGAGAGCACTTCAAGTTTGATTACCTTGTTACTCGAGTACATACTCGAGTAAACTTACTTTTTGTGCATAACTTACTCGGGTAATGACTTGAGGTTTTCTTTCAAAATATCTCTGCATACTCGAGTACATACTCGAGTAATCCACTTAAAATAAAACATTAAATACTTCCATACTAGAGTAATGACTAGAGGAAAATGAGATAGAATCAGATCAAGTTATTCGAGTACTACCTTTAAGTTTTCACTTACCATAGAGGGTTACTCGAGTAGTTCCTCGAGTAACATTGGTAGTGGTACAAAGTGCCGAGAGCACCATATTTTCTGAAACAAAGTAACTCGAGTACATACTCGAGTATCATTGACAGGCCGAGAGCAACTCGAAAATTTTTACATGGTTACTCGAGTACCTACTCGAGTAACGTTGGCAGGCCGAGAGCAACTCCAAATATTTACCTGGTTACTCAAGTAGTTACTGAGTAACATTGGCAGACCGAGAGCAACTTGAAAACATTTACACTATTACTCGAGTACTTACTCTAGTAACGTTGTCTAGTTACTGGAAGGTGCCTCTGGTTACTTCAAGTTTTGTCCCATTACTCGAGTACGTACTCGAGTAATGCCTTACCAGAATTGCTTCTGATCAAGTTTCTTAGCATTTTCTCTTGGTCTTTACTCATTACTCCAATGCTTACTTCAAGTGATGCTTATCCCTGTTATTACTTTGTTTAAACTTACTTATTAATCAATACCATTCTTTTGTTATCATCAAAACATGAGATCTAACATAATTCTGTGCAGGGCAATCAGTTTGTTTGGACATTTTGAATGGGCAAACGATGTCTAAAAATTCTTAAACTTTCCAATCTTAAATTTCATATGTCAAGATTCAAAATGGACATATAATTTGTGTTAAAGTTCATATGTCAAGCTTCAAAATGGACATATAATTTGTGTCATTTCGATTTGTGAGCTAAGAGTTATGAATTTTTGAAGTATGCCTAGCAAAATTGATTATTTTCTGGAACAGCAGGAAAAGATTAAAAGTCTATATTTTTCCTTAAAATTGGACTCAATAAGGGTTTTATAGGCTTTGGAATCACTCCATTTCGACTTTTCTAAAATTAGTTATGATTTTTCAAAGTATGGGCAAAAATCTGCTAGAATTTCTGAAAAATCTGAAATTGTTGGAAATTAATTTAATGATTAAATATCATATAATATATGATATAAAAAATTATCCTTCACCTTCCTTCAGTCATATTAAACACACATAACAATTGAAATAGAGAGAGAATAGTTGAGAGAGTTTAGAGAGTGAAGGAGAAGAGAACTCGCAAGGTAAACCGATTTCTCTGACAATCTAGTTCTTAACGCATATAACACCGATCCTAAGCTACTCCTTTATGTTCTTTAAGGTTTGGAAGCTCTTCTGTTGGTGTTAGAAACAGATAGGGTTCAGCCAAGTCAAGGGAAAGCTAGTGGGAGCTCGAGGTAACTTCCAAACTCTAGTATATTGACCATTCTGGCTGCTGTGGACAATTTGATTGGTGAAATTTTTCCGAATTGTCTTTGTGCGTAAAAATGGAAAAATGGGTTATGGGGGCTTAAATTGGTACTAAATCTCATTTGTAACCTAATGGAATAGTCAATAAAGTAGTTAGGAGTAGAAAGGAACGTGTTTACACAGCCGACATCGCAGAACCCCGATTTTTCCTGGAGAACTCATAAATTTTGGCCAGCTCTAGAAATGGGTCTTAGAGTTGGATTTTCAATGATTTCATTGTTCCATTGGGTTCAGGAAAAAAAATTAGGTAGGATTACAGTTGGTCACTTTTTCAGAAAAGGCCAAAAAAGCATAATTACGAAAATGCCCCTGAAAACTTTAAAGCAGGCTGTCAATGGTATTTTCATAATTTGACAATGAATTTGGTAATTTTGAGTCTAAAAATGAATTGCTTGAATGAAAATATGTCATAATAGCTTATGTCATAATTTCAGGAAAAGTACAGTCGAACCGGGTACGGCGAGGTCGGCCAGGGTACGGGGGCATTTTGCTAAATTTTCACCATAGGCTAATGTAATCACAAGAAACACTATAGAAGAGTCTAAAATGAAACTTGGATAGGTTATGACCTATTTCCTGAACATTTAATATTTTAGGACCAAGTCGGAAGCCGATAACGGTACATTTTACGAGGCACACTAAAAGGTGGTCTTTGAGATAGTACTGCCCAACCCTTTAGGCATGTGTCTAGGCTTCTAGTAGCCACCTAAAGAGTTCAAGTGATAACCAAATTTAAGTGTTCTGAAGGTGAAAATTTAAAATAGAGAATAACATGTTGTCCTTGACTTTGGTTTATAGGGTTCGACACTTGTCCTAATCGCAAGCAACCTGAGTCGGCGCACGTCAAGAAAGAACAAGTTAGTGACTCCTCTTATGTTATGTGTAAATGTATTGTATGTGTGTGTATAATTGTTTTGTGATGATATCTGATGCTGCTGCCTATACAGCTGGTGATAGCTATCGTTATCCAGAATAAGCTGGGTTATACAGTGAAAGTTGTCATTATCCAGTGTGACCTGGCGTTAAACAGTGAAAGCTGTCATGATTATGTATACAACAATGAGTGTTGTCGTTGTGATGAAAGCCATGTAACATTGTGTTGCTATTGATGTTGCTGTTAAGGGTTGCTTACATGCTATATATTTATACATTGTATGAGTGATTTGTTACTACTGGGATTCTTTTGAATCTCATTCTGTCTATTGACTAACATTCCAGACAGGGCAAGTGGCTCCAAGGAGAAGCGAACAACCAGGAGTTGTTAGGACTTTGTAGGGATGTTATTTTGGATTGTTGGTTATCTCTTTTGGAAAGGGATTACAGTAAATTATTGTTGGGATGTAAATATTATGTTTGATTTTGATCATGTATTCCCCTAGTTAGAACTTATAACCTTTAGTTTATGCATGTATGAAACCCGGGAGTTGCCGGGAATTTGGCTATATACTATGATATGTATAAATGTGATTTAACTATACAGGTAATTATATTCGATATTTGAACTTGAGACCAGGATAGGGATGAAGTTTTGAAAAACAATTGTGAAAACCTTGCCACAGGGTGGGAGTTTAAAATGAGTTTTAAATTATCCGACGACCTTCAAACCATTTAATTACGTACTCTCGAATTATAATTACTATAATTAAGGTAGGGGTTACATAGAGAAGCTCCCAGGATCCTTCAACTTAGGTGGAAGTTGCTTGATAACATCAGTGAAGCATGTGGTGATAGCCACCATTTCAAACTCATTGAACCTTCATTTCTTTGTGAAGACATCCTTAATCAATTTGGCATATTGAGGCATTTGTTCTAAAGCTTCCGTAAAGGGAATGTTGATATGCAACTGCTTGAACATCTCAATAAACTTCTTGAATTACCCATCTTCTTGATATTTCTTGAGCCTTTGTGGAAAAGTGGATGGTAGGACATATCGTGGAGACGAAGTATTGGTCTTTCTCTTCTTCTCTTCCATATTTTCAGGAGCAATGGGTTTGGTTTGCACCACTTCATCTAGATTCACTTCAGTTTACTTCCTCTTCTTGTTGTCCTCTTCCTCTACCACAATTTCTTTATCAACCTCTTCATCAAGGTTAAGATCTTCCACAACGTGGTCTTTTGGCTTTGTAGTAACGTTACCCACACTTAGAACATCGGGTAAAGTTTTGCCACTTCAGAGAGTAAGAGCCTTACATCCTTCTTTACCTTCTCACTTAGGATTGAGAATAGTATCATTTGGAGGACCATTTCTTGGTTGAGCACTCAAGTATGAAGCAATTTGTCCCATTTGTATATCAAGATTCTTGATTTCCATGTCATGAAGAGAAACTGTGCCAATTAAGCCTTCTTAACCCTTAAGAAGTTGCCTCAAGAGTTTATTTGTCTTGGAATCATTGTCTTGTGGCTTTTGTGGTTGCTTAAAGCCCGGGGGATGCATTGGCTTGCTAGTAGAAGCATAGTGATTAATTGGATTCTTACTAGGTCCAGTCTTCCAAGAAAAGTTGGGATAGTCCCTCTACCCTTGTTGTAGGTATTAGAGTAAGGGTTACCACATGGATACCTTTGATTATTGTTCAAATAACTCACCAACTTCATTGTATGATGACATTCTTTATAAGAGTGGGCTTCTCCACATATTTCATAAGAAGGACTTGGATGACATTCACATTCTTGAAAGAATTTCTCTCTATTCTCAACTCAAGTTGATCAAATCTCTTGGCAATTGCTTCAAGTTGAGAGGCAATTTCTTTAGACACGTTTGAACTACTCGAAGGACTTGATTCCTTATATGTTCTATAGCTAGAACGTGATTTTTTGGATTTTTGCAAGGAACTAGAAGCGATGTCCTTATACAATTGTGAAATATCACAAACCCTCATCTTGCCAATTCCACCATTAGAGGCATTGTTGAGCATATTTGAAGTGGGCATATCCAATCCTGCTACAAAGGCTTCAAGTAAAACACAGGTTTTATGTTCAAGGTTAGGGAAATTATGCCTTAACTCCTTGAATCTCTCCCATGCTTCATGGAAAAGTTCGTCGGGTTGTTGTGGAAACTTAAGAGTTTAGCTCTTAGAACTGCCCATCTACCCCTTAGAATGAACCATGCCTTGAATTTGGATGCCATTTCATCCTAAGTAGTAAATGAGTTAGGAGGTAAAGTGGTAATCCAAGCTCTTGTATTCTTGTCAAGTGATAGGGGGAAGAGTCGCAATTGAGCGCATCTGAAGTTACTCCTTAAAACTTGAAGTTCTCACACACTTGTACAAATGATGTCAAATGGTCAATAGAATCTTTATTCTAGGTTCCCCAAAACAAGCCAATCATCTGGAGTATTTGAAGCATGATCGGCTTTAACTCAAATTTCGAGCTTGAATAGCAGAAACTAGATGCTAAATTGATAGGTGGAGCTTTCTTGCTCCATGTACTAATCCAAAGTGCACTCCAAGTCATCATCATTAGAATTGACCATATTGTAATATGTATGAGGATGAGGTGGTGGTCTCGATTGCTTTAGTGCTAGTAAAGGTTCAGGTCCTTGGATAGTTGCATAGGAAGTGGAGTCTCTAATTCAGTTTCAAAATCTTCCAAAAGATATTCTTCAACAACTCCATCAAGAACAACTTCCAAATCAGTTTGCATACAGAGCACAAGTACCTACAATTCAAAAATCTCACAACAAGTATCAAGCTTATCAACAAATAGGACTAAATAAAGAAAAACAAGAAAAAGAGTTATCACTATAACTATACTTAAAATAAAGCAAATTAAGAAATTGAAACAAGAAGAGGAGAAGGATTCAAGCGTAATCAAGTGCACAATTACACTAATTGACTCAAAAGACTTTAGTCAATAGTCCCCGGCAACAACGCTAAAAACTTATTCGCTGTTTAGCTTCTATAAGCGTACGAGTCGTAAGTAATAAATTAATGAGAAAACAAGTGTTGATCTATAAGGACTATGACAAAAGCGAGTTAACTAATGTAACCATGTTCTTAATTAGGTTGAATGGAATCATTTGAATTTGATCAATTTAAATAAAGACTTTTGATAAAAATAATAAAGTAAAACAGTGAAAATTGAGAAATTGGGTTTAACTTCAAGAGGTACAAACTTAGAATTACTTCTTCCCCATTGTATTTCATAAAACATGCAATTAAATTACTTATGCTAGTTAAATGAGTTTATATGCTAGTCAAAGATCCTAAAATCATCAACCAAGCTCTCTTAAGTCAAGATTGATTTTTAATCTTCATTAAAAATATTCAATCTCTTGTTTATTATTAATGAAAATCATCTTTCTAAAACCATTATTCAATAGACTATGTTAGGTTGTTAGATATATCTCTATTCTAACAACAAATCATCCATTTAATCATTAAATTTCAAGTCTAACATGATTTTTCTCAAGATGTAGCATTAAACTCAAAGAAAAATCAACATACATATGCTCATTAACAAAAAAAAAGCAAGATAATCTAGTAGTTTTAATCATACAATGGGTAAAAATAAACCTAATTGATAGTTTTAGCTACTCATGGTCTGTACATGCCACAATCTCAGCACAAAATCATAATCCATATTAGCCAAATAGAGAAAAAGGAGAGAAGAACAATAAAAACCCAACAATTGAGGCTCAAAATCCCTTCTCAATCCAATCCCAAGCTTTAAGCTCTTCAAAATGCCAAGCCCTACCAGCCAAGAAGCCCAAGGAATCCAACCTCCCTGATTTTTGACCTATCCCAAGCTTTTATATTGGTTTTTTCTGTTTTAGTTTTCAAAATGTATAGTATCAGTTTTGCGCGTTCGCTTTCGCCATAGTGAATTGTCATATAGACATAATCAATGCTTGTTTAGATGGTTTCGCTATGACTTTGGCTATAACGGATTTCATGACCAAAGGGTAGACAGAAAGGTAATCTTCTAAGGCAGTTTTTCAACGGCTTGGCTATAGCATTTCCACAGCAAATACAGGCTTCTCCTTCAAAGTGTTTATTTTCATCTTCCTCTTGCATTTTCCTTTCCTTTCACATCTTCCCATGATTATATCTTTAAGAGCTTTTACAACTTACCATTCTCCACCTACAAGGAGGAGGGATTTATGAGCTCTTTAACTTTCAAAAATAATCAAAAACTATGTGCATTTAACTTATGATTCAACACAATTTTGATTTAGCTTAAGTCCTATCACATTTTCTTCTATAATCTCTTTATATACTAAATTTGAACCTAAAAATAAGTGAAAAGAGAAGAAAATGTGTTAGAGTACTCTTATTTCTATTAGTTAACATGCGCATATTCCATGGATGTAAAAAGTAGACATGATATAAAATTGTACAATTATATCATAATGGGAAGTAAAAAATATGCTTCTTTGTGGTCCAACATGAAAAGCAATAGTGTGAAAAGGTTCTTAGTCTCACTGAAGAAGCAGAAAAGAAGGGGAAATATCTAATGACAATACTTGGGTAAAGACCTTTAGATTTTTTAATTAGGTTTTACAATAAAAATTACTATGTGGTTTTAAGGGGAAAAAATCTATTTCATCTGAGAACCTGATAGGAAATACCTAAATTTATCCCCATACGTTTCATCCAGATCATAATCCCCTCCTGACTAGCATTTGCATATTTGTTTTTTATTTTACATCATATGATAATTTTTCTTCCTTCACCTGGAGAGATTTCATGGAATTCAGGGGAACAAGAAACAGATTATTTTTTAGGCCAATTAACAAATAAATATAAATTAAGCATGTTTTCCACATCAAATAGAAAAAGTCAAGTTCAAGTGTTCTAAATAAATTCTCTTTTAAATCTGGCATTTTCAAGCAACTTAGAATTAATTTCAAGCTTCAACATCATAATGGGACCCATCATCATCAAGAGATAGATGGGAAGATGTTACAGACATTTAAGAAGAACTTTTTGGATCAGAACTGGATTTTGATAAATGAGATAAACCAGGATCATGAGTCCAAGGTTGTAGACAACCTCAGCACAAATGTGGGACTGATCAAACCAGGTTTCATGTTACTGTTACTATGGATTTAATAGAAATGAAGCATTTTTGTGGTGTCATAATTGCTGGTCTCGTTTCTCTCATGAAATCAAGAGAGATATGTCAATAGAAGAACTGAGACTTAGAGAAATAACAAGTCGAACCAAGTAAAATAACCACTTAACCAGAGAAGCAAATCAAACCAAAAGAGAAGCAAGCAAATTGAAAGACTCAACTCACTAGAGCTTGAGATCTGTCTGCCACTGCTTCCCCACCGAGGAAGAGAGAATTGAAGTCAGAGAGGATAGTCGACGATCCGACGAAGAGTGGAGAGGATAATGACTCTCGGATGTTCAGGACTTCAGGTTAGGAAGGAAAGGAGGAACGATGCTGGAGAAGCCTTAGCCCCTTAGGGCTTTGAAGAATAAAGATGATCAGTGAGTGTGTGTGAATTGATTTGGAGAATGCAGAGTAAGTGAGTAACTGGCTTGTGCAAGTTGTGATTCATGTGAGGGATTGACTATTGAGGGCATGGCAGTGGGGAGTAATTACAATATTACCCTAATTTGTTTTAAATCTTAACAAGCAATAGGCTTAAAAGGTTTTCTAGTAGGCCTAGTCCTGGCCTTTTATATTGATAGGGTAGGCCTAATCAGGCCCCAAACAGGCCAAGCCATAGGCCTTTGATAGGTCGTCTGGCTTGTTTCCACCCCTACTTAGGCTTCGTTCATTTAATTTTTTTAAAAAAAAATTTAAAAAGATTTTGAATTAGGGAAAACGACTGAATAGAACTTTGAAAATGCAAAATCTCAAATCAAGTTTGTTGTTAAGAGTTAATAAGGGAATGACGAAACTTGATAAGCAATTCACAACTCATTTTTTGGGAAATCCCTAATTTAGAATTTTATAATTTCAAAGTTCTCTCGCCTTTTTTTTTTTTTGTATTTCTCCCTTTGAATTATAGGGAAATTCGGCCAAATGAATATTTAAATAAGAAGAGTAAAAATAAATGGTCCTATTAGAATATTGTTTAAGAGTTATTATAAGATGGATGAATTAGAATGTATTATGATGTTTTTCCTCAATATTAAGTTATAAATTAATTTCCATAATAATAATGACATCTTTTAAGAAAGAATCATATAGTGCATGATATGAATTTTATTTGAAAAATTGTAACCATATTTTCACCCTGCAATTTGTTTTATCATCTATATACCAATACGTGTTGGTGCTATGATTGTCAAGCTCGTGAGTTTAAGTAGACTTAAACTCATAAGATTTTATCATTATTAGAAAATAACTACTAAAAGTATATAATTAAATTATTAAGCTATAAAAAATAATTATTTGATTTAAATATATTTTAAATTCAAACTATTGAAGTTAAATTTATTCACATGCATAATTTTTTCGTAATCAACATAAAAATTTCTATTCAATTGCTATATATAGCTACTCAATACAATGCTTAAAAACAAACTTCCCAATATTTTCCCCTAACAAAATATCTTAAGAAAGGTCATAGAAAATGATGAAAATGTTAGTGAAAAAGACGACAACAACAACAACAACAACAACAAATTACCTCAATGTATCTCCCACATCTTCATCCTTGAATGGCTCAATTTTTGTCTTCAAAATTCAAAACTTGCACGGGAAGAGTTTTATTATAGCGTAAAAACAAAAATAACATGATTGACATCTAAAACACAAGAAAAAATGCGAGGCAATGAGCATACCGACCAACATTCTAACTTCAAAATGATTGCACACGTTGTACAAAAATAACAATAAGAAAGCAACAAAGCAAATTCGTTGTTCAAATTCCAAAAGGTCTCCATATACACAACATTAGTCGTTGTATGACCTCCTCTATTGCCATCACCATGAAGCAAAATCTTCAAACTATCAATGCTTCTTGCTCTTGGCAGGGAAACATAAAACCAAACATGTGCGAACACTAGCTTTAGTAGATATACCCCCATAATGTAATGATTGCCCCAACTTTTGTTTATGATTATAGCAAATGAAACAAAAATTGAAAATTCTCTTCTTATCCGAAAAGACAAACAATTATTGGAAGGGTTCATGTTAATTCTGAGAATTAGAACTTCCTGAATTGCTTATGATCCATTCAATGTCATAGCTTTCTATCACAAATTTACCAAAATACAAACATGTCAGGTAAAAACCTATAATTTTACCTAAGCAATAATTATGTGATAAAAATTGAAATTAGAAATTAAATATTTACTTTAAGTATCCACTATCCACATCAAATATCCACTATCAAAACCATAATGAGGAAAAATGTGGGCCCAAATTGGACAGGTCTCCTACAACAAATCATCATGCAAAAAGTGACGGTGCAATAATCCTACTAACTTTATGCCGTTTACATTAGAAACGCAAGAGTTATCTAGCAACCAACATGAAGAACCACTAACTTAAACCTCAAACCTATTGTTTGACACTGGCTAATGACAAAGTATAATCTCAGCCTACAAGGCTTATGGTTGGTAAGTGGAACGATACAAATAAAACAGCCAAAACTATGGGGTCAGGCATAGAGAGGCCCGAAACCTTTTAGAATTCTTGCAAGAAGAGGACTAGACAAGGGTGCTAAGCCACTTGTCCCACAAAATAAGGGTTTGAGCATTAATGCAACTTGAGCCTAAAACATTGAACAACTTGAACATAGTGTGAGAGAGAGCATCACAAACACAAATGAGGTGCTTACCTTTGTGTTAACCATTTAGTAAAAATTAATCACTTGCATGATTTATATAACCTGACTATCTCATGGTTGGTACACATCCTAGTGTGTCTCCTTTTTTATTAATATGCCTATATTGATAAAATTGTGGAAGGTCTTGCTATGATTATCTTCACATCAACCAAGATGAATCTTAATATATTTTGTGGTTCTCTTTGAAACTTGCAACCATGTTAGATAAGCAAATTGATTATTTTGTAAGTACTAGAAAGCAGAACAAAAATTTGATATGTTATGCCTCATAAATTCTGCATTATAAATGGATATACACAATAAATATAGGTTTTGCCTTAGCAATGTGTCTCTTGAAATAATCATTTTTATATTTTTTTCCAATTGATTTTGTAATATCCCTCGTATTGGGCTATTGAGCAAAAAAGCAAAGCTCCCTCAACCCATATTAATACTTCTGATTCTCCCTTGCAAGTGAGTCAAACATCAAGTTATTCCTATCAAGCAAGGGACCATAACCAACTTTATAAGGTTAGTTCAAAAGATAACCTACTCTATAATACACAATTGGCATTGGAATTGATAAGGTCTGTTGTAATTTTCCAACACGATAATATATGCTGAGAATACTAAACCACAAACATGGAAGGTGTCAACCAATTTATTTTAAAGTTTAAACATGCAAACTGGTTTTAGATATCCTATTCTTGAATAAAATAGAACAAGACAACATGATCCAATAGCCGTCTAGCCCTAAAGATCTTCTTGGTGAGAAAAAGATCTTCAACACAAGATAATTACCTTAACCTAGTGAAAATTTTGACAACACAACCCCACACACTTTCCTTAAGGCTATTGAAGAAATCCAATGGTCAAAAAGCTGACAAATTGGATAACAACTTATGTTATCTACATCAACCATTTGAATTCTTAAAATTTGTACATAGCTTGAAAATAGATGGCATGTTGCTCTCTTTCATGTCCATGTGTCGTGTCGACCAGGTTGCGAAACGAACACAAAAAATAGTTAATTTATGAGGAAAAAGAATATCCAATAAACAAATAGCTCAGGAAAAGACATCATATACACACCACATCATATATATCATATCTTAGATGTCATTTATTATAAAAAAGCTTAGATGTGTGCCTTCCTTAATCAAATCATTTCACATCTCGAGTGTCCACACAATCACCAAATCCAACATATAAAAGTGGGTCATCTTTAAAAAATGTAAGCACTGACAAAAACCTATGATAAGGATTAGCAAAGGACAATCCATTCCTTTTCAATTAAGCAAACCCATGGTAACCCTATAAGGTAAGCAAACACCCCACAGACAAAAAAAGTTACCTGTCATAAATTAAATGTCATACCCAACAAAAAAAACTGAAATCTAAAAAATCCTCATCAAATCAACTAACATTACACTGTCCTAATAGTTGCCAAAACCATAAACATTGTTGTTGCACACCTAAGAAAAACTTTCAGTTGCACCTTTGACCCTGTTAATATGATAACAAAATGACAACCCACTCCATTAGAGAATCGTCGGAAAACTTTGTTCCATAGCACTTACACTCCTTAAAAGGAAAAAAAACTAATGTTTCATATACACAATTATTCCTTAAGCTCCTACTTTTGACCCAGCCTTAAAGACAATGGTTAATATACTAATTTATAATCCGTTTGTTTTTATATTGAATATGTATTTTAAAATGTTTTGATATTGCATAAGCAAACAAAACAAATAATTGCTATCATATGATTTGTAAACTTAAACGAGTCTCTATATAAGAATCCATAATTTTCTCTCTATTTTTCCCCAAACCAAAATGCATAGTAATACTTATAATGTTCCCTTTTAGGTTTAAGTGACTGGAATTTTGGCAACTAATCTTATCTTGCGAACAAATGAAAATAACGTCATTACATCCTTTTACAGTGTATTTAACTATAGAATTACTATCTTTTGTGTTCTATATGACTTGAACTGCACATTTTGGTAAGTTTTATTCCCAAAATATAGTCATACCCATTCTTCATTTGATGAAATGTTCTCATTACCAAGATGAGCATGTGTTTTAATAATCATCCATGGAAAAAAAACAAAATGTATCAAATGAAGAGTTTATATTCTGGATGGTTATTACATTGGTTGCAATTTCGTTGATAATGGTATTCTCTTCAATTAAATCTTAGCACAAACTAAAATAGTTCATTAGCATAACCCATGTTACCTCACAAGATACATCACAACCTATACTTAGTCGAATAGTACATATCTTGGTTCACTTAGACATAATCAATAAAACCACATAAAATAAGGACAACCCCACAAGCTAACATACAATGATGAACTGGTTACAAGCTTACAACAATCCAACATAAGCATAATCCTAACTTTAATGAAGTACAACAACTGGTTACAGCAACAATCCCTACTAAAAGCACCATCCAACCATCCTGGTTACAGAAAATCACAATCTTAAGATGTTCTACATATGAAGTTTCTGAGCAAAGCTGCTTGTTTGGGGGCAGGGGGAATGAAACCCATATGCCAACACCATTCAAGCAAATTCACCTCAGAAAACAAAGTGCAATCATACCCAGATATGCATAAATATTGAAGTAGGCATATGCTTTTCATATCCTAGCAATCCAGCATATAAATAGCACATAGCCTACACTCTTAGGTTTTTGCCATACCTTGTCTTAAGAAGAGATTGCACAAACAACCATTTTTTTCGAGTGCCTTTTGGCTTCAGCTATTGGTAGATGCATTCTATTGTGTGCTCTTGTGAGAATTTCTTGAATAATGAAACTAGGAAATTTCACTCACTATATGAGAAATTTCTAACTAGAAAGCCACCCATTTACTGGCCTTTAAAGATACTTACACCATTGTTATCATCAACATCTCTAACATAATTTGTTTGAGTTCCCCATTACTAAGAAAGGTAGAATAGAAGCTTGTCATCATCTTACACATTTACTACTATTTCTTCATACAAGAAACATGTACTACTTTAATTCCCTAGGAAATGTAGTGCTCCTTTTGCAATTGCATTTATAAGATTCAAATAGAGATAATAAATAAACCCATGAAGAATAAATTGTCAGATATAGAGATGAACAACTATAACTAATATAACTAAATTGGCAAGAGAGGAGGATCTGCGAGACCTGTCACAAAAATTGGAAAATCAATGCTATTGCTCTCCCCCTCTAATCCCTTCTTTCCTCGGTACTTTTGGCTTTTGTGTTTGAACTATTGGTACTCGTCATTCGAGGTTGTTGGATGCCTCTCCCAGTGGAGAGAATTGAAGAAATTAGCATTTCACTTTAATTTTGATCTGATTGCGTCACTTTCAACTCAGTCTGAAACATATATATCCTCACTATCATACTGCTATGACTTCTCGTTGGACCCTTTGCTAGACTAATCCACTCTATACTAGAAACATCAAGATCAACTACGTTGAGAGGAACAGAGAAAGACCTGTCACAATATTATTGTTCCTTCTTTATTGCTTATTATATTGAAGGAGAAATCTCAACCATCATACTGTCACGTTTCCGGAATATTGCAGTTCATAACTATTACTAGAATTAAAAGAAAAATAAAGAGATATATAAAGATTTATCTCTTAAATGATAAGTCAAGAAGTGATTGATCTCATCAACTTTCCCTGAACGGTTCTTTTGCATGCTTATCATGCAAATCCCAAATCTGTATCAGCATTTCAGGACCATACTCTCAAGAATTTTAAAAAAGTTGAAAATCCAAGTAAGACCATTACTGTAGAATTCAAAATATTAGCTCTAGTCTTTTTTGTAATCTCAAAAAATCTTCATGCTTTGCCCTATATTTCATTCATTCTCATTCTCTGACTATGTTCTGTTTATCTGCTATTCTTTTTGAACTCATCATTGAAAAGTTTATTCTATTATTTCACATTATACATTCCTTTTCAAAAATCCATGGGGAGAAATAATTTTGAACGTGTTCGTGGTCTAAGCGCTACATTTTCAAAGTAAGCTTAAAAAAAATGATATATTGTGATCTGAAACAGAGTAATGCAAGAGAATAAATGCGTGTAAGGAAGACAGAGAATATAAATCTGCCAAAGTGTCACAGAAAAAGGTGCTTGGGGAAGATATTTATAGCACTTATGGGGATGCACAGATGCTGTTTGGCTTATATAGCAATTATGCATAGATCCTGCTTCTTGGGAAATTTCTTTTCATATTGGCATATCCTTAACCTATTGGCAAACACATCCATATTCTCTATCATCATATCTCTCTTGACTGAAAATGCGAGATTCCTTTTGCAAGCAATTTCTTGACCACATTTTTTGCCTCCTTATTATTGGTCTTCATTATCCAATGTTAATCAATTGGTTACCCTAGCAGAGTTAATTCTCTTGGTTTTACTTTTTTGGGTTATGAAGTTATTTCATGTTTGTGCAACTTACAATATATACTTCTCTGCTTTTATTTATAAGTCACTTCCAATATATTTTATTTTACTATCTCCGGTCCTAAATATAAAATAAAGTTGATTTTTTTTGAAGAGATTAAGGAAGCTAAATAAGTTACTTAATCATGTCATATGTTATGTATAATTAGATTATATATATTAATTTATTAGTTAAACTAATTAGTTTGAAGAAAGAAATAAAAATACTCTAAAGTAATTTAATTAGCTTCCTTAATTTCTCCAAAAAAATTAACATTGTCTTATAATTAGGACCTGAGAGAGTAACTAAGAAAAAAAAATTTAAACCTCAATAACGTTGTCTTAAAATTTATTCTATGTTTGAATGGAAAGGAAATTAGGGGGTAAAGAAAACTATGAGAGAAAACTCCCAAAAATAGTAAATTTTTTTTATCATTTATAGAAGTTTTCAAACCTAATATTCTCTCCCCGTATTTTCTCTCTATCCAGACATAGCATTAACAACTTTTCAATTTTACCCCTATTTAATACACAATATATTTTATAAAAATAAATTTTGCATAATAATAAATGAAGAATACAATTATACATTAATATAGAAAATTTAACAATGTGACTTATAAGTGTAATAAAAAAAAGGCCCTTTTCTCTCTGCCTTATAAAGAGAACAACTAGAAATGTGTAGACTTATTTCCTATGGATAGCGTAGTTTCTATTTTGGAATTGTTTTCTTATTAGGTCAACAACTTACCATGAATGGACTTATGGACAGCTACGTTTTTACAGTTGGCTTTACCAATCCTTTAGCAAAAATCAGAGAGGGCACGGAAAGAAGCTGATACACTTGACTCAACATTTTGGTAATTGGTTTAGTGGGTTGATACCCTGTTCAGTTCGTAATTAATGACCAGTAACTTCTTGTTAATTGATGAACATGATATATGTTTCCCAGAAATAATGTTATCTGCAGAAAAATTCTTCTGCATCTGATACTATTAGGTTTAACCATTTGAAATTATCTATCCAAACTACTTCAATGGGGAGGTTAATTGTGTAAAGATAAACTAGTTCCAAGAAATTTCTTGGCATAAATCATGGAGAGGAAATAAACTTACTTGGAGAAATAGAATGGCAGGAAGACACAAAGCAGGGAGAGAGATAAAAAAAAAATGATTTAATAAGGGTTTATATAAACAAGGAGAAGAGTTATTCTAGAATAACAACAATGATGGATGAAATAATATTGGTCAAAACTTATAATAAGAAAATTACCTGAAATAAACAAAATTAAATCGTTATCAGATTCGTACTTATAATTAATGTATAACACCTACATAATACTAACTAAAAAATTGAAAACATGGCCCCCAACCTCTCAAAGGTCTTTTTTTTGGGGGGGGGGGGTCATAGAAAAAACCTTCAAAATTTTAAAAACTTAAATTAACGATGAATTTTTTATCAAGTATAGTCAATCACTTATCAATTATATAGAAATTACAAACATGATTTGGGATTTTGAAATTTTGGAGGTCTTGTTTTGGGATTTTCCCTTGTTTTTTTCTAATGATAATTAAACTTTATGTAGGAATATTTTGATATTTCATAAGCATGAAATGATACAGTTTTGAATGTATTTATCAATTTTCAAAGAAACAATACCCTAGAATTGTGTAGTTTTTATTTATTTTTTGAAAAAATGTTAAAAAAATTAAAATTGCACCATTTCATGTACATAATCTATCAAAATGCCACTAATTTTGTGTCATACGATTAGAAAGCATTATTTATTTGCAATATAAATCCAATTCTAAGAACATCGAAACATACACTATAATAACAACAACAAAACCTTATTTCACTAAATGGGTTGGCTATATAAATCATATGATGCCATTGAGCTTGATCAAAACAAAATCTTTAGATAATTGTTAATAAAGAGGTCTCACTTAATAACGTGTTTGAGTGTTATTAAGACATATATACGGATGTATTGCTATATCCAAACATGAACAGTGAAAATGCATGTCCACAATAGAAAATCCCTTCCAAATGAAATTTAAGAAGAATTTTATATACTGTGTAGTGTTCAAGATATCGCTGTATTGAAAATATGTTTTGGTTTTTATTCCATGCAAGTGTGAAACTAATCTGGTTCGAATAAGGGTTTGGAATCCCTCCTCTTCCCTCCTCTTCTCTTCTTTTTAACCATTAGATCAACATTTTGAATTGTTTAGATTTGATCTTTTATAAAATTATTATTAAAATTTTAAATTTTAAAAATAAAATAATCAGTTGGCTACACTACAAATCAAGGAACGAAAAACCAGACCGGAAAATGAACCGATCACAACACATGTTCAAAGGTTAATGGGTCAACCGGGGTCTAACTGGCATTTGAACCGATAATATTAAAATATTATAATTTATTAGTGACAATATATATTAATATATTTTTAAACTTCTATAGATAAAAATGAAGATTTTTAGAAAAAAAAATGCTTAAAATCTATTAATATTAGTTATAATACCCAAACTTATGCAATGATATCTCTTTTCCTATAATTATTATATCTTTTTAAATATTTTTTTTCATTATCTTCTTCATTTTTTTTAGATTTGTTCTTTTTTTACCCACTTTTCTCTTCATTTTGATCTTCAACCTTCTATTTTTCCCTAAAAAAGCACAAAATAAAAATTTAAAAAAACAAAAATTGAAACCAGTTCAACCGGTCTCACAGTTTAATAATTAAACCATACCGGAGCACTGACCGTTCCCGGTTCAACCGGTCGAACCGGCCGGTCCGGTCTAGTTTTTTATTCTCTGCTACAAATTGTTAAATTCTAATATGAATAATTTATTACTATAATAAAGAAAATAAAAATAATATCTTGTATGGAATAACTTTGAACCATTCAAATGTTGATCTTATGATTAGAAAAGGAGGAGGAGGAGAAGGGAAGAGAAGGGGTTCTGAGCCTGGTTCGATAGCCTAATTGTGCTTGGTGATGGTGACTTGCCAACCACGCGCAATATTACACACAACAGAATCATCCACAACCTTCCACCATTAAAAAAAACTAATGGCTCTAAATACGGAATATCAATTCACTCAAGTCACCTTACTTCTCAGTCACCGACTTTGGAAAATAATTAAACACAGAGATAAAGACTAATTCCTCAGCATTTAATATATATTAGTTAACTAAATAATAATAGTAATCTTGTTAATTAATGATGTTAGTACAATATTTTTGAACCGGCCACTTCCGACAGCTTCGCTTTAATTCACTTGCCTTGACCCATTCAAAGGCCCTACTTCAGGGGAGTATCTGCATATTGTGGGCCTCACACACCACTTATAGTAAGTGAACAAGATAGATGTAAAATCACAACCAACTTATACGATTTGGATTTGAGTTATACGATGATATCACAAGATTTACAGCAAATCAATCCTACAGCACATGGGCGATCGAACCCTCCTCATATATAAATAAATGACACAAGAAGGATTAGGTGGAAATTTAATTATTTGCATGAAAGAAAAATTAATACATGATGAGTTATAGAATTTATGTGTGTATGTGAGAGAGAGAGAGAGAGAGATGATATGATTTTGATAGAAAGTACAGTTTTGGCACAAAGGGTGTTGGCATGCATGGATTTACATAAGGTGTACGTAAATGGGCGGTTAGAAAGAGTGTCCTTTAGAAAATATTTTATCTCGTGAAAAGTGGTTACAAAAAAGTAAGGTACAAGGAAGTAGAATTAGGTCAATTATAGAATGGTGACATTATTTATATTCATGGCCCTCTCATTTTTTCCCCCTATAAATAGGTCCTTGTGGGTGAGAGGTAATACTCCAAAGCTGTGAATCCAGTGATCTGGTTTGGTTTACGTTTTTTCTTCTTTCTGATTCTGACACTGTAGAGTGAGTGTGTAGAAGGTGGTAGTGAGAAGAGAACCAAGAGGTTGAAGAAGAAAGGAGAGGGAAAAAGGTGAGTGTTGACAGAAGATAGAGAGCACGGAAGATGATTTGCATTTATATCTCACATGAATAATTACTTACTGCATTTCATTCCTTTGTGCTCTCTATTCTTCTGCCATCACATTCTTCAGCCTCGTTCTCCCTCTTCGTATTCCTCTATATCTCTCTCTCATCACTTTCCTTCTTCATATTCTCCTATATTAACACTATATATGTATCTTTTACTTCATTCACAATATATACTTTGATGCATGTCTGTTGATTTTTGATTTTTCTCTTTTCATTTAGTTTTATTGTCTACCCCATCAGAACATATATTCAAATCTCTTTGTTTTTCTGGTTCATTTCATCTGTCAGACACACACACACACACTCGAAGTAAAAGGTTAGAGATCACGAATCAGTTCGTTGAAGATCTGAAGAAGCGGGTCCTATAATTAAGCGACTTAGAGAGAGTCTACTTTGTGCAATACTGATAAAACATAACTGAATCTTTTCTTTTTCTGGGTAGAACCTTTTAATTCATATCTATATATAGTTTCTTAAGAACACAACTGTGTCTGTATGATGCAAATGCATATATATCGGTAAAACATGAAGGCATTGAGCACGGCTTGATCATATATGTGTGTGTATGTGTGCGTGTCTTGTGGTTTTTGTTCTGAATGAAAAATGGGATCAGGGTGGGTGCTGTGCACCTCCCTGATGCGCAGCCTGCTGCGCGCCCCATTTGGGGCCCTTCCCAAATGTATTTTTTTTTGTTCCTTATATCATTAGATTCTAGATGAAATGGGCGACATTTTGATATATTATGGTAAAAAAATGGAGTTGTTTTCAATTTTATATGATTTTCCAAAGATTCAGTGCATTTTTTTTGGAAACATGGTACAGTTTTTTTTTTCAATTTGAGCACTGAATCTTTGGAAAATCATATAAAATTGAAAACAACTCCATTTTTTTACCATAATATATCAAAATGTCGCCCATTTCATCTAGAATCTAATGATATAAGGAACAAAAAAAAATACATTTGGGAAGGGCCCCAAATGAGGCGCGCAGCACCTGCGCATCAGGGAGGTGCACAGCACCCACCCTGATCCCATGAAAAATCTCATGTTTTTTTGATGCTATGACGATCATTCAATGATTCGCAGGGGAAGGAACTGCCCCACTTCATTTTTGTGGTAAGAAGAAATAAGAGAATACAAGGGGGCCCACTGAGCATGACACAACCTACGTGTGGCATATACTTATTCAGGATTCTTCGTCCTCCAAGTAATTACTTTTGCCGCAACTTGTCCATTGATTCCTTGAGGTAGATCGATATATGATCTCAAAAATATATATGCAGTTTTTTTTTTCGATCAGATATAACGGCAAAAGGGGTCAAAATTTTGTTACTATGGTGGTGATTTGATGTGTGTGTGTACATGAATATAGTACCACTCACTCTGAACTCTCAAACATGTTAAAGAATGAGTTAATATTATATTATTTACCATCTATCTGCGAACAGTGTAGATAAAAAAAAGGGGTGGTCCCTATATGAATTATTTGTAGTTGAAATGGCAGACAACTGTGAAACAGAGTGGAATCAAACAGATTTCTTTTTCGAAGAGGTAACATCCAACAACAAGACAGAAACCTTTTTCTGTAAACAATGGGAGCCACATAATATATAAAATATCACATGGAAGAAGAAGAAGAAGAAGATTTGAGGTGAAAGAGAAGGGTCCTCTCATTTTCGAAACCAACTGGAATGGGATCGGAAGGACAATGTGATCTGTTAAATCCTAAACCCAATGCAGGTCATACATTTATAGTACATCTTGATAAACTTGTAACTATTGTAACTAGTTTTAGTTAGTTTTTGTTGTAACTTAATTGGTTTAGTTGTTATGACAGCTAATCAGCGAAATGCCAGCTGAGCTTTCTTTATTTACTTGCGTGTATATATTAGACACATGTACAGAAATAATACACCACTGAATCATTTTTTCCCAGTTTCGATTTCTCTTTCTCTTTCTTTCTCTCTTTTTCCTCACTTCTTCTTCCTCATGTTCTTCAGTCACTTCTGTATTCAGAAGCTTGATTTGTAGCTTCTGTGATATGGTATCAGAGCAATTCACATCTGATTGCTAATTCGAGTTTCGATTATGGCGAGCCTTGATTCTTCTTCGTCTTCCTTCTCAGATGCAACTCAGAATCCGTCAAACCCTTTCTATGTTCATCCTAATGAGAATCCTTTGCTCGTGCTTGTTTCGCCGATCTTGACTGGATCAAATTATCATTCCTGGTCCAGAGCGATGAAGATGGCGTTGCAGTCGAAGAACAAGTTCCATTTCGTCGACAGCACGATTTCGTCTCCTTCGAAGACCGATCCCCTATTTTTGGTGTGGGAACGTTGTACTATGATGGTGGTAGCATGGATTACGTGATCAATTTCACCCACGATAGCTCAGAGTATCCTTTGGATCGATAGGGCTACTGACATCTGGTAAGATCTTCGGAGTCATTTTTCTCATAGTGATATTTTCAGAATCGCCGATCTGCAAGATGAGTTACACTCTCTCAAACAAGGAGATCTTACAATCAGTGAGTACTATACTAAACTCAATACTGTCTGGGATGAGTTAATCAATCTTCGTCCTCCTCCTATATGTGGTTGTGACATTAGATATGTTTGTGGTGCCTTTGATAAAATTCATCAATATCAACAGCAAGATTATGTAATTCGTTTTTTAAAAGGCCTTAATGATCGGTATTCCAATGTGAAATCACAGATTATGATTCTTGATCCTTTGCCTCCTATAAATCATGTTTTTTCACTTGTTTTGCAACAAGAAAGGGAAATGGGATTTACACAACCTATTGCTGATTCTACAGTTCTACTTGCTAAAACTAATCAGTCATCTAAGTTTCAGAGTTCTAACCGAAACAGTAAGCATTGCACTTATTGTGGTAAGCCACGACATACTGTTGACACTTGCTATAAAAAGCATAGTTATCCACCTAGTTTCAAGTTTCGAAACAACACAGCTTCTATTAATAATGTTTCTCAGCAAGCAGAAGGCAAAGAGAACCAAGTTCCTTCTGGTTTAGTGCCGAATTCACAGTCCAATAGCAATGCTTCACACCTTGGTTTCACGGTCGAGCAATACCAGCGCCTATTACAATTGGTACAAAAGGACCTTTCTCCTTCTCCTAATCACATTATTAACAATGTTGCATCAGGTAACAAAGTTTCGTTTTCCATTGCAAATTTCTGGATTCTAGATACTGGTGCCACCGACCATATTTGTTCTGATATATCTTTCTTTACTTCTCTTAATTCTATATCACCTATTGTTGTTAATTTGCCTAATGGTACTTCTGTCGTTGCTGATTGTTCTGGTTCAGTTAACGTTTCTGCATCATTAGTTCTTCATAATGTCCTATACCTTCCTCATTTTCATTTTCATATCATCTCAATTTCTAAACTCAGTCACTCTTTCCCTTGTTGTGCTATATTTCAGAACAATTTTTGCTTCCTAATGGATCAGCGCCAATGGAGGATGATTGGTTTAGCTAAAGCAAAGGATGGTTTATATTTTCTCTCTCACCAACAATCTGCTTACTGTCTATCTTCTTCTGTGGCATCTTCAGAGAATACTCCATTCAGTTCCAGTTTTGATTTGTGGCATTATAGGTTAGGCCATCTTTCTGATTCTGTTTTCAAATGTATTCAACAAACATATCCATATGTTGTTTTCAATAAGTCCTTTGATCATTGTGATTCTTGTCATATGGGCAAACAAAGGCGCCTTCCTTTTCATGTTAGCGGTTCACATTCTACTAAGATTTTTTCCTTATTGCATGTTGACATATGGGGCCCTTATAACCTTGCTTCTATACATGGCCATCGTTATTTTTTAACCATTGTTGATGATTGCTCACGCTATACATGGGTTCTTTTGATGCGCAATAAATCTAAAACTCGTTAAGCACTTTTAATTTCATTACACCGTACCAAATTTGATCCTCGAGCTCGCAAGTGTATTTTCTTAGGTTTTAAGCCCGGTGTTAAAGGCTATCTTCTGTTAGACCTTGTTAATCGTCAGATTTTTAGTTCTCATGATGTTTGTTTTTATGAGCATATTTTTCCTTTTCATGAGGTTTCAGTTTCTGATTATCCTTCTGTTTCTTTACCACTCCCTCAATCCACTCCAGCCCTTGATTTTCCTGATTCTTCTGCGGTTCCTTTCCTATCTGTTAGTCCCAATTCTGGTAGTGTTCCTCTTTTTTTGCCACGCAGGTCAGCTAGACAATGGTAGCCTCCATCTTATTTGAGAGATTATGATCATTCTCTCCTTACTTTAGCTACATCATCATCAGCCACTGGTTTTGGTACATCTCTGCACCATATCTCTTTTGTTTTAGCTTGTCTATTTCTACTCATTTTGAACCTAAAACTTGCACCCAAGCTGTAAAGCATGAGGTTTGGCGTAATGCTATGGCAGCTGAAATAAAGGCTCTAGAACATAATCGGACTTGGTCTCTTACTCCCCTACCTCCTGGGAAATCTATTGTTGGTTGTAGGTGGGTTTACAAGAATAAATTTCATGCTAATGGCAATCTTGAGAGAGCCAAGGCTCACTTAGTTGCCAAGGGTTATACTCAAACTGAGGGTGTGGACTACCTTGATACTTTTTCTCCGATAGCTAAACTTACTACAGTTCGTTTATTGCTGGCTTTGGGAGCTTCTCATGGCTGGCATCTTAAACAACTTGATGTCAATAATGCATTTTTGCATGGTGAGTTAGATGAAGAGGTTTATATGGCGATTCCTCCCAGTTTTCACTCACCTTCTCCTGATTTAGTTTGCAAGTTGCATAAATCTCTCTATGGTTTGAAACAAGCTAGTTGCCAATGGCATTCCAAGCTTTCTCAAGCTCTTGTTTCCTATGGTTATGTTCAGTCCCGGTTTGATTATTCTTTGTTTACACATCGTACTAACCACTCCTTTACATCTCTTCTAGTTTATGTTGATGATGTTCTGCTCGCAGGAAATGATTTGGCTGAGATTAACCGTGTTAAGTCTTTACTTGATGAGGCCTTTAAGATCAAAGATCTTTGTGATCTTAAATTTTTCCTTGGCTTGGAGGTTGCTCGTTCTGCTCAAGGTATTTCTGTTCATCAGCGGAAGTTCACTCTTGATATTCTTACTGACTTCGGTTTTCTGGACTGCAAACCACTTCACACACCTATGCATCGCAATACCAAACTCTCTAAAGATATTGGGACTCCTTTAATCGATGCTACTCATTTTTGTACTATTGTGGGTCATTTGATTTACCTTACTAATACTCGTCCTGACATATGTTTTGCTGTCCAGCAGCTAAGTCAATTTATGTCTTGTCCTACTGACCTCTATTTACGTGCAGCTCATCGTGTTCTGCGTTATCTAAAATCTTCTCCGGGTCAGTGTATTTTTCTATCAACTACTTCAGACCTACGCCTCAAAGGATTTAGTAATTCTGATTGGGCTGGATGTTTAGACACTTGACGGTCTGTGACTGGCTACTGTGTTTTCCTTGGTGATTCCTTGATTTCTTGGAAATCTAAGAAGCAAAATACTGTTTCCACTTCATCTACTGAGGCTGAATATCGTGCTTTAGCCACTCTTTCTTGTGAGCTTCAATGGTTTCTGTATCTTCTACATGATTTACAGGCAGGGGTGTTCAACAAATTCCCGTCTCGATCTTCCCGTCCCGATCCCGAGTAAATCGGGACGGGATTTTCCCGATCCCGAATTTCGGGACGGGAAAAATTCGGGATCGGGAAATTTAAATTTCGGGATCGGGATCGGGATTGGGAATGGTATTTCCCGATCCCGAATTTTTCCCGATCCCGAAATAATATGCTAAGTTTTTTGTTTTTTAGTTGAAGGCATATTCCGCCCAAGAGCCCAGCCAGGATTAGTCAAGCACCGAAGGAGTGAAGGCCAGACGCACAAGTTTTTCGGCCCAACATAAAAAAAGAGAAGCACTCTGCGTTTCCTTCCATTTCCCGATCTCAGCTCTCAGCGGATCTCCTTCTCCCATACCCTCTCGTCACTCTCACTCTCTCAGATTCTCAGTCTCACACTCAAATCTCAAGTCTCAACCACAAATTGCATCACGGATCTCCTTCTCCCATACCCTCTCGTCACTCTTGCTCTCTCGGATCTTCCTGTGATGGTCTTCCCCTGTCTACTTTGCATCACGGTCTTCCGATGTTCCCCTCGTCGGCGTCCTCGCTCTCCCTGGTGGTCTTCCCCTCATCGGTGTCCTCGCTCTCGTTGCTATACGGACGACTCATGACAGTGCTGCCTTACTCTGGTAGGTCTTCCCTTCCCTGCTCCCGACGATACTGCCTGGCTTTGGTCGGTCTTCCAGATCTGGTCGGTCCTCAAGCACTCAAGTTCTATAAGGTATCTAATTGCCATTGGGAACTACTCTGTATGCGCAAAGCCTAAAATATTGAGCCAAATAGCTTACTGAATTCATTGATGGTTTCCAGTTTGTAATCTGTATCCCTATTTTCCTGTTTGTTTTCATATGCATTCGCTGATTTTGCCTGGATTGGGTTTGAGTATGTGCGATAGATGAGGCTGGAAGATGATGATGGGATTTTTAGTGTACATGGCATTGGAAATTATTGGGAATTCGGGAAATTCCCGATCCCGAGCTCGGGAATTCCCGTCCCATCGGGACGGGAAATTCTCGGGATCGGGAAGCAATTTGATTCCCGAAGATTTTTCGGGATCGGGATCGGGAATGGCATTTCCCGATCCCGATCCCGATCCCGAACACCCCTATTTGCAGGTTCCTCACCCCTTTCCAGCTCTTGTTTACTGTGATAGTCAGTCTGCACGTTATCTTGCTGCCAATCCCACATTCCATGAACGTACCAAGCATATTGAGGTTGATTGTCACCTTGTTCATGACAAACTCAAAGCCAACATCTTGCATTTACTTCCTATTCGGACACACAATCAGCTTGCTGATGTCTTCACTAAAGCTTTGGATCCTGCACCTTTCCTTTTTCTCAAGTCCAAGCTGTGTCTGCATAATCTTCATACTTCAGCTTGAGGGGGGGTGATAAACTTGTAACTATTGTAACTAGTTTTAGTTAGTTTTTGTTATAACTTAATTGGTTTAGTTGTTATGACAGCTAATCAGTGAAATGCCAACTGTGCTTTCTTTATTTACTTGTGTGTATATATTAGACACATGTATAGAAATAATACACCACTGAATCATTTTTTTCTCAGTTTCGATTTCTCATTCTCTTTCTTTCTCTCTTTTTCCTCTCTTCTTCTTCCTCGTGTTCTTCAGTCATTTCTGTATTCAGAAGCTTGATTTGTAGCTTCTGTGTTACATCTCTTGTCTCTAGGCCCTAGGTACTACTAAACCAACCAAAAACAACAAAAATACAGAGCTAGCTAGCGAGTTTGAGAGAGGAAACAAGAGTCGATGAGTTTATCTTACCCCTTGTGTGTGAATGTGTGTGTGTCAAGTTTAAACTTCAAGAATTAGCAAATCTAGCTAGTGCTTAACCCATTATGAGTCAAACAAGACGTGTTATGTGTAAAGATAAAACGGCACTATGAATGTTTAATTTATGAATTAAACTTTGTTATAGACTGTTAATATACTTATGCCCTTTATGATCTATAGTAATCAGGAATGTAACTACTTGCTAATTGTGATTGTGAGTGGATAATATGTTATCGATTATGTGTCTGTTTGGGATGGCAGAAAATCATAGTAACTTCTGGCTTTTTGAATATTGGGATGTTTGGATTGACGTTTTGGCAAATGAACTTTATTTTAACCCTCCTAAAGTAACTTTTGAGAAGAAGCTCAAAAGCCTGGCTTTTCCAAAAAAAAAAAAAAAATCACTTCTGTCACCGTCTGTCCAAATACAAATCACATATTTACAATCTAACTTTTATAAAAGTCAAATTAAAAAAAAAACCACTTCTGTCACCGCTAACCCAAACTAGCCCCATGTATTATGGAAAGAAATATAAAATTGGTTTCTTTTTGGGGGGGGGGGGGGAGGTTGGGTATCCTTGTTCATTTTGGCTTGATCCCACTCCTACTAAAATATCATTCCCCTTGGTTATGGTATGGTCTTGTATGTATGAGCTAGTGGAAAGACTAACTTTGGTCTTAAATATAAAATTCCAATTATCTCCCTAATGTATCATTTTCCTACAAAGTATTCCTATTGATTGTGTTTGTTAGAAGAGTTTCCATTAAGAAAGTGGTTTCAATGTAAATGTTACATGAAAAGGGTTATTTTAGGAAAACTAACATACAATACATTTCTTAGAAATTATCAACTTAACTAATTTTCTTGATTTCTCATAAATTAGTCATCTAGTTTATACATTTAAAATCAAAGAGAATACTTTAATTCTGGAGAATAATGCTAATACAAGTCATTACCAGGATCAGTACTAGGCACGACTAAACCTTATTTAGGGTTATCAAATAACTACAGGCCCTTGTGATCTTATTATTAGTTTTTATCTGTGTGGTTGGGGGGGGGGGGGGTAGTCAAAATTAGAGTTGGATTTATTGAACTTCGATTTAGTTTCCCTAAATTTTCAACTAAATTGCGTGACTTGAAGATACTCGCATGCTTAATAGATTTAAGAGTGGCTGAGTTCAATGATGAAAAACTTTTGCAATAGGATCTATATGTTTCACGTTGTAACATCAACCAAAAATTTGATTAAGAGCGGACACGATATGTATTTTTTTTAAAAAAAAAAAGGTTACGGTTAGTTCTGACATTACATTTTGATCGAAAATTGACTTATAAATTTTGTATACAGATTAAGAAATAATGTCTATGAAATTTGGTCAAAAAAAGTGTTTAAGAAATTATACTCAATCTATTTCACATAAATTTACGGTAAAATATATCATATTTTAACTAAATTTTAAAATGTGTAAATATACTTTAAATATTATTTTTATAATATGTATTAGGGAAATTCAGAGAAAAGTCATTGTTTGAAAATTTTATTGGCTAAATGAATCTAAATTCGAGAACTTGTATTTTTTATGTATGAAATCCTAGAGTACTTTCTTTGTTTAAGGTTGTGTGTTTGGTTCAACAGAAGTTATGTTAGGTGATGTTCATTAAAATTAGGTTAAGGGAGATTATGAGCTTTATTTAGTTCAAGCAGAGGGGAGGGGAGGTTTGGTTTCTTGTTTGGTTCAGAAAGGTAGGTGAGGAGAGCTAATTATAAATGGACAATTATATACCCTTATCTCTTTATCTATATATTTTCCGTCTTCTTTTACAATTTTTTATTAATAATTATAATTTCTTAAATTATTAATAGAATTTTAACTTGGCCATCATGAAAAATAGAAGTGGAACAAATTTAATAAACCTACTTGAATTGAAAATCATAGTCATGACTAAATTTACTGCTTCCATTTATTGTAGAAGAAAACGTATTGCTCCAATTTTTTACATTATGAGATATTGGGTAACCAGAAATAATTGCCTTTGCACTAGATTGATTTCTTTCTTACATCATTATCAAAAATCCAAAGTCTAATAGATAATTACATATTTTACACATCAACTTACATCATTATCAAAAATCAATACTTAATAGGCTATATCATTACATAAAATCAAAAGTTTAATTTCCATATGGTTAGCAAACTCATATTGCTAATTCTTTCAAAATATCCATATAGTTAACAAGTGATTAGCAAAAATCATTGCCAATTCTTTCCCATACAAAAGACCATACTGCTTTTCAAAGGCCACAAACTTCCTGTACAAATCTTCATTCCTTCCCTTGGGAATATGATCAAGGGCAAATTTATAAATACACCCTGCATGCTCTGTTTCTTTACACCTTTCCTCAAACTTAGCAAATGCAACAAAAAGCTGCTCTGTTTCCTCATCATCAACCAGCTTCTCCGTTACCCTCTCATAAACATTTCTTACTTTTGCTACCTCTCCATTCTTCATCTCAAACTTGGCAAATCATTAGCGAATATGCCCCTTAGTGATGGAATTGAAGTAAACAATTTAACAATAGAAGATTATATACTCCAGTAGTTGGTGCAAAATGCTTTTTGTTTCAAAGAATCAAAATACTAAACAATCAGCCAATCTATAGGGGTCACAGAATGGGATGGGAAAGAAATGGAAAGAATGAAACTGAATTTGAATCCCAACATGATGGATGCATATTATCAATTTTCCAATACATTGTCAAGAAAACAAAACCTTGTACCTGTTAACTGTAGAACGGAACTAAACCTTGTACCCATTAAATGAGAGGACTTTCCTAGTGAACACCGGAAAAGGCATCTCTACGATGATCCAAAAACATAATCATGACCAAGAGACGATTTAAATACCACTTCAGACTTGTAGATGTATCAAAATTAGCATTCTCCTCAAGAACCAAATCAAGTCGATCATCAATTTGCACAAATGATGGGTTCTATTTGTACATTGCTCACCGAAGGAAGCTAGAAAGGTCATGCATATTAATCAAAACCTGTACCACCATTGGGGAAATAGACAACGAAAAGGAAAAGTAGATATTGGAAGTAGAAAATTCATTGCTGAGAAGCAGTAGAAATAAAGCAACGTTTATGAGCCAAAATTATGTTTCACAGAGCAAAGAGCCTATCATTTTCTATCCATTTTACTTTTGATCCTTCTTAAACGAATAGCAAACAGAGAAAACATCGACAAACCCCAGTTGATCATATCAGTATAGCAGGTTAGTTACTAACAATGATCTCCAATTTCCTCACTTTCGCCATCACAACATTCAGATCAGGTGCAATCTAACACTCGAAGGATTCACCAACAAGATATCGGAACCATATTCGTTCCCTAACACAGCCCTTTCTTAAATGCCTCCCTTCAAGCACAACGCCTAGTCCAAGCAGCCCTAGGCAGCTAAGCCACAGGGAAATACACTCACTTCATTATTCTAATCAAGATTATTTGGATTGAACAACATCATCAACACTTGAGTTGCTTAGCCAAACAACTTATTCCTGTTCACTTGGTATCAATCTTTCATTATCTGAAGTATCCTTATGACATAAACAGCTTACAATCTACCATATTTGTCTTCAAGAAAATTTGATTAGCTGTATATTATTTCATCTTCTCACACAGACTTCAACAATTTATACAATAAAACAGAAGCAATGTGCAAATAGAAATTTCTCATAATCTACATTCCTCACTTCTCTTCAGTTCATTAAAAACTAAATCCAAATTTTATGACGATAGACAACACTAACTTGTAGAGCTCACATTATCTACGGTATAAGGCACAGCAGAACTACATATTCATAGGCCTTTCCTCTAATATTAAGTAGTCAGCATCTTCTAAGAGATAAATTTGTCTTTACCAATAGTATAAGATACCAAATAGAAACCATTGGCTAAAACCCACAGAGTGTAAACAAATCATGTCGAAGAAGAAGCCTATGGTCAAGAACTCTTGCGTCCTATTTAGATCAAATACCCCACAAACTAGAAAGGGAACCATCAACCTAAACAATGTCTTTGAAAAGAAGCCCGCTAGTCACCTCAGACAGAAATTACAGTGTCCAGTTTTGGATTAGTAACAAAGCAGTTAATTACTTAAAGATCCGCACACTAGATTTTTAACTTCGGAGATGCAATCAAATTTATAATCTCTCAATAAGTAACCAAACTTGTCAGAAGAAATTTAATAAAATGTCCAATATTTGACATCAATTAGCATGGATAATCTTATTGAATAAAACCATCAACTAAACTGAGGAAACAAGATATATTTCCCATTGATCATTGACCAAAACATAGCATAATCATAATTCTATTAAAAAATTGAAACAAGGGCTACATAACAGAAGCAAAACTGAGATTAATCTAGTATAGCAGAAGCACCCACCCCCTTGAGCTTCTCAATAATAGATTCGCCCTCCTCCTTTGTCACTCCTTTCTGTAAGGGCCTGTTTGGTTGGAGGGGATGGGATAGGAGGGGATGAAAAATGACCCCCTCCCCTTGTTTGGTATGAAAAGTAGGTGGGGAGGGGCCCCAAAAAAGGGGCTCCAAATCCCTCCCACTCCCTCAAATTGGTTCCCTTCAAATTGGGAGTTTTGGAGGGAGTCAAAAATGTGGGACTATTTTGCCCCCATGATCTTTTCATATTCCCAATTATACCTTGAGTCCAAAATAAAAATATCACTTCGTCCTGCTTTATGCCTTGTTCAGCTTTATGGATTTGTTAATTTTGTCCCATCTTTATGTACTAATAGGACTACTTTTTTTGTTGGCAAAAAAAAAGACAGGACTACTTTTTTTTATCTTTTTTTGGATTTTTTTCCAATTAAACTTAAAAAAACTGTTTCCAATAAAAGATAGTAAAAATTTTTCATTGCCATTTTGCACCTTGTAACGTCCCAAATTTTCAATTAAGGGCTAATGATAATTATTGAGGATAATTATCAAATTAAAGTGGAATTAATGTATATTGGTGACAATATTAATTTATATGTCATAATTGACGGAAAATTTAAAGAATGGAATTATTGGCTTTAAGTTGGTGATTAATGGGGAAATTAATTACTAACTAAGAGAAAAATGGGAAGTGTGATTAAATGACTAATGGATGGGTTAGAGAAGTTAATTAGTGACTAAGTGTGTGGGAACCAATAGAAAGGTGATATGTGGCAAGGTTGTGGGTGTGTGTGAAGGGAGAAAAGTCAAATGAATATTTTAGTGTTTATCTCTCCTCTCTTCCCTCTTTGTACGTTGGACATGGTATAGGAGGGGAAGGAAGTGTCATCATTTTCCTCCTTCATCTCCTTCACTCACCTCTCTCCATCTCTCTCTCGTTCTCTCTCTTCTCTCTCTTGTGCAGCCATTGTTGGCTAAGAAAGAGAAAATGAAAGCTTGCATTTAAGGTGAGTAAATGACCTCTAATGCCAAAACTTCCTTCTATAAAGTTGTTCCTCGGAGTGAGAGCTTTAATTTGATGGTTGTAGTTTCTCCATTGGTGGTGATTTGAGGAATCACAAAAATGTACAAGTTGGAGAATCATGAAGTGCCTTTGGGAAAGTTGTTGAGGTAAGTGAAAACTTCAATTTCATATAAATTTTGTGGCCATTGGTTAGGCCTTGAATTTCTAGAATATTAGCCCTAATTTTCGTGATTTAGGGTCATGGGGAGTATGGTATGTTGTTGCTATGGAAATGGTGCCTTGTTTGGTGTTTTGAATTGATAGAATTGCATTGAAGCTTAAATGTGAAGTTTGGCACCTTTTGTGTTGGTTTTGTGCTTTGGTCAAAATAGGGCATGTTGATAGGTTGTGATTTTGGTCATTTTGAGGTTACCATTGTGTTCCTTGTGAAAATTTATGTGGGAATACGCTTGATTGTTAATTTTGGAGCCATGTGACACTTTGGTAGAAAATTGGAAAATCTGTCCCTTGGAACTCTATTCTAGGCAGTTTATTTGTGTGGACGTTTTGAATGACCAAATGATTTCAGAAAATTGTGAAACTTTCCAGTCTTAAATTTAACATCCCAAGATTCAAAATGGGCATATATTTTGTGTCATTTCGTTTAGTATTCTATGAGATATGGTTGTCCGAAGCTTGGAATTGAAACAGAACTCTGTTTTGGGGCAGTAGTGGATTTTGGGGAATTCTGTATTTTTGTGGTGATTTCTAGTAATGGCTCATATTTTTCCTATGAATAGGACTAAAATATCTTTCAATGGGCTTTAAGATCACCTCATTTCTATTTTTCTGCAATTAATTATGAATTTTTGAAGTTGCCTTGGCTGCAGCAGAAAATCCTGGCTACAGCGCAAAAGTTTTTGTCCACATTTTGGCCGCACCAAAAACCTTCTGTGCGTGTTTTGGCTGCAACCAACCCCCATTTTCAGCATTTTGGGATTTTTAAAGGTGATTTCCAACCTAGAACTTCCCAATCCTTTAGGCTTTCATTGACCTTATTATAGCCACCTAAAGGTCATGAATGGTAACCAACTTTAAGTGTTATGAAAATGAGAATTTGGAAAAGAGAATGATCCTATGTCCTTGATTTGGTTATAGGGTTGGGTATTCACCCTGATCATGGTTTGATATCCGCTCGGATCGTGAGTAGTCGATACTGGAGCATACGTAGAAAGAAAAAAGTGTAGGGAACTTACCTCTCCTGCATGTATTGATATTTGTGTTTATGTATTGATGCATGTTATTGATTTGCTTGATTATGTGAAACATATATGAATGATTGAAGCTCTGTTTCTATTTATGCTATGGCCATGAGTATGATGTTGAAACATTGAGCATGCAGATATGTCATTATGTGAGCACGAGTTATTGTGATACAAGCATGTCATGCATTAAACACTTATCTTGCAAGCATATTAGTATTTGTTTCCTACTGGGATTCTCTAGAATCTCACCCTCCCCTACCAACATTTTAGACAGGACAAGTGGCTTGAGGAAGGAGCAAGCGACTAGGGGCGGCGAGAATCCCTTATGGGTATTTGCATTTGGTAGTTGGTTATCATTGCTATTTGGGATAATGGTAGTTGATTTGGATGTATTTAGAGTTGTATATGTTAGGATGGATATATGGTTGTATATGTTGTGGAGGTGTATTTGGATTGAAATTTGTGTAATCCCCATTTAAGAAATTGTAAAAGGCGTATGTTGTAACCCCCTTCCCACCTTAGGCCGGGATTTAATTCTTAAACTCAAAATCAAGTTGTACTTAGAGACCATATTTCGAAATGGGACTTATTAAGACAATCTATTGCCCAAAAATCGGATTTGCAAAAACATTTTTCAAAACTTATTCACAATGGTCTCAAGTTCTCAATACAAAATAATACTGGCCTGAACAGGTGGATTCCATTTACAAATATCAGAGTGCAAATAAATTCCCGACTCACTCGGGTTCCATTCATTAGATAAGGGATTTACAAAGGCACAAAGCCACAATTCAATACCCTTAACTTGGGGATTACACAAAACTATACTACCAATCCCATTTTACACAATTGTTTCCCAAAAACATCCAATAGATATACAATTCCAAAATCTACAATGATAACCATTAATTCCAAAATACACTCCTAAACAGGAGCTCTAACTACTCTTCGTCGCCCGCTTGCCTCTCGATCCTTCAGCCCTGTCTAAAAGGTTTAATTTTGGGAGAGTGAGATTCTAAAGAATCCCCGTAGTAACAAATCAATCATATATTGTACAATAATAATGCATGTAAGCCAATCATTATTCACAACAAGCAACTACAACGGCAGTTACAGCGGCAATGGTTAGTATGACACATGTCATCCCTTACGATTGCTCACGCTAAATTGCTCACGCTGTATTGCATCACAACAATCAACACAGTATAATTCACCACAGCTGGGATCCATATAAAGCATATCATAAATGCAAGCCACATAGGCAAGATTCACACACACAGCCCACGGCTGGTTTCACAAACGCCGCCCCACGGGTCGGATTCACAAAGATCCATGTACATTTACAACGGCAGTTCAACGGCCGACCTAGAGATGACCACTGTCACTCCCTATACGGCTCACATTGAAGTGCTCACGCCGTAATGTACCATGGCACAAATTTCACAAGCTCAACGACAAGTTATGCATGCCAAGACATCATACAATATGTGAGAGAAGAGTCACTACCTTGATCTTTCCGTGCGTGTCCTAGCGCCGGTCTCTCCCGAGGAAGGCAAATGTCAAATCCTATATTCATAATTAGGGACGAAGGGTTATATTCTATTCCAAGACTTAATTAACTTGAAAAACTTAGTTTTGGTTATCATAATTGACTCTTAAGAGGCCCCAAATGCCTCTAATAAAAGCCCTAAAAGGTTGGGAAACAATAGGTTAAAGATCCCCTTTCGATAACACAAAGTGCCAAAACACAGGGTTGGGCCGCGGCCCACCATTCCTTGGGCTGCGGCCCAAACATGGTCAGAAGGTCTTGGGCGGCGGCCCGCCACTCGCGGGCCGCGGCCCAAAACAGGCCAGAAAAGTTTGGGCCGCGGCCCAGAAATCTCCTGACTCTGAGCTGCACTTCGAAAAACCATAACTAATTCTAGAAGAATCGAAACGAGGTGATTCCAAAGCCAAATGAAAGGTATATGAGTACTCTTTCAAGGAAAAATATAGCCCTTCACTGGAAATCACTAAACAAATACAGAATCACCAAAAACTACACACTACTCCAAAACAGAGTTCTGTTTCAATCCCAAACTTTGGACAACCATAACTCACAGAATACTCAACGAAATGACACAAAATATATGTCCATTTTGAAGCTTGGGATGTGAACTTTAAGACTAGAAAGTTTCAGAGTTTTCCAATACCATTTGGTCACTCAAAACGCTCGTGTAAGATGACAGCAAAAAACAGAGCTTAAACAAGACAACTTTCCAACTTTTCCCAAGTGATTCAAATGAATTCAAAATCAATCACCAAGCTCATTCCCACACCAAATCACTCAAGGAATCCAATGGTAATGTCAAAATCACCAAAATCCTATTCCATTATCATGCTTGGGGTTTTGGGCAATAAATTCAACAAGATACCAATCTTAACCAAACTTCACATTTCAATTTCTAATCAATCTATCTATCACATACTCATTCCAAAACACCATTCTCATACCAAAAACATACCAAATGAACAGTGGCATCAAATTTTCGGATTCAAGCCAAATTTCCCAGAATTATTAACTACTTCAAATGGTATGAAACTTAGATAGATAGGTTAGTTTCACTCACCTTAGCAACTTCTCCAAAGAGAGTTCTTGATTCTCCAACAATCAATTTTCGTGTGGCACAAATCACAACCAAATGACCAAACTACACACACCAAAATGAAGCCCATTACTCAAGGATCAACATTTGTGAATGGAGTTTGAGTAAAGGAGATCATTTACTTACCCAAAAATCAAGCTTTCTTCCTTCCCTTGCCTTCAACAATGGTGGACTAGAGAGAGAAGAGAGAAATGAGAGAGGGAGCACGAGAGAGAGAAAGAGATGGAGAGGAGGAAGGCAAAAAGTGATCATTTGTCCTCATGTGATCATATCCAACCACTCCCACATTGCCACTTGTCAACATCTCATGCATTCCCACAATGAGCTCACCACATCACAACACATAGGATTCCGACCCACGGTCAAGAAATCACAACCCTTGATCTTAAATACCACACACATGCACCAATATTTCCAATTTCCACTAATTATGACATTAATTAATATTGTCATAAAATACATAATAATCCCAATTAAATTCATAATTATCCATAATAATCATGATTAACCCATAATCAAAAATTGGGATATTACATATGTGCCTACGTATCTTTAGTGAAGATATGAACCTGGGATTGCCGGTATTATTGTTGTGCACTCTGATATTTATATGAATGTAGTTTATCTTCACGAAGTAATTGTATTCGAAATATGAATGTGAGACCAGGTTAAAGTGTTTGTTAAAGAAATTTGTGAAAATCCTATCTTAAGGATGGGAATGTAAATGAATTTTGATTATTATTGGTCTCTATTTCATTTTTAATCACGTGTTTCGGATATAATTACGGAGGGGATTACACACCTAATTAAACATTGCCACTTAGAAACAGTTTTTTTTAAGTTTTTCTACCATTGGTTTTCAAGTCCTCGACATTTTTTTTCTCAATAGAAGGAATTTTCCATTTAATTTAACATGATAATTGCTGGAATATTCATTTAACGAGAAATTAAATTGGGGGGAATTGAAAACTATTTTCATTTTTTTTTGAATGAAAACTGGAATTCATTAAGTCTCAACTAAGAACTTAATACAAAACAAAAGGGGTAACCCCATATCAATCATCAACGACCACCTCCTCCAATAATGGTGGTGGTTGATCAAAGAAGACAAAAACCCCCCGCATTAGTATGCCCTAACCTAGCAAGATGACCAGCATCCCCATTCTATTCTCTAGGAATATAATTCAACAAAATATGCCAATTCTCAGACAAATATAACCTAGTTTCTACAATAATAACACTGAAAGGGTGGTATTGTTCTCCACCTCTTGTTAACAAATTGATAGCCTCAATACAATCAGTGCGAATCAAAATGTTTATGTAGCCTCTGCTCCAACAAATCTGAAGCCCTTGAATAATTGCTAAAATCTCTGTGATTGCAGGAGGAACTGTCAACAGCTTACAGGTGAAACCACCAAGCCAAGCTCCTTCCGTATCACGTAAAACTCCCCCGCAGTTACATTGACCTGAGTCCATAGCTGATCCATCTACCTCCAAGTGTACAAAGCCTGCTTGCCTGTCTCTTGCACTCTGATCTTCAGATGATTGGTGAGAGTAAAACTGACAATGGTAAAGCAAATCCTAATCCCAGCTAGCGCGAAAGAAGCTGGCCTGTGCATCCTATGAATAAATATCAAGCTCCTCGCCAAAGACTTTCTTGCATCTGGTTACCCATATATCCCAACAGACATATCCCATAGAACCATTGGCTTAGCTTTTCCTTGTCCCATTCTCCCAACTGGTTAATGTAATCACTTACTTTAGCTTCCCTATCCATAAAAGCTTCATAACCCGGAATGAGTTCAATTAAAGGTCTATTCATCTTAGACTAGTTATCATACCAGAAAGAGGCCAAATTTTCATTCCCAATATTGACTCTTACTCTTTTGATAAACCTCTCCCATACAGCATATATACCTCTCCAAGGCGCGGACGAGTTTGTCTTGCATTGAATCCTTGGCATAAAGCCAGTGCCACATCTATTCTTCGATTGAAGAACCCTAACCCATATAGCATCTCTATTGTTAAGGAGGTGCCATCATAACTTCATCAAAAAAGCCTTATTTTTGTCTTCCCATCTCACGGATCCCAAGGCCTCCGTCTTTCTTATCTCTGCTAATTTGATCCTAAGATATCAAATGAAGTTTCCTTCTATCATCTTCTTCCCCCATAGGAAGTTTCTGCTTCTTTTTTCAAGCTCGTTCAGCATTCCTTTGGGTAATAACATTGTCTGCATGTAGTATGATGGCAAGGCATTTAAGACTGCTTTAATAAGAGTAGCACGTCCGGCCAGGTTCAGATAGCTCCTTTTCCATCCTGAAAGCTTTTTCCTAGTTTTTTCCAAGATAGGCATAAAAGTGATGTAGTTGGCTCTTTTATGTATCAAAGGAATTCCCAGATATTTTCCCAAATCCCCTGTAAGGCCTACTCCCATACTCCGACTCATACTTAAAGCTCTGGAGAAGTAACATTATTTGAAAAACAGACTTTTGCTTTACTTCATTTCATTTTTCGCCCCGCAGCCTCACAAAACCTCTGGATACAATCTAACATCCCCTTTACCTGACTTTCAAATGCCTCCCCAAAAAGAATGAGGTCATTGGCAAAAAAGAGATGAGAAATACGAGGACATCCTTTGTTCAGCTAAATCGGTGTCCACGTGTCATTGTCAATAGCAACTTGAATTATATGGCTCAATCGCTCCATACACAGGGTAAATATATAGGGAGAGATTGGATCCCCCTGGAAAATGCATCTAGATGAATTGAAAGTAGAAGTGACTTCACCATTCCATAAAATTTGGGAAGATGAGGTGGTAATACATGCCATGATAGCTTCACACAATTTTTCCTCAAGGCCCAACACTCCAAGAGTATCATGTATAAAACCCTATTCAAGATGATCAAAAGCCTTCTTTAAGTCAACCTTGATTGCCATCCCACCTGTCTCGCCAGTTTTAGTCTTCATTGAATGGATAACCTCCGCGCCACTATAATGTTATCACTGCTCTATCTTCTAGCTATAAAGCTACACTGATGTTTACCAATTACTTTCCCCATAATCTCCTGGAGTCAATGCAAAATAATTTTTGTAATAATTTTTTAGCTCACATTACAGAGAGATATCGGCTAAAAATCCATGATTTTTTGTGGGCTTTCTATCTTGGGAATGAGCACAATATTAATATTATTTATGCCCCTGACCGACATAGGATCATTAAAGAAATCCCTCACCAGAGAAAAAATGGACTCGCCCACTATAGGCTAGAACTCTTGATAGAGAATAGCTTGTATACCATCTAGTCCTGGTGCCTTGAAAGCTCCCAAATCAAAGTTCGCTTTTTTTATTTCCTCATTTGTTACCCACGCTTGAAGTTGTTCCATATCCCTATCACTCAATCTAGGAAAGCATGAGCTTGTTATGAGCTGATTGACATAAGGCCCGCTGCTGCTAAAGAGATTCGTATAATAATTAATGGCAAGATTCTTCAATTCATACTCATCAAACGTCTAGCTACCATCCTCCCTTTTCAAGCCCTCAATTCGATTTTTCTTACATTGAATTAGAGCAGCAGAGTGAAAGAATTTACTATTTTTATCCCCCCATTTGAGCCATTGGCAACGAGATTTCTAGTACCACATCAATTCTTCATGGGCTAAGATTCTGTTATAATCCTTCCATAGTTCCTTCTCTGTTTGAACTAGATATTGATTATCACGTCTTCCCCTAGCCTGTTCCACCCTTTCGATCCTTCTAAAAAGCATCTTTTTTTTCTCTTTTAGATTACCAATTTTTTTCCAATTCTATTCCTCTGCCGAGCTTGCAAAATTAGTCACTTTATCAATCCATTGATCTAAGCTCCAACAATTTTTAACCACATCCACAAACCTATCTTCAAAAAACCAAGCAGCTTGACATCGAAAAGGCGTTGTCCTTCTTCTATAAGACCTATCCAGATTGCAGCGGAGAAGAATAGGTCTGTGATCAAAACCAAATTTGTTTAGATTTTGAGTTTTAGAGAAAGGGTAAGCCTGGTTCCAGTCAGTATTTATGAAGGCCCAATCTAGCCATTCCTTCAAGAGATCACGTTCCCATGTGAATCGCTCTCTAACAAACTCAGATTCTATCAACTCAGCTTTCATTATGCAATCTCTGAAATGATGCATAGATTGAAGATTTAGAGCTAAGCCTCCTTTCTTATCTTCAGTAGACAAATAAGCGTTAAAGTCTCCCATAATCAGCCATGGCTCATTAACCGAGTCACTAAAGTTGACAATATCAGCCCAAAGGTTTTGACGCAATATACAATTAGGTTCGGCATACACACATGAGAGCAAAAAGCTGACGGAATTGTTCTTAACCGTAGCTCTAACATGAATAACTTGAGTGGAGGAAGAGATATACTGAAGATTCAGCTCTTCCTCATTCCAAAGGATCTAAATCCCACCGGCAAACCCAGTAGCTTCAAGTCTAAGCCAAGCACTAAAACCAAGATGCCTGATAATTTTGTCCACTTTACTACCACTGACTCAAGTTTCATAGAGAATAAGAATATTAACCTTTTTACCTTTGAGTATATCCCTAATTCTACTTGGAAATTTTTTGAGGTTGCACCTCTATAGTTCTAAGAAATAATATCCATAATAAAAATTAAATTAAAAGAGATGGAGAAAAAGAACCTGAGACTCAAGGCTACTGGCCTGAATCTGAGAGCTCCATTATTGTCTACTCCATTGTTGCCTCCTCCTCGTGGTTAATCACATCTCCTGCCTCCAATGAGACTACTGAAGGGTCATTCAAGCATTCCTGGTAGTCCTCTTCATAATTTTGGATTTTCATAAGAGAAGAGTTAGGAGGCTCAGCAGGTGCAATTTGGTTGTCAACTGGTTCAGAAGACTCAGTAGGCATATATTGGTGTTCAGCTGGTTCTCTGTGATTTTCCGCATGTAATTATTGTTGAACCATTTGATCATTACCACATTCCCCCTTTTTAATATCTCTCTATTGCCCAAGCAAGTAGTTTACATTATTGATGTCTAATGGCCCGGATATAGACGTAGATCCAAAGACTAAATGATGAGCCCGAACTGTTTGCTTTTTTTTAAATAAGGGAGTAATTAATTTAGGCCCAGAAAAACCTTTTTTTCCTCTACCATAGTTTTCAACGGCCCAGCTGCATTATCCCCAGGCCCATTATTAATTGCTTGAGTAATGCTTGCTTGAACGTCTTAGGTCTTCATATCAGGCCCAATTTGATTAGTCCCCACCGAACTGGCCTGATTTGTCCCCACCGAACCGGCCTCTTCCCTCTTATTGACATGCTTCATCATTTTTTATTTCTTTTGACTCTTCACTGCGCAGATCTCCATAGCCGCCTGCTTCCCCTCGTCCTTTGTTCCACTCGAACCTGCTCTGTCAGAGATCTGTACACTCTGAAAATTCTTCTTTTCTGAGATACCTGCTATGACTTCTTTCTTCTTCCATTACTTTCCCATATTTTTTTCAAGTTTAAGCCTTCCCTCTCTTTAAATAACGGCTCTGCTTTAGAATTTTGTAGGATATGAAAACGTGATCCTTCTCCTCTCTCTTTAACTCATCTATTCATCTGAACGTTGGGCGCCTTTTGCATCGAGTTCTTCATGTCCGAATCAGCTCTTTGGATCCTCTGCCTAGACCTTGATTTGACCTTCATCTATTCTCCATACTCCTCCTCTGCTGCTACACCCGGAATAGACATTAGAGGTACTATACTTTTTTCCTTCTCATTGCTTACTACCGGCGATCTGGTTTCTGGTGACACCTCCGTTGGCATTCTGTTTGTCATCAGATCCGATTGCTTTTGGTGGCAAGTTTCTTCAATATGTCTATATAACCCATATTTAAAACATATAATTTCCAGGCCTTCATACTCCACTGTGCAGATTCAGTTTCTGAGAGAGAATTTAGACTGAAGTGGTGAATTTCCCTCTCTCTACCACAAACTTATCACTTTCCTTGTGAGCTACTTCAACACTGACTTTGGTGAATTTCCCTCTCTCTACCACAAACTTATCACTTTCCTTGTGAGCTAAAGTATTTAAATCGACTTTGAGAGCTCTGCCGATTAAATTCCCAATCGCAAGCATACAATCTTCTGAATACACATGCAGTGGAAGGGTTGGGATTCTTACCCAGATTGAAACTTTTTTAACCTTATTGCAATATGGGTTAACATTGGGATTCTATCTCTGCACTGCAAGATAGTGACTCTAAACCAACCAAGGACCCTCAAAGAGGAGTTTTGCAGAGAAGGATTTATCTGGTGATTTAAAAACAAAGTAATTGTTGGGTAAGTCAACAAGATTAAAATTTTTAGATCTTAACATCCATTTAATTCTATCTTTCATCACAATCAAGTTGACTTTTCTTCCTAACACCATTAGTATAAGAGCGTTCTTCCAAGGTTTACAAAGCTCTTTGAACCTTTTGTCTAGAATGTTGAGGCACAGAACTGAGTTCAATACTTTCCTCTACTCCTCTGTCATTGCCTGATTAGTCTCCCTTTCCTCTTGAAGCCATTCTTCCACTTGGTCCTTAAAGCTCCTATCAAGTTCCTTCTCTTCTTCCCCTACTAGCTTTGCTTTATATGAGATTATGCTTTTAGTTACCTTATTACCACCTTTCACCATGGAGGTCTGCTTGACTTGCATCGCCTTCTCACTAGCTTCTTCCATCGCTATATCCATATGACCACCTTTGTTCTCTACCTTGCTCAATTCATCAATCCCTTGCTCATGTTCTGTCATTCTTTTGATTTTTCTCCCTTTGATATCATCTTCTTCCTTTAATGCTTCCTTGGGATCATCAGGACCAAATCCATAGATGCTCAACTAGCTAGTATGCCCACTCTTTCTCTCACTAGCTTTCTCACTCATGTTTTTACGTACGTATTGTTAGAGCAAGTGTTTCACCCAAGAGGGGGTGAATTGGGTTATCTTAAAATTTCTTCGGAAATGTAAAACTTTGACAGTGAAATGAAAGCAATAAAGAGTAAGGAGAAATATCACTGAAGTGTACACCGGGAGTTATACTGGTTCGGTCACAACCACTTTGACTTACGTCCAGTCCTCAGAGCTTCTCTGAGAGTTTCACTATAGCTTCCAAGATTCAGTGGGTTCTTGGCACCTCAGTACAAGCAAGTTCCTACACCTGGACACTCGCTCCCCCTTACAGGTTGTAATCCAATCCCAACTCAAGGTTCCACAACCTTAAGTTTTCTCAATAACAAATATTGAGTTTGAATGAAATATCTCTCTTACAGAGTAAATGATAATCACTGAAGCATAGAAATCTCAAATACAATGGAAAATAGAATAATGAACTTGATGATACGTTTGTAAGTGTGTTCTTGTGTTTTTCTTGCTGTTCAGATGTTCCCATATATATAGAAACGTTGGTAATGATTGCTGGAACATATTTCTTCATGTCCGTTGGAGCGTGCGCAGCCATTATTGACTTTTCCAGTTTTTTTGAAAAAACATACGTTATGGTAGGTGACGGTCGATGACATTTGAGCATTGCTTTTGACTTTCCTTATTTGGTGAGATCTCTTTAACATTTGCCTGTTGAAATGCTAAGTACACTAATATAATAAGAAGTTAATCAAATAGGAAACAGAATAATGACCGTTGGAATGATTTCAAACTTTCTGGGTTTGCTTACTCGAGTAGCTCCTCGAGTAATCCTTGAAGTTTACTCGAGTAGCTCCTCGAGTAACATCGTGAAATCATTGTTTAACTGCAAGTCAATAAATAAATATAAGATTACTCGGGTAGTGCATGGAGTAAACTAAATTTCAAACCTTTGGGAATACTTATTTACTCGGGTAGCTACTCCAGTAATGCTTTTTCAACTTCATAGATTACTCGGGTAACACCTCGAGTAATTCATTAAATAACTTTTGATTACTCGATGCTCTACTCCAATAATGTTGGCAGGATTTCAAGGCCGAGAGCAATTACCTTGTTACTCGAGTAGGGACTCGAGTAATGCATTCATTTTTGCATAGGTTACTCGGGTAGCTCCTCGAGTAACTAAGAATTTTAAGCATGATTTACTCTGGTAATGACTTGAAGTTTACTTTGAAAAATTTGTGCATACTGGGGTACTTACTCGAGGAATCCACTTAAAATAAACCATGAAAAACTTGTATACTAGAGTAAGTACTCGAGGAAGATGAAATAAAGAAAGATCAAGTCACTCGAGTACCAACCTCAAGTTTTCACTTACCTTAGTCTGTTACTCGAGTAGCTCCTCGAGTAACATTGGTAGTGGTACAAAGTGCCGAGAGTTACATCTTTTCACAAACAGAGTTACTCGAGTAGCTCCTCGAGTATCATGAAAAACTTGAAGTGAACTGGAAGTTTCTGACCTGGTTACTCGAGTAGCTCCTCGAGTAACATTAGCAGTGGTACAAAATGCCGAGAGGTCCATATTTTAGGAAACACAGGTACTCGAGTAGCTCCTCGAGTATCATGGGGAAAACTTGAAGCCAACTGGAAGTTTTCACATGGTTACTCGAGTAGCTCCTCGAGTAACATTAGCAGGCCGAGAGCAATCTTCAAATTTTACCTGGTTACTCGAGTAGCGCCTCGAGTAATGGTGGCAGGTAACTGGAAGTTTTGCTTGGTTACTTCAAGTTTTGGCTCATTACTCGAGTAGAGCCTCGAGTAATGCCTTAGAAATTGTACTTCTGATCAAGTTCCTCAGCATTTTCTTTTGGCCAATCTTCACTACTTCCATGCTTACCTCAAGTAAAGCTTATTCCTGTCATTACTTAGTTCAAACTTGATTATTAAACATTTCCTTTTCAAACCATTCTTTTGTTATCATCAAAACATGAGATCTAACACGTATAACTATTTTTATTTTATATCTTCATCCTTCTTTTTATAAATTATATAATTTATATCGAGGTGTAAACTAATTTAAATCATTTATATAAGGAAAAATATATAAACTAATGTTTAAGGGTAAAATGGTAACTTAGATATTATCTCCCCTCCCCTCCCCTCCCCTCTTAAAACAAACAAAGGATCATTAAAAAACCTTTCCCTTCCTCCACCTCTAACCAAACCAAACAAGGTGATCCTCCATCCTCCCCTTCCATCCCCTCCCATTCCATCCCCTCCCTTTAAACCAAACAGGCCCTAAAACGCAATGAACTTTCTCCACCAAATCCTTAGCTTCCTTCAATCCTAATCAGTAAAACCTCTTATGTCCTTGATAATCTTGATCTTTGCTGCAACATCATACTTCTCTAACTTTATATCAAACACCGTCTTCTTCACCGCCGTCGCCTTTACATCACCCGAGCCAGACCCAGCTTCGGATAAAGCAAAACCTAATGAATTGACCCCTGTCACGGCTAGCCCATACCTGTCGAGACCCGTCTTGAGCCTCCAAAGAATAGTAAAATTGTACCTTTCCAACTTGTTGAGGTTAAGAAGCTCATCGGTGATTCATGTGAGTTTTTGGGTTTGACTCTCTTGAGTGGATTTGCAAAGAGAACAAGGAAGCGGATTGAGGTACAGAACCTAAGAAGTAGTGATCTGGAAGTGGGTCTTGAGATGAGATAAGATGAGACATTTTTTCTCTGAAGAAGAAAATGGAGACTTGAGCTACTATAATATAGGAAAAACAAGGAGACTAGAGGAATTAGCCCCACTCCTCCCTTTGGGATGATGGCACAGAAACAGAAGAAAGGAGTGAGAGACCTTAGAGTCACAACTAATTCAACAAGATAGTAATTTAAATATTGGCAAGATAACATGATAAGTTCTACTTAATCTTTTGGTATTTGTGGGCACATTCCATGGATGTAAAAATTATACAGTTATATCATAGTGAGAAGTAAAAAAGATGCTTCTTTGTCATCCATCATGAAAAGCAATAGAGTGAAAAGGTTCTCGGTCTAATATGTAAAGATAATAATTAGTTAATATTTAGTTAGAGCCAAGAAAGCAAGAGCAAGCAAGAAAAGATTTGGAATATCAAAGTTAGACTCTGTTAATCAAGAATGAGACCCAAGAAGTGCTCCCAGATATGCAAGAACCTTCCATTGTGCAAAAAACAAAGGATGATGAGCAAGAAGTTTATGCTATTTTGGGAAAGAAAGAATCATGTTCAGACTCCTCCCAATAATGCAACAGAATAAGGGAAGAAATAGAAGTAATAGAGCTTGAAAGTAGAAACGATGGAAGGAAGATGTGTTCAGGCTTTCTGGGGTCAATGATCGGTCTCTCGCATGCGACTAAAGAGAACAAAGATGCAAACATGAATTCTGGTATGGGGGAGCTCTCAATGCCTGAACTTGAAAGCAATTTTTGAACCCCAGAAACATAGAAGAATGCAAAAATGGCATTTGGAGTCAGTGTGTCATTTAGTCTCGTCTGTTTCTTGCCCCTAAGTTCCTTTTCTTCTTTTCTGGCCCTGTTTTTGTTGCTTGGCTGAAGGACTTTGTCTAGCAATAGTTATGCAATGTTTCAAAAAGCATGGAACAGGTTTGTAGAGTGTTCAGAAGTGTAAGTAGCTGACTAAAGATGATTTAGAACAGTCAAACATACAGCTGGATGCCACTCTCTTTAACCTACAGAAGTATTTTGGAAGGTTACAACTAGATAGCATTTCATCTATGTGTCAAGAGTATTTTGGAGACACCTTGGGTTTGGCCTTATCGGATCAGAATATGGGCTTTAACTTGCAAGGAAATGGCCCAAGTTCATTGCAGCAATGGGAGAATTCAGCCAAGCCTATATACATGTCTATTTATTGATCTTTTCATGTTAAACTCTCTCATATAAGAACTCTTCTGCAACTATGGTTCAAGGGAAAGTTGATTGCAATGCTCTATGGAAGGTTTTAATCTCTAAGAGGGAAAGATAAGGAAATGCCTAAAGGGTGAAGCATGCAGCAGAATTAAACACAATATGAAGGAAAAAGCTTCTGCTTCCTAAATTCCAAGTCACTGAACTTTTACTAGCTAGCAACAGTTTTTGTAAATCTTTGAAATTGTCTTTCGTTGTTCAGCATCCTTGAGGGCAAGGATGTTTTGGGGAGGGGGTATTGATATGTAAAGATAATAATTAGTTAAAAGTTAGTTAGAGTTAATTAGTAGAGTTAATCATTATAAGTAGTTAGAGTCAGTTGAAGAAAAATAGTTGTTTGACATTAGTTAGAGGCAGTGACTATTGGTCAATCCTATAAATAGAGATAGTATATTTCATGCTGATGTGTTGTATTGTGATAAACCTAATGGATTGAGTTCCCTCTTCTGCATTGCTCTTTTCTCTCTTTTCTCTTCCTCTCCTCTCCTTATTTCTCGTCTCTCTCTTGAATCCTCTATGCTTCTCTGCTTTCCTCTCTCTTTTCCACTTTTCTCTCAATTCTTTGGTTAATACCAGAACACAGTCTCCCTGAAGAAGCAAAAAAGAAGATATCTAAGGACAATATTTGGGTAAAGATCTTCAAAATTTTTAATTAGGTTTTAAAATAAAAGTTAATATGTGGTTTTAAGGGGGAAAAATCCATTTCATCTGAGAACTTGATAAGAAATACCTAAATTTATTCCTATACGTTTCATCTAGATCATAATCCCCTCCTGACTAGTATTTACATATTTGTTTTTTATTTTACATCATATGATAATTTTTCTTCCTTCACTTGGAGAGATTTCATTGAATTTGGGGGAACAAGAAACAGATTGTTTTTTGGGCCAATTAACAAAAAATATAAATTAAGCCTATTTTCCACATCAAATAGCAAAAGTCAAGTTCATGTGTACTAAATAACTTCTCTTTTAAATCTAGGATTTTCAAGTAACTTAGAATTAATTTCAAGCTTCAACATCATAAAGGGACACATTATCATCAAGAGATAGATGGGAAGATGTTATAGACATTTAAGTGGAACTTTTTGGATCAGAGCAAGGTTTTGATAAATGAGATAAACCAAGAATCATGAGTCAAAGGTTGTAGACAACCTCAGCACAAACGTGGGACTGATCAAACTAGGTTTCATGTTGCTGTTACTATGGATTTAATAGAAATGAAGCATTTTTGTGGTGTCATGGTTTCTGGTCTCATTTCCCTCACAAAATCAAGAGGGATATGTCAAGAGAAGAATCGAGACTTAGAGAAATAACAACTTGAACCAGGTAAAATAACCACTTAACCAGAGAAGCAAATCGAACCAGATGAGAAGCAAGCTAATCAATAGAGTCGACTCACCAAAGCTTGAGATCTGCCTGCCGCTGCTTGCCCACCGAGGAAGAGAGAGTTCAAGTCAGAGAGGACGGCCAATAGTTTGACAGAGAGTGGAGAGGATGATAACTCTCAGAGGTTCAGGACTTCAGGTTAGGAAGGAGAGGACGAACGGTGCAGGAGAAGGCTTAGCCCCTTAGGGCTTTGAAGAATGAAGATGATTAGTGTGTATGTGTGACTCAATCTAGAGAATGGAGAGTGAGTGACTGACTAACTGACTTATGTGAGTTGTGATTCTTGTGAGGGATTGACTATTGAGGGCATGGCAGTGGGGAGTAATTACAGTATTACCCTAATTTTTTTTAAAATCTTAACAAGCCGGCCTGATAAGCTTAAAAGCTTTCTAGTAGGCTTAGGCCTAGCCTGTTAAAAAAACATGTCTTAAAATAGGTCTAGGTCTAACCTTTTATACTAACAAGCCTAGTCAGACCCTAAATAGGCCAGCAGGCCCTGACAGGCCGCCCTGTTTCCACCTCAAAAGGAGTGGATGAGGCATAATGGTAGGGCTCTTCTTCAAAGAACCATAGGGCGGCTGAGAAATTGATCCAATGAAAAAAGAAATAGGAGCCAACAACCAACAAGGAAAGGGCAAATTGCTTGCGAATGCTAGGGACCTGACATATATGTTGAAGTGTCACTATCCACTCCAAGTATTTTTGCTCCTCCTTGTCCCCATGTAGATTAACATTATCCATTCCATACAAATTAAAATTCTATTCTAGTTTTAGTTCCAAACTTCAACCTCTATATAAATAAACATAAAGAGTAAATTGGAATAAAAAGAATCAATAGGTATAATCAATCATAAGATATGAACACCAGTAGTTGTAATAGGTCTAGTGTGTATTTGGATGAAAGAAAAAAAGGTACTTATGCATTGAAACCATGGTTTTAAAAATTATCACCCAAACACTTAATTAGTATAGATTTCCCCTCTTTTATTGTCTTTTTGGCCACCTATTTATTTTTGTTCAGTTGGTTATCCTCTTATCTAAGAAATACATATATTATAAATCTGTATTTTGATGTGTTTGTTCAACTTTACGAGATTTCTTCACACCTCTCCACATTAGGCTTGTTGGTCTTATTAATTCACATGTTTCTCCTTATCACCTATGACGCTAGCTGAAAATGTATCCTTCTTCTTTGGATCTCTTTGTAATGTAATCATGTGATGTTATTATGTTGCATCTTCATAAGAGTAGAGGTAGGAGATGTTTTTTAAAACAAGTTAAAGTTGTCTTTCATGAGGGTAAGTAATTGGGAAAATTCCAGAAAACTACATAGGAAATTACAAAAAAAACAATTCAGTACACCGAAATTAGAAAAGGATAGATCAATACAGTGTTAGATGAGATGAGGAATCTAGGATTTTGAAATCTAGCCGAAATGACGAAAATGCCCTTCAGCCTCAGTTGAAATAAACAACATGGGCATCTTAATTAACAACTCCGTATTCGACATTAACAACACCAAAATCCCCCAAAGTGTCCGTACTTGTCAACTGTGAAAGAAGAAATTAGAGTTGTTAATGTCGAATCCGGAGTTGTTAATTAAGAGATAGATGTTATTATTGGCCCTGAAACTTGTTAATTGTGAAAGAAGAAATTAGAGTTGTTAATATTGAATCTGGAGTTATTAATTAAAAGGATCGTGTTGTTATTCCAAAGTGGAAGAAGAAAGTGGGGTTGTTAATACAGAATACGGTGTTGTTAATAAAGAAAAAGAAGTTGTTATTGGCTTTGAAACTTGTTAACTGTGAAAGAAAAATTAAGTTGTTAATGTCGAATCCGGAGTTGTTAATTAAGATATAGGTGGTGTTATTGGCCTTGAAATTTATTAATTGTGAAAGAAGAAATTGGAATTATTAATGTCGAATCCGGCATTGTTAATGAAGAGGATTGTGTTGTTATTCTGAAGTGGAGGGAGGGAGGGCTAAAGGGCATTTTCTTCATTTCGCCGAGATTTCAAAATCTCATATTCCTCATTCCGTCTGACACTGTACTGATTTATCCTTTTTCAATTTTGGTGTACTGAATAGTATTTTGCAATTTTTTTGAAATTTTCCCTACGTAATTGGCACATCACTCATTATTACATAGGATCGTAGGTGAACATGTGTCCTATTTTCCTAGATATGCATGTATTGTAAAGTCATAATGAGATATGGGTTCATTTTTATAAAAGTGTAGGTAGGTCAATCCAAATGAAAGGTGTAGATGTAATGCGAAGAGTTGGGTTAAAAATGGTGTAATTTTGTATATGGTACTTTTAATTATTTTATATATATATATTTTTTGATTTGTTTCCAATTATTATATAGTTTGATTAGTGCTATAATTTTTGCAACTTCATTATTGTAATTTACATTGCATTATTTTCTGTATTGAAGATAAGTAATATTGTAAGTTGTGTTTGCTTAATTTAATTTCTTCCAATATCATAATCATTGAATTGCATTCACCGGCGAGTTAATGCTTGTTATTTAAATATAGAAAGTAATATAATATATTAGGAATTGGACACGGATGGAAAAATAAAAAATCTACATAAGTAATAAGAATAATAGAAATTTTCAGTTTTTAATTCTTTTTCGTCTGCTTTGTACTCTCCCTTTTCCATGAGAAATCCTCTTCTGCCACGAAGCCCTCCTACCTCCTTGAATCTTCGCCACCCATCGTCAAACAAGAAATTAATTTGTGTGTACCAAACAAAAACCTCTATTTTCTGCTTGTCACTAGGGGAAGAGGGAAGAAAGAGGTACTCAGATTGAAAAGCCAAACCCTCTCAAAAAGATCCTCTACTATATAATTAGAGTAATATATGCAGATCCAAATAATCTAGTAGGGTTACTACTCCCAACGGAATTCACAATCTGTTCACCTCAGACCATTTTTATAATATCAATGCCTTCCTCGCAATGCTGCTTCCTCTCCATCTGCTAATCAAAAAAAGCGATGCAAATTCATTGACAAAGAAGGGCGTCCCGGATGAAAAAGGGTTTCATATGGGGAAGAGAGAGCATGGAAAAATGGATTACAAATTGAGTTTTTCCTATTATTATTATTATTATTATTATTAAAAACTGAATTTTAAAAAATTTAAACTTGATTAGTTAGCATTACACGATCCCCGCTTAATTTATTACAGGAGAACACCAGAAAAATGGATTAAAGGTGAGTTTTTTCTTCTTATCATCATCATCATTAGAATTTCTTTTTAAAAAATTAAGTCTCCTTCATTAATATTGCATAGTCAGTCACCATTTTTTGTTAGTAACATTAACTATATGAAATATTGAGGACTAAAATTGCATTTTATAAACCAGCGGAAATAAAATAAAACCTCATAAAAACTTAAATGGCTACAAGTATACTTTAATACTTTTTATTTGTTAAGTATTGTTTTTTAGTGGTAGATTGCTTCGCTTTTTTTGTATCAGTACAGTTAATATTCAATCCGGCTCACCAGTTTCCCTCGGTTCCAATGGGTGACCCGGTTTACATGACTTTGATACCAACAAATCCAAATCTTTATTCTACTGCACTAAAAAAAGGGTGAAAAAGTTACCAACTTATCCATCCAGCCCTAGTATCCCATCTCATAAACACATTACACGACAATAGATACAACAGGACGTGCATCATGCAAGTCTTCCATTTGCTTAAATTATTATTTCATGAAACGGGTTTATTTGAGAGCTACTTGCATACAAGAACAACATAATCACAGCCGAGTGAAAGCTGCAATTTCCAAGGGCCAGAAGGGTTGGGCTTCTAATTACCCTTCACATCTTTGACCAGATGCGGCTCAAGCTAGCTTGAATTGATCCATGTGGCTCATCCGTTGGTAAATATACATCATTATCAAACTGTAAAAACATCATTACTGCTTCAATAACTTGAGATATTAATTGCAAAGTAAACACATCAAATGACTGATACTAGTATATATCTAAACAATCCACATGTTGTCAAGGACATTCAAAAAAATGACTGAGAAAATGACAAGTACAAAATTCATATATTTATCAAAAGGAAAATATACCAGGCAAACTTGTTCAATTAGATCCAGCGTTTAACAAGTGGCTTCTTCAGTTCTTCTAAATGATCTATTCATATTTCTTTGAAACTCCTATTGGGTTCACAACATGAAAAACCCTTTACTTCCTAAATCACTAGCAAAGGCTGAATGTAACTTAAACTGAAGCTAATGCCGGGTATAGGAGTCAAGCTAGCTAACACTCGTGTGTGTATGTACTTATGGGTGAGTGTATATAGTTTACACTAATTCTAAACTAAATAGTACTCCCTCTGGTCCTAAATATAAAATCTAGTTGACTTTTTTTGGAGAGATGAAGAAAGCTAAATTAATTAATTAATCATAATATATATTATGTATCATTAGATTATCTATTAGTTTATAAGTCAGGAAAATTAGTTTGGGGAGAAAATGATAAAAATAAATATCTTCAAATAATTTATTTAATTTCCTTAATCTCGTCAAAATAATCAAATGGGTTTTATATTTAGAATCGGAGGTAGTATATATGAAACGCCAGAAGAAAGTCAAGGTAAATGAATCTCGTGATCGGAATAACCTGCAGCTGCAATCAATACCTAGTGGAAAAATATGAAAATCCTAGTTTTTCTTATAATATTGACGATCTCATTCATTGTACCATATTTGACTTCCAATCATGATTCTGTTTCTCCATCAACTTCAGCAAGCATTTAAAAGAAAAGGAGAACTGGTCACACCTTTACAATTTGATTATCCTTGCTTGAGAGGTTGACAGGCAAGAAATGAAGATTTGGCATGTTCAGTTGGATTGAAGATATGTCAGGAAATCTGAAACATCAATAAATCAATAATTAATCCCAGCATACTCACGATAAGCATTTAAGTATCAGCCAGATGCTTGTTAAGTTTGAAACCCCGGGGATAACAGCTTTCTTAGGAAGAAGGACCAATAGAAAGTTAAACTACTACACCACATGTGAACTAACACACACACACACAAAAGAAGCAGAACCTGTCCAGTGTGGCCTTTCCCATTTGATACAGAGTTCTTTGAACAGAAGGGCTGTAGACTCCCTCTTTTGGTGGGCCAAAGAAAGTGTCCACTAGAACTTTTTTGACACCTAGATACTTATCAGTAAAGTAAAGTGGCTTTTGAGGGATTCTATGCACAGAATCATAGGAATACCTGCAAACCATTCAGTTGGAAAGCATGACTTCGTATATTCCGTGTTAAAGAGAATCTTCAAAAATAGTGTGCTATAACTTATAATAGAAATGATTTATTACAAATATTTTTATAAGTGTATATTTTAATTTTATCTCTTAGAAGTTTTAAGAGTTCGTGAGCCTGAAGGTCTAGTTGCCTTTTATTGTCTGTAAAAGAAACGTGGCTTTTGAGGGATGTCATATTGATATTTATAGTAATGCCTGCCGCTGAAGAGCAACGCACTGTAAGCCCTAATTCAGTTCACTTTATACATGTTGCCGTCTATGAGAATAAAAGTATCAACTGAATAGAAACTCTGTTCGGGAAAATTTCTTCACCTGTAACCTACTGAGTTTAAAAAGCATGATTTCATATATTCCATGTTAAAGAGAAAATCATCAACAATAGTGTGACTTAGAACAGAAACGCTTTGTCACAATTTTGATTAGTGAGGATCTTAATTTCTCTTAGAAATTTAAAGAATTCAGCTTGAAGGTCTATTTTCTTTTTCTTATTGTTAGGGTGGTATATAACTATCTTAATGCATCAAAACTACTTAGGTTTTGTCCTTTCCTCCTTTTATATCCTTTTCAAGGAATTATTATATACAGAACAAATAATTTGAAAATAAACAAAGCATACCTCAATAATGCTGTATTACTTATGTTGCTAGCTTCTTATTGTTAGTTAAGGTCGCAATAACTTGTATAAAGCATATGTACTTGGACTGTGCTTTCTTTTATCTTTCACAGCATTCTTACTTGTAGCAAAATGTTTGTGGAGAAAATAAAATATTTACCTCCACAGTGCCGTAACTTCTGTTGCTAGCATCCTTTCCCGTGTTTCTGGAAGAGCTGTGTACTTGTCCCTTATAAACCCCTCAAAACCAGACTGCTCACAACAAACTCAAAATCAGTAGTCAGGGTATAATCCACATCAGCAAACTCGCCCTATCTATAATTGCAAAAACCATTATTTTTTATCATTTAGTAACAAAAAAGTCTCTTGAAGGGGAAGAATGAACTTGAAGAGTAAAATAAGACAAATTACGCATACTCGTATTTCTTTAGCAACTTCATGCAAACGAACTCAGAATATCCAAAAGAAAAATATTGGAGAGATTTAGATCTCTTATACATGTCTAATAGGGAGATGGCTGAGGGGTATGCGCATGGGAAAGTAGGTCAGAGACTTGCAGAGCTCTATCATTGTCTTAGATGATGTAGCTAAGATGACTAGGTGAGAAATGTCAAGAAGCTAATGGGAGACAAATATAACAGTATGAGATATCTAAATCATATTTAAGCAGTATAATAAGCTTACCTTAGTTGTCTTCAGCACAGACAATCCTTCAATCCCAGATGTCAATTGTAGTGCGCCAGACTTTTTTACTATCGCCTCAGTTGTATGCTTTTCGGATCCAAGTTTGAAACCTTACAAAAATAAAACAAAGGAATAAATCTATAGATTTATATCAATAAACAGTTTTGGAACTAATTGCTATGGTTTCCTCACAAAAGTAAACAATTAAGTAGTGGTCATAATATATGCCATTGAAAACTACGTGAGGAAAGGGTAGAGAAATAGCAGGGAAATCTATTCTATCAGTAAAAGACATAAGCCTAGAACTAAGCAGAAGTTACAATACGATCCCTAGGAGCCAGCTTATCACCAATGAACCCAAAATAGAACATGAAATGAAAAACTCAGTAATTCATCACTACGTGATGTGTATAGCAGAATCTTCAATATCCAAAATATTTTTCTTGATTGGCATTCTTTCTTCACCTTGAAATAAGTAATTAAGTATCCAGAAATGGACTTTCAAAAACGTAATTCTAAGATGATCTTTCAAATGGTTTGTTTCCATAGCTACATAAGCAAATTCTAGTAGAAACTTCTTACAGTAACAAAATTGCAGAATGACTGACCATGCTTATGAGGTTGACCATCCACATGAACACGCTCCCATGGTTTTTCCACAATCTTCACAATAGCAGTAGTAACCTACAAAAGGCCAAGATAGTTGTTCTCTCCCCAAAATAATGGCAAACCATATGAATATTATGAGAAGGAAAATTGAAAACAAAGATTTTTGAGCATTCCTTTGCTCTAAAATGAGGTGAAGTATCTAACAATAGATTGTCTATCACCAACCTGACTGTAAAATGATGTGAAGTGCTTGGCAAGTACAATAGCAAAGTCCTCCACAGAAAGTAGTTCAGAGCATTCCTTTGCCTTTGCATATACCTGAAAAATGACAACTGTCTTTCAGTCTCGAAAGGGAACCAAATTACACCTGAAGATTTGGGAATATAAGATATGAACATATCCTAGTAAATATAACATATTAAATTTAGAATGCGCTTCCCACCACCTGCAAATTCATTTTATAATTCATGATTTCATTTTCACATAAGACAGCTCAAATAAGAAAGTAGGATGCATATTTGGGTACATAACCCGGCTCTCCAAAAAGCCCAACTCAAAATTACAATTTCCACAATATCATCACTATCTTAAATACAGAATACTCTGCTCTCAATATTGCCGTCTTTGACATCTCAAGCTGTTGGATGATTATAATATTTTTCTATTACTATGTTAGTATCTAATTAATTTTTTATTAGTTTGACTATTATAAATATTTTGTTCGGTAGAATAAGTCTAACTGCCCTCGGGAGAGACATTAGGTTTACTCTGGTTTTATTTAATCTATTGTACGGCTCTGATAAATGAATAAGCAAAATTGCTCTTTGAATATGCACACAAACTTCAGCTACTTGGTGAAAATAACAGAGAAATTGAATAAAATAGCACCTACATGTTGGAGACAAGCATCTTTAAAGTGATTGAGCTGATTGAGTTTTCCTAGAGAGATGAAAATCGCTTTGAAACAGGATATATTTGACAGTAACCTAAACAAATCCAATCACATCCATCAACCTTTCCATCTTCCATCTATTTGCTATAGCCGAATCATATTGCAGGGTGGAAAACAACGGGGATCAAGGTTATCAAATAATCAAAGAAGATAACTAACTTCAGGTAGCATAGGATTTGACTCTGATTCCAGTGATATAGTCAACCAGCTACTTAATAGCCAAACATAACCGAACTCAATGAATCTGAGATCCAAAGTGCAGAAAAAGCATTGATAATCTTGGATCTAATTGTTTCCTGTCTTGCAAAAAATTGTGGCCAGATTACAACACAAGTAATGATATTATCAGCCGTATTTACTGTTTTTAAGAAATCAATAGTAGAACCGTTAAAAGAACAGTAGAACAACAATGTAAAAAACTCGGGAATACATGCATGTATGAAACACTTTTCAAATCCATAGCACAAATAATTTTCTCGACCAAAGTAGAACGAGACAGAAAGAACCATACGGTGTTCTTCATGGTGTCTGTGGCGACGATGTCTGAATTGTCGTCTTGGACATAGGCAGTGACGCAATCTGAGAGGAGGCTGATACTGACACTCCACTCCACCATGAAATGGCGTCCATCCTTATCCTTCCATACACGAGCCACTCTCACCCTCTCCTTTCCATGCCTCTGCTCGAAGTTGAATCCGTTAACTTCTTTCGCCATCTTCGCGATTTAGACCTACCTACGAATCCAATTCCAATCACCGCAGTTTCGGTTCCATTTATAACGTGAAGATTTTGCAATAGAAAATTGATAGGAGTGTAATGTTTTGGCGCCATGCGTCATCTATCCGCGATCCTGTGTGCGCGTTACATCAGAATCCAAACTACTCCCTGGTCCACTAAACGAAAAGTAAGAGCTGACTTTGTCCAAAAAAAGAAAAAGAAAAAAAGAGGTTAATATAATTTTGATCCATGAAGGTTAATCCGATCTTGGTTTTGATCTTTAAGTTTGAAATCGGTGGTTTTGGCTCCTAAAGTTTGACTCGATTTTAGTTTTGGTCCCTCAAACTTGAAATCAGTGGTTTTAGTCTCTGAAATTTGACCTAATTTTGGTTTTAACCCCTCAAATTTGGAAAAAAACTTAGTTTTTTTTTCTGTCCGGTTCGGGTTTAATAACTAGGTCACTAAGTCCTATTGGATCAAATTTCAGGAACCAAAAGTTATATTAACAAAAAAAAAGAGCTGAATGGGCATAAATCACTTTCAATCATTTCGGAAAATTTATTAAAAAGAGTGTAATAAATTAGAAAAATGTTGGGAAAATTCTATCCCACATGCTCAAATTTAAATTTAAGCCACTAAACTTAATGGATTGTTTGGGATGGCTTTTGAAAGGTTTATAAGCGTTTATACACATAAATCGAGTCGACACTTTTCTCACATACTTACCTCATATACTGTAAATTACGATTGAAAAGTTGCCTTTGAATACTTCAATCACTATTTCAAACAAGTACTTAATAAATTATAATAATTAAGTTAGGCTTTTTTCTCTTTGTGTTTTCATGAAATTCAACAGAATACCTATTTTATAAAATTATTCGATATTCAATACTACAAGCAATGTTTTAATAGCCGGACCAGAAGTCGATCTAGAAAGGCTAGCGAGTCATAGTTCAAACGGTCAAATCGGTTGAGCCGTCTAATTGAATTGGTAATGTAATAATTAAATAAAAATAATATTGTATGTATATAAAATACTATGTGTCTAAACAATAGAATATCAACTTGTTTATAATTTAAGAAAAATTTAATAATTTCAAGATATAGTAGAACTGAACATAAAAATCATTTAAACTAGAAAATTTTATTTTAAATAAAAATGAGTTGATAATCTATTTGATATCTAACTTATTTTATGTTTTTGTTTTAATTAATAGTCTGTATAACAAGCAATATACATTTAAAGAATTATATGTATTAAATAATAGAATATAAACATTTCTTTCCCTCCCTACAATTAAGAGCTTTGTGTTATCAAAAAGGAAAACAAAAGTAAAAATTAGTTCTCAATTATCTTTGACAAAACTTATCCAATCAAAATTGCTCCACTCTGCTCCATAGGCCCTATAGGCATGATGTAATATCCTACTTCGGGATTAAGGCTAATGACTCTGAAATTGATTGTAATTTGTGTAATTAAACACTTTTGGAATTAATGTAATGTGAATTTGGTATAAAAATGTGTGGTATTTGAGATCAAGGGTTGAGATTCATTGCACATGGGTCGGAATCCTATGCTTTGAGATTGTGTGAGCTCATAGTGAGAGTGACTAAAATGATGATAAGTGGCATTGTGTAGACCATTGGATGAGGCATAAGAGACAAAACATCACTTTTCTCTCATTCTCTCTCTCCTATTCGGTTGGTATAGGCAAGGAAGGAAGAATTGCACTTCATCATCATGATTTGCTTCATCTCATCATCTTCTCTCTCTTCTTCCTTCCATTTCCGTCAACCAAGCTAAGAAAGAGAAAGGAAAGCTTTGATTTTGGTTAAGCAATGATCCTCTTAAGCTCAAATCCTCTTCGCAAATGTTGTAATCTCATTGAGAGCTTCAACTTGATGATTTCAGAATCTTGAAAGGTAGTGGTTTGTGAGTTGGATGAAATTGAAAATTTGAGAATCAAGATTCCGGATTTGGCAAAGTGAAGAGGTAAGCCTCTAGTGCATTTTGATATAGTGTTTGTGATTTTTGGATAAGTTTGTGAAAATCTGGAAATTTGCCCTAGTTTATGCCTAATTGTGGATATATGATTTTCATTGTGATTGATGTTGGAAATGGTCTGTTATGAAGTCATTTGAGTATTGGATATAGTTTGGAAGTTGGGATTTGAATTGAATGAGATTGGGGTATTGTGTGTCATTGAGACCCAAAGGCATAAATTGTGGTAGAAAGGGTTTTTGGAGTGTTTTGGAAGTTGTCAATATGTTCCTTAAGCATGGTTAAGTGTGTTTGAGCTTTGTGAGAAGTTTGGGAACTATTGGGATTGAATTTGACCATTTGGTATTTTTCTGTCATTTGTTGCGTTTCTGGTCTCTGATGCACAACACTCGAGTGAGGGAAGATCATGCTCGAGTGCTGTGTGCATTTTTCCCTTTCTACGTTGGGTTTTGCCTGGGTTCTCATGATGATAGCTTGAGTGCACTTTTGTCACCACAAGTGAGGTTGGTGATCACTCGAGTGAGCAAGGGATTGCTCGAGTGATAGTGTGAGAGCTTGGTTAGGGCTGCTCTCGGGTTGTCACTCGCTGGCCATTGTTCAAGAGTGTACTCTGACACTCGCAAGCACGGCCGTCTCACTCGAGCACTGAAGGGTATGCTCGAGTGAGCTTGTCCCTCTAAGGTAGCATGTGCTCTCGGGTTGTCACTCGTTGTGTTGCACTTTCGAGGACTCGAGCATATTTGGAGTCACCACCCGATTGCAAGATTTCATGCTCGAGTGATGTGAGCACTTTCTGGTATAGTAGTTGCTCATTGTCAAACACTCGCCAGTGAAAGTCATTCTCACTTGAGCACGAGTCGATCATCACTCGAGTGAGGTCATCTTCACTCGAGTAATCCAGCATAAAAACACTGTATTACCTTCTGAAAAGGGGTCTTCAGGGTAGCTTCTTCCAACCCTTTAGGCATATATCTAGGCCTCTAATAGTCACCTAAAGAATCCTAAATGATAACCAACTTAGAGTATTATGAAATTAAGGACTTGGAAAAGAGATTGACCAGTTGTCCCTAATTTAGTATAGGATTTGATATCTATCACCCTCGTGAGACCATGGTACCAGAGCCAGTCAGGAAAGATACAGGTAGTGACTCTTTCTTTATACCTTATGTGATATATTGTATGTGTGCTATATCATTGGTTTATGATGGATTTAAATGCTACAAGATTTATGAAATTGTGAAAGCACCGCTATACCAATAGTCCCTGAGTCGCTAACAACGGTTTGGGTAAGGGCTGTGTGCCTTCCCGACAGTAAAAGGGGATGAGTTTAGGGTGTGATATATGTGATTATGTGGGCTGAAAGGCTATATGTGAGCCTTAAGGCTATTCGTATGCACTGCCATACTAACAGTCCCTGAGTCGTTAACAACGATTCGGGTTAGGACGGTGTGCCTTCCCGGCGGTAAAAGGGGATAAGGGTGGAGTGTGATTTGAGTTGTTGTTATGTGATGATTTGTTTACATGCTATGTGATTACGTGTGGTATAAATGATTTGTTACTATTGGGATTCTTTAGAATCTTACTCTTTCCAAATGATAAACCTTTTCAGACAGGGCGAGTGGCTCGAAAGGGAAGCGGACAACCAGGAGTAGTTAAGATTACTCTGAGACTTTAGTGGATGTTGGTTATCTATTTTGGTTTGGGATTACCATTTGTACATAAGATGTAAATGTTAAATTTTGGAGATGTAATCCCCATTTTGGGAACTTTAAAACCCATGTTGTATATATGCAAGTAACCCGGCGTTTGCCGGGATTTTAGTTACGCACTTTGATGTTTATTAATGTGATTTGGTTTCTCAAGTAATTATATTCGAATGTGAATGTGAGACCAGGATGAATTATGATTTTGAACCGTTTTTCAGGAAATCCCATCTCTTAGATGAGGGATTGTAATATATTACTTTACTTATTGGTCTCTATTTCACTTAAACTTTATAATCCGAATGTAATGACGGTAAGGGGGTTACATTTTTGGTTTCAGAGCTGCAGTTCTTGGTGAGGGTAGAGTTTGCTAGGATAGCTCCCATAGTTTGGCCTTAGTGATATAAGATTATTGTGGATGATTGTTGTATACACATAGGTAAGCTTATTATGCCGATATATCTATGCTTTGTGGAATTATGTGTATACCATGATTGTTGGATTGATGGGGTGAGTTCCTTGTAGAATGAAAAGAACAACAAAAGGTCGCCCCAAAGTACAACAAGTAAATCCCGAAGTGGAGGTGGTCAATTACAATCTACCAGATCCTATGCAAGAGTTGAGAGGTTTGATAAAGGATAGAGGGATATGATTGCTGAGCTTAGAGAAGAGCTTCGAGCTGAGAAAGCCAAGAATAATGAGGGCCGGGGTTAGTCTACTCACGAAGAGACTCGAGAGGAAACCCAAGAAGAGACTGCTGAAGGGTCGGCAAGACCGTTAGAATCTCCTCCTCATGTGATTCCGAATCAAGAATCCCATAGAGTCCCAGCTAGCGAGGAAAGAGATCTTCAGTTTTGGGTCTCCAGATTCTGTAAACACCTACCTCCGGTATTTAAAGGGAGATTTGATCCTCAGGTGGCAGAAGATTGGCTAAACCGCCTTGAGAAGATTTTTGAGGTTTTAGTGCGTCCCTCAGAAGTAAAAGCCAAGTTGGCGGTGTACAAGGTTTGAGGGAGATGCAGACCGTTGGTGGCGGAATGTTGCTTTATCTTTGAGGAGTAAGAATATACCATTGACCTGGGAGGTGTTTTAGCGGCACTTTAACGAAAAATATTTTCCTAAGTCGGTGAGGCTTGAGAAGGAGACCGAGTTTCTGAATATTAAGCAAGGGGACACGGAATCTTTTGATGAGTATTTGTCCCGATTCACCAGTTTGTCCCAGTATTCCTCTTATCTTCAGAAGATGGATGATGAGGAGTTGAGTTTGGACATGCTGATACGGGGTTTAAGGCGTGATATAAGGAAGAGACTCGCCACTCATCAGTTTTCTAAGTTCAACAAGGCCGTTGAAGAATGTCGGATTACAGAGAGCAACCTGAGAGAGTTGTATCTGGCTAAGACTGTTGGTGGTCATAGTGAGCCCAGTAAGGGCAGTGCTTCTCAGAAGCGGAAGGGCTCGGGATCATCTTCGTATAAGGGTAGTGGTAAGAAGTCCTATCAGCCCAGAGATCATGAACCACCGAAATTTGTGACTGAGTGGAAATGTCTTCGCTGTAATCAATCGCATTATGGCAAGAATTGTCGGGGTGAAATGATTTGTTTTAATTGCAAGCAACCCAGACATCTTTCTAGAGATTGCCAGCGACGGCAAGCAGAGCAGAGGTCGAGGGCTCAGGGCCGAGTATTTGCTATGACTCATGAAGAATCCCGAAAATCCCTAAAGCTGATACAAGGTACAGTTCTTCTCAATGGATATGCATTACAAGTATTGTTTGACTCGGGTGCAAGTCACTCCTTTATTGCATATGACTGTGTGAAGCGCCTGGGTATGAATGTGTATAAGTTACCATTCGATCTGATTGTGTCAACACCGATGGGTGTGAAGGCTATAATTACTCAATTGGGCTAATGCTGAGAGGCGGACAGCTGTCTTCCCCTGGTGACCATCAAACCGATCGAACCGTCTGGTCTGGTCTGGGTATGAAAATGTTGATTATAAGCGAATTGAAATTCAAGTCAAGTTGTCTTAAAAATAAATTTTTCTACTCACAATATTCAACTAAAAATCATTTAATTAATATTAAAGATATTGTCATGGCATGAATTATTCTTTCCTTTTTTGTTACTTGTATTATTCTTGATAATATTTTTACAAAACAAAAAAATTCACAACATTTATTGAATCATAATTTATTTTATTATATATTAATGTTAGTATGTGTGTGTGTGTGTGTGTGTGTGTGTGTTAGAAAAAATATGTTAAGAGAAACAAAACTCTTTTAAAAGGAGAAGGGATAGAGGGTTAAAATCATTTTACACACATTATGAAATCCCAAATTAGATCAACGATTGAATTAGAGATTTGTTAAATTTATAAATTTTATTTTAAATTTTCCTTTTTGCAATAATTTTATATGGAATTTTTCCAAAACTTTTCTGATTTTACCCCTGTAGATTTTATAAAACAAGGTTTTAGAGAATTTAAAACAAGAAGGGTTAAAGGCAAAAAATGCCTTAGAATTTTCCATTGATGGGCATTAGGAGTTTAGAAGTTTTTGAAGGTGTAATATCGTCTTAGAAGTTTAAAAAACAAGGCAATATTGCCTCTCCATTAATAAACCCAAATGACCAACATGAGTTGACTAAACAATGTTGAGTTGGCTTTGCTATATGCCACGTATTATTCCACAATTATGCCACATGATTATCCTCACATATGACAAAACTTATCCAATCAAAACGGCTCCACTCTACTCCATAAGCCCTATAGGCGTGAGGCAGTAAGGGGATGTAGGGAAATGATAAAAAGCAGAGCCAAACAACATTCAATTTTTTTTGGAAAAAAAATTGCCATCTTGCATTGCATTTATCAAAGCACTTTTTTACATTGAAACATATTTTCTTCCTCTTACATCTTTAATCCCAAACGTCTCCTTCCATAGTCCAAAGTCCAGAAACTCCCATGCTCCCAACTATTTCAGATTAAGGCGAAAATGGCGAACATTAAAGGAGAAGGCATGAAGTTCAATAGTTTTTGTAATGCCCTAATTTTTGATTAAGGACTAATGAGGATTATTATGGATATTTGTGAAATTAAATTGGAATTATTATATGTTTTATGGCAATATAAATTAATATGTCATAATTGGTGGAAAAATTGAAAGAACGGAAATATTGGCCATGAGTTAGTGATTAAGGGAGAAATTAATTACTAACTAAGAAAAAAAAGAGAAATGTGATTATATGGCTAATGGAGGGATTAGAGAAGCTAATTGGTTGTTCACTTTATAGAAGCCAATGATAGTGTGACATGTGGTAAGTTTGGAAGAAGAGAGAGGAGTAAAGAAAAGTCAAATGCCATTTAATTATTATTTTCTCTTTCTTCTTATTCTTCCTCCATTTTGGCTGACCAAGTAGGGGAGGGAGTAGCTTCATCATTTTCTCTTCTTCCTCAAGCACTCTTCTCTTCTCATTTCTGGCGATCTTTGTTGGGCAAGAGAGAGAAAGGAAAAGCTAGCATTTAACGTGAGTAAATGGTCTCCATTGCTCAAACTCTCTTCTCTAAAGTTGTTCTTTGAGTTAAGAGCTTCATTTTAGTGTTTATAGTTTGACCATTGGTATTGATTCGTGACCACAAGGAATTGTGAAGGTTGGAGAATCAAGAAGTGTTTTTGAGAAAGTTGATAAAGTAAGTGAAACCAATCCTTCTATCTATGTTTTATGCCAAATGATTAAGATTTAAATTTCTGGAATTTTTGGCCCATTTTTGTTGGAATAGGGTCATTGGTAGTTTGGCATGTTATTGGTATAGAAATGGGTGTTTTGGTATGAGTTTTGGATAGATAGATTGATTTGGGATGGGAATGGTATGTTTGGATGATTATGTTGTCCAAAACCAAAGCATGATAATGGAATAGGTTTGGATAATTCTGATGATTCCATTAAATTCCATGGATGTTTTTGTGTGGGAGTAGCTTTAGTAGAAGTTTTGGGTCCATTGGGATCAATTGGGCAAGTGTTAGGAAATGTGGTTAGTTTTACTGTGTTTTTTGGGTTCTGATAAAATCACTCGAGTGAGAGTGAAGTTCACTCGAGTGACGGTGAGTTCACTCTAGTGCGTTAGTGTGTTTTTCCTTTCTGCTTCTAGTTTCTGTTGCACTTCCGTGGATAAAGGCAAGAGTGTACCTTAACACTTGCGAGTGCTAAGCCATCACTCGAGTGTTCCTGATCCTTGAGAACTTTTGTGCTCTTAGGTCTTCACTTTCTATGCTTCACTTCCTAGTGCTCTAATGAGCATTTGGCTATCACTTGAGTGTGGGTTTCTGGACTCAAGTGTTGTAGTCTTCTGAAAGTTCTTGTGCTCTAGAGTATTCACTTGCTATCTTTCACTCTCTAGTACTCAAGTATCCATACAATATCACTTGAGTGAGGCCACCTTCACTCTAGTGTCTCAGTGAAAAATCAGTTCTTGTGCTTCCAAAATGGGGATATTTGGGATAGTTCTTCCAACCTTTTAAGGCTTTTGTTAGAGGTGTTTATGGGTACTAAAAGTGCAATAATGATAACCAAATTAAGTATTAAGAAGTAATTGAGTATTGGATAGAGAATAATACTTCGTCCCTAATTATGAATATAGGATTTGACATTTGCCCTACTCGGGAGAGACCGGTGCCAGAGCACGCACTGAAGGATCAAGGTAGTGACTCTTCTCTCATGTTGTGTATGATGTTTTGGTATGTATGACTTGTTATTAAGCTTTGTGAACTGTATGTGCCATGGTCCATTACAGTGTGAGCACTTTAGCGTGAGCCGTTTAGATATTGATGCTAGTCATCTCTAGCTTGGCCGTTGAACTGCAGTTGTAATCGACATGGATCTTTATGAATCCGACCCGTGGGGCGGCGTGTTGTGAATCCAGCCGTGGGCTGTGTGTATATATCTTGCCTGTATGGCTTGCGTATGAAATGCTTTATATGAATCCCAGCTGTGGTGAAATATATTGTTTAGACTGTTATGGTGCCATAATGCATTAGCAAACGCAAGGGTGACATGAGTCATACCTGCTCTTGCCGTTGTAACTGCCGTTGTAGTTGCTATGTGTGTGATGATTTGCTTTCATGCCTTATTGTTGTGCATACTATGAGTGATTTGTTACTACGGGGATTCTTTAGAATCTCACTCTCCCAAAAACATCAATTTTAGACAGGGCTGAAGGATCCAAAAGAAAGTGGGCGATGAATAATGGATAGAGCTCTTGGCTAGGAGTTTTATTTTGGAAAAATTGGTTATCATTTGTAATCATTTGGATTTATTTTGTTGAGAATTACATATACATATTGGATAGTATTTGTGTAATCCCCTTGTTATGGGAAACTCTTTGGGCAATTATGCCTTCTATACCCTTAATTAGTCAATGAAACCTGAGTGTGTCAGGAATTTACTGTGTACTCTGATATTTATAAATGAAATCAAATTGTTTAGGCCATTTGTGTATCGAAATGTGAATATGAGACCATTGTGGAACAGGTGTTGTAAAAGTTTTGAAAACCCTGATTTTTGGAAAATTTTTATTTTGTCTAAGTCTCAAATCATACATGGTCTCTAATTCAAACTTAATTACGTTTCTACGAACTAATCTTGGCCTATGGTGGAAGGGGGTTACAATTTTCCTATCTCATGTATAATTTTATCCATATTTTTTTTGCATAAATCAACCCCATTTGTAGTTATATGTTAAGGTTTGGTTTGATTTTTCTTCTTCCCTCCTTTCTTTTTCCTTCTTCTCAACATTATTTTCACTGCTTGTCCATACGTTTGATTTTTTGTTAGCCGCTTCAGCTCGGATTTTTTCCCTCTTCCGATCTAAAACCTGGCTTTGGACGGCTCATTCCGATCCAGACACTCAAGCAGGCTAATGCTGAGAGGCAGACCGCTGTCTTCCCTGGGTGACGATCAAACCGGTCGAACCATCTGGTTTGGTCCGGGCGTGAAAATGTTGACTATAAGCGAATTGAAATTCAAGTCGAGTTCTCTTAAAAATAAAATTTTCTACTCACAATATTCAACTAAAAATCATTTAATTGATATTAAAGATATTGTTATGGCATGAATTATTCTTTCCTTTTTTGTTGCTTGTATTATACTTGATAATCTTTTTAGAAAACAAAAAATTCACATCATTTATTGAATCATAATTTATTTTATTATATATTAATATTGGTTTGTGTATATATATTAGAAAAAATATGTTTAACAGAAACAAAACTCCTTTAAAAGGAGAAGGGATAGGGGGTTAAAATCATTTTACACACATTATGAAATCCCAAATTAGATCAAGGATTGAATTAGAGATTTGTTAAATTTATCAATTTTATTTTAAATTTTCCTTTTTGCAATAATTTTATATGGAATTTTTCCAAAACATTTCTGATTGTACCCCTGTAGATTTTATAAAATAAGGTTTTAGAGAATTTAAAACAAGAAGGGTTAAAGGCAAAAAATGCCTTAGAATTTTCCATTGATAGACACTAGGAGTCTAGAAGTTTTTTAGGGAGCAATATCGTCTTAAAAGTTTAAAAAACAAGGCAATATTGCCCCTCTATTAATAAACCCAAACGATCAATGTGAGTTGATTAAACTATGTTGAGTTGGCTTTGCCATATGCCACGTATTATTCCACAATTATGCCACATGATTATCCTCCTTGCTTTTTCAACTAAACTTCCTTTCCCCCCTCCCCCCCCTCTCCTTCAGCCCAAGACCTTCTTTTCCTCTTCATCCTCCTCTTTATTCCAATCTTCCATCTCCCACCAATAAATTGCAAAATTTACCAATGACTCACCAGATCAACAACATTCAAAGAATAGAGGGTAGATCAACCAACAAAAAAAATTCTCCCCTTCATCATCATCAACAACAACATCCATAAACGATCCAAAATTTAAAATCTAGAAAAAAAATATCTATCTATAAAAAACACCTTCACCCCATTCCGTTCCAGCTTTTCACAGTTAAAGAAGCAAACCAAGCACCATTAACAACTTATTGTCCCTCTCTCCACAAAAGACAATGATGAAGCTTGAAAAAGAAGAGTTGTCAAGTCACAACCCCTAATCGTGTCCGATTCCTTCTAGTGTTGCTCAGATGGAAATGAACAAAACAAAGAAATCCAATGAATAAATAGTTAGCTCGATTACTAAGAAGAGATGAGATAAATGAAACACCCTAATATTTAATTGATAATAGCATAACGATAAGAGAAAGTTCAAATCATCACAACAAAATAATCGAGAAAAAATACATGATGATAATGAGAACAAATTATGAATGAGAAATTGAAATACCTAGACAGCCAGGTAACCTTTGTAGTTGAGGAGGCAGTGGGAGGATGAGGCACGAGTAGGTTCGTGTTCCACAGTGGTGTGAAGGTTGGCAGTAGTGGCTCCACAGAGAGAAGGGTCAGAAGCAAAGGTGTTTATGAAGAGGTTGTAATGAAGGGTTGGGAGAAGTGTGGAGGAGTAAAGCTTTTTGCTTAAGTTTAGGACGTGATCAATGTCATCATCGACTGTGGGGGTAGAGGGGATGGCATTATCACAGTAAGTAGAGAATCGATGCCTGGGATGGAAGTTAGATGCTTTAGTGAGGATATAAGGCCATGTTTGGTATTCCTTATTTTGGTTTTATTTTTATGATTTGGCTTAGTATATGAAATAACAAGTGGCATAATATCTTATGTGGCAGAACCACATCAGCATAGTTTAGTCGATTAACATTTAACTATTAGATTTTTTAATATGAGGGAAAAAATGCCATGTTTTTACCACTTTCGGGACAATTTTACCCCCTTGAAAACTTCTAGATGCCCAGTGCCCCTTAGTAAAAGCTTTCAAGGCATTTTTGTCCTTTAACGCAAACAAGAAAACAAATAGCCATCACCATCGATGTTTCTACCATCATGGTTGACTTGTTCTTGCTCTATGTTCTTCTACTGGTGATTTATTTTCATTTGGCTAAAAGTTCCTCTGCATCTTTGCTTAGCAATTGCTTCCAAATTAGTTGCTTACGGTCTATAATCCTCCCAAGTGAAACTGAATAAAATTTTCACAGAATAAGACTTCCAACAGTGGTCAAAAAAATGAATACCAATAACTAAAAATCCCGTTACTCATTTTTCAGATTAGGACTTCGAGCTCTCCAAGTCATCTTCGATGGGCTTTATAAGCAAAGTGGAGTGTTCTTTAATGGGTTTGGCAGTTTTTTGATCCACTGAGGTTGTGCTTGTCGAGCAAGTTCCTCTGCAATGAATTCAAAGTACTTCATGAAGTCCTATGGGGATTAAGCTTTCTTATTCAAAGAGCGATCGTTTGAGGAAGGGCATTTCAAATTGTGAACAAAGATTAGGATTGAAGAAGGAACAGGAGGAATGGGTGGGAAGGGGAAAGAAGAATGTGAATGAAATAGGATAAAATGAGAAAAGAGAGTAAGAGTGTGAAAATGGAAGATTGAGGAAAACTAATGGTGATTCTGTGAATGCTTAGTGTTAAGTTGTGTTATAAGAGAATGAAGAGGAATGTAACGCTTGTCCCTAAACCCCTTTGCTATGCATTACAGAAACATTACCGGCTTAGGGGAAATATTGCTTAAGCCCCTAAACCTGAACTTAATCTTTTCTATACGGGGTCACTATTCATTTTGTAAAGCCATATTTACCAAATTGTTTATCTTTTTATATGGGGTTACTAACTTTGCTGCATTCCTTATTATCAGAGTATTTCTTTTGTTAGTAATCATTCTGCTTACTTAACTAATAGGATCATCTCGTGCAATTACCCATTTCTAATTCAATTACCACGCTTAGGAAATTCAATTCATCCGTTATTCAATGATATACAATTAATCACTCAAACGTCAATTACACAATGGTACAGTGCGTAAATGATTCTTCTCTCCTTCCTTGCAACTTCTTCTTCTGGTACAACATCCTGCACTCCCCTCCTATGCTCAGTTACCTATATGGTTGGTTTAGGGGATAACATTCGAGAGAATCTCAGTAGCAAATAATACCACTTAGTATGCAAGATAAATGCTTAATTCATGACATGCTTGCCTAACATGAATTCATGCCAACATAATGACATATATGTTGGAAATTGTGCCCTAAGGTAAAGGCCAATCATTGTACTTTGAACATTATTAATTTTATGAAATTTCTCCATTCTGTTATCATATTATTTGCATGTTAACTATGATAATTGTATCCTTAGATAAATTATAAAGATTGTCCTAAAATGTCCCCGGTCAGTCGTCTATGCGAGAGCAGAAATGGAACAAGACCAGTATGACTTTGATAAGATATGGAGATACGAATCAAAGTCTTAGGCACCTGTAAGAGTACAAGGTATTGGACCGACCCATTATGAGAAAGCTACATGGATCAAGTCATAATCTTTTCTTATGTATAACCACGTCACAATGCCCTTTGACTTGAGGTCATCATGGATTCCTACATGAGAGTTGCTAAGCTTTGAACTAGTTAAAAGTCACTTTTAATCAGGTGAAAATAAAGGCTATGATCGGGCTTGGTGGTTTTTCATGCAGAAGAATATAGATGATCAAGATGGAATTTGTCCTGCACATTAGTAGAGAGATATTATTGGGCCCCTTGATGAGTAAGTCTGAGAAATATATGGTCATACTCCGATAGAAAGGAGTTTCCATTTCTATTGTCATACTACTCAGGAATCGAGAAAGTAATGGTCAGGAATAAGAGGATGACATTATCCATGTCTCATCATTGACCGATATATCGTGTGACCAAAGGGACATGACATGATTGTATAACAGGTTACATCGTGTTAACGATCCTCATTTGAATTGGTTAGTCGTAATGTCTTGCTAGAGGACGCTTGCGACTTGTGAGTTAGTACAGTTATTGGCCCACTACCAACTTCGTATAGGCCTACAGGGTGGCACACAAGAATAGTCCAACATGAGATAATGTTTAATCTAGGGTGGATGAATTATATATATATATAATATAAAATTCGTTAATAATATTATATATATATATATATATGTATGTATTTTCGAAATACATTTTTTATATATATGTGAATATATATTATATGATATTATTATATTGTGTTAGTTTTAAATTTAATTTTATTAAGATAAATTAGATTTAATAACTAACATGATAGAGATATAGTATTTCAGATTTAATTTATGAAGATAAATTAAATATAAGGCTCTTTATTTGGATTAAATAAATAGGTTAAATTAAAACTGTTGGACAAATTTAATTTAAACTTAATTTATTTAATTAGCTCATCAAGATAATTAATTGTTAATTAATTTCAAAATTAATAAAGATTAATTTTGAAATTCAAATATAGCCCTCATAGATTATAAACTTGATAGAGCAGATATACTTATACACGAATGAGAATCTAGAGCTGTAAGGGAAACCCTAGGAGACATTGGAGACGCTAGCACATAATCTGTGTTAGAGAACATTCGTGTGGACACCGGTAAAGGGAGCGGACATGACGTGTTGGCTCCTAGAGATAAAAAAAAATTGAAAAAGGTACAAATATTTCTAACTCGGTTCAAACGCCGTTGATAGATCCTCGATTAGGATTGGCGAAATTTTAAAATTCTTCCACTGTGCCTGTCGATCTTAATAATATCTGCATGCTCAATGTTTCATATAACATACTCATTGAAGTTGCTTGAAGATTCTTCAACTCATCTTCTTTGTCATCTTATGGCCCAAGATATATAGCCATATCATTAGAGCCATGACAAATGAATATCCTATGTGGCTACATTAGCCTTTTGGATATGTCCCTTATCTTTGGACCCATACTTATCTCAAATTACCTTAAATGCCATAAATTCATAGGGCCATCTAAACTGCCAGATTTGACAATTAATTTTGAAAAATCATAACTTAATCTCTAGAACTCCAAATGAGTGGTTTAAATTCCTATATGACTTTCTTTAAGTCTATTTTACGGAAAAAAATACTTCCTATTGCCAGTCCTACTCACTAATTTCCAGAAACCTCAATCAATCCTCACTGCTATAGAAATCATTCTAGTTTCAATGTTTAACTTCAAAAATTCATATATCTTAGTATACGGATCCAAATGACGCATATTACCTAACAAATTAAAGCTTATCATGTCTACTTTTATTCTAGAAAGCTTCATGGCCATTGGACAAGATTTGTTTATTCAAAAACTCGTCACAAGCAGACTGCCTTCAAAAAATGAAATCTTGTAGCACTACTACTTTAACTTCAATCTTTGGGTTTTCAATCCAACTCTTCTAAAATCATGTTCTCAACCTATTCCCATACAATTTCGTGTGTAGAATCCATTTCTAACCTCAAAAACACCAAAATCATCTTCCTTCCCTATTTTTCAGGTCTAGCCAAAATCAAGGCAGTATAAAAACTTAACAAAACCTTAAGATATTATGCTCAAATCGAAGCTTATACGTACCTCTATCCGATTCTATAACCGGTTCTTGATTTTGGTAGTACTCCAGCCATCTAGATGACACCAAACAACTCTGATCAAGAATCCAAAATTGTAGAAATGTTACTCTCATAAGAGAAACAACATTAATGAATGTCTCCGGAGCTAGAAACTCTGAATCGGAGGTGAAATCAGCTCCGAAGCTCAAGAACTCAAACTTTTTCTCTACCTTCTCTCCTCTTTCATTTTCTCTTGAATTTCTCTATTTTTCCCTTGATTTTTCTTAGCTAGTTGAACTTAAAGAGAAAGTGAGGGGCAAAAATGGAATTTGCTACATGTGCTTAGGTGGTAAGATCTCGTGCTGCCAACACAAAAGCTACTTTACTGTGGATGGCCCAGATAGTGCCATGTGTGCTTGAGTCATCATTCCTTCTTCTCTCTCTCTTAGGCTCTTACTTTATAAGGGGAAAAGTAAGCCTAATGAATTCCCTTGACTCCCTTTTTCGATGTTTGGGAAAGTTGAGTACATGACCGGACTAGGAATTGGTGGATTCCCCTGACTATTGTGTTAAGTGGCGTCCCCAGAGAGAGCTAAAACAACTTATAAAGTAGAAGTAATGATGAGGGACATGTGTCCTCTTCCCATTTGTCCAACTAAATGGCATCATTACTCATAATCACTTACTTTATTAAAGCTACTTAATAAAGTTACTTTAATAAAGCTACTTTATTGGTGCTTACTCAAGATCCTACTCGACTTTTACTTGGGATTGTGCCACATGTGCTGCCTCAGGGGATTGCTGAGTGCATATGTTAATGTGCCTATATGTGGGACCCACATGGCCTATGTCTCTTCCTCCCTTTTAAAAATGTAGGGTAAATATATCTGCTCTAAAAATGCCATGTGCACACATCTATCGACATATTTTATCTGTCTAATCGCACACACTAAACCCCCATATAATGTGGAGACTTGGTCTCTACCTTGAGGAGTCGAATCACACAGTTTAGGGCCCCACATGGCCCATAAATACTTCTCCATTCAAAATGGCACCAAGTGACCTTCTGACCCCTAAAGGTGCCATATGTACTTAACTACATGCGTCAGTCTATTTCTTTAACTAACTACAACCTTTGAGCCCTCATATCATCAGGAGAACCATTCTCTTCCCATAAAGCTAAATCATAAGTCCTCGAGAGTCTTTCTATCTCTCAACGTTGGTAGGACTCTTCCCAAATTGGGCTTAGTAGTCTACTTGATATAGGCTTATTCTCAAGTCTCTAAGTCCAAAATTCGAGATATTACAATTCTCCCCCAGTTCAATAAATTTCATTCTCAAACATTGTATAGATTTAACTATACATTGGGGAATCATTTCTCATCACTTAGTTTTTCTCTTTCATTACTCAGCCTATCTCTTTCCTATGCAGGCTCACAGAGTGTGAAACATAAATTGTTATACCATTATCAAAGATCCTAGATAGCATTCATCAATCATCAGAATATATTCTTTGGACTCACTAGTCCAATACAATAGCGCTAGGCAACAAGCACAACGCCAAGCACACCGGTCTTACGACCCAAGGCCTCTTTCCCATACAAGAAGCATGTCGGGTCTTATTACTGTCTAGCGACCTAAGCCTCCGCCATATGGAAACATGTACACCAGTCTTATAGCCTTAAGCCTCTACCAGTCAATCTGCAGGCCTAAAGACACACCAGTCCAACATGTCTTATGGCTTCAATCTAACATCCAAGCTAAATACACATCAGGTCTTACACCTTCAAGAAATATAGTCCACTAGGTACTTTGAATACATTCCAAGCTTTATTTCTTGCTACTCAAGCCATTCATACACTTATGTAATGTTCATGAAGCATGCCAAATAAACCATCCATCAACAATCAATCAATCAACATTCAGCAATTATGGGACACATAATCTACTGGGTAATTACAGGACACACTATCTATCATCTACTATCCCAATCGCCTATGAGGTTTTATAGCCTAATTAATTATCCCTATGCCATAGGCACATCGGGACTTATGGCTATGGGCCTCTGCCCATCTGCCACGATATTCATTAGGTCTTATAGCCTAAGGTAACTTCCCATATAAGGTACACTTACAGGCTTTCTACCTCAAGCCTATATGGCTCAAGACGGCCCAGGTAACTCCCGGTGTAACTTGTACTTACGGTTCTTATTGCCTTGGGACTAACTATTCTATTATCTTAGGCTTTACAACCTCTTCGGGACAATACTCAAAATCTCATGCATTGCACTCCCAAAATCTTATGGATCGATTCCCGGAATCTCAAATGTTGATTGCACAGTAGGTTTTACGGCCCAGGGATACACCCTATGCACAAGTGCACTTTCGAGTCTTACAGCCTTGCTCTAAATGCCTGCTAGGTCTTACGGCCTCAGGAATCACTGGCCCAATAGGTCTTATGCCTCGAGCCCACTGCCTATTGAGTCTTACGACCTAAGGACATACTGGTCCCATGGGTCTTACTGCCCACCGTATATTCATAACATGAATGTACTCGAGGGTAACACATACATGCAAAACCATTATATAAGATACAACAGTAAGAGTTGCTCGCCTTTCTTGTTGAGCTTGTTCTTCCTTAATTTCTTTTCTCACCTTTCTTTCAACAAACAGCACTGGAGCCCTATGGCAATTCACTGGGTCACTTAAATCCCTTCTTTATAAGAAACTCATCCAATGTGGGTTTCTTTATAATGCACCACCTTTGAGAGTTGATGTCTCAATAACTCTATATTACGGTTCGTCGTCAAGGTGTAACATACTAAAAGTGAACACTCGATATTGCTTGTAAATATAATTAGTCGAACGGAGCTCACCAGTGCAAGTATATGTGTATGTGGGGCTATTTTCTAATAAAATGAACATTTGGCAAAATTCTATTAGTCAAATTCAAAAAGTAATAATTAAATAAATTAATTTTACTTGATGTGGGGACCACAAAAAATGACACCTCATGGGTAGACCTGGGGGAATTCCCCTGACTTTCCTTCCCCTGATAAAGTGGACACATGGCACCACTTTATGGTGAAGGTCAAAAAGTGCTTTTTGACTTTTGTGTTGGTGCAATCTCCAAGTGACATATATCCCTTAATAATGAAGTTACTTTTTACTTTATGGGTTAGCTAAATGGGAGCATGATACTTGTCCTCTAATGATGGTGAAATGACTTTACCTTTTGAGTCGTCATCACTGGGGGATGCCACCTACCCCAACAAGGGAAATCCACCAGTCTCCAATCCGGTCACCCGACTAACATTCTTGAACATTGAGCCCAGGAGTTTGGGAAATCATCAGACCCTTACTTTCCTTAACAAGTTAGATGACTAAAAGCCTAAGAAAAGAGGCGAGACCTACTTTATTAAGGCATGTAACATGTGTCACTATTTGATTGGATCACCGGATAAGTGGCACCATAGGAATTCGACATATGGCATGACTCTTCCAAGACTCTCTCTAGCCCTATAATTTCGGCCAGCCCTCACAAAAAATTAGAAAAATAGATAAAATCACAAAATATTGCTAGAAAAGAGAGAGAGAGAGAGAGAGAGCATGAATAGTAACTTTCCCTAACTTCAATCCATCGAAACACAATCAAAACACCGTTTCCTCCCAAAATACTCTTCATAAACCTTCTTCTACTCATCACGAACTTCATTTCTATGGTTCTATGTTTTCATTTAGAGGTTTTTGGTGCCATCTCGCTTGCCAAAATACTGCTGGATTTCTGAATGACTTGCAGAAATGTGTAGAGGTAAGCGTAGGCTTCATTTTGAACTGATTGGATTGTTGTTTGGTCGAGTATTCTTTATAATTTTGGTCAGGGGTGTTTTCAGAGCATTAATCATGATTTATCATGTATTTGTGTTTAGATGATGATTTACGATGATATTGAACCAAATTGTTAGACAAAATTCTGTTTTGGAGATTTTGGTTAAAAAGGAGGTCTGTTTGGTTAAGGCTTAAGGGGCTGAAGTCCTATGATTTTGACATTACCATTGTTTTTAGAATGCAAACTTGTGTGGGAAATAACTCCTGGTTGTAATTCTGGACCATTGGAAATATATGTTGCAAAACCGAAAATGCTACCAATGTGTGTCTATGCAGGGCAATCAGTTTACACGACATTTTTAAATTTGTAAATGATATCCAAAAATTGTGAAAGTTTCTAGTCTAATAGTAGACATGTTAAGATTTAAATTGATATAAATTTGTGTCATTTGGATGTGTGTGCTGGGAGTTATATATTTTCAAAGTTTGGTATGGAAAACCGGCGAATTCTGGGGGCAGTGAGCAATTAAGTGAGATAATGTATTGACATGTGTCCAGAAGTGTAATGACTATTTTTTCCTTGAAACTAGACTAATTAGGAATCATATAGCCTTTGGAATCATCACAATTGGACATTTGGACAATTAGATATGATTTTTCAAAATTAGATCTTATTTCTGGAATGGAATCTAGAACAAGTTGGGTTTGGCATAATTTTGGGAATTCTGTGGCTGGAATAGCTAGAATTGAGTATTTTTGTGTGAAAGTATATTGAAAGAGCTTTACATAGAATTTGGAACCAATCAATTTGTAGTTCCCTAGAATTAATGGTGAATTTTTGAAGTTGATAGAAAAATTGGCAAAAATGAGAATAAGGGTGAAAATGAAAATATAATGGCACTAAGTAATTAAGTAGAACCTTAAGGGTGAAGTTAACTAACTTGGGATAGTTGGGCTACTTTGACTTTACTTTTGACTTAGTATTCTAACTTTAATGACAACCAACATAAGTGCTTGGATTGTAAGAGAATTGGATCAAATAATAATTTGTAGTCTAAATTCTAATTATAGGGCTTAACCACTGTCCGAAATCTAAGACCTGCCCAAGCTCTGGGAAACAATCGGAAATAATAATTTGTAGTCTAAATTCTAATTATAGGTAGTAACTTGTCTTTCATATGTTTATAGATGCATTGCATGTTCTATGAATTCATCATGAATTGTCCAACGTATTCTGATTATGTTGGGTGGTCGCCCGGGGCCTATTGCACAGGTAGACGCTCAGGCCAATGTAATGTTTTGTGATGTACAAGTGAATACCCGGGGCCTATTGCACAGGTTATACTCGGGGCCATGTGATATACCTAGCACAATGGTGATATATGAATGCATATTATACACTAGTTGCTGTTGTGATGATTCAGCTATATGATGACTGTGTGGCATGCTTTGTGATGTTATATATGTATGATTGATTACCTATTACTACTGACATTCTTTGAAATCTCACTTTTTCTCTAAATAAATTTACAGTACATGCTAGTGGCTTGCAGAACAAAAAGGTAAATACGGACAACTAGAGAATGAAGCTGAAGGACTTTGATTTATTATTGGTTGTCTGTTTTAAGTATTTTGGATATTTTTGGGACTGTATATATGTACATAACTATGTAAACCTGACAATAGTACAGTAGTAGAACCAGTAGTACCGATAGCTTAGTAAGAGAATGGTGACTATATACATTGATAACGCTTCTGTTTGGCGAAGAAACATTAACTAATGAACACATTATGAGACTTAAGCAGAGACACGCTTACCTTCTCTTATCAAATGGATTCAAGTACCAATAGAACTTAGTGAGATAGTGAATGTTTATGAAATTGTTTTGAAATATTTTATTACTCTCAAACTCCCTACCAATCCCAGGTTCACCTCCTGAAATAGGTTCAGAAGTTGTGAACGTGTTTTCAAAGTAAGTTTTAATTCGGGACTGAACTTTGGTTCCATAATTGATTTCACTACTCCTTTACACTTATCTGGGTTTATCGTACATAAGGTGTAACATAGGGCGGCTCCACTCTATGGTTCGACGTCATGGTGGCTGTACGCTATGATTTATCGGCACAGTGGCTCCACGCTATGGTACTGTACTGGTGCTTCACTCAGTCCACTCTGGCTGGTTAGCCCCTCCAGTCAAAACTCTCTACAGGTAGCCCTCTCTAATCAGGACTCTCTGTAGGTAGCCCTATCTTATTAGAACCCTCTATCGTAGCCCTCTCTGATCAGAACCCTCGATAAGTAGCCTTCTCCGATCATAACTCCTCATAGGTAGGCCTCTCCGGTTGGCCGTCTCTGAATGTAAGTACTATTGTAATGAGAACTCAAATCTTATAAGGTCCCTTTTCTCTAGCAATTATGTATTCTGCTTTCTTTAATTCTATCATCCTATCTTGGGTTATTTTGTATGGATTTTCGATATCGGTCTAGCTCCAGGCATAGTCACATATTCAACTTCACGTATTAGGGTAATCTACCCATATCGTACAAGAAATCCGTTAGGCACAAGTATATTTGCTGTTATCTATCTCAGTTATGAGACCATAACTCTTGGCTACCCTGGTTCTATCTACTACTTTGTTCCATCAAGGAATAAACCCTCAATAATTCTTTCTAAGGGAATATCCTATTATCAAGATCTTTCCCTATGCTAGATTAGCAAATAGCATCCTCCAGAAACCTCATACACATTTATGTACCACATTCTAGTACCTCAAGCCACTCAGGCTATTTCAAATTCCTCGAGAATCATTTCAACTATTCAATTCTTTGGTTATAGTTCAACTCCTAGAACCTAAACACAGCTGAGCCGAGAAAATCATGTTCCCTCAATTATACCCAATATATAAGCATACTAGAATCAGAATTCATCATTCCTATTCTAGTCCACAAACATTCAGGTAATATTCTTATAGTATCAACATTATTCACGAGGTTCTAACTCTACCTCAATCCTTAATACCAAAAGGCATATTTAAAATCACCATATTTTACCTCAAAGGCAATTGTTGCTAGCTCTACATCATGAGGGGGTAACTCATCTTGTGAGGCTTCAGCTGTCAAGAAATATACGCCACCATCCTACCCTATTACACTGGGGCACATCCTAATGTTATATACTTATTTCACTACAACCCATACTAGTCGCTTCATTTACAGACCACTTAGGTTGCATCATTACAGACCACACTAGTCGTACTAGGATCTGGAATAACCAATACTAATGTGAATGTTGGCCTCTACCTCAACTTTCGGAAGCTTACTCCTATAGTTACTATTCCACTCAAACACAATTCTTTCATTCATATGAGCTCTTATTAATGACAAAGTGATTCGGCAGATATGATATCTCCGCAACAATATATGGTAAGACCAAGAAAACTACGCATCTCTTTAACAGTTTCTGGCCTTCTCCAGTTCAATACTGTCTATCATATCTATATGTCTTTAAATATGATTCATCTACCTAAGATGATCATTAATCATGGAGAAACCTTAAGATAATCACTATTCCTTAAGTCTCTATGACCTTACTAATTTAACTTCTTAGGGGTTCACCTATCCCAGGATTTCTCTTGCCTAAGCACACTTAACCATAGAGTTCAGTTGAAATTCGGGTCACAGGCCAACTTAGCATTAGATTCTCCAAAGTTCATACCCTTCTCTACTAGGTATACATCATTGCTGCTCCGTTTCATCCTCTATATACAACTCTACCCCTTTCTTTGGTAGGGGAATTTATAGTCAGCTGGTTCATCGTTATACGACTCTATCCTTCCTTTATATCAACTTGCCAATTAATGGTCATGGAAAATTCTATTTCTTTGGGTTCATTTATCACCCATATCTCTTAATCCTATTATCCCTTAGGATTATCATAGTATCAACTTAGGTACTATTCACACAAACAGAAGATATCAACCTATTGCCAAAATCTCTACTCTAATACCAACAAATGTAATGCCCATCCTTACACCCCTTTACTATGCATTGCGGAAGCATTATTGGCTTAAGGGAAACATTGCTTAAGCCCCCAAACCCGAACTTAATCTTTTCTTTACGAGGTCACTATTCATTTTGTAAAGCTATATTTACCCGATTGTTTATCTTTTTATATGGGGTTACTAACTTCGCTCTATTCCTTATCATCAGAGTATTTCTTTTCTTATTAATTATTCTGCTTACTTAACTAATGGGTTCATACCGTGCGATTACCCATTTCTAATTCAATTAATGCTCTTAGGAAATTCAATTCATCCGTCATGTAGTGATATACAATTAATCACTCAAATGTCAATTACACAACTATACGTCACGTAAATGATTCTTCTCTTCTTCCTTGTAACTTCTTCTGGTATAGTGTCCTACACTCCCCTTATATGCTCAGCTACATATATGGTTGGTTATGGGGGTGAGATTCAGAAGAATCTCAATAGCAAACAATACCACTTAGTATACAAGATAAATACTTAATGCATGACATGCTTGCCTTACATGAATTCATGCCAACATAATGACATATTTGCTTGCTCAATGTTTAATATAACATACTCATAGCCATAGCATAAATAGAAATAGAGCTTCAATTATTCAAATATGCTTCACACAATTCAGCAAGCAATAGCATAAATCAATGTACAAAAGCATGCATATCAAGTATATGCAAGTTAGGTAAGTTTTACTACTCTTGACTCTGAATCCTCCTCTTGTATCTTTTTTTTCCAACTATTGAAGTTGCTTGAAGATTCTTCAACTCATCTTCTTTGTCATCTTATGGCCCTAGATATATAACAACATAATTAGAGCCAAGACAAATGAATATGCTATATGGCTATATTAGCCTTCAGGATATGTCCTTTATCTTTGGACTCATACTTATCTCAAATTACCTTAAATGCCATAAATTTGTAGGGCCACCTAAACTGCCAAATTTGACAATTAATTTTGAAAACTCATAACTTAATCTCTAAAACTCTAAATGAGGTGGTTCAAATTCCTATGTGACCCTTTTTAAATCTATTTTAAGGGAAAAATACTTCCTACTGCTAGTTCCATGCACTAATTTCTAAAAACCTGAATCAATCCTCACTGTTACAAAAATCATTTCAGAATCAATGTTTAACTTCATAAATTCATATCTCTTAGTATATGGATCCAAATGACACATATTACCTATCAAATTAAAACTTAACATGTCCAATTTTATTCTAGAAAGTTTCATAGTCGTTAGACAAGATTTGTTCATTCAAAAACTCATCACAAGCAGAATGCCTTCAAAAAAAATCTGGCAGCACTACTACTTTAACTTCAACCTTTAGGTTTTCAATCCAACACTTCTAAAATCATGTTCTCAACCTATTCCCACACAATTTCATGTGTAGAATCCATTTCTAACCTCAAAAACACCAAAATCATATTCCTTCCCTATTTTCTAGGTCTAGCTGAAATTAGGGCAACATAAAAACTTAACAAAACCTCAAGATATTAGGCTTAAATCGAAGCTTATACATACCTCTACCAGATTCTAAACTGATTCTTGATTTCGGCAGTACTCCAACCATCTAGATGACACCAAACACCTCTGATCAAGAATCCAAAATTGTAGAAATGTTACTCTCACTGAGAGAAACAACATTAGAGAATGTATCCGAAGCTAGAAACGCCGAATCGGAGGTGAAATCGACTCTAGAGCTCAAGAACTCAAACTTTTTCTCCACCTTCTCTCCTCTTCCATTTTCTCTTAAATTTCTCTATTTTTCCCTTGATTTTTCTTGGCTGGCTGAACTTAAAGAGAAAGTGAGTGCAAAAATAGAATTTGTCATATGTGCTTAGGTGGCAAGATCGTGTAGTACTGACACAAAAGCCACTTATTGTGAATGACCCAGATAGTGCCACGTGTCCTTGGGTCATCATTCCTTATTCTCTCTCTCTCTTAGGAACCTACTTTATCAGGGGAAAAGGAAGCCTGATGAATTCCATTGACTCCCTTTTCAGTGTTCGGGAAAGTCGGGCATGTGATCAAACCAGGGACCGGTGGATTCCCCAGATTATTGTGCTAGGTGGCGTCCCCAGAGAGAGCCACAATAAAAGTAAATAAGTAGAAGTAATGATGAGGGACATGTGTCCTCTTCTCATTTGTCCAACACAAAAGTATATGCTATTATTACTGATCATCACTTACTTTATTAAAGCTACTTTAATAAATTTACTTTAATAAAAATACTTTATCGGGCTTATTCGGGATCCTACTCGAGTTTTACTCGAGACTGCGCCACATGTGCTGCCTAAGGGCATTGCTAAGTGTGTATGTCGGTACGTCTACATGTGGTACCCACATGGCCAATGTCTTTTCCTCCCTTTAAAAAACGCAGGGTATATGTACCTGCCCTAAAAATGCCATGTGCACACCTCTATCGACATATTTTATCTGTCTAATTGCACACATTGATCCCCCGTATAATCCGAAGACTTGGTCTCTACCTTGACGAGCCAAAATACTTGTGTTCGCCATTCAAAATGGCGCCAATTCGCCTTCTGGCCCCTAAGGGTAAGGGTGTCATATGTACTTAAGTACATGTGTCAGTCTATTTCTCCGACTAACTATAATCTCTAAGTCCTCATATCATCGGGAGAACCATTCTCTTCCCGGAAAGCTAAATCATTCAGTCCTCGAGAGTCTTTCTATCTGTCAACATTCTTGGGACTCTTCCCAAACTAGGCTTAGTAGTTTACCTGATATAGGCTTATTCTTAAGTCTTTAGGCCCAAAATTAAGAATATTACAAGGAAGACACAAGAAATTTGGGGGAGAGAGGAGAATGCTTGCACATGTTAGAGTGTTTTGTTTTTTTTTTTTATTTTCCCTGTCAACATAATAGGGTAAACTTGTAACACTTTAATTAATTACTTTCTAAGTGGACTTATAAAAGGACTCAAATTTTTTACAAACTAGACTTATAAAAAGGACAAGGGTGGTAGTAGACTTTTGACCTAATATTCACTACTATAGAGGGGGCTTTTAACATCTCTATTTTGGCACTTTTAATGTCCAAAAATAGTGGAACGTCTATATGAGCGACGTAGTTTATTTTGGCAATACCATCCCTGATGAAAAGGGACGTCTAAAAGCTGCACTTTAGATGTCTCTAATTAGAATTAGGGACGTCTAAAGTCAGGACTTTAGACATCCCTAAACCAATTAGGGACGTCTAAAGTCCACACTTTAGGCATCCCAAATTTAAAATTGGGACGCCTAAAGTGCCAGTGGGACTTTAGACGTCCCTAATTCTAATTAGAGACGTCTAGAGTGCAGCTTTTAGACGTCCCAAATTTAAAATTGGGACGTCTAAAGTGTTTTTTTTAAAAGATTTATATTATAGATCTAGACTTGTGTTTAAAACCATAAATTATAAATCATCATCAATAAAATTACAAATATAGTATATGATCTCAAAATCTAAAATTTACACAATAATAACTCCAAAGCTGAAATCTCATGGCAGAAGATGACAACAATAAGAGAAATAAGTTGCCAAAAACTCATTTGCTTCTATTATTGAAGTTCATTTTATCTTAATAGTGAATAGAGAAGAGCGACAGCAAGGAGAGATGAACCTTGTTTTCTTGGTGGGAATGTGGACCATGAAGTATCTTTCAGAGTCTCGATCTGTAAGTCGTAACAACACGAGTTAGAAGATAAAATAGAAGGAAAACCCAAAGAAAAAAAGAGAGAGAAGATGAAATAATAAAACATGGTAAGAAAGCATCGCAGAACAAATCTGGAGGTGAAAAAAAGAGAGAAAAAGGAAGAAGTAAGAGTAAAAAGAGTATATAAAGAAGAAGAAGCAAGAGTTAAATGGCGTGACGATAGTGGTTCTTCTTGTGGCGATAGTAGTTCCATTTAAATCAAGAAGAAGAGAAATAAGAGTGTAAAACAGATAAAAAAGACGGTGAAGTTAAATTTAAATTATTTTTTACGTCCCAAATTTAATTTAAGGACACCTAAAACTCATTCCTAAAAGATTTAAACATCCCAAAAATATCTGGAACTAGACTTTAGGCGTCCCAAATATTGTTGGGACACCTAAAGTGGAATGAGGGATGCCCAAATATATTTTTTGGCATCCCTCATTTTATTTTAGGCGTCCCAAATTTAATTTGGGATGCTTAAACTTTTCAAGAAGGAACTTCAGACGTACCAAATTTGATTTGGGACACTTAAACTGAACTTTAGACGTCCCAATTTAAATTTGGGACGTCTAAAGTTTCCCATATTTATAAAAATGCAACCGCTTTTATTTTTTACTCCCTTTTTATTAAAAAGAAACGTCTTTTAAGATAGTAGTATCATTATTCTGTAGTAGTGATTTCTACCCTTATTAGTTATTAGTGTCATTTACATCCTAATTTCTTTTGTTTGCTTTTTTTCTTGTCATTAGACTTTTGTGGTTCGTAGAAGTCTGATGAGTTGCGTGTGATTTTTCTCTTGGACGAGTAAGTGGCTGGTTAGGAGCATTTCAGAAAATCAATTATCTACCAAAGTATCCCCAAATACCCATTAAGGGAGAGAAATAAAAATAAATTTTCTATTTGAATTTTCCCCACAGTTTAGTTTATTATATTTTTTTATTTAAATTTCTAATTCTTTTGTCCACATTTAAATTCATCATCACTTACGTCCACCTGCACGACAAGGCCAATAAATAAGTATTAGTTATTTTGGACTGAGGTGCACGTAGCCGACTGTGACGAGAACAAGGGGCAAAACTATGTGCGATTGTTACTACATAAGAATATACAATGATTTTAAGTTTTATCCCTTAAAATTTTAAGGTTAAAGTATATACAACTCCTCCGAATTTTAACTTAATTGCATATAACTCCTGATGTTTTAAATTTGCATTAAGGGGTATTCAGTACCTAAAAGTATTTTAGTAGTAGTATTTACTATCTTAAAATGATTTGTGGTTTACTTTTTTCTTAAAGTTTTTTTTAAGAGCAATTTATGTTAGAGGATAGAGACTAGAGTGAAATGTATATCAACGAGCAAAAGGGCCATACACACACATACAGAAACTAGCTGGATTTCTTGTGCAATCCTATGGCTCAGGAGTTCTAGTCTCTTAATTTAGAGAAAACTTGTGACCTCTTAATTAGGAGAAAAACCGATCGCCTCATTCGGCAACACATCCACTCCGTTAATTCATATACACAATTGTTTCCTTCATGCATATCAAATTGAAGGAAATATATATCACAGTTAGTATGTGTTTGTGTGAGCGTTTTGTACAGGAAAAACGCACTTATTACGCAAGCCGAGAAAAAACTCATCTCACATACTTACCTCGTATTCAGTGAATCACGAATTATAAGCACGTTTTGGACAAAAATAAACCATTCCAAACACACACTTAGTCACCCACAGAGTTTAATACTACCTTCAGTCTAAATATAGAATCAGTTGACTTTTTTGGAGATCAATAAATTATTTTAAAATATTTATATTTATTATTTTTTCTCCAAACTAATTAGTTTGTCTTATAAACTAATATATAGTTTAATGATACATAACACATACTATATGATTAAGTAATATATTTAGCTTCTTTAATCTCTTTAAAAAAAAATCAACTATGTCTTATATTTAGAATTAGAAAGAGTATTTACATTTTAATTAACAATCTACTGCGAGTGCATCAACCATGATCCAACAGTAGGTGGTAATTGACGCTGAGACAAAGTGAGAGGCGTGCTCTGTGAAGCTTAGATGAAGCTTCAACAAATATGGGCAAGAGGCGTGCTCTTTGAAGATTTGACTCTTAGACAAAGTGAGACGTTGAGAAAGAGAGAAGTTGGTGTGGAGGTGATCTTCGATATGGAGAGAAAATTGAGTTGGTGAGAAAGAGAAGCGTCGAGGCGTTGATCTATGCGAGAAAGAGGGATACAATGATGGCTGTGAGAGAGATGTTGATGCCGTGAAAGAAAGAGGGAAAGACTTAACGAGGAAGGAAAGGAACCCACGTTTGACAATGAGTGATGGAAAGTTCAAAGGGTGATTGTTTAAGATCTAACTATTATGTAAAATCAAGAAAATTATACAACTAAAGTTGGCATAATTGCGTTTAAAGAATTCCAACATGTCAGTTTTGTATTGGGAGTGACTGGAAAAATTTGGGGCAGCACAAGAACATCCTTTTTTAAGGTGCCACTAAAATTTGAATGGATGAGGAGACTATTGAGCAATTTTTTTTTTTTTTTTTTGCATGTGACGGCTTTAATGTGTTCAAATATGCAACAAACAAAAATTGTTTAAGCAACTAAGGTACCCTAACGCAGCATCAATTTTAGATTAGAGATGCAAGAAAGATGAGGATCAAAATATTGCAGTTTCACGAATATGAAAGTTTGGATTTCATCATGACCAATAAAAGTTGTAGGGTCCAGACAATAAGAAGTTAACTCATAATCTATAAGGTTTTGAATTCAAATCATATTGTTGATGTGAGGATTGAGGATAGAGCTGATAATATGGGTTTTAATCATTAGCTGAACCCACCCAACTTGAAAAAATGGATGGTTTGGATTCTTCAAAAGTGAGACCGTTTGATGTGATTCTTTTTAGTCCGAATTCATATAGGCCCAACCTGCAACAAGTTGGACCATCGAGTTGACTGGTTGGGCCATTTTTATTTATCTTATATTTTTAAAAAAAATCTGTGACTTCTCTAATAGCTTTTTTGGTTCAATTCCATTGGAAAGGATTACATGTAATCTTGACGTAAAAGATTAATTATAATGTTTGGTTGAGCTTATATAATGTAAAGAAGATTACATTTTATAATCATAATTTCATCATTTGATATAATTAGGATTATACTGCTAGGACTGATGAATGAGGATGCAAATATCTTGTAACTAAGTGAAAAAGACATTATTGCCATTATAATTTTTTAATTTGACCAAAGTGCCCACCCGTAAATGCTGTTAAATATTAAATAATTACCACAATTAAATATTAATATAAAAATTTAAAAAATATTCCCTCATTAAAAAATAAGAAAAAATATATTCCACCTAAGGGTGTTCATGAGGCCCAAATGCCCGCAATGCCTGCTATAGCCCGACAAAAAAATGCCTATCCTGGCCCTAAAAAATATGCCCATAAATCATTTGGGCATTTTTGGGCTGTGCCAAATACTGGATAGGGCTGGGCACCGGGCAAGGTGTGCTGCCCTACCTATTTGGCCCTGCCCAATATGTGTGTATAATTGTATTTAAAAAATATATATATTGTATATATAATTGAACAAGTATTTACTTATCATTCAATGAGAATTTAATGAATAAATATATTTTGTATTTACTAGGCATATTTTTTCATACACATATTTAATTAAGAAGTGGGTAAATTGAGTTTTTGATAAGTAAATTATTTTCAAATAATAAGAAAATAATCTCTATTGAATTAATTTGTTTTATTGGCCCATGAATTGAATCTAAATAATAAAATCTTAAAAGGGCTATAGTATAAAATATGTTTTTAAAATACCAAATTATATATTTTTTATGTATTATTATTATTTAATACTTCATTATTTTTCAATTTTTGAGAGATTTTTTAGCACACAAGCCCGCCCCACCCGAAAATACTCGGGCTTTCATTGGGCAGGGCTGGGCAACGGGCCGCAAAATGCCGCCCATTCTTTTTCCGGGCTGGGCATCGGGTATGGTTCATGCCCTGCCCAACCTTGCCCATGTACACCCCTAATTCCACCATTGAAAATATAAAAACATCCCATTAAATAATATTCCCACCATTAAATATTAAAATATTACTATAACCCAACATGTAGAGTGCACAAATTGAAAAAACCTACCATGAACCTAATTTGTACATTATATATATATGTGTGTGTGTGTGTACGTAGGGGTAATTTTGTTTCTTGATATGTTATACCCATATATTCTCATGTTCGATATAGTCCAACCAAACGTTTTTATGCATATGGATCATCTTTCCTTAATGACGAACTAAACAAATTCATATAATCATCATTACATTATATTTCATTACCTCTGATTCCGGGAACCAAATGGGCACTAAGTGTATTATGTAACTTAACACCATTAATATTAAATAATTATTGATTGTATTGAATGTTAATGATGGTTTTTGGATTTATGTTTATTTTGTCATGTGTGGACTTGTGATGAATATTTAATTTATAATGTTTGAAACTATGAATTTGATGTTATATTATCACTTTATGATTTTGTAATGTATTTTTAATTTTTGTATAGTTTAGGTTTGTAGGAAAAAAATTTTAGTATAATGTTTAAAAGAAAAAGTTCGGAAAATGCAGAATAAAAAAATAAAAAATAAAAAATGAAAAATAATATGGGTATGGGTTAGCCAATCCATATTGATACGGTTCTTTTTGACTTGAACCCATATGATCCCAACTTGTGATGGATTAGCCTGAATTGATGGTCTGGCCCATATTACCAGCTCTAACTGAGGACCTTGTAGCTCATAGGTGCCTTTTTAATCATTTGTTAATTTTTCTTTTAAATTTTCTTTCTAAAACCAAACAAGACCATCATTTGTTCTTTTTAATTGAGAAAATCATTTTCTATATTTTCTTTCCATTTTTAATTTTGTACTTATACTTTTTTATTAAGTTGTTTAATTTACTATGTTAACACTATCAACTTTTATAATTTCACATTGCTAGCAAAATTAAAAGATTTAAAAAAGGAAAAAGAGTATGGCAGCAAAATTAAAAATGAAGTAAAAGTACTCGCAACTTGGTTTACTTTCATCAAATAGTCTTCTATACTTTCTCGAGTCATTATTATAAGTAACAACTATTCCGATCATACAAAATAAATTGGTCATTATTATAAATAACAACTATTCAGATCATATAAAATAAATTAGCGGTTAAAATTAATTAAATATAATAAATCTGTTAAAAATATAGTGTCTTTTTCAAATATGCCACTATTTATGGGAAGAATGAGTTAAATAAATGAGAGGGAATGAGTTAAAAATATGAGAGAAAATAAATAATAAATGATTAAATAAAAAAAATTAAATTTATTAATATAAATTTATGCATTAACGGGAGTAGAAAAGAAAAAAGAAATTTATATTTTGAGGGGAAAAAAAAACTTATTTTAACAGCCATTACAAAGAAAAAGTTTCTTAAACAGGACCAAGCACTTTTAACAAAATAACGTTATAATCCATGTCCTCTTTCAATTGAAAGGACCGTGCAACGTTAAAATCCTCCACTCCCCACCCCGTCTCGTCTCCCTCCGCTCCTTGGCAAGGTTTTGTCTCGACCTACAGATTCCATTTGAAGGAAGAGGCGAGAAAAAGATGAAGAGGGTTTTCGGTGTGAAGAAGGGCAAGGAGCCTTCTTCTTCTCCTATTCAGGATGTTTCCGATAGGGTTAGTCTTTGGCGTTTCGTAGAATTTTGTGTGTTCTCTCTCACTCTCATTGCTACTTCTTTTTGAAGAGTGGCGTGGGGGAGTGATTCGGATTGGGTATAATTTGAGTTTATTGTGCTCGTTCGACTTAATCTTGTTCATGAAATTGTTAATATCGAGCATTTACGCTTTCAATTTCTGCAATTCATGTTGCGTATTATAAACATTAGATCGTATTTTAAACATTAGCTGGCGTGTGCGTGTGTATTTATTTTTTCCCTCGGGGATAATGTATTTAAGTATAGATCGTATTTTCTACTTCGATCATTAATGCAGGTCTTTTCTAGAGCCCCTAGAATTCTATCACTTAAATAGATCTATTAAACTTTGGGTTGCTTCCTGAAATTAACTTATGTTGTGGGTAATTATATGTTCGGAATCATGTCAAAGAAGAAGGTTTATGTTGTGGGAAGAATTCTCCATCTGGAAATTATTAGCTTGATGTTCGGCAAAATTAACATGCTGGATGTTTGAATAATAGTACAATTTTACTATGGTTAGAATATTTATTACTACTCCATCCGTGATTTGTTAAGTTCTGCAGATCCTTTTGATGAAGTAAATTAACTGCTTAATTATATAAGGGAATTAGGGAAGTAAGGATATGTTCTTGTTCTATCATTTCTCCTTTTTTTGATTGTTTGAACCACACTTTGAACTCTGGATTCAGTCTTGACGTTGGCTTAAAATGATTCCATGGCTCAACATCTGTATTGATGGAAAATCTTTAAAATAAATATTATTAAAACAGTTGGCCGATACAATAGGTCTAAATGTAGCTCTAGATAGGATTAAATGGTGAAAAGTTTATATATGAACTAACCTTATTTAGTATGACACTTGTACCTCACTCCACGCGTCTGTGATTAACATTTATGACCTTCATCCTTCATAGGTCAGTTAGATGATCGTACTTTTCTCCCAAGAGTCAGTCAAGAATTTATATTCTACTGATGTAATAAAATTATGCCTTGGATTTATTTCAGACATGGTGCTTGATTTTGAATTATCTGTTTTTGTTGCTCCCTTTTTTCTTTTAAATGAAACCTCCCCCACCAAAAAAAAAAAAGTTCAGTTTTCTCATGATTTGGCGTTAAATTCTAACACTTTGTCTATTGGCTCAATTGCGTGTGTACTAAACCCATTTCAATTATCTATTGACTGAAGCATGCTTTGAATTCCAGATTGCTAAAAGAGGTGACATATTGGATGAGAAGATTAAAAAGCTAGATTCTGAACTTAGTCGATATAAAGAACGGATCAAGAAAACAAGACCTGGTCCTGCACAGGAAGCTGTTAAAGCTAGAGCAACGAGAGTTCTTAAACAAAAGCGAATGTAAATTCGCCACTCTTTGTTTACTAAGTCAGTTGTTATTATATCTCCTTGAAGGTTTTAGTTTGTACGGTTTTAGAGTAATAAGTCAGTTGTTTGCTAAGTATTGTAAGGTTTTAGTTTGTTTGCTTATATTTGAAATGGATAGTTTTTTAGTTGAAGATGTGTAGGAGGCTGATCAATGTCTGATAGCTATGAGAACCTCTAACTGAGGTTGATAGAATGTAGCATCTCGATCCTAACAGTAACAGTGTTATTATTATGGAAAATTTCATTTTTCATATCTTTGCCTTAATTCCTGGGTCTAAAGATTCAATGTCCTTTTCCTATAATTCCTTTTTTTCTCTTCCTATTTCCTTTGGTTGTTACCGAAATTGAGTTTTGTTTTTTTTTGGGTGGCACATTCATAGGGTCTTTGTTTGTTGCACATAGCTGAATAGGTAGGGGTTCTCATTCTCAACTTGCATTTCTTGTTACTCTGTATTTTATTCCATCCGTGCATTTCAATGACTTTCTTACTTTCCAATGTTATTTGAATTTCCAGTTCTTCATCCATATTGTAGATATATTGGTTTCATTGCTTTGAAAATAGGATTGGTCATTCAGCAAAGATGAAGAGCATTTCATAGGTCAATGATTTTACCATCATTGAACCATTTATTAGACAATATAAAAATTTTACAATTATAAAGATCTATTATTTTACAATCAAATTAATGCATATATTTTAAATGATATTTAAAAAAAATGGAAAAAAAAATTGAAGTATTTTATGTATGACGGCAAATATATATGGGAGGGGTTGGGTTGAGAAGTAAAATCTTATAAATATCACAAACTCTATTATAGAGTGTCTAAAGTCTAACTTACACATAACAAGAAAAATGATTTTTACTGGTTCAGTGCCAAGCCAATTTTATTTGGTTTTTTGAACTGTGATAATGATGCCCTCTCCTGGTTCATTAACATTCCTTACAAACTTCTGGAGAAAAAGGTAAAATAGAGCAGTGACAAACCCTGTTTTACTTGAAATATTTTTTTATGTCAGCCAAACTTTAATATTTAGTTTCGTCAGAGTCCTTGTTGAATTATAAAAGCACATGAATTCCTCCAAAGACTGTCAAGCAATACTACTAATTAGTTTACTTATGAATTGACCTTGTAGTTTAATTCAATTTTGATGGACAATAATATGTTTTGTATGCTTTCGAAGCTAGGAATATGTTTCTAAATCACTGCATCTGCATAAAGAATGTGATATTGTTTTTACATTGATGTTTTACATTTGAATGTTACTAGTCTTTTGGAGTGGATTATTTTTGAAACATATCCACAAATGTAAACTTCTATAATATTTCATATGTTCAATTTTGCCAGTATTATATTATAAATTATGATGAGTAGTTTGATGGTATATCCATTTGTTGTAGTTCCTGCAGGTTGTAATGGTCTGTTGGGTCTGTTATAATCTCTGTATGTTTTGTGTTTACTTTATCATTTTGCAAAATGTTATTTTACTTTGCTGTATCCATTTCTCATATTTTCACGTCATGAAGGGTATATTCTTTATTATTAGACTCTTGTAACTTAGAGTAGCCAAAGTTCTTTCCTTTCAATATTTAGGAGGGTATGCTTGGCAATGTTAATCGTTTATGATTATGTGTTTATATGGTTGTTATCCTTCTTAACAGTTATGAAGGGCAACGTGACATGCTGTACAATCGGACACTCAGTCTTGATCAAGTTACCTTTGCTGCTGAAGGAGTTAAAGATGCTCAGCAAACCGTATGTTACAAAGAGTTTAAATCTTTTATTGTAATAGATATTAAATTCTTCTTTGTATCTATTTGTTATAAAATGTAGATGGATATTGAAGACTAAAATGGAGAAAACATGTAAAATCAGAAAGTGTTGAAGGCTTTTTTTGGGTGAAATAAGTTTGGGGGGGGGATCGGCTGAATAAATTGAATCATTCATGGGTCATGGCGTAGCTTCGTACACCTCTTATTTCTTTCTCAAAGCTGGGTATAGCTGCAGCCCAGGTTATTAAAAGGGAATGCTTTTCAAATTTTATGGTTCTTCTTTATGGCTTATGCTGTGGTTTTATCTTGATTATAATAAATGTTTAGGAGTTATTTGCTGTTGTTGTTATTGTGAATTTTGAAGATGGCAATCATGCAATATTAAATTGACTGGGTAACCGTGGTGACTTTATATTTCTCTTTGTAGCACGTTAAGGGGCATGGTTCGAGGTGGAGCTTTATAAGTACCCTGTTTGGAATTGGCTGCCGATCTCATGAAGAGGTGGGGGGTGAACTGTATGTCATTAGGAAGAGGTCTCTTCACAGAGATGTGATTAATAGATACCTTGAATTGCTCTTGTACCAATACTAAAGATGTCTTTAGGTTTTGAGAACCCCTGATGCCATTGAAGCGTATTTTCTCTGGCATGAATAGAATACAATCTTATCTTGTTTTGTACTATTTCTCTTTTCAGAGGTGAGCTTTGAAGTCTGCCAACAAGAATTTGGAGGGAATGATGAAAACGGTGAAGATACTAGACATTGATGTGTGCACTCTTTAACCTTTTCTTACAGGTAATGGCTTTTTGATCTTGAGGGTATGTCAGAACTTACAAGATGCTATAATGGAATGATGACGCAAGCAAGGAAATCCTGGATCCCTGGATAGAAGATATAACATGCCTGATGACGTTGATGAGGAGAATCTCATGGGTGGTAAGCTAAGAAATTGTTTAGGCTTTTGACATAGGGGCAATTTGATACTCTAGCAATTATCTTCTGATGTTTGTACAGTTTCTGATTTACATGTGTCAACATTGTGTACATGTTAGCAACTTGGTAAATCTCCTAGTTTATCCCACTTGGTGGTGCCCTTATGCCTGAATGGCTTTTGCTGCCATGGCACGTGGCATTTCTCACAGAAGCTATAAAGCAGAGTTGTTAGAGATGCACGGCCTCTTTTAGTTTATTCAAGGAAGAGGTGCGTTAGTTAGAGATAATTGTGTCCTTTAAGTAGTTGTATTGTGCAGTTATGGATTTCTTGGTTGGCTGTTATGTATTGTAGGAAGTTTCTGTCAGTTATTTGTGTCAGTTATGTGGGAATACTCTTTATAGTACTTGTGGAAGTCCACTAGAATGTTATGTGAAATATTATCTAGTGTATTATGACTATTGGATCTAGAATTCAAATTCTGTTCTAGATATATACTTCCCTCTACCCTCAAGACCTAACATTTTAGTATTAGAGCGGTTCAAACTCTGGGCCATTGTGAGTTATGGGTAACCATTGTAAGAAGTAGCAAATTACCGATTCTGCCAATCATGATGTAGAGTCTTCCAAATCCAAAGATCAGGAACTTTCTCAACCTCCTGATGATATGGTGCAGCCATTGTCTTACATTGCAAGAAAAATTCGAAGCCTTGATTTGGATATGAAGGAAATGAAGAAGCAGAAAAAACACACAAATGAGACTGAACATATGGACAAGGAGACAAGCAAAACCGATGAGAATTTGATGATATTGATCGTGAAGACCCTTGTGGAGCAAGAAACCTAGCAAAAGATCTCATACTAAGGTTGAATTCCCTAAGTATGAGGGTGGTGATCCAAGAGGCTGGTTAATGAAGTCTGACAAATACTTCCGTTACCATCAAACTCCTGAGGATCTCAAAGTTGAAGTTGTTGCAATGTGTTTAGAAGGGGATGCGCTTGATGTCTTTACTTGGGTATCATCCACAAGAACAATTCATTATTGAGATGAGTTAATTCACATATTTTAGGAGAATTTTGGACCAGCAGAGTTCCAAAGTCCTGACATATACTTGTGTGAAATAAAGCAAACAGACATGGTTGAAGAGTATAGAAAGGAATTCATTAGACGCTCCTCATGGGTGCAAGGGTGGCCAGAACACTGTTTGTTAGCATTCTTCATCAACGGTTTGAAAGAGGTTCTCAAATCTGATGTCAAGATTCAGAAACCTTGAACGGTTCACAAGGCCACCAGTTTCGCGCTTGAATATGAAGCCAAATCCAACGTGTAGAAACCACAATGGAGCAATTAGAGTGGGGTGAATTTTCGGGGCCATGATAACGGACTTTATTGGCGTGACAATCATAAAAATTATTTGCCATGTCAACAATGGGGTACCAATCAGACTTCATATTCGGCAATTCCCAATTATAATTGGTAGTTAATGACAACAGGTTCTTCGGCATCAGGATCTTCCAATATCCCTACCATCTTGCCATCAACAAATCTTTCCAAAACTGAAAGGCAATTAAGGAGGGATAAGGGTCCTTGTTTTCGTTGTGGAGAGAAATTTTCTGCAGGACATCATTGCAAAAGTTCCTCGTTGAAAATAATGGATATCATCGATGAAACAGAGGATGAACAAAACGCCAATGAGGAAGAAGTCACTCAGAATGCACAATTGGCGGAAATATCTTTACATGCTATCTTGGGGAATTTGTCCGCCACTACCATGAAGGTTCGTGGCACAGTTAGGTCAAAATCACTACTGATCTTGATCGATAGTGGTTCGGCGCATAATTTTGTTTCCTCAGATGTGGTGACAGAGTTAAATATCCAGCGGCACAAACTCTCTCCATTTGGAGTACAAGTGGGTGATGGATCTATGATTGTTTGTGATACAATCTGTAAGCAACTTGAAGTTCTTGTGCAAAGCCTGACATTCACAGTGACTTCTTCCCATCTACTCTTGGCAGCGTGGATATGGTCCTGGGAATTAAGTGGCTTGCATTCTTAAATACAGTAGAAGCTAATTGAAAGAAAATGTTCATGGTTTTTTGGGTTGGTGGTCAACGATATAAACTTTAGGGGGTCCAGCAGGCGAATTCTCCAGTTTCTCCATGTACTTACTCTTGCGACAGAATTATTGATGAGTTTGAGCAATTACAAGACATGTTACTCTTATATTCGGACAATTTCCAAAAGTCCAATACTCTACCTCCATTTAGAGACAAATGCCATGTTACTCCACTATAGCCAAGAGTAGTGCCACGCAATATTCGTCCATAAAGGTATCCCTATGCTCAGAAGATCGAGATTGAGCATCAAGTCGCTGATTTGCTGAATAAAGGATTTATCCTACAAAGTATTAGTCCATTTGCCAGTCCTATGCTGCTGGTCCCAAAGAAGGACTCATCTTGGCGTCTATGTTGATTACAGGGAATTAAATTGTATCATAGTTTCAGATAAATATCCAATTCCAACCATTGATGAGTTGATTGATGAACTTCATGGGGCTACTTATTTTTCAAAGATTGATCTTCATTCAAGATACCATCAAATTCGCGTCTCACCTGCATATGTCCATAAAACAGCCTTTCAAAATCATTTCGGTTATTATGAGTTTATTGTGATGCTTTTTGGCCTAACCAATGCACCCTCAACTTTTCAACCAGTGATGAATGATGTGTTCCGTCCATATTTGAGGAAGTTTTTTTTGGTCTTCTTTGATGACATTGTGGTATGTAGCACATCCTTTCAAGATCATATGGTTCACCTTAATATTATTCTGCAGATTCTGTCACAGCATGAGTTCTTTGCCAACCCTAAAAAAAAGAGTTTTTACAGCTTGATGTTTCCTTTTTGGGCCACAATTTCTTAAAAAGGTGTGGTTTTGGATTCTGATAAGGTAGCTGCCATCAAGAAGTGGCGATTGGCAAAAAATATATCTGAACTTCGAGGTTTCCGAGGGCTTACAGGATATTACAGGAGATTTGTTCGTCATTATGGTCAAATAGCCAAGCCTTTGACCAATATGACCAAAAAGGATGGATTCCATTGGGGCAGTGCCTCTCACCGCATTTCAAGACCTTCAACAAGCACTAGTTAGTGCACCAATTCTACGTTTACCAGATTTTTACAAAAGTTTGTTGTGGAATGCGACTCTTCTTCAATAGGAATTGGGGCTGTATTGCAACAAGAGGGACATCCTATAGCATTTTTCAGCAAGGCGCTTTCTCCTTCTACATGGAATGACTCTGTATATAACCGAGAGCTCTTAGCACTGGGTTCCTCCTTAGAAAAATGGAAACATTATCTGCTGGGACGAAAATTTGAGGTGCACGTGGATCATTTTAGTCTCAAATACTTGTTGGAGCAGCAAGTGACTACTCCTACACAGCAGCAGCTTCTTTTGAAATTGTTACCTTATGATTTTACAATCATATATAAATCAGGCTGTTCCAACCAGGCTGCTGATGCACTTTCCCGAATACCGCATCCTAGTAACTACTTCTCTCTAGCTGTTCCACATGCATCCACCTTTGATGACCTACCTTCACTGTTGCAACAGGATTCCTATACTGTATCTCTCATGGCATCTTTGCAGAATGATCCTCATGTTTACCCACATTTCTCTTTTACCGCTGGACGGTTGTATTACAAGGATCGCTTGGTGCTTTTGGCAAATTCACCACTCACCTCTTCCTTAATTGCCAAGGCACATTCCACTCCTACAGGTGGTCATGGGGGTGTTTTAAAGACATTAAGAAGATTGCAGCTGCATTCCTTTTGGAAGAACATGAAGAATGAGATCCAAACTTATGTGCAGATGTGTGAAGCTTGTCAACGTAGTAAATACTTGCCTCAAGCTCGCGCAGGCCTTTTACAGCCGCTTCCCATTCCAAATCACATCTGGGAAGATGTTTCTCTCGACTTTATTACAGGATTACCCAAATCTCAAGGGTTGGAAGTCATTTTTGTTGTGGTTGATTGATTTAGTAAGGCTGCACCTTTATTGGCATGCAGAAATCTTCTTCGGCCAAATCTGTGGCTCAAGTGTTTTGTAAGGAGTTTGTTCGGCTCCATGGAGTTCCTAAAACCATTATCTTTGATCGTGATCCTGTTTTTCTAAGTGCTTTCTGGCAGGAATTGTTTAAGTTAAGTGGCACTACCTTAAAGATGAGCACTTCTTATCACCCTTAGACCGATGGTCAAACCGAAGTGGTTAATCGGTGTCTTGAAACTTACCTATGGTGTTTTTGTTTAGATCATCCAAAAAGAATGGAGTCAGTTTCTCCATAGAGCTGAATTTCTTACAACACTGGCTTTCATTCTGCTTCTAGGTTCACTCCATTTAGGGTGGTTTATGGTAAGGACCCTCCTTCTATGATACCTTACATCAAAGGAAATACATGGATCTGTGATCTTGAGGTTTTTTTTGAAGAACATGATGCTCTTTTATCCAATATCAAAGACAATTTGCTTGCTGCACAAACCAGAATGAAAAGGCAGGTTGATTCTAAACGTCGTGACACTGCATTTGCTCCTGGTGATTTGGTGTTTCTCAAAATTCAACCCTTCAAGTAGAGGTCCTTGGCTAAATGCAGGTTTGGGAAGTTGTCTCCCCGCTATTTTGGTCCTTATCCTATCCTCCGCAAAATTGGCTCGGTGGCCTATGAACACCAACTACCTCTTGACTCTCGAGTTCATCCAGTTTTCCACGTTTCCCTTCTCAAGGCAGCTTTCGGGTATGATCAATCCGTCTCCCCATTGCCACTTCCTATCTCTGCTGATTGGGAATTGCTACTAGAACCCAAACAGGTGCTGGACTCGCGAGTTGTGCACATTAATGGTTCCTCTGATTTTGAGTTGCTGGTTCAATGGAAAAATCATCCCTCCAAAGAATCCAGTTGGGAGGCTTATGACTTAATAGCAATTCAATTTCCTTCTTTTCGCCTTGTGGACAAGGCTCATTTTCTAGGGGAGGGTAATGTTAGAGATACACGTCCTCTTTTAGTTTATTCAAGGAACAGGCACGTTTGTTAGAGATAATTGTGTCTTTTAAGCAGTTGTATTATGCAGTTATGGATTTCTTTGTTGGCTGTTATGTATTGTAAGAAGTTTTTGTCAGTTATTTGTGTCATTTATGTACGAATACTATTTATAGTACTTGTGGAAGTTCACTAGAATGTTATGTGAAATATTATCCAGTGTATTATGACTATCGGATCTAGAATTCAGATTCTGTTCTAGATATATACTTCCCTCTACCCTCAAGACCTAACATCTGTTAGATCTAAGTTGCAAGGTATAGGACATGAGTCCCTCATTGGAAGTGTTTGGTTTTGATGTGGGATTTATATAGACCTTGGGCTCTCCAACCTTGTGGGAGTTATGACTAGCTTTTGAGGTGTGGTTCTCCCAAAGATTCTCTCTAGGCACACAACTGTATGTTCCAATATAATGATATTGCAAAAATAAGACAACCAATACATGCATGAATCCCATGCAAACCAGAGAAAATTGTGCTCGTCCATCTTGCACTTTACTTCCCATCGCCTTGTTTCCCCAATCAAAGAAAAATCATAATAGACATCTTGATTTAATAATGTCATTGCAGAAAGTCCTTTATAATCTAAATTTAGAAATTGCAGCTATATAAAATTTCTAACTTTTTTGGTTCGGTTCAACTACATAAGCATATCATCTAGTGGTCTGTAAAAGAACAGGTAAACAGAGAAGGGAAAAATTATGACTGCGGGTTGGTAGGACTGGGATTTTTTAACTGATTGAGGAAAAGCAGATGTTCTGGGAAACCCTGGTTCCTACTTATAAGCTTTGCTTCCATTTTTTTTTTTTTTCTGTTTTCTGTTTATTTCCATAATAAAAAGCAGAGAAAATTTTTTCTGCAGAAAATTTCTAGACTCCCTCTAAATGACCGGATAAATTAGATGATGTTTGGTTTTTAGGAAAATTTGTCCAAAACAGTTTTTTCTTAAGTTTTTAATCTCATTCAAAGCTAGCCTAGAGAAAAATTCAGATTCAAGATTTCTATTGCCTTGGGGTGTATGCTTTTATTGGTCATTCAGTACCCTGAATCATCCATTTTCATGCTCATGTGATTTTGTCAATCAGAACTTGATGCGATGGAAGCAGACATCAGAAATGAAACTGAAACTGATGGAGTTCCCTTTACCTCCATCCTGATGAAGAACCTGATTAGGAGGCAGAGCTTATCCTGGCCTTGACTCCCATGGGACATGCAGCAGTGTAATTAATCAGATCCATTAATGCTCAGGTCTAATTTCTTTTCCTTATTCATTTCTCCAACAAGTTGATTAGATACAATGGAACCTCAAGCACGATGTAGGCAGGGATTTCACCAAGAAGGTCCAGTGGGCTACATTATTTGGGTTTATTTGCTGGGATATATGGGTGACCAAGTGCAAGAATTTGTTCAGAGAAGATGCTGAGATGGAGTACAGAGACGCACATTCCTGTCTGTTTCGTGCAAGCTGGGATCGTGACCTTTTCTCACTGTCAATTTTACACACATCAGCCGTATGCTCATAGGGGAGAGGTGATCAGACGAACAGGCTTCATCAACCTTGAAGTAGACGGATCAGTCTTGGATTTCGGACAGAGTGGTTGTGGTGGTGTTATTCGTGGAGATGATGGGGGATGGATTGGTGGCTACATGTGTAAATTAACTTCAGTTCCACCAACTATCACAGAAGTCATTGCCATCATCCAGGGCCTACACATTTACTGGAACAAAGGGTTTCAAAATGTTGTACCTCTTACTAATTGCATCGAGGCTGTCAATTTGCTGACAAAGGGCTTGTGAGTCTGCACATCCTTTCTATGATATTATTGTTGATGCTAGGCTGTAGTTATCTAGGAGCTGGCAGGTGTTGGTGTGTCATATACCTAGGGATTGCAATACTCTTGCGGACTATTTAGCAAAGTTTACCCATAACATTGTTGGGAATTTTGTTTTCCTTAATCATCCACCACCTTCTTCTAGGAGGCAGTTGATGATGAAGGATGATGGTCTCTTACTAGGACTTTTGATTGTAATACGTTGTAGGAGTTAATGTATTCCAGTTTCTATTAAAAAAAAAACGTTAGTTTTTTCATTAGTGTGATTTATTCCAGTTTCTATTTAAAAAAAAAAACGTTAGTTTTTTCATTAGTGTGATTTAACAAGTACTTGCATAAAATTGTTAGTTTTTTTGTTAGTGTGATTTAACAAGTACTTGCATAAAATTCTCAGAGCCGAAAAATGACTCTGTGAATTTCTTCATTGCAGAAGGTCTGATGTCAAAACTGGTGACTTGTTTTCAAATAAGATTTGTCTACACAGCTGTAGTCTTTGGCCAATTCTGTATTGGTTAGGGATGACATTTCTGATGAAGATATATAATCCAGCAGGAAGAACAATAAATTGTTGATGATTTTCATGATGGAATGAGGACTCTTGGTGGCCATTCAATGCAATTTTGTTTGCAGATGGCATGTTGATATTTCCGCTGAATATATTATCATGGGGACAGTCAGGTAATTTTGACCGGAAGTTCTTACAGAAGGTTGAGACCTTGTGGTCTAAAAACGCTATTGCCTATTAAAGCTGCTTAATTTGTGATAAGTATTTTTCTGGATAATGAGAATGCTTTTTTTTACGTGGTTAGATGAAATCGATCAAAGTTGTAGAGTCAATAGAAAGGGTGGACATAGAGTTCAACTATGTCCTTTGTCACACAAGCATTGAAGGTTGACCCTTTTTTTTCAGAAACGTATTTATGTTATATTCAGGGCGTTCATCTATACAAAGTTTATGTCTAATGAAGATTTAATTTTGGGAGGAGGTAAATGATATAAAAGAATTATACGGTTCACTGGCCTGGGGGCCTAACTACAGTGCGTCTGAATATAAATTTTGCAGAAGCACTTGACTCCAAGAGTTTAAACTAGACTCATCACATTGACATGAAAACACTGTTACGATGAACTTATGCAATTCCAAAGTAGATACCCTCCAAACTCTTAAAAAAGTGTGAAATGCACATCCTCTTCTTATGTTTTGGAATTGCACGTTATCTAGTTTTCTAGCCACCAATCTGCTGACCCATTAGGCCGTTACCTACCCTTGAAGTGTGGGTAATCTCGAAACTTGGTTCTTTTGCTAGGACATTGATCAGATCCTTCATCTCCCAACTCCCTCATAGTCCACAGCAATGATTTAAGACTCGGCCGGACCGTTGGCCAGAAAGTTTCTTGGTCCGTTTTGGATGATTAAACCGTTATGGACATTGAGCAGGGTTGAGCTGCCTCAAATCAGAGGTTGAGCCGTGACTCCATTAAGCCATGGCTTAAGAAAATCCCGACAGGTTATAAGCAAAAATAACATAAGATGAAGGAAAGGAGGAGAAAGAAGACAAAGGAAATGGAAGAAGAATGGTTCTAAAGAGATAGAGGACAAAAAGTTTCGTTATTTGATTCTTAATATAATACATATTTATTTAATTTGGTTAGATTACGAAATTTAATTAAGTTAGTTAATATGATATGCATTTATTAAAACACTCTAGTTATCTTCTTTAAATCACTCATCCCCTCTCCTCTTTGATTATTATTGGGAGAGCATAAATAAGGGTAAATTAGGAAAAGACTAACAAATATGAAAACTATGTTTTATATTTAGAATTAAGATCAACTCTTAAAATATATTTTATATTAAGGACCAGAGGGAGTTCCATGGAATAGGAGTTCCAAAAGTCTTTTTCTTCTAAGCCGCCAAGAGAAATTAGAGGGTAAAAGCAGAAAAGCCAGAGGAAGCACTAGTCTAACTCCGTTCAGTACGATGGTCGGAGGGAGAGAAGAGGCAGACAGATTTGAATTTTAAGAAAAGGAAGAAGAAAAGTGAAGGGGATAGTTTCAGTTTGTAAACATTTCTTGGGAACTAAATCATCTTATTGGTTTAATTTAAAAAATTCATATGCAATTTATTTGCTTATCTTTTCAAAGAATCTGGAATTCGAATCAGGATAGTCGATATGATGGGCACAGGCTGAATCTCCCATCATCTATGATTAATTTTCAATTATTAATATTAATCATATATATTACTTTTGTTGATTAATATTTTTAAAGTAAGAAATTATAGAAAAATTTTATAATTGATTTAAATTAAATTTTTACTTTTTTATCTCTTCAGACTATTTGTAATAATGTAATATTATTTCATTGAAAATTTTATGTATTGTGATGGAGAAATACTTTCATACTCTGAGAGTATTGCATCATCTAAACTCTTTAATAAAAAAACAACTCAAATAATTTTAATCCTAATTGGCTAATGATTCATTTGAAAAATTCAGTTTTTTCTTGTTTTTAAGGAAAAAAAATCTTAATTTGAAAAAAAAAAGCTAAAACAAAATGATCAATCAATATTAATATAACTATAAAAGGAATAAGAGAATAAGCCATTTTGTTGAGTCCTTTCATTTCTGTCTCTACTTATGTTGTAGCTCAGCATCAGCATGGGCACAAAGCCACATGCTCTCCACATTTCTTTTTCCTCAGTCACAATTTCAAATTATTGAAGGCATCTACTCTAAATCATGCTTCCTTCGTTATTGCGCACCATCACCAAATTCGCCCTCTCCTAAAAGGTGGGATTTCTCCATGCTCTTTTTGTTTTTCTCATACTCTTTTTTTTCTTTCTTTATGTGCGCTAAGACGAAATCACCAAAGGGGAGCACTCTATGATTCTAGAAATAGGTTCGTCTTTAATGGATGCCATATCTCCTTTCATCTCGTGGAAGATGAGGAGATTACTGGTCGATGAAATAGTAGCTAAAGGTTCTCTCCTATGTAGTTCAAGACAAAATGTAGTTAGTTGTCTTTCATTTCTTCTTCATCACTATCTTATCCTGCTTCTAGATTTTTTTCCCACCACGTTATTTCTTTCTCAAATCAGTGGACATGGCTCCTAAATTTAAAATGCTCGGTTAATGGATTTTGTCTAACCTCTAGGTCATTTTCTCTTTTATATAAGCTATTGAGTTCAACCTTTCGTTCTTATATGTAAGGTTATTAAACCCAAACCGGCCACTAAATCAGTTTTGGTAGTGGGTCAGATCAGAGTCAAACCGGAGCTAACTCAAGATTTAACCGGTGAGAAAGTGAATTTGAATGATAATATTTTTTAAAATAGTTTTGAAATTTGATAATTTTTTAGGATCAAATGATAATATTTTTGAGTGATTCTTTTTGTATTAGAAAGTATTCCATAGTGTCCTAATTTATAATTTTTGGAAATATGTAGAATTAGATATAAATTTTTGAAATCAGAAAAATCAAAATAAATATTGAACCGGTTGAACCGATCGGACCGAACTAGTTAGATGATCGGTTCGATGGTTTATGTGGTTGAACCAGCCGGTCCAATTTTAATACCATTGCTTATATGTGTGTATTCAGACTTTTTTTATAAAAAAATATATTCACATGTTCACTCTAAAATGTATGCGTTTTCGTTTTATTTTTGCGCTGCTTCATGTAGAAATCTCACATTTGTCGGCCTCCATTGGAAATTAACAATCAATATGCGTTTTTACAGGTAAACGTATTGGAAATGCTTCCCAGTTCTTATGTGTATTTCACTTTTATATTTTATATTGTCAAAGTTTGTTACAATTAGTTGTAGTTTTAGACTTTTTTAAATATGCAGCATGGTACAATAGGTTAAGGATTGTTCAGTTTAGTAATTGGGCCTTGGGCCTGTCGCTGATTGTATACGGTTATTGATGTATAAATAGGTAACTACTTATGTTGTATTGTAAGAGAGATGGTTTATCAATAATGTTTTACATATAATTCAGTTTCCTCATGGCTTTCCCTTTAACATGGTACTAGAGCGGGTTCAGATCTTGGATTGTCTTTTCAGGTCAATTTTAGGGTTATTTACTTTTCTTGACCCACACACTCGTTCTTGAAGTCCCGCCTCTCTTCATTGCTTGAGCTTTCTAGGGTTTTGATTCACCACGCTATGATTCTTCAATCTTGCCCAATCAACAACGTCTTTCATGGTGACCCTGTTTGGTTATTCACTTAAGCACTTTGATTTTCGTTAGGAGCAAGCTTCTTCTCTGGTTTCCAAGTCTCTGCTCCTCAATCTCTTGGTTGTTGGCATCTTCCACGGTGACTTAGTTTCTGGTTGTTGCGCCTTTGCTCCTCAGTCTTTTGTGTAATATCCCAAAATGTACTCAAGGGCTAAATGTACTGAATAGATAGTGAATTAATGACAAAAGTGTCCTTAGAAATTTTACAATGACTTTAGTCCCGATTAGCTAGCTTTAGTTACCTAGTTTTTCCGCCTAAAGTCAGAAATGACCAAAAACCTAAATTGAACATAAGAAAGAAAGAAAGTGGTGTAATGCTCCAAAATTTGATTAAGAGCTAATGATAATTATTGAGAATATTTTGTGAATTAGAGTTGAATTATTATGTATTATGGGGCAATTTTAATTAATATGCCATAATTAGTGAGAAATTGATAGAATGGCAATTAGTCGGTGATTAATGGAAGAATTAATTACTAGTTAAGAGGGAAATGAGAAATGTAACTAATTGGTTAACAGAGGGGTTAGAGTAACTAATTGGTTACTTACTTTATGAGAACCAATGAGAGTTTGACAAGTGGCAAGCTATTATCATGAGAGAGGCTATTGAAAAGTCAAATGGGGATTAAGAAATCATTTCTTTCTCTCTCTTCCCCTCCCATATTTCTGCTGAAGCAAGGAGGCATGGGCAAGCATCATCATTTCATCTCCTTCATCACTCTTCTCTCTCATTTTCTCTCTCCAATTTCGTCCTCCATTGCTGCTCAAAAGAAAGGAAGAGCTCTTGATTAAGGTAAGCCATTTGACCCTTCTAATGACCTCTAATGCCAAAACTCTCTTCTACAATCTTGTTCCTTGTGTTGAGAGCTTCGATTCTATGATTTTAGATTTTCCATTTGGTGGTGATTGAGCACTCAAGGAAATCTAGAGTTTGGTAAACCAGGGAATCTCTTTGAAAAAGTTGTAGAGGTAAGTGATACAAACCTTTCTACATAAATTTTGTGGCATTTGATTAAGTTTGGAATTTCTTGGATTTTGGCTTGATTTTTGAAAATGAACGTCATGGTGTGTATGGCATGTTGTTGTCATGGATTTAGTGTCTTGTGATGTATATTGGATAGATAGAATGAATTGAGATTGAATTTGGTAGTTTGAAGTTTTTGAGAAAATTGCATTGTGTTGTTGCCTTGGTTATATCTTGTGAAAGTAATGTGAATATGGTCATTTTGGTGTCTCTATTGGTTTCCTTGTGAATTTGGTGTGAGAATGAGTTTTGGCATGGATTTGGAACCACTGGAGACATAGGTTACAAAACTGGAAATTCTGGAAATGTTAAGTGTGAAATTTCTGTTCAAGTAGTCAAATTTTCTTGGTAATTTGAAATAGCAAATGGTTTTAGAATGAGGTGAAACTTTCCAGTTTTGTAGTTCACATGTCAAGCTTTCCATTGATATAAAGTTTGGCTAATTCTAAGTTCTGTACTGAGAGTTATGGTCGGTTGAAAATAGCCAAAAATCAGGATAATTCTTGGCCGCGGCTCGAGGAGCTAGTTGCGGCCTATAACCTTATGTCCATTTCTTGGCCGCGGTCCAAATGTTTCGGACCTGATTCTGGTCATAGTCTAAGGTGGCTAGCTACAACCCAAAACCTTCTGACCTTCTCTTAGTTGTAGCTCAAGGAGGTTGATCGTGGCCCAGGACTTTCTGACCATATCTTGGCAGCGACCCAAGGGTGGGCTGGCTACGGTCAACCCCTGTTTTTCAGTACTATGAGATTTTGAAATGTGGTTTTTAACCCAGTGTATCCCAACCCTTCAGGGCTATTGTTAGAGTCATTTGTAGCTTCTTAAGGGTTGTTAATGATAATGAATCTAAGTATTGTGAAGTCATTTAAGTATTGGAATAGAGAATAACGCTTCATCCCTAATCATGAATTATAGGATTTTATATTTGCCCTACTCGGGAGAGACCAGTGCCAAAGCACACACGGAAGGACTAAGGTAGTGACTTTTCTCTCATGTTGTGTATGATGCTTGGTATGCATGACTTATCATTGTGATCTTTTGAATATGTTATATGCCGTAGGGCATTTCAGGGTGAGCAGTTCAACGTGAGCAGTCGTAGGGGGTGATGGTATCACGCCTACCCCTGCAATCGTAGATTCCTGGTTGAGAATATGCCAGTGTGGCCTTGATGTGTTGTGAAATGTTTTATATGAAACCCAGCTGTGGTGAAATATATAATGTGGTACAAAACAGCGTGAGCACTTCAGTGTGAGCAAACGTGAGGGTGACGTATGTCATACCTGCCCTTGCCGTTGTAGTTGCTATGTGTTGTGTTATAATTTGCTTTAATGCTTTGTGGTTGTGGATACTATGAATGATTTGACATTATGGGGATTCCTTAGAATCTCACTCTTCCAAAAACAAATTTTCAGATAGGGCCGGAAGTTCAAAAGAAAAGCAGGTGATGAAGGGCGGTTGAAGCTCTGGGCTAGGAGTTATTTTGGTTTTTGGTTATCATGCTATAGATTTAGATATTTTGTTGGGAAACAATTGTATATATTGGAATTATGGTATAGTTCTGTGTAATCCCTTAGCTAAGGGAAATGGATTATGAGCATTTATGCCTTATAAAACCCTTATTTGATTAATGGAACCTAAGTGTGTCGAAAATTTACATTGTACTATGATATTTATGAATGGAATCGAATTGTACAGGCCATTTATGTATTGAAATGTGAATATGAGACCATCAGGTTTTGTAAAAGTTTTTGAAAATCTTGTTTTGGGCAAAAGAAAATTTTAATAAAGTCCTAAATCATCGTACAGTCTCTAATTCGACATAATCACGTATTTATGAACTTAATCTCGGCCTTGGTTGGAAGGGGGTTACAAGTAGCGCCATTTATGTGAAGACACAGGGAAATAAAAGAACTAATGACACACTAATTAATTTTGTCATGATCAAGGGTAAAAGAGTCACTTGCCACTTGATCTTGAGGGTAAAATTGAAAAACAAAATGAAAGGCTAGGATTTACTCTTCAAAAGCAAGAAGTAATTATGAGATCAGAAAGCAAATTAACCTCCTTACACAAGGGATAAGTTTTGGTCAACAAGGGTAAATAAAGAAGGAAGACAAGTTTGGTCAATTAATTAAAGTTTTGTCATCTTTTCCAACTTGGAAAATTATTGACCAATGGCAAGACAAAGTAAGGCAATTGGTCAACAATTCCTCTTCCATTTTCAAGAGCAAAATTCTGGCCAAAAGAGGAAGAGAAGAAGAAAGAGAAAAGCCAACTCAATTATACTAACTACACATTACTTAATTTACCACAAGCTTTTTACCAATTAGAATAAATATAGACAACACATTTTTCCTCCTACTTTTTAGCCAATTTTCAATCAAGTATTTAAGAGATAAGGGAAGAGAAATTTTAGAACTTATCTCACTCTCTCACTCACTCAAAAATTCGGCCATCAAGCTTAAGGAAAGAGAAAAAGAAGACAAGTTTAAGGTGAGAGATTTTCCTTGGATTTTGACCTTGTAAATCACTTTTATGGCTCAAATACTCTTCATGAACATTGTTCCCCTTGATGAGAGGTTCATTTCTATGGCTTTAGAATTTTAAGGGGAGGTGTTTTGCGTCATCTAGCAAGAGCCAATGTTCAAGAACCAAAGAAAGAGCCTAGGAAAGTAAGAGGTAAACAAGAGCTTCATTCTAACATATATATTGTAATACCCCAAAAATTTATTAAGGGTTAATGACTTCAAAAGTGGATGTAATTATTGTTAAATAAACACTTTTGGAGAATATGATGTGAATTGTGATTTGAATGTATTATAATCAATGCATAAGCCCTGTATTTAAGTTCAATTGTGGATTAATATCTAAATTGAATCAAATTAGAGAGAGGGCGCATGGTAAGGTGTAATGGAAAGATAGAATGTGATTCAACAAAAATTACCATAGTTAGGGGCAAAAACGGGAAAAAGAAAAGTTACTGACCAAATAGTCAACAACCGTAGAAGGAACTCATTAGTAACATAAGAGATTAAGAAGTGTGACAATTGTCTTAGTATTATAGGGGGAATCATCCCATGTTTGCATGTGCATGGAAAGAGTTGAGAGGAGGCTTAAGATCTTGACACTTGGTAACATTTGAGCTATGGGATCAAGGTCAAAGTGTCAACACTAATTATCTTCCCTCTTCCATCATTAATTTCATCCAAAGAGGGTGTGAGAGACCAAAAAATCTGCACCATCATCTTCAGCCCATCTTTCTCTCTCCAAGACTCCATTTTTGCCAAGTGAAGGAAGGAAAGAGAAAAGAAAAGGTGAGTTTTTGACCCTAGAGATGACCTTGTATGCTCAAATGCTCTTCTTTAATGTTGTTAATATTGATGAGAGTTTTATCTCTATGGTTTTAGATTTTTGAAAGAAGGTCTTTAAGAGCTTGAGAAAAGTTGAAAGTAGTGGAATCAAGAAACTAGCTTGAGGTAGTGAAAGAGGTGAGAAATAGCTTCCTTTTGATATATATATATATATATATATATTGTAACCATTGGGGGAACTTTGGAATTTCTGAATTTTAACCCTAATTTTCGTGTTATTAGGGTCTTGAGTATTGCATGGTGCTTTAGTGGTGGAATTAGTATTTTGTTATATGTCTTGAGCAATGAAATTGGTTTGGAACATTAAATGGAAAGTTGGCAACTTGGTGGTTTGTGTTGCAAGGTGGTTCAAAATTGAATATTTGTGGATGTGATGAGAATTTGGTTGGTTTAGTGTTTCCAATGGCTTCCTTGTGAAAATTTGTGTGGGGAGAGTGTTTGTTGTGAAATTGGAACCATTAGGAACAATTGTGCAAAAATTGGAAAATCTATCAATTGAAACTTTGTGCTGGGTAGTTGGTTTGCATGGAAGTTTTGAATAGGCAAATGGAAGCTTCAAAATGAACATATAATTCATATCATTTCGATTTATGAGCTGGGAGTTATGATTTTCAAAAGTTTGGGATTGAAACTAGAATCTATTTTGGAGCAGTGTGGACTTTCGTGTAATTTTGTATTTGTGTGATGGTGGTTGGTGAAAGTTTATATTTTTTCCTATGTTTAAGACTTAAATATCTTTCAATAGGCTTTAGGATCATCTCATTTCAATTTTTCTAGAATTAGTTATGATTTTTTGAAGTTCAACCAAGACATGGAATTTTCTTGGCCGTAGCCTAAAAGTTTTTGATTTGTTTTTGACTGCTGCCAGAGGCTCTTGGCCGCAGCCAAAAGGTTTTTGACCTTTTTTTGGTCAGAGCCAAAATCTTGTGCTACAGCCAAAAAGTTTTTGACCTGTTTTTGGTTATCGATAAATACTTCTTGGCCACGGCCAACTCCCAAAAATAAGCATTCTAGAACTTCTGAAAGTGGTTTTGATATGGTTTCTCCTAAACCCTTGAGTCATGTGTTTAGGCTTCTAATAGTCATCTAAAGGTCTCAAATGATAACCAACTTTAGGTATTATGGAATTAAGAACTTGGAATAGGGATTAATCCGTCGTCCTTAATTTTGGTTTATAGGGTTTGATATTTGCCTTGCTCGTGAGCAACTTGTGCCGGAGCATACTTGGGAAGAACAAGGTAGTGACGCTTTCCCTTATACTATATGTAAGGCTTTGTATGTATGTTTATCATGGTTTGTGATGATTTCGAATGCTGCTGCGAATACAATGAAAGCTGTCGTTATTGTTTAGCGCAATCTATAATTATTGTGATTACAGTGAAAGTTGTCGTATTGTGTATACAGCCATGAGTGCTATTGTTTGTGGTGAAAACCATGCATTATTGTGTTGCTGCTGATGATTTTCTTACATGCTATGTGCTTATATATTATATGAGTGATTTGTTACTACTGGGATTCTCTTGAATCTCATTCTTTCCATTGACTAACCTACAGCTAGGGCAAGTGGCTCCAAAGGAAAGGAGACAACCAAGGGTGGCTAGGACTTCCGTAGGGATGTATTAATGGTTGTTGGTTATCAAATTTTGAATGGGATTACTGTATATATATTTGGGATGTAAATTTTGGTATGATTTCGTGTAATCCCCATATGGAAAGCTACAAATAGGTGAACGCGCCCTATAAACCCTTAGTGAATGTATGAAACCCGGGGGTTGCCAGGATTTTGGTTATACACTCCAGTATATATAAATGTGATTTAACTGTGTAGGTTAATTATATTCGAAATGTGAAATTTGAGACCAGGTTAAAAAAGGGAATTTTAAAGAAATTTTTAAAAACCTATCTTGAAGATGGGATTAAAAATGAGTCTTCTACTATTTGTTGGTCTCTAATTCTTTTTAATTACGAATTTCTGAATCATAATTACGGTTAATAAGGCAGGGGATTATATATATTGTGATGGTTGGTGGAGTTTTATGGACTTGTTCTTGCTGCCCTAATTTCGATCATGTAGTTTTTTTAGGATTGCATGATGTTTGTTCTTGTACATATGGTTATATGATGTTTGGGAAGTATATAAGATTTGTTTGGTGGAAAACTTGTGAATTGGTGAATTGTTGCTTTGAAACCCTAAGCTTCTGCCAGAACAAGACATGAACTAGGGATGAGAATTTGACAATTTTGATGCCACCATTGTGTTCTACTTGAAAAACTATGTGGGAATAGCCCCTGGTTAGAAATTATGGATCATTGGAACAAAAAACCTAAATCTGGATTTGGTGCCAGTTTAGGGTTTCTGTGTGGCAGTTTGAATGTAATGTGTTTTTGGATAAGTGAATGTTGTCCAATAACTATGATATTTTCTAGAATAAAAGTATACTAATTAAGCTTTAATTTGATAGGCCAAATAGGTCCATTGGATATATACACTAACTTATGCATTTTTGAAGTTTGTCATGTAAAACTGGCATGTTTCTGGGATAGTGTTCAATGAATGGCAATTCTGGAATGCTGTATGTCCATTTGGCTAAGGTAAATATTTTTTCCTGAAACTAAGCTTAATAAGGGTCACATAGCCTTAGGAATAAATTTTCAAAGTTGGTTGAAAATTCTGCCAACTTTTAGTAAATGTGCGAAAATAAAAAAGTAATGGCACAATGTACTTACCTTGAACTCCAAGGGTAAAATTAATCACTTTGGAATAGTTTGACCACATTGACTCTTCCTTGGACTTAGTGTATTAGCCCTAATGGTAACCAAGTTAAGTGTTTGAATTATAAAAGAATTAGACTAAGTAATAACTCATCATCCGTAAATTCTAATTATAGGATTCGATATCTGCCCTGAGCACTAGAACTAGGACAAGTATGAGACCGGAAAGGCTAAGGTAGTAATTTTTCCCTCATAATCTATATATCTTGTTTCATGCATATTATTGCCATTATGAATATTTGAATTGTGAATATGAATTGGGCAGAATTGCCTGTTAAGTATTTAGATAAGAAGGGCTTTGGCCAAGTAAAACACCTAGCGTTGTGGGAATGGACAGTGAGTCCTTGAATAGAATTGTTTGCTGCATAAGTGTCAAACCCCTCAAAATTTTGATAATTACCAGAGTAACAACACACAGTTCAATGGGCACACAGAAATAGCATAAGTATACTGATACAAAGTACTTGATTACATTTATAGGAAATCCTACAGGGTTTGCACAAAATCTATACAGATTCCAAATGACAAAATAAAACTACAGATGACTAATTACAAACTGAACTAGACCAGAACCCTTAGTGGCCGATATCCATATCTTTGCCTTTAAAGCCCTTCCTTCAGCTAAATAAATTTTAAATTTATGGAAAGGGGTTAGATTCATACGAATTCCAGTAGTATCAATCATATAAAATGTGAAAATAAACATGCAATGCATCATATAGTGTAACAAAACAATCATACTGCAAACTTAACTTGAATATTGTTAGGATCAAATGACTGTTTGATCCCTACTTGTCTCACTACCTCAGTTAGGTCCCAAATGAGCTAGATGGTACCTGTGCTTTTCCCACACCACAGCTAGAGTTTGTAACTACAATTCATGTCACAAAACATAGCAACACACGATATATAAGCAATCATATAGTATATAAAAGATAGAACTACTACTTGAAACCCCTTTTAGCTTAGCTATCGGTCCAATACCCTCGGTTCAACTTGGGCAGATAATAAGTCCTAAAAATCCAAATTTATAATAAATGAGTTATTACTCTTTCATGTCTCATTCTAAACTCATATAGTTGGTTATCTTTGCTTAAAAATGTGAAATAACCAAAACGCCCCCGGAGACCCGATTTAAGTCCCTTTATACTCAGTCTAGCTGTACTTTACCAAAAATTATGACATAGGATATTCCTACACAATTTCACATAGAATCTATTTTTTACCTCAGATGTGACAAATTCATACTCAAATGACCAAATTACCCTTGGCAACCATGAAAGTAGGGTTTTAGGGGTAAAATTGTCATTTCACACCCTAAAGCCTTCATATTTCATATTTTACATGTTCCTTGCACAATTTTCCATTCTAAACACAATGGAATCATCAAATCCATGAAATTCTAGCCCAAACACCCAAAAATGCCCTTGGCCAAAAATCTGAAAAAATTAGGAAAAATTGGAGGTTTCACTTTCTACGCAATCAAACATCTTCCTTCCACTTCTAATCACTTGTTTAATCACTTAAATACCATTTGAACATGATTAATGACAAGTTGGGTAGCATCTCCCCTTAGGGTTTATGCATCCTAAATCAAAAATTCAAGACAATACAAGCCAATAACCACCATAAATAATTGACAACAACCTTGAATTAACAAAGAAAACAAGATTCATTGGCTTACCTTTGTTTCTCTCTCCTTATCATTCAAAACTGTCCTTCATCCTCTCTTTTGATCTTTATTTTGTGCTTGCTACATGTGTGTTCAAGGAAGGCATAAAGATTAGGAGGTGTTTTCATGAATTTGAAGGCAAGAACTAGTAAAATTTACAACCAAACTCATCTTGATCTTACTTCTTGAATCTCTTGTGCTTTCTCTCTTGTTCTTGTTCTTGTTCTTCAAGACTCTCTCCCTCTTTTCTCTTGTGTTTGGCCATATGGCCTTTGGGAAGGGATAATGATCTTAAAAAAAAATAACCTCTTCCACCTCCTTAAATAATATTATTTAATTGCTAATTATCACATGATAATTTGACTTTTTTGTTTCTTCCTTGTTTACTGGGCTCAAATGGCTTCCACTTGGCACAATTTATATCCAAATAATTATTTCCCTTCCCTTTATATCTCTTTGATCGAAATTAACCCTAATTAAAGGGAAAAAAATAAAAGCTTATTGCTTTATTGCCAAATAACCCATTTACCCTCACATTTCTTTGAATTGTTGTATTAAATTGTGTCTTCTTTTTGTCTCCATTTTGGCTGGAATTGTCACTAATAATGGGGCCAAAATTTTTGCTCCTCCCTTCTTCATTTTGGGCTTCAACATTAAGCCTTTAAGGGTACAAAAATTGCACTCTTGTGTCCAAACTTAGCCAAGTTGTATGTAACCACTAATTGCAATGTTTTGCCATCTCAAGTGTATCAAAATTCACCATTGTATTCCATTTAATGTCATAAATATACAAGGAACTTTAGTGAATGAAAGTTGGGATGTTACAATAAGTACATCTTTGAATGTTGAATGAATACTGAATTGTCTAATATGTGATGGTTGATATGGCATTTTATTTGTATGTATTTCATATGGGTGTTATATGTTAATACTAGGATTCTTTTGAATCTTACCTCTTTCTGATGATTAATTTGCAGTGCGGGCAAGTAGTTCACATGGGAAGAAGGTTGCTACAAACAAGTAGAGTTGAAGACTTAAAGTTTATTTCTATTGGTTATCTAGTTGTTAAGGATATGTATATGATATGTATTAGTATACTATAAAAGTAAAACTATTACTCATAGTGTAGTGCATCCGATAGCTATAAAGTCAAACACTAGTATGTAAACTCAGTAAATGAACTCAAATAGGGTAACTATACAATATAGATCCTTTAGTTAACGAACTTAACTATAATATCTGCTAAGAACTTTGGTAAACACTTTGATATTAACAAATGGAAATAAAACCGAACGAGTCCAACAGATTTGAAAAACGAAAAATGAGACCACAATGAAAGTGTTTTGAAAATTTTTTTTGAAAACCAACTTAAATACAGGATCGAACCCTATACTAAAGTTGAGATCCCAAATGGGTTGAAAACTATTTCTAGTCTCTGGTTTGACTTCATTACATGTTTTGAACTACTTTAAATGCTATGAAGTTATAGTATTACTTATTGGTTGTCGTTATTTTCATTCTTCTTCTCTGGTTACTGCGACTTTGCTTCTCAGTCTCTTGGTTATTGTGATTTGCAAGCTTCTTCTCTAGTTGTCGTGACTTGACTTCTCTAATCCACTTTAGAGACCCAACGATTGGTGGCCAAGTGTGTCTTCAGGGATTCTACAACATCTGTCATTCTTTGCCTCGACTAGGAAGAATGAATACACCTTTACTTCTGTAAGATTTTTCTTGTATGGATATGCTTCTTCTTCAAGGTTTCTTGCCACATTTCTGTAATATTTTTGGTATTTTATCGAATGCACCTATGCTTTTGCAAGATTTCTCACTGAGTTTCTCCCTTGATTTTGCTTCCGACATTAAACATGGATAATTTAGGTGATAGTTCATTATAGTCCCTTCATTTTAATCACCCCCTTTACCTTCATCTGGTAGAAACTCAAGCAATGACACTAGTTCATCAAGTACTCATTAGAGCAGAGAATTACTCTACTTGGAGTAGGGCCATGAAGCTTGTCTTACATGTTAAAAACAAACTTGGGTTTATTGATGGTACTTGCACATGTGACAAGCAGGATGAGAAGCTGAAGGATCTATGGGATTGGTGTAATTCAGTAGTGCTGTAATAGCTTATCAATTTAGTCGATAATACTATAGCTTTTGGTATTGTATTCTTTCTCAACTCCCATATGGTCTAGCTTGATTTAAAGGAAAGATTTGATGAAACTGATGGTGCAAAAATTTATGCGATACACCGTGCAATCAAGTCACTTGTTTAAGGAAATTCTGCGGTCTTTGTATACTATTCTAAATTCAAAGAGTTGTGGGATGAATATGCCACCTTAGTTATAATACTAAGCTATAATTACAGCTCTTCAGCTGTAGAATACTCCAAAGTAGTTCAAGAATAATGTTTGTTTAAGGTCCTCATAGGATTGAATGATAATTTTTAACATACAAAGAGCTAAATCCTACTCATGAGTCCCCTACCTACTCCAAACCAAGTGTACTCAATGGTTATTTAGGAGGAGACCTAGTGTTAACTCATAGAAATCAAGAGTATTCTAGCACATTTTCTTTTCTTTTCACTTATTTTTGGGTTTAAATTGTGCATATAAAGAGATTATAGAAGAAAATGTGATAGGATAAAGCTAAATCAAAATTTTGTTGAATCATGAGTTAAATGCACATAGTTTTGATTATTTGTGAAAGTTAAAAGAGCTCATGAATCCCTCCTCCTTGTAGGTTGAGGATGACAAGTTATAGAAGCTCACAAAGATAATAGGAAGATGAAAAAGGAAGGAAGAATGCAAGAGGAAGATGAAAAAGGACACTATGAAGGAGAAGCTTGCATTTGCTGTGGAAGCGCTGTAGCCAAGCCATTGCAAAACCACCTTAGAAGATGACCTTTATGTCTGCCCTTTGGCCGTGAAATCCACTGCAGCCAATGCAATAGTGAAACCACCTGAAAAAGCATTACTTTTGTTTGATGACAATTCGCTATGGAATTCGCTATAGCAAACCCACGGCGAACGCGTGAAACTGATACTGTGCGTTTTGAGAAAGTGACGCTGCTAATGCTATTTTAACCTAATAGGGGCGCCAAAATTGGGAGATTCTACACCGGGGAAAGGTCAAGAACACAAGGAGGCTACTTGGGAGAGAGCTCTTAGTGAGCTTGGAGCTTTGGGAAGAGATTTGTGAAGAATTTCAAGGGTTTTCTTTCCCTTTTCTTATTTTCCCCTCTTTTCTTCCTATTTTACTGATATGGTTATGATTCTTGAACTTAGTTGTTGGTTTGTATTGATCATGAGTAGCTAAAACTCCTAATTAGGATTACTTTTACCCATTGTATGGATTGAAACTATTAAATTATCTTGCTTTTGTTAGTTAATAAGTATATATGTTGATTTTCTTTGAGCTTAATGATATCTTGTGCTTGATCACCACATGATTAGAGTTGTTCAATTGGAAGATTCTTGAGAGAGTTATTTTGATTGTAGAACTTAAGAAAAAATCATGCTAGACTTGAAGTTTAGGGATTAAATGGATGGTTTGTTGTTAGAATAGAGATATATCTAACAACCTATCATAGTCAAGTGAAGGCTTGCTTTGGAAAGATGATTTTCATTAATTGTAAACAAGAGATTGAATATTTTTGATGAAGATTACAAATCAATCTTGACTTGAGAGAGCTTGGTTGGTGATTTTAGGATCTTCAACTAACATATAGACTTATTTAATAGCATAAGTAGATATTTGCTTAGTTTCATGAAATACAATGTGGAAGAAGTAATCTTAAGTTAATATCTCTTGAAGTTAGACATAATTTCCCAATTTTCACTGTTTTCCTTTGTTATTTTCATCAAACTTCTTTATTTAACTTGATCAATTTCAAATGATTCCATTCAACCTAATTAAGAACATGGTTAAATTAGTTAACTCGCTTTTATCATAGTCCTCGTGGGAACGATCTTGACTTATCACTTTATTACTTGCGACCTATACGCTTGCGGAAGCTAAACGGCGAACACCTAACGTCAAATTTCTTCCAGGCCTTCGGTACCTCCCTAAGGCTCTTCTATCATGGCTACTAATTCTTCTAGAGGAGGCAGAGGGCATCAAACAGGGAGAGGTAGAGGTTAGTCTTTTGATATTTGCTCCTATTGTAATAAGAGAGGCCATTGTCATGATAATTGCTACCAAATTATTGGTTGTCCTAGTAACACAACACCCTCCAAAATGAGGAAGCAGGAGGAAGATCAAGTAACAGACCATAGACCACCTCCTTCCTAAGTTTTCTAGAGGCTCTATTGGGGATCCTAATATTACACAAGCTCCATCTTCACTTAAGATCAATACAAGCAAATATTGGAGCTGCTGAAGCTTGACTAGGATCCTAAGGAGGTTGCAGTTAGCATCCAAGCAACAACTCCAAGTTTGCACACTAATATTTTTAATAATGAGTGGATTTTAGATTTATGGGCAAAGCTATCATATAGTGAGTAGTTTACATCATTTGGATAAATATCAACCACATTTAGGACCACCCAAATGGGTTAGAGTTCTTAATGGTCAAAGAACAAAAGTTACTTATTTTGGTGAAATATGGATAATTGAACATATTAAATTGAAAATTATTTTATTTGTTAAGGAATTTTGTTATAATATAATCTCTGTGCAAAATTGACATTGGATTATGCATGTGTAGTTTCCTTCTTTTTCTCACTATTGTGTTTTACAGGATATGAGGAATGAAATGAACAAAAGAATTGGTAGAATTTCATCCAATCTATACCTTCTCAAGAAAAGAAATTGGTAATGTTTCACTCACACACCAATCATATTTTGGGGGGAAGCAGTCCGAATCGGTGCTTACCTAGTTAACCAGACCCCATCAAGAGTCTTGGCGCATTTGACTCCCTATGAAAGATTCATGGTAAGCCTCCTATTTTTACTTGAGGGTTTTTAGTTTTTTATCTTTTGCTGTTAATCTAAATTTTGGTGATAAATTTGCATCTACTACAAAAGACTACTTGTTGTATAATATTAAAACTAAGTCACCAATAGTAAGTAGACATGTTACATTTATAAAGCATAGGTTTCCTTTTAAAGATATGCATGATGATAGTGGTAAATCAAAGTACTAAGTTACTACTAGATCTGTTTAGTCTTTTATATGATTCTACTTATATCCCTCTTAATACGTTGAGAGTTGAAGGTCAAGACAGACCTTTGGGCTGGCTAGTTCAAGATCATTCTTCTCTACCTCATACTAATGATCAGCGTAATATAATAATTCTAGGCACAACTACTGTCTCATCTTGCTAATTATCAATATGAGTATTTGCCCCCCTCTTCTAATCAAAATGAGGTAGAGTATGAATCTGATTTGGTGAATTCCAATGCTTTATTTGAGTCTATTAGTTACGATGACCTATCTTATTTATGTCAAACCTTTCTAACATCCATTGATAAAGAATTAGAACCACAAACTTATAAAGAGGTAGTAAAGGACCCTAGGTGGGTTAAGGCAATTCAAATTGAAATCAATACTTGGAAGGCCAATAGGACTTGGAGAATCGTTCATCTCTTGATAGGTAAGAAAACCATCGGTTGTAAATGGGTTTATAAGGTAAAGTATAAGGCAGATGGAGCCATGGAGAAGTTTAAGGATTATTTAGTGGCTAATGGTTATAGCCAAAAGGAAGGAATTGACTTTTATGAGACATTTTCCCATGTAATATAGTTACTATTAGAATCATTCTTACACTTGTCACTGTGAATAATTAGTCTATTTGGAAAATGGATGTACATAACTCATTTTTGTAGGGAGATCTCCATGAAGAGGTGTATATGTTTATTCTATAGGGTTTCGAACAAACGGGGAGTGACTTCAAAGTATGTAAGTTGGAAAAATCCTTATATAGACTCAAACAAGCCTTAAGTCAATGGAACGAAAAGATGACCCAATCATTGATTAAGGGATGTTTTACCCAAAACAAATATGATTTCTTTGTTTTAAAGGTGTACTAAATCTAATGTAGTATTTGTTCTTGCATATGTTACTGATTTAATGATTACAAGAAATAATATTGATGCTATTAATTATGTGAAATGATACCTACATAGTGAATTCAAAATTAAGGATCTTGGTCCCTTAAAATATTCCTTGGGCCTTGAAGTGTTAAGATCTAACCAAGGGATACTCTTAATCAAAGAAAGTATGCCACTGAACTTGTTGATCAAACAATTTTGGATTAGGCCAATACAGAAGAGGTTGCTGCTCCTTTTGAGCAAAATCTTAAGTTCACGGTAGAGGAGTTCAACATGATCATTTTCTTTATGATCTCAGGCCATATAAGAGACTTGTGGGTAAATTATTGTACTTATGTTGGAAATTGTGCTATAAGAGCCAATCATTGTACTTTGAACATTATTATTTAATGAATTTCTCTATTCTGTTATTATATTATTTGCATATTAACTGTGATAATTGTATCCTTGGATAAATCATAAAGATTGTCCTAAATGTCCCTAGTCTAGTATAGATGAAGTGAGACCAGTATTGTAACCCCCTTCTCGCAAGGCCAAGATTAACTTCATAAACACGTGATTATGTGGAATTAGAGACGGTACGATGATTTGAGACTTATTTAAAATTAAACTCCCCAAATCCAAGGTTTACAAAAACTTTTCTAAAACCTGTTCAACAATGGTCTCATATTCACATTTCAAATACACAAATGGCCGATACAGTACGATTTGATTCATAAATATCATAGTACAATGCAAATTCCCTATACACTCGGGTTTTATTAATTAGTTAAGGGTCTACATGGCACAAACGCCCATAATCAGTTTTGCAATCTAGGGGATTACACAAATCAATCCAATATCTCCAATATATACATGTAATTCCCAACAAAATATCCAAATGTTTCCACATGATAATCAAAAACTAAAATAAACTCATATCTCGGAGCTCTATCTGCCCTTTATCACCACCAACCATGTCTGAAATTTGTTTGGGAGAGTGAGATTCTAAGGAATCCACGTAGTAATAAATCACTCATAGTATGAATAACCATAAAGCATGTAAGCAAATCACAACACAACACATAGCAACTACAACAACAATTACAGCGGCAGGGGTAGGTGTGACCTACGTTATCCTTATGTCTGCTCACGCTGAAGTGCTCACACTATATTGCACCATATCATATATTTTACCACAGTTGGGTTTCATATAAAATATTTCACAATACATCAAAGCCATACTGGCATATTCTGAAAGAAGGAATCCATGATTCCATAATACAGCCTCGGCAATTACAACGACAGATACAACGGCAAGGGTAGGTGTGATAATCATTACCCCCTACACTGCTCACACTAAACTGCTCCCGCTATAATGCCCTATGGCAGATAACACATTCACAAGATCACAATGGTCTCATGCCCACAATTTTGTAACATCAAGTTTCCACATGAAATCTTTCACAATAACACAATGATAAGCATGCATACCAAGCATCATACACAACATGAGAGAAAAGTCACTACCTTGGTCATTCCGTGCATGTTCTGGCACTGGTCACTCTTGAATAGGGCAAATATCAAATTTTATAATTCATAATTAGGGACAAAGTGTTATTCTCTATTCTAATACTTAAATAACTTCACAACACTTAGATTGGTTATCATTAATGTCCTTTAGGAAGCTACAAATGCCTTTAACAAAAGCCCTAAAGGGTTGGAAGAACTATCCTAAAGATCCCCTTTTAGAAGTGAAAGTATAGATTTTTCACTGTAGCACTCGAGTGAAGAAGGCCTCACTCGAGTGATGAGAAACTTTAAAATAGAGCATGAAAGCTCACTCTTGCGAGTATTTGGCAGAAAGCACAGATAGAGACAAGAAATGCCTACAGCACTCGAGTTATAGAAGCAACACTCGAGTGATAGCCAAATGCTCACTCAAGTTCTACAAAGTGAGGTGCAGAAAGTGCTCACCTGAGAGCAAAAGAAACTTTCAAAAGAGAATATCACTCGAGCAGGGACCTTGGCACTCGAGTGATGGCTTAACACTCGCGAGTGTTAAGACACACTCTTGGAAATGGACCGTGAGTTCCTAGTGTCAAATACACCTACACTCGAGTGAGACATGATTTACTCAAGTGAGAACCCACTTCACTCACAAGTGAGACAACACTTTTGCTTTTTTGCACGAAAGTGCATCAGAAATACTGAAGGAAAAATGAATATGCAATGCTTGTCTCTCCAATGGAAGGATACATCAATAGAGAGGAAGGGGTGTATAGACCACTATAGCTAGGCGTAAGGGATTCAATTGTGAGACACTTGAAATAATATACATAAACTATGTCATTTTGATTCCCTATTCCCTCTACTATATATCTCTCTTATTCTTACTATCGGTGGTGTACTTGCTGTGCATCATAATCGCTTCCACAACTGTGATCCGATTAGCGTGGGTATAAAGGATTAATGGCCGCACTCTAGGTACGCCCAATAATTCTTACACTCATAAGAAAGTCAATATCGAGATTTGAATATAGAGAAACCTCGATGAGGTAAAAGTGAAGGATCTAATACTGAATAAGCAATGTTAGATCAAAGTAAAGGAAAATTTCAAAAGGAGAGATTTTCTAATATCCAAACTTTGGATCATGGTGGAGTTCAGGAAAATATCACTCCTTGAGTAAAGAGTGAAGGCCTATCTTAAGTGAAGAATAAAGTCCTAAGCCTAGTCTAAATCCCTAATACTTGAAACTATAAGAGATTTAAGAATAGATACTAAATGTTTCTGTTAGAAAATAAATATGATTTGAATAAGAAGTTTGGAATATTTCTTCTAGAAAATGAAGAGAAACTTTAGGAGATTGTCGAAATGATAGAAGATATAAAAAAATTCTTGAAATTTTTCAAAAAAACAATAGTTGTTGAGAACCTATCAAACTAGGTTTAAGAAGCATGAAAACTTAACCCTTTAGAGAATTTGTTTTGGTTGAAAAATTGTGTAGAACAGAGAACTTGGATAAACTATTAAGTTTCCCCAACGTCTAAGATAAGAGGTTAACAAGATATTATGAATATAATGTGATGAAAGTGTAACGCCCCAATTTTCGATTAAGGCCTAATGATAATTATTGAGGATAATTATCAGATTAAAGTGGAATTAATGTATATTGGTGACAATATTAATTTATATGTCATAATTGATGGAAAATTTAAAGAATGGAATTATTGGTTTAAGTTGGTGATAATGGGAAATTAATTACTAACTAAGAGAAAAATGAGAAGTGGGATTAAATGGCTAATGGAGGGATTAAAGTAGCTAATTGGTGGTTTACCTTTATGGGAGCCAATGAAGAATTGACATGTTTCAAGATGAGAGTATGAGAGAGGTAGAGAAAAGTCAAAACCCCCCAATTGTTTAATGTTTTTTTCTCTCTCCCTCCCTCCATTTCGTTGGATGAAGCATGGGGTTGGAGAAGGAATCATCATTTCTTCTTCCTCACACACTCATCTCATCTCTCTCTTCACTCCATTTTTGCGCCATTTTTGAAGAAGCTAGGAGAAGGAAACGCTTTCAAAAGGTAAGGGGAAATGCCCTCCATTGCTCAAACTTCCTTCTCTAATATTGATCCTTGAATGAAGAGCTTCATTGTGATGGTTGTAATGTGTTCATTGGTGTTAGTTTGTGACCTCAAGAGATTGTGAAAGTTGGAGAATTGAAAAGTCACTTTGAGAAAGTTAAAGAGGTAAATGAAACCTATCTACCCATCTAAGTTTTGTGCCATTTGAGGTAGCTTTGAATTTCTGGGATTTATTGGCCATTTTCGAAAATGACTGTCATTGGTCATTTGGAATGTTAAAGGTATAGAAATGGTATATTTGGAATGTGTATGGATAGATAGGATTGATTGGGAAAGAGATGAGTGAGATTGGAAAGTTTGGAAAGTTAGTGTTTAGTGTGGCCATAGACCAAAGCATGCTAATGTAGTGGAATTAGGTTGTTTAAATGGTTTTATTGGATTCCTTGAGTGTTTTAGTGTAAGGAATAGGCTTGATTGTTGATTTAGGAGCCATTGGTCACTTTGGTAGAAAATTGGAAATGCTGCCATTGAAAGTCTATTCTGGGCAGTCTGCTTGTATTGGCGTTTTGAATGACCAAATGATTTCATAAAATTGTGAAACTTTCTATTCTTAAAGTTCACATCCCAAGCTTCAAAATGGACATATATTTTGTGTCATTTCGTTTAGTATTCTGTGAGTTATGGTTGTCCAAAGTTTGGGATTGAAACAGAACTCTGTTTTGGGGTAGTGATGCGTTTTGTGAAATTCTGGGATTTTTATGGTGATTTCTAGTATCGGTTCATATTTTTCCTATGAAGAGGACTACAATAGCTTTCAATGGGCTTTGGGATCACCTCATTTCGATTTTTTTACAATTAATTATGAATTTTCAAAGTTGCCTTGGCTGCAGCTCAAAAGTTTCTGTGAGTGTTTTGGCCGCAGCCAGAAATTCTTGGGTGCAGCCAGAAACCTTCTGTGCGTGTTTTGGCCGCAGCCAGAGATTTCTTGGCTGCAGCCAACCCCCTGTTTTCAGCACCTTGGGATTTTGAAAAGTGATTTCCAACCTAATACTTCCCAATCCTTTAGGGCCTTTATTAGAGCCAATTGTAGCTACTTAAGGGACTTTAATGATAACCAAAACTAAGTTTTGAAGTCAATTGAGTATTGGAATAGAGAATAATGCTTTGTCCTTAATGATTATAGGATTTGATATTTGCCCGGAACATAGAAGGCATACGCCTGCTCAAGGAAGGAAAGACAAAGGTAGTAACACTTTATCCTATATCATGTGTATTGCATCGCTTGTTTGCATTAGTCATTGAATACAGTGAAAGTGAAGAGGACGTGGCGAAAGCCCGGACTCGATTACAGTGAAAGTGAAGGGGACGTGGCGGAAGCCCGACCTCGTATATAGTGAAGGGAACGTGGCGAAAGCCCGATCTCGAATATTGATTGCTGCATTGTGATATATGTGACTTGCTTTGTATATATGCATCATATAAATAAACTGTTGCTACTGGGATTCTCTAGAATCTCATTCTTTCCAAATAACATTTTTAGACAGGGCAAGTGGATAAAAAAGCAAGCAAGTGGCAAAGGACGATTAGGACTGCCAGGGGTAGTCTTAGCTATATATTTTGGTTTTATATTGAACTGGTTATCATTTTGGATAAATGTATACATATTGAATAGAATTGTAGTGGTATAGTTTTGTGTAATCCTCGGTATGGATACTGAGATGGGCATTGATGCCCTGTATAAACCTTTGGATTAATGTTATTATCCCGGGTGAACGTCGGGAATTGTGCTTACTCTGATATTGTACATGTAACAGACCAAACATGCCATTTGTTTTAATGAATGAAATGAATGGAGATCCATTTGTACAGGTGTTTTAAAAAGTTTTTAATTGTCCCGGATTTCTTATTCGATAATTAAATGTGCTTAAACGATAATCCCGGCCTGATTATTGAAGGGGGTTACAGAAAGCATGAAGTAGTAAAAGTCAAAATACTCTTTATGAGTGGGAGCTCTTGGAAAATGAGTCTTTCAAGAGCGTCATATGCTCTATCTAAATGGGAGCTCTTAGAGAATGAGTCTTTTGAGAGTAATAATTGAGCATATTATTTAAGATACTTGTATGAAATTCTTGATAGATAATAATGGCATAGTTGGAATCTGTGTGATGGGAGGTACAAACGTATTCTCCTAATCATAGATCCAATGACGTTGTTATTTTTCTAGTCAAGAATAATATGAGTATATGATGTTGTATACTTCAATGTGTTATATTATTGATAAGTTCTTAGATTAAATAAATTGTGAATAACCTCGTGAGTGGGATAATTTGAGTGGCTAAGCCAAGAGAAGCTACCAAAAGCATAATTTATAAAGTTAATGGGGATAATCAAAATATCTAGTATTTATAAAAATAATTCATTGTCAAGCCATTGACAAATAGTCATGGTAATACTGAAGTTGAGATGTTACCTTAGTAAAGAAAAGGTTACGAGACCTATATGGCTTAACAAGGGAAACAAAATAGTATGAATTGCCCTATAAAATTGTATAGTTGTGATTCAATCTTTCTTTCAATTATCTTTGGTTGGTAAATTCTTTGTGTATAATTGCATTGTTATTTCTTCCAGTTTAAGTATTGACTTAAATACGTGTCTTACTAGTCAAAGACATAGAATTTGGTTCTAGAAATAGTATAATAAAAAGTTCTTAGTAAGATACTAGAACTGAGTTTACATTGCAATTATTCTATCTCGTTGCATATGGTCTTATAAGTTTGAGGATAAGACACAGAGCTGGGTAAATTATTACCTTTGATGATGATTTCTCATGTTATTACTTGATTTCACACAAGTCTGAAGATTGTTGCTTTAGACAATATGTGAATGAAGTTCAAGAATCAATTGAATAGGAATTTTAAAAGTCCTACGAACTGATCAAAGGAGTGAGCATCTATTTAACTAGTTTTAGTTAGCTTTGTGAAAATAAAGGGATAAATAAATAGATAACTATTCGAGGAACTCTATTGCCAAAAAGGAGTTTATAAAGGCATAATGGAATGCTATTACACATGGTTAAACATATTATGGCTCATGCTAACCCACCAAATGTGAGTGGGAGAGTATTATCTAGTCCACTTTTGGTGGATTAGTACACATGCACACATCCTTGGTTTTATCAAGTTATGTGGATTTGCGTTTAACCATGTACCCTCTAAAGTAATTACTACCATACCCTATAAATGTTGGAATAAATAAAAGTCAAATTTAAGTTTTCATAGACCATAATGGTTGGTTGCAAATTCCTATAGTGGTTGTAAGTGGGAGTTCATAAGGGTTACATTTTCAAGAGTGAAATGATGATAGAATTATGACTAAAATGAATTGAAAGGTACCACATATATTGTGAATTAGTTTTCAATTAAGGATGAAAATAATCACATTGTATCTCTTTGCAAGATGTAAGGACAAGACAATACAGAACATGCCAATAACTAGGGGTGTTCGGGATCGGGATCGGGATCGGGAAATGCCATTCCCGATCCCGATCCCGATCCCGAGAAGGGTTCGGGAATGATTTTCATTCCCGATCCCGATCCCGATCCCGAAAATTTCCCGATCCCGAAAATCGGGAAATTTCGGGATCGGGATCGGGAAATTCCCGATCCCGGATTTGCTTTTTTTATTTAAAAAAAAAATCTCTATATTAAATTTTTTGTTGTGTTTCCTTTAGTCTAGTATAAATATATAATTTGTTTAATATTATATTGTATCAAATAAGTCTAATATAAATATATAATTAGTCCAATATATGCTTAAAGTTGTCGATTCAGCTGTAAAAAGAATAAAAACAAGAACAAAAAATTAGAACTATTTAATAAATAATAAATTAAATTAACTAAATAAACTAAAAGAATAGATATTATCTTAAGGGTGTTAGGGATTTTCACATTTTATTTTACATTTAGTCTTATTTTCTTAAATATTTTTTAAAAAAATATGTGTATAGATATATTTTCGGGATCGGGAAAAAGTCGGGATCGGGAAATCCCATTCCCGATCCCGATCCCGATCCCGAATTTTTCCCGATCCCGAAATCACATTCCCGATCCCGAAATTTTCGGGACGGGAAAATCCCGTCCCGATTTGCTCGGGATCGGGACGGGAAGGTCGGGACGGGAAATTGATGAACACCCCTACCAATAACCCTCAATTGTTTTTGAGAGTGGGAGCTTAGAATGGTCACTTTAATAAAATGAAATGCAAAAAGCTCATGAGAGAAGGGATAACTAAGAAAAATGTTCATGGTTATTCTAAAGAAGGATGATGAGTCACATTATGTGCAAAAGGCCATGTCAGGGGAGAATGGAAGAAAGCAATGGAAAGGGAAATGAATTCTTTAAGAAAGAATCAAGTTGAGAATCAGTTGATCTACTACAAAGTCAAAAGGGCTATTGAGAACTAGTGAGTTCTCTAGGTTTAAGAGAAAAGTGGGTAAATCAATTGACATACACAAGACTTGTTGCTATAGAGGGTTATGCATAATAGGAAGGTAATATCTTACTTGTTGTGCATTTAAATTAGTTTTAATATGGCAATAGTTAACTATTTAAATTTAAATTTACATCATGTGGATGTAAAACATACACTTTGAGTGATGATTTGAATGAAAAAATCTATATGCAGTGACTATTAGATTTCACTAAAAATAGTATTTGAAGTTTCACATAGTGGTGACATCATGTGTTTTTGCAGAAGTCCTTTTATGGATTAATGCAATCATCCAGATATTGATGTTTAATACTTTGAAAGAGAGGTAACCCAATTTGTTTTTTAAATGGTTGAAGAGAACCATTGGTAAATGATTTGTGATGTTATTCTTTTAAGTGGATGATATAATATTGGCCATATATATTTTGAATTTGGCAGTGCCTATTAAAGAATGGTGCCAGTAAATTTTGAAAAAGAAATTCATGGGTAAAGCAATTGGATTTGAGATCCAAAGAAATAGCTTAAGAAGGCTCTTCTCTTTTACAAGAGATTACATTAAGAAGATTCTTTAGTGGTTCAAAAATAAGTGAATGCAATCCCATTAATACCCTAATGAATTTAGGAGTGAATTCGAGTGTTGAAAAATTTCCCTGATTGAACCAACCAAGAAGATAATGGAAAAGAATGCCCTTATAAATGCTTTTAACAGTATGATGTATGTAATGATATATATAAGACCAGATATATGCTCATGGTAGGACTTGTAATTCGGTACTAGTCTAACTATTGTGAAAGACATTAGATGGTTACACAGAAAGGTCCTAAGATACTTGTAGAGTACCTTGATTATGCATGTTCAAAGTATGTGTTGTGGTAGTACAAGAGACTATATGGCTAGTAATGTTAATAAAACATGAGAGATTTTGAAAAAGAGAATTCAAATCTAGTGTCAAAGTATTGTGAATGCATATAGCCATTGCCTAAACAAAAGACCCTAAGCATAATAGATAGACTAAATGCAAATGTATAGCTAAATGAGAGATGCTATAGCACATCAAGTTGTTGTTGAGCAATGTATTCATATGCAAAGTTCCCTAATTAAACCTAATGACAAAGGACATGTATGAGAAACATATTAAGTTCTTTGGCATACATATAGTATAGAGTAATGATACTTCATTTTAGCTTTTAATGTGTGTATAAGTATACAATGTCTAGTATGTCATACAGGTTGGTGAGGTCATCTTTCTCGCACAAATGACTACCTTTGACATTCAGAAGGGGTGTGCAAAGATGAGACAATTGTGTTTACCAGCAAAACAGTAAGAGTTTTGATATGGTAGAGAAGAACACAAGCTATGTCACCTCCACTTAAAAGTGCAATATGTAACCCCTCGACTATAATTATATCCGAATTATAAAATTCAAGTGAAATAGAGACCAATAAGACAAAAACAACATTTATAATCTCTCACATTCACATTCGAATACAATTACCTGTGCAGTTAAATCACATTCATAAATATCAAAGTGCACAACTAAAATCCTGGCAACCCCGGGTTATATGTATAGATAAAATGGGTGTATAGTTTCTAAAAATAGGGGATTACATATCTAAAAATAATATTCACATCTCATACATATATAGTAATCCCAAATCCAAAACAGATAACCAACAGTCCAAAATGTAAAACGTCCCTACAAGGTCCTAATCTCTCCTAGTTGCCTGCTTGTCCTTGGAGTCACTTGCCTGTCTGATGGTTAGTCAAAGGAAAGAATGAGATTCAAAAGAATACCAATAGTAACAAATCACTCATACAGTATGTAAGCACATAGCGTGTAAGATCATATTCAGCAGCAACACAATGATTCATAGCTGACGCCACAAACGACAGCCCTCATAGCTGTAATCACAATTCAACAGCTTTCACTATAATCTTTATGCTCGCTTTCGCGGTAAACACTATTCCAGCTTTCGCTTTAATCACTATGCTCGCTTTCGCGGTAAACATTATGTAGCAGCATCACAAGGCACACACCATCACAAAGCTTCACAAGGCGTCACAAGGCATCACAAAGCAGCAACAACAACACAATGCATGAAAAACATACATACAATGATTCACACACAGTATAAGAGAAAGAGTCAATACCTGGTTTTTTCCTAACGTTCCTCGGCACAGTGGGCTCATGAGTCTGGAAAATGTCAAATCCTATAACCAAATTAAGGAAATCCAATCAATCTTTTTTCCAAATATATTTCCATAATACTCTAAGTTGGTTATCATTCAAACTCTTTAGGAGGCTATTAGAGGCCTGCACATGTGCTAAAATGGTTAGGAGAAACTACCCTGAAGACCCCTTGTTTGAAAGTAGAACACAGATTTTTGGCTGACTCACTCGGGTGAAGATAACCTCACTCAAGTGATAAGAGACTTACACTCAAGTGAGAATGGCTCTCACTCGTGAGTGTTTGAGAGTGAGCAACAACCATGGCCAGAAAGTGCTCACAGCACTTGAACATGAGGTTTTACACTCGAGTGATGACTCTAAATTCACTCGAGTCCCCAAAAGTGCAACACAGAAAGTGACAACCCGAGAGCAATGAGAAATTTTGGAACTGGAAGTGCACTCGAGCACAACCCTTGGTACTTGGGTGAGAAGACTATACTTGCGAGTGTCAAAACACACTCTTGAAAATTGGCCTACGAGTGACAACCCGAGAGCAACCCTAAAACATGAACTCACACCTTCACTCGAGGGATCATTAATATCACTTGCGGGTTAAGAAGTGCACTCATACTTTTTAGCAAAAAATTAGGTGAAATGCAAAAGGAAAAGGGAAATTATACTGTAGCACTCGAGTGACACCTTCCTCACTCGAGTGATGCTCATCAGATTACCAGATCGCAGCAACTGATAGAAATTCCCAAATTTGCCAAAACTGATCCCAATAGTTCCCAAACTCAACATAAAGCTCATTCCTACTTAAAATTTCATAAGGAACCCATTGGTAACCTCAAAACAATAAAAAACCCATCCTAACCATAATCTTACTCTTGGGTCTCTATAACACATACCTTACCCAATTTCATTCAACTCACTTCCAAAATTCAAAACCATATCCAACACTCAAATAACTTCACAATGAACCAGTTCCAACATCATTCACCATGTAATTCATGCATTCAAAAATTGGCATAAAACCAGGGAAAATTCCAAAATTTATCAAACTTAACTAAAAATCACAATAAATATACCAAAATAATCCAAATGCTCACCTCTTCAATTTGCCAAAGCCAAAACCTTGATTTTAAAACTTCCAAACTTGCTCCAACACCCAAATCACCACCTTTCAAAATTTTGAAACCACCAAGATGAAGTTTTTAACACTATAATCAAGATTAATGAAGTGTTTGAGCATATGAGCACCATTACTCACCCAAAAATCAAGCTTTCTTTTTCTCTTTCCTTCTTAAAATCACAGGAAATGGAGGATAAGGAGACAGAGGCGATAAGATGATGGAGATGATGAAGCAAGCATATTTTTCCCCTTCCCAAAGCTCCCATCCGAATAGGAGAGAGAAGAGAGAAAAAAAGTGAGTGTTTGACTAATGGCATAATCCCTTGGTCCACAAAATACCACTTGGCATAATCCTGCTTACTTCCTCTATGAGCTCACATAAGCTCAAAGCACATGATTCTGACCTATACACAATAGATCTCAACCATTGATCTTTAATCACCAATGAGTTTCCTCTTTGGTAACTGACCAATTGGTCGGTAAATTTCCAATTTTACCATTTTGCCCCTGATTTTCACTATGATTAATAAATCATCACCATGAACATTTATATCAAATTCGCATCACATTTATCCAAAAGTGTTTAATTACACTAATCACAATCAATTTTGAAGTCATTAGCCCTTAATCTCAAATTGGGTCATTAAACAGTAAGTCGAGATGAGATCCTTGATTGTAAATATGGATCGAATCATGGAAACCCACGTCCATGATACTTGTTACCAGACAACAAATTCTTCAAAATTGACGTCATATAATGTAAGTGGAGTTGAGGAATTTTGGTTTCGATATTGGGAGTGTCTAGACTTAAGTTTGTACGGTGTTAATGATAAAATCAAATGACATACACCTTTAAAGTATAAGAGTAACACTATAGCATGTGATTCATACCACATATGCTAAAGAACTGCAAATAGGAAGCAAGTGAATAGATCCCTGCTTCATTGTTGTGTGAGTCCTAGAAAGGTTAACCCTTCATATGATGTCCTTTGACTTTGACATTATCAAAGAAATATGTTTCAATATCTGCTACTTTAGCATTTTGTCCTATGATCATGATTGATGCGATCCAAAGACATTATGTTAGGAAAGCGGTTGATACATATCAGAGTGATATATGGGCGAAAGAAAGATTATTACCTAAAATATACATGCATATGCTGGTGTCTAAGACTAGTCCCTTATGATATTATTTTGAAGTTTCATAAGTGTAGACACTATGTAATGAGAAAGGCAATCTGAGTTTTATAACGACTTAAGAGGGATTAGATTGGCCATGAGTAAAGTGTCGGGCATTATATCAATATCAAGCTGCACTACAGAGTTGTCTTGTGTTGATCTCTGTAAAAATGGATTTCTAGCACAAAGCGCCTAAATGGAGTCGGTCCTACCACAACCACTGCAGACAGTCCCATAGGAGACAACCGCATTAGAGGTGCTTGATCTAGGATAGGGAGATATCAGTGTCGATAACTATGACATGAACGAGGACTTTGAGATCCCGATTAGGATCAAAGAGATGGAGCAGTTCCTCGATGAGGAGTGTCATGCCCTTACATTGTTTTAACCTTTTTTAGAGTATTCATGAAAAATGATATGTGGTTCGGTGGGAACATAGGAATAACATGAATATACTGATAATAAGTGCATGATTACATAAATTCCCTATAGGGGTTCGTACATGATCATTACCATCAATATAGCCACACAGGTCTACTTGGGTATCTAAACTCGTCCCAGCGAAACAGAGACATCTTCTTATCTTTGTTCCATCACTGTAATCCCCTCATATAGTTCTCAACATTGTTCTCAGCATATCTTCTGTCTTCTCTTGTCTAAATTGTTGGTAGGGGAGGGTGAGATTTGAGAGAATCTCAGTAGGAAAATAATACCAATATGCATGCATGATAAATGTTTAATGTATGACATGCTTGCATCACATAACTCATGCTCACACAATGACAAATCTGTAAGCTCAATACTTCAAACAATATACTTATGGCCATATTATAAATTGAAACATAGCTTCAAATCATTCATACATGTTTCACATAATCAAGCAAAGCAATAACATGCATAAGCATACTAACACAAATATCATATACATGCAGGAGAGGTAAGTTCCCTACTTTAACTCTTTTCCGCTTTGAAACGTGTGTCTCATAACTCGTGCCAACAACTCGGGCCCCATATTCAATCCTACAATGCCAAAGGTACTGTTCATTCACTTCTATAGTGTTTCTGGGGGTTATATGAGACTATTATGAAAATTTGCTAAAATGCCCCTAGGGACCCGGCCCAGCCCCATCATACCCGTTCTGACTGTACTTTTTCTAAAATTTTGACATGGGCTATTCTAACATATTTTCACCCAAGGAATCTATTTACGGACTTGGAACTATCAAATTCAATGTCAAATTACAATATTACCCTTGACAGCCCCACTTTAAGGGTTTTATGGACGTTTTCGTAATTGTGCTTTTTGGGCCTTTTTCGAAAAAGTGACCAATTGTAACCCCACCTAATTTTCCCTCTTGAACTCAATGGAATTATCAAATTATTGAAAATACAACTCTAAGACCTATTTACAGCCCTGACTAGAATTACACAACTCTCCGGGGAAAATTGGAGTTTTTTGATTCAGGCTCCGTAGATGTGTTCCTTTATACTCCTAATCACTTTATTAACCATTACATTATGTTAGAACTACCATTTGGACCCAATTTTGGTAGTATAACCCCTAGGTCAATTCAATTTCCAAATTTCAAATCAACGGCAATCCAGTGAAATGTCACCGATTAAATTGCTCACAACAGCCAGAATAGTCAATATACAAGAGTTTGGAAGTTACCTCAAGCTCCTTCTGGCTTTTTCCTTTGTTGGCTGAACCCTAGCCTCTTTGAACAATGAAATTCCTTGCTTCAAGACCTTAATTCACATAGAGGAATAACTTAGGAGAAGGATTATACACATTAGGTACGAATTCACTAAAGAAATCGACCTACCTTGTGAGATTTCTCCTTCCTTCTCTCCATTTTTCTCCAAGATCTCTCTTACATTTTCTTGGCTGAAATGGCGTCAGGAAATGGCTGATGAAGATAGAGAAATTGCTTTTAATCCCATGCTTATGTCATCTTTCCTTATGATGATGTCATAATTCTAAAATTTGGCATTTTCAGAGTTTTTGGCAGATTTCTGTCCAAACTTTGAAAAATCATAACTAATTTTAGAAAAATTGAATTAGAGTGATTCCAAAGCCTATAAAACCCTTATTGAGTCTAGTTTCAAGGAAAAATATAGACTTTTGCTAGCTGGAATCACAAGATTCCCAAAATTTCAATCTTTGCATACTGTTCCAGAAATTTCACAGTTTTTCTGTGCTAACTTCAAAAATTCATAACTTTTTGTATATAGCTCTAATTGAGTCATATGACCTATCAAATTAAATCTTAGGATGTCTACTTTCATCCTATAGAAGGTCATAATTTTTGCTCATCATTTGTTCTTCAAAAACCTTATGAAAAGCTCACTACCGCATAGGCGATTTCACCAAAAACATAATTACTTTCTCCAAAATTCACCATTTTACTTTCTTTAATACCCAAAGATATACGAATCATTAGAAAATAAATTTGGGCTCCTACTAAACTAGGGTTTAGCAGTTCACTTATTTTAGGCTTATTCTCTAACCTCAAATCTCAAAATTCGGCGTATTACAAGGAGGAGGCAGAGCAGAATATCCCACGAGGTTATGAATCAAACTTGTAGTTGTACTGCTTATTTGGTTCTTTTGTTGTTCTTGATTTTATTTCTTTTATTCTTGAAGTTGTATTGCTTATTTCGATTTATGTTGATGTTGAATTTATTTCCTTTCTTCATCCTTACAGCATGTGCAGAGATGATTCTTATGAATCATCCTTGCAACTGATTATTACTTTAAATAAAACCAAATAACATAAATAATAGATAAAGTAGTATGACTTTAAGAAGAACATAATTATTATACAGCTAAAAGCAACTTTGCTGAATGTTGAAAAAGCCAACTCCATACTGATAAAAACATTGAATCAACATAAAAAAAAAAGCAAACATGTCTAATTAAAAACTTATACAATACTAAAGTTATGGAACAAGAAACGTAGTGGGGAGCAACACAGCTAAAATTAAAACTACATGGAATAAAGAGCAATAACTAAAATAAGTAGGTTCAGTAGAATAAAGATGTGAGGCTGGGGTTCTAATGTTGGCCACTTGGTCCAATGAACAACATGCATAGGCAAACACTTTAAACTAAGCCAACTTAGTTGGGGTCATCTTTAGCCTCACTGACAAATCCAAGCTTAATGCTTTTGGAACAGTTTGTTATGCGTTTATCCTTTGATTAATGTCCTTCATTTAAATGCAAGCCGAAAATTTTTTGCTTTATATGTTTATGTCCTGAGCATGCAAAGATATTCATTGGATAGGTAATACATTGTGGTCTTACACAAAAATGTGAAGGATTCATTTATGACTATTTTTATTTTCAAGTATATTTGGAAAATTCAACATATAAAGATGCTCTACTAGCTTATCAATCACCTTCTTGCCGTTCTGAAGGCCTTGAACCAAATAGTGGTCAGGAAAGAACACAACCATGTACTGTTGTTCACGGGTAATTCTAGGTACAGAGATGAGGTTAAAATTTAGTTGAAAGGCATACAGTACATTAGTCAAGCATATTTCTCCAAATAATTTTATGTTTCTAGTATGAGTAACCCATACACGATCACCTTTTGGAATTTTTATTTCCTTAATTGAACTATCGTTAATCCGGTATGAATCAAACAAAGATAAATCCCCTGTGATGTGTGTAGTTGTACCTAAGTCTAAAACCCATATACTATTCGTACCTAAGCTAGAGGAAGAAATTTGCAAACATGAACCAGTACTGGTTAATGCATGCATAGTGCCTTTGGAGTCCTTTTTGAGCAAGTTTAGGAGACATTCATACTGTTCTAGTGTAAAAGTAGGTGAAATTAGGTGTGTTGTGGAAGTGGCAAGTTCTGTTTCATGAGAAGTTTACATTCCCAACTGATTGGTAGCAGCTTAAGGCCCTTGTTTTCCCTTATTTGCCTTAAAATCAATAGGGTATCCAACCAATTCCTAGTAAATTTCTTTAGTATGCCCTCTTTTTCCATAATGAGCATATTCTGACCATGATTTAGCATGACCACGACTGTAGCCTCCTCCTCATCCTCATGCAGACATAGCCACTCTTTTAATGGGGGTTGCACCGATGAACCAACCAATAATCGCTATGCTTCATCCTCATCAACCATAACAAAGGCTTGGTTCATGGAGGGTAGAGGATGCATGAGGATTATTTGACTTTTGTCAGTCCCATAAGAATCATTGAGACCAAGGATGAATTTTAACAATTTCTATTGTTGAACACATTCAGAGTATACTTTTGAAGTATCACACTTACAAGATGGGATAAGGAGTAAGGCAGATTATTCCTCCCAGAGTTCCTTCATTTTAGAGTAATATTAAGAGACTATGAGCGATCCCGGACATAGCAAATTTAGTTCATGGTGCAGAGAAAAAATTTAAGATCCAATGACCTTATCGAAACTTATTGAAGATCTAGGCACACTAAGTAAGCATTCTGGGAAAATATGACACTGTTGGCCAAATCCTTAGAAATTGAATGGTGCGATATAGGATGATAAGTTGTCTCTTCAAATTCAATGATGACTCTTAAACTTTAAATAAGCCTTTACAAATTACAACTAGACAATCACTCAAACACAAGCTAAAAGACTTAGGATAGTATTGATTGGGCTAGTTCAAGAGGCTTTTATAAAACAAATGGTATTTGGATCTGATTATGTCCATAATTTCCTTTGGGTTGAAAATAGAAGTGATTACCATGATTTGGGCTTGAAAACTTCAAAATAAAGAGCTTGGACCTAGTTCTGCATATAGAGAGGCTTATTTGGGCCTAAATAAGCACATTTTGGGCTTTAAATGTTGATTATGTTTTATATATTTTATTTGTAAGAAAATTGCAATTAGGTTAGATTTATGGCCTATAAATACATTGTCCCTCCTCATTTGTAATTAGACATGAGACTTGATTTTAAAGTTGAAAAGTTGCATATATGTACTTTATATCTTAAGAGTAGATTCTTTCTAGGGTTCTTCTTAGAACTAACGGGCTTATTAAGGCTTGATTAATCTTATGGTATCTCCCAATACTTCAAATCCTTGTTCTTTTGTGCTTAAAGGTTCAATTGGATCATTGATCTTTAATTAGCTTTCTTGGAGTTAGTATATCTCATATTGATTGTGGGTTCATGGGATCTTCCCTTTTTGGTTTACACCATTGAATTAAGTAACCAAGAGAGAACAACGGCATTGCACCATTCCGATTATTCCTAAAATCTCATTTATTGTGCTTCTTTTGTATAAGATCAGTTGATGTACCCAAGTGATGCGATCCAGCAAGTTGTGCCTTCAAATTCAAGTGATCCTTTGCAAATTCCAAGTGGACAAATCACAAGAGCAAGAGCTAAACAAATTATGGAAGCATTAAATGGGCTAGTGCAAGATACTTGGACAAAGCAAGTAGCAATTGGATCAAAACTAGACAAAAATTATGAAAATATCACTAACTTCATATAGGCTGCAAATGGAGATATTGATCAGGTTTTGGGTTTGCAAACTTGAAACTAAAGAGCTTTGACCCAGTACTACACATGGGAGGACTCATTTGGGCCTAAATAAGCACATTTTGAGCCTTAATTTGCTGACTATATGTTCTTGAATTTCGTTGTGCGAAAAACAACAAGTAGTTGGTAGATTTGACTTTTGGTTTCTTTAGCATGTTGCATTTGATTTTTCAACTTTCAAGAATATTGTATTAGACTTTAGGTTTCCTAGCACATGGTTGTAGACTTTGTATTGGCTATTTTCAAAATTGCAATTATTGCAATTAGGTCTTATTTTCCTATAAATACTTGGTGCTTCTTCATTTGTAGGACACAATTCAGATTTGAATGATAAACGAAAGTTGCTCTTCTGCACTTTTTTTATTGAGAGTGGATTCTCTCTAGGGTTCTTTTTAGAACTAACAGACTTATCAAGGCTTGATCAACCTTGTCGCGTCTTCCAACACTTGGGTCCTTGTTCTTTCGTGTTCAAGGGTTGAAGTGGATTGTCGATATGTGTTTAGCTTTCTTGGGGTTTGTATATTTCAGAATTGGTTGTGGGTTTGTGGGATCTTCCCTTATGGGTTCACACCATCTTGGTATCAGAGCTTCGGATCTAAACTCAGGTCATATCTATTTGTTCTTTGTTTCTATTTTCGTTTTAAAGATTTGTGTTTTGTTCTTATGTTTGTTCTTGTCCAAATTTGTTGCTTCTGTTTGTCAAGTGTTTCTCTTTTTTTCCAGTATTTAGTGAGTTATTTTCATAGTTCAAACTCTCTTCTGTCATTTTGTTTTGGAATCATTCCAATCCGATTTGTCATTTGTGAGTTCTATCCATTTTAACCTAGTTGTGATTTTTGGAAAATTTCTGGGTTTGTTCATTTTGTTTCTCCCCGAATGTCCTCAACTATTCTGTCCTTGTTTGACTACCCTTTCTTTATGATTTCCATCATTTAATAGGTCTTTTTTATTGTTTAGAATCTCATCTTTCTACTCGCTTTTTTCTCATCTCAATCCAAAATTTTCACAGTGAATTATAGTCTTTTCAAAACCTACGCTTTTCTGGAATTTCTGGGTACAGATTTCTAGTATTGTATTGTTTGTGTAGATTCTGCATTCTCTTTAAATTTTAGTAGGGGAGAAAAATGAAAAAAAAGAGCATACAAAAAAAGAAAAAGAAAAAAATATTTGATAAGAAAAGAAAAAAAAGGATTGTGGTAGAAGTGTTTTGAGCAATATCTATTGTCATACCTAGAATTTGTGAAGTCTGTATCATTTAAACTCTTGATTTCTCTAAATTTCCTTTTCCAATACTCACTTTGATATTTCATATTTCTAAGTGTTGTGTTGATTCTGCAAATTGTGATTACTTTGATTATGAATTGCTTAATTCTTTAAAGCACCTCAAGAGGAATCTAAGAGTAGAAAAAGGCAAGAGTGAAATACATCAATTTAAAAGCCAAATTTGAGTGAAACACGAGTGTAGAGTGACATCATTGAGGGAAACACATGAGGAATTTGTGAGAAAAATTATTTCTCTAACATCTTTCTTGTAGATACAATGTCAAATGCAGAAGAAACATCCGGTGGTAATCCAATGAATCTAGATAACCACCTCAAGGCAATGTAGCAACATTTTGCATGTATGGATGTTGTTTTTGGAGAAATAAGGGATAGGATGGATAGGTAAGATGAAATAATTGCAAACCTACAAAAAGTTAGACCAAATCCTAGAAGGCACAATAGGCGATGGGATACTTCTATGGATGAATTTGAATATGAGAATGATGAGGTTAGTGGTGCTAGTAAGGAAGATTTTGAATCTGAATATGAAGTAGGAAGAAATAGTCATGAGGAGATAGGAGGTATGAGAGAGGATATGATAGAAATATTCCTAGGGAAAGAAATAGAGTGGATGGGAACTTAGGGAGCATCAAAATGAAAATACCACATTTCCAATGTAGGAGTGATCATTAAGCATATTTAGAGTGGGAGAAGAAGATAGAAATGATTTTTGAGTCCATAATTATTTTGAGGCTAAAAAGGTAAAGTTGGCAGCAATAGAATTCACTGATTATGCCATTGTTTGGTGGGATAAATTGGGCATTAAGAGGAGGAATAATGGTGAGAGGTCCATAGCAACATAGAGAAAAATGAAAACTCTAATAAGAAGGAGATTTATTCCTAACCATTACTACAGGGAGCTTTATCAAAAGTTGCAGACCCTTACACAAGGCTCTATGAGTGTGGAGGAATATTATAAAGAGATGGAGTTAGCTTTGATAAGAGCTAATGTGCAAGAAGACAAAGAGGCTATATTGGCTCATTTTCTGAATGGGCTTCACAATGAAATTGTTGACACAGTGAAATTGCAACATTATGTGGAGATAGAGGACATGGTGCATATGTCATTTAAGGTGGAGAAGCAACTCAAGCGTAAAGGTGCTTCAAAATTCCATTCTGGATCAAGTTCTTTACAAAAACAAATTTGGAAGAAAGGAGAAAGAGATTTCCAAAAGGAGACAACTAAAAGCAAAGAATAAGCTACATCAAATAGCAAAGGTAAATCTAATTCTCAAACTTCTAGAAATAGAGATATAAAGTGTTTCAAGTATTTGGTTACAGATCATATAGCTTTTTAATTCCCCAACAAGAGAGTAATGATTCTTAAAAATAGTGAAGTTGTGACTGAAAGTGAAAGTGATCATGATTCCATTGAAGATGCTAGTGATGATGGGGTTGAATATGCCATGGAAGGAGGATGCCTTGTGGTTAGAAGAGCTTTGAATTGCCAAGTAAAGGAAGATGAGATGAATGAGCAAAGGGAAAACATTTTCCATACTCCTTGACTCATTAATAACAAGGTTTGTAGTTTGATCATTGATGGTGGGACTGTAACAAATGTTGCAAGCACTACATTGGTTGAAAAATTGAATTTGCCTACCATCAGACACCCTAGACCATACAAGCTGCAATGGTTGAATGAATATGGGGAAATTAAAGTTGCTAAGCAAGTTCTTGTTTCTTTTTCAATAGGAAAATATTGTGATGAAATATTGTGTGATGTTGTTCCTATGCATGCAGCACATATACTTATAGGAAGACAATGGGAGTTTGATAGAAAAGTCAAGTGGGATGGGTTTACAAATAGATATTCTTTTGTAATGAATAGCTGACCTGTGACTCTTGTTCCATTGACTCTAAAACAAGTGTATGAGGATCAACTCAAGATGAAAAGAGAGAAAAATGAGAGAGTGAAAAAGAGAGAAAAGTTGAAAGTTAAAAAAAAAAGAAATCCAGATAAAGGAAATGAGTGAAAAGAGAAAAAAAAGAAGAAAATGAGTTTTATGCAAAAGAAAGTGAAGTGAGAAGTACTTTTTTGGCTAAAACACACTTGCTACTCCTTGTTTACAAGGAATCCTTTTTGAACACTAATGATATTAACTCTTCTTTTCCTAGTATTGTTGGTTCTTTGTTGCAGGAATTTGATGATGTATTCCTTGAAGAAACTCCACCAGGTTTACCACCTATTAGAGGAATTGAACACCATTCCTGGAGCAACAATTCCTAATAGGCCAGCATATAGAAGCAATCCTGAAGAAACAAAAGAGCTTCAAAAGCAAGTGGGAGAACTCATGGCAAAAGGGTATGTTAGAGAAAGTTTAAGCCTTTGTGCAGTTCCAGTACTTTGAGTTCCAAAGAAAGATGGAACTTAGAGGATTGCATTGATTGTAGAGCCGTCAACAATATCACTGTAAGGTATCACCATTCCATTCTTAGATTAGATTATATGCTTGATGAATTGCATGGTTATATTGTCTTTTTCTAAGATTGATTTGAAATCTAGGCACCATCAAATTAGAATGAGAGAAGGGGATGAGTGGAAAACTGCTTTCAAGACCAAACATAGATTGTATGAATGGTTAGTTATGCCCTTTGTGTTAACTAATGCACCAAGCACTTTCATGAGATTAATGAACCATGTTTTGCGTGCTTTTATTAGGAAATTTGTTGTGGTTTATTTTGATGATATTCTGATTTATAGTAAGAATTTGGATGAGCATTTGAATCATTTGCATTGTGTGCTTGATGTTTTGAGGAAAGAAAAACTGTTTGAAAATCTAAAAAAGTGTGATTTTTGCATGGATAAACTTGTTTTTCTTGATTTTGTGGTGAGCGCTAAAGGAATAGAAGTTGATAAGGAAAAGATACGAGCTATAAAAGAATGGCCAACACCTAAAGCAAAACTGAGGTGAGAAGTTTTCATGGTTTGGCTAATTTTTATATGCGATTTGTAACCCCCTGCCTTGAAAACCGTAATTATGATTCGAAAATGCGTAATTAGAATGGATTAGAGACCGACAGATAATTAAAATTCATTTCCAATCCCTTCCTTCTGGTAGGGTTTTCACAAATTCTTTCAAAATTTCTGCCTTATCCTGGTCTCAAATTCAATATTTCGAATATAATTGCCTATGCAGTTAAATCACAATTATATATATCAAAGTGTAAAACAAAAATCATGACAACCCCTGAGTTTTATATATATACTAAGGGTTCATACATTCCCATTTAGAGGATTACACAACTGTATCCAAAATAATATTTACATCCCAACAATATACAGTAATCACAAGCCAAAAATCCGATAACCAACGACCCAAATTATATTCCTACAGGAGTCCTAGTTGCCCTTGGTCGTCTCCTTCCCTTTGGAGCCACTTGCCCTATTTGAAGGTTAGTCAAAGGAAAAAATGAGATTCAAAAGAATCCCAGTAGTAACAAATCATTTATTCCACACATAAACACATAGCATGCAAGTAAATTATCAAATAGTACAACAACACATAAAACACAGCATATCAGCTGTCACATATACGTGTTGCCTCACTGGAATACACATAACATGTCACCCCCTATTTTATTTTAACCTTTTTTTAGAATATTCTTGAAAAATGATATGCGATTCGGTGGGCAATACAGGAATAGCGTAAATGTACTGATATTATGTGCCTGATTACTAAAATTCCCCATAGGGGTTCATACCTGATAATTTTAAGTAATGTAACCGCATAGGGCTACTAGGGTGTTTAAACTCATCCCAGTAAAATGGAGACTTCTTCTCGTCTTCACTCCTCCACTGCAACCCTCTCTCATGCAGTTCTCTTCTCTGATTTCTGTGTATCTTCTGTATTCACCTGTCTAAATTATTGGTGGGGGAGGGTAAGATTCAAGAGAATTTTAGTAAGAAAATAGTATCAATATGCATGCAACATAAGTGTTTAATGCATAACATGCTTGAATTACATAAACTCATGCTCACACAATGACATATCTGCGTACTCAATGTTTCAAACAACATACTTATGGCCATAGCATAAATAGAAACAGGGCTTCAATCATTCATATATGTTTCATATAATCAAGCAAAGTAATAACATGCATGAATACACCAGCACAAATATCAAATACATGCAGGAGAGGTAAGTTCCCTACCTTAACCCTTTTCTGTCTCAAAACGTGTGGCTCGTAAAACATGTCACAGCTCAGCTCTCCATTCAATCCTACAAATCCAAATGTACTATTTAGATACTTCTATAGCATTTTTGGGGGGGGGGTTATGAGTCTATATTGAAAAATTACTAAAATGCCCCAGGAAACTAGCCGGCCCAGCTGTACCCCGTCAAACTGTACTTTTTTTGAAATTCTAACATGGGTTTCCTGACATATTTCTGCCCAAGGAATCCATTTCTAAACTCCAAATTATCAAATTCATTACAAAAGATGAAATTGCCCTTGGCAGCCCCCCAAATGAAAGGTATTTAAGTCCTCTTTATTAGAAAAATATGGACCATAACTAGAAATCACCACAAAAATACAGAATTCAAGAAATGTCCACACTATTCCATAATTGATCCCGGATTTAACATCAAACTTTGGGCAGTCATAACTCCTAGCTCACAAATCGAAATGACATGAAATATTTGTCCATTTTGAAGCTTGAAGGTGAACTTTAAGCTTGGAAAGTTTCATAATTTTCCAAAACCATTTGCTATTTTAAAACGTCCATGCAAGATCACTGCCAGAACAGAGTTTCTTACTAACCAAAACTTGTCACTTTTAAAACTAAGTTCCCAATGGTTAAAAATTCACATTTAACACTTCTCCCACACAATTTTCCACAAGGAACACAATAGCAACCTCAAAACCATCAAATTCTCATTCCATTATCATGTTCTGTTTTTGGCATATATTCAACAAAATCCCAAAATTGCCAAACTTGACATTTAAGCTTCAATCAAATTCTATCTATCCAAAAGACATCACAATATACCATTTCCATGAGCACAATATGCCAAACTTACAAAGACCCTAATCTTCAAAAGTAGAGCAGAAAATTCCAGAAAAATCAATGCTCAACCAACAACCACAATATATATATATCAAAAGGGAGCTAACACTCACCTCTTTCACTTTGCCAAAGAGATATCTTGATTCACCAATTCTCAAAATTTTGTGTGGCATAAACCAACACCAATGGGCACCCTATAAACATCAAAATGAAGCTCTCACTCCAAGGATCAACATTAGAGAAAGGAGTTTGAGTAATAGAGATCATTTGCCTTACCTTTTCAAAGCTTTTCTTTCTTTCTTTGGGACAACAATGGCGCCGGATTAAGAGAAGAGAAGAGAGAGATGGTGAGAGGTTGAGGATGATGACAAGAAATCATTATACTCCCTCCTAGCTTCTGTGTCTACGAAAAGAAAGGGAGAGGAAAGAGAAAAATATATTTTTCAAATGCATTTGACTTTTCCACTAGTTCCTTCACATGTGAGCTTGACACTTGTCATTTTCCTATTGGCTCTCACACAATAAATCACCCAATTAGTTTCTCTAATCCTTCCATTAGCCATTTAATCTCACTTCTCATTTTTCCCTTAGTTAGTAATTAATTTTCCATTAATCACCAACTTAAAGCCAATAGTTCCATTCCTTTAATTTCTCCTTTAATTATGACACATTAATTAAAATAGCTACATAACTCAATAATTCCAACTTTAATTCACTAATTACCCTCAATAATTATCATTAGCCCTTAATCAAAATTTTGAGGCATTATAGAGGTCATTTGGTCATTCCCTGCCTTAACCTTCTTCATATTTCTGTCATCTCCGGGGTACAGCTACCGTTGGGGTATGAAATTACTTTCAAAAGGTGGAAGTTGTAACATGATTGTGTTGGCAATGAATAGAGAGTAGAACCTAGAGAGAAGGAGGAGCTTCTCTCTCTAAGCCACCATGCCTCCGTATATATCTGGTTAAAAGAACTTTCCTTCTTGCAAGGCAATATTTATCGTCGCATATGACTTTAAGGAGCAAGATTAAAAGTTATCCTCCTCATCTCTATGAAGATGAAGAAGTGCATTCTTAAACCGTTAGATAAATAATTAACTTAGCTAATTTCATTAATTTCTGCAAATAAGTCATTTAACTCCTATATGAAGGTATAATTCAGCAAGAAATGCAGCAAATCAATGAACCTTAGCTATTGCCTATTTTCGTTCCATTTTGTACATAAAATCCTAAACTTCGACAATATATGGTAAAGAGAGCAAAAGAGAGCATATGATCTTACTGCAGGGAAATTCCATTAGCTTTTACTACTTTTCTTTGCACACAAATTCCTTTTGAATAGGTGCAACATCGTACAATACCCATTTTCTCTTAGCCTCGTATCTCACAACCTTGCTTATACCTCTCTACAATGCTATTTTCTAGGCACAGCTTTTTCACACTGCACTTCTCACTTACCAGACATTTCACTCTCAACTGATTCTGTAATTGTACAAGAAAAAAAGAAAGAAAGAGAATTCAAATTTTCTATTCACATATCGCGAAACGAAGTTTCACCAGTGTAGTGAAACCGTGCATCACCATGACTTTTGCCATCATCAACAAAGAAGCCCTGCAAATAAAATAATAAAAAAGACTCAGGAAAAAACCAAAGAAAGAAATTCATGTGAGTAGTATACCAAATAGTCAAGGGAAGAAGGCACGTGAGCTCAAGAAAATACTATCAAGCAATTGCTCCCGTGAGCTGCTTCAACAGCGTTATATGACCAGAAATTCCTTACAAGAACAATATAAGGACAGATAGATTATCTCATTATTATAAGAGGAAAAAAAATATAATAATAATGAAATATTTCTCGTTAATATTTCAAAATCGACTGAAACTGTTTGCCTTTGTATACCTAAAGATTTTAAAAGTAACAATTTGTCAAGACCAAAGGTATGAAAGCCTCCAATTTCAAAGATACGCTGCAGAATGTATGAAGAAATAGAGCAAAGCAAAATGATACTAAAAAAACAAATAACAAAACAAAGTATGGCAAGTCATGTGTGGTATATCGAAGTTTAAAAAGGTTCCAAGATCCCTTCTTTGATGTTCCATTCTGTCAGTTGAGCCTTGGATGCTTAACCTACATTGCTTACTCCATCTTTTTATCAGTTCAAACAAATTCCAGAATTCCTATCTCAACTGACACTTGTGCTAAATTTAAGGGCCAAAAACGTTAAATTAACTGAATTCAATCCTCATACTAAATCTTCTTCATACTTAACTCTCAAATTCCTGAGAATCTACTTGGACAAATGTTTAAGAGCAACTCCCTCCCTTTTTAAATACAAGCAGATTTTAACATACTCACACAGTTTAAGAAAGTTAACTCATCTCAATAATTATATCTCAAATCAGAAATTTAGGATTAAAATACCCATGTAATTGATTGCTTAACTTTTCTCATGACTTAATCATATGCTCATTTAGTAAAGAGTGATTAATGAAGGGCAACCTTGAAAAGATTTCTGAGAGGCATCTCAAATTTTGTTGCTTTTGCTTTGGAAAAAAAAAAAAAAGAAAAACAAGAAAACAAATTCAACATTTGCTCATATTAAAAAACGAAGGAGTACATGTATAAGGGACAATGCACAAATTCTACAATCACATTACATGAGAAGCAAAATATATATATATATATTGCTTCAGGACAAAGGAATATTCCGACGTGTATACCAATGAAAAAAAGGAAAAGAAAAGAAAAGAAAAGAAGCAAATCTACACCAAGCCTAATGAATTATGTATATATCCATCTCAATTCTCCTATTAGGTTTAGGGATCATCACTTCATGCTCATCTTTTTGGATAAGCAAGAAAGGGTTTCCTAAGTAACCTAATCAATCTCTTCACGTTTCTTTTGGCATTGTCTCTATTCCTGACCTTGGACATATGCTCAGAATTATAAAACAGAAGAGTATTGAGGGGCCCACATTCCAGAAAAATCCAGAAAAGGTTTTCTAAATAACGTGATCAATCCAATTTGGAGGCGAAGTGAGCATGAAAATGGTCAATTAGGTCACATCACAGTTACCAACTACGGCAATGAATAATAGCTTGGTTTGTTCTGTTTTGTTCATCAAGAGAATATTTAGTGTATTGTTCTGCTTTACAAATGGTTCTCGCAGAATCCAAAGTGCACCAAACTGGTTCTCGTCTTATTCAAGAATGTCGCGTTAAATGGGTTACTAATATTTTTCTGGTAGTATCAAATTATATTGGAGCATATTATTATCATATCCAAGAAGCTAAATATGTTTGGGAAAATCCCTGAAAAATACCTCCGAAATAGGGAAATCCCTATTCAGTACTCTGAAATCCAAAATTCTTGATCAGTATCATGTCAGTACGGATGAACAGTGCGGGGGGCGCCCAAAGACGATTTTGCCCTTCAGCCCTTATTCTTGCCACTTCAGCATAACAACACGCGGCTCTTAATTAACAACTCCGGATTCTTGATTAACGACTCCAGTTTCATCTTTTTACTTTCACAATAACAACACCGATTGTGTTATTAACAACACTATATTCTATATTAACAACTCCCATTTTTTGTTTCACAACTTCGTAATTTAAGTTTCAGGGCCAATAACAACACATCTTTATTTATTAACAACACCGTATTTTACATTAACAACACTATATTTTTGAGATGCGAATATGTGGAAGAATAAAGCGAAATTGTTAATCAAGAACTCGGAGTTGTTAATTAAGAGCAGCGTGTTGTTATTCTGAAGTGGCGAAAATAAGGATTGATGGGCAAAATCATCTTTTGGCACCCCCGCACTGTTCATCCGTATTGACATTGTACCGATATGGAATTTTGGATTTCAGAGTACTGAATAGATATTTCCCTATTTTGGAGGTATTTTTCAGGGATTTTCCCAATAAACTTTCCCATGTTGTTTCTTAAATACTACTTACAATCCTTAATATAAGAATTAGTTAGGAATTTGATTTGATCTTAAATGTAAAACCTAAGTCTACTTTTTCTCTTAAATTTATAACTTTTTTTCAAATATCCACATTGATTACACATATTCAAGATTTCTATCTAAGAATAATCGTGATAAAAAAATGATATTTTAAGAAAATTAACCTATATTTATGACAAACAATTCACCTAACTAACTTTTTTTAATCTAACTAAATTAGTCAAATAACTCTTATATTAAAAATAGTTGATAGTATATGCAAAGCCAATAATAGTAGATGATAACAATTACATACCTCATGTTATTTAAAAGATGAATAAAAAAGTGTATAAAATACATACATACATACATACATACATATATATAATTTAAACTTTTTTGGGTAACCTAAATAATTTTTAATCAATATTTATGTTTAAAGCGGGCTATTTTTGTCCAATAAGAAAAACACATTGCATTTTACTCAAGAATACTATAATTTTCTCAAAATATTTTAACAATTTTGATATTTAGATAAATTTCTATTTTCCAACCTAAAAATGTGTCTCTGATTTTATGAGTGGCGAAAAAAGATTAAATTCTTTTTCTATTTTGCCCGACAGAAAAGATTTTTGATTCAACTCGTGAAGTTTTAAATATTCGAGAAGTTTAAATCAATTATATAATAGAATTCAGAAAAGCAAGATGCCAAACTATACACAGCACGCAATTAAAAAGTTAGATTGATAAAGAGATACATACCAATTTGTCCTGATCCTGAGAGAGGATAATTAATTAATCTCGGAAAATGACGTCATCCGCGATATCCATCAACGGGGCAAGACTCTCCGGTGAGAACTTTCTCGCAAACATGTAATCATACCCTGAGTAATTTGACTGCCTCAATTCGAAAACCAGCTCCGGCGATACCTCCGGTGCAGTGTACAGGCGCGGGTGGCCGTCCCAGCATCCCGTCCAGTTCACCCTAGTGAGAGTGAATCCCGTACAGCCATTCAGATCCTTCATGGATAAAAACGTCGGAAAGTAGTGCTCCTCCGGGTAGCACGGCTCCTCAGTCACACACGGCAACCTGAACTTCTTCCATAACCTCCTCTCCCTCACCACAGACACCGCGTGCATCCGGGTCAGCACAAAGAATTGTGACCCGACCCGGAACTCATCAAACGTCACTTCCGGTAACATCGCGTGCTCCCCACGAGCCACGTATCGGTCGTACAGATTGGGCTCATCGGCAAGTATCTCGATAAAGCTCTTGTGGCTAGGCTGGGAAAACGCAAAACTCGTGAGAATCGTCAGTTCGTTGCCGAAAAGTGAACGATACATGAAACGAAAGGAGTGGAGTGGGATGCAATGCTGGGACACGAGAGCGAAGTACTGGTTCATCGGGTCATCGATAAGCGCGTTGGCCAGGAGGCGGCGCGCGGCGGCGATCAAGGACGGTGACGAGCGAAAAGTTTTCTTCGACGGGATGAATCGGTCGAGGAAAACGCCGCTGGGAGGAATTATGTAAACGGAAGGGTCTGAGTGGATGTAGATATTAAATAGATCTCGATTTCCATGGAAGAATTTTTCCCAGAGGGGCGCAAAGGAGAGATTGGAGTTGGTGAGGAAGAGGAAAGCGATTTTAGGTTTAGGATTTGTGGTTCCTAGGCGGGAGGTAGTGGAAACGGCACGGGCGGCGCGTGATGCTCTGGTTAAGAGAGCAAGATCGTCGAGGTCATCGGAAATGGCGAAAGTGAAGTGGGCCGGAGGAAGGATTTGTGGAGCGAAGAAGAAGATAAATGGGAGACTGAAGAAGAGAGTGATGGTAACAAGCAAAGGAGGAGACAACATTGGAAGAAGAGGCTGATGAATTTGAAGGGGAAATCTTGAGGGAAACGGAAAGGGAAATAGAAATTGGAGAATTTTTTTTTTTTTTAATCAGAGGAATTTATATGGGAATTTGGGTGATGAATTTCGTGGGGATTATGGAACTGTTGATGAGTAAAAAGGAGACTGAAAAAAGTGAGAGTAAAGGGTGAGGAAGATGACGAGGAAGACGATGTCGAGAAAAGTGACTAAAGTTGGTCAGTCATGGGTTATTGGGCATAGTTAAATGGCCCATTGTGTTTGTGGTTTTATATTGTCTTCGGTGATAGTCTTGTGTGTGCTGTTCAGTATCTGTTCAGTATAAATGTGGATCATGTTCATATTGTAGTGTAACCCAGAATATTATAATTGTAATATCCCGATTGGTAATTAGGGCTAATGAATATGATAATCATTATAATTAGAGCGATTAAGCACTTTTGGGATTAATGTAATGTGAATCTTGTATGTATACATGTGGTGTATAAGATCAAGGGTTGTGATTCCTTGACCGTGGGTCGGAATCCTACGTTTTGTGACTTGGTGAGCTCATGGAGGGAATTGTGTGGATGATGACATGTGTCATTGGGGGAGCCATTGGATATGGCACTAGAGGACAAAACCTCACTTTTCTCTCATTTTCTCTCTCCTATTCGTCTAGTATGGGCAAGGAAAGAGGAGGAAGTGTTCACCATCATCATCATCCTACCATCCCTCATTTCTCTCTCTATTTCCGCTGGATTGAGGCAAGAAGAGGAAGAAGAAAAGCTTGATCTTGGTAAGTTGTGATTTTCCTTTGCTCCAATCCTCTTCTCTAATATTGTTCATCTCAATGAGAGCTTTATGGTGGTGGTTGTAGAATCTTGAGAAGTGGTGATTTGTGTGTGAGACGAAATTGAAAGATTGGAGAAACAAGATTCTGGATTGAGCAAAGGGAAGAGGTAGGCATTTAGAGCATTTGGATATATTGTTTATGAGTTTTGGCTAGGTTTGGTAAAATCTGGAATTTTGCCCTAAATATGCCTATTTTTGGAGATATGAAGTTCATTGTGATTTATGATTGGAAATGATGTATTATGGAGTTATTGGAGTATTGAATATGATCTGGAATGTTGGAATGAGTTTGGATGAAATTTGGATAATGTGTATCTTAGAGACCTTAGTGTTTGATTGTGGTTAAAATGGTTTTTGGGGTGTTTTTGGTATTGCCATTGTGTTCCCTTGTTAGTGCTTAGAGTGTATGAGCATTGGGAAGAGTTTGGGAACCTTTGGGGGAGAATTTGACCATCTGGTGTTTCTGGTTTTTGGCTGCGTTTCTGGTCTCTGATACACATCACTCGAGCAGAGGAAGAACGTGCTCGAGTGATGCGCAAGTTTTTCCCTTTGTGCTTCGAGTCACCTGGGTTTTCTGCGAGTGCTGCTCGAGCACATCGCTTTGTGCTCGAGTGAGCAAAGAACATGCTCGAGTGAGCATGGTCTGCCCGAGTGAGGGTGTAAGTCCAGAGTGAAGGGTGTTCTTTCGGGTCTTCACTTGCTGGTGGATGCCACGAGTGTGCTCTGACACTCGCGAGCATAGCCTTCTCACTCGAGCACTGGGGGTCATGCTCGAGTGAGGTTATGCTTCAGGTGGGAGTTGTGCTTACGGGTGGTCACTCGCGAGTAAGGTGCTCGAGTGTGCCTTCTCACTCACGGGTGTGAGGTGTGTGCTCGAGCACATATGGCTGTGCTCGAGTGATTCCGTGCTTGGAGAGCTTTGGGGTGCTCTCGGGTGCTCACTCGCAGTCTCACTCGCTATTGTGCTCGAGTGATGTCCGTACTTGTGCTCGAGTGAGAGCATCTGTGCTCGAGTGAGATGACCAAAAATCAGTGTTTTGCCTTCGTGTAAGGGGTCTTTTGGGTAGTGTTTTCCAACCCTCTAGGCATATGTTTAGGCCTATTTTAGTCACCTAAAGAGTTCTAAATGATAACCAACTTAGAGTATTAATGAAATATACACATGGAAAAGAGATTGATTGGTTGTCCCTAATTGATATAGGATTTGACATTTGTCGCCCTCGTGAGGCCACGGTGTCGGAGCCAGTCAGGAAAGATACAGGTAGTGACTCTATCTTTATACCTTATGTGATGTATGATATGTGTGCTATATCATTGTGATTAAATGGATTTTGTATGCTGCAAGTTTTGTGAAAACTTTGTGTAGAAACACCGCTAAACCAATAGTCCCTGAGTCGCTAACAACGGTTCGGGTGAAGGTCGTATGCCTTCCCGGCGGTAAAAGGGGATGAGGTTAGGGTGTCATATATGCGTTATGTGATATTGTGGTAGCACCGCTAAACCAATAGTCCCTGAGTCGCTAACAACGGTTCGGGTGAAGGTCGTATGCCTTCCCGGCGGTAAAAGGGGATGAGGTTAGGGTGTGATATTTGTGAAGGCCGACGGGCCATTGTGAAAGCCGAAAGGCTATATGTGAGCCATGTGGCTATTTGTATGCACTGCCACGCCAACAGTCCCTGAGTCGCTAACAACGGTTCGGGTAAAGGTCGTATGCCTTCCCGGCGGTAAAAGGGGATGAGGGTGGAGTGAGTTTGTGTTGCTGCTGATATGAGATGATGTGTTTGCATATTATATGATTGCATGTGGTATGAAATAGTTGTTACTACGGGGATTCTTTAGAATCTCACCCTCCCAAATGATTAATCTTTTCAGACAGGGCGAGTGGTTCGAAAGGGAAGCGGACAACCAGGAGTAGTTAGGCTTACTCCGAGATCTAAGTGGTAGTTGGTTATTATAGTTTTGGATTTGGGATTGCAAGTTGTACATTTAATGTAAATGAATGTTTTGGTGATGTAATCCCCTTGTTGGGAAACTTTGAACCTAAGTTATATATGTAAGTAACCCGGGGTTTGCCAGGATTTTGGTTTCCGCACTTTGATATTTATTATGTACTCTGATTTCTCAAGTAATTATATCCGCATGTGAATGTGAGACCAGGATTAAGTATGTTTTAGAAATGATTTTGAAATACCCCATCTTGGGATGAGGGAATTATGAATTGTTATTTCATCTTATTGGTCTCTATTTCACTTAAATTTCGTAATCCGGATGTAATTACGGTGAGGGGGTTACAATAATAATATTGAAGTTTGGTTCTGTGGTTCAACATGGTATCAAGAGCAAGGTTCTTATGGGCCAATTCCTTTCGGGTTGGATCTTGAAGTGGTGGTAAACCAAGATTGGTATTCTTGGTTTGGATCGATCTTGTTCATTTTTTTCCACCCAACACGTGATGTTGTTCTCGTTTCACTGGGCTCTGTGATTTGCGCTGTTGCACTTCACTGTCAACATCTATGATTTTGTGCCGTTGAAGCTCACTGTCGAAGCCTCCGGCAAGGATAAGTCACGGCCCTAGCACCGATCACTATGGATGCTTGGTTCGGTTCATTTATAGCAATTGATTGATTGGTCGTCGTTTTCCTCCTCATGCCTGTGTTCATCCGTCGTGCCACGAGACGGAAGTCTGCATTTCTGGTCCTTTATTTTGGCGTTTCAGAGACAGAGGAGTCGGTATATACAGAAATGAAGGTGCAAGTTTGGTTCTACTTTCGGTAACTCTGTTCCTGATTTTCTGAACCAATTTCAACATTCTCACTCTGGATCTGTTTGGTTTCATCTTTCTTTTATCTTGATTCATTGCTGCGAATGAGAATTCTTCCAAACCTACCATTGATTTTCAGCACCCATTGTACCTTCATCCTTCCGATACTCAGTCGATTTCTTTGGTCCCTCACCTGCTTAGTGGGACTGCAAATTACTCTAGTTGGAGTAGGGGCATGCGACTTGCTCTTCTTGGAAAGAACAAGATTGGCTTCATAGATGGTTCATGTAGGCAGCGATACACATTGCAACGAATCCGGTATTTCATGAAAGAACCAAACATATTGAAGTGGATTGTCACTTTGTCTGGGAGAAAATTCAAGAAAAGTTGATTAGTTTGCATCATGTGAGGTCTCATTTACAGCTTGCGGATATACTAACAAAGGCACTTGGATCTGATGCGTTTCATGGTTTATTAGGCAAGTTGGGAGTCTACAATGTGTATACTGCCAACTTAAGGGGGAGTATTGACTACAATGGGTTAGTCATGGGTTATTGGGCATAGTTAAATGGCCCATTGTGTTTGTGGTTTTATATTGTATTCGGTGATAGTCTTGTGTGTGCTGTTCAGTATCTGTTCAGTATAAATGTGGATCATGTTCATATTGCAGTGTAACCCAGAATATTATAATAATATTGAAGTTTGGTTCTGTGGTTCAACAAAAAGTTCCAGGGACTGTCGGGGTCATTTATGATATGTTCAGTGATTTTCTTTGGGGCCAAGGAACAATTTTGTCCGGTAAGATTTTAAGACGAGCATTCTTGTCTCGAGAATTTTTTTAAGACAATTTTATCTGAGAGGTCGCAAAAAGAAGGCAATTTTATATTAATTGTTATGTCAGTTAATTTTAATTATTGGTTAACTAAATATATTTAGTGTGTGTTTGTATTAGTTTTTAAAAATAGTTTTTATAATTTATGATATAAGTATGTGAGAGGAGTTTTATTTTAACTTGCGGAAAATAACTTCTAAAACCACGTGGAGGTTCTGAATTTGGTGGGTCATTTATTCAAGGAATGTGTAACAGAGAGACAATTGACTAAAACTCTTCTAGGTTTGCTCAGTATGCTTGTAAGTATTGTTCATCTTTGGCTGAAAATGTGCCTGTTCAGTGTGGTTATCAATACTGTTCATCATAGGACACAACATGGGCATGTTCAGTGTGTATGGCTTTACTGCTCATCCTCAGTCTGGAGTTGGGATCCCCTCTCTTTGGTCTCTTCGATTGTGTGTTATCTAATAGTTTGTTGAATGTTTCTCTCCTTGAGTACACTTTTGTGTCAAGGAAACTGGTTAGGAACCTCTCTTGAAAGTGTGTTCCCAGGGAAGCTGATTTGGTAGTTGAAAGGATTGTCAAAGCTTCATTGGCAAGGTCTTGCTCCTGTGTTTAGGCATTTCGACCTTCGTCCCAAATACAGGCTATGCATCGATTGGTGTGGATGATATATTGGCTTCATTTTATCATCTTTGTTGTATTGCAGTACTCTTATATTTGCTTCTGCTTTCTGTTAGCTAGGTTCTGGGGATTTATTCCTCCCATTAGTATGTTTGGTTACTGTAAGTTTAATTATGTGACATTGTATCCTTACTATGATTAATTATATCTGTCTGGTTCTTGGCAAAAAAATAAAATTGTCCAGTAAGATTTTAAGACGGGCATTCTTGTCTCGAGAATTTTTTTAAGACAATTTTATCTGAGAGGTCGCAAAAAGAAGGCAATTTTATATTAATTGTTATGTCAGTTAATTTTAATTATTGGTTAACTAAATATATTTAGTGTGTGTTTGTATTAGTTTTTGAAAATAGTTTTTACAATTTATGATATAAGTATGTGAGAAGAGTTTTATTTTAACTTGCGAAAAATAGCCTCTAAAACCATGGTTTGAGTATTTCCCAAACACTCACTTAAAGTATATATGTCAATCACGTCATTTTTATTGAGTAAATTTGTCCAACAATTCATATGTCAACTACTTCAATTTTTTTCCAAAGTTAAATTTAAAACTTTCAGGATAAATTTGTACCTTAACAAAAATGACGTGGATTATATGTGAACTGTCAGCTCAACATATTTGATCAACTAAGGTTAAAATTAACTGGGATAATTGTCTAGGCAAAACTACTCCCCCTTTTAGATTTTTAAGGTAAAATTGCCTCCCAAAAAACCTTCAAAACAAAATTATCCTTTGATAAAAACTTCTAAAATAAAATTACCCATTAACCCACTTTCTTTTTTCTGCGTATCGAAAAAAGTTCTCCAGAAGAAACTTTATTAGTGTGTTTGGTTCAGCTTATTAGGCAGAAATAAGCCCGTTTTTGGGCAATAAGCCCAAATAAAAACGTGTTGCGTTTTTGCAGTGTTTGATTCAGTTTATTTTAATTGTATCACGAGTAGAATAAGCTACTTATTAAATGCATGTTTGGGAACACCTATTTTTTTGAATATAAGTGCTTATTACGCAAGTCGAGATAAAACTCCTCTCATATACTTACCTCGTATACCGTGAATCACGATTTATAAGCAGTTATTACCCAAAACTCCTCTCACATACTTACTTAAGCTCCTCACTACATCTTTTCTATTAAGTCACTTAATACATAAGTCGAGACAAAACTCCTCTCACATACTTACTTCGTATACCGTAAATCACGATTTATAAACACTTATTATCCAAAAATAAATCGCTCATCCAAACATAAATTACATTATAAAAACTAAATTTTCTATTAAGTCATTTTTAATAAGTCAAAATCATAATAAATCATTTTTCTTACCGCTATCCCAAACACACACTAAGATTACTTGATAAATTTTTATAGGTACTCCGCAAATTTTGTATAAAATAGTGGCACTCTTTTTTCTGCGTATCAAAAAATGTTCTCCAGAAGAAACTTTATTAGTAAGACTACCTGATAAATTTTTATAGGTACTCCACAAATTTTGTATAAATTAGTGGCACTCTTTTTTTTTTTTTGGAGAAAAGTAGTGGTACTTTAATTTAGGACATTTTCACTAATAAAATTTTCAATAGAAAATTTTCTCCAATTTCCATATTCTTAAAAAATTCCATCAAAATAGATTCCCACATTATTGGTGTGCGGTAACTCAAACAAATTTTTTTTATTTGATCAAAGGTTTCTCTTGAGGCTTAGAGAACAAAGGGGTTTCAGCTCTCTTAATAAATGTGTTTCCTAGAATTTGAAATTATATTTTCTCTTTTTACAGGGGTAAGACCCCTTATCACCTCAACTAATAACTTGTTGGAACAAATTTATTTCTAATAGGAGGATAACTATGTATGCCTAGCAAAGAAAACCTGAACGTTTAGCTCCCGCATTAAAAAAAAAAGGCTTCTCTTTGTTTGTTTATAAGGCATTTTTAATATATCTTAGTGTAACTAAAAAACATTAAACCTTATCAATTCTATCTTAAAATTTAATGTTCCCTCTAGTCATTAATAATATTTTCAATGCTATCATTTCTTCCACATCTAAGCTAGCACTTCTAATAAGCTATCTTGGGAAACTTTAGCTTCCACAACCCCTAATATCAGTAGTCCATGCTTGCATTTCTTCCACATTTATGCAGATCCTTTAAGAAGGCAACAAAGCATCGGAGTTTAACTTGTCTCACGGGCTTAGACAAGGAGATCCAATGTCACCCTATTTGTTTGTAATATGCATAGAGAAGCACACCTTATTTAGTTTGAGATTGGTGCTAGTCACTGGAAGCCAATAAACTTGAGTGAGAATGCCCCCATCTCTTATTTATTTTTTGCTGATGATTTGATAATTTTTGTAGAAGCTAGCATGGAGCAGGTAGAGGTTATCAATCGATGTTTAAATAATTTTTGCAATGCATCTAGAAAAAGGTCAACAACAGCAAAACTAGGGTGTTCTTCTCGAGAAACATCAACCATAATAGAGCTACTCAGCTAAGTGAGGCCTTGGGTTTTACGCATACATCTGATCTGGGTAGATACCTAGGCGTTCCTCTTCACCATCACCGAGTAACAAAGGATACATACTGATTCATCATTGACAAACTACACAGATGCTTAAGTTCATGACAAATATCCAATATCTCACTTGCAGGTTCGGACACCTTAGCAAAATTAGTTATTTCCACCATGCCCACTTATGTTATGCAAACGTGAACCTTGTTGTTCCTATATGTGATGCCATATAAAAGAAAGCAAAGGACTTTTTATGGGGCTCTTTTGATGAAAAGCAAAGGATGCATTTGGTTGCTTGGGATATGGTGTGCCAAGTGAAACTAAAAGGCGTGCTTGGCATGAGACATATGAAGCAACAAAACAAAGCCTTTATGATGAAACTCCGATGGGGTTTGGTAAGCAATAGAAACTCCATATGGGTGAAAGTGGTACAAGAAAAATATGGATGCAGTGAGGACTTACTCCCGCTATTAAATACTTGAAAACCAGGGTTAAATACTTCGAGTGGAATCAAGCAAAATTAGAGAGCAAGGTTGCATAAGGTATTCAGTGTATTAGAGACACGACTAGTGCTAAATGGGCAAGATAGAAGTGGGATAAAAGCAGTACCTTTACAATGAAGTCTGCTTATCGCTCTTTAAATAATAATCAGGCATTTTCAATTTTCAATGGAGCAAATATATGGAAAACCAAAATCCCACAGAAGTGTCAAACATTTTCTTGGCCCATGATGCATGACCATTTGACAACGAATCAAACTAAATGGAGGCGGCATCTCCACTAAACTGGATGTTGGACTTTGGGTCCAAGTCCGCCCTTGATGGGCTGGACTATTTAATTAGGAAATAAGTAGCCTAATCAAATAAGAATAAAATCAGCATAAAATGCAGATTTGGGAATATTTCAGCAATAATTATGGATTTGTTAAAAGAGGAACAAATCACCATAATTATGGAATTAATTGAGAGACAATTAATTGCTGTCTTGGAGGGCAAGAAGGAGTGCATATGTTTCCTAATTAGTGGCCTCCATAAACCACTATAAATAGGGTGTGCCTCCTCAATTGCAACTCACCCTGCCATTGAGTTTTCTGTCAATTCTCTTCTCTCCTACCATCTTTCTGGTTCTGGTGATCTGCTGTGCAAATCACAATTAGGCTCTAGTAGTCTAATAATTGTGTGGGCACAAGTATGGAGTATTGGAGCTTTGACTCGGATTCGAACATGGATTCCTCCAGGTACGCCTAATCTCCTTTTTAGTTAATATTTTTCCTACATTGGCATCAAAGCCTGTTGATCCTGTGGCTGTATGATTTATTCTTTGTGAATAATAATCTGATATAATTTGTTTATATCCCCATATAATTCCGCTGTGCTGTTAATACGCATATTTCTTCTCTTTCTCATTCACGCAATATACATGACAGTATGTAAAAATATGAGTTTGTGAATATGGAATGCCTACATATTAATTTGCTCATGCACGAATCTCCTTTTGGGTATCTGGGCTTAAGTTTTTTTTCCCCAAAACGTGAACATGTATATGTATATATTGCTTCTACGTTTTTTTTAAAGCTTCAGACATGATATATATTTTGCTGGGTGTTATGAATATATGTTGAATGCATGCTAGTCGAAGATTCTCTGCTTCTCTGACTATTATATATATGCGCATGACTATATATATACATATTCGTTCTCTTCTCTTCTCCTCATCTCTTCGATCTTATTAAAGGAGATCTTTTGGAACCTATGTGGATTCAAAAATGAAAAGCCTTAACTCCTCAAAGGTTAGAAGAGCCTTCGAAACCTAGAGGACACACATCCACGTCGGTTTACATCGCGCCGACAATGTCGAGAAAAATTAGGTGTTTGAAACTAGATGTTTTTGCCCAAAGTAAGGACATGGATGTGTAGATCTCGAAGAGACGATTCCAACGATGCTTAGAATGCGTCAAACGAAGTTCGGATAAGGGAGAAATAAAGGAAAGAAGTTTGCGGGTCGTTAGTCGCCACCGCAACTTTACTCATGATTTGATCAATGAAACAGAGGTTTTAAGATCAAATAAATGCCATGGATTTGTAGTTCGCTGAACTACGATTCCAATGACACCAAGAACATGAAAAACGGAGCTAAAACGAGGGAGATATGGCCTCCCAAAGTTTGCGGGTCGCGATGACCCGTCGGAGCTCCAACCGGGTCGGGTTGACCTGGCTGGAGATTGAAGACGATGATGTGGCAGTCAACGCCATGTCATCGGTCAACAATGACACGTGGCGCCAATGAGCAGTCGCCACGTCAGCGCCAAACGCTATGTCAGCATCGGTCAACAAGGCCACGTCATCCGTTGACCAGCCACGATGACCGAGACACGTCAGTGCCACGTCAATGACACGTCAGCGGAGACGGGTCACGGTTGACCAGTTAACGTTGACTAGTCAACGGTCAACAGTCATTCGTTGACTGTTGACAAAAAAAAAAGGCATATGGCACGTGGGCCCCACTTGGGTCTCCTTTTGACATGTGGCAAGTACCGTTGAAGAGAGGACGGCACGTGGATTATTGGGAGCCTGCCTGTGTTGCCGTCGGACGGCCGCAAGGCGGCGCGTGTACGTCACGTGCCACCGCCGAGAGTGGCCAACACTGGAATTTTCCAATCTTTCAGGATTTTTCCATCCAGACACCTTCTAGGGATGCATGAGAGCGCATGGGACCTCTGATCGAGACGCGGTTTGTTCCTAAAAATCCCTAAATTCGAGAGCTTCAATTTGCATATATTTGAAGCAAGTTTGGATATGATTTGAGTCAAAAAGGTGCTTATGTTCACTTAAAGGGTCCCAAAAACATTGGAATTGAATTAATGTTGGTTCTATTATTTTTGGGGATAGGTTGGCTTATTTTTTTAAGAGTTTTTTCAGTTGCAACATAAGGTTAAATACTGAAAGATTCTTTAAAAGTAAGGGATTATTCAAATGAGTTTTTGAATGTAAAATCCTATCTAACCTTAACTCAAACTCTTAAAGATAAAACCTGAAAATTGCAGCAACTTGAAATTGTTCAATAATTATTGAATAATAACAAGTCTTCCTATGCTTTTAACCACATTGATTCAATTGAGATTGAATCAATAAGTTAACCTTTTATCACATATATTGTGACAAAGGACAAGACAGATAGAGATGTGAGAATCATCTCATCAAGTGGGAGGTATGCTGCAACTACATCCAAATGAGTGGATGTAAACATGGCAAAGAGGAGCTGGACATTGTAGCTAAAAGCTATATGAGTTAATATGATCAGAAAGGCCTATGAGAAGGAGACTCTGTTAAAAGACAACAATATGAGGCTTAAACTTTTGAATGTTCTTGTTTTTCATTGAATTTAAGATTAAATTCTCTGTTAGTTTATAGAATTGAATTCAGTATATTCTCTTCTTGTTTTCTTGAACATTCATGCTAGTTAGATGATATTGTGTTATTATCTGGTTAATATAACTGCTCTTTGATTGAGTGGGAGTTTTCTGGAATGCGTCTAGAAATCCAAAGGGGAAAGTGTTCAATGAAGACTGTGATTAAAAGGGTGATGAGCTAACTAGTATGATTGGGATGGGAGTCAACATAGTTGTCTCCTGAACATGAAACTAGTGAACTTATTATCTAATTATCCTTTGTCTTATTTGAACAAATAAGATTTGTATACCATAATCGTCTGAGTGACCAATTATGACCAAGTCTATTTGACTGAGCTTATGAAGACAAGCTCAATAGAGATATCTGTGGAGTTAAAAACTCTCAAATCTCTTTCATTCAAGAAGAATGAGATGTCAAGGACATCCTACTAACTAGTCTTCAGCATTTAAAGGTTGAAGCAATCGAAGGATACAAAAGGTTTATGCTATCAAGTATAGAAAGAACGACATTGCTTAAACTTATGTTGGTATGAGCAATGTAACCTCATCCAAGCCGTGTGGATAGTGTTGGAAGATAGTGAAATAAGTGATTTACTTCCATAAAGTTAAAACTAAGTTAAGTTTTAACATAGTGTTCTAAGTCCTAACATGTTGTTTAGGCAATACTTGAGGCAGATGTCAAACTAAGAAGTTGAGACAAACTAAATGCCAAGTTCTTTCTAACAAACAACAAGTGTATGTTGTGATAAGACATCTCCTAGTGAGTGGGAGGAAGCTATGTCTCTCAATGAGTGGGAGTGAGCCATGTCTTCTAGTGAGTGGGCGTATACGAAAGTAAAGATTGCCTTTGATATGCATATTGTAACCTTCAGCAATGTGATTCACCACATTGAACTTGAATGTAAAAGACTGAAGGATTCAAGATCCATCAGTCAGACAAACTTAGCTAAAGAGTGGGAGGATTCATCATCCATGCCTAAGGGTAAGAAACCTATGAGGTAAACTTGATCTAGAAGAGGTCAATGGTTTCTGCAAAGATAAAATGCTACATTGATAAACCTTTAAGGGTTGTAAAAGTAGCAATCCACATGAGTTGTGGATGTTTCACTGAAGCATATGGCTTCATGTCAAATGCAAAGCAATAAAGAGATAGAATCAAGGGATTGGAACTTGCACGTTAACTCTGCATAGATAAACCACCTTGATTCACTCCATGCAATTGCAACTGACAGAATCACATCTTTACTCTTTAGTTAAGGATCGATAGGACTATGATTCTCAAATCCTTTGTTGGATTTTGATGTTTCTTTTCTAGGAATAAAATATTCCATTTCTTGCCACATGTACACCTTGATCAAAGGGAATGATCAAACTAGCAAAAGAGTATTTGCTAAACAAAGTGTGCTAAAGGGTTAATACCCTTATGAATAAGTTGAAAACTTATTCTACCTGGCAAGAAAGACAAAGAAACATTTTTTGAGAAAATCTACTGCAATTGGCAAATTATAACGTTAGTAAACCAATGAACGTGAGGGCAAAACACAAAGAGCTCGGTGTTTCGTTAACGTTGTGGACGTTTACTCGAAATACAGTAATGTTTGCTTGATTTTTGGTAAGTGTGAAGCTGTTACATAATGGCTGAACTAGTCAGGAATCAGTTAAACTAAAGGGATAAGACCCTTTTTGAACTAACAAGGGTTAAAGACACCCATGTGATTAGTTTAAGCTGCTTTGTGTTCAAGAAAGGCATTGTTAGGCAACTATCAATACCTAGAACCCTTCAACATAATAGAGTTGTTGAAATTGAGAGATAGACTTCTCCTTGTTTTGGTTATGAACATAATGGCATCAATGAGGCTACCAGCCATATGTTGGTAGGTAGACTCACAGCTATTATATTCACACTTAACCAAATGCCCTCTATGTCAGTCACGACCTTACCTTATGAATCGTGGATGGGTCTTAGACCAAGGCCGAGCTCGTTAAGACTATAATGGTCATCAACTTTATATTCATAATTCTTCCTATGAGTAAGGAAGATTGGGGTCAAGGTATACAAAGTATCTCTTTGTGAGATGACATGAGAATTTGACATAACACGTCTTCATTAGTGAAAATGATAGCGGTTCAGTGACTGAGAGAAAACCGTGGGACACAACATTCATAAAACCCAGATTTCCTAGCAGGAAATGAGCATTAATCACAATAAATCTCTTTAAGAGGTTCACAAGTGATAAGGAATAACTAAGTGTTCCTAAGTTCACTTATCCAAGTGGGAGAATTGAGACCATTTTCACAATGAAAGAGGTAAGAGGTAAGTTACGAGAGAATTACCTCACTCATACATAGGAAAAGAATCCTATGAAATCCACCTCAGAGCAAATTGTCATCTAGCGAATGACTATAAGGGATAGATTCCCTAATGGATTGAATGCTCTTTTCATCATTTAGAATGTGATGATAAGTACCTATAAGTGTCTGAAAGACACTAGAAGGTCCTGCTAAGATGAATTGCAAAGTGTCATGCAGGAGGATTTGGATTCCTTTTAAGCTAAATACGTGTTTGGGTAATTTGTCATCTAACCAAGAGGTGATTGGGAACAAGTAGATTCTCAAATCTGTTGGGGGCATGTAGAACCTAAAACACTTAGTGGCTAAGGGGTAACACAATGGAAGGTTGTTCATTATGCGTTTTAACTCTGAACTTTGGCTATGACAACAAGCTTAGTCTTGAAATTGCATCAAGATGATGTAAAGACCACCTTCCAATTTGGGATTTTGGAAATTGGATGATGAAGTCTATATGAAGCAGCTTAAGGGCTTCATAGAAACAATCACCCAAATAGTAGTATTTGAGGTTTTTCACAAGGTGAAAGCCTCACCAACTTCGAAACAATCGAAGAACACTACATCAGTCCCAAATGGTCTAATAATGATTCTTTGTGAAGTCATCCTTTGTCAAATGACATATGAAACAAGTGTCAAGAGAGTCAAAGGAATAAAGGATCAGAGAATCCTTAAATTCTGAGTTGAGAAAGTCATGGGTTGAACAAATATCTTGAATGACAAGATAAACGGAGATTGCACAAGAAAGATACAATCTTTTCCACCAAAGACATGTACAAGTGTAATCTTTAGACATCTTGGGATGTCAAACTACAAACCCATAGACACCCCTGAAGTCAAGGGCATAAACCTAAAGAGGATTACATGTCCTATGAGGAATCCAACATAAGAAAGGTGGATAGAGTCCCATGTGAGACTATAGTTGGTAATGTGAATGTACACATTGGTGTACATAAGACCAAATGTTTTTTGTCAGATTTGGAAGTTGCTTTTTGGTCCTGCTGTGAAATGGGTTATGAGAATAACCATGGATTAAGTTGTCAAGACAACAAATTTCCTTTTTGAAAGGATACTTCAATACAAGACCTAGGCAAATGGTGATGGAGTAAGGAAATATACATAGTATTTTTCCTGTTATCTATGGAAATAGAATGCAAGGCGTGTTTTGCCATCATTCAAAGTGCCATATGGCTAAAGTAATTCCTATGAGAGATTGGGAATAAATGGTGGATAAAAGGATCCAAATGATAACATCTTATGATGAGGATCCTAAGTATCACAGCAAGACGAAACATACTTTTTTTTATACATCTCTATGAGAGATATGCTTTCAAAGAGGGAAAGCGATAGTTCAATGACCTTCTACTGACAGAATATTGGTAGATTCCCTTATTAAGCCCATAGCTTGATTTTCATTGAGTTAGTGAAAATCTAGGGGCGCAAATAAAATATAAGGTCGTGAACTTCTCTTATATAAAGATAAAAGAAATGGTATGTATGTTATGAGTAAGTACATAAAGGTATACAGTTTTGTATGTCGTACAAGTCAAAAGAGGTTGGTTCACTCACATGAACAATCGTCTTCCCATGTTTTGCAGGGGCATGGGAAGGTAAGACGAGCAAATGATCACCATGAGATGGTTGAGTAGAATCTTTGTGTTTGAGTCGCCTCAGTTAGACTGAGATGAGATCTACATGTGTGCATATACACATAAAATGGATCGAAGCATGAATATAGACCTGTAGCCAGGCAAAGAACCCTTTTTCACAAATGAGATTGTAAAAGAGATATTGTGAAAAAGGAAGTTCTGGTTCGAATGTTGAGTACATTTTGGAACTAATGCTGTACGGTGAAAGATAAAGAAATCGACGTACACCTCAAATCATTCACTGTAGCATGCAATTCATACTGCATGTGCTTGAGAGTTAAACTGCAATACGGGATGTGGGTGAAAGATCCCTAGTTCACCACAGTGTGAGTCCCAGGAAGGAAGAATCCTCCCACGATGCCCTTAAGACTTAGGCGACATCATGAAAGCTTGGTTTGGTGACAGCTACTTTAGCTGAAGCTCCATGATTACACTCGATTCGGTCAGACGAGTGAAAACTAGGAAATCGACCAAGTTAAGATGGACTGATATTTAGTCAAAAAGGAAGATTTACTCCTAGATACATAAGATGTACTAGTATCTGTGGTCGACCCCTTACTAGCTCTATGTGTAGCTAATAAGTACGGATACTATGTGCGTGGAAGGCAATCTAAGTTAATCAACATATTAACTCGAGAGGGATTAGATATGCCATGAGTAATGTGTATGGGAGAATCTGGGGCATATGAGGCAATGAACATATAGCTTACGGTTATATATAAAGGGTGTCCTTGGATGCTGATATGATATAAAGGATTTCTAGTATCACAAGCACCAAATCTTAAAGATGTTTTTGCCCACGCAGTCACGGCAGACGCCAAGTATGAAACAAGAAAGAGTAACGCACGCATGATGTCCGACCCATCAAGTGCGAGTGGGAGATGTTGGACTTTGGGTCCAAGTCTGCCCTTGATGGGCCGGACTATTTGATTAGGAAATAAGTAGCCTAATCAAATAAGAATAAAATCAGCATAAAATGCAGATTTGAGAATATTTCAGCAATAATTATGGATTTGTTAAAAGAGGAACAAATCACCATAATTAGGGAATTAATTGAGAGACAATTAATTGCTGTCTTGGAGGGCAAGAAGGAGTGCACATGTTTCCTAACAAGTGGCCTCCATAAACCACTATAAATAGGGTGTGCCTCCTTAATTGCAACTCATCCCGCCATTGAGTTTTCTGGCAATTCTCTTCTCTCCTACCATCTTTCTGGTTCTGGTGATCTGCTGTGCAAATCACAATTAGGCTCTAGTAGTCTAATAATTGTGTGGGCACAAGTATGGAGTATTGGAGCTTTGACCCGGATCCGAACATGGATTCGTCCAGGTATCCCTAATCTCCTTTTTAGTTAATATTTTTTCCTACACTGGATTATGCAATCATTGTAGGTGCCAAGTTAAAGATACCTTTCCCACCATCCATGATTGCAATGACAAGGAAATTCTTGGAATCAATTATTAAGCCGAATTTTCATAACCACTGCTTTACTTACAATCTCTATGGTTGGTTTTAGCTAAATATGACTAATAAGGTAGGGTTGGATGACTGTGATTGGAAGGCAATCTTTATTATTCTTTGCTGGTTCATTTGGCTAGAGAGAAATGAAAGTATGGGCCTAGACTCTATTGGTCTCAGAACATGGGCAATTATAGAATGCATGTGTAAGGCAGAGCAAACACTAAGAAGAACGAACTTGATCAACGAGCCTAGAAAGAAAACATCCCAAAATGTCATTTGCTAACATAGGCAAGTGCTTGTGGAGGTTGATGGTGCATACTTCTACATTACAAAAATAGTTGTTTGTGGGGGAGTGTTAAAGAATAACAAGGGTGAATGTGGTGAATGCTTCCAGTTACATCTTGAGAAAGGTGATCACCTGATAGTAAAGCTTTGGTGTTTGATGATAGGCCTTAAAAAGGCTTGGGATAGTAACCATAGAAGTGTAATTGTGAGCTCAAATTCCTATGAAGCCTTCCTACTCATCCAAGGAGATTTCCCTGAGATGCATGAAGATCAGTCTCATATATTGGAAATCAAAGAATTGTTGAAACGAGACTGGTGGGTGCTAACAAAGCCAGTGGACAGATAACATAACAATACAGCAAATGTTCTTGCTAAGAAGGTGTTGGATGGTCCTCGTGGTGTCCTGTTTTGGGGCCCTGATATTATTCAAAGCATTGTGAACTCAGCAATGGCCTCTTAATTTTCTTTTATGTTTTTGCTTTCCGGTGTATCAAAAAAAATCCAATGAAAAATTAAATTATAAAGTAGATTTTATATTAAGAAGATAAGAAAGAACCTTTTCAATTTTACCTTAATTGAGAAGTCTTCCACGATAAGAAAAAATATTTGAGAAGTAAAAAAGAGTCATACATAATAATAAATTACTGGTAAAAAGTCATTTTACATAGCAATAAATTTAGGAAAAATTGCACCTAAGTTCAGAGCAAGAAAAAATACGGCCAAATGGTTCCTTGAAATCTCAAATTTACAATGAAGTCCTGTGTGACATTTTTGTAATATATTTAAAATGTGAAAAATTACAAATACCCTTAATGAGACGCGATAATTTGAACCAACTATTTTCTCTCTCCCCTCCTCGATAGCCCTAATTTCTCTATCGACACTCGAGAGCCACAATTCACTGCCCAATTTCACCAGTGTCATTGTCATCGCGTTTGGTCGTCGTTGCCATCATGCTTCATTTCCTATCACTATTGCGAGTGTTCATCTGATCTGCCACCTAATTCCTTATCTACTAGTTCAATTTGTTCGCTCCAAAGAAAGCCCTAACTTTCGACTTAGGCGGTATTGGAAAGAGTAGAAGCCATGACTCCGTTGTAACCATAGTATGCTTGTCGTTTGATTCTTCAAGTGTTTATGAGCTTCTTTGGGATCCGTATGTATGTTTGATTCTGCAAGTGTTAATAACTCATGTTAAGATACTCATGAATAGTTGCTTGATATGCAATTTCTATGTTTTGCTATCCAGATTGGATGAGATAGTTTGAGATGTAAAAATTTCTAAGAATAAGCCTTTTCCCTCATGAATAACTCACTTGTAAAAATTTCTATGTTTTTCTATGCTAGTAGTGATAAGTTAACTGCACCTCGTTCACTAGTTAATTTCCATAAGGAAATACAACTTACACATATTGCTCATCCCTTGGATTATCCCTTACTGCCGATGTATTATCATCTTCAGTTTCTCCTTCATCGACATATACATGCCCACTTTCTCAATTGAAATTAATTAAATGTTGAATTGCTTCATCATCTAGTAGGTCCACAAATGTCGCTGTATTAAATGTCAGTGTGAACTTTATAACAAGTCTGCTACTCTCTTTTCCCATAATGGAAGATATCATTGTTTTGAGCTCTTCATAACTTATGCCTTCCTTAGTGGTTCTTGACTCCACGACTCCACTAACTGCAAACCTTCCCCCTATATAAAGGAAACATATTAGATTCTTCCCAGACGTGCTAGCCATCATATTCACTTGCACAATACAGCTGTCATTAATAAGTTCATCACCTATATTAACAACACATTATGACTTCATATATAAGGACTTCCAACCATGCAACTTTCATCCCATCTTGATTAATTCCCACTTTTAATGAGTAAAAAGAGCACAAAATACCAAAAAACATAGCAAACATTTGAAACCCTTCCCAAACACCATTAAACCACAACTGAAAATATTTAAATATGACCTATAATTGTCATTAACAAGTTCATCACCCTATTAACAACATCGTTGCACCAATTAACAACACATTTTTCCCTTCACACACCTGGTGTTGTAACTACAAAACTTTCACCCTCATCTTTATTCCTTAGCCCTTGCAATGCAGAAACAAAGCATACTAAACTAGGAAAAAGAGTATACTAAACCCTACCCAAACACATTAAAACCACAACCACATCATATACATTGCATTTAACTATGGCTGTTGTGATAGTTTACAAATATAAAGGAGGACAATAGAGATGATCACTTTAATACCCACACACCTAGACCCAATCAATATTCAAACCAAAAAGATGACAGCTTTTTCATATTTTAGGGAAAAACTCAAAATCCATTTAGATGGTCAATAGAAATCATCAATCAAATGGAATAATAAAGATAATAGAGATGTTGGCATCAATTCTGTACCTTCCTCTTTAAGCTTTTGTCATGATCGACACCTTCGTTCTAAGTTTTTTCGTCATCAATTCTATATTCACTATTTGACATAATCCTCCATTCCTTCCCTCTATTTATGCAATGTGGGTATTTTGGACTTTTGACATTTGGAATATATTGCAAAAATATCCCATAGGATTTCACTCCAAATTTGAGATTTCAAGGGATCGTTTGGTTGTATTTTCTCTTGCTCTGGACTTAGGTGCAATTTTCCCTCTATTTATTGAAGTAATTTATTATTTTTTTGGCCAGTATTAAAGTAATTTAAATTAAAGATAAAAAATATTCTCTATATTATAAATTGGAGAAGGTGAGGATTAATTTTAATTGTTAGTTATTATTATTCAGACCAAACATATTATTATTATTATTTTACTTGTCTTACCCTTGTAAATATTCAAAAAATAGTACGCCAATACAATACTCTTGTATGCTTGTTATAGATCTCTCTCTCTCTCTCTCTCTCTCTCTATATATATATATATATAATTTCTTCTTATATTTAAGTTCAATTATTTGATTTTAGTTTTTTATTTATTTTGGAACCACACATGCATGGTAAAAGTGTTTTTATGGCACCACAAACGATTTGGGGCTATTTGAGTTCTTATAATTTTTTTAAAGACATTTGATACCTAGCCTGTACTTTTAGTAGTGAACAAAAAGTCGGATCGGACTGGTTGATTCAATCGGGAATCGATCAATTGTTTGGTTTGGTTCACCCATTGGGCTGTGAACCGGTTTAAAACCAGTTGGACCAGGAAAACCGATGGTTCAACTAGTTAGACCGGTTTCTTTTTTTTTTAAATTATTATTTTGTGCTATTTTTGAGGGGAAAATGAAAGGTTGAAGACCATGATGAAGAGAAAAGTAGGTAAAGAAAGAATAAATCTAAAAGAAAAAGAAGATAATGAAAAAAAATATTTAAAATGATATAATAATGATAGGAAAGGAGATATTATTCTATAAGTATAGGCATTATAACTAATACTAATAGATTTTAAGCATGTTTTTTCTAAAGATTTTCATTTTTATCTATAAAAGTTTAAATATATATATATATATATATTGCCACTAATAAATTACAATACTTTAATATAGCCAATCTGACCACTGGTTAGACTCTAGTTGACCCATTAACCCTTGAATCTATGCCGTAACCGGTTCATTGCCTGGTTCAATTTTTTGTTCATTGACTTTTAGTATAGTAATATATTTTTATTTGATTTCATACTTTCTTTTTTTTTTAAAGAAAAAAATTACTTACAAATCAATTGGCGTGTTTTTTACTTTTTTTCCTCCACCACTGTGGACATTTCTGTTTTTTTTTTAATAAGACACCGTATTTCTTGATTAGGAAAAAGAGAAACTTCTCAAACATGCATAATCTATGAACTTCTTTCATCAGCCTCAACCCCCTACCTAACAGATGGAGGTTCCTATATTGGACATCTGTATAAGCTATATATAACTTCTCTAGAGCCGGGAATACGGGCCGGCCCGGCCCTATAGAGCTGGCCCTTCATGGGCTCGGGCCTAAACGGGCCGGCCCATTTACTAAAAAGTACAATATTTTTTAGGCCCTCGGCCCTACAGGGCTGGCCCTTTACGTTTTAATTCAAAAAAATTTCTTTTTCAAGTTTTACAATTTATTTATTATTTTGCTTTAAATTGAGATACATTATTTTTAAAAATCATAAATTTTTAGTTAAAATAATCATCTAATGTCCAAATTAGCCTATTTTTTAAAGTTTAAATTAATAAATCATTGTAGAAAATAAAATAAATCAAACCAATTAATAAGTGTTTGCCTGTTATTAATACTCTATTAGGTACTTAGGTGTCTCTCATATTGAAAATTTGATATAATGATATTATATTTATTAATTTATTTTTAAAAAAATATTAAACGAGCCTAAAAGGGCCGGCCCTCAGGGCTACAAGGCCAGCCCTACAGGGCTTGCGGCTCTACAGGGCCGGCTCTTTTAGGCCCGTTTCTCTTTTTAGCCTCTAAATCATAAGCCCGGCCCTTGAAGGGCTCGGGCCTAAACGGGCCGGCCCGACGGGCTTGGCCTGAATTCCCGGCTCTAAGCTTCTCCTTATCTTTGTTCCTGATTTGTTTCTTTGAACGAACCTAATTGATTCGGTTCTTGTTAAATGAATGATTTGGCACCTAAATTTGACTTTGCATTTTTCAAAGGGTATTTTAGATTCTGTATTATTATTTTCATTTATTAATTAATTTGTCCAATCTTCTTAATAATATACCAAAGGGCAATTTAGGGAGCAGGACGAGGAAAAAAAATATTTATTAATAAGGAACTTAAAAATTGTAATTATTTTGAAAGACCAAAAATTAAAATATAAATATTCAATTACAAAATTAACTCTAACTAAATTTCTTATATTTTTCCTAACCCCATTTCAACTATTTGAGGATTAATTCTCAATGGATGTTCTCACCTCAAGTGCTATTATCAGTTTATTTAGGAATTTATTATTTAAGAATTTTAAATTTTACTATTTTTTATTTTTATAACATTTTTTTACGGTGCATCCCTTTTGTTTAAGCTTTTTGTTCATGAAAAATCACATATTTTTAAAAGAAATATATTTTAAGATTTGTCTTATTTTTTTAAAAAATAATCTAAATTATAAAGAGGTAAATTTCTAATTACTTATAGTTTTTAGAGGTTATCATAAAAAAAGAGGTTCTTTTAATTTGTGTAAATTTTAAGATAATTCAATGTGTACAAGAGAATATCATAGACATATTGGGCTCATAATGATGTTTTTTGTCAAAATATACATGGAGATATGTCAAATAGTTGAGACGGGATTACAGAAGGTTACTTTCGTAATTGGAAATTTATATTTCAATTTTTGGTCCTTATAAATAATTACAATTTTTAAGATCCTTATTAAGAAATATTTTATTTCTTTGGTCCTTCTCCCTAATTCTCCCTATAACAAATATATATGTTTATGATAATTAAAATTGCATTACATTTTATTTCCCATAATCTAATTTCATTTCATTACCATTTTCTATGAACCAAACAGCTCTAATTAAATATTTATGGCATCCTAAATCCTTCTTGATAACATTAAATACTATCAATTCATCCCAAAAGAAAACTTTCATCAATTTGGTCTATCGTCAAAAAATATTATTAAATATAACTTGAAAATCCTCAAAATAGAAAAGGAACTGACAATAGATGCTCAAGCAAAGGATAATCAAGAAAAGTTAGTAACTCCAAAAAGGCTATCTCTTAAAGAGTTATTAGCTCTAAAATAGCTCTCTCCTAAAGAGTTATTATCTCTAGAAGAGTTATCTTCATAGGAGAATGTCGTAGTTGTTAGAGCAAGCGTCTCACCCAAGAGGTGGGTGAATTGGGTGATACTAAATATTTCGTTGAAAATATAAAAACTTGACAGTGAATATAATGCAGTAAAGAGTAAGGAGAAATATCACCGAAGTGTACACCGGGAGTTATACTGGTTCGGTCACAACCACTTTGACCTACGTCCAGTCCTCAGAATATCTCTGAGAGTTTCACTATAACTTCCAAGTTCAATGGGTTCTTGGCACCTCAGTACAAGCAAGTTCCTTCGCCTGGACACTCGCTCCCCCTTACAAGTTGTAATCCAATCCCAACTCAAGGTTCCACAACCTTAAGTTACCTCAATAACAAATATTGAGTTTGAATGAAATATCTCTCTCACAGAGTGAATAAGAATCACTGAAAGTACAGAATTACAAGTATATGTAAAACAGAGTATTGAACTTGATAATGCGTTCGTGTGTGTGTTCTTATTATTCTTCTCTGTTTGGATTTTCCCATATATATAGATGTGTTGGTAATTTCCGTTGGAACATTTTCTTATCGCTCGTTAGAGTGTGCGCAACCACTGTTGACTTTTCTAGTATTTGAAAAATATCTGTTTGCGGTAGGTGGCGGTAGGTAGCGTTTGAACGTTGCATTTGACTTTCCTTATTTGGTAAGATCTCTTCATTGTTTATCTGTGGATATGCTAAGAATACTAATACAATGAAGGGTTAATCACATAGGAAACAAATCAATGAACGTTGGAATGATTTCTGAATTTCTGGACTTGTATACTCGAGTAGTTACTCGAGTATTCATTAAGTTTACTCGATTATCATCGTGAGAGTAATGATAGCAAGTTAATGAATGAACATCACATAACTCGAGTAGTGTATGAAGTAAACAAATTTACAAACCTTGGAAATACCTATTTACTCAGGTATTTACTCGGGTATGGCACACTTTTCTTCATAGGTTACTCGGGTAGCAACTCGAGTAATCTCTCAAATAAACTTAAGGTTACTCGATGCTTCACTCCAGTAATGTTGGCAGGATTTCAGGACCGAGAGCACTTCAAGTTTGATTACCTTGTTACTTGAGTACTTACTCAAGTAAACATCAATTTTCTACATAGCTTACTCGGGTAGATACTTCAAGTGCTTTGTAAATAACTCCGCAGATTACTCGATTACTGACTCAAGTAATCCAGTTCAAATATTTGATAAAGAGTAATTGAATACCTACATACTTGAGTAGTGCCTCGAGTGAAGTGTGATAAAAGCATATCAAGTTAATCGAGAATTGTAACCCCCCCTTCGATAATCAGGCCGGGATTAGCGTTTAAGCACATTTAATTATCGAATAAGAAATCCAGAACAATTAAAAAATTTTTAAAACACTTGTACAAATGGATCTCCAATCATTTCATTCATTAAAACAAATAGCCTGTTTGGTCTGTTACATATACAATATCCGAGTAAGCACAATTCCCAACGTTCACCCGGGATAATAACATTAATCCAAAGGTTTGTACAGGGCATCATTGCCCATCTCAGTATCCATACCGGGGATTACACAAAACTATACCACTACAATTCTATTCAATATGTATACATTTATCCAAAATGATAACCAGTTCAATATAAAACCAAAATATATAGCTAAGACTACCGCTGGTAGTCCTAATTGTCCTTTGCCACTTGCTTGCTTTTCGATCCACTTGCCCTGCCTAAAAAATGTTATTTGGAAAGAATGAGATTCTAGAGAACCCCAGTAGCAACAGTTTATTTATATGATGCATATATACAAAGTAAGTCACATATATCACAATGTAGTAATCAATATTCGAGACTGGGCTTTCGCCACGTTCCCTTCACTATATTTGAGGTCGGGCTTACGCCACGCCCCTTCACTTTATCTGTATTCGAGTCCGGGCTTTCGCCACGTCCCTTTCACTTTCACTGTAATCGAGTCCGGGCTTTCGCCACGTCCCCTTCACTTTCACTATAATCGAGTCTGGGCTTTCGCCACGTCCTCTCCACTTTCACTGTATTCAATGACTAATGCAAACATGCAATGCAATACACATGATATAGGATAAAGTGTCACTACCTTTGTCTTTCCTTCCTTGAGCAGGCACAGGCCTTCTACGCTCCGGGCAAATATCAAATCCTAAAGTCATAATTAAGGACGAAACATTATTCTCTATTCTAATACTCAATTGACTCTTCAACACTTATATTTGGTTATCAATAATGACCCTTAAGAAGCCACAAATGCCTCTAATAAAACCCCTAAAAGGTTGGGAAACAATAGGTTGAAGATCTCTTTTCAAAAACTTAAAGTGCTGGAACACAGGGGTTGGCCGCGGCCAGCCCTTCCTTGGGCTGCAGCCAAAATATGGTCAGAAGGTCACTGGCCACGGCCAGCCACCCATGGGCCACGGCCAGAATCAGGCCAGAAAGGTTTGGGCCGCGGCTAGCCACTCATGGGCCACGGCCAAGCAATTTCCTGATTCTTGGCTGAACTTCAAAAAATCATATCTAATTGTAGAAAAATAGAAACAGAGTGATTCCAAAGCCAAATGAAAGGTATTTAAGTCCTCTTTCAAGGAAAAATATGGATCATAACTTCAAATCATCACAAAAATATAGAATCACCCAAAACTCAACATTACTCCAGAACAGAGTTCTGTTTCAATCCCCAAACTTTGGACAACCATATCTCCCAGAATACTAAACAAAATGACACAAAATATATGTCCATTTTGAAGCTTGGGATGTGAAATTTAAGACTGGAAAGTTTCACAATTTTCTGAAATCATTTGGTCATTCAAAAGGTCCACACAAATAAACTGCCCAGACAGAGTTCACATTGACAACATTTTCCAACTTTTCTACCAAAGTGTCCAATGACTCCAAAATCATTAACCAAACATATTCCCATACAATTTTTCACAAGGAACACAATGGTAATCTCAAAATGACCAAATTCACAATCTAACCACATGCCCTGTTTTGACCAATACACCAAAACCAACACAAAGTTCCCAAACTTTACTTTTAATGATTCAAACCAATCCATTTGTCCAAAAGACATCACAATATACCATTTTCATGATCACAAAATGCCAAACTCACTAAGAACCTAATTTTCAAAAATAGGGCAGAAAATTCCAGAAAATCAATGCTCAACCAACAACCACAATATATATATCAAAAGGGAGTTAACACTCACCTCTTTCACTTTGCCAAAGAGATTTCTTGATTCTTCAACTTTCACAATCTCTTGAGGTCACAAACTAACACCAATGAACACATTACAACCATCAAAATGAATCTCTTCATTCAAGGATCAATATTAGAGAAGGAAGTTTGAGCAATGGAAGCCATTTTCCTTACCTTTTCAAAGCTTTTCTTCCTTCCCTTTGCTGCAAAAATGGCGCCAGAAAATGGAGAGAGAAGAGAGAGATGAGAGATGGAGTGAGGAGTAGTGAAGAAGAGGAACAAATGATGGCAATACTCCCTCCATACTTCTGCAGCGCACAAGAGGGAAGAGAGGAGAGAGAAATTCATTCTTTAATCCCATTTGACTTTTCTTTATCTTCCTCTCACACCCACTTTGCCACATGTCATTTTTTTATTAGCTCTCACACACTTAGTCACCAATTAATCTCTCTAATCCTTCCATTAGCCATTTGATCACACTTCTCATTTTTCTCTTAGTTAGTAATTAATTTCCCCATTAATTACCAACTTATGGCCAATAATCCCATTCTATAAATTTTCCATCAATTATGACATATTAGATAATATTGTTACCAATACACATTAATTCCACTTTAATCCGATAATTATCCTCAATAATTATCGTTAGGCCTTAATCGAAAATTGGGGCGTTACAAGTATTACCTTCAAGTTTTGCTTACCACAGTAGGTTACTCGAGTAGCTCCTCGAGTAACATTGATAGGATTGAAAATGCCGAGAGCAACATATTTCTTGAAGCAGGGGACTCGAACACAGACTCGAGTAACGTTGGCAGGCCGAGAGTAACTGGAAGTCTTTTACCTGGTTACTCGAGTACTCACTCGAGTAACGTTGGCAGGCCGAGAGCAACTGCAAGTCTTATACCTGATTACTTGAGTAGCTACTCGAGTAACGTTGGCTGGTTACTTGAAGGTTGACTCTGGTTACTTCAAGTTTTGGTCTCATTACTCGAGTACTTACTTGAGTAACCCTTTAGAAATTTTGCCAGTGATGAAGTTTCTCAGCTTTTTCTCTTGGCCTTTCTTCATTACTCCAGTGCTTACTTTAAGTGATTATTTGCCTTATTATTACTTTGTTCAAACTTATTTGTTTATCAAATTTTTTCATACCAATCTTTGTTATCATCAAAACATGTGAGATCTAACATTCTCCCCCTTTTTGATGATGACAAAACTTGGTGATTTTGAACAAAGTTTTCGAAAGTTCTCAAGTAAACACTTCTTTAAATCAATGGTAATTTTGAAAGCCTTTTTGAAATAACTTATTATGTGTCAATTCAAAATTTTGAAAACATATCATATTCACCTTGCATACATAACAAACTCATTAGTCCCACAATGTATTATAACAAAAACTTAAATGGACTTAAATTGAAATTAAAACTTAAAGAAGCTTGCATTGAACTTTAAATTTCATTACAAGGATGAAAAGCTCCCTAAATCCCATGTACACCCATATACCCAAAATGAAAGAAAACTTAAAAGCTCAGATACTTCCACAAAATCACTCAAGGTCTTCTCCCCCTTTTTGTCTTCATCAATCAAGTGGAGGACTAGAAGGCTTGACCATAGAAATAGGCTTTACAGGAGGAACCAAAGGACCATCTAAACCAGAAGAATCAAAGGAAGAGGAGCTAGAAGATTCTGGTTCAGGAAGATTGAGTGGAGGGATATGAATGTCATCTCTTGGAGGAATAGGAGGGGGCTGATAGACAATCATAGTGGTGGTCTCAACCTTTTCTGTGCATCTGCAGAATGATGACCAGAGGATGAGTGAGAGATTTCCTCTGTATGGGTAGGGGATAGAATAGGTGTAGGAGAGGGTTCAAGCTGAGCTCTGGGTGGTAAATCCTCAATGATGATATGAATGGTTTCATTTGTTTTAGGATTATCCACTGAGCATAGGATATCTCTGGGTCTTGGTTCAAGTGGATTAGAGACTGGAGGTTTGGGAAACGATATATCAGGGATAACTGGCTCAACCTCAATATGATGAAGTTTATAGGGGATGTTCTCTGGAGGAGAGATATTCTCTGGTGCAGATGACGGACCAGCAGAAGGTCCAGGACCCAAAGAGTCCAATTTTTCTAGGATCAACGTCAGAGTCTCACCCTGGGCACGCTGCTCAGCTAACAACTCCTCATGACTTTTATCCATCCTCTCAACCAACTCAGCCATTTTGTCATTCATGTGAGTTATCAACTCAGCATTGGTGTTGGCGATGTCTACATGAAATCCCTTGAGCATATTCTCCATGAAGTATTGAAGTGTTACATTAAGGAAAGAGGGTGAAGAGGTAGTGGCTGCTGGAGCAGAAGACTGAGTATCATCCAATTTACTCGTCTTAGTCTCTGTCTTCTTCTTCTTCTTAGAACCAGACTCCAGAGGACCCTTGAGAGGAATTTCAATATTGAGCTTTCCAATTTGATTTCTTCCAACTGGAGTAACTCTCTCAATGTGCTCTTTACTCTCCAAGTACCATGTCTTATTTTTCTTCAGGATGAGTGAAATAATCTGAGGATATGGCATAGGAGTAGTGGCTTTCCCATCTATTCTGTACCTCTTCATTTCAGAAAATATGTATTCCCCCAAATCCTTTTGTTCCTTCAGGAGTAAAGAAGCAAACTACCTATAGTCCCGATCAGAAAAATGGGTATAGTTATTAGCCTTGTTTACAAGGGATCTAGAGTATATATACCATAGAACCCTGTGATGATCGCACATATCACTAGGATTGAAGTTAAGAGGACCCACAAGCTCACCAGGTCTAAGAACAGAGAATATTTCGTTTGGTTCAAGTTTGGAGTATATGTCATCTGAAGGGTTCTCTATTCCTAACCAAACATTGATCTTAGAAGGTGAGATAAGTATTTTCTGGCCTCTAACAGTATTAGTTATCTCTTCCTCTATAGAAGTTCTATTGGGTTCATCTAGGATTTCAAGATTGCAATAAAAGTGAGTAACTACTTTTGTGTAAAAGGGAAGCCTAATTGATAGCCAAGGCATAAAAGGTTCAAGAAAGGGACTTAGATCATACTTTAATACCTCCTAAAATACTTTGAGATCCACACAGTGAGTCTTGCAGACTTTTCTTCTTGAAAATTGTGTGAGGTGCTTCTGAGAATCTTCCAACTTGTTGACATTGAACCCCTTTAGAGGTTTAGTGATCTCCTCTTCTGGCAATTCTGACTTCTTGGATGATTGCCCCTTCTCAAGTTGGTTAAGAATGCCAGCCATTGCTTTAGCACATTCACATCATATTTAGGCTTTTTGGAGGGTTTTGGTGTGAAAGATAGAGTGGAAGAATCGGAATATGGAGAAGAAGGAGACTTGGCACTTTTGCCTCTCCCAATAGAGGTGCTCTTCTTTGATTGAGCCCTTGTGACCACTGGCTCTTTAATCACAAGACCTTTCTCCTTTAGTTTCGGTTGAGGTTTGAGTTGGATTTTGGCTTTTGATCTAGGTATGAGTTTTTGTCTCTTTCTGGGAGGAGAAGAAAGAGGGTCAGAGAGTTGTGGAGATCCAGAAGAATCTATAGGAGTAAGATTTTTTGTTCTAACCATTTTGAATCAAAGAAAGCATGAAATCTCAGAAAAACAGAGGGATAAGTCGCGCGTTAAAGCAAGATGAATCTGAACAAAATAGGAAGTTTTTGGAGCTGAGATTTGATGGGTTTTGACGGAAATCAAGTAAGTAAGAGATTGTGAAAACTTTTTGTGAGAGGACTAGGTGATTTACTCGAGGAGATTTTGTGGAAATGACCGAGTTTGTGACAGATAAAGACTTAGAACCCGACATTACTCGAGGCCTTACTCGAGTAAATATCACGTTTACTCGAGTCCCTACTCGAGTGATCATATAGAAAATTTCTAAAATAATTCATTTAAATTGCGTACCTAGCATGAATAATATTGTAATTATCCATGTATGTTCCTCGATCATTTGATATCCGTTTAAGAATATATTTGAGTTGATTCTCATCGAGTATGTGATCTGGACCTGCAGTTACTCGAGGCCTTACTCGAGTAATCTACAAGATTACTTGAGGCTTCCCTCGGGTAACCTGTCTTTTCTACTTTTAACTGTTTATTTCTCACCAAATGAACTGTTAGATTTAAATTTCAGGTGACTTGAGACTTTACTTCCAATTTTGGAAGACTATTACTCGAGTAATGTGCGATTTTACTTCAAGTTGTCCCTCGGGTAATGCTACACTGTTAGACATTACTTGAAGTTGGCACTCCAGTAATGGTGTCCTCTGATAACCTCTATTTTTATTTCTCAAAATAGAGTTTTAATCTTCCTGCAAAACAAGTTTCTACATACTCCGATGCTTAAATTAGAAATCATCAAAACATTATCAAATAACTTTATCTAACATTATGAGAAATTGAAATAACTTACAATTCATTGGGATTACCATTCCCAATTCTCTTCTAATGTATAGAAATTGATCTTTTACAAGAGGTTTGGTGAAGATATCAGCTAGTTGAAGATGAGTAGGAATGAATATCACTTTCACATCTTTCTTTTGGATATGATCTCTGATGAAGTGATGTCTGACATCGATATGCTTGGTTCTAGAGTGTTGAACTGGATTCTTTGCTAAGCTTATCGTACTGGTATTGTCACAATAGATTGGTATTTCTTTGAGATAAATACCAAGATCTTGTAGTTGTTGTTTTAACCATATCACTTGTGCACAACAACTTGAGACTGCAACATATTCGGCTTCCATTGTCTAAAGAGACACTGTATTTTGTTTCTTGCTGAACCATGATACAAGAGATCCTCCAAGTAATTGTCCTTATCCGCTGGTGCTCTTTCTGTCTGTCTTGTATCCTCCATGATCACAATCTGAATATGCAACTAGATATTTATTTCTTCCTTTGGGATACCACAGACCCAATTCAGGTGTGTCAGCAAGGTATCTAAATATTCGTTTGACAGTTTCGGCATGTGATTCCTTTGGTGCTAATTGATATCTTGCACATATGCCAACACTAAATTGGATGTCTGGTCTGCTTGCTGTAAGATAGAGTAATGATCCAATCATTCCTCTGTATTTTGTGATGTTGTAGTCTTTCCCTTTGACATCAGCATCAAGCAACGTAGTTGAGCTCATAGGTGTGTCCGTTCCATTTGCTTCATCCATTCCATACTTCTTCAATAACTCTTTTAAGTACTTTGTTTGAGATATGAAGATTCCATTCTTTCTTTGTTTGATTTGCAAACCAAGAAAGAAATTCAATTCTCCCATCATTGACATCTCAAACTCTCCCTGCATAATCTCAGAAAATTCCTTACAGAGAGATTCATTAGTAGCACCAAAAACAATACCATCAACATATATTTGAACAATTAAAATATCATCACGTTTTCGTTTTGTAAAAAGTGTTGTATCAAATTTTCCTCGTACAAAATCTTGATCAATAAGAAATTTACTGAGCCTTTTGTACCATGCTCTAGGAGCTTTTAAACCATATAAAGCCTTTTTGAGTTTGAAAACATGGTCAGGTTTAGTTATATCTTCAAAACCTGGAGGTTGCTCTACGTAAACTTCTTCCATAATGTAACCATTTAGAAATGCACTCTTTACATCCATTTGATAGAGTTTGAATCCTTTGATGCATGCAAAGGCTAAGAGTACACGTATAGCTTCCAATCTCACCACTGGAGCATACGTTTCCTCATAATCAATCCCTTCTTCCTGATTATAGCCTTTAGCCACCAATCTTGCCTTGTTTCTGACAATAATTGTGGATTCATCGAGTTTGTTTTTGAATACCCATTTAGTGCCAAGGATCGGATAATCCTTAGGTCGGGGTACCAAATCCCAAACTTGATTTCTTTCAAATTGATTTAGTTCTTCTTGCATTGCTATAACCCAATCGTTGTCAGATAGGGCTTCATCAATGTTAGAAGGTTCAATCTCAGAAATGAATGCAGAAAAACTTACTTCATTGAAAATTCTATTTCTAGTTTTGATCCCTTCATTCATATCTCCTATGACTTGATCTAAGGGATGACTTTTATTGTATTTCTAGGCTCTAGGTTGTCCTAGTGATTGCTCTTCTTCCTTGGTTTCATCAACTTCTAGTATAAGAGATTTAGAAATAGATTGACCATTTTCTTGATTTAAAACAACTTCCTGTTCTTCATCAATGGTTTTGTCAGAGGATTCAAATTCATCAAATACAGTATGAATTGATTCTTCAACAACACATGTTCTTTTATTGAAAACTCTATATACTTTACTTTGGTTAGAATATCCTAGGAAAATTCCTTCATCAATTTTAGAATCAAATTTTCCTAAATTATCTTTACCATTATTATGTATGAAACACTTACAACCGAAGATGTGTAGATGAGCAATGTTTGGCTTCCTTCCTTTGTACAGCTCGTATGGTGTCTTTCCAAGTTTTGTTCTAATATAGGCTCTATTTGAAATATAGCATGCTGTACTCATAGCATCAGCCCATAAGACTTGAGACACATTCTTTTCATTTAACATTGTTCTAGCCATTTCAGTGAGCACTCTATTCTTGCGTTCCACGACTCCATTTTGTTGAGGTGTCCTTAGAGCAGAGAAATTGTGATCAATGCCATTAGTATCACAATATTCTTCAAAGGCTTGATTTTCAAATTCTCCACTATGATCGATCCTAATACCTGCAATGGACATACCTTTCTCATTTTGCACTTTCTTGGCAAAAACAATAAATTCTTCAAAAGTTTCATCTTTTGATGATAGAAAAATAACCCATGTAAATCTGGAGAAATCATCAACAATGACCAATGAATATAAGTTGCCACCAAGACTCTTTACTCTTGCTGGGCCAACTAAATCCTTATGCAAGGTCTATTTGTTGAAATCTCATTTTTCAATTTGAAAGATGATTTAGTTTGTTTACCCTTTTGACATGCGTCACAAATCAAGTCATTTTTGAAATTTACTTTGGGTAATCCAAGAACTAAATCCTTTTTGAGTAGTTTGCCTAATTGATGCATATTGACATGAGCCAATCTCTTATGCCATAGCCAAATTTCATCGGCATTACTCAGAAAATAGTTTTCAGATTCATTTCTACTAATATCTAGAGTATAACAATTACCTTCCCTTTTTGCTCTGAGCTTAGCCTTGATATTCTTCTTATCAAGTAGTAAATCATTCTTGTTGATAATTAAACATTCCTCTAATGTCAAATATTACCCAGTTGTTTTTGTCTGCGCTTTGACTCACACTCAGCAAGTTATGGCATAATCCTTCGACATAGTATACGTCTTTAACTTGTATGCCTTTGTCATTTTTGATTTCATCAATTCCTGCTATCCTTCCAGTTTGATTTCCTCCAAATTTTACCTTTCCACCTTCTTTAGGTTGCAATTTGGTAAAACTTTCGAAATCACCGGTCATATGTCTAGAGAATCCATTGTCAATGTATCATTTGTTGTTTTTGGATGCCTTGAGACACATCTACAATTAAATACGATTAATTCTTAGGTACCCACTTCTTTTTGGGTCCTTTTGGGTTAGTACAGGAAATTTTTGAAACATATGATCCTTTAGGTACCCATCTGTAAATTCCTATCGTTCCTTTCTTCTTATGATTGCATGAAGAGGTATAATGGCCTTTTCTATTACAGTAATTACAAAATACAAAAGGATTTGATGTATGCACAGAATGCTGGAAATAGTTCAAATATGACTTACCTCCTGCTTTCTTTCTACCTTTCCTTCTATCTGATTTTGGATCATATCCAATTCCAGTTCGGTCATTTACAAATCATTGAGCTTTTAAAATAACATTTAACATCTCACTTCCTTGTGTAAATTTTTCAAGAGTTTTTGTGAGATTAGTGTTTTTCTTTTTCAAAGAAGAACAATTTTCACAATCCTTTTCTGAACTTTCTTTAAGTTCAATTTCAAGAGCTTTGTTTTTCTTTTTGAAAACAACTAATTCTTTAACTACTTTGATGAATTCAGAATGTAAAGTATTATATTCAGAAAGTAATTCATCATAAGTAGGATCAGAATCATTTACCTCTTCTTCTGTTTCTTCTTGAGCAACAAGACATATATTGGCTACTTCTTTTTCATCACTTTCTTCGTCAGAGGAACTATCACCCCATATAGTAGATACAAAGGCCTTCTTTTTGTTGAAGAATTTGCCTTTTCTCTTTTCTTTGCTCTTTTGGTTCAGCTCTGGACATTTTGATTTGATATGTCCTGGTTTTCCACATTCATAGCAGATGATATGTTCTTTGCTGCTAGTTCCTCCTTTCTGAAAGTGTTTGAATCCTTGACCTTTCTCGTAGAACTTTCTGAATCGTTTTATTTTCATCATCGTCAAACTCCTCATCCTCATCTTGATTCTCTTCTTTTGCTTTTAGTGCTAGGCCTTTCTTTTTCTTGTCATCGATGTCATCTAGTTCCCGTTTGAACTTTAGTTTGCTTTCATATTCAGAAAGACTTCCAAATAGAGAAGCAACTGATCTCATTGATTCTCCTTTTGCTTCTTCTATCGCAGTGACTTTGGCCTCCCACTCTTTAGAAAGAATATTCAAAATCTTTCGTACTTGGGTATGTTGATCATAAACTTTCCCAAGTGCTGCAAGTTGATTAACAAGATGAGTATATCTAAGTTCAAATTCAGATATTGATTCACCTGATTTCATTTGAAGTAGATCTAATTTAGTTACCAAGGTCTTGATCTAATTCTCCTTTATTCCCGAAGTTTCTTCATGAGCTATTTCTAGAGCTTCCTATATTTGCTTTGCTGTTGGAAGTGTGCAAATTCTGAAGTATTCACTTTGACTCAAAGCACTTTGTATCATCAGAATTGCTTTGCTGTTGAGAGTGATAAGTTTCTTGTCATTCTCATCATATTCCGCTAGCATCTTGGGAATTTTCTAAGAATTTATAATCTTTGTAGGTTGATAGTTTCCACTCTCAATCACATCCCATAGCCCATATTCAGTAGCCATCATGAATACTCTGAACTTTGCTTTCCAGAAAGAAAAGTGTTCACCATTGAAACCTGGTGGTCTAGTGATGGATGCTCCGTCGGGAAGAATTCCTTCACCCATGCTTGCCATTGGATCCTTCTTAGGTTGTTATACTTTAACAAGAAAACCTATGCTTTGATACGAAATGTTAGAGCAAGCGTCTCACCCAAGAGGGGGTGAATTGGGTGATACTAAATATTTCATTGAAAATATAAAAACTTGACAGTGAATATAATGCAGTAAAGAGTAAGGAGAAATATCACCAAAGTGTACACTGAGAGTTATACTGGTTCGGTCACAACCACTTTGACCTACGTCCAGTCCTCAGAATATCTCTGAGAGTTTCACTATAACTTCCAAGATTTAGTGGGTTCTTGGCACCTCAGTACAAGCAAGTTCCTTCGCCTGGACACTCGCTCCCCCTTACAAGTTGTAATCCAATCCCAACTCAAGGTTCTACAACCTTAAGTTACCTCAATAACAAATATTGAGTTTGAATGAAATATCTCTCTCACAGAGTGAATAAGAATCACTGAAGTACAGAATTACAAGTATATGTAAAACAGAGTATTGAACTTGATAATGCGTTCGTGTGTGTGTTCTTGTTATTCTTCTCTGTTTGGATGTTCCTATATATATAGATGTGTTGGTAATGACCGTTGGAACATTTTCTTATCGCCTGTTAGAGTGTGCACGACCACTATTGACTTTTCCAGTATTTGAAAAATATCCATTTACGGTAGGTGGCGGTAGGTAGCGTTTGAACGTTGCATTTGACTTTCCTTATTTGGTAAGGTCTCTTCATTGTTTATCTATGGTTATGCTAAGAATACTAATACAATAAAGGGTTAATCACATAGGAAACAAATCAATGAACGTTGGAATGATTTCTGAATTTCTGGACTTGCATACTCGAGTAGTTACTCGAGTATTCATTAAGTTTACTCGAGTATCATCGTGAGAGTAATGATAGCAAGTTAATGAATGAACATCACATAACTCGAGTAGTGTATGAAGTAAACAAATTTACAAACCTTGGAAATACCTGTTTACTCAGGTATTTACTCTGGTATGGCACACTTTTCTTCATAGGTTACTCGAGTAGCAACTCGAGTAATGTCTCAAATAAACTTAAGGTTACTCGATGCTTCACTCCAGTAATGTTGGCAGGATTTCAGGGCCGAGAGCACTTCAAGTTTGATTACCTTGTTACTCGAGTAAACATCAATTTTCTGCATAGCTTACTCAGGTAGATACTTCAAGTGCTTTGTAAATAACTCTGCAGATTACTCGATTACTGACTCGAGTAATCCAGTTCAAATATTTAATAAAGAGTAATTGAATACCTACATACTTGAGTAGTGCCTTGAGTGAAGTGTGAGAAAAGCATATCAAGTTAATCGAGTATTACCTTCATGTTTTGCTTACCACAGTAGGTTACTCGAGTAGCTCCTCGAGTAACATTGGCAGGATTGAAAATACCGAGAGCAACATATTTCTTGAAGCAGGGGACTCGAGTACAAACTCGAGTAACGTTGGCAGGCCGAGAGTAACTGGAAGTCTTTTACCTGGTTACCCGAGTACTCACTCGAGTAACGTTGGCAGGCCGAGAGCAACTGCAAGTGATTTAGTGGGTTACTCGAGTAGCTACTCGAGTAACATTGGTAGGCCGAGAGCAACTACAAGTCTTATACCTGATTACTCGAGTAGCTACTCGAGTAACATTGGCAGGTTACTTGAAGGTTGACTTTGGTTACTTCAAGTTTTGGTTTCATTACTCGACTACTTACTCGAGTAACCCTTTAGAAATTTTGCCAGTGATGAAGTTTCTCAGCTTTTTCTCTTGGCCTTTCTTCATTACTCCAGTGCTTACTTCAAGTGATTATTTGTCTTGTTATTACTTTGTTCAAACTTATTTGTTTATCAAATCTTTTTCATACTAATCTTTGTTATCATCAAAACATGTGAGATCTAACAGTAGTCTCAGAAGAGACTAAGGTACCTAAAATCTGTAAAAGTAATGAGATCTCAATAAATTACGTTAAGAATAGAATCTAATGGGACGGAAATGAAGTCAATGTTGACAACATCTTTACTTATAATATAGCATTTGATATCATGAATGATAATGAGGATCATGAGGTAAAATTCATAAGCAAGTGCCGAGAAGCACAAGTCCTTGAAGGACTCTAGGCACCAGAAGCACAAATCCCTAAAGAATTCCAAGTGCCATAAGTACAAATCCCTGAAAGACTCAAGGGGCCTGAAGCACAAGTCTCTCAGTGACTTAAGATGCCAAAAGCACAAGTTCCTAAAGGACTCAAGATGCTAGAAGCATCAAGGTAAGTTCTTAAGAATAATACTCAATTAAGTTATATACTTCTCTATATGGCTTGAAGCAATCAAGGCGCATGTGGTATAATCTTGCTAGTGAATACTTGTTGAAAGAAGGATACAAAAATGATCTAATATGCCCATGCATCTTTATGAAAAGATATGAAAGTGAGCTTGCTATAATGTCTATTTATGTTGATGATATCAACATCATTGGAACTCCTAAAGAACCTCAAAGGGCAATTAATTATTTGAAGAAAGAATTTGAAATGGAGTTGGAAAGAACAAAATTTTGTCTTAGGTTACAGATTAAGTACCTGAAAAATGGGATAGTTGTATATCAAGAAGCCTACACAAGGAAGGTTCTAGAGCATTTTTGTATGGTAGGTCACGTCCATTATGTACCCCAATGGTTGTAAGGTCTTTACGAGTGGATAAAGATCCATTTAGACCTCGAGTCATTACCAAATAAGGTGATGAAGAACTACTTGGTCTAGAAGTACCATATCTTAGTACTATTAGAGAACTAATGTATCTTGTTAATCATACAAGGGTTGATATATTATTTGTTGTTAACTTACTAGCATGATATAGTTCTTTACCAATATCCTTAGCAAAAAAAAAAAGTTCTTTATCAATATGAAGACATTGGGATGGATTAAAGCATATTCTTCATTACCTCAAAGGCATTATGGACATGGGGTTGTTCTACTCACCACATCATCTAACCATACTAAAATTCTAGTGAAGCATGAAGCGAGTTGAGATAGTGTATGGTTAAGATCAATAATACATCACATACAAACCACTTGTAGTTTATCTTCTAGTAAAATGATCCTTGTAACACGCCAAATTTATATTCACCAAATATATTGTAATTATTTGGGAAATTCAATAAAATGGTGAATATATATGAATATAGAATTTATGAATTTTACAAATGTTCATTTTAATGAGAAATTGGACAAAAATAATTATAGAATTAATTTGGGTAATTTAAAAAGCCCAATATTAAGGTCCAAAAATGGAGAAATATTAGAGAAAATGTTTGGCCCAAAAATATATGGAAATTAGCCAAAGAAAAATAAGAAAAGAAATTGGAATAAAAAGGTAATGGCAAAATTACTAATAGCACAAAATAAATTATTTTCTGATTAATTGAATTGAATTTAAATTAATTAAGGAAAATATATATTTTGAATATTTTGGTCAATTTAATATGAATTTATGGAAAACTTGAACAAAAAGTGCAATTTTGACCAAAATTGAGACTTTACGTATATACGTAACCGGAACAAGTTGTGAAGCCAATTGAGACCAAAGGGTAGGACCCCTAGGTGTCTCCTACATATTGTAAGAGGAAGGAAATATTGGTTGGGCTTAATGAGCATGGTTACATGTACATAAGGTTTACGTACATAAAACTTAATTTTTGGAATTTTGAAAAATTGTTAAATAATTGAATAAAGCATAAGATATATTAAAAACACGTAACCTCCTTCCTTCCACTAGCCCATTTTCACAACATTTCAGATCTGAGCTAGAGAGAGAGAGAGAGAGTGAAATTCTAAAGAGTGAAAGAGAATAAAAACTTGTAAAGGTAAATGATTTCTTCGGTAAATCAATTCTTAACATGTATAACTCCGTTCATAAGCTACTCTTCTATGTGTTTAAGATTTGGGAAGCTCATCTTTGGGAGTGTGAAAACTAGGATTTTATCCTTTTTGAGAAAGGCCAGAGGGAAGCGAAAGGTAACTTTTAAACCTTCATATATTGTCTATTCTGAATGTTATGAGCAATTTAATCGGAGAAATTTTGCCAGATTACCATTAGTTTTAAATTTTGGAAATGTGTGTGACTAAGGGTTATCCTGCCCAATTTTAGTTCAAATGGTTGTTATAACTCAATTAGATGGTTCATAAAGTGGTTAGGAGTAGAAAGGAACGTGTTTAAGGAGTCGAAATAGCAAACCTCGATTTTTCCCGAAGGATCCCATAATTTTGGTTAGGGATAGATTTAGGGCTAGGAGTTGGATTTCCAATGATTTGATGGTTCCATTGCATTCAAGAGGGACAATTAGGTGGGGTTATAGTTGGTCACTTTTTCGTAAAAGATCAAAAAAGCATAATTACGAAAATGCCCCTAAAACCCTAAAAGTAGGGTTGTTAAGGGTAATTTCATAATTTGATATTGAATTTGATAATTTTAAGCCTGGAAATGAATTCCTTAGGTGAAAATATGTTAGGATAGCCTTAGTTAAAATTTCGGGAAAAGTACAGTCAGGCTGGGTGGGGCCGGGGTCCTTAGGGCCTTTTGGTAAATTTTCACCATAGGCTAATATAACCACAAGAAACACTATGGAAGTGTCTAAAATGATATTTGGATAGGTTATGACCTATTTCTTGTACATTTAATATTTTAAGACAGAGTCGAAAACCGAAAGTGACACGTTTTACGAGGCACACAAAAAGGGGTTGATAGAACTTTGAAGTAGGAACATTATCCTTCATACATCATGCCATAGTTCATATGATTGTATGGATGCCATTGTTAGTACTTTTATTATTCAACATGGTTTTCCTAAAGAGGGGTAGTTAGTGCCAAAGGTGCACTTACACTGGGAGTTGGTGAAAATCCAACCAGTATGCGATTAGTGGGTCTGAGCCCTACTCATGTATACATGACGATGATGCGTTTATATTGTTCATTAATTGGTGCATACATAGTGCATATCATATTTACATTTCGCATTTTATATGAATAATAGCATATTTCTACTGAGATTCTATGGAATCTCACCCCTTTTTCTAAACAAACATCTCAGCAGGTGCCAGTGGATCAAAAGGCAAAGGCGTAGACATAAGGAATTAATTGGCACGTGTCTTGAGGTGAAGTCAAAGTTGGTGGTTATAGTTAGTTTAAGTTTAGAATACTTTTGAATATTCTGTAAATATTGGAAATATTGTCGCATTATGTATTTTGACTCTGGATTGTAAACAAATACTTTTGTTAGTATATATGTATTTTTTTGTATGCCTATGGAACTTGGTCTCTATTACTCTACATATATCGAAATAGAAACGGGTGTTGACAATCCCGACAATCCTATATGAGGATAATATTGCATGTATTGTCCAATTAAAGGAATGGTACACCAATGGAGATATAATAAAGCATATTTCACTAAAAATTTTCTTTACTCGTGACCTTCAAATAGATGGTGAAATAGATATCCAGTAGACCCGTTCTCGTGAAAATCTAGTAGATTTATTCACCAAGTTCCTTCCAGGTGCAATTTTTGAAAAACTTGTCCATGACATCAGTCTTCGTAAACTCAGAGATCTCTACTGACGTTATTAAGAGGGGGAGTAGATGCACGATGTACTTTTTTTTCCTTATCTAGGTTTTGTCCCCCTCAGTTTTCCTAGAAAGGTTTTTGATGAGACAATACTAGACGGTGTATCAATGAATAATGTACTCTTTTTTTAGGCTAGGTTTTTGTCCTATTAGATTTTTCTTAGCTAAAGTTTTTAATGAGACACATTCATAATGGACATCTAAGAAGGAGTGTTATGAATATCAATTATATGATATCCATTGAATCATATCCTAATTAGCATCTACTTGCCTACATTTAATACTTGCTTTTACTTCATCCCCAAGCCAACAAAATCTTATCTTTTTCCTACTTGTTCTCCAAGTTTGATCTTTTTCTTACCTGTTCTCCAAGTTTGCTTATACATTGATTTCGTATTAATTGTGACTTTAGGTACATGACTCTTGAAGGCCTATAAATAGAGGTCGTATACCAAACATTGTAATACACAAGAAACTAAATGAAATTGCTCCCCACTTTCTCTCTTGAATTTTCTCTTTTATTATCTCTTGCTCTTTTATCCCAGATTTATCTTTATTTTCATAAGATAAAGAATCTATTTATGGTCAACACAAAGCAATAACATTTACAAGAATTTTTAAGTTCATCCTTTAGCCCATAAACAATCATTGACTTCGCTCTATCATTTTTTTATATACAAACTTTGCTCTATCCTTTATGTACCCATAACAACCAGCTCTTGATTGAGACTAATGCATTGAGACAATTAAATTAGACCTCATAGCATTATCTCATGCTGGTATCAATATGTACTAGAACCTTCTTAATGTCAGGTTTTGATGAAGAAGTTACATTCATCTCCTTCTAGGCTCAATAATTGTCCCTAATAAATTTTGTTATACTAAACAATTAAATATATAACAATCATGCTACATGGTCAAAATAAAAGTTAATCATGCTTACAAATTACTATAAGAGGCAAAGAAAAACCATCACAAATAAGCATATGTTCACCAATGTAAATAATACAATTATAAATTCATAACACAAAAGTCTAGCTATAGGCAAAGATATTAGCATAGCATGAATTTATCTCAAAATGATGAAACTAGAACACAGTTATATCTCCTAATACCTATGGGCTACTTAGAAAATACAATGACATTCTATTCCATCCTAATTAAATACACAATTGTTATTATCTACGTGTGGGCAAAGATTAGTTATAAACATATAATTAATCACAATTGATGTCTTTAAACATTTATGTGATGCATTTTTTTGGTTAAAACAAAATAGATGTATACACAAATGTAAGGGTGACATGGCTGCTCCTCAATTCTACATGCTCATCACAAGAACATCCGACTATTGTGTATATTGATTGCACATTTAACCATAATTGATATCGTAAAGCCTTATGTGATTGACTATGCATACAACATGTGTATAAAGATGTTGTGGCTACTCCTTAAACAAAATATGCATGTTAATCACTAATATCAAATATGTATAATTAAATTTCATACACACACACAATTGACAATAAGAATCTTAATTAACTCACTTAATCATTTAAATCATGTATGCAAATAAATCAAGCTTACTCACCTTAATAGAATTGACATTTTAAAACTCATGTGATTATATATGCATGTTATAAGAGGGTATTGTGGCTAATCCTCTAACCTGCATGCTAATTACAAATATCAATCACATGCATTTATATTCTGTATATGCATGACTTAATGGAGAATCTAACCAAATTCATTTAATCAACATAAGTGACTAAACACTTAAATTAAATCCTCCTACTTTCATTAAATTAATTACTTATTGATTAGAGATGATATTTTAAAATCCATAAGTGATTATTTATGTATGCAATATAGGGGATGTTGTGACCACACCCAAGATGTATACTAATCACAAATATCAACTATGTGCATTTAAATTCTAAATATGCACAAAACTTTAATGAGAATTTAATCGAATATAGTTTGACAATAAAAAATGACTAAGTGACCAAAAATTAAATTCTCTCACTATTCTTTGTACCCAAAAATTGTTTAAAGTTAATTTTAGCACATGATGACCAAAATACCATTTTTTTGGAATATTCAAATAGTTATGTAATTTCCTAAAATTAATTATCAAAGTATTTAGACAATTACATAACACGCCAAAATAAATCTTGCAAATTTTTCATAATGTTAAAATGGTTAAAATTAATTTCCCTATATTTAAACAATAAAAAGGCTCCTAAAATAAATAAACAAACATTCGATTAAATAGACCATGCATGAGATAACACACAATTAAACCCAAATAATTAATCAAACATTCAATTTTGGAAAAGAAAAAGAATTAATAACAAAATAGAGCTAAAGAAACTTTATTTAGCCCAAAATAATTTCTGAAATTAAAATAGCATGGCACAAATAGAAGAAAATCCAAAACAGAGCACAAATGAAGTTTCCAAAAATGAAAAGTTGATATAAATAGCTCAAATAAGCTTCTAAAAACAATTTCAAGAAACCCACAAAAGTTATTTAAGCCTAAACAAAAGCCCAATTGATAATTAACCAAGACAGGGCTTAGGGTTGTGCAATAGGATGAATAGGTCGGTCGATGGTCACCCGCAGCCTACCCATTTATTTCTTAATAGGTGTAGGCTAATGCCTATATTAAATAGGCTGAGCTAAACTCGTGTGAATTTGAATGGGCGTGGGTAGCCTAATAGTGCTTTTTTTTAAAAAAAAATAACTCAATACTGTTGTATTTCTACTACATTGTTGCCACTAATTTATTACTATAAATTACAAAAAACACTAATAATAAAGCACCATAATCCTCATAATTACTCATTGACACACACATGAAAGGACAAGTACAAATTTATCAACGTCAACCTCCTTCAATTTGGGAGGACTTATGTGTAGCCAATTTTGAGTACATATGAATGTGTCAGCCATCTTTAAAGATAAGGAGCTTATAAAAGTATTTAGCACTTGACTCTCAGTACTAAAAGCGGATCCTGAAGACATTGTGGAGACTGATACAGCCAACAAATCAAGTGCAATTAAATGTAAAACTTTATACTTGGAAGCATGCACTTTCCACCATGTCAAAAGGTCAAATTTTGATTCACAATGCTCAATTAAATTGGCTTGAAGATATTCATCCACCTCTAAAAGCTGCTCAGCCCTCTAACTAACAGCCTTTAAACTGATTAAAAACTTCTTAAATATGTGATCAATGACAAACAAGGACATTTCAGTTTCAACTTCTGGAACTAAAACATTTATAGCATAAACACTATCATCCACTTGCTCTAATGCTGACTTAGACTAAGATCCATATGCTTTATTACAAGTAATGAACTTATCATATAAGTGATGCAAGATATCCATAATCTGTTTCAACTTGACTTTATACTGTATCACATCAGGAAAGCAAATTTGACTTCACCTTATATATAATATAATAGATTTGTATTTAAATATATATTTTTTCTCACATATGTGAGATGTAATTAAATTAATATGGGCTCCTTTGCCTAAAGTTATAATTATATATATATATATATATAATACACACACACATATATGGGCGGGCAGGGCGAGCCTAGGAGTACGCTGTTGTAACACCCCGGATTTTATATGCACCAAATATATTATAATTATTTGAGAAATTCAATAAAATGGTGAATATTCATGAGAGAATGAGCAAATTAATTCAAGATAGGAAATTAGATTACAAAGATTATGGTAAAATCGAAACTTTGCCAATTTAGTACAAGATTAGTTATTTTCCAATTGATTGAAGCTAATTTCAATTAATTAAGGAAAATAAAGGACAATGTATATTTGGAATATTCCACCAAGAATAAATCAAGAGTTGTGAAATTGGAAGGAATTATGCATAAATGCCTTTAATTGAATTATGGAAATATTGAAACAATTCCTATTTCCCTTTTTCTTGCAATTTTAGCCTAGCACAAGGAAAATGGCAGGGAAAAATTGATTATTGTAATTAAATATGCCAAGTGTTATTATCATATGGTGAAGGGATCAGTTTATAATTGATAAAGATGAGCATATGTCTGATTAAGTTAAAATAATGTTACTTTTACAAAGTAATCATATTATGGTACAACAATTTAGTTCATGGTTGGATTAGTTAGAAGAAGCAATTTGGTTAGTGGAGACATAAGAGGGGATGGTTTTTTAGGCTAACTAAAGGGAGAGGAAATTAGTTCAAAGCTAATTGAAGCATTGTGACACAAATGGAAGAAGATAAAGCTAATGCCAAGTGTCAACATAAGATGCAATCTTGGAAATCAAGTGATTAAAGGAGATGAAGATATTTTATGTAACACTCTTCCTTCCTCTTCCCTTCCTCATTTTTGTCCAACACAAGAGAAAGAAGAGAGAGAGAGAGAGTTCAAGAGGCCAAAGAGATCTAGAGAGAAGGAGGAAGAAGCTTAAGGTAAGAGTTGATTTCTTAAGCATTTTGTTGTAGCATTCCATGAAAACCTTCTCTAAACTCTTCTTCTCATGGAATCATGGGTGAGAAGACACATATTGAGCTCAAGGAGAGAGAGAAGAGGATGCTTAGAGAGAGAGAGAAATCAAGAACAGAAGAGGTAACCTCACAAACCTTAGATCTATTCTTGCATGATGTTATTATTGAGGTTTGTGGTTGGTTTGATGATTTTTGACTAAGTTGTAAATTTGGAAAGTCCTAACCCTAAGGGGTTATGCTACCCAAATTTCTTTGAATCATGGTTAGTATGTGTTTAAATGACTTAATAAGGGATTAGAAGTGAAAAGAAACAAGCTTTGGAAGCTAAAACACAAAACTCCAAATTTTCTCTTTTTTTAAGACAAGTTTCAGCCAAGCTCAGATTTGGGGGAAGTATTTAGATTTTCAATTATTTGATGTTTCCATTGGATTCAGGAGCCAAAAATAGGTAGGGTTACAGTTAGTCACTTTTTCGGAAAAGCCCGAAAAAGCATAATTACAAAAACGCCTATAAAACCCTAGAATGGGGATTTTAAGGGTAATTTTGTAATTTGACACTGAATTTGGTAATTTCAAGCTTGGAAATGGACTCCTTGGGTGCAAATATGTTAGGATAGCCCTAGTCAAATTTTTGAAAAAATATGCTGTCAGGTAGGGTACGGCTGGGCCGAGCTGGGGTCCCTAGGCATTTTCGTAAAATTTCACCATAGACTGATATAACCACAAGAAACACTATGGAAGTGTCTAAAATGATACTTGGATAGGTTATGACCTATTTCTTGTACATTTAATATTTTAGAACCGAGTTGGAAGCCGGAAGCAATATGTTTTACGAGGCACACTTAAAGGGGATTGAAAGAACTTTGAGGTAAGGATATTATCCTTCATACATCATGCCATAGTTATATGATTGTGTGAATGCCATTGTTTGTAAATGCGTTGTATTAATCAACATGTTTTGCCTAGAGAGGGGCAGTTATTGCCAGAAGTGCACTTATACTGGGAGTTGGTAAGAATCCAACCGGTGTAGATTAATAGGGCTGGGCCCTGCTCCTGTATACATGGTGATGATGTGTTTATGATGTTCATTAATTGGTACATACCTGGCCCATATCATATTTACTTTTTCCATTTTATATGAACGATAGTATGTTTCTACTGAGATTCCTTGGAATCTCACCCATTTTTCTAAACAAACATCTCAGCGAGTGCCGTGGGATGAAAGACAAAGGCATAGACACCGAGAAGTGATTGGCATGTGTCTCAAGGGAAGGTTAAAGACGGTGGTTATAATTAGTTTATGCTTAAGATATTTTGGGAAATCCTGTATATATTGAAGTTTCCGTGGTATTCTATATTTGTCTACGAATGACTTTGGGTTTGTAAACGAATACTTTTATCAGTATATATGTACTTTTCTGTATGCCCATGGAATCTAGTCTATATTATTCTTCATATATCGAAATGAAAACGGGTGTTAACACTCATAGTCCGTATTGTTTAGTACACAAGCCTGTCCGTTATGGGCTTTTCTTTAGTGGGCCAAAATGGGCAATTTTCTATGAGAAATTTTTGTCTGAACCAGTTTGCCACGTCATTTGTGATCTAATCACTTAAAATGCAACAACTCAACTAATATTAATCCTAGTTGGCTACTCATGTAATTCACATTTTTTATTTTTCCTAAAAAAATAAATCCCTTAATTAAGATTTTTACAAGTGATGAAAAAGTAAATCTTGTGAAATCTTTTAATTCCATTAATATGCCAGTTAATATTTAGGAGGCATGCCAAAAGCTAATGAGTTGTTTTAATTTGAATGGTTAGACCATAAATGACATGGCAAACTAGGTTCATATAAGAATTGCTTATTTTCCTCTGGGTCTAGACTGGCTCACTAGGCTGTGAGCGATTTATTTAGCCTTGACAGGGCCAAACAAGATTTTCTAGAATGAAACAAAAAAAAAGGCCCAAAAGAGTTTCTAGATTAAGTGTTTAAATTCTCATTAACTTCGAAATCAACACTTGTATTTAGATCCAATAGGCGATGCATCCAAAATTATTTTCTAAATAAGAAATATAATTAAATTCATAATGCATCATAAAACAATATAGCAGGAAGGGGAATAAGAAACCATACTCTGATACCATATGTTAAAATTTGCTCTAAATAAAAACATATGAGCATATAAGAATTCTAGAATATCAAAATCGCTATGGAAGATTTAAATTATAAATTGTTAAATACCCCTCGCCATGTTCTAAATTGTTATATGAAACTGTAATATATGTAATCATGATCTAAAGTTAGGATAACTGAAAACATTGAACAACAATTAATAAAAAAGGATCAAAGTCTCTTCTAACAAGAAGATTGGGCACATGATGATATGAGAATAGCTGTCACCCATCAAGAACCCTTAAGGAGTGAAACATCCTAATTCTTTAATCCTAAATTAAAGTAACATTATAAAAGAATTATTTCATGATAAAAAGAATTTATGATGTAATTATTTAATTAATAGGACATTACTCACAATATCATTTATAAAAATAAAAGAGATTAAAATAATTTATTAGTAGTAGTAGTAGTAGAAATGTTAAAATAAAAGAGATAGACAACAAAGGAAAAATAAAAAAAGAAAAAGAAGGAAAGGGGAAATGGTTGGGTCTTTTATGGTAATTTTCTGCTTGAGTATTATTTAAATATTTCTTCCCTTAATAATGAGTACGCGTGAGAGAGAGAAACTGCGCAAAACTATTTCTTCTTCTTCTTCTCCCTACAATATGCCTTTTTTCTCAAAGCGCAAGGTAAACTTTAAAGTTTAATAAGATACTCAAAATCACTTCTACTTACAAAATTCCCTTTATGAAAACTATTTTAAATAATTTTCTCTTCCTTATGATAGTAATCTTTTGCTAATTAGGGAATACTTTAGTGTAACACCCTTACTTATTTTGACTTGTAGCAGAATATTAATGTGTGATTCAATGGACAACATAGGAATAACATGAATATACTGACAATAAGTGTATGATTACTGAAATTCCCCCATCGGGGTTCATACATGATAATTATAATCAATGCAGCCGCACAGAGCTACTTGAGTGTCTAAACCCGTCCTAATGAAATGCAGACACCTTCTCGTCTTTGTTCCACTATGTCATTCCCCTTGTACGGTTCTCTTCTTTGTTCTCAGCGTACCTTATATCTTCACCTGTCTACATTGTTGGTAAGGAGGGTGAGATTCAAGAGAATCTCAGTAGAAAAATAGTACTAATATGCATGCAAAATAAGTGCTTAATGCATGTCATACTTGCATTACATAACTTATGCTCACACAATGACATATCTGCGTGCTCAATGTGTCAAACAACATACTTATGGCCATAGCATAAATAGAAACAAAGCTTCAATCATTCATATATGTTTCACATAATGAAGCAAAGCAATAACATGCATCAATATACCAGCACAAATATCAAATACACGCAGGAAAGGTAAGTTCCTTACCTTAACCCTTTTTGCCACTTGAAAACAGCTCCTCAATATGCGTGCCAATGACTCAGGTTCTCAAATCGGTAGGCACTTCTAATATGCTTTTAGTGATTATATGAGTTTATTGTGCAAATTTACCAAAATGTCCTCGGACCCCCGCCTGGTTGCACTTTTCCCAAAATTTTGACATAGGCTATTTTGAAATATTTTCGCCTAATGAATCCATTTCCAAACTCAGAATTAGCAAATTCACTACCAAAATATAAAATTACCCTTGGCAACCCCGCTTTTAGGGTTTCAGGGGCATTTTCAAAATTATGCTTTTCAGTCTTTTCCAAAAAAGTGACCAACTGTAACCCTACCTAATTTTCCCTCCTAAACTTAAAAAAATCTAGAATTATTGAAAATCCAACTCTAATCCCCTAAACCAGTATTGGCTGAAATTCTTAATTCTCTGGGAAAAATTGGGTTTTTCACTTCCGACTCCGCAAACGTGTTCCTTTATACTCCTAACCACTTTATTAACTATTTAATTAGGTTACAACTGCTATTTAGTACCAATTTTGACAGCATAACACTTCCAGAAAGCCATTTTCCATTTTCACAAACCAAGATAATCTGAAAAAATTTCATAGATTAAATTGTCTACAGTAGCCAGAATAATCAATATACGAAGGTTTAGAAGTTACCTCTTTTTCCTTCTGGCCTTTTCCTCTTGTGGCTGAAAACCTAACTCTCTTGAACACCAAATTTGCTTCTCAAACACCTTAAATAATATAGAAGAGAAGCTTAGCAGGTGGATTATACATGTTAGGAACCAATTCACCGAAGAAATCACTTGACTTTATAAGCTTTTCTTCTCTTTCTCTCTCTAAGTGCAACATAACTTTCTCTCTCTATTTTCAGCCAAAAACGACATCCATGGTTGAAAATGATGCTGATATATGTTATTAACTTTATGCTGATATCATTTTATAGTGTGCTTATGTCATATTTAACTAATTTCCAATTTATGGAATTTTTGACAGATTTTCTGTCCAATCTTTGAAAAATCATAACTAATTTTGTAGACATCATATCGGAGTAATTCCAAAGGCTACAAAACCTTTATTGAGTCTAGTTTCAAAAAAAATATAGAATTTATCCAATTGGAAGCACAAAATTCCCAGAATTAAATTCTTTGGATGTTGTTCAAGAAACTTTCGGTTTTTCTGGGCTAACTTAAAAAATTCATAACTTTTTGTATATAGTTTTAAATGATTCATATACCTATCAATTAAAGCTTAGGATGTCTACTTTCACTCCTTAAAATTTCATAATTTTTACTCATCATTTGGTCATGCAAAATCACTTAACAATCTCACTGCATCGCAGAAAATTTCATTGGAAGCATAATCACATTCTCAAAAATTCACCATTTACTTTCTTTAAAACCCCAAAGATATAAAAAATATTAGGGAATAGATTCGTGGCACTTGCTAAACTGGGGCTTAGTAATCCACTTAATTTAGACTTATACCCTAACTTCCAATCCCAAAATTCGGGATATTACATTTAGGGCAAATTTTGAGTTTTGTTAATAGATAACTATAGGAATGTAGATGATTAATAGTTAATTTTAATCGGTTTACTTTTTTTATTTAATTGGTATAAGATTTTATAATGAGTTTTCTATATAATTAACCTATAAATAATTCTATATTAGACATTTTAACCGATTAAATTTGGGCTTGTTGAAGGTACGGTTGAATTTTTGATGGTTTAGTTTTGAGATTTAAGCTTAAAATTTGAAGGTTGGAATTTTAGATTTTTAGAAATTTGGGATTTTTGTTAAAGTAAGATATTCAAGAGTTGTCAATAATTTAATTGAGTGATTTGGATTGTTAGAGAAAATGAAAATTGAATTAAAATAATTAGTTGTGGTCTATGGGAGGTTTGAGAATATTCCTTTACTTGGAGAGTACAAACTTCAACTATATAAGTAAATATATGGTTGAAGTGTCTTGGTTAATATATATATATTATTAAAGATAACAATTATTAATTAGTAATTTAGAAATTAGAAGTTAGTAATAAATTATCTCAAATAACTTAATGAGTTATTAATGTGTGGTTATATAATTGTGTAGATTGATAGTGAATGATCGGTATTGAGCACGTAGTGTTTTGTTTTTGGTAATATCTCCTTACTTGGTGAGAGGTAACCACTTTTTACTTGTTATGTGTGTTGGTATGTTGTTTGTGAGTATTTGTGAAATTGTTTGAGAATGAAAATATTATATTGATATTGATAAGATATTTCATTAAATACTTTGAAATGTTTATTGAGATAGAGAAAGTTATCATGATGCTAATGAGTATTTTGATAGAAATTGCCTTGTTGAACCTTATGATTTGAATTGTGAAATATATACATACATATATATATAAACATCCACACACACACACACACATATATATGTATATATATTTAGATGTATGAGTTGGAAATTGAGAGATTATGGCATGTATATGAAGATGATTCGAATAGCATTATATGAATGTGAAAATCTTGAGAAATTCTTATTGAGCTATTTGTTGATAATTATTATGATGATTGGATTGGGAGGAGATGGAGTAGTTTGTTCTACCACATGGTATAACCTCTACTATGCATGATAGTTGACTTTCTATTGTCCCACTGGTTCAATGAGGGACTGCTCCACTGGTTCAACGAGGGGCTGCGACACCCCTCTAATTCAATTAGGGCAAAAGACTCATGGTCTGGCCATATGCTCTATGGATTTTGGCCGGTCTTCGTCACATGACCAGTAAGCTTTTGAGTGTCTTGTAAAATGGATAATAACTTAGTCCATGGGTTTAATCGGCAGAAATAAGAACGTTCAGTTGGATTGATAGTAGACAACTTGGAAATTATGATATAGAAATTGTGATACAGAATTCCTGACATGGAATTGGTGATATGCAACTATGATATAGAAATTATGATACATAATTCCTAATATGGATTTTGTAATATGAAATTGTGATATAAAAATTGTGATATAGAATTCCTTTTTGTGATATGAAATTGTGATATAAAATTTGTGATTTTGGAGTTTGTGAATTATATTCTCATAGTTTGTTATATAAATTGTTCCACTTGGCACTTCATGAGCACATATTAGCATGTTTAATGAGTTGGATAGCTGGTTACTAAGGCTTTTGTCTCACCTCATTGATTTAACATTTTTTAGGTGATAGTTCTTGTATTGAGACATCGGGGAGAGCTCTTAAGGCATAGATATTTCTCCATATATTTGTATAGCCTCTTTTTGTTTATTATGTGATGAATTGATGTATATTGTCACTCATAGGGCTTATGTTTTGTAAATTTTGATTGAACTGCATACTTCTGATTAAACTATCATTGGCTGGTATGCTAGTATAAGGCCTGAGGCCTTTAGAATTGCATGTGATTGGATATTGGTCCAAAAACTCATATTTTGGAAACTTTAAATTATCGTACTATGATTTGGATACTATATAGAATTGATTTTTTGATCTTGGACTTATGGTGAATGTGTATTTTGAGTTTTGAGAGACTTAAGATCAAAGTATTATTCTATAAATCTGAGTAAAGAGGAGTTTTATTTAGATATCCATGTTAAGTGGGTTTTACCATCTTTCTAACGTGGTTTAATATGTACAATGGTTAGAAAGGTGTGATTATTCTTTATTGCTTGAAATGCTTAGATTATCTCTTTCCTATCATGGATGACTCTAGTTTGAAATAGGAAACTCTTTATAATCATAGTAGATTCTTGAATTATTTGTTAAACTTTAGCTTTACCATGATTAGTGTTTGAAAGATGAGTTAATGTTATGAAATTAAGGAAAATATTTTATATTTTGGCATCAGATTTTAAGATTTTGCAATTTGGGATGTATTGCATATAGTGGCAATATACTCTTTCACACATAACCTTCCCTTATTTTTAAGTCTTATTGTTGAGTTTTATACTCTGTTTATAATGGGTTGCATCCTTATGTAGGGAGAATATTATGTTTAAGAAAGGACCTACCTTAGTGATAACCGATTTCCACCTAGTCCCGAGCAGTCTAATTTGCTAAATAGTGAGGCTCATTTGAGACTTAAAAGAGATGTTTATTGTCGTGATGGATGAACTGACAAGGAAGTTTGAATATGATGAGACTAGTGAAGAAGAGGAAGATGCAAATCACTATGATGAATGCTCAAATGGTGCTGGTAAAAGGTTGTTAGTACGGGTGGTCTAGATAATTTAATGACCATATGTAAGGAGTGTAAGGTCAAGTTTTATGAACATTACATCCCTCTGGCCTTGAGATAAGTAGAGAAGACATCATTTTATACTTGGCATCAGTGTGATATGCATGAGCATGAGTTTGTTGTTATCTTCCTTGATCTGTCTAAGTATGTCACCTACCTATAGTTGAAAGAGGAACTAAAGTAGAAGTTGTAACACCCCGATTTTCGATTAAGGACTAATGATAATTATTGAGAATAATTATGTGTTTTATGGCAATAATAATTAATAAGCCATAATTAGTGGAAATTGAAGGAGTGAAATTGTTAGGAATTAGTTAGTGATTAATAGAGAAATTAATTACTAGCTAAGAAAAAATGAGATGTGTGATTAAAATGATCAATGGCTATGATTGATTGTGTAGTTGGGCAAGGGGCATAATCATGTGTATGTGTGTGCATGTGAGCCCATGAGAGTTGAAGTGAGATGGTGACAAGTGGCAAAGTGTGGACCCTTGGATGAAGCATAAGTGATGTGAGACACATCATCATCATCTCCATCTCCTCTTTTCTCTCTCTCGTTTTCTCTCTCTTGTGCGGAAGCCATGGAGCTTGGGAAAGAGAAAGGAAAATCTGGATTTTGAGGTAAGTAAATGGCCTCTTTAGCTCAAACTCTCTTCTCCAATGTTAATCCTTGAGTTGAGAGCTTTATTTTGGTGATTGTAGTTTCTCCATTGGTGGGGATTTGAAGATCACGAAAATATGAAGTGTGGAGAATCAAAGAGTGTCTTTGAGAAAGTTGATAAGGTATGTGAAACCAACCTTTCTATCTATGTTTCATGCCAAATGATTATGTTTGGAATTTCTGGAATTATTGCCCTAATTTCGAAAATATGGGTCAATGGGTAGTTTGGCATGTTGTGGTTATGGAAATGGTATATTGGTGTGAGTTTTGAATAGATAGAATGGATTTGGGATTGAAATGTGTGAGGTTAATGATTTTGGAAAATGGATGATTATATTGCCCTAGGCCAAAGCTTGTTAATGGAATGGGATTTTGGTAATTCTATTGATTCCATTGAATTCAATGAGTGATTTTGTGTGGGAGTAGCTTTGGTAGAGGTTTTGGATCCATTTGGATCATTTGGGCAAGAGTTAGGAAATGTGGTAAGTGTTGCTGCGTTTTCTGGAATCTGATAGATTCACTCGAGCAGACAGGGGTGTGCTCGAGTGAGGGATGAATGTTGCTCGAGTGAGCCGTGTATGCTCGAGTGATATGTGAGTTTTGCCTTGTTTTGCTTCGAGTGCACCTGGGTTTTTATGAGCAATGCTCGAGCACATCGCTTTGTGCTCGAGTAAGCGAAGAACATGCTCGAGTGAGCATGGTCTGCTCGAGTGATGGTGTGAGTTCAGGGTGAAGTTGTGCTTGCGGGTGGTCACTCGTGAGTAAGGTGCTCGAGTGTGTCTTCTCACTCGCGGGTGTGAGGTGTGTGCGCTCGCGGGTGTGAGGTGTGTACTTGCGAGTATGGTGTGTGTGCTCAAGCACATATGGCTGTGCTCGAGTGAGCCTGTGTCTCAGGTGAGAGTGGTGCTCTCGGGTTGTCACTCGTGGCATTGTGCTCGCGGGTGCTCGAGTAAGACTTTTGGTCTTGTGCTCGAGTGAGGTTGGTGTGCTCGAGTGAGCTTGTGCCTCTGGTGAGAGTTGTGCTCTCGGGTGCTCACTCGCGGTTTCACTTTCTCTTTTGCTCGAGAGTTGTCCGTACCCATGCTCGAGTGAGAGCATTTGTGCTCGAGTGATGTCCGTACTTGTGCTCGAGTGAGAGCATTTGTGCTCGAGTGAGGCAGTGAAAAATATCATGTTTGAGCGTTCAAAAAGGGATCTTTGGGGAGAGTCTTCCAACATTTTAAAGCTATGGATTGAGGTGTTTGAGAGTACTTAAGGGCAATAATGATAACCAACTGGGGTGTCTAAAGATTAAGGAATTGGAAAAGGGATTAATCCTATGTCCTTGATTTTGAATATAGGATTTGATGATTGTCCAGAACGTGAGCAGCCGGAGCTGGAGCTTACGTGGAAAGAGGGTAGGGAACTTACCTCTCCTGCATGTATTGATAATTGTATTTGTGTATTGATGCATGTTATTGCTTTGTGTGATTATGTGTGACACGTATGAATGATTGTAGCTCTGTTTCTAGTTTTGCTATGGCCATGAGTAGGTTGTGAAACATTGAGCATGCGGATACATCATTATGTGAACATGAGTTATTGTGATGCAAGCATGTCATGCATTAAATACTTATCTTGCATGCATATTGGTATCTGTTTCCTACTGAGATTCCCCAGAATCTCACCCTCCCCTATCAACATTTTAGACAGGGAAGGAAGATTGAGGATGAAGCAAGCATCCAAGGAAGAAGAGGACTCGTTTCTGGGTGAGAGCTTAGTAGTTGGTTATCAATGCGTAATTGGGAATATGTATTTGTACATTCAGATTAGCATTTGTTTATGTAATTGAGTAAGTTGTGTAATCCCTAATCGATGAGTTGTATGGGCTAATGTGCCCTATGTTTATTGAGCGAAGATATGATCCCGGAATTGTCGGGAATTTATATTGCGTACTCTGATAATTGTATAAATGTAATTTATCTTCACATAGTAATTATATTTGGAGTGTGAATGTGAGACCGGGTTTAAAATGATTTTGAAATGCATTTGTGAAAACCCCGTTGGGTTGATGGGTTTGTAAATGATGTTTTATCTTATTGGTCTCTATTTCACCTTAATCGCGTAATCTAGATATTAATTACGGCAGGGGGTTACAGAAGTCTTATCTATTGATTAAGAGGGTTAAGTCTAATTTGAAGTAGATGTTTCTTCTGCAACCCTATAAGAGCTATGAGGACACCTATGACAATTTAAAGGTAGCTACATGCGTGAAGTCTGAGATAGAGGGCACCAGACCCCAAGATGATTAGGGCAAGTTCTCTATCATTATCATACCTACAGGTGCGGTGATTGAGAATTCTATGTTTAGATCTAGGAGTTCAGGGGGGCCCAATAAGAATGGCTAGAGCCAGAAAGGTAGAGCTTAACAGGGATACTTCTAGGGGAAGTAAGGTCAGAAGAGCCATATTGGGGGAAGCCTGCAGTCTCACCATGAATTAGTTGTGTCTGCCCAAGTGTGTATGATGAGTCAGAAGAAGGCTAGAGCATATCCAAATTATTTCCCTTCAATGCTATAATATTGTTGCTTTGTTTATTCATTGCTACGCATTCATTCATATCTTTTAGATTGTGCTAAAAAGTATAATTTCCTTGTATATGTTCTGCCATATGATATGAGAATTTCTACCCCTGTTAGGCTATTGTGTTGTGGACTGCTCATGCTTGTATAAGTTGTGCTCTCTGATTTAGAAAATTGAGACTCTATTGTTGAGTTGGTGTATGTGCCATTTAGAGATATTGATGTAATTATCGGTATGGATTAATTAGCAAGAAATAATGTCATACTTCATTGTAAAAGGAAAGTTGCAACCGATATTGTGAATGCGATGTCTTTGGATGCTATATGAATTTGTGTTGTTATCAACAGATCAAGTGGATAAGTGTATCTGAAAGGGTTATCAAGCTTATGATGTTTTCTTTCCTATGAACGTGGATAAAGAAGTTGGAACAAATCAAATTGATTTAGTAAGAGTATATCCCTAGATGTTTCCCGAAGAGGTATCCGGATTGTCTCTTGAAAGAGAAGTAGAGTTCACTATTAAGATGGTGCCTAGTGTAGCTTTAATTTTAAAGGCTTTATATCAAATGGCTCCAACAAAGTTGGTTGAGATGAGGAGGCAAAAAATGAAAATAACGGCATATTACACGGCTTTAATTTTAAAGGCTTTATATCACATGGCATGTTACTCAACAGAAAATTTCATAACGGCATATTCACAACGACATATCCACACTGGCATGTTTCTCAACAGTGGGTTTCAAAACGGCATGTTACACAACAACATATTTCAATGATAAGTCATGCATACAATGTATCATACACAATCTAAGAGAAAGTTCACTACCTTGTTCTTTCCTCTCATGTTCAGGCATCGGTCTATCGTGTACAAGGCAAATATCAAATCTTATAAACCATAATTAAGGACAAAGAGTTATTCTCTAATCCAATACTCAATTCTAAAACACTTAAAGTTGTTATCATTTGAGGCCTTTAGGTGGCTACTAGAAGCCTAAATGAATGCCTAAAGGGTTAGAAAGAACATTACCAAAGATCACCTTTCAGAAGTGCAAAAATGCTAATTTGGGGGTTGGTTGAGGTCAAAAATCCCCTGGCCGCGGCCAAAAAAAGGTCAGAAACATTTGGGCCACGACCAAAAATCCTCTAGCCACGGCCAAGAAAATCCTGTTTCTTGGCTAAACTTCAAAAAATCATAACTAATTCTAGAAATCACAAAATGGGGTGGTTCTAAAGCCAATGGAAAGCTATTTAAGTCCTCTTTACAAGAAAAATATGAACCATTTCTGGCTATAACCACAAAAATATAGAATTCAACATTTCTCCTTACTGTTCCAGAATTGATCTCTGTTTTAACATCAAATTTTGGAAATTCATAACTCCCAGCACACATCAAAATGATAGCCATAATTTATCAATTTAAAGCTTAGCATGTCTACTATTAGACTTGAGAGTTTCAAAATTTTTTGACACCATTTAATGATTCAAAACTGTCATACAATCCGACTGCCCTACACAGAGTTTTCACTTGACAAAATTTTCACTAACCAAAACTTACAACTTTTAATCCTAAGTTTCCAATGGTTAAAATTCACATCCAACACTACTCCCACACAATTTTTGGCAAGGAATCTAATGGAAACATCAAAATACCCAAAATCACATCTCATCTACATATTCTGTTTTGACCACAAAACAACTACTAAGCACAACTTTGTTAAATTTCACATTCAATGTTCCAAAGGAATTTCTTACACAATGATACACCATTTACACAACAAAACAACATGCAATTCATAAAATCCAAGATCACTTGAAAATCAGGGAAAAATTCCAAAAATTCAAACTCAACCAATAATCACAACTTATATACCAAAAGGTAGCTATCACTCACCTCTTTCACTTTCCCAAACTTGTGTCCTTATTCTTCAACCTTCACTTTCCTTTAGACTCACAAAACACCTCATTTTGGAAATCTAAAATCATAGGATGAAAGCTCTCATCAACATGAACAAAATTATATAAGAGACTTTGAGCATTTGAGGTCAAAATCTCACCTAAATCTTGAGCTTTTCCTTCTTCTTTCTTCCTTCTCTTTGAATAAAAATGGAGCTTGTAGAGAGAGACTATAAGATAATGATGATGGTGAAGATTAGTTTTTTGGCACTCTCTCTATGCCTCTAGCCGACCAAGAGAGAGGGAGAGGGAAGAGAAAGATTAAAATACACTTGTTTGACTTTTCCACTCTCTTCTTCCACCATTTGCATGCCACTTGTCAAGATCTTATGGTTTCTCACAAAAGTAATTCACCAATTAGTTACACTAACCAAACTCATTAGCCTATTTGTCACAACTCTTACACTTTTAGTTGTAAATGAATTTTCTCTTTGGTAACTGAATAATTGGCCAACAAATTTTCCATTCTTCCAATTTTGCCCCTGGCTATGGCAATGCCTATTAAGTCATTACTTATCACATTTTATACCTCTATTCCACCATACCATGCATCCTCCCCTTAATTTAATTCAATTAAGGTTTTCATACCACAATTGAGCTTAAATATAGGTTTTAGGAATTTTTTTGCTACTAATTCAGTCATAACTCCACTTTATGTCCCCAGAAGTGTTTTCTCACATTGATTACATCTTCATTAGAAGTCATTAGCCCTTAATCAAAATTTAAGGCATTACAAAGGACAATACGCTATATGCCAACTTATTAAAATGTGAAATCTAACTCAAGGAGGTGAACTTTCTAGGCCATGTAGTATCTGTAAAGTGCGTGGTGGTTGATCCAAGTAAACTAGACACCACGTTAAAGTGGGAATTTCTGAAGTTTGTGACTGATGTGGAAAGCTTTATGGGATTAGCATGCTATTATAGAAGGTTTATCTAAGATCACAATGCCGTTGATTAAGTTGACGAGGAAGAACTGACCATTCCTTTAGACCAACCATTACATGAGCCTACCAGTTTGTATGTCTTGTACACAGATACATTTAGAAGGTTTACGATGTGTTCTGGTATAAGAAGGCAAGGCTGTTGCATATACTTTGAGACAATTGAGGCCTCATGAAGAGAATTATCTGACTCATGACTTGGAACTTATTGCTATAGTGTTTGTATTAAAGATTTGGAGGCATTATCTGTATGGAGCTCAGTTTGAAGTTTTAAGTGATCATAAGAGCTTGAAGTATTTAGTTGACCAGAAAGAATTGAATAATAAATAATACAGATGGATGGAGTTCTTAAAGGATTATGATTTTGAAATAAAGTATCACCCTGAAAAGGTGAACGTTGTGGCCACGACTTTAAGTCGAAAACTGTTTATGTTTTTTGTATGAGTTAAATGAGCATTATTGGTTGGAAGGCTTAAGGGACATCCATATTTTTCCAAATCAAAACAAGATAGTTACTTTGAATGCAATATTGGGTGAGCAAGGATTTTATTAGAATCTTAGATATGCTCAGATGGAAGATAATCAGTTAAGGCCAATTCAAGAAAAGTTAGAGCAATGAGAGGTTCAAGATTATGACATTAGAGATGCGGATATCTTAAGATACAAGAAGAGAATTTGTGTTCCTAATAATGCTAAGATTAAAAGGACCATTCTAGAAGAGGTCCATTGGAGTCGATATACCATATATGCCAAAATTACCAAGATTTATTATAATTTGAAGTGCAGTATTAGTGGCTAAAGATAAAGGGAGATGTGACTGACTTTGTCTTGAAATGTTTGACATGCCAAAAGGTCAAGATTGAGCACTAGAGACCCCCAAGGCTACTTTAGAACTTAGATATCCCTAAATGGAAATGAGATAGTATTTTTATGGATTTTATCATGGGTTTATCTCTAATCCAAGCCATTTATGATGTTATTTGGGCGATCGTAGACCAATTGACAAAGTTATCATACTTTTTGGCGATCAAAGCAGACTACTCTTTTGAGATGTTGGCTGGGTTATACATTAAAGAGATTGTCCGTATGTATGGGGTTTCAGAGAGTATCATTTCAGATCAAGATCCAAGGTTTACTTCAAACTTTTAGAAGTTTATACAGGAAGCTATAGGTACAAAGTTGAAGTACAATACCACTTATCACCCTCAGATAAATGGTCAGACCGAGAGGACAATTTAGACAATTGAAGACATCTTGAGAGCCTGCGTCATCAAGTTCCTTGGTAGCTGGGATAAGCACTTGCCATTAATAGAATTTGCTTACAATAAAAGCTACCATTATAGTATTTAGATGGCACCTTTTGAGGCTTTATATGGTCGAAAGTGCAAGTTGCCTTTGTGTTGGACCAAATTGAGTGAGAGGACCATTATTAGACCAGACTTGATAGATCAAACTTCAAAAGATTGAAATGATAAGACAGAAATTATTGATTGCCCTGAGTCGACATAAGAGTTATGTGGATCACCAAAGGAGATTGTTGGAGTTTAGTGTGGGAGATTATGTTTTCCTCAAGGTTTCGCCCATCATAGGCATTGGGAGGTCCATTAAGGTGAAGAAGTAGACTCCTCGATTCATTAGGCCATATAAGATTTTGCAGCAAATTAGGCCTATTGCTTATCTTATCGCCTTGCCTTTGTACTTATCTAATGTGCACGACGTGTTCCATGTGTCACAATTGATGAAGTATCATCCAAACCTGTCTCATGTCATTGAGCCTGAGGAAGTCAAGTTGAGGGAGAACTTGACTTATATAGCAAAACCAGTGAGAATTTTGGATGTCCAGGACAAGCAACTATGGAAAAGGACCATTTAGCTGTGAAAGTCCTTTAGAAGGGTATAACACCCGGAGATTCAACTTGGGAGACTGAAGAAAGAATGTGACATGACTTTCCTAACTTGTTTGCTTAGGTATGTAGTTGTGATTGTATTGATTGAATTATTGTGCTCTAATTGTGTTTTTGTTCCTAACTTGAAGTGAATTTTGAGGATAAAATTCTATTTAGGTAGGAAGAGTTATAACATCCTAATTTTTTTAATCTTAAATTAAAGTAACATTATAAAAGAATTATTTCATGATAACAATAATTTCTCATGTAATTATTTAATTAATAGGAAATTACTCATAATGTTATTTATAAAAAAATAAAAAGACATTAAAATAATTTATTAGTTCAAATAAAAGAGATAGAAAGCAAGGGAAAAGGAAATAAAGAAAAAGAAGGGAAATGGAAATAGTTGGGTCTTTTGTGGTAAGTTTCCCCTTTGTTATTATTTAATTATTTCTTCCCTCAACAATTATTGCGCATGAGAGAGAGAGAGAGATAAACTATGTAAAACCATTTCGTCTTCTTCCTCCCCCTATGGTCTGCCATTTTTTTATAGCTCAAAGCAAACTTTGGAGTTTAGGTATTCAAAATCACTTCTAATCACAAAATTCACTTCTTGAAAACTTTTCTAAATGATTTTCTCTTTCTTATGATAGTAATTTAGTGCTAATTAGAGAATATCTTAGGGTTAGGATTTTGGACAAGTTTTGTGTTTTGTTAATAGATAACTATAGGAATGTAGAGGATGATTAATAGTTAATGTTATTCGGTTTACTTTTGTTATTTAATTGGTATAAGATTTTACAATGAATTTCTATATAATGAGCCTATAAATAATTATATATTGAGATGGAGAAAGTTATCATGATGTTGATGAGTATTTTGATAGAAATTGCCTCGTGGAACCTTATGTTATGTGTGTGTGTGAGAGAGAGAGAGGGAGAGTTGGAAATTAAGACATTATGGCATGTATATGAAGATGATTTGGATGGCATTATATGAATGTGAAAATCTTAAGAAATTCCCGTTGAGCTATTTGTTGATAATGATTGTGATGATTGGATTGGGATGAGATAAAGTAGTTTTGTAATGCCCTAATCTTATATCCACATTTTCAGAGTACTTGAGCGCAGTTTGGTGAGCAACACAGAAATAGCGTAAATATACTGATATACTAATATACTGATACAAGGTACTTGATTTACATTATAGAAGTTTCCCTATAGGGTTTGATAATATATACAAATTTGGTCCAAAACTATCTAAAACAAACTAATAATAACCAACAGCTCACTCTTCTTGACCCAAACACCTCAATTGCTGGTATTTATTGTTTTTCCCCTCGAACCGCTAGATTCTACTGGAATATTTTAATTTTGACAAAGGGTGAGATTCAAATGAATCTCAGTTGTAACAGATAATCAATTATAGAAAATGTAATAATAAATATACCAAGTACCACATACAGCAATATTATAATAACACATAATTTAGTTCAGTCGGAATAATTCAGTTCAGTCGAATATGTTCAGAGCTAACCACTGTTGCAACCCCTACTCATTCCGTGCCTCAGCTGGGCTCGAGACCACCAACTAGGCATATTAGTATACCCGAAGGCACTATGTTCAATGTACCCGTAGGAACTAAGTTCAGTACCCATAGGTACTCAGTTCAGTGTACACGTAGGCACGTAGTTCAGTGTACCCGTATGCACTAAGTTTAGTGTACCTGTAGATACTGTGTGTTAGATATGATTAGTTTTGATGATGTCAAATATAGATGTGAAATGATAAGAGCAAAAAGTTTATATAATATATTTATTTTATAATTTGACTAATTACTATGTTTAATGCGAAATATCTTGTAGATTAATTAAGTTGAAATATGGAGGAAGAATGAGAAGACAAAATTATCAAATATGAGAAAATGAATAAAGAAGTGATTGAATTGGTAAGAATGAGCAAGAGGGAGAAGAAAAAACAAATTGAAGGTAGTGAAGAAAATAAAGGAGCTACCTACTTGGGTTATGGAAAATGATTATCAAGAGAAAAATCAAGAAGAAAGATATTGAAGAAAAAAGAACTTGCAAGATCCAATGGGAATATGAAGATTCAAGCTCTTAGAAGTGATACCGAAGCTCTCTATGATCAAATAAAAGTTTGAATGACTTAATTGGAAGTTAAAAGTGCCTAATCTTGCAAAATATTGGTTTTATTTGAATAAGAGAAGTTTTATTCGAATAGTGGGACTACTATTCAAGTAATAGCCATAGCATTCGAATAGAAGCTGTGTAAAAACACTTTTTTTTGAATAATGAGACTACTATTCAAATAATAGCTGGTTATTTGAATAAAAGCAGTGTTATTCAGTGACGTTTCATTTAGCATGGGTAAGGTTTAGTAATTTGGTCATATATCCCAAACCAGAACTCCGATTGAGGTGAAACCAATGGCATATAAAACTAGACTCCTAATGCGTCATTTTGACACCAAGATCAAGTTAAAAGGATCTTAGATGAAGGAGATTTGAATTTTAAAAATGACATTCAAATCACCGTCATATTTCAAAATAGGTTCAGTATTTTGACATAACTTTCAAACTACACCTCCAATTGAGATGAAATAGGTGCCATATGAAACTAGACTTAAAGATCTTTTCATGGAAATGTCATGGGTCATATTTAGAGTTATATTCAAAGAGATATACTTTCTAGAATTTGGTGCTCAAAATCAAGCTCTATTCCAGACCAATCGATACACATTCAACCATAAATTTTGGAATATAAAGTATTTGTTATTGATTCCATTTGCTATGCAAAGTATACTTAAAGAGCTTTCTGAGGATAGGTCATTTTCTAAATTTAGAGTTATATCCAGAGAATTATGGCCATTAGAATAAGAAGTTTATTCAAATAGAGGTTGCAGATATGAAGATTTATTATCAAAGTGCATTACTTGAATACAGCAAGTTGTATCCGAATAATATGAGCTATTTTGTGTGAAAGGTTTTTTGAATAAGGGTTATTCTATTCGAATATGAAAGTTTGAGAGAATATTATTCAAATACAAATCACACTATTTAAATAAGATCATTTGTTTTAAAAGGTAGCTATTCGAATAAGGAATTCACTATTCGAATACACTTCAAGCTCTAAAATTTTATTTGAATAGAGGATGAAGTATTCAAATAAAAATTAATGTTTTACAAAGCAGCTATTCAAATACACTTCATACTCTTAGAATAACCAAATTTTTTAGAAAACAGAGCAGCGCTTTGTAACTTCTAAAAATCATTGGAATAATTCTGTAACTCTTTCTTCTTAATTATAATCACTCTAACATTTTATTGTATTAGTGTTTAATGTATTTCTCCAGGAATACAATGAAGAGATGATGTGAAGAGATGAAAGGTGACTTTACTGAAGTGGAGCATCCACCAAACGTAACGACTAGTTTTTCAAATATGCTCAACAGTCAAATGGAGCAACGGGACTCTAATTGACGAATACTCATAACAGTTATCTTTTACAACTCATCTATAAATATGGTAGCATTCAGAGAAGAGAAGGCAGTAAACAAAGTGACAACACCAACATGTGAAAATAATGAGTAATCCACTTTGACCCAAACACTCTCTATTTTGTAGCTTATATATTACTTACCACTAAGGGAGTGATTATTTGTATTATACTGAGCATTTTATCCAATCTATGAGAGAGTTTGTAAACACTTGTATTTCTGAATTGATCTCACGGTAGATAGACCTTTAGAGGGTTGATTTACTTACGGGGAAGCTTTAAAGAGAATTGCCGTTAAGATTTTTACTCGTAAGGCTTACAAGGTGCAAGCAGTAGAGAATGTCGTTGCTCGTAAGACTTACAGGGGTGTAAGCAAGAGAGAACGTTAATGCTCGTAAGACTTATATGAGTAAGCGGGAGAGAAAAGTCTTTGGGATTACTTTGCTTGTAAGACTTGCTATAAGGAGGAGTATCTCGGTGAGAGATTTGTAAAAGGTTTCACAAGTGCCTGACTAAACTTATGGGTTTATAAATGCTTGTCTTGTGCCTGGATTAAATAAGAAGATAGTAGATTTGAAAATCTCAGGAGGAGCTTGGGGACTAGTCATAGGTCATCGCAGATTGGACCGAACCAAGATAAATCATACTTTGCATATCCTCTTCCCTAAGCTCTTATATTTCCTGTTACGCCCTTATTTTAATTTCACCTTTACTAGAGTATTCATGAAAAACGATATGTGGTTCAGTGGGCAACACAGGAATAGCATAAATATACAATAATAAGTACTCGATTACAGAAATTCCCTATAGGGGTTCATACATAATAATTACCATCAATGTAGATGCACAGGGCTACTAGGATGTTTAAACCCATCTGAGTGAAATGAAGACATCTTCCCGTCTTCGTTCCACCACCGCAATCCCCTCATACAGTTCTTTTCTTTATTCTAAGCATATCTTCTATCTCCTCCTGTTTAAATTGTTGGTAGGGGAGGGTGAGATTTGAGAGAATCTCAATAGGAAAACAGTACCAATATGTATGCAAGATAAGTGCTTAATGTATGACATGCTTGCATTATATAAACTAATGCTAACACATTGACATATTTGCGTGTTCAATGTTTTAAACAACATATTTATGACCATAGCATAAATAGAAACAGAGCTTCAATCATTCATATATATTTCACATAATCAAGCAAGACAATAACATGCATCAATACACTAGCACAAATATCAAATACATGCAAGACAGGTAAGTTCCCTACATTAGACCTTTTCCACCTTGAACCATGTGCTTCGATTTACGTGCCAATCCCTCGAACTTTCAACTTGGTCCTAAAACATCAAATGTACCAGTTTAGACACTTCCATAGTGTTTCTTGTGGTTATATGAGTCTATCTTAAAAATTTACCAAAATGCCCCAGGAGACCCGGCCTCGCCACGCCCCACTGTACCCGGTCCGACTGTACTTTTCCTGAAATTTCAACATGGGCTATTCTTACATATTTTCACCCAAGAAATCCATTTCTGAACTCAAAATTATCAAATTCATTATCAAATTACAAAAATACCCTTGATAGCCCTTATTTCAGGGTTTTAGGGGAGTTTTCGTAATTATGCTTTTTCAGGCTTTTCCGAAAATGTGACTAACTGTAACCCCATCTAATTTTCCCTCTTGAACTCAATGGAACCATAAAATCATTAAAAATTCAAATCTAAGCCCATTTTCTAGTACTGGCCAAAATCTGAGAAACTTGGGGGAAAATTGGGGTTTTTTAAATCCGACTCCACAAACGTGTTCCTTTATACTCCTAATCACTTTATCAACTATTTAATTAGGTTACAACTACCATTTAACCCAATTTTGGAAGCATAACCCTAGGCCATGTCATTTCCAAAAATTTAAACCAAAGACAATCCAACAAAATTTCACTGATTAAATTGTCCACAGCAGCCAAAATCGTCAATATACGAAGGTTTGTAAGTTACCTCAAGCTCTCTCTGGCTTTTCTCAAAATGGCTAAAAACCCTAGCCTTAAAACACCCAAATTTGTGATTCCAACACCTTACAATACATGAAAGAGAAGCTTAGAAACAAGGTTATACGCGTTAGGTATAAATTCACCGAAGAACTCGACCTACCTCTCGAGATTTCTTCTCTTTCTCTCTCTAAAAGCTCTCAACTCGTTCTCTCTCTTGTTGCAGCAATAGGCACGATTTTGCAGCTGATGGAGGAGGTGGATTATGATTTAATATGATATAATATTATCTTCTAATTATTTACTAAATTTCCAACAGTTTCAGATTTTTACAAAATTTTGGTAGATTTCTGTTTAAATTTTGAAAAATCATAACTAATTCTAGAAAAATCAAAATGGAGTGATCCCAAAGCCAATGGAAAGCTATTTAAGTCCTCTTTATTGGAAAAATATGGATCAATGCAGTTCATAACCACAAAATTACAGAATTGCCCAAAAGTTCATACTGCTCTAAAACAGATTCCAGTTTCAATCCCAAATTTTGGAAAATCATAACTCTTAGCTCACAAATTGAAATGACATAAATTATGCTTCCATTTTGAAACTTGGCATGTGAAATTTAAGACTAAAAAGTTTCAAAATTTTTAGACACCATTTACTTATTCAAAACATCTATACAAACCGACTGCCCTGTACAGAGTTTCAATAGACAAAATTTCCAACTTTTGCACAATTTTTCCCAATGGTTCCAATTTCACAACAAACACTCTCCCCACACAAATTTTCACAAGGAAAAAATTGGAATCACTAAAACAACCAAATTCTCATCACATCCACTTTTGAAGTAATTAACCCTTAATCGAAATTTAGGATATTACATTTCCAGCATACATTATTTAATCTAACTATTGATTTATGATTCATTACATCCATACTTATTACTTCCACTAAGATGTTAAAAAATTTTCAAAGTTCTTAATTTTTTTATCTTACACCCAATTCACCCTCTCTTGGATGTCAGTTGGTTCTAACATTTGGTATAAGAGCTAGGCTTTTGTTTAAAGAACTTAACCGTCTCAAGAGTTATCAATTGCTGACTTTAGGTGTTACTCGCTTTTTAGAAGGTTTTGACTATGCAAGTCCACCCCTTTTAAAAGATATTGATTTCTGGTTTTGGAAAGCTAGAATGACTAGTTTTATAAAAGTATTAGATTTTGATATATGGAATGTTTTTACAAATGCTTTTTGACACTTCATGTGAAACTACAAGCTGTGCATCTACGATGCATGAACAATTGAAAGTTGATGATGAAGAAGGAGAAATCATAGAACATTTCCATATAGTCAACATGGATAGACAAGAAGAAGATTCTCAAAAAGAGCTCATTATAGACAAGCATGAAAAATACTCTCCGGAGCTCAAGATGAACTTAAGGTAAAAAGCTCCAATTCTTCTTGTGATTTTCATAAAATTGATTTTCAAAGTCTACATAAGATTGTTTTTCAACCAATTGTTGATTCTATTGAGAAAAGAAAAATTGTTTTCAAATATGCTGGAAATTTTGTTGTGAAGAAAGAATGTTCAAATAAAATTCATTCGAGTTTCTACACTCATGACTGACATAATTCTTGCATGATATCCCATAATGCATGTTTTCATATAATTTGCAATTATTGTGGTAAATCTGATCATATTTCTCACACATGCTATATTAGAAGAAATTTCCATGTGAGAAATAAATATGTTTGGGATCTGAAAGGACATGTAAAGTCAAATGATAACAATCAAGGACTCAAGTATATATGGGTACCAAAATGTCCATCTAATACTTTATGTATGCAAGACGATCCAAAAAGAAATGGACATAAGGGTATAGAGAAGATAAAGAAGAATCCAAGAGGTTCTCATGCACCAACTAAGAGGTTCATATCATTGCCAAAGAGAACTCTTATAACATCCATTACTAGAGCTACAGAGCATAACCATAGAAAAAAGCAATGGATAAAAGGAGTATGTTTCACCTCAAGGAAGGGCTACCATAATATACCATTCAACTACCTTGAGGAGAACATGAAGAGGATGATCTCTCATACACAAAGAAAAATAATCTCACAGCCTACATCATATGAGAGAGCTTTGCATAAAGCCAAATACGTAAAAATAGAGCTTCAAAGAAAGATGCAGTGGGTATGCGAAGACAATCCTCCAAGAACCTAATGTAAAAGTAAACAATGGTAAACCTCCTACACTATCATCGTTAATATTTATTGAGGTTTATACCTTATTACCTTAGGTATGAACATTGCACATATGTTTTCACAATCTTTAGAAAATTCATTCATAAAGAATCACAATGTTCAATAGCTTAACACTTCATGCATATATGTATACTTCAAGAGAACATATTTTTTATGCATAAAGTCATATTTAATTCATTATGTTCAATTTATTCAAATTGACTATATTCTTAGAGCATTTATTCAAATTGACTATATTCTTAGAGCATGTGAATTATGATTCATACAAGCTAACCATAAGTAAATCCAAATAAACCTGGATACCGAAAGAAGAAAAAGATCTATATGCCTTTGTAGGAAGAAGAAAGGAATGCTCTATTTTCGGTAAGTAAAATAGGGATAAACAGAGTATACATGAACTTTGAGTGAAAACTCAAGTTCATATCAAGTTATGGAATTAAACTCGAGTTTCAGACACACTTGAGTTCATTACTTGCAGGATCAATTGGAAATTTGAATTCAAGAAGGAAACTATAGAAAAGCTTGATTTAAAGGCATGGGTTACTCAAGTGATCATGGAGGACTTGAGTACAAAGATACAAGGAGATGGAAATTAACTTGGGTGTCTATAAGTTACACTTAAGCCGGGTATGTTGTATCAGTATAGGCAATCTTATACAGAACTTGAATGTCGAGACTTCATTTCAAATTGTTCCACTTGGCACCTCACGAGCACAAATTAGCCTGTGTAATGAGTTGGATAACTAGTTATTGAGGCTTTTGTCCTACCACATTGATTTAACATTTGTCAGGTGATAGTTCTTATATTGGGACATCGGGGAGAGCTCCTGAGGCATAGATATTTCTCCATATATGCTTGAGGCCTTTAGAATTGCATGTGATTGGATGTGGGTCCAAAAACTCATATTTTGGAAACTTTAGATTATCATATTATGATTTGGATACTATACAGAATTGGACTTTTGATCTTGGACTTATGGTGAATGTGTATTTTGAGTTTCAAGAGACTCAAGGTCGAAATATAATTCTATAAATCCGAGTAAAGAGGAGTTTTATTCAGATACCCATGTTAGGTGGGTTTTGCCATCTTTATAACATGGTTTAATATGTACAATGATTAGAAAGGTGTGATTATTCTTGATTGCTTGAAATGTTCAGATTATTTTTGTTAGACCCCTTCTTTATTTCAACATTTACCAGAGTGTTTGCGTGCAGTTCAATGGGCATATAAAAATGGCATATGTAACATCCTGATTTTTATTTATAGGATATAATTGTAATTAGAAAATAATTATTTATAAAAATAAAATTAGTCAGTAAATTTTAGGATAAAAAGAATAGAGGGATTTGATAATATAATAATTAAAAAATAAAACAAAATAAAATAAGGAGGGTAGGTGGCGCCACTGCTAGTGCGCCTTTCTTTCGGTGCACCAACTTAATCAATCATAAACAGTGGCCACTACCCAATTAAAATTATAAAATACAATAAATAAAATGTTAAAAACATTCTATGATTAGTGGAGGGGGTATTTATCCATACACACTTTACGCATCAAATTTTGCGTGAAGTGTTGCGCGGAAGATGTACAGTGAGGCTCTAATAAGAGTATTTTCATGTCTTGAGGATCAATAAGGTATTCAAAATCACTTTTATTTACAAAAATTTCTTCATGAAAAATATTCTAAATAATTTTCTCTTTCTTATGATAGTAATTTCTTACTGATTAGAGAATATTTTAGGATTAGAATTTTGGGCAATTTTAAGTTTTATCAGTATATGACTATAAGAATGTAGGGCTGATTAATAGTGAATTTTAATTGATTTATTTTTGTTATGCAGTTGGTATAATATTTTATAATGAATTTTCTATATAATCAATTTATAAATAATTTTATGTTAGACTTTCTAGCTAATTAAATTTATATTAAATAATTTATTTGGGTTATTGGAGGTACTATTGAAATTCTAATCGACTTAGTTTTTGTAGATTTGGTGTTATATGAAATTATAAATTATAATTTGATATTAGAAATTATAGTTTGATATGGTTTTAATTATATGGAGGGTTTAATATTGTTTAATAATTATATTATGCTCATATAGGCTAGAAAAGAGATTTAATTAATCTAGGATGTTGATATTGATAATTTTATGACTATTGAACTTAAAGTGATTAGAGAATTTTTGTTGTTAGAGGTCTTATCAAGTGAAATAGAGTTATGAAATTCTAGGAATTCGATTTTTAAAAGAATTTGAAGAATAGATAAAATGTTATTATTTTTCTACAGAGATTAAAGTGAGTTAATTATCGGGGGTTATTTTTGTATTAGTTAGCAATTATTATAAAATTTTTTAACATGTAATTATATATTCATTATAGAGTGAATTTGGCTTGTTGAACTTGAATTTTGTTAAGTTTAGTTGTCAAGAACTGGAGATAACCACTTTTCAATTTATCTTGTATGCTTGCTGAGATAATTATAAGTTTATGTTAGTATTTTTAATTACTATAAATATGTTATAGTATTTTTATATATGAAAAATGTACAATGATGTATGAATTATGTTTTTAGTAAACTTGGAAGTTTACTAAGTGGGCAGGAATGATTTTGAATGGCTAATGATGCATAACATTGAATATAGAATATATGAGAATAAATTATTGATATTTGATGTTGAAATGTTGAATGTGGTGAGTTGTGATTAAGAAAGTTTTGGTTCTTTTATGCCACGTGGTATAGCCGCCGCTGTGCGCACAGTGGATGACTTTGATATTTTCAGGGCCCTTGGTATCATCCTTTCCTTTGGCCGGTTAAGGGTCAGCTCAACAGACAGGTGACACCTTTCCATATTCGACAGAAAGAAGGTCTGATATGAGTACTATAGCCTTTGACCGGGTTACACCTTATTATTGGAGAGCTTGGTATAGTCTTGTTAAAGAGACTAAACCTATTATATATTGTAGCTTATGGGTTCTATCAACGATTAAGGAGGTTATAAGGATGGTTGAGGGAGTTCTATATATATATATGAAAATGTTCTTTAGTATTATTAATGTTTTTGGAAGATTATATATATATATATATATATTTCCCGCTTAACTATCTTGTAATCAATCCCTGCATACTTGTTAAAATAAAAGTGGTTATTGGGTTCATGTGACTCATCCTGTCAATTTGTTGTTTTTTTTAAAAGCAAGAGTTCAGGTTATGATACTGAGGGGGAGGCGCACGAGGCTTTATTTGATATCAATTTGTATGTCTTATTTAGTTACATGAGTATAATATATATTGCCAAACTTAAGGGCCTTTTGAGCATTCATTGCATATGTTGAATACTCCGTTGTATACTGGGATTTGTACTGTGGACGGAGCCTATTACGCCTTTATCTTATTTTCACTTTTTTTCAGGGTTTTTTTGTAGAAAATGATATGTGGTACAGTAGACAATACAAGAATAATAGAAATATACTGATATTATGTGCATAATTATAAAAATTCTCCATAGGGGTTTGTACATAATAATTACAAATCTTGTAGCTGCACAGAGCTCTAGGGTATCTAAACCCATCCTAGTGAAATGAAGACATCTTCCCGTCTACGTTCCACCATTACATTCCTCCTGTGTAGTTCTCTTCTCTGATTTCAGTACACCTCATATTTTCACCTGTCTAATTTGTTGGTAGGGGAGGGAGATTCGGGAGAATCTCAGTAGGAAAACAGTTACCTTAATGCATGTATGATAGATGCAATGTGCATGACATGTTAGCTTTAACTAGATGCATACCCCATAATGACAATTTTGCATGCTCAATGTTTCATGCAACAAAGCTATGGCCATAGTATAAACAAAACCAGAGCTTCATTTATTCAAGTATGCTCTACACAATCGATTAAATTAGTTACATACACCACTACATAAGCAAAGATATCAATTACATGTAAGGAAGGTAAGTCCCCTACCTTGTGTCCCTTTTGTTAAATAGAAATAGTTCCTCGATCTTGTGTAAATAGCTCGGGCTCCAAATTTGATCCTAAAATTCCAAATGTACAATTTAGACACTTCCATAGTATTTCAGGTGGTTATATAAGTCTATATTGAAAAATTACCAAAATGCCCCCGAGGACCCGGCAGGAACCCATCATACCCAATCCAATTGTACTTTTCCCAAAATCTGGACTTAGGCTATTCTGACATATTTCTTTCCTAGCTCGGAATTATCAAATTCACATCCAAAAGACAAGAATGACCCTGACAACCCCTATTTTAAGGTTTCAGGGACGTTTTTGTAATTATGCTTTTCAGGCTTTTCCGAAAAAGTGACCAACTGTAACCCTGCCTAATTTTCCCTTCTGAACTCAATGGAATCATCAAATCACCGAAAATTCAACTCCAAGGCCCATTTATAGCTCTAGCTGAATTGAACAAAACTCTAGGAAAAATTGGGATTTTTTGATTTCGACTCCTAAAACGTGTTCTTTTCTATTCTTAACCATTTTATTAACTATTTAATTAGGTTAGAAATACCATTTAGTCCAAATTTATGTAGCATAACCCCTAGACAACCTCTTTTCCAAAATTTAAAACCAAAGACAATCCAGCGAAATTTCACAGATTGAATTATCCACAGCACCCAAAACAATCAAAGACTGAAGTTTCAGAAGCTACCTAAAGCTCCCTCTGGCTTTTAAAAATGTGGCCGAAAAACCCTAACTTTTCAACAGGAGAATTTGAGCTTCACAACCCTTAAAATACATAAAAGAGAAGCTTAAGAACGGAATTATACGCGTTAGGTACTAAATCATCAGAGAAATCAGCTTACCTTGCGAGTTCTCTTTTCTCTCTCTCTCTAGAATTTCTCAAACTTTCTCCCTCTAAGTTCCGATGAAATGACATCAAAAATGAGCATAGGAGGAAGATGATGATGATAAAATATTATATCCCATTTTTACTTTAATTAATCCAATTTCCAAAATTCCAAAATTCATAATATTGGGCTTTTGTGTACATAACCCATGAACTTAAGCCCAAGTATCATACAACTAATATTTCCCTCCTCTTTGTTCAGCCCTTTACACATCTAGGGGATCAAATTGGAGCTAAAATGGGTTGATATCAATTTAATACCAAATTTTTTTCCATTTTCGGATTTATATAAATGCTGGTAAATTTTCTACCCTAAATTTGAAAAATCATAACTAAATTTGTAGACCTTGAATTGGAGTGATTCCAAAGGCTATAGAACACTTATTGAGTCTAGTTTCAAGAAAAAATATAGAATTTTTCCAATTGAAAGCAAATCATTCCCAAATTTTTAATTTTTGGAACTATTTGAGAAACTCTCCAGTTTTTCTGGGCTAACTTTAAAAATTCATAAATTTTTATATATTGATTTAAATGATTCATATGATCTATCAAATTAAAGCTTAAGATGTCTACTATGAACATGTAAAATATCATAATTTTTGGACATCATTTGATAATCCAAAATCCCAAGATAATCTCATTACCTTATCGGAAATCTTATTGGCAGCATAATCACATTCTTCAAAATTCACCATTATATTTCATTAAATGCCACAAATTTTTACAAGGGATATGTGTAACCCCCTACGTAATTATATCCTAAATACGCGATTAAAATGAAATAGAGACCAATAATAATCAAATAACATTTACTAACCCATCACATGACGGGGTTTTCATAAATACCTTTCAGAATCATTTATAAACTTAGTCTCATATTCACATTTCGAATACAATTACTACGCAAAGATAAATCACATTCATATAAATATCAAAGTGCACAACATAATCATCCCCGCAATCCCGGGTACATACCTTCGCTAAAGATACACAGGACACAATTGCCCATTACAATTCTTCAAATGGGGATTACACAATCTCATCTCAAATTCATAACCCTATATTCAACCGAATCATATACAGTCTTCACAACTCATTGATAACCAAGTACCAACTCTCATCTCGATGGAGTCCTAGCCACTCCCTCCACGAGCCACTTGCCCTGTCTAAATTATTGGTAGGGGAGGGTGAGATTCGAGAGAATCTCAGTAGGGAAATATTATCAATATGCAGGCAAGATAAGTGTTTAGTGCATGGCATGCTTGCATCACATAACTCATGCACATATAGAATGACAAATCTATAAGCTCAATGCTTCGAACGATATACATATGGCCATAACATATATTGAAACATAGCTTCAAATCATTCATACATGTTCCACATAATCAATCAAAGAAATAACATGCATCAACACATTAATACAGTTATCAGAGCATGCAGGAGAGATAAGTTCCCTACCTCTAGTCTTTTCTCCTCGATTTACGTGCCAACAACTCGGGGCTTCACATTCGATCCTACAATGTCAAATGTACTATTTAGATACTTCCATAGTGTTTCTAGGGGTTATATGAAGCTATATTGAAAAATTACTAAAATACCCCCGGGGACCCGGCCCGGCCCGGCCCCGCCGTACCCGGTATGGCTATACTTTTCTTGAAATTTTGATATGGGCTATTCTGACATATTTTCGCCCAAGGAATCCATTTCCATACTCGGAATTATCAAATTCAATGTCAATTTACAAATTTACCCTTGGCAGCTCCACTTTAAGGGTTTCAAGGGCGTTTTCGTAATTATGCTTTTTCGGCCTTTTCCGAAAAAGTGACCAACTGTAACCCCACCTAATTTTCGCTCCTGAACTCAATGGAACCATCAAATCATTGAAAATCCAACTCTAAGACCCATTTATAGCCATAACCGAAATATACAAGTACTCCGGGGAAAATTGGGGTTTTTCGGTTTCGGCTCCGTAAACGTGTTTCTTTCTACTCCTAACCACTTTATTAACCATTACATTGGGTTAGAACTACCATTTAGTATCAATTTGGGCAGCATAACACCTAGGCCAACCCATTTTCCAAATTTACAAACAAAGACAATCCGGTGAAATTTCACCAATTAAATCAACCACAGCAGCCAGAACAATCAAAGATTGAAGTTTCGGAGGTTACCTTAAGCTCCTTTTGGCTTATCCTTCTTATGGCTGAATCCTATCCTCTTTAAACAATGAAATTCCTTGCTTCAAGACCTTAATTCACATAGAGGAATAACTTAGGAGAAGGATTATATACGTTAGGTACGAATTCACCGAAGAAATCGACCTACCTTGTGAGATTTCTCCTCTCTTTCTCTCTCTAAAAGCTCTCAAACTTTCTCTCTCTCTTGGCTTCTGGTTCAGCAGGAAAATGAGAGCTGAAGATGATGAGAAAATGTTTTAATTTCTATGCTGATGTCATCGTTTATTTTGATGATGTCATAATTCCCATTTTCGGATTTTCTGACAGATTTTCTGCCCAAAATTTAAAAAATCATAACTAATTCTAGAAAACTCAAAATGAGGTGATTCCAAAGCCAAATGAAAGATATTTAAGTCCTCTTCATAGGAAAAATATTTTCCATTACTAAAAATCACCACACAATTCCAGAATTACATAAAACTCATTACTGCCCCAAAACAGAGTTCAGTTTCCATCCCAAACTTTGGACAGTCATATCTCCTAGTTCACAAAACGAAATGGCACAAATTATACGTCCATTTTGAAGCTTGAGATGTAAACTATAAGACTGAAATTTCAGAATTTTTAGACACCATTTGGTCATTCAAAACGTTCACACAAACTGACTACCCAGAATAGAGTTTCATTGGACAGAATTTCAGATTTTGCATCTTTGCTTCCATTGGTTCTATTTTCATACCAAACATCATTCCCACATAAATTTTCACAAGGAATCCATTGGAAACACCAAATCAATCAAATTCACATCACATTGACATGTTTTCAAAACAATCTCAACATGTCAACACAATTCACAGTCAATTCTTCCCTCTAGTCTAAGTCAATTTGGATGTTAATCCACAATTGAACTCAAATACAGGGTTTCGGCCCTACTCACAACAGACACGAATCACATTCAAGTGCCAAATCACATCATATTCTCTAAAAGGGTTATTTATCACTAACCACACCACTTTTGAAGTCATTAACCCTTAATCACAATTTGGGATCTTGCTAAATCGGGGCTTAGCAATCCACTAATCTCAGGCTTATTCTCTAACCTCGAGTCTCAAAATTCAGGGTATTACAATATGGAGGAATAAAATATGAGGTGCTACAGTTCTCCCCCACTTAAATAAATTTTATCCTTGAAATTTGCTACACTTATATAGTTATAAACTTTGGGTAATGCTTCTTCATATTCAGCTCTTTTTTATTATATCAATACTTCAAATCTTGGTGGTCGAAGTACATCACTATAGTCACACCATAATGGTAAATCTTCAGATTTTTAGTATAAAACAATTGCTACTATTCAAGACCATGTATAGGATAATAATTAAAAAAAAATCATAAGGCATGCATTCTCTAAATGCATAAGCCAATAAATGGCCATGCCACATTAAAATACTTTCCAATCCCGCCTACTGTATTAACAAGGACAATAAAGGTCCACAGTGGATCTAGGATTATCAATATCAATATTGACGTTGGTTTTCATCTTAGCTCAGTGAAGCTCTCTCCTAATTACGGTCCCATAGATAATGTTGAGTTTTTGAGGTTAACCTTGTTAAAGGCGAAACTATTCTGAAGAAATTCAGCATGACTCTTCAGTAATATCCAGTAAGACCCAGAAAACTGTTCATTTCAAAAACAATCACGGGCCTTTTCTAGATTCAATACTGCTTCCACCCTACAAAGATCTATCAAGACTTCTTGCTGTGAGACTGCATGGCCCATAAACTTAACCCCTGAAAGCCAAATCCCACATTTGCTTATATTCTAGTATGTTTAGTATAGTTCAGTCATAAATGTTGAGAACCAACCACTGTTGCAACCCCTACTCGTTCCGTACCTCAGTTGGATTCCACTTGGCCTTCGTAGTAACACACAATCATTCATAGAAGATATGATAAATAAATATGCTAAATACTAGTTACTGCAATATTATACTAACAAATAACTCAGTTTAGTCGAAAATGTGTTCGAAGCCAACCACTATTGTAACCTCTACACATTTCGTACCTCGGTCCTTAACTGGGCATATCAGTGTACCCGTAGGCACTTATTCATCAGTGTACCCGGAGCACTACCCAAAGGCATTATTCATCAGTGTACTCAGAGGCACTACCCGAAGGCATTATTCATCAGTGTACTCGGAGGCACTACCTGAAGGCATTATTCATCAGTGTAGTCGGAGACACTGTATATCATACATATTCTAGAAGATGGCATATATAAAGCATACAAACATTTACATAGTGTATGAAGGATATATCATACATATTCCAAAAGATGGCATATACAAAGCATACAAACATTTATATAGTGTATGAAGGATATAATTACTACATTAGCCTTTCCTGGATAATATTGGATTTCTAATCTTCCCCTAGTCTGTGATCTGCCGCATCTCTCGCAGGTCATTACTATGATCCTTGATCATTACATATCACTTATTATCGATCTGAATCAGAGTAGCAATGCGTAGTTCGGTGTAACCATAGTTACCCAGTTCAATTTAGTATACTCGTAGGTACTCAGTTCAGTTCACTGCAACATATCTAGCATGTAGGATTTTATAGCCTAGGGTCTCTAATCTAACTTTCAGGTTCATCATGAAATATAGAACCTCAATATCACAAAATTGAAAATCATTTTTCTCAATTATACCTAATAAGTTCGCTAAGAATCATACTCAATAGCACTTATTCTAACCTCCATGGTATTTGGGTATTGTCCTCAAATCATTATTGAAGGTTCAACATTATCTGCATGGTTCACAAGGTTAAAACTTCCATCATGGAATTAAACCATAATGCAACAAATTCACATTCCGACCTAAGCATTATTTCAGCTTAGATCAAATTTAAGCCTATCTCAACCTTCAGTGTCATCATATCAGATCCTCTATGATCAATATATGGTATAAACATCACTCATTATATAGCACCGTATATCATATCTACATTCGTTTGACCCCACAGTATTCCTAGGATCATCACTTAGCATTGAGAAATCCTCAAAATATTTACTACACCTCAGATTTTTATAACCTTATCAAATTGATCTTTCTGGGCAGTATTCACCGTAACAGAAATATCCCAATTTAAAATCAATACTTATATCATCATTATCTCCATGCGTCTAAGCACCCTTTAAATCATCTAACTTAAATGATCATTAGTCATGGAAAAACCTTAAGACAATTATTATTCCTCAAGTCTCCATAACCCTATCAACTCAACTTCCCAGGGGGTCACCTATCCTAGGATTTCCCTAGGTTGAGCACGCTTAACTTTCACATACCCATGCCCAATCACAGATACCAGCTTCCACTACTTCCGCCTACTGGTACCCCATGACTACCCTCATCTCAAAAGATGTGCTGGCTACCTCTGGTCACCAAAATACTGGGTGTGGACCTCATATTGGCCTTGGTCATGCTCGCCTCCTTGGGTTTCACAACATCCTTATACCATCCTCTCTCAGGTATGGTAATATGTGCTACCTTCTAGGTATCCCACCATTCCTCGAGGCGTGTCTGCTACTTTCAAGAGCTTGTTAACTAGTCGTAGTAATTCCCTTTGGTGTTCCTATCGCTGTATAATCAAGCATATTAGTATACTATCTTATTGCCAAAACCATCGCATTTACCCTGAGCAGGCAATTTTATGGCCATAATCCTTGCCTTGATACTAAAAGTTATGCCCTTATCTTATTTTCACTTTTTTTTAGAATCTTTACAAAAAATGATATGGTTCAGTGGCAACACAAGAATAGCATAAATATACAGATATTATGTGCATGATTACTGAAATTCCCCATAGGGGTTCATACATAATAATTACAAACCTTGTAGCCGCACAGGACTCTAGGATATCTAAACTCATTCCAGTGAAATGGAGACATCTTCCCATCTACGTTCCACCACTAGATTCCTCCCATGTAGTTCTCTTCTCTGCTTTTAGTGTACCTTTTGTTTTCACCTGCCTAATTTGTTGATAGGGGAGGGTAAGATTCGGGAGAATCTCAATAGGAAAATAGCTACCTTAATACATGTATGATAGATGCTATATGCATAACATGTTAGCTTTAAATAGATTCATGCCCTATAATGACATTTCTACATACTCAATGTTTCATACAACAAAACTATAGCCACAGCATAAACAGAAACAGAGATTCATTTATTCAAATATGCTCTACACAATCAAGTAAAGCAGTCACATACATCATTACACAAGCAACGATATCAATTACATGCAAGTAAGGTAAGTCTCCTACATTGTATCCCTTTTACTAAACAGAAATAGTTCCTCCATCTTCATGCAAATAGCTCGAGCTCTAAATTTGATCCTAAAATTCCAAATGTACAATTTAGACACTTTTATAGTATTTTTGGTGTTTATATAAGTCTATATTGAAAAATCACCAAAATGCCCCCGGGGACTCGGCCCCGCTGTACCTGGTCCGACGGTACTTTTTCCAAAATCTAGACCTGGGCTATTCTGACATATTTTTGGCCAAGGAATCCATTTTCGGCCTTGTAATTATCAAATTCACTGCTAAAAGACAAGAATGACTAGGGTTGAGCAAAACGCCTACAACCCGTTGAATTTTCCCCGTTTAGACCCACCCGCGTATGCCCCGTAACGGGAAACGGGTTTCCCCGTACCTGTTTAAACAGAACAGTCAGGAAACGGGTTTGGCTATAGGTAATCCGTTCCCGCCCGTTACCCGTTTGTGTTATTATTTTTTTTTTCAGAGTTGCCCTTTGACTAGGGCTATTGGAGTTGGGGACCTGAAATAGACCCCCCGAATTCGCATAACCACCCTTCACTCCCCGTCTCCCCCGACAAACCCCCCAAGCCCCCACTCCGCACGACGGCACCGCACCCTAAGTCCCCAACGGCCGAGACACGGCTGACGATTCCCTGTGCGCTGCGAGCCCACGACTCTCACTACCTTCCACACGGCCACACCTAGTCCAGCAGTCCCTCCGGTGGTCTGGCCCTCCCTGCTCTAGTGCTCCCTCTCAATCGCTATCTGCCGTCCCTACTCCAGTGTTCCTTCTCGATCGCAATCGCCTTGAGCCACTGACCTTGATTTCAAAACGCTTGGAGCCCTGAACGACACGCACTCACTCTAACGGCCCCAACCTCAGCTCTCATTCCCAGTTCCTATCGGCAAGAGCTAAAATCTGTAAGGGTTTTCTACTTGAAATCTAGGTCTTTCTTGAGAAATCATCTACTTTATTCATGTTTGTTGGTGTTTTTCTAATTCTAGAACGTTTAGAAGTGATATGTTCATCTGTTTGAGGCGTTTTGCTAGAACACTTGTTAGATTTGCAGTTTTTTTGGCCTTATTTTGTGAAGATATAATGCTTTGTTCTATATTAAAACCACCTAACATGAATGCTTATGTAAGTGCGACATTTGTAATGCTTGTATTTTTTAAGTTGTGTCTCACTGTCTTATATTTCATGATATTGAGCATATTGTTAATTGAAAAATAATGAAGAATCTGAATTATATGTTACATTTTGTGTTCAAATATTTCTATATATAGCTCTAAATATTTCTATATTACAAAACTGTTGAGTGACCAATTGAGGCAGTACTTCAAACGTTGTTATAAACTAATATGTTCTTGCCATGCCCCAACTTTCAATGTTTCCTGATTTCTGTACTTTTTGTCTAGTTGTTCTGCAATGCAATGAATGAAAGTAAAATTAAAAATGCCTATAATATTGCAGCTTGTGCCTTGTAGCCTTCTAAAACTTTCATCATGCAAGGAAGTGGGGAACAAAGTAGCATGGCACAAGTTGGAGAGGAAACTAGTAATGAAACTATAGTGACAATGTCAAAACATACTGCTGCTCATGTTGACAATAAGATCAACAATGAAGGGCAAGATGCTGAATCACGACCTAAAAAGAAAAGGAAGGACTCCTATGATATATGGAACCATTTTACAAGGTTGCCACTAGTGGAAACTAAAGGAAAACATAGGTCAAAGTGCAACCACTATGGAACAACTTATGCAAGTCATCCCTCAAATGATGGCACTAAGCAATTGTGGAGGCATTTGGATAAGTGTCCAAACAATCCTAACAAAGCAAGTAAGGGCCAAAGTTTATTCGCAGCTACAACAAATAATACATTGAGTCATCAGTTGTTCAGTCAAGAGTGAGGCAGAAAGGCCGTTGCTAAGTATATCATAAAAGATGAGGTACCTTTTCGAGCAGTGGAGAAGGAGGGTTTAATTGAACTTTTGCAAGAGTTTCAGCCCAAATTTAAAATGCCATCAAGATAGACAAAAGCTAGAGATTGCTACAACATATATAAAGAACAAGCAGATGTCTTGAAAAAATATTTCAAGACTTCTAAAGTTCATGTGTCCTTCACCACTGATTGTTGGACATCTGTGCAAAATAACTATTACATTGTTTAACTGCACAATGGATTGATGAAGATTGGATTTTGCAGAAACGCATTTTGAATTTCTGTGAGATTAAAGATCATAGAGGGGAGTCAATTGCCAAACAAATTGAGGATTGCTTATTTCAGCGGGGCATTGACAAAGTGTTCACAATCATGGTAGATAACGCTTCTGCCAATGATTCTGCAATTGCAATCCTGAAAAAGTGTTTCAGGAGCTGGGATGGTTTGGTATGTGATAGAGAGTTTTTACAAATGCGGTGTGCTACTCACATATTAAATTTGGTTATATCTGAAGGTCTCAAAGAAATGAACAAGTCCATTGAGCTCATCCGACATGCAGTAAAGTTTGTTAAATCTTCTCCATCAAGGAAGCGTAAGTTCATATTGCTGGCTGAAAGAGAGCGAGTAGAATCAAAAAGTCTTCTTACTTTGGATTGTCCCATGAGGTAATTTCTTTATAATTTTTTTGAATGAGTTTTGATGTGCTTATGTTTAATTTTTTTCATTTTCGTGATATGATTAGGTGGAATTCGACATATCTTATGCTTGAGAGTGCTGTTAAGTTCGTTAAAGTCTTTACTCAGATGGAAGAGGAGGATGAAGAATACAAACAATACTTCAAGAAGAAAGTTAAACTAGATTCCAATCCAGATACTTATACCTTGATTGATGTTCTGGAAGGTGTTGATGATGTATCCGATGATACAACTACAAGAAGGATTGTAGAACATATAGTTTTGCCTCCTAGTGCATATGATTGGAGCACGGTGAAAGAGTTTCTTGGCTTCTTAAAGTTGTTCTACAACATGACTTTGAAGTTTTATTGATCAAACTATGTTACTAGTAATACTTGTTTCCAGCACATAGTTGCAATTCAAACAAGCCTTGAATCAAGTTCAGGTAGTTCTTACTCTCTCTTAAATGACATGTCAAGAAGAATGTTGTCTAAGTTTAATAAATACTGGGGAGCATATGAGAAAATGAACCCTTTATTGGTTGTAGCCTTGATACTTGACCCTAGATATAAATTGACTTATGTCAAAGTTGCTTTTGCTGACCTTTTTCATGAACCAACCAAGTGTGAAGCTATGTTAAGGAAGACTATGGGTGTTTTATATCATTTATATGATCACTATTTAGCTAGTGTTCAACTTAGTGAAACTTCTGCTTCCCAACCAACAATGGATCAAGGGGATAATAATGGTGGTGTCAATAATGTGCAATTTCCAGAGTTAGAACTTAAAGTCGCCTTGTCATCTGCTGATACCATATACCAAAAGTTTTTAGCCCAGGCAGATACACAGAGTAATGTTGAGAAAATTTTAGAAGTGGATGAATACCTTCGAGCTAAATTGGTAGGATATCGTGATGCAAAATTTGACCTCTTGACATGGTGGAAGGGGAATGCTTGTAAGTATCATGTATTAAGCTTGATGGCACATGATTTGTTGGCTGTACCAGTCTCTACAGTATCTTCAGGAGCAGCTTTTGGTACTGGGGGTCGAGTATTAGATGCTTTCAAGAGCTCTTTATCCTCAAAGATGGTTGAGGTACTCATATGTGCACAAAATTGGCTATCAATGAAACCACCCAACTTGAATGACTTTGATGTTGATAATTTTGATGAGACTGCAGCTATTGTTACCGGTATCTTACTTTGCATTTTCTATTTTCAGCTTTTACCGTTTCATTTCATCTTCTCAATAGTTAATATATATTAATCAATAATCAATATGATTTATCTTTGTTCATTTTGTAGAAGAAGATGGAGCAACAGAAGGTAGATTTGAACAATGAAGATTTGTAGTTAAAGATAAATAGATGCTGAATTTTTTATGATTGATTTGAAGTCATTCAATCTTGAACTTCAATTATTAGTATTGTTTTGTTTTGATTCTGATTCTGAACTTCTAATGCTTGAGGTTTTGACTTTGAACTCGAGGCTTTTGGATCTGAATCTAGATGGATGCTTTGAACTTTGCTGATAAATATGATCATGGATAATAGCTTATATTTTTAGGCTTTTATTAATTAGTACTCAAGGTTTTAACTTTGCATGCTTGCTGTTTAGTAATTAATACTCTCTTTTTAGGAAGGTTTTGTAGTAAATTGAATGATACATTTGTGCCCTGTGCTACTGTCATTATGGTTCATGCTTGCTATTTTTTTAAGCATGGATTTTAGTAATAATATGTTGCTATCATTGCTGTTCATGATTGCTGTTTTTTTAAGCATAGCTTTTAGTAATTAATACTCTCTTTTTATAGAGGTTTTGTAGTAAATTGAATGATACATTTGCGCCCTGTGCTGCTGTCATTGCTGTTTCATGCTTGCTGCTGTCATTACTGTTTCATGCTTGCTGTTTTTTTAATAGTATTTCATTCATCTAGTAAGTTTACAGTAAGTGGCTCTATCTATTTTGTGAAGGATTCCTATGCATTAGCTATGATAGGACTGATACAAGGATCCTATCATGCTTCATGTTTTTTTCTTTAAAAAATTCCAGTTTTTTGCACGGGTCACCTCGTACCCGTTTAACCCGTACCCGTTTTTTCACGAGTTAAACAGGTAGAGATGTAACATCCCGATTTTCGACTAAGGACTAATGATAATTATTGAGAATAATTATGTGTTTTATGGCAATAATAATTAATAAGCCATAATTACTGGAAATCGAAAGACTGAAATTGTTGGGAATTAGTTAGTGATTAATAGAGAAATTAATTGCTAGCTAAGAGAAAATGAGATGTGTGATTAAAATGATCAATGGCTAGGATTGATTGTGTAGTGGATCAAGGGGCATAATCATGTGTATGTGTGTGCATGTGAGCCCATGGGAGTTGAAGTGAGATGGTGACAAGTGGCAAGATGTGAGCCCTTGGATGAGGCATGTGACATACCATCATCTCCATCTCCTCTCTTCTCTCTTTCTCGTTTTCTCTCTCTTCTCTTCCTTTCTCCACTTTCGCTGAAGGTGCTTGGGAAAGAGAAAGGAAAAATGGAATTTTGAGGTAAGCAAATGGCCTCTTTAGCTCAAACTCTCTTCTCTAATGTTAATCCTTGAGTTGAGAGCTTCATTGTGGTGGTTGTAGCTTCTCCATTGGTGGTGATTTGAGGATCACGAAAATATGAAGCTTGGAGAATCAAAGAGTGTCTTTGAGAAAGTGGATAAGGTATGTGAAACCAATCCTTCTATCTATGTTTCATGCCAAATGATTATGTTATGAATTTCTGGAATTATTGCCCTAATTTCGAAAATATGGGTAATGGGTAGTTTGGCATGATATGGCATTGGAAATGATATATTGGTATGAGTTTTGAATAGATAGAATGGGTTTGGGATTGAAATGTGTGAGGTTGTTGATTTAGAGAATTGATGATTATATTGCCCTAGACCAAAGCTTGTTAATGGAATGGAATTTTGGTAATTCTGTTGATTCCATTGGATTCAGTGAGTGATTTTGTGTGGGAGTAGCTTTGGTAGAGGTTTTGGGTCCATTGGGATCAATTGGGCAAGAGTTAGGGGAATGTGGTATGTTTGCTGCGTTTTCCTGGAATCTGATAGATTCACTCGAGCAGACAGGGGTGTGCTCGAGTGAGGGATGAATGTTGCTCGAGTGAGGAAGATCCTGCTCGAGTGATGTGAGTTTTCCTTTGTTTTGCTGCGAGTGCGCCTGGGTTTTCATTAACGCTGCTCGAGCACATCGCTTTGTGCTCGAGTGAGCGAAGAACATGCTCGAGTGAGCATGGCCTGCTCGAGTGATAGTGGGAGTCCAGAGTGAAGGGTTGCTTTCTGGTCTTCACTCGCGGGCAAGGTGCAAGAAGTGTGCCTTCTCACTCGCGGGTGGTGGGCATCTGCTCGAGTGAGCCGTGTGTGCTCGCGGGTGAGAGGTGTGTGCTCGCGTGTGTGCTCGCGGGTGAGTGTGGGGTGCTCGAGTGATCCAGTACTTGGAGAGCGTTGGGTGCTCTCGGGTGCTCACTCGCGGTCTCACTTTCTCTTGTGCTCGCGGGTATGGGCAGCGTGCTCGAGTGAGCCCCTTGTGCTTCGAGTGAGCTTGTGCTTCTGGAGTGGGTTTGTGCTCTCGGGCATGTGCTTTCTGTCTCACTTTCTCTTGTGCTCGGGTGTTGTCCGTACCAATGCTCGAGTGAGAGCATTTGTGCTCGAGTGATGTCCGTATTTGTGCTCGAGTGAGAGCTTCTGTGCTCGAGTGAGACTGTGAAAAATATCAAGTTTGAGTGTTCAAAAGGGGATCCTTGGGGATAGTCTTCCAACCCTTTAGAGCTATGGATTAAGGTGTTTGAGGGCACTTAAAGGGCAATAATGATAACCAACTTGAGTATCTAAAAGTAAAGGAATTGGAAAAGGGATTAATCCTATATCCTTGGTTTTGGTTATAGGACTTGATGATTTCCCTGATCGTGAGCAGCCGGAGCTGGAGCTTACGTGGAAAGAGGGTAGGGAACTTACCTCTCCTGCATGTATTGATAATTGTATTTGTGTATTGATGCATGTTATTGCTTTGCGTGATTATGTGAGACATATGAGAATGATTGTAGCTCTGTTCTATTTATACTATGGCCATGAGTATGTTGTGTGAACATTGAGCATGCGGATATATCATTATGTGAACATGTGTTATTGTGATGCAAGCATGTCATGCATTAAATACTTATCTTGCATGCATATTGGTATCTGTTTCCTACTGAGATTCCCCAGAATCTCACCCTCCCCTATCAACATTTTAGACAGGGAAGGAAGATTGAGGATGAAGCAAGCATCCAAGGACGAAGAAGACTCGTTCTGGGTGAGAGCTTAGTAGTTGGTTATCAATACGTAGTTGGGATTATGTATGTGTATGTTTGGACCAGTATTTGGAGTATGTATTCGAAAGAGATTTGTGTAATCCCTATTGAATGAGTTGTATGGGCTATTATGCCTTATGAGAATTGAGCGAAGATATGACCCCGGAATTGTCGGGAATTTATATTGCGTACTCTGATAATTGTATAAATGTAATTTATCTTCGCATAGTAATTATATTCGGAGTGTAAATATGAGACCGGGTTTAAAATGATTTTGAAATGTAATTGTGAAAACCCCGTCTGGTTGATGGGTTTATAAATGATGTTTTATCTTATTGGTCTCTATTTCACCTTAATCGCGTAATCCGGATATTAATTACGGCAGGGGGTTACATTTTGGTATCAGAGCTACAGTTCCTGGCAAGTATGGGAATTTGCTAGGATAGCTCTCTTAGATCTCTACCTTGGTGGTAGATGATGTTATGTGATAGTGATTATGTATACACATGTGTGATTTGTCATTGTGGACATAAGAGATTTGTGGAATATGTGTATACATTGTTGGTTATTCTAGAGTGGAGGATCATTGTGTAATTGAAAGACATAGTGATTCGTCCTAGAATTTGAGGTGTAACCCAGAGGTGGTTGTAATCAAACCCATCATCTGATTTGAAACCGAGGAAGATGGTTTCCGAGGTGTTTGATATTGATGTTCTAGGTATCAGGACTAACCTAGATGTTGGGTATGTAACCCAAGGTGGTATGATGTTACATGTAGTAATGTTATACTGATCTTGTGTGTGTAAAGGCCTTAAGACCTAGGGGACCGGTGTGCCTTAGGCTGGCAGAAATATTTGAGTTCATGCTGGAGTGGATGAGGCTCTGTGGAAATGAGGGAAGTAATTTCCCAGTTCAACTGAGGTTGAAAGTTTGAAAGATGAGATGTGATCTAAGGATTAGACTCAATAGCTGGGTTGATTCTTAGGAATTGGATTTGACCTCAATGGTCTGTGGTACCAGGGTATGGTACAGGAAGTGAATTGAAATGTGTATCAGTTATTCTGAGAGTGTTGGTTGTTAATCCAGCATAGGGAGAAAGTTATCTACGGAGGATTCGGATCGGAGAACGCTATCTACGGGGACTTTTGATCGGAGAGGGCTACCTACGGTGACGTCTGACCGGAGCGGCTGTTTGTGAATTTATCACCTGCGGCCCACTGGGGGTGTGTATGGCACACAGTGGGAGGACCGTGCCTTCGGGGCGGTGGTAATACGGGGGATATGTGTGAGTCCTGGGTGGTGGGTTAGCCCATGAGGGGTGAGACCAGCCAGCTCAGCCACCTGGCAGCCCCATGTACGTGAGCGGGGTGGGCACCGGCACGGGGCATCCCTTGAGGGGGGTAAAACCGGGGTGTGACTATATTTGTGAAAGCCTCCATGACGACAAACCCTAGTGTGCAGCTGCCGTGATAATGAACCGTGGAGAGCAGTTACCGTGACGTTGAGTCGTAGAATAGAGCTCTGGGAACGTTGGGAGTATGGGATCTCAACGAAGTACTGGTTGTGGCTTTGAATGATTCGAGTTGAATCAAGCCAAGATTTGGTACAGATTGTGAAAGTTGTCAGTTGTAGTAGGAGATTCCTATGGGACTCCTGTTAAATCAACTTGACATTGTTATAGCACAGATGAGGAGATAGACCTCAGAGTGTGCAGCGGAAGCGTGGGAATGTAACATGTTCGAGAATCGTGTTGAGCAGAAGCTCGAGGTTGCTGTAAGAATGATATGATAACTATGGCTTCGAGAGGTAAAAACTTCGGGGTCAAGTTGTGTTGTAAAGAGAGGTCTTGAAGGATCTTAGTATGTGAAAAGAATTTGAGATGTTGAAGGTGAACTATTGAGATGCCTGGTTCCAGCTTGTTGCAATTGTGCATTGTGAGTCCACCCGTTCTCCTTTGCGAAGGAGTTATGAGCCGTCTGGTAGGGTTGCCGGTTGAGGCTGCCGACGGAGCCGTCTGGTAGGGTTGCCGATTGAGGCTGCCGGCGGGGTGGGTGTGATTATGTGAAAAGCCGAAAGGCTATTTGAGAAGGCCGACGGGCCGATTGTGAAAGCCAGATAGCTGTATGAGCTGTAGGGCTATGTGTGAGCACTGCCACGTCAATAGTCCCTGAGTAGCTAACAACGGTTCGAGTAAAGACTGTGTGTCTTCTCGGCGGAGAAAGGGGATGAGAGTGGAGTGTGATTGTGAACCTGTGAACATTGTGGATAAGCTGGGACTGAGGTATAGTTGTGTAGTAAAGCAGAGCTAATTCGGCTGATGGCTAATTCGACTACATGATCGGGGGTTCTCTATTCTGAGGGCAATTACCCTGGCATGGCCAACCTGGCTAGCCACCACGTTGGTTGCACTGGTGTTAACCTTAGGCCGAAAGGCAGTGCGTAAAATTAGTGGTTGCGATATGGATTGCGGTGAAAGCTATGTGAATTGCAGCGTGTGCAGGTCAGCGTGAGCCGTTTAGGGTTTGACACTGGTCATCTCTAGCTCGGCCGTTGGACTGCCGTTGTAATCAACATGTATCTTGGTGAATCCGGCCCGTGGGGCGGCGTGTTGTGAATCCAGCCGTGGGCTGTGTGTTGTACATCTAATCGATGTGAATTGTGGTAAAGTGCTATGCAGCGTGTGCAGGTCAGCGTGTGCCGTTCAGGATTGACGCTGGTCATCTCTAGCTCGGCCGTTGAACTGCCGTTGTAGTTGATTCGTGTGGTGAAGGAGCATGAAGGTGATGTTGGGAGATTGAGACTCTCAACCGGTCGCCTGGATAGAAGAGACTGAGATTCTAGGTGGACCATTACAGTCAGGTACTTTGGATAGAAGAGATTGAGACTCTGGAGTGACCTGAATCTGTGATATGTGTTGTGATGAGAATGCCGGAAGGGCAATGTGTATTTGTATAAGTGGCGAAAGCTACGTACAATTGTGTATACAGCCGTGGGTGCTGTCGTCTTGTGACAATCGTCACGCATCAATGTGAATTTGTCGAGAACATTGTGATTGAGACCCAAAAGTCCCGGATGGGTGAGGGTAATACCGTGGAATTTGATACAGTAATGTGATTGTTGCGAATACCCGAAAGTCTCGGTTACCACTAGTGGAATCATTGGTGGGTGTACGGGTGAGGGTAATGCTGTGAAAGTGGATACACAAGCACTTGTGCGGAAGCGGAATGTTTGTGTATACGGCTGAGGCTGTTGTTTGAAATGAGTTGATGATGTTGTTGAGTTATTCCAGGATGGAATCACTAAATTGAGTTGAGCAGAGTGGTGGCCTATGCTGCCCAATTGCCGAGATCTTATGATATGACTCAGGAATTAGAGTCACCGGATATTGAGATGCGCTAGCCACTCATGAGCGAGGAGAGCTTGCGACGATTGTGGTTATGTGATGATAGAATGTGTGGTAATCGTATGTGGAGACGATTACCCTTGTTTGGGAATAGTGTGATGATTGTGTTCGGGTAGCAATCGTGATATGGGCCGATTGCAGTTTATGGCAACTAGAGTTGCATTTATGGTTTAAGATTCTTACATGAATCAAGTTGAGACGCTCCGTTGTGTAGGTGGTCTAGAAGGGACCATCCAATGTGAAATGAATTGTGAAACGGAAGCTATCGTGAAGAAGCGTCCGGAGTTTATGTCCTTAGTGGTAGAACAAATTTCGAGGACGAAATTTATTGAACGGGGGGAGAAATGTAACATCCCGATTTTCGACTAAGGACTAATGATAATTATTGAGAATAATTATGTGTTTTATGGCAATAATAATTAATAAGCCATAATTACTGGAAATCGAAAGACTGAAATTGTTGGGAATTAGTTAGTGATTAATAGAGAAATTAATTGCTAGCTAAGAGAAAATGAGATGTGTGATTAAAATGATCAATGGCTAGGATTGATTGTGTAGTGGATCAAGGGGCATAATCATGTGTATGTGTGTGCATGTGAGCCCATGGGAGTTGAAGTGAGATGGTGACAAGTGGCAAGATGTGAGCCCTTGGATGAGGCATGTGACATACCATCATCTCCATCTCCTCTCTTCTCTCTTTCTCGTTTTCTCTCTCTTCTCTTCCTTTCTCCACTTTCGCTGAAGGTGCTTGGGAAAGAGAAAGGAAAAATGGAATTTTGAGGTAAGCAAATGGCCTCTTTAGCTCAAACTCTCTTCTCTAATGTTAATCCTTGAGTTGAGAGCTTCATTGTGGTGGTTGTAGCTTCTCCATTGGTGGTGATTTGAGGATCACGAAAATATGAAGCTTGGAGAATCAAAGAGTGTCTTTGAGAAAGTGGATAAGGTATGTGAAACCAATCCTTCTATCTATGTTTCATGCCAAATGATTATGTTATGAATTTCTGGAATTATTGCCCTAATTTCGAAAATATGGGTAATGGGTAGTTTGGCATGATATGGCATTGGAAATGATATATTGGTATGAGTTTTGAATAGATAGAATGGGTTTGGGATTGAAATGTGTGAGGTTGTTGATTTAGAGAATTGATGATTATATTGCCCTAGACCAAAGCTTGTTAATGGAATGGAATTTTGGTAATTCTGTTGATTCCATTGGATTCAGTGAGTGATTTTGTGTGGGAGTAGCTTTGGTAGAGGTTTTGGGTCCATTGGGATCAATTGGGCAAGAGTTAGGGGAATGTGGTATGTTTGCTGCGTTTTCCTGGAATCTGATAGATTCACTCGAGCAGACAGGGGTGTGCTCGAGTGAGGGATGAATGTTGCTCGAGTGAGGAAGATCCTGCTCGAGTGATGTGAGTTTTCCTTTGTTTTGCTGCGAGTGCGCCTGGGTTTTCATTAACGCTGCTCGAGCACATCGCTTTGTGCTCGAGTGAGCGAAGAACATGCTCGAGTGAGCATGGCCTGCTCGAGTGATAGTGGGAGTCCAGAGTGAAGGGTTGCTTTCTGGTCTTCACTCGCGGGCAAGGTGCAAGAAGTGTGCCTTCTCACTCGCGGGTGGTGGGCATCTGCTCGAGTGAGCCGTGTGTGCTCGCGGGTGAGAGGTGTGTGCTCGCGTGTGTGCTCGCGGGTGAGTGTGGGGTGCTCGAGTGATCCAGTACTTGGAGAGCGTTGGGTGCTCTCGGGTGCTCACTCGCGGTCTCACTTTCTCTTGTGCTCGCGGGTATGGGCAGCGTGCTCGAGTGAGCCCCTTGTGCTTCGAGTGAGCTTGTGCTTCTGGAGTGGGTTTGTGCTCTCGGGCATGTGCTTTCTGTCTCACTTTCTCTTGTGCTCGGGTGTTGTCCGTACCAATGCTCGAGTGAGAGCATTTGTGCTCGAGTGATGTCCGTATTTGTGCTCGAGTGAGAGCTTCTGTGCTCGAGTGAGACTGTGAAAAATATCAAGTTTGAGTGTTCAAAAGGGGATCCTTGGGGATAGTCTTCCAACCCTTTAGAGCTATGGATTAAGGTGTTTGAGGGCACTTAAAGGGCAATAATGATAACCAACTTGAGTATCTAAAAGTAAAGGAATTGGAAAAGGGATTAATCCTATATCCTTGGTTTTGGTTATAGGACTTGATGATTTCCCTGATCGTGAGCAGCCGGAGCTGGAGCTTACGTGGAAAGAGGGTAGGGAACTTACCTCTCCTGCATGTATTGATAATTGTATTTGTGTATTGATGCATGTTATTGCTTTGCGTGATTATGTGAGACATATGAGAATGATTGTAGCTCTGTTCTATTTATACTATGGCCATGAGTATGTTGTGTGAACATTGAGCATGCGGATATATCATTATGTGAACATGTGTTATTGTGATGCAAGCATGTCATGCATTAAATACTTATCTTGCATGCATATTGGTATCTGTTTCCTACTGAGATTCCCCAGAATCTCACCCTCCCCTATCAACATTTTAGACAGGGAAGGAAGATTGAGGATGAAGCAAGCATCCAAGGACGAAGAAGACTCGTTCTGGGTGAGAGCTTAGTAGTTGGTTATCAATACGTAGTTGGGATTATGTATGTGTATGTTTGGACCAGTATTTGGAGTATGTATTCGAAAGAGATTTGTGTAATCCCTATTGAATGAGTTGTATGGGCTATTATGCCTTATGAGAATTGAGCGAAGATATGACCCCGGAATTGTCGGGAATTTATATTGCGTACTCTGATAATTGTATAAATGTAATTTATCTTCGCATAGTAATTATATTCGGAGTGTAAATATGAGACCGGGTTTAAAATGATTTTGAAATGTAATTGTGAAAACCCCGTCTGGTTGATGGGTTTATAAATGATGTTTTATCTTATTGGTCTCTATTTCACCTTAATCGCGTAATCCGGATATTAATTACGGCAGGGGGTTACAAGAGACATCGATACGGGCGCCCCGTACCCATGTAAAGATAAACAGGCGGGCCATAGGTTGGGCCATGGGGCAGCCCCTCCCGCCCGTTGCACAGCCCTAAGAATGACCCTGGCAGCCCCTATTTATGGGTTTTAACGGTGTTTTTGTAATTATGTTTTTTTGGCCTTTTCCGAAAAAGTGACCAACCGTAACCCCACATAATTTTCCCAACTGAACTCAATGGAATAATCAAATCACTGAAAATCCAACTCTAAGGCCCATTTCTAGCTCTAGCTGAATTGAACAAAACTCCATGAAAAATTAGGGTTTTTTTTGTTTCGTCTCCGCAGACATGTTTCTTTATATTCCTAACCATTTTATTAACTATTTAATTAGGTTACAACTACCATTTAGTCCAAAATTTGGTAGCATAACCCCTAGGCCACCTCTTTTCCAAAATTTAAAACCAAAGACAAGCTGGCAAAATTTCATCGATTGAATTATCCACAACAACCAGAACAATCAAAGATTGAAGTTTTGAAAGTTACCACAAGCTCCCTTTGGCTTTTACAAGTAAGGCCGAAAAGCCCTAACTTTTCAACAAGAGAATTTGAGCTTAACAACCCTTAAAATACATGAAAGAGAAGCTTAGGAACAAAATTATACGCGTTAGGTACTAAATCATCAGAGAAATCGGCTTACCTTGCGAGTTCTCTTCTCTTTCTCTCTCTAGAATTTCTCAAACTTTCTCCCTCTAAGTTTAACTGAAATGACATCAAAAATGAGCATAGGAGGAAGAGGATGATGATAAAATATTATATCCCATTTTTACTTTAATTTATCCAATTTCCAAAATTCCAAAATTCATAATATTAGGCTTTTGTGTACATAACCCATGACCTTAAGCCCAAGTATCATACAACTAATATTTCCCTCCCTTTTATTCAGCCCTTTATGTAACCCCTTCCATAATTATGATTCAAAATACGTAATTAAAATGGATTAGAGACTAACAGATAATCAAAACTCATTCTACAATCCCATCCTTGAGATAGGGTTTTCTCAAATGACTTTCAAAATCCAATTCATCTGGACTCATATTCATATTTCGAATACTATTTCGCGCAGCTAAATCTCATTCATACATATCAGAGTGTAAAGCAAATTGCTTGGCAACTCCTGGGTTTCACATTGTAAACTAAAGGGTTTATAGGCATATTTACCCCTTACAATTTCCCATTGAGGGGATTACATATCCATATCCAAATACCATTTACAAATGTGCAGTAATCCCAACCCAGATATGACAACCAACTAACAACTAAAATAAAGAACTATCCTCCCTTGGTTGCCTACTTCTCCTTTAAGCCGCTTGCCCTGTCTGTTGGTTAGTTAATTGAAAGAATGAGATTCAAAAGAATCTCAGTAGTAACAAATCACTTATACAACATGTAATCACATAGCATGCAAGTAAATCATCAAACAACACATACACACATTGCCTTCCTCGCATTCACATTTACAAACACAAATTGCCTTCTTGGCATTCACATATACACATTGTGTAACCCCCTCACGGTAATCACATCCGGATTTCGAAATTTAAGTGAAATAGAGACCAATAAAATGAAATCAACAATTTATAATCCCTCAACTCAAGATGAGGTATTTCAAAATCAATTCAAAACGTAATAATTCCGGGTCTCACATTCACGTGCGGATATAACTACTTGAGAAATCAAATCACATAAGAAATATCAGAGTGCGGAAAATAAAATCCTGGCAAACCCCGGGTTACTCTATAAATCGAATGGGTTTACTATTTTCCAAATGGGGATTACAAATCAAAAATTCACTATGAACAATTTATATACAGTAATCCCAACTCTACAATAGATAACCAACAATCCCAAAATCCTGAATGTCCCTAAGAGATCCTAACCACTCCGGGTTGGTCGCTTCTCCTTCGAGCCACTTGCACTGTCTGAAAAGGTTAGTCATATGGAAAGAGTGATATTCTAAAGAATCCCAGTAGCAATAAGTCACTCATATAATATATAAACATAAAGCATGTATGTTCATCAAGTTCAGTAGCTTCACAATGATCTCTGGCTCACGCAACATACGACAGCACTCACGGCTGTAATCACAATGCATTATGCCAGCTTTCACTGTAATCACTATGCACAACGCCAGCTTTCACGGTAAACACTATGTAACAGCAACACAAAGCACAAAGCACCATAAAGCATCTCAAAGCACAATGTATCACTAACTCCACAAGGTATCACAAAGCAGTAGCAACAGCATCCACACAATGAATGAAAGACAAACATACAATACATTTACACAAAGTATAAGAGAGGAGTCGCTACCTGAATCTTTCCTGACAATCTTTGGCACAGTGGGCTCACGCGTTCGGCAGATATCAAATCCTATACCAAATTAAGGACAATTGATCAATCTCTCTTCCAATTACTTATTTCCATAATACACTAAGTTAGTTATCATTTAGGACTCTTAAGAGGCCACAAATTCCTCTAATAAAAGCCCTAAAAGGTTGGGAAACAATAGGTTGAAGGTCACTTTTCGAATACACAAAGTGCTAGAACACAGGGGTTGGCTGCGGCCAGCCCTTCCTTGGGCTGCGGCCAAAATATGGTCAGAAGGCTGCTGGCCGCAGCCACCCACCCATGGGCCGTGGCATGAATCAGGGCAGAAAGGTTTGGGCCGCGGCCAGCCACTCATGGGTCGCGGCCAAGCAATTTCCTAATTCTTGGCAGAACTTCGAAAAACCATAACTAATTGTAGAAAAATCGAAACGGAGTGATTCCAAAGCCAAATGAAAGGTATATAAGTCCTCTTTCAAGGAAAAATATAGCCATCACTGGAAATCACTACACAAATACAGAATCACCAAAAACTACACACTACTCCAAAACAGAGTTCTGTTTCAATCCCAAACTTTGGACCACCATAACTCGCAGAATAATAAACGAAATGACACAAAATATATGTTCATTTTGAAGCTTGGGATGTGAACTTTAAGACTGGAAAGTTTCATAATTTTATGACACCATTTGGTCATTCAAAATGCTCGTTCAAACTGACAGCGAAAAACAGAGCTCAAACAAGACAGATTTCCAACTTTTCCCAAGTGATCCAAATGAATCCAAAATCAACAACCAAGCTTATTCCCACACAAAATCACTTAAGGAATCCAATGGAAATGTCAAAATCACCAAAATCCTATTCCATTATCATGCTTTGGTTTTGGGTAACATTAAACACAAAACTCTCAAAATCTCCAAACTTAACAATTTCAAACCCAATCAATTCTATCTATCCAAAATGCATTCCAAACATACAAATTCCATATCAAACACATACCAAACTCCCAATGGCCCTCATTTTCGAAAATGGGACCAAAATTTCAGAAAATTCAAACTATTTCGAATGGTATGAAACTTAGATAGATAGATATGTCTCACTCACCTTATCAACTTCTCCAAAGAGAGTTCTTGATTCACTACTTTCCAAAATTTCATGTGATCACAAACCACAACCAATGGACAAGCTACAACCATAGAAATGTAGCTCTTAACTCAAGGATCAACTTTAATGAAGAACATTTTTCCATTAGAAGCCATTTAGAGGGTCAAATACACACCTTTTTCACAAGCTTCTTCTTCTTTCCTTCTGCAGAAATAGGGGCACAAAAATGAGAGAGAACATGAGAGATGGAAGGGATGGGGAATGATGATGAATGAAGTACAATTTTCCCTTGCCTATGCCTCCAAAAACGCATAGGAGAGAGAGTTGAGAGAAAAAGGTGGTTTTTGTCTCTTATGCCTCATCCTATGGTCCACCATAATGCCACTTGGCAACATCTCATCCTTTGATCTCTAATACCACACCCATTTACACCAAATTCACATCATATTTCTCTCAAAATATTTAATTACACAAATTAAAATAAATCTCAATGCCATTAGCCCTTAATCATAAATTGGGATATTACACATTGCCTCTCTGGCGTTCACATATACATAGCTTTGCAACATCCAAAATCATCACAAAATAATGATAAATCAAATATACAATGCATCACATAAAGCATAAGGGAAAACGTCACTACCTTGTGCTTTCCAAGTGCGCTCTGGTATAGGTTGCTCACGTTCAGGAAAAATATCAAATCCTACAATTCCAAATACACCAGACACTTCCATAGTGTTTCTAGGAGTTATATAAGTCTATAATGAAAATTTACAAAAATGCCCCCGGGGACTCGGCCCAAGTCCCCGTACCCGGTCCAGCTATACTTTTTTTGAAATTCTGAATAGGGCTACTCTAGCATATTTCCGCCCAAAGAATCCATTTTCGGACTCAAAATTATTAAATTCAATGTCAAATTACAAAATTACCCTTGGCAAGCCTACTTTGAGGGTTTTAGGGGCATTTTCGTAATTATGCTTTTTCAGGCTTTTCTGAAAAAGTGACCAATTATAACCCCACCTAATTTTTCCTCCTGAATGCAATGGAATCATCAAATCATTGAAAATCCAACTCTAAGACCCCTAACTAGAGCTGGCTGAAACTTATGGATTCTCCAAGGAAAATTGGGGTTTTGTGATTTCGACTCCATAAACGCATTCCTTTCTACTCCTAACCACTTTATAAACTATTACATTAGGTTATAACTACCATTTGAACCAAAATTGGGCAGCATAACCCTTAGGCAACTCAATTTTCAAAACTTAAAATTAACTGCAATCCGACGAAATTCCACCGATTAAATTGCCTAAAGCAGTTAAAATAGTCAATATACGATGGTTTGGAAGTTATCTCAAACTCCAACTAGCTTTTCCAAGTATGGCTGAAACCCTAGTTGCCCTAACACCAAATTTTGAGCTTTAAAACCTTACAGAACGCGTTAGAGTTATACGCGTTAGAGTAGCTTAGAGTCAGAGTTATACGCGTTAGATACACGTTACAAGCTAAATTATCAGAGGAATTGGCTTACCTTGTGAGATTTCTTCTTCTTTCTCTCTCTAAAAAAACCACAGGTTCTCTCTCTATATTCAGACTTGCTGGACGTCAAAATGGGGCTAAAGAAGATGAAATGTTTAATAGTCCATGCTGATGTCATCTTTTAGTATGCTTATGTCATAATTTCAAAACTTGACATTTTTTGGATTTTTTGGCAGATTTTTTGCCCAAATTTTGAAAAAACATAACTAATTCTAGAAAAATCAAAATAGGGTGATCCTAAAGCATATTGAAAGCTATTTAAGTCCTCTTTACAGAACAAATATGAATCAATACTGTCCATAACCAAAAAAATACAAAATTTCACAAAATCAACCACTACTCCAAAACATATTCCAATTTTAATCCCAAATTTTGGAAAATCATAACTCTTAGCTCAAAAATCGAAATGACACATAATATATGTCCATGTTGAATCTTGGCATGTGAAAATTAAGACTAGAAAGTTTCAAAATTTTTAGACACCATTTGCTCATTCAAAACATCCATAAAAACCGACTACCCTGTACAGAGTTTCAATGGACAGAATTTCTAACTTTTGCACAATTATTCCCAATGGTTCCAATTCCACAACAAACACTCTCCCCACACAAATTTTCACAAGGAAGTCATTGGAATCACTAAAACAACCAAATTCTCATCACATCCACTCATTTTAAGTTTTAAACCACAATGCAACACAACTACCAAATTGCCCAACTTTACATTTCACTATAATATGTACCCTCCCTCTATCCCAATTCAATTTAGATGTTAATCCATAATTAAACCTAAATACAAGGTTTAGACACTACTTGTAATATCCCAAAAGGTGATTAAGGGTTAATGACTTTAAAAGTGGGTGTGATTATTGATAAATAAACACTTTTAGAGAATACGATGTGAATTGTGATTCGAATGTGTTATGAGCAGTGCCTAAACTCTGTATTTAAGTTCAATTGTAGATTAACATCTAAATTGAATTGAAATAGAGGGAGGGCGCATATTGTGGTGAAAATGGTACCATATTGTGTCATTGGAATTGGTTTGGAACTTGAAATGGAAAGTTTGACAATTTGGTGGTTTGTGCTTCATTTTGGTTCAAAACTAGATATGTGTGGATGTGATGAGAATTTAGCTGTTTTAGTGATTCCAATGGCTTCCTTGTGAAAATTTGTGTGGTAATAGAGGTTTTTGTTGATTTTGGAGCCATTGGATACATTGGTTGGAAACTTGAAATTCTGTCCAGTGTGAACTCTATACAGGGCAGTCGATTTGTATGGACGTTTTGAATGGGTAAATGATATCTAAAAATTCTGAAACTTTTTGATCTTAATGTTCACATGCCAAACTTCAAAATGGACATACAATTCATGTCATTTTGTTTTGTGAGTTGGAAGTTATGATTTTCTAAAGTTTGAGAATAAAATTGGAATCTTGTTTGGAAGCAGTGTTGGATTTTGTGTAATTCTGTATTTGTGTGGTTGTGGCTGGTGATAGTTCATATTTTTTTTGTGAAGAGGACTTAAATAGCTTTCAATAGGCTTTAGGATCACCCCATTTCGATTTTTCTAGAATTAATTATGAGTTTTCAAATTTTGGGCAAAAATCTGCCAAAACTTTGTAAAAATCCAAAATTGTTGGAAATTAATAAATAATTAAATTATGACATCACCCTAATATTAAAATATCATCTTCCTCTTCCTCTTCAGCCCAAACTGACGCCATTTTCAGAAAAATAGAGAGAGGAAGTTGTGAGCTTTTAGAGAGAGAAAGGGGAAGAGATCTTGTAAGGTAAGCCGATTTCTCCGACGATTCAGCTCCTAACACGTATAACTCTACTCCTAAGCTTCTCTTCTATGTTCATGAAAGTTTTTGAAGCTCAAATCTTGGTTGGGAAAGTTAGGGTTTTTCAGCCATGTTAGGGAAAAGCCAGAAGAAGCTTGAGGTAACTTCCAAACTTTCGTGTATTGCTTATTCTAACTGATGTGGGCAATTTAATTAGTAAAATTTTGCCGGATTGCCATTGGGTTTAAAGTTTGGAAATGACATGGCCTAGGGGTTATGATGCCCAAATTGGGTCTTAATGTTAGTTGTAACCTAATGGAATAGTCAATAAAGTGGTTAGGAGTAGAAATGAATGCGTTTACGGAGCCAAAATTATAAAACCCCAATTTTCCCCGGAGTACCTAAGGATTTCGGCCAAGGCTATTGGAGGGCCTTGGAGTTGGATTTTCAATGATTTGATGGTTCCATTGAATTTAGGAGAAAAAAATTAGATGGGGTTACAATTGGTCACTTTTTCGAAAAAGCCCAAAAAACCATAATTAAGAAAACGCCCCTGAAACCATGAAATCAGGGCTGTCAAGGGTATTTTTGTAATTTGACAATGAATTTGATAATTTCAAGTTCTGAAATGGATTCCTTGGGTGAAACATGTAAGAATATCCCATGTCAAAATTTCAAGAAAAGTACAGTCGAACTGGGTACGACGAGGCCGGGCTAGGGTCCTGGGCGTATTTTGGTAAATTTTCATAATAGCCTCATATAACCCCCATAAACATCATGGAAGTATCTAAATGGTGCATTTGGAATTGTAGGATCGAATATGGAGCCCAAGCTGTTATCATGCTTTGTGAGGCACACGTTTCAAGGTGGAAAATGGTTAAGGTAGGGGACTTACCTTAATTGCATGTAATTGATATCTTTGCTTGTGTAGTGATATATGTGATTGCTTTACTTGATTGTGTAGAGCCTATTTGAACAAATGAAGCTCTGTTTCTTTTTATATTGTGGCCATAATTTTTTTACAAGAAACATTAAGCATGCAAAAATGTCATTATGAGGCATGCATCTAGATAAAGCTAACATGTCATGCACATAGCATCTATCATCCATGCATTATGGTATATGTTTCCTACTGAGATTCTCTCAAATCTCACCCTCCTCTACCAGCAATTTAGACAGACAAATACAGAAGGTACACGAAAATCAGAGAAGAGAACTGCACAAGAAAATGTTGCAGTAGTGGAGCAAAGATGAGAAGAAGTCTCCGTTTCACTGGGATGAGTTTAGACACCCTAATAGCCCTATACGGCTACCTTAATTGTAAGTATCATGTACGAACCCTTATGGGGATTTTCTGTAATCATGCACATATTATCAGTATATTTTGTTATTCCTGTGTCGCCCACCGAACCATGCATTAATAGTCCACTGCAAGTTAATATAAGATAAGGGTGTGACACTGCTCATAACACATTCGAATCAAAATTCACATCGTATTCTCCAAAAATATTTATTTATCAATAATCACATCCACTTTTGAAGTCATTAACCCTTAATCACTTTTTTTTTTGGGATATTACACTTTACACATCTAGGGGATCAAATTGGAGCCAAAATAGGTTGATATCAATTTAATGCCAAATTGTTTTCCATTTTCAGATTTATACAAATTCTGGTAGATTTTCTACCCTAACTTTGAAAATTCATAATGAAATTTGTAGACCTCGAATTGGAGTGATTCTAAAGGTTATACAACGCTTATTTAGTTTAGTTTCAAGAAAAAATATTGACTTTTGCTAATTGAAAGTATATCATCCCCAGATTTTTTAGTTTTTGGATACTATTCTAGAAACTTTCTAGTTTTTCTGGGCTAACTTCAAAAATTCATAACTTTTTGTATATAGATTTAAATGATTCATATGCCTATCAAATTAAAGCTTAGGATGTCTACGTTCATCCTGTAAAATATCATAATTGTTGGACATCATTTGATCATCCAAAATCCCAAGACAATCTCACCGCCTCACCAGAAATCTTACTGACAACATAATTACATTCTCCAAAATTCACCCTTCCATTTCATTAAATGCCACAAATGTTTACAAGGCATATTGGGGAATAAAATTTGGGGTGTTACAGAGCCCTTTTGATATGTTGTTTATGTAATATTACTAAATATTTTGATACAATGATGAATTTTACACTAATTTAAAGAGGTTGTTATAGCATAAATATACGATATAAAGTACTTGATTACATTACAGGAATTCCTACATGGTTTATATATAACATTTACAAATCTCAAAAATAATAAAAAGCTTGCAGATAACCAACAACAACTCTCGATCTGGACCGGAACCTTCAGTTTCTGGTATTTACGTTTTTGCCCTTTGAGCCGCTTCCTTCAACTGGATAAGATACACATTTATGGAAAGTGTGAGATTCATATAAATCCCGTTAGTAACATATTACCAATTATATAAAATGCGATAAATAAATATGCAATAGACTAGATAGTGTAATAGAAAATTCATACTGAACATGTTAGTGCACACTGTTTAGGGCCAAATGATTGTTTACACCCTTGTATGTCACCTTAGCTGGGTCTGTGACTATAGTTAGGTGTTGTTCATACTGTGTATATCATAGTTGGGTTCCAATAGGCCGACCGGTACTTGTGCTTTTCCTACCAGATGGTACTTATGCTTTTCCTGTACCACAGCTAAATATTGTGCCCCAAGCATGTTCATATCACAAAACATGGCATACATATAGCATATAAACAATCACATAGTTTATGAGAGATAGAGTTACTACCTAAATTGCCCTTTCCTTGCCTGCCTATCGGTCCACTATCCTTTGTCTAGGTCGGGCTATTGTCAAGTCCTAAAATTTCAAATTTATAATAAATGAGTTATTACTCATTTATGTCTTATTATAAATTCATGTTGTTGGTTATATGTACTCAAAAATGCAAATTGACCAAAATACCCCTAAGGGACCCAGTCTAAGCCCTTTATACCCGATTTAACTGTACTTTACCAAAAATTATGACCCGGACTATTCTTACAAAATTTTGCATGTAGAATCCATTTTGACCTCATATTTGACAAATTCATGCTCAAATTACAGAAATACCCCTGACAGCCATGAACTTAAGGTTTAGGGGTAAAATTGTCATTTCACACCCTAAAGCCTTTACACTTCATATTTTACATGTTCCCTACACAATTTTTCATTCTAAACACAATGGAATCATCATATCTAACCCCATGTACGTTAGCTGACCAAAAATCATGAATATTTAGGGAAAATGAAGTTTCTTAATTTCAATCCATAAAACACATCCTTTTTATCTTAAATTACTTGTTTAATCACTTAAACACCTCTTTAACATAATTAATAAGAATTTGGATAGCACCTCCTCTTAGGGTTTGAGCCTCCCAAATATCACATGACTAATTAGCAATAAAATATTATTATTTTATTGCTAATTAGTCATGTGATATTTGACTAATTGCTTCATCTTTTTGAACTTGTCTCTAATAGTTTCTAAAGGTCACCATTTATGTCCAAATATTTATTTTTCCTCCGTTTTCTTTTTGTTGGATGAAATACGGTCCTTGTGGATAGAAAAATGCCTTCTTGAAGAAGCTAATTTCCACCTCCTCAAATAATATTTATTTATTGTAATTAGCATGTGATTTTTTACCTAAGTCATCATCTTTTTGAACTTGGCAAAAAATGCTTCCACATGTCACAAATCATGGCCAAATAAATATTTTTCCCTTGCTTTTATTCATGTTGGCCGAAATTTCTTCCCAACTGAAGGGAAAAATAAATACTTCTTGTTTTAAGGCTAAATGACTATTTTGCCCTTATATTTTAGTAATTAAATTGGGCCTTCTTCATTTTCTTCTTTTTTGGTAGAAAATTCACAATATATTGGGCTCAAAAATTGTACTCTTCCATTCCCCAATATGGGCTCTAATAATAGACTTTTATGAAGACAAAAATTGACTTTTATGTCTTATATTGACCCAAAATTCGTGTGGTCAACTTTTATATTATTTTGTCATTCCAAGTGCACCATAATTCACCATTTTATTTCATCTATTGTACCAATTGTATATGGGATTTTGGTGACTGAAATTTGGGATGTTACAATTTCTTTCCTATCATGGATGACTCTAGTTTGAAATAGGAAAATCTTTATAATCATGGTAAATTCTTGAATGTTTTGTTAAACTTTAGTTCTACCATGATTAGTGTTTGAAAGATGAATTAATGTTATAAAATTAAGAAAATTATTTTATAGAGAGCAGGAACATAATTTCTATGTTACTATTCTAAGCCCAGCTTACGCTATTTTTAACCTCTTATCAAGGCTTGTAACAACTTATAGGTCAAGCAAGTAACTCTAAACTAAATCTTTATCCAAATCATCTAAAGGCCACAATCAGGAGATAATTTTTCCAAAACAATGATTAGATAATATCTAGAATATTTGATCTTAATCAGAATAATAATCCAACAATAACTAGAATATCCCGATATGATCAAGTAATAATATGCAAATAAATCTAGATATAACATGTATTAAATGATAAAATATGTAATCATATTTAATAAAACATCTAGCATATCCCACTCTTATAACAAAAAGAAATAAATAAAAATAATATAATATAAATATAATAAATACACGAAGAAAGTTGTAACACCCCAAATTTTATTCACCAAAAATATATTGTAATTATTTGAGAAATTCAATAAAATGGTGAATATTCATGAATTTAAATCTTGTGAATTTTGAAATATTCATATTCTAAGGAAATAGGCAAATTAATTCAAGAATTGAATTAATTTACAAAGGTGATCAAAAAATCACAATTTTTCCAATTTAACCCAAGATTAATTATTTTCTAATTAATTGAAGTTAATTTCAATTAATTAAGGAAAATAAAGGAAAATGTATAATTGGATTATTCTTGATGGAATAAATCAAGAATTGGGAAATTAGAGGGAGTTTTACATAGTTCATTTAATTGAATTATGGAATTATTAAAACAATTTTAATTCCCTTTCTCTTTCATAATTTCGCCCCACACATGAAAATAAGAGAGAAAAATTAAATTCCAAGAGCCCATGCCAAAATGCTACATGAAAATTTAGTGTTAGTTGGTTAGATGGGAAAGGAATTGGTTTGGCTAACTAAAGGGAGAGGGGGATGGTTTTGGAGGAGCAAGACAAGGGAAAATCTAGTTCAACCCAATTGAAGACAAGTGATGAGAAGGCATAGCATAAAGTAGAGGGTATGGTTGGAGGTATGGGAGGAGGAATGGTGTGCATGATAGGTGGTGTGATCTCAACCCTTGATGAGATCAAGGGCTAGGAAGAAACGAGACTAAATCAATAAAACACAAATTCTCTTCCCTTTCTCATACATATTTCAGCCAAAGTAAGGCAAAAAGAGAGAAGAGATAGCTTGAGAAATAGAGAGAAGAGGAGAGCTCAAGGAGAAAAAAGTCTAAGGTAGGTATTATTGTTCTTGTGTTCAAGCTTCCTCTCTTGCATAATAGCTTCTCTAATCTCTTTTTCTCCATAAATCACCATGTTTGCAAGCTAATCTCAAGGTTAAGGAGAAGAGAAAGAGGACGCCCTAGAGAAATAAACACCAAGAATCAAGAGATAATCTCCAAAACCTCAAACGTCTTAGTGTATTGATGTTGTTGATGTGATTCTTGAGTTGTTTGGTAGTTTGTTATTGGTTTTGCAAATTTGAAAAGCTATAACCCTAAGGGATTATGCTGCCCAAAATCCTTTAAATCATGATTAAGAAGTGTTTAAGTGATTTAATCAATGATTAGAAATAGAAGAATACAAGTTTTGGAAGATAAAACACAAAACTATTTTTTTCTATTTTCTTCAATATTTTGGCCAGAACCAGAACTGGGGATAGGAGATGGATTTTCATAAAATAAATGGTTTCATTGGACTCAGTGGGCAAAAATAGGTGTCGTTGGGCACTTTTTCGGTAGAGGCTGAAAAAGCATAATTATGAAAATGCACTGAAATCTCTAAATAGGGGCTGTCAAGGGTATTTTCATAATTTTACAGTGAATTTGGTGATTTCGAGCTCAGAAATGGATTCCTTGGATGAAAATAAGTCAAAATAGCCTTGGTCAAAATGTTGGAAAAACGTGTCATCGGGTCAGGTACTACGAGGCTGGGCCGGGGTCCTAAGGGCATTTTGGTAAAATTACACTATAGACTAATATAACCACAAGAAACACTATAGAAAGAGTCTAAAATGATACTTGGATAGGCTTTGACCTATTTCTGGTACATTTAATGTTTTAGGATTGAGTTGGACATCGTAACAACATGTTTTTTGAGGCACACTGAAAAAGGGATTTAACAAACTTCGAGGTAGGGACTACCATCTTTCATACACTATATGAATAATTATATGTATTTGTTACTATATTTCATGATATGATTGGGTGCTAGAGGCACAGTACCTAGTTGTGGTTCGCTACCCAACAATAGTATATCAGAAAATCCTAACTGTGGTCGATGACTCAGTTGAGGTATATTGTAATATCCTGGATTTTAATCAAGGATTAATAACTTTAAGTGATGTAATTAATGGTAAATAAGTATTTTGAAGTATATGTGGTGCAATGTGAAATGAAGGCAATTATTCATAATTTAATGAGTATTGTACCAATCAGGGGTAAAACGGTAAATTTACCAACCGTCTGGTTAGCTGCTGATGAGGAAACCCCTTAGTAATCAAGATCAATGGTTGATATTGAAAGATCAAGGGGTGGAATCTTGTGTGAACAAGTCTTTATGCACTCATAAGAGGAAGGATGAGATGATGCCAAGTGGCTAAATAAGAGCCATTGGATGAGTCAACATTTTCAAACTCTTCTCTCTCTCTCTCAAGTCGGTTTGTGCATGGGAAGAAGGAAGAAATGATCATCACCTTCACCTACTCACTTCTCTCTCCATTCTCTCCATTTTTCGCTGAAGTTAAACAAGAAAGAGAAAGAGAAAAGCTTAAATCTTGGTAAGTAGAGGTCTTCATAAGCTTATGTACCCTTCATTAATGTTGATCAAGAGATTGAGAGCTTGACTTCTATGATTTCAGAATTTCCATTGGTGGTGTTTGAGTGTTGGATAAATCTGAAAGTTGGTGAGATCAAGGTGTTGATTTCAGCAAGTTTAAGAGGTAGGTGTATGATAAACTTTGGTGTGAATGTTATGGTGTTTGTTTAATCAATGAAAATTCTGGAAATTTAACCTAATTATGATGTTAAGCGAAGGGTAGATTTTGGTGAGAGTATCACTGTTCATTTGGTCAGTTTTGACACTTGGGAGTGATTAGAATTGATTTGAAGTTGAGTAAGGGAGATTGTTAGAAAGAGGTATTGAGTGGTTTGATGATTTAGAGGGAGAATGTGTTGAATGAGTTGAAATTGGGTTGTTTTTTATTGCCAATGGGTTCCTTGTGTTGGAATAAGTGAGAATGAGCTTTGACACAAGTTTAAGAACCATTGGAGTTCATTTGGTGAATTTTGGAGATCATATCAGTTGCTGTGTTTTGGGTATCTGATGTGATTTCTTGAGTGAGGGAAGAACTCACTCGAGCACAGGATAAACGTGCTCGAGTGAGCATGTTTGTGCTCGAGTGAGGGTGCCTGAATGCACTGGGGGTGAGTGTTGCAAGTGATCACTCGCGGGAAGTTTGCCAAGAGTGCGCCTGGCACTCGCGAGCATTGGGTGATCACTCGAGCACCAGGATTTGTGCTCGAGTGAATCTGTGCCTGGGAGTGGAGTTACTCTCGGGTTGTCACTCGCAGGGCCTCACTTCCGTGGTGCTCGAGTGCTGGCGAGGTCTCTGCTCGAGCACAGGTGCTTGTGCTCGAGTGAGAGTGTAGGTTTGTCGTGGGAGTTGCTCTCGGGTAAGCACTTCCTATCTCACTCGCATGTGTGCTCGAGTGAGATCGAGGGTTGTGCTCGAGCACGGTCTTCTGTGCTCGAGTGAAGGGACCAAAAATCAGTGTTTAGCTTTCTTGTGAGGGATCTTTGGGGATAGTTATTCCAACCCTTTAGGCATATGTTTAGGCATGTAATGGCCATCCAAAGAGTCTAAATGAATACCAACTTAGAGTGTTATTGAATTAAGAACTTGGAAAAGGGAATTAACCAAATGTCCCTATTTTGATTATAGGATTTGATATCTGCTATCCTCGTGAGCCTACTGTGCCAGTGACCTTCAGGAAAGGATCAGGTAGTGACTTTTCTTTCGTACCATTTATGATGCATTGTATGTGTGTATGATTAGTGATTTGTGATAAATTCGGATATTGCGACTTATGTGGATATGTGTTAGCACCGTCAGTCCAATAGTCCCTGAGTAGCTAACAACGGTTCGGGTAAGGGCAGTGTGCCTTCCCGGCGGAGAAAAGGGATGAGGATGAGGTGTGATATATGTGATTATGTGAGCCGAAAGGCTATTTGTGAAGGCCGACGGGCCGTTTGTGAAAGCCGGTTAGCTATATGAGCTATAAGGCTATTTGTATACACTGCCACGCCAATAGTCCCTGAGTAGCTAACAACGGTTCGGGTTAGGGCGGTGTGCCTTCCCGGCGGAGAAAGGGGATGAGGGTGGAGTGTGATATGTGTTGCTGCTGCGGTACATTGATTGCTTACATGCTGTGTGCTTGTATGTGGTATAAATGTTTAGTTACTACTGGGATTCTTTTGAATCTCATTCTTTCCTTTGAACTAACCTTTCAGACAGGGCGAGTGGTTCCAAGGAGAAGTGCGTGACCCGGAGCGGATAGAGTTTCGTAGGGACATTTATTTTGGATATGTTGGATAGATATCTGTATATCGATGGATTGTAAATAGTTTGGACACTCGAACCTATAATCCCTTCATCAGGATTTGGAACTCTATATATATATATATATGTAGTTGAACCCGGGGTCTGCCGGGATTTTGGATATACACTCTGTCATACGTAAATGTAGATAAACTGCACAGGTGATTATATTCGATAATTGAACTTGAGACCTAAAAGAGGAATGAAGTTTTGAAAATTTCGCAAGTTCCTACTGTTTGGTAGGTGATTTAGTAAGTTTTGAACTATCCAACGGTCTTAAACCCCTTTTTACTATGTGTTATCGAATCTTAATTACGTTAATTAAGGCAGGGGGTTACATATATTATCGGAAATCCTAGCTATAGTTAGTGACTCGGTTGAGGTAAATATACATTAATCGAATCAAACTTTCATTTTTGCCTAATATAGTACATTGCATATTTAAATTTCACATTTTATATGTCGATCGTATGTCTCTATGGGAATTCTTCAGAATCTCACCCTTTTCAAAAACAAATATCTTAGCAGGTACCAGTGGGCCAAAGGGCAAGGACGTAGACATCGGAAAGTGAGCGGCACATGTCTCGAGGGGAGGACAAGATAGTGGTTATATTTAGTCTATGTTTTGGATATTCTGAAGAAATTTGTAAATATTGAGTTTCCGCTGTATTTGCTGTATTTCGTCGACAAACGATATCGGTATTGTAAACGAATATTTTTAGGGAGAATTACAAGGAGGTCCCAAGGAAGGAAAAAAATGAAAAAATGGTCCTTGTAGATTGCAAAATGAAAAAATGGTCCTATTAACAACTCTAGGAGCCTGTATTGACAACTCGCTAACAACTTCATGAGCCTGTATTAACAACTCCATGGGACCATTTTTTCATTTTGCAATCTATTAAGACCATTTTTCATTTCTCTTCTTCATTGGGACCTTAGTGTAATTCTCCCATATTTTTATCAGTATAATTGTATTTTTCTGTATGCCCATTGAATACCGTTTTTATTACTCTTCGACTATCGAAATGGAAACAGGTGTTGACAAAAGTAAGAAATGACCACTAAAAAATTGGGAGAATTATTATAAGCCTTCAAGTAATAGATTTAATCACTCAAAAGTATTATAACAACCCAAAAAAAATGACAATAGGTTTATCCTGCTAATTTTTCATTAGAACTTTTTATTCATTAAATCCCCTCCTTAGGATGTCATAATAATTTTTCCTAAAAAATTTAATATAAAGTTCACAAAAACTTATATGTGTGGGTGTTGATAATATAAATGTTTCAAGAATAAAAATTACATCTCAATCTTGATTACACAGTAACAATATGCTCCAAGAACCTAATACATTAGGTAAAAAATTATTTTAAGAATGTCATAATTTACTCTTAAATAAAGTAACACAAAGATGATCAATTAATCATTGCAAACAGCCTTCTCTGCAATGGTTTGAAAACCGAGCTAGACCGGACGGACCGTCGGCCGGTGCCTTAGGCAGCTCGTTTTCAAGAGAAAACCGTTTTGAAGTCTGGACCGTTTTGAGTCGTCGTTTAGCCACTATTATACCAGAACTCGCTTTTGGGCCGGGAACCGTTCCGGTTATTCAATAGTCAGACGGTCTGACGGTGTTCTCTAGCAAACATCAACTTTCTAACACAAAAATAAACTCCGGCGGAAACTTAGTGCCCAAGGAAGAAGGAGAAGGAGAAGGAGGCGAAGATCGAACAACAGCAGCCAACAATGAGAAAAAAAAATGAAGAAGAAGAAGACGACATCGAATCTAAGAGCTCCAATGAAGAGAAATAAAAAGCGATTTTACCTGTGTTTTAGAATGAAGAGAGACGCCAGAGTCGAAATAAACAACTAAAGCCTAGAAGCCTAAAATATCCATCGGAAAAAAGAGGAAGATGCTTTGATTAAAGGGAAAATTCCAGAAAAATACATTCGAAATAGGGAAATCCCTAATTAGTGCTACGAATTTCAAAATTCCGAATCAGCACGTTGTCAGTACGGATGAACAGTGCGGGGGCACCAAAAGACGATTTTGCCCTTCAGTCCTCATTTTCGCCACTTCAAAATAACAACACACTGCTCTTAATTAACAACTCTGGTTTTTTGATTAACAACTCTCATTTCTTGTTTCACAACTTCGTAATTTAAGTTTCAGGGACAATAACAACACATCTTTCTTTATTAACAACTCCGGATTCTTGATTAACAACTCTGTATTCTTGATTAACAACTCCAATTTCATCTTTTCACTTTCCCAATAACCACACCGGTATTGTTATTAATAACACCATATTCTACATTAACAACTCCCATTTCTTGTTTCATAACTTCGTAATTTTAGTTTCAGGGCCAATAACAACACGCAGTTCTTAATTAACAACTCCGGATTCTTGATTAACAACTATGTATTCTTGATTAACAACTCCAATTTTATCTTTTCACTTTCCCAATAACCACACCGGTATTGTTATTAATAACACCATATTCTACATTAACAACTCCCATTTCTTGTTTCATAACTTCGTAATTTTAGTTTTAGGGCCAATAACAACATCTCTTTCTTTATTAACAACACCGTATTTTACATTAACAACACTATATTTTTAAGATGCGAATATGTGGAAGAATAAAGCAAAGTTGTTAATCAAGAATCCGGAGTTGTTAATAACAAGACCGGTGTTGTTATTGTGAAAGTAAAAAGATGAAACGAGAATTGTTAATCAAGAAATCAGAGTTGTTAATTAAGAGTATAATGTTGTTATTATGAAGTGGCGAGAATGAGGACTGAAGGGCAAAATTGTCTTTTGGCGCCCCACACTGTTCATCCTACTGACAGCTGACTGATTCGGAATTTTGGAATTCGCAGCACTGATTAGAGATTTTCCTATTTCGGATGTATTTTTCTGAAATTTTCCCTTGATTAAATGAAAGCATATAATTTTCTATTGACTGACGAATAAAAAGCTGCATTCTACTAATAGCTGGTGAAAACATATATCCATTGAATAAAATGTGTGCAATGTCATTTCAACTTTTCCTTCTTTGCAGGCATCACTTCTCCAATACTCCTCGTCAAATGTGTAATGTGGTAATATTTTATTTTTTTTAAATAATTCAGTAAGCATCTGAAAAATGAATCTTTTAAAAAATTAAAAAATATTATACTATCTTAAAATTTGGAATAAAATGCTCTGACCGATTGACAATTTATTTTTTCTACTACTGGCAAAAAAATTATTCTTTCTATTTATTTTTTTATTTTATATCTAAATCATTCATATTCATATCACTCGTCATCAATTTAGATTAATTATATTCATGCAATTATATATATAATATTATTTTAATTTAATTATCACATCTCATTTTTAAAACATTGGCTTTAAGCCCATGTGCCTATTAATCCACTTATTTCATATTTAAAAATTTTTATTCAAACATTATAATAATAGGTTGGTTTCATATTTATTTTTACATTTATATCATTATATATGCATATAATATTATTTTTTATTTAATTATTATACCAACGATTTGACCAAACAATCCAACCGTTCCGACCGTGACCTGCTGATATTTTCAGTTCGATGTCCAATACGGCTTTTAAAATATTTTTGTGCTTCTGAGACTCTTTAAAAATTAAAATATATTAGTGTTGATTGTTTTTATGGTCAACACATTAGTGTTGATTAAGTGGCTTTCTCAAGAGTACTTATTAGCCGACAATCTCTGGTTAAATTGTATGGAAGAGAATTTGTCCATTAAATAATGGCGAGGAAAAATGGAAAAGAAGTCAAAGAAAGGAAATTTTTGGATGGAAAAGAAGGGTGTTAGGCCTTTGTGCGTGCCTATGTAAGATCCAAGGAAAGGGTTAAAGTGTGTGGAGCCCTTGTACCTTTATTATGAGTGAAAGAGAGAGCAAGGAATAATAATTTGGTGGACAACATATAGCACTTGAGAGTGACCGATCATATCTTAAAGTTTTTCTTTTCTTTTTTTTCCTTTTCTTTTTTACTATCACATGGTATCCAATATTATAGTTTAATTCATATATATGCGAATATTTTGATCCCAACTTGGGTATGTATTATAAGATAGTAATTTTAAATTTATAATCTATAAGGCTTAAATTCAAAATTTTAGTTTAAAATTTAGTCTTCCATTTGATTCAATTATCTTCAATTAGAATGACTTGTAATTAATTGACTTTTAGTTCATTCAACAATTGAAAATTGACAATTTTAAGCTAAGAATATCAACACTGAAAGATTTTATGAGAATCATGTTAGAAATGTAATTTTAAATTGTAAGTTATAATTATTTTAATAATTTTAATTTTTTTGTTATTAAACACAAGCAAGGAAATTTTGATATTTTTTGTTTTTTAGCACCAATAAGTTTAATTGAAAAGATTTTGCTATACTTTACTTTAAAATTGTTATTTGTTTCTCTCCCTTAACAATAATCAAGGATATATTACAAATAGTGGGAAAAAAATTATTTGACAAATAATATTCTCAATAGCCCTGTCGTTTTACATTGCCTGAAAAACTGTATCCTACTCAACGGGAGGAAAAATTGATGAAAATGAACTATGGGTCTCAGAATAAGTGGAGTGGTCAATAGTAAAATTGAAGAGAAGAAACCTAGTTGTTTTAAGGGAGAATTACATTTAGGTCTCATAGAAGAAAAAAAATGAAGAAATGATCCCTGTAGATTGTAAAATGAAAAAATAGTCCCATTAACAACTTCATGAGCCTGTATTGACAACTCATTAACAACTTCAGAAGCCTGTATTGACAACTCCATGGGTCCATTTTTTCATTTTGCAATCTATAGGGACCATTTCTTCATTTCTCCTCTTCCTTGAAACCTGAATGTAATTCTCCCTTGTTTTAATTAAGGAGTGGTTAATAGTATATTAATTACGAAAATAATAAATATGTTTTGTTCCTTAGAAAAATTAAAATGATCGATTCTCATTTAACATGAACCTTTTTCTCTTTCAAATAATATTCTCAATTCTTATTAAAATAATATTATTTCCATAACTCGACCAATTATAAGTTCAAATCATACTATAAATATAAAAACTTTATCGATAGGTCATCTGTAGTAACATAAACATAAACAGGCATCCCCATACTCACTCAATTTTCCTTTTGCACGAGATATTTTCAACCATTTTACACATATCAATAAAAGATAGCAATTCAATTAATAAGATATAAATTGATTCTGATTTTCCTACTCCCTACGCGGCCACCTTCAAATTAATTGTGACACGGCTTTCAAATTGGATTCTGATTTTGCTGCTCTGGCCTCGGTATTATTTTATCGTTTAGACTTCAAATTGGTAGAGGAGGATAGTATATTTTCCTCTTTCTCATTTTCTTCTCATAATCTCATTTTCATCTTATAATTATAAAATTGATATATGGTTTAGATTTAATATTTTATAAAATTTTTATAATAATATTTTATAAATTTAAATTTATTTATTTATTTTTATATTATAATTATGAACTACATAGAGAAGATGTTAAGGGTTCAAATTTATTTATTTATGTTTATAATAATAATTTTTATAAAATATTGAATTTAAACCATTTATATTTGGGCAAATGGGCAATTGTATCCATAAACATCTCTCAGAAGAGCTACCAGCACAATAAACATTTTTTTGATGTAAAAGTACCCATGAATATTAAAAAGTAGATTAATAATGCCAATTTCATTAACTTGGGCTAATAACATTACTTTTTTGTTCATGTAGGACCCACCTATTTCTTAACTAAAAATTAACGTCGTCAAGTGAAGTTAACGAAATTGGTATTATTGGTCTTCTTTTTAATGTTCATGGGTATTTTTGAATTAAAAAAATATTTACTGTGCTGATAACTCTTCAAAAAAATATTTATAGGTAGAATTACACCTTCGCACTTTATTTTTTAGACCAAACTTAGGTCAAGTATGTCCAGATAGCCGATCAAATTCCACCACTTATTTGATTGTCCACATAGATCAAGTATGTTTATAATAACTGATCTGGCGAAGGCGGCCGCTCTTGCCGCAGCGAAGGAGGCATGAGAATTTGGAGAGGGAGCTCGGATGTAAGCGATGAAGTGATCATCTTCTGAGCACCTTTATATTATTGCTGTGCTCTTTTTCTTTCGGCAGCTCTCTCCCTCTACAAACCTTTTTCTAAAAATTTTAGTTGAATAACGGAGTTTAGCAGGGGTTGAGGGCTGACGTGGACAACTCAATAGGTGGTAGCATTTGATTGGCTACCTGGATATACTTGACCTAATTAACTTCACCTAAGTTTTGGTCCTTATTTTTTTAATGTAACAATAGATATGAGATTATGAGAAGAAAATGAGAAAGAGAAGAAATGAGAGAAACTTAACCAAGTATAATCTTTTATGAGTCTTAGAACGTAAAGGATTTTCGTCTCTCCTAATAAGTGCGTTTTCCCGAATTCAAACTTGTGTTTTTCTCCTTATGTGGATAAGGCCGCTTACTATCTTAACCAACAATTCTATAGACTTCGCTTTTGTTTGGCGAATGATAAATGTATCATTGCCTAAAAAAATTTAATAAGGTATGAAGTCAGGCCAACCTTTTTTGTCTTAATTAATTAATAAAAACTTATTTCTTAAAGTATAATTAATGTTTCCTACAGCTTTCAAAGGGTTTGGCAAACAAAAATATAATACGACTTTTTATATTTTAGACCTAAAAAAACTTAAAAGATTTTATAAAAAGGGACGGAGGAATAAGTACACAGGTGAAGCGTTTGGAGTAATACTAAAGGGTAATAATCAATGAAAAGTGCTGGTTGAGCAACTGTACCTTATAAGTGCCTATTAGGGTTAGCAGTATAAATAGCTTTTTTAACGTGATTTACGGTGTACGAGATAAATATATGAGAGGAGTTTTGTTTCGACTTGCGTGAACGTACTTCTCTCACGCTAACCCAAACAAACCATAAGTTTGGTTAAAAATAAAGAAAAATTACATTTAGGTCCAAGGCAAGAGAAAAAATAAAAAAAATGGTCCCTTCAGATTTTAAAATTATCAAGAAGTTCCATTGACCACTACTACATAATTATGATATAACCACCCTAAGGGACGTCCTAATTTTAAAATTAGGTAGTTAAAAAGGAAGGCGGTGGCATTTTCGTAATTATGTATACGTAAGGGAACCTTTAGATGCCCAAATTTGAATTTGGGACACCTAAAGTTCTTCCTAGCGCGCAATCAAAATTTTTCAATTTTTTTTTCAGCGCCAGAAGTTGGGTTTAGATGTCCCAAAAATTATTTGGGACGCCTAAAGTCTTACTTTATTTTGGACACCTAAAGCAAGATTGATTTGGGACACATAAAATCCCATGTTTAAGCGACCCAAATAGATTTTAGGACGCTTAAACTCACCTTTAGGCGTCGCAAATGCCATTTGAGACGCCTAAAGGCGTCCCAAGACGCATGTCAGACACTTGTCTGACATTTGTCCTCTCACACACCCCCCCTCTTTTACTTTTTGACCATCACCAACTCCTTCCTTCTTCCTTCATTAGGTGCCTCCATCGCGCAGCTTCCTCCTCCCTTCTTGTCTTCTGCAACTCGTCCTCCTCCCTTCTTTGTCTTCTTCAACTTTACTCTTCCTCCTCCTCCATTGCCTATTCTGTGTTATGCTCTTTAATTCACTTCCTCACTCAGAACCCCTTCTTCTTGCTATGGATTCAATAGCTGCGGATTCTCAGCATCAAGATGAGGCTAAACACAAGAAGAAGAAGAAGATTCAAGCAAGGCACACCATTGTGATGCAAACTCCTCCACCTCCTTCCTTCCATTGTGACGCACGCAGGCTCCCCCGTTTCATCAGGTTTTTTTTAAATATGAATTTAATTGAAGAATTAAATTTAAACTTGCCATGTGAAATTATTTTATATGATTTTAGTTATTGGAGTGATTTTACCTTGTGATTGATTTTTTTTTTTTGGCTAGAACCATAGAATCGTTGTTAGCTAGTAGTTATACAACAATATATTGTTTGATATGTTTGGAGCTTGGAAATTGAGAGGAAAAAAACGTATGTATATTATTATAAATAAATGGAGCTATTGATTGATTTTGATGAAATGAACAACAATTAAACATAGTAATTTTTGTTTGTTTAATATGGTTGGTTTTATTTTTTTTAGATTAGATTAGTATGATTATTATTAGTGTAATGGAGAAAATCTTATTTTAAGATAAAGATATTGATCATTAATAAACATATAATTGATTATTAAGAAACACAATATACTTAATAAATAGATTGAAATATATTCTATTAATCCTTCTCTTCAAATTGTTATAAGTTCTTTATGTCCTAGAATAGAAAAAAAATTGAATATTTATTTGAAATTCTATATTCTTTTCTATATTCATAGGAGAATTATGTTATCAATAGCTAAGAATACAAAGTTAATAACTAAGATAGAGTTGCTTGAAATTTTGAGACGTCTTACTTTTAAGGGGAAATGCTGTCAAAGTTTTTGTTGAAAAAGGCAATCACATTCTATATCGTTGACAATTATACTAAACGTGTGAGTGTTATTGGGAATGACTTAGGTGGTAACAAAATAGATCACAGTTGGATGAATGCTTTGAGAACTAGTGAAGAATATAAGAAAAGGGTGGAAGAATTTATTGAATTCGCTCGAAAGAATGCTCCAGCAAAAAATGGGAAGTAATTTTGTCTTTGTGTGAATTGTTTAAATAAGATTCGACGGGATGTTGATGTCATAAAGGATCACTTACTTTGTGATGGAATAAATCTATGATACACAAGGTGGATATATGGCATGGTGAGGAAGTAACAGATTGTCCATCGCACAAGAAGGAAGATGTGGATGTCATAAATAAAGATAGAATGGAGAAAATGATTCAAGATGTTGAGGTAGAATCCTTTGCGCAGTCGTAGGAGTATGACAGCCTACGGAGTAATGCAAAGACACCGTTGTACTCTGGGAGTAAGTACACGCGGCTGACAGGAACATTGCATTTGGTTAACTTAAAGGCAACTTGTGGGTAGACCGATAGTAATTTCACATTACTGCTTGAACTATTGTGTTATATGTTTCCAAAGGATAATGTACTTCTAAATCGTATGTATATGAGGCCAAGAAAATCCTGTCTATGATGGTTATGAAGTATAAAAAGATACATGCTTGCTCTAATGACTGCGTACTGTATAGAAATGAGTATGGAGGTCTTAGTGAGTGTCCTAAATGTAAAATTGCACGATACAAAGTGATAAAAGATGGTAGTTGTGGTGATGTGACAACTAAAAGGCAACCTTTAAAGGTTATGTGGTATCTTCCAATAATACCACATTTTAAATGTTTGTTTGCGACTGCAACAAAAGCGAAGAAGTTGAGATGGCACTCTGATGAGAGAATATCTGATGGAAAATATCTTTGGCACCCAACTGACTCTCCACAATGGCAAAAAAATAGATGAAATGTTCCCTCAATTTGGCAGCGAGCCGAGAAACCTTCAGGTTAGGCTTTGTATAGATGGCATCAATCTATATGGAACTCTTACTAGCATACATAGTGTGTGGCCGGTTCTCCTTGTAATATACAACTTGCCTCCCTAGCTATGTATGAAACACAAGTATATGATGCTTTCTATGATGATTTCTGGACCAAAATAGCCAGGGAATGATATTGATGCCTACTTCGCGCCTTTGATTGAGGACTTGAAGAAGTTGTGGGAGGAAAGCGTAGATGTGTTTGTTGCTTATACGAAGGGGTCCTTCAAGCTACGTGCAATGATTTTCACAACGATAAACGACTTCCCTACGTACGGAAACTTGTCAGGGTACAGTGTGAAGGGTCATAAAGCATGCTCGATATGTGAACCAAACATACACTTCCATCAACTAAAGCATAGAAGAAAAACTGTTTACCTTGGTCACAGGAGGTTTCTTCATCGGTTCCACCCGTATCATAGGATAAGAAAGCGTTTTAACGACTTACCAAAGCATGAAATGGCTCTAAAGGCATTAACCAGAGAGGAAGTTTTCAGTCCGGTGGAATGGATCAATGTCACTTTGGTAAGAATCAGAGGACTGTGGGTGAGAAGAACATATAGAAGAAGAGATCCATTTTCTTTAATCTTCCATATTGGCATTGGCTTGATGTGAGACACAATATTAATGTGATGTATATAGGGAAGAACGTTTGTGATAGCCTTGTCAATACGCTTTTGCACATACCAGGGAATACTAAGGATGGGATTAGTGCGAGATTAGACCTTGTTGATATGGGAATAAGAGAACGGTTACATCCACAACTAATAAATGATGGTAGGAGGGCATACATGGAGCCAGCAGCTCATACACTATCAAAACCAGAGAAAAGAAGTTTGTGTGGGTGTTTGCTTGAAATTAAGGTGCCGCAAGGGTATTCCTCAAATATAAGAATATGTGTCTCAATGGACAATTTGAAGTTAGTGGGAATGAAGTCCCATGATTATCATGTGTTGATGCAACAACTATTGCCGGTAGCTACTAGAGGCATAATGAAAGATGAAGTACGAACCACTGTAACAAGATTGTACGTTTTCTTCAATGCTATCTGTAACAAAGTCATTGACATTGAAAAGTTGGATGAACTAGAAAATAAGGGTTACATTATTTTGTCAGAACTAGATATGCATTTTCCTCCTTCATTTTTCAATATAATGGTACATTTGATAGTTCATTTGGTAGGGGAGGTAAGGCTCTGCGGTCCAGTTTACCTGAGGTGGATGTACCTTTCCGAGCAAAATATGAAGATCTTAAAAGGGTATTCTAAAAATCCTTATCAACCAGAATCCTCAATGTAGAAAGATATGTAGTTGAGGAGGCTATGGAGTTTTACAAAGATTATATGTCAAGGAAGAAGGAATAATCTCGGCATAAAGAGGGGAGAAGCAAGGGAACATGAGGACTAAAAGTGAAGAATATTCCTCATGAAGAGGTGTTGCAATCACACTTATATATCCTGAATAATATAGAAGAAGTTCAACCTTACATAGATAAACACAGAAAGACTTTGAAGAACAAGAATCCAAGGAAGAATGACATGCAGATTGCTATTGAGTAAAACAAGACATTCATAGAGTGGTTCGAGGAAAAGGTTTCGTACGAGACCGGTGTGTCTAAGACAATCGAGTGGCTAGCTTGGGGGCCTTCGTTTCAGGTCATTACTTAGATCGGTTATGATATAAACGACTATTCTTTCTATACAAAAGAGCAAGATGACAAAAGTACAATGCAAAATAGTGGGGTGATGGTAGAAGCTGAAGCCATGCACTTTTCCAGTTTAAGAGACAAAAACCCCATATTAGCGTCCATAGCCTATTATAGAGTTATAGAAGAAATATGGAAGATTACATACAACAAGTTCAAAGTTGCTTTATTCAAATGTAAGTGGGTTAGCAATAATGCTGTGGTAATAGATAAACAATTTAGATTTGTCTCAGTCAATCTTCGAAGAGTTCACTATAAAGATGGGTCATTCATTCTAGCAAGTCAGGCAAAACAAGTGTTTTATGTCACAGATTTGTGAGGAAAAAAAAGCCTATTGTGTTTAAAAGTAAAAAACAAAAGCATAGTGATCTAACCTTCAACCTTGATGACACACCCCCTTTCACAACAACTCCACCTAGAACAAATAAAGTAGAATTGGTAGATGATGAAGAATATGTTGTAAAAAATGACCATAGTAAAGGAATATGGGAAACAATATAGAGTAAGACCTTAACTTCTAAAAGAAAATTGTGAGTATTTTTTGTTTGTTTTACTTCTGCTTAATTTATTTTATTTTTATTCCAATTTATTTAGGTATCTGACGATGCTTTTTGTGTTAACAGGAATGTGGACAACTCTAGTGACTCATCACAAAGTGTTGGGGATGACGAAAGGCTTAGAGATGACGAAAACCCTAGAGATGACAAAAGGCCTAGAGATAAACCTATTGCGAGAAGGGTTAGAGGCTGTACAAAGATGGAAGCATTGGTTGCACATCATAAACATCAATAAGAGAGGCTACATATAGACTTCGATGCCAATCTGAATCCAGTTGGTCCTGAGGAAGACCATTTCATTAGCTACTTAGGATATTTGGGTCGAAGCAAAGTGTGCATTACCTACGATAATTGGAGATTGGTTCCCCAAAAAATGAAAAACATGATTTGGCAAACACTTCTGGTATATAAGTTTTGATACATCTATGATAATTGTAGCTTTATTCCTATTGCTTCAAATGTAATTATCTCATGTTTTACCTTGCAGCAAACATACGATGTCCCAGACACCGAGGAGATGTACAAGCACTGGATGGGGGAGGTTCGTCTATGCTGGAAAGGTTTCAAGAACAAGCTAATAGCGAGGTACATTTGAGGCAAACTTAGGAGTCAGGATCCATGTCAGTACTATTCGTATTTGTCTCTAGAGGACTAGAGGTTGTTTATGGCATCATGAGAAGATCCTCAATTTTTTGTAAGATTTATGTCACAATGATATAAAGCTTTTGATTTTGATATACTTGATATCATTGATTTTTTTTCTTTTGTTTTTCATTTATAGGAATTAAGTGCAGTAAATGCACAAAGGCAAGCATAAAATAAATATTAGCATTACATGTCTCGTGGTGGTTATTGGAAGCTTGAGCTGCAAATGATGCAAAAAGAGTAGGAGAAAATGAAGAAGGCAGTAGAATCATATCCTAGCGTTGTTATTTAGGCCTCGGCACCTCCTCCACGTCACAAAAAATGGAAAGCAGGGAGGATTAAGGGTGTGAAGTACATAATTCGGCTGTTGCTGACATTATTGCAAGGATTGTAAGTAGTTATACCATAAGTACCTAATTTTTTTCATATCGAGAGTGGTTTCGATACATTTACACTAAACTGTATGCTACAGAATGAACTAGAAGATCACAGTAGCCAAGGTTCATTCAATCCAAGTAGACGGATGGACATCTTGTCAACGGCTATTGGGAAGGCAAATGACCCTGGTTGAGTTCAAGGAGAGGCACAGGGAGTTAGTGTTGTGAGGTATTTTGGATGAGACTTACATTATTTGTCACAAGCTGGACCTAGTATGGACCTTATGGCAAGCTTCGAGAGGAAGTCGAATAAGAGCTCAAGGCCAAACTTCATGACAAGCTCTGACAAGAACTATTGCCAAAGCTTCAACTTAAAATGCTAAAGATGTTCGAATCGTATAGGGCAAGTGACAAGCGTAGAACTCAGGAATTCCTAGCCTTCCCTAGCACCAAAGGAAGTTACAACCCTCTGGAGGAACCACTTGGCAACCCTTCTCCCACTCCAGCGTCGGGAGACCCTTCTACCCTCTATTTGGATAATCCACTGTTGCATGTTGTTGCCGATGCTCTCTTTCACACACATGCTACCACCCACCAACATCAGCAAATTCTGCAGGATTTTTGTAGGGCGAATGTGACAAGTGTTAGAGAGGGAGAAGAAGGTACAGTCATCCCTGTTCTTGATCTAGAGGTTCACACATTAGGTCAGGCGATAGGATCTTTCATCCTTTGGCCTCACAATCTTATTGGTTCAGGGGCAACATCTCCAATAGTAGGCATTACCATACTATTACTGAAGATTTATTGGCATGCTAATAGCAATTTGTTTTTTGATGTTCTAAAAGGATGATGAAGATGCGAGGAAATGGCCCTACTTAGCACGGCTGCAACAGAGCTAAAAAGGCATTAAACAGGTTGACTTGAAGATGCCACAAGGGATTGTGGGCCTTACATTGGAGTATCCCAACACGATTGACAATATAGATCTTAATTAGTTTATCAGGTTAGAGGAGATAAATGTAGGATGGGTGAAATTTGCAATCCGGTAAGTTTTTTTTTTCAATTTTTCCGTATAATTCATATAGTGGTTTTTTGATTTCATACATTCAATAATTCATTCCTTACTCTAATTCTGTTATAGCATCTTCCACCACCTCCTCTGCACAGACATGGCAAGACCTGATTTGTATGGATTTTTATGTCCTGTAAATACGATAGGGGATACCAATATTGTGGTGGCAAGGACTCACTATGTGGGCTACGCAATGGGAGAGACCAAACTTCGTTGTTATTTAGCACCCATTATTCAACGGTTTGTATTTTCATTTTTTCTATTTAAGATGTTTAATAAATAATTTCCTTGACATCTAACTTCATTTTAATCTGTACTTGTTGTTATAGTTACCACTGGAGTTTATGTGTTATATGTCCTCACCATAACGTAGTCTATTGGTTTAATCCCTTACATAAAAGACCGGACAAAGATACAAAATCCGTCTTCGACACATAAGTTATTTTGTTTGTATTTTATTGACTCTTAAAAAATGAATAGTTCTAATTTTTGTTGATTTTAATTTTCATGATAGTACGACTCAAACATATAGAGTCCTAGGCGGGTCACGCGACGGTAAAGTTGTTAGATACCCAAAGTGGTTTTATCCACAAGTAAGTAGTTTCTATTCTAATTCTTTCATTGATGGTCATTTTAGATATACATTTATTGATTTTAACAACCAATTGGCTTTGATTTAAAGTTCCCTCGACAACCTAGCAACATTGAATACAGATATTACGTTATACTTTATATGTATAACATCATTCAAAGTGGAATTATTAGCGATTTTGAAAAGGTAATCGCTTCTTCATTCTCAAATGATAATATTTTTGGTGTTGTAATTGAAATGTTGATTAATTCATGTGCTAAATTCATTTCATCAAAGCTTAGTTTCTAATTTTCAGATTTTTGATAATGAAGATGCCTATCTACAGAAGACATTAATTTGATTAGAGACATTTTGGCTGGACATCTTCTTCAACATATAGATCAGTAAAATTTTTATTTATATTAGTTAGTAGTTATGTGATGACAGCGTTTTCACACTTTCTGGTTGTTATTGTACATATATAGTAATAGGTTGTATGAGTTGTTCTTGTATGTATATATAATAGTAGTGCTGGATGTCCTTACCAGTTTGTAACAAACATTGTGGTTTATAAATCCATCTTCTATTCTATTTATGCAGTTTGAATTTGCTGGGTAATGCAGAATATAAAAAATCATTTAAAAAAATCAAACCTTTTAATGTCCTAAATTTAGAAAAGGGACGTCTAAAGTCCCTTGTGGAGGGACTTTAGACGTCCCAAATTGAGAATTGGGACGTCTAAAGTCCGACCTCAGGGGGACTTTAGACATGCCAAATTGAGAATCTGGATGTCTAAAGTCTTACAACAGGGGGACTTTAGACATCCCAAATTGAGAATTAGGACATCTAAAGTCCCAATTTAGATGGGACTTTAGACGTCCCATTTTTTGGGACACCTTTTCTTAAAACATACTACGCCCCCCACATAGACGTCTCCCAATTTTTGGACGTTAAAAGTGCCAAAATAGGGATGTTAAAACCACTGTTTATAGTAGTGGACAACTCAAGGTACACACCATTGACAAGTCTAGGGGTGCCATTAACAAGTTCATGGGATGTTTTGGTAATTTTGAAATCTATTGGGACCATTTTTTTCATTTTTTCTCTTGCCTCAAACCTAAATGTAATTTTTCCTAAAAATAAGGGGAACTAGGGACAAAGATTATTAAAATTTTGAGAAATAAGATAAATTTTAAAAAAGGGAAATACACTGAAAAAGGGTAAGTATGTTGTGTGTGAGTGTGGATGGGTGGGGAGACATTCGCTAAAGTATGAGAATGGAGAGGCACTTGCATCATTTAGGAGATGAACTTTGAAGACAGGGGAAAGAAAGTTCCAAATGTGTGTCTGAAGACTCTAGCTCTGAATCCAATAAGGGTCTGTTTGGTACGATTGACTTAATTTTGATGGAACTGAATATGAAAATGGAGATGGAAATAGGGTTTAAAAGTGTGTTTGGTATGTCATGGAATTGAGTCCTAATATGTAAATAAAAATACCAAAATGCCCTTCAAGTTTTTTCTTTCCAAAAAGATCTCCCCACCAACAATAATGATGTTAGATCACCCGCAATCCCAGAAATCACAAATCACGTTCCGCAACCAACAATACATTGAATAATTAATTGAAAACAAACATAATAAAAAAATGTACCTAGACTAAGATTTCTTTGGAAAACAAAAAAAGAAACCCAGATTCAAAATGAAAAGTCTCTGAAGCAAGAGAAAAAGGATATCGAAGTAGGCTATTGTTATTGAGGCTCATGATCTTCAGCTTTTTGAGAAAGAACGTGCCCAAGGAAAAAGAAGTCGAAGGAGATTGTGGCTGCTAGAGATCACCATCGATGTCTTGATTGGGCTCCAACGGCAATGTCGGCACATTTAAAACGTAGTGAGAGAAAATGACTAGATCTAATGTAGGGGTTCATAACAAATGAAGTGAGCAAGTTCAAAATGGGGAAAGCGGACATGGACAACAGTGAGGAAGACGAAGAGGCTTCTATCTTGTTCTCAAGCTTGCCGATGGTGGGATATGGCTGGGTTTTGGCCGCCGGAGTTGTGTTCGTGGAGTTTAGGTTTTTATGGATGAAGATGAAAAATGAAAAGGGCAAAATTAGAATTCTATGGAATTTTATACAAATCCATGGGTCAGCACATGGAATTCAATTTCAGTAATTTTGGTGGAAATGGAAATTTTTCCAATTCCATCATACCAAACATACATCCTTATGGAAATCAATTCCATTTCCATTTTCATACTCCTCAATTTCAATGAATCAAATTGTCAACACCCGTTTCCATTTCGATATATGCAAAGTAATAGAGACCAAGTTCCACAGGCATACAAAAAAGTAAATATATACTGATAAAAGTATTTGTTTACAATTCAGAGTCAAAATACATAATGCAATAGTATTTCTAATATTTACAGAATATTCAAAAGTATTCTAAAAATACATAATGCAATAGTATCTCCAATCACTTCCATGTGTCTACTACGCCTTTTCCTTTTGATCTACTAGCACCCACTGAGATGTTTGTTTTGAAAAGGGGGTAAGATTCCAAAGAGTCTCAGTAGAAATGTGCTATCGTTGGTATAAAATACGAAATGTAAATATGATATGTGCCATGAATGTACTAATTAGTGAACAATATAAATGCATCATCGTCATATAAACATGAGTAGGGCCCAACCCCCCTAACCGTACACCTGTTGGATTCTCACCAACTCCTAATGTAAGTACACCTCTGTCACTAATTGCCCCTCTCTAGAAAAACCATGTTGATTAATAAAAGTACTAACAATGGCATCCATAGAATCATATGAACTATGGCATGATATATGAAGGATAAAGTTCCTACCTCAAAGTTCTATCAACCCCTTTTTGTGTGCCTTGTAAAATGTGTCGCTTTCGACTTCCAACTGGTTCTAAAATATTAAATGTACAAGAAATAGGTCATAACATATACAAGTATCATTTCAAACACTTCCATAGTGTTTCTTGTGGTTATATTATCATATGATGAAAATTTATCAAAATGCCTCCAGGACCTCGACCCGGCCACGCCGTACCCGGCCCGACTGTACTTTTCTCAAAATTTTGACTAGGGCTATTCTAACATATTTTTGACCAAAGAATCCATTTCTGGGCTCACAATTACTAAATTCAATGTCAAATTATGAAATTGCCCTTGACAGCTCTACTTTTAAGGTTTTAGGGGCGTTTTCGTAATTATGTTTTTTCAACCTTTTCCGAAAAAGTGACCAACTGTAACCCCACCTAATTTTCCCTGCTGAATGCAATGGAACCATCATATCATTGAAAATCTAACTCCTACCCCTAGATCTAGCCTTGACCAAAATTATGGGATCCTCCAAGAAAAATCAGGGTTTTACGATTCCGGCTCTGTAAACACGTTCCTTTCTACTCCTAACCACTGTATTAACCATCTAATTGAGTTATAACTACCATCTGAACTAAAATTGGGCAGCATAACACTTCTAATGTCACATTTCCAAAATTTACAAACAAAGACAATTCGACAAAATTTCACTGATTAAATTGTCTACAGCAACCGGAATAGTCAATATATGAAGGTTTGGAAGTTACCTTAAGCTCCCACTAGCTTTTACTCAATATGGCTAAAACCCTAACCCTTTTCAACATATTTTTGACCCTCCAAATCTTAAAGAACAAAGAGGAGTAGCTTAGGTTTGGAGTTATACGTGTTAGGAGCTAAATTGTCAGAGAAATCGGCTTACCATACAAAATCTCTTCCCCTTTCTCTCTCTAAGATTTCGACATGTTCTCTCTCTTGGTTGCTGCTGGTTCACATCAATTTTTCTGGAATAAGGAGGTAGGAGATGATATATTTAATATATCTTATGCTATTTTGATGTTTTATGGAATTTCCAAAAATTCCAAAAATTAACTCATGTGCATAAATCTTTTTGTACATGTAACGATGCTCATTAAGCCCAACCAATATTTTCTTCCTCTTGCAACATGTAGGAGACACCTAGGGGTTCTACCCTTTGGTCTCCATTGGCTTCACAACTTGTTCCGGTTACGTATATACGTAAAGTCTCAATTTTGGTCAAAATTGCACTTTTTATTCAAATTTTTCATAAAATAATATTAAATTGAACAAAATATTCTAAATATATTTTCCCCCTTTATTTTATTTAATTAAATGAAATTAACTTCAATTAATTGAAAAATGATTTATTTTGGCAAAATTACGATTTTGCCATTACCTTTTTATTCCAATTTCTTTTCTTATTTTTCTTTGGCCAATTTCCATATAGTTTTGGACCAAACATTTTCTCTAATATTTCTCCATTTTTTGACCTTATTATTGGAATTTTTAAATTACCCCAATTAATTCATAATTATTTTTGCCAATTTCTCATGAAAATGAACATGTATAAAATTCATAAATTCCAAATTCATATATATTCACCATTTTTGGACTTTATTATTGGGCTTTTCAAATTACCCCAATTAATTCATAATTTTTTTTCCCAATTTCTCATGAAAATGAACATGTATAAAATTCATAAATTCCAAATTCATATATATTCACCACTTTATTGAATTTCCCAAATAATTATAATATATTTGGTGAATATAAATTTGGGGTGTTATAGTTCTTCCCCACTTAAATAATTTTCATCACTGAAATTTGCTACACCTATTCAGTCAAAAATTCCAAGTAATGTTTCTTTACACTTTCCTCTGTTTCCCACGTAGCCTCTCTAGGTGATAACCCTTTCCAGACAATCTTGACGAATAGAATGCTCTTGTTCCTGAGCTGCTTCTCCTGCCGATCGATGGTTTGTTCAAGTGTGACTTCATAAGTCAAATCTTCGCATATTTCCACATCATCATACTCTATTACATGTTCTGGATCAGGTTGATACTTTTTCAACTAGGAGACATGGAAAACATCATGTAGCCTGCTCATATTAGGTGGCAAAGTGATGTGGTACTCTACTGGCCCAGCCCAATCTTCTCCAAGTTCTTGAACGGACAAATGTACCTTGGTTGTAGCTTCCTTACTTTCAATGCTCTGCCAATACCCGTAATAGGTGATACTTTCATAAATACGTGGTCACCGACTTCAAATTCTAGAGCTTTTCATCTCTTGTCTGCATGACCTTATGTCGCTCTGATCAACTAGCAACCTCTGCTTAATCAATTTTATCTGCTCCATTGTCTGGTCAACAAGATTTAGCCCCAACAATTGCCTCTCAGACAACTCAATCCAACATAAGGGTGATTGACATTTCCTCCCATAGAGTGCCTTATAAGGAGCCATCTGGATACTTGTAGGCATACTCTGCCAATAGAAGGAATTTGTCCCAACTACCTTTGTAATCAAGTACACATGCCCTTAGCATATCCTTAAAGATTTGAATTGTTCACTCTATCTACCCATCAGTTTGAGGATGATATGTCGTGCTGAATTGAAGCTTGGTACCCAAAGCTTCATGTACCGCCTTCCAAAACTTGAAAGTAAATCATGGATCTCGATCAACGATGATGTTCTTTGGAGTACCATGTAACCTCACAATCTCCTTAATGTAGATTTCTTCCAGTTTGTTAGGAGAATAGTGAATACTAATAGGCAGGAAGTGAGCTGTCTTTGTGAATTTGTTGACTATCACCCATATAGCGCCATGATTTCTGACCTTAGGTAACTTTATCACGAAATCTATAGTAATGCTTTCCCACTTCCACTCAGGAATCTCAGGGTTTGTCAAAATCCCCGATGGTCGCTAATGTTCAACTTTCACTTTTTGACATGTTATGCAACTAGCGACAAACTTAGTTACCTCTCTTTTCAACCCTGGCCACCAGTATTGGGCCTTCAAGTCATGGTACATCTTTGTAGCTCCTGAATGCAGAGTATACTTACTCTTATGTGCTTTCTCAAGGATTTGCCATCTCAGTTCTGGTTGCGGTTGAACATAAACCTGCTTCTTGTACCTGACTAGTCCACTAGGTGACAAGTTGTATTCCTGAGTTTCGCCCCTATCAATCATGCCTCTAATAGAAAGTGCTTGCTCATCATGCAGTTGAGCTTCTTCAATTGCTGCCCTCAGATTATTGTATATTTGGCTAACACCACTATTCAACAAAATCTAACTAGACAAATTTAAATCTCTGAAATGATCAGTTTCTGCTCATAAATCATCATGGCTGCCACCTGCACTGATTTTCGGATTAATGCGTCAGCAACAACATTAGCCTTACCGGGATGGTATTTGATTCCTAGATTATAGTCTTTTAGAAACTCCATCTATCTGCACTATCTCATGTTGAGCTCTTTCTGATCGTGCAAGTGCTTTAAGCTCTTGTAGTCACAGTACAACTCTACAGTCACACCATAGAGATAATGTCTCCAGATTTTCAAAGCAAACACAATTGCCGCCAACTCAAGATCGTGATTGGGATAGTTCAATTCATGAGGTTTCAGCTGACAAGATGCATATGCCACCACTAGGCCATGCAGCATCAACACGAATCCCAATCCCTGCCTACTGGTATCTATATAAACAACATACGTAAACTACAGATCTAGGATCATCAACACTAGTGCTGTAGTTAACCTCTACTTCAACTGCTGGAAGCTCTTCTCAAAATTCTCAACCCACACAAAATGTTGAGCTTTCCGCGTCAATTTCATCAATGATAATGAAATTCTGTATAAATTCTGCATAAATCTTCCATAATAGCCAGCTAGATCTAGAAAACTGTGTACTTCAAATACAATCTCTGGTCTCTTCCAATTCAATACTACTTCCACCTTGCTAGGATCAATAGAGGCCTCTTGTTGTGAGACAACATAGCCCAGAAACTTTACCTTCGGAAGCCAAATTTCACACTTGCTCAACTTGGCTTAGAGTTGTATATCCCGATATACGTTCAACACAGTTCTCAGATGTTGTTCATGTTCAGCCTTACTCTGTGAATACACCAGTATATCATCAATGAAGACTATAACAAACTGGTCTAAGTACGGACAAAGGATTTAATTCATATAGTCCATAAACACAGTAGATGTATTGGTCAACCTGAATGGCATCACTAGAAACTCATAATGCCCATATCTGGTCCTGAAAGTAGTCTTCAATACATCTTCTGCTTTTACCTTAATTGGTGGTATCCCGATAGCAAATCGATCTTTGAGAATACACAGGAACCAGACAACTAATCAAGCAAATCGCCAATTCTAGGGAGTGGATATTTGTTCTAGACGGTCACCTTGTTCAGCTCTCGAGAATCAAAATAGAGACGTAGGCTTCCATCTTTCTTCTTAACGAAGAGCACTGGAGTACCCCAGGGTAATACGATAGGCTGTATGAACCCTTTCTCAAGTAGTTCCTCAATCTGCTTCTTTAGCTCTACCATTTCACTTAGAGCCATATATATGGGGTTTTAGAAATTAGACCCGCTCCAGGCCTCAGGTCAGTTGAAAACTCCACTTCCCCATCTGGAGGTAATCCTCCTACATCCTCCGAAAATACATCAGGGAACACACTCACTATAGGGATACTTTTCAAGGCTAACCCGGCTTCTGATTGTATAGAGCATAATACCATGTACCCCTAACAACCTTTTTATAAATATCTCTCAACCTTACTTATGGAGAGAAGGTTAAGTGTGATTTCTATGTCAGCTTGTGGTAATGGATTCATATATATAACTCTCTTCTGCTCACAATCTAATAACACACCATTCGTTATTAACCAGTCAATCCCCAAAATTACTTCCAACCCTTGTAGTGGCAAACAAATCAAATTTACAGTCAATTCATGCCCCTCAGTATTTACCACACAATTTAAACAAATGTCGGTTGTCACAATTCGTGTGCCCATAGGTGTAGATACAACTAAATCATATAGGATTTATGCATAAGTAAATGTAACTGTCTCACATAGTCCTATGCAAAAAATGAATGTCTTGCACCAGAATCATACATAACATGCATTAGATTGCCATTCAGAGAAATCATACCTTGAATTAACTCCAGAGACTTTCTGGCTTCTTCTTGCCTCAGTGTGTAGACCCTGCCTGAAACCCTGGGTCTAGTCTCCTCCGGCTGATGCTTTTATGGACAATCCTTGGCCATATGTCCCAGTTTGTTGCAAAAAAATAGATAAGTGGCTTACTTGGGTCTGGCCTAAACGGAATCCCATTGTAAGATCTACAGGGTAAAGTGGCTTTCGACAACACCAACAGTTCTTGCTTCTAGAAAAACCCTGGCCTCCTCGACCCCCAAATTGATTTGATCTCTTTAGATCCCCTCCTGAAATCTACTCTATTCCTTTCGATTTTATACTGAACTACCACTTCCAGAAGCACCTCTATTACTAGTCTGTGTCACCAGGCTCGACATACGCTTCTTAATGTACCAATACTCTTCTGCCGCTTTGCTAAACTCAATAAAATATTGAAAAATCAGTTTCTCCTTGAATTTGGGTCTTAACCCTTCAATCATCATATCTGCATTCCACTCTTCATTATCATTAAGCTTGTGGTATACAATTATTGTGGGCTAAGTAATCATCAAAGCTCTCCCAGTCTTATTGTTTAATGTACAGGAACTCTTTTTCCTTTTCTCTTCGTACAGCTGGGGAAAAGCACTTTTTGTTGAACTTTTACTGGAATAATTTCCATGTAATAGAAATATTCCTTCCCTTTAAGGTAAGGTATGTGCCCTTCCACCAGCTAATCGGGCTTTCACCACGTATGGACATTGCAACATATTAAAAATCTTGTCCAAACGAGCCAACCAGTCTTCCACTAGTTGAGGATCGAACGTTCCCTTGAACATAGGTGGCTATTGTTTGCTAAACCTGCTCAACTAAGTTGAATGTCTACTTCAGGCTCTGGTGGTAAATCCTCTGGTTAGGGTTCCTCTGGTATTTCTTCATCATTACCCCTCATAAATTCATCCAAACGATTCTCCAAATGATCCTGCCTTTGTTGTATACCCAGAAGGTCACCTCTTATTTCATTCATTGTAATTTGTTGTTGTTCTAACATATCCTATAACACCCCAAATTTTATTCACAAAGAGTATATTGTGATTATTTTATATATTCAATAAAATGGTGAATATTTAAGGCCAAAGGAATTAAATATTGAAAATTGAAAGGTGAACAGTGTTTTCAACGAAATCTCCTGTGAGGCAGTGAGTTTGTCATGTGGTTTTGGAAGACCAAATGATAAGCAAAAATTATGAAATTTTATAGGGTGAAAGTAGACATCCTAAGATTTAATTTGATTAGTTATATGAATCAATTGAAGCTATGTACAAAGAGTTATGCATTTTTGCAATTAGTCTAGAAAATCTGGAAAGTCTCTGGAGCAACGGTCAAAGAAATGAAATCAAGGAATGGTATGTTTCCAATTGGCTAAATACCATATTTTTCCTTGAAACTAGACTCAATAAGGGTTCCATAGATTTTGGAATCACTCTGAAATAATGTCTACAAAATTAGTTATGATTTTTCAAAGTTAAGGTAGAAAATCTGCCAGAATTGGCAATATTCCGAGAATGGAAAATAAAATGTGTTAGAAATTGATTAATGGAATTAAAGATGCCAAGTGTCATGATCATATGAAGAGGGGATTAAATTATAATTGATTTGTATGAGCACATGTCAAATTGTATTAAAATAATGCTACATGGACATAGTAATTATGGTTAATGATGAAATGGTACACTACCTTGAGTATGAAGTTGGATTATTTGGACTACTTGAGTGTAAGGTTGGGTGCAAGGTTGAATGTATGATTGAGTGCAGGATTGGAGAAAACTCATTTCACCACTTAAGTACATGGTTGAGTGCAAAGTTGGTTTAGTTGGAAGAGACAATTTGGTTAGTAGAGCATGTGAGAGGGGACGGTTCTAAGCCAACTAAATGGAGAGAAAAATTAGTTCCATGCTAAGGGAAGCCAAATGGAGCCATTATGACATAAACTTGAGGAGGAGAGGATTGTGACAAGTGTCATAATAATAACCCTTGATGAAATCAAATGGTATAGGATGAAGGAAGAAATTTTATAAAGGCTCTTCCTTCCTCTTTCCTTCATACATTTCAGCTAGCACAAGAGGAAAGAAGAGAGAGAGAGCTTGAAGAGTTTTGAAGTTCTAGAGAGAAAGAGAGAAAGCTTAAGGTATGTAGTGATCTCTTATTCCTTTTTCTTGTAATCTTGCTTAGCAAACCTTCTCTAAACATGTCTTCTTAATAGAATTTATAATCTTGAAGACACATTTTAGCTCAAGGAGATAGAGGAGAGGACGTCTAGAGAGAGAAAATCCAAGAACTCAAGAGGTAACTTCATAAATCTTAGATCTATACAAGTATGTTGTTCTTGTTGATATTGGTTGTTGGATTAAGAGATTTTTGGTTGAGTTGTAAATTTGGAAAAGCCCTAACCCTAAGGGGTTATGCTGTCCAAATTTCTTCAAATCATGGTTAGAAGGTGTTTACATGAGTTAATAAGGGATTAGAAGTGAAAAGGTATAAGCTTTGGAAGCTAAAATACAAAGTTACAAAATTTCCCTTTTCCTAGACCTATGTTTTGGCCAACACCAAAAATGGGGGTAGGAGTTAGATTTTTATGAAATATATGGTTCCATTGGATTCAGTAGGAAAACATAGGTAGGGTTACAGTTGGTCACTTTTTTGAAAAAAGGCCGAAAAAGCATAATTACAAAAAGGCCCATAAAACCCTAAATCGGGGCTGTCAAGGGTACTTTCATAATTTTACAGTGAATTTGATAATTTTGAGCTTGGAAATGAATTGCTTGGGCGAAAATATGTTAGGATAGCCCTAGTCAAAATTTTGGGAAAACGTATTGTCGAGCTAGGTACGGCAGGGCCCCGGCCGGGGTCCGGGGGCATTTTGGTAAATTTTTACCATGGACTAATATAACCACAAGAAACACTATGGAAGAGCCTACAATGATACTTGGATAGGTTATGACCTTTTTCTTATACATTTAATATTTTAGGACGAGCCGGAAGCCGGAAGCACACGTTTTATGAGGCCATTAAAAAGGGATTGATAAGACTTTGAGGTAGGGACTCCCATCCTTCATACACTATATGAATAATTGTATGTATGTGCTACTGTATTTCGTGATATGATTTCGTGCTAAAGGCACAATACCTAGTTGTGGTTTGGCGCCCAATAAAGGTATATCAGAAAATCCTAGTTGTGGTTCGGTAACCAACGAAGATATATTGAAAAATCCTAGCTGTGGTTTGGTGCCCAGCCAAGGTATATCGAAAATCTTAGCTGTAGTTGGTGACTCAACTGAGGTAATTACATGTGAATCGAATCGAACTTTCATTTGGCCTAATATGGTACATTGCATATTTAATTTACATTTTATATGTTGATCGTATGTCTCTACAGGGATTCTTCAGAATCTCACCCTTTTTTTAAAAAAAAACAAACATCTCAGTAGGTGCCAGTGGGACGAAAGGCAAAGGCATAGACGATGAGAAGTGATTGGCATGTGTCTCGAGGCAAGGTTAAAGATCGTGGTTAGAATTAGTCTATACTTAAGTTATTTTGTGGAATCCTGTATATATTGAAGTTTCTGCTGTATTCTGTATTTTGTCTACCAACGACTTTAGGATTGTAAACAAATACTTTTGTCAGTATATATGTACTTTTCTGTATGCCCATGAAATTCTGTCTTTATTACTCTTCAATTATCGAAATGGAAATAGGTGTTGACATATCCAGTATTCACCACTATACCGAATCAGGTTGTGGCTCAATCGCAACATGATTATGCCCTACATGTGGCCTACCACAAGGTCTACCGGGTTGAATCATCTCTATGTTTCAAACTACATGAAAATATAGAAGAATTACATTTTATATATGAGCAAGGGCATTTTTGTCATTTCATAAAAGTTAGGATACATAGATATGTCATACATAACACATAACAACTATTTACAATAGTTACAGAGAAATAGAAACACCACATATCCTATATACTACTGTACATGACATATTGTCCTTTACATAAAAAAATATTAAGTTCTTACAACTTCCCAGGGGTCACCCATCCTAGACTACCCAGGGTCAAGTACGCTTAACTTTTTTATACCCTCCTAAAATACCGACTCTAGCTAATTCTTTCTCTGTCTGTTAGTTCTGACTGACTGCCCTTAACTCGTAGTACGTGTTGGTCGGCTCCGGTCACCAAAATAGCTCGCGTAGGCCCCACATCACAACTCGGTGTATATAAAATCCCGCACTAATCCTCTAATGTGCCTCCAAAAAGTCCAGAAATTCGCCCCAATCAATGATAAGGTTCTTCTGTCTGTTCCAATATGCTTAGTCCGGGAAGAAGTACATCGTGGAACAAACCCAGCACTCATCGGATACTATGATTGTAATACCCCGGCTTTTGAGACTTGAGCTTAGAGAATAAGCCTGAGATTAGTGGATTACTAAGCCCCGGTTTAGCAAGATCCCAAATTGTGATTAAGGGTTAATGACTACAAAAGTGGATGTGGTTAGTGATAAATAACCCTTTTGGAGAATATGATGTGATTTGGCATTCGAATATGATTCCTGTGTGTTGTGAGCAGCACTAAAACCCTGTATTTGAGTTCAATTATGGATTAACATCTAAATTGAATAAAAATAAGGGGAGGGGCATATGTATGGTGTAAATGAACATGAAAATGGAACCATTGGAAGCAAAGATGCAAAATCTGAAATTCTGTCCAATGAAACTCTATTTTGGGCAGTCTTCTTGTGTGGATGTTTTGACTAGGCAAATGATGTCAGAAAATTATGAAAATTTCCATTCTTAACTTTCACATCCCAAGCTTCAAAATGGACATATAATTTGTGCCATTTCATTTTGGGAACTAGGAGATATGACTGTCCAAAGTTTGAGGTCGAAAATGGACTCTGTTTTGGGGCAGTGATGAAATTTGTGTAATTCTGGAATTGTGTGGTGATTTCTAGTAATGGAAAATATTTTTCTAGTAAATAGAACTCAAATATATTTCATTTGGCTTTGAAATCATCTCATTTCAATTTTTCTAGAATTAGTTATGATTTTTCAAATTTTGGGCAGAAATCTGCCAAAAATCCGAAAATTGAGAATTATGACATCATCATGTTACATTGATGACATAAGCATGGGATATGTTATTAAACGTTTTTTTCCTTCTTCATCCTCATTTATGACGCTGAGAACAGCTGAAAAGAGAGAGAGACATTTGAGATCTTTAGAGAGGGAAAGAGAAAGAAATCTCGCAAGGTAAGCCAATTTCTCCGACGATCTAGCTCCTAACTCGTATAACTCCATTCTTAAGCTATTCTTCTATGTAAATTAAGGTTTGGAACCTCCATTTCTTGTGTTAAAGCTAGGGTTCAGCCACTCTTGAGAAAAGCTAGTGGGAGCTTGAGGTAACTTCCAAACTCTTGTGTATTGACTATTCTGGCTGCTGTGAACAATTTAATCGGTGAAATTTCGCCGGATTGTCATTGGGTTCAAAAATGGAAAATGGGTGTGTGAGGCTGTTATGCTACCCAAATTGGTACTAAATGGTAGTTCTAACCTAATAGAATAGTCAATAAAGTGATTAGGAGTAGAAAGGAACGCGTTTACGGAGCCGAAACCGAAAAACCCCAATTTTCCCAGGAGTACTTGTATATTTTAGTTATGACTGTATATAGGCCTTAGAGATGGATTTTCAATGATTTGATGATTCCATTGAGTTCAGGAGCAAAAATTAGGTGGGGTTACAGTTGGTCACAATTTCGGAAAAGGCTGAAAAAGCATAATTACAAAAACGCCCCTGAAACCCTTAAAGTGGGGCTGCCAAGGGTAAATGGATTCCTTGGGTGAAAATATGTTAGGATAGCCCAGGTTAGATTTTTGAGAAAAGTACAGCCGGACCAGGTACGATGGGGCCAGTCCTCGGGGGTATTTTAGTAATTTTTCAAGATAGACTCATATAACCCCCAAAAACACTATAGAAGTGTCTAAATAGTACATTTGACATTGTAGGATCGAATGTGAAGCCCTGAGTTGCTGGCACACAAATCGAGGAGAAAAGACTGGAGGTAGGGGACTTACCTTACTTGCATGTATTTGATATCTTTGCTTGTATAATGATGCATGTGATTGCTTTACTTGACTGTGTAAAGCATATTTGAATAAATGAAGCTCTGCTTCTGTTTTGCTGTGGCCATAGGTTTGTTACATGAAACATTGAGCATGCAGAAATGTCATTGGGGGCATGCATCTAGATAAAGCTAACATGTCATACACATAACATCTATCATGCATGCATTATGGTATCTGTTTCCTACTGAGATTCTCTCGAATCTCACCCTCCCCTACCAACAATTTAGACAGGCCAAGTGGCTCGTGGAGGGAGCGGCTAGGACTCCTTCGAGATGAGAGTTGGTAGTTGGTTACCAATGAGTTGTGAAGACTGTATATGATTCGGTTGAATATATGGTTATGAATTTGAGATGAGATTGAGTAATCCCCATTTGAAGAATTGTAATGGGCAATTGTGCCCTGTGTATTTTTAGCAAAGGTATGTACCCGGGATTACTGGGATGATTATATTGTGCGCTCTGATATTTATATGAATATATTTTATCTTCACGAAGTAATTGTATTCGAAATATGAATGTGAGACCAGGTTAAAGTGTTTGTTAAATAAATTTGTGAAAATCCTATCTTAAGGATGGGAATGTAAATGAATTTTGATTATTATTGGTCTCTATTTCATTTTTAATCGTGTATTTCGGATATAATTACGGAAGGGGGTTACAGTGATCCCCAACGGTATCTGAAGTTGATACATAGTCTCTACACCATCAAGGAATGTGAAATATCGGCCTCTAGGTGTATTGGGCTCCTGTAGTGCCTTGTGATACTTGGCCATGAGATGGTAGGATAACTCCATGTCCGGCTGTAGGTCATACGGCACATGTACAGGCTCTACCTGGGACTCACCGTCACTCTACTTGCCCTCTAGCATCTCCTCCAGATCATAGTCAAAATCTGACTCTGGGTACTCCTCTAGAGCATCTTCGGTCTCCCCAACCTCTGCCACTCCTGGGATTGCTGGCCTCGGCTCTAGACTGTACACTGGCAAATGCGGCATACTCTTCCGCGCCTTCCTTATCACACAATCACCTCTAGGTCTATAGTACTTGATGAAAAGCTACCCTTATGGTATCCGTTGCCCAAGCGGGCTCTTGTTCATCGATGTCTCACCCCCAGACGACTCACTAGAACTGCTACTCATGACCCTATCGCCATGCAAACAAAACCATATCAGTATATTGTTCTAATAATGCCAGAACTACTTATTAGCTTTAATACCAAAAATGTCAACACTCATTTCCATTTTGATATATACAAAGTAATAAAGGCCAAGTTTCACAGGCATACAGAAAAGTACATATATACTGATAAAAGTATTTGTTTACAATCCAGAGTCAGAATACATAATGCAATGGTATTTCCAATATTTACAGAATATTCAAAAGTATTATAAACATAAACTAACTACAACCGCAAACAATGACTTCACCTTGAGACCCAGGTATTAAAAACCGGACCGGACCGGCTGGGTTGGACCGGAAACCGGCGACCCGGCCACTTGCCCGATCCGGTTGATGTTAGAACTCGGCGGGATTGTGACCCGGGTAACTCGGGACAAACCGGTGTAACCCGGGAGCAACTCGGTTCAACCGGGCCATTTCTTTCCTCGCCGGGAAAAACACAAGAACTCCAGGAAAATAAAAAAGTCGCAGGGAAAAAGAAAGGAGAGGAAGAAAAGAAAGAAAAAAGGAGAGAAAGAACCAGTTTGTGAGGCTAGAAGAGCGTTATCGAAAGAAGCAGCAACTGTGCAAGGCTGGAAGAACTGAAGAAGTTGTAGGAGACGGCAAAAAAAAGAATGACCGGAAAATGCAGAGGCTACCCGAGGAACAAATTCAAAAGGCCGAGAAAAGAAAAGACAATTTATATGATGTGATGGGCCATTGGAAGGTGTAGAAGAAAAGCAAGAGCCATACTTTGTCTGACACAATTGTCTCATTTCAAGGAAAAAAATTATATTAAAATGTTGCACATTCTTCTATAATATCGGATGTCCAGTTGTTCATATTCACCTTTATTAAGTAGATGGAATAAAAAAAATATTAGAATATGAAGTGGAAGAGGGAAAAATCAAAAATCTCGTTGCTATCAATTTTATTAAAATATTTTTAATTAAAACTTGAATATTTTAACACATTTTAATTAAATTATATTTTTTAATTATCACCGGTCTGACACCGGGTTGACCCCGGTCTAACCCATTGACCCTTAAACCACTACCTTAACCGGTTTATTGACCGGTCTGGTTTTTAATACCTTGCTTGAGACACGTGCCAATCACTTTCATGTGTCTACGTCTTTGTCTTTTGATTCACTGACACCTGCTGAGATGTTTGTTTAGAAAAAGGAGTGAGATTCTAAAGAATCTTAGTATAAACATGATATCGTTCATATAAAATGTTAAATGTAAACATGATATGCGCCATGTATGCATCAATTAAGGAACAATATAAACGCATCATCGTCATGTATACATGAGTAGGGCCCAACCCCACTAATCGTACACCAGTTAGATTCTCACCAACTCCCAGTGTAAGTATACTTCTGGCACTAACTGCCCCTCTCTAGGCAAACTATATTGACTAATAAAAGTACTAACAATGGCATCCACATAATCATATGAACTATGGCATGATGTATGAAGAATAATGTTCCTACGTCAAAGTTCTATCAACCCCTTTTTGTGTGCCTTGTAAAATGTGTCGCTTTTAGCTTCCGACTCAATCCTAAAATATTAAATGTACAAGAAATAGGTCATAACCTATCCAAGTATCATTTTAGACACTTCCATAATGTTTTTTGTGATTATATTAGCCCGACCCTATTGTACCGGCCCGACTGTACTTTTCCTAAAACTTTGACTAGGGCTATCCTGACATATTTTCGCCTAAGGAATCCATTTTCGGGGCTCAAAATTATGAAATTCAATGTCAAATTATGAAATTGCCCTTGACAACCCTACTTTTAAGGTTTCAGGGGCGTTTTCGTAATTATGCTTTTTTAACCTTTTCCGAAAAAGTGACAGATTGCAACCCCACCTAATTTTCCCTCCTAAATGCAATGGAACCATCAAATCATTGAAAATCCAACTCCTACCCCTAGATCTATCCCTAACCAAAATTATGGGATCCTCCGGGAAAAATTGGGGTTTTACAATTTCGACTCCTTAAACACATTCCTTTCTACTCCTAACCACTATATTAACCATCTAATTGAGTTATAACTACCATTTGAACTCAAATTGAGTAGCATAACACTTCTAATGTCACATTTCCAAAATTTACAAACAAAGACAATCCGGCAAAATTTCACCGATTAAATTGTCTACAGCAACCAGAATAGTCAATATACGAATATTTGGAAGTTACCTCAAGCTCCCACTAGATTTTCCTCAATATGACTGAAACCCTAACTCTTCAACAACAGATTTTTAAGCCTCCAAACCTTAAAGAACAAAGAGGAGTAGCTTAGGGTCAGAGTTATACATGTTAGGAGCTAAATCGTCGAAGAAATTGGCTTACCATACAAGATCTCTTCCCCTTTCTCTCTCTTGGTTGCTGCTGGTTCACGTTAGTTTTGCTGGAATAAGGAGGTAGGAGATGATATATTTAATATATCTTATGCTATTTTGATGTTTTATGGAATTTCCAAAAATTAACTTATGTGTATAAATCCTTATGTACATGTAACCATGCTCATTAAGCTCAACCAATATTTCCTTCCTCTTGCAACATATAGGACACACCTAGGGGTCCTACCTTTTGGTCTCAATTGACTTCACAACTTGTTCTGGTTACGTATATACGTAAAGCCTCAATTTTGGTCAAAATTGCATTTTTTGTTCAAATTTTCCATAAATTCATATTAAATTGACCAAAATATTCTAAATATATTTTTACCATTTATTTTTCTTAATTAATTGAAATTAACTTTAATTAATTAGAAAATAATTTATTTTATGCTATTTTGGCAAAATTACGATTTTGCGATTACCTTTTTATTCCAATTTCTTTTCTTATTTTTCTTTGGCCAATTTCCATATATTTGTGGACTAAAAATTTTCTCTAATATTTCTCCATTTTTTGACCTTAATATTGGGCTTTTTAAATTACCCAAATTAATTCCATAATTATTTTTGCCCAATTTCTTATGAAAATGAACATTTATAAAATTCATAAATTCCAAATTCATATATATTCACCATTTTATTGAATTTTCCAAATAATTATAATCTATTTGGTGAATATAAATTTGGGGTGTTACACAAACGATGAACTTATCATGTGTATACTTATTAGGTTAGGTGAAAAGGATTCAATTTCCCTTAAATAATACTATCTCAAGTCCTTAATATAAAAATTTACTTAATTAATTTGGATGGACTATGAATTAAATAAATTATTTGTTAAAAATGTATGTTATATTTTCTAAGCCATTTGCATTTAAATCGCATCTTGATGCAAACTCCTTTAACATATGCAATCAATATGGATGATTTAAAAAAATGATAAACATGGGAAGACAAAGTGAATTGAGGTATCATATTTATGACTATATTCAATTCTCAATTAGCTCTTATATTAGAGATCGAAGGTAACATTACCAATCATTCTCATGTTGCCATATTAGGAATGACTCCATCTTCAATTTACTATTTTGATAACTTGTAGGTAGGGGTGTTCAAACAGGCCCTAAAGTTGTTGTAAAGCTTCTAATGTCTTGCAGAGGATCCTAAACTCTAACCTATTTGGTTCAAAGGGAAGGGATGAAGGGAGAGGATAGCTGTAACCCCCTTCATGATTAAGGGTGAGATTTACGGTTATAAACACGTGAATAAGGTAGAATTAGAGACCATAAATGATTAAGGACTTACACAAAATCAAACTTCCCTAAAATCAAGGTTTACAAAAACTTTTTCAAAACATGTTCACAATGGTCTCATATTCACATTTTAGTACAAAATGGCCTGTACAAGTTGATTTCATTCATACATATCAGAGTACAGCATAAATTCCCGACGCACTCTGGTTCCATTAATTAAATAAGGGTCTACAAGGCATAATTGCCTATAAAGTTTCCCATAATAAGGGGATTGCACAATTACTACCCAACATATACATGTAATTCCCAACAAAATATCCAAATGATTTACATGATAACCAAATAATCAAAACTCTCCCAATCCGGAACTCTACCCACTCTTCGTCACCTACTTCCCTTTTGATCCTTCAGCCTTGTCTAAAAGTTGTTTAGGAGAGTGAGATTCTAAAGAATCCCCGTAGTAACAAATCACTCATAGTATGCACAACAATAAGGCATGAAAGCAAATCATCACACACACATAGCAACTACGACTGTAGTTACAGTGGCAAGGGTAGGTATGACTCATGTCACCTTTACGTTTGTTCACGCTGTATTGCATCATAACAGTTCACACAATATATTTCACCACAACTGGGATTCATATAAAACATTTCATACGCAAGCCATACAGGCAAGATACATAACACACAACCCATGGCTAGATTCACAACACACCGTCCCACGGGTTGGATTCACAAATATCCATGTCGATTACAACGACACTACAACGACCGAGCTAGAGATGACCAGCGTCAATCCCTAAACGGCTCACGCTACATTGCTCACACTGTAATGGACCATGGCACATACAGTTCATAAAACTCAATGACAAGTCATGCATACCAAAACATCATACACAATATGAGAGAAGAGTCACTACCTTGATCCTTCTATGATTGTTCTAACGCCGGTCTCTCCCGAGTAGTGCAAATGTCAAATCCTATATCTATAATTAGGGACGAAGTGTCAATGCTCTATTACAATTCTCAATGACTTCTTAACACTTAATTTTGTTATCATTATTGCTCTTTTAATACCCATAAATAACTCTATCAGTAGCTCTAAAGGGTTGGAAGACTATCCCCAAAGATCCCCTTTTTGAAAGCTTAAACTTGATATTTTTCACTGAGACACTCGAGTGAAGATGGCCTCACTCGAGTGATGTTGTACGGATACTTGAGTAAAGAAGACCTCACTCGAGTGATGGTACAGTCTGCACTCAGGTACTAGAGAGTAAAGGATAGCGAGTGAACACCCGAGAGCACAAGGACTTTTAAGAGACTACAACACTCGAGAACACTGGACCTCACCCAAGTGATAGCCAAATGCCTCACTCGAGCACTAGAGAGTGAAGTCTAGAAAGTAAGAACCTAAGAGCAATGGGAGTTTTCAGAGAAGGACATTACTCGAGCAGGAATAAAAGCACTCAAGTGATGGCTTAGCACTCACGAGTGCTAAGACACAGTTTTAAAAAACGGACGCAAGTGATAACCCGAGACGTAAGTTCACCATGTTTCATACACCTGCACTCGAGTGAGAGGAGGCTCACTCAAGTGGGAACCCACAACACCCGCAAGTGAGGCAACACATGCCTTTGACTACGGAAGTGCAACAAGAACACAGAGAGCAGAAAGGAAGTTTGCACTACCGCACTCGAGTGGAACTCATCACCACCCGAGTGTTATTCATCCTACACTCGAGTGAACCCCAGATCACTCGATTGATTCTATCAGAAACCAGAAAACACAGCAAAACTGACCACATCTCCTAACACTTGCCCAAATGATCCCAATGGACCCAAAACTTCTACCAAAGCTACTCCCACACAAAAACATCCAAAGAATTAAATGGAATCATCATAATTATTCAAATCCTACTCCATTATCATGCTTTGGTTTTGGGCAACACAAATCACCAATTTTCCAATATCACTAAACCCAATCTTTCAATTCCCAATCAATCCTATCTATCCATATGCATTATCAACATACCATTACTATGCCAAAAGCCTAGTGGTCATCATTTTCGGATTAAAGGTCAAAATTTCCAGAAATTTCAAACTGAACCATTTGGCATAAACCTTAGATAGATATATTAGTCTCACTTACCTCTTTCACTTTGCCAAAGAGATTTCTTGATTCAGCAACCCCCAAAATTTCGTGTGAACACAAATCAACACTAATAGGCACACTATAAACACCAAAATGAAGCTCTTAACCCAAGGAGCAATATTAAAGAAAAGAATTTGAGCAATGGAGGTTATTTACCTACCCAAATCACAAGTTTTTCTTCTTCTTTCTTTAGTCTCCAATGGCGCAAGAGAGAGAGAGAATGAGAAATGAAGTGTGTTGGAGGATGAAGAAATCATCATCTCCTTATGCCTATGCTTCAGCCAAAAAGGAGGGAAGAGAGGAGAGAGAAAACATTAAACAAATGGAATTTGACTTTTCTCACCCTCTCTCATGCGCTCATCTTGACACTTGTCCACTCCTCATTGGTCCTCTTAAATTAAGTAACTAATTAATTACTCTAACCACTCCATTAGCCATTTAATCACACTTCTTATTTTTCCTCTTAGCTAGTAATTAATTTTCCCTTAATCACTAACTTATGGGCAATAATTCCATTCTTTCAATTTCTCATTAATTATGGCACATTAATTAAAATTGCTACAAAACACATAATAATGCCAATTAAATTCATAATTATCCACAATAATCATGATTAGCCCTTAATCAAAATTTGAGGCATTACAATAGAGAATTACCTTGTTTGGTTTGGTTGGAGGGGGAGGAAATGGAAGGTTTTTTAAAAATCATTTGTTTGGTTCAAGACGGGATGAGAGGGTAGATAATAACTAATTTACCCTTCTACCCTTATATATTAGCTTACATATTTTTGCTTATATAAATAATTTAAATTAATTTTTTTGAAATGAAAATTATGTAAATTAGTTTACACCTCAATATAAATTAAATAAATTATGAAAATTGAAATTTATTTTACAATGTGGACACAAATTTATTTTAACTCACACTGTTGGAATTACTAAAACAATGATTGGTAAAAGAAAACAAATAGATATTACAATTTTTGTGTAAGAAGCATCAGACTTTAATAACTTATTTAATAACAATTTACAATTTTGGTCGAAACTCTGAAATCTTCAGAGTCCAAAGCATGTTTTTCTTTTCTGCTCAAAAGTATCAATGGAAATATGAAAAAGGAATGGGGGTAAAACAGTCACAATATTTTGCTTCTCTCCAAAACCCCCCAATTTAAAAGAAACAAAAATGAGGGAAGGGAAGAGATTTGAAGCCCTTTTTTTGAATCCCCTCCCCTCCAATTTTTCATACGAAATAAAGGGAGGGACTCATTTTTCATTACCTACCCTCCAACCAAACAAGCCCTAAATGTAGGATTTAGAGCTAGGCTCTCATATTCCAATCATATAATGTTTCTCAAAATGGTTATGGTTTTAAGAATCTAACCAGATTGTGTGGGTTTGTGTTTTGCTGAAAGTCTTAGATGAGCGACAAAGATAATACGTTAGTAATAGATCTTTTAAGGCCAAAAAAGGTGCTCCTCACGCATCAGCGACACTGATAATAACTTACTAATAGATATTTTAAGAAACCAAGTCTGCACGGACCATGAAGTTGTCAACAGCGAATTAAACAGAGAATTAATGGATTAAAGCTTTCTGGGCTTAATTGGCAAGAAGTTCCAAAATAGGGATTTTCATGGGAGGGCAAAGGGAATATAATGTCCATAAGGGGAAATTAATGTCTCCATTGATTTTTCTCTCAATTTCCTCTCCATTAATAGTATCCACCATTATGTCAAGTTTCACTGGTTGAGATTTAATATTATTTAATAATATTAAATCTTAACCATTGAAACTTGATATAATAATGGATACATTCAATGGAGATGAAATAAAGAGAGAAATTAACGAAGACACTCCTCTCCCAGAACTTACAAAATCATGTTTAAAGTGAAAGCTTTCTTGAGTATCTAGGAATGGAAAGCTTTGAGATTGGAGAGAGAAATTAATGGAAAGCCCTTTTGTAAAGCCGATATTTCATCTGCTGTAAAATGATATTCCCTCTGGTCCTTAATATATAACATATTTAGAGAATTGATATTAGTCCTAAATATAAGACATATTTTTTATATTTGTCAATCTTTTCCTAATTTACCTCTATTGATGCTCTCCCAACAACAAACAAGGAGGACAGGGAAGGAAGAAATTAAGGAAGATGACTAAGATGTTTTAGAAAATATATTTTATAATAACCAACTTAACTTTCTTATAAAAAAAACAACTTAACTAATTTCATTAATTTAATCAAATTAATTAAATATGCCTAATAATAAGGACCCAATGGAGTGGAAACTGAATATTGTCTCACAATTGTAACTGGTTCCTTTTGTAGCTTTATATTCTTAGCTTGATAGTTGATATTATGGATCCCAAAAAAAATTTTAAAAAAAAAGTTAGTTGTAAATCTCTGTTTTCTTCAAACAGTTATTGCTAAAACATCTTAAAATATTTGTTACTATATTTTAAAGGACTGTAATAAATTCAAGATTTTTCAACACCCTAAAGTAATTTTTAAAGGGTATTCAACACCCTAAAATAATTTATGGTGCAATTTTACAAATGAAATATTACAAACAGACTTTTGTGTGGGGCTATTAATTGGGGGTGAGATTATTCATTGCATCACAAAATATTTTAGGGATCAATGGTAGTTGGGTCAAGCGGAATGAATTAGTTTTTCATAATATAGGGAACTAATGTTTGAATCTTTACTGGAAGAAGTGAGACGTACCCACATTTGGGCCCGAGAATGCTTCAAATAAGGTAACCTTCAAATGGAGGATACTTGTACTTAAAAAAACTAGTGCAGTGGATTTCCTTCAACCCAAAATTATATAAGTTCTTTCCACCACGAGGATGGGGAAATGTTGACACGGACAGCTCCAAAGAGGCGAATTGTTGTGAAAACTAGTGAGATAATGAGCAATGCAATGAAAGAGAAATTGGTGAATTTTGAGAGCTTTCTTTTTGCCTGAGGGGTCTGTGTAAACGGGCCAATTATGTGTGTAGGCTGTAGCAGTAACCAACACGCTTAATAGCGACGTTGATGCCCAGGCGTCTTCACTAACGCTTCCACTAAACAAAATCTGAAAGGGACGCGAATGTCTCTCTCTACATCCATGCATGCATCACACACGGATACGTTGCCTCCCATTTTGAGCGTAGGAGTTAGATAATTATTAATTTATCTAAATATTAATGAAATTTGTTGAAGTTAATTATTTAAAATAAATATGTCTTAGTTTCCTAAAATACTCCATTTAATGTCTGTTACTTTTGTGATGGGGCCCACCATATTAAAAAAATAGAAACTGCTAAGATTTTGTAATTTCCCTTCCCTCACTAGCCCAGTCTTCATCTGTCACAAATCCTTTCTGATTTCATAGTAATTTGATGAATTCTTGAGATCTAGTTGTGATAATTTATTCTTTTTTACACAAAATAGATTTTTTTTTTTTACCTGAAGGAGACAAAATAGGGAGAATGACAGAAAAATACCATTTGAATTTCAAAATTCCGCTGACAAGAATGGTAATGGGATTGATAAGAATAGTAATGGGATTAACAATGTAAATCTTTGTCAAAGGACTAACTAAGGATTTTAAAGTTCAAGTGGTATTTTTTTGTCATTCTCCCGACAAAATATATTAAGATCTTACATTTTAAACCCCTCAACTGATTTGATTCCCACATTTAAACTAAGAATGTTTATCATCACTCATGAATCAGCATGTGCGCACACAATTTAAACACTAATAAACTTTTTTTTTTCAGGTCAAAAAAAATAACTAGTGCTTTTTTTATTTATTTTTATTTTTGATTTTTACACTTTTCACAATTAAGTTCAGTTTTATTGCAAGAAAACCAAAGAGTTTAAACGCTAATTATATTACATAAATTTTAAGAAACGCTACACTTGAAGCGAATTTGTCTGTATCATGCTACGTTTCCCTAAACTCTTTGAACCACAATCTGAAATCAGATCGAACAAAAGTTGCAAACTTTTCAACCTCCGGAACCCAACATTTCAATAAAAAAAAAAAAAAGGTACTATATCTTGTATCTTACGGTGGTGTGCCATCCACCAGACTAAGTTTGAAACATAAAATTCAAAAATATCGAGGAAAATTGGAAAAATCACATAGCAGAAAGATCTTGACGTCCAGCTCAATACTGTACACACACCTGTTTATATTGTGTCAAAAATTCCCGTTATAGGAGACAGCAAATAATTAAACAAAAAGACACAAATAAAGAAATAGTCGGTTCACAAATTACCGGATGGAAATGCAAATTACAAGCTAATAATTCATACCTATTTCTAGTTTCTAGTTGCAGATATCCTGATCTTTGAACCTTGAGCCATTACAAGTACAGAAGATTATGTTCATACTGATACAAAATTGTGAAAACGTTGCGCCTCTGCGATCTATAAGAATCTGAGACAAATGATAAGGACCGAGAAGCCTGAATATGATTTGCTTCTATAGCACCGCTTAATTCCAGATTGCCATCAGAACAGTTATATCCATGACCACCCACCGTCGAAGTTTTTATTTGTCTCATGGAAGACAGTCCAGATCACAGCTATGAAAGAATATAAACCATTTTAGACCAAATCTTACTTCTCGCGTCCCCTATTTTTACTGACTTTAACATATTTACGACCAGACTTGTCACCACCACCCGTACCTAACGAGAAATTCCCTGCACCATTGAATTCTAGACTTCCAGGAGCCGGAAATGGGTATGAGCTCTGTGGAGCAATATTCTGCTGAGTTCCAAACTGGAAGGGACTAGCTCCCGATGGAGGCGGTGCTCCAAAATCAAAATTTGATTGAGGCAGGGCAGGTTGTTGACCAAACGCAGGAGTCACAGGTGACGCTTTGCGTGCCCCATTTTTACTGACTTTAACAAATTTATGACCAGACTTGTCACCACCACCCACAACTAATGAGAAACTCCCTGCACCATTGAGTTCTAGACTGCCAGAAGCCTGAAATGGGGATGAGCTGTGTGGAGCAATATTCTGCTGAGTTCCAAACTTGAAGGGACTAGCCGATGGAGGCGGCGCTCCAAAAACAAAATTTGATTGAGGCAGCACAGGTTGTTGACCAAATGCAGGAGTCGCAGGTGAAGCTGATTGAATTGGGTCCTCTGCCATACTGTCTTCCATACTCATCTGATCATTATTAGCAGCTGACCCAAATGAGAAAACAGAATTAGGATTACCAAAAACAGGCTGGGTGGAAGTAGCCATTCCAGCTGAAGTAAATGAGAAAATGGGACTCGATGATGCGCTTAGTGATGATCCTCCAAACATGGGTGTGCTAGTAGTGGACGCAACAGCGAATGATTCAAACATGGGCGTGCTGGTAGTGGAGTCAACAGAAGCACCAGATGATCCAAACATGGGCATGCTGGTAGTGGCAGAAGCAGAAGAAGTGGATGATCCGAACATGGGTGTGCTGGTAGTTGAAGCAACAGAAGTGAATGGTCCAGACATGGGAGTGCTAGCAGTTGGAGCAAAGGAAGCAGCGGATGATCCAAACATAGACAAACTAGAAGTAGACAAAACAGAAGCACTTGATGCTCCAAAGGAAAAGCCCGAAGACGAACTAGTAGACGAAACAGAACCACTTGATGCTCCAAAGGAAAAGCCAGAAGACGAACTGGAAGTGGATGAAACAGAAGCAATTGATGCTCCAAAGGAAAAGCCAGAAGCCGAACTAGTAGATGAAACAGAACCACTTGATGCTCCAAAGGAAAAGCCAGAAGACGATGATGAATTAAATGTAGAACTAAACGGAGACTTCTTGTCCTGCCAACTGGAAGGCCCAAACAAGCTAGATGTTGCCCCACTGATAGAGCTACAAACGTTAGCTGTTGATGGGGACGCAGAGGTGCTGAGCCCAGTGGAGGAGCCAGAACTAAAAGCATCTGTCACTGAACTAGATGGTGATATTGAACTCCCCAAAGAAAAAGATGTATTCTCACTCAACCCAGACAAAAAAGATGAAGCGGATGATCCAAATGGAATTGACTGGCTCTGAGAAGTTGCAAACACACTTGTGGCAGAACCCTGGGCACCAACCTGTCAAGTTGCTGAAGTATTTTTAAGGCCGTCTCACTTGATTTGGAGGACATATGAGGAACACTTGTACTGGGAATTGTGTATTTTCTGATGACAATTTCTTATCACTATGCTTAGCTTCATTCAACAGAAGAGGCTTCCGCTTTATAGACGAGAAGGGCTGTTGAGCAGGATCAACACAAACTCCACTCTTAATAATAGATAGAGGGCTATCCGAAACAGATGCACTCAATCCTCTGGAAGTTACAAGATTAGACTTCTGACGGATTCTGCGCATATGACCAAAAGATCCTATATCATTATCTAACACAGAACTCCTTCGTTTTAACGCCTGCATATTAGAAAAGTTTCCAGTGAGATAATTGACAGGTAATTAGTATACTTCCACTTGTAGAGTAAGAATTGTACCGTTTTCTTAGATCCAGAAAAGTCATGATCCAGTGTGAATTGAGCTGAAGACGAAGACTCACCTTCAACTGGAAGTCGAACACCCTGGATTTCAGGGAACAAAATATAATTTAGACATTAAGAAACAAAAAATCAAAAATATCATTAAGAAACAATCTATTTCCTTTCCAATATCATTCTCTATAATTACCACCATTCTTTAAATTCCTTAGGATTTCTTTCTCAAGCATTTCCTCAAACACCTTGTATGCACCCAAATAGCTAACACAAGAAGATAAACCAAATTCTTGAATCCCTTTATAAAATGCCTTTCCACGTTCAACAAATCTGAAATTAAAATCATTTCAATCAATTTAAAGCTTTGTTCCTTCTTAACAATCAAAAACCTATAAAGTATAAATATCTTTTTAATAAGATCTTAATCTTGAAATTTTAATCTGCCTCCCATTCCATTCACCTTGCCTCATGAACCTACCGCCATCCCCAAATAAAAGTGGATTTCCCTCTTAGACCCATCTCTTAAATCCATATACAACACAACAAGTAATTGGGGGGGGGGGGGGGGGGGGGGGGGGGGGACAAACCCACATACCCATCTCATAACGTCATCACAGGAAGGGAAAAGAGAGGAACCAAAACTCTGGCACCCTATGCCCTTAGCAGCGCTCAAAATAGAAGGAGAAGAGAATCTCAATACAAACTCCAGCCACAGTAGGATCAAACGAAAATCCAGGAGAACATCAACATAAGCGATTGAAGGGAAGAAGAATGGAGACACCGAATTGAAGAAAACAGTCGAGCACCAAGATTTTTACAGAAACTTTCGCTCTGCCTCTAAACTCCTCCACGGGAAAAATAAACAAAGGGAGTGGGTTTTTGTTGCGAAAAGACATAGTTACCCCTGCTGAAGTATGGAGATAGTTAAATGGTACGCTTTTTGGCAATTTCATATTTATACTTATCGTATATCATATATTCTTGTCTATTACTCCTTCTAGTCCTAATTATAAGATAAATTTGACTTTTTTTGAGAAATTAACTAAATTACTTTAGATTATTTTTATTTTTATTTTTTTCTCCAAATGAATTAGTTTGACTAATAAACTAATATATAATCTAAAAATACATAACATATGATATGATTAAATTACTTATTTAACTTCATTAATCTCACAAAAAAAGTCAACTTTGTCTTATAACTAGGATCGGAGGTAGTACAACAGATATCGTACAGCCTGATGTGATTTTCTATGCATACAACATGTGTATAAAGATGATATGGCTACTCCTTAGATAAAATATATATGTTAATCATTAATATCAAATATGTACAATTAAATTCTAAATGCATACACAATTGTCAATAAGAATCTTAATTAATTAATTTAATCATTTAAATCATGTATGTAAATAAATCAAGCTTATTGCTTACCCACCTTAACAGAATTGATATTTAAAAACTATGCGATCATATATGCATGTTATAAGAGGATGCTGTGGTTAATCCTCTAACCTACATACTAATCACAAATATCAATCGTGCATTTATATTCAGTATATGTACAATTTAATGGAGAATTTAACCAAATTAATTTAATCAACATAAGTGACTAAACACTTAAATTAAATCCTCCCACTTTGATTACATTAATTACTTATTGATTAGAGTTGATATTTAAAAATCCATAAGTGATTAGTTATGTATGCAATGTATGGGATGTTGTGGCTACACCCAATATGCATGATAATCACAAGTATCAACTATGTGCATTTAATTCTAAATATGCACAAAACTTTAATGAGAATTTAATTGATTATAGTTTTACAATAAAAAATGACTAAATGACCAAAAATTAAATCCTCCCACTATTTTTTGTACCCAAAAATTGTTTAAAGTTAATTTCAGCATATGATGACCCAAATGGATTATGAAAATGGCTAAAATTAATTTTCCTATATTTAAACAATCCAGTGGTACCTAAAATAAATAAACAAACATTTAATTATATAGACCATGCATGAGATAATACACAATATAGCCCAAGGTATTAATCAAACATTCAACTTTGGAAAAGAAAAACAATTAATAACAAAATAGAGCTAAAGAAGCTTTATTTAATAATTTCTGAAATTAAAATAGCTTGGCCCAAATAGAAGAAAAACCAAAACAGAGCGCAAAAGAAGTTTCCAAAAATGAAAAGTAGATGCAAATAGCTCAAATAAGCTTCTGAGAACAATTTCAAGAAACCCACAAAAGTTAGGGAATTTCCAAAAAAATACATTGGAAATTGGGAAAGGACGATTTAGTACTCTGAAATTGGGAAAAGATGAATCAGTCTACTGTCAAACAGGAGGAGGAATCTGGGATTTTAAAATCTCGACAAAAAGACGAAAATGCCCTTTAGCCCTCCCTCTCTTCACTCCAGAATAACAGCATGTGCCTCTTAATTAACAACTTCATTTTCTTCTTTCACAATTAACAAGTTTCAAGGCCAACAACAACACCTATTTCTTTATTAACAACATTGTATTCTATATTAACAACTCTACTTTCTTCTTTCATAGTTAACAAGTTTTCGGGCCAATAACAACTCCTTTTTATTTATTAACAAGACTGTATTCGATATTAACAACTTCACTTTCTTCTTTTACAATTAACAAGTACGGACTCTTTGTGGGATTTTGGTGTTGTTAATGTCGAATCTAGAGTTATTAATTAAGAGGCTCGTATTATTATTCTGAGGGAGGGCTGGAGGGCATTTTCGTCTTTTCGTCGAGATTTCAAAATCTCATATTCTTCCTCCCGTCTGACAGCGGACTAATTCATCCTTTCCCAATTTCCAATGTATTTTTTTGGAATTTTCCCCAAAAGTTATTTAAGCTTAAACAAAAGCTCAATTGATAATTAACTAAGATAGAGCCTAGGGTTATATAATAGGCTGAATGGATTGCTCGATGGTCAACCCGCAACTTAGCCATTTATTTCTTAATGGGCATAAGCTAGCCCATGCACATCAAATACCCATCAAAGCCCATATTTAAATGGGCTGAGCTAAACATGTGTAGGTTTGAATAGGCGTGGGGCATCTAGATAGTACCTTTTTTTAAAAAAAAAAACAAAACCTCAATATGCTGTCACATTTCTACTACATTGTTGTCATTTCTTAATATAAGTTACAAAAAAACACTAACAATAAAGCACCATGATCCTCATAATTCCTCATGGAAACCATGCATGCAAAGGCATATACAAAAATTTATCAACATCAATCTCCTTCAATTTGAGACGACCAGTGCGTAGCCAATTGTAAGTGCATATAAGTGCATCAGTTATCTCTGAAGATAAGGAGCTTATAAAAGTATTTAGCACTTGACCCTCAGTACTAAAAGCAAATCCTAAAGACACTATGGAGACTGATGTAGCCAACAAATCATGTGCAATTAAATGTAGAACTTTATATTTGGAAGCATGCACTTTCCACCATGCTAAAAGGTCAAATTTTGATTCACAATAATTAAATCGGCTTGAAGATATTCATCCACCTCTGAAAGTTGCTTGACCCTCTAAGTCATAGTCTTTGCATTAATTAAAAACTTATTAAATGTGTGAGCAATGGCAAACAAGGACGTTTTAGTCTCAACTTCTGGAACTAAAATATTTCTAACATAAACAATATCATTCACTTGCTCTAATGCTGACTTAGACTAAAATTTAGATGCTTCATTACAAGTAATGAAACTATCATATAAGTGATGCAAGATATCCATAATATACTTCAACTTGACTTCACACTATATCACATCAGGGAAACTTACTTCTCATCAAGCAACTTTGACTTCACCATATATATAATATAATATATTGATATTTAAATATATTTTTTTATCTCACATATATGAGATGTAATTAAATTAATATGGGCTCCTTTACCTAAATTTGTACTTACATACATATATGTGTGTGTGTGTATATATATATATAATTATGTACACACACATATATGGGTAGGCAAGGGCATCCCAGGGGTGTGCCCGTAGCTCATCCTGTTTAGTACACAGGCCGGTCCATTACAGGCTTTTCTTGGGCAGGCAAAAATGGGCAATTCTTCATGAGAAATGATTTTATATGAACATAGTTTGCCACATCATTTATGATCTTATCACTTAAAATATAATAACTCAACTAATATTAATCCTAGTTAGCTACTTATATAATTCACATTTTTATTTTTCTAAAAAATAAATCCCTTAATTAAGATTTCACAAGTAATTAAAAAGTAAATCTTGTTAATCTTCTAATTTCTTTAATATGCTAGTTACTCCCTCCGGTCCTAATTATAAGACAAAGTTGACTTTTTTGGAGAAATTAAGGAAGCCAATTAAATTAATTTAGAGTATTTTATTTTTATTTTTTTCTTCAAACTAATTAATTTGACTAATAAACTAATATATAATCTAAGGATACTAAAAATATAAACACTCTAAAGTAATTTAATTGGCTTCCTTAATTTCTCCAAAAAAATTTAACTTTATCTTATAATTAGGACCGGAGAGAATAATATTTAGGAGGCATGCTAATAGCTAATGAGTTGTTGTAATATATGTGGCTAGACCACAAATGGCATAGGAAACCAAATTTATATAAGAATTTCTCATTTTTCCATTGGGCTTAGTAGGCTCGCTGGGCTGGAGGCGACTTGCTCAATCCTAATAGGGCTGAACAATTTTTTCTATATTGAATGAATGAATAAATAAATAAATGGCCCAAAAAAATTTCTAGATTAATTGTTTAACCTCTCGTTAACTTCGAAATCAACACAGATGTTCAGATCCAATATGCGATGCTATTTAGAAACCTTTCCAAAATTATTTTCTAAATATGAAAAATCATTAAATTCATAACGCATCATGTAATAATATAGCAGGTAGGGGGAATAAGACCATACTTTGATACCATATGTTGGAATTTGGTCTAAATAAAAATATATGAGCATATAAGAATTTTAGACATCAGAATGGTAGTGGATGACTAAAATTATAAATACCTCTTGCCATGTTCTAAGTTGTTATATGAAACTATAATCTCCGTAATCACTATCTAAAATCTGGATAACTGAAAACATAGAACACAAATTAGTAAAAAAGTATCAGGGTCTCTTCTTATGAGAAGATTAGGAACAATGACGGTTTGAGAATAGCTGTCACCCATCAGGGAACCTCAGGAAGCAAGTACTTAATTTCTATGTTACTACTTTAAGCCCAGTCTAGACGATTTATAACCTCCCATAAAGGTTTATAATAGTTTACTAGTCAAGCAAGTAACCCTAAACCAAATTTCTATTCAAATCACGTATGGGTCACAATCTGAAGATATTTTATCTAAAACAATGATGAGATAATATCTAGAATATTTACTCCTAATCAGAATAATAATCTAGCAATAACCATAATATCTCAATATGATCAAGAATAATTAGGAAATATGTCTAGATATAATCTGCATCAAATTTTAAAATATGTAATCATATTTAATAAAATATCTAACGTAGCCCACTGCCCCACTCTTATGACAAAAATAAATAAATAAAAATAATATGATATAGATATAATAAATACACAAAGAAAGTAAGAAATGACCACTAAAAAAATGGGAGAATTATTATAAGCCCTCAAGGAATGGATTTAATCACTCAAAAGTTTGATAACAACAAGAAAAAAATGGCAATAGGTTTATACTGCTAACTTATTATTAGAACTTTCTAACTATTAAATCCCCTTCTTGGGATGTCATAATAATTCTGCCTAAAAATAGTTAATATAAACATCACAAAACCTTATGTGTGTGTTGATAATATAAATGTTTTAGGAATAAAAATTACATCTCAATCTCGATTACACAGTAACAATATGCTCCAAGAACCTAATAAATTAGGTAAAAAATTATTTTAAGAATGTCATAATAAACTCTTAAATAAAGCAACACAAAAATTTGGTGGCAACTCTTTTTTTTTTTAATGTAAAAAGGCCAAGTTAACTTGGATATTATAAAGTACAAAATATACTAGACATCAAGAGGACTATCTAAAATCTTCCCTAAGAATGGGAATGCACCTTGGGTGAGGAATAGGTAAAACCACTATACTCTGAACTAAGTGCTGTGCATCTTTAGCTAAATAATCTGCACACCGGATCGTCTCCCTTGGTGCGTACCTCAACTCAACATCCCATTTTGAGTAAAACAAATCTCGGACCGCATTGATGACTGATCTGGCTAGATGATGAAGGCCACCATCTCGTATGACCAAATGATATGCCTCTAGTGAGTCTGTAAAAGCAACAACCTTCTGGAAATAATGCTATTTACACACTTAAAGACCTGTCTGTAAGGCAAGCAATTCTGCGGTTGTTGGTGGTACAAATCCCAGCTTACGTTGAAATCCGAGGACCCAGCTGCCCCTATTGTCTTTGAGCACTCCTCCACCTGCTGCTTCATGCTGATTATTGACTGAGCCATCTGTATCCAGGCGCATAAATCCTTCCGAAGATGGTTGCCATTTGTTCTCATCTTCATCTCTTAAAGAAAAGATTGGATGCTTCCAAGTGTCTGAAAGATTATATTCCATAAGTTGGTACATCACACCGTGTATAATTTCATTTGTCTGATTGTAAGTTCGAATCCTACTCATTGTATGGAAAACCAGACAGGATCGGCCGGTTCAGATCGGAAACCGATGAACCAATCGCTGGTTTGGTCCGGTTGAGGGAAAAAACCGGTGACCCAATGAATCGGTCAACCCGGTGTGAACCGGCCTGACCTGGACTAGTCACGGTTTGGTCTTTTCTTTTTTTTTTTTTACTTTTTTACATTCCAAATGAAGTTGTTTTGGCTTTTTTTAAAAAAAAAAATATTTTCCTAATAGTTTTTGATTCATAAGGAGTTTTAAAAGGATTGTGGAATACTTTTGTACTTAATGTACTTTTGGCATTGGTTGGGGAAAAATCTTTATATACTTAATGATATTTTTCTAGGTATTAAGTTCAGGAGGTTATATTGGACTATTAGTTGAAAAATAACTCTTATATAGTTTTTTGAATGGTATGTATAGACATTTAAATTATATATATATATTTTAATTGACTCCAGTTTGACCTTCGGTTTGACTCCGGGTTGACCGTGGTTTAAACCACTAACCCTTAACCCAATACCTCAGATGGTTTAATGTCTGGTCCAGTTTTCAGTACCTTAATCCTGCTACGAATATAAACACCTTATCAGTTGGTCGTCTGTAAGAAACAAAAACATAAATGGGCATCCCCATACTCAATTTCCCTTTTGTACGAGATATTTCAACCATTTTACACATATCAATAAAAGATAGCAATTCAATTAATAAGATATAAATTGGATTCTGATTTTCCTCCTCCTTGCACGGCTACCTTCAAATTAATTGCGACACGACTTTCAAATGGGATTCTGATCTTGCTGCTTTGGCCTCTGGGTAGTATCTTATCGTTTAGAATTCAAATTGGTAGAGGAGGATGGTTCGTTTCCCTCTTTCTCATTTTCTTGTCATAATCTCATTTCTACCTTACAATCATAAAATTGATATATGGTTCAGATTTAATATTTTATAAAATTATTATAATAATATTTTATAAATTTAATCTTTTTTTATATTACAGTAATGAGTTATATAAATAAGATATTAAAGTTTAAATTTATTTATTTATGTTTATAATAATAATTTTTATAAAATATTAAATCTGAACCATTTATTTTTTGAATCAAACTTAGGTCAAGTATGTCTAGGCAGCCCATCAAATTCTGCCACCTATTTGAGTTGTCCACATCAGCCCTTAACCACTGTTAAACTCCATTACGCTACAAAAATTAGAGAGCTGAACAACAGAAAGAGAAAGCACCGCCGTCCTCATCATCAAACTCCATCCTCATCTTGTATACTTAATTTTCAAAGAATCAATCAACGTTTGGAGGTAACTGATCTGGCGGAGGCGACCGCTCTTGCCGCAGCCAAGGCGGCCGCTCTTGCCGCAACCAAGGAGAGACACTGGATGATTGGACATGGTTTGTGTCACAACCTTATCTTTATTTCACCTTTACCAAAGTATTTGCGGAAAACGATATGCAGTTCGGTGGGTAAAACAGGAATAGCATAAATATACTGATAATATATACATAATTACATGATTTCCCCTAAGGGGTTCGTACCTGATAAATTCAAATAATGTAGCCGCACAAGGCTACTAGGGTATCTAAACCCATCCTAGTGAAATGGAGACATCTTCTCATTTTTGTTCCACCACAACAATCCCCTCATATGGTTCTCTGCATTGTTCTCAGCATATCTTCTATCTTCTGCTGTCTAAATTATTGGTAGGGGAGGGTGAGATAATCTCAAAATAGGAAAACAATACCAATATACATGTACGATAAATGTTTAATGCATGATATGCTTGCATCACATAACTCGTGCTCACACAATGACAAATCTGTAAGCTCAATACTTCGAACAAGTTTCAAATCATTCATACATGTTTCCATCCGGTAACATAATCAAGCAAAGTAATAACATGCATCAAGACACTAAATCAAGCATGCATCAACACACTAAACTGACCACATAGCTTCAAATCATTCATACATGTTTCACATAATCAAGCAAAGTAATAACATGCATCAACACACTAACACAAATGTCAAATACATACAGGAGAGGTAAGTTCCCTACCTTAACCCTTTTTCGCCTCGAGACGTGTGCCTCGTAAAGCATGCCAACAGCTCGGGCCCCATAGTCGATCCTACAATGCCAAAGGTACCGTTCATACACTCCTATAATATTTCTGGGGGTTATATGAGCCTATTATGAAAATTTACTAAAATGCCCCCGGGGACTCGGCCTGGTCCCACCGTACCCAATCCAATTGTACTTTTTCCAAAAATTTGACATGGGCTATTCTGACATATTTTTTCCCAAAGAATCCATTTCCGTATTCAGAATTATCAAATTCAATGTCAAATTACAAATTACCCTTGACAGCTCCACTTTAAGGGTTTTAAGGGCGTTTTCGTAATTATGTTTTTTCAGCCTTTTCTGAAAAAGTGACCAACTGTAACCCCACCTAATTTTTTCTCCTGAACTCAATGGAACCATCAAATCATTGAAAAATCCATCTCTAACCTCTCCAAACTAGCCTTGGCTGAAATTCTCAATTCCCCATGAAAAATTGGGGTTTTTCAGTTTTGGCTCCACAGATGTGTTCCTTTTTACTCCTAACCACTTTATTAACTATTACGTTAGGTTACAACTAACATTAAGACCCAATTTGGGCATCATAACCCCTAGGCCATATCATTTTCAAACTTTAAAACCAATGGCAATCCGGCAAAATTTCACCGATTAAATTGCCCACAGCAGCCAGAATAAGTAATATATGAAAGTTTGGAAGTTACCTCAAGCTCCCATTAGCGTTTTCTCAAGGTGGCTGAAAACCCTAGCCTTAGAACACCCAAATTTGTGCTCCACAAACCTTGAAGAATATAGAATAACAGCTTATGAGCGGAGTTACATGCGTTAGGTAAGGATTTACTGAAGAAATCGACTTACCGTACAAATTCTCTTCTCCTTCTCTCTCTATAATTTCTCACACCTTCTCTCTCTTGTTGCAATTGAATGGCACGGTTTTGGGCTGATGGAAGAGGTGGATGATGATTTAATATAATATAATATAATATTATTTTCTAATTATTTACTAAATTTCCAACAATTTCCGATTTTTACAAAATTCTGGCAGATTTCTGCCCAAACTTTGAAAAATCATAACTAATTCTAGAAAAATCAAAATGAGGTGATTTTAAAGCCAAATGAAACCTATTTAAGTCCTATTCACTAGAAAAATATGGACCATTACCAGAAATCACCACAAAATTCCAGAATTACACAAAATTCACTACTGCCCCAAAACAGAGTCCAGTTTCGACATCAAACTTTGGACAACCAGAACTCCCAGCTCACAAAACGAAATGACACAATTTATGTGTCCATTTTAAAGCTTGGAATGTGAACTTTAAGATTGGAAAGTTTCAAAATTGTTAGACATCATTTGTCTATTCAAAACATCAACACAAACAGACTGCCTAGCAAAAAGTTTCAATAGACAGAATTTCCCAACTTTCCATTTAATGTTCCAAACCAATTCCAATGACCAAATAACACAACATGACATCAATTGCACCACATTACACCATCCAATTCCACCATTTTGAAATTATACAAAATCATGGCAAAATTCACAGTTCTCATCATCTTCTCCAGAAGTGTTCATTTATCACTAATCACATCCACTTTTGGAGTCATTTACCCTTAACCGAAATTTAGAATCTGGCTAAACCAGAGCTTAGCAGTCCACTTATTTCAAGCTTATTCTCTAGCCTCAAATCTCAAAATTTGGGGTATTACATTTTGTGTGTATAATTTAAAGGATTGTTGGTTCAATTGAAATTACAGTTATGTCAGATCGTCACAATGACATAATAGGTGGTGTGGTAGCAATATTTGGAGGTCATTGGCATTGATTTTGTTATAGACATGTGAAGGAGAACTTGAGCGCTGAAATACTGAAAATAAATAGGGACAAAAGGAAAACAAGTGCTCGGCTAACAGAGGATGAACTTACTCTTCTTGACAAAGTTGCATATGCAAGGCCTCTGGATGACTTTGATAAGGCAATGGAACAGATGCGGGGCCACTTAAAAGAGTTATATGATTGGATTTTGAATCATGGGGATGTTGACAGGTGGGCAATGAGCAAGTTCCCTTACAAGCGTTGGGGCAACATAACAACCAATTTTACCGAGTCTTTCAATGATTGGATGGTGAAGGAGAGAAAGTATAACGTAGTCCAACTAATCCATGCACATCGTGAGAAAGTAACAAATAAGATGCATGCGTCATATCTATCAATGAGGAAGTGGAAGAATTGTGTTGGGCCAAATATAGAGGCGAAAGTGAGGGAAAATGTAATCAGAAGTGAGTATATGTGGTGTGAAAATTATGGTCAGGGAAGATTTTGTGTGCATACGACAAATGGAGACATGGGGTTGACATTCGACAACGTGAATGTAGTTGTGCATTTTCGAAAATGAGTGGGATTCGATGCACACATGCATGTGTAGCTGTGAAGGTTGTCTGTGGCAACATTTATGAATATGTTGATGATTGTTTTAAAATCAAAACTCAGGAAAAGATTTATGAGCACATCATGATTCTTGCACCCTCCAATTACTAGCAGACTACCTGGAAGACCAAGATCAACAAGGCAGGAATCACAATTCCAAAATAAAAAGATATATCGTTGCGCACAGTTCTATGAAGCTGGGCACACACAAAGGACTTGCAAAAATCCCAATCCATGTTGAAGTTAGTATTAGTATAGTGCAAAATCTTTTGGTGTATATATACTTTGGTCTAACCCTTTTATGTTATTTTTTTAGATGAAAGGATAGGGTACATGGGGTATCAAATGTTGTAAGTAATTAGTAATAGATATAGGGTAATGTCAATGACAAAGGAACATTAAGAGGAACCACTTCTTTATGTCCTGTTGTCAATGCACATGTTAGAACAATGTTTCAGGTTGGTGGTTATTTGCCACTGTCATTGTATTCCCCATTTTTTTGTATGTAAGGGCATACCCCTTTATGAGGCCTAAATGTAAGTATGTCATGTTTTTTGGGTATATATTGTCCACTCTTTTATTTTGAAACTTATGTATGTAAGGTTTAGAAGAAGGATTTTGGCCTCTTTTGATGTGTTTTGATAAGCCAATTGCACTGTCATGGCGTGCTGCTTTTTTCAGAATCATGCTGCAAAAGTTGTGCACAAACATGGTAAATCTTAATGTACCTTTAGGAAAGACTCATCATTTGTTGATGAACTCTTAAGCATTTTTGGGAAACTTCCTGCAACAGTCAGGGGTTTTACTGTCCTAGCTGATTAATGAAACTTGGAGTAATGTTATATCAAATGGGCAAACAGAAAAATCTATGGTGCACCTTGGCCATCATGTTCACTAAATGGTGAGGCCTACTTCAGAAATGGTAATAAAATATTGCGCAGCACAACAACAAACTTGATAAACCCTTATCTGGAGTTGACAAATTTTAATGTTACCTTTGGAATGAATATTTGCTTCAGGGCTTGTTTGTGACCAAGTTCACAAAGGTGTGAAGTCGTCTGCTGAAATGGTTATCCATTATTGCGAAACATATAACAATTCCTGATAAACCATTATCTGGACTTGGGAACAAAGTTTCACGTTCACAGGATTAAAGGTTTGAAGATATGCGAGATGTTACTGTTATCAGCTGCGGAATGACTTATGTACTATTGTGAATCCTTTGTATAGAGTTGACAAATTTTAATGTCAACTTGGGGAAATGTATTTGCTTCATGGCTTGTTTGCAACCAAGTTCCCAAACATGTGAAGTCGTCTGCGGGAATGCTTATCCAATATTGTGAAACATATAACGTCACTTGATAAACCCTTATCTGGAGTTGGGAAAACAGTTTCACATTGAGGGGATTAAAGGTTTGAAGATATGCGAGATGTTATCGTTATCAACTACAGAACGGCTTATGTACTATTGCGAATCCTTTGTATAGAGTTGACAGATTTTAACAAGGTTATGGAAATCGGCCCGGAAACAGGCGAATCGGCCTGTAGACCGGTCCGGTTTCCATTTTTAAAAAAATTATATTTTCTTTAGAATTTCATACTAATAAGCCTAAAATCTTCAATTTCTCACTGGTTTGGTCACGGTTTAGCTCCGGTTTGGCCCCAAATTAACCCACTAACCATTAACCCAGTACCTCGACCGGTTCAATACCCGGCCTGGGTTTTAATACCTTGAATTTTAATGTCAACTTGGGGAAATGTATCAGCTTCATAGCTTGTTTACGATGAAGTTCACAAACATATAATGTCATCTGCGGAAATGCTTATCCAATATTGCGAAACATAAAACATAACTTGATAAACCCCTATCAAGAGAAACCATCACCAGTTGGATTTTAAAGACATTACTCGAGTAAGCCCTCGGGTAATGGTCCTTCATTACTCGAGGGATCACTCGAGTAATGTGTGAAGAATTGTTCTCTGTCAAACATTACATCTGATTACTCGAAGGGATCACTCGAGTAATCTACAGAGTTATTTGAAAAGCTTACTTGAGGGATCACTTGAGTAATCAGAGCAGAAATCATCCAGCAGCTCTCGTCCAAGAAATGATAGATATTACTCGAGGGGTTATTCAAGTAACCAGGTTTTGAACTAGTTTACTCGAGGGAGTACTCGAGTAATGGATGACGATTACTCGAGTAGCCACTCAAGTAATGCAGTACAGAAAGCATGATTTTAATCCAACGTTCATTGATTTGTTATCTATATAATAAACCTTTAATTGTATTAGCTTCCTACATGTATTTGCACATAAACAATTAAGATATCATGCATTAAGAGAGAAGTAAAACATATCGTCCGCAACGTTCGAAACGCTTACCTACTGTAAACGGCTAGTTTTCAAATTTGAATAACGGTCAAATGAATCTACGTGACTCTAACAGACTGAATGTAGGTCAAAGTAGTTGTGGCCGAACCAGTATAAATCCCAGTATATACTTTTGTGATATTTCTCCTTGCTTTAACATAACATTCAAGGGAGCGTGAAAACATATATATGAATTTGGGTTAGCATCTAGAGATAGCTAATGTAAGTTTGCGAAAATGAAAACAAAAGTTGATAGATTCTAATGTAAACTTGGGAAAAACAAAGTAGCTACCAAGTTGACAAGCAACGAGGGTCGTCTATGGAAATGCTTATCCAAATTTGGTAAACACAAATCAAAACTTGATAAAATCATATATAGAATAATCCTACCACTTTCACATGCAGAGTATTAAATGGACCAACTTTTGAACATTGTAGTCATTATAACCTGCGGAACTGCTTATCTAATTTTGTGAAATGGTTATGTCAAGTTGATAAATGATCATGTAAATTGGGGAAAAACAAAATAGCTTCAGCTCTTATTAGCAACCAAATTGGAAAACTGGCAAGACATCTCGGGAAATACTAAACAAATATTGGGAAATAGAAAATAAAAGTTGATAAACTCTTACCTAGCATTGTGGAACCACATTTTCAGGGTCATTGTCAACAAAGCTAATAAACTCTGATGTCATTAAATGCTTGTCAGCATGAGCCAAATCATAATAGCAGATGGATTAATACACAAAACAAGGGTAGAACAAGTTGTACCCTCCTATATGATAACAACAAAAAATATAACAACTTCGTGCAAACAAAGCAATAAGACACACTAAGAACGTTTTTTGGCTATGAAAAGTGTAGGGGGAATGAGCTCCAATGTAGTGTCATGGCATAAATTCAGCAAATGATTAACTAACCCCCACATTATGTCACTCCTTAATTTCTTATTCTCCTCCTGTAAATAAGTGACAAAGTAAATTGTTTTCCCATTTCACTAAAAAAGTACAAGGTTATAGTTTCAAAGGTTTACATTTTGATAGTTCAAGACACAATCAGGATCCCACTGGCTCAACCATATCATTACGTGCACACCACGATCCTTACTATTATCACATAGTTATTCAAAGGTTGTATTAGTTCACATGACAAGAAAATCAATTATTTATTTGAACAACATGGCAAAACTCATAGATTATTTTATTGGAGAATAGGAGGCCACACAATTTTGCTCTTTTCCTTCTTCCCAACCTTATATGGCTTTACTAGCGCCATAATGTCAAGAAAATGATCCCTCCGAAGCCACAAACAGAATACACAACAAGTTAATGACATGGTGTGAGAATTTTAGCATGGGACAACATTATCCACTTGCATTGAGCTAAACTTACAATTAAGTTCACAACAAAAATGTAATCATCTTGCCCCATACCCTTCCTCCTTGACTTCTGGATTGTTATTTTATGCTTCATCAAGTCCAACACGTAGAATTGCATATTCTTTGTTGCTAAAGCAACACAAAACCAATGGCCACTCACAAGTACCGGGCCCATAATCAAATCACATTCTTTAATATTGTACCCAACAGTTTCAAGCATAAATTGTTGCTGCACAGTGGAAATTTTCCACCCTATTGGGCTATCTAACAACTTTGTCTATGACAAAAAGATTGTGCTGTGTAATATTGACAAGATATTGCAACATCAAAACATATAAATGAGTGGGTGGATGGTTTCACTTATCATGAACCATGCATCAAATATATGCCGCTTTGGTTGTCCTCCCACCTCCTTAAACTCATACATTAAAGTCTTATAGACAACTAACATAACCTGCAACACCAAACATATGAGCTAGACTTAATTTCGGATTATCAACCATGACACACGACTTAGTATTACTTGACAATGCGTGGTACTTGAGAATATTTTGGTATACCCCTTCCATTATCATCGGTACACATACATATCGTATTGCTTATTCTTTGAATTCCCCCTAGCATATATAGTTGATCCCGACTTAGTTCTTCATCTAAGATGTCAACCTCCGGCCTACAAATTTTTTCCATTAAAAGCAAACGTCAAGTGGTTAGACTTAATATGTTGTTCATATGTAGTAACGATACACTAAAAAACAGAACTGTTATACTCACGTATCACGCTCTGGTCCTATTGCCAGGCGGGAAATAATTTTGAAAAAAGTGTCTTACTCATCAATTGGCCTCTTCCTCTTTCGACCCACATGCAACTCTACAAATGGAGATGTAATCGTCCTTTTTGGCCTCCTCCTTGATCTCTGTGGCTGTTTAGGCCTCTCAACACTGGTATCTCCTCTTACGCCTTCTCCTTCTACTTGCTCAGACACTGAAAGGGGGGGATATATTTAATAGAGATAAGGATTCGCATACCCTTCATTACCTACTTTCCCACTATCCCCTTCGTCCCCCACCTTAACTCCCTCTATGTTAGCGTCATCATTACCACCTTCTTCATCATCCACATCATCACACTCATCATCATCATGATCAGGAGCCTTATGTTGCTCACCATCATCACTAGTTTCTTCAACCGTATGTCCACTGTCAACACCTCCATTATCATCATCAACCGCTCCACCATTGTCCTCCAAACCAATACCATCCCTATCATCAACTGTCACAACAGGAATGGTTGGTTGTGATTTTCCTTTACGCTCTCATGCATTCTACACATTGGTTAACTGCTCGACCACAACATTAATAAGTCGCTTACGGTGTTCATCTATAACTTCCATAAGCCGTGCATAAATATCCCTCAACTCCTATGTCAATAATAGAATTTAATTTCAAATTTAATATATTCAATCAAGGAAAACAGGTATTACCCAAACAACAAACATACCGGGTCTAAATAAGGCATTTGTTGTGCTTGATCATTAGCCGTTCTTACTTCACTGCCCTGCATTTGGTACAAAATTCTCATGTTGCTCATCCTTTTGTTGTTTACCATTTTGTTGATCTTGTCCTTAGTCTAAAATCCAATAGGGCTGATGAACTCATGGTGGACACTTTGATTCAAAGGGAAATTTTCTACAAAGAATAGCTACACCACCAAAAAAATAATAGTGATAAGTGTGAACGTGAATAATAAATTAATGAAAATGGAACAAGTTTCATGCCAGCAATAAGTAGAGGTAGCCACCTACATTGCAAGTCCCTTCGCGTTCATTCTTCTTCCTATACACTTTTATGTATTCACTCATTTCCTTCGACAACTCTTTGATTATGTACGTTACCCAGTCATATTTTTCAAATCCGTCCATTGTGCAACATATGACTCTCAACATCCTATCACTTATGACTCCACTTGAGTGCGGGCATAAAAAACCTCCTAAAGTGGACAAGACGAAGAGAAACTCAAAGCTGTCCCCACTTTCTCCAGATTTTATGTTCTTCAATATGTCAGTGAATTTCTTTTTCCCATACTCACTCTTCAACCTTTCATGCAATAGATCAAAGTCCTCCATATCTACCATAACCTCGACCCCTTCACAAGTAATACCAAGCAACTTCTCCATATTTTTGCTTCAATTTCTTGTGTCTTCCCCCTTATCCTGAATTGCTGTGTTGGTGGGTCATATGCTCTAAGTATGGATACAATCAAGTCATAGGGGTGTTTGTCCAATTCCACCTTCAACAAGTTTCCAAAACCTATTCTCCTAACCCTCTCCTTCAAATTTTCATTCTCATTCACAAATTCCACCAACGATGTAAATCCTCGAAGTGACGGCGGGTATGAAAGGACACTCTAATTTTGCTCTTCTTCTTTTCTGGCCTCCCTTGCTTAGCTCTTTTAGTGTACTCCTTCTTCTTATCATCCGGAAGCTCTCGCCATGTCTTTCCTGCAACCTTGCTTCTTCTGTCATCTTCTTCTTCTCCCTCAAGTTTGCCACATACTCATTTCTAAACAACATAAACCCACCTGTACTGGTTGACTCTTCACAAGTTTGTTGTTTCCTCCTTTTATCTTCACACTTGTACTCTTTGTATGTCTACTCTTTAGATCTTTCCGCCTTAGTGCTTTTGATTTTGATGTCTCCCCTTTTTGTAACGCCATCTTCTTCTACCTATACAAGAAGCATTTCACATTCATTAACATTGTTCGCTCACAATTTAAATGGTTTTTCACACTCTCACTTCTTGTGAATCCTAATTCCCCTCATGAAAGTAGCACAATCTAACAGGTCTTGATAAAAGAATTCACAACTTGTGAAAACAATTTCACTACTTGCTTCTCAAAATTAACATATTCACAGATCTTCACAACTTCATATTAAGGTTTCCCAAGTTCTGATTACATTTTCACAAGTACGATATCAAACATACCCATATACCTACATGTTTTTCAATTTCATATTAACCATTCCCAACAAACGTGTGACGTTGTCCCACGTTAAGATTAGGAGTTCACAACCAAGCAACCAATTTTGACTAGGGAGTTCTCAAACTAGACAATTTCCCAGGTTTTCATTATGGATTCACAAATTCTACAAATGGTTTCCCAACTTGGAAATTACACCTTCCTACATACCAACACGCTTTCACAATGTCAGATAAACAATTCCTAAGTTTATATTAGGTTTTCACAGGTTAGCATAACCTTCTCACCACTATGGTTCACACTAATTGCAAACTTCCCAAGGGGCAACACAGTTTCCCAAGTTATCATAAATTATTAACAACTTCAACATATGTTCTCACAAGTTTGAAATCACACATTACCACAAACAAACATCCTGTCATAATGTTAGATTAAGAATTCCCATTTTCATATTACATTTTATCAGCTTAAGGCCACACTAAATTTCCTACATTACAACACTGGTTCACAATTTTTCCAGAACAATTCACAACTTTTATATTGGTTTTCATATATTGCAGATAACACTTTCTAACAGGCTTTCACAATAGCATATCAACCATTCCCATATTGAATTTACCTTTTCTCAAGTTGGTTTAACCTAATCACATCTACGCATCAGAGTTTCACAATTTCAAATTAAGCATTCCCAAATTCATATTAAGTTTTCTCATGTTAAGTTTGACACTTCACATCCACGCATCACAATTTGACAACTTGCGAATAAGCATTCCCAACTTTAATTTCAATTTTCTCAGGTTATGATTACAATTTCCCAACTACGCCTAAGAAATTCCCAACTATACATTATGCTAAATTTCCCACATCATCAGACAGTGTAACAAGTTTTGATACACATTTCGTAACTTCACATAACGTTATATCAACTTCCAAATCACACAATTTCCTCATTCAAACAAGGTTTCATAGTTATCCATTCCCAACTTTAAATTAGGTTTTCACAGTTTAGATTAAGAATTTCACAACTACACATGCGACAGATTTTTAAACCCATTCACTTACCGAACTTTTGCGCCCAGCTGCAACTTCACACCGGAATAGTGATTTCGCAACAACTCACCAACCAATCTCTATGCCAATCCAAGAAACGACCACTTCTAGACCGCCATCGTCGCCCTCTGTCAGCCTGCGATGGACCAGCCGACTTCCACCCACCGTCAACGCCTCTTTCACACCATAAAAGCACACCCAACTCAACCCAAATGATAGCTTTTACTAGTTTACATTGTTGTTTTTTCTCATTTTTCAGCCGTCGGAACGGTCAACCTCTTCTCTGCTTCAACGAAAGAATGTGGCACACTCCTTAGCCCCATTAACTCCTTCCTCCTCCTCAAATCGACCCCACCCACTTCGGACCCACTATGCAATGAACAACCCCTGCTCCCCACCACTCTTATACTCCTCAAAAACCGCCCACTAATAGCCAATCCACGCCCAATAAAAACGCCTCCCTCCCTTCCTCGTTTCTTTTCAAATTTGCCTAGGGGCAAACCTGTCTTTTGATCTCAAAATGTAAATCTGTGCTCAGTCACAAAGCACCTCTGTAGGATTTCAGAATTTTGTTACACCTCTCTGTCTTTTCACACTTTTGATGTTCCTTTTAAGGGATTTTCCCTATTTTTATACCTTAACTCTTTAAAAAAATTATAGGAAATTATATTGAGGTCCCAAGGAAAAAAATTATTACAACCAAATCCTATGAAATCATCAATTACTATGAAGTCTCAAACAACTTGTCAAAGATCTATTGGAATTGTGAAAAGACAAGTTTACCTGACTTGTCATTAGCGATGCATCAACTTGTCAATTGAGGTATCTTGACTTGTTATTAGTGGAATCGTGACTTGTTATATCCTAACTTATCAATTGTTGCATATTGACTAGTTATTAGTGGCATTTGACTTATCATTAGAGGCACATTGACTTGCCAATTGATGCACCCTAACTTGTCAATATGCCACTAATAACATGTCAAGGTAAAGTTGCCTTTTCATAATTTCAACAAAGTTTGCACAAATCTTTTCTGATTTCATAGTAATTTGATGATTTCTTGAGATCTAGTTGTGATAATTTATTTTTTTTAGGCAAAATAGTTTTTTTTTTTAACCTGAAGGAGACAAAATATATCAAGATCTTACATTTTAAACCCCTCAACTGATTTGATTCCCACGTTTAATGTAAGAATGTTTATCATCACTCATGAATATAATGAGCATGTGCGCACACAATTTAACATTAATAAACTTGTTTTTTTTTTCATGTAAAAAAAAAAAACTAGTGCTTTTTTTTATTTTGTTTTATTTTTGTTTTGCCAAGTGCAAACTACACTTTTCACAACTAAGTTCAGTTTTATTGCAAGAAAACCAAAGAGTCTAAAGGCTAATTATATTACATAAATTTTAAGAAACGCTACACTTGAAGCGAATTTGTCAATATCATGCTACGTTTCCCTAAACTTTTTGAACCACAATCTGAAATCAGATTGAACAGAAGTTGCAAACTTTTCAACCTCCTGAACCCAACATTTCAAAAAACAAAAAAAGTACTATATCTTGTATCTTACGGTGGTGTACCATCCACCAGACTTAAGTTCGAAACATAAAATTCAAAAATATCGAGGAAAATTGGAAAAATCACATAGCAGAAAGATCTTGACGTCCAGCTCAATACTGTACACACACCTGTTTATATTGTGTCAAAAATTCCCGTTATAGGAGACAGCAAATAATTAAACAAAAAGACACAAATAAAGAAATAGTCGGTTCACAAATTACCGGATGGAAATGCAAATTACAAGCTAATAATTCATACCTATGTCTAGTTTCTAGTTATAATAAGTACAGGGCTCACAGAACATCTTAGTTGCCCATATCCTGATCTTTGAACCTTTGAGCCATTACAAGTACAGAAGATTATGTTCATACTGATACAAAATTGTGAAAACGTTGCGCCATTGCGATCTGTAAGAATCTGAGACAAATGATAAGGACCGAGAAGCCTGAATATGATTTGCTTCTATAACACCACTTAATTCCAGATTGCCATCAGAACAGTTATATCCGTGACCACCCACCGTCCAAGTTTTTATTTGTCTCATGGAAGACAGTCCAGATCACAGCTATGAAAGAATATAAAACCATTTTAGACCAAGTCTTACTTCTTGCGTCCCCTATTTTTACTGACTTTAACATATTTACGACCAGACTTGTCACCACCGCCCGTACCTAATGAGAAACTCCCTGCACCATTAAGTTCTAGACTGCCAGAAGCCTGAAATGGGGATGAGCTGTGTGGAGCAATATTCTGCTGAGTTCCAAACTGGAAGGGACTACCTCCTGATGGAGGTGGCGCTCCAAAAACAAAATTTGATTGGGGCAGGGCTGGTTGTTGACCAAATGCAGGAGTCGCAGGTGAAGCTGATTGAATTGGGTCTTCTGCCATACTGTCTTCCATACTCATCTGATCATTATTAGCAGCTGAACCAAATGAGAAAACAGGATTAGGATTACCAAAAACAGGCTGTGTGGAAGTAGCCATTCCAGCTGAAGGAAATGAAAAATTGGGACTCGATGATGCACTGAGTGATGATCCTCCAAACATGGGTATGCTAGTAGTGGACGCAACAGCGGATGATCCAAACATGGGCGTGCTGGTAGTGGAGGCAACAGAAGCGCCAGATGATCCAAACATGGGCATGCTAGTGGCAGAAACAGAAGCAGCGGATGATCCGAACATAGGTGCGCTGGTAGTTGAAGCAACAGAAGTGAATGATCCAAACACAGGAGTGCTAGCAGTTGCAGCAATAGAAGCAGTGGATGATCCAAACATGGGCGAACTAGAAGTAGACAAAACAGAAGCACTTGATGCTCCAAAGGAAAAGCCAGAAGACGAACTAGAAGAGGATGAAACAGAAGCACTTGATGCTCCAAAGGAAAAGCCAGAAGACGGTGATGAATTAAATGTAGAACTAAACGGGGAATTGTTGGCCTGCCAACTGGAAGCCCCAAACAAGCTAGATGTTGCCCCACTGATAGAGCTACCAACGTTGGCTGTTGATGGGGATGCGGAGGTGCTGAGCCCAGTGGAGGAGCCAGAACTAAAAGCATCTGTCACTGAACTAGACGGTGATATTGAACTCCCTGAAGAAAAAGATGTATTCCCGCTCAACCCAAACAGAGATGAAGCGGATGATCCAAATGGAATTGATTGGGTCTGAGAAGTTGCAAACACACTTGTGGCAGAACCCTGGGCACCAGGCAGAGATGTGCTTGAACCAAATAAAGAACCGTGAGATTGACTATTTACAGTTGTCAATGCCGGAGAACTGAGCCCAAAAATGCTGTTCCCCGTGGCCCCAGCAGCAGCAGATGAGCTACCGAAAGTAGAGCTGCCTAGAGTACCAGACACTGTATCCTGCTTACCCGAAGATGACACAGGTAAACCTGTTGTCAAGTTAGGAGAGGATCCAAATGTGAAAAGGGATGGGGTTTGTGAAGATGCAGCTACGGAGGAGGAAGTGCTATTAGTACTGGATGCAAAAGTGACAGTGGGGATGCTAGTAATCATACTGCTGCTAGAGGAAGCTGCTGTGGCAACACTGCTGCTGTTGGCCCCAAGGGATGAGCTACTGAACATATTTTGGCTAGTAAAATTATTTGAAACAGAAGTTGGAAAAGTAGAAAATGAAGTTTCTGAAGCAGGAGGGCCATTATTTTGATTTAAACTTTGGCCAAAAGAAAATATACTTGTAGGTGATGTCAATGACAATGTTGATGCCGCAGGTGAAATAGCCGGTTCTGATGATTGAGGAAAAAATCCAGAATTCACGTTGGTCTTGGCATCAGCATTATCAGATGCAGGAAAGGTTGGCATAGATTCAGTTGCACCAGTGACAATTGAGCTGAATACAAAGACGTTTAGTAAGTGAACGATCTTGATGCATCAATGGACATAATTTGTTCAGTTAATATCATGCAGTACATTAAACATATATTGCTATATAATGCAAAATTTCACCTACAAATATAACTGAACAAAGAACAAGCTGGCCTTAAAACCCAAGATAACAACTCCAATGAATTAAAGATTTGATGAAAGATTATAGATGAAAAGGAAATGTTTAATAAATTATAATATAGTTAGCGATCCAATGAGTGCATCTGGTCCAAAAAAGGCAGGAGGGTGTTAGAAAGAATGACCGAAGACGCATATTATAGCAAGAACATGGAATGGTAGAAAAAAGGCATGAAAGAAAAGGCATGTCCTCAATGAATCTACTCACACAAGTAAAACTACTTTAATTTACTATATTAGAAACAACAAAATGAATCCAGTAAGTTGGCCATCTTATTTCTCATAAAATAGAAAGTCAACTCCAGACTGGTTTGGAAATATTCCAAAGAAAATGCACGCCTTGCACACATGGTCCAATAAACTACATTCTAATAAAAAATAAAACAGGAAGAACTAAACAATTCCAACAAACAATGGAACACAAAACACAATTACTCAGAGAAGATATTTGCACAAAGCAATCAAATAGTACCTGACCGAGTTCCCCAGCTTTGAGTCAGAAGCAGCACCAAATTTCATACTAGCAGATTCAGCACCAACGGAAGATAAAGAGGTCAAAGGCATTTGCTGGCCCTCATCAAAATTTTTGTTGGCACTAAAGTTATGTATTGGAGGATCAGCTACAGACTCCTTTGATGAAACAACTTCATCTCCAAAACTAAATAGTGAATTTGGCTTGCCTGACTCCTTTGGTGGAGCTTCAACGGCGGTCACTTCTGTTGAGGAAGCCCCTTTACTTCCAAAATTAAACAAGGGAGGAGCAGTAGCTGATCCATTTAGTGAAGTAGATTTACCAGAACCAAATATTGACTCTATGGCTCCATCCGACTTAAAAGTAAGAGCAGGGGAAGATGAAGCTGTAGAGTTTGACAAACCAACCTTTTCACCAACTATGAACCCATCGCCAGTACCATTACAGGTCTGGTCATCTACTCTGGGGTTTTTGAATGAGATTGCCACAGGTGATGCAGTAGGCACCTCCTTTGTAACGGTTTCAGTAGCAACAGCTTTCTTGGCTCCAATAGTAGAGTCTGTCATTTGTTTCTCAGAGAATAAAGATGACGCAGACCCGTTTGTATAGACATCGTCATCCAGATCCAGATACTCCTTTGAGAGAGAAGACAGTTAATGGTCAAGACCAGAGATTAGACCATATCTCTATTAATAATTAATAAATATTATAAATAAAATTCTAAATTAATAAACTATTACCCAAAAGCTAAACGAGCCAGACCCTCCAATGCCATCAAGCATAGGAAGTAAAACAAGTTATTTCTGAAGAAATGCTGAAGATTAGGTACAAAAATAAATTTAAATACTGCAATATATAATTATCACATAAATTAATTGCTCAAGTATAAAATTCAATAATTGTAGTCTTTAATGTGAATTATGATGATAACCCATAAGGGTCCAAGTCCACGACCAAAAAGATGTGATTAACCTGAAATTCTTATAAGAAACATTATACGTCATCCCAATTCAAGCATGCACATAAAGAAAAATTGTCAGATGGAAATTTAGAAGACACCCAATTGACTCAAATCAACATGTTAGGGAATACACATTTTATTGGAATAGCAAGCAATTGTAGTGTGTCATCATGTTTTAAAGCCCTTACTTCCTTTTTGGCACTTTCAAATACATTGTCAGAAAATAAAGAATAGATAGCAGGAATGAAGAAAACTGAGATTTCAGTAAATAGCTAAGGTGTGTGCCAGGCTGAAGGAGCCTCCCTTCAGTCATCAGCAGGTGAAGCCCCCTCCCGGCACCTCACCTTTGCAACCTAGGCATGCCTTTTAGCACCTTTGACATCATTACTTCCCAGAGATAGAACGTCTAATACATAGCCAGATTTAAAATATCAAAATTAGGTTATTCAAGAAAAACCCTTGATTCATCAAGTCATGCAAATCTTCATACCTCATGTGCACTCATACGGAATGCCCTACTCTTTTGAGGAGGAAGAGAAACAGGCTTCACCATTGAAGAATCCACAGATTGTCTTGGTATTGAAGCATCTGCATCAGTAACTGGACCTAAGCCAACAGGAGCAACATGCTTTAAAGGATCATGTTCAATCTTCTCCTTTGGTGAAGTCAACTTCTTAGTATCAGCTGACAAATTCTCACGCATACCATCCAAATTATCTATCATATGATCAAGGAGTTTTGATGAATCTACAGTTTCCATACTTCTAAGAGCCTGTCCACGTAACATAGATGCTGACAACTTTGCAGGTGAATTATCCTTGTCTGTTGGCAGCTTCAATTCAGATGATTTTTCCTTAGGAGACACCAACTTGTCAAGCTGCTGAAGTATTTTTGAGGCCATCTCACTTGATTTAGAGGACATATGAGGAACACTTGTACTGGGAATTGTGTCATTCATATTTTCTAATGACAATTTCTTATCACGATGCTTAGCTTCATTCAATAGAAGAGGCTTCCGCATTATAGATGAGGACGGCTGTTGAGCAGGATCAACACAAACTCCACTCTTAATAATAGATAAAGGGCTATCCGAAACAGATGCACTCAATCCTCTGGAAGTTATAAGATTAGACTTCTGACGGATTCTGCGCATATGACCAAGAGATCCTATATCATTATCTAACACAGAACTCCTTCGTTTTAACACCTGCATATTAGAAAAGTTTCCAGTGAGATAATTGAAAGGAAATTAGAATATTTCCACCTGTAAGCAAGACTTGTACCATTTTCTTAGATCCAGAAAAGTCATGATCCAGTGCGAATTGAGCTGAAGACGAAGAACCACCTTCAACTGGAAGTCGAACACCCTGGATTTCAGGGAACAAAATAAAATTTAGACATTAAGAAACAAAAAAGCAAAAATATCATTAAGTAAAAGCAAACCTTTGGCGTTGAGGTTGGATAAACCCTGGCATAAGGTGTTCGAGCCATACTGTATATTGCAGACCTGCCTCGAGATCTTGGTGTCACAAATCCATTTTCGTGAAGCTTATCATGACTAGTAGGCCTTGGCACAATGGACGTAATAGGGGACTTTTGAGGGGCATGTTGATTGCTCAGAAGAAATGGATCCTCCCTAAGAGAAAGACTTTGTGAGTTTAACTTTGATGGGGATACTGTGGAAGGCCTACTTCCCATGTAAGCCTTTGCAACCTCTGCAGGGGAAGCAACATCCTTATCAATGACCTGTCACATATTTATAGCAAAATCAGTAAAATTCCATCTAGAAATAACCATCAAGCACATATGACAACATACGTAAAAAGCTAGTTTCATACACTCGAAGTAACAAATGGAGTTGAAACAAGACGGTTTTCAATCCCATTTTTTAGTCCCGGAGAATTAGGGTATTCTTCCTTCTGTTCACGAAACAAAATTAGATCTGACGTAACCACTTCAGTCCTCTTTTCTTCTTCTGTGACAGGTGAATCCAGAGTTTTTGAATGCAAAAGTGCTGTCAAATGATCAATTTCAGATCTGTGGAATAATAGAAATTTATCATATCATCACAGACTCAACAAATAAGATTATCCCAAAAAGCACACCACCCAAAATACAAAATTTCACCTACATACATAATTATTAATGTAATTTCTAACAAGCTGCACTATTCATAAATCATGAATGCAACTCAATTCTCAAACTTTGTGCAATACACAGAACTCACACTAGTTATGTACTTTAAGTGATTAAGTAAAAAAGTAAATTATACATATTATATAATATGAAATACAACTGAATATTTACCACAGCAATTCAAAATGAAGTCACCTGCTAAAACTATTAATGAAGAACAATCCAAGCCATCAGGACATTAATTCTCTAATAATTTAAGATGAAGCACCAATGAGCACAATCTTATACATGAGGGAATATAAAATTCAAAATCAAGTCAACCCAACTGAGACTATTAAAACTGCCAGTACAGTCTATCTAATCATATGCCATTATAATCAGCAACTTCAGAACTTGTTTGATTATCCATTCTACCCGATCGGAAGGTCACAAACATCAAATAAATCCACAGGTTGTTCTCATATTACCATTATAATGGATGGAAGAAATAATACTCTGGGTTCATCAGGCATGTTCTCTCGTGATTTCTTACTCATTTCAAACCCAAATAAAGAGGATTTCCTAATGACAAGCTCACATGGGAATCCAAAACTCCAAGTTCATGCATTTAGACCACAGTATTCAATAAGTCGAGTGAAAAACACGTTGCAGGCTACCATAACTCAGGTCTATCCCACAGCCTCCCAATATACCAGTTGTCCAGTCCAAAAAGCTGACAACAGACAGCAGCCATTTTTTGTGATCAAGCATTATGTTATTAATAGTCATTATAGTATGCTCTTTCACATTGAAGTGTTTCATTATGAAAAGTTTTAAAACGTTTTGGCAGGAAAAAAGACAATTTTATAGCAACGTGCAGTTCAAGCACATCATTGGGCCCTTTAATTGGAGCTCAGTGCGCATGTTTCTTAAAGGTCTCTTATCACTTACATATAATATAGGTAAAGGATTGTTTACAGCCTGTAACGGGTGCTATGCTCACTGTTTATTAAGGTAACAACCTAGTGTATACATAGGGAAATTGAACATTCTTGTAACATTTGTATGCCTCTTTATATCTCTTTTATACTTTTCCATTCCGTTAGAGAGGATACACTACACTTTCACCAATTTCACTATTCTCTAATTCTCTAATCTGTGTACAATATAATTATTCTTCATCCCAAAATAAGAATAATGAATTCATTACGCATCAAGTGGTTTAGATATGTTCACTTTAAGCTTCAGCTACTTTCAGTAGTCACCAAGCTGAAAATTTTTTTTATTCCAAACGTCTAAGCATATATTGGTTGTGACAGAAGTGTTAGTCATACCTGCAATACAGCTGACAATAAATGTGCCCAAGCTTCATAGACAAAATGCTCTCCAAGCACAAATCAACTACATATTTTACCTAAAATAGCTTATATGGATCTTTCAAAAGTTTTCCATTTGCTTGCATATTTGTAATTGTCACACATCACCGGAATCAAAGAACAAGATGTCAAAGAAATATATAATCAATTCAGTTGAAAACACAACAGCCACAAGTTCAACACGCACACATGATTAAAAGCAATGGTGCAAAGGATATAAAGCTTGCCTGGTAAAAGTCTTCTGTTTTAGAAGTTTCTCAAGCTCAGTAAATCCACCTCTCTCAGAACAATTCATTTGATTATCACTTTCACCAACTACTCCTTGCTGCTTGACAGAAGTATCATTGGCAGCCTATGTTGCATACAACCAAAAAAAAAACCAACAATGACAATCACATAAACAATAACTGTTTAACCATCATATAAGGACTGTAAGGAACCACATAAAAAATGTGGATGCTTACAACTATATGACTCAAAAAAAAAAAAAAAAACTAGTTCGTAAAACAGCGCAATCCATAATGAAGATATATTCTCATTCTGATCAGTTGCAACAATCTTTCACTTGCAGTCCATTACACAGTTTTTTCTAAACCCAAGCTATTTGGAGGCTTATTACCCCACAAAAAGGGAAAAAAAAAAGGAAGCTGTTGGGAAACCTTCTAAATCAAAGGAAGTGTGGAAGATTCATGACTAGAAATCTGCATGAGTTGGAGTTTATTCCTTCCTGGCAGTATATCAGAATAGAATTCTGTATCAATATCTATGGGAGTTCCAATTCTCTTATAGGATTATTTTTAGATTCAGAGTTATCCAGTTTTGTATAAATAATAATAGGTAGAGCGGGTCTTCCAACTGAGTGGTCGTGTACCATGTTAGAAGTCAGGAGGGCTTTCGGTGCAAGCCTGATATTTTTGACTTGTACTGAAAGCCTCTCTTCCGTTTACTTCAATCTCTCCGCTGTCTCTGTTTTCTTTCCCGCGTTTTTCCCATTCTGTATTTTCTATAAATACCCATTGTACATCTATGTATTGTATTAAGTAAAGATAAGATCTTAAGCTCATATGGTATCAGAGCTTAGTCATAAGATGACTAGCTACCAGAAAATGTGAGAGCGAAAGAGAGAAACAGCGGAGACAGAAAACGAAGAAGCTCTCGGTCATCTGAGATCTCCACAACGCCGGCACTATCAACAAATGCAAAGCTAGACTTGTTGCAAAAGGATATACCCAGACATATGTAATTGATTATCAGGAAACATTTGCTCAAGTAACGGAGCTTAATACCATCCAAGTGCTACTATTGATCATAGCTAACTTGGATTGGTCATTGCACCAACTGGACATGAAAAATACATTTCTAAATGGGACCTTGGAGGAAGAAGTATATATGGAGATTCCAGACGGAATTTCAACTCCTAACAACTTTGGGTGTAAACTCAACAAGTCACTGTACGGACTTAAACAATCACCTAAGTGGTGGTTTGGCAGATTAACCAAAACAATGAAAAGACTTGGGTACACTCAGGGATAGGCAAATGACACATTGTTCATTAAACGTGTTAATGACAAAGTCACTATCTTGATCGTCTATGTGGATGACATAGTCATTACAGGAAACGACGAAAGATCCATTGCTCAACTAAAACAAGATTTGTCAGCTGAGTTCCAAGTGAAAGATCTTGAACAAATGAGGTATTTTTTGAGCATAGAAGTGACAAGAACTAAAGAGGGCATCAACGTATCTTAGCAGAAGTATACCCTAGATTTGTTGCATGAAACAGGAATGTTAGGAACATAACCTGAAGGAACACCAATGGAAGAAGATTGTCACCTAAGAATCAAGCCAAATGGTATCCCAGTCAATCCAGAACGATATAGAAGACTTGTCAAGACACTTGTATACTTGACTCACACACGTCCAGATATTAGCCATTCATTTGGAATAACAAATCAATTCATGCATCAACCACAGGAAGAACACATGGCGGCTGCGTAAAGAATCCTAAGCTATTTAAAGCTTAATCCTAGAAAAGGGATCTTCTTCAAGAAAGGCACTGTTAGAGATATTAAAATCTACATTGATGCAAACCATGCAAGAGACAGGGAAACTAGAAGGTCAATCTCAGGATATTGCACGTGTGGGGAAATCTGGTTACATGGAGAAGCAATAAATAGACTGTGGTGTCAACAAGCAGTGCAAAAGCAGAACTAAGAGCTGTTAACAATAGAGTACGTGAAAGACTTTGGATCATCAGATTACTGAAGGAATTAGGAATTCCACGAGGGACCAATGCAAGTGTGGTGTGACAACAACGGTAGCATTGAAATGGTGAAAAACCCAGTCTATCATGATAGGACAAAACATGTTGAAATAGACAAACACTTTATTAAAGAAAATATTGAAGCAAGCATCATGAGATTGTCCCACATACGATCTGATGACCAAATTGCGGATATTATGACAAAACCACTAAGCAGAAGCAAGTTTGAAGGTTTTCGGCGCAAGCTGGGAATGATTGATATATATTCTCTAGCTTGAGGGGGAGTGTTAGAAGTCAGGAGGGCTTTCGATGCAAGCCTGATATTTTTGACTTGTACCAAAAGCCTCTCTTCCATTTCCTTCAATCTCTCCGCTGTCTCTGTTTTCTTTCCCGCGTTTTTCCCATTTTGTATTTTCTATAAATACCCATTGTACATCTATGTATTGTATTAAGTAAAGATGAGATCTTAAACTCATATGCCAGCCTAAGCAAATGGTGTTAAAACATATCAAAAGCATGCATACTTACAATGGCAGCAGCTACCTGTTCATTGTCCCTTACTTCCTGCTCAGCTTCTGGGAAAGAGCATACCCATGTAACATGTTAGAACAAAAACAAAGGCGTGAAGCAGTGTACTCTCATATAGAAGTTCAACCCAACCTAAAAAATTATTTAAAAAAAAGCTAATCACAGTAAAGTTCACAATTCACCAGATGACTTAAGCATACCTTTATAACAATCTACCCACAGTCAAAGTGGCAATAAGGATTAAAATTATATTTTCCTTAATTACTAAGGAGGAACAGATTATCACATGTTTCAACTAAATGTTCTTGAGAGGAGAGACATTGATGCCAAACTTAACTCACAAGAAAGTACGGGAGTTTAACCTTTTTCAGTACAGTACATTAATACGCCAAATGTGGGACAATTTAAAGTCCCACCCAATCTAAGTAACATCAAGTAGTGCAGCACAATGAACCAGACCAGTTTTCTAGGAATTCTACGAGAAGATTTTATTTAGATAACCAGAAGAGATTATTTTCGTCATCAAGTGCTTATGTTAGACTAAGTACTATCCTTCTAAATCCAGTAACCAACCAACAAAGGAAGCCTCTAAATTAGAACTTCAACAATGCAATACAGAACCGAGACCATAATGAGATTTCCTAATAAGCAACTTGAGTGGCTGACCATTTTATAGACAGCCATACACAAAAATATGTGTACAAATACATGAGTATCCTAAAGTTTCCAAACAACAGACGGGCATTAACTATATATCATATCCTCATCTACAAACAGGAGAAAATATTTTCCACAAACCTCTAAGATAAAGAAACTATTGGGTGGCAAATTCAGAATTCAGAAAATAAACACCAAAATCAAGAGCTAACAATACTACTGCAACTCTTTCATAATAAATTGAAATTTTAAAAGAACCAAATGAACCAATTACAGCGGATAACATGACAAAAATATGGCACATGACAGCAAATATCAATTACAATTATCGGAAACTACCCATGTTATTTAGAATGCTGCCTTGCATAGTCTTCATTTTGTTAAACATAATATGGATAAAAATAATCCATTTCAAATGATTAGTTTCAATTAAATTGAATAGAAAGAATAACAAGTTCTCATGCATTTGTAAATATAGCACAAAGAAGTAACTCAAATTCAAAAATTCATAATGGAGCATATGCGTTAAAAATAATAAAAACTCGAGAATGATAACAAAGAAGAAAAAAGAAAAAGAAATATGTCCAATACACAGCCATAAGCAATAAAAGACATGGTCCAACGGTGTCAAAGTCTGCACCAATCTAATAATTTCCTCATAAACCCTATCAATGTCAATAACTAAAGACAATTTTGAAACCTAGACGAGAGAAAGCCTCATAATTTAATAAATAATCGAAGAAACAAAATTGAAAACAGAGGAAATAATTTGCATACAGCATAAATGACAAACACCCCCCCAATTATCGAAGAAGCTGAGTATTCCAATGATTGAAGTGGCAACAAAGGAAACTAGAGCATGCAACCATACAAACGAACCTGAGGGTAGCGAGTTTGGCGGAGAAGTGGAGGTAGGAGGGGGAGGGGGAGGAAGGCGCTTGCGGAAAACAGAGGAAAACAACATATGGGCGCCGGTGGTGATAAGCCTCTGCGCCGGATCGACGAGTTTCGAGAACCACCCATAATTGCGGTTCGTGCTAGGGTTTCTGAGGGCCGTCGGGGGACGATCGTACGGCGTCGTCTGATTCCTACGGAAAGGACGCTTCCGGAATTTGCCTCCGGCTCCCAAACCTCCCCCTTCGTAGGGATTGCCTTCACGCGCCGTCGCCATAGGAGAGAGACAGCAAGTAGAAGCTTGAAATGAGAGGAGGACAAGAGAGGGAAAGTTCAAGCATGCAAATTAGGGTTTTAAATCGAAGGGCGAAAGAGGGAGGAAGGGAAAAATGGAAATAGAATAATAATCCTCACAAATAATTGTTGGTGGGTTTCCGGGAAAGAAAATATTAAAAAGAAAATGGTCCCCTTTTTTCGGCCGAAACATTTCGAAAAAATTACTCTGAAGACCCACTAACTAAATTATACTATTGCAATTAGTAAAATACTTATGTCAAATTTTCTATATTTATTTTGTTAAATGCTCCAATCATAGGGACTATGTGTGTTATTTTTGAATTATTATCATTTAATTATAAATTTATATTTAAAAAAATAGAACACATGATCATACATAATTTAAGAATATGATATAATGGATGTAACGAATTTGATATAAATATGGTACTTATAAAAAATATAATTAATTTTAGAAGTTAAAATATTTTTAAAATTACACATGAATTTTTATTAAAACCTAAAATAAAATTAGTTGATTATAAAAAATTTACTATCAGCAGTAAAACTATTCAATCATAGAATTAATATTTTTTAATACAAAGGCAGGGATTAAGCTTGGAAAATTACTTTAGAGGGTAGAAATAATTAATAAAGATTACATATTGAGATGAAAATCTCAAGGTGAAAGTTAAGGGAAACACACGCCGGGGCACTTTTCAGCGGATAACAACAATTTTCATACTAATTTGCCTTTGGTGGGCAATTTGAATTGTCCCCTTATAGGGCGAAGTTGAAACATCTAAATCAAAGTGAATATGATCTAAGCAGAAAGGAGGAGGTTCCTGAATGAAGGACAAAACCATTTTCCATTCATGTGTCTTTTTAACAAGATGATCGACACACATCAATACTTCCTTGTGAGAATCTATGATCTCAAGATCTTAAGTTAAGCATATTAAGCACCTTACATTAGGAATAAGTAAAAACTCAATTGTCCAGTATGACCTCGTCTCACCCGAAGAAATCCGGTCCAATCCTACCTAAAAAAACTAGCTCAAAACAAAAAGGATTGGATTGGACTAGACTGCCTCTTTGGGTTAAATTGGATTGGAGATCAAGGGGTCATACTAGCTAGTCTGGTCGAGTCTAGCCCGAATCTTTTTTTTTTTAATGTGATACCCTTGTATGTGACTATATATAATGTATATGGTGGGTTTTTTTATTGCTTTACTAAGATAATGATTCACTAATTAACTGTTTTATGCGTCAAACCCACACGTCTACTAGATTTGTATTTTTTCTATAGTCAAATTTATTATATTTTATATTCAGCTACTATGTTGAATATCTATTTATTACTTCAATATAAAAATATAAAAAAAATTTTGAATTGATTTGGTTTTTAATATTTTAAGATGAGTTTTACATTATGATAGGTTTTTTTATTGTGTCATTTGTAATTATTAGGTTGAAATCTTATATCTCATTAAGGAAAAAAAATTGAGGAACAAAAAATACATGGAGTTCCTAGAATATTTGGACTAGTCCAGGTAGTCTGCTGGACCAAGTCCGATCCAGCTCAATCTCAAGTTGAGTTGATCTTCGTAGGCGGCGTTTCTCTTTAATTACATCAAGGGATCTGCAAGGACTATATGGGTGCAATAAATGAGTACACGTAAAACTCTAAAGTTTCTTTTACTCCACACACACATATAAGTCTCTTTGCATATTGAGTATGTGTGCTTTGTGTTCTTTGTCTTCTCCTTTTATCCGTGTGTATTTGTTGTGCTTTCATGACCATGTCTAACCGTGATCCGATTTAGTGTAATTAATATTCGAGATAGTAGACCGCACTCCAGATGTACTCATGAACTCACAATTATATATGATGGATGGTTGTATTTAAGCAAGAAATAGTGGCTATTGTTAATGTACACTAAGCTTCTCACTTGTGAAAGAGAAGTCAGTCGAATATACCTATGGGAACGGATCTAGGCAATCAGATAATAGCTATGTTGGTTTTTTAATTCCTAATGAAATGAATCTTTGGTGGCATGTTGTTCTTAGATTTGTGGACCCCTGTGATCTTTTTCGAGCTTTCACTAAAAAGAACTCACGAGAAGGCTTCGCTCCCTCATTCTGACACATTTTTATATGGTTTGCAAGGAGGAAGAAAGGGGGTTGAATTGAATATGCTTTATCGCATTATCAGCAACTTGCACAAAGTAGAGTGAGTCTTGAGGTTGTTAGAAATGGCAACACACCCACAGGGGGTAAATTGGGTGTTTACAAAATTGTAAGATCTTTAAAAGATTGAAATACAGCTTCTAATTTAAAAAAGAGCATAAACTAAAAGTGATATAAATGTAAACAGATAAGAGAAAGAGTATGTACAAGCCCGGGCAAGTTATGGTGTCTACTCTTTGGATAAGAACCGACCGTTTAGATTTAATTTTTTTAAAAGATAGTTTTTAAATAAAATATTTTTCTTTTTAAAAAATGTTGGTTATGAAATTATCTTTATTTTAGATTGTCTACCCATTAAAATATTTTTTGTAAAAAATAAAAAATAAATCTGAACCATCTAGGTCCCAACATCCTTTAATCCCATAACTCCTTCCGTACAAGCCCATATTTATCCTGATTCAACTCCACTCTTGAGCCTAGATCTAGTTTCTAGAAACCTTTTGAGATTTAATCCACTAATTCCCACACGTTTGAGCTAGGGACTTGTAAAATCTAGAGAATGACCTGAGGCAATTCCCAACTAGGGCTTTTATAATTTTAATATCAATTTAATTTTTCTAAAATTTAAAATAAGTAAAGTTTATATTTTTAATAGCTTTTTTAAAAAAACAAAAAAATTGGGCCTGCCATTTATTGAAAAAACAATAAGAACCAAATCTCACCCCAATCTCAAATTTGCAAGCATGCTTAACATTAGATATAATTATATCCATATCAATAACTTCTTCATATGAGGATGCATGTTCTAGCAAAAAGCATCTACACATGGTCATAGCATAGAGTAAAGAGACATATAACCACTTCAACATGCTTTCATTATGACAAGTCAACATGTCATTACAACATTCAAATGATACTTGCGATGGAAGAGAGGTAAGTACTACCTTGAAGCTTTCACACTCTATTATTGACCTAAGTACTTGAGATTAGTTCTTTTGATCTAGCACAAGTATGAGAACCTAAAAAAGAGAGATTATAACTCTATTATTAGCTACTTTTCCGTCCTTACATATAAGGTCCTTTTAACCGAACTAAATTGCGGGATTCTAGAAAATAGTTAAAATTAGTTAAATGCAATAAGTATATAGGAAATATAATTTTCTCCCTATAATGCCCTTATTTATGAATGAGTGAGAGAGAGAGAGAGAGAGAGAGAGAGAGTAATACTAAGAAAATGTATGGGGAATAAATAAAGTGAGATTATTTGTGGGCAATGCAAAAGTGACATTATAAAAAGGGATAAGCCCATTCAAAAAATAAGATCTTATATGTAGGGACAATGGGAGTACAAGTTTAAACCCAACACTTAATCCTTTTAAGACCCCCGTTTTATTTCAGTAGTTTAGCAATGATTAAGAATCAATTGGTGTAACAAAAAGGATTAATTGGGAGTTTTCAAGGATCAAATGATACTCCCTCCAGTCCCTAATATAAGACCCAAGTGACTTTTTTTTTGGGAGAGATTAAAAAAGTTAAATAAGTAACTTAATCATAGCATATGTTGTATACAATTAGATTATGTATTAGTTTATAAATCAAGCAAATTAGCTTAGTATAAAATGATAAATATAAATAATTTAAAATAATTTATTTCACTTCTTTAATTTCTCCAAAAAAATCAACTAAATATTATATTAAGGACCGAAGGTAGTGGTATTTTTTCAGTGCTTCTTTTTATATTGAAATTAAACGTCTCAAGTTTTTCAAAGACCCATAGTTTATAATTTTTAGGAGATCTGTGAAAATGGGTATGAGTTTGTGAAGTTAGGACTTGTTGTGTGTTATGCATCGTGAGTCCACTAGAGCGAACGCCAAGTTGAATCAGTAGAGATAGGAATCAGGCCGGCCCTTTTAGGCCCAAGGTAAGAAAAATTTCTGTTTTTCAAAATCCGGCTTGGAGCATACGGGCTAGGGCCAGCTTGCAGGGCTTGAAGCTATTTTCACAAGATTTAACTATTTTTCCTGCATTTTTTTAGAGAAATATAATTAGTAAATATTTCAGGTAAACTATTGTTTACATACCACAATTACAAATAATTAATAAGAAGACTTAACAAAATTTAAAATACTTCTTATAAATATATCTTAAAAAGCGCAAGTAGTCAACAAAATAAAGAACACAATATATAAATAAAACAATCGTCAGAAAATAAAATACAAAATTGGTAAGAATATTTATGAAATAAGAAATATCTTTTATAAATTTTTAATTTTCAAGATTCTTACTACAAGATATTCTTATGAAACTTATTTTTAAAAAAGATAATAACAACCAAATATTTGCAATATCATTAACAAAATATAAAAAATTAATAATATTATTATTATATAAATAATTTTAAACAATAAAAAAATATATGAGCCTAAAAGGGCCGGCCCATGACCCTTTTAGGCCCGCTTTCACTTTTGAGGCAAAAATCTTAGGCCTGGCCCTTATAAATTCAGGGCCTAAACGGGGCTCAGCTCGTTTTCCCAGCTCTAGGTGACTGATGCAATAGATGGGCACTTTTTGGTGCCATTCACTATCATTTTGTTATTGCAAATGCCACAACAAACTCTCAAAAACCATTGATAAATAACATTTGCAAACACAAAAATCATATGGAATTAAAGGAGTGGTGTCACACCGTTATCTTATTTTCACCTATTTTAGAGTATTTGCGGAAAATGATATGCATTTCGGTGGGCAACACAGAAATAGCATAAATATACTGATATTATGTGCATGAAAATGGACATTCTCCATAGGGGTTCATACTTGATAATTACAATTAATATAGTCTCGCAGCGCTACGTGGGTGTCTAAACCTGTCCCAGGGAAAACGGAGACATTTTCCAGTCTTTGTTCCGCCACGGCATTCCCCTCATACGGTTCTCTTCGCTGCTCTTAGCATAGCTCCTGTGTTCACCTGTCTAAATTGTTGATAGGGGAGGGTGAGATTTGAGAGAATCTCAGTAGGAAAATAATACCAATATGCATGCAAGATAAGTACTTAATTCGTGACATGCTTGCATTACATAACTCATGTTTATACAATGACATATATGCGTGCTCAATGTTTCAAACAACATATGTATGGCCATAGTATAAACAGAAACAGAGCTTTAATTATTCATTTACGTTTCACATAATCAAGCAAAGCAATAACATGCATCAATACACTAGCACAAATATCAAATACATGCAAGAAAGGTAAGTTCCCTGGACCTTAACCGCCTTTCCCTAATCTTGGAATAACGTGCCTTGATTTGCGTGCCAATCCCTCGGGCTCTCCACTCGGTCCTAAAATTTCAAATGCATAGTTTAGACACTTACATAGTGTTTCTGGGGGTTATATGAGTCTATATTGAAAAATGACAAAAAATGCCCGACTTGGCCCGTCGTACATGATCCGACCGTACTTTTCCCAAAATTTTGACTAGGGCTATCCTGATGTATTTTCTCCCAAGGAATCCATTTCGGGGCTCGAAATTGCCAAATTCAGTGTCAAATTACAAAAATACCTTTGACAGCCCCGATTTAGGGTTTTAGGGGCGTTTTCGTAATTACGCTTTTCTGGCCTTTTTCGTAAAAGCGACCAATTGTAACCCTACCTATTTTTTCCTAATGAATCCAATGGAACCATATATTTCATGAAAATCCAGCTCCTTCCCCTAGATCTGGTCTTGGCTAAAACATTGGTCAAGAAAAAGGTAAAATTGATCTTTTGTGTTTTAGCTTTCAAAGCTTGTACTTTTCCACTTCTAATCCCTTATTAAGTTATTTAAACACATTCTAACCATGATTCAAAGAAATTTGGGCAGCATAACCCCTTAGGATTAGGACTTTCCAAATTTATAAACTTGACAAAAATAACCAAAACCAACCACAAACCTCAACAACAACATCATGCTAGAATAGATCTAAGATTTGTGAGGTTACCTCTTGAGATCTTGAATCTTCTCTCTCTAGGCATCTCCTCTCTCTCTTCTTGAGCTCAAAATGTGTCTTCAAAATCATAGATTCCATGAAGAAGAAAGGTTTAGATAAGGTTTCTAAGTAAAATTACAAGAGGAACACTTAAGGAATTGATTTCTTACCTTGATCTTCTTCTTCTTCTCTCTAGAACTCAAGAGCTCTTTAAGCTCTCTCTCTCACTCTTCTTTCTGTAGCTTAGGATGAAAATGTAAAGGGAAGAGGAAGGGAAAATGTGTTTCATAAGATATCTCCAATTGCTCTCATCCCTTGATTTTTAAGATGCTTTCTTGTATTGACACATGGTAAGTAGTATCATCATCTTCTAACTATGTCATTAGGCTTATAGTTAGATTTGAACTAACTTCTTCCTCTTCTAGTTAGCGTAAAGTGTAATATCCCAAATTTCGATTAAGGGTTAAGGACTCCAAAAGTGGATGTGATTATTGATAAATAAACACTTTTGGAGAATACGATGTGAATTGTGGTTTGAATGTGTTATGAGTAGTACCGAAATCCTGAATTTAAGATCAATCATGATTTAACATATAAATTGACTTAAAATAGAGGGAGGGCGCATATTATGGTGATATAGAATGATATGATGTGCTTGGTGGTGATTCAATGAGAATTGCCATAATCGAAGGCAAAACGGGAAAAAGGGAAGCTACCGACCGATTGATCAGTTACTGAAGAGGAAACTCATTAGTAACTTGAAGATCAATGGTTGTGATTGATTGTTAAGAGATTAAGAGGGTGGAATCATGTGTGTTTATGCTTATGTGAACTCATCAGAGGTGTGGCAAGATGTTGACTACTGTCACCACACGAACCATTAATCTTGGTCAAACGTTCAAACACTCTTCCCTCTCTCCTCTTCTTGTAAAGTCAGCCAAAGGGCCTCTTTTCCTTAAAAATCAGATCATCTTCATCATTCCATCCCTCTCTCCTCTCATCTCCATTTTCGTTGAGCTCAAGGGAAAAAAGAGAAAGGAAAAGGTGAGATTTTGCTTGCTTTGTGTCCTCTTTAGCTCAAATCATCTTCTATAATGTTGTTCATAGTGATGAGAGCTTCATTTCTATGGTTTTAGATTTGTGAAAGAAGGTGTTTGAGAGTTTGGGAAAATTGTGAAGTTGTGGAATTAATGAACTAGCTTGAAGAAGAAGAAGAGGTAAGTATTTGATGAATTTTGACCTAAGTTTTATGGTCATTGGTTAAGTTTTGAGAATTGTGAATTTTGCCCTGACTTGTATGTGATTTTGGATTGGATGAATTAGATGGTGTATTGTGGTAAAAATGGGGTCATATTGTGTTTTGGTGCTATTGAAATTGGTTTGGAACTTTGAATGGAAAGGAATTGCAATGTTGAGTTTGTGTTGTGGCATTGTATTGACATGTTGTGTTCATTGGGAAAAAATGTCAATGTGATGTGAATTTGGTTGATTTGGTGTTTCCAATGGATTCCTTGTGAAAATTTGTGTGGGAGAGTATTTGTTATGAAATTGGAACCATTGGGAATAATTGTGCAAAACTTGGAATTCTGTCTATTGAAACTCTGTGCTGGGCAGTTTGTTTGTGTGGACGTTTTGAATGGGCAAATAGAGTCTAAAAATTTTGAAACTTTCTAGTCTTAAATTTCACATATCAAGCTTCAAAATGGACATATAATTCATATCATTTCGTTTTGTGAGTTGGGAGTTATGATTTTCCAAAGTTTGATATTAGAACTGGAATATGTTTTGAAGCAGTGTTGCATTTTGTGCAATTCTGTATTTGTGTGGTAGCGGCTGGTGATGGTTCATATTTTTTTTCTATGAAGAGGACTTAAATAGCTTTTAATAGGCTTTGGGATCATCTCATTTCAATTTTTTTTAGAATTAGTTATGATTTTTCAAAGATTGGGCAGAAAATCTGAAAATGTCAAATTTTGGAATTATGACATCATTATCAGATTAGATGGCATTATCATGGTATTAAAAAGCATTTTTGCTTCCTTCTCAACCATTATTCGCGACGTTTTGAGTTCACATAAGAGAAAGAGAGAGTTTGAGAGAAATCTAGAGAGAAGGGAGCAAAAGTGCAAGTTAAGCCTGATTCCTTTGGTGAATTAGTTCCTAACTTGTATGATCCTTCCTCTAAGCTTCTCTTTTATGTGAATTAAGGTGTTGAGAAGCTAAATTTCATTATAGAAGAGGTTAGGGTTTTTGGCCAAAAGAGGGAAAAGCCAGAAGGAGCTTAAGGTAACCTCTGAAACTTCGTATATTGTTTGTTCTGGCTATTGTGGACAATTTAATCGGTGAAATTTCACCGGATTGTCCTTTGTTTTAAATTTTGGAAATGTGTATGCCTAGGGCTTATGCTATCGAAATTGGGTTTAAACGGTAGTTATTACTCAATTAAATAGTTAATGAAGTCGTTAGGAGTAGAAAGAAACATGTCTGCAGAGTCAAATTTGGAAAACCCCAATTTTCCTCGGAGAATTGGGAATTTTAGCTAGTGCTGTTTAGAGGAGTTGGGGTTGGATTTTTAACATTTTGATGATTTCATTGTGTTCAGGGGGAAATTAAGTGGGTTTATAGTTGGTTACTTTTTTGAAAAAGCCCGAAAAAACATAATTACTAAAACACCCCTGAAACACTGAAATAAGGGCTGCCAAGGGTAATTTCATCTTTTGGTAGTGAATTTGGTAATTTTGAATCCAAAAATGGATTCCTTGGGCGAAAATATGTTAGGATAGCCCATGTTAGAATTTCAGGAAAAGGACAGTCGGACTGGGTACGGTGGGGCCGGGCCGGGTCCTCGTGGGCATTTTAATAACTTTTCAATATAGACTCATATAACCCCTAGAAATACTACAGAAGTGTCTAAACAGTACATTTGGCATTATAGGATCGAATATGGAGCTCGAGCTGTTTGCATGTAGATCGAGGAATTATTTCTGTTTAGGAAAAGGGACACAAGGTAGAGGACTTACCTCTCATACATGTATTTGATATTTGTGCTGGTGTATTGATGCATGTTATTAGTTTACTTGATTATGTGAAACATATATGAATGATTGAAGCTATGTTTCTGTTTATACTGTGACCATAGTTTTGTTGCACAAAACATTGAGCACGCATATATATCATTGTGTTACCATGAGTTTATGTAATGTAGGCATGTCATGCATTAAGCACTTATCTTGTATACATATTGGTACTGTTTTCCTATTGAGATTCTCTCGAATCTCACCCTCCCCTACCAACAATTTAGTCAGGAGGAGATAGAAGATACACTGAGAACAAAGAAAAGAACCGTATGAGGGGATTGCGATGGTAGAACAAAGACAAGAAGATGTTTCTGTTTCACTTGGACGGGTTTGGATACCCTAGTACCCCTATATGGCTATATTGATAGTAATTATTATGTATGAACCCTTATGGGAAATTTATGTAATCGAGCACTTTTTATTAGTATATTTATGCTCTTCCTATATTGCCCTCTGAACTGCACATCATTTTCCACAAATACTCTGGAAATAGCTGAAAATAAGATAAGGGTATGACAAAGAACCCCACTCTTGCTCTTCTAACCAAATGAGTTTTCTTTCAACTAAAACAATATGCACTCACCTATGCACTCAAGTTAGTCCAACCTTACAATCAAGCAAATTCTACCCTTACATTCAAGATAAATCCTTATCATCATCATCATGATTCCTATGTTCATGTAGCATTATTTTAATGCAATTGGACATGTGCTCATCTTCATAAATAATAACCTACTCCCCTCTTCATATGATAATGACACTTGACATCTTTAATTCCACAATTTACACAATTGCTAACACATTTTATTTTCAATTTTTGGAATAATGCCAATTCTGGCAGATTTTCTGTCCTAACTTTGAAAAATCATAACTAAATTTGTAGACATTGTTTTGGAGTGATTCCAAAGGCTATAGAACCCTTATTGAGTCTAGTTTCAAGGAAAAATATGGACTTTAGCCAGTTGGAAGCATATCATTTCCAGATTTTATTTCTTTGACCACTGCTCCAGAGACTTTCCAGATTTTTTGGGCTAACTTCAAAAATTCATAACTCTCAATCCACTAATCAAAATGGCTTATAATACCTATCACATTAAAGCCCTGGATGTCTACTTTCACCATGTAGAATTTCATAATTGTTTGACATCATTTGGTCATCCAAAATCTCAAGAAAAATCTTATTGTCTCGTAGGAAATTTCAATAGAAGCATAATCACATTCTCCTAAATTCACCATTTCACTTTCTTTAATACCCCAAAGATATAAGAAATATATGAGAGAGGATGAATGAGAAACAAGATGAGAGAGAATCGTGAGCAACGTGATGAGAGAGATATGTAATTAATTGGGAGTAAAAATGTAAAAAGTGTATTAAGCTTTAAGACAAAGGCAAATTGTTGCTTATATATAATATCAAACCTACATGAAAGAATGCTACTCATAAATAGGATATGAGGGATAATTAAAATATAGGTTAGGTAAATCAACTATGACAAAATATTTTGGGATCAAGGGATGGTGGGATCAAATCCTATCCTACTTCACCACGTGGAATCTAGTGACCTACTGGAGGAGGCAGGGGTGGCTGCTAGTGTTTGAGGTTCGATGGTTTGCTTGGGTGATGTTTTCGACTAGAATGGCTAAGTTTTTTTTTAAAAAAAAAGATAATAAAGGGTAAAATTGTGAGGAAAATTTCTATTTAAATACCATTTGAACTTGAAAAACCCTAAAAAGTTTGTTAAAACATAGAAAGGACAAAAAGGTGATGTGGTAGGAATATGAGATTTTAAAGTTTGTGTGTTTTTACCAAAATGCCCCTCAAATTTAGAAAAAAGGAAAAAACCCTCGTCGGTGCTAGAGCTCCTCCGAGCGCCAGGAGGGTGGGGCCAATCAGTAAAGCTCTAATACCGGTAGCGGAGCTCTAGTGACAACTTGAGTAAAGTGATTAACAACTTGAGCTCTCTAGCCTTATTAGGCTTCATTGACAAGTTGAATAAAAACAATAATAACTGGAGTATAGAGATTGATAACTTGCCCTCCCTAAAGTTCTAATTGTTATACTCAAGTTGTCAACAATGCCTATACCCCTATAAGGCATTGTTGACAATATGAGTATAGGAAATTAACAACATCGATATAGAGAATCTCTATACCATAGTTGCAAATTACTATACTTAAGTTATCATTACCTTTATTCAACTTGTCAATAACACATAATAGGGCTTATGAAGCTTAAATTGTCAATCTCTATACCCAAGTAGTTAATTACTTTACTCAAGTTGTTATTGGAGCTTTGGTGTCAGCCCCAACTTGTCGGCAAAGCTCTGGTCGGCAAGGGGAACTTGCCTTTTAAAAAAAAGTGAAGGGAATTATAGTAAAAGCACCACATTTCAAAATCCTAGATTCTTCTTATAACATCCTTATTTTTATTAGCAAGTTAGATATAGTTTATATTTTATTTCATTAAAGAGCTTAAAATAAATTAATAAGTAAGAAGAAGTATCACGTTATAAAAAAATAATTTAAAAAATTCAAATAAAATAAATTCTTAAAATAATTATTTTAAATGCATGAGTATGTGTGTGGGAGCTTATCTTACTCTTAGAACGTAATATAGAACAAAAAAAATGTCCTTGTTTGGAAAAGAAATATAATTATTTTAATTAAAAGTAACCCTAACTCTCCCTTATAGATACTCCTTTTCTCCTTTACTTTTCACACCCACAAGGCGTTGCACCTCCAACACTGTGTGCACAATGCATATGCTCCTTTCTCTTGGTAAATCTTACTCCATCAATGTCTTATCAAGCCTTATTTCTTCATTGTTAGCTTTTACATTTGTGGTGTCCTATCATACCCATCCATCTTACAATTTTTACTGTGCTTGTGATTTCTTTTAAATAAAACAAATTATTCTTCATGCTTCCCTCTTCTTTACTTCATTTCTAAAGGCATGTATGAGTGTGTATAATTTTATAACCCTGTTTTGACTGAGAGTGAGATTTTATTTCTTCAAAAAATTCCACTTATATTCTTATGTTTACATTCCTTCTAACCTTTAAGCCTAATGTTGAAATCTTTATCCATGTTGGTATATATTTTAGGGAAAAAGACAGTGAAGTACCACATGAAATTGTAAAACTCAAAAAACACCATTACACTTGCAAAAGACAAATAAGGGATGGGGTGGGAATTTGGGTTTTTGATGTTGTGTTAAAGACCAAAATGCCCCTTTTAAAATGCTTTCATATTTAAACTGCTGGTGTGCCAAAAACACAGAGTAAAAGGCTGCTGTCAGCTGAAGGTGAAGGTGATAAAGGAGGTATTAGATTTCGAAGAAGGAGGTCTCTAGCTCTCTCTCAGCTCTCGTCTTACTGCTCCTTTCGCTTAGCTTTATTATGGCCTCAGTCTGAAGCTCGCTGGCGACGGAAGTGTATGGCAGTATAGCTAAGGTTGCCGGCGAGAGAGGAAGGATGATGGTGACAAAGATCAAAGGAGGAAGGTCTGGAGGTTCTCTGGTTTGACTATGATGATCTGCGATCGTCCCTCTCGTCTCATTCTCCCCCTCCTTGCGGTGCTGGTTCTCTGTATATCACTGTCTCGTGTCTTCAATTCGGGTCGCTGCATGTCCATATCCCATCTCCACCGGGTCCTCCCATATCCAAATGCTATGTCCAATTGCTGTCGGGTCTGTGTGCGTTTTGGGCTTTATTCTCTTTTTTTTAATTTCAGCAGCCCAAATACTACTGGATCTGTTTCTTTTTTTTTCTATATATTAGGCTTGCTTTATTGTCTCATTTTCCATCACAGTTCCAAGAATTAATGTAGGCCTTGTCTCTTCTCTTGGCCCAAGTCACCCACAGCTCCTCTCAAATCTCAACATTAGCCCAATTCCATCTAATTAATTAATTTGAACTTCCAAAATCCTCAACTTCTTCTTTAACACCTACAATGCAAAATTAAGCACAAGGTAGCATCAAAAGTTCAAGGGACAATTGTATAAAAATAATTAATAAATTGTGACAATTTTACCCCTAATTACCATTAATTCAAAACAATTGTCTCTAACCAAAATTAATGCTTAATAATGCAATAATGTCCCATAAAATCCATTAAAAAAACCCAATTTAATTATGAAATATTACATAAAAATATGGTTCAATCAATTCCCCCACACTTAGACCTTTGTACTCCTGAACAAAGGCAATGAAGTACAAGTTTCTAAATTTAAATCACTAATGTATTTAAAAAATGAGCAATTTCATAATTGGAAAGCAATGGGTCGATTAATCAAATTCCTCAAGTCAACACTAGTCACAGTTAAGCAATGCAAAGAAATTAGCTAACCACACAATCCAAAATATTAGAATGGAGCATAAGAGACTCTCAAGGTATTAGTGTTTAACTCATCTCACCTCATTGGGATAATTTCACTCTAATTCACTCATAGGCTTGTAACAACTCTAACTTCTCCACAACTAATAGCACTTAATGCAATGAATCAAGAGGGCTTTAAAGGCTTGTAATGATGGATGAATGTTAGATGAAATGAATTAAACAAAAAAAGGAAATGTTGATATGCAAGTCTAAGTTAATGAATAAATTCATAGCACCTAAATAACTTGATAATCTTTTGCCAATTTTTTTTTCTAAATCATGAACAAATGCCTTCTTAATATTTCTTTTGCTTTTCTTTCTCTCTTTTTCTTTTTCTTTTCTTTTCTTTTCTTTTCTTTTTCTTTTTCTTTGTTTTTTTTAACTATATACAATTTTTTTTTATTTTTAAACTAAACTCTCTCCTTCTTTTCTTTCTTTCTTTTTTTTTTCTCTCTTTTTTTTTTTTGTATATACATGGCATTTCAATATACACATTGTTCAACTTTCTATTGGCAAATCACTTTGATTTTAGAATACTATGAACACTATGAATAAAATAACATGCATACAACATAGGAATGGCTCAAAGGGGTAAACAAATGGTGATGAATGAGGGCTTGTGTTTAGGTTAAAAGGTTTAAAATGAATGCCTCTTTCATTTCCATTACACTAATGTAAATGCCGCTTCGAAAAAGAGTAGAAACAAGTTCTAGAAGGTGAAAGACTAAGTGAACATGCATACATGAAAAGAATTCAAGGCTCAATTAACCTTCCAACAAGGTTTCTCCCTAATGCTCAATCCAACACAATCAATTGCATAGCAAGCTAACCACAACACATTTTCTTAACTATTTCTAATGTTAACCTTCTAAATGTAATCAATCAAAACATTGCAATCAATTAACAAAAATGCTCAACTCCAAAAAATATTAATGATGTGAAAAATTTCTTTTCTCAAAACAAGAAGTAAGCAAAAATCTAATTGTGGGTTCATTTCTTTTCCCATTTACTTGAAAAGCAAATCATGGCTTCAAAAAGTTGCCAAAACACTAGATCACATGAAAGCTCAAAGAATTACTGACAAATCACATTCCAAACTGGCAAATGCAACCCTTTACCACTTAGACATGCGTCAAAGCAAGTCATTCTTGAAAAATTTTTGAAAAATTTTCTAGTTTAAGGCATTTTTCATTTAAAAACAACCAATTAATGGGATTTAAAATGTATTTCCCTCCCCCATACTTAATCAACACATTGTCCTCAATGTGTGAAGCAACTCTAAAGAGAGTGCTTAGCAAATGGAATTTCAAGGCACAATGGTAATTAAGTAGGGTAGTGGCCACAGATGCAAAGCATACAAAGGGGATTCTTATTAAGCCTACTAACCTAAGCGACTTCTACCTTTTTCTACTGGATTGTGTCCCTCCCCCACACTTATCTTCCTCATATAACAATTAAACCCAAAGAAACATAAGAATCAGGAAGAAAACAAGTGAGGAAAGAGACAACCTGTGTTAGAGAATCTTGACTCGTTTGAAGGAGAAGTTCTCATCCCTAATAAGCATCATGCATTTGTCTTTAAAAACAACCTCTCCCGCATTGGATTTCCTTGGTGGAGGTGGCTCAGGATCAATCGGAAGAGGTCCAAGGATGTAAAGTGGATATTGGTTCCTTTGATGACCTTTCCAAGAATGTGCCTGCAAAGGATCCGAGCAAACAACAGTATCCCATCCAAAAATAGAAACATGGAGAGATTTCAAGTGAAGTAAAGGCATATTAAGTTCCAAACTCTCTAAGTAACTATCACATCCAAGGAAATCAATGGTACTCCCATAAGTAGGAGTCAAACAAACAGTTAAATTCTCTTGTGTTTGCAAAGTGGAAGGTGCGGAATCCAACTTAGTGTTGGGGTACACCATATCATCATTGCAATCACAAGAGATGGAAGGGAAAAGAGTGGAAGAAGAAGGACAATTTTTCAAATCATTACCACCCAAAAATTTTGAACTTTCAAAAGAATCATTTTCCTTTTCTATATTAGGTGGCAAATCACAAGAAAGAATCATATGGAAAGATTCATTTTCATTTGTAAAATCATCAATTAAATCATTTGAATCTTTCCGTATGAAGCTATCATGTAATTCATTGGAATCAAAAGAAAGATCTTTTTCTCGGCAATGGTCTTTTTCATTAACAACAATCACATTAGTATCCACATAAGATTCAACATTTTCACAAGTCATGCTTAGAAACATCAATAATACAAGGAGATGCATCAAGATGAATAGTAGAATCAACCACTTCATTAAATGCTTTCTTTCGAAACTCAACAAGTAAGTGGCATTTGTCATGATAACAATAAACACATATTTGATCTACCGTACAAGAACATAAAGATATATCATTCAATTGACCATAATCATCCCTAGTACTATGAAGAGAAGCATTTTCAACAATAGAAGCATCACATAAAGAAGTAGAAGCACAGTTATTGACAAGTACAATCGAATCACTACTACTTGAACTAATGGGTTGAGCAATTACATTTTCAAACAATTGAGGGGATTCAACAATGATTTCCTCAACCACCTCCTCATCACTCAAATCATTAATTGCTTCATTAGTTAAGGTAGTAGGAGAGTTTATTTCTATAAGGATAGGATCATTACCAAATGGTAGAGAAGCCTCTTCAATGTTCTTTTGTACACGTTGCACTTCTTTTACTTGTGTGGGAATAGGCAACGGAGGTCCGAAATCTTCCACTTGTGAAGTGGCATGTGACTCTTGAGCTTGGACTCCTTGTTCCTCCTCCACAGGAAGGGAAGACTCCTCTGGAAGTTGAAATCGCACCTTTTTGACTTTCTTGACTTGAATAAGTGGATTACATGTAGGCAATGGAGGAAGAGTCTCTTGTGGAGTGATGCACTTAGAAATCTTTTATGACAGCAACTCCATATTTTTCTGAAATTGTTCAACATCTTTCTTCCATCCCTCCGCTTCTTGTGATGGCTGGGTGAGACGCTCAAAGTCCTTAGCCAAACTTGCACGCTCTTTATCTCTTTGCTTCATTGATCTCATTATAGAGGCCATGCAATTGGAAAAGGTGTCCTTGTGTGACTGCTCCTCATTTATAGTACAAGTCATTGGTTTCTGGAATTCTCTAATAACTCCACCAATAGAAGGTTCTTGGAGAGGCACACATAGTTGAGAATGATGTCCATAAGATGGTTAAAATGGTGGGAATAGAGGCTCATGGGTGGATGGTATGGTTGGAAAGTGGAATGGAATGAAGGAGAAGGGTCATGATATGGCATGTGGTTATATGATGGAGGATTAGAGTGAGGCTCATGATATGGGTTGTATGGTGGCGGAGAAGGTTCGTGGTATGATCTATAGGGTGGGTGTGGTGGGTAATGGGATTGGAATGAAGGTTGAAATGAAGGTTGTTGGTAGGGTTCATGGTATGGAGGGTGGAATGGACCTTGGCATTCTTGACCAATTGGACTATCTTGATATCCCAACTTGGCTTGAAGAAGCTGCAATGTTTGTTGAATAACATGGATGCTTTCAGAGATAGATTCTTTCCTTCCAGTTGAATCTCCTACAGAAGAGTGAGATTGAAAGGATAAACCTTGATTACCATTAAACCTAGCCATGAAATCCAATCACAATAAATTCCAATGAATCACAAAGAGGATTATGTAACAACAAACTATAAAAACTAGGGGAAGAAAAAAAAAATTCTAAGAGAACACAAATGCAAATGAAAAAGGGGAAAAGGATTTCAAAATGACAAAAGATGCAATATGCTTTGAAAAACATGCAAAACTACCTAAACTAACTAAAATGCAACCTAAAGGCTCAAGGTACCAATTAATCAAAGATTGATACTTAGCTATTAAGGAACCAATTACTTGGCTCCCCAGCAACGGCGCCACTTGAAGAATTTAAGCTTTGTCGGCTTTTATGCCTTGGTAACGTCTTCAAAATTTAAACCAAGGATTGCAATATAGGGTACAATCCCGGATCATCTCTCGAAGAGCCTTTTATTAATTACCTAGAAACTAAGTGCAATGATTGACATGAAATGAGTTAAAAATGATCTTTGAGCTTTTTATCTAACAACCAAATTGTAATTAAACTAAAATGCTTTTAAAACTAATATTTTTGGATTTTTGGAATAAAATTGAAGAAGGAATGAAAATTGGTTAGAAATGCAAGTGATGAAGATGCTCTTGGAAATGATTTTCAATGGCTATCCTTACTCAATTAAGATATTTGGGGAGTTAATACACTAAGTTTCTAATATACCAAACCTCAATTACCATTGAGTCTAGCATCACAAGAGAGGAACCCCTACCCTTGAAATGCTATTAAGCCCTCTTAGTGTAATGAGTTTCTCTAAGTTTTCTAATATACCAAACCCCAATTACCATTGAGTCTAATGCTTAAACTCATGAACCCATTTATTTAAGCATTATTAAAACCCCTTAGAGAGTGACTATGAAATAAGCAATGCATTTAGGTTCAACTACAATTCCAAGTCAATCAAACTATCCAACAATACCATGTTAAATAGATAGAAAGCAATAGAATCATAGGAAACATATATATAACCATATATATTGATGAGTACAAATCCTCATTACAAATTCCAAATCACAACAACCCAATCCATAGAATAAAACATAACTAAAATTATAGTCTTAATATATAGATGAATTCTTAAACCTAAGAAATCAAAAATACAATGAGCTATAGATAAAATAAACTCCCCTTTGAAGCACATATGAGCTCAAGTCATCTCCAATTCATCCCCAAGAGCACAAAATTGCCTAGCCAATAATGTGAATAGTTTCACGAAAAATACTCAAACTCTGATTCAAACACCCAGCCATAAGATCAAAGATTAAAATAACCAATTATCACTAAATCAATTTAATGCAAGGGCTGGGTTTGAATTCAGAAGCAGAACAGAAGAATAGGCACGGCTTAGACAGTTCAAGAACAGAGGAGAGGTTGTCGGAGGTGGAGCAGCGACAGTGAGGGATGACGATGGTGGTGGATGAATGACGATGATAGTGGATTTGAGAGTTCGAAGAAGGAGGTCTCTAGCTCTCTCTCAGCTCTCGTCTTACTGCTCCCTTCGCTTAGCTCTATTCTGGCCTCAGTCTGAAGCTCGCCAGTGACGGAAGTGTATGGCAGTATAGCTAAGGTCGCCGGCGAGAGAGGAAGGATGATGGTGACAAAGATCAAAGGAGGAAGGTCTGGAGGTTCTCTGGTTCGACTATGATGATCTGCGATCGTCCCTCTTGTCTCATTCTCCCCCTCCTTGCGGCGCTGGTTCTTTGTATATCACTCTGTCTCGTGTCTTCAATTCGGGTCACTGCATGTCCATATCCCATCTCCACCGAGTCCTCCCATATCCAGATGCTATGTCCAATTACTGTCGGGTCTGTGCGCACTTTGGGCTTTATTCTCTTTTTTTTTTAATTTCAGTAGCCCAAATACTACTGGATCTGTTTCTTTTTTTTTCTATATATTAGGCTTGCTTTATTGTCTCATTTTCCATCACAGTTCTAAGAATTAATGTAGGCCTTGTCTCTTCTCTTGTCCCAAGTCACCCACAGCTCCTCTCAAATCTCAACATTAGCCCAATTCCATCTAATTAATTAATTTGAACTTCCAAAATCCTCAACTTCTTCTTTACACCTACAATGCAAAATTAAGCACAAGGTAGCATCAAAAGTTCAAGGGACAATTGTATAAAAATAATTAATAAATTGTGACTATTTTACCCCTAATTACCATTAATTCAAAACAATTGTCTCTAACCAAAATTAATGCTTAATAATGCAATAATGTCCCATAAAATCCATTAAAAAACCCAATTTAATTATGAAATATTACATAAAAATATGGTTCAATCAACCAAGGATTTGGTTCTGATTGCATGACAAAAATTGTCTCATATGGGAGATTCTCCTTGATTGGTGATTCTCTCTTGTTCAGGCGGCTCTAATTGAGAAAGATGATCTGCAATGAAATTCTCGGTCCCTTTTTTGTCTTTAATCTCCAAGTCAAATTCTTGTAGCAAAAGCACCTATCTAATCAGTTTAGGCTTAGGGTCTTTCTTCTCAATCAAGTATTTGATTGTTGAGTGGTCTGTCCAGACAATGACCTTTGACCCAATCAAGTAGGCTATGAATTTGTCGAATGCAAATACTACTGTAAGGAGCTCTTTTTCTATTGTTGCATAATTCAGCTATGCTTCTGAGAGTGTCATGCCAGCATAATAGATGGCATGAATGACCTTGTCTCTTCTTTAGTCAAAACACCTCCAACTGCATAATCACTTGCATCACACATTATTTCAAATGGAAGATTCCAATCTGGAGCTATGATAACTAATACAGAAGTCAAGGCACTTTTTAAAATTTGGAAGGCTGATAAGCACTCCTTGTTAAACATAAAGGTAGTATTTTTCTCCAATAGCATAGAAAGTGGCTTTGTGATTTTGAGAAATTCTTGATGAATCTTCTATAGAAGCCAGCATGTCCTTAAAACCTCTGAATGCCCTTGATTGAGGAGGGAGGTGGTAGCTTTTCAATTGTTTCAATCTTAGCTCAGTCCACTTTAAATCCTCGATCAAATACTTTGTGAGCCAGTAAGATTCCTTCTTTCACCATGAAATGGTATTTTTCATAATTTAGAACCAAATTTGTCTCTACACAATATTGCAAGACTTTTGCTAGATTTAAAAGACAATGACCAAATGATTCTCTAAAAACTGAAAAATCATCCATGAACACCTCAATGAACCTTTCCACCATGTCTGAAAAGATCACCATCATACTCTTTTGAAATGTTGCTGGTATATTATATGGACTAAATGACATCTTTCTAAAGGCAAATGTACCATATGGACATGTAAAAGTTGTTTCATCTTGATCATCCAATGCAATTATAATTTGATTATATCTTGTGTACCCATCCAGGAAACAATAATAGGCTTTTCCAGCTAGTCTGTCAAGCATCTGGCCTATAAATGGTATAGGGAAGTGGTCTTTTCTGGTAACTTATTAAGCTTTCTGTAGTCTATGCTCACTCTTCATCCAGTCACTGTTTGTTGTAGAATCAGTTCATTTTTCTCATTAGGTACCACTGTTATTCCACCTTTTTTTTGGCACAATTTAAACTGGACTTACTCATCAACTTTCAGAGATTAGGTAAATTATGCCAGCATCCAGCTACTTTATTACCTCCTTTCTTACTACCTCCTTCATACTCAAATTGAGTCTTCTCTGGTACTCGACTGATGGCTTGTAGTTGTCCTCCATTAAGATCTTATGCATATAAATTGAACGATTAATCCCTCTTGTATCAGCTATTGACTATCCAAATGCTGTTTTATACTCCCTTAAATCTCTTAATAACTTTTCTTCTTTATCGAGAATAAGAGCTGCAGAGACAATCACTGGTAATATTGAATTTCCTCCTAGATAATCATACTTTAAGTAGGATGGCAGACTCCAGTATTGGTGGTTTCTCTATTGATGGTACCAGCTTACTCAGCCTTTCCCCCAGATCTTCAAATAGTTTCTTGATAAAAATTAGGGAATTTGCTTCTAGGTACATAATCTGCCAAGACTTCAGGATTAGTAGATTTTGACACATCTACCATTCTCATTGCTAATGGTTGATCGATGCAGATTTCATTCACTATAGTTTTTATGCAGCTAGTCAATGTATCAACTCTGTAACATGTGTCACCTTCATCTTGAAAGGATAAGGCCTTGAAAATATTGAAGGATACTTGATTATCTTGAACTCACAAGGTTAACTTCCCCTGTTGTATATCTATTAACGTTCTCCCAGTTGTTGGGAATGGTCTCCTAAGAATGATAGGAATTTCTTGGTCTTCTTCCATATCAAGTATTATGAAAATCTGTTGGAAATATGAGTTTGTCTTCCTTCACCAGCACATCTTCTAAGATACCCCTCGGATGTTTTATTGATAAGTTAGCTAGAAGTAATGAAACTATAGTTAGCTTCACCTCTCCAAGACTATGTTTCTTACAGACAGATAGAGGCGTAAGGTTTACACTTGCTCTAAGGTCACAAAGTGCTTTTTTAAAGTGATATTGACTTATGGTACAAGGTATGCAAAAGCTTCTTGGATTTTTCAGCTTTGGTGGTAACTTCTTTTGTAGAATAGCACTACACTCCTCAGTAAGTGAATCTGTCTTAAATTCCTCAAGCTTAAGCTTACTTGAGAGAATGTACTTCATGAATTTTGCATAACTGGGCATTTAGGCAAGAGCATCTGTAAAAGGAATATTGATATGTAACTTTTTGAAAACCTCCAAAAACTTGCCAAACTGCTTGTTGAGCTTTACCTTTACGAGCCTTTGAGGGTATGGAACTGGAGGTACATATGGAGGAGGGTTATCTGGAAAGCTAATTCTTCCTGGTATCACATCATCCTCTTTCAGTTTTTGTACTTCCTCCTTCTATTCTTTTCCGCTTTCTTTCTTTTCTCTATCATCCTTCTTTTTAATTACAGGATCTTTTAATTCTTTCCCACTTCTTAGTGCAATGGCCTTCACATGCTCTCTTGGGTTTCTTTTAGTGTCACTGGGTAGAGCTCCTGGTTGCCTAGAGTTTAGCATATTTGCAATTTGACCCATTTAGATCTCCAAGTTCTTTATTAAGGCTTTTTGGCTTTTAAGTGTTGCATCCTCCCTAGCCGATGTATTCGTGGTTAGTTGAGCCAGTGCATCTTCCATATTCACTTTTTGTTATGGTTGATTTGGTTGTTGAAGAGCTTGTTATTAATAGTTTTCTTGTAGCTTGAACGCGTTTTGATTATTCCTCTAACTAAAGTTTGGATGATTTCACCAGCTTGGATTGTATGTGTTTGAAAATGGGTCATTCTTTTTATTTCTAATGAAATGAGCTTACTCTGGCATGAATGAGTGTCTTTCTTGACATTGCATGCTCACATGAGGTCTTCTACATCGATCATAGGTTTCAATAGGAGTGCTGATCAGATTTACTTGATTTGTCAATGAGCCCACTTGCTTGGATGTTGATGCAACTTGAGAAGATAAAGTTGTAAGAATATCTAGCTCGTGCTCACTAAGCGCTTTCTTTAAAATATTATGTTCAGAAGGTGATTGGTATGCATTGGCTGCCATCTCTTCAAGTAGATTGTAAGCATCATCTATATTTTTTCCCATTAAAGATCCTCCAGCTCAACATCTACAAGAATTTTGGACTGACGGCCTTCGACACTAGGGTCAACAAACCTCCACTCCAACTGATGGCGACAATGCAACACCCACAGCCCAAAAAGCTTATTTCTCCCTTACTCTCACTCTCCTTTAAGCCAGTATATGACAGATTCCGCCCACCATTGCCTATTTGGGGACCCTGACATCGATTGTTAGAGTTAAAGGAGGAAGAAGTTGTAGCCCATTATGCAACACCTACAACCCAAAAACCTTAATTCTTGCTTACTCTTACTCTACTTCAAGCGAGTATACGATGGATTACACCCATAACTGCCAATTTGGGGATGCCGACACCGACAACTTGAGGACAACTGATAACTCCCCTTTTTTAATATATTTGATTTTTGATATAATTGGGGAGTTATCAATGTTAATTTAAAATTATTTTCTTGAGATTTTATAAGATATCAAAGTGGTGCATTATTTATGGGATTTTATTGTAATTAATATAGTTTTGAAAGTAATAATAATAATAATAAAATAAAATGAACTTATTTCATTTTATTCTTAGATTAGTACTCCAAGTTCTTTTACTTTGATTTATTTATTCTTCCTTTATATCAGGTGACGCTGAGGCAATTGAGCCCGAAAAAAACAAAAAAAAACAAAAAAGAGAGAGATGTCACTATTTTGGGCCAGAGAATTAGAGTCATTAGACCAAAGGAATTCAAAGCCACGTACTAGGTAGGACGACATCATTTTTTGGGCAATTTGGAAAAGTGGGAGAATTGGAGACCTAAGCTATAGGCAGAAGGGAGCCGCACAGAAAAGAGGGAGGGGCGTGAAACAGAGGAGGCACCATTTTAATATCAGTTTTTCATCGTCTTCCGGAGCTACAGAGTAGCGGCTGGAGAGAAGGAGCCACAGGAAAAAGAAGGGAGGTGTAGCTGAGGAACAGGGGAGCTGGATCATTGCACAGGGGGTTGATATTGAAAAATCTATCACTTTCCCATTGAGCTCGCGAGAGAGAGAATTGCTAAATTGATAAATAACTAGCAAGCTGAATCAGAAGCAACTCCGCTGCACCTGTTCTTCGGTCTTGGGCAGCTGCGTTGTGATTGGTGTTCTTCATTCTCCTTGTTTCAATTTAATTCCCAGTATGATTTTGGATGCTGAACTTATTGTGGTTGTAATGGGATTTAATTCAAACATGTGTGGCTAATTTCTTTTAAACCTAGAGTAGCTATGAACTAATTTGAGAATTTGAACATGTATGAACTCATTAATTTATGCTTATTATTATTCTTGTTTAATTAAGTTTATATATTTTATCTACTTTGTGCTTGATCACCACCAAGTATGAATTTGAGAAATTTAGATTATGCTTGTTAGAGGGATCTTAATTATACCATAAGATTAAGTAATGTGGGATTAGAATTTATTCTAATTTTCTAATAGGATAGGAATATACCTATTGGACCCATATAATCATATTAGAGTGAAATTGGACAATTATTGCCTCTTGAGTGAATTAGTTAGGAATAACAGTTTTAACTTGAGAGAGGAGTATAAGTGATTGGAAGATACTTATATTCATTTAAACTCTAGATTAACAATTTAACACTAAGTACTTTTAATTGGGTAAATGCATCCTCTAAAACTTAAAGAAGGGATTAGCCATTCTAGGTTGTTTTTAGCAATTGAAATATTTAAATCATTAGAATTGTTTCTTTTGCATTTGTTTAAATTGTCTTTCAATCTCTTTCTTTGATTTGCTCAACTTAAATGAAAATGGGAATTTTAATGCCTAATTATCTATTACATTGAATATCTGTGGGATGACTTTGATTTGCTACTATACTATTCTAACGACCCGTACACTTGTGGTGCTTATTTAAAATTTAGTAGCATCAAGTTTTTGGCGCCGTTGCCGGAGATTCAAGGCAATTGGTGATTAGAATTAGAAATCCTTTAGAAGTTTTAGCTTGAGCTATTTTATTTTATTTTTGTTCGTTCTTTGTGTTAGTGTGATACTCTTAAGATTTGTTTTGCCTTTCAGGTACTGCAGCATATGCCCCGCAGATCCAAAGTACCTAAGACACCACAGAAAACAAGGAGCGTCCAAGAACTTTTGGAAGCTACAAAACCTTATACTCAACCAAAGAAAGGTATACACACTGAGACTATAGTAATGGCTAAGGATGAAAATGATCTCTTGGGTGTTAATGATTTATTGGGAAGACAATCTCATGGGTATCAATCAGGAATCCGAGTGCCTGAATTTCAAGCTAACAACTTTGAGATAAAGCAAACTATGTTGAAGATGCTTGAGCTACATAGTCAATATGCCAGAAATGATTTAGAAGATCCGAATCAGCACTTGATTCAATGCCTTGATGTTTGTGACTCATTCAAGCAAAATGGAGTTCCTAATGATGTGATTCGCCTTAGGCTTTTTCCTTATTCTTTACAAGGAAAAGCTAAAGAATGGCTCAATAATTTAGAAGAGGGTAGTGTCACTTCTTGGGCTGAATTGGAGGAAAAGTTCAGATCAAGATTCTTTCCTTATAACAAGATGGTGGATGCTTGAGCTGCTCTAACTAATTTTTGCCAACAATTTGGGTAACACCTATATGAAGCTTGGGAGAGATTCAAGTTGCTTGTTAGGCAGAGTCCTGGCCATAATTTTGAGAAATGGGTTGTACTTCAAATCTTCAGTACCCAGTAAATTCCCGAATCTCGATCAGAATTGAACGCTGTGACAAATGGAAGAATTACAAAGCAACCAGTAAATTATGTTTGGGGATGCTTAGATGACTTATCAGCTGACTTTATTCAAAACAACAATGACAGAAGATCTGTGAAGTCTACTGAAAGAGTTAATAAGGACACTTCATCACAATTTGTGGGAATGTTAAATGCTTTGAACAAGAGGCTTGATAATCTTGAAGCTCAAGTACATAGATCCAATAGTAGACACATGGGAATTAATGTTATTTATGCTCCTTGTGATTATTGTGGAGATGGATATGCTACTGGACAATGCCTTATATCTCAACAGATAGAATCAGTCAATTATGCTAGAAACTACCGTGGCAATAATCAGAGTAATCCATACTCCAATACCTACAATTTTGGGTGGCGTAAAAATCCTAATCTCTCTTGGAAACATGGTGCAACTCTTAATGAAGCATCCACTTCTAATATAAAGCCAATGGCACCTCCTAGTTTTTATCACTTGGAAAAGGAAGTTAAGCCTATTCAAGAGCCAAAACCTGATCTTAAGGCAATGATATCTCAACTTGCTAGTTTTCAGCTAAAGAGTTCTCAAGATCAAGCTACTACTAATGCAACATTTAGTTCATCCATCAAGAATCTTGAGGTTCAAGTGGGACAACTTGTAACTAATGTGAATGCATTACAACAAAGAGAATTGGCAAGTAATACCATGACTAATCCTCATAGAGATGGACAAGAGGAATGTAAAGCTCTCATATTAAGAAGTGGTAAAGAGTTACTTGAGATTCACCTTCCAGTGAAGAACCCTTTGGCTTCTAATGGCAATGCAACTCTTGAAGTTATTATAGAGAATGATGAAGAGCCTACTCAGAAGGTACATGGAAAGGTCAATAAAGCAAAAGTTGATAATGAGTATAAGAAAAGTGAAGTGAAGAAGAAGCTACTAATGAGAATCTTAAATGGGTGCCACCTTTGCCATTTCTCAGAGATTCCAGAAGAAAGCTTTAGATAAGCAATACAAGAAGTTCTTGGGAATTTTCAAGCAACTCCACATCAATCTCCCTTTCCTTGAAGCTTTAGAGCAGATGCCTCAGTATGTTAAGTTTCTAAAGGAGATATTGAGTAAGAAGAGGAGGTTTAGTAATTATGAAATAGTACTTCTCACTGAAGAATGTAGTGCTATTATTCTCAACAAGTTGCCACCTAAACAAAAAGATCCTGATATTTTTTCTATACCTTGCATAATTGGAGAAACGTTTCAAGGTGGATCATTATGTGATCTAGGCTTAAGTATCAACTTGATACCACTATCTGTGTTTCAAAAATTGTAACTTGGTGAAGATCATCCAACCTCTGTGACACTTCAGTTAGCTGATCAAAGTTTAGCTTATCCAAAGGGTATCATTAAAGATGTTTTAGTTAAAGTTGACAAGTTTATCTTCCCAGCTGATTTCATTATCTTAGATTGTGATGAGGATAGCACTCTCCCACTCATTGTCAGAAGACGCTTCCTAGCAACAGCTCGAACTTTAATTGATGTTGAAAAATGAGAGATCAAGTTAAGAGTGAATGATGAAGAGGTTATTTTTAACATGAACAAGGCATTGAAGTATCTAATGGACACTACTAATTGTTCAGGGTTGATATATTAGATGAGGTCATTCAAGAGACTTTGGATTCCTTTGCTATAAAAGAACCTTTAGAAGCTGTGTTACTTGGGCTGAATGATGTTGAAGAAGGGAATCTAGTTGAATGCAAAAGGTTACTTGATGCTTCTTCTCCTTGCAATAATCGATCAAGGCAGTTTGAGTTGTTAGAGATAGAATCAAGGCAAACTTCTTTAAATCCTTCTATTGAACAAGCACTAATTCTAGAGCTTAAGCCCTTACCTTCACATTTTGAATATGCATACTTGGGTGGATCTGAGACACTTCCTATTATCATATCTTCTTCTTTATCTGAAGATCAAAGAAAAAGGTTGCTGAAAGTCCTTGGGGATAACAAAAGGGCTTTGGTTTGGACAATAGCCGATATCAAAGGTATAAGTCCTTCAATTGTAATGCATAAGATACTTTTGGAAGATGATCATAAGAAGTTTATTCAGAATAAGTGAAGATTGAATCCTATGATAAAGGATGTGGTCAAGAAGGAGGTAATTAAGTGGTTAAATGCTGGAATCATTTATCCCATTTTAGATAGCTCATGGGTTAGTCCAGTACAGTATGTTCCTAAGAAAGGAGGAATGACCGTTATTGCTAATGAGCAAGATGAGCTTATCCCTACTTGTATAGTTACTAGTTGGAGAGTGTATATAGATTACAGAAAATTGAATGAAGCAACATGGAAGGATCATTTCCCAGTCCCTTTCATTAACCAGATGTTAGACTGGTTAGCTAGTAAAGAATTCTTTTGTTTCTTGGATGGGTATTTTGGTTACAATCAAATTGTTGTTGCTTTTGAAGACCAAGAAAAGACAACATTCACATGTCCTTATGGTACCTTTGCCATTAGAAGAGTGCCATTTGGTTTGTGCAATGCTCCTGCTACTTTCTAAAGATGTATGATGAGCATATTTTCTAATATGATAGAAGAGATAATGGAAGTATTCATTGATGACTTCTCAGTTTTTGGTGAATCGTTTGAGGAGTGTTTGATACATCTAGATAAGATGTTGAGGAGATGTGAGGAGACAAATCTGGTTCTTAATTGGGAAAAGTTTCATTTCATGGTGACTGAAGGAATAGTTCTCGGTCACAAGGTTTCAAAAAAGGGCTTAGAAGTTGATAGAGCAAAGACTTCTGTGATTAAGCAACTTCCTCTTCCTTCTAATGTCAAAGCTGTGAGAAGTTTCTTGGGTTATACTGGATTTTATCGTCGGTTCATTAAATACTTTTCTAAGATTTCAAAGCCTCTTTCACAATTACTTGAGAAAGATACTCCTTTCCATTTCAATGAGGAGTGCATGAAGGCTTTTGAAGAATTAAAGATTCAATTGATTTCAACTCCTATTATTATGGTTCTTGATTGGTCATTACCTTTTGAAGTGATGTGTGACGCAAGTGACTATGCTGTGTGAGCTGTGTTAGGACAGAGGCCTGCCAAGATCTTCCATCCCATCTACTATACAAGTAAGACACTAGTTGCAGCTTAGGTAAATTACTCAACTATTGAAAAAGAAATGCTTGCTATTGTGTTTGCTTTTGAAAAGTTTAGAGTTTACTTGATGGGTGCTAAGATCTTAGTCCACATTGATCATGCTGCTATTAAATATATGTTAGGGAAGAAAGAGTCCAAACCTAGATTGATAAGATGGGTTTTGTTGTTATAGGAATTTGATGTGCATATAGTTGATAGGAAAGGAACTAAAAATCAAGTTGCTGATCATTTGTTTAGGATTATGAACTCTTCTGATTGTGTGAATGACTTGTTGGTTAATGAATATTTCCCTGATGAACAATTGTTTGCTATTAGTAGTGATGGTTTGCCCTGGTATGCTAATATTATGAATTATCTTGTATGTGATGTGCTACTTCCTGATTTGACTTTCTATCAAATAAAGAAATTTGTGCATGATGTTGTTTACTATATATGGGAAGAACCAATTCTTTTCAAGAGATGTGTTAATTTGATCATTAGAAAGATTGTGCCTGAGGTTGAACAAGAGGCAATTTTGACTGATTGTCATGCATCTGCATATGGGGGACATTATGGGGGCAAAGGACTGCATCTAAAGTGGTTGATTCTGGTTTTTATTGGCCTTCTTTGTTTAAAGATGCTCACCAGTTTGTTTCCATGTGTGATAGATGTGAAAGAACAGGTAACATTTCCAAGAGACATAAGATGCCGCAATCTGGGATCTTAGAGGTGGAGTTATTTGATGTTTGTGAGATAGATTTCATAGGTCCTTTCCCATCTCCAAGAGGAAACCAATATTTTCTTATTGCAGTAGAGTATATGAGCAAATGGGTTGAAGCTATTGCTTGCCAAGCGAATGATGCCAATATAGTGATTCGTTTCTTGAAGAAGTATATTTTCACAAGATTTGGTACTCCTAGAGTGATCATTACTTATAAAGGAATTCATTTCAATAACAAGAATTTCAAGGCTCTTTTGGCAAAGTATGGAGTGCATACAGGATGCTTTCCGAACTCCAATTGGCATGTCACCTTATCAGTTGGTTTTTGGGAAAGCATGTCATTTGCCACTTGAGTTGGAGTATAAAGCATAGTGGGCAATCAAGAAGTTGAATATGGACCACAAAGAAGCTGGAGCTAAAAGGTTATTGCAACTGAATGAGTTGGAAGAATTGTGACTTCAAGCATATAAGAGTTCAAGATTATACAAAGAAAGGACAAAGAAATGGCATGACAAGCATATCTTGAAGTGCAATTTTGAGCCCGAGCAATAGGTTCTTATCTTTAACTCAAAGCTCAAGTTGTTTCCTAGAAAGCTTAGATCTAGATGGTCTGGTCCTTTTAGAGTGGTTTTGTGTCATCAAAGGGTGTAGTTGAAGTTAAAAATGAGAGTACAGGAAATTTCTTTAAAGTGAATGGCCAAAGACTGAAGCATTATTATAGTGGTGAGGTGGATCGGCAAGCAATGGTTCATTACTTATCACAACCTCCTTGAGTTTCCGATATAGTCAGGCCGAGGATTATAAACCAATCGCTTCTTGGGAGGCAACCCAAGGTTTGGTTTGATGTTTTGTTTTGATTTTGTAGGACTTTTGTAGCCCCTAATGATGTATTCCAGTTTGGTAGCCACAAGGAAGAGTATTCAAGAGCACAAGACAAAGATTGAGAGAGAAGTTTTCTTCTACTTTTCTTTGTTTTTGTTTAAATTGGTAGTTGATAACATGTTCTGGATATGAGTGCTGGTTATAGTATAACTTTCCATGTGATTGATATTTGTGATTGACTATTGATTTGAGTTGTGGTATTTGTGAGTGGTGCTCTATTGGTGAAAATTTAAAATCTTTGAAGCTTCTACTGTCCCTACACTTGGATATGGTTATATCTTCATCTCCATTACTTAGGGTTACTTGTTCACATTGAGGACAATGTGACATTTAAGTGTGGGGGTGAGGGTACCATTGATTTTGTATGATTTGTCCTCAATTTTGAAAAATTTCTTTCATTTTGCACATAAATAGAAATATTTTGACAAATTTTGAAAAATTCATGGAAGCTTGGATTTTACTTGTGAACATTGGCAAAGTTGGTTTGATTTGAATTTGAAAAGGATTGAGTTTAATTAGAATTTGGTTCTATCTTCTTGGAATGTTAGTAGATAGGTAAAGAATTTGGTTGGATAATTGACTTCAGGATGTAAAATACCGGTGAGAAACATGAGCCTAAATATTCATTTTTTTTCTTTCAAGAGGGAGTACACTTATTGTGATTTCATCTCTAGAACTTGTCTTGAATCTTTTTTGAAGCTTTAAAAATCCTTTTGCATGTACAAAGATGATTTAGGAATTCATTTCATATCTAGTTTGGCCAAATGTCCATCCTTTTTACATGAAAATCCTTTCCTTTACCCCATTTGAGCTTTAATTTGTTTTTAAAAGAAAATTGCATAGAGTAAATAGCCATTTGTTTAAGAAATGCAATTTTTACATCTTTTTCTTTCCATTCATTTGCTACTTTAGTTAGTGCGAAGTAAAACAATTTTAGAAAAGAGTGAAGGGATTAGAAAGTCAATGTTATGTGAGTTGTGTAGATAGGAAAAAAAATGAAATAGAAAGAAAAGAAAGATAGAAAGAAATGTGTAAAAAAATATAGAGAAAAAAAATAAAAACAAAAAGAGAAATATAGAAAAAAAAAGAAGAAAGAAAAAAAAAAGAAAAGAGAGAAAGAAAGAAAGAAAAAAATGATAATAGAAAAAAATAGAAATGAAAAAAATGGAAGAAAGAAAAAAAAAGGATTGTTGAGTTCAATTTAATAAAAGTTGTTTAGAGTGCAAGTGAGTTTGTTTTCTTTAAGTAATTATTCCTTCATTCTTTTTGAATTTCATTAAATTGCTTAGCACTAATTAAATTATGCTTCCATACCATTTGACCACTTTCATTTCATTATCCTACCTTATTCATTATAACCCTTGGAAAAGTCCTTTTGATTTGTGTGAGTAATGGGATAATGTAGTGGAGATGGAGATGATAAACAAGCTTATGGTAGATGAGTTGCAATAAGTGGAAGAGAGTGAAACACAAGCCCTTTAATTATCTTGAGAGAAGAGTGCAAACACTTCACTTGTGAGGAACATTCCATTGTTATTTATCTTTGCCAAGTTATTTGCACTTCTACTTGCATTTTTAGAAGATGGAAAAGAGTTTTAAGAAAGCTTCATTCCTGAAAATTTGCATTAAATCCAATTTTGTAGTGTTTGATTTGAGAATCTTGCTTCCATAATTTTCTTTGGTTGTTTAATGTTTTGAAATTTTGAGGACAAGATTTGATGCAAGTGTGGGGGTGTAATAACTCCCCATTTTTAATATAGGGTTAAGGTGCAAAAATACACGAGTTTTTCTCAAAAGTGCATCTAACGCCAAATACTTTTTTTAGGGGCAAAAATAACTATGTGGTTATAAAATAGGTGCAAGAATCACATTTTCCGTTAATGTTAGAAAATCTCCTTATTTTTCCTTAACTGTGACAGCTGGAGCCCATGTGTAATTTGCTCATCCTTTAACTAAAGTAGACGTGGCAGTTGGCAGTTGGAAAGACTCCTTTAAACCCGTAGCCGGAGATTGCTGGACACTCATTGCTGCATCCTGATTCGGTGCTTTTCTGAAAACCCATCGTCATTTTTCTCTCTTCTGCAAAAAAAGGAATCCAGGAAATGGATGATTCTTGACAAGAACAGACATGGATGATAGGGGAAAATCGAAGTTGAGTTGCAGTGAATTAGTTTACCTTGTCGTCGTTGTCTCCCTGGTTCCTTTTGTCAGTGTCTTTGGTGGGAGATCTAAATGCCCTTTTCACAATGGTCAACCAGCAGTTACCTCCCTTCTTCTCCATCAGAAAAAGAAGTACAGTAAAACTGGGCTACATCACAATTACAGCGCATAAGGGAAGTGCTAAAAAACAGAGTGAGGAAAAGAGCTAGAAACTACGAAGTTAAAAAGACAAAGACAGAGAGGGGGGAATTAACAGGAGAAGTGGGTGGTGTATTGTTGAATCTTATGGGATCTCATATGATTCAGCAGCATCAGTAGCAAAGCAAGAGAGGGAATGGTACAATAAGCTCATCCTCATCACTTGGATTGTGAAGGCCTACTCTCTCGACAGGTTTTGCGATCAATGATATTATGGATAAACTTTGCGTTGATTCAATTAAATGTGTGAGGAAGAAACGAATATAATTATTGATAAACTAATCATATAACACTAAGTAGTACTGCAAACCAAAGAAGGAGTGGAGTAATAAAACAGGGGTTGTGAAAAGGAAAAAGATGACCTTTGGGAAGGGGGTTTAATTGCAGTATTATTAAAATAATATAATAACAACAACAATAAAATCATTAGCAACTGAAGAAGATTATAGCATGATTATAATATTTGTACGAGTACATAATAAGAATAATATTAAAATGATAAAATCAATGGAATTAAGAGGAAGAATAAGAAAGACTATGGAGCAGAGAACAAAGCTGAATCAGAAGCTGACATTAATGGCTGTTTTCTGACGTTAACAGAAAATGTGATTTTTGCATCTATTTTGTAACCACATAGTTACTTTTGTCCCTAAAAAATATATTTGGTGTTGGGTGCACTTTTGAGAAAAACTCATGTGTATTTTTGCACCTTAACCCTTTAATATATTTGATACACATTTTGATATAAATGGGGAGTTATCAATGCTAATTTAAAATAATTTTCTTGAGATTTTATAAGATATCAAAGTGGTGCATTATTTATGGGATTTTATTGCAATTAATATAGTTTTGAAAGTAATAATAATAATAATAATAAAAATAAAATAAATTTATTTCATTTTATTATTAGTTTAGTGCTCCAAGTTCTTTTACTTTGATTTTTTTCTTCTTCCTTTATATTAGGTAGCGCTAAGGTAGCTGAGCCAAAAAAAAACAAAAAAGAGAGAGATGTCACCATTTTGGACCAGAGAATTAGAGTCATTGGACCAAAGGAATTCAAAGCCATGTACTAGGTCGGACAACATCGTTTTTTGGGCAACTTGGAAAAGTGGGAGAATTGGAGACCTAAGCTATAGGCAGAAGGGAGCCGCACAGAAAAGAGGGAGGGGCGTGAAACAGAGGAGGCACCATTTTGATATCAGTTTTTCATCGCCTTCCGGAGCTACAGAGCAACGGCTGGAGAGAAGGAGCCACGGGAAAAAGAAGGGAGGCGCAGCTAAGGAACAGGGGAGCTGGATCATTCCACAGGGGGGTTGATATTGAAAAATCCATCACTTTCCCCTTGAGCTCGCGAGAGAGAGAGAATTGTTGAATTGATAAATAACCAGCAAGCAGAATCAGAAGCAACTCCGCCGCGGCTGTTCTTCGGTCTTGGGTAGCTGCGTTGTGATTGGTGTTCTTCATTCTCCTTGTTTCAATTTAATTCCCAGTATGATTTTGGATGCTGAACTTATTGTGGTTGTAATGGGATTTAATTCAAACATGTGTGGCTAATTTCTTTTAAACCCTAGAAGAGCTATGAACTAATTTGAGAATTTGAGCATGTATGAATTCATTAATTTGTGTTTATTGTTATTCTTGTTTAATTAATTTTATATATTTTATCTACTTTGTGCTTAATCACCACCAAGTATGAATTTGAGAAATTTAGATTATGCTTGTTAGAGGGATCTTAATTATACCATAAGATTAAGTAATGTGGGATTAGAATTTATTCTAATTTTCCAATAGGATAGGAATATACCTATTGGACCCATATAATCATATTAGAGTGAAATTGGACAATTATTGCCTCTTGAGTGAATTAGTTAGGAATAACAATTTTAACTTGAGAGAGGAGTATAAGTGATTGGTGTAATATCTTGATTTGTGATTAGGGCTAATGACTCTGATAATTATTGTAACTCTGATAATTATTGTAATTATCTTGATTAAACACTATTGGGATTAATGTAATGTGAATTTTGGGAATAAATACATGTGGTATTTAGGATCAAGGGTTGTGATTCCTTGACCGTGGGTCGGAATCCTATGTGTTGTGATTTGGTGAGCCCATAGAGGGAATTGAGTGGATGATGACATGTGGCATGGTGTGAGCCATTAGATATGGCACTAAGAGACAAGATAGCACTTTTTCTTCTCTCTCTCTCTCTCTCTCAATTCGGTGGAATTTTATGTGTGTGTGTGTGTGACTAGAGAGGAAGTGTGTACAATCATCATCATCTTACCATCTCTCATCTCTCTCTCCCATTTCTGGCGACCTTGAGGCAAGAAAGAGGAAGAAGAAAAGCTTGAATCTTGGTAGGTAATGATCCTCTAATACCTTAATCTTCTTCTCTAATGTTGTGTATCTCATTGAGAGCTATATTGTGATGATTGTAAAACCTTGAGGAGTGTTGATTTGTGATTTGGCCGAAATTGAGAGTTGAGAAATCAAGATTCTGAATTGGGCAAAGAGAAGAGGTAGGCATTTAGATCATTTTGGTATATTGTTTGTGATTTTCGGCTAAGTTTGGTAAAATCTGGAAAATTTGCCCTAATTATGCCAAATGTTGAAAATGTGGATTTTAAGGTGTTTGATAGTAGAAATGGTTTAATGATGAGTTATTTGATTGTTGGATATAATATGGAATGTTGGAAATGTGTTAAGGGAAATTTGGAGAATCTGTATCATAGAGACCTTAGTGAATGATTGTGGTTAAATTGTTTTTGGAGTGTTTTAAAGTTGCCAAGGTGTTCCCTAGCTAGTGCTTAGAGTGTATGAGCATTGTGGAGAGTTTGGGAACCTTTGGGTGAGGATTTGACCATCTGGTGTTTTCTGGTTTTTGCTGCGTTTCTGGGTCTCTGATGCACATCACTCGAGCACGGGATGATCATGCTCGAGTGATGGGAGAGTTTTTCCCTGTTCTGCTTCGAGTGCGCCTGGGATATATGTATAATGCTCGAGTGCACCGCCTTGTGCTCGAGTGAGGGAAGAACATGCTCGAGTGAGCTTGGGGCTGCTCGAGTGAAGGTGTGAGTTCAGAGTGAAGGGTTGTTTCGGGTCTTCACTTGCTGGTGGATGCCACGAGTGTGCTCTGACACTCGCGAGCATAGCCTTCTCACCCGAGCACTGGGGATCATGCTCGAGTGAGGTTGTGCTTCAGGTGGGAGTTGTGCTTTCGGGTTCTCACTTGCGAGTAAGGTGCTCGAGTGTGTTTTCTCACTCGCGGGTGTGAGGTGTGTGCTCGAGTACATATGGCTGTGCTCGAGTGATCCTGGTCTTGGAGAGCGTTGTGTGCTATCGGTTCTCACTTCCTGAACTTCACTCGCAGGTGCTCGAGCGAGGCATTTGGCCTTGTGCTCGAGTGAGGTTCAGCGTGCTCGAGTGAGCCAGTTCCTGAAAGTTTCTTTGTGCTCTCGGGTGTTCACTCACTGTCTCACTTTCTCTTGTGCTCGAGTGCTGTCCGTGCCAATGCTCGAGTGAGAGTAGTTGTGCTCGAGTGATGTCCGTACAATGCTCGAGTGAGATGACCAAAAATCAGTGTTTTGCCTTCGAGTAAGGGGTCTTTTGGGTAGTGTCTTCCAACCCTTTAGGCATATGTTTAGGCCTCTAATAGTCACCTAAAGAGTCCTAAATGATAACCAACTTAGAGTATTATTGAAATATACATATGGATAAGAGATTGATTGGTTGTCCCTAATAGATATAGGATTTGACATCTGTCGTCCTCGTGAGGCTAAGGTGCCAGAGCCAGTCAGGAAGGATTCAGGTAGTGACTCTTTCTTTATACCTTGTGTGATACATTGTATGTATATTATGTCATTGTTTGAAATGGATATCGTATGCTGCAAGTGTTGTGAAAACTGTGGAAGCACCGCTATACCAATAGTCCCTGAGTCGCTAATAACGGTTCGGGTGAAGGTCGTATGCCTTCCCGGCGGTAAAAGGGGATGAGGTTAGGGTGTGTTATATGTGATTATGTGGGCCGAAAGGCTAATTGTGAGCCGACAGGCTATTTGTGAAGGCCGACGAGCCATTTGTGAAAGCTGAAAGGCTATATTTGAGCCGTGTGGCTTTTTGTATGCACTGCCACGCCAATAGTCCCTGAGTCGCTAACAACGGTTCGGGTGAAGGTCGTATGCCTTCCCGCGGTAAAAGGGGATGAGGGTGGAGTGACTTGTGTTGCTGTATGAGATGATTGGTGTGCATATTCTATGATTGCATGTGGTATGAAATTGTTGTTACTACTGGGATTCTTTAGAATCTCACCCCTTCCATATGACTAACCTTTTCAGACAGGGCGAGTGGCTCGAAAGGGAAGCGGACAACCAGGAGTAGTTAGGCTTACTCCGAGATCTAAGTGGTAATTGGTTATCATAGTTTTGGAGTTGGGGTTATCAAGTGTACATAAGAATGTAAATGATTATTTTGGTTATGTAATCCCCATAGTTGGGAAATCTTAAACCCAAGTTATTTATGTAAGTAACCTGGGGTTTGCCGGGATTTTAGTTTCCGCACTCTGATATTGTTTATGTGATTTGATCGCTCTGGTAATTATATCCGCACGTGAATGTGAGACCAGGATTAAGTATGCTTTAGAACTGATTTTGAAATATCCCATCTCTTGGATGAGGGATCATAAATGGCTATTTTGTTTTATTGGTCTCTATTTCCCGTAAATTTCATAATCCGGATGTAATTACGGTGAGGGGGTTACAATTGGAAGATACTTATATTCATTTAAACTCTAGATTAACAATTTGACACTAAGTACTTTTAATTGGGTAAATGCATCCTCTAAAACTTAAAGAAGAGATTAGCCATTCTAGGTTGTTTTTATCAATTGAAATATTTAAATCATTAGAATTTTTTCTTTTGCATTTGTTTAAATTATCTTTCAATCTCTTTCTTTGATTTGCTCAACTTATATGAAAGTGAGAATTTTAATGCCTAATTATCTATTACCTTGAATCTCTGTGGGATGACCTTGATTTGCTACTATACTATTCCAACGACCTGTACACTTGCAATGCTTATTTAAAATTTAGTAGCATCAAGTTTTTGAGCAATGCCGACACTTTTATATTTTGATTAAATTAGCCTTAAGGGCATTTTGGTCTTTACTCCAAATCATAAAAACCCAAATTCCCACTCTATCCCTTATCTATCTTTTGAAAGTGTTAATTATGTTTTATGGGTTTTGAAAATTCATGTTGTATTTAACTATCTTTTTCCCTATATTTTATTTTTTATTGTTGTCGTCGTCGTCGTTTTTATTATTATTATTTTGTTTTCTAACAATCATGGCCCCACACCCTTACTCAATTGATGTGCCTGTGTAGAGTAAAACTGTAGATGTATTTCTTATTTTTCACCTTACTTGTAGCGTATAATCCTGAGGTATACATACATATATATAGATATATAGATATATATTTGATTTCAATTCAATCAACCTACCCCAACCCTTTTCATGGGTCCTCACACCTCATATACATATTTTGCCCTTCTACCTAGGCTTGTGTATAAACACATGCACACACACACATATTGAAGACCATAAGTTGACAGACTGGATATATACTTATAGAAGACAATGAGATTTAGATATATATATATATATATATAATTAGACTTTGACCATAAATAATCTAGGTTATGGAAGAACTTATGTCCTCCTTTATACATAAATTCTATTGTGGAGTCTGCGTTTTAGGAGCTCGGACCTTCCTCCTTCAGATTATTCTAGCATAGCCATCCTTTATTTTGTACTGGAAACGTAATTGATTTTATATATATAAAGACATCTTTCAGTCATAATGAACATATAACCAGTAAATCCCTTTATAGGATCGTTGTAGTAAAGATTTTGATAAAACTACTACCTTGATTTCCTAATAGGAGTTTAGTTACTCATATGTGTGGGTGTGTGTGTGTGTGTGTGTATATCTATATGTATATATGTATGTATTATTTTCTTATTCTTTTCAAGGACCATCCTCATAAGTGCACCTTGTCCTTTATGTGTTGCATATATATGTGTGTGCACATATCTAAATTTATAAACCTTTTATCTAATAGATGTGACTTCCCCTATTTATGTGCAGGCACATAACTTCTTTCAAAAACCTTTTTCTTCATTGTTGGAAGTCCAAATTCATATAAGAATAGTAATTTATATACTTATATGTGTAATATGTGAAAAGAATATATATATATATATATATATAGGTTAATTTAAATAGATTCTTACCTTATGTTTTGATTAAGTCTTTATTGGGCCGTTCATGCTTTAGAGTAATGTTAGATCACCTCCATAGTAATACATTAATAGATAGTCATATTTAATGTTTGAAGACTCTCACTGAGAAATTTGGAATAGCTCGTGTGCTTACCTGTGAGCTAAGGAGTAGAGGTAACTCTCATTATTCCTTCATATACTTGTGAATTGTGTGTGATTGTAAATGACTATCTGTTATTAAAAAAAAGGGACCGAATTATATGTATATGTGTATGTATTGTAAATTTTCAAATAAGTAATGTTACAAGTAATTTTGTTTATAACTCACTTTATTCACATAGTTAATAATTTAATTATAATTAATGTATTGATAGATTATTGTTTCCTTTTAGATGTAACCCCCTCACCGTAATTATATCTAGGTTATGAAATTTAAGTGAAATAGAGTCCAATAGACAAAATCAACATTTATAATCTCTCACCTTCAAGATGGGTTGTTCGGAAAAACAATTCAAAATATATTCAGCCTGGTCTCACATTCACACTTCGAATATAATTACTTGAGAAATCAAATCACATTGATAAATATCAAAGTGCATAACTAAAATCCCGACATACCCCAGGTTACATGTATATATAAAATGGGTGTATAGTTTCCTAATAATAGGGGATTACATATCAAAAAATAATATTTACAACCCAAAATATATACATTAATCCCAAATCCAAAATAGATAACCAACAACTAAATAAAATGTCTTTAAGAGATCTTAACCGCTCTGGGTTGTCCGCTTCCCTTTTGAGCTACTTGCCCTGTCTGAAATGTTAGTCATTGGAAAGAATGAGATTCAAAAGAATCCCAGTAGTAACAAATCACTCATATAATGTATAAACACATAGCATAAATGATCATGTTCAGCAGCATCTCAATGCTTCATGGCTCATGCCATGAACAATAGCACTCACGGCTGTAATCACAATGCGACAGCTTTCGCTGTAATCTCAATACCCACTTTCATGGTAAACACTATGCCAGCTTTCGCTGTAATTACTATGGGCGCTTTCATGGTAAACACTAGGTAGCAGCATCATAAGGCACAAAGCATCACAAGGCGTCACAAGGCATCACAAAGCAGCAGCAACAACACAATGCATGACAACATATATACAATACATTTACACATAGTATAAGAGAAGAGTCACTACCTTGTTCTTTCTTGACGTTCCTTGGCACAGTTGGCTTACGAGTCTGGCAAATGTCAAATCCTATAATCAAATTAGGGATAACTGATCAATCTCTTTTCCAATTATATATTTCTATAATACACTAGGTTGGTTATCATTCAAACTTTCTAAGATGATCATTAGAGGCCTAAACACATGCTAAAAGGTTTAGGAGAAATTAATCTGAAGACCCCTTTTCGGAAGCACAATACTAATTTTTGGCTGACTCACTCGAGTGAAGATGACCTCACTCGAGTTATAAAAGAAATGCACTCGAGTGAGAATGGCTCTCACTCACGAGTGTTTGACAGTGAGCAACAATTATGATCAAAAAGTGCTCACAACACTCCAGCATAAGGCTTTGCACTCGGGCGATGACTCCAAATTCACTCGAGTTCCCAAAAGTGCAACACAAAAAGTGCTTGCCCGAGAGCATATACAACTTTAGAGGAGGAAGCTTACTCGAGCACAACCCTTGGCACTCGGGTGAGAAGACAACACTTGCGAGTGTTAGAACACACTCTTGACAAATGGCCTGCGAGTGTTTAGCAGAGTGCAACTCTTAACATGGCATTACACTTGCACTCGAGTGAACCCAAGCTCACTTGAGTGATGTCCTGTATCACTCGCGAATCAGGAAGTGCACTCATGCTTTTGGCATGTAAGTGCAACAAGAACTGGAAGAACTTGGGTGAAAATATGCACAACACTCGAGTAAGGCTTATCACATTGCCAGATCGTAGCAAAAGATAGAAATTCTCAGATTTACCAAAACTGATCCCAATGGTTCCCAACTCAACATAAAGCTCATACCCACTTAAAATCCTATAAGGAACCCATTGGTAACCTCCAAAACACTCAAAACCTATCCTAATAACAATTCATACTCTTGGGTTTCTATAACAAATACAATACCCACATTCATTCAACTTACTTCCAAAATTCAAAATCATATCCAACACTCAAATAACTTCACACTAAACCAATTCCAACATCATTCATCATATAATCCATGCATTCAAAAATTGACATAAAATCAGGGCAAATTCCAGAATTCATTATACTCAACCAAAAATCACAATAAATATATCAAAATGATCTAAATGCTCACCTCTTCACTTTGCTAAAACCAAAACCTTGATTCTCCAACTTTCAAATCTACTCCAATACTCAAACCACCACCTTTCAAAATTCTAAAACCATCAAGATGAAGCTCTCAATAAGGTGCATAACATTAGAGAAGAGGTCTAGAGCATTAGAGATCAACAAAGGCATCAAAATCTCACCTTTCTTCTTCTCTTTCTTCCTTGGTCGTTGGAAATGTAGGATGAGGAGAGAGATGATGAGAGATAATGAAGATGATGATGATAAAGCAAGCATATCTTTCCCCTTCCCAAAGCTCAAACCGAATAGGAGAGAGAAGAAAGAGAAAAGGTGATTATTGACTTATGTGCATGATCCTTTAGTCCACAAAATGCTACTTGACATAATCTTACTCAATTCCTCCATGAGCTTACATAAACTCAAAGCACATGATTTCGACCCATAGACAATAAATCTTAACCATTGATCTTTAATCACTAATGAGTTTCCTCTTCGGTAACTAACCAATTGGTCAGTAAATCTCCAATTTTACCATTTTGCCCCTAGTTTTCACTATGATTACTCAATTATCACTAAGTACATTTATATCAAATTCACATCACAATTCTCCAAAAGTGTTTAATTACACAAATTACAATTAATTTTGAGGTCATTAGCCCTTATTTTCAAATTGGGTCATTACATTAGGCCTGTTTGAATATGTAATGATTTTTTATACGAATAGAAGCATGATTTATTATACCTTATCTTTTAATGACATTATATTAGTGGTGATTGAATATAACTATCATGACAGTTGCATTTGTGATGGGTTGGAGTACGGATGAATTTCTATGGTGAGATCCTTTACCACATGGTATGCTATCACTCAATGCATAGTAGATGGCATTTGTTAGAGCCCTTTCTTCTATGTTTTCCTTTGGCCGGGATTGCATTGGATCTGTGGAACATGTGACACCTCCTTAATTATGTTCTTTTAAGAAGGGAAGCCATAGTCTAGACCTAAACTCTATAACTTTGGCTGGGTGTATCTTAAGAATTGTTGAGCTTGGGACAATACAGTCAAATGGATGAGTTTTTGTTGGACTATGTGTTAGCCTATGGCTCTAGTCAGTTGAACAAGGATGGATAGTGATACAAGGGAGGTTGCATATTGCATATTACATAATTATATATTACATGTTATGAATAAGAATAGAGGTTTACTTGATGATGATTAATTTGAAATCGTTTTATATGAGAATTGTGATATATGCAAATATATATGTAATCAATTCTTTGTTTTAAATTATATGTGGTTTGCTTATATACAATAGAAACTTTCAGTAGTTACTGAAACATAAACTCTCATCCTTATATATTAACATTTTTTGGGTGATTGTACTAATAAGGAGCAAGGGAAGTCACATATGGAGTGAGCCTAGTAATCTATTTTATGCTCCTTGAGCACATCTTATGTCGTTTTATTTGCCATGACTCTAAGACTTCCACATTTTATTTTCTTTACTGAAATATTTTGATGATTTAATTTGACACTGTGATGTGAGCTTTATTTAAATTGACTTAGTATTTTAATGATTTGGATGTTGAACATCTTTATTGATGATATTTGAAATACTTTAATTAAGTATTTACTTGTTTGGTTTGAGGTGTTACATCTCTCTTGTTAAATGTGTGTCATTTTCATGTTTTAACAAATTTTGGGGTTTTCCAAGTTCAAATGATAGTTAAATGGAATTTTCTCAAATTGTAATGAGGTTTCCATGATATAGAGGGATACGATTTGGGAAAAGAGTGTGTCCACTAACCCTTCTCTCCACTTCCCCTCCATTTAATTTCTCCACCATGGGATTGTTTTAAGTACAGACACTCTTTTCCCATAGAATTTAGGGAGATACTCTTTCCCCATGTTTGGTTGAGGGAGAAAAGGTGAGAGGAAAGAAGCTGAGAGAGAAAATAGGGCATAGAGCCTAGGGGTGGAAATAGGCCAGGCCAAGCCAGGCTTCACCCTTAAAAGGCCAGGCCTGTTTTGTAATAAGTTGGCCTGAGCCTAGCCTATGGCCTGTTATAGGCCTTTTATGTAATGACCCAATTTGAGATTAAGGGCCAATGACTTTGAAACTGATTGTAATTAGTGTAATTAAACACTTTTGGATAAATGTGATGCAAATTTAATATAAATGTTCATAGTGATAATTTATTAATCATAGTGAAATCAGGGGCAAAATGGTAAAATTGTGAAGCTTCATGGTATACCGAAAAATACCATTTCTGATCGTGATCCCCGATTTACTTCGAGATTTTAAAGGGCCCCTGGGAACTCAATTGAGATTTAGTACGGCCTATCATCATCAGACAGACATACAGTCAGAGAGAACAATTCAAACACTAGAAGATATGCTACGGGCATGTGTCCTTGACTTTAAAGGAAGTTGGGATCGTTTTCTTCTACTTGCTAAATTCGCTTACAACAATAGCTATCATGCGAGCATCCAGATGGCGTCGTATGAAGTGTTGTATGGGAGAAAGTGTTAATCACCATTGTGCTGGAATAAATTGTCTGAGAAGAAGCTTTAAGGGTCGGAGCTTGTTGATCAAGCCTCAGCACAAATTCGAATTATTAGTAAGAGGCTCCTTACAACGCAGAGTTACTAGAAAAGTTATACAGACAAAAGAAGAAGGCCTTTAGAGTTTGAGGTTGGTGATCATGTGTTTCTAAGAGTATCACCGGTTACCGGTATCGGGGGAGCTATAAAAAGAAAGAAGCTGAGCCTGAGATATATAGGTCCTTTTGAGATCCTTGAGAGGATTGGGCCTGTTGTGTATCAAGTAGCCCTACCCCCAAACTTGAGCAGACTCCATAATGTGTTTCACGTTTCCCAACTGAAGAAGTACCAACTGGATCCATCTCACATCATTGAGTATGAGGAAGTGGAGTTGTAAGATAACTTCACATATGCAGTGGAGCCAGAACAGATTATTGATCGAGAGGAAAGACGGCTCAGACATTGAAGTATTCCTTATGTGAAAGTGATATGGAGGGGAATGACCCAGAGAAAAGTAACTTGGGAAGTGGAAGAGGATATGCGGAGACAATATCCAAAGTTTATGGCTCAAGTAGTTTGACAAATTTCGAGGGCGAAATTTATTTTACCGGGGGAGAATTGTAATGACCTAATTTGAGATTAAGGGCAAGTGACTTTGAAACTTATTGTAATTAGTGTAATTAAACACTTTTGGATAAATGCGATGCAAATTTAATATAAATGTTCACAGTGATAATTTATTAATCATAGTGAAACCAGGGGCAAAATGGTAAAATTGGAAGTTTACCGATCAATTGATCAGTTACTAAAGAAGAAACTCATTGGTGATTAGAGATCAAAGGTGGAGATCTATTGGCTATGGGTCAGAATCCTATGCTTTAAGCTTATATGAGCTCATGGAAGAGTGAGCAAAATGATGACAAGTGTCATATTGTGGACCAATGGATTATGCTAAAAGTCAAACATCCACTTTTTCTCTATCTTCTCTCTCTTATTCGATTGTGAGCTTTGGGAAGGGAAAATATGTGTTGCTTAATCATTATCCTCACCATCTCTCATCATCTCTCTCCTCATCCCTCCATTTCCGACGATCAAGGTAGAAAGATAAAGAGGAAGCTTGAATTTTGGGTGAGTAATAGTTCCCATATGCTCTAATCCTCTTCATTAAACTTGTTCATAGTGTTAAGAGCTCCATCTTGGTGGTTTCAGAATTCTGAAAAGTGGTGATTTTGGTGTTGAGCAATTTGAAAGTTGAAGAATCAAGGTTCTGGTTTTGGCAAAGTGAAGAGGTAAGAATTTGTTGCTTTATGATATGTTTGTTGTGATTTTTGGATAAGTTTGAGAAATTCTGGAATTTGCCCTGGTTTTGTGTAAATTTTGGATGTATGAATTTCATAATTGATGATGTTGGAATTAGTTCATTGGGAAGCGATTTAAGTATTGGATGTGGTTTTGAGTTTTGGAAGTGTCTAGATTGGAATTAGGTATTGTGTGTGAATTAGAGACCCAAGAGTTAGATTGTGGTTAAAATGGTTTTTGGGTGTTTTGGAGGTTACCAATGTGTTCCTTAGGCAATTTTAAGTGGAAATGAGCTTTGTGTGAAGTTTGGGAACTATTAGGATTAATTTTGGCAAAGTTAGGAATTTCTATCAGTTACTGCGATCTGGGCAATCTGATAGCATCACTCGAGTGAGGAGGTCTCACTCTAGTACTGTAGTGCAATTTTCCCTTTCTCTTTGTGTTTTGCTTGGGTTTTCATGAAGGAAGCTTGAGTGCACTTAATCCGCGAGTGAAGTTGGTGATCACTCAAGTGAGCATGGGATCACTCGAGTGATGGTGTGAGTTCATGGTTATGGTTGTTCTAGGGTCGTTACTAGTAGGTCAATGTTCAAGAGTGTGTTTTGACACTCGCAAGTGTGGGCTCCTCACCCGAGTGCCAAGGGTGGTGCTTGAGTGAGCTTTTCCCTCTGATGTAGCATGTGCTCTCGGGTAGTCACTTTCTGTGTTGCACTTTCAGGGACTCGGGTGGATTTGGAGTCATTACCCGAGTGTAAAGCCTTATGCTCGAGTGTTGTGAATACTTTCTGGTTGAAGTAGTTGCTCACTGTCAAACACTCGCGAGTGAGAGCCGTTCTCACATAAGTGCAAGTCTCTCATCACTCGGTGAGGTCATCTTCACTCGAGTGATTCAGCCAAAATTCAGTGTTGTGCTTCCGAAAAGGAATCTTTAGAGTAGTATCTTCCAACCCTTTTAGCATGTGTTTAGGCTTCAATGGATAACCTAAAGAGTTCTAAATGATAACCAACTTAGAGTATTATAGAAATATGTATTTGGAAAAGAGATTGATCGATTGTAACTAATTTCGTTATAGGATTTGACATCTGTCATACTCGTGATCCCACTGTGCCGAAGAACGTTAGGAAGGAACAAGGTAGTGACTCCTTTCTTATACTTTGTATAAATGTATTGTATATATGCCTATCATGCATTGTGTTGTTGCTACTGGTTTGTGATACATTGAGGTGCTTTGTGGAGCTTTGTAGTGCTTTGTGCTTTGTGATACTGCTGCATAGTGTTTACCGCGAAAGTGGGCATAGTGATTACAGCGAAAGCTGGCATAGTGTTTACCACAGAAGTAGGCATAGAGCATTGTGATACAGTTGTGAGTGCTGTTGGTTGTGGCGCGAGCCATAACTCATAGTGTTGCTGCTAAACATGATGAACTTACATGCTTTGTGTTTATATATTGTATGAGTGATTTGTTACTACTGGGATTCTTTAGAATCTCATTATTTCCAATGACTAACATTTTAGATAGGGCAAGTGGCTCAAAAGGGAAGCGGACAACCAGGAGTGGTTAGGATCTCTTAGAGACATTTGGTTAGGGGTTGGTTATCTATTGTTGGTTTGGGATTACCGTTTGTATATGAGATGTAAATAATAATTTTGGATATGTAATCCCCATTTTGGGAAACCTTAAACCCATTGTATATATATATATATGTAACCCCCTTCGATAATCAGGCCGAGATTAACGTTTAAGCACATTTAATTATCGAATGAGAAATCCGGAACAAATAAAAACTTTTTGAAACACTTGTACAAATGGATCTCTATTCATTTCATTCATTAAAACAAATGGCCTGTTCGGTCTGTTACATATACAATATCAGAGTAAGCACAATTCCCGACATTCACCCGGGATAATAACATTAATCAAAAGGTTTATACAGGGCATCATTGCCCATCTCAGTATCGATACCGGGGATTACACAAAACTAAACCACTACAATTCTATTCAATATATATACATTTATCCAAAATGATAACCAGTTCAATATCAAACCAAAATATATAGCTAAGACTACTGCTGGCAGTCCTAATCGTCCTTTGCCACTTGCTTGCTTTTCGATCCACTTGCCCTGTCTAAAAATGTTATTTGGAAAGAATGAGATTCTAGAGAATCCCAGTAGCAACAGTTTATTTATATGATGCATATATACAAAGCAAGTCACATATATCACAATGCAGCAATCAATATTCGAGATCGGGCTTTCACCACGTTACCTTCACTTTATACGAGGTCGAGCTTACGCCACGCCCCATCACTTTATCAATATTCGAGTCCGGGCTTTCGCCACGTCCCCTTCACTTTCACTACAATCGATGATTAATGCAAACAAGCAATGCAATGCACATGATATAGGATAAAGTGTCACTACCTTTGTCTTTCCTTCCTTGAGCAGGCACATGCCTTCTACGCTCCGGGAAAATATCAAATCCTAAAGTCATAATTAAGGACGAAGCATTATTCTCTATTCCAATACTCAATTAACTCTTCAACACTTAGATTTGGTTATCAATAATGACCCTTAAGAAGCCACAAATGCCTCTAATAAAACCCCTAGAAGGTTGGGAAACAATAGGTTGAAGATCTCTTTTCAAAAACTTAAAGTGCTGGAACACAGGCGTGGGCCGCGGCCCGCCCTTCCTTGGGCTGCAGCCCAAATATGGTCAGAAGGCCATGGGCTGCGGCCCGCCACTCATGGGCCACGGCCTGAATCAGGCCAGAAAGGTTTGGGCCGCGGCCCAGAAATTTCCTGACTCTGGGCTGACTTCGAAAAACCATAACTAATTCTAAAAAAATCAAAACGAGGTGATTCCAAAGCCAAATGAAAGGTATATGAGTCCTCTTTCAAGGAAAAATACAGCCCTTCACTGGAAATCACCACACAAATACAGAATCACAAAGAACTAAGAACTACTCCAAAACAGACTTCTGTTTCAATCCCAAACTTTGGACAACCATAACTCATAGAATACTAAACGAAATGACACAAAATATATGTCCATTTTGAAGCTTGGGATGTGAAATTTAAGACTGGAAATTTTCATAATTTTCCAATACCATTTGGTCATTCAAAACGCTCATACAAAATTACTGCACAAAACAGAGCTTAAACCAAACAGATTTCCAATTTTCTACCAAGGTGTTCAATAACTCCAAAATTAATAACCAAGCTTATTCCCACACAAAATCACTCAAGGAACACAATGGTAACTTCAAAATGACCAAAATCACCACCCAATCACATGCCCTGTTTTGCCCAATGTACCAAAGCTATCACAAAGATCCCAAACTTTACTTTTAATGATTCAAACCAATCCATTTGTCCAAAAGACATCACAATATACCATTTCCATGATCACAACATGCCAAACTCACTAAGACCCTAATTTTTCAAAAATAGGGCAGAAATTCCAGAAAAATCAATCTCAACCAACAACCACAATCTATATATCAAAAGGGAGATAACACTCACCTCTTTCACTTTGCCAAAGAGATTTCTTGATTCTTCAACTTTCACAATCTCTTAAGGTCACAAACTAACACCAATGAACACATTACAACCATCAAAACGAAGCTCTTCATTCAAGGATCAATATTAAAGAAGGAAGTATGAGCAATAGAAGCCATTTTTCTTACCTTTTTGCAAGCTTTTCTTCTTCCTATTTGCTGCAAAAATGTCGCCAGAAAATGGAGAAAGAAGAGAGAGAGGACGAGAGAGAGAGAGAGATGAGGATGGAGTGTAGAGATGAAGAATGATGATTATTTTCCTCTTACCATGCCTCATTCAGCGAAAAGGAGGGAGGAAGGAGAGAGAAAGAATGTTTAAAATATCCCATTTTGACTTTTCTCCTACATTCTCACATCCTTACATCTCAACACATGTCACTTTTCCATTGGTTCTCACATACTTAGTCACTAATTAATCTCTCTAATCCTTCCATTAGCCATTTTAATTACACTTCTCATTTTCTCTTAATTAGTAATTAATTTCCCCATTAATTACCAACTTATGCCAATAATTCCATTCTTTCAATTTTCCAACAATTATGACATATTAAATAATATTGTCACCAATATACAGTAATTCAACTTTAATCCACTATAAATCACTATTACCTTCTCAATAATCCTCATTAACCCTTAATCAAAATTTGGGGTGTTACAATATACATGTAGCCCGGGGTTGCCGGGATTTTAGTTACGCACTTTAATATTTATGAATGTGATATAACTACACAGGTAGTTATATTTGAAAGTGAATACAAGACCAGATGAACTATGTTTTGAATTATTTTTTTTTGGAATACCCCATCTTGAAGATGAGGGATTATAAAGGTTGTTTTTGCCTTATTGGTCTCTATTTCACTTAAATTTCATAATTCGGATATAGTTATGGTGAGGGGGTTACATTTTATCTAGCCTAAATCTAGCTTGTACAAAGGCCTGGTCTAACTTGAAGCCTTTTAAAAAAATCTGCATTTTTTTAAACCTTATAAACATGCTAATATGCTATAAGCCTTACGAAAAAAGGCCAAAATTACAAAAAACACATCCAAATTATCCAAAATACATCCTAAAATATGTTATAATCTAATTAATATCAATAAGATAAAGCCAAATACAATCTCTTGCTTGTGCTTCTACTGCCATTCCCTAATTTCTTCTGCAAACTGCAAGGTACAGTTGCTCTTTGTCTCTCTTTTCAAAAGGACCTACTTATATGAAAAATACAAGGTAATGCATTTTAAGTTTAAGTGCAAAGAGCAATATAGAATGTACATAAAAATAGAACACTTGGGATCTAATATGGAAATTTCCAACACAATGATTGAATTGTGCAATAGTTGGAATTGAACTAAACCTGCACTAGTTAATATCAAAATTGTGCAGTACTCAATTCTCAGCACCTATTATGAATTGTGATTCTGTGAAGTAGTTGCAACTTGGGTCTAATATGAAACACTTATAGCATCTCGTAATATCTCAAATTTTAGGATTGGAGGCTTGGGAATAAGCCTAAATTGAGAGGACTGCTAAGCCCTAAATTGAGAGGACTGTTATTTGCATATTGGAATTGGTTTGGAACATTGGAAGAGGAATTGGGGGAAATTGAGTAATATTGGTTATGTGGTGACCCAAAACAAAACTTGTTGTTAAAGTGGGATTTTGGGTGTTTTGAGGTTTCCAATGGGTTTTTGGGTGAAAGTAAGTGGGTTTAGGCTTATGCAGGAATTTTAGGACCATTGGAAAACATTTGGTAAAAAAATGGAAGTTGCTGTTAGTTGCTACGATTTGTCTTCTGATAGAGCCTCACTCGAGTGAGAAGAGGCCTCACTCAAGTGCAGCGTTGTGATTTCTCTTTTCATTCAGTTATCCGTTGCACTTCCATGGCAAAGTTCAAGAGCACATTTCTTCACCTGTGAGTGATATGAGGTATCACTCGAGTGCTTAGGGTGTCACTTGAGTGCATGTGTGTCCTACATTTTGAGTTTCTGTCTCGGATTAACACTCGTGGGCTATTTTTCAAGAGTGTGATCTAACACTCGCAAGCAATGAGCTATTACTCAAGTACCAGGGACATCACTCGAGTGCACTTCTTACCCTAGAGTTTCATTTGCTCTTAGGTTGTCACTTTCTGTGTCTCACTCAATAGGACTCGAGTGAATATGTGGCTATTACTCGAGTACTGGGTTCATAACTCGAGTGCTATGACAACTTTTTGTCTCAGGTTGTGCTCTCGGCCAAACACTCGCACGAGTGATCTTTAGTTCTCGAGTATAGGTCACTCCATCACTCGAGTGAGGTCTTCTTCATTCGAGTGTCTGAGTCATAAATCAATGTGTTCACTTCTGAAGAGGAATCTCTGGGGTAGTTTCTCCCAACCCTTTAGGTATGTGTCTAGGCTTTTAAAGGCCTCTTAAAGAGTTCAAAGGATAACTAACTTTAAGTGTTGACAATAAGAATTTGGAGTAGAGAATTAATCCGCTGTTCTTGATTTTGGTTATAGGGTTCGACATTTGCCCTGATCGTAGACGTGCAGTGCCGGAAGACGTTAGGAAAGAACAAGATAGTGACTCTTTCTCTTATACCATGTGTAGAACATTGTATGTATGTTTATCATGCTTTGTGATGATATTTGTTGCTGCTGCGAATACAGCCGGGTGGGGCTGTCGTCATAGTGATTACAGCGAAAGTTGTCGCATAGTGTTACAGCCAGGAGGCTATAGTCATTGTGATTATAGTGAAAGCTGCCGTATTGTGTTTACAGCAGTAAGTGCTATCGTTTATGGTGAACGCCATAAATCATTGTGTATTGTGTGATTGCTGCTGATGTGCTGTTAATGATTTGCTTACATGCTATGTGTTTATACATTTTATGGGTGATTTGTTACAACTGGGATTCTTTCGAATCTCATTCTTTCCTTTGACTAACCTACAAATAGGGCAAGTGGTTCCAAGGAGAAGTGAACGACTAGGAGCGGCTAGGACTTTGTAGGGATATTTTCTGTTGGATTGTTGGTTATCCATTTTGGTTTGGAATTACTGTATATTTTTGGTACATAAATATTATTTTGGATAGGGTTATGTAATCCCCTCATTGGGAAACTATAAGGGGCAAATATGCTTCGTAAACCCTTTAGCTGTGATATGAAACCTGGGGTGGCCAAGATTTTTGTTTTGCACCCTGATACATATAAATATGATTTAACTGCACAGGGTAATTATATTCGAAATGTGAATGTGAGACCATAATAAGGGCAAAAGTTTTGAAAGAATTTAAAAAAAAAACCCTCCCGTAAGGAAGGATTTGTAAATGACTTTTGATGGTTATTGGTCTTTATTTCATTTTAAATTATGAATTTCAAATTATAATTATGGTTTTCAAGGCAAGGGTTTACAAAACAAAGACAAGCAGATGTCACCGTTTCACTGGGATGGGTTAGTCACCCAAGTAGCCTTGCATGGCTACATAATTTGTAAGTGTTATATACAATCCCTGAGGGGAATTTCTATAGTCATACATTTATTATCAATATATTTATGTTGTTCCTATGTTGCCTACCGAATTACGTATCGTCTTTCGTAAATACTCTGAAATAGCTGAAAATAAGATAAGGGTATGACACATCTAATTCTCAAAATTTCAAGAAAGGCCAAATAAATAGAATATAATTAACAAAGAAGATGGAGGCAGAAAATCTGTGATTTCTGCTACATTTTTTTGTAAAAGCGGACCTAATTCTCTGCAAATTAACAAAGAAGAAAGGACAATGTGTACCTAATTCTTTGCTACTTTTTTTTAAAATTTCTAACGTATTTTTGTCCGTGATAACAAAAACGCATATATAAACTTGTAATCTGGGTAATGTTTAATGTGGTTCAACAAATTCGTGATGTAAGTCAAATATTTTAATAGATTTAGGTTGAAGTTTATATCAGAAACACTCGAACTCCTACATGGATTTCATTAACCTAACATTATTTGTACTCAAATTCCCACATCGAAACTCTTATATACCCTTGTTTTTCATTGAACTAGAGATTCTTTTTAATGAGTAGTGCCTCCCATCTCCAAGCTCAAACAAAACCCTAATCCCCAAATCAGTTTCTTTTCTTCGAAAAAGAGGAAATAGCGAGGGAGAAGAGAAAGAGAGTGAGAAAAACTTATTAGAACGGAGAATGGAGGGAACTGTGATGGTGTCGGATAGAGATAGTAAAGCAATACGGAAGATTGGTGATGAGCAGAAGGGGCGGGGAGGGGCGAGAGTAAGAGTGAGACAGCGAGGGTTTGAGGGGGGAGTACGATGAAAAAAATAAGAAGCCTAAGGAGATATAGGAGATTAATTATTATAAAATATTATATATATATATATATATATATATTATATTAATTAATATATAAAAAATTTGAAAAAAAAAATTTAACAAGCTAGGCAGGCATGAGAGGCCTAATAGGCTTCTAAGGGAACCTATGCCTGGCCTAATAAGCCAAACAAGCCTTTTAAAATGCCCAAGCCTGGGCCTCTTTTGAAACAGGCCAGGATAAAGGCCAGGCCACAAGCCTTTGACGAGCCGCCTGACCTATTTCTACTCCTAATGGTTATTGAAGCCCAACCCATTTTCTCTCCAACTTATATCTCCACGTGTAGAGATTTGGAAGAGAAAATTCATTTTCCTTTGATGCCATCAGGTTGCCAATAATCTTCCTCTTCGTTCACTATGTATGTCAAACCAAAAAGAGCTACAACACCCATTGATAAATTAAATTATTCAAAATCCATTGCACAGTTGTTTTCTAAATATTATCTAATGTTATAATAGACAATATATAATTTATTCACTTCTTAATTTATATCATGTGAATTTTTTATTTTAAAAAATATATGAGTACAAGACAAATTAAATATTATACGTCAATAATATTTCTCTCTAAATGTACTTTTAAAATACAATAACATAAAAATATATTTTCCTCTTTGTTCTCCATTTTTGTCAAATGAGGGTATTTTAGTTTTTTATGTACATGCTCATTTTCTCTCCTCTCTATATTCTTTCATCCATCCAAACAAGGGGGTGATAGCATTTTTTTTGTAGTTTTCTCTTCTCTTCATTTTCTCTCATCATATTTTTTTTCTCCCAACTTTTCTTTCCATTCAAACAAAGCATTATGACACGGAGGGGAATATAAAAAGGTTAAAATATACTTTTAGTCATTTAAGTTTTATATGATATATATTTTTAGTCCTTTAACTTTATAAAATATATTTTTGATCTTATATTTCTAACAACATTAATATTGATAACGGAAAATGTTGATGTAGTAAACTCAAATAATGATTATACAGTTGACAAAACATATTTAAGTTTTAATTTTTAATATAATATATTTAATTAGTAAACTAAATTAAACTAGCAAATTGCTATAAATAAAATCAATGTTTTCATATTTATATTATTAAATTAAATTTTTTTAATACAATCAAGTTTTTGATATTGACTGCTGAATTAGATTTTTAGATATTTTTCAATTTACATATATTTTAAATTTAAGATTAATAGTATTTAATTAAACAATCATTACTTAAATTTTTTGCGTTAGCGTTTTTTATTAATAATATTAATAATGTTAAAATTATAAGACCAAAAATTTTATAAAGTTAAGTAACTGAACGTCGTATAAATTTTAGGGAAAATCCCTGATAAAGGACCTTAAAATTATGAAATCCTGCATAAGTGATAGAAGATTTTGAAATCCTACAGAGGTGATAGGGGACTTGTCAGGGATTTACAATTTTAGAGAAAATTACCAATTTACCCTTATTTATTTTTTTATTAAAATAATAAATACCCCCCGGCCGGCCGCCACCCGGCCCGTATGTGACCAGTAGGGGCTCCAGCCAAGGGAATTGGAATATTCCCTTGCTTTAGGAAAAAATCCCAAAGTTGAAGGGGTGGGCTAAGCAAGCTTTTTAATATATATAGTGCAATATATATATATATATATATATATATATAGTAAACTTTGATTTTTAACTAAGCCAACCAATAAGTTCAGGTAAGGAATTGACATATTGATAAGAGAAATTAATAAGTTCATATAAGGATTTCACAACTTTCATTTTTTAAGCAAAAAATCCACATACTCTCTCAGACCATTTATTAGTTTAGATAAGGAATTCCCGAGTTCATATTGCTAATTAACAAATCGAGATAAGGATTTCGCAACTTTTGTTTCAACCAAAAATTCACTTTTGCTCTCAGGCCATTCACAAGTTTAGATGAAGAATTCTTACCTTCAGATAAGAAATTGATAACTTGAGATAACGAATTCACAACTTCTGTTTAAGTAAAAGATTCACTTGTACTCTCAGGCCATTCACAAGTTTAGATACAGAATTACCAAGTTCAGAAAAATTGACAAGTTGATATAAGGAATTCACAATCTCATATCAGGAATTCACAACCTTAGATAAAATTTCGTAACCTTATTATTTTAGTTATAATAATTTTTTCCCTAAGTTTAGTTATATCATATTTTAAATTTATATATGAACTATATTTTTATTATAAAATTAAATAGAAAATATTAGTGAACTTTTGAAAAAAAAAACATAATTGCAATAAAATTTAAACCGAACCAAATCGTTTAAATCTACTGGAGTCTGGAGTAACAAAGGTTACGAATTTGCATCTAAGGTTGCGAATTTGTATCAAGTTGTCAATTTCTTATCTAAAGTTGGGAATTCTTCATCTAAACTTGTGAATGGCCTGAGAGCATTCTTAGATCATTCACTAGTTTAGATAAAGAACTCCCGAGTTCATATGACGAATTAACAAATTGAGATAAGGATTTTGTAACTTTTGTTTCAATCAAAAATTCACTTTCGTAAACTTGGTAATTCTATATCTAAACTTGTGAATGGCCTGAGAATGCTCTCAGGCCATTCACAAGTTTATATGAAGAATTCCCAACTTTAGATAAAAAAATTGACAACTTGAGATAATGAATTCACAATTTTTGTTTAAGTAAAAGATTCACTTGTGCTCTCAGGCCACTCACAAGTTTAGATATAGAATTATTAAGTTTAGATAAATAAATGACAAGTTTCGATAAGGAATTCACAACCTTATTTTCGTGACCTTATCTAATAAAGATAATCTCACAAGCTCAGGAATTCGCAACCTTAGATAAAAATTCGTAACCTTATCTGAGCTTATTAATTATTTAACATTTAATTTTATTTTAGATTCATGGTATTATCTTAATTATACTATATTTTTATTTTAAATTTGTTGGTTTACTTTTAGATTATATTATATTAAAATGGGAAAATCCCTATAAAATACCACCAAAATACCGAAATCCCAAATCAGTGCAGTGAATTTGAAAATTCCGGTTCAGTGCTGTGTCAGTACGGATGAACAGTGACGAGTATGCGAAAAGACGATTTTGCCCTTCAACCCTCCCTTTCGTCACTTCAGAATAACAACTCAAGATTCTTAATTAACAACTCCAGTTTCTCCTTTTTATTTTCACAATAACAATACCGGTATTGTTATTAACAACACCATATTTTATATTAACAATTCCTATTTCTTGTTTCACAACTTCGTAATTTAAGTTTCAAGACCAATAACAACATCTATTTCTTTATTAACAACACCGTATTTTACATTAACAATACTATATTTTTTAGATACGAATATGTGAAAGAATAAAGCAGAGTTGTTAATAAAAAATCAGGAGTTGTTAATTAAGAGTCTCGAGTTGTTATTCTGAAGTGGCGAGAGGGAGGGGCTGAAGGGCAAAATCGTCTTTTCACATACCCATCACTGTTCATCCGTACTGACACAGCACTGAACCGAAATTTTCAAATTCGCTGCACTGATTTGGGATTTTGGTATTTCGGTGGTATTTTATAGGGATTTTCCCTATTAAAATTTTGTTGAACATTTTAATTTATTTTAGAACTCGGGAAACAAAAGTTGTGAAATCCTTATCTCAATTTGTTAATTTGTCATATAAACTTAGGAATTCCTTATCTAAACTAATGAATGGTTTGACAGAGTAAGAGGAAATTTTGCTTAAAAAACGAAAGTTGTGAAATCCTTATATGAACTTGTTAATTTCTTTTATCAATCTGCCAATTCCTTATCTGAACTTGTTGGTCGGCTTAGTTAAAAATCAAAGGTTATTATATATATATATATATATATATATATATATATATTTTGCTCTATATATATTGAAAGGCTTTACTAGCCCAATGGTCATGAACTAAAAGTGCATGACCACTAGTGGGGGATTTGAACCCCCACCCCCCAAACTTTGGGAGTTATTCCCAAAGTCAGGGAATATTCCATCAATATTCCCTGGCAGGAGCCCTATCGGATGGCGCTCGTCGATTGCCATGGGCTGGGCCGCCTCTGGAGTGGCTGCCGGTGGCGTCTGACTGGCTGGGTATTTATTATTTTAATGAAAAAATAAGTAAAAATAAATTGATCATTTCCTCTGAATTTATAAATTCCTGATAAGTCCCCAAACGCCTCAGCAGGATTTGAGAAATTCAGAATAACTCCGCAGGATTCCCGAGTTTCCTGGTCCTCTACTCTACGAGGGATTTTCCCTAAATTTTAAAGAAATAAAATTATACTTTAAGAGGGAGGGGAAAAAGAAAAGAAGCCTCCGCGAGCATCCGGTTCCAATGCGGCAGCGCTTGTGTGTTCTGCGTCCCTATGTGTTATGTTCGGCTTTTCGTTCTCAGGTTTTCAGACCCAATTGTGCTTCAGGTTCTTTCACTCACCGCAGAAGCCATATTTTTCGCCACTCAATTGTATCCATTCAATGGCTTCAAGAGCTGAGATGAGGTATTCTTCCTTCAATATCGTTCCTCGCTTGCTTCATGATAATCTGATTGAGAAAAAAAAAGAGCTCGAGTACTCCTACATTCGTGTATTCCACTGTGAAATGTTTGTATGTTGTATGAATTGACGAATGAAGCTTTGATCATGTGGTTTAAGTTAATTTACTATAATCCTTAGATAATTTTTTATAGTCAAAATCTTGCATATGAGCGTGTTAACGACTGTGAAGTATCTGCCAGATTTGCTTTCTTGCAAGAATTTTATTCAATTGTTTTTTCTGGGATCGTTAAAATCCCTTGTTTAATTTTGGAATTTCTATATTCGAATGAACAAGTTCGATTTCTGGACCACTCAAAGGCAAATAGGCAAGTTCGGATTTGTTTGTTCCCTGCGTTATGCCATGATCTGGAGGTCTGCAAGGGTCTTCAGAATGTTTCATCCTCTCTTGTAGAAAGAGAGTTTTAAGGCTGTAAATGGGAAAGCAGCTCTGGGTGTGGGCTCGATGGAGCAGGTTGAAAGACAACCAACCCTTCCTTCCGCTTTCATGATGTGTTCTTCCCAGGGAATCGATCATTGATGTCCAGAGCTGCAACACATGGAGCTGAATCTTTTTTGCATAATTGTTTTAGTATGTTTGATCTTTTGGTTTTGTTCGGGTTGATGGGTTGTGGATGTTTTGATAGCTTTGTTGTAGACAGTTATTTGGATATTTTAGTTTAATCAATAATATGAATTTCTCTTTACCAAAAAAAAAAAAATAAAGAAAGAAAGAAAGAATTCTGGACCACTCATATGGCAGGCGTTTTGCATTATTTTTGTTCGTCCTTGTTTATCATTGTGTATTCCTCTATGAAATAGACCCTGCTTTGTCTCACGATAATTGTATTATGTGGTGTAATGTAACGCAGCAACATTAAATAACATCTTGCATATCATAAATGTGCAGGGATCATTGAAGCCTAATTACATACTCTGCAATGCAAAACTATTTAGTAGATGACGAGTTATTGGGTTACTCAGTCTTCTAAGGTAGCCTCTTACAATTTTCTTTTGTAGTGAACCGTTGAGTTTTCCTGTAATTACCCATGAAATCAGGCTACCAGCCTGGAGGTGGAGGACGTGATAATGCTTGTACAAAGATCTTAGTAACATCACTGTCAGCAGTGGTGGCTGAGACAACAACTTTCCCAGTAGATTTGATAAAGACTAGGCTTCAACTACATGGTGAGTCACTTTCCTCAAGTCAGCGTACCAATGCATTTCGGGTAGCATTGGGTATCGTTTGTGAACAAGGTCCTCTTGGTCTTTATAAGGGCTTGTCTCCAGCAATTATCAGACACATGTTCTACACCCCTGTTCGAATTGTAGGGTATGAGAACCTGAGGAGTTTGATTTCTGGTGATAGTGGTTCACTCTCTCTCCCCAGCAAGGCTGTTGTTGGTGGAGTCTCTGGTATTATGGCTCAGGTGAGTGCTACTTGGCCTTGGTATGTGCTTTTTATTCTCACTGAATCCTTGTTCATTCTGTCCTTTCTCAAATTGAATATTTTGAAATTGGACAATTTGTGCGCTTTTTATTAAGTTGAAAAAATCGATTGTCTTTGTTTCATTGAACTAGAGAAGTCTTAGCCATAATTGTGAAGAGCCAACCGGTGAAATGGGGAAAAATAGAAATTATGGGAGAAAACAAGGCAGAAAGAATAAAACGTTGATCCTATTGGAATCTCTCACTGCAGACCGAACACTCTAAGCCAGTGGCTTAAAGGAAACTACTAAAAATATGCTCAAAATCAAAATATGGAAGGAAATAACATTAAAGAGAACTCTGATCTTAGGCCTTAAAGTAAGGCATAATATTTGCCCTAATGTTTAGGTCTGACTTTGGTTTTCCTTAGAGCTGAGAAAACGGGCCGAGCCCGTTGGGCCGACCCTTTTAGGCTCTGAATTTATAAGGGCCGGGTTTAAGATTTTTTGCCTCAAAAGTAAAACCAAGCCTAAAAGGGCCAGCCCTGAAGGGTCAAGGGCCCTTGTAGGCCCTATATATATTTTTTATTTTTTAAAATTATTTATATAATAATAATATTATTGATTTTTTATATTTTGTTAATGATGTTGCAAATTTTTAGTTGTTATCATCTTTTTTATAATTAAGTTTCATAAGAATATCTTGTATTAATAATCCTAAAAATTAAAAACTTATAAAAGATATTTCTTATTTCATAAGTATTTTTACCAATTTTGTATTTTTTGACTTATTTTTTGGTGATTGTTTTTGTTTATATCTTGTGTTGTTTATTTTATTGACTACTTACACTTTTCAAGATATATTTGTTAGAAGTATTTTTAATTTTAAGTCTTCTCATTAATTATTTGTAATTTTGGTATGTAGACAATAGTTTACCTTTGATTATTACTTAATGACTGTGTTTGTTTGTTGCATGATGCATATTGTTTACTCTCTAATTTTGACAACATTTATATGTTAAATTAGGAATTTCATTGTTGTAATTTTTTTTTAAAAAATAAAAAAAAAGAAAAATTGTTCAATCTTGTGAAAATGACTTCAGGCCTTGTGGGCTGATCCGCCTGGCCCGTATGCTTTCTGGCCGGGCTTTGAAAAACAACAATTTTTCTTACCTCAATCCTAAAAGGGCTGGCTTTGATTCCGAGCTCTAGTTTTCCTTTCCTGATATCTGGAATGCCATCAAAATTGAAAGGAAAAAATAGGAAAGGGAGCGTTGGACGTCTTCTGCACTTTGATAAGATATCTACTTGCTAAATGTCCTCTTATTTCTTTCTTTCTTTTTTTCATATCTACTTGGCATTAAAAATGAAGTATATGCAAACTTGAAGGTAAAAAAAGGCACTGGATGCACTTAACATGCTGGTATAATGTTAGTGTGATAAATTTTCCACTGACCCTGGTAATATTGGAGGGAATTATTAATAGAACATTTGGTTTAGCCATAATGTTTTAATTACTTGCTCATCTGTCATGATATTTTTCTTGGCAAATAATGCTATTATTTGCTCCTAGTTGTATAGGTCGTAGTGAGCCCAGCTGATCTTGTGAAGGTGAGGATGCAATCAGATGGCCGTTTGGTGAGCCAATGTCTTCAACCTCGCTATTCTGGGCCCTTTGATGCTTTGAACAAGATTATTCAATCGGAAGGATTTCTGGGACTTTGGAAGGGTGTTCTTCCTAATATCCAGAGAGCATTTCTAGTAAACATGGGTGAATTGGCATGCTATGATCATGCTAAACAATTTGTGATCAGAAATAAGATAGCTGATGATAATGTTTATGCCCACACATTAGCTTCTATTATGTCAGGCCTCTGCGCAACCACTTTAAGCTGTCCGGCTGATGTAGTGAAGACTAGAATGATGAATATGTCAACTAACAAGGATGGTAAATTCTTGTACAGTAGCTCTTATGATTGCTTGGTAAAGACAGTTAAAGTTGAAGGAATAAGAGCGCTTTGGAAAGGATTCTTTCCCACATGGGCTAGGCTTGGCCCTTGGCAATTTGTTTTCTGGGTTTCTCATGAGAAGTTGAGAAAAATTGCAGGGCTCTCTTCTTTCTGATTTGCACCATGGCCAACCCTCCTTTCATTACTATCCTTCATAAAGTCACTGAACTTGATATCCATTGGTGTGTTTGTTTTTTCGTTACAAATGGACTTTTGCCAAAAGCTCCGGTTTATTGATTTATTGCTTCTCACAAATATTGCCTCAAAATTTCCTCAAAAACACATTTGGGATGTGCAAAGTTCTATCCATACAGGACCTGTTGTTCAAAGTATGGACAAATAGTGAAAATTGGTTGTAGCTTATCCATACAGTTGAGTTCTACTGAATAATGTTTTGTTCTCAAGGTGGCACTCATGCAAAATGGGATAAAGTTCATGAACTAAGGTTGCATTAATAAGGATGAATGCGTCTTTTCTCCATTCCAACTTATGTATTATTTATTATTCTTCTTCCAAAAAGAAAATTTGGATATTACAATATGGTCTGATATATAATGAAAAGCCTATTGTTGCCTTGAGAGTTAACCACTAGCTGCTGCTGCTGTATTATTATTAATTTTTTTTTTTTGCTAATGTGGAAAGATGTTAATACCTGAAACTTGGTACGAGGGATTCTTTATCATCAGCTCATTGACGTTAAGGATTGTATGGTGTTGGCATATTTTATCATGAAATGGAGCTGCATTGGTCAAAAACTAGTGAGAACTAATAGCAGGAAAAAAATAAAAATAACAACGGGAACGAAATCAACTCAATGTTCTGTCCATTAGAAACATTTTTGATTGTATGGGATCAAGATGCCAACAAAGTGTTGAATTCATTTAGAGTTGGATTAACTTGTTTATTTTCTTTTGATTTGATTTTTGTATTTCTATATGCACTTTCGACTTCTAGACGGTTTTCGCATACCTAACAGGCTAAGAAGAGGAATGAAATGACTTGCTTGATTGCATTTCTATATCAAAAATTCTTGTGACTCTGTTGTTCTCTATCTTTATATTTGTAGTGCTTTGTCCACTAAGTTGTGATGAATTGAATGTCAGTGAAGTTGAGACAAGATCATTCCAATAAAGAAATTTAGTTGAACAATCTATCATGGCTTTTTCTATGGTATTGACATAATTTTAATTTAGTTTAATATAACATTTTGTTCCTTTTCCTTCATAATAAAGAAGTTAAATTTCGCTTTGGTACCACTAATATATTGCAAGGGGAATAGAGAAAGGATAGGATAATATGAAGAAGAGGAAAGAATAGGAGGAGGAGAGAGGGAAGGGAGAGACGAGAAAGTGTTTCTCAGTGTAAAATACCTTTCCAAATGTGATAAGATGATGTTGAAACTCTAATCAATGGTACATAGCTGTGGTGAAAGATGTTGGCATACCATATCAATTATGAGATACTAATCTAAAATATGGAATCAAGTTGATTCGAGTAATAGTTGAAAAGGGGAGAGTTAATTAAAATGCTTATTGGCTCTGGTTTGATGCAATTCTTTGTGTACTTGACCCTTGAGGACAAGGGTTTATTAGAAGGGGAAGTATTGATATGTAACTTAAGCTGGATATTGCTAGAGTCTATGATAAAGTATATTGTCCTTTTCTCTGTCGAGTTATGGAATTCATGGGATTTCCTGCTAAGTGGATCCAGCTAATCATACAATGTATGACTTCCATTTCCTATCAAGTTATAGTCAATGGTTCTTCTGGAGTGCCATTCACACCATCTCAGGGATTAAGATAAGGCAATCCTCTTTCTCCTTACTTATTCATTCTCAGTACTAATATCCTATCTTGTATGATTCATCAGGTTGCAAACTACCATTGGTGGGAAGGAATTTGCATATCTAGAAATGCTGATCTATTGACACATCTAATGTATGCTAATAATACCATACTGTTTTGTCACGCCACACAGGCAAATTGTCGTATAGTCAAAGCACTTCTTAAGAGGTGTGCGGAAATCTCTGGTCAACACATTAATTATAAAAAATCTAAGCTCATTTGCAGTCCTTGTGTATCTCATTGTATGAACAGGAAGCTATCACAAATCCTTGAGATTCATTTTCATTCAAGGATGGCAAGTATCTAGGCACCTACATTGATGATCATCAATCAGAGAAGAAGAAGTTTGAGGATATATTGGAAAAGCTTGACTAGTATTTAGCTCGTTGGAAAAGTCATATTCTTTCTCAGGCTGGGTGTTTGGTTCTAATTAAATATTCGCTTTCCTCACTTTTGGTGTATCCATTCTCGTGTATGTGGTTTCCTAAACATGTCTATCATCAAATTGTTATGAAAATGACAAATTTTTTTTGGAAATGTTCTTCCACTTCTCATAATGCTCATTTTCTATGCTGGGAAGAATTATGTCTTTTGCTGGATGATGGTTGTCTACAATTGATGAATCTGGAGGCCTTTAATACTGCACTTTTATCCAAACATTTATGGAGAACAATTTCACAACTCGATTCTCTTCTCAATTGGATTTTGCTTCAAAAATATCTGAACTCAAATAATGATTTTGTCTTCAAACTTGTTTATAATAGTGCGTTAAGTTGGAAAGACATTATTAAAGCAGGTTCACTTATCACTGATCACCTTGTCTGGCATGTAAGTGATGGTAATTCTATATCCTTAGATAATAGGCTCTGGTGGCCTTTGCAGCAATCAGGTCTTTTGTACCCTTCATTGAAGGTGTCGGACCTTATACTGCGCCCTCAAGGTCGATCAAATTATTCCTTGTTATCATCCTTGTATCCCAAACAAGTGGTTTAAGAGTTTGAAAAGTTTCCAGTGCCTTTATTCCTGGTAAAAGACTATCCATTGGATGGGACATAGTTCTGGTTCATACACTGCTCGAGACGATTATCATTTATTAATGGCATCATTTGCTAGTTCTCCTAGTAGAAATCTTTAACAATCAGTATCTGCACTTTGATCAAAGGTTTGGAAATTACTAGTTCTTCCTTGCCTTAGGTTGTTTGTTTGGAAACTTGCCAAAGGTATCCTTCCTACTTCTACTTTCCTTAAAAGCAAGCACATTTCCAATACTGAGGTTTGTTACTTGTTTATATATTGTCCCTTTTCTAAGGCTTGTCGGTTTGGTAGTCAACTAGGCCTTAAAATATATGACTATTCCAATTGTTCCCTTGTCTATTGGCTACATTATTCGATTTGAAATCATATAGATTGGTCAAATTTCCTATCCTACCTTTTCAAATTTTGGAGTCTTTGTGGTTTACTTGCAGTCAAATTTGTCTTGCAGGGAAAAGATACACGCTTTCCCAAGTTATCCAATCCATATAGAAGCAAGCCATTGTTGGCACTTCGATAGGCAGACCTCCAAAGAATGACAGGCATTGTCAAAATGCCAATACCATTGCACTTCTTCTCGGTCAATCCTTATACCTAATGCAATCTGGCTATTGGTAGATTGCCTTCCACATGAGCAGGTCATCCTGTGGTGTATGATTGATTCATACTCGATTCAATTTCAAACTCAACAGTTCCATGAATACTTTCAAACTCCACGTCTTAAATCAGGGCCACTATATTTACAACTAGTAGCTTTAAAGAAGCCTTATATTTTGTTCTACATAAGCGTTATGTAACATCCCGATTTGTGATTAGGGCTAATGGCTCCGATAATTATTGTAATTATCCTGATTGAATATATTTGGGATTAATGTAATGATAATTTTGAGAATAAATACAAGTGGTATTTAAGATCAAGGGTTGAGATGTATTTCATATGGGTCGGAATCCTATGTGAGGTGACTTGGTGAGCTCATGGAGAGAATTGTGTAGATGTTGACAAGTGGCTTGATGGTGGCCATTGGATAGGGCACTAGAAGACAAAAGTCACTTTTTCCTCTCTTCTCTCTCTCCTATTCGGTTGGAGGCATGGGCAAGGGGGGGTGATGTGCTTCTTCATCATCATTCTACCTTCTCATCTCTCTCTCTCTTCCATTGATTCCGGCGACCTTGAGGCAAGAAGAGGAAGAAGAAAAAGCTTGATCTTTGGTAAGGAAATGATTCTCCTTTGCTCCAATCCTCTTCTCTAATATTGTTCATATCAATGAGAGCTACGTTGTGATGATTGTAGAATCTTGAGAAGTGGTGATTGTGATTTGGGCGAAATTGAAAGTTGAGGGATCAAGATTCTGGATTGAGCAAAGTGAAGAGGTAGGCATTTAGAGCATTTTGAAGTATAATGTGTGATATTTTGCTAAGTATGGTAAAATCTGGAATTTTGCCCTAAATATGCCTATTTTTGGGAAATGTCAAGTTTGTTATGATTGATGATTGGAAATGATTTAGTTGGAGATATATGATCATTTGATGTAAATTGGAATGTTAAAAAGGTGTTAAGGGAATTTGGATATGTTGTGTCATTGAGACCTTAGTGTTTGATTGTGGTCAAATTGGGTTTTGGAGTGTTTTTGGAGTTGCCATTGTGTTCCCTTGTTAGTGCTTAGAGTGTATGAGCATTGGGAAGAGTTTGGGAACCTTTGGGGGAGAATTTGACCATCTGGTGTTTCTGGTTTTTGGCTGCGTTTCTGGTCTCTGATACACATCACTCGAGCAGAGGAAGAACGTGCTCGAGTGATGCGCAAGTTTTTCCCTTTGTGCTTCGAGTCACCTGGGTTTTCTGCGAGTGCTGCTCGAGCACATCGCTTTGTGCTCGAGTGAGCGAGGAACCTGCTCGAGTGAGCTTGGTCTGCTCGAGTGAGGGTGTAACTCCAGAGTAAAGGGTGTGCTTTCGGGTCTTCACTCGTGGGCTGATGCCAAGAGTGAGCTCTGTCACTCGCGGGCATAGCTGTTTCACCCGAGCACTGGGGGTCATGCTCGAGTGAGAGTGTGCTTCAGGTGGGAGTTGTGCTTTCGGGTTCTCACTCGCGAGTAAGGTGCTCGAGTGAGCCTTCTCACTCGCGGGTGTGAGGTGTGTGCTCGAGCACATATGGCTGTGCTCGAGTGATCCCGTGCTTGGAGAGCTTTGGGTGCTCTCGGGTCCTCACTTCCTGGACTTCTCTCGCGGGTGCTCGAGTAAGGCATTTGGCCTTGTGCTCGAGTGAGGGTCAGCGTGCTCGAGTGAGCCAGTGCTCGAGGGTTTCCTTGTGCTCTCGGGTGCTCACTCGCAGTCTCACTCGCTATTGTGCTCGAGTGATGTCCGTACTTGTGCTCGAGTGAGAGCATTTGTGCTCGAGTGAGATGACCAAAAATGAGTGTTTTGCCTTCGAGTAAGGAGTCTTCTGGGTAGTTTCTTCCAACCCTTTAGGCATATGTTTAGGCCTATTTTAGTCACCTAAAGAGTCCTAAATGATAACCAACTTAGAGTATTATTGAAATATACACATGGAAAAGAGATTGATTGGTTGTCCCTAATTGATATAGGATTTGACATTTGTCGCCCTCGTGAGGCCACGGTGCCGGAGCCAGTCAGGAAAGATACAGGTAGTGACTCTATCTTTATACCTTATGTGATGTATGATATGTGTGCTATATCATTGTGATTAAATGGATTTTGTATGCTGCAAGTTTTGTGAAAACTTTGTGTGGAAACACCGCTAAACCAATAGTCCCTGAGTCGCTAACAACGGTTCGGGTGAAGGTCGTATGCCTTCCTGGCGGTAAAAGGGGATGAGGTTAGGGTGTCATATATGCAATATGTGGTATTGTGGTAGCACCGCTAAACCAATAGTCCCTGAGTCGCTAACAACGGTTCGGGTGAAGGTCGTATGCCTTCCCGGCGGTAAAAGGGGATGAGGTTAGGGTGTGATATTTGTGAAGGCCGACGGGCCATTGTGAAAGCCGAAAGGCTATATGTGAGCCGTGTGGCTATTTGTATGCACTGCCACGCCAACAGTCCCTGAGTCGCTAACAACGATTCGGGTAAAGGTCGTATGCCTTCCCGGCGGTAAAAGGGGATGAGGGTGGAGTGAGTTTGTGTTGCTGCTGATATGAGATGATGTGTTTGCATATTATATGATTGCATGTGGTATGAAATAGTTGTTACTACGGGGATTCTTTAGAATCTCACCCTCCCAAATGATTAATCTTTTCAGACAGGGCGAGTGGTTCGAAAGGGAAGCGGACAACCAAGAGTGGTTAGGTTTACTCCGAGATCTAAGTGGTAGTTGGTTATTATAGTTTTGGATTTGGGATTGCAAGTTGTACATCTAATGTAAATGAATGTTTTGGTGATGTAATCCCCTTGTTGGGAAACTTTGAACCCAAGTTATATATGTAAGTAACCCGGGGTTTGCCGGGATTTTGGTTTCTGCACTTTGATATTTATTATGTACTCTGATTTCTCTGATAATTATATCCGCACGTGAATGTGAGACCACGAATATATATATGTTTTGAAAAGATTTTTGAAATACCCCATCTCTTGGATGTGGGATTATAAATTGTGATTTCATCCTATTGGTCTCTATTTCACTTAAATTTCGTAATCCGGGTGTAATTACGGTGAGGGGGTTACACGTTACGTTGATAATCCTGATGGAATCCCTTTATTTCGTAAACTAATCAAGTAGTCACATGCCAAAATCATTGTACTCAATAGGCAGGTTCCCTAGCATATTTCATATATACTACATGATGTAAAATATATGTTGATGACCTTTGTAACATATAATTTTATTTCATAATGCGTAATTATACTTTCATAAAAAAAAATATTGATATGTAACAAATGAACGAGAGGGAGTTAGTTAGGGAGGTTAATATTCGGGTATGTTGGTTAGTGCGTTAAAAGACAATTAGTTAGTCATGACCATTAATTAGCCCCTGCATATATAAGGGAATAGAATTGTGATATGAAGATGTGCTTAATCTAATTGTCCAGTATGATTTAGTGAAACACTAGTTTCTCTCTTCCCTCTTCTTTCTATTTTCCTATCCTATCCCGATTCACCTTACAATAATATATATTGTTTGCATTGATAGTTTTTTTTTTCTTATAGATTTGCAGTTTCAAGAGGTGCCAACGTGGATTCATGTTTTTAAGTGGATTTTGGAATATAAAGATTCTATCACATCCTATATATATATATATGAGCTAAATAGCTAATTTATAGAAATTAAGAAAATCACAAATGGGGGTTGAGTCTAGTGAAAGGAGCTAGTTTCTCACAACGTGATGAACCAAGATTCGAATCTCCGTTAGAAGAAGTGCCTACATTTAATGCCTAATAGTGTCTAGAACAAGATTGTCTCCAATAGGAGGATATATGCTTAGCTAAAAAAAAAATCAATTAAGTTGGTTATTTGCTAAAAAATGTACACTGATTATCTTAAAATGTCACTTTCATCTATTTGCACAACTGCTTCCACGATGAAAACTCTCCTTAATATATACAATTAATGGGAAGAGTTCAAAAAAATTATAAATTGAAGAGATAAAGTGAATTGAGGTATCATTTAAAATCAAAGTAAACCACTCAACTAATAACTCTTACATTTAAAATAGAAAAAAAATGGTTAATGTGCAAATTTGCCACGGAAGTTTTCATTGAGTAATGTTACTCTGAAAGTTTTTTTAGGTTCAATATTGTTCCGGAAATGTTAAAATAGAACAATATTACCCTTTTCTGTTAAAAAGTTAACAGTCAACTTTTATTTTTTTAACAGTATGGGACAACATTGCTACATTTTAAAACTTTTGAAGTAACATTGAATTTGAAAAAACTTTCAGGACAAAATTACTCCTTAGCGAAAACTTTCGAGACAAATTTGCACCTTAACCAAAAAAAGAAAAAAAAGAATCTATAATGCAAAGGAAGAAGTGATAGGTAAGTCATCGTACTAAAGCTATTTAATACTACCTCTAATCTTTAATACAAGACTTAGTTGATTAATTTGAATAGATTAAGGAAGTTAATTATGTTAGTTATTTATAACAAATATATATTGATTTTTCTAAAATACCATCTTCCATCATAACTACCTTTAGATAGAAACTCATTAATATGTGTAATCAATTTTAGGAAAAAATTATAAATTTGAGATACAAAATTAATTGATGCCTTATATTTAAGATTAAATCCAATCCCCAACTAATCTTATACTAATGACCTGACATAATGCATTATAATAGTATCATCTACCTGTATGTGTGACAAGGGTACTATGAATACACATAATGGGGGAGAGAGAAGCCTAATACCAAATACTCCAATGGTCCCCGCTATCTGTATTTGCTATAGAATAATCCATGAATATAACTAATATTTCCTTCACAATGTAGATGAAGTGTGTTTGGATAAGCCCCAAACCACAGTTTTAAAAACCATTTTCCTTAAATCGAGACAAAACTCCCCCTACATACTTCTCTCATAAATCATAAAAACTATTCTTCAAAAACTAATCCAAACACACACGAAACCATTTCTAGCAGTGGTAATCTACCAATATTCAGTCCATCGGGCCATATACTGATAATGACAAACAATGTTCTTATAATGAATATGAAATTTGTACAGCATATCAAAGCTACAAAATCCAAATTTATATTGGACGTACAAAAACAACAGCAGAAAATAAAGGCATATATAGCTGCCTCCTGCTTGTTCTTGTTAAATAAATCTTGATGCCCAGGAAAAAACTTAGAAAAAAGGAGAAAGAAGAAAGAAGAAAAAGAAGAAAAGAATCTTAATGTTCCTCCCTAAATATAGACAATACAGTTTTAACGCCTTCCCCTAAAACCAATGCTGAAGCTATTTTCTAATCCCTTCCTACCAATTACAGGGACATTTCCTTTCTGCATCATTGCTACAAACTCATTATAATCTATCTTCCCATCCTGCATTGTAAAAATAGAACAAAATCAGTTAATACTTAATAACAGCAACATGTGTCAATTTCTGCATGGAAATAAGACATGAATCCATCATCTATAACTCCAACCCATAAAGTTCGCATTCATTTCAAACACACAAATCCAATAAACATCTGTAGCAAGAAGCCACCTTTAAAATTAATACCACCTCTAATCCTCAATATAAGATGTAAACAACTAATTTGCAAATATTAAGAAAATTAGTTTAATTAGTTATTTATAACAAATGAGTGTTGGTGTTCCTGCAATACCCTCTTCAATCATGTCTATTGAAACCACTCTTGAAGAAAACCCTTTTACTATGTGCAATCAATAGGGAATACTTTGACAGAAAAAATGGTAAGTTTGTCAGACAAAATGAATTAAGATATTATATTTAAGATTATAGCAAACTCATTACCTAACTCTTATATTTAGAACTGAATGGAGTAATAATTTTATGTATAATTTAAAAAGGAAAAGGTGCAATCTTATCAGTTTCCACATATTCTAATAATATTCCATCAAGCCAACATTAGTTATGACTATTCCTATTAACATAGAGACAGGAAAGCCCTTGTATAAAAGTTCCGTTGAGACTTGAGAAAAGAGGTAACTTAAGAACAAGTCTTTTAATTATGCTTAAGCAAAACTAGTAGAGGAGCTTTCATATGGTAGAAAACTGAAAAGTGGAAACAACTTACATTATTTTGATCGATTTCCTTGATTGTCTCTTCCAAGCGGATATCTTCCACACCAAACTCCTCACAAGCTTGTTGAAGTTCATCCAGAGTAATATAGCCACTTCCATCCTTGTCAAAGTACGAAAAGGCTGCAACAAGGTGATCTTCTCTTTCAATCTTGTTTCGATTCAATGTTGCCGCAATAAACTCCCCATAATCAATAGTTCCGCTATTGTCAAGATCAGCCTACAATTTAAATTTAAACAATATATGAACAATATAAACTAGTGATATATACTTCTTTAATTAGTCAATATATATATAATCTGTAGCAGTTGCACAATTCATATCACCTTAGATTCCATGCAACACAGGACCCCCATCTAGTTTATTACAATAGAGTAAAAGTTCTTAAGAGACATCACAACCCTGCCTGTCTAATATAGACATCGATTTTCAGTTGACTTTAAGAAAATATACACTCCTTTGGTCCTTAATGTAAGACCTATTTACTTAAATTGATTAGATTAAACAAGTTGATTAAGTTAGTTAATATGACATACTTTTTTCTAAAATACCTCAAGTTTTAACCATTTTCCTTAATTTCCTCCATCTCTCTCTTGATTATTGTTGAGGGAGAATCACTAGAGGTAATTTTGGAAAAGATTAATAAATATGAAAAATAGGACCAATATCAACTCCTCAGTTAGGTCCTACATTAAGGAATGAAGGAGTATATGACTTGATGCCATAAATGGTCTCATTTTCAAGCCTAGTTCATGGGTTTGGCAACAAATATATGACTACGGAAAGAAAATTATTTAATTCAGATTGGAGCTATTTAGCATAGTTGTTAAATTTGTAGGATTTTGGTGGTAATATCTATAATGTAATGTAAATTAGATGATTCTCATTCATGTATACAATAGGGTATTTATATACAACATAGGAGCCTCAGGATTAATGGCTCATTATGGTGATTGATATTAATCATAATCCCTGATTATGTCAGATACTAATTACTTTTAAGATATTTACATTATTTCCTAACACTCCCTCTTAAGTTAGAGCATAGATGTTAATCAGGCCCAACTTGTTACAAAGATAGTCAAGCCTTAGTCAAAAAACCACTCAATTGATCACTAGACGGCACATGTCCTGTAGAGATAAAGTTCTCCTTGATCTTATCACGTATAAAGTACCAATCAATCTCAATGTGTTTCGTGTGTTCATGGAACACAGAGTTGGAGGCTATGTATAAGGCAGCTTTATTATCACACCACAGTTTTGCAGGCAATGACGTGGCAAGACTAACCTCCTTCATTAACTGGTGTATCCACACAATCTCCTGTACGGACTGAGACATGGCTCGATACTCAACCTCTGCACTAGATTTTGATACCACGTCCTACTTCTTACTTCTCCAAGACACCAAGTTTCCATCTACAAGCACACAATAGCCTGTAGTGGACCTCCTAGGCGCCTTTGACCCTGCATGATCTGCATCACAGAAACATTCAATTTTTGTGTGGCCATCATTCGTATAGAGTATACCATGACTAGGTGAGCCCTTTAAATAATGTAGGACATGCTCCAAATTTTCCCACTGAGCAACGATTGGTGCTGTCATAAATTGGCTAAGCATATTGACAGGAAAGGTTACATCAGGGCGAGTTACCATGAGATAGTTCAATTTTCCAATCAGCCTTCGGAATCTCTCAGGGTAGGCAAACAGTTGAATCTTCTCAGAATCAACCCTTTTTTTCACATCCTCGGGTAGTTGATCATATGGCACACTATCATCAATGTCCATAAAGGGATTAGGAATCATGAGACAGCTACTAGGTGTTACTCTAAGTTTCCCGGTTTCTTTCAGTAGATCAAAGACATATTTCCGCTGGGTGAAGAGAATGCCTTTTTTGCTTCTCATAACTTCGATCCCAAGAAAGTACTTTAACGGATTCAAATCCTTTGTTTGGAAATGAGTTAAGAAAGGCCTTGAGTGATGAGATCCCTTATGTATCACTACATGTAATAACAATGTCATCAACATAGACCACTAAGAGAATCTTGCTAGCATCCGTCTGTTGATAAAACACAAAATGATCACATTTACTTTGATTCAGACTAAACTTTTTAACCACAGAACTGAATTTGTCAAACCAAGCACGAGGGCTCTGTTTCAAACCATATAGAGACTTCTGAATATGGCATACCTTATCCTGCTCCCCCTGAGCAACAAAACCAAGTGGTTGCTCCATGTAAACTTCCTCAAAAAAATCACCATTTAAAAAGGCATTCTTAACATCTAGCTGATGAAGATCCCACCCATAGGTAACTGCCATAGAGATGAAGAGACGAACAGAGGATAACTTGGTCACAAAGGAGAAAATTTTGGAATAGTCAACACCATACGTCTGAACATAACCTTTAGCAATCAATCGAGCTTTCAATCGTTCCAAGGTGCCATCAGCTTTTGTTTTAATGGCAAACACCCACTTACATTTAATAACCTTCTTTTCAAAAGGTAAATCAACGAGAATTCAAGTCCAGCCTTATCAAGGGCCATCATTTCCTCGTTCATCATAGCATGCCAACCGGGATAGGCCAAGACTTGGGAAAGGTTGGTGGGAATGATAAGAGAATCTAAAGATGCTATAAAAGAACAAGACAGGGGTGACAGGTGATTATAGTAAACAAACGAGGAAATAGGGTACGTACAAGTGCGTTTACCTTTGCGGAGGGTAATAGGCAGGTTAGCAGAAGGGGTAGGAGTATCAAGAGTAGCAGACATTGGTTCAGGTTCAGAGGCAAGAGGGGGTGAGGTGGCTAAGCCGGATCAGGCGCCGAGGCGGGCATTGGTAGGTCAGAAGTATAAGCGTCGACATTACTTTCCTTAAGACGTCTCTAATAAACATGATGGACAGGAGGTGGAGCAGGTGCTGGCACAGACGCTTAAATTGGTGGGGAACGAACCTCATACACTAAGAGGTGATCAAGACTTGGGGTAGGGGCAGAAGATGGAGACAGAGCAGAGACAGAGAAGAATGAAGTGGACTTATGGAAAGTAACATCTGTAAACATAAGATAGCGCCAAAGATCGGGAGAATAGCACCGATAACCCTTCTGAACCCTAGAATAGCCAAGGAAGACACACTTGAGAGATTTAGGATCAAGTTTGGTAACAGTGGGACGAATATCTCGAACAAAACAGACATAACCAAAGATTTTTGAATCAATAGAAAACAAGGGTTTGGAAGGAAACAATTGTGTATGGAATGTCACCACTAAGAACAGGAGATGGCATACGATTAATAAGGAAGCACGCGGTGGACACAACATCAGCCCAAAAGGATTTAGGAACTTGCATTTGAAACATTAGAGCCGGGCAACTTCTAATAAATGCCGGTTTTTTCTCTCGACAACACCATTTTGAGCCGGTGTATCGGCACACGAGGACTGATGAATCATGCCATGTGTAAGCATATAGTTGTGAAATTGGGCAGAAAAATACTCTTTAGCATTATCACTCCGTAAGGTTTTCACAAAGACACCAAACTGAGTTTTGATCTCAATATAGAAATGGCAAAAGTGAGAAAACAACTCGGAATGATTTTTCACTAAATAAAACCAGGTGGTTCAAGAAAAATCATCAACAAAAGTAACAGAGTACTTAAAACCAGACGTGGACACGACAGGACAAGGACTCCAAACATCAGAATGAACCAAATCAAAGGGGAATGCAGCCTGTTTATTGACGCGAGGTGCCAGGTGAACACGGTGGTGTTTAGCAAACTGACACGACTTACACTCTAAAGACGATAAATGATGAAACTGAGGATACAACCTCTTCAAGAGGACAATGACACATGACCAAGACAACAATGAACGTCAAAAGGAGAGGAACTACCAGAGCAAGCAATGGAACGTGGCACCCAATCGTCAAGAAAGTAATGGCCGCTAGATTCATATCCCCTACCAATAATCTGCTTCGTCGTAAGATCCTGAATCACACAATGATCAGGGAAAAGTGAGATAAAACAGTTCAATTGGTAAGCTTGCTAGGAGACAGAAGATTAAAAGCAAGGTCAAGAACATTAAGGAAAGACGATAAAGAAACAGAGGATGTAGGTGTAACAGTGCCAGATCCAAAGGCACGAGAAGAACTATTGGCAATAGTTATGGAAGAGGGGTTAGCATAAAGTGCATATGCAGAGAACAAATGATGGTCACCTGTTATGTGGTCAGTGGCACTGGAATTGATGATCCACTTCAAGGAAGTAGCAAGGCATAAGTCACAGTTACCTATAGCAAATGCACTTAAGGTGGATGGAGCATTGTCAGAATGATCTGAGGATTGGGCCATATGAGCAACACCACTATGTTAAGCTTATTTCGTAACTTACGACAGTAACGTTTGATATAACCAGGTTTCTTACAATAGAAGCAGACAGTAGGACCAGGATTTGGAGGATTGTTGCCTAGGCGTAGAGGACCTTGGTTCCTCAGATCAGCATAGGTTGAGGATGGTGTATTATTTCCAGGTTTCACGAAACTCTGGTGTTGGTTATCAGTGGGATCACGGCCAGCTAACGCACTAGCATTAGGAGTAGAGGTCGGGTGTAAGAGACTATCTGCACATAGCACACGAGAGTACACATCCTGAAGCGAAGGAAGTTCAGAACTTGACAGAACCTTGGAACGAACTGTCTCAGGCCGGATCAAGGGCAATAAGAAAGCTGATAATCGCTAGTTTTTCCATATTATCAACTTGTGCCTAAAGGTCAGCTGTAAGCGGCATTAACATCTTCAACTCTTCATACATTTTCTTAAACTCCATATAAAAATTCTTGAAGGAACGGCTCTGCTGTTCAACACAATAGAATCCCTTACAAACATCTTGAATGCGGGTAATATTCCCTTTCCTAAAGTATAGAAATTCCAAGTAGCCTATAAGTTCCTTAACAGTATTATAGTGACTAATCGAGGGAAGGATATCGTTGTCAATAGAATTTTGGATTTGTAAGAATAATCGGGCATCAACACTGGCCCAAGACATCTTAGGATCATCCGGGGGAGGTGCATCAGCCAAATGGCACTCCTTCTCAATACTTAGCAAGTACATGCGAACGGTTTTGCTCCAATCCATATAATTTATCCACGTCAATTTGTGATCAGTGATTTTGTTAGTCACAGGAATAATTTTAGTAGTGACACTAGTCATGGAATCAGCCATCAATGCAAGTAGAGAGCACCAAAAGAAATATGTATGAACCCCAAACAAGCATACACAACAAAGAAACAACCAACCAAAGTGGCCCCACAACCACAATAGCCAAATAGCCCCAAAAAGAGCTAGCAAAGCCAAACACCACATATGCAATAACCAAATAAGCTCCCAAAAGAGGCTAATAGAGCTAAACAAGGCAGAAACAAACCAGAGACAGAGGCAAGGATGCAACAAATAGAAGCAAAGGGAGAAATCAACAACCAAACCGCAAATGGTGGGTACCCACGACACAAAACCACAAGGGAGAGGACGGCGGAAGTGAGTCGATCACAATGCAGCAAACGGCGGCAGTAAAGTCATCGGAAAACGCCCTCACGCGCCGGCGCGTGTAACTTCAGCGAAATTGGTGGCGGCGCGTAAAGGCCATGCACAGGTCGGTGAAACTCCGGGGAACGACTGATCGGATGATGGCGAGACTGATGGTGGGGCGCGTGTGCACAAGATCAGCCATCCACCGGAGCCCTTGCACGTGCAACAGAAACTAACAGAGGCAAATGAACAGTACAACCCCGGAAGGAAAAAATCGAAATTCAGAGAGCTACAGGCTCTAATACCATGTAATGTAATGTAAATTAGATGATTCTCATTCATGTATACAATAGGGTATTTATATACAAGATAGGAGCCTCAGGATTAATGGCTTATTATGGTGATTGATATTAATCATAATCCCTAATTATGTGGGATACTAACTATCCCTGATTATGTCGGGTATTAATTACTTCTAAGATATTTACATTATTTCCTAACAATATCAAAAGGAAGATGAAGAAACATTATAAACTGCCTTATCAATCTTGGGCGAAAAAAGAGGAAAAAAAAATAACATGCCTTATAAATCATAGCAAAGGGCCATTGCCCAAAAAACAAAATTTACATATCAATCACCGGCAAGTCATAACTGTACACAGGGTCGAATCACAATACTTAATACAAATTGGAAGGGTTGCTTTAAATTGTATATAAAGAGTTCAATTAGGATAGCTTTCCCAATGTGATTTTTTCACTCCACAATATTTGAACTCTCGACTTTAAAAAAAAAAAAGGTACCTTCCACCCAACTGAACCACTCTTTGGAATATGTATATAGTTGTATCAACTAAATATTTGATATAATAAATCGAACCTCAATAGTACAATAACATTTCAATATTTTTAATAAATTTAAGATCATATATTACAATAAACAAGAGACCAGCACCAGACCATTCTTAATTTTCTCTCCAAGCAATTTGATTTTCTTTTTTTACTTTTCTATATTTCCTTGCCTCTGCATTTTAGTTTTGAAGATCAGTATTCTAGTTTCTGAGTGAAGACTTCGCAAATTGCAATCTCTAAATAATGTGATATGACCAGAATACCCTAACTGTTCTACCAAAAGTGAATAAAAAATAAATTTAAGAGAATTAAGGTCATTTTCTGATGAAAGCATCATTAATGCAAGCGTGTTTAAGTCCTTTCCCAATATACTCACAGGTCCTCATTGTTACACTTTTAAGACACAATAAATGGTATTCGGGGTCATCTTTCTACAACAAAATAAATATAAGAGCAAGGTATTAAAACCCGGACCGGGTATTGAACCGGTCGGGGTATTGGATTAAGGGTCAGTGGGTCAGACCGGGACCAAACCAGAGCTAAACCAGACAGGACTGGGAACCGAACCAGTCTACCAGACGGTTCGCTGGTTTCCGGGCCGGACCGGCCGGTCCGATTTCCATAACCTTGTACAAGAGTATTCAAATCATTTAATTGCATCACAATAACTATGAGCTATTTTGTATTTATGGGGTTGTGGTAACATAACCCATGTCCCCTACATTTATTGTCTTTTCAACTGATAGTTTTGAGTTTTATATCAAAGGATCCAATGTATAATAAAAGGGGGGAAATGAATTTCCGTTAGTGTGCCCTTCATATTACTAAAAAGTTTCCTTTTTTAAAAAATATGCATAACTAACAAAACAAAACAAGAACAAAATATGAGCTTAGGAGCTCATGTTTTTCATTGATATACAATCCTTGGAGATTACACTATATATAGGAAGGCCATACAGAAAACAGACAGACAGAAAGCGATGGTAGGTGAGTGGTAGGTAGAGGTGTGAGTCAAATATTGCATGCAATTCGGTGCTGATATTGCTGACATTTAACACTCCCCCTCAAGCTGGAGAGTATATGTGAATCATACCCAGCTTGCACAAAAAATTTTCAAACGTAGTTCTGCTTAGTGGTTTTGTCAGCACATCTGCAATTTGGTCTTCAGATCTGATGTAGGACAAATTCATGATGCCTGCTTCAATCTTCTCTTTAACAAAGTGTCTGTCTATCTCAACATATTTTGTTCTATCATGATAGACTGAGTTCTTGATCATTTCAATGCTAGCTTTGTAGTCACACCAAATTTGCATGGGTCCCTCATATGGAATTCCCAACTCCTTTAGTAATCTGATGACCCAGAGTCCTTCACGTACTCCATGATTAACAGCTCTTAGTTCGGCTTCCGCACTACTTGGTGACACCACAGCCTGTTTCTTGCTTCTCCATGTAAGAAGATTTCCCCACACATATGTGCAATATCCTGAGATTGATCTTCTAGTCTCTTTATCCCTTGCATGATCTGCATCAATGTATATTTCGATATCTCTAGTAGTGCATTTCTTAAAGAAAATTTCTTTTCCAGGATTAAGCTTTAAATAGCTTAGGATTCTGTATACAGCTCCCATGTGTTCTTTTTGTGGCTGGTGCATGAATTGACTTGCTATTCCGATTGCATAGCTAATGTCTGGACGTGTGTAGATCAAGTATATGAGTTTATCGACAAGTCTTCTATACTGTTTTGTGTTGACTGAGACTAGGGGTGTTCATCAATTTCCCGTCCCGACCTTCCCGTCCCGATCCCGAGCAAATTGGGACGGGAAAATCCCGTCCTGAAAATTTCGGGATCGAGAATGTGATTTCGGGATCGGGATCGGGAATGGGACTTCCCGATCCCGACTTTTTCCCGATCCCGAAAATATATATATATACACATGTATATTTTTTAAAAATATTTAAGAAAATAAAACCTAATGTAAAATAAAATGTGAAAATCTCTAACAACTTTAAGGTAATATCTATTTTTTTAGTTTATTTAGTTAATTTCATTTATTATTTATTAAATAATTCTAATTTTTTGTTCTTGTCTTTATCCTTTCTGCAGCTGAATCAACAACTATATTGGACTAATTATATATTTATATTAAACTTATTTAATATAATATGATATTAGACAAATTATATATTTATACTAGACTAAAGGAAACACAACAAAAAATTTAATATAGAGATTTTTTTAAAAAAAAAAAGCAAATCCGAGATCGGGAAATTCCCGATCCCGATCCCGAAATTTCCCAACTTTCGGGATCGGGAATAGCATTTCCCGATCCCATCTCGATCCCGAACACCCCTAACTGGGACACCATTTGGTTTGATTTCTCATTGACAACATTCTTCCATTGGTGTTCCTTCAGGTTGTGCCCCTAGCATTCCAGTTTCGTGCAACAGATCTAGTGTGTAATTCTACTGGGATACGTTGATACCCTTTTTAGTTCATGCCACTTCCATGCCTAGGAAATACTTCATTTGTCCAAGACCTTTCACCTGAAACTCAGTTGACAAGTCCTGTTTTAAATTAGCAATAGATTCTTCATCGTTTCCCATAATGACCATGCCATTAACATAGATGATCAAGATAGTGACTTTGTCGTTAACACATTTAATGAACAATGTGTCATTTGCTTGTCCCTGAGTATACCCAAGTCTTTTCATTATTTAGGTAAATCTACCAAACCATGCACGAGGAGATTGCTTAAGTCCGTACAATGACTTGTTGAGTTTACACACAGAGTTGTTGGGAGCTAAAATTCCATTTGGAATCTCCATGTAAACTTTTTCCAAGTTTCCATTTAGAAAGGCATTTTTCACGCCTAGTTGGTGCAACGGCCAATCCAAGTTGGCTGCAATTGATAGAAGTATTTGGATTGTATTAAGCTTGGCTACAGGAGCAAATGTCTCCTGATAATCAATTCCAAATGTCTGGGTGTATCTTTTTGCAACAAGTCTTGCCTTGTATTTGTTAATACTACCATCAGGATTGAATTTTGGGTTGAAGATCCACCTGCATCCTACTGGCTTCTTTCCCTTTGGAAAAGTTGTAATCTCCCACGTTTTATTTTCCTTGAGTGCCCTCAACTCTTCTTTTGCAGCTTGTTTCCAATTCGGATAAGCTATAGCTTGTTGAAATGTTTTTGGGATTTTAATCTGTGCACTATTTACAACAAAATTTTGCATTTTTGTAGATAGGTTACCATAGGAGACAAAACGTTGAATTGGATGCTGAGTACAAGATCTTACCCCTTTTCTTAATGCAATAGACCAACCAAATTCTTCAAAGTTTAATCCCGAATTAGACTCATGGTCATTCCTTTGAATGGGAGAGATAGTTCTACCATTGTTTGGTTCATCTTGATCTTATAGTCTGGACCCTTCATCTCCTTGTGGTTTGGTATCCATCCGTTAATTGATCTCAACATTTGTTTCCAATTCATTAGGTGTTGGTTCAGGTTGAGGTGGAAGATGTTCTGATTCATGATCAAGTTGGGTAGTAGTAAGTTGGCTTGTGGAAGGTACGGAGTCAATGATGGGTATAAGATTAGGTTGTGTTGATGATGATTCAGGTTTATTCAGGAGTAGCCATTCAATTTCAGTATACTCCCCCTGAATGGGTAATTTGGGGTAATATGCTTCTCCTTCCGAGAAGACTGTATCTTTGGAGATAATAAGCTTTTGGAAAGTAGGACATAGCATTTGTACCCTTTTTGAGTAGGAGAGTAACCAAGAAAGAGACATTTGTCAGCACGAGTACCAAGTTTGTTTCCATCACTTTAGTGGACATAGACAACACAACCAAATACCTTAGGAGGCAAAGAAGTGATGATCGAGCAACTGGGAAAGTTTTCTAGTAGTTTTTAGATAGGGGTGTCATATTTGAGGACTTTGGAAGGCAACCGATTAATGAGATAAGCCGCAGTGAGTATGACATCACCCCAAAAGATGTTAGGAACATTTCGTTCCATTAGTAAGGTTCGGGTTACTTCCAATAGGTGACGGTTCTTTCGCTCAGCTACTCCATTTTGTTGAGGAGTGTATGGATAGGAGGTTTGGTGATGAATTCCTTGTTGGTCAAGAAACTCGCTAAAAGTGTTGCTCATATATTCCTTGGCATTGTCACTTCATAGTATCTTAATGGACACATTAAATTGGGTGCGCACAAAGTTATAGAAGTTTTGAAAGATTTTGGCTACTTCAAATTTGTCTTTCATTAAATAAACCCATGTGGTTCTAGTGTGATCATCTATGAAAGTAATAAACCATTTAGCATTAGTGAGGGTTTTTATTCGTGCAGGACCCTAAATGTCACTATGGATTAGTGTGAATGGCGAGGAAGGTTTATAGGGTTGTTTGGGATAAGAAGATCTGGTTTGTTTTGCAATTTGCCAAGTTTCACAATAAAAAGGAACATAATTTTTATTGAATAAATTCAGAAACAAATGCTTCATATAATCAACACTAGGGTGGCCGAAACAACAGTACCACAAGTTTACATCATGATTTTGTGAGTTAGAGCTAACCAGTGCTCTTCTTGCCTTCCTTGCATCTCTGGATCTCAAGTTTGACTCTTCAAGGTAGAACAGTCCATCCCATTCTCTAGAAATTCCAATCCTCCTCATTGATTTTAAATCTTGAAAAACACAAACATCGTGATCAAACATGACTCGGCACAGTCAATCCTTAGTTAATTTACTCACAGATATAAGATTGACAGTGAGTGTGGGCACAAATAGGACATTGTGAAGTTTCAAGGAATTAGAGAGAATAATTGTGCCAATTCCTTCAACTGTAGTGTAGAGGCTGTTAGCAACTTTGACTCTAAAATTCTCAGGGATCAGTTTAAGAGTTGAAAACAATGTACGATTACCAGTCATGTGATCAGTTGCTCTTGAATCAACAATCCAAGCATTCTCACTAGCTCGTATAGTATTTAGAGCTATAATAGAGTTACTTGATTGTACAAGGTTGATGTCGGGCGTAGAGTTAGACTTATTTTGTCTATCTAGCATCTTGCGAAACATTTGCAGTTCCTTTTTAGTCAGAGAATCATTATTTTCAGTTTCTGGCTTCTAGGAAGAGAGATGGCCTTGTTTATTAGTTTCTGGTTTTCCATGAAGCTTCCAGCATTCGTCTTTGGTGTGACCCTTCTTCTTGCAACAATTACACTATTTATTTATTCGTTCGTCTTGTGGTCGTTTTGCTGCCAGGGCTGACCTTTCAATTGAGCTAGAACCATATTGATTCAAGAGCTTTCTGCTTTCTTCGAATTGCACATGGTTGACTACTTCAAACAGATGTGGCAAGGGTTTCAGGCCCATGATACGGCCTCTTATTTCTTCAAATGAGTCATTGAGTCCCAGGAGGAAGTCATATATTCGTCCTTCTTCTACTGTCTTCTTATATAATTGGGCATCTTTGGTAGTCTCCCATGGAAGTGATTCAAAGAGATCTTGTTGTTGCCATAGTTTATGCAACGTTTTATAAGAATCAATAACTGTGGAGTTACCTTGTCTCAGATCTCAAAGTTGTCGTTTCAGGTGGATTAAAGCAGCAGTGTTATCAAGAGAAGAGTAAGTTTGTTTTACCTCATCCCAGATTTCTTTTGCAGTAGTTGCGAGGAGATATCCTTTACTAATGTCATCAGTCATGGAATTGCACAACCAACTCATAACTTGATTGTTTTCAGCAAACCATGTATCAAAATGGGTGTCATCAGGGGCAGGCTGAAGTGTTGCTTCATTGATATACTTCTCTTTTTGCTTGCCACGAAGATACCTTAACATGGTTTGAGACCATTGGAGGTAATTCTGTCCATTGGACCTATGGTTAATAACCATAATCTAACTATCAGAGAGTTCTGAGGTCGTCACCGTTTTGCTAGAAGTGGAGGAATGAGAAGATGTATCCTGAGTTTCAGAGTCAGTACAGGACATTAGTGCCATTGGGTAGGCTCCGGGATTTATGGGAAAAGAGCCAAAACGAGGATGAAAGACAGAAGGATCCGTTTTGGCTAAAAAAGGTCGCCGGAAAACTATTGTAGACGGTGGCGCGTGGTGTGCTCTAACGTGCCGCCATGCGGGAGATCGGAGCACACCGTCCCTCCCATGTTTTCTCTCTGTCGCGTCGCTCTCTCACGCTTCTTTGGTCGCCGGACCTCTTAGAGAAGTCTCTGACACCATATGAGCTTAAGAGCTCATGTTTTTCATTGATATACAATCCTTAGAGATTACACTATATATAGGAAAGCCATACAGAAAACAGAGAGACAAAAAACGATGGTAGGTGAGTGATAGGTGGAGGTATGTGTGAGAGTCAAATATTGCATGCAATTCAGTGCTGATATTGCTGACATTTAAAACACAAAAAATTGGGAATGTTGTGGGCTACATTTATGTTGAGAGAGTAAAAGAGAGTGAGATTTTAAAGGAGCCTATGTGAAAATCGCTAAATAAAATAAAACTTCGAATTTTACGAAGGGGAAGCCTAGCCAATCACAACTCCCTTGTCAGAAACTATAAACGCTATACCATAATATCAGGGTGCTACAATCGCCACAGTGAAACTGAACTTCAATAACTCCATAACAGAAAACAATACTTTCATAGATTGAAACCTCATAAGAATGTGAAACAATAGTGACCAAAAAAGCATAACTCAAACTTTAAAAAAGAGGAAAGAAAAGAGCCAAACATTATTAGATAGATTATTTATCCTAACACCATGACCGTATAAAGAAACTTATACCTTTTTAATTTTGCTATGCTTGTAGCAACACATAATTTCCAAGGTCCTTAGTCAGTCCTAATTTTTATTTTCACATAATTTCTTCAACATATAGGTGCATGCTCAAGGGACCAAGCATATCTTTGTGCTTTAGCATGTGCTTCCACCTTCACCAACGTTCTTGACTCTTGTAATTATAATGATTCTTTCGTGGATATCTTAATAAGCCTATTGAGTCCGTATCAACCTCTTTTCTGGGATGTCCATTTTCAAAATAGAATGCTAACCAAACTGTAGACAATATCCCCAGAAAATATTCCTAGAATTATCAAAAAGTACGAGCAGAAATCCAAAAGCAACCTCAGTTTACAATCATACTTTGTCAATACCGTGTGCTATTAATGCATGTCAAATTATACATCTAAATTATTTCCTAGGATAATTTACCTAATACAAAATCTAAACTTTCATCCATTTCATTCCATGCTACTTGCAAAAAATAATACTTTCTTTGTTTCAGAGAGAGAGAGAGAGAGAGAGAGAAATACTTACTGCTTGCATCAAATCATAAATTTCAGACTCCTTAAGATTAGCACCCACTCTTTTCAAACCAGCCTTAAGCTCATCAAATGTGATTTGACCACTATTGTCTGTATCTAGCATCTTGAACATTTCTCTCAAACCAGCTATTTCTTCTTCAGATAATTTCTCTGCAATAACCTGAAAAAGATGCAAATGATAATCAAATGAAAAGAAACAAAATAAGACATTTTTAGTTGTCCCTAAACAAATGTTGTCCAATGTAACAGATTTACTGTAAGTACCTGCACGCTCAAATTTATGCAACAAGATAATGTATCAATGATGCCGAATGACAGAGTAGATGTATTGTAATTTAATTATTTTATAATTCAATCATCCTTTTGACTTTACCATTTGTAATTAATTATATGGGGATAATTTAACAATTAGTTATCAATTATTGGCTTAGGCGCTTGTGAAACCTTGCAGGCAGAGAGCTCTCTGAATATATTCAACATTTTAATATAAAAAGGGGTTGTTAGAATAATAAGGACAGATATAAACAGAAATATAAAAAACCTAATTAAAATGCTAAAACAGAAACCTCATACCGATAAAATAACATGAAACAGTAGTACTGTTAACAAATAATTTACATAAAGAAAGATAATTAATAACTATACTAAAATTACCCAGCAACATTAATTACAAATCTTGAATCCCGATGGATAATTGCATTGTAAATTGAAATAATTCATCTTTATCATCCTGCATCAACTGTTTAAGTAAAGTTCGACACTCAAGCTTTCAAATGCAAACTTACTATAAGAGCCATTTTCTTGAACCGATTCATGGCAGAGAATTGCTTCAAGCGAGTTAATACAGCAGAGTCAAGTGGTTTGTCAGGAGCTACACCATCAACTTGTATCCAAGGATGACCTGGAGGAAAGAGACAAGTTTCCTTGTAATGACATTCTATTACAAATTTGGACAATAATTATAAAAATAACCCAAGAGTAACTTTCTTTTAGTTCCTTTAAAGTCACAATCCAAAAGTGCATAAATAATGAATAATTTGGTAGAAGCCCATTATACCAAGATGTAAATATGGCATACACCCAAAATTAACAGAAAGAATTTGGGGAAAATTAATATTTGCATTATTTGATCACAAGAACATGCTTTTATCACCATATATGTTTTCATAAAGCTTTTCATTTTTGAAAGTATGTTACCATAGGTAATTTATGTGTTGTATAACATTATAAACTGCTAGACTACATAGTTCAAATTTTAGAAAAGAGAATATATGTTATATTCAGAACATGTTACCATGATAAATTGGTGATTCAGCTACAAGATATGATCAAATGAGAGTTGGGACACATGTCAGGCATATTAATTGAAAGGACAGCTAAAGGCTGCACATTAAAAATGAATCCCAACATTTTTAGAACTTCTATGTCAACAAGACTTTTCAATTTCAAATATATCTCTTATATACCAGGAGCCCAAAAAGACAAGTGTTTGAGAAACAAACCAAAAAAACCAACAGCATTATAGGTTTTATAACTAGCAAGATAGTTTTCATTAATTATTTAGACCATTTAAGAGAGAATTGAGCACATATAGATAGGTCTGTTTCAGTGACTCATTGACACCAAATTTTCACCAGCACATTGCAGCAAAGAACATAATTAGACATTAACATTGTTCAATCAACTCCAGTATCAGAGCAATGGTCCAAGGAATGCCAAGATCATGATTAAGTAATCATTTAGCAGCAACTATGGTAATCGAACTATATTTACATAAAACTTGATGTGCAGTCAGCCGCCTTCTAGGATCACGAACAAGCATTTTCCTCACTAAATCTTTGGCACTCTCAGAAATGCTAGGCCAGGGCTCAGATGAAAAGTCAAGATCACCATGCAGAACTTCTTTAAATATTCCTTCCTCACTTTCTGCACAACCATGATGAGGAATCAGAAATAGGAGGGTAAATTAAGAATCAGAATAATACAGTAATAGATAAGTTCCCAAGTTATAGGCCAAAATAACACACTCCAGACAAATCCAAAGGTGCTCACCCGCCCAAAATGGAGGTACTCCACTCAAAAGAATGTAAAGGATTACCCCAGCACTCCAAACATCTGCTTCCGGACCATAACGCTTTCTCAAAACCTCAGGAGCAACATAATAAGGGCTGCCAACTACGTCAGTGAATACATCACCTGAAAGCGAATGGTCATTACTTTCTCTCCATGGTCTCAACTCTCGATGTATTACTCCAAACTTTATGAAGCTTCTTCGACACAAAAAGAAAGGGGAAAGGGGGGGAAAAGATTTTAATGAAACTTCAAACTAGAAAGCATAGCTTTATAACACCACGAAGGTAGTCCTTATGTTATCAAAAAATTAATAGTAAGAAAACCAATTGTTTGCCATTATAATTTGTTTCCAATGTAACATACATCATGCAATTGTGAATTGATCTAAATCCTGAAAATTCAGAAACTAGTCAGCTCTAGTCAATTTATTATGAAGTTAAATCTACTTTTGTATAAATAACTGCTTAACAAATAAAGATCTTCAATCCTTCCCTTTACTATTTCTAAAATTCATCAATCTTCAGGACATTAGCTGAAGCAAGAACTAATAGTCATAGCTGTCAGCAAAGTTTCACATCAGTTTAAAATTAATTAATAAAACATAGATCTATGTTGTAAATTGATTTTCCCACACATACATTCTCAACCATCCTCTCCCTTTACGATCCCTACCCCAAAGAGACACGATTACAAATTACAACAGCTTCACACCAATGCATGAAAGCAAAGACTGACTGATCATATGGGCATATAATTGAGATCATAGTGAAATCTCATTTCAAAGATGCAATAATGTTATAGATCATGAAGCCCTTTTGGCTACAGGCCTTAAAGACCAAAAGACTAGTTAAAAAATAAGAAGAGTATCTCATCGCATATCTTAATATTCCCCGAAAAAGAAGTACAGAAAGCCAAAAGTAGCCAGTGAATTATTTTCCTACAAGGAGTTAAGATAAACAGAAATTCAGTATAATAGCAGTCACTTACCTATTCATGATGTCTTAATTCAAAATGCAACTAGAAAAAAAGTCATAAAGGAAGATCACCCCTTCTCCCACCCTGTTTCTGTTTTTGTCTCTACATGCACGGGCCCACTCATGTGTTTATACATGAATGGATTTGTATTTATTGATTTGAATGGACATAAAAAAATACCTGGTTTAAAAAATATAGATAATCCGAAGTCTATGGTTTTAAGAGGAGAATCCTCCTGCTGATTGACAAAGAGAAAATTTTCAGGTTTAAGATCCCTATGCATAACACCAAGAGAATGACAAGCTTCCACAACCCCAACTATAGTCCTGATTAGGTTGGCAGCCTTTCTTTCTGTATAATGTCCACGCTGAATAATCCTGTCAAAAAGCTCACCACCTGCACATAACTCCATGACAACATGAACAGCTACTGCATCTTCGTAAGCACCTTTGATGGATATAACATTAGGATGCCCAGCCAAGTGATGCATTATCTGAATTTCTCTTCTTACATCCTCAACATCCTCAGCAGTTACCATTTTCCTTTTTGCCATAGATTTACAGGCATACTCTCTACCCGTTGCCTTATCCACACATAAAAATGTTGTCCCAAACTGACCCTGTCCCAGTTTTCTCCCCAGAACATAGAACTCCTTGAAATTACCAGTGTTTGTTTGCAATACAGAATTAACACGGAGCCCTGCACTAGACACCCTTTTTATCGACGCAGGTTTCTTGTGTTTAGGTTTATGGTCTTGGTCCGATTTGTCAACTGGTTTGGGTTTTGATGTCTCTTCCGGTTCCACTTCAGGTTTCGGCATAGTGATTTGCTCAGGGGGTTTGCATTGGACAGACATGGACGATGATTCCGGTTCCTTAGCTGTTTCCTCATTTACAGTTCCTTTAACTGATTCATCATCGAGTTCACGAGATTTCCATATTGCTGCAGAAACTGATTGGAGTATGCCATTTTTTGAAATGCTCGGACCAACACAATTATTCCCCATAAAGCTTCAGACTTGGTTTAAATTCTTCCCCAAATTCAATGATTCGGATCTAAGCCCACTTCATCTGCTAACACAAGATATAAAAAACCGGATTTGATATTTGAATCTTTAACAATGTGTATCGAAGTCAACCTGCATATATTCTTCTAAATCTTGGTCTAAGCACCAAATCAAAAAGATTTAATATCACCCAACAAAGCAGTAAAAATATTTACAGCAGAAATTAGCGCCTTTTTGATGGCGATGAAATCCACAACTAGCAAAGAACTCCCAAGCATAGAGAACAAGATTCTAAATAACTGAACTTCCAAATTAGCAATTTATCAGAGGAAAGGGTAGATTGGTAGAAAGAGAAGCATCAAGGTTCAAGCCTCACAAAAAACAATAAGGAAAAAGATCATCATATAAACTGTCAAATTCAAAGAAATATGAAGCTACCCAGGTAAGGAATAAGTCAAAAATGTATCGAAAAGAAGTACACGGAAGTGGAAAAGGTCAATGGGAAGATGAAGAAACTGAGCTTACCAAGCGACCAAGACGAAGGTAACGGGGATTTGGTTTGTGGGGAAGTGGGCACAGACTTGGTAATTGAATCCACTTAATAATTACATTCTCTTTTATAGTCATGTATGTTCAGAGACAACTAGACAATCTTCTGTGAGCAGAAATTGGAAGAAACGCGTTTCGATGCATATTCCAATCCCGGGCTTTGCGCCTTGATTGTATTCCCGAGGTTTTCGGCCCGTGGGAAGTATGCAAGAACCCGCCTATCTAGCGGAAGACGGGAATTTTGGTTTAAGCTTATTTGTTTGGGAAAATTAAAAACGTTTTTTTTTTGTCGTGTTTGTGCCTAAACCCCTTAAAAATTTTAAAATCCAAACAAGCAAAAGGACTTGTTTCACATCACAACCAAAAATATCAACACCTACTTTTTTTTATTCGTACAAAAGAGGGGCATCAGCCCAGAAATAATTAAAATAAACTAATATAAAGGGGAATGCAATCCCAAACAATCTTTATCAACTAAGATCCTTAGTGTGTGTTTGGATTAATTTTTTATAATAGCTTTTACGATTTGTGAAGTAAGTTTATGAGAGGAATTTTGTCTCGAGTTACGCAAACATAGATTTAAAAAATTCCCAAACATTCACTTACATGAGGAGCGCACGTGTCTAAAATAGAGGAACTCGTAAGTCCCTTCGTAGCAAGGATATTAGCCACTCTATTTTGCTCTCTTGATATGTGTTTCACCTGAGGGCTCGAGTCATACAACATCATGCTTTGGATTTGTATGAAGACCAAGCTACAATTTGTCTATATTTTCAAGCCACATGAGATCAATGAGATTCTTGAATTCGAATTCAAACACAACTTTTCTAAATCCCATATCCCAAGCTAATCTTAAACCTTTGAGAATAGCATAATCTTCAGCTTCAAAAGCACATCACTTGCTAAGGTATAAGTAAAACAAAAAATCTAATATGAAAAGTACTGTGTTGGATAAAAAAGAAACGTAAAAAGCAGAGTTGTTGAACCTGGGCCGGTCCGGCCCGGAAACTAGTGAACCGGCCGGTAGACCGGTCTGGTCTGGGTTGCTTTTTTAAATCAATTTTTGTTTTTACTTTTTCTTTAGAATTTCATACTAATAAGCTTAAAATCTTCAATTTCTCACCGGTTTGGCCCCGGTTTAGCTCCGGTTTGGTCCCGGTCTGACCCACTGAACCATAACCCAGTACCCTGACCGGTTCAATACCTAGTCCGGGTTTTAATAACTTGGTAAAAAGAAAATCATTGCATCCCTTTTGTCAAAAATAAAAAGTATTGTGTTGGACAATATGGAAACTATATAAAGTAATGTTTTAAAAGCTAGACCGGATGTCGAGCCAAAAAAGTCAGTGGGTCATGTTTCAAACGATTGAAATGGTCAAGATTTTTAACCGGATCAATGATGTAATAATTAATTTAAAAATATTATATATATATATATATATATTACAATAATTAATTTTTAGTATAATTTCATATGAAGTTAGTAAAGTCACAAAAGGATGAACATTAAGTCAATCATGAACCTAACAAAAAGCACAAATAATAATGATTTCATGACTTATCAAACATTGGTATTTGGTGGCTTTTGATTGATCCAAGCATTAGTTTCTTGAAATGCATTTGGACCAAAAATGTCATCATCTTCTTGAGAAAATGACCCAAAATCAAGACTTCCAACTCCAATCCCAGAGCTTCTAATTCCAACCTTAGCTTGAGGATGAACCTCATTGCCTTGTTCTTCAAAAGTATCTTTATAAAATAGTGTGAAACAAACCAAATTATAAAAATTAGTAACATATAATATAAATAAAAAAGTAACATGTCTAACTCTACAATTCAAAATATCTAACCTTCATCATTGATGGTAATTTTTAGTACTAGCATTGTGGTCTCATCACAAATGATGTCTTCGTCTATCTCTTCAACGGAAAGTGTTGAAAGTGGAGGAGAATCAACTTCTTCCATTATCCAATATTCAATTTTATCAATACTTTCATAATCAATGGGATCAAAGTCTTTTTTCTTGTTAAGAACCCTAAAAAAACACATGAAATAAAATATTGGTATAATTATTAGAAGTCGTTTAATTAATTTTGTTTACCATCTCAATGCAAAAATTAAGTAATGTGAGACTGTAAATTGTAAAGTAAAAAGGTGAGAAAAATATACATATTCCTCAAACAAAAATTGTAATGAATAAAGACAAGATCATTTAGCCTTTTATGTTTCAATCTATTTCTTTTCTAAGAGTATATTCTTTTAAAGACACTCCAATTCCTTTCGCAACCGGAAGAAGAAGCAGTTTGGCTCAACAATTGAATAGCCAACTTTTTAACATTGGGACAACTATCTCCAAAATACCGCCACATGATTCATGTTAAAATGAACATCATCAAATAGAAAAAAACAATTAAAGTCAGGTTCGTATAGTATAATTGGTGCGAACCCATAAGGGAAGATCCCACGAACCCACAACTAATTCCGAAATATACACACCCCAAGAAAGCTAAACACAGATCGACAATCCACTTGAATCCTTGAACATGAAAGAATAAGGACCCGAAGTGTTGGAAAACGCCACAAGGTTGATCAAGCCTTGATAAGTTTGTTAGTTCTAAAAAGAACCCTAGAGAGAATCCACTCTCAAGAAACAAAGTGCAGAAGTGCAACTTCATTTATGATTCAAATCTGAATTGTGTTTTTTACAAATAAAGAAGCACCAAGTATTTATTGGAAAATATGACCTAATTGCAATAAGTGCAATTTTGAAAACAACCAATACAAATTGTAAAACCATGTGCTAGGAAACCTAAAAGTCTAATACAATAAACACAAAAGCCTAATACAATATAGAAGAAAGTTGAAAACTCAAATACAAATGCTTAAAGAAATCAAAAGTCAAATCTGCCACCAACTCCTTGTTGATTTTCGCACACCTAGCTTCAAGAAAATGTAGTCAGCAAATTAAGGCTCAAAATGTGCTTATTTAGGCCCAAATAAGCCTCCCATGTGTAGTACTTGGTCCAAGCTCTTTAGTTTCAAGTTTGCAAGCCCAAAACTTGATCAATATCTCCATTTGCAGCCCATATGAAGTTAATGACGTTTTCAGCATTTTTGTCCAGTTTTGATCCAATTGCTACTTGCTTTGTCCAAGTACCTTGCACTAGCCTATTTAATGCTTCCTTGATTTGTTTGGCTCTTGCTCTTGTGATTGGTCCACTTGGTATTTGCAAAGGATCGCTTGAATTTGACACAACGTTCTGGATCGCATCAATAATATAATTGTATAAGAATTAAGAAGTAAGGAATTTTACCAGGTCACATTCATTTTGCAGATTTAAGAGCTATGGGACTATTGAAGGTGCCACTTTTATCTTGATACACAATGCCTTCTTGCAAAAACTTGGTCTTATTAGATATGACTTTCCTATTGATGATGTATAGATATCCTTGCATAACCTCTGACTTTTGAGAGAAGTTCGCCTTATCATAAAGAAAAGCATGATTTAAGATATAAGTTGTTGCATGAAGATCTTGGTAAAGCTAAGAATCCCACCTACGCTTAATAATACTCGTGAATGGTTTGTACAATTTTTTTGTGCGATTGAAAATACATTTGATAGCTTTCCTTGCCCTGTGCATCCCTTCATAAATATATCCAAATGAAAGCCTATCATCAGAATCTACAATTCTTAGAAGTCTTATAAGAGGTTTAACAACTTCAACAATGGCTAGACAATCATTCGAAAATGCACTGTCTAATACAACCACAATCACATTTCTTGCCCTATGGTCCCTTGAGTATCTAGAGTCAATAAATGTCTTATGGTTACCAAGGCTTGTAAGTCATACTTGTGTTCAAGAATACTTTTTAAAGTAATAAAAGTGGGAGCAAATCGTGTTGCTCCCAGTCGAATGATTTATGTCCACCCTTCTCTTTTTCTTAGCCAAGCTAATGAAAATCCATGGTTGTAAATGAATTTTGAAATCAAAGATGCATGTGTAGATAAACGTGTGACAATCTCTATTGTTCCAATGTCTGACAAAATCAAGTTTAAGTAATGTGCAGCACATGTAGACCAATAAATAGATGGGTACTTTTTAGCCAATAAATTTCCCAGCAGCTTTATAATTAGCTACATTATTAGTAATAAACTGGACGACATTATCCATACCAGCAAACAAAACCATGTCCATGAACAAGTTGCACAAAGTTTGGGTATCTTTCACAATGTCTTATGCCTCCACAGATTTGATGAAGACAATTCCTTTAGGACAATAAACTAGGAAATTAATCAATTGCTGATTTCGTTGATCTTGCCAACCATCTACCATTATCATGCAACCAATATCTGCCCAAAAATTCCTACACTCATCAACTAATAATTGAACTTCCTTTTTTATATCTTGTAATAATTTTGTTCTAAAGGTGTGGTAAGATGGCACTTTATAACCAGGGCCAATAGTTGCAATAGCATCTATCATAGGTTGGAAGTATATTAAATTAACAGCATTAATTGGAATGCAACAATCATACAACTACCTAGCCATAGCTATGTTTGCTCTATGCATAGCTTCATTACTCGCAAATTCACTTCTTATTCCTAGCTATGTACCTGGGGTTGTCCTTAGGGCAAAGAAGGATCTTGTAGTTGCAACAGGTGCCTTTCGTTTCAAAACTTCAGATGATCTTGAAGAAGGATTTTGAATTTATGAAGGAGGAACTTCTTCCAAATTTGGGGCATCCCTTTCTGATGGTGTGACATTAGGTCCATATGGATTGTTTTCTTTAAATGTATCTTGCTTTTTTCCCTGTTTCTCTTCAATTTCTTTCAAATTTTTGTTCAGCTGATAGCAAACATCTCCTGGAACCTTTTTACAACTTATGATGTCCCCTTTGATTCTGGCAAGATGTAGTTTCATTCTGTGTATTCCTCCTCTAGCAAATTCCTTTCCATAATACATGCATTTCAAGTGAGATTTTCCACTTAGGGTTTTGTTGGGCACTTGAACTCAATGTTCCTATATTGGATCGGCCTTTGATCTAACAGATTGGGTGGAGGGAGCAGTATTAGTTACTTGTTTTGCTTAGGATGACATTTTTAAGTTCCTACAATACACTAAAAATCAATTATTATCATTTTAGTAAACAATGAACTTTAATACACTAGATATAAAATGTATGATACAGTAGCTATAAAAACATGTTGCAGCACTAAAATTTAATTGAAGAACATTTTAGAACAGCAGGAATAAAAGCACAATCATCTCCCCTAAGACTAAAACAAAGAATCATTAATAACAAGTATTATGAGAAACTGTGAATATGCATAGCAAATCTCTTTGGGAAGAAATCATTAAGTACATAAGGCTATATGATATCAATGTCACACTTAAGAGCCAGAAATCTCTTTGCTCTAGCAAAAATTCAAAATGTTGGGAAGAAAAAGATCAAAGCTTGGCAAGTTCAATTATAGCTAGTGCAACTTGAATATGCATAGCAAATTGCACTTTCATCAGAAATTATATTTGATATCTTTAATATAAAATCAGGTTGATTACTAAGTCTCAATTTCAAATAGAAAACATTTCTTCCTCCTATATTTCTTTGGCATGCCCTGAAAGTTAGAACTTAACATTATGAGAAGGACAAGTTGATAATATAATAGGGTAGATGAGGTCATTAGTTTTAGTAAGGAGGTCATTGGATCCAAAGATAAAGACAAAAGAAGAGAGAAAGATGATGGGCGCCCTACTGCCCCAACAGACATACAAATAATGACAATAAGTAGGTTTATTAGTATCTAGTCAAGGATCATTCGTATTTAGAAAGATGATGGGTGGCCCACTTCCCCCCATCACCCAAATAATGTCCTTCTTCTTCTCTCTTACTGCTACTTACAGGCTTACAGCTAAATAAATAAACAAGGATCATTATTTGCGATGGATACTAAGAGCATGCTAGCAACACACAAGAGAAATTTTGCAAAGCCCGAAGTCCAGAACATTTCCGTTTGCCAATATCAAAGAAAATGCATGCTAGTTTTATTTTAATAGTTACCAAATGAGCAATACATATTACATTACTATACCAAATACATGTAATATTTACTTTCAGCCACAAACAAGCATAGCTTCATCAATTTCATTATACTTTGTGTTAAGTGGAAAAACAGAGCATTGAGCTAAGAAGCCGAAAAAGCCACTAGCCCACAAGTATAACTTCATCAGTTTCAAAGTTCAAACAATAACTCTCAATTCAAAACCCACATTAAGCTAAGAAGCCAAAAAAGATTTACATTCCAATTTCAACAATCCACAAATTGAGATAATTGATAAAAGCATAACAATAGAGCAAAGAATAAGAAGTTATCATACAGATTATAGAAGCTTCATCGGTGATGTTGTGAGGGAGGAGATTTGGGGGTTTGGATGTGGTGGAGAAAGGCAGAATCACAGACCCTACACATCAACCACGCACAACAGAGGACGACGGCACAAATGGCAGAGGAAGACGGCCTACAAAGCTTGCGTTGACAATGCCATGGCGTATAAAGCTTGACGATCTGATGAAGAAGCAAGGATGACAACAATAATATGGCGATCGATTGTGGATGACGACCGAGATGGCAGACGATAACAGCCACACACGGTCGAAGTCAACGCCAGATGCTTTGTTCTCAAATCGATGACAGCTTTCAGATTTTGGACTTAGGGCATATCAGTCGAGTGGTTAATAGAAGCTTTTTACCTTTTTCCTTTTTTTCTTTTTTCACTTTATTTCCACTTTTGACTGGTCGGATCATTCGGATCATTCGGTCCGGTCTAATTCAACAAATCTTTATGGACCATTTTGGGATTTAAAAATGTTATGCTTTTATGATATTATCCCTTATCATTTTGTGTATTTTTTCTTTTAGTTAATTAATAGGAAGCTGTTCAACATATTATTGTTGCATTATAAATAATTCTTGCACTAAAACTTGACTTGTGTCTTATTGAGGCCTTGTGTATGCATTTATCAAGCATGCGTATGATTAAGGCATTTGTTTCAACTTTGTTTCTAACCTTAGGTTAATTAAGTATCATTTTGCATGTTTCATCTGTTGTTTCACACCCTTTTTGCCTTGGTTAATGCTTTTTGTCTTACACTAAATAACCATCTTTTTGTATGTTTTATCTATTCAATACTACAGATTTAGACTTTTATAACCTTAATATACAACTGTTACAACTAATAAATGTTACATATGTCGAGGAGGAGGTCGCGTAAGGATACATAATGGTTAAACATAATAGTTAATTATGCACACCGTCATGATTGTGAGGTGGAACTCTTGAAAACACAAAAATAACGGTTGTAGTTAATAACCATCATTTACTTAGTGTAAAAAGTGACGGTTTTTGTTAAACAACCGCTATGTAATACATATAAATAGGTGGACCTCCATTCTCTTATATCATTGAAGACAAAACATAACGGTCTTCAGAAACAACCATCATCTAATTCTTTCATAACCCTTCATAACATTCAGACCTTCAATATCATAACTCATCATAACCTTTTATAATTCCATTAGCCCTTCATAAATCATAACTCATAATCCTTCATAATTCGTTAGACCTCTCTTTAGACTCAACTATTCGTTGTGATTTTGACTACTTTTCTTTATCAGCCTCCTCCTCTTCTCCTTCATCATGTTGTAAGTTCCCATAGAACTCCTCCGTTGCCATCGCCCCCTCCTCAACCACCTCCTCCTCCTCAAGGCTTATTGGTGGCAACAAATAGCTCAAGTACTGAGGATCCTAACAACTTTGCCCCCTCTGCCGTCGCCAACACCTCCTCCTCCTCCACCAATCCATTTATTCTACCCAATGACAAGATGACACAAGAGAAAAGAGTATTGAGGAAAGGTCTTCTTGTCATGAAGGAGGTCCAGATAGCAAATTAAGAGAGAGGGGAGGAAATTTATTATAGATGGAATAAGGAAGGTCAAATTTTGAAATCTGACAAGTTCACAATTTGTTAGATTTCATAATTTATCCTTTCTTGTTCCACCTCACTTTAAGTCTCATATCCTCTCTCATAATTTGCTTTGGACATCCTTTATGACAAAAGACCCTTCACCAGTGCTCTTTTCTCGTATACCATCTTGTCATTTGGCACAAAGATGGATTGACGAAGGCAAGCAACATCCAGAGGGGGTAACGTGGTTAATTCTTGAGATACATTATGGTTAGTAAGTAAAACATGTCACTTAATAGAAGTCCAATCAAATAAATAATGGTGGTAATCAGTAACTGTAATATCCCGATTTGTGATTAGGGCTAATGACTCTGATAATTATGGTAATAAGTGTAATTAGGTACTTTTGGAAATTTATGTAATATGAATTTGGTGTAAATACATGTGGTATTTAAGATCAAGGGTTGAGATTCATTTTTGATGGGTCGGAATCCTATGTGTAACGATTTTGTAAGCTCAAAGTGGAATGGATGAGATGATGACATGTGGCATAGTGGAAGCTATTGGATGAAGTACTAGAAGACAAAATACTACTTTTCCTCTCTTTTCTCTCTCTTGGTCGGTGGAGTGTGTGTGTGGAAGAAAGAGGAAGTTGCATCATCATCATTGCTTCATCTCTTCTCTCTCTTTTCTCCATTTTTCGGTGACCTTGAGGCAAGAAAAAGGAAGGAGAATAGCTTGAACCTTGGCGAGTTATGATCCTCTAATGCCTTAATCCTCTTCTTTAATGCTGTGTGTCTCATTAAGAGCTACATTGTGGTAATTTCAGAATCTTGAAATAGTGTTGATTTGTGTGTTGGTCGAAATTGGAAGTTGGAGAATCAAGATTCTGGATTGAGCAAAGTGAAGAGGTAGGCATTTAGAGCATTTTGATATGTTGGTTGTGATTTTTGGCTAAGTTTGGTAAAATCTGGAAAATTTACCCTAGTTATGCCAAATGAGGAATATATGAGTTTCGTTGCATTTGACGTTGGAAATGGTTTAATGTTGAGTTATATGATTGTTAGATATAATCTGGAAGGTGGGAACTATGGGGAATGAAATTTGGATATTGTGTATTATAGAGACCTTAGTGAATGATTGTGGTCAAGATGGTTTTTGGAGTGTTTTTGGTGTTGCCATTGTGCTCCCTAGTTAGTGCTTAGAATGTAGGAGCTTTGGGAGGAGTTTGGGAACCATTGGATATGATTTTGACTATATGGTGTTTTCTAGTTTTTGCTGCGTTTTTGGGTCTCTGATGCATATCAATCGAGCACGGGATGATCATGCTCGAGTGATACGTGAGTTTTTCCCTGTTCTGCTTCGAGTTTACCTGGGTTTTATGAATAATGCTCGAGTGCATTGCTTTGTGCTCGAGTGAGGAAAGAACATGCTCGAGTGAACTTGGGTTTGCTCGAGTGATGGTGCGAGTCCAGAGTGAAGGGTTTCTTTTGGGTCTTCAATCGTTGGCTGATTGCAAGAGTGTGCTCTGACACTCGCGAGCATAGCCGTCTCACCCGAGCACTGGAGGTCATGCTCGAGTGAGCTTGTGCCTCAGGTGTGGGTGGTGCTCTTGGGTTGTCACTCGCGGGTAAGGTGCTCGAGTATGCCTTCTCACTCACGGGTATGAGGTGATCATGCTCGAGTACATATAGCTGTGCTCGAGTGATCCTGGTCTTGAAGAGCGTTGTGTGCTCTCGGGTCCTCACTTCCTGGACTTCACTCGCAGGTGCTCGAGTGAGGCATTTGGCTTTGTGCTCGAGTGAAGTTCAGCGTGCTCGAGTGAGCCTATTCCTGAAAACTTCTTTGTGCTCTCTGGTGCTCACTCGCTGTCTCTCACTCTCTTGTGCTCGAGTGCTGTCCGTACCAATGCTCGAGTGAGAGCATTTGTGCTCGAGTGCTGTCCGTACCAATGCTCAAGTGAGAGCATCTGTGCTCGAGTGATCTGGCTGAAAATCAGTGTTTTGCCTGCGAGTAAGGGGTCTTTGCGGTAATGTCTTCCAACCCTTTCGGCATATGTTTAGGCCTATTTTAGCCACCTAAAGAGTTCTAAATGATAACCAACTTAGAGTATTATTGAAATATACATATAGAAAAGAGATTGATTGGTTGTCCCTAATTTGAATAGGATTTGACATTTGTCGCCCTCGTGAGGCCACGGTGCTGGAGCCAGTCAGGAAAGATACAGGTAGTGACTCTTTCTTTATATCCTATGTGATACATTGTATGTGTGCTATATCATTGTGATGAAATGGATTTTGTATGCTGCAAGTTTGTGAAAATTGTGGAAGCACCGCTATACCAATTGTCCCTGAGTCGCTAACAACGATTCGGGTAAGGGTCGTATGCCTTCCCAGCGGTAAAAGGTGATGAGGTTAGGGTGTGATATATGTGTATATCTGGGCAGAAAGGCTAATTGTGAGCCGAAAGGCTATTTGTGAAGGCCAACGAGCCATTTGTGAAAGCCAAAAGGCTATATGTGAGCTGCGAGGCTATTCATATGCACTGCCATGCCAATAGTCCCTGAGTTGCTAACAACGGTTCGGGTTAGGACGGTGTGCCTTCCCGGCGGTAAAAGGGGATGAGGGTGGAGTGTGATTTGTGTTGCTGATATGAGATGATTTGTTTACATATTATGTGATTGCATGTGGTATGAAAAAGTTGTTACTACTGGGATTCTTTAGAATCTCACTCTTTCCAAATGACTAACCTTTTCAGACAGGGCGAGTGGCTCGAAAGGGAAGCGGACAACCAGGAGTAGTTAGGACTACTCTGATACTTAGTGGTAGTTGGTTATCTTCGTTTTGGATTTGGGGTTACCAAATGTATGAGTTGTAAATGAATATTTTGGATATGTAATCCCCATTTGGGAACTTGTAAACCCAAGTTATATATGTAAGGAACCCGGGGTTTGCCGGGATTTTGGTTTCCGCACTTTGATATTTAATATGTACTCTGATTTCTCAAGTAATTATATCCGCCCGTGAATAAGAGACCAGCAATAAGTATGCTTTGAATTGATTTTTTTAAAATACCCCATCTCTTGGATGTGGGACTATAAATTGTTATTTCATCTTATTAGTCTCTATTTCACTTAAATTTCGTAAACCGGATGTGATTACCGTGAGGGGGTTACATTTTTGGTATCAGAGCCGCAATTCCTGGCAAGGATAGTGTTTACTAGGATAGCTCCCATAGTTTGGACTTAATGATAGAAGATTAATTGTGAATGGTTGTCTGTATACACATCTTTGGGTTATGATTGTGGATATATGAGATCTGTAGATATGTGTATACTATAATTGTGGGATTAATGGGGTGAGTTCTTTGTAGAATGAAAAGAACATCAAAAGGTCGCCCCAGAGTACAACAAGTAGATCCTGAGTTGGAGGTGGGCAATGACAATCCACCGGATCCTATGCGAGAATTGATGGGCTTGATAAAGGATCAGAGGGATATGATCACAGAGCTTAGAGAAGAGCTTCGAGCTGAGAAGGCTAAGAACAATTAGGGTAGGGGTCAGTCTACTCAAGGAAGAAGGAAAAGCTTGTAAAAAAGGTAAGATCTTGACCTCTAATGCCAAAACTTCCTTCTATAAAGTTGTTCCTTGGAGTGAGAGCTTCAATTTGATGGTTGTAGTTTCTCTATTGGTGGTGATTTGAGGAATCATGAAAATGTACAAGTTGGAGAATCATGAAGTGCCTTTGGGAAAGTTGTTGAGGTAAGTGAAAGCTTCAATTTCATATAAATTTTGTGGCCATTGGTTAGGCCTCGAATTTCTGGAATTTTAGCCCTAATTTTCATGATTTAGGGTCTTGGGGAGTATGGTATGTTGTTGTTATGGAAATGGTGCCTTGTTTAGTGTTTTGAATTGATAGAATTGCATTGAAGCTTAAATGTGAAGTTTGGCACCTTTTGTGTTGGTTTTGTGCTTTGGTCAAAACAGGGCATATAAATGGGTTGTGATTTTGGTCATTTTGAGGTTACCATTGTGTTTCTTGTGGAAAATTGTATGGGAATAGGTTTGGTTAATGATTTTGGAGTCATTGGACACTTTGGTAGAAAATTGGAAAATCTGTCCCTTGGAACTCTGTTCTGGGCAGTTTATTTGTGTAGACGTTTTGAATGACCAAATGATTTCAGAAAATTGTGAAACTTTCCAGTCTTAAATTTCACATCCCAAGCTTCAAAATGGACATATATTTTGTGTCATTTCGTTTAGTATTCTGTGAGTTATGGTTGTCCAAAGTTTGGGATTGAAACAGAACTCTGTTTTGGGGTAGTGATGCGTTTTGTGTAATTCTGGGATTTTTATGGTGATTTACAGTAATGGTTCATATTTTTCCTATGAAGAGGACTAAAATAGCTTTCAATAGGCTTTGGGATCACCTCATTTCGATTTTTCTAGAATTAGTTATGAATTTTCGAAGTTGCCTTGGCTGCAGCAGAAAAGTCTTGGCTGCAGCACAAAAGTTTCTGTGTGCGTTTTGGCCGCAGCCAGAAATTCTTGGCCGCCGCCAGAAACCTTCTGTGCATGTTTTTGCCGCAGCCAGAGGATTCTTGGCTGCAGCCAACCCCCATTTTAAACATTTTGGGATTTTTAAAGGTGATTTCCAACCTAGTACTTCTCAATCCTTTAGGCTTTCATTGACCTTATTATAGCCACCTAAAGGGCATGAATGGTAACCAACTTTAAGTGTTATGAAAATGAGAATTTGGAAAAGAGAATGATCCTATGTCCTTGATTTGGTTATAGGGTTGGGTATTCACCCTGATCATGGTTCGATATCCGCTCGGATCATGAGTAGCCGATGCTGGAGCATACGTGGAAAGAAAAAGTGTAGGGAACTTACCTCTCCTGCATGTATTGATGCATGTTATTGCTTTGCTTGATTATGTGAAACATATATGAATGATTGAAGCTCTGTTTCTATTTATGCTATGGCTATGAGTATGTTGTTGAAACATTGAGCATGCAGATATATCATTATGTGAGCACGAGTTATTGTGATGCAAGCATGTCATGCATTAAACACTTATCTTGCATGCATATTGGTATCCGTTTCCTACTGGGATTCTCTAGAATCTCACCCTCCCCTACCAACATTTTAGACAGGACAAGTGGCTCGAGGAAGGAGCAAGCGACTAGGGGTGGCGAGAATCCCTTATGGGCATTTGGATTTGGTAGTTGGTTATCGTTATATACTGGGATAATTGTATATGTTCGGATGATAGATTAGAATGTATAATTGGATATTGGATGTATATGTTCTTGGATGTCTATTGGGTTATTTGGTTATGTATTGGAGATAGATTTGTGTAATCCCCGTTGAGGAATTGTAAAGGGCGTATTGCCCTATGAATCTTTAGTGAAGGTATGAATCCAGGTTTGCCGGTATTATTATTGTGCACTCTGATATTTATATAAATGTGATTTATCTTCACGAAGTAATTGTATTCGAAATATGAATGTGAGACCAGGTTAAAGTATTTGATAAATATATTTGTGAAAATCCTATCTTAAGGATGGGAATGTAAATGAATTTTGATTATTATTGGTCTCTATTTCATTTTTAATCACGTGTTTCGGATATAATTACGGAGGGGGTTACATATGCTATGTTTTTGTGCACTGTACGAGTGATTTGTTACTACTGCGATTCTCTTAAATTTCATTCTTTCAAATGACAACATTTCAGACAGGGCAAGTGGCTCTAAAGAGAAGCGGGCAACCTGGAGCGATTAGGACCCCTTTGGGGTGTATTTGATTTTAGGGATGTTGGTTATCTACTTTTGAACTTGGGATTACTGTATATTTTGAGATATAAATACTATATTTGATTTTGAGTCATGAAATCCCCTAATTGAGACATATAATCCCTTATTTTATATATATATAGAACCCGGGGGTCACCGGGGATTTGATTATACACTCTGATATGTATGAATGTAAATTAATTGCACAGGTAATTATATTCGAGTTTTGAAATCGAGACTAGGATGGGGAAAAGTTTTGAAAGATTTTGTGAAAACCATACTATAAGGTAGAAGGTTGAAATGAGTTTGAATTATCCAACGGTCTCTAATCCAATTTAATTATGCGATATCGAATCATAATTACGTTAATCAAGGTAGGGGGTTACATTATTCATTTGGAATTTTAGAACTGAATTAATTGCCCGAGCCGTTGGTACGTGGTGTGAGGAACTATTTTCTTGTAGCAAAAAGGGATATAAGATAGTAAGTTTATATCTCATATATTATGTGAATGTTAATATGTTGTATGATGTTGTTTTGTGATATGAACATGTGCCTGGGGCATATTACCTAGCTGTGGTCTGGGACCTAGCTGAGGTACACGGACAAGTAGGGGATCTAAATAGTTATTTGGCCCTTAGCATTGTACACACATGATATAGTATGAATTTTTATTTTACATTATATGGTGCATTGCATATTTAATTTTCGCATTTTATATGATTGATTATGTGTTACTACTGAGTTTCTTTTGAATCTCCCCCTTTTTCAAATAAACAAATATTCTAGCAGGAACCAGTGTCTCCAAGGGCAAAGTGATAGATATGGACAATTGAAGGGTGAGGATCCCAGGATAGGAGCTGTTTGGTTATATGTAGTCTATTTTGGATATTTTGGGATAAATTTGTATATATTATCAAAACCTAGGGGGAAGACTCCTATGTGTAAACTTGTACTTAATATCATTATATTTGTGCTATTTCTGTATGCCTGTAGAACTGTGCCTTTATTACTTTACAAATATTGAAATGTTAAGGGGTTTGACACTAATCATTTGTGAGTGGCTTGCAAGTGATCTTAGATTACTTAAGTGATTTACCATCAACTCAAGTGATGTCTATATGGAAAATCTCATCACCTCAGAATCACTTGCGAGTGACTCGTAAGTGATGGTTATCACTCAAGTGATCCTTCTATCACTCGAGTAATTTTGACTTAAAAGCACATGAAGAGGTATGTATCACTCAAGTGCACAACTTGTCACTCAAGTGATTTGTTCTCTTTAGATCACAAACTTTCTGATCACATGTGAGTGGCCTACAAGTGATGCTCATCACTCGAGTGATTTTATCTATGAACCCATCATTTGATCTAATCACAATCGAGTGACTCGTTGGAATTTTGTAAGTGAAGCTTCATCACCAAGGGCTACCTTAATAACTCTAGTAAGTAACATTCTTTCCCTTAGTTACCTTTTGGTTCCTTATAGAATATTTGGGCATCAATCGAGTGCCTCTTATGTAACTAGAGTTCTTAGGAGGTTTTTCAAGTTTTACCATTGGGTACCTTGCAAGTGACACAAGTATTACTCGAGTGCCCCTCACGAACTCAAGTGCATAAGAGTTTTTCACACATTCTATCAGTCACTAGCCGGTCCCTTGATAGTGATCGTGTGAAAAATGGGTCATCACTAGAGTGATCAAACATCACTCAAGTTATAAAGAAGGATTTTCATTGAATACTTCTAGGTTGATAATTTGGCACATATGTCAACTTTTAGTGGGCATAACTCTTCAAATGTAACTCCAAATTTGGCAAATGAATTCTCCCTAGAATATAATTCTCTTTAAGTCTTCTTTCTAATGCAACAAGAACTAGTTCCAAATTTGTTGTCTTCCAAACTTTATGATCAAATTAATAGCTACTAGTCTATAACACAATATTGATTTTGGGCACCAACCTTTGAAGTTCATATCTCTTTCATCAGAAACTCTTTGAACATAAAATATATGTCCATAAATTGCATTCAAAGTCTAGTTTTATATTAAATAAGTTTCACCTCAATCAAATTTGTGATTTGATAGATATGACCAAATTACCGAACCTCTTTCTTATTGAACGAAAATAGAGCTGAACAGAGTATGCTGAAATATGATCATCACTCAAGTGGAGCTTTCTTAAGTCAAGTGAAACATATAGAAATCACTTTTGGAGTTGCAACTCAAGTGATAACGAAATATAAGTTGAGTGAAGTTGACATGACTTCTATATAAGGTAGTTTAACTTCTGATTAAACTATTTTAACTTCCATTTGATCATAAAAACCTCCAATATCAAATCTAAGAAATTGAATCTTGATATTCCCATTATAGCTTATAAGTTATTCTTTCTTCAATCTCTTCTCTTTTTTCCTTTTTATCCTTATTGATCATTCCCAATAATCAAACTCAATAACTCCTTTCTTTTCTTAACTTTATCTCCCTTTATTTGATAACTTCTTTCTTTAATATTGACTTTCTTTTCTTAACTAATCTGCAAGTTGTTTCATATTAAACATAGTAGTCAGTCAATGCATGTGACAAATACATTATGTAAACTTTTTGCTCTTAATATTTGACATTATCAAAACTAATCATATCTAACAAAATCGTGATGAAACAACAAACACCGTGATTGTAACACCCCGATTTTTGATTAAAGACTAATGATAATTATTGAGAATAATTATGTGTTTTATGGAAATAATAATTAATAAGCCATAATTAGTGGAAACTGAAGGAGTGAAATTGTTGGGAATTAGTTAGTGATTAATAGAGAAATTAATTACTAGCTAAGAGAAAATGAGATGTGTGATTAAAATGATCAATGGCTATGATTGATTGTGTAGTTGGGCAAGGGGCATAATCATGTGTATGTGTGTGCATGTGAGCCCATGAGAGTTGAAGTGAGATGGTGACAAGTGGCAAAGTGTGGACCCTTGGATGAAGCATAAGTGATGTGAGACACATCATCTCCATCTCCTCTCTTCTCTCTCTCGTTTTCTCTCTCTTGTTTCGGTGGCCATGGAGCTTGGGAGGGAGAAAGGAAAAACTGATTTTTGAGGTAAGCAAATGGCCTCTTTAGCTCAAACTCTCTTCTCTAATGTTAATTCTTGAGTTGAGAGCTTTATTTTGGTGATTGTAGTTTCTCCATTGGTGGTGATTTGAAGATCACGAAAATATGAAGTATGGAGAATCAAAGAGTGTCTTTGAGAAAGTTGATAAGGTATGTGAAACCAATCCTTCTATCTATGTTTCATTGCCAAATGATTAAGTTGGGAATTTCTGGAATTATTGCCCTAATTGTGAAAATATGGGTAATGGGTAGTTTGGCATGATATGGTTATAGAATTGGTATATTGGTATGAGTTTTGAATAGATAGAATGGATTTGGGATTGAAATGTGTGAGGTTGGTGATTTTAGAGAAATGATGAGTTTGATGCCCTAGACCAAAGCATGCTAATGGAATGGGATTTTGGTAATTCTGTTGATTCCATTGAATTCAATGAGTGATTTTATGTAAGAATAGCTTTGGTAGAGGTTTTGGGTCCATTGGGATCAATGGGGCAATTGTTAGGGAGTTTGGTCAGTGTTGCTGCGTTTTCTGGAATCTGATAGATTCACTCGAGCAGACAGGGGTGTGCTCGAGTGAGGGATGAATGTTGCTCGAGTGAGCCGTGTGTGCTCGAGTGATATGTGAGTTTCCCCTTTGTTCTGCTTCGAGTGCGCCTGGGTTTTATGAATGGTGCTCGAGCACATCGCTTTGTGCTCGAGTGAGCGAAGAACATGCTCGAGTGAGCATGGTCTGCTCGAGTGATGGTGTGAGTTCAGAGTGAAGTTGTGCTTTCGGGTTCTCACTCGCGGGTAAGGTGCTCGAGTGTGCCTTCTCACTCGCGGGTGTGAGGTGTGTGCTAGAGTGCATATGGCTGTGCTCGAGTGATCCTGGTCTTGGAGAGCGTTGTGTGCTCTCGGGTTGTCACTCATGGCGTTGTGCTCGCGGGTGCTCGAGTGAGGTCCAGCGTGCTCGAGTGAGCCTGTTTCTGAAGACTTGTTGTGCTCTCGGGCAAGCACTTTCTGTTCTCACTCTCTTGTGCTCGAGTGCTGTCCGTACCAATGCTCGAGTGAGAGCATTTGTGCTCTAGTGATGTCCGTACTTGTGCTCGAGTGAGAGCATCTGTGCTCGAGTGAGGCAGTGAAAAATATCATGTTTGAGTGTTCAAAAAGGGATCTTTGGGGATAGTCTTCCAACCCTTTAGAGCTATGGATTGAGGTGTTTGAGAGTACTTAAAGGGCAATAATGATAACCAACTTGGGTGTCTAAAGATTAAGGAATTGGAAAAGGGATTAATCCTATGTCCTTGATTTTGAATATAGGATTTGATGATTGTCCTGAACGTGAGCAGCCGGAGCTGGAGCTTACGTGGAAAGAGTGTAGGGAACTTACCTCTCCTGCATGTATTGATAATTGTATTTGTGTATTGATGCATGTTATTGCTTTGCGTGATTATGTGAGACATGTATGAATGATTGTAGCTCTGTTTCTAGTTTTGCTATGGCCATGAGTATGTTGTGAAACATTGAGCATGTGGATACATCATTATGTGAACATAAGTTATTGTGATGCAAGCATGTCATGCATTAAATACTTATCTTGCATGCATATTGGTATCTGTTTCCTACTGAGATTCCCCAGAATCTCACCCTCCCCTATCAACATTTTAGACAGGGAAGGAAGATTGTGGATGAAGCAAGCATCCAAGGACGAAGAGGACTCGTTTTGGGTGAAAGCTTAGTAGTTGGTTATCATTGCGTAATCGAGATTATGTATTTGTACAATTGGAGCAGTATTTGAGAATGTATTCAAGTAAGTTGGGTAATCCCTATTAGTGGAGTTGTATGGGCTAATGTGCCCTATGTTTATTGAGCGAAGATATGATCCCGGAATTGTCGGGAATTTATATTGCATACTCTGATAATTGTATAAATGTAATTTATCTTCGCATAGTAATTATATTCGGAGTGTGAATGTGAGACCGGGTTTGAAATGATTTCGAAATGTACTGGTGAAAACCCCGTCGGGTTGATGGGTTTTATAAATGTTGTTTTGTCATATTGGTCTCTATTTCACTTTAATTGCGTAATCCGGATGTAATTACGGCAGGGGGTTACAGTGATAGTTCGAAACCTTTCCCCTTACCCACATTGATGATAGTACTCTGACTTGGCCTTTATACCCTTTTCTGATAATGAGAATGAGGAAGAGGAGGATGAACAAGATGATGAAGATAGCTCTTCATCCTCATTCTCATTATCGCAGGAGGGAGAAATAGTTCACAATTATTAATTAAGAATCGTAAAGTGTTTTTGCTAGCATACTTAGCTGTTATAAGTTAATGTTATGGTTGATTATGCAATTAACAGTAGACATTAATAAATTAAAAAAATTGTCTAATAACATATAACATATCATCTTTAATACTAAAAGGCATGACGGCTCGGTAATCCACAAAACCCTTTCTATATAAATGTTCAAAACTTGATGTTCACTTCTCTACTTCCCTTTCAACTTCTCTAAGCCATCATCTAATTCAATAAAACATCATAGACATATATAAGAGAACTTCTTATTCATCATCTAGCAAAAAACTAAAAGATGAACTCTGATAAACCCATGTTGTATGAGTTCTAAAAAAAGCTAGGTTTGAAAATGCAGCGTAGTAGCTCAATCTAGGTCATTCTTGTGAGGAGATTAATTTTCAAGTTTCTAAATAGTTAAGTAATAAATACCTTAAAGTTGTGAGAAATTATTTTGAGAAATTGTTTCTAAGACAAATAAAGTAATATAATCTAATTCAATATTTTTGTATTCTTCAATTTTCAAGATAAAGAAGTGAGCGGAATCAAAATTAACAATAACAATAAAGCAAATTCAATAAACTAATATAATGATGAAGTGATATTCCCTTGAGTTGAGATTTTAGTCTTCCTTGCTTGCAAAAAATAAGAATTCGATAATATGAGTGAAAACGATAGACCTACACTACCACTAGATCTATACTTGCAATACTCATTTAATTTATTCTATTGAAGTAATTAAATGAGTACCACCATTCAACATAATAAATCTGACTTAAGGAGAAGAATAATGAACTTCCAATTTTAAATTGTAATTAACATTGCAAAAATTCTTTCATTCAACCGAGTTAGAATAAATAACTCAACTTACTCCTAATATGAATCTTATAAAGCTTAATTAGTCAACTCCCAGCTCAACCACCAAGTTTATTCACTTGGCATAGAACAATCTAGCTTGCAATCACATACTTAATCAAGCCATATAATCATGAACTAGAATGAGAGTTTAAAGGAATTCTATTAAAGCTTAGAAGCACAAATCATTACCTAACTTAAGGAAATCACCGAGATTTAGCTACTTATAAAAGAGGAAAATGAAGGTTGAAGAAGGAAGACAGAAATCAACCATCTCTTTAACTTTCTTCACTAATCAATAATCGATCAATTCCCTTTCTTATAGTTAGTGTATATCTCCATAAGTAGGTCAGCTCCTCTTTTCCCGTGTTTCCACCTCCAAATAATTGGTCTCTCCTTTTATTCCACACCAACACATCTCAGCTTCCTCTCCAACTCCAATTCAATTAAGGTCAGCCTCTATTTGCGTCATCATATCCCCAATTGCTTTAGGTCTTTAATTCCTTGCCTTGTCAGTATTTTTTTTATTTTTATCATCTAGCTACTCTCTCCTTTCTTTTTAATTATTTGGTCTAGCAGCTTGCTCTCTTCACTTCTTCAATTCTCTAAATGGTTGAGTAGCTTAAAGTACACAAAGTGTAGGCATGAATGGAGGATGGAGGATGTTGATGGGTGTAGAGGTGGAAGGAGATGGGATGTGAGTAAGGAAGTGAGAGCTTTTCTTTTGTGTCAAAGTTATTGACCCTTTCTATCCAAAGGTAGCTAAATATATAATGAATAATTTAGGGTAAACAGTAAGTTAAGGGCATGTATGGATGAGGGGTAAAAATCTGTTTTGGGATTAGGCACAAAATTGCAACCACCAAATAAGGCATTTACTCATTTAATCTCTTCTTAGGAAAAAAATATGAAAATAAATTATGCACTTGTGAAGTTCCTCTTTTGCTCTTCAGTAAGCTCTAAAATGACATCTTTGACATCGACTAATTGACAAAAGTTGTGCTATATCATCACCTACAAAATTAGATTCACAAAGGTAATGTTTTTTGCTCACAACTAAGGAATAATGGGAATAACAAATATTAATTAAAAATATAACAATTTAACCACTATAATTTCCATATTACTCTTTCACTTAAATCTCACATTAATACTTAATTATGTCCAAAATATTCAATTAAGTCCCATAAAAGCCTCAAATTAATTACTAACAATATATAAATATTGTCTAAGAGAACTTCTTACTTATCATCTCATAAAAAACTGAAAGTTGAACCCCCTCTGCCAACAAGAATTGAAGGTCTCGTCTGCATAACCTATGAGCTCTGTCATATGATCCAGTTTTACTTGCAAAAGCAAGGACGTATGGATAGTGCTTGAAGAAACTTACCTCGTTTGTTTGCTCTTTGAATGAGAAGATGGACAATTTACTAGAAAATAAAGAATCTGATAATGCATCAGATTCTTAAAACATCTCCATAACTTTATTTTTAGGTTGTTTATTTACTTTATCTCTCTTTTTTTTGTTGTAAAATGATGGGTGCATAATCAACCACCAAAATTTAGAAAAAAAAATAAAAAAGGTTTATACATTACGGTTATTAAGTAGCAACCGTCACTTGTTAGAATACCATGCAAATACATAATGGTTGTACTTCATAATAGTCATAAATAGTCTCTAGAGAATGACGGTTCTTACAGTAACATTGTTACGAAATGTTAGGTAAACAAACAAACAATTTGTCTTCCAACTTCATATCAGAAAAACAACATAACGGTTTCTCTTAAATTACCGTCAACTAATGGTCCAAACCTTTCCCCTTCCCTACGCTCATGATGAGAATACTCTGTGCTTCTTCATTCTTCGATGATCAGCATGAGAACCAAGTACCCTTTCATTACTTACCACCGCATGCGACTACTCCTCTTCAACTTCCAATATGTGCAATGATGGTTCAAACTGTCACTTTTAATATATATATATATATATATATATATAAACTCCCAATTTCCTTATATTTATTGTACTATTTCTTCTTCGTCCTCTTCTGTTCTTTTAATCACCAAGATGAAATGCCATATTAAAGACTTGCTAGAAAATCCATAGCGTCATCTCCTCCTCCACGTCCTTCCCCTCCTCTACAAACTCCACCATCTCCTTCTCCCCTTTCTCCTCATCCACAGCCTCTGCCTCTGTTTTCGCCTCAAGTGAAGGCAGTGATGTAGCATGAAGAATGCCTTGATAATGGAAGGAGAAGGATGGCTGGATATTTTTTGAGTATGAATAGAAAGGCTAATCTCATTCTTGATGAGTATAGGATTGGCCACCATAATCCTGATGTACTCCCAGATGATTCAAGCCATTCCTCTAGTGATAGGTAGTGTGATAATGTGTGGTTTGTTGTGAATTTATGGAACTTTTGATTCATTCAAAGTAAACGAAATAAAAGTTCCTAAATTCACATTTGAATGAATCAAAAGTTTCATAAATTCACAGCAGACCTCATATCATCTATCAAGCAACTAGTCACCAGAGGGTGATATTTTTTTGTTTTATTTTTATAAAATATAAAAATATACATATTTGGCACTAGCTGCCTAAAAAATGTTTTAAAAAATAATAACATGACTCATGGTTATAAACTAATAACCATGCTATATGTAAGAACATAACTCATGGTTATTAACAACAAACCATAATAAATATAAATAAATAAATAATAGTTTTACCAAAACAATCATTCTGTAAAGTCTTTGGCACAACAACCCAAAACACCCTACCCTGCCTCTTCTTTGGAAGCGTCTAAAACAAAACACACCTGACACTTAGTCTGTTTAAACGAAAACCTCCAACATCATAACCCTAGTACTCCTATTATCTTTTCCAGCCAACGAGCATCATATTTAGTTGAGTCCTACCATAAAAAGCCTTCCTCTTACTTCTTAGCGATAGCCACACTAGTCAATACCTTCACACTTATCTCAGTTATTGCTAAGCAAGTTGCTTTCGCTTGCCCTAACTCATGTTTTCATCGATCATGAGACCTAGCTAGGTCACATTCCTTTATGCCATATTTGGTACTGTGGAATTGAAAGCATGGAATTGAAATTGGAATTGAATTCCATGTGTTATGCATGTTTGGTACCAATAAATGCTCATGGAATTTAATTCCATGTGGAAGCCAAATGAGATCAATTTCATCAAACTCAATTCCACCTAAAAAGTTAAGATTTGCAATTCCATGTCATTATTTCCAACCTTGCCCTTAGACGCTCGACCATCCTTAGGATCTGCTCACTCTTTGCAACTTCATCTTCTTCCTTGCTCTCCAATCGACTTCATCTTTTTCCTCACTCTCCAATTTGCCAATGAGCTCGGTCCTCCCCCTACTGCTGGCCAACTTCTCCCCCTCATGCTTCACAAATCGTCGCCTCCCCAGCATCTTCTCTACAGATCCATATCTCTCCTTCAACTTCTCTAGCGAGGATGGCTGCAGTGATGACAGAGAACTCTAGATCGTATTTAGTGACATCATCTATTTCTGATGAAAGATCTGAAATTTAGTTCAGTTGATGAGTGGTGTAATAACGGCGATAACGACACTATGGAAATGTTTTGGGCTTAACCAAATATCTGAAATTTGGCTGAAAAGATTATTGAATGGTGTGATGGTTTTTTCATTCTCTAATGGTTTGAAAAAATTGTTGAAATTTTTTATCTAAAAAAATTAGCGGTGATCTATGTTTGTTCTCCGATGGTTTTTTTTTTAATTTGGAAGGACATTTTGGTATTTTTACATAAAAATTAGGTCTGATTTCCATGATATACCAAACATATTTTAAAACCCCATCTCCATTTCCATATCTATCTCCATTTTCATATCCATTCCATATCCATTTCCATCAAAACCAATTCCGCTGTACCAAACGGGCCCATAGTGTTTTGTTCTCCTTATTCAATTGAGGTGACTTTGTGAAGTCATAGTGCAATAAATCATTCAAGGTGACATTAATTTGCTTTTGTGAAGTTATATTTTTTTTGGAAAACCTATTATTGCTCTGATCAAGGGTTCATATCTTGTTACTGGAAGTTGTCAACCCATTGCTTTGACTAAAGGTTCATACTTCATTTATCTTTTATGAAGTAACTTCTGGACATATGATCCTTAAGGAAAATACATCTCCTTTTTTGGAAGAATCCATATCCCCAAAAGTTACTTCAAAAAGTTTAATGGATGTGATGAACAACTAGTTCATGTGTGTACCAATGAGAGTCATAATGAACAAGCTCTATGAATACACTAGTTTAGATATACTGAGATTGATACATGAACAAGCTTTGTGAATGTAATATCCTGAATTTTGGGCTAGAGACTTGAAGATAAGCCTATATCAAGCAAAAGACTAAGCCCAGTTCGGAAGAGTCCCAAGAATGATGAGAGATAGAAAGACACTTAGGGAATATGTGATTTGACCCAACTGGGTGGAGGGCTTGGTGTTTGTGGTAGTATGATTAAAGGTCACTTCAAATGTGCACATGACATATATACTGTAACCCCCTGCCTTAAATAGCGTAATTATAATTCGATATTACGTAATTAAATTGGTTTAGAGACCGTCGAATAGTTCAAAACTCATTTAGAACTCCCTGTGAAGTAGGGACTTTATAAAATTTTCAAAACTTCTTTCCTATTCCGGTCTCAAGTTCAATTATCGAATATAATCACCTGTGCAGTTAATTCACATTCATTCATATCAGAATATCTAATAGCAATCCCGGCAACCCCCGGGTTCCATTCATACACAAAAAGGGTTTACAACCTCCATATAGGGGACTACACAACTACGTTCAACTATTCTTTACAACCAACATAATATACAGACACCCTGTCCAACAGGTTTAACCAACATAACCAAAATAGATGTCCCTACAGGATTCTAACCGCTCCGGGTCGTATGCTTCTCCTTAGAGCCACTCGCCCTGTCTGAAAGGTTAGTTAAAGGAAAGAATGAGATTCAAGAGAATCCCAGTAGTAACAAAACATTTATACCACACATAAGCACACAGCATGTAAGCAAATCATCATACAGCAGCAGCACCACAAATCACACTCCACCCTCATCCCCTTTCTCCGCCGGGAAGGCACACCGCCTAACCCGAACCGTTGTTAGCTACTCAGGGACTATTGGCGTGGCAGTGCATACATATAGCCTTATAGCCTGTACAGCTATTCAGCTTTCACAAATGGCCCGTCGGCCTCCACAAATAGCCTTTCGGCTCACATAATCACATATATCACACCTCATCCTCATCCCCTTTCTCCGCCGGGAAGGCACACCGCCCTAACCCGAACCGTTGTTAGCTACTCAGGGACTATTGGAATGACAGTGCTAACACAAATCCACAGATGTCGCAGCATACGAATTCATTACAAATCAACGATATAACACACATACAATGCATCATATATGGTACAAAAGAAAAGTCACTACCTCGTTCCTTTCTGACGTTCGCTGGCGTAGTTGGCTCACGAGGGCGGCAAATATCGAATCCTACAATTCCAAATGCACTATTTAGGCACTTCCATAGTGTTACTTAGGGTTATATGAGTCTATAATGAAAATTTACAAAAATACCCCCGGGGACCCGGCCTGGGCCCGCCGTACCCGGTCCGGCTATACTTTTCTTGAAATTTTGACATGGGCTATCCTGACATATTTTCGCCCAAGGAATCCATTTCCGAACTCGGAATTATCAAATTCAATGTCAAATTACGAAATTGCCCTTGGCAGCCCTACTTTTAGGGTTTTAGGGGTGTTTCCGTAATTATGCTTTCTCGGCCTTTTTTGAAAAAGTGCCCAACTGTAACCCCACCTAATTTTCGCCCCTGAACTCAATGGAACCATCAAATCATTGAAAATCCAACTCTAAGACCCATTTCTAGGGCTGGCCGAAATAATGGTCTTCTCCAGGGAAAATCGGGGTTTTACGATTTCGGCTCCGTAAACGCGTTCCTTTCTACTCCTAACCACTTTATTAACCATTACATTAGGTTACAACTAACATTAAGACCCAATTTGGGCAGCATAACCCCTAGGAAACTCAATTTCCAAACTTTAAAACCAATGGCAATCCGGCGAAATTTCACCGATTAAATTGCCCACAGCAGCCAGAATAAGCAATATACGAAAGTTTGGAAGTTACCTCAAGCTCCTAATAGCTTCTCCTTGACTTGGCTGAAAACCCTAGCCTCTTGAACACCAAATTTTGAGCTTCAAACACCTTAAATAACATAAAAGAGAAGCTTAGGAACAAGGTTATACGCGTTAGGAGCTAGATCGTCGGAGAAATCGGCTTACCTTGCGAGATTTCTCCTCTTTCTCTCTCTAAGAGCTCTCAACTTTCTCTCACTATCTTCAGCTGGAAATGGCGTGGAATGGCTGAAGAAGATGAGCAATTTGATTAATAATCCATGCTGACATCATCTTTTAATGAGATGATGTCATAATTCCCATTTTCGGATTTTCTGGCAGATTTTCTGCCCAAACTTTGAAAAATCATAACTAATTCTAGAAAAATCGAAATGAGGTGATTCCAAAGCCAAATGAAAGATATTTAAGTCCTCTTCATAGGAAAAATATTGGCCATTAATAAAAATCACCACACAATTCCAGAATTACATAAAACTCATAACTGCCCCAAAACAGAGTTCAGTTTCCATCCCAAACTTTGGACAGTTATATCTCCTGGTTCACAAAACGAAATGGAACAAACTATATGTCCATTTTGAAGCTTGAGATGTGAACTATAAGACTGGAAAATGTCATAATTTTTAGATACCATTTGGTCATTAAAAAAGTTCACACAAACGGACTGCCTAGAATAGAATTTCACTGGACAGAATTTTAGATTTTGCATCTTTGCTTCCATTGGTTCCATTTTCATACCAAACATCATTCTCACATAAATTTTCACAAGGAATCCATTGGAATCATTAAAATATCCAAATTCCCATCACACATTCTTCAAAAGTGTTTATTCAACATTCAACAATAATTACATCCACTTTTGAAGTCATTAGCCCTTAATCACTTTTTGGGATATTACATATACGATGCTATTTGGTTGGTAAAAAGATGCCACCTAACTATCTCATGAGGTATGGGACAAGTTAATCAAGTAAAGTATGCCAGTATGTGAGTGCACATGGCATTTTCAGGGTAGACATGAATACCCTGCGTTTTTAGAGTAGACACTGGTGTGTGGTGCCATATGGGGCCCACACACATATACTCTGACTTGGCATCATTAGGTGGGCCTTGGCACATGTGAAGTAATCCCGAGTAAGTCCCGACTGAAACCCGAGTAGACACCGATAAAGTAATTTTATTAAAGTAGGTTTAATAAAGTTAGTCATTATAGTAAATGATGGCACAACTTTTGCGGTGGCATCACAAGAGTGACAAGTGTCCTCTCATCATGACAAAGTACCAAGTGCCTTTTATGTTGGCTTGATAGGAAGGTGACACGTGTTCCTCATGATGACACTTTTTTTGGCCATTGTGTTAGCACACTCATGAGGCACCACATGTTGTTAGATTCTAAGTTTTGATGATAACAATAAGTAATTATGTGTTTTGGTAAGAAACTTATGTTTTAAAGACATAAACATTGATTTAATTGATTACCAAATGCATTTCACAAAGTTAAGAGAAAGTTGCTATGTTTTCTAATGATGTACTTAAGTGTGAAGCTCGTACTCGAGTGAGAGCCAGTTTTGAACTTGAGTACAGGAAGTGTTAGCCTAACAGTGTTTTACAAAGAGCTACTAAGTTTAGAGGTTTTTCAACAATGCTCAAGTGATAGGCATTAGACTTGAGTGATGACCAGATTTGTACTCGGGCATTAAGGTACACTCTTAGAAGTTCTTGACAGAGAGCAAAGTTAGACACAAAAAATGGTCATTGCACTTGAGCACTGACTTAATACTCGAGTGAGATCCCCAAGCTCACTCGAGTCCTACGAGTGTGGTACAGGAAGTGTTTGATCAAGAGCAAGGAAGAGCTTGAAAGCAGGAAGTGCACTTGAGTGAGGCCTCAGTGCACTCAAGTGATACTCTGTCAGAAACCAAAACGTAACAGACTTACAGCGATCAATCCGAACATAGTTAAATGTTATTTATTCACAATGTTTTCATGTGTTATTATTATTAAACATCATTTAACATATACTTCAAGTGTGAAGCATGGGATTCAAAGTCTGGATTAGAATTACATATGGTAAGTAAAAAACAACAAACATAATCATTTTATCTAAAGTTGACCAGCTAAGCACGCACGTTACAGACCTACCACATTATCTTGTCTGAAGATTTCAAACACACATATGTCGTTCTATAATGCTATACTCTGCTTCACAACAACTATCATTCAACAGACCGAAACCAATGTATTATAAATATAGAGTTTCAAGAAAGAAAAAAGATCAAACGAAATCTTACAACAAATACTTACAAGAGTCACTTTTTACATATCTTTCTCTGTATTCACATTATACTTCAGTGTTTATCAATTCTACTTTGTGAGAGAGTCTGTATACACCTCAAAACTATATTTTCATTTTGATCTCAAGATAGAGGGATCTTGAGAGGGTAGATATCCTTATGAGAGAGGCAGTTGAGATAATTCCTAAGAGAACTTTCTGCTTGTAAGACTTATAGGGGTGTAAGCAAGAGAGAATATTGCTACTCATAAGACTTGCATACCTAAGCAAGAGAGAAAGGTTATAAGATTGTTTCTATACATAAGACTTGTCGTAAGTGGCAGAGAAAATTCTAGGTATTAGAATATTTCTGCTTGTAGTCCATTCAAGGACGATTATTGTCTTATGGCATTCTAAGAGCCCATTGAATCTTGGCAAAATAGTGAAAATCTCAATAGGTCTTGATCTCTGAGGACTGGACATAGGCCTGGGTTTTGGGTCGAACCAGTATAATTCTCAGTCTGTCAATCTTCTCAACTCTACTTTATCTACAGTTATTTTCATATCATCGTATCAACTGAAAAATTTATCACATTACCCAATTCATCCCCTCTAGGGTGAAGCTTGTGTAATCCCTATCTCATCCAAGGCCGAGATTAAGTTCATAAATACATAATTATGTGGAATTAGAGACCATAAGATGATTTGGGACTTAATAATAGTAAATTTCCCAAAATCAGGGTTTTCAAAAACTTTTCTAAAACCTGTTCAACAATGGTCTCATATTCACATTTCAATTAAACAAATGGCTTGTACAGCACGATTTCATTCATAAATATCAGAGTACAATGCAAATTCCTAACACACTCAGGTCCCATTAATGAATAAGGGTTTTACAAGGCACACATGCCCATAATCTATTTCCCTTAGCTAGGGGATTACACAAAACTATACAACAATTCCAATATATACAATTGTTTCTCAACAAATATCCAAAATCTATAATATGATAACTAAAAACCAATTTAAACTCCTTGCTTGGAGCTTCAGCCACCCTTCGTCACCTACTTTTCTTTTGAACCACCAGCACTGTCTGAAAATGTTTTTTGGGAGAGTCAGATTATAAGGAATCCCCGTAGTAATAAATCACTCATAGTATGCACAACCACAAAGCATGAAGGAAAATCATTACACACACATAGCAATTACAACGCCAGTTACAGCGGTAAGGGCAGATATGACTTGCGTCACCCTTACATTTGCTCACGCTGAAGTGCTTACGTTGTATTGCACAACCACATGTTAATATCACATATATCACCGCAGTTGAGGTCCATATAAAATATTTCATATACATACATCCACACTGGCTGGATAATCAAACTGGAATTCACAATTCCACAACATAGCCTCGGGAATTACAACAACAGGTGCAACGGCAGGGGTAGGTGTGATAACCATCACCCCCTATGACTAATCACACTGAATTGCTCGTGCTGTAATGTCTTACGGCTGATAACACATACACATGTTCACAATAGCCTCATGCCAAATATTTTCTCAACAAAACAATGATAAGTCATGCATACCAAGCATTATACACAACATGAGAGAAAAGTCACTACCTTGGTCCTTCTGTGGGTGGTCTGGCACTGGTCTCTCTTGAGTAGGGCAAATATCGAATCCTATAATTCATGATTAGGGATGAAGCATTATTCTTTATTTCAATACTTAAATGACTTCATAACACTTAGATTGGTTATCATTATGACCCTTAAGAAGCTACAAATGACCCTAACAATAGCCCTAAAGGGTTGGGAAACACTAGGTTGAAAACCACTTTTCAGAAAAGCAAAATACTGATTTTTTGGGTGTTAGCTGTGGCCCAAAAGTCCACTAGCCACAACTAAAAATAGGTCCGTAACATTTGGGCCACGACCAAGAAAAATCCTATTTCTGGGCTAAACTTCAAAAAAGCATAGCTAATTCTAGAAAAATTGAAATGGGATGATTCCAAAGGCTATAGAAAGATATTTAAGTCCTCTTTATAGAAAAAATATGAATCACTGCTTTCCATAACCATAAAAATACAGAATCCAACAATGTCCACACTGCTCTAGAATTGATCCGAGATTTAACATCAAATTTTAGAAAATCATAACTCCTAGCTCAAAAATTGAAATGGCATGAATTATATGTTCATTTTGAAGCTTGGCATGTGAAATTTAAGACTAGAAAGTTTCAGAATTTTTCATCATCATTTTCTCATTCAAAACGTCCATGAAAAATAACTGCCAGCACTGAGTTTTTCACTAACCAAAACTTGCAACTTTTAAACCAAAGTTTCCAATAGTTTAAAATTCACATCCAGCACTACTCCCACACAATTTTCCATAAGGAATCTAATGAAAACATCAAATTTACCAAATTCTCATTCCATTATCATGCTCTATTTTAGGCAACATCACAACGAAATTTCTCAAAAACTCAAACTTCACAATTCAATCGCAAATCCATTCTATCAATTCAATATACATCCTAAGACACCATTTCCATGACCACAACATGCCATACACACAATGACTCTAATTTTCAAAAATAGGCCAAAAATCTCAGAAAATCAAAGCTCAATCATATGGCACAAAACCTATGTATAAAGGTTTCTCTTACTCACCTTGACAACTTTCTCAAAGGTGTTTCTTGGTTTTCTAACTTATAGATTTCCTTGTGTGCTTAAAACACCACCAATGGAAAATCTAAAACCATGAAAATGAAGCCCTTAACCCAAGGAACAACTTTATAGAAGGGAGTTTTGGTATTATAAGCCATTAAAAGTGCTAAATAACTCACCTTTCTCAAGCTTTTCTTCTTCTTTCCTTCCAAAAATGGCGAAAATGGAGAGAGTAAGAGAGAGAGAGAGAAAAAATGAGAGGTGATGATGATGATGAAGAAGAGCACAAAAAATTCTGTCCCTTCCCCAAACCTATTCAAAGAGAGAGAGAGAGAGAAAAGAGAGGAAATGAATAAAAATAATGTATTGACTTTTCCTTCTACCAACTCTCATGCTTGCTTCATCTACCAATGGCCACATGTCACTCTCTGATTGGTTCTCATAAAGTAAGTAACTAATTAGTTACTCTAACCACTCCATTAGCCATTTAGTTACATATCTCATTTCTCCTTAGTTAGTAATTAATCTCTCTATTAATCACTAACTTATGGCCATTCTTTCAATTATCCCTGATTATGGCATATTAATGAAAATTTCCACATAATACATAACCAAATTATTTTTCTTCTTCCATGCGCCATTTACCCCTATATTTAGCCCAAATAATTACTTTGTCACATAATTATGCTAAAATACAGGGTATTGGCCATTTCTAATAATAATTCGGATCTTAAATCTATTTTAATTTACAAAATCATTCACAATAATTATCATTAGCCCTTAATCAAAATTTGGGGCGTTACAGCTTGCCTCTTTCATTTGGTATCAGAGCAGTGACTTCTCTGAAGAGCCTAACAGCTTGAGAAGGATCTAGTAAATGGCAACAATGGGTGGGAACCTTCTTCCAGACGGATCTCTAGACCTCCTAGTTTTGTTGGAGAACATTTTTCGTTTTGGAAAGCTAAGTTTAGAGTATTTGTAATGGCTAATGAATACAGACTATGGAATGTAATACAAGACGATGATTATGTTCCAATGAAGAAAATCGAAGATAGAGTCATGAAAAAGAGTCTACAAGAATTTGACGACAATGACAAGAGGTTAGTAACATTAAATGTAAAGCTATTCTAATGATACAGAGTGCTCTCAACCAGAAGGAGTATTTTCAAATCTGTACACTACCAACAGCCAAAGACATGTGGGATGTACTTGAAATTGCCCATGAAGGTACATCTGGAATTAAAGAAAATAGAGTCAATACTTTAATTACATAATATAATATGTTTTGGATGAAATCTGGAGAAACAATCCCTAAATTCGAACCAGATACAATCATTTGGTTAATCAGCTATTAGCACTTGGGAAAACCTTTGATCAAAAGTTCCAAGTTAGGAAGATTCTTAACATTCTTACAAAAGAATAGGAAGCAAAAGTGACAGCTATCGAAGAAGCCAAATGTGAATCAATGAAATCCGTAGTTGCTCTATTTGGCAGTCTTTTTAAATATGAAGGAGAGCTGAAATTCAAGAAGGAACTAGAAGAGTTTAATGATACAAAGAAAAGAGGAGTCACTCTCAAAGTCATCAAAGAAGTTGATTCTTTGAAAAATGAAGATGTTCCTGATGACGATGAATGGGAATGATCATGAGAAAATTCAAGAAGTTCTATAAAAGAGGCTAAAAGAACTTCAAGAACTATTAAGGTGGATCAAGCAAGAAAGAAAACAAAGAGCAATAAATAGTATGCTATGAATGTCAAAAACCTGGACATATCAAGTCTAAATGCTTCAAAAACAAGGACAAAAAGAAGCAGAAAAAGAAAGCATATATATCATCCATATAGAGTGATAGCTCATCAGACGAAGAAAGCGACAATGACGAAGTTGCAAACCTATGCTTGGTGGCCAAGGAAGAAGAATAGGACTCTGAGGTAAGTGACTCTGAACCTACTTATGATGAGTTATTATTTGAATATAATGCATTGCATACTGAATTCATCAAGGTAGCTAAAGAAATGGTTAGTTATAAGAAGAAAGTAAATGTGTTAGAAAGTACTGTCATCTCATCATGTGTATTGTGTGAAACTCTTAAAGTAATCCTAAAATCTCAAAAAGTCACCGTGATAAATTTAGAATTGGATATAATTTGGCTCTGAATAAAAATTGAGAAAAGAAGAAGAAAGGCAGAAGGCATACCTCAAATATTTTAAGAATTCTGTAAATACATCATTTGGCTCAAAATAGAAATTGAGGAAAGAAGAATAAAGGCAGTAAGGCATACCTCAAATATTTTAAGAATTCTGTGCATAAATCAAATCCATTTGCATCATTTTATTACTGTAATAGGAAAGGCCATTATACTTCATCTTGTCATTTTCAAAAGGGAAAGGCCATCAATACATATAAATGGGTTTCGAAAGGGATGCATGTTCTAAGAGTAATTCATGCTAACCACAAAGGACCCAAGAAAGTGTGGGTACCTAAAGCTCGATCATATTACTCTAGGTATGTCTCAAAGCATCACAGGCAAACAAGTAGTACATTGATAATGGATGCTTGAGAAACATGACTAGTGACAGAGATAAGTTTACCATGCTGGAAACCAGAGGAGGAGGAAAGGTAACTTTTGGAGGTAACCAATCTGAACGTACTGCTAGAATTGGTGAAGTGAGAAAATCTAATGGTGTTCAAATCAACGATATATATTACGTTGAGGAGTTATGCCACAATCTCCTAAGTGTGAGTCAAACCACTAACAAAGACAACTAGGCAATCTTTGATTCAGAGGAAAGCTTGATAGTAAATAAGAAGGATCTACTACTTAACAAAGAATCCATCAAAGCAAGGATCCGAGCTCAAAGGGACGGTAATTGTTATACTATTGATTTAAATTCAAATTCTTTTGAAAATTGTTTTCTTAGCAAATCAGAGGAGAGTTGGTTATGGCATAAGGGTTTGGCTCATGTTAATATAAACGAACTTGACAAACTGAATAGAAAATATTTAGTTATTTAGTCTTCCTAAACTTAAATCCAAAGATGGCATGGTTTGTGATACTTATTAAAAAGGCAAACAAACAAAATCTTCTTTCAAAATAAAGTATGAGATTTCTACTTCCAAACCTTTACAATTACTTCTTATGGATGTGGTAGGTCCAACAAGAGTAAAAAGTTTTGGAGGAAATCTATATACTTTAGTAATTGTCGATGATTTTACAAGATTTACATGGACTATATTTATTACTTTAAAAGATGAAACATTCATTGAGTTTATTATGTTTGCTAAGAAGGTCCAAAATGAGAAAGGTATTTCTATTGTCTCTATTAAGACAGACCGTGGAGGAGAATTTGATAATCAACTCTTTGAAGACTTCTGTAACAATGAAGGAATAGATCATAACTTCTATGCACCTAGAACACCTCAGCAGAATAGGGTAGTAGAAAGGAAGAATAGAGTCCTCACAGACATGGCATGGGCAATACTCAATAAAAAAGAAATGTCACAAGTGTTTTGGGTGGATGCAATAAGTACTATATGCTATATCTCAAATCGAGCATACATTCGCAAGTCACTTGCAAAGACACCATATAAACTCTACAAAGGGATAAAAATAAACCTTGCTCATCTATACATCTTCGGATGCAAGTGCTTCATTCACAACAACAATGGTAAAGAAAACTTGGGTTAATTTGATTCAAAGTCTAATAGAAGTAAAGCATAGAGTTTTTAATAAAAGAACATGTATTGTTGAAGAGTCCATTCATGTTGTGTTTGATGAACTTGATTCTCAGATAAAGTCTTTTGATGAAGAAGAAATGGATTTGATGAAGAAAACTAAAAATCTAACCATTTTAAATCAAAATGATTTTCAAACAGATGATCTTCAAAATGAAAAAGGTGTTGATAATTATGCTTAACTAAAAGCATGGAGACATATTAAAGATCATCCAATTGATTAAGTAATTAGAGATATTCACGAAGGTGTCAAAACCAGAAATAGAATTCTTAATGAAGTAACATTTTCTGCTTTTATTTATGAGATTAAACCTTACAACATCGAAGAAGTATTTTCTGACAATGATTGGGTGATTTCTATACAAGAAGAGTTAAATCAATTTCAAAGAAATCAAGTTTGGGATTTGGTACCTCGACCAAAAAGTTAACCAGTTATAGGGACCAAATGGGTTTTCAAAAACAAACTTGACGAATCAGGAATCATTATAAAAAACAAGGCTAGGTTAGTTGCCAAAGGCTATAATTGAGAAGAAGGTATTGATTATGAGGAAACATATGCTCTAGTGGCATGATTGGAAGCAACACGAGTACTCTTAGCCTTTGCATGCATTAAAGGTTTTAAACTTTATCAAATGGATGTGAAAAGTTCTTTTCTAAATGGTTATATCATGGAGGAAGTCTATTTAAAACAACCTCTTGGTTTTGAAGATAACTCATACGTAAAATATTTTCATATTTATTTTCCCTGATATGATGATCTTATGAACAATATTTGAGATTAATGTAATAAATTTAGGTGTAATTGATAAATACATGATGATTTTGGCATAAATATTTTTATTACTATTATAATCTTTACTTGTTTTCTCTTTTGATAGCCATACAATAAGAGGAGAAAGGAGACAAAAATTGGACCTATGGGATTGAAAAAGGTTAATTACTGTAGCATCGGGGTAATATTTATTGGGGTCATTATTCATGACAGAATCACTGTAGCAGATGGAGGTGACTATAGCGGATGGAAGAATTGTAGCAAGTGACAAAATACTGTAGTAGTCATGGAAAAACGTGTAAGTCTGTCGACAAGATATTGTTCACTCTGTGAAAAAAATGACATGGCACTGTAGCATTATGGAAAAAAATGACATGCAACTGTTCTCTCACTGCCTATAATTATGAGCATTAGGCGTAGAGACTGGGGACATGGAGATATTTCTCTGACAATTTTCAATCCTTTGTCTGAGAATTCTAAATACTTTATTTCATATTTTAGATATAATTCATGCATTGTATTATTTATTGCATGCCTCTATCTTGGAAGGCTTAGAATTGTATTACATTTTGCATGCCTCTTACATGGAAGGCTTAGGTAGTCCTCTTATATGGATGGTATAGGTTGCCACCTACATAGAAGGTTTTACCTCCTACAAGGAAGGCTAAATTTCTCCATTTTTCATGCATCTTTTGGTTGTATATTTATGTTTTAGAATTTAATATTCAAGTTTTATGCAGTATTTTTTAGGTTTTCATTCAAGCTTTATGTAATATTTATGAAGTTTTCAATTTATGTTGGTTTTGTTTTTAATTTTATCATGAGCTAAATTTTCATTTTCCTAGGATGATGACGTAGCTTACTAATAATGGATTGAATCTTAACTTATTAAATCTAGTTTTAATTGTTTTTCTCCATTATTAAGTTTTAATTATTGTGCTTAATACTTTTAATTGATTGACCATCTTTTGAATGATTTAAATATGTATGTTAAGACCAGAAGGAGATGCATGTATGTAGACCCTATAATTAAAACTATAATTTGCATATCAAATAGGAATATGTTCATATGAGTTGTGTAGTCTTACTGAGTTTCATAAATCTTAATGCATAATTAATTGCTTAAAGTCATATAGGAATATATTGGATTATCAATTAATTATAGAATTGCTCGATCTTTGAAGAGGCTAGTAATTAAATTAGGGAAACTCGACTATCAATCATATGGAATAAATTGGGCTAGAATAGATAAGTGATTCAATCTGAAATTTTTTAAGTGAAATCTAATCCTTAGGGCTTTTTCTCATATTTGCTTCTATATTATTTACACTCATATTTAATCATTTTATTTTATTCTCTCAATCACCAACTAATCGATCAACTAAATAGAATTAAAATTACCCATTTTGGTACTTAGTGATCATTCCTTATGGGAACGATACCCTACTTACTTTTGTATTACTTGATTACGACAGTGTAGACTTACACTATTTAATTGATCATCTATACTCGTAACAATGACTCAAAACCTTATTATATTTCCAAACTCAAGAAAGCTTTATATGGTTTAAAACAAGCACCCAAAGCTTGGTACGAAAAACTAAGCAAGTTTCTTCTTAATCAAAAATTTGTCAGAGGAAAAGTGGATACGACACTTTTCATCAAACAAAACAAAAATGATCTTTTAATAGTCCAAACATATGTTGATAATATAATCTTTGATGCTACTAATGAAACTCTTTGTCAAGAATTTTCTAAGATTATGCAGGGAGAATTTGAAATGTCCATGATGGGAGAGCTAAACTTCTTTCTTGGGCTTCAATCAAGCAACGAAGAAATGGGATATTCATATCTCAAACCAAATATTTAAAAAAGCTATTAAAGAAGTACGGAATGGACAATGCTAATGGAGCTGATACTCCAATGAGTTCTGCCACACTGTTGGATGTTGACGTAAAAGTCATGACTTCAACATCACTAAATATAGAGGAATGACTCATTACTCTATCTAACAGCAAGTAGGATAGATATACAATTCAGCGTTGGGATGTGTGCAAGGTATCAATCTACTCCTAAGATGTCACATACAGAAACTGTAGAAAGAATCTTCAAGTACCTAGGAGACACTATAGAACCTGGCCTATGGTATCCAAAAGGAGGAAACAAATATTTGATGGCTTACTCAAATTCAGATCACGGAGGATATAAAACTGACAAAAAAACTACTAATGGACAATGTCAATTTCTTGGAGGTTCTCTACTATCATGGTTCAGCAAGAAGCAGAACATAGTGTCATTGTCTTCCACTGAAGCTAAATACATAGTTGCAGCAAGTTGTTATTCTTAAGTACTGTGACTGAAGCAACAACTTTAGGATTTGGGAACATACTTGAAAGAGATACCAATTTACTATGACAACACCAGCACTATTAGCCTGGCTAAAAATCCTGTACAACATTCAAGAACTAAGCACATAGATATCCGATACTATTTCATACAAGATCATGTACAAAAGAAAGATGTCAAAGTAGAATTCATTCCTACTCATCTTCAACTTACCAATATATTTATAATGCCGATTGCTAAAGATCAATCTTTATATATTCGAAGAGAATTGGGAATGGTTAATCCTAATAAGTTGTAAGTATTTCTTATTAATTATTATATTTAATATGAGTTTTGATGATAACCATGCTAACTTAGGCATTGGAGTATGTAGAAGTTTGTTTTGCAGGATTGTCACTTGAGTACAAGAGAGATCACTTAAGTACAAGGCATATTATCACTTGAGTACTGGATGAAGACTCGAGTGCATATCTACTCATATGCTCTATTTCTAGCTTACAAAATAGAGTTAACAGAGGAGGTAAAAATACTAAGAGCACACTAAAAATTCAATCGATATGTTGGATCTCACTCGGGTGAGAAAATAGCCTACTCGAGTGCAAGAAGAACACACCTGAAGTTAAAGCAAGAACACTCGAGTGCAACGGGTACAAATTCATAAATTAACTTCAAAGCATGGTTTACTTAAGTAATCTTGAAGGACTTGAGTACAAAGGTCAAGATCACAACAAAATATACTCAAACCAGGTACGTATTTACTAATTTTCTGGAATTTTCCTCTGTCTCACTCGAGCACAAAAATGGGTGACTCAAGTACATAAGTATGACACTCGAGTGCTTAGTTCTCTCACTCGAGTATTGGGATCTATATTAGTTACGTGATAGCTCAAACAACATACTCGTTCTTCTTACTCAAAAGTGTCTCCTCACTCAACAGTCATACCTTTTCACTTTTAGCTATTACCCATCAATTAAATGCCTCAAATCTCTTTAATTTTTGGTTACAACTCTTTAATCATCTTCAAAAGGTCAGATTTCTCTCTTTAAAATCCTCATTTATGCCCTAAACGTCTAAAATCTCTCTAAGCCTTCATAGTAATTTTTTATTCTCAATCCTCTTGGATTCAATGAAAATGGTTCGTGCAAAGATTCTTCAAGTTTCCCAAAAGTCTCCCACTCCTTCACCTTCTCATTCTGCTGCTAGTGAGTCGGCAACTCTGACAATGACACCGACACTGACACCTACACCTTCTCCTACTCTGTCACCCTCTCTAAAAACCAAGGCAACTAAGAAAAAGGGAACCCCGGCTAAGAAGAAACATCCTAAGCCGAAGGTGGCTAAAGAAGTTCAACCTCTACCAAAGAAAACTAAGGGTGTCATCTTCAAGGAGCCTATTGTCACACGTTCCCAATTGAAACAAGTAAAAGGAAGAGGGAAGAAAATAGCCATAGAGGAACCTCAAGAATCTTCCTCTGATGATTCCTTCAACCAACAACTCAGGAAAGCAATGGAAAAATCAAAACTGGATGCCTTGGTTAGCGAGATTACCTCTCATACTGGTGCCTCAAGCTCTCATCATATTGGTAGTCTAATCATGCTGGTTCATACTCAGGAGTACCATCCACCTCTCAAGTTCCTGAGGAAGAATATTAGGATATGGTTCCTCCAAAAGGCTTTAATACGTAGGAACTGAAGCCACTCAGTCAAAAGGTATATAACACTAAATTTGTTCATCATAGCTTCTGTCTTATGTTATACGTGGATTTAGACTATCTGAGTATAACTATGGCCTGAATTTCTGACCCTTGTTGGATATTTATGAACCGTGGTTGAGTGTGCATCTTTCATATTCTCTTACTATTATGAGAACATTTTATTGCAATATGAAAGTCACAACATTGTATCCAGGGCCTGAGAGATAATAGAGGAAGGAATATCTACTTCTGTTAGAAGCCAACACATTATGATTTTCCCTTCTATCATCAACAACATTCTTGGCTATGTAGCTCCTCCTAGCAATCCACCCTCACTCTCAGCTAATAAAGCCTTTTAGAGATTAAGACCTGATGACCCAGTTCGCACAACAAGGTGTGTTATTTGAGTTATCTTCTGGACTGATGGGCTAGTTTAAGGGGAGTTTTATGTATTTGATGTATTTTGGGTTCTAGGTTGATAGTTGTTGACTTTTGCTATTTATGGGGTTATATGGGTGTATTTGGATGTCATTTGGTTAGTTTTTTATTTTCTATTTACCAATGTATTTTTCAAGTTTATCAATGAATCCTTGTTTATTTTCATGTTCTTTAAGTGTTCAAAAAGCTTATTATTCAATTCTTGTGGTATTATGACTTATTTTTGCCTTGAGTGGCCATTGGAATCTTTTCAGGAAATTTTTGAAGTAAACTGTAGAAATGAGTCAAGTGACTTGAAAATTTAGTGAATGTGCATCTGAAAATCTTAAGAGTGTTTTCAAAATTTTTTGAAATCAATCAAGTTTTCAATCTCATCACATGGTTTATCATCATCAGAAAGGAGGAGAATGTTAGATTCCAAGTTTTGATAATAACTAGAAGTGATTATGTGTTTTGGTAAGAAACTTATGTTTTGAAGGCATAAACATTGATTCAATTGATTACCAAATGCATTTCACAAAGTTAAGAGAATGTTGCTATATTTTTAACTAATGCACTCGAGTGATGAAGCTCATACTCGAGTGAGAACCAATTTTGATATTGAGTACAGGAAGTGTTAACCTGAAAGTGTTTTACAGAGAGCTAATTCAGAGGTTTTTTAGCAATACTCGAGTGAGAGAAACTGCACTTGACTGATGACCAGATTTGCACTCGAGAATGAAGGCACACTCTTAGAAGTTCTTGATAGAGAGTAAAGTTAAAGACATAAAATGGTTGTTGCACTCGAGCACTGACTTAATACTTGAGTGAGAGCCTCAAGCTCACTCGAGTCCTACGAGTGTGGTATAGGAAGTATTCCTCTGAGAGCAAGGAAGAGCTTAAAAGTAAGAAGTGCACTCGAGTGAGGTCCTTCGGACTCAAGTGAGGAACCAAATACTCGCGAGTGAGAAAACTTACTTACTTAAATATTGCTGCAAGTATTGAGCAAAAGGATGTCCAGATGCGAGGGAATGCTGATGCACTCAAGTGGGGGCCCACAACACTCACTCGAGTGAGATAAAACGTACTCGAGTGAGAGGTCAAAACACTCGCAAGTGAGAAAATGCACTCTTTTAAAATCACAAGGAAGTGCTATGCAAAAGTATGGGGAGATGTGAAGAATTGATGTTGCACTCGAGTGAGGCCTCAGTACACTCTAGTGATACTCTGTTAGAAACCAAAATGCAATAGACTTATAGCGATCAATCTGAACATAGTTAAATGTTATTTATTCACAATGTTTTCAATTGTTATTATTATTAAACATCATTTAACATACACTTCAAGTGTGAAATAGGAGATTGAAAGTCTAGATCAAAATTGCATATGGTAAGTCAAAAACGGTGGACATAATCATTTTGTCCAAAGTCGACCAGCTAAGCATGCATGTTACAGACCTACCACCTTATCTTATCCGAAGATTTCAAATACACACATGTTGTTCTACAACACTACGCTCCTCTCCATAATAGCTATCATTCAATGGACCGAATCTAATATGCTATAAATACAAAGTTTCAAGAAACAAAATAAATATCAAACGAAAGCTTACAACAAATACTTACAAGAGTCTCTGTTTTCATATCTTTCTCTATATTCACATTATACTTCAGTGTTTATCAATTCCACTTTGTGAGAGAGTCTATATATACCTCAAAACTATATTTTCATTTTGATCTCAAAATATAGGGATCTTGAGAGGGTAGATATCCTTACGAGAGAAGCAGTTGAGAGAATTCCTAAGAGAAATTTCTGCTTGTAAGACTTACAAGGTGCAAGCAGGAGAGAATATTACTGCTCGTAAGACTTACAGGAGTGTAAGCAGGAGAGAATGTTATTACTCATAAGACTTGCATATGTAAGCAAGAGAGATAGGTTATAGGATTGTTTCTTTACATAAGACTTATCGTAAGGGGAGATATAATTCTAGGTATTAGAATATATTTGCTTGTAGTCCAAACAAGGACGATTATTTTTTTATGGTGTTTTGAGAGCCCACTGAATCTTGGAAGAATAGTGAAAATGTCAGTAGGTCTTGATCTCTATGGACTGGATGTAGGCCTAGGTTTTGAGCCAAACCAGTATAACTCTATATGTCAATCTTCTCAACTATACTTATCTATAGTTATTTTCATATCATCGTATCAACCAAAAAATTTATCACATCAATCAATTCACCCCCCTCTTGGGTGAAGCTTGCCTCTTTCGCATGTCACCTGAGTCTGAGAAATCCGCCAGTCTCTGGTCCATTTGCATGCTTGACTTCCCGAACATTGGACTCAGGAGTCCGAAAAAATTGTCAGGCCTCTCCTTTCTCCTGACAAAAGTGACACCTAGGATGAAAGAGAAAGAGAAAAGAAAAGCTTCAAGGACACTTGGCATCATGAGATTTAATCACCTTGCCATATGTCAACACAAGACCTAATTCCATGAGATTAAAGCTTATTTAATGCTCTCCAAGCTTGTTATTTTGGCAGCTAAGGAAAGAAAGAGGGAACAATAGGAAAAACACCAAGAAATAGAAAGAAAAGAAAAGGAGGTGAATAGTGACAATCATCAGAGTTTCAGAGCCGATTTCACCTCTGATTTGGCATTTCTAGCTCCCAAGGCCTTCTCTAACGTTGTTCCTATCAGTGAGAGCAATATTTCTACAATTTTGGATTCTTGATTAGAGGTGTTTGGTGCCATCTAGCTAGCTAGAGTACTGCCAGAATTCCAAACCAATTGTAGAATCGTGAAGAGGTAAGCCTCGGCTTCATTTTGAACCGAGTATCTTGAGGTTTTGATATTTCTTTGATTTTAGTTCAAACCTAGAACCTATGGAAGAAGATTATTTTGGTGTTTTTGAGGTTAAAAATAGATTCTACACACGATTTTGTGTGGGATTAGGTTGTGAACATTATTTTAGAAGGTTTGGATTGAAAACCCAAAGATTGAAGTTCAAATAGTATTGCTGCCAGATTTTGTTTTCTAGAGGCAGTCTGCTTGTGATCAGTTTTTGAATGATTAAATCTTGTCCAAAGCCATGAAACTTTCTAGAATAAAAGTATATATATTAAGCTTTAATTTGATATATAATATGTTAAATTTGGATAAGTACTTTGGGAGATATTAATTGTTAAAATTTAAAGTTGAAACTGGAAATGATTCTAGAATAGTGTGGTAATTCATGAAATTTTGTATTTTTGTGGTTGGAGATGGTAGTGGTTAATTTTTTCCTGTATAAAGGACTTAGAAAGCTTCAATTAGGACTTTGAACCACTCCATTTGGATTTTGTAGATTAAGTTATGATTTTTGGAATTTCGGCTAGGAAACGGGAAAACTTGGAGGTGCAGTTTCATGACCGAAACCAGGTGATGTTTTGGCTGCAGCCAGAAATTTTTTGTAAATTTTGGCCACAGCCAAAGGATTCCTTGGCCGTAGCTAATACCCTAAGTTCCAGCATTTCACATTTTACTGAGAAACATCGAATTGTTTAGCCTCTCTAACTTCTTGGACATTAATATATACTTCCAACAACTCTTTATTATATCTCTAATGATGTGATTGGGTATCTAGGGCCATGAGAGGTCAAGGAAAAAGAAATGGAAGAATTTTGAATAAGCTACAATGGTTGGAAGAAAAGGTATAGGAGGATGACATAAAGACAAGAGGTAGTTAAACTTTCCTGACTTGCATGTATTCGATATGTGTATGCTTGTGTATTGGTGTGATATTGCTTTAATGAATTGTATGGACTATACATGAATGATTGAAGATTTTTTTGTACTTATACTATGGCCATAAGTGTATTGTAAAGTATTGAGCTTGCATATGTCATATTGTTGGCATAAATTTATATAAGCAAGCATATCATACACTAAGCATTATCTTGCATGCGTAGTTAATATTGTTTACTACTGAAATTTGCTTTGAATCTCATCCTCCCCCAACCAACCATACAGGTGTGATGAAGTATAGAAGAGTACTGCAAGAAGTTGCACAAGAGGGAATTATGGCAGAGAAGTGAAGGTTGATCTATTGTGTATTATATTAGACACTTTGGTAGCCCTGGTGGCTACACTGTCTATATAAATATACAAATGAATGAACTAAGAATCAGCAGAGGAATAATCTGGCTAAAAAATGAGCAGCGAATCCTCTAATTAAATTGAATAAAGATAAGAATCGATGAGTAGTAATGAAGTTGTAAACCACTGAATGACGATTCCATAAGAGTTTGAAATTTTCAGTAAAACCCACTCAACTACAGGTTTAAATCCTATCTTGAAGTTGGGAATTGAAAGAACTTTATAAAAGAATATCGATTAGCGGTTCGAATTCGTTGCGCAAAACTCATCAGAATGATTATGAAAATAGGGTGTTATAGTGAATAAACTAGTTTAGGTGACATATTGAATTTATTGTTGTGAAGTTATGTTTTTTTGAAAATCCCATATTGCTTTGATTAAAGGTTCCTCTACTGTGTTTCTATTGAGCAGGTAGCACCAAATAAATGCTATGACATTCAATATTGTAATCAGTCCTAGACTCTTCAATGTAAGGGTTTCTGAGCTACTTGGTCTCATCTCTATACATATAATAGAGTAGTACTTCCCACATCGATTAATGATGCAATTTGGATGGCTCAAGATTTTTTGGGCTTTATGGTAGAATCAATAGCACTCCTGATATACATATATATATATATATATAATAATGTAAGTGTTTACCTATACCTTGTGTCACTTAAGCATTTAAGCCTGGAAAGCAAAGGGAGATGGGGAAAAGAACAAATACCCTTATCAGAAAGGGTGCATGGGTTATGCAAACCCTTAAACTCAAGTGTTTGCATATCCTCTCTACCCTTTTTGATTGGGGTATATGTTTTTTCTCTAGAGTCCTTTACTTTCTAGGGTTAATTCCTATGAAGAGGCACAATTATATATAGGTCAACAATTACATTATCACTTATATATGTCAACAATTGCCATTGATTCTCCCCACAAAGCTTAAAATATCTTGATCCAACCAAATTGCATATCAACTCGATATGGAAGGTACTGCTATTCTATTATATATATAGAGGAGGTCAACTAGCTTAGAAACTCTCACTTGAAGAGCCTTATATCCATACATCATGTTTATTATATAAAAACCATCATTTATTATAAATGTTCATAGTTTTTTTAATAAATCGTTATTTATGTTCTTATTTCATAAAAGTTGTCTACATGAGATCGTTATTAAGTTTATTAAAAGTCACAATTCTTATATACAAACCATTATGTTTGTTATTGAATAAATAATGGTCACAAAATGAGACCGTTATGTATTATGCAAGCATTACTACAGCAATGGGTAGTATGTGGAATAGTTAGAGACAACCACATGTCGTAATGTATGTTAAGTTAACTAAATATTTCTATATGCAATCACACACAACCTACAGACCATAGGCTTTAATTGCTATTTTATTCTAATGCCAATGTTTTTTCCTTATTATGTGATTTCTATGATGTTATTGTATGACTATTTCGATGAGTTTAAGATGCAAGTAGGTGACCTTTTGATATGTTATAATAGTATGATTGATACATGTACTTGTTAAATGTTGAGTCTATAATTATGATTGAGATTGATGATGTATGGGAAAAGATGATAACTGTAATATCCCGATTTGTAATTAGGGCTAATGACCCCGATAATTATTGTAATTATCTTGATTTAAATACATTTGGGATCAATGTAATATGAATTTTGAGAATAAATACATGTGGTATTTAAGATCAATGGTTGTGATTCCTTGACCGTGGGTCGGAATCCTATGTGTTGCATCTATGTGAGCTTATAGAGGGAATTGAGTAGATGATGACAAGTGGCATTAGGGTGGTCATTGGATGATGTACTAAGTGACAAAACACCACTTTTCCCACACTCTCTCTCTCCTTTTCGGTGGAGTGTATGTGTGTGCAAGCAAGAGAAAGGCTTCATCATCATCATCTCCCTCTCATTTTCTCATCTCTCTCCTTCCTCCATTTTTGGCGCTGGATTGAGCAAGAAAAGAGATGAAGAAAGCTTGATTTTGGTGAGTTGTGATTCTCTAATGCTCTAATCCTCTTCTCTAACATTGTTCATCTCAATGAGAGCTACATTGTGGTGGTTGTTGAATCTTGAGAAGTGGTGCTTGGTGACTTGCTCGAAATTGGAAGTTGAGGAATCAAAGTTCTTGATTGGGCAAAGTAAAGAGGTAGGCATTTAGAGCATTTTGGTATGTTGTTTGTGAGCTTTGGCTAAGTTTGGTGAAATCTGGAATTTTTGCCCTAATTATGCCTATTTATGGAAATATGAAGTTCATTATGATTGATGATTGGAAATGATTGAGTTTGGATATATATGAACATTTGATGCATTTTGGATAGATAGAAATTGATTGGGATTCATTTGGGTCACTTGGGAAAAGTTGGAAAATCTGTTTTGTTAAGCTCTGTTTTTTGCTGTCAGTTTGGACGAGCGTTTTGAGTGACCAAATGGTATTGGAAAATTGTGAAACTTTCCAGTCTTAAAGTTCACATCCCAAGATTCAAAATGGACATATATTTTGTGTCATTTTGTTAAGAATTCTGTGAGATATGATTGTCCAAAGTTTGGGATGAAAACAGAACTCTGTTTTGGAGTAGTGTGTAGTTTTTGGTAATTCTGTATTTTTGTAGTGATTTCCAGTGAGGGGCTGTATTTTTCCTTGAAAGAGGACTCATATAAATTTCATTTGGCTTTGGAATCACTTCGTTTTGATTTTTCTAGAATTAGTTATGGTTTTTCGAAGTTCAGCCCAGTGTCAGGAAATTTCTGGGCCGCGGCCCAAGAGTGGCAGACCGTGGCCCAAGCCTTTCTGACCTGTTTTGGGCCGCGGCCCAAGAGTGGTGGGCCGCAGCCCAAGGCCTTCTGACCATATTTGGCCCGCGGCCCAAGGAATGGTGGGCCGGGGCCCAAGCCTTGTTCCAGCACTTAGTGTTTTCGAAAAGTGACCTTCAACCTATGGTTTCCCAACCTTTTAGGCCTTTTATTAGAGGCATTTGGGGCCTCTTAAGAGTCCTAAATGATAACCAACTTAGTGTATTATGGAAATAAGTAATTGGAAGAGAGATTGATCAATTGTCCCTAATTCGGTATAGGATTTGATATCTGCCGAACGCGTGAGCCCACTGTGCCAAAGATTGTCAGGAAAGATACAGGTAGCGACTCCTCTCTTATACTTTGTGTAAATGTATTGTATGTCTGTCATTCATTATGTGGATGCTGCTGCTATTGCTTTGTGATACCTTGTTCATTGAGATACTTTGTGGAGCATAGTGATACATCGTGCGTTGAGATGCTTTGTGGTGCTTTGTGCTTTGTGTTGCTGCTACATAGTGTTCACCGCGAAAGCAGGCGTTGTGCATAGTGATTACAGCGAAAGCTGGCATAGTGTTCACCACGAAAGTGGGCGTAGTGCATTGTGATTACAGCCGTGAGTGCTGTCGTATGTGGCGCGAGCCAGAGATCATTGTGAAGCTGCTGTTTATGATGAACATACATGCTTTATGTTTATATATCGTATGAGTGAGTTGTTGCTCTGGGATTCTTTAGAATCTCATTCCTCCATATGACTAATCTTTTCAGATAGGGCAAGTGGCTCGAAGGGAAGCGACCAACCAGGAGTGGTTAGGGCTTAGGGACATTTTATATTTGGATGTTGGTTATCCTTGTTTTGGTTTTGGGATTACTAAGTGTATAAGAAATGTAAATGAATATTTTGGATATGTAATCCCCATTTTTGGGAACTCGCAACCCATGATATATATTTAGATGAACCCGGGGTTTGCCGGGATTTTGGTTTCCGCACTTTGATATTTATTATGTACTCTGATTTCTCAAGTAGTTATATCCGCACGTGAATGTGAGACCCGGAATTAATACGTTTTGAATTGAATTTGAAATACCTCATCCCGAGTTAAGGGATTATAAATTGTTGATTTGATTTTATTGGTCTCTATTTCACTTAAATTTCATAACCCGGATGTAATTACGATGAGGGGGTTACAATAACCCCTAAGAATAATGAGACTAAATGGTGGAGTTAGTGATTAGGTTGTGATATAAAAAATGAATACCATGTGACAGGCCGCTATTTTAATTTTGTGCACCACTAGCTGACATTTATTTACAGGGTATTAGTCCTTAATCTGACACTCTAGTGTCCTCCAATAAGCATTCCTGGGCTGGAACAATATTCCCGTGGGCAATAACCTTACTGGACGAACCCATAGTCCCTTATGTTCTCTGTAGTACTTTGGCTGCTTTACACCAAACTTGTAGAGAGCTCGTGAGAGTCACCAGTAACATGGACTAGGACTTAGCCTATAGGTTTAGTCAGAGGAAATACAGAGGATATAAGGATGATTAGGGGTTAATGAAAGACAAAGAATAAATGATTGTTTTTATGATGTGTTGTGAATGATGTAATACAATATGATATTATTTGTTTACTTATTTCTCTAGGGATTATAAATTGATAATACTTGTTCCTGAGTTCTTTGACTACTCTTCATGTGTAACCCCCTCATCGTAATTACATCCGGATTACAAAATTTAAGTGAGATAGAGACCAATAAGATGAAATAACAATTCATAGTCCCACATCCAAGAGATGGGGTATTTTGAAAATCAATTCCGAAACACACTTATTGCTGGTCTCACATTCACGGGCGGATATAATTACTTGAGACATCAGAGTACATAATAAATATCAAAGTGCGGAAACCAAAATCCTGGCAAACCCTGGGTTACTTACATAGATAATTTGGGTCTACAAGTTCCCAAAATGGGGATTACATAACCAAAATAATCATTTACATTCTTATGTACACTTGATAACCCCAACTCCAAAACTATGATAACCAACTACCACTTAGATCTCGGAGTAAGCCTAACCACTCCTGGTTGTCCGCTTTCCTTTCGAGCCACTCGCCCTGTCTGAAAAGGTTAGTCATATGGAAGGGGTGAGATTCTAAAGAATCCCAGTAGTAACAACAATTTCATACCACATGCAATCACAGAATATGCACACCAATCATCTCATACAGCAACACAAGACACTCCACCCTCATCCCCTTTTACCGCCGGGAAGGCATAAGACCTTTACCCGAACCGTTGTTAGCGACTCAGGGACTATTGGCGTGGCAGTGCAAACAAATAGCCACACGGCTCAAATATAGCCCTTCGGCTTTCACAAATGGCCCGTCAACCTTCGCAAATAGCCTGTCGGCTCACAATTAGCCTTTCAGCCCACATATACACATATCACACCATAACCTCATCCCCTTTTACCGCCGGGAAGGCATACGACCTTCACCCGAACCGTTGTTAGCGACTCAGGGACTATTGGTATAGCGGTGCTTCCACAATTTCACTTAGGCACATATATGACACCTTAACCTCATCCCCTTTTACCGCCGGGAAGGCATACGACCTTCACCCGAACCGTTATTAGCGACTCAGGGACTATTGGTATAGCGGTGCTTCCACAGTTTTCACAACACTGCAGCATACAATACTCATTTCAAAACAATGACATAATATACATACAATGTATCACACAAGGTATAAAGAAAGAGTCACTACCTGTATCCTTCCTGACTGGCTCTGGCACCTTAGCCTCACGAGGACGACAGATGTCAAATCCTATATCAATTAGGGACAACCAATCAATCTCTTATCCATATGTATATTTCGATAATACTCTAAGTTGGTTATCATTTAGGACTCTTCAGGTGACTATTAAAGGCCTAAACATATGCCTAAAGGGTTGGAAGACACTACCCAAAAGACCCCTTACTCGAAGGCAAAACACTGATTTTTGACTGTTCCACTCGAGCACAGATGCTCTCACTCGAGCACAGTACGGACATCACTCGAGCACAAGAGAGAGTGAGACTGCGAGTGAGCACCTGAGAGCACAAGGAAACTTTCAGGAACTGGCTCACTCGAGCACGCTGAACCTCACTCGAGCACAAGGCCAAATGCCTCGCTCGAGCACCTGCGAGTGAAGTTCAGGAAGTGAGGACCTGAGAGTACACAAAGCTCTCCAAGACCCAGATCACTCTAGCACAACCACATGCACTCGAGCACACACCTCACACCTGCGAATGAGAAAACACACTCGAGCACCTTACTCGCGAGTGAGAACCCGAAAGCACAATCTCACTCGAGCATGATCCCCAGTGCTCGGGTGAGAAGGCTATGCTCGCGAGTGTCAGAGCACACTCGTGGCATCCATCAGCAAGTGAAGACCCGAAAGAAACCCTTCACTCAGAACTCACAACATCACTCGAGCAGACCATGCCCACTCGAGCATGTTCTTCGCTCACTCGAGCACAAAGCGATGTGCTCATGCATTGCTCATAAAACCCAGAAGAACTCGAAGCACAAAGGGAAAAACTCACGCATCACTCGAGCACGTTCTTCCCCTGCTCGAGTGAGGTGTATCAGAGACCCAAAAATGCAGAAAAACCAGAAAACGCGAGATGGTCAAAATCATGCCCAATGGTTCCCAAACTCTTCCCAATGCTCATACACTCTAAGCACTAACTAGGGAACACAATGGCAACTCCAAAAACACCCCAAAAACCACTTTGACCACAATCAAACACTAAGGTCTCTAAGATACACATTCTCCAAATTTCCCTTAACACATTTCCAACATTCCAGATTATTTCCAATAATCAAATAACTCATCATTAAACCATTTCCACTATCAAACACCTTAAAATCCACATTTTCAACATTTGGCATAATTAGGGCAAATTTTCTAGATTTTACCAAGTTTAGCCAAAGGTCACAAACAATACTTCAAAATGCTCTAAATGCCTACCTCTTATCTTTGCTCAATCCGGATCTTGATTCTCTAATCTTCCAATTTCGCCCAAAACTCAAATCACCACTAATGGACAAGCTACACCCACCAAAATGAAGCTTATCACTCAAAGATCAACATTTATGAATGGTGTTTGAGTAAAGGAAGACATTTACTCACCCAAATCAAAGCTTTTCTTTCCTCTTCCCTTGTTTGATCCAGCGAAAATGGAGAGAGAGAGAAGAGATGAGAGATGGAATGATGATGATTATGAGAAGTCAACTCACTCCCTCACACACACACTCAACCAAAAATGGAGAGGAGGGAGAGAGAAAAAGTGAAGTTTTGTCTTCTTGTGGCCTCATTCAACCACTACCACAATGCCACATGTCCACATCTCAAGCACTCCATCAAAGAGCTCACATAACCGCAAAACATAGGATCCTGACCCATTATCAATGAATCTCAACCATTGATCTTAAATACCACACATATTTATTCCAAAATTCACATTACATTAATTTCCCAAAAGTGCTTAATTACACTAATCTCAATGATTATCAGAGTTATCAGCCCTAATCACATCGGGATATTACATCATGTATATTTGTTAGTCCTATCTGGCACCCCACGGACAGTGCCTGTAGGTAAGGCAGGTAATGATCATGTTACTAAGATAGTGGTCTTACTCTGTTACTTGCACATTTTCAGGTGAGGGTTCGAAGGGTAGCGCAATTGGTAAGGTACCGGAGGCTTGAGACAGTGGCTATAAAGAGCCTCTTTGCATTTGTTTGTTTTAATTTTTATTGCTACAATTAGAGTTTGCATTTGGAATTGAGATTTTGTTTTATTCTCATTAATTGTCTTTTATGAATTTTAGTAACGGACAACTTGAGCCCTAGAATATTCATGGAGTTTCATTATTATAAATTCTCATTTATTTAATTGAGTCATGAAATTTGAATATGGAGGTATTATATCTGCTTATGTGTGATTTATGGGTCGGGGGCCCAAAACAGAGCTTCCTTGTGATGTGATGCTTGTTATAGGTGCATGATCATTTTGTCCCAGTCAAGTGATTGAATGCAAAACCTTAAATTGATCCTAATTGGTCTTATTTGAAGTAGAGTGACTTCATGTTGATGAAAAGGAATAGTTTTAAAAATTCACATTTTGGTATCAAAGTATAGAATATAGGTAGTGTGTTACATTTTGGTATCAAAGTAGAGAATATGAGATAGGATGTTACAAAATGGCTCAAGAAAGTTAGAAAAAAAGAAAAGAAAATGAAGGAGAAAAGAGAATAAGCCTTTGCAATTTGCATCCTAATTACCTATTAAGAAGCTCATTAATCATTTAAACATTGCACACACTCTAGAGTTGTAAAGGCCCATATATTTTTTTAAGAAATATAATAAATAAATAAATAAAAGAAAATAAATATTAATAACAATAATATATTTAAAAAGGGGGGAAATGAGAACACACCCTCAAGTTTTCTCCCTTGTGCGCTACTCCCTTCGGTCCTATTTATAAACAACTTTCCCTCTCACAAGCTTGTTCCCATATATAAACAATAATTTTGCTTTGTCTAAAAATTTAATGCATTTTTCCATTTTTACCCTCAATTAATTGCATATCTCTCTCATATCTTTTTCCCACTCACTTTGTCTCTCACTTATAATCTTCATCAATCAAGGTATGTTTGAAAAATATTATATCTTTGACATATTCATTAATGTTTAACTAATTTTTAAACACTAGTTCATTTTGCGTGATCTGGGTAGTTCTTGCTTATGATTCCTTAGAATGTTGTCAAACTCAAACATCTTCCTAGTTTGAGCCTTTTGCTGCTCAAACCAAGGATATTAAACCCAGACGAGGGTTTAAACCGATTGAGGTAGTGGGTCAAGGGTTAATGGGTTAGATCAAAGTCTACTTAGGAGTCAGATTGGTGAGATATAAAAAATTAAAAATAATTTAAATTCTCATCATACCATAAAAATACTAAATAATAATATACTTATGCAATTTTTTAAAAATATTTAAAACATATACTCATTCATTAATTTTTAAAAATATTTGCAGCCTTAAAAACAATTTTTTAAAAAGCACCAGCCTATTTACTTCTTTAAAAGTAACCTTAATGGCACTCCCTTTCCCTACAACCTTGCTCCAGTCGACACATAACACCACCCCCACAAAGTCACAACCTTTCTTCTTCCTGCAAGACTCATGCATAACAACATCTCTTATCATGTTTGTCATTCTCCTTTTGAGAATTGAAAGTGTGCCATCTCTAAGCCTCTATCTCCGACTATCAAGAAACCCACCAATGTTATCGTCGGGAGTAATCTTCATAGATCTCAGATCCTTGTAACTTTGTTTGCTCATCTCCTCCCTCTCTTGTTCACCTCTCCTCTCTCTCTCTTCATCTCTTCTCCCTTTCTTCCTTATCTTTTTTTTATCTATCATCTATATTGTGTATCTAAACATTGGAAGGGAAAAATATCAACTAGTTGAGTTAGGGCTTAACCAGATTGGTTAGCTGATCAGTTCACTAAGTTCTAAGTTAACTTGCCTGGTTTGATCTGAGTTTAATAACTTTGGCTTAAACAAAACCTTGAAGTTCTGATTAACAATGTCATATAGCTGCCTAATCTTATAATTCATAGAAGTGATTAACTCAGCATTGTTGGTGGCAATCTTTGTGTGAAATCTCACTAGCTTCTCATTTGGTTCCAAGTACCAAATTTTGTTCTTCTTGAGAAAGTATGAGATTAGGTAAGGATATGGAATGGGGGTGTGCCCAGTCAAGGAGAATATGTATCTCTTGAATTCAAAAAAGATGATTTCTCTAATGCTTATCTTCTCCTTATTGATGATAGATGTAACACCTTACTTCTGTAGTCGATCTGATGAGTTTTACGCAGTAAATTCGAACCACGAAGTGATGTTCATTTATAAAATTCTTTCAATTCCCAACCTCACGATAGGATTTGAACCTGTAGTTCAGTGGTTTTTTCAGAAAATTTCAACACTTTTCAAAAACTATCATAAAGTGGTTTGTAACTCATCGTTTATTAATTCTCTTTATTACCTTATCAGAGTGATTCTTTGGTCTTTTTATGTGCAGAAGGTTTCTTAACTAATAGGCTCGTACCGTGCGATTACCCATTTCTGATTCAATTTTCGTGCTTAAGAAATTCGACTTGTCCGTCGTACAATTAATCTATCAACATTTATTAATAATGGTCCAACATGTAAATAATTCTTCCCCTTCGTTGTAACTTCTTCTCTTAGTACAGTGTCCTGTACTTCTCTTCAATGCTCCACTGCCTATTTGGCTAGTATGGGAGAGTAAGATTTAAGAGAATTCCAATAGCGAACAATGCTAACAAATGCATACAAGAAATGCTTTATGCATGACATGCTTGCTTTTATAAATGCATTCCAACATAATGACATATATGCAAGCTCAATGTTTAACACATTACACTAATGACATAGTATAAGTAAAACAGAGCTTTACTCATTTACATATGCTTCATACAATTCATCAAAGCAACTAACACATCAATACAAAAGCACACATATCCAATTATGCAAGTTAGGAAAGTTCCCTTCCTTTTGTCTTCAAGTTCCCTCCTTGTAGCTTTTCTTCCAACCATTGAAGCTTCTTGGAAATTTTTTCACTTTTCTTCTATCTCGGCTTCTCATGTCCCTAGATAAATAGACATATTATTAGAGCCATGACAAATAAATGTCCAATGGGCTACTTTAGCCTCGAAGACTTGTATTTATTCTTTGGGCCCATACTTGTCCCAAAATTTAATAAACCAAGACACCTTAGTTGGTTAACCTTATAGTTAACATATTGTGCCCAATGCGTATTTAATGAGCCCACACTAACTTTATGGGCTTCACTTAACCATTGGAAATTAATTTTATTACCAAATGCTAATACTTTTTCATTTTTGCACTATTCCAGAAAGTTGGCAGATGTTTCACTTCATTTTGAAAAAGCATAACTAATTCTAGAAAAAACAAAATTGAGTGATTCCAATTTTTGTGTACAGCTTTTAATGTCTTATTTCAATGATAAATACAATAGAGTATCAATTACAACAACGCATTTCCCAGAAATTTGTCAAACTCAAACTATCATAGATTTCATTCCAGAATCAAGGTCAAGCTTTGAAAAACTATAAATCATAACTTTCAATATACCTGTACAAATGGCTCATATAACCTATCAAATTGAAGCCCATGAAGTCTACTTTAATCCTATAAAATTTCATAACATTTGGACCAAGTTTGACCGATCAAAAACACATTGCAAGTTCACTGCCTCTAGAAAACGAATTCAGGCAGCTTGAAACATAAACTTCCAAAATCATCATAAATCATCATTTAACCATAAACACATGATTAAACCTAAATAATACCCCTGGATGAAAAATGAATAGTACCCCATCCTCATGAAAACTTATCCAAACAACAAAATAAAGCCCATGCAACCTATACGCATTTCTATAATCGGTCCGAAATTCCAATAGCACTCTAGCCAACTAAATAACACCAAACACTTCCAATCAAAAAACTAAGACAATAGAAATGAAGCTCTCAGTGAGTAAAACAACTTTCTTGAGGGACTTACGGACGATAACGATAATTCGGTGTCGAAATAGGCTCTGGAACTCTGAAACTTTTACTATTTACTTTTTCTCTTTCCTCTAACCATTTTTCTGTGAATTTTTAGATTTTTCCCCTTCCTTATAGCCATTGGACGAAATTATAAGTGCGGGAGAGAGAGAGAGAGTAGTCTTGTAATGACATGTGTCACTTGCTTTAATCCTACAGTGTCATATGTTCTAATCTAGCTTCAAATGATGTCAAGTATCCTAAAAGCATATTCTTTTCTCTTTTTCTCTCTCTTTATATGTCCTTACATGTCAGGGGAAGGAGAGGTCTAACAATTTCCCCAGGACTCCTAGGTTCAATGTTCAGGAAGTCAAGTACGCAATTGGGCCGAAGACCATTGGATTCCCTGGGTTCAAATGCCAGGTGGCACCTCCTGAAAGTGCCAACACAAAAGCTACTTTAAGACTCTCATTACGAAGGGACATGTGTCCTTCTCTCATTTGTCCAACACATACTTATTCATAATGAGAGGGCACTTGTCAGTCTCTCATTTATCCAACATAAAAGTTATGTCATCATTGCTTACTTTATTAAAGCTACTTTATCAGTGCTCACTTGGGACTTCACTCGGGTTTTGCTTAGGAATGTGACATGTATATTGAGGCCCGCCAAATGATTCTAGGTCAGAGTATGTGTGTGTAAGCCCCACATGGCTCCATATACCGGTGTCTACTTCAAAAACATAGGGTATACATGTCTACCTTGATAATGCCATATGCACACATATACCTGTATATTTTGCTCAACCAATTAGTCGCATACCTTATGTCATAGCTGGGTAGCATCTTTCTACCAACCCAATAGCACTGTATATATGTCCTGTGCATATTTACACTGACACTTTGATCCTATTGCCTCGCATACTGGGCCCTCTACCCAGTAGGGCTAGATTATATAGCTCCCTAGAGTCTTTTTATCTATCAATGTTCCTAGAACTCTTCTCAAATTGGGCTTAGTAGTCTGCCTGATATTGGCTTATTCTCAAAGTCCTAGGCCCAAAATTCAGGATATTACAATAGAAGCTATCATATGATAATCCTCATAACATATCTTAGCTAGCTCCAAATCATAGCAGAAATATCTCACTATTTTAGGACGGAAGATGAATGGACAACCAAGGCTCATAGTCTAGACTTGTTTTGGGCCTTGAGCTTTTTGGAGTTGTAGTTGGTTGGAGCTACTAAGAGGTTCTCTTCTTTGTGTATTGTTATTTTAAAGGTTGTCCTCCTATTTGTATGCACTTTAATACCCTAAATTTTGATTAAGAGCTAATGACCTTTTACTAGGTCGTAATGAATATTTAAAGAATATTTTGTGAAATAAAGTATAGATTATGGTCGAATTAATTATTGAAAATGTCTAATACCCTGTATTTTAGCATAACTATATGACAAAGAAATTCTTGGGCTAAAATTAGAAGGAATGGAGCATGGAGAGGAAGGAAAAGGAATTACATTATGTGTCATGTGGCAATTCATGGGAATGTACCATAATCAGGGGAAAAATTGAATGAATAGAAATGTACTAGCCAATTAGTCAGTAATTGAGGAAGAAATTGATTACTAACTAAAATAAATGAGAAGTGTAACTAAATAGCTAATGAAGTAGTTAGAGTAACTAATTAGTTACTTACTTTATGAGAACCAAGGAAAGTTGGACAAGTGGCAAGTTGAAATGATGATAAAGTAGTGAGAAAAGTCAAATTGGGATTTAATAATCATATTTTCTCCCTCTCTCCTCCTACATTTCAGCTAAGCTTGAGTGTGGGCAAGGGAAGTCCATCATTTCATCTTCCTCATACACTCATCTCTCTTATTTTTCTCTCCTAAGTTGGCAGCCATTGAAGCCAAGAAAGAGAAAGAAGCTTGTGTGACAAAGGTGAGTATTTGACCCCTCCAAATGAACTCCTATGCCAAAACTCTCTTCTTTAATCGTGTTCCTTGTGTTGTGAGCTTCGATTATATGGTTTTAGATTTTTGGTTGGTAGTGTTTTGAGCACTCAAGGAAATCTAATGATTGGATAAGCAAGAGACACCTTTAAGAAAGTTGTAGATAGGAGTAAGATGAACACTTTCAAATAAGTTTTGTGCCCATTGGTTAAGCCTTGAATTTCTAGAAATTTTTCCCTACTTTTTTTTGATTTAGGGTCATGGAGAGTATGGTATGTTGTTGTCATGGAAATGTTCCCTTGTTTAGTGTTTTGAATTGATAGAATTGAATTGAAGCTTAAATGTAAAGTTTGGCAATTTTGGGTTTTGTGTTGAATATGTGCTAAAAATAGAACATGTTAAAGGAATGAGAATTTGGTTGTTTTTATTTTTCCATTGGATTCCTCATGAAAAATTGTGTGGGAGTAGTGTATGAGGTGAATTTTGAACCATTGGAAACTTAGGTTTAAAAGTTACAAGAATTGGTTAGTGAAAACCCAGCGCTGGTAGTTGTTTTGCATAGACGTTTTGAATAGGTAAACGGTCGCTAAAAATTCTGAAACTTTCCATTTAAATATTAGACATGCCAAGCTTTAATTTGATAAATTATGGAGGTCATTTCAATGTGTGTGTTGGGAGTTATGCATTTCCAAAGTTTGATGTTAAATCTGGGAACAAATCTAAAACAGTAAGGAGATTTGTGCAATTATGTATTTTGTGATTATAGTTACTGGTGATTCATATTTTTCCTATAAATAGGACTTAAATAGATTTATATTGGCTTTGGAATCATCCCATTTTAATTTTTCTAGAATTAGTTATGCTTTTTGGAAGTTCAACCAAGAAACAAAATTTTTCCTTGGCCTCTGCCAAAGGTTCTTGGCTGCAGACCAAAAGCTTCTGTCATACTTTTGGCCACAGCCAGATGATTCTTGACTGCAACCAAAATCTTTCGGACCTCTTTTTGGCCGTAGCCAGAAGACTCTTGGTAGCAGCCAAAAACTCTCTGAGCTATTTTTGGCCGCAACCATTTGTGATTTTCAAATGTGGTTTCTAACCTAGTACTTCCCAATCCTTTTAGGCTATTGTTAGAGACTTTCATAACTACCTAAAAGACTTTAATAATAACCAAATCTAAGTGTTTTGAAGTCCTTTGAGTATTAGGATAAGTGATAACTTGTCATCCTTAATTATGATTATAGGATTTGATATTTGCCTAGAACGTAGAAGGCATGTGCTTGAACAAGAATGGAAAAACCAAGGTAGTGACACTTTTTCCTATATCATGATTAATGCATTGCTTATTTGTATTTATCATTGAATGAACGATTGGGTTGTGGCAGGTAGCCCGACCTTGAATGTTGCTGATGTTGATTGAGTCGTGGCGGGTAGCCCGATTTTGAATGAATGATTGGGATGTGGCAATTAGCCCGGCCTTGAATGTATGATTGAGTCACAGTGGGTAGCCTGGCTTTAAAGATCAATTGGGATGTGGCAATTAGCCCAGCCTTGAATGCTATTGTTGTTGATTGAGTAGCGGCGGGTAGCCTGGCTTTGAATGTTACTGTATTGTTGAATTGTGATATATGCTTACATGCTTTGTTTAATTATATATCATATACGTGAAATTTTACTACTAGAATTCTTTTGAATCTCACTCTTTCCAATTAACAAATTTTAGCCAGGGCAAGTGGATCAAGAGACAAGCAAGTGAGCAAGGATGACTAGGATTGCTGGTAGTAGTCTGAACTTTTGGTTTTTGGTTATCATTTTAGACAATTGTATATATTTGTTGACCCTAGAATGGTAATTGTTGTGTATTCCCCAGTTTAGGAAACTGAGATGGGCAATGCTGCCCCGTAAAACCCTTTAATCAATGAATATATCCCGGGTGAATGTCAAGAATTTTATTAGCACTCTGATATTGTGTATGTGACAAATCAAACAAGCCATTTGTTTAACTTTAAAATGAATGAAGATCGTATTATACAAATTTTTGTAAAAATTTTTTAATTACCCTCGATCTCTTATTCAATTATAAAATGTGTTTTAAATACCAATCAGGGCCTTAATGAGGATGGGGGTTACATTTGTGGTATCAGAGCAGTGATTCCTGGCAAGGGTAGTTTTGCTAGGATAGTGGCCTTAGTTCTTTGGCTTAGTAATAGAAGATAAATTATGGTTGTTGTAGTATACACATGAATATTCCTGTTAGTTGGTATTGAGTTTTAAGGAACTTGTATATACACCTAGTGTGATATTGATGTTGCAAATCATTTGTGTTCAAGAGGAAATAACATAATGATTTGACCAGAGATTTGACGCGTAAAACCAGAGAAGGGAGAAATAAGCCATAATCCACCTGATCTCATACAGTGGATGAGGGGTATGCTGTTGGTGTAATACCTCAAATTTTGAGATTTGAGGCTAGAGAATAAGCTTGAAATAAGTGGATTGCTAAGCCCCAGTTTAGCAAGATCCCAAATTCTGATTAAGGGTTAATGACTCCAAAAGTAGATGTAGTTAGTGATAAATAACTCTTTTAGAGAATCCGATGTGCTTTGGGATTCGAATATGATTCGTATATTTTTGTGGCTGTGTCCAAACCCTGTATTTGAGTTCAATTATGGATTAATATCTAAATTGAATGAAAATAAGGGGCAGGGTGTATGTATGGTGAAATAGAATGAAAAGGATGTGTTTAGTGGTGATTTAGTGGGAATTGTCATAATCAGGGGCAAAATGGTAAAGTTACCAACCAATTGGTCAGTTATCGAAGAGGAAAATCATTGGTAACTTTAAGATCAAAAGGCGTGGAATCATGTGTATGTGTGTGTATGTGAGCTCATGGAAAATGGAATAAGAGTGTGATACTTGGCACAATTTGGACCCTTGGATCTTGGTCAAAAGTTCAATACTCTTTCTCTCTTCTCTCTCCCTTATTTGGATGTTTTGGAGACCTAAAAATCTGCTCCCTTCTTCATCTCATCATCTCATCTCTCTCTCTCTCTTGTTTCTCCATGTTCGTCTATGGCAAGCAAGAAAGAGAAAAGAATAAGGTGAGATTTAGTGCATTTGGTGTCCTCTAATGCTTGAATACCCTTCATTAATATTGTTTATAGTGATGAGAGCTTCATTGCTATGATTTTAGATTTGTGAAAGGAGGTGTTTGATGGCTTGAGGAAATTTGGAAAGATGAAGAAGAAAGGAATTGATTTGGGAAAGAGGAAGAGGTGAGTATTTGAAGCATTTTAACCTAAGTTTTGTAGTTATTGGTTAAGTTTTGTGAACTTTGAATTTCCCCCCGATTTTATGTGATTTTGAAATGGAGGAATTGCATTGTGTAGTGTGTTGCAAATGGTCTTTTGTTGTGTTTTATGACTATTGGTACTTGTTTGGAACTTTAGTTGGAGAGGATTGCAATGTGGTGCATTGTATGTGACATTGGGTGACATGTTGTGCCATTGAGAAAACATATCAATATAATGTGAATTTGTTTGATTTGGAGTTTCCAATGGATTCTTTGTGAAAATTTGTGTTGGAATGATGTTTGGTATGGAAATGGGACCATTCGAAGCCAAAGTGTGAAAGCTGAAATGCTGTCCATTGAAGTTCTATTTTGAGCAGTCATTTTAGGTGGAAGTTTTGACTGGGAAAATGATGTCTAAAAATTCTGAAACTTTCCAATCTTAAATTTCACATCCTAATCTTCAAAATGAACACGTTATCTATGTCATTTCGTTTTTTGCGTTAAGAGTTATGGTTTGCCAAACCTTGGGATCAAAACTGAACTCTGTTTTGGGGCAGTGTTGCGTTTTGTGTAATTCTGGAACTTTTTGGTGATTTCTAGTAATGGTCAATATTTTTCCTATGAAGAGGACTTAAATATCTTTCATTTGGCTTTGGAATCACCTCATTTCAATTTTTTTGGAATTAGTTATGATTTTTGGATGTTCAGCCAAGAAACAGGATTTTCTTGGCCGCGCCAAAGATTCTGTACCGCGGCCCAAATGTTTCTGACCTATTTTTGGCCACAGCCAGTGGACTTGTGGGCCGCGGTCAACCCCCAAAAATGACATTTTGGGCTTCTGAAGATGGTCTTTGTTCAAGTGTTTTCCCAAGCCTTTAGACATGTGTTTAGACTTTGATTAGCCACCTAAAGGTCATGAATGGTAATCAACTTTAAGTGTAATGAAAGTAAAGATTTGGAATAGAGAATAAACCTATGTCCTTGTTTTGGTTATAGTTTTGATGTTCGCCCTGAATGTGGTTCGATATTCGCCTAGTCATGAGTAAGCGGTGCTGGAGCTTACGTGGAAAAAGGGTAGGGAACATATCTCTCCTACATGTATTTGATATTTGTATTAGTGTGTTGGTGCATGTCTTTGCTTTGCATGATTATGTGTAATTTGAAGCTATGTTTCAATTTATGCTATAGCCATCAGTATGTTGTTTGAAGCATTGAGCTTACAAACTTGTCATTGTGTTAGCATAAGTTATGTAATGCAAGCATGTCATGCATTAAACATTTATTATGATATTGTTTTCCTACTGAGATTCTCTTGAATCTCACCCTCCCCTACTAACCTTTCAGACAAGGTAGTAGTTCGAGGATGGAGCAGGCACAAAGGGCGACGAGGACTCCTTCAGGCTATCATTTTGGTAGTTGGTTATCATCATAGTTGGGATATTTGTATTTGGATTTGGTTGTGTATATGAGGATGGGGATTTGATTATGTGTATGAGATAGATCTGTGTAATCCCCGTATGAGGGCTTGTATAGGCGATTGTGCCTTGTAAGGCTTCGATCAATATATGGAACCTGGGGTTGGCCGGGAATTATTTTGCGTATTCTGATATATTGAAATGTGATATATCTTCGTGTAATAATTTTATTCGGAATATGAATATAAGACCAGGTTGTTTTGATTTCGAAAGGTATTTATTGAAAACCCCATTAGGTAGATGGGTTTGTAAAAATGTTATTTGATTGTTATTGGTCTCTATTTCACTTTAATTGTGTAATCTGAATATTAATTACGGTAGGGGGTTATAGTTGGAGCAGCAGGATATAATCTATAAATTGAGAAATGAGCTCCGAAAATATAGTGATCCCCTATTTAGGGGATTACACAACCATATCCAAAATAATATTTACAGAATATACAATGATCCCCAATCAAAATTTGATAACCAACATCCCAAAATCAAATGACCTTACAGAGGTCCTAGCTGTCCTTGGTCATCTACTTCCCTTTCAAGCCACTTGCACTGTCTGAAGGTTAGTCAATGGAAAGAATGATATTCAAAAGAATCCCAGTAGTATCAAATCACTCATACCATACATAATCACAGAGCATGCAATGACATCATCAAGCAATATAGCAACACGAAACATAGCATACAAGCTGTCACGTATACATATAATCACATAGTCACATCCCTCGTATCTCCACCGCCCCGCAGGCACAGTCCTCCTACCAGAACCACCGATGGGCCGTAGGTGAAGGATTCACAAATAGCCTTTTGGATTCCACACATATAGCCTTATGGCTTCCACATAGTCACATCCCCCGTAACCTCATCGCCCTACGGGCACGGTCCTCCCACAGAAACCACCGATGGGCCGCAGGTGAAGGACTCACAAATAATGATAAATCAAACATACAGTGTATCACATATAGTATAAAGGAAAGCATTACTACCTTGTTCTTTCCGAGCGTGCTCTTGTATAGTTGCTCACGAGCAGGGCAAATATCAAATCCTAAAAACTAAAATCAAGGACGATGGATTAATCTCTATTCCAAGTTCTTGATTCCATAATACTTAAAGTTGGTTATCATTTGAATTCTTTAGGTGGCCACTAAAAGCCTACACACATGACTAAAGGGTTGGGAAAACTTCACCAAAACCCCCTTCCTAAAAGTGAGAACACTGATTTTAACTCATACACTCGAGTGAGAAATGGAGTACTCAAGTGATGAGACAAATTGCACTCAAGTAAGGACAGCTCACTCGTGCCAATGCTTGGTTAAGAGCAACAAAGAAATAGAAATAGGTCACAACACTCGAGTCTTGAACCCAACACTCGAGGGGTAGCCTTATACCCAACCGAGTCCTACAACGTAAGGCACAAAAAGTGACTACTCAAAAGCAAAGAAAAACCCTAGAATAAGAAGTGCACTCGAGCACTAGCTCTGGCACTCGAGTGATGGCACAACACTTGCGGGTGTTAAGATACACTCTTGAAAAATGGGCTGCGAGTGACAACCCGAGATACGGCCTCCTAGTACAAAACACATGCACACTCGAGTAAGACAAGATTTACTCGAGTGAGGACCCATATCACTCACAAGTGAAACAATGCACTTCTGCTTCCCATGCGTAGGAGTGTAACTGAACTTGAAGGAAAAGAGGAAACAGAATACGGCACTCAAGTGAGACTCTAGATTACTCGAGTGAGGCTTATCAAAAGCCAAAACACAACAACTGACATAATTTTCCAAACTTCCCACCAAAGTGTCCAATAGCTCCCAAGATTAGCAAACAACCTATTCCCACACAAATTTTCACAAGGAATCCATTGGGCACACTAAAACAACCAAATTTTCATCCTATCATCACATATCCAGCTTTTGACCCACATTACAACACCAATCCTCCATATAGATTAACTTCCTATCCCAAGTTCTAAACCTAATCCTTTATTCCAATGACACCATAAGCCACCAATTTCACCACAATACACTACTAATTCATCCATTTCAAAATGACACCAAAATCAGGGAAAAATCCACAAACTCCAAAACTTAACTAATAATTACAATGAATATATCAAAATGCATCGAATACTCACCTCTTCCTCTTCCTAATGTTAGATCCTTGATTCCACCACTATCAAATTTCTTCAAGCACTCAAACACCACCTTTCAAAAATCTAAAACCATAAAGATGTAGCTCTCATCACCATGAACAACTTTAAAGAATATGAGTTGAGCATACAAGACCATTAACAAAGCCAAATACCCACCTTTCACTTTCTCTTTCCTTCCCCAAGCTTGGCGAAAATGAAGGGTTATGAGAGAGAAGATGAAGACCAGATTTTTCCCTTCCCCATGCTGTTGGAAATTGTGCCCTAAGGGCTAATCATTGTACTTTAAACATTATTATTTTAATGAAATTTCTCCATTCTGTTATCATATTATTTGCATGTTAACTGTGATAATTGTATCCTTGGATAATTCATAAATATTGTCCTAAAATGTCCCTGGTCGGTCATCTATGCGGGAGCAGAAACAAGACCAGTATGACTTTGATAAGATATGGAGATACGAATCAAAGTCTTAAGCACTTGTAAGAGTACAAGGTGCTGGACCGATCCACTATGAGAAAGCTACATAGATCAAGTCATAAGCTTTTCTCATGTATAACCACGTCACAATGCCCTTAGACCTGAGGTCATCATGGATTCCTACATGAGAGTTGCTAAGCTTTGAACTAGTCAAAAGTCACTTTTGACCGGGTGATGATAAAGGCTACGATCGGGCTTGGTGGTTTTTCATGTAGAGGAATATGAATGATCAAGATGGAATTTGTCCCTCACATTAGTAGAGAGATATTACTGGGCCCCTCGATGAGTGAGTCTGAGAAATGTATGGCCATACTATAATGAAAGGAGTTTCTGTCTCTGTTATCAGGCTACTTAGTAATCGAGAAAGTAATGGTCAGGAACAAGAGGATGACATTTTCCATGCCTTATCCTTGATCGATATATCGTGTGACAAAAGGGACATGACATGGTTGTATGACAGGTTGCATCGTGATAACGATCCTCATATGAATTGGGTAGTCGTAATGTCTTGCTAGAGGCCGCTTGCGACTATTGGGTTAGTGTAGTTATTAGCCCACTGCCAACTTCATATGGGCCTACAGGGTCGCACACAAGAATGGCCCAACACGAGATAATGTTTAATTTAGGGTGGATGAATTTTATATTTATATATATATAATATAAAATTCATTAATAATATTATATAGATATATATATATTTTCGAAATATATATTATATATATATATTATATTATATTATTATATTTAATAATATTATATATATATATATATTTTTTCAAAATATTATATATATATATATGTATATATATTATATAATATTATTATATTGTGTTGGTTTTAAATTTAATTTATTAAGATATATTAAATTTAATAACTAACATGATAGAGATATAGTATCTCAGATTTAATTTATGAAGATAAATTAAATCTAATGGCTCTTTATTTAGATTAAATAAATAGGTTAAATTAAAACTGTTGGACAGATTTAATTTAAACTGAATTTATTTAATTAGCTCATCAAGATAATTAATTTTTAATTAATTTCGAAATTAATGATGATTAATTTTGAAATTTGAAAATAACCCTCATGGGTTATAAACTTGATAGAGCTGATAGACTCAGGGTACATGAGAATTGAGAGCTGCAAGTTAAACCCTTTGAGACATTAGAGGCGCTAGCGCACAGTCTCGGTTGGAAAGCATTCGTGTGGATACCGGTAGAGGGAGCGGACCTGACGTGTTGACTCCTAGAGATCGTGAAAACTCTGAATCATCAAAAAGGTATGAATCCTTCCAACTTGGTTTAAAAGCTGTTGAAAGATCCTCAATTAGGATCGGTGAAATTTTTTAAATTCTTCCGCTGTGCTTACCAATCCTAACACATGCATATTGGCATACTTAGAGGGAGAGAGGAGAGAAGGACAAAGTTGAAATTTTGACTTTAATCCAATAGCTCTCATGTTGCCACTTGTCAAGATCTTGTTCCTTTTTTCCATAAGCACAACAACACATGATTCCACCCTCATGCCCATTTGAGCACTAATCACAACTATTGATCTTTGAGTTACCAAGGAGCTTCCTCTTCGGTAACTGGCCAATTGGTCGCTAACTTTCCTTTTTACCCATTTTGCCCCTGATTATGGCAATTCTTACTGAACCACTAACAAACACCTTTATACCATTCCATTCCTCATTCATGCACCCTCCCCAACAGTTAGGATTCATTTTAACCCTTTTCACATACTCAAGCTTAAATGCAGGGTTTAGCACTGGTCACAACGCATTCAAATCGAATTTCTCATCATATTCTTCAAAAGTGTTTATTCAACAATAATTACATCCACTTTTGAAGTCATTAGCCCTTAATCACTTTTTGGGATATTACATTCAGGGTCAAGAAATAAAAGGAAAAAAATAAAAAAAAGCCCAAGGTGTAATGCCCCAAAATATGTATAAGGGCTCATGACTCCAGAAGTGAATGTAATGGTTGTTAGACAAACACTTTCCGGGAATAAAATATGAATTATGACCCGAATTAGCAGTAGAAGATGGCGAACCTAGTATTTAAGTCTAATTAAGGTAACAAAGTCTATAATGGACTAAAAGTGAAGGGAATGGCGTATGGAAGGAGAAAATAGAAATAGATAATGTACTAAGTGGAAATCTAATTGAAATTGCCATAGTCAGGGGTAAAATGGGAAGAAAGAAATTTTATTGGCCAATTAGTCAACAATCGAAGAAGAAATTGACTATCAACTAAAAGAGTAAAAGGTATGACTAAATGGCTCATGAAATTGGTTAAAGTAACTAGATGGTTACTTGTTGTTTATAGAGCCATAGGATTGAGACACGTGGCACCATTTGAATTAATCAATCATATTAAATAAAGTCAAACTTTAAAACTCTCTTCCCTCTTTCCTCTCAAGTCTGCTAGATGGCATAGGGGGATTGAATATTGATCATTTCGCCATATATATATATATATATATATCTCTTCAAGCTCTCAAGTCAGCCAAGCAAGGAGGAGGAAAGAGAAACAAGATCAAGGTTGAAGGTGAGCTCTTTTCTTGAGTTTTGACCTTGTTAACCACCTCTATTACTAAAAACCTTTTCCCTAATCTTATTCCTCTTGATGAAAACTTCAATGATATGGTTTTGGGTTTTTAAAAGGAGGTATTTTGTGTACTTAAGAAAAACTAGAGGTTGGAGAATCAAAGAACAAACTAGAGAAAGTGGCAGAGGTGAGCAAAAGCAACCCTTTGATATATGAATTATGATCATTGGTTGAAAACTTTAGCTTGTGTAATTTTGCCCTATTTTCATGTATATTGGAGTTTAGAGAGTTCATGATGTTTTGATGGTAGTAATGGTGTCTTGTGGTGTCTATTTGATATATGAAATTGGTTTGAGACTTGAATGTGAAGTTTGGCAATTGTGAGAATTTATGTTGAATTGCTGCCCAAAACAGGACATTTCAAAGAAATGAGACTTTGGTTGTTTTGATGTTTCCATTGTGTTTTATATGAAAAACTATGTGGGGAGTAGCCCTGGTTATGAATTTTGGACAATTGGAAGCATAAGTTGAAAAACTAAAAGTTTTGTCAACAAAAATTCTATGAAGGGCAGCTAGTTTGCATGGTGTTTTGAAATACTAAATGATGTCTAAAAATTGTCAAATTTTCCAGTTAAGCAGTATACATGACAAGCTTTAAAATGATGTACAGTGGGTGTTATTTGGTCATGTGTGCTATAAGTTATGCATTTTCAAAGTTTAAGGTTGAAACTAGAGTTTATTTTGGAACAAGATGGAAACTCTTTGGATTCGATACTTTTGTGGTTGAATATGGTAGTGGTTCATATTTTTATGCTTAGAGGACTTAAAAAGCTTCAAGTAGGACTTGGAATCACTCCATTTCGATTTTTATAGATCTAGTTATGAGTTTTGGAAGTTCAGCCAAGAAACAAAAATTTTCTTGGCCACAGCCAAAAAGTGTCAGACTGCTCTTGGCCACAGCCAGAGGATTCTTGGCTGCAACCCAAAAGCTTATAACCTACTTTTGGCCACCGCCAAAGAATTCCTTGGCTGCGGCCAACCCCCAATTTAAGCACTTTGAATTTCTAAAAGGTGGTTTCTAGTCTAGCTATCTCAAACCCTCTTAGTCTTTTGTTTGAGCTTCTCATAGCCATCTAAGAGACTCAAATGATAAACAACCCTAAGTGTTTTAGAGTTATTTAAGAATTAAAATAGGTAGTAACTTGTCATCCTTAATTTTGATTTATAAGATATGAAATCTGCCATAAGTGTAGGAAACCTGTACCCGTGTAAGAGCGGAAAGAATAAGGTAGTGACTCTTTCTCTTATATCATGTATAATACTTTATATGTATATGCATATCATCGAATGTGATGAATGTCACAAATTTTTATGAATGCATTAAATGTTAAGAATGGTGATGAATGTGACGAATGTCACGAATATGAATGTTGTTGTAAATGCTGCTGTGAATGCTGTTATGTGATGATTGCTTCATGCTTTTTGAAATTGTATGTCATATAAGTGAAATGTTACTACTGAGATTCATATGAATCTCACTCTTTCCAATGACTAAGCTATAGCTAGGGTAAGCAACTTAAAGGACAAGCAGGTAAACAAGGCCAGTTAGTGTAGGCTGATAGAAGAATAGGGTTTTGTTGGTTATCAAACTTTTGGTTGAATGTATATGTTGTACTAGATGTAAATGTAAGTGTATTGTAGCACTTGTACCCCTAGTAAAGGTAGACTTACCTATCATAGACTTGTGTATTTGTATGTAATCCCTGGTATGGGAACTAAGACGGGCGATCATGCCCTATAGACCCTGCTAGTTAATGAATATAACCTGAAAGTCTATCGAGAAATTTTGTTCAATACTCTGATATTAATGAATGAAACAAAACCAAACAGGCCAAATAGATTTGAAAGGTGGAAGTGAGACCTCACTAAACATGTTTTGAAAAGTTTTTGAAAACCCACTTGATCATAGGATTGGACCCTATCTTGAAGGCGGACCTTAAATGGATTGTAAATTATTCTTTGGTCTCCAGTTTAACTTTGTGACACGTTTTCAAACTATTTTCAAGGCTTCTAATTAAGGGGGTAACACAAGACCCCATTTCACTAACATATGTACATGCACATAACAAACACAAGGCATCATTTTCAAATTTGAGAGAGAAAGCGAGGTTTCGGATGTCCAGTAGCTCAACCACCATCTTTTGCTTCTCTTATGGCAAGCTTTTGGGTTCAATTTGGTAAGTAAAATCACTTTTGATCATAAAACTCTCTTCATGAACATTATTCTACTCAACGTGCTCTTTCTAATGGAGGTATTTTTTAGGTGACTAGAGCAAATTTTTTGTTAGAGTTTGGAGTAAATGTTGACTTTGAACAATATATGGCTATAGGATTATGGTTTTATTTTAGTAGTCAAATTCTATAGGGTTAGATTTATTTATTGTTTGACTTGAATATTTAAAAATTTCATTTTATTTAAAATTTTTAGATTTTTTGATATATATGATATTCTTACCGATAAAATTTAAATATATGATTAGTTTGGTTTTGTTAGAGGTAATATTGAATTTACGATGGTTTCGTTTGAGATTTAAGTTGGAGTTTGAAGGTTGAAATTTTAAATGGAATTTTAGGTTTGAGAATTTTGGTGTTAAGAAATATAAAACGTTAATAAATATTGAAGATAATGGTGTAGGAGGTTTTACCACTATATAACTTTACCTTAGATACTTGGAGGAATGGCTTTGCTTATTTATTGAATTTTTTTTGTGATGTTCAAACTTTGAATTCCTTGCTTTGGGTGCTAGCTACGTTCTCTCAACATACATAGACTTAAACTCTTGTACTTTGTGCATGAGAGATCCTTCTTTTATTGTTCTCCTCAAGATAGTTGAATGGTACTCCATGGCAGTCCATTCTTTAGGTGGGACATACTTCTTTTCTTGATTTATCATCTCACAGAGCTTCCTCAAGAGATATCACTAGAAGTGGCACTTGGAGTAATGATAGCCTCAGAGGTGTCACTAGAAGTGGCACTTGAAGTGATGATGATGGACCTTCACCTTCAAGCTCTTTTCTTCTTTCCATTTTGATGTTTCTTTGGTTCATGATAACTAATGGCCTCACCAAGCATACCAGTCATGAATTTGGTAAAGCTTGGCTTAAAGTTGAGCCTCCTCTTGCTAGTGTCAATTGCTTCTTATGATTTGATCTTGTAGTTCCAACAATAGGTTCTCTGAGAGTTCTTTTTCTTATGAAGATTATATGAATCTCTTTTTTTATGTATGAGAAACTCTTGGATTCTTCTTCCTCTTCTCCATACCCTTATGTCTATTCCTTTTTGAATCTAACTGCACACAAAAAGTAGTATATGGACATGTTGGTACCAACATTTGTATACTTGGCTCCTTGATGATTGGCATTGAACCTTACTTGCCCTTTAAGAACCCAAACAAAATTATTTCTCACATTAGAATTTCTCCTAATACAACATGTGTGAGAAATATGACCAAATTTTTCACAATAATTACAAATGGTAAATTGATGCTTATCATAAAAATTTTTACGAGTATTGTGTTGGTTGAGCGGATGCAATCTCAAATGATCAATCTGCCAAGTTCTTTTTTCCCACATGAATTTTCAGCATTATTACAACATTTTTGCTTTTTAAAACTGAATCAATAATTGGTTGAAAGACAATTTTGTTAAAATCGGCTGACACCCAAGAGGGGGTGAATTGGGTGTAAAATAAAAAATTAGAATTTTTGAAAATATTTTTTTATCTTAGTGATAATAATAAGTATGAAAATAAAGACCTATAAAATCACAATTAATTAAACAAATCAAGTACACTATAAATATAAGAGATAAGGGAGGAGAATATGCAAACTGTGATTTATATTGGTTCAGCCCAATCTTTGATGACCTACTTCCAGTCCCCAAGCTCCTCCTGAGATTTCAATCCACTATCTCTCTCAAGTTTAACTAGGTACTTGAGAACCACTACAATCCCACAAGTTTAATCCGAGCACTTGTAAAGCCTTTACAATTCTTGCACTAAGACAAGGACTCCTTCTTACACATTGTAAGGATACAATCTATTTTGCACTCAAGATCCCCTAACCTTGAGTAACTCTTACAAGATAAAATGATTACAATGAAAGCATACTTATCTCTATATGAAGTAGATGATGATTAACACTGAAGAACATTATGGGAGTATGATTACAGATCATCGGGTCAACATTGTAGGCTTTGACTCTCGTGTCTTTTTTTATGTTGAATGTCTCTCCATTTATTGTTGATGAAGACAGATGATTGTTGAGCTTTTCTTCTTCTCGTTGCGGCAAAATATGATAGTTGAAATATAGTCGTTGGAAGTTTCTAACAAAAAGTGTTTTTTTCTAATTTGTGTGTTAATCCTTGTTTGATCACCTAAAAATGCTTAATCACTAATATAATGAAGTGTTAGGGTGATTAGAAGCAAGAAGAACAAGTTACACAAAATTCAGTGATTTTCAGAAGTTTCAAGGTGATACTCTGTTTTCTGGAAAACTTCGTTATTCGATTAATATCATCCATATTCGAATATCTCTGTTGATTTTGAAATGTGTTTGAATAACCTTTGTTGTATTTGTATTCAAATAGAATAACTCAGTTTTTGTTGAAGTATATTTTCAAATAACATCCTCTTTATTCAAATAGCGTGGCCTTTATTCGAATAACATTCCTTATAAATAACTTGGCCTTATTCTGATAAGCTTTTCCTTATTCAAATAAGCTTCTTTGATTCATGGATAATTATATTCGAATAGGCTTTCTTTTATTCGAATAATATCCTTTGTATTGGACTTGACATTATTTTGAATACACTTTTCCTTATTCGAATAACTATAATACCCCGAATTTTGAGATTTGAGGCTAGAGAATAAGTCTGAAATAAGTGGACTGCTAAGCTCCAGTTTAGCAGGAGCCCAAATTTATTCCTTAATGATTCTTATATCTTTAGGGTATTAAAGAAAGTAAAATGGTGAATTTTGGAGAAAGTAATTATGTTTTTGGTGAAATTGCCTATGAAGTAGTGAGCTGTCATGAGGTTTTGGAAGACCAAATGATGAGTAAAAATTATGAGACTTTACAATATGAGATTAGACATCCTAAGATTTAATTTGATAGAGATATGACTGAATTAGAGCTATATACAAAACGTTATAAAGTTTTGAAGTCAGCACAGAAAAACTGTGAAATTTCTGCAACAGTATGCAAAGATTGAAATTCTAGGACTTTTGTGATTCCAGCTTGCAAAAGTCTATATTTTTCCTTAAAATTATACTCAATAAGGGTTCTATAGGCTTTGGAATCACTCCAATTTGACTTTTCTAGAATTCTTTATGATTTTTCAAAGTTTGGGCAGAAATCTGCCAGAATTGTGACTAATCCAAAAATGAGGAAAAATTGTGGTGGCAATTTTGTAATTATGGAATAAAAATGCATCAGCCTATTTTTCTGTTTTAATGGACCCTTGGGCGTGTTTTGGGTTGACAAAAATGGGAGAGGAGTTAGTCCATCTATAATTGAGCTTTGTGACATGTTTGGGTCCAATTAGCTTTATGTACACAAAGTTGGCATTTTTGGAATTTTGGAAATGGAATAATTATGAGATAATAGTAAAATATTATAAAGCAACATTTCATCTTCTTCCCTCCTCCAAAATGACGTGAAACAGCCCTTAGAGAGAGAGGAAGTGCAGAATTTTTAGAGAGAGATAAGGGGAGGAAGAAGCTTACAAAGGTAAGTGATTTCTTCAGTAAATCGGTTCCTAACGGGTATAACTACATTCCTAAGCTACTCTTCTATGTAATTTAAGGTTTGGAAGCTCCATTTCTTGTGTTGAAGTGAGCTAGGGTTCAGCCACTCTTGAGAAAAGCTATTGGAAGCTTGAGGTAGCTTACAAACTCTTGTATATTGACTATTCGGGCTGTTGTGGACAATTTAATCGGTAAAATTTTGCCGAATTGTCATTGGTTTTAAAAATGAAAAATGGGTGTGTGGGGCTGTTATGCTGCCCAAACTGGTACTAAATGGTAGTTGTAACCTAATGAAAAAGTTAATAAAGTGGTTAGGAGTATAAAGGAACACCGAAACCAAAAAACACTGATTCTGCCCAAAGTATGCCAAGATTTCAGCCAGGGCTAGATCTGAGGGTTCAATTTGGATTTTTAATGATTTTATGGTTCCATTGAGTTTAGGAGCAAAAATAAGTTGGGGTTACAGTTGGTCACTTTTTTGTAAAAGCCTGAAAAAGCATAATTATGAAAACGCCCCTGAAACCCTTAAAGTGGGTCTGCCAAGGATAATTTTGTAATTTGACATTGAATTTGATAATTCTGAGTCTAGAAATGGATTCCTAGGGCAAAAATATGTCAGGATAGCTTAGGATAGAATTTTGAAAACAGTACAGCCAGAGGGGTACAGCGAGGCCAAGCCAGGCCGGATCCCCGGGGGCATTTTAGTAAATTTTTACAATAGACTCATACCCCCAAAAAATACTATAGAAGTGTCTGAACGGTATCTTTGGCATTGCAGGATCGAATATGGGGCCCAAGCTATTGGCACGCGTTACGAGGCACACGTTTCGAGGCAGAAAAAGGTTAAGGTAAGGAACTTACCTCTCCTGTATGTATTTGATATTTGTGTTAGTATGTTGATACATGTTATTGCTTTGCTTCATTATGTGAAACATGTATGAATAATTTGAAGCTATGTTTCAATTTATGCTATGGACATAAGTATATTGTTCGAAGCATTGAGCTTACATATTTGTCATTGTGTGAGCATGAGTTATGTGATACAAGCATGTCATGCATTAAAAAGTTATCGTACATGCATATTGGTATTGTTTCCCTACTAAGATTCTCTCGAATCTCACCCTACCCTACCAATAATTTAGACAAGAAAAGACAGAAGATATGCTGAGAATAATGCAGAGAACCATATAAGGGGATTGTAGTGGTGGAACAAAGACGAGAAGATGTCTCTGTTTCACTAGGATGGGTTTAGATACCCAAGTAGCCCTATGTGGCTACATTGATGGTAATAATCATATGCGAACCCCTATGGGGAATTATGTAATCATGCAGTTATTATTAGTATATTCATGTTATTTCTGTGTTGCCCACCGAACTGCATATCGTTTTCCACGAATACTTTAAAAAAAAGTTAAAACAAGGTAAGGGCGTGACAATAACATTCTTTGTTTTGGCTTTATTTGAATACATCTTTCCTAGCTTCTTCAGAAAAACAAGTCATGTTATTCGAATAATGCCTCTTGTATTTGAATAGACTCTTGTTTTTTCTTAAGCATTTGTATTCGAATACTCATGTTTATATTTGAATAGGTTTTCAAAGAGTGAGGCATATTGGATAACCACTTCAGTATTTGAGCACCAAATTTTAAAATTCATATCTCTTTCATATAAACTCCTTCAAACTTCATCTTGGTGTCTAGGTTTGCATTTTAAGTCTAGTTTCATGTGAATTAACCTCAATCAGATTTGTGATTTGAGAGATATATCCAAAATACTGAACCTGTTCTGAAATACAATATTGATTTTGAGTGTCATTTTTCAAAATTCATATCTCTTTCATCTGAGCTCATTTTAACTTGATCTTTTTGTTTATTTATCATATTGGAAGTATAGTTTCATATGAATGAAGTTTCGGCTCAATTGGAGTTATGGTTTGGGAGATATAAGCAAATTACCGAACCTCCCTCATACTGAACGAAACAGAGCTCGCTGCTTTATTTGAATAACATTGCTTCTATTTGAATAGAACATCTATTATTCGAATAAAAGTTCTCTTATTTGAATAAAACTTCTCTTATTCAAATAAAACCCAATATTTTGAAAAAGTCAAGCACTTTTAACTTCCGATTAAGTTATTTCAACTTCCATTTGAGCATAACAACCTCCAATACCAAATCTATGAATTTGAAACTTGATATTCTCATTATATTTTGCAAGTTCTTCTTTCTTCAATCTATTCTCTTCTTCCTTTTTATCCTTTTTTATCATTCCCAATAATCAAACTCAATAACTTCTTTCTTTTCTTGATTTCTCCCCATATTTAATAACTTCTATCTTTAATACCTCTGTAATCTTTTCTTCTTGATCAATTTTCATATTCCAGCTTGATATCTTCTTTCTTTGCTTTGACTAATCAACAAGATATTTCATATTAAATATAGCAGTTAGTCAAAGTATAAAATGAATACATTATACAAACTTTTTGCTCATAACATTTCATGTCTATATTTGTCATCATCAAAATTAATCACATCTAACAAATTTTATGCAAACTTTTTGAAATCATTTTTCTTAAATACACAAGAAGAATTGGAATTGTTTACCCTATATGCATCTTGTGCTCCAAAGAATGATTCATCATATTTATCCATGATGAGCTTTTGTTGGGAATCTTCTTCCTCTTGTTCTTCTATGTTGACTGACTCTTTGAAGTGTTCTGTATCTCTTTCTTCATTATTCTCAACTTCCAATTGTTCTTTAACTGTGGATATGCAACTTATAGTTTGAGTTGAATCGTCAATATTTTCAGCTTCAACACAATTGTTAGAATTAAAAGTATCCCAAATATCTTTGTCACTAAAGCAAAATCTAATTTTTTCAAAATCATTTTTAATTAAAGCACTATACAGAATATTACACCCTTATCTCATTTTAACATTTTTCAAAGTATTTGCAGAAAACGATATGTGGTTTGGTGGGCAACACAGGAATAGCATAACTATGCTGATAATATGTGTATTATTACAAAAATTTCCCCACAGGGGTTCATATAATTACAAACCTTCTAGCCGCACAGGGCTCTAGGGTATCCATACACATCCCAGTGAAATGGAAACATCTTCCTATCTTCTTAGTTCATACATAATAATTACAATCCTCTCGTACGGTTCTCTTTTTTGTTCTCATCATATCTTCTGTCTCCTCCTGTATTGATGGTAGGGGAGGGTGAGATTCGAGAGAATCTCAGTATGAAACATATACCATAATGCACGCATGATAGATGCTATGTGTGTGACATGTTAGCTTTATCTAGATGCATGCCCCATAATGATATTTCTGCATGCTCAATGTTTCATGCAACAAAACTATGGCCACAGCAAAATAAAAACAAAGCTTTATTTATTCAAATATGCTCTACAAGGTCAAGTAAAGCAATCACATACATCACTATACAAGCAAAGATATCAAAACATGCAAGTAAGGTAAGTCCCTTACCTTAAACCTATTTCTACCTCGAATTACGTGCCTCGTAAAGCGTGTAGCAACTCGACTCTTCACTCGATCCTATATTCCAAATGTACCATTTAGATACTTTCATAGTGTTTTTTGGTGTTATATGACTCTGTATTGAAAAATTACTAAAATGCCCATGGGACCCGGCCCGGCCCGGCCTCGCCGTACTAGGTCTGACTATACTTTTCCCAAAATTTTGACATAAGCTATCCTAACAAATTTTTGCCCAAGGAATCCATTTCTAGACTCAGAATTGTCAAATTCACTATAAAATTATAAAATTACCCTTAGCAGCCCCACTTTAAGAGTTTCAGGGGCGTTTTCGTAATTATGCTTTTTCAGGATTTTCTAACAAAAATAACCAATTGTAACCCTATCTAATTTTCCCTCCTAAACTCAATGGAACCATCAAATCATTGAAAATCCAAATCTAAGGCCCATTTATAGCTCTGGCTGAAATATATGTGTTTTCCTGAGAAAATCAGGGTTTTGCGATTTCGACTCCATAAAAGTGTTCCTTTCTACTCCTAACCACTTTATTGACTATTCCATTAGGTTAAAACTACCATTTAGTACCAATTTTGGAAGCATAACTCCTAGACCAACTCATTTCTAAAAATTAAAACCGACGGCAATTCGACAAAATTTCAACGATTAAATTGCCCAAACCAACTAGAATAGTCAATATACAAAGGTTTGGAAATTACCTCAAGCTCCCACTTGCTTTTCCTTGACTTAGCTGAAAATCCTAGGTGCTCAACCTCCAAATTTGAGCCTCCAAACCTTAAATCATATGAAAAGGAAGCTTAGGAACGGAGTTATACGTATTAGGAACCAATTTACCAAAGAAATCACTTACCTTTGTAAGTTTTTTTCTCCCCTTTTCTCTCTCTAAAATTTCACACTTCCTCTCTCTATGTCCAGATGTGTGCATCTGATATGGCTAAAGGAAGGAAACGAATGATGTTTTATATTATATATTATATGATATTTAATTATTAATTTAATTTCCAACAATTTCGGATTTTTACAAAATTTTGGCAGATTTCTACCCAAACTTTGAAAAATCATAACTAATTATAGAAAAATCAACTTAGAGTGATTCTAAATGCTATAGAACGCTTTTGAGTCTTGTTGTAAAGAAAAATATAGAATTTAGCCAAATAGAAGAAGAAAAATCCCATAATTTAAATGTTTGAATTCTATTCCAGAAACTTTCCAATTTTTCTGAGCTAACTTCAAAAATTCATATCTTTTTGCATATAACTTCAAATGTTTATATGACCTATCAAATTAAAGCCCAGGATGTCTACTTTCGCTCTGAAAAAGTTCATAATTTTTAATCATTATTTGGTCATACAAACTCAGATGATAAGCTTACTGCCTCATAGGAAATCTCTCTTGAAGCATGATTATATTCTCCAAAATTCACTATTTTACTTTCTTAATACCCCAAAGATATAAGAAACATTAGAAAATAGATTTGGGACACCTGCTAAACCAAGGCTTAGAAGTCCACTTAGTTCAGCTTATTCCCCAACCTCCAATCCCAAAATTCGAGATATTGCACAAAATCTTCATTGCTCTAATGTTTAAAGAAAACATTTTCTTTTCTTTTTTCTGCCTAATCCTTTCTCGGTTTGAAATCAAAATTAATTCATTTGTAAAAATATTCCGCATATCAAAATCACAGGATTCTAGCTTTCCAAAACGAAAAACCAATATCTTTTAAAAACAGTGGAATAGTATAATCAAAACCTTCCGAAAACAAATAACACTCAAAATTAGCCATTATAAACTCTTGAGATTATTAAGTCTTTTAAACAAGAGCCTTGCTATGATACCAATTATTAGAAATGGCTGACACCCAAGAGAGGGTCAATTGGATGTAAGACAAAAACTTTAAAATTCTCTTTTCATGTCAGTGAAAGTAGTAAGTTTGAAAATAATGAATCATACATATGCATACTGAAATATGTAAATCACTTATAGTGGAATTATAAGAGATAAGGGAGGAGAAGATGCAAACATGGAGTTATCCTAGTTTCGTCTGATCCATGATGACATGCATCTAGTGCCCAGGCTCCTCTTGAGATTTCCAATCCACTATTTCCCTTAAGTTTAAATTGGGTACTTGAAAACCACTACAATCCCATTGGTTTAGGGCACTTATATAGCCTTTTACAATTCTCTCACTGAGACAAGCACCCTCCCTTACACACTGTAAGGGTACAACCTATCTTGATGATAATAGAAGTGAATAAGATGAACACTGAAGTACAATACAAATAATCTCTCTCTAAAGTAAATTATATGGGTATAGCGAAACAGAGAGTATATGAGATGGAGATGGATTCAAGCTTTCAGAATTTTGATCTTGTTCAAACTTTCTCTCCTCCTCTTTGGTTTTGAAAGATTCTTCTATTTATAGTTGATGTATCTTAATGACCATTGAGCTTCTCTTCTTTCCATTAAGACTTGTAAAATATGATCATTGGAGTAACTGTTGGAAGTTCTGGTAAAAATTAGTTTTTGACCATTGAGCTCTAATCCAAGTTTAATCACCTATAAACTTCATATAAACTTGATTAAGAATAATTAGGAACAATATAATCAAATTTTATATGAGTTTGGAAGAGAATCGTGAAATCTGGACGATGATTAAAACTGTGAAAAATCATCACTCGAGTGATCTCTTAGAATTTTTGAAGGGAACAGTGCATCACTCTTTGGATCACTTGAGTGATATGAAAGTTATGGTCAAAGATAAAGTCACTCGAGTGATCTGGTTGTGAAAAAGTTGATCACTTCCTAAATCACTTGAGTGCTGTGAAAGTGATCTTAGTTTGGGTCATCACTTGAGTGATCACTCAAGTGATTTGGTCATCTCTTTAAACTTCAAATATAGCAAATGACCTATCCGTAGAAAGAAATTTGAGTCTAATTTCCAATGCAAAATGAATCAGTCCAAAATTCATTTTCTTCTAAAAGTTATGATCCAAAGAGTGTCAGCTGGTTTGGAACAACATGTGAAATGCGAGCATCAACTTTCGAAATTCATATATCTTTCATCTACACTTATTTGATCTTGATCTTGGTGTCTTTGAAAATCTGCATGATTCTAGTTTCATATGAAATAAGTTGTAGTCCAAAATCCATTGACTTCCAAAATTTATGATTTGAAGAATGACTACTAGTCTGGAACAATGTGAGAAATTTGAGTGTAAAATTTGGAAATTAATATCTCTTTCATATGAAATTATTTGAGCTTGATATTTGTGTCGTTGAGTCGTATTTGTAGTCTAGTTTCATATGCAACAAGCTTCACATCCATTGGAGTTGAGGTTTAGAAAATATGTCCAAAATACCGAGCCTCTGTTATATTGAATGAAAATAGAGTGGAACAAGAGTGGTCATCACTTTAGTGGTCACTAGAGTGATCAACAAATATTCATCTCCAGAGGTGCCACTTAAGTACTCACTCGAGTGAAGTTGATATATCTTCCATATAAGGCATTTTAGTTTCGAATTGAGCCATTCTAACTTCCATTTGATCATAGAGACCTCCAATATCAAATCTAAGAACTTGAATCTTTATATTCTCATTATATCTTGCAAGTTCTTTTTTCTTCAATTTCTTCTCTTCTTCATGATTACTCTCCACACTCCTTTTGATAACTCCTTGCTTTTCTTGACTAATATTTTCTTTCTTCTTTCTTTTCCTTGTCTTCTTTCTTCATTCTTCATAATATCATTTCTTCATTAGATAGCTTCTTTCTCTTTTTTGACCAATATGATGAAAGTTCTTCTTTCTTCAATCTTTCTTTCTTTTTCTTCTTTTTCCAATCATTCTTCATAACCCAACTTGGCATCTTCTTTCTTTACTTGGCTAATCTACATAATATTTCACATTAAATATAGTAGTTAGTTAAAGTAAAGAATAAATACATGATGTAAACTTTTTTGCTCTTAATATTTGTCATCTATATTTGACATAATCAAAACTAATCATATTTAACAGCCCCATATGTAGATCCAAAACAACCACATTACCACCTCTTATTCAAGGCATGCATACATAGCACAGAGGCTAGATAAGTGCCAGGTTGAGTTGTTAATGCATCATATATTCATAAGTCCAAAACTTTATTTTCCAGGAATATAACCACTGGCAATTGTTGCTATTGTCCAAGAAGTGCCATACTGTCATCTTCTTTGCTCTCTTCATAACAAACTATTGAGTAGTGTTAAGTCCCTAATGAACGGGTGAGTTTTGTTCAGCAACCTTATAGCCTTTGTGATTGTGCTTCATAATCATTAGTCCTATGAAGTCTATGTGGCAAATTAATTGATGTAAGAAACTACATGAGAACGCTTCGAATCCTCAATGGATTATGCCAAAAGTAATTGCATGAATGTTTACTGTCTATATTCAATTGTTTGTGCTTTCAATTAATTTTGCTAATGTTGTGTTCTTTAATAGACCTGCAAAAAAACATTAGCAAGCACCTTATGCGCCCATTATGTGCTGAGACACATGTACAATATTATCACCTTGGGCGCCACATACCTTAATGAAGAGGTACATGTGTTTTCTGATATTTTTTCACTACTTTTAATATTTTAAAGTTACATCGTATTAATTTCTTTGGCTTTCACATTTTAGATGTTTACTTTTGTTGAACCCTTCCCCATGGAATATATTGATCACATCCATGAGTGTTGCGCACAGTTCCTTTTTGACACTAAATTGTTACGGAAATAAATGGTGAGTTACATTTCTTCACTAATAATTAATATCTTGCTGAAAATTTTGTATCGTTCTCTCTGTTGTATTTAGAAAGTTAATACATTGACTTGTTTTGATTTGTGTCTGATGTCTTAAGCTCCATCATCTCTTCCTTTGGCTTTTCAACAAACAAAGTTAGTTCTACATGTATTTCCTTCTGTCATTGTAATTTAGCCATCTGTATAGTTTCCACAATTTTGTTCTTTTATTTGTAGCTATTTGAATACATGATGAGCAAAGTACAATGAATATCTGTGTGGGGTTTTACTTTTCAAGAGTTTTTATATTTGTTTTAGAACACCACCTTAGAAGAGTACATTATTGTTGATCTGTGTAGATTCAAACATATATCAGAATTGTGGTGCTTTGGTAGGTTGTAACCCCCTGCCGTAATTAATATCCGGATTACACGATTAACGTGAAATAGAGACCAATAAGACAAAACAACATTTATAAACCCATCAACCAGACGGGGTTTTCCCAAATACATTTCGAAATCATTTAAAACACGGTCTCACATTCACACTCCGAATATAATTACTATGCGAAGATAAATTACATTTATACAGTTATCAGAGTACGCAATATAAATTCCCGACAATTCCGGGATCATATCTTCGCTCAATTCTCATAGGGCACATTAGCCCATACAATTCAACCAATAGGGATTACACAACCTACTCGAATACATACTCCAGTATTGATCCATATAAACAAATACATAATCCCAATTACGCATTGATAACCAACTACTAAGCTCTCACCCAGAAACGAGTCCTCTTCGTCCTTGGATGCTTGCTTCATCCTCAATCTTCCTTCCCTGTCTAAAATGTTGATAGGGGAGGGTGAGATTCTGGGGAATCTCAGTAGGAAACACATACCAATATGCATGCAAGATAAGTATTTAATGCATGACATGCTTGCATCACAATAACTCATGTTCACATCATGATATATCCGCATGCTCAATGTTTCAACAACATACTCATGGCCATAGCATAACTAGAAACAGAGCTACAATCATTCATACATGTCTCACATAATCACGCAAAGCAATAACATGCATCAATACACAAATACAATTATCAGTACATGCAGGAGAGGTAAGTTCCCTACCCTTATTCTTTCCACGTATGCTCCAGCGTCGGCTACTCACGATCCAAGCGGATATCAAATCATGATCAGGGTAATTACCCAATCCTATAACCAAATCAAGAACATATGGTCATTCTCTTTTCCAAATTCTCACTTTCATAATACTTAGATTTGGTTACCATAATTGACCCTTAAGAGGCCCCAAATGCCTCTAATCAAAGCCCCAAAAGATTGGGAAACAATAGGTTGAAGGTCACTTTTTGAAATCATAAAAGGCTGGAACACAGGGGTGGGCCCCGGCCCACCATTCCTTGGGCCGCGGCCCAAAGATGGTCAGAAGGTCGTGGGCTGCGGCCCACCACTCATGGGCCGCGGCCCAGAACAGGCCAGAAAGACTTGGGCCGCGGTCCAGCCACTCTTGGGCCGCGGCCCAGAAATTTCCTGACTCTGGGCGAACTTCCAAAATTCATAACTAAATCTAGAAAAATCGAAACGAAGTGATTCCAAAGCCAAATGAAAGGTATATATGTCCTATTTCAAGGAAAAATATATCCATTCACTGGAAATCACTACACAAATCCAGAATCACCAAAAACTCAAGACTGTCCCAAAACAGAATCCATTTTCGACCTCAAACTTTGGACAGCTATAAATCACAGTAGACAAAACGAAATGGCACAAATTATGTGTCCATTTTGAAGCTTGGGATGTGAACTTTAAGACTGGAAAGTTTCACAATTTTCCAATACCATTTGGTCACTCAAAACGCTCATACTAAATTACTGCGCAAAACAGAGCTTAAACCAAACAGATTTCCAATTTTCTACCAAAGTGTTCAATAACTCCAAAATTAATAACCAAGCTTATTCCCACACAAAATCACTCAAGGAACACAATGGTAACCTCAAAATGACCAAAATCACAACCCGTTTATATGCCCTGTTTTGATCAAAGCACAAAACCAACACAAAAAGTGCCAAACTTCACATTTAAGCTTCAATTCAATACCATTCATTCAAAACACTTAACAATGCACTAATTCCATGACAACAACAATTCAATCACCACAAGACCCTAAATCACGAAATTAGGGCAAAAATTCCAGAAATTTAAGGCCTAACCAATGGCCACAAATCTTATATGAGAAGGAAGCTTTCACTCACCTCAACAACTTTCCCAAAGGCACTTCATGATTCTCCAACTTGTACATTTTCGTGATTCCTCAAATCACCACCAATGGAGAATCTAAAACCAAAGGATGAAAGCTCTTAGCTCAAGGAACAACATTAATGAAGAGCATTTTGGCATTTAAGGCCATTTGCTTACCTCAAAATCCAGCTTTCACTTCCTCTTTCTTGAGCAACAATGGCGAAAATGGAGAGAAGGGGAGAGAGAACGAGAGAGATGAATGTTTGATGATGATGATGATAAAGGTGAGGAGCAGAAATTTCTGCCCCCACAAGCCACTTCATGCGCATGAGAGAGACAAAAGAGAGGAAATGAATTATTTTGTCCTCTAGTGCCTCATCCAAAGGCCTCCACAATGCCACATGTCACCATCTCATCCACTTCCACTATGAGCTCACATAGACACAATGTATAGGATTCCGACCCATCAATAATGAATCTCAACCTTTGATCTCAATTACCACACACATTCATCTCAAATTTACATCATATTTCTCCCAAAATATTTAATTACAAAATTTTATAATAAATCTCAATGCCATTTGCCCTTAATTAAAAATCGGGGTGTTACATAGGTTCTCTATAAAGAGGCGATGGAATGTAGGGCATAATACCTACTGAATATAAAAAAAAAATTAGATCAGTTGTAGTAATAACAGGTCTAAAACAATCTTATTTAACTAGATAAGTTTAAATAAATGAAGGGTTAAAAATGCATATATAATTTCATGAATTGATTTTGCCTCCAACCGGTCTGAAAAATCATCCATATTAGACCTCAGGAACCCCCGTCAAGTTTTAGAACTGCAACTTTCTATACCAAAATTTTTGTCTGGTCTAATCACTTTTTAAGATTGGTTACAGGACGGGTCTAGAAAGTATCATACTTTCTAAACCCATCGATATAAGACCTAGCCTAAAACTGGTCAAAATAGCCATTTTTAACCAGTCTAAAAAGGCTTATTTTAATAACTTAAGGAAGATGATTATGATATTTTAGAAAAAATATGTCATATTAACTACCTTAGCTAACTTCCTTAATATAATCAAATTAGGTAAATAAGTCTTATATTAAGGATCAGAGAGAGTATTTGGATACCATATACAAACAAACACATTCTCTTGTATCATAAATTCTCATCACATATTTATTTTATTAGTGTAGAGAGAATCAAGGGCCTACAAGAAGACAGAGGGGATCAAAGACTTGAAGGCAATTATGTAGACACCATAGGGTCATGAAAACCAAGTCTGTTCGTGCATCATATATTAGTTTAATTTTGTATGGCACAATTCATTTTCTTGAAGGAAATATCTCTCAAATGAAGATCATACGCAACCATGAAGTTTGCTTGAGTCATGGTCCCAAGAACAGCCTTTGTGTGAGTAGGTAAAAAATTGAAGGACATGGTATGATCGTTAGTCTTAATATAGATATTCTCTGGACTTAGCACCATATCTCCTCCACTTAAATGAATAGTATAGTTGGACCACCTATTGCCATATCCTCAATACTACCTTCAAAATACCAAAGGCTGTAAACTTCAAGTGGGTCTTCAACACATGTGTGTAACATGTTTAATTCTGCTTGAAGTTTATGTTCAACTTCTGAATAAAGTTCTGATGGTAACCTAGTCACTGTTGTCCCTGAATCGATCAACATATTGCCTGTTTCACCTATACTTTATGCACGTAAAAAAAATATTACTTCCTCCAGTCCTAAATATAGGACATAGTTTATAGTACAATTTGCACTACAAACTATGTCCTATATTTAGGATCGAAGGTAGTACATGCTATCATAAACTCCAATCACTTTTTGTGTGAATGATAAGCAAAAGAACAAAATTGGATGGAGTAAATAAATGATATATGTAGTGTTTTAACAATTGTATTGGTCTAAACATTCAAGACTATAAATCTTCCCATTCGTAGGTATGAATACGATAAGAATCATCATTCTAAGACTTTAATGATGCAATAATTATGAATTTTAATTATTAATTGAATCAAATAAATTTAATTCAAAATGAATTATATTTCTATCTCAAGTACAATAATTCAAACATTTAGCAGCATAAAAGAACCAAATTAGTGCAATTGAGTAATAAATTAATATGAAATAAATTTAAATTATAAATATATGAAGGATGCATGCATGTGAGGGAAACAACATATATAAGAAATTGTAGGGATGAACATGGACTAGACTGAACTGGGTTTGACATTAACCCGAGGTCTAGTCTTGAGAAGATCTCTGGTTGCACAAAGCAGTCCGTGGTCTAGTCTGGTCCAGCACCAACCCTAGGTCGGGTTGGATTAGACCAGGTCTTATGGACTACCTAGACTGGTCCAGGCAGTCCAGGACCTAAATTTAATATTTTTTTCTTCCTCTTTGGAAAGCAAAATTTGAACCTATTAAACACAATTATGACTACAAAAATACCTATAATAATATAAAATATGTCACCAAAAATTAAAACATCATAAATCTATAAGAATATCCAACAACATTCAACAACAATAAAAAAAATATGTTGAGAAAAAAGTTTTAAACATGATAATATAATTAAGATAATAAAAATATCTATAATCATATAAAAATCATCATAAAAAATAAAACTTGATTATAAATCCTTAAAAATACTCTAACAACATTAAATAAAAAATAAAAAATAACATCTAAATTATAAAAATATTTTTTAAGAAATTGACCTGGACCAGACCGGACCAGTCTAGGTGGTTTGGTCCCCGGTCAGGAACTCGATCCAACCTGACCAGTCAGTCGGGTCCAGTTTAGTCTGATTTCATTATATTGCTTATTTGGACTGGACCAGACCAGACCAGACCAGCTCGAGTCAGACCAAACTGGACCAGACCATCGGGTTTTTGCTCATCCCTAAGAATAGACCTAAGCAAGGAGCCCGCAACCCAGTAAGCCCGCCCGCACCGGTAATAAATTTACCCATTTTGGGCCTGCCCAAAACACGCCCGTAACGGGCAGGCAAATTACCCGCCCATTTAAGCATTAAACGGGTGGGCTATGGGTACCCCTTCAGGCTGCCCATACCCGCCTGTTTATTTTTTTTATTTATTGGTTTTATTTAATTAAGCTAATGCCTAATATTAATATCACTCACTCACAGATTCACTCACTCATCTCATTCTCATGTCCATCACGCACGTAAATCACGTTCAAGAATCACGCTTCCCATGTCTCAGAATCTCAGATCATAAACCTTCTCGTCTCTCATCCTTAGTCGTCCACCATTGATGCTACCTTTCAAAAGTTTTTAGCCACTGCAAAGACAGTGTGTAAGCAACTTGAGCAAGTCTCTGAGGTTGATGATTATCTTCGATTTGAATTAGTTGGATACAATGATCCAAAATTTGACCCTCTTGCTTGGTGGAAAGGTAATGCTTCGACATATAAAGTTCTACATCTCATTACTCGTGATTTGTTGGCTGTACCGGTTTCTACAATGTCTTCAGAATCTTCTTTTAGTACCGGTGATCGAGTACTAGATACCTTTAGAAGTTCTCTATCTCCAAAGATTGCTGAGACACTCATATGTGCTCAAAATTGGCTACGTACAAGTCCCCCTAAATTGAATGACTTGGATATTGACAATATTGATGAGAATACAAATGTTATTGGTAATTTCTAAATCAATTTCAATTTATATTGTTTCATCTTTGATCTTTTTATTATCACATATTGATGAACATAATTTATCTTTGTTTTGTAAATCAAGAGTTATCAACTCCAAATTCAACCATTCCAATTGAAGGTGATATTGATGATGAAGATTCAATAGAAATATAAGGATGATGCATGTTAAGAGGACTGATTATAGAAAGATGCCAATGCTTTTATTGAATGGCTTTTATTAACAGTTTTGTTCCTTTAGATTCAAAGTTTGAATACTCTTTTTAGTTGTGACTTAAGGCTTAAATTCTGAATTTCTGATTATGAATGTTAATATGTGATGTTTTAATTTAAATTAAAAGGTACATTGCAGACAGTTATATGAGTATTATGTGTTTGTTAAATTTAAAAGCGTAGTATTGTAGGACTTAATGTATGGCAATAAGTTGTTTTACACTTTGCAATAGCAGAGATTTTTTTAATATCATATGTTAAATGGGCTGCCCATTACCCGCCCAAATCTGGACAGGTATATCCAGCCCGTTTATTACCGGGCTATCTCATGTACTTAACAGGTATGGGCTAGCCCGTACCCATTAAGACATAAATGGGCAGGTAATGGGCTGACCTTCGAGTCACCCCAGCCCACCCATTACTCAACCCTACCTAAGAAATTGATGGTCAAAACTGATATAAAGAATATTAACACACCCACAATGTAGTTAATATTTCATTTCAGGAAAGTATTACTATTACTACGTCTACATGTTATTTCAAGTAGCTCATAATTCTGATTGTTTACATAAAATTATTAATAGTACTTCTAAACAAAACGAACTAATTTAATTGAAATGCTAACCTTATTAATTTTCAAATATTTGCCCATTCTATAAATTTTTTCCGTAACATCGATTATGAAATCATCTACAATAAATAAAAAGGACATAGGAGAAAAGTTAATTCGTGGAATTAAATTCACAGTCATCACCTGATATATACGCCATCATTTTGCTTCCCACACTAATTCCTTCCAATGAACTATAGTAGTAAGTGTCTCCTTTTCTTTCTATCATTGCAGTATAAAAAAATCTGGTCCAAAAACAACCGCACTTTGACCAAACTTCATTTGGCTATATGGATAATCATCATCCCATAATGGAACTAAACAATATGAAATTTTCCACCAATTCTATCATAGATTTGCGTGACCAATGAACCTGGTTCCCTTCCAAGCCCAACAATGCCAGAAGCTGTAGGACTAAAATATCCCGTATAATATCTACTACATCCAAATACGAACGTAGGAAATCCCACATAGGTCCCAGTTATTGTTTGAAGTCTAAGTAAAGTACTGAACACATGCCCAACTGTACTCGAACTATCAACATAGTTTATACTATGCTTACACTGGCAATCACATTGATCAGAAGAGATTTCCGTCACTGATAACCTTACGACAAGGTTACACACTTGGGTGTCATAGTAAACAGGAATGAAACTCGGGAAAATACTAGTATCCAAAAATGCTGGAGGAGCTTGATCGTAACTACTTGTGTCTGGTTTGCACTGTAACCAAGTGAAGTCACTCCCTGTCGTTGTCTCCAAAAATTCAAGAAGTTTTCATCAATTTTGTTTTTTAAAAAATAGATAGACAAAAGACGATGTTCACATTAATTAATTACCTGTGTCGATTATGCCATATGTTGTGTCCATTGGAACACCCAAGGAGTATTGGATGAGATATTCTCCTATACTATGGCTAAGTACAACAGGATGTGGATCATCATCATTTGTAGTACTAGCATATATTGAGGAACAAGTAATTCATTCGCTCTTCAGATCGAAGAAAGGCATTGTGGATTCTTTGGAAGTGTGTTGTGGTGTTATCGAATAGCGGGGATTTCAGAGAATCACGATGTATTATAAATATTGTGAATGAATCTTTGGCTAATTTCAGTTGGGGGTGAAGGGATAACACACAAGTTGAAATGAGGAAGAATAATATTGTGAAGAAGAGAAGAATAGGTTTAGAAAAACATGTCATCATTTTCAGGGAGTGTGGGAGACTGTTGTGATGAGTATGATATCCATATGGATATTTGGTTATATAGCAAAAAAATTTTGTAAAAATGGAAATAAAATATATAGCTAATTAACCAAAACAACAAGAGGTGAATGGCTTAAGGTTGTCAAACTCACAAATTTAAATAAACTCGTGACAAAGACATAAACTCTTATTGTGAAGTCAAATCATAAACTTATAAAAGTTTACTTTTATCAATAAATAGATATTAATAGCGAATAATTAAATATTTAAAGCATAAAAAATAAAAAAACTTTGATTGAAATATATTTTAATTCAAAGTAACTGAAATTAAATCCATCAACAACCATAATTTATCATATTGAATAAACAAAAATTTATAAAATTCATATATAAAACCACTAAGTATAATTAAATCGAAAAAGTTAGTATAAATTTTAAAGTGACTATACATGATTTTGTAAGCTTAAAACATAAAAATAGTAAATTCAGTATATGAACTCTTGAGTTTAATTTAACTAGTATGAGTTTAAAGCCAAAGTGGACGTATCACGTATATGGTCTAACGGTATGAAAACTCTCACCATGTGAGCAGGAAGTTGCGGGTTCATTCCCATATGTAATGTTAGGAAGTTAGTGTATGTCCTTTCAATTAAGAAATAACAAAAAACCAAGAAACTTGGGACACATTAATCAAAGATGGCTCTACAAGGGATTAGTATAAACTGGCTTGTTACAATTTTTATTACAAAAAAATTTATATTTTCCAATGTTCGTCCATTACAAAAAAAAAAAAAAAAAAAATCTTCATCTATGACGGATTTGCAATAAATTTTTGTCCATAACAAATCCATGGCATCTTTTTCATACATACATACATACATATATATATATATATAATAAGTGATCAAAATATACAAAACTTCATATCTATGTTTAGATTTAAAATTAAATTCTCTCTCTCTCTCTCTCAAAGATCAAACATGTAAAGGATATACGCAGTAGAAAAAGGCTAAAGTCATAAAGGAATCCACTTCTACATTAAAAAAAAAAAAGAGTTATATCCTAGCTCGCTGAAAAGTGATTATTTGCAAGATGTTAAAGATAAAAGGCTTAATGGAATGGTAGTACAATTTATTGCATATACGAATTGTTAGAATAAATCCCTTTTGAATCAAACAACCAAAATTAATATGATTGTTTTGTTAATGAATGCACATTCATGTTCATCTCCAAATGTTTTAAAGTTTAATTTGATTCAAGAAAGACCTAGCCCCATCTTACATATCACTTATCATTGATATTAATCAGAGTGGCAATGCATGGTTTAGCAGTTACACAAGAATAGTATAGATATATTGATATTAATGATATATTGTACTTGATGATTACATTCAATAATTCTCATACAAGGCATTGTACAATAAATTACATACCTTAAACTTATTAAAAAGTCTTCAGATAACCAACGTCCTCTCTTGAACTTGACCGGAACCTTCAATCGCTGGTAATTATGATTTTTTACCTCAGAGCCGTTTTCCATTGCTACAAACTGTATACATTTATGGAAAATGTGAGATTCAAATGAATCTCAGTAGTAACATACAGTCAATCATATAAAATGCAAAAATTAAATATGTCATGCTCCATGTTATGCAGCAAATTAATAATAATACCACGGCATGTATACATGAGTTAGGGGCTCAATCCCCCACTACCTGTAAAACCTCAGTTGGGTTCTTACTCAACAACCAAGTACACCTCGGTTGGGTTCTTGTTCAACAACCAGGTAAGTATGCCTCTACACACAAATTGCCCTCCTCGGTAAAACCATGTTCATTAATTATATCACAGAAGATAGGACACACAAACATATAACATTGGCATAATGTATGAAATATGGAGTTACTACCTGAAATAGCTTTTTCCCGCCTAATCGTCTAACTGTCTTAATCCGGCTCGGCCACAACTATCCGGTCCTAAAATTCCAAATTTACAAGAATTAGGTTAATACCCATTCATGTTTCACTTTAGACTCTTCGAAATCACTTTTGTTGGTTATATTAGTCTAAGACTGTAAAATTACCAAAATACCCCTAAGGACCCGATCTAAGTCCCTTTTTACCCGATCCGACTGTAGTCTTTCAAAAATTTTAACCTGTGCTATTCCTACACACTTTTGCGTGTAGAATCAAATTTTGACCTCAGTTTTCTCAAAATCACTGTCAAATGACAGTTTTACCCTTGACAACCCATATTTAGGGTTTTAGGGGTATTTTTGTCATTTCACTTTCTAGGACTTTTCTCACAACATGATCAACATCAACCCTAAACAATTTTCCATTCTAAACACAATGGAATCATCAAATCCATTAAATTCCAGCTCCAATAGGATGAAAATGCCCTTGGAACAAATCTGAAAATTTTTAGGGAAAATGTGTTCTCTTGATTTTAATCCATAAATCAACTCCTTTTCACCTCTAATCCCATGTTTAATCACTTAAACATCTTTTAGACATGATTAGTGTGAATTTCGTTAGCATACCCCTTAGGATTTCAATATCCCAAATTTACAAAATCACTAACCAAGCCACAAATCTAGTCGAGAACTTCAACAACAATACAACAAAGAAGTTGAAGTTCTTAAAGTTACCTCTTGATCCTCACACTTTCTCTCTCTAAGCGTCACTTTCTCTCTCTTCTCCCTTAAAGATTAGCTTGCTACACATGTTTTTCATGGGGATCAAGAGTTTAGAAGAGGTATTACACAAGTTAGGAAGCAAAATCACTTAAAATCACAAGGTTTACCTTGGATTCTTGCTTCCTTGAGCTCTCTTTCTCCAAGGCTCCAAAGCTTCTCTCTCTCTCTCTCCCCCCCCCCCCTCTCTCTCTCTATTTGGTGATCTTAGACGAAAATGAGAAGGAAAAGATGAAGATGAAGCTCTAAAAATATCTCTTCATCTTTTTGTTAAAATATATTATTTTACTAAATTATGACACAAACTTGGTACTTGGCTTATCTCCTTCTAAGTATGTCATAACCCTTCCCTTATATTTGAACCAATTCCTTCCCTCTTTCCTTGGCCCAAAGACATCCCAAAGGTCCCTTCATAAACCAATTTGGGTTTCATCCATTATCTTAACTACATGTCCCTTTATCTATTATTTTAATCTTAATTAACATGTGCTCATACTTTAACAATTATAATTTAACCCCTTGGCTTAAGGTGATGACACTTGGCACAATTTGTATCCAAGTAAATATTTTCCTTCTCCTTTAATATTTTGGCAACAATTAACCATCAATAAAGGGAAAATATGGGCTTTTACTTTATTCCACAATTTACATAATTGTCATTACATTTTTTTTCCCAAATTCGTAATAGTTGGCAATTCTGACAGATTTTCTAATCAAACTTTGAAAAATCATAACTTTATTTGTAGACATCGAATTAGAGTGATTCCAAAGGCTATGAACTCTTATTGAGTCTAATTTCAAGAAAAAATATAGCCTTTATCCAAATGGAAGCTCAAGATTCCCAGAAATTCGTTAAACCTTACCTGTTCCAGAATTGGTTTCAGAAACAAGGTCTAACTTTGAAAAATCATATCTCTCAATCCTCAAGTTCAAAAAAAATCTATTACCTATCAAATTAAAGATTAGGATGTCTACTTTCATCCTATAAAATTTCACAATATTTGAACATCATTTGCCTATTTAAAAATATCACATAGCAAGACTGCTACACAGGGAAATTTACTGGCAGCAAACATCAACTTGTACAACTTGTGTTCCCACATAATAACGTTGAGCGTGACCACTAATTGCCTTGTTTTGTCATTCCATGTGCTTTTTAATTCACCATTTTATTTCCTTAATATAAGAAATTTTAATAACCAAAATTCGAGATGTTACAATTAATGTTAGCATACTATGAAAATAAAGTGTAAGCTTGTTTGTGGTAATAAAAGGGCTGAACAGTTTCTTAATTATTCATGATAAGAGAACTTATGAAGCAGGCATAGATTTGTATTTTTAGGATGTAAATTTTACCTTCAAAATTTTTATAAGAATGATTATAATGTGGCCTCTTTTTTTAGCAAATATAAATATATCTAATAGGGTTAAAGAAACTTTGGTGGTTTGACCAGTTGTGTTATTTTTGCTCCAATTTTAAAGTTATAGGATAATTTTGTGCCTGAGAAAAATTTATAGGTATTTTTACATACAGCTTGGCCCTATCTAATTTTTTTGGCCATACTTTAGCCCTATCTAATAATTAGGTATAAAACTTACCACTTGATCCTCAATTGAAATTCCACTCTATTACATATTTCTTGCTCACAATCAAATTGGCTATTTTCTCAAATGCAAAATTATGGGTAGCTTAAAAAGACTAGATCCATGAAATCAAATGCTCTTATCTATTGGAATTAATTGCCATCTTTTATAATTTCAAAACTTGACTAACGTGCTCTGAGGTAATCACAAGTGTTAACATCCACACTTGGGCTTTGTATGGAATGAGGGAAATTTAATTGAGTTTGATTTTAAAAACATAGAAAAACCAGGCTGACAACTTTTAACTAATTGCCCCAGCTATTGTTTGAAGTCTGAGTAAACTATAGGACGCATGCTTACATGAACTTGAATTATCACTATATCCTTGTGCATACATACAATGACAATTATCTTAATTAGAACAAACATCTGAGACTGATGACGTTACGGCGTAGTTACACATGGCCATACAATAGTCAATGAGAATAGCCCGAGAAATAATAGTATCTAAGAATGCTAAAAGACCTTGATCGTAACTACTTGAGGATGGTTTGCACTGAGACCAAAGCGAACTACTACCTGTCAAAGTCACACCAAAAAGTTCAAAAGTTCTCATCAACTTTTTTTATTTATAGCGTTCACAAAACTAATTAACTTCATATGCCGATAAAAATAAGGTCATTATGGTGTTTGATACTTATGATTAGAAATGTTTTCAGAAGTATAACTGAAGACTATAAACTTAATATTTTTTGGGAGACAACCCAAGATTTGGTTTGATGTTCTGTTTTAATTTTATAGGGCTTATGTAGCCCCTGATGATGTGCTTTGATATGGAGTGCTTTGATATGGAAACAAAGATTAAGAGTAACTGAAAGTGCAAGTCAAGGACAAAAGAGGGAATTTTATTTCTACTTTTCTTTGATTTGTTTCATTTGACAGTTGATGACATGTTGGAAATGAGGGCTGATTAAAGTTGAATTGCATGTGATTGAAATTTCTGTCATCTCTGCACTTGGATATGATTGCTCTCTCCGTAATAACCCAAATTTTATCTAAGGGCTAAATGTACCAAATAGACATTGTAAATGAAGTTAGAATTGTAAATGACGGTTATTAACTACAAGCGTTATGTTTGTATTTTCTTGAATTCTGCCTTACAATACATGACGGTGCACATAATTAACTATTATGTTTAAACATTATATATCCTTGTGCGACCTCCGCCTCGACATACATGATGTTTATTAGCTATAACCGTTATGTATTAAACGTTATAAATGCCAAAATCTGTAACAGTGATTTTCAACAAGTAATTAAGTTAACTAATTTCCTTAATTTTTCCTAATTAGTTAAGTAGATCTTATCTTAAGGACAAGAGGTTGTAATAATTAAGTTATAACATAGTCATAGACTTGTAAATAGCATGAATTGGTGTGTTGTTTTCTTTTCTTTTCTTTTCTTTTTTTTTTTTGGTATAAATCATGAATGGTTTTATTGTCCTATATTTTGAAGTTTTCTTGCAGATCAGCTTCCATTCATCGTTTGTTCCTATCATGCACATCAGCACATGTTGTTACATATGATTTCACTTTTCTTTATGTCTTTCTTTTTTTTTTCCTTTTAATTTTTTTACAATTGATGCAATCTTTCCTATCATCTAATTTTGTAGTGGAGGTTTAGATATTTGTCAAGTGATCGTCATGAAATTCTTCAAGATTCAGGTATTGTTTCCATTAGATTTCAGGTGTGCCAAATCTTTCTTGGTTGGGGTTTTCCCATCTTTTATGTCATGTCTTGAATGTTTGGTTTATGTGCAAATTGTTAGGCGTAGTTGTAACATTTCAATCTTGAAAAAAAAAAAAAGAGCTTGAAAATAGAAGTAAAAGAAAAATCAGCAGAAAACTAAGGAACTCGCCTAGTTGCCTATTGAGGATTTTGCATTGCGCTATTCTCACGGCAACATATCCTAATAAACTCTCTCTACCTCACCTTATTTATAGGTCTCTCAAACTAAATCTTGGAACAGTTTTTCTGAACTGTACTAATTGTCTTTAAAAGATAACAAGAGAATTATGTCATATTTTAAAATCAGAATATTGGTCAAATATGAGACACTATTGATTATTTATATTTTTCTTAAGTTTTTGAATGCCCTCACTATTTTGGGAACGCGTCTCTACCCTTCGGAGCAAAGTCTCACTTTGGAACACAAGGATAATTCTTCAAAAAGGTCCTATGTGGTTAAACAGGTAATGTATTATCCTCTACATATATAAAATTGTACACCTCTTGTTGGTTTTTAATGTAAGACTGAATTAGGGAGTTATTATTCATCCTAAATATAAGATTTATTTTACATATTTATCTTTCTTTTTAAATTAATATTCCCCTAACAATAATCAAGCAGGAGAAAGAGGAATGGAATTAAGATGATTAGGGTGTTTGAGATAAAAAAAAACCATATTAATTAACTTAACTAATTCTTATTAATCTAATCAAATTAGTTAATTAACTTTTATATTAAAAAAATGGAGGAGTAATACATTTAGAGAAAGGAAAAGGAGTAAATGATTATAATGATTAGATGTGGCTGTCATAGTCAATCAAAATGTCCTCTTCTCTTTCCCAATATATTAATGACACCACTGGAAATAATTTCATTTGCAAGATTTATACGCTTACCGTGATCATATTCCTCACAAATTCGACAAGCCACTAAAAATATACGACTAGAATAAATCTGAAGGCAGCAAAATAAGAAGCTGTCCATCCTCCAATTTTCAAATTCTTTTGTTTTTTTAGGGGCTAGGAAGAGATTAAAAATGGAAGGAGTGTAGCCTTGAACGGCGCATGCTACTACGATTATATCTCAAGCATTCATCTTGAGCTGGATTTTTGTGCAGAGTGTATAGGGTTTTATATTTGCTCTGTTTTGTTGTTTTAAAACAGACCAAACAAATAACTTTTTTCAACATAAAGAGGGCGGAATAGTATTTCTTATTTTCTTCTCGTGTTAGAGGATCAATATTCAAAATGTGAATAAAAATTTTGCCGGGACTTTCATTGTTATCTTCTCCCATTTTTCTTATATCTTATTCTTCCCCATTTTTTTGGATTAAATTCTTTTATTTCATTATATCTTATTATGGTTATGGAAGAAGAAAACTCCTAAAGCCTAAAGATTTATACTTTGGCACAAATTTGTTCGTGAGCAAATTATGTATTTTTATATCTGTAGCTCCTAAACCTCTTAATTACTCTTTTCACTTACAATTTTTTGTTCTAATTTTTTTATTCTAATTTTTTGAAATGCATTTAGTGATTTTTTTCCCTAATTTATTGGGATCTCCTAATTCCATGTTGTAAATATTGTATATGGATGTATCAAAGAAAAAGTCTCTCTGATATTATAGAATATGTTTGAATGAAGAGATGCATTTTGAGAAGTCATGTTCTTATAAATTAAGGGATTTGTATTGATTCATGAATTAACATAGTTTTTGAATTTAATAGATGGTTAGGATTTCTAATTGAAGATGTGTAGTCTTCAAGAGGCACAACTTCAAGGCTTTGATTCATTGTCTATAAATACCTTAACTGTGATACCATTTGTAGAAGAGAAATAGAAGCCTCGGTAATCTTTTGTTAAGTAACTTTATCTTACACCAGTTCTGGGCCCTGTTTCCTTTCTGGGGAGATGCTACATTCTATTTACTTAAAGGGCTGCGAAATATCTCTTAAGGCAGTGTCCAGACGTAACTCGAACCAAATATTTTATTATTTCTTTACAAATTGTGCCAACAATCTTAAGAGATATTGGAATTACCAGTTTCGACGTCTATTTGTTAAGTGAAGCGCTCATTTGGTTGATTATAAAAAATGAGATAAGTTCTAATTCCAATCTATGCATCCTCTTATTTGATTTCTTGAGAAAATTATTCATGAGTTGCCATCTGAATAATCCGATTAGGAAAAACTAATTTCAAAAAAGTTAAGAGCATCATCTGCAATTTCGTGTCCGATCTGAATATCTTTATGGGTTAGGTCGCTTTTTGAAATTCGAATCTATTGTTGCTTTAAATTAAGATGAGGAGACTGCGTCTTATATCCTCAGGCCACCATTATTTTTTCCATAAATAAACATTATAATAGTTTCATTATCGGTTTTTTTTTCCTTTTTTGTTCGGCTTTATGATGGCTAAAGCCCAGAAACAGTGCAACATTAGATCAAATGGGATTAATATCCCGTTACAGAATGGGATTAATATCCCGTTACAGATGTTTTAGTGGAAAAGACATGAACGTTTGGGAACTATGAATGGCAATTTGGCTGTTTTAGATTCTCAGAGAAGGGGCTATATAATTCTCCGGCCAATGGATATGAATATGATTTGGCCGTGTTTCCTGTGAAAACTCAATATCCCTCTGTTTTGACAAGGAAAAATATGTTGGTTCGATGATAATTGAGAATGGAGGAAGTGAGAATTGGATCTTGTTATATCTAATGAAAGCTTATTAAAATAAGCTTATGCTTAAGGTGGGCCATAATCATTACTGTCATGAACGAATATCCAATTTTCCCCCTATCCAGACTTATTTTAATCTCTAAGGCAAAGAGATTTTGAGGGCATTGTGATCCTTGCAAACATGAGCAAGAGATAGAAAAGAAGTCTGCAAAGACTTTAATGGAGGCGATGCAATTGTATGAAAGACAAAGAAGAAGAGGCATAGTGGAGTTACCAGGTCAGTTCGTTATTAAGCAAACCGATCTTCCCAGGTACGCATCCAATTTTTGAATATTAACAAGAATATTGGATTTGGTGGGATAATACACACACACACACACATATATATATATATATATATAAACTATTCGTGCGTTGTAATTTTTGTGCATTTTGATGCTGAGATTTGATGTGCTAGTCAAAATCATGATATTATTTGATTATTTTGATCTTTGATTTATTGGTGAAATTATTTCGGTGTTGGAAGCTTTATTATTTTTGGTTAATAAATATATTAATTTGATTAACTGATTAATAGAGTAATTGCCAAATAAATCTCCTGTTATCTCTCCTTAACTGAATCTCTTATTATAGATATTTTTAAAGTTTTATTTCATACCCGTTGATGATTTTTTTTTTTTTCTATGGGATGTTTTCTTATGCTTAATGAATTTGGTTTTAATATATCGGAGGGGTTGGTATCGTGCTGTGATTTTGTTGTTAAATTAAATGCGAATTTGATGAATACTATGATTACAAGTTGTAGTGAAATTTATTTTATTGAGTGACGGCAAAATAACATCAAATCAATAAAGAAAATAACGATCATGAAGTTGTGGTGTGGTGCCAACGTTTTTCATAGCTTTGGTGCCGTAATTATGATAATTTGGATAAGAGATACAATTCGGTTTATTATAATTTAACGGGTTATTAAAGTCATTACCAAATAGTTTGTGGAAAATTCTAGTTTAATTAGAATTGTTATTTATAAAGTGTGAAATATTTTATTAGAAGATTTGAAAGTGTGGGAGTGCCTAAGATATAAAATATCTTATGGGGTAGGGTACCTTTAAAAAAAATTAATTATTATTATTTTTGCGGGAAAAAATGTTGGAAAATTATATGAAATTGCCATGTGACATATGCTATGCTGAGACTTTGTTATTTGCTGTGAAAAGCAAATTTTGTAATGTGAATTGTCCAATTATTTGTGGCTTGAAACAAGCATTAAAATAATTATGGCATGAAAATTTAATCATCTATCTGTTATAGAGTTTCTTGATTTGTGAATATATATTTATCTTAGTATATGAACATATCATTATTGTAAGTAATTTTTAATGTGGATGGCATGGCCAAATCATGCTGCTTGAAGTTTGATTTGAAAGCATAAGTAAATCAAAATGTTGTTTTGGAATGTTAATATCATCAAGGAATAGTGGTGATCATATATAATTTTGAGAAATGCTTTTAAAGTTTGGTTTTTGAGAACCATTATGAGAATATTCCCTATGATGCTATTATGTTACTTGATAAAGAGAAAGAAATAATTAAGGGATAATGCCATACATATTGGCATCATGAACTGTGGATTCTAGTTGTATTGTTTTATACATATGTTAATTGAAATTCAATTTGTTTGTAAGAATCCACTAGTGATTATCCACCTTTAGTGGTGAAAACAAATGTTGTCAATTAGACTTAATTACTCTGGAAATGGATGGAATGCTAAGAATATTGAAATCCTCTTAGCAAATATTTTGGTTAGAAACCGACACTTAATGTCGATGATTTGTGATTGCCAAATGGCAATAGCCATTGTAAAAAGAACAGCTAGCTTAAAAATTGTAATAGAGTTATCTCAATCGATTTGGTGAAGTCAATAATAGACCTATCGGATCCATTAACAAAACCCTTGGGGATGAAATAAATTAGCTGAGGGGAATAAGACTAAAGCCAACTCGTAATTGACAGCAGCGATAGCAACCCAACCTTTGTGGTTGGTGACCCCATGTAGAAGGTTCAATAGGTAAGAACAAGTCATTGTTCTGACTAGCACGAAATAAACTATTGGTCTCTTCCTATGGCAATGGGAATGTGCTAAAATGCATTTTGGTAGAATGAGCAAAGCTCTTAATGATTTTATAATCCTACAATATGTTGTGCTCATTGCAAGTACACTTACATGAAATCACAGTAGGGCCACTCCTATGAGATCATGGCGAAATCTCTAGAGCATTTGTTATGAACCAGGCACACGCACGACTATCTTAACTTGCAAAACCACCGTTAACAGCGGAAATGTGAGGGTATAATCCAACCCTTAATGCCTCTGGTATACACAAAAGAGTTGTTCGTTCATAGAAGTAGGCTTTACTGACATCTCTGTATACCAAGTGTTATTTGGTTTATGTCTAGTTCATAGTTCTAAGAACCACCAGATGCAATAGTTATATCTATGGGTGTAACTCAGCTAATAGTGTCTTCTTTGACATATGTGGGGGATTGTTGTAAATATTGCATATGGATGTATCAAAGAAAGAGTCTTTCCAATATTATCGAATATATTTACATGAAGAGATGCGTTTTGAAAAGTCACGTTCTTATAAATTGAGGGATTTGTGTTGGTTCATGAATTTAATAGATGGTTATGACTTCTAATTGAAGAGGTGTAGTCTTTAAGAGGCACTACTTCAAGCATTGATTCATTGTCCATAAATACCCCAACTGTGACACCACTTGTAGAAGAGAAATAGAAGCCATGATAATATTTTGCTAAGTTACTTTATCTTCCACTAGTTCTGTGCCCTATATCCCTATAGAAAGAGTTTGTTTAATCTTGGGGAGATGCTGCCTCCCATTTATTGAGGGAGGCTACGGAATATTTCTTAAGGACAGTCACTACAAAAAAAAAGGTATTAGAGACGGAATTTAGCAACGGAATTTCCAATGCTAATCTGTTAGTGACGGATTAGCGACATAAAATTGTTTGTCCCTAAAAGGGCGTTACTAATTCTGTTAGTGACGGAATTGAAAATTTCATCTCAAACTTAGAGACGGATTAGCGACGAAAATTCTGTCTCTAATCTATGACGGAAATTCCGTCCCTAATGACAAATTCCATCACTAATTTGTGGAATAACCTAATTACATTTTAGCAAAGAATTAATGACGGAAATTCCGTCACTAATTTTTTATATGGATTAGCAACGGAATTGCCGTCTCTAATTTGTCCAAGATTAGCGACGGAATTTCCGTCGCTAATCCGTTACAAAGTAAAAAAAAAATTTCATTATTAATTTCTGAAACGAATTAACGACAGGATTTCCATCTCTAATTTGTCTAAGATCAACGACGGAATTTTCTTCCCTAATCCGTCACAAAGTTTTAAAAAAATTAATTCCGTTATTAATTTCTGAAACGGATTAGCGACAGAATTTTTGTCGCTAATTCATTACAAAGTGAAATCTTTTATTAAAAAATAATTTAATTTTGTGACAGAATTTCCGTCATAAATCCATCACTAAGCTTTTTTAATTTTCTCTCTCCAATTAATTTTTTTATTTTGAATCTAATGATAAGTCAACCTTAATAACCTATAATGGTTAAAGAACAGAAAGTGAAATTAAATTGATTGCAAATAAAATCAAATTCAAACCAAGTTCTAAAATGATAGTAAGTTAACAACTACAAAGCAACAAAAGTACTAAAGTGAAAACGTATATAATATATCAAACAAACCACACAAATATTTAATGTAGTCAAACCACCTAGTAACCACCCTATCTTAAGGGTCTCCTAATTGATTTAGTTATGGTTGGAGATGATGCAAGTATAGATGATGGTCTCAATGGAGGTCTGGTAGATGGTTCTCCTACATTAGGAGCTGATGGGGGTATAGATGGTGTAACCCTTGGAGGTCTAGTGAATGGTTCTCCCACATTAGGAGCAGATGTACCTTCAATATGGTGTGCATGTGCTATAGGGCTCAGTAAGACTTTATGCTTTATAGGATGATTTGACATCTACATATTCAAATTTGAACATGTGGTTAGAAATAAATAGTATTGAAACTATCACAAACTTAAATCAAAATAAAAAATAATAATAAATGCATACAAAGTCAAACTTAATGTTAAATAGAACTGGAATATAAGAACAAAACATCATTTATGTATTGTCATCTTTGTCGTCACCGTCACCATCACCTTCTTCCATATAAGAATCTTCTTCATCTTCTGTATCTTCATCATCTTCAACTTCTTCATCATCTTGTTCTTCTTCATCATCCTCCTGTTCTTCTTCGTCTTCTTGACCAACCATGGCATTAGTTGTCATATATACTTCTTCATACTGAATTTTAGAGTCTCTTTGGTTATTCATCATAAAGACAAAGTTGCATGGTAACATGCAATTGTTGAATGGTAAGAACAGTATCAATATTTTACAAGAAATATCAGTGTTGTTCCTTGCAAAAACGACAAGAGTTTTATTTAAAATAGAACGTTGGGTTCAATTATTTTCTTTTCATGCCACAATATTTCTAAACTAAGACAAATGTTATTATTTAGGAGTATGACTCTTGCAAAAAGAGATGCAATGCACAAGACACTTGATATAAAGAGATATCAAATCAGATTTACACAGAGAACACACATGACACAACTTAATTAAAACCAGCAATATCATACAATTTCAACAAAATCCAGAGAGCCAATAAAAATAACTAAATAACCTCTTGATCCTGTCAATAAAAGCACAGCAACTCTGAAATCAAGCTTAATTCTTTCAAATAACCCAAGAGATGCAAGATTTTTTTTTTGGTTATAAGGATCAAGTAAACCAAAAAGACATGACATGAGACAACATAAGAAGTATCAGAATTTCCAACAAAATTTACAGTTTATTGATGAAAAATTCATTGACAAGAAAGAAGTAGTGCATAAGAACAAAATAAGAAGTTTCATTTCAAAGACAAAATACAAGTAAAACAAACTCTAAACCCAAAAAAAAAATAGAGATAAAATTATTCAAAGGCACTCTACAATCCTCTGCATGTCCAACATTAGCTGCTTAAACTTAAAACCCTAACAAGTTAGTGAAACTTCTAAGTTTTTTGGCAATGAATGATGTTGGTACATAAATATGCACTAATGCAACTAACAAGATTCATAACACAGACACCTCAAGCTGTAAGATACCAGAAACAATGGCTGAAAGCTTAAATCAATACATACATTTCTTAGTTATAAAGAGATATGTAATGAACATAGAAGAGGATACATACTCGATCATAACCTCATCTGCCACCTCTTTAAGACTGACTTTTCTCAATTGATTTTTAACCACATAAGCTGCATTTTCCTGCCAATATGGCTTTTCACAACCACAATCATTTAGGTACAAAATTACACGCCTGTCAATTGCCTTATTATTAAAGCCTACCTTACAAACCAATATTTCCTGAACACAAAATGTACAAATATAAAATTAGAGAAAGGAAATTCATCTGAAAATAAAAAACAGGTAGCATCATTAGATAAACATATAAATTACCTTCATCAATTCCCATGAAGAGTTACTATTAGGAGTAGCGTCAAGGACTGCCTTATAAGCAGGAGTTGACATCGCAGTAGCGGCCAAGACACCTATAGGCTCACCAGCAGGAAATAGCAGTTAGGTCTTATCTCTAGCTTTTACTCCATATTCAAATTCAATTACAGAATTACTGCAAACATTCCTAACAATTCCATCATAGCAAATGACAACATCCCGGAGGATGGCCATCAAATTCTTAAACAATGTTCCTGGATCAGATAGCCCTCTAGAAAAGCCCACAAGTATCTCTCTTGTTGAGATAGAATGCACCATCTCTTCATATAGGTCCAAGCCATTAAAAAAACACCCCTTGAGTAATCCAAACTCTGCAGAGGGATAATCAACCCTATCATAATATTTACGATTAAAATGTAAAGCCACATCCTCAACCAATGTCTTTAAATAAAATTTCCCCCTATCTGAAAGCTGCAAGCCTAAGAATCCAATCTGTTTAACCAACTTATCAATGGCAGACTCACTTTTTGAGTCAATCAAGTCACCAAGACCCCTACTTCAAAATAAAATTAATAATTGGTTTCTTTACATCTTGAATACACTTTTCCAATTGTTGCTGCACCAATTCATTGTAGATTGACCTCAGTTGTTTCAGCAAAATATCTTGTCTACCAATGCTCCTTTTAGTTTGAAAAATAAAACACTTTACAATACCTTATGAAAAAATTCCCATCATCATATCAAAAATGCAAAGATACCCTGTTCGTATCATAATACAGAAGCTATAACCCATTCAATTCAAATAATACACATTAGGCCAGAAAAATTCAAATATTTAATCCAATTAATTAAAATATTTAAAAAAACACACAGAGATTCCATTTCATCCAAGATAGCAAAATCAGCGTATGCAAATAGCCTGTGAAAGTGAAGGCTATTGAGATTCCTATATGGTCATAGAACTTGCACAGGGACTTGCAAAAACTATGCAGAGCTGGATGTCTTATTCCATTAAGTCAAATTGGTCACTCCAGATATAGCAGACCTTGCACTTATCAATGCATAAGCAAATGCTTGCAATTAGGATTCAGAACTTACACAAATGCTTGCAATTATAAGACACAAAGGAATGAAAGGAAGATACAATGTTTTTACAGGAAAATGAAGACAGAAAACAAGCTTAAGCCCTTGAAGAGGTTCATAACAACTAGAAAAATGCTTAAACCTTCAAAATAAATGAATATTATCTATCAAACAAAGATTAGAAAGTTCAAAATCAACCCAATCATTACATAACACAAGGAGACAATTAAGAAAATATACTGCAAATCTATGTCGTCATGTTACACAGCCTAATTCAAAATAAATTAACATCGTTTGTAAAAAAAATTATTACATGTAAAATAAGATAAAAGTGATGAGTTCATTTAGGATCCATGAAAAAATAATCACATCTGTATTCCGGTCAAAATGGTAAAGGAGTGAGCCCTAGGCATGGGATTACAAAAGTTGTTAAGGCTCAGTTTTATATCCAGTAGGAAATAATATGGTAATCAATTTCCTTAAATAAAATTCCTGATATCTAATTAACCCAAACCTAGTTGTCTATGTTCAAGTGGTCTACAGAAATCTCCGGTCTAAAATTCCTGCTGTAATTCACACTTAGAAGCTATGAAATCCCCCTTCAGATCAAATGTGGACTAAAAAAATATTTAACGGCTTAAAAGGGAAGAGAACTTACTGCTAGATACAATCTTGCACCAGGAAGGCAGAGAAATAAGGTTCACAATCGAGAAATTTGAGCCTAATATCAGTAAAAGCCCAACCATAAAGGAAAGTATCAAAAAGAGAATAATGGGAAGTAGGATTGCAAGAGCTCATCGTAGGATAACAAATGGGATAACCTTCTTCCCTAGTTCCACCTAGGGTTTGTTGGGGAGCCACAAAATAAAGGAAAAGCGGGTGTAGAGGAAGGGTTCACAAGTGAGAGGGAAAATGGAGGGTTTTGTAAAATTTTTGGAGGGGAAATATGTAAACTAATGAAAACATTTTTGTAAATGGAGGGAAACATTCACCATGGTTTTTTAGCAACATCTATACATTACAAAAAAATGGTATTCTGTAGCGGTGGCATTGTAGCGGTTACATAAAACCGCTACAAATTATAGTATTTGTAGCGGTTTTAAGCTAAACCGCTATAAATTTGTAGTGGCGCGACAAATTAGCAGCGTTTTTTGTAGCGGTTAGGTAGAAAAAACTGCTACAAATTTGGCGTGAAATTCCCGCTAAAACTTATAGCGGTTCACTTGTAGCGGTTAATAAACAAAAACTGCTACAATATTCCCGCCACTTGGCGCGACCAAGACCCGCCAATAGTGTAGCGGTTATAGCAACAAAACCGCTACAAAATCCCAAACATCAGGTATTTGTAGCGGTTATTGGGATATAACCGCTACAGAATTTCAGGAGTCTCCAAGTTTGTAGTGGTTCTGGACCATAACCACTACAGAATTTCAAAGGTTCTTGTACTTTGTAGCGGTTATTAGAAAACCGCTACAAATTGGAACCGTCCTTGGTGATTTGTAAAGGTTAACGTAGTGGTTATTGGTATAACCGCTACAAATTTCTGGCCTATTTAAGGGCCGCCTCCCTTCTTTTTTTCGTTTGCTCATTTTGTTTCCTAAAGTTTCTCTGAGTGTTTTCTCTTAGATTTGAGCGTTCAGACGTCTATGAAGGAGGTTTTGCTATAGTATTTCTCAGTATTTGCACTTAAGGTACGTAGATAAGATGTATTTTATTTGTATTTATATTTTTATTAGATTTTTGTATAATAATGCGACTAAAATATTTTTTTTTTGAATTTTTACAGTTGATATGGCTTCAAGAGAGGATAAGGGGAAGGCCCCTGAGGTCCCCAGACCGATTTTGCGGGGTGGCAGCAGCCGAGCAGGGGGCAGAAGGAGGGGGTAGCGCGGAGACAGGGTGACCTCGGCATTTCAGCCCATCCCCCTACAGGAATCGGCCCTACCACAAGCACCACAGATGATCCCACAGAAGATGACCGCACCAGAGGTGCCTGAGTTTGGGGGGCAGATATCAGCATCGAGGACTACAACGAGGAGGACTTCGAGATCCCAATTGGTCTCAGGGAGATGGAGCAGTTCCTCGATGAGGAGGAGGCTCGGGAGCAGAACAACCCACGAAGGTCATCTTTGAGGTCCACTGGGTTTGAGGTGCAGGGCCAAGGTAAATAAATTTTTTAATTTAATAAATTATTTATTTAAATTCAAAATGTTAAATTTGAATTACAATTTATCTAGCGTGCGGTAAACTGTGCAGATGAGCAGGGGAACATGTCGACGAGGAGGCTGGACGTGGCCGGTCTGAACAGCATGGACCGGACCCTGCGAGTTATAGTGCCGTGGAATGAGGGCACTGACCAACCCATTGACAATGGGGGTCACCTGTTCAACCGCTTCCTGAACAACCTGGGCACGAATTGGTTGCGGTTCCCCTTTCACTTTAAGACGTAGAGGCACGTTCCGAAGGGGCCGAAGGACCTGGCTTGGAAGGAGGTGGTTCAGGTAATTAATAGTATTTAATTAATATTTTTTGTAATTAATTCTATTTAATTAATACTTTTTAATAGGATTTTTATAATTATTGATATTTAAATAATTTTTTTGCAACTGCGGTTTGCCGTCCGGGCTAACCGGAAGAGGTACACCCTTGTGAAGATGGGTGACGGCTGGAGGAACAGGAGGAACTGTCTCTTCCGCAGGGTAGATAAGGACGAGACGATGCCTCTGGAGCAGCTGATCGAGCGCGTCCCAGATGGCATGCCACCAAACGGCTGGGCGAGTTTCGTCCAGTTCAGGAGGAGCCCTGAGGGGCAGATAATGTATTTATTAGATTCTTTATATATAATTTTGTAATTTTTAATTATTAAATTATAATTTCAATTTAATTATTTTTAATTTGAACTTTATTAATTTTAAATGTTTTTATTGTTTTAATACATTTAATATTGTTTTTTTTTCCAGGAGCTTTCTCAGAGGAACATCAGGATCCGTGCGCAGCAGACGATCCACCACACAGCAGGATCGAAGACCTTTGCTGTCACCTAGAGCGAGCTGGTAAGTTTTCAAAATATCACTGACTTTTAGCTAGTTATTTCATCATACTAATTGAATTTTGTAATTGTTTTAGGAGAAGAAGGCACAGCAGGAGAACCGTCAGACGGACTATGGGTAGTTGTACGCCATCACATACAGACACCGTGACGTGACTGCGACCTCTCAGCAGGCAGAGGCAGCCATTGTAAGTAATTTGATTATTATAAATTTTATAAAACCAACTTAATAATGAAAAATGCTAATCAGTAATTGTTTCATAAAATGGCAGGAGCGGATACAGCAGTCGCAGGCTGAGCTGTGACAGACCCAGGCTGAGGAGTCACAGGGGTCAGTGGACCCGACGGCTTATTTAAAGGTGGGTCTGGGTTAGGCTGAGCACCTCGAACGCATGCAGGGGATGGGGATAGGCGCCAGACCTAACATAGTCTACGGCAGGAGCGCCGCCTCTGAGGCTGGCAGCTCTAGAGGGGTCAGACATCCTAGAGACGAGTCTATTGACCAGCTGCAGTCAGATTTGGAGCAGCAGATGGCACAACAGTAGCAGCAAATGCACCAGCTGCATCTGCAGCAGATGCAGCTGCAGGCTGATTTGATCTACGCTCAGCAGACGCAGTGGCGTGATATCGCGAACAACATGCTCGAGCGATCATGCAGTCGCCTGTTCCTGGACGAGCAGCATCCACAGTTTCCCCTATCCCTCGATACATCGTCCAGCCTACTCCTCCTCCTCCTCCTCCTCCTGTTGATGATGATGGTGCGGTTCACTCTACCCAGCGGCCTGATCCAACAGCACCTAAGGGAGCCCCACCTGAGGGAGCACCAGATGATCAGCCCCCAGCTACTTAGTTTAAGACATCTTTTTTTTATTTGTTGTTGAAACATTTGTAAATAAATATATATAATTTTGTATTTCAGAACTTAAATTCTTATTCCATAATTATATTTATATTATTAAACCACGTTGTTGAATTTGTGAATTAATTGCAACAATATTATTTATATTTCTAAAAAAAATAAAGCATATATGTATTTGTAGCGGTTCTACCATAAAAACCGCTACAAACATATAAGGTTGTAACGGTTCTACCATTAAAACCGCTACAAATATACATAATATTTGTAGCGGTTTTACAATAAGAACCGCTACAAATATACAAAATATTTGTAGCAGTTCAACAATAAAAACCGCTACAAATACTTAATATTTGAAATTTGAAATTTGCTGCCTTTGTGCACATTTGTAGCGGTTATTTTATGAATAACCGCTACAAATTAAAAATAATTTTTCCATTTGATGTTCAACGGCTTTAATATTAGTAGCGGTTTTATATATAGAACCGCTACTAATACCCAACTTTTAAATTTTGAATTTCCCACCACTGTGTGCAAAATTCCAACGGCTTGAAAATTAGTAGTGGTTTTATATATATAACCGCTACTAATGTTTTAGGATTGTAGCGGTTAGTGTAGCCGTTTTTGAACCGCTACAAAATTTTAAACGTTGGAATTTCAGAATATAAGGTTCTTAGTGGAACTTTGTTCTTTCTTTCGGAAGTTGTGTTCTAAGGTTTTGATCGTTGAGGAGCTCAATCAGCTACAGTCCAAAATTATTCTTACGCTTTGTCATTTGAAGATGATCTTTCCTCCGTCCTTTTTTACTGTGATGGTTCACCTGACAGTTCACCTCATTCATGAAACACAGCTCACTGGACCAATACAATATCGTTAGATGTATCCGATTGAGAGGTACTCATTTTAAATATGTGCTTTATTCTCCGTATTTAATGTTTGCTAGTCGTCCTTTTCAGCATTTTATATCAATTTTCTCTTCTGTACTTCATAGGTTCCTTGGGAAATTAAAATCTTACGTAAGGAATAAGGCGTGGCCAAAAGGTTCTATAGCTAAAGGCTATATAGGGGATGAGGTGCTATATTTTTGCTCAAGGTACTTTGATGATCTTGAGACGGCTTTCAACCGCCCACCTCGTGTTGACGATTGTCCTGAACCTGCGCCGACATCAGGAGAATTTATCCCTCGTGTTGGTAAACCAATTAGAGCAACTGAGAACTTCAAACTAACGGCAATTGATAAGTTGCAAGCACATAGACATGTCTTGATTAATTGCACTCAAGTTGAACCTTTCATATGTTAAGAATTGTACACTCACATGTTATTCGATCTATATCTTTCATAACATTTCTCACTTTCATTTCACTATCGCCTTTCCATTATTAATTGCAGGGAATTTAGAAGTCATATTAAGCGCTAACTCAGGATTCATACACAGACATCCTCAGAAGTTGATAGGAGGGTCCACAGAGAATTCCCGAGCTGGTTTGGGGCAGAATACTAAATGACCACAACCCACACTCACAAGATTTCAGAGCTCTCGCAATCGGCCCTCTTGATCATGCAAAAAGGTTTACAGCATACAATGTCAATGGTTTTAAGTTTTGCACGGTTTCACGGAATCAAGGATTGCAAACTCAGAATTTGGGTGTTTATGGCACATTTGAGACAAGGAGTTATGCGAGCAACAGTGACGCCAACATGCAGTTCAGAGGCGTCCCTTACTATGGCAAGCTTCTTGATGTGGTCGAACTTAATTATCAAGGCCGTTTCACCGTGACGCTGTTCAAGTGTTTATAGGCAAATACCACTACTTCTCGGGGACTGACAACTGACGACTTAGGGATCATATCAGTCAACTTCTCACGGTCGATTCATACTGGTATTTCTCAAGATAATGAGCCGTATATTCTAGCTTCAAAGGCACATCAGGTTTATTTTGTCGAGGATGAGAGGCACAGGGATTGGCACATGGTTGTTCATTTAAAGCCACGAGACATTTACGACATGGGTGAAGGCAATAACATCACCTACGAGAGTGAGCCATTTCAGCCAGCCAATTTTGAAAACTACTTCCCTGACGGCGATGACAATTTACCTCTACTGCGGTGAGTTTTTTTAAGTCCACGTCATTTAAATTAAATTTTTTAAATTTAATAATACATCCCTAACAATACTTTTTCTACATAATTTCTGTAGGGATGGCGACAATGAGTGATCAAATTCAAATTATACTTTTGTCTTTAAAAAGAAAAACTGGAAAAAAAATTTAAAATAAAATTTAAAAATAAAATAAAATAATATTTGTAGCAGTTATGAAACCGCTACAAAAATTAAAATAACCGCTACAAAATGGATACATTAACCACTACAAATAGTACGTGGATCCCTATAAATACCCTTACCACAACTCATTTCAAACACTCCTCAATTTCTTTTCACCTTACCTTTCTTTCATTTTCTCTCATTTACAACTTCTTTTGTATGAGTAGAGGAGCTGAATAATACGATCAAATATGGTAACAAGTTTTTTTATTTTTTTTACAATACTTCTTTCCTTTATATAAAATTTATTCTCACAATTTTTTTTCCAGATATTTTAGAGCTGTATCTCATTTTCATCTATTTTTCATACCCAATTACATTATATTAGACAACATAATAATTCCTTATTACCTACATATACTTAATAATATTATTAATATAACTTTTATACTAATCCAATTAAATTAAATTTTTCCTTTGAATTTATTAATAAGTTAAACTATTGAATAATAAGCTAATTAAATTTGATAAACTAATTAATTTAATATTAAAATAACAAAAACAAATGATCGTATATTTTTAAAAAAAAATTAAATATTTGTAGTGGTTATTAAACCGTTACTAACAAACGCGCCTTTTTAAACTCAAATTAAATTATTTGGCGCTAAATTTGAATTTCATGAAATTAGTAGCGGTTTTATAACCGCTACAAATTTCATAAACATTCAAAATTAGTAGCGGTTTCTTAACCGCTACAAAATTGAAAAAATGTCATTTTTCTTTTCCCGCCTTCAAATTTTCAATTTTTTATATTTGTATCGGTTCGACTAACCGCTACAAATATCTCTGAAAAAAAATTTCGTTCATGGGGATTTTGTAGCGGTTTTTTGTAACTGCTACAAAGGATGTAGCGGTTATTTTCCGTGAGTAGCGGTTTTATATAACCGCTACAAAACCGCTTGCAACATACGATTTAGCAGCGGTTTTCATAACGGCTACTAATGTTGTTTGTAGCGGTTAGAACCGCTACTAATACCCATTTTTAATCGCTACTAAATCACATTTTTTTTGTAGTGATAAAAAATAATGAAACAATTTTTTTTTTTTTGCGTGTGGGAGAGCTAGCTAAGAGATTGAATATTTTTCCATGCCCAAGCGGGAATTGAACCCCTAACCATGGTTAAGGAAGGATGAGTCCTTACCACTCAACCCCATACCCCTGGTTAATGAAACAAATGTTTTAATACAAAACTATAACTTTAATAATATAACTACAATAAATTTAAGAAAAATAATGTGAAGCAAATAACAATCAAGTTATCAACTCAAAATCAAATCGGTTAGAGCTATGGTTCTAATTTTCATTTTTGACTCATTAAATATATTTTACTTTATTTTTCTAAATTATAGTGAATTTTCAAATTGAGAGTCTTAGTCCAAAATACAACAACTCATTATAGTGAATTTTCAAATTGTACTCTGACTAATTATTTTCTTTGGCCTATTGACTACCACTCTAATCCTACTTATTAGTCTCAATTAACAAATCAAATGAGTATTTAACATTGAACTAAACAAACCAGCCGAGGAAGAGAGAGTTTAAGAGAGGAGAGCTGCAATGACTGATGGAGAAGGGAGAAGACGGTAACTCAATGATTCAGAGAGAGAGGAGAGCTGTGACCGCCGATGAAGAGAGGAGAAGTCGATGACCTTGTGAGGCTGAACAAGTGACTAAGAGGAAGAATCAAAGACAGCAGATCTGTGATGGAATGAGAGAGCCCTAGAAATTAAAAAGAAGATTTGGCAAAAAAAAAGGCTCAAATATGGAGGGAATTTGTGAAAATTTGGAGGGGAAATTTATTCAGTCTTTTTTTTTTTTTTACCCAAATTTATACGGTCTTGTAAATAAAGGGAATGTGCGATTGTTTATATCAACCCTAGAAATTATTGTATCAATCTGGTGTGTCATGCTATTTGTAGCCTAAACAATTAAAATGCAACAATTCATGAGCTGATTTAGCACCTCTTAAATATTAGTTGGTATATTAAAAAAAATTAAAAGATTTCACAATATTTATTTTTCTTTATTTGTGAAATCTTAATTAAACGATTTGAACTTTTAAGAAAAATAAAAATGTGAATCAGATGAGCAGCCAACTAGGTTTAATATTAGTTGAATTGTTGTATTTTAACTAATTATACCACAAAATGAAGTAAATGAAATTCCTGAAGGTTATATGATGCATAAATACATGTATTTAGAGGTTCCTTCGGCTAGCAAGCGTGGCATATGTACTTCATAATTACGGGGTTGTTTCTCAATAGAGAGTACAATTAAGAGTGAGATGGTAAAAATACAAAAATAAAATTCATACTAACTTTATTATTTGCTTTGGCCTATCGTGTAACCCCCTTATTACCAAGGCTGAGATTAAGTTCATAAATATGTGATTATGTGGAATTAGAGATTGTAAAATGATTTGGCACTTAATGAAAATAAATTTCCCAAAATCAGGGTTTTCAAAAACTTCTCTAAACCTTTTCACAATGGTCTCATATCTACAATTCAAAAATCACAAATGGCTTGTACAGAATGATTCCATTCATAAATATCATAGTACAATATAAATTCCAAACACACTCGGGTTCTATTAATCAATTAAAGGTTTTACAAGGCATGTATACCCATAATCAGTTTTCCCTTATCTAGGGAATTACACAAAATTATCCATATACAATTGTTTCCCAAACAAAATATCCTAAATACAGAAGTATGATAACCAATTTATCCAAAATAAAACTCCTTGCCCAGAGCTTCATCCAGTCTTCATCACCCGCTTTCCTTTAGATCCTTCGGCCCTGTCTAAAAATTTGTTTTTGGGAGAGTGAGATCCCCGTAGTGTCAAATCACTTATAGTTTGCACAACCACATATCATGAAAGAAAATTGTCACACACACATAGCAACTACAACGACAGTTATAGTGGCAAGGGCTGGTATGACTTGAGTCATCCTTAGGTTTGCTCATGCTGAAGTGCTCACACTGTATTGCACAACCACATGTTCATATCACATATAACACCACAACTGGGATCCATATAAAAAATTTCACATACACACAACCACACTGGCCGGATAATCAAATAGGAATTCACAATTCCACAACGCAGCCTCGGCAATTACAACGGCAGATGCAACGGTAGGGGTAAATGTGATAACCATCACCCCGTACGACTGCTCACACTGTAATGCCCTACGACCGATAACACATATACAAGTTCGCAATTGCCTCTTGCCAAAGATTTTTCACAACACAATGATAAGTCATGCATACCAAGCATCATACACAACATGAGAGAAAAGTCACTACCTTGGTCCTGTCGTGCGTGCTCTGGCACTGGTCTCTCCCGAATAGAGCAAATGTCAAATCCTATAATTCATAATTAGGGATGAAGTGTTATACTTTTATTCCAATACTCAAATGACTTCGTATCACTTAAATTGGTTATCATTTATGTTATTTAGGAAGCTACAAATGCCTCTAACAAAAGCCTTAAAGAGTTGGAAGAACTATCCCAAAGATTCCCTTTTTGAAGCACAAGAGCAGATTTTTCACTGTAGCACTCGAGTGAAGAAAGCCTCACTCGAGTGATAATGGACTTGAACTCGAGTCCTGGAAGTAACACTCGAGTGATAGCCAAATGCTCACCCAAGTCCTAGGAAGTGAGGTGCAGAAAGTGCTCACCCGAGAGCAGAAAGGAATTAACAAAAACCAGAATTGCTCGCGGCACTCAAGCATAAACCAAATCACTTGAGTAATAGCCTAATGCTCATCGGAGTTCCACAAAGTGAAGGTCAAGAAGTGCTCACCCAAGAGCACAAGAAACTTTCAGAGAAGAGGAGCATTGGAGTAGAAACCCCTGACACTCGAGTGACAGCTTAACACTCGTGAGTGTTAAGACACACTCTTGAAAATTGACCACGAGTGACAACCCGAGATGAGAGTTCCTGATGTCAGATACACCTATACTCGACTGAGAGGAGGCTCACTCGAGTGAGAACCCAAAACACTCACAAGTGAGGCAACACTTTTGCCTTTCACGTGAAAGTGCAACAAAAATACCGAAGACCACAAAGAGAAATGCACTACCGTGCTCGAGTGAGACCCACCCTCACTCGAGTGATGCTTATCAAAACCCAAATTGTAGAAAAGGTGACAGAACTTCCCAAACTTTACCCAAGTGATTCCAATAATCCTAAATACCAAACCAAAGCTACTCCCACAGAAAATTGTACAAGGAATCCAATGGAACCATCAAAACTACCCAATTCCTATTCCATTATCATGCTTTGGTTTTAGGCAACAATCAACCCAAAATCCCAAAATATGCCAAACTCAACATTTTAACCTCAAACTCATTTCTATATATTCCAACACAAACCAAAACACCATTTCCATAACCATATGATGCCAAACTACCAATGACCCTAATTTTCAAAAATAAGGCCAAAAATTCTAGAATTTCAAAGCTTCATCATTTAGCACAAAACATAGATAGAAAGGTTTGTCTTACTCACCTCTACAACTTTTCCAAAGAGATTTCTTGATTCTTCAACTACCAGATTTTCTTGATACCACAAATCACCACTAATGGCAAATCTAAAACCATCAAAATGGAGCCCTCAATCCAAAGAACAAGATTAATGAAGTCTTTGCATATACAGTCATTAACTTACCTTAAATCAAGCTTTTCTTTTTCCCTTTTTCTTCAACAATGGCGCCGAAATGAAGAAAGAGAAATGAGAGAGAAGAGTGTGGAGAAAGATGAAGAAATGATGATGATACTCCCTCCCTATGCTTGCAGCCGAAACCAAGGAAGAGAGAGAGGGAAAATATGATTTAAAAAATTCCCATTTAACTTTTCTACCAACTCCATCAATCTCTCCACTTGCCACATGTCAACACCTCATTGGTTCTCATAAAGCAAGTAACTAATTAGTTACTCTAACCACTCCATTAGCCATTTAGTCACACATCTCATTTCTCTTTAGTTAGCAATTAATTTTCTCATTAACCACTGACTAATTAGCCGACAATTTCCATTCTCTCTATTTTTCCCAGATTTTGGCACATTTATCGAAATTGCCACAAAACACGGAATAAGTACCTCTTTAAATCACAATTTATTCTCATTAATTATCATTAGCCCTTAATCAAAAGTTGGGGCATTACATATTGACCATCATTCTAATCCTACTTATTAGTCTCAATTAACATATCAAATGAGTATTTAACATTGAACTAATTTCAAAACTTAATATTATTACATCAATGATAACAAAATATTTATTTAAAAAGTTATAAATTGTATAGAAGAACAACATAAGAAAAAAAATTACATTTTCTAAATTTTAGACTAGACTTATATTTTAAAATAGATTGGACAAGTTGCAAGATTGAACTTTTTTTCGATACAATTGTAAGATTGCACTTATACCGTAAATCAAATGAGTATTTAATTACACATTCATATAATATATGTAGTAGTAATTATTTACATATTTTTATGTATTATTTGAAATGGTAGAATACATTATTACAATTTGTCACAAATTCAATATTTTATAAATAAAATCCTATGCTTTGCATAAAACTCAAAGAAACAGGTTGTGATGTCTGTACTTTGTAAATTGTATCATGAGTTGTTATGAATTTTAACTTTTATATATTAGTGTTCTTTGTTTTTATTTTTGTACGTTTAATTTTTATCTACGGATTTCATAACTATATATAGCTTCCAAAATAACTATTGTATTTTTATTTTGTTAAAGAAATGATATTAGTAACACTAATAAATGAGTTTACAAATAAATTGATTAGCATTCTAATTAATTTCAATAAATTAGCACTACAATTATTCTTTCTTCATATATCATGCTAATTTCTAAAAGAGTAGTTCATATATTATTTCATTGTGTGTTTAGCTAATACGAAGTCACATGATGATGCCATTTTTATGATATACGAATGCATTTCATAAGGATTCATCTCTATGATGTCTCAACAAGTTTTACATAATTATATTATCATTTATTCTTTAAATGGTGAAAATTTGAAATTTTCAAATTTGCAATGGAATTAGTGATGGAATAGTGCTAAAACTTAGAGATTGAACAATTTCTGTCGCTAATTTCTGTCAAAAAACAAGATTAAATTATCCATTAAATTAGTAACGGAATTTGTGATGGAATAATTATGGAATAGAAACAAAATTGGTGACGGAATTTAATGACGGAATTTAGAGACGGAATAATTTTGTCTCTAATCCGTCCCTAACTGCATTTAGAGATAGAATTTAGAGACGGAAATTAGCAACAGAATTATTCGTCTCCAGTCCGTCTCCGATTCCATCAATAAAATTTTAGAAACGGAAATTAGCAATAGAATTATTCCGTCTCTAATCCTTCTCCGATTCCGTCTCTAAAATTTTAGAGACGGAAATTAGCGACGGAATTATTCCATTTCTAAATTCCGTCTCTGATTGCGTCTCTAAAATTAATGACGGATTTATTAACGGTTTAGAGATGGAAAATTCCGTCGATAATTTCTGTCTTTAATCTCCTATTTTTTTATAGTGAGTGTCTTCAGACGCGACTTGAATCAAATATTTTCTTATTTCTTTAGAGATTTTGCTAACATTCCGTCCCGTCCTATTTTATTCCTCGATGGAGGTTGGGTCGGAAAGTTCATCTTGTTGCCTTTTGTCAGGATAGGACACAGGTAAAGGCTTTCGTGATCTAAGCTCATCCTTTAAAAAAATCCTATGTAAAACTATTTTTATTTTCAACGTTAGGAACAGTTCCTACTTTTAACAGACAACAGAAAATAATTGATACATATTGTTTTTAATTCCATTTTTTATAAATTTTTTGAGTTTTAAATAATTTTTATTGTTTATTACTTTAATTGATTCAAAGTCACATAAAAAATTATTTTAATATATAATATTTTGTGCTACACTACATGATTGTAGTGTTGAAAGAGTGGCTAGATCATAGATAATGCTTACAAAGCAATTCTTAATAGCTTGGATCATAGATAATGCTAGAATATGTAACAGTTGAAAAGTGTTGCCTAAAGTTATATGCTACAGTTTTCACAATTTTTAACTGTTCTTATAAAGTAAAAGTGTTGTAATTAAACTTATTTTTCATTGAAAAGACCTTAATTCTTTAATAGTTTCAAAAATTTGTAGTTCATAGTGTGAGTAACTTTTGATTCTAGTCGTTCTGCATAATGTTCTCTGAATTATTTTGGTGAGGTTGTATGACTGTATTAAATATATGTGACCATATGTGAGGTCCAGGTAGAGCTTTGCACACTGCAATCTCTTTCATGCATTAACAAAAGATTAATGCCTATCCTTGGCAAAAGAAAAAAAGAAAAAAAACGAAGAAATGAAAAAAAGAAAAAAGGAAGAAAAAAAAAGATTAATGCCTGTCCCAAAATATACTTGAAGAAGTACTTTTTACCCTAATAAGTCTGGCTTGGCCTGATGCCTCTTTAGATAGATCGTCCCAATATCGCGTTAGGACTAACTCCTAAAAAAATATAGGCCTTGTTTGATTTTCTATTTTCAAAATAATTTTATTACAAAAGAATTAAAATAAGTTATTGGGTAATTAGTTTTTAAGTCAGTTTTTTACAAAAAACAAAAAATAGAAATTTGTTCTGAAAAAAAAAATCAAAATAAGTTTTATATGTTTTCTTATTTTTAATTATATCAAGTCTTTTTTGTTTGCTAAAATTAGAGCCGGTAATATGGGCTCAACCCGCGGGCTCAACCCGTGAGCCCGCGGGTTTTGACGGGTTAGGGTTGGGAAAATCCCAACCCGCAAAAATGCAGGCCGCACAGGCCCGCACCGCATAACCCGCGGGTTAATGCTGGCCAGCCCGCGGGTTGGCGGGTTGGCCCGCAAAATATTTTATTTTTTTTTACATATAAAAATTTTATAAAACTTATAAGTTTTTCACTCTTATTTTGGTACCTCCCAAGCCAAAGAGAAAAAATCTTAGCTTCTTTCCTTCTTCTTTAAACAAAATTATTATATATTGGTTGCTTGAGGATGAGTTTATGTTTTATTTATAAACTTTAATAAATTTGATAACTTTATCTCTTAAATTTTAGATTATGTTTTTAAATTTTTATAAAAGCAATGATTGATATTAGGAAGGTAAATTTAATTACTCGTATATATGTGTCTCATATTTTCAATCCTCTTTAAAAAATATGAATTTTTTTTTTTCAAAAAAAAATGGGGGCCCCCGGGTTGGCCCGCAACCCGCACACTGCGGGTTAGGGTTGGCATTTTGCCAACCCGCAGAAGTGCGGGCTACACAGGCCCGCACCGCGCGGGCCACGGGTTGGTGCGGGCCAGCCCGCAACCCGCGGGCTGGCCCGTATTCCCAGCTATAGCTAAAATCGGGTAAAAATTCGAGAACAATCCTATCTTTGAATAAGTTTTATCCTCTAATCAAGTGTTTATAAATTATTTTAAACAATTTTTTATATTTTTTTTCTCAAATATGTTTTTTTTTTAAAGAAAAAACATCCCAACACCAACAAGTATTAGTCCTAGTGAAAGAGACTTTGACCACTTAAGCAAGAACTTTTGAATTTGAGTCTATTTTAATGTAGAAAATGTCTTTAAGAAAGCTAATCTCAGTTGGAAAATGCTCAAGCATAACCCAATTAGATGGCCATATAAAAAAATTCATCCCAATATATTGCTTTTGTTAATACCATTAAATATTAGTCACTTAAATTTTGGTTTTGATTTATGAACTTTCAAATTGTTTGTTTTAGTTCTTATAGTCTTATAAAAATTTGGTGTATATTTAATGACTAGTCCCTATACTTTTAATAAGGTTTGGTTTTAGTCATTATGGTTAAACTCCAACAAAGTCCTAATAAAACTACACGCCTGTTTGGCATATGGGGGTTGGGACTGGCATTGAAATAGGATTGATCATTTTAACACGTTTGGTATGAGGTACCAAGCAATACTTGGTATTGCCCAATGCCACTTGGATGGGATTAGGCATACTACCAATAAGCCATTAGATTATGCTCCATTTGTTTCTCTCATGTCCAAGCTGGGAATGTATGATCTACACTCTCGATCTTGACGAGGGTGATGGCTGATCTAATCAAACTTAACACTATTTTGTTTGATAGCTCATCTAATCATATTGATTTTTCTCTGACTCAAAACCGTGTTAGTCCATCACCATGACTCGGTTTGCAAGGGTATTTGAGTTAGTCGATTGCATTCACATTCCAGGTACGCTTGAAAACTCATATAGTGTTTGTATAAGCAATATTGGTTTATGGTTATTTCATGGAATGTAATGTGTGTATATACGTGTGTGGGGAAAATTGCAAGGAAAAAAATAAGACCAACTATTGAACTGAGCACGGCACAGAATCAAGGGTTAATTCTCACATCATGATCCAACCATAGTCAAACCAATTATTATTAATTTAATATATTGTAAATTTTACATGTTAAATTTGTACATTAAAAATGACATTTTATAAAATATTTGTCACGATTTATGCTTCAATCTTAAAATGCAAGTATCTTAAGAGGATATGTGAATCAAGATTCATCGTAAGAAGCAAAATGGCAATGCATCATGTATGTTTTAGAGGTACATTAAAACTAAATTAAAAGGACATAGATTAAAACAAAAATATAGATAAATGATTAGTGTTAGAAATATTATTAAAACAAATTGTTCTTGCTTTAAGGAGAAAAAAGTTTACAAATATTAGTGAAAATATCACTAAATATTAATGAAAAAATAGAGAAAAGAAGCAACACGTGAAAAAGAAAATTTACGACATTTTATATCAAAACAAAATTATAGGAATTTATTTTGAAAAAGAAAACATAGATAAATATTTGACATTGCAAAGATAAAATATTTTACTCACTACAACTTTTAAGAGTTAAGATGAAAAAAATACTCTGAAGTATTTTTTAATGCGAATTTGGGGGCATAAATTTTTTTTGGTATTTCTTTTTCCACTATCATGCTTGATTCCTTCAACAATCTAATTTTTGAATGACATGTCCCGTTAATATTTGCTATCTATTTGAAAAACTCATTACGTCATCGTGATTCTGTTCCTATGCCAATCATGGGATCAAAAAATTGAATGAAACGCCACCCCATATGGTGAAATGTTTTTTTATTAACTGAAGTTTGTGGGTTTGTAGTTGAAGGTACACTTGATCCTTACTTGACTTCTCCTTCTTTTATTTTTAAGTAGAAAGGAAGTATATTAACTAGATATGCATAGGATTACAAAAGTATCACCAGCTAAGCGTCAGGATCTATAGTTCTAATGAGACCGTTAGGTTTAGCTGTGTGGTTAACTAGAGTACAAGTTGTTATAATAAGACTTTCAGGTGACAAAGATTCCTGCATAAAAATACTCTGGTTTCTATTGTTCCAAAGTTTCTAGATGAGAGTGCTAAAGAACAAGCGCCAGTGGATGCCCATGGATCTTGGATTGAGGTTCTAGTGTAGCCATTCAATGAAGTTCTTGCTAAAAAATTCCTGTGCTCAGTTGTGTGGAATAACTTTTGTCCAACAATTTGAGGCTGCTAGGTAGTGTCGTAACACGTGGTCCAAGTCTTCCACTTCTGCTTGACATTGCTCACATCTATTGTCAGTAGTCATGCCCCTTCGATGTCGTTCTGAGTTGGTGAGTAATCGGTTGTGCATGGTAAACAATAGGAATACTCGTACTCTCTGCAACCCAGGCTACTTCCAGGCGCAGTTCCAGTAGTCGTTATTCTCGTTCCAGTCTGGTTCTTGAATTGTAGTGTAGGCAGAGGAGACAGTAAAGGCCCCATGTTTTGTGAAAGACCAATTGCATGCATCTGCACTAGCTTCATCAGTGGGTGTGGACGTTTTGGCTATTTGCAAAAGAATCTTATGTGGCAATAAGTGCTGAAAAAGGTTCCACCACCATGAGCCAGACTCGTCAACATATTCTCGGAGTGAGTTATGCAGCAGGTGCTCAGGAATATCTGCATGCGTAAGATGCTTCAAAGAGCCCATATTCCCTACCCAAGAATCAAGCCAAAATCTAATGGTTGTTCCATCTCCAGAATGCCATTTTATATGGAGCTCAGTGTCTTGCCACATCTTTGCTCTGCTTCGCCAAACATGGGAGGAAGGATTGGTACGAAAAGTATAGTTTGTGGCAGCTGACCAGTTGTATTTTACCCTGAGGACTTGGTCCCATAATTGGTCTGGTCGGTCCAGCAGGTTGAATGCTAGCTTGGCCAGGAATGTGTCATTCTGTCCTTGTATGGTTTTGAGACCACAGCCTCCAGATTCTTTCGGTTGGCACATGTCTCTCCACTTGAGAAGGCTGATTTTCCTGGAGACATCATTTTTCACTAGATAAAATTGTGAATGATTTTTTCTATGGCATTGCAACAAGAGGTAGGAAGGCGAGTTGTTTGCATTGCATAGGAGGGGATAGCATTGAGTACGGAATTGGCAAGTGTTATGCGGCCCGCCAATGAGAGCGTGCTAGCTTTCCAGTGAGATAATTTGCTTTGAACTTTTCCACCAAATAACCATAAGTATCTTTAGTAACTTGCTAGTGGAGAAAGGGCACTCCCAAATACTTGCCTAATTGATCAGTTTTCTAGAAGTTCAGTGCATCACAAATTCTGTTTGCTATTTGCCTAGGCACGTTTCTTGAGAAATGGACTCTAGTTTTGTTCTAGCTTACAACCTGTCCTGATGCAGCACAAAACTCATTTAGGATACCTTGAATCAGCTGCAGTTGTTTGTTTTGGCGAGGTGCTACTGAATAAGATGAGATCATTGGTGAAGAAGAGGTGAGATAAAGGCAGCCTTTTTTGATCGAGTTTACTTGATTTCATTCTTTTTCTTTTTCAACTCGCTTCGATCATTTATCTCCTTTATGACTATTGGATCAAGATCGAATAGTCCACATTTAATATTTTTTCTCTATCTGATGCAAACCTAGAGGGTAATAGATTAGTCGAGAAGCTATTATTTGAAGATCAATCCAACTAGAGTTTGTTTAATTCATTATTTTTTATATTTATTTTGTAATTTTTTTTTTTAATAAGACCATAAGTCAAGAGTAATTAATTAGTGTTTGAGGTGCCATTTAATTATTAATGGCATATTAGGATATTTTATCATCATCATCAGGTTATTATTAATATTTTAATTTAAAAATCCCATAATATTTTCTCCATGAGTTAGATTGTCATCCATGATCTAATTGACCCCTTTTTAAAATATCTTTTTTTATCCATTGAGCCTTATCAATAAATTATATTATTTTAAATAATCTACTATCCTTTTGTATACTTAAATATATGATATTCCCAATATCCTTCATTAATTAATCCATTATTTGGTAAACCAATTTCACCCAATTAGATTATTCAAATAATCTAATTGAAATATTCCCAGTATTTTCATTTATCTTTAATCACATCCATCATTATCTTTCATTATCCTTTTGGGCAGTTTAGGTTAAAATATTATTTTTAGAAGAGTCCTTGTGAGTTAAGAGTTTGAGTTTGAGTCAATTTATTGAGTTATAAATATCTCTTCTATGTATACTATTTTGAAGAAGTTCAGTTATGGAGTTATGAATAATAATTTCGTTTAACAAGTATTTATACTTGTTAGCTTTGTATTCTTGACAGGATACTGAATGGCGCAAAAGCTTAATCGACTCTTGTGTATTATACTGAGCTTTGGGCCATATTCCTTTGGGTGCTGAGTTTCATATACTTAATGTTTTCTATCCGTTATTTATCAGCTGCCGTGTTTCCCAACCTTTCTATGATTTTTGGGTTTTCTAAGACAGGTTCCTTTTGGGTCCACATCACCATCTTTCTCTTCATTATAATATATTTTTATAAAATAATAAATGTGGACCATTACATCTTGATCCAATGGTCTTGAAGGGGGTAAAGGATAAGGACGGATAAGAAAAAAAAATGAGAGAAGCCAATACATTAGAGACAAAATTACACTACAACATACTTTACGGAACTATATTCACATCGAAAATTACTTTAGAGGGCTAAATCCATCCAAGTGTGAAATTTGAGTTCATCGTAATGTTCGCATTCGACTAATCAGATGGCCATATAACATGTAGAAAATAAGTGGAAAAAATACCAAACTCCAAGATATAGATTTTTCTTAGAAGAATTACACTTAAGTTCCAAAGAAGAAAATAAATGAAGAAATGGTCCTTGGAAATTACAAAATGAAAAAATAGTCTCATTAACAACTTCAGGAGTCTATATTGACAACTCTTTAACAACTCCAAGAGCCTATATTGACAACTCCATGGGACCATTTTTACATTTTACAATCTCCAGGGACCATTTTTTTATTTCTCTTCTTCTTTAGAACCTGAATGTAATTCTCCCATTTTTCTTTCCGGGGGTGGGGGGTGGGGTTTGTTGCATTTTGATTCGCATGGCTGACCTGTCTTGTTGGTTTTGTTGTCAACTCTTGGCCCACAATGCAGCATGGTTTAAATTGGTGAAATCACAGCTTTGACATGTTAATCTAGTTTCTGACTGATTAAAATGATTTTTTTAACCAATTCCTGGATTCTATAATTTTACTAGCATTTGAGACTAGATTAAGTGTGATTGTTTTGATGTTGCAAAAATAGTTCTGCAACTTTGGAAGTATAGAAATTCTCCCATTACTTTGACCAAACCAAAATTAATGCGGAACCAAAGGCCGATGTTTTTATTGGAAGATGTAGTCCAATCCAGTTGAAACAAAGTTTTTATTCTACTAAAAAAGGTACACCTTGTTGTACACACCCATTGTTACCAAAAAAAGATATAGACACACTTTCAACATTCAGAGAACAAAAGGGATAAGAGCCTTAACATGTTGAGGGAAATCTTCAAACTTGGATTGGTACCATCTCCTAGTTGCACAACTTCTTCCAACCAAGTAGACAGTTGAGCCCAAAGTGAAGGAGAAGGCATAGAGCGTCTGAGAAATGAAGGAAATCCCATAAAACCCAATAATCTCAAAGAGATAGTGAGGGCAAACCACAAGGCCAAACAAACCACCCTCAGGTATATTATATTCCTTCTCACCACTTCCTCTCAACTTAGAAAGAAGGCAATGGTGATACAAGTTGCCAAAAATGCCAATTAAAAACAACACAATCCCAGGATACTTGAGATCAATGGGTGGTTCAGGAAGCCCCAGTGTTAGGTGCTGAGCATAGATCATAGTAGCAGTTGACAGGAAATAACTCAGTGTAATGAAAATTGCACAATCAAGAGCCATAGTTCCACTATATTTGTGAACAAACAGAACCTACAAATAAGTGAGAAACAGAGCATGTTTTAAAATGTGCTGTAATAGGATCAAGAATGAGGATTGCAGAATCAGTAATATAACTCTGTGTAATGATCACAGAATCAGACTTTAAAAATGGGGATTGCAGAATCAGTAGTATAACTCAGTGTAATGATCACAGAATCAGGATTTAAGAATGGTATTATCCCCACTATATTTGTGAACAAACACTGATACTATTAAACACCCAAATATCAAATAACAGCTAGATATTACAGATGATGCTGTACTACAAGGGTTTAATACTTTTATCATGATAGCCTCTCGGTTGTGAACAAAAAGAATTTGCAAGCAGGTGAAAAACAATATTGGATGAGATCAAACCATCGGCTAAGTATAAAATTTTGATGTTTTGGATGAGACCTACTCAGATATATACAACCTTATAAATTGAAAAATATAAGAAAATTTCAATTTTAGCCAGACATAAGCCCCTGGTTTTGGTTGCATTAAGAATTCAATAACAACAACAAGCAGCTTTACCTCACTGGGCAGGGTTGTGGTATATGAGGTGGGATGTCCAGCGTAGTCTTCAACCACAAGCATTTCTATTGATTCAAACATGTGAGAATATGGGCCTGGCAACAAGCCCAATATCAATAGATTTAACCTAATTTCCTAAGAAGATCATGTAACAGTCAAATTGAGATAAAATCTGACCATATCAATTATTATTATTACTCCGAGATTCTAGGAGGATTTTAGGGGATATAATTAGATAATAATCAAGGCGCTAATAGTTAGAAATATTCCCTACTCCTATATATTGTAATACTTCTCTGATTACAAACACACAAGAAAGAATTATGCAATATCTTTCATGGTATCAGAGTCATAAGAAAAATCAGGCTCCATGTCTTTCAAAGACGCCCTTCAAAGTCACGTCTTGACTGCCGATGGCAGCAACTCTAACACCACACCTAATCCCTCGATCACCACACCTAATCCGGTGGTGCAAAACACTGGTACACCCAGTGGAACGACTGGAAATCCATCGCTAGTGGGATTTCCCTCCTCGGTGACAAATGGGTTCTCACAATTTCCCACCACTCACCGCCTAAACGACAACAATTATCTTCAGTGGTCTCGCCATGCCTTGATGTTTATTCAAGGTCGCAACAAGGAGAAATTTATCTTCGATGATCCACCACTATTACTGATGCTTCCTATAACACATGGTGGGCTGAAAGCAACCTGGTGATGGCTTTGGCTCATCAACTCTATGACAACAAAGGTTGGAGAAAACTATCTGCTTGCTGCTACTGCTAAAGAAATCTGGACATCAGCTCAAAATGCATACTCTGACATAGACAATACAACTGCCCTATATCAAGTCAAACGTCAACTTCATGGGCTGATCCAAGGTGAAAAATCTGTAACACTTTATTATAATGTATGAGCTTAAGAGCTCATGCTTTTCATTGATATATCAAAAATAGATGTACAAATGGTATTTATAGAAGTAAAGAATGAGAAAATGGCGCGGGAATAAGAAACAGGGACAGTGGACAGCGGAGAGATTGAAGGAGTGATTTCGGTGCAAGTCAATAATGTCAGGCTTGCATCGAAATCCTCTTCTGACTTCTAACACTCCCCCTCAAGCTGGAGAATATATATCGATAATTCCCAGCTTGCACCTAAATCCTTCAAACTTGGCTCTGCTTAGTGGTTTTGTCATAATATCCGCAATTTGGTCATCAGATCGTATGTGGGACAATATCATGATACCTGCTTCAATCTTTTCTTTAATGAAATGCCTGTCTATCTCAACATGTTTTGTCCTATCATGATAGACTGGGTTTTTTACCATTTCAATGCTAGCTTTGTTGTCACACCACACTTGCATTGGTCCCTCATGTGGAATTCCTAATTCCTTCAGTAATCTGATAATCCAAAGTCCTTCACGTACTCCATTGTTAACAGCTCTCAGTTCTGCTTCTGCACTGCTTGTTGACACCACAGTCTGTTTCTTGCTTCTCCATGTAACCAGATTTCCCCACACATATGTGCAATATCCTGAGACCGACCTTCTAGTTTCCCTGTCTCTGGCATGATCTGCATCAGTGTAGATCTCAATACCTCTGATAGTGGCTTTCTTGAAGAAGATCCCTCTTCCAGGATTAAGCTTTAAATAGCTTAGGATTCTGTACAAAGCCGCCATGTGTTCTTCCTGTGGTTGATGCATGGATTGACTTGCTATTCCAACTGCATGACTAACTTCTGGACGTGTGTGAGTCAAGTATATAAGTTTCCCAACAAGTCTTCTATATCGTTCAGGATTGACTGAAACACCATTTGGTTTGATTCTAAGGTGACAACCTTCTTCCATTGGTGTTCCTACAGGTTCTACTCCTAACATTCCTGTTTCATGCAATAAATCTAGGGTATACTTCCGCTGAGATACATTGATGCCCTTTTGAGTTCTTGCCACTTCCATGCCCAAAAAATACCTCATTTGTCCAAGATCTTTCACCTGGAACTCAGTTGACAAATCTTGTTTTAGTCGAGAAATGGATCCCTCGTCGTTTCCTGTAATGACTATGTCATCCACATAGACAATCAAGATAGTGACTTTGTCATTATTTCGTTTAATGAACAAAGTGTCATCTGCTTGTCCCTGAGTGTACCCAAGTCATTTCATAGTTTTGGTAAACCTGCCAAACCACGCCCTAGGTGATTGTTTGAGCCCGTACAGTGATTTGTTGAGTTTACACACAGAGTTGTTAGGAGCTGAAATTCCATCTGGAATCTCCATATATACTTCTTCCTCTAAGTTGCCATTCAGAAATGCATTTTTCACATCCAGTTGGCAATGACCAATCCAAGTTAGCTGCGATCGATAGTAGCACTTGGATGGTATTAAGTTTTGCTACTGGAGCAAATGTCTCCTGATAATCGATTCCATATGTCTTGGTATATCCTTTGGCAACAAGTCTAGCCTTGTAATTGTTGATTGTGCCGTTAGGATTGAATTTAGGAGTAAATATCCACCTGCATCCTACTGGTTTCTTTCCTTTAGGAAGAGTTGTAATCTCCCACGTTTTATTTTCCTCAAGTGCTCTTAATTCTTCTTCTGCAGCTTGTTTCCAATTCTGATCAGTCATAGCTTGTTGAAATGTGTTTGGAATTTTCATCTGTGCACTGTTTGCAACAAAGCTTTGCATTTTTGCAGAAAGATTACCGTATGAAACAAAACGTTGAATTGGATGTTGAGTACACGATCTTACCCCTTTTCTTAGTGCAATAGGCCAACCCAGTTCTTCAGGATTTAATACCGGATTAGAGTCATGGTCATTCCTTCGAATAGGAGAGATAGTTCTACCAGTGTTTGATTCATCTTGTAGTCTGGATTCTTCCTCTTGACCCGATTCTGCATCCATCCCTGAATTGATTTCAACATTTGTTTCCAGTTCATTCAATGAGGGAGGTTGAGATGAACTTTGCTCGGTTTCAGAATTACGAGTAGGACTAGGTTGGTTTGTGAGAGTTAAGGGGTCAATGACAGGTATGAGATTAGGTTGTGATGGTGATGGTTGTGATGGTGATGGTTGTTCTGCATCCAAGATTAGCCATTCATTGTATTCATTGTCAGTATACTCCCCCTGAATGGGTAATTTTGGATAATATACTTCTTCTGAGAAGATTGTATCCCTGGAGATAATAAGCTTCTTGGAAGTAGGGCAATAACATTTATACCCTTTTTGAGTAGGGGAGTAGCCAAGAAATATACATTTGACAGCTCGAGTACCAAGCTTGTTGCCATCATTTTTGTGGACAAAGACAACACAACCAAATACCTTAGGAGGCAATGAGTTGATGATGGAGCAAGTGGGAAAGTGTTCTAGTAGTGTTTGGATAGGGGTGTTGTATTTGAGTACTTTGGAAGGCAATCGGTTGATGAGATAGGTAGCTGTGAGTATGGCATCACCCCAGAAGATGGTAGGAACATTTCGTTCCATTAGCAAGGTTCGGGTTACTTCTAACAGGTGTCGGTTCTTTCGCTCAGCTACTCTATTTTGTTGAGGAGTGTACGGGCAAGAGGTTTGGTGATGTATTCCTTGTTGGTCAAGAAATTCTTTAAAGGTGTTGCTCAGGTATTCCTTGGCATTGTCACTTCGTAGTACCTTAATGGAAACATTAAATTGAGTGCGCACAAAGGTGTAGAAGTTTTGAAAGATTTTGGCTACTTCAGATTTATCTTTCATTAAATAAACCCATATGGTTCTAGTATGTTCATCTATGAAAGTAACAAACCATCTGGCATTGGTGAGTGTTTTAATTCGTGCAGGTCTCCAAATATCACTATGAACTAGTGCAAATGGTGAGGAAGGTTTGTAGAGTTGTTTGGGATAAGAAGTTCTGGTTTGTTTTGCAATTTGGCAAGTTTCACAATGAAAAGGAACAGAATTGTTATTGAATAAATTTGGAAACAAATGCTTCATATAATCAAAACTAGGGTGGCCTGAGCGACAGTGCCACAAGTATACATCATGATTTTGTGAGTTGGAGCTAACCAGTGCTCTTCTTGCCTTTCTTGCATCTCCTGATTTCAGGTTTGAATCTTCAAAGTAAAACAATCCATCCTATTCTTTAGAAGTTCCAATCTTCTTCCTCGATTTTAAATCCTGAATAGTACAGATATTGTTATCAAAAATGACACGGCGTAGTTGGCCTTTAGTTAATTGACTCACAGATATAAGATTGACAGTGAGTGCAGGAACAAATAGAACATTATGAATTTTCAAGGTATTAGAGAGTATGACTGTGCCAATTCCTTCAACTTTTGTGTATAGGCCATTAGCAACTTTAACTCTAAGATTCTCATGAATCAAATTAAGAGTTGTAAACAATGTGCGATTACCAGTCATATGATCAGTTGCTCCTGAATCAATAATCCAAGCATTCTCACTAGCTCATGCGATATTTAGAGCTAAAATAGAGTTACCTGATTGTACAAGATTGGTGTTGGGCATAGAATTAAACTTGTTCTGTCTGTCTAGCATTCAACGAAACATCCGTAGTTCTTCTTTAGTCAAGGAATTGTTATCCTCAGCTTCTGACTCAGTAGCAGAGATATGGCTTTGTTTGTTACCTCCTGGTTTTCCATGAAGCTTCCAGCACTCTTCTTTGGTGTGGCCCTTCTTCTTGCAATAACTACACCATTTGTTTCTTCGTTCGTCTTGTGGTCGTTTTGTCGCCAAGGTTGACCTTTCAGTTGAGCTCAAACTACCTTGGTTTGCTGTCAGGGTTGACCTTTCAATTGAGCTTAAGCTACCTTGATTCAAGAGCTTTCTGCTTTCTTCGAACTGCACATGGTTGACAACATCAAAGAGATGTGGTAAAGGCTTTAGGCCCATTATTCTGCCTTGTATCTCCTCAAATAAGTCATTAAGTTCAAGGAGAAAATCATAGACTCGTCGTTCTTCGACTATTTTCTTGTATAACTGAGCATCTTCCACATTTTTCCATGGATGTACTTCAAACAAATCCTATTGTTGCCAGAGTTTAATCAACACATTATAGTAATCAGTGACAGATAGAGTACCTTGTCTTAAATTGCGAAGTTGGCGCTTCAAATGGATCAAGGCTGCAGTATTATCAAGAGAGGAATAGGTTCTTCTGGCTGCATCCCAAATTTCTTTTGCAGTAGTTGCGAGGAGATATCCTTCGCTGATGTTATCAGTCATAGAGTTGCACAACCAACTCATAACTTGATTGTTCTCAGCAAACCATGTATCAAAATGAGTGTCATCAGGGGCAGGCTGGGATGCTTCTCCATTTATATACTTCTCTTTTCGTTTGCCACGAAGATATCTTAACACGGTTTGAGACCATTGGAGGTAATTCCGTCCATTAAACCTATGGTTAATAGCCATAATCTGACTATCGAAAAGTTCTGGGGTCGTCACCGTTTTGCTTGTAGTGGAGGAATGAGAAGTAGAAGATGTATCTTGAGTTTCAGTAGTACTGGACATGAACGCCATCGGTGCGGCTCCGGTTATGGTTGGATTTATAGGAAAAGAGCCAAAAAGAGGAGGAAATTTGGAAGAATCCATAAGTGTTTTGGAAGAAATGATGGCTGAAACACTATGGCTTGGTTTCTGGAAAAAGAATGGTGGATCGGAGCACTTTGAACGGCGGCGCGTGAAGCTTACGCGCCAGAGCTCTGGTGGCGCGTGGATGCCACGCGCGGCTCAGATTGAAGCCGTGCTTCTGGGTTCCGCCGATCGGCGCCTTGCGGTCATCCCTGGCCCGGCGGTGTATGCTCACTCGCTGGAATGGATGAGATCTCACAACTCCATCACTCCCTCTGCTTTTTTGTTTCGCCGTCGTTTCTCTCTCGTGCCTCACCGTCGCTGGTCGCCAGGCATTCTAGGACCAGCTCTGATACCATATGAGCTTAAGAGCTCATGCTTTTCATTGATATATCAAAAATAGATGTACAAATGGTATTTATAGAAGTAAAGAATGAGAAAATGGCGCGGGAATAAGAAACAGGGACAGTGGACAGTGGAGAGATTGAAGGAGTGATTTCGATGCAAGGCAATAATGTCAGGCTTGCACTGAAATCCTCTTCTGACTTCTAACATAATGCTTTCAATAAACTTTGGCAGTAGCTTGATCTATATGAAGTCCATAAGTGGCCAAGCCCCAATGCAGCAATGTACTACAAGAAAGTGGTGGACCAAGATCGTTGCTACAAATTTCTCCTTGGGCTCCAAGACTCTTTTGAGGATATACGGGGTCGAATCATGAGTGTCAAGCCAATTCCGACTTCGATAGAGGCTTTCAACCTTATCAAATTTGAAGTAGGAAGGTACTTACTAATAATACCCGTGCTCTTTCAGTCCCTACTAACAATGCTTCTGCCCTTGTTGTCCGTGGACCACAAGGTGATCTAAAGCCCAGAAAAAGGTGTGACCACTGCAACATGAATGGTCACACCAGAAATGAGTGTTGGAAGCCCATGGCCGGCCTCCGACACAGAAACCAAAAGGGAAATTTGAGAATGGCAGCAAAAGGCACATGGTAAGTAGTTCCTCTGAGGAAAGCACGTTGAACCATGAAGAACTGACCATACTAAGGAAATTATTAGATAAACACACTCCTACATCAAGTGAGAATTCTGCACCTTCTACTCCTTCTATTACCATGGCTCGGGCAGGTACTGCTCTTACATATGCCTTTAGCAGTAAAACAACATCTAAAAACCTATGGATAATAGACTCTGGTGCAACTGATCATATTACTGGTTTTAAGGAGTTATTTTCTGAATTTAGTAATTATTCTGAACATGAGCATGTAGAAGTGGCAAATGCTCAATATGCAAAAGTGTTTGGATCAGGCACTGTTATTATATCTGAAGACAGTTTTAAAATAGGTTCTCTATGTTCCTGACATTGAATGCAGTTTATCAGTTAAACAAGTTGCTGACAAATTACAATGTCTTGTCACTTTTGATAATCTTGGCTGTATTTTTCAGAACTCAGGATTAGGGAAGATGATTGGTGCTGCTAAGGTGTGGAATGGCCTTTATTATATCCAGAGTTCCTCTCCAAAAATTCCCATTTCCTGTTCTACTCTAACTACTATGACGGCCAATGAAATAATGCTGTGGCACTCTACGTTAGGCCACCCTAATCTCAATTATATAAGAATTTTATTTCCCAATATAAATAAATAGGCCATTACAGACCTTCATTGTGATAAATGCTATTTTGCAAAACAAGTTCGCAATTCCTATCCCCCTAAACCATATTCACCTTCTCATCCCTTTAATCTTATTCACAGTGATGTTTGGGGGCCCTCTAAATTTGAAACAAACCAAAGCACATTGGTTTGTCACATTCATTGATGACCACACAAGATTGACTTGGGTTTTTTTATTAAAAGACAAAATTGGGGCTTTTTCTGTTTTTCAAAATTTCTATATTTCAATCAAAAATCAGTTTCAGACTTCCATAAAAATACTGTGACCTGATAATGGAAAGGAATATTTGAATTCTTCCTTTACAAATTTCTTGACCACACACGGTATTATGCACAAACTTCTTGTGTTTACTCTACACAGCAAAATGGAGTTTCTGAAAGGAAAAATATACACGTTCTGGAGGTTGCTAGAGCTTTGATGATTGAGACAAATGTCCCCAATGAATTCTGGGGTGATGCTATCCTTACAGCCACCAATTTAATAAACAGGATGCCTTCAAAAATACTAAACTTTCAAACACCTCTTCAAAAGCTTCTTTAAGTTTTTCCAAATTCCTCCTTGGTAACTTCACTTCCTCCAAAGATTTTTGGGTGTACTGTTTTTGTTTACAATGAACATGGTGGGAAATTAGATCCTAGAGCAATAAAATGCATTTATCTTGGACTCTCTTCAAATCAGAAAGGATATAAATGTTTTTCTCCACTCACTAACAAGATTTATATTACTATGAATGTTAAGTTTGTTGAGAAACAACCCTACTATCCAAAATCACCCATTCAGGGGGAGAATGAAGGGTGTTAATGGATAATTTGGGATAGTCAGGATCCTCAAACAAACCAGCAACAAAGAAATCAGAATAATGATTCATCTTTGTTACTAGACATGTCCCTTAACTCTCCCACCTACACAGAATCTACAAACAGCCCTACAACTTCAACCCATGATCCTCAATATGACCAAAAGAGACCCCACCAAGTGCCTAATCACACTGAGGGCACTTCAAACAGATCCATGTTTCAGAGTAACAATCCGTTTGAACCTCTAAATGATCTTCCTGATAATTCTACAACTGAAACTATATCAGAACAGCAACATGATAGTGGCAACACTAGTTCCACAACTATACAACACCATGATTCTACACCAGATCCTAGTCTTGAAGAGCTTCACTGGCCTATAGCCCTAAGAAAGGGCAAGCGGAGTTGTACCCAGCACCCAATTAGTAAGTATGTCTCTTACATTAAGATTTCTTCTAACCTAAAAGGTTTTGTAGCTAACATAGACAGTGTGAAAATACCCAAGAATTACAACAAGGCAATGATGGATCCACATTGGAAAGAGGCAGTAGAAGAAGAACTAAGAGCCCTTCTCAAAAATGAAACATGGAGAATAACCAATCTCCCTAAAGGTAAATCGGAGGTGAGTGGCAAATGGGTATTTACAGTAAAATATAATTCTGATGGAAGTATAAATAAATATAAGGCACGTTTGGTTGCTAGAGGTTACACACAAACTTATGGGAAAGATTATCAAGAAACTTTTGCTCCTGTAGCTAAATTAAACACTATAAAGGTTCTCTTATCCCTTGCTGCAAATCTCGACTGGTCTCTTCACCAACTTGATGTAAAAAATGCTTTTCTAAACGGGGGTTTAGAGGAAGAGGTTTATATGGAAATTCCATTAGGAATGAGAACATCTGAAAATCTGGGAAAAGTTTGCAAGTTACACAAATCCTTGTATGGCCCAAAACAATCTCCCAAAGCATGGTTAGAGAAATTCTCTCGAGCTATCAAAGGGCTAAACTATAAACAATGCCAAGCCGATGACACCCTATCCATCAAACGAAATGGAGAAAAAATAACCATGCTTATAGTATATGTTGATGATATAGTGTTGACAGGTAACAACGAAGAGGAAATCTTAAGGCTAAAGAAAGAATCGGCAGCAAAGTTTGAAATCAAAGATCTTGGCCCATTAAGGTACTTCCTAGGTATGGAAGTAGCAAGACACAGGGATAAGTTTGTCTCAATGCAAATATACATTAGATCTGCTAAAAGAAACAGTTATGTTAGGAGCTCGTCCTGCTAAGACACCAATGGAGCTAAATCAGAAATTGACTATCAGACCCGATGGCAATGAAGTAAATAAAGAAAGATACCAAAGGTTAGTAGGAAAACTCATTTATTTATCACACTAGGCCAGACATATGTTATTCTGTTGGTATAGTGAGTCAATTCTCCAGCAATCCACAGAAAGAACACGTGACAACAGTCTACAGAATCCTACGATACTTGAAGAGAACTCCAGGACAAGGATTGTTCTTTGCAAAGGGCGAATCAAGGGGAGTTGAACTATTTACTGATGATGATTGGGCAGGATCAAAGAGAGACAGACTCACAGACGTTCTACAACCGGTTATAGCTCTTATGTGTGGGGAAACCTAGTTACATGGAGGAGTAAGAAACAACCTGTAATTTCTAGAAGTTCAGCTGAATCAGAACTCAGGGCCTTGCTACTAGGCATCTGTGAAGGGATACGGCTGGTTAGACTTTTAAAGGAATTACAAATAGATAAGGATGCTCCAATAAAGGTCTGGTGTGACACTATCTCTGCTATAAAAATGGCAACTAATCCAGTACATCATGACCGCACAAAACATGTAGAGATAGACCAACATTTCATCAAAGAGAAAGTGGATACCAATGAAAATGATCTGGCCTATATTCCATCAAGAGATCAAATTGTAGATATAATGACTAAGTCCCCCACTCAAGAAAAATTCGAAGGCTTCAGAAGCAAGTTGGGAATAATCAACATCTATTCGCCAGCTTGAAGGGGAGTGTGAGAATATGGGCCTGGCAAAAAGCCCAATATCAATAGATTTAACCTAATTTCCTAAGAAGATCATGTAACAGTCAGATTGAGATAACATCTGACCATATCAATTATTATTATTGCTCCAAGATTCTAGGAGGATTTTAGGGGATATAATTAGATAATAATCAAGGCAATAATCAAGGCCATAATAATTAGAAATATTCCCTACTCCTATCTATCGTAATACTTCCCTGATCACAAACACACAAGAAAGAATTATTCAATATCTTTCAAAACAAAATACTCTTCTTAAGTTATTGGCTTTTTCCCTTAAAACCCAAATCCAAATCCTCAATAACTTCCCATCTTTTCCAATGGAGTATCTAGTTTAGTGAAGTTCATTATCGGTAATCATTGCAGTTTAAGTATTATTAAAGGTGTTTGTAGTCTTTAATTTTATTATATTATTTTTTAATGTACAAGCAGAACCAAACGAACTACACAGGAAAACAATAGGTCCATTTTGTCCAAAACTAACATAAACTTTGTCTTGAAAACCACACTTTTGATTAGTGTAGTGTCATTAAAATTGGATATTTTCAGAAAATAGGGAAAAAAACAAATGAGGACTGATGAGCCTGGTCCACTTGTGGCCGAGTGCTAATGATATAAACACTGATGAGCTTATTAAAGAAGCTGAGTTGGCAGCTAATGAGGCTACTGACATGGCAAGGACTGACTAGGAGATTTTACAGGGTTGTGACCAACAGGAGAAAGAAAGGAGCTACTGTTTTGGGGCATGGAGAGGAGTGACTTTTACCAACTATTATTTTATTTTTCCTTTATCATCGTGACTATTATACCATGTGTGTGTTTTGCAATGTTCTAAAACCCAGACCGGTCATTGGACCGGTCAGGATACTAAGTCAAGAGTCAGTGGGTCAAACCGGAGCTAACCAAGGGCTAAACCGGTGAGAAATTAAATATTCTAGGCTTATTAATATGAAATTCTAAAAAAATATATTAAAAAATTGATTTTTAAAAATAAATAAATAAATAAATCCTGGACCGAACCGGTTTACCGGCCAACCGGTCCAGTTCGGGTTTAAGACCTTGGGTGTTTTGAGATCGAATTGTACACCGTTTTCCTGAAGCAGATTACAGATCCCCATAAAGGACCCATTTACTGGTTGAAATCGGCTAAAGCGTGTGAACTGGCCACTTTCTTTCCTATGTATTTTTCCCTAATTAAATAGTGCAGCATATAAAAATAGAATACAAAGTTCCCCTACAAGCCAATGGCCTAGTAACCTAGTGATATAAAAGTTCCCTTTAAGTGGGATGTTGCGGGTTCAACCTCGCTCCTAGCCTTAAATTATTGAGCACATGATGTGCACATTTAATACATGGTTTTTTTTGGAATTAAAGTGGCAAGCATTAATGTCTTTATGGAAGAGCAGGTTACCATGTACACAAAATGTAAAGGTCAAAAAAACAAAAAATGCACACTAAACGTTTTACCACCAAAATATTCAAGCAACTTATTTTTGGTCTTGCCTCAAACAGAACTATTGTTGTTTTAGAATTTCATTGCTTGGTTTATTATTATTTTTCTCACTATATCCTTGTTTAACTGCTTCCAATTATGCGAGTAAAAATTTACCCTAACTAATGATTCCTTAACCCATACGCAACACCTTACAAATAAAAAAAAAATATTACAAACAAGGGAGTGAGTCATGCATTTGAACTTTCTGTTGAGCACACAATAGGAAATTTTGACACACATAAAACCCAAAGTGACAAAATCTGAAATCTCCCCCATAAAATACGATAAAAAAACTAAAATCTCTTCCACCAAAAGAAAACCCCAAAAGCAGCATTGGTGCGGCAATGTTTGGACCGAATCCCTAGAAACTGAAAATGAATCAGATTTTTTATTATATCTTTATTTAAAATATATTCAATTGTAATAAGTCTGTTTCAGTGTGTGTTCTTTTACCCCAAAACCGTGGTTTCAGAAGCACTTTTCCACAAATCGAGATAAAACTCATCAAACATACTTACCTCGTAAACTGTAAAAACTATTCTCCAAAAGCTAATCAGAACACACACTAAGTCAAACATCCCAACAACATGTGTGTGTAAACTATAATTTTAAATTGCAATTAAATAAGTATGCTAAACTTTAAAAAAAATTATTCATGCCTCAAGATATGAACAACAGGACCAATCAACATTTTAGTGAGAGAAGGCGTTACCTCCAAGACCCTCTTGAAGAAATGGAGTGTTAAAGCAGATTGAACGAAGGTTGTTCTGAGACCTTCATGTGGGAAGACGAAGAAAGAAGCAGCACCGGCTAGAAATGCCGGAGTATAGAGCAGAAGCATTCCCGATTTACTGGACAACTGAATCTTCTTCTTCGTCGAGGGATTCACATTCTGGAATTTGGAATACTGCAAATGCTTGCCTTTCATTTCTTCAAAGCCAGTACGTGCCAGCGACACCAAGCTTATAGCCGACATGGTCGAGACGAAGAGAGAAGGAGGCGGCGGAAATAGGAAGTTGAGCAGCGCCGACGGTATCGCCATGGTTGCCCTTACTCTCACGCTTTTACTTTTCTATCTTGCCGGAGAGAAGCAATTTGGTGACAGGTTGAAGCATTTATAGCAATACTTTTGTGGATCGAATTTGAAAACGAAGTTTGTGTTCAGATTGCCGCAAAGAAGCAAAGGTAATGAAAACGCAGCCGTGTGAAACCGGCGTTGGTTTTAGGTCGGAATCTGGTGAAGCGAGGTAAAGTGGATCAGAATTAAAATAATACTTTCTCCGATCTTAACTATAAGATAGATAAAGTTGACTTTTTTTTAGAGAAATTAAGAAAGCCAATTAAATTATTTTAGAGTATTTTTATTTTTATTTTTTTCTCTAAATTAATTAAGTTGACTAATAAACTAATATATAATCTAAAGATACTAAAAATATAAACACTCTAAAGTAATTTAATTGACTTCCTTCATTTCTCCAAAAAAATCAACTTTATCTTATAATTATGACCGGAGGGAGTATTATTTATTTAACATGTAAAAAATATGCATATACCTCTTGTGCTTTTTATAAAGAGAAATACTTACATATTCTAGGATCTGAGAAATACTTACATACTCTAAGAGCGCCACCTCACTTATACTCTAATTAATTAAAATATAACAACTTATATTATTTTAATCTTACATGGCAAATGAATCATCTGAAAAAATTCAAATTTTATCATTTTTAAAAACAACTATTCATGGGAGAAGAGAATTGTGTCTTTTGTTTTTCTAAATTATGAAGTTTATATTTTTAAAAATTATAAAATTTGAATTTCTTCAGATGATATATCTACCATACAGGATTAAAATAAGATGAGTTGTTGTATTTTAATTAGTCAAAGTATAGATGAGATGTCACTGCTACAGTTTATAAGTATTTTTCCTAGGATCATCATTTCATCTGTACTTTAACTAATTAAATATAACAACTCATCTTATTTTTGGGATGATGGAAGGGACGGAATTGTGTTTTTTGATTTTCTAAATTAAGAAGTTTATGTTTTTAAAATCATAAAATTTTAATTTCGTTGATAACTCATCTACTATGTAGGATTAAAATAAGATGTGTTGTTGCAATTTAATTAGTTAAAATACAAATAAGGTGACGCTCTTAAAGTATGTAAGTATTTCTCTTTTATAAGTTCAATTTACATAATTATCACAAAAAGTTATTTAATTCATTAAATATGTCATAAATTGATGCATTTTCTCAATTTTACCCTTATTTATGGATAATATTATCAACCCTCCCTCACATATTTCTCTTTTCAACATGAAAAAACTTATCTTTTGATTAAATTTAATAGGGACAAAATTATAACATTGTCTTTAATAGGTGCAAAATTCATATTTAAGCCAAAAAAGAAAGAAAGAAATCATTCCTTTCTCAATTTGTGCGTGTCATCGTTACGCAGGGCCGTGCTAATCTAATAAACCACACATAATCTAATAAAAATGATTAAGTATAAATCTAACATAGTTATTTTTTATGAGTAAGGTGCATCCAATACTTCAAACTAACTTTTATAGTGCATTCAACATCTTAAAATATTTAATGATGAAATTTTTCTATAACATATTAAAAATAGAGTAATTTTGTCGATAAATAATATCATTTTCTCTTATTGACAAGGGGGAAAAATCAATCCTTCTCGGACCTGTTCCAATCTCGATTGTAATAACATATGAGAAGCAAGTGAAATTCTATGGAGTTTCATGAGTAGAAGAACCCATGTGAACTATTTGGGACGTACGGCCTGCTGGTTTTCATATGGTAAAGAAAATTATGGTGTTGAAATATCAGTATCTCAATTCAATGAATTTGTTTGATTTCTAATTTTGTGAGATTCTATTTTTAAATTAGATATAGAGTCTGAAATTATTTTGGATCTATTTGAAATATTTGAAAGTGTAGGTTGCCTTCTAGTTGCAAATTTGTGTTCCACCTAATACTTTAACGCCAATCTATAAATGTCAAGGAATAATTAATAAACTATCGATGTGATATGATTTTTGAGCATGTGTTTATGAGTATATTTATCATTTATTTGATGCACTGGGATTTTGTTATTACTGATATATTTTTGATTGATGGGATATAGAATGTATGTACTCATGCATGTTAAGTCAATGATATTGATTGCCGATCAAAAAAAAAAGTCAATGATATTGATTGGAATAGACGAGTTTGAGAACAATGATAACCCCTTGAGAATATTGAGAAATAAACCACATAGTGAGTGATTAGGTTATTATATTAAAATTGAATATCACGTGGCAAGATGACAATTTGATTATTGTGCACCACTATTTAGTGTTGTTTGATACGGTAGTACCCCTGATATGACACTCCAATGGCTATCTAGGTAGTACCCCTGGGATCTGGGCAGTTTATATCCCTATGAGTAGTAACTCTACTAGAGGCACTCATGGTCCCTCGTATGTATTCTGTAGTGCTTGGTCGACCTATATCATACTAGTAGAAAGCTCTTGAGAGTCACCGGAAACATGGGATAAGACTTAGCCCATGGGTTCGGTCGAAGGATATAAGAATGGTTTGGAGTTAATGAAATATTATTGAAAAGTAAAGTAAATTACTTGTGATAATGTGTGATTACCTGTTATGTGGCATGATCTGTTGTGAAAATTGTTTTTTGTGTTAGAGCAAGCGTTTCACCCAAGAGGGGAGGTGAATTGGGTGATACTAAAATTTCGTTGCAAATATAAAAACTTGACGGTGAATATAATGTAGTAAAGAGTAAGGAGAAATATCACCAAAGTGTACACCGAGAGTTATACAGATTTGGCCACAACTACTTTGACCTACGTCCAGTCCTCAGAGTATCTCTGAGAGTTTCACTATAATTTCCAAGATTCAGTGGGTTCTTGGCACCTCGGTATAAGCAAGTTCCTTCGCCTAGACACTCACTCCCCCTTACAAGTTGTAATCAAATCCCAACTCAAGGTTCCACAACCTTAAGTTACCTCAATAACAAATATTGAATTTGAATGAAATATCTCTCTTACAGAGTGAATAAGAATCACTGAAGTACAGAATTACAAGTATGTAAAAACAGAGTATTGAACGTGAACTTGATAATGCGTTCGTGTGTGTGTTCTTGTTGTCTTTCTCTGTTTGGATGTTCCTATATATATAGATGTGTTGGTAATGACCGTTGGCATATTTTCTTCTCGCCCGTTAGAGTGTGCGCAGCCACTGTTGACTTTTCCAGTATTTGAAAAATATCCGTTTGTGGTAGATAGCGGTAGGTAGCATTTGAATGTTGCATTTGACTTTCCTTATTTAGTAAGATCTCTTCATTGTTTATCTGCGAATATACTAAGAATACTAATACAATGAAGGGTTAATCATATAGGAAACAAATTAATGAACGTTGGAATGATTTCTGAATTTCTGGACTTGGATACTCGAGTAGTTCCTCGAGTATTCATTAAGTTTACTCGAGTATCTTCGTGAGAGTAATGATAGATAGCAAGTTAATAAATGAACATCACATTACTCGGGTAATGCATGAAGTAAACAAATTTACAAACCTTGAAAATACCTGTTTACTCGAGTACTCACTGGAGTATGGTACAATTTTCTTCACAGGTTACTAGAGTTGCTACTCGAGTGGTCTTTCTAATAACCTTTAGATTAATCGATGCTTTACTCCAGTAATGTTGGCAGGATTTCAGGGCCAAGAGCACTTCAAGTTTGCTTACCTAGTTACTCGAGTACTGCCTCGAGTAAACATCAATTTCCTACATAGCTTATTCGGGTAGATACTTCAAGTGCTTTGTAAATAATTCTGCAGATTACTCTATTACTGACTCGAGTAATCTCCTTCAAGTCTTTGACATAGAACACTTTAATACCTACATACTGGAGTGGTGCCTCGAGTGAAGTGTGATAATAGCATTTCAAATTAATCGAGTATTACCTTCAAGTTTTGCTTACCACAGTGATTTACTTGAGTTGCTCCTCGAGTAACATTGGCAGGATTGAAAATGCTGAGAGTAACATATTTCTTGAAGCAGGGGACTCAAGTACAAACTCGAGTAACGTTGGTAGGGCGAGAGTAACTGGAAGTAATTTCCCTGATTACACGAGTACTTACTCGAGTAACATTGGCAGGCCGAGAGCAACTGCAAGTGATTTACCTGGTTACTCGAGTAACGTTGGCAGGCCGAGAGCAACTGCAAGTCTTGTCCTTGGTTACTCGAGTAACGTTGGCAGGGTACTTGAGGGTTGACTCTGGTTGCTTCAAGTTTCTGTCTCATTACTCAAGTTCTTACTCGAGTAACCCTTTAGAAATTTTGCCAGTGATGAAGTTTCTCAGCTTTTTCTCTTGGCCTTTCTTTATTACTCCAGTGCTTACTTCAAGTGATGATTTGTTTTGTCATTACTTTGTTCAACTTATTTGTTTATCAAATCTTTTTCACATCCATTCTTTGTTATCATCAAAACATGTGAGATCTAACATATTGATGTGTGTGTGTGTGTCATCATCATCATCATCCATTAATTAATCTATTATTTGTTTGTCACGCCTGGCACCTTACAGGTGATACCGGTAGGTAAAGTAGATAGTAACTATGTTACTGAGACAGTGGTCTTATCTCGTTACTCTGACATTTTTTTAGGTGAGAGCTTATGGGTAGGTGCGATTGGGAAGGCACCTAAGACTTGAGGCTACCATTATGAGTAGCCCTTATTTATTTGTTGATTTCATTTTATTGCCACACCATAAATTTTTATTTGTTGCTTCTTGTTGCACTTGAATTAGTTGGACTTGCTATTTGTTGATTTCATTTTATTGCCACATTAGGGGTTTTGTGGTTGTAACTCCTTGTGTTTGAAGTTATAATGTGTTGTTAATAATGGCGGTGATAGTTTTTAATATGGGCAGTAAACTTGTTAATGGCAATTTTATTGTGCAAGTTGACAGTGATAATGGCTAGTATGTCTTGGAAAAATCTCCTATGTTTTCTTCATATCGGATTGTGCTGTTATGCTCCATGTTATGCAACACATTAATAACAATACCACGACATGTATACATGAGTTACGAGCATAATCCCCCAATACCTGTAAACCTCGGTTGTGTTCTTACTTAACAACCAGGTAAGTGTGCCTTTATACACGCAAATTGCCCTCCTCGGCAAAAATCACATTTATTAATTATATCACAAAAGATGACATACACAAACATATATATATTGACATAGTGTATGAAGGATATAATTACTCCCTGAAATAGCCCTTTCCATCCTAATCATCTAACTTTCATGATCCAGCTCGCCCACAACTGTCTGGTCATAAAATTCCAAGTTTACAAGAATTAATTTAATATCCATTCATGTACTTCTCTAAACTCTTTTAAACTCATTTTGTTGGTTATATTTGCTCAAAACTGTAAAATTACCAAAATGCCCCTGGGGACTCAATCTAAGTCCCTTTTTACCCGGTCTAACTGTACTTTTTCAAAAATTATGACCTAGGTTATTCCTACATAATTTTGCTCAAGAAATCCATTTTGTACCCCAGTTTTCTCAAAATCACTACCAAGTGACAGTTTTGCCCATGACAGCCCCTATTTAGGGTTTTAGGGATATTTTCGTAACTTCACTTTCTAAGGCTTTTCTTACAAAGTGATCAACATCAACCCTACACAATTTTCTCTCCTAAACACCATGGAACCTTCAGATTAATAAAATTTTAGCCCTAACCCCTATTTCTTGAGCTGGCTGAAACTACTCCAAGGCAAAGGGGAAAAATGCAATTTTGTGATTGAACCCTTGAAACTCCTTCCTTTGCACTCATAACCCCTTATTAATTTAGTTAAACACTTTTTAGACATGATTTGAGGAAATTTGGGCAACACCTCCCCTTAGTGTTTCATCATCCCAAATTTACAAAAACATCCAAACAATCCACAAATCAAGTAAAGAACCACAACAACAACACCATAACACCAAAAGGATTGAAGTTCTTAAAGTTATCTTTGATTTCTCAAGTTTTCTTTCTCTAGAACGTCTTCCCCTCTCTCTCCTCCCTTGCAATCTTGCTTGCTAAGCATGATATTCATGGAGGAGAAGAGATTAAAAAAGGTTTTATACTAAGTTAGAAGGTAAGAACACTTAAAATCATTAACACTTACCTTTGATTTTGCCTTCATGAGCTCTCTTTTCTCTAAGTGTTCAAACTCTCTTCCCTCGCCTTTTTCCTTAGTGATGGATGAAAATGAGATGAAGAAAGAGATGATGGTGATTTAAGAAACATCTCTTGCCTACTTTTAAAATATAATATTCTATTAAGGTTTGTGACATGTGGTTTTCTTCGCTTGGCTTATCCTTAACTAATGGGATTTATTCCTTCATCCTTTTAGGGCCAAAAATGATGCCACTTCATGGTCCTAAATGAACCAATTTGGTTATTTTAATTAATGCATCCATTTGCATAATTATCATATTTTATAACAATTCCAACATGTGCTCTTATTTTAGGAAATTCTTATTTAATTTCTTGACTTAAGAGAATGACACTTGGCACAATTTGTATCCAAATAAATATTTTCCTTTTCCTTAAATATTTTGGTAGCAAATATCTACCACTAAAGGGAAAATATGGGATTTTACTTTATTACATAATTTACACAATTGCCATTATATTTTTTTTCCTAAATTCACAATAGTTGGCAATTCTGGCAGATTTTGTGACCAAATTTTGAAAAATCATAACTTTATTTGCAGACATCGAATTGGAGTGATTCTAAAGGATATGAAACCCTTATTGAATCTAGTTTCAAGAAAAAAATATAGCCTTTAGCCAATTGGAAGCTCATAATTCCTAGAAATTCGTTAAATCTTACCTGTTTCAGAATTGGTTCTAGAAACAGGGCTCATCTTTAAAAAAATCATATCTCTTAGTATACAAGTCCAAAAATTACCCATTACCCATCAAATTAAAGCTTAGGATGCCTACTTTCATCCTCTAAAACTTCACAAGTTTTGGACTTCATTTGCCTATTTAAAAATATGCTACAAGAAAACTGCCATGCTGGAAAAATACCCTTGTAGCAATTCCTTATTTCTGGGACTCTTGCTAAACTGGAGCTTAGCAATCCACATAATTCAGCTTTATTCTTAAGCCTCTAATCCCCAAATTCGGAATATTACATAAGTTATAGGCATATAAAAAAAGAACCGTAGACCCGCAATAATTTCATAATTTGAAGGAGTTTAAACTATTAGCTATTTGTTGGATGGGATTTGGAAGAAATTTTCAGGGGAAAAAAGGGAAAATCCCATAAAAATAATTTTTAAACAGAAAAAAAGACAAACAAAGAAGTCTAATGTCACAAATCCCATTTCATACATGAGGGAGGAATTTAGAATCAGCAAATATTTCCAAATGTCTAATATGCCTCTTAAAGTTTCCAAATGTTTCCAAATTATTACACATATTTTTTTGACTATTTAGATATAGAGAATAATAATTTAAGAATCGTAGTTAACAATTTTAGTATTCATATTGATAACTTGAACTCCATAAATACCAATAACGTAGTAGGTAATATTTTGAAGCCAAATATACATGTCAAGTGTCATTGACTACTTATGTATAGAAAATAACAACTTAAGAATTAAACCCACATAGAGTTGGTTTAGTGATGTAAGGCTCTGCTAGATCCCTTTGGTCTCGAGTTTGAGTCTCAGAAGAGATACTTGTATTGAGAAGAGTAGCCATGAACCCTGAATCGGTTATGGGATGATAATATGAAAAAAAAACTTAAGAATCGCAATTAATAACTTTAATATCCATATTGATCACTTAAATTCCCTAAATATTATCAGTCATCATTAGAACCGGGAAAATGGGCCGAGTTCGTCAGGCCGGCCCTTTTAGGCCCCGAATTTATAAGGACCAGATTTCAGATTTTTGTCTTAAAAATGAAAATGGGCCTAAAAGAGCCAGCCCTGTAGGGCCATGGGCTGACCCTTTAGGCCCTGTATGTTTTTTTTAAAAATTATTTATATAATAATATTATTATTGATTTTTTATATTTTGTTAACGACATTGCAAATGTTTAGTTGATATTAACTTTTTTAGAATTAAGTTTCATAGGAATATCTTGTATTAATAATCCTAAAAATTAAAAACTTATAAAAAATATTTCTTATTTCATAAGTATTCTTACCAATTTTGTATTTTTTGACTTATTTTATTGTGATTGTTTTATTTATATCTTGTATTGTTTATTTTATTGACTACTTACACTTTTCAAGACATATTTAAAAGAAATATTTTTAATTTTGTCAAGTCTTCTCATTAATTATTTGTAATTGTGGTATATAGACAATAGTTTACCTTTGATTATGACTTAATGACCGTGTTTGTTTGTTGCATGATGCATACCATTTACACTTTAATTTTGACAATATTTATATGTTAAATTAGGAATTCTATTGTTGTAATTTAAAAAAAAAATTGAAAAAAATAAAATTTGTTCAATCTTGTGAAAATATCTTCAAGCCCTGTGGTTTGGCCTTGACCCTTATGCTTCCGGGCCAGGCTTTGAAAAATAAAAATTTTTCTTACCTCGACCCTTTTAGACCCTGGCCCATCAAGGGCCAATCCTGTAAGGTCGAACCGGCCTTGATTCCTAACTCTAATCATTATTGACTACTTATGTATAGAGAGTAATGATTTTTAAATCTCAATTAACAACTTCAGTATTTATATTAATAATTTGAACATCCCAAATGACTAAAGGGTAAATTAGTCATTTGCGAATATTTACTAATCCCAAATTCCTCTTTTAAAATCTGACTTGACATTTATAAAATATTTATCTTCTCTTTCCCGGTAGCCCCACCCCCTAAAGATCCCTCACCGTTTAACGTTCCATTTGGTGGGTGATTATTTCAAATTCCTACCTCAAAAGACTCAATCAAATTGCATCAACTACCAAACGATGGATACGCTTCCAGATCTGCCGGATTCTGCCGTCATTTCATAGTTGTGAAGCTTCACAAGATTTTGCTTGTATAGCTCAGTCCTTGTTTGCTGATCCATGGAGTTCACTGATTCGTACAAGCAAACAGGCCCGTGTTGCTTCTCACCCAACGCTCGCTTCATAGCAGTTGCCGTCGATTATCGCCTCGTGATTCGGGATACTCTGTCGTTCAAGGTATTTTGCAACCTCTTCCTTGGTCTTTGATTTCGTGGGTCTTTTTAAAATCTCTCTGCCGGCTCTTAACGTGCTGAGATTTCAACATGAAGAGCTAACCTAGAGCTTGATAGTTGATAATGGCATTGTGTTGGAGTTTTGTTGTTTGAACATTTAGAGTTCTGTGTGGGTGTATCGTACAGTAATTTATTCTCTGATTTCCGAGAATTTTTTTTTCCGGTTAGATGATTGTAATTGCTAGTTCGAATTTTGCAAAAATGCATTTATGGTCATTCTAGTTTATTTTTATTATTAAAGCTTAAATAATGCATAATAAGGGGATCTGAACACTACGCCATTTTCCATATCTCGAGTTTCTTAAGGATGCTATAGCATGACAAGAGATGACCTCCAAGACTACTCCTTACCGTCTGAAATTCTATTTTTTTTATCCCTCAAAGTTGGGGGTTAATGATGAAATGAAATGAATATATGGTACAATTATTATTATATATCTATTAGTTAAAAACTTGTTATTATAATATTAAAATATATTATGGGTGATACTGAAAAATAATTTACAAGCCACCCTATTCTTTTCATGACCCTTTCCTTTTCTTCATTAAACTTTCCAACAATGGAACCGGTCATGACTTGTTTGACATTTCATGTCATTCTCTTCAATTCTCTCAAACACCAAATCATAGCCTTATGTTCGGATGATTAAGGCAATAGTAACTATCTAGGGAAGAAAATATTGATGGGATATTTGTTTCTTTCTTTTGCATGGAAAAAAATGGGGTTTGATTTACCCTCTGGGTCATGCTTCTAAAGCTAAAGCATTTGAAAACAGGAAACTAGATAACAATAGGTAAAAGTTAATGTTTGAGTACAGGTATGAGTTATGCTAGGTACAGGGTGATATGATTTAGTTTCAAATTTGAATATGAAAAAATGTTTTTAGCCTTTCCTTTTGTAAATTTAAATCTGCTTAATGGACATTGCTATCATGGAATTTTGATTTGACTGATTGATTATGAAGCTTGTTTCCAACTCAACGTCTGGATTTGAAAGCAAACAATATTTCTCATGCAGGTTGTGCAGTTGTTCTCTTGCTTAGACAAGATTAGCTATATTGAATGGGCCCTTGATTCTGAATATATTCTTTGTGGTCTATATAAAAGGCCGATGATACAGGCTTGGTCACTGACCCAGCCAGAATGGACCTGCAAGATAGATGAAGGCCCTGCTGGTATTGCATATGCTAGGTGGAGCCCAGATAGCCGCCACATACTGACCACAACAGATTTTCAGTTGCAGCTAACAGTTTGGTCATTAGTAAACACAGCTTGTGTGCATGTGCAATGGCCTAAACATGCTTCCAGGGGAGTCTCTTTCACTCGAGATGGAAAATTTGCAGCAATTTGCACTAGGCGTGATTGTAAAGACTATATTAATCTACTATCTTGTCACACGTGGGAAATAATGGGCATTTTTGCAGTTGACACTCAAGACTTGGCTGATGTTGAATGGTCACCTGATGATAGTTCTGTAGTGATTTGGGATTCACCACTTGAATACAAGGTAATAACCTTTCTGTTTTCTTCTTCCTGTGAAATGTCCAAAATTTGGGTGTCAGTGTTTAAAAAACATTCTGGAAGGGAAAAGGGAAAAACCTGGTAATGAGAAAAATTTCACTGAAGTGAGCTGGACCCATAATTTAAGAGAAAAATAGAATCTTTGATCTAATTGTTGAGCTTATCACAAATAGTATATCAATATAAAATATAAAATCTTTTGTAAGTCTCACTCTTCGTTAGTCATCAACAATGTGGCCAATTCGTCATATTTTGTGCAATGCATGGGAAAACGTGTCTAGTTGCTTTATAGCCTAAATGTCCGCTTTTATTTCCACTGTTTGTGTCTGCTTTCTGGGAGAGCTATTGATTTGAATTTCACATGGGGAGAAGCCAGAACACTAGTCCTGGCAGAAGGAATGCCAGAATGTTAGCTTCTGCTAGAAAATTTTTGTTCTCTTTTCTTGGAGATGATCATGCAATCCTATGATCTCACATTTGTCTTTTCAAAGAAAAGATCTTCCAAAAGTCACGATAATTTCCATGTGGTGGAGGATCAATATAATAAATCAGATCCAATAACTAGTAAAGAAGCATCTGCGTTCATATCATTGTATCTCTATGATATATTTTATCTGTCTACATTTCGTTTGCTTCACTATGTGTGCTAATTTATTGCTTAGGGATTGTCACTAACACATAATCAACTGGCTGCGCAATAGAATAGTGCCAATAAGTTGTGTTGTGCTGGAATTGAGAAGAAACTTAGTTGTTGTGGTTCATTATAGGTTCTAATCTATTCTCCTGACGGAAGGTGCCTTCTCAAGTATCAGCCATATGAAAGTGGACTAGGAGTTAAAAGTGTCTCATGGTCTCCATGCGGTCAGTTTCTGGCTGTGGGTAGTTATGATCAGATGTTGAGGGTTCTGAATCATCTAACTTGGAAGACATTTGCAGAGTTGATGCACCCATCTACAGTCCGTGCCCCTTGTTATGCTACTGTTTTCAAGGTAGTCCTTTTTCAACCTTTCAACCTTTTGATGTTTCAGTTATGGGAAATTTATATACCTCTTTCCTGATATTGCAGGAGGTAGATGAGCCATTGCAACTTGATATGTCTGAGCTATGCCTGAATGATGATTTTTCTCACGGAAATGATGGTAAGCAATTACTTAGAAACCAGCATACTATCTTCTTAGATATATGTACTTCAGAATCTGTTTCTTATACAACATCCATTCAGTTCCGATTTTTACACTTTATGAACTGTAGCAATACATTTTCATGAAGCATCTGGTGTAAAAATCCTCTTAGATTTAAGTGGCCAACGAACTTCACATTTCAAACTTTTGAATTTATATGTATTGTGAGGTTGAGAACATTGTTTATTATTCTTTTCTTAAAGAAATCATAATAATACAAAGGTAATTGCCCAGTTGTGTGTTTGAATTAGCTTTTAAAGAATAACTTTTGAGGAAAACGTGATTTTAGTGAAAATATTTTGATATTTTGTGAAACAAGTGATTTTGATAAAATGAGGGTGTTTGGATGGTTATTATCAGAATCATTTTTTTCATTTGCAAATTACCAAAACAGACATAAGCTAATGTGTTAATTGTGTAAATGTTAAAATTTAATTAGTATTTTTTTAAAGTTACAAGTAAATAATATATTTGCTCAAAAAATAAGTAAATAATATATATGCATGTGTAGACTAATGTATTATTTATATAATTAATTAATTAACAATTAAAATGCATATATTTAAAAAATATATGATTAAATATACTTTCGGGTTGAAATGGGGAAGGAAAAGAGTGAAGACATATACGAGAGACGGGAGAGTAAGGTATTTTTGGTTGAGCATTTATGACAACCACAATAATGACTCCAACCACTATAGAAAAGCATAAAAAAGTGGGAAAAGCGTTTCCAAAACTATGGTTTCAAGCTCAAAACCATGGTGTTTAATCAAAAAATGCTTTTACTGTTTTTTAATATGTTGGCTAATATTTTGTCAAACCATGGTTTTGAAGCACAGGCCTTTTTTAAAGTCGCCAAAACACTTTTGTGTTTCAAAACCTTGGTTTTGGAAAATAGTAGCCAAACAAATGAAAAAAACTGTTTAAGCACATTTTGATTGGAAACCATAAACCATGGTTTTGGAAAAGCTATTTTTTCCCACTTCTTTATGCTTTTCTATGGTGGTTGGAGTCATTATTATGGTTGCTCAACTGAAAATACCTTTCCCTTCACTTTTATATGTCTTCAATCTTCTCCTTCCTCATTCCAATCGAAAATATATTTAATCATATATTTTTTAAATATAGCATTTTAATTATTAATTAATTCTATAAATAATACATTGGTCTACATATGCATATGATGTGTAAATCATAGAAAATAATTAATGAGGTTAGAGTAGTTAGTTACATCAGTTAGGTGGTTAGAATAGCTCAGAATTAGTTAGTTTAAGAGTTCAGAGGCTCTTGTCTATATAAGGCATAGTAGTCTCATTGTATCAATTATGGTTTTGCCTGAATAGAATTTGGAATTCCCAGTCTCTCTCTTTCTCTGTTTCTTCTCTACTTCTTCTTCCTCTTCCCTCTCGTTTCCCTCTCTTCTCCCTCTCTTTTCTCTCTATTCTTCTACAACTACCCTAACAGCATATATATTATTTACTTAGTTTTTTAAGCAAATATATTATTTATTTATAACTTTTTTTACAAGTATAACTTAAATTTTGTCCTTTAGCAATTATCACATTAGTTTATAACTTTTTTGGTAATTTGCTTGCACATGAACAAAGTGATTCTGATGACAACCATCCAAACACCCTCATTTTTTCAAAATCACTTTTTCACTTAGTCTTTTCTTCTCAAAGTCCATTCTCTAAAATCACTTTTGCCAATTTTTTCTCAGAAGATATTCTCCAAAAGTTAATTCAAACACACCCTAAGTTGGATGAGCTTTTAAAAATCCAATTTATTGGGCTGTTTGTTATGAAAATAAAGCTATCCTCTCTGGTGCAAATGAAAATTGATAAGAAATTAATTCTATTTTTGGTAAGTAGTTTAATAGCAGAATAAGCTTTTGTATTCTGTCAACTCTTGTTAGGTAGACTTCATATCTAAAGTAACATTGTAGCTTTGTATCAGACATTGATATTTGTTATGTTTGTCAATTGAATTCTTGAGCATTCTACTTCTTTCAATGTTCTTTCTATCTTATTCCCCAATCATATCTTTATAGTTTAACCCCTTGGGATGAATTATTTTTTTAGCATGTTATCGATGCTTTGATGACCAAACCATGAAGGGGATCTTTGCTTTTGTCATTTCTCAAATTTAATTTATTTTTATTATAAGGTATGATAGGCCTTTGCTTGCTCTATGCTTTAAACCATATGATGTTTTCACACGAAGAGGCAGGCCGGAGATAAATAGTAATGCCATCTTTGTGCATTCTCTGAGTAACTTGTAAATCTTTGAGATTATTTGGTTTTCAATAGTCCACAGCCATTGCTATTCTATTTCATTATTGGTTTCTTATCTTGAAAACAACAGAAATTAAACAAATCAGGATTTTTCTCTTTTTTACAAACTTATTGCTTATGGTAGAAATTTTGAATCTGGCAAGAACTTACTGTTCCCCCTTATTTTTATGATTAAACCAAAAAGCCAAAATAGAATAAACATTTGAACTTTTAAACTGGTAATATGTCAATTATTCCTTCTATATCTTCTATAAAGATTTGATTGTTCCGGTAGTTTTTTCCCTCCCTCATTCATTTTTGCTTTCTTCTAGCAAATGTACCAGAAGCACCCTTCAGAGTCAGGTACGAGGTTATGGAAGTACCTATCAATTTACCATTCCAGAAACCTCCTACCGACAAACCAAATCCCAAACAAGGAATTGGTAAGTGATGCTTTACTTTTTTATTACTTCCTTGTCACATAAATTAATGATCTCAGAGAAGGGTGGAAAAAATTTAGGCTATTATGTTATGGTCAAAAGAACACGAAGACCAATAATTTACTTTTTACCCCCAAATAAAATTAATGCCCTGAGTTCCATCTACTAGCAATAATAGGAAAAAGTCAAAAAATTTAACGTTCATATGGCTTTTCTGGTCTTCATGATGATTTGGTTGCTTTAAGCAGGGGCATTACCAAGCGATCCCCTTTCTAATCTTCATCCTTGGGTGATATGATCATGTAGGATTAGTGATTAATATATGCATTGGATACCATCAGTTGTGATGTAACATCTCATTATGAATCCCAAGTTGTTTGTGAAAAATGTGGACTTTTTTGGTTTATCTTCTAGGTGTTCAAGTGACTTCAATTACTTAAATTTAATCCAACATATAGCTTCTTTTAGCCTAAGATTATGCTATTCACGGTTGAGTGCCCTTATCATGAGCTTCTTGTTGCAAAAATTAATGATCTCAGAGAAGGGTGGAAGTCAAAAGAACTAGAAGACCAAAAATTTACTTTTTACCCCCTAATAAAATTAATGCCCTGAGTTCCATTATCTAGCAATAATAGGAAAAAGTCAAAATATTTAACGTTCATATGGCTTTTCTGGTCTTCATGATGATTTGGTTGCTTTAAGCAGGAGCATTACCAAGTGATCCCCTTTTGCGTCTTCATCCTTGGTGGTGATATGATCATATAGGATTAGTGGTTAGTATATGCATTGAATACCATCAGTTGTGATGTAACATCTCATTTTGAATCCTAAGTTGTTTGTGAAAAATGTGGACTTTTTTTGTTTATCTTCTAGGTGTTCAAGTGACTTAAATTACTTTAATTTAATTCAATATAAAACATCTTTTTATAGCCTGAGTTATGCTATTCCCGATTGAGTGCCCTTATCTTGTATAATCTATTCTTGCAATTTAACTAGTTCTGAGAAGAGAAAAATGGAGAAAAATTACATGGAAGGAGTTTCTGTTAAATCAGGAAAAAAATACTTGCTGTGTTTCCAAGAACATCTCATGCCTTCAGCAAGTGATAGGGGATTTGAGGTTGTTGCCGCCTCAGTTGTGGAACCTACATTCAATTTTTCTTGTGGGAAGGAAAACAATTGTGAATGACCGTTTTATGAAGCTTTTCAGATAAGATAAGGGCTTCCTGGCTTTCTTCAGCATAGTTTTTGCTTGTGAAAGGACAGGAAATAGCTGAACATGGTAGTTTTAGATTTTGCAGAAAACATATGGGAAAAGAGAAAAGATGAAAATTAGAAGGATATAGAACTGAGGCTGCAAAGATGCCAGAAAAGGAAGCTCAGCAGAAGGGAAAACCGGGTTCAACATTAAAGGAGAGAGAATTTGTATTACAGTTTTATAAAACAAAGGTTATTTGTCATTCTGTACAGAGAAGTTGTGGTAGATCATGTGGAGAGAAAGGAGAGAGAGCTGAATTCAAGCAATTTAGTTAAATAATAATTTGATAGTCTGATTAATTCAAATACAGAACAGTGCTTAACTAGACTAATCTAACTTATTAGATAACTATTAGTCTAAATCATTATAGACCCACATTAAAAATAATTTAAATATTCTGCTATCCCTAATTGACATCTATAACATAAACCCCCTAATTTTACAGATAAAGAGTCATATCGTAATTATACATAAGACTCCTTTTTTCCTGTCATTCCTCATTATCAGAGACTGCAACCTAGTGTGAAGATTTTTGTTCATCTAGCCTGTATTTTTGTTCATCCTACTTGCCATATCTAAGTTTCAATCATCAAGCTCACATCTACGACAGCTTTAACTGTTTTTCCCATATAGTTTGACGAAAAGCTTTACTGTTTGTTTATTTATTCATGTTTTATAAATATGATTAGGTGTGGTGAGGCATATTTTAGCTACCAAGGGTCTTGCAGCCACAAGAATTTCTCCCAATCATTAGAAAGGTCTCCAGAAACCTTGCCAGAGTGTCTGTTTCTGTGATCCTTTATGTTTATCACACCATCTTGCTTGTTACTCATGGGATCAAGTCCTACGATCATGACTGAAACCCAAAGATAATTCGTTTCTGTCATTTCACATGCTTCCATGCACTGTCATTTATGTATTACATGCACTGATGAGGGTGGACCACTGATTTCTGCCCAATTCAGTGCAGGCCAGCACAATCATGTCTGGTTATCTTATCTCTGACAAGTCCAAGCCAAGGGATCACTTGTGTTAATCCTGAAGTATTTGTGGTACTTGATCCGGTCAAGGTGCCTGCATTCTTTTGCCTTTGTTTACATATGCAGTTTTCTGTGTCTTTCTTTGCACACGTCATTGGAGTTTCTGTTCTATTTTGTCATTTTGAAAGCCTAAAATTATCCCAAATTTGGTTGGTTTGCTGCTTATGTCAATTGAAGCTTGTCTTATTTTGTTGTCTTTTTGTCAGTTTGTTGGATTTGTTGGGCTAGTGGTACAGATGAACTGAATCCCTAGCAGCTCATAAATAACGGTTAAGTTCGATATAATTGAGTACTACTACCGGTGTGTTTACCCTTATAATGCGTCACTTTTGTTGTAGGACTTTTGTCTTGGAGCAATGACAGCCAATACATTTGCACACGAAATGACAGCATGCCTACGACACTATGGATATGGGACATCCGGCATCTCGAGCTTGCTGCAATCTTAGTGCAGAAAGATCCCATCAAAGCAGCAGCATGGGATCCAACATGCACACGTCTTGTTCTTTGCACTGCAAGCACACATTTGTATATGTGGACTCCTTCTGGTGCCTATTGTGTTTATGTTCCTTTACCACAGTTCACAGTAACAGACCTGAAATGGAATTCAGATGGAAGCTGTCTACTCCTTAAGGACAAAGAATCATTCTGCTGTGCTGCTCTACCCTTATTGCCAGAGGAGTCTAGTGAATACAGTTCAGATGATTGATGCTTCCGAGAGAAACCGACAAATCAACGGTAAATATGAGCAGCTCGCTCGATTACTTTACATTTAGAGGACTAGAATCTGGGGTTAAGACCATAAATTCATGGCAGAAAATTCTTGTGTATGTGCCTTGTACTTGTGTTCAACAGCTGAGATTTAATATGTATGTGGGTTTTATATGTCCCCATCTAGTAGGATAAGGCTTTATGTACAGTACAGATCAAATTTATGTGGGCTGTAGAACATATATAAACAACGTGGTGGGAGCTTGTTTATGGTATCTTTGTAAAGTATGTTTAAGATCAAATCACTCCTTTTGTTGTGGGAGGATATATTTAGCTAGGTAAAATGGAATTTAGTCCCTGCACTTTCACTCAGTTATTAATTTGATCCCTATAGTTTGTTCATTATCTATAGTTTTAGCATTATATATACAATGATATTGATATCATCCTGTAATGATTTAAAGCCAATTGATTGTAACTACTTTTGGGAAATGTTTTTTCTCAAGCACGTGCATGTATTCCTGGTGTTCATTAAAGCTATTCTCCTAATCTCTCTTGTTTGAAAAATCATCAACGATTATGTTCATTTGGAACTTTAATTTCTCCAGGTGCATGCATCATTAAAACTATTTTTTCATCTTATGGAAAAACAAAAGACAATTTGAATACCGGAGGATATAAAAAGCATTTTAAGATCACGGCTACAAAGAGAAAATATGATTTAATAAGGTATGAGGTAAGAATCATGCTAATGCATTTTAATCAATTCTCCCAATATATAGGGAAAATCCCATTTGAAATAGCAAAACCCATAAAAGTCTTTTATAACATCTAAAAGACAGAAAAGTGATATGGGATGTTTCAGGGATACTGAAGTTTAAGGCTAAAAACCAAAATATCCTCCACATTCATTTACTCACACAGATTCCTCACAGGCAAAATCCGAACCCCTGGCCATCATCGTCGTCCGCAAATCAGCAAGCATGGGTGGACGCCGTCCCCAAATCGATGAATGTTTGATCTTCTTCCTTAATCAGAGTGGTTGCCGTTCTCTTTTCTTGCCGCCGACGTCGATATGATGAGTGATTGGATGTTTGGGATCCCGATCTGTCTCTCTCTGGTCCACAAATCTCTGTTGCTCTCTGCTCTGGTCTCCTTCTCTGAGCTATCTTCCCTCTATCGATAGCACAGGTGCATCACCATCTTGGATCTGTCTTCCCATCTTGTCTAGACGTGGAGAAGAAGATGAACTCAAACTTAACGCTGAGAGAGAGAGAGATCAGTACAATGTGGCTCTCTCTGGAATAGCGTGCTTGAATTTCAACATGTGAAATCGTAATGTTAATTGACATTTTCTAATGTATATTGTAGTTGCTGTCATGAAGGTTCTGGTGTTTTGTGAATTCCATTGCTGCACTTGTCATTCCCATTACAACTGTTGTTAATGGTGACAGTTTATTGTAATTAAAACATACATGAAGAAACACCTTATTTTAGGTTCATGACTTGTATGGATTGGATGTACGTGGAATGAGTAATGTCAGTTTGCTATTTGATACTTCGCCTATAAGTTGCTGTCATGGGAATGGGAATGACAAGGTTTTTAATGATTTTAGTGATAGTGGTAATGGGAATGACAACTTAATATTTCTAAACATTGTGTGGAAGTGTTTGCCAAGAAGGGGGCACTGATAAATTAAATAATGTGATTAATAAAGTTTTTAATGGGTTTGACGACAAGGGTAATGGGAATGACACTTTAATATTTCCAAACATTAAGTGTGGAAGTGTTTGCCTAGAAGGGGGGACGCTGACAAATTCAGTAATATGATTAACAAAGTTTTTAATGGATTTGACAATAAGGGTAATGGGAATGACAACTTATTATCTCCAAACATTAAGTATGGAAGTGTTCCCAAAAAGGGAGGATGCTGACAAGTTCAATAATAGAAATGACAACATTAGTAATGGTTTTAACGAGAATGGTAATGGGATTGACAACTAACCCTAACCAACTTTGTGAGTGAAAGTGTTGGCCCAAAAGAGGAGAACGCTGACAAGTTCAATAATGGAAATGACAAAGTTAGTAATGGTTTTGACGAGAATGGTAATGGGATTAACAAGTTAGCCTAACCAACTTTGTCATCGGGTGGAAGTGTTGGCCCAAAAAGGGAGGACGCTGACAAGTTCAATAATGTAAATAACAAAGTTAGTAATGGTTTTGACGAGAATGGTAATGGGATTGACAAATTAGCCTATTACCATTCTAGTCAAAACCATTACTAACTTTGTCATTTCCATTATTGAACTTGTCAGCGTCCTCCCTTTTTAGATCAACACTTTCACCCAATGACAAAGTTGGTTAGGCTAACTTGTCAATTCCATTACCATTCTCGTCAAAACCATTACTAATTTTGTCATTTCTATTATTGAACTTGTCAGCATCCTCCCTTTTTGGGGAAACACTTTCATTGAAAAAGTTGGTTAGACTAATTTGTCATTCCTATTACTATTCTCGTCAAAACCATTAAAAGACTTGTCATTTCCATTTTTGAACTTGTCAGCGTCCTCCCCTTTTGGGAAAACACTTCCACTCATAAAGTTGGTTAGCCTAAGTTGTCAATCCCATTATCGTTCTTATCAAAACCATTAAAAACTTTATCAATCCTATTATTGAACTTGTCAGAGGCCATCCCTTTTGAGGTAACACTTTAACACATTAAGTTGTCATTCCCATTAGTAGACTTGTCAGCGTCCAAGCCTGTTGGTAAAACACACACACGTTTTGTGTGATTAAGTTGTTATTCCAATTATGAATGTCGTCAAAATCATTAAAAAATTTGTCATTCCCATTAGTGGACTAGTCAGTGTCCAAGCCTGTTGGTGAACAACACACATTTTGTAAGATTAAGTTGTCATTCCCATTATGAATGCCGTCAAAATCATTAAACAATTTGTCATTCCCATTAGTAGACTTGTCAGCATCCAACCCTTTTGGGCAACACTCACACATAAAATGCCTTCATTAACTTGCTTCCTGAATAGAAAAGGTGCACAATAAGATACAATTGGAATAAAGTGACTAAAGCTTTAGTCAATATGTATGCACTAACAGTACTCACATAAACCCACAACTATGGTAATAGAGGACAGGATTGGTGACCAAAATGCCAGCCTTAGTTACTAAGGTAAACAATTGTTGTCAATCTATGTACAATAGGGGTGAATTCCAAAAGAATTAATTGAAACTATAAGACCAAAGATCTACAATCACAACATAATTATGTCTGTCGTTCCCTCCAAGTCAACGTAATTCACGAAGGCAGCAGTCTCAATGCATCATCCCTCTTGATGTTCATTTCAAGCTTAACCAACCACCACACGAGGTCTCGCCTATACTCCTGAATCTCATCCTCACTGTATTCGAAGGCTACACCTGGCGTCTAATTGTTCAGCCAAATTAACACATGAACACCACAGTCTCGCCTGCATGACACGACATTATGGTGAAACAATAAAATATCTTCTAACCAAAATAATGTTTAGTTATTTCTCACAATGGACATTAAGAAACCATTCTACTTTCAGCAAACCCATAGCTAATATCAAATTGCATCAAAACATTTAACTAGAAAGTCAACAAGTAATCTCACATTTGGGTCTGCACTGATACTTTGCGTGTTACCAAGTCCAATTCCCAGCTTGTGGCTTGGACTACAAAAGGCAAAATTTAAACAATGGTTGTCACAACTCAAAAAAATGCTAGTTTAAGTGTAAGAATTGGAAATGTAACAGAGGTGAATTATTGCAGCTTACTGCAGAATTGTAAATATCAAAGCGAATTATTATGACAACCTAGAATTGCAGAATAGGAAATAACAAAGTGAATTATGTTTATATTCTCCAGTTATGTAACATCAGGTAAATGTAACAGAAGTCAACAAATGAATTGCAAATTGGGCCCTTCTTTTCGATTCATGCACACAAGCACAAGTCTCCATCAATAGGCTAGCTAAGATTAAGAACATAGTCACATACAAAGAATGTCAAATAGGCCTAGCTTAGAACATAGTCACATACAATGTATTCCACATGAAAAAAAATTATTTGTAGAAACAACAGAAATGACAGAGAAGCAAACAAACAAATCCTAACAATTTTTAATTGAACATTTTACATAATTTGCTCAACTAAAATTTGACCAACAATGCTGTAAAAGTTTCATGGACCTTGATTTCCTATTCCATACCACAAAAATCACATAGAATCCACAACATCGTGGTAATTATAGTAGATTCGCCTAAGCTTAAAATTCAAAACTCACATAGAGTCCACAATATCATGGTAACTATTTCATCTAAGTATTGTAATATGCATTACATCACTCATCATATATGTACATGATATTTTTACTCTTTTTTTTTGGTTTAAAACATTCATATTCATGATATTAATATAACAGGTGACGACCTTGTCATCAAAATTTTAATAGAGGGTTGTCAAAAGCTTAATGAATGAAATTAAAATTTTCAAAACTATGATAACCAAATAATAAAATTTTAAATAACAAGGAATAATTTAAAAACTGAATGGAAGTATTGAGACCAAAAAAGTAATTTAATAACAATCAATCTAATCAATGGTGCTGTGAGAAAAACAATAAAGCTACTTGCTAGATATACAGGCAAAATAGAAAAAGCCTACCTCAGGATCAACTATCCAGCCATTTATATTTACATCAACGCCTGCAGTAAGTCTTGGAAGCAAATCGATCGCATAAAAAATGTTCTACAGCTGATTTTTGACATAGCCTGCATCTTTATTCTACAAACAATAAGAAAAGTTGTCAAAGCAACCCACACAACAATAGTAAGATCACAAACAATCACAAATTAAACCTATCAATTCTTACATTCACATTACTATTGTAATATTGAGGAAATATTTGACTGAAAGAAAGTAAAGGTGAACAAGAAATTTGTTATTATACAATGACTTTCGACAATTCAAAGAGAACACGTGAGTTTTCTCCTCCTAAGTATTGTATTTGTATCACCAACCCCAATACTTAAGGGTTAGGGTCAACTTTCTTTTCTTCTTTTCAACTGCCTTTGTGATGATCTTTCTAGTATGATTGGTGGGGAGAAATCAGACATCCTCCTATCTCCATAGTAGCATTCTATCTAAAACTGAAGGATGGCTAAAATAGTACCAGATACTCTTGAGTCTTGACTATACTTAATCATTCCAAAAATCTGTAATTGCACGACAAATTATTCCGCCTTTCTGACCTTTCGAATTGAAATAAAAAATGCAACAAGCAGGGTGGAACACAAAAAAAAAAAGAAAAAAGAGGATGGCGCGAATATGCAGTTGAAATAAGCCTAAGGTCAAACCATTAATGTTTGTTGGTAAATTAATAGGGAAGGGATGCGATAAGGACCATCAGTGTAATATCCCAATTTTTTTATTATGGGTTAATCATGATTATTATGGATAATTATGAATTTAATTGGGATTATTATGTGTTTTATGGAAATATTAAACTAATATGTCATAATTATGGAAAAAATTGGAATAATGGAAATATTGGCCATAAGTGGTAATTAATGGAGAAATTAATTACTAACTAAGAGAAAATGAGATGTGTGATTTAAATGGCTAATGGAGAGATTAAAGTAGTTAATTTGTGACTTATTTGGTGAGAGCCAATGGTAGTGTGACAAGTGGCAAAGAGTGAGTATGTAAGAAAAGTCAAATGAGAGTTTAATATAATTCTTTCTCTCTCTTCCTCCCCACATTTTCGTGTGCAGCTGAAAGGAGGGAGTAATCATCACCATCTTCTTCATCTTCCCACTCCATCTCTCACTCTCATCTCTCTCTCTCAGCTGGGCGCCATTTTTGGCAGAAAAAGGAAGAGAAGAAAGCTTGAAAATGAGAATATGAGAATAAAAAGTAAGAATTTTATGGTAATAAGTAATCCTTCAACTAAGATCAATCGGCCGCTCTGTGAAGACTAATATTAATACTTCAGTCTCAATCGTTCCTAACTGAACACAAATACGTCCTGGTGCCAAGAAATGAAATCCAATAGCGTAATTGATGAAAACAAATATCGACGAGGAACCTACCGTTCAAACATTTCAATTTCTTATGAGGAGAGGGATTGCGACTTACACGCACTAACTAGCTAAAGAAAAGGAGCAGCAATGTCCAATAAGGAGGATAAGGAAGCTCGGTTTCAAAAACATCTGCAGATAACCACGAGGAGGAGAAGAAATCAAACACAAAGCTTAAACGGACAAAGCAATAGCTGAAGATTCCCTCACCCACATCTACGTCGGCGGCAACAAAAGAGAACGGCACCCACAACCGACTCCAATTTGGGGACGACGACAAGGCAAGGCTCGATCTTCGCTTTTGACCGTTCTAGGAGAACTTATCTGAAGCTAACTGGTAGCATCATCCTCACCGACCGAGTGTGTGTGTAATTGAGTAAAAAGGGGTATTTTGGTATTTTGCACAACACTTTAGTATCCCTGTTACATCCCACATCCCTTTTCTGTCTTTAGATATTATAAAGGACTTTTGTGGGTTTTACTATTTCAAATGGTATTTAATAGGGATTTTCCCCAATATATATGTATATAGAACATGAAACAATATTAGTATAACAATTTAAATCACTTGTTCATAGTTGCATTTAACTATTGAAAACTTTTTTTCTGGGGTGACATGAGATAACTATTGAAACCTTGAAAGCTGAGTTATAATTAATTTTTAAGTTAAAGTACAAAAATACCCATAAACTTTTTTTAAAAGTGTATCAATCATTACAAACCTTTTTTGGGTGCAAAAGTACCAATAAACTTCTCAAATGGGGCAAAAATGCCCATATCGAGTACAAACTTCTATTTTGTGGGACCCACATTGCTGTTTTTTAATGATTATTTATTTAAAAAATAGAAAATTGCATCTAGATCCCGAAAAAGAGAAAATATGACAAAATGGTCCTTTGAAATCCCAAAATTGCATTTAAGTCACGTGGGACTTTTTTGTAATAAATTTTAGTTGTCAAATGCCATAGACTTGTCAATAGATGCACATGGACTTGTTAGTGTAAGCACCTATAGACTTTATTAGTGGACGTATATCGACTTGTCAATGGAATTATAATTTATTGCAAAAAAGTCCCACGGGACTTATATGCAATTTTAAGGTTTTAAAGGACCATTTTTTTTCGTATTTTCTCTTATCCGAGACCTGAATGCAATTTTCTCATAAAAAACTCTCCGCCTTTCTCTCTCTTCCCCACTCCTCTTCCTTTCCCGTCAGACCTTCCCCACTCCAGTGACTCACTCTTCATCTCTTTCAATCTCTCTATAGAGCCTTATCTCTCTTCACCTCGCACTTCTTTGCCAACTTAGGCCTAGTCCTCTAGAGAATAGCCCTACTTCTTCAGTTAGTCAAGCTAATATAGCATCAAAAGAAAGAAGCCCCAAAGTCACTGATCGTAGATCATCCTTCAGTGCCCTGTCACCAGTTGCCAATATCTCTAACAATTTGATTATTTGAATTCAAATTAAAAAAAAATTGTTGCATAGATTTATATTATGAATGCATCAGTATAGTTGAGAAATAAATAAATTGAACGTGCACTAGAAGCCTAAAACTTGGTTGCAAATCAAAAGTTATGAAATTTTCATTGGTAGTTACTTTTTGATCTATCACAGATAAATTATTTTGGCTAGCTAAAGTGAGAAGGAAATAATTAATTATGATGGAAATGATGAGGATACGAAAAGAATCAGTACGGGAAGCAAATACGGCTAGTGGCTAAAAAATTCATGGGAAACCCATGGAATATGGCTGTACAATTTAAACGAGTAGTAGAGGCTGAAGATGATGGTAGGGGAAAAGGCTCTTCATCTTTATTATAGCCTCCTTTGAGCACCATAGACAAGTTCTGATCGGAAAGGAAGAGGGTGGTGAAGAGAGAGAGAGCGTGTGGAGAGTTTTTCTTAATTAAATAATCATTAAAAATAATAATATGAGTCCCACAAAACATAAGTTTGTAGGTGTTTGGGCATTTTTGTCTCATCTTGAGAAGTTTATAAGCACTTTTGCATCCAAAAAAGAAAATTATGGTGCTTCGTGCACTTTTGAAAAAACTTCATGGGTATTTTTGCACCTTAACCCTTAATTTTGATCATCTAATCTTATATTAAATATAATGTTATGAATCATTATGTCCAACATATTTTTTAAGAGTGTTTTAAGATATTATTAAAAAACCTAAAGTGGTTTATTTGAGATCTAAACGTGAGCCAGATAAGCCAGATGCTTAAAATAAAATTAAAAAAAAAAAGAAGAACAAGGAAAATCCCTGAAAAAGAACTTTGAAATAGGGAAAAGACTAAAAGGTGATGAATTTGCATATTTCCACAGAGGTACTAGTGCCTAAATTAGAATTTTCCAAATTGAAATGCAATTACGTAAGTAAGCCTTGCAATTTTAAAATGAAAATAGTAAGGGAGGCATTATAAGGTGGGTCATGTGCCAAAACCAGTTAGGACTCTCCATCTTCTGACTTGGTCTGCCGTTGTCAGAGTTTGTCACGCTAAGAGAGGAGAGTGGTTGGGAAGTCAGTGTGGTGGATTTTGAAAAGGAGGGACAGTTCGAACATTCCATTGCTTGAGGTGGTCGAAAATTGTTGCCGACAGAGTTTGGGTTTGTGCACTGAGGGGGGAGAGTGAGTGGGAACTTGGTGCAGTTGATTCGAGGAGGAGTGAAGGCAAGGACATGCATAGATTGGGTTTAGATTTTTCCATATTTTGGGTTGCCGCACAAAGGTTTTAAGAAGTAAGTCGATGGGTTTAAAAATGTTTTTTATGTTAACTTGTCCAGTTGATTAGAATTGTGGTTAAAGGTCGATGGGTTTAAATAAGTTTAGGAAACGTGAAGAAAACATAATGGTATTGCTAGAACAATATATGATCATTTGAAATGTGGTTTAAAGTGGTGAGTGCTTAGTTCGGGAACCTCTTAAGTGAACTTGTGAATTGTAACCCCCTTACTTAGAAGCCATGAATATAGTTTGAAAATGTGTCATTAAGTTACCCTGGAGACCAAAGGATTATTTAAAACTCATTAAAGGTCTCGACTTCAGTACAGGATACAATCCTGTGATAAAGTGGGTTTTCAAAAACTTTTCAAAACCTATTTAATACGGTCTCACTTCCACTTTTCGAATCTATTTGACCTGTTCGGTTCTGTTCCATTCATAAATATCAGAATGCTCAAGAAAATTTTCCAACAGATTTCTAGGTTATATTCAAACTAGTAGGGTCTACAGGGCATAATCGCCCATTTTAGTTCCCATACTAGGGATTACAAACCAATATACAAGTCTATGGTAGATTCGACTACCTCTACTATATTGATCTTACATTTACATCATAGACAACATATACAATCATCCCAAAAATTGATAACCAACACAAAGTTCTATTCTCCTAGCCATGAGCACTAGCCGCCCTTGGTTACCTGCTTCTCCTTTGATCTGCTTGCCCTAACTGTTAGTTAGTAATTGGAAAGAGTGAGATTCATATGAATCTCAATAGTAACATTTCACTTATATGATATACAAAGCATGTAAGTAATTATCACAAAGGAGCAATCACCACAACATTCATAGCAGGATCCACATTCATGGCATTCCTCACAATTTCTGACATTCACGACAGCTTTTACAGCTGCATACATATTCGTGACATTCGTCACATTCATGACAGCTTTCACAGCTGTATACACATTTGCCACAATTCAATGATAAGCACAAACATACAAAGCATTATACATGATATAAGAGAAAGAGTAATCACCTTTTTCTTTTCGTTCTTGCTCAGGCACAGGTTTCTTACGCTTAGGGCAGATGTCCAATCCTATAAATAATAATTAAGGACGATGAGTTATTTCCCATTCCAATTCTTAAATAACTACAAAAAACTTGGGGTTGATTATCATTTGAGTCCCTTAGGTGGCTATGAGAAGCTCAAACAAAAGCCTAAAAGGATTGGGAAGAGCTAGATCAGAAACCACCTTTTAAAAGTTCAAAATGCTGAAATTGGGGGTTGGTGAGGCCAAAAATCCCTTGGCCACGGGCTAAGAAATGGTTAGAAACTTTTTGCTGCTGACTAAAACAGGTTAGAAGCTTTTGGACCGCGGCCAAGAAAATTCTGATTTCTTGGCTGAACTTCTAAAAATCATAACTAAATCTACAAAAATTGAAATTGAGTGATTCCAAGTTTTACTTGAAGATTTTTAAGTCCTTTATATAGGAAAATATGAACCATGGCCATATGCAACCATAGAAATATAGAATCCAATGAATTTCCATACTGTTTCAGAATAAACTCCAGTTTCAACCTCAAATTTTGGAAATTCATAACTTCTAGTACATAAATTAGAATGATGCCAATTTTATATCATATTAAAGCTTGACACATCCTCTATTCAACTGGAAATTTTTAGAATTTTTAGATACCATTTACTCATTCAAAACTGCCATGCAACTAGCTGGCTTGCATAGAGTTTTTGTTGACAAAACTTTCAATTTTTCAACTTATGACTCCAATGGTCCAAAACACACCTCAAGACACCATTAATACCGTCAAAAACATCATAAACTCTCAAAACCCTAATATACACAAAAATAGGGCAAAATTCCAAATAATCAAAATTCTCAACCAATGATCATAATAAACATATCAAAGAGTTGCCTTGGCTCATCTCTATCACTTTCACTAGATAGCTCTTTGATTCGCCAACTTCTAGTTTTCCTTAAGTATACGTAACACCTCCTCTTGCAAATATAAAACCATACAAATGAAGCTTTCATTAAGAGGAACAATATTAAAGAAAAGGTTTTGAGCAATAGAGGTCATCTACATGGTCAAATCTCAAGTAGAAGTGCTCATTTTACCTTGATTCTTCTTTCTCTTTCCTCCTCTTACCTTGGATGACTATTAGAGCTTGAGAGAGAGACAGAGATGATGATGATGATGATCAGATTTTTCATCTCCCTCTATGTCCTTGTAGCCTACTTGAGAGAAGAGAGGGAAGAGAGGTTGAAATTTTGACTTAATCTAATGGTGCCAAGTGTCACAATCTTATGACTTCTCCAAAAGCAATTCACTATTTAGTTACTTTAACTAATTCTATTAGCCATTTAGTCATACCTCATACTCTTTTAGTTAATAGTCAATCTCCTCTTCGGTAACTAGCTAATTGGCCGATAAATTTCTTTCTTCCTGTTTTGCCCCTGCCTATGGCAATTTTATCTAGATTGCCACTTGACACATAATTTGATTCCCTTTCCTCTTGCTATGCCCCCATCCTTTGTCTTTTAATTCAATTTAGGCTTTGTCACCATAATTGAGCTTAAATACGGGGTTTGGGCACTTTCTACTGCTAATTCGGGGTCATAATTCACATTTAATTCTCCAAAGGTGTTTGTCTAACATTAATTACATTAACTTTTGGAGTCATGAGCTCTTATACATATTTTGGGGCATTACATGAATCATTTAGGAGAAGTTGTGAAACCTTAGTGTTAAGTGGGGAATTTTGAATGGCAAATTGTGAAATTATGATATGAACTTGTGCAAGTCTGTAGCGAAACTGTTGAAACAGCATATGACCTTGTGAATGTGTGATGATAAGTTGTGAAATGGTATTGAGATGTAGGAAATTTTGATTTGGTAGTTGTGAAAATGGTATGCATAGTTGCAGTTGGTTTAACTGAACTTGTGAATGTTTTAAGTGAACCTATGAAAACCACATGTGAAGTTGTGAAAACATTATCAGAATTTGTGAATACTTAATGAGAAGTTGTTAAACTCTGTGTAGAGGTTAATTTCGATAAGGAAGTTGTGAAATTCTTATCAGAACTTAAGAATCCTTCTTCATGATGTGTGAGACCTTATTTAACTGTAAGGAATTATGTTTTCACAATTGTTGAGATTTTGATCTAAAGTTTGTAAATTATGATGGGAACTTGTGAAAACCTTGTTTAAATGTGTACAATTTTCATTTGTAAAGAGAAATAAATTACAAAGCTATTAAAATTCAAACTTGTTAATGATTGTAAAATGATTGTTGTGTAGGTGAAAGAAGATAGTGGCAGAAAAAGGCGAGACATCAAAGTTAGAACCAGTGAAGGGGAAAAGTGTCAAGAGTAGAGCAGTAAAGAGAAAATGTGCAAAGTCCAAAACAGTAAAGAGCCAAGTTGTACATAGTAAACTAGTCATGAGTGGGTTTATGGTGTTTAGAAACGAGTTTGTGGCTAACTTAGGCGAAATGAAGAAAAAGATTACAGGTGAAAGTAGGGCCGTAGGAAAGGCATGGCGTGAGTTTCCAGAGGAAAAGAAGAAAGAGTACACTGACAAAGGTAAACAAGCAAGGACAGAAAAGAAGATGAACAAAATCGAAGCATCGTTTCATATCCACTGCTTATTGCAAGGATTTAAATCGTTGGTCGACTTTGTAAACGAAAATGAACATTTAAAGGAGATGGTTAAGAGAATAGGATTTGAAAATTTCTTAAAAGTGGAATTGGACAGACTCCCCCATAACCTCATTGTGTCCATGCTAAGAGCATATAATCCACCAACATATCAATTCAGGATAAGGGGGAAGACACAAGAAATAGAAGCATCACATGTGTAGAAGTTGCTTAGTATACCTGGTGAAGGGGAGGAGGTGAAGGTGGATGTGAAGGATTTAGATCCAACATATGATAGGTTGAAGAGGGAGTACGGGAAAAAGAGATATACAGACATTTTGGAGCACATCAAATCTAAGGCAGCAAGGGAGAACTTTAATTTCATGTTTGTGATGTACAATTTAGGAGCTTTTTTATGCCTCAACTGTAACCCCCTGACTTTAAACACGTAATTATAATTTGATAACACATATTTAAATCGGATTAGAGACCATTGGATGCTTTAACCTCGTTTTAAACTTTCTGTCTCACAGTAAAATTTTTACAAAACTTTCAAAACTCTTTTTCCCATCCAGGTCTCAATTTCAATATTCGAATATAATTACCTGTGCAGTTAATATACATTCAATCATATCAGAGTGTATAACCGCATCCCCGGCAACTCCCAGGTTCTATGCATAAAAACCTGAAGGTTTATAAGTATACACTAGGGGATTACACAACCAAAATCGAATGTAGTGTTCCTGATTCAGAATATATAGTAATCCCGAGTTCAAAATACATAACCAACGTTTCCAATTCAACTATATACCCCTAAGGGTCCTAATTGCTCCGGGTTGGCCGCTTCTCCTTTGAGCCACACGCCCTGTCTGTAATGTTAGTCATAGGAAAGAATGAGATTCGAGAGAATCTCAGTAGTAACAAACCACTCATACAATGCATAAACACAAAGCATGTACATAAATCACAAACAGCAACAGCAGCAACAATCTCAAAGATACATGGTTTTCACCACAAACGACAGCACTCACGGCTGTATACACAATACGACAGCTCTTGCTGTAATCAACATCACGACAGCTTACGCTGTAATCACAATAACGACAGCTTACGCTGTAAATGACAGCTTGCGCTGTAAACGACAACTATCACCAGCTGTAACCGTAGCAGCATCAAAGATTCATCACAGAACAGTGATAACACACACATACAGAGCATTACACATAGTATAAGAGAGAGAGTCACTACCTGATCCTTTCCCGACATTTCTTGGCACAGCGGGCTCACGAGGACGGCAAATATCAAATCCTGTAAACCAAGTTAGGGACAACCCGTCAATCTCTTTCCCAAATTTTATCTCTATAATACTTAAGTTGATTATCACTATGGTCAATTAATCAAGTCAACTAAGGAGCTAAAGTGGTCAATTAACCTAAAAGGCTAATTTCTAACCTCAAAGTTCCACAATATTACATTATGCCATAAAATCTTCAATTTTCGCATAGGTGACCAATCTGCCAGAATTTTCCAACATCTTTGAAAAATCATAACTAATTCTAGAAAAATCAAAATGAGGTGATCCCAAAGCCTATTGAAAGCTCTTGAAGTCCTCTTCATAGGAAAAATATGAATCCCTACCAGAAATCACCACACAATTCCAGAATTACACAACATTCCACACTGCTCCAGAATTAGGTCCAGTTTCGACATCAAACTTTGGGCAACTAGAACTCCCAGCTCAAAAACCTAAATGACACAAATCATATGTCAATTTTGAAGCTTGAAATGTGAACTTTAAGACTGGAAATTTTCAGAATTTTTAGACACCAATTGCCCATTCAAAATGTCCCTACAAACTGACTGCCCTGCACAAAGTTACACTTGACAGTTTTTCCAATTTCCAACCAATGTGTCCAATGGCTTCAAAATCAACAACCAAACCTATTCCCACATAATTTTTCGTGTAGAACACAATGGTAACATCAAAATGAACAAATTCCCACTCATTCCCCATGTCCTGTTTTGGCAGAATTTTAGGGTATTTCACAACAAACAACCACTTCACTATCTAATCACTAAGCTTAGCTCATTTGCCTCCAAACCAACATATAAGCACATATATAGGATGAAAGCTTCATGATCCCTAATATACCCTAAAAAAACGAAATTAGGGCTGTCACAATAGCCCACCACAACTCAGCCAATTAAAGCATCATATACATCAACATAATGCTCTTACTCACCTCTTGCTTCTTCTTGTGTTCTTTTCTTGATTCCTCAACTTTTGCTCTTGCAAGGTGGCTGAAAACTCCTCCTCTTCAAAAACAAAAACCATAGAAATGAAGCTAAGGAAGAGAGGAACAAGTTTCATGAAGGTCACTTGAGCCATAGATGAGGTTAAAAAGGTGAAAAATCAAGATTAAGCTCACCTTAAAACCTTGCTTTTCTTCCTCCACGTTTTTGCTGTTGTAACCGACTTGAGGAGAGAGGACATATGTGACTTAATGATCAGATTTTTGGCCCCTCTTATCTCTCAAAGTCCAAACGAAAATATGGTGCAAAAGTAGATAAAAGATGCGGTGAAAATTACTTCAAGTTTTCTCTTTCCTTCCTCCTCCCTTTTTGACCGAAATGTTTTCCCCTTTGTATACAAGATATCATCTTATGCTTGGCCTACAATTGTTGACCAAGTCTTTATCTCCTTACTTGGTCTTTCATGTGCTTCTCTTTCTCTCTTTATTGTCACCGAAAATAGCTCTTAAAGAGCAAAAACACATACTCCTTGATTTATCATAACTTTTGCCTCTTCAAATACATTACTTTAGTTGCAATATTTGACCAATTCAACATATTTTCTTTTCCTCCTCATGCCATACGAATTGTAGCCCTTGGAATAGCCAAAAGAGCTTCTTGAATCAATCATAATTCCAACTCTTCAAATATTACTTCTTTAGTTGAAATTGTTGACTTAGTCACCACCTTTTACAACTTGGTCAAATTGCCTTCACATGTCATATATTAATAACCTATATTGTCTCCTTATATCTTACGTAAGTCATGGCCCTTTGAAGGAGATGATGATCTTATAAAATATCCACTTGCAATATAATATTCAATTGCCAATTTTTTGCATGTGAAAATTGACTAAAGTCGTAACAAAATTTCTAGAGGTAATTCTGTCATTAATCCCACCATCTATTCTGTACATTTAGCCCTTGACTACATTTTGGGATATTACAATTCTCCCCCCGTACAATAAATTTCGTCCTCAAAATTTGTTACACAACTTGAGCCATAAACTCCGAATAGCGTCTACGCATATCCGCTTCCGCTTCCCAAGTCGCTTCTCTTTCTGTCATTCCCTTCCAGATCACTTTCACATAAGGAATGCTTCGGTGTCTGAGCCGTCGTTCTTCTCGATCAATGATATGTTCTGGCTCCACCGCAAATGTAAAATTGTCTTGCAACTCGACTTCTTCATATTCGACAATATGAGATGGATCCGGTTGGTATTTCTTTAGTTGGGAAACATGGAACACATCATGGAGTTTGCTCAAATTTGGGGGTAGGGCTATTCGGTAGGCAACAGGCCCAATCCTCTCAAGGATTTCAAAAGGACCTATATATCTCGGGCTCAGCTTCTTCCTCTTGATAGCTCGCCCAATGCCCGTAATTGGTGATACTCTCAGGAATATGTGATCACCAACCTCAAATTCTAGAGGCCTTCTCCTCTTGTCAGCGTAACTTTTTTGTCGACTTTGCGCTGCAAGGAGCCTCTTACGAATTATTCGAATCTGTGTCGAGGTTTGGTCAATCAACTCCGGCCCATATAGCTTCCTTTCGGATAACTTGTTCCAACACAAAGGTGATTGACACCGTCTTCCATACAACGCTTCATACGGAGCCATTTGGATGCTCGCATGATAGCTATTGTTGTAAGCGAACTCAGCCAGTGGAAGGAAACGATCCCAACTTCCTTTAAAGTCGAGAACACAAGCTCGTAACATATCTTCTAGCGTCTGAATTGTTCTCTCAGATTGTCCATTCGTTTGAGGATGATAAGCCGTGCTAAATCTCAGTTGAGTACCCAAGGCTTCATGCAATGCTCTCCAGAATCTTGAAGTGAATCGAGGATCTCGGTCGGAAATGATATTCTTCGGTGTACCATGAAGTTTGACAATCTCTCAGATATAAATCTCCGCTAGTTTATCAGGAGAATAACCAGCATTGATTGGTATGAAGTGTGCTGACTTCGTTAACCGATCCACAATTACCCAGATCGCATCATAGTTTCTGATCCTGGGCAATCCCACAACCAAATCCATGGTCACGCTTTCCCATTTCTATTCCGGAATCTCAGGACTCTGAAGTAAACCAGGCGGTCTCTAGTGCTCGATCTTTACCTTCTGGCAAGTGAGACACCTTGCTACATATTTGGTCACATCACTCTTCAAACTCGGCCACCAATACACAGATTTCAAATTATGGTACATTTTGGTCATACCAGGATGAAGAGTATATTGACTCTTATGCGCCTCATCCAGAATTTTCTGCCTCAACTCCGCCTTAAGTGGAACGCAGACTCTTTTATGATAACAAACTAACCCACGAGGCGATAGGTCGTAGCCTGGAACTTCTCCCTGTTTGATTCGAGCCAGATTGCACTGTATCCAGCTATCTCACCAACTCGAGTGGAATTGTAAGTGACTGGATGTTGAGAGTAATGTCTTGCACAATAGACCGATTTGAAAAATATGATTGGGCAACCTACATAATCAAAGACTTATGGAAGAAAATGAGCGATTATGTCAAAGTCTATAAGAAGAAGAAGAAAGGGGAAGGGACCTGCAATGTCGGTGTAGCCCCCTCACAACCATAGGCCAAGATTAGTTCATAAAAACATAATTAAGTTTGAATTAGAGACCATGTATGATTTGGAACTTAGACAAAATAAAACTTTCCAAAATCAAGGTTTTCAAAAACTTTTATAACACATGTTCCACAATGGTCTCATACTCAGATTTCAAATATAAATGGCTTGTACGCGTTGATTCCATTCATACATATCAGAGTATAATGCAAATTCCCGACACACTCAGGTTCCATTCAATAAATAAGGGTTCTACAAAGGCACAAAGCCCATAAAATTTTTCCCTTTTTCTTGGGGATTACACAAAACTATACTACGAATCCCAATATATACAATTGTTTCCCAAAAACATCCAAATAATTTTACATGATAACTAAAATCCAAAATAATTTCCTACACTGGAGCTCTATTCGCTCTTCATCGCCTACTTCCCCTTAGATCCTTCAGCCCTGTCTAAAAATTTGGTTTATGGGAGAGTAAGGTTCTAAGGAATCCCCGTAGTGTCAAATCACTCATAGTATGCACAACAATAAGGCATGGAAGCAAATCATAACCCACACAAAGCAACTACAACAGCAGTTACCGCGACAATGGTAAGTATGACACACGTCATCCCTTACGAATGCTCACGCTATATTGCATCACAACAATTCACACAATATATTTCACCACATCTGGGATTCATATAAAGCATTTCATACACAAGCCACACTGGCAAGATTAACAACGCAAGCCATATCGGCAAGATATATAACACAGCCCACGGCTGGATTCACAACACACGCCCCATGGGTCGGATTGACAAAGCAGTTTCACAACAATCCATATCGATTACAATGGCAGTTCAACGACCGAGGTAGAGATGACCAACGTCAATCCTTAAACGGCTTGCGTTGAAGTGCTCATGCTATAATAGACCATGGAACATTTTTCAATCACATTTCACAAAACCATGATCAATCATGCATACCAAAACATCATACACAACATGATAGAAGAGTCACTACCTTGGTCCTTCCGGGCGTGCTCTGGCACCGGTCTCTCCCGAATAGGGAAAATGTCAAATCCTATAATTCATAATTAGGGATGAAGCGTTATTCTCTATTCCAATACTCAATTGACTTCTCAATACTTAGATTTGGTTATCAATAATGACCCTTAAGAAGCTACAAATGCCTCTAATAAAAGCCCTAAAGGGTTGGGAAACAATAGGTTGAAGATCACTTTTTAAAAACTCAAAGTGCTGGAACACAGGAGTTGGCCTCGGCCAAGATATAGTCAGAAAGTCATGGGCTGCGGCTAGACACCTTGGGCCGTGGCCAAGACTTAGACAGACACATTTGGGTTATGGCCAAGAATCCGCTGGCCGCGGCCAAGAAAAATCCTATTTCTTGGCTGAACTTTGAAAAATGATAACTAATTCTAGAAAAATCAAAATGAGGTGATTCCAAAGCCAAATAAAAAAGTATTTAAGTCCTCTTTATAGGAAAAATATAGGCCATTACCAAAAATCACCACACAAATACAGAATTGCCCAAAACTCAACACTACTCCAAAACAGAGTTCAGTTTCCATCCCAAACTTTAGACAATCATATCTCCCAACACAAAAAATGAAATGACACAAATTATATATCCATTTTGAACCTTTGGATGTGAAATTTAAGACTAAAAAGTTTCATAATTTTTAAACACCATATGGTCATTCAAAGCTTTCATGCAAACTGACTGCCCATAACAGAGTTTATACTTGACAGATTTCCAATTTTCTACTAAAGTATCCAATGACTCCAAAATCAATAACCAAACCTATTCTCATACAATTTCTCACTAGGAACACAATGGCAACCTCAAAATGACCAAAATCACAACCCATTGATGATACGATCCAGCAAGTTATGCCTTTAAATTCAAGTGATCCTTTGCAAATACCAAATGGACCAATCACAAGAGCAAGAGCCAAACAAATTAAGGAAGTATTAAATGGGCTAGGGCAAGATACTTGGACAAAGCAAGTAGCAATTGGATCAAAGCTGGACAAAAATGCTGAAAACGTCACTAACTTCATATGGGCTGCAAATGGAGATATTGATCAAGTTTTGGGCTTGCAAACTTGGATCTAAAGAGCTTGGACCTAGTATTACACATGGGAGGACTCATTTGGGCCTAAATAAGCACATTTTGAGCCTTAATTTGCTGACTATATTTTCTTGAAGTTAGGTGTGCAAAAATCAACAAATAGTTGGCAGATTTGACTTCTGGTTTCTTTAAGCATGTTGTATTTGCCTTTTCAACTTTCTTCTAGATTGTATTAGACTTTTAGGTTTCCTAGCACATGGTTTTACAATTTTTATTGGTTGTTTTCAAAATTGCAATTATTACAATTAGGTCATATTGTCCTATAAATATTTGGTGCTTCTTCATTTGTAACACATAATTCAGATTTGAATGATAAATGAAAGTTGCACTTCTGCACTTTGTTTCTTGAGAGTGGATTCTCTCTAGGGTTCTTCTTAGAACTAACAAACTTATCAAGGTTTGATCATCCTTGTGGCGTCTTCCAACACTTTGGGTCCTTGTTCTTTCGTGTTCAAGGGTTCAATTGGATCGTCGATCTGTGTTTAGATTTCTTGGGGTGTGTATATTTCAGAATTGGTTGTAGGTTTGTGGGATCTTCCCTAGTGGGTTCGCACCAATTGACATGCCCTGTTTTTGCCCAACACACAAAACCAACATAAAGTTGCCAAACTTTACATTTAAGCTTCAATTCAATTCTATTAATTCAAAACACCAAACAATGCACCATTTCCATAACAATAACAAACCATACTCCCTATGACCCTAAATCACAAAAATTAGGGCAAAATTTCTAGAAATTCAAGGCCCAACTAATGGCCATAAAACTTATATGAAAATAAAGCTTTCACTTACCTCAACAACTTTCCCAAGGAAGTTCCTTGGTTCTCCAACTTCTAGATTTCCTTGTGAGCACAAAACACCACCAATGGCAAATCTAAAACTATGAAATTGAAGCTCTCAACACAAGGAACAAGTTTTTAGAAGAGAGTTTTTCCATTAGAAGCCATTTAGAGGGTTAAAAGCTTACCTTTTGTCAAAAACTCTTCCTCTCTCCTTGGACAAAAATGGTGGACGAATTTAGAGAGAGAAGGGAGGTATGAGAGCTTGTTGAAGAAGGAGAAATGATGTTTCTCCCTCCCCTTACCTCCAGCAGCTGACATTAGGGAGGGAAGAGAGAGAAAACTGATTATTTTATTGATTGTTTGACTTTCCATACCTTCTCTCTTCTTACTCACTTGACACATGTCAGCATTCTATTAGTTCTCATAAGTAATTCAGCCAATTAATCACCTTAATCCCTCCATTAGCCATTCTAATTACATTTCTCCCATAGTTAGTAATTAATTTCTTCCATTAATTACTAATTTATGACTATTAATTCCATTCTTTCAATTTTTCCACCAATTATGGCATATTAGTTAAAATTGCCATAAAATACATAATAGTTCCAGTTTAAATTCATAAAATAACCATAAAATCATTATTAGCCCTTAATTAAAAATTGGCGCATTACAGTCGGTGGTTGACTCTACTCATTGTTGGTACATAACTCTTTCCATTTATATTGTGCTATCATTGACATTCACAATAATGACCCATATATTTTTCCATGGTGTAGTTTTTTTTGGGCAAACTTTCCCATTAAAACAAAATGTCCAATATCAATTGACCATACCTATTAAATTATGGACAAAGGACAAGATAAACGAATAGTGAACAACAAGAAGATGAGCAATATGGGCATTTTGTATCAATAGAAGGTGTAATATGCCAATTTTTAATTAAGGGTTAAGGAAAGGGCTCCAAAAGTGGATGTGATTAATGATAAATGAACACTTTTGGAGAATGTGATGTGAAATGTGATTTGGATGTGTTATGAGCTGTGTCAAAACCTTGTATTTAAGTTCAATTGTGGATTAACATCCGTGTATTTGGTATTGCTTATTGGGGATCAATAAGCACTTATTACGTAATTCGAGATAAAACTCCTCTCACATACTTACCTCGTATACCGTAAATCACGATTTATAAGCACTTATTGACAAAAAAATAAGCTATCTCAAATGAGCACTAAATTGAATTAAAATAGAAGGAGGGCTCATATTATGGTGAAATGTGAAGAATAAATGTGTTTGGTGGTGATCAGTAAAAACTACCATAATCAGGGGCAAAACAGGAAAAAGGAAAGTTATCGACTATTTGATCAGTTATTGAAGAAGAAGCTTATTGGTAACTCAAAGATCAATGGTTGTGATTAATTTTTAGAGATCAAAAGGGTGGATCCCATGTGTTTGTGTTCATGTGAGCTCATGAGAATGAAACAAGACTGTGACAAGTGGCAATATGTGAGCCATTGGATTAGTCAAAGTGTCAAATATTGCCTTTTTCTCTTCCCTCTTCTATTTAGGTCGGCCAAGAGAGCAAAAAAGGGCTAAAAATATGATTCCTCTTCATCATCTCCTCTCATCTCCATGGACACCCAAGCACAAGGAAGAAAGAGAAATCTTAATGTGAAATTTTGGTTGGTTTGTTGTCCTCTTATGCTCAAATACCCTTCTATAATGTTTTTCATAGTGATGAGAGCTTTATCTCTATGGTTTTAGATTTATGAAAGAAGGTGTTTGAGTGCTTGAAGAATTTAGAAAGTGGAGGAATCAAGGAATTGACCTTGGAAAGAGGAAGAGGTGAGTATTTGATCCATTTTGACCTAATTTGTGTAATCATTGGTTGAGTTTTTTGAATTGTGAAATTTACCCTGATTTTGGTATATTTGTGAAATGGAAGAATTGGTTTGTGTATTGTGGTCACAATGGTGTCAGATTGTGTTTTGATGCCATTGGAATTAGTTGTGAATTGGAAATGGAAAGAGTTTGCAATTTTGAGTTGAATTGTGAATTGTGTTGACATGTTGAGATTGTTGTGAAAACATGTCAATGTGATGTGAATTTGATTGATTTGGTGTTTGCAATGGATTCCTTGTGAAATTTTGTGTGGGAATGGTGTTTGATGTGAAAATGGGAACTATTGGAAGCAATTGTGAAAATCTGAAAAATCTATCTAGTGTGAATTCTATACTGGGTAGTTTATTTGTGTGGATGTTTTGAATGACCAAATGGTGTCTAAAAATTCTGAAACTTTTCAGTCTTAAAGTTCACATTCTAATCTTCTAAAAATTATGTGTGTTGAAGCTAGTTTGTCTTATCCATGAATAATTGATTTAAATGACAAATTAACTTGTGATGTTGATATAGGAGTTAAAGGAGGTCCATATGCAGTTGATGAAATTTATTGATGAAAATCAAAATAGACTTGTCAACATAGTGGTTGAAATGTTACTAAATGTGCAGCTTGCACGAGAGGTAAGGAAAAAGCACAACAAAATGCCCCTATTGTCATACTGGATGAGGAAGATGCACATACGGATAATGATAATGTAGTGGATGGTAGGGACAATTCTGATTTTCATGATGCAAATGGACAAGGTGAAGATATTGATGATGTTGTTTATGAAGATGATGATGATGATGATGTAGAGGGACCTAAGCTGAGGGGATAAAGTCCTCACAGGGAATGCACTTAATAATGACGATGATGAGGAGTGTGGGAAAGGACTTAATGAAGGGGATGATCAATTCATTCCTACTTTAAATGTATCCCCCCACTTCAGTGTCTTAATATGATGAAATGGAGGGGGAAAGAGGGGTTAACATGGTAGACCAACCACTTGAGAGGCCTGAACAGCTGCGGAGATCAAAGAGGCATCAAAGAGGGTGATCACGTCTCTATTTCTATTATTGCAGGTCACTTAAAAGAAGAAGAGGCCAACAGATTATCAGAAAACATTTTTCAAATAGCATCCATAATTACTAGGGTGTAGAGGCTGAAGTGTAAGTATTAATGTCATGTGATTAAGTGTTAGGTTCTTATTATATTACCGGAACAGGTGAAGTGATGACCACATTGGCATTGCCTTTGAAATGACTTGATAGGTCATTGGTTGACATATTGGATGAACAACTGTCTCGAGATTAGTTGTATGCGCTTTGGGGAATTCAAAGAATAACTAATACGATATATATGACTAAGAGTTTATATAGAAGATGGTTTGAATAACATATTAGAGACATTCCAATCATTTCTTTTGCTGCTGTAGGTTATGTCAGTTGTCATGCCCTTATTTTAATTTCACTTTTACTAGAGTATTTGTGGAAAACGATATGTGATTCGGTGGGCAACACAGGAATAGCATAATTATATTGATAATATGTGCATGATTATAGAAATTTCCTATAAGGGTTCATACATAATAATTACCATTAATGTAGCCACATAGGGCTACCAGAGTGTCTAAACCCGTTTGAGTGAAACGGAGACATCTTCCCATTTTCGTTCCACCACCGCAATCTCCTCGTACGGTTCTTTTCTTTGTTCTCAGCGTATCTTCTATCTCCTTTTGTCTAATTTGTTGGTAGGGGATGGTGAGATTCGAGAGAATCTCAGTAGGAAAACAGTACTAATATGCATGCAAGATAAGTACTTAATGCATGACATGCTTGCATTACATAAACTCATGCTAACACAATGACATATCAGCGTGCTTAATGTTCTTGCAACAAAAGTATGGCCACAATATAAACAGAAACAGAGCTTCAATCATTCATATATATTTCACATAATTAAGCAAAGCAATAACATGCATCAATACACCAGCACAAATATCAAATACATGCAGGAGAGGTAAGTTCCCTACCTTAGACTTTTTCCACCTCGAACCGTGTGCTTCGATTCGCGTACCAATCCCTCGAGCTTTCAACTTAGTCCTAAAAGTTCCAATGTACTAGTTTAGATACTTCCATAGTGTTTCTAGTGGTTATACAAGTCTATCATAAAAATTTACTGAAACGCCCCAGGGACTCGGCCCCGCCGTACCTGGTCCAACTATACTTTTTCTGAAATTTTGAAATGGGTTATTTTGACAAATTTCCACCCAAGGAATCCATTTCCGAACTTGGAATTATCAAATTCATTGTCAAATTATAAAATACCCTTGATAGCCCTACTTTAAGGGTTTCATGGGTGTTTTCGTAATTATGCTTTTTCAGCCTTTTCCAAAAAAAGTAACCAATTGTAACCCCACCTAATTTTCCCTCCTGAACTCAATGGAACCATTAAATCATTAAAAATATAACTCCTACCCCTAGATCTAGCCTTAACTGAATTTATGGGATCCTCCGGGAAAAATTGGGGTTTTGCGATTTTGACTTCGTAAACACGTCCCTTTCTACGCCAAACACTTTATTAACCATCTAATTGAGTTATAAAAACCATTTGAACTAAAATTAGGTAGCATAAACCTTAGGCACACACATTTCCTAAATTTAAAACCAATGGCAATCCGGTGAAATTTCACCGATTAAATTGCCCACAACAGTCAGAATAGTTAATATACGAAAGTTTAGAAGTTACCTTTCGCTTCCTTCTGGTTTTTCCCCAATATGGCTGAAACCCTAACCCTTCAACCACAAATTCTTGAGCCTCCAAACCTTAAAGAACAAAGAGGAGTAGCTTAGGGTCGGAGTTATACTTGTTAGAAGCTAAATCGTCGAAGAAATCGGCTTACCTTGCAAGATTTCTTCCCTTTCTCTCTCTAAACTCTCGTAACATTCTCTCTCTCTTGTTTTAGCTACTGTGTGCATGAAAATGGGCTGGAGAAAGAAGGATGAAGATTTTTAATATCATATATTATATGATATTTAATTATTAATTTATTTTCCAACAATTTTGGATTTCAGCAATTTCTGGCAGATTGTCTGCTCAACTTTGAAAAATCATAACTAATTGTAGAAAAATTTAATTGGAGTGATTCTAAAGGCTATACAACCTTTATTGAGTCTATTTTCAAGGAAAAATATAGCCTTTTGCTAGTTGGAAGCACAAAATTTCCAAAATTTTAATCTTTGCATGTTGTTCCAAAAACTAATCAATTTCGCTGGGTAAACTTCAAAAATTCATAAATCTTTGTATATAGCTCTAATTGAGTCATATGACCTATCAAATTAAACCTTGGGATGTCTACTTTCATCCTGTAAAATTTCATAATTTTTTATCATCATTTAGTCATACAAGATCACATGACAAGCTCACTGCCTCATAGGCGATTTCATCAAAAACATAATTATATTCTCCAAAATTCACCATTTTATTTTCTTTAATGCCCTAAAGATATAAGGAATATTAGAGAATAGATTTGGGACATCTACTAAAATGGGGGTTAGTAATCCGCTTAATTTAGGCCTATTCCCAAGCCTCCAATCCCAAAATTCAGGATATTACATAAGTGGTGTGTAAGACTTTAATGTATGACATAAAATATGAGGGAGGACAACCCAAGTGTCATAGATTTTATGGATGGTTCATGGTAAGTTAAAGACTGTTGTATATACAAAACATGTTTTAATTTGGGAATATTGTGTGCACATGAACCATTAGTCATTTTTTTTCATGTAGACAAAGTTCGTAGGTAACCCAATAGGGTGGAAAGTATTGTCAGTGAAGAAAGAAATTTTTCCTGAAACTGTTGGTTACAATATAGGAAACAGTGAGTTGATCATGGGTCTGGCACTTGTGCGTGACCACTAGTTCTGTGTTGCATTAGAAACAAAGAGTTTGAACTTCTATGTGTTGGACTCTATGAAGTCTTATATGGCCACTAAGAAGACAACTAGGAAGGGTGGTCTAAAAGATGATTATATATTTATGGTCAACTTAATTGTAAGTGTAGTTGACTCTAACTGGTTGTTGATGTGGTTTTCTTCATTTCAAATACTTCCTAATAAACATAAATGTTGTTTTGCCAGAGAGATCGATTCGTTGACATCATGGGCATAGTTAAACCTGATCTGATTGGGAAGAAGCCAAAGACAAAAATTATGTGGCTTCCTGTTGTTCTACAGAATAATTTGTCAGTGTTCTTACATTTGCCTCTTACATTATATGTTTCATTGTTTCATTAACTAACACAAAGTTTGAATGTTAATGAGAGGACAATAAGGACTGTGATGTACATATTATGATATGCTTAAGCCACTGGTTAAGATTACCATTTATCAATTGACCAACATATTTTCCCAAGTTGAGATAATAGTTTCACAGGTTCCATAACTCATTTCTCAAATTTCAATCCAAGTTGCTCCTGTGGTTTTTCCAAGTTTACATTAGCCGTTTGCAATTCATCGTTACATTTTTCCATGTTTAGGCAATAGTTTAACATGTTGGTTAACACACTTCTCAACTTCAAATATAATGTACCCACAAAAAAAAAGGGTTTCGCATATTGCTCTTTGGATTCATCAATTGACCATTACATTTCACTAAGTTTCGATAAGAATTTTGCAGGTTACTTAACTCAACCATCAACTTACATGCTAATATCCACATTAATAATATGTTAGAATAAATTTTTTGATGGTAACAAAACTTAGAAAAATATTATGAGAAGATACTTGAGTAACTAGAATGTAACTGGCTAGTAATTAGTTAATTTGGAAAAACACTGATGAACTCCAGTGAAGTTTACGTAAGAAGAGAATTGGGAATGGTAAATCCCCATGAATTGTAAGTAATTTTTTAATAATAGATTTTTAATATGTTTTGACGCTCTGTTAAGTAACATAACCATCGAAGTGTCTAGTTACTTGTTTTGGAGGATCCTTTGTATATGCATTGAAAAACAGGGATAAACAAAGCAGAGATAACTATTAAGAACAATTAAGTGATCCAAAAGAAATTATGAATAACTTAGGAAAATCACTTGAGTGAAACTCTTCAGCACTCGAGAGATTCACCTTACTATCAGGTAACTAGCAAGTGGAAGAAGAAGGCCAAATGACAACATCACTCTAGTGATATTGTACGCATTTGAGTGATCCCCAGTACTGGAGGGTAATCAGAGAGTGATCAGGCTGAGTCATAGAAGATATAGCCAGCTCTTGAGTGATAAGGAGATCTACTCGAGTGAGATAAACCTTCTAGCATATTACTTGAGTATAGCACTTGAGTGACCGAGAGAACAACTCAAGTGATCTTTAACACTAGAAAGGAAATGGAAAGTGACCAAGCAAATCAACTAAAGCAGGGATAAGACTTTACTCACTCAAGTGAGGTAAGCATATATCTCGTTTATTTTTGCATAACACTCGAGTGGCAGTAAATATCAACTTGATTGATCATTATCACTTGAGTGGCTATTATATCACTCAGTGAAATTGTCTCCCCTGTACTCTAAAAACCTGAACTTGCAGTCATTTGAAGCCACTCCACTTGATCTCTCTCCCGAATCCCTCGAGTGACCCAAATTCCCATTCTATTAAATTCCTTCTCATTGTTAAAACCCACCAATTTCCTCCTAATATTAATCCTAAAAGCACCAGTGAATCTTCAATGTCATGGTTTGTCGAGCCCTAGCTATTGTTAACTTCAAATCATCTCTCTGCTTCAATGGTTCGCTTAAAGAGAGCAAACTTTGGCAAGAATGAATCTCCCTTATCAAAGAAGCTTTCTAAGGGAACCAAGAGCTCCAAAGCATCAAAGTATCCTCGTCCAAAAGTTCTTGATCGGATACCACCAGGACAAGTTCCTAAGTCTAAAGGGATTATGATCCAAGAACCTAAGCAGATTGGGCTAAAGGTGTCTTCTCCTATCTCTAAGGCAAAGCAAAGCAAATAGCTAAACACTCTTCATCTTTGATTGCCACTAATACAACTCAAGAAGATATGAACCAAAAAGTATCACATATTGTAGAGTAGCTTGTAGCAGAGACCTTGAATGTACCTAAGAAATCTAGATACCGGGGTCCTTCTAATTCTCATTAACATGCAACCACAAGTGTCAAGGAATCAATCAAGCCTTCGGCCTTAAATCAAAAATCATAGTCTCAAGTACCTCCTGAACTTGAAGATGAACTTCTAGAACTGCCAGCAAGCTTTAATTCAGAATCTCTCAAGCCTAATAACAAGCAGAGGTATGAAGATGATTATGTTCATTGATCTTTCTGTCCTGTGGTTTACTTAGATATATAATATCTAAAGGATAAGCTAAACTTGGACCTGTACTTCTTTGAGTACTATGTAATTTGGTTGAGAATCAATACCTCATACAACCCCTCTGTGGTCAGACATTTCTATTGTAATTTAGAATCATTTGAGGTTTGTGATGATATAGGAGAATTGATAGAAGAAATATTAGAATCAACTATTGAGGCCAAAAGATTCAACTCTCTGCTACCTAGATTAATACATATCTTGGTCTAGACAATCCTCCTACTGGACCTCCTAAAGAACTCAGTGATTTAGAGATCTTCATATTCTAAAGCTAGTAGGTGATACTAATACCTTAAATTTTAAACCTAGCTCTTTAAGTGAACTACATAGGACTGTTTAGTACATCTACACATGAGCTATGGTGAACAAAGCCAACAATTTCACACACTTTGTTGGAAAAGATTATCATCTGATGATCTCAATTCTGTCATAAGAACAGAGGAACATAGGGGAATTATTTACAGTGAAATCAACAGATACAGGCTCATCCACCAGGAGTACCCCTCTACCATACCCTTAACTGATCTCGTACTTTCTGAAGCTGCACAATATCTGGTATTTGGAACTAATTGATCAAATCATTCATATTCCAAGATTTGATAGAATCCACCTAAACAGAATAAAGATTGAGTTACCATTGGGTGCTTGTGCAAGTCAAGCAAAGAAGAAGAGAAAAAGAGTGGAGGCTGAGACATCTAGAGTTGATGGTGCTCAATTATCAAGAGCTGATTCTCTAGGTGTTGGAATTGGTAAGCACAATGGAAAATTAAAATTCAAAAAAACTTTCAATCCCGACTGCGGATCTGTCAATGGCATTAAAATTGAATAGCAGAGAAATGTACATTTCTTATATGTTATGTCTTTCTTTTTGATCTCAGGGAGCTAACAACTCAAATCAACTCCCTCTACTGGTATTCACAAAAATAAGAATCCAACATGAACAGCGAGCTAGTGCCACCAACGTTCCTCTCTAGAGTTTTCTTTTCTCATAGCTCTCTATCTATCTTTTTCATCACTCATAGAAAACCCTAGCTCACTCTTTTATATAACTAGTCAGGGATTTCTATTTTATGATGCATATCAGATTTTAAAATTAATTTTAATTAATTTTGAAATCCATATCATATCAATTAACACTTAATTGCAAATTAAATAAATATGGTTTAATTAAATATATCCAACAGTTTTAATTTGACCTATTTATTTAATCTGAATAAAAAGGCAATAGAAATAGATTTAATTTATCTTTATAAATTAAATCCGAGATATTATATCTTAATCGTGTTAGTTATTAAATTTAATTTATCAGATAAAAATAATTCAATATAATAATATTATCATAATATATGTACATATATGTACGTATTTCAAAAATACATATATGTATATATAATATTATTAATTTTCTTTTTGAATTTTTCATCCACACTAGATTCATTCAATCTAGACATATCTTAGATTCAATGAATCTGGATATTATAGCTTGAGCTGGGCTATTTGTGTTCGACCCTGTAGGGCCATATGAAGTTGGCAGTGGGCCAATGACTATACTAACCTATAAGTTGTAAGCAGTCTCTATCAAGACATTACAACTACCCAATTCATACGAGGATCAATAAACTGATGCAACCTGTCATACAACCACATCACGTCCCTTTTGTCACAGGATATTTCAGTCAAGGATGAGGCATGGAGAATGTCATTCTTCTATTCCTGACCATTACTTTCTCGATCCCTGAGTAGTCTGACTACAGAAATGGAAACTTCTTTCCATCATAGTAGGGTCATACATTTCTCAAACTTACTTATCGAGGGGCCCAATAAAATTTCTCTACTAATGTGAGGGACAAATTCCATCTTGACCATTCACAATCCTCTGCATGAAAACCACCAAGCCTGAACATAGCCTTTATCATCACTCGATCAAAGGTGACTTTTAACTAGGTCAAAGCTGAGTAACTCTCATATAAGAATCCATGATGATCTCAGGTTAAAAGGGCATAGTGGCGTGGTTATGCATGAGACAAGCTTATGACTTGATCCAAGAGCTTTCTCATTGCGGGTCGGTCCAGCACCTTGTACTCTTACAAGTGCTTACGACTTTGATTAGCATCTTTATACCTCTTTAAAGTCATACTGGTCTTATTTCATCTTTGTTCCCATATAGATGATCGACCATAGAAATTTAGGGTATTCATTATGATTTATCCAAGGATAGTCATCACAGTGAACATGCAAATAATATGATAACAAAATGGAGAAATTCATTGAATAACAATGTTTAAAGTACAATTGATTTTCCCCTAGGACACAATTTCCAACACTAGGATCTTCATTTATGGGAGCCACAATATATAACTATATCCAGGATGCCTTAAAGACAGCTACATATCACATCAAGGCCTCTAATGCTTATCCGGTTGTGATGGTTTATCATTAAGTCAAGCTCTTGGTCACTAAGATTAATCAAAACTTCCAAAAGCTTTTTGATATGCAAGATGCCCATACTCAGTAATTTAGGGAATTTGGTTATTGTCTAGATACTTACGAAGCAGTTCTCAGAGCCCACTACTCTTTTTCTTCCTCTGACATGACCACTGATCCTACTTTTCATTCTGTTCCCTTTGAACTAGCTCCTATACCTCCTACCAACATTGCCATTGAGTTTTCTCCATCTCATCCTTCCTCTAGTGATGTCCTGTTTACTATTCTTGATCCTACTGCACTCTCTTAGGTTCACGTCACTATAGACTTTGAACATATAGCAGAATCCATTACTCAACCATGAGCTACAAATCCTCCACATGAGGCTTCTTCAGACACTCCCACTTTTCACATACCATCTTCTCCTTCCACTAACCCTACTTCAGATCCTGCTAAACCAAACTCTATTACTCCAGACTCTACTTCAGACTCTACACTTCCATCTTCTCCTACCTTTACAACTTACTCTCTCCTACATATCCTTCCTCCTTTACACATACTTCTGCTCCTATTGATCCTCTCACTGTAGTGGTCCCTTATACACCACATTTTTCTGCCCCTAAAATATATCTTATTCCAATGTACAATGTGTTGTTGCAATGCATGAACATGAGCATAGTCATTCTCTACAATATATTTTTGCAATATTACTTAATGCTTATTTTTGTAATGTTGCTTATTCCTACAATGTTATACTTAATGTGTTAATACCACTCTTTTTGTAATGCCTTTCTAGGTCTAGCAATTCTGACTTTAATCATAGGGTTTATTTTGTCTATATTGTTTAATTTTTGTCATCATAAAAAGGGGAGAATGTTAGAATAGATGTTCTAATGACAACAAAACTTAGAAAAATACTATGAGAACATACTCGAGTCACAAGAAGGTAACTAGCCAGTGATGGAGTTACTTTGGAAAAACATTGATGAACTCGAGTGAAGTTTATGTCACTTGAGTCATATTTTAAAAAGGCAACATCATTGGCAAGTACCAGCCAGTGAAGGAATATGTACAAAATCTTCCATTCACTTGAGTTCTGATTCTGTTACTCAAGTGATTATGTTAAATAGGTACATCACTTGTAAGGTACCCAATGGTGATACTTGAAAATCCTTCATTCACTTGAGTCTTAAACATATCACTCAAGTGATTAAATGAAAACACTATGTCACTTGTACCTGATAGTGATATTTAAAAATCTTCTCTCACTTGAGTTAGTTGGTGGATACTCGAGTGATGGTAGAAATGAATTGGAACTTGTTTTTTAAGAAAAGCAAAGGTACCAGATGATCATACTTGAAAATCCCCTAATCACTCTAGTCCTAAACGTGTCACTCAAGTGATTATATGAAAACACTATCTCACTTGCAAGATACCTGATAGTGATATTTAAAAATCTCCTTTCACTTGAGTCAGCTGGTGGACACTTGAGTGATGGTAGAAATGAATTCAAACTTGTTTTTTAAGAAAAGAAAAGGTACCTAATGGTGATACTTGAAAATCCCCTAATCACTCAAGTCCTAAACATGTTACTTGAGTGATTAAATGAAAGCGTTAGCTCACTTGCAAGGTACTTGATAGTGATATTTAAAAATCTTCTCTCACTCGAGTCAGTTAGTAGACACTTCAGTGATGGTAGAAATGAATTGAAACTTGTTTTTTAAGAAAAGTAAAGGTACCCAATAGTAAGTCAGCAATTTTTAAAACAAAGAAAAATTTACTTGACTTATCATATGACACTCGAGTAATGGGCAAAACGTTTGCAAATTACCAAACATTAACTGGCCAAGTTTTGAAAATAGACTTCATGAATCACTTGAGTCCCACATCTATTACTTGAGTGATATATAAAAATTTGCAAGTTACCCTTGGTAACGGGAAAGAGATAACTTTAGTCAATATCAAACATCACCCGAGTGATAAAAAGCTCACTGAGTGATACATACTGAAGCTGTCACTTTTTAGTTACCCATGGGCGATAAATGCTTTTAAAGAGAAATACTCGAGTGAACAATGGTCACTTGAGTGATTACTTGATTATTGCAAAACAGAGTACTGCCTCTTATCTTTCAAAAATCATTGCATGAACCAAGTAAAATGTTTTTCTTGCATCTAGTCAATCTACCTTGTAATTATATTAAAAATGCAATCCAAATTCCGTAGCGTGACATCCTTTTTGCAAATTTATATTAGCGTTTGTCAGTTGACCATGGTGTTTTTGAAAATTGTGGTTAGAGTTCCTGTGTTGATTTACTACTTTCCCTACTTGAAATCCAAGTTCCCCAATAAAAATTTTTTCCCCAAATCTAGATTAGCTTTATCAATACACCATTACATTTTCTCAATGTCATATAAGGCTTTCACAAGTTTATTCATCAACAACAGTAGTCCATCACACTATAATTTTATGTGCATATTGAGTCAAAAGTAGAAAAGATATTTGTTCTTGCACAATAGACATAACCAACAAAATAATGGTGTAGACAACTTATACCCAAAAACCAGCAACTACTAAGATTGTTCTAGCATTTTCAATGACAAGAGGACATTGTTCTAGCATTTTTAATGATAAGAGGACATTAAGATAGTGATTCCTCTTAATGTTCCCTTATCACTGACATCACCCTATATATATTACTTACAAAATATGATTTCCCATGTATCCTATCCCTTCAATCAAAAAAACACAAAAAGGTCAGACCAAAGTATATATCCAACAACATACTAGGTCTCATAGATGAACACTAAATTTCAACATGGATTGAGATTTTTGCACATCCTTCATGTATGTCTAGCTTCATGGCACCATGCATAATGATAGATCTTTCTATTTGGAACTATGATTCTTATCTCCTTACTCTTGGTCTTCCAGGTAGTCGACTTGTAAGTAGATGGTGAAGGAAGATACTTTCAAACATGTTTTGCATGGTATAATGCCTATAATCATTGAGGTTAGGCATGTATATTGTGACAACTAGAATAATGTTGTGCTAATAAGTTTTTTGCCGAGCTTTAATCTTAAAACATTCATCAGCATAGTCATAAATACTGTCGTGTACTACCTTAATAGTTGCACAAGCATGTGTGCATGGAATCCCACTTATCTGCCATGCTCCACAACTACATTGCCGTAATTGAAGGTCAACCCCATGGTCTCTACAGCTAGTATGCACACAGAATCTTCCCTGCCCATAATCTTCACACCACATATACTCACATCCACTCACATTTTCCATGACCTTTGCATCTATATTTGACCCAACACAATTCTTCCACTTAGTCATTGACCCATATAAGCCATGCATCTTCTTTGCTACTTTTTGACGATGTGCATGAATTAGTTGGGCTACATTATATTTTCTCTCCTTCACAATCAACGCATTGAATGACTTGGCAATAATGGTTGTTATGTTATCCCATCTCTTGTATGGAAACTTCCTAAGAGCCCACCTATCAATATTATCATGAGTGTTAATTCAATCATATAACTATTAAGAGTACTCCCACATCTATTCTATTGTGTTATCAAAGTCACCCGAACGCCTTGTATATGCAATTTTGTCAAGAAGCATCAATCCATCCTCCTTTTTCCAAGCACTTGTCTTCCTCTTGCCCCTGTTTAATTTTAGTATCTCTGCACTGAAGTTCTCCTTAACATGTCTAAAGCAAAATGCATAGCGATGACATACAAATATTATTGTCACACCTCTTTTTATGACATTGTGATGATCTGACACAAATGCCTACTCAATAGAACTAACAATCTTTTTAATCATATGTATAAACCAAGTTCAATCATCTAGTGTCTCTCCCCTCACAATTGTTATTTCAAAAGGCAACAACTCATTATCCGAATCATAAGTCAATGTCGAAAGTAAGGTACCCTTATATGGCCCACTTAAATGAGTTCCATCAACATATAGTACATGTCTAACACCTCCTAAGAAACCCTCTATACATGAACCATATGCAATAAAAACTTGTTCAAACCTATAACCATTTGCTACCTATTCAACAACTGTTTTATCATTTGTTTCCTTCAACCTTTGGCATATGTACAATTGTTTCGTTTTTCCATGTATGTCTTCCATTGCCTTCTCCTTTACCCTATATACCTGTTTATATGTTAGCTTCACACCATACTCCCTTTGCAATGTCTTTGTAATCTCATTTGTACATTTCTCGATATGGTTCCTAACCTCATTGATTATTATTGATGATGTCAAATTAGATTTTGCACCATAGCCGGTCACTTGAAAATGATCTTGAGCAGAATGAACATGATCTTTTATGAATTTGGTCACATGTAGTATTGCAGTACTCTTGCTCACTGCAGATGCACATAATTTCCACGAACAACTTTTTGCTTTACACTTGACATACATCTTGTCCTTGCTATTCCTCTTATATTTGTGCACAAACTTGTGCGTAATGCTATACTTGTACAAAGCTTCTCTTAATGCATCGACATGTGTAAAATGCTAACTGACTCCAAAAATTAGCCCAGACCATTTCACATAGCTCATGTCACTACCACATGTCTGTTCTTTCTCATAAGTTAGACACTCACCACCAATTTCAAAAGATAGAGGCTCAAAATCATTGCCATGTGTCATGGGAGATACCTTTGCTTCTGGTGACCATTGCAAGAATCTGTCAATCATACATACAAGAATTACAACATTTTATAAGTTATTACCAACATTTGAATAAACAATACCAACTTGAAAATTAACAAAATTATACGAACTTACACATCTACATCATTCATTGGCAAAGATTCATTGACATTCTCTTTGTAGAATACAAACCATGGGCACTACTTTCATTAAACCCAAATAGATTTTCAATTTCACCATCACTGTCAAGATCAATTAATGTCCTCTCATCAAACATTACTGTATATTTATGTTACAACTGCTCCCCTCATGACTTGTCCATCTTGATATGAATCCTCTTAAATCATCCACTCTTATCCCATCTTTTATCATTTTTACCTTCACTCTACCTCCAATGCATTTAGCTTCACCATCATTACTACTTTCAAATCTTCCCCCTATATGAAAATAACAAAACAACTCCTTTGCACAACTTAACCCAATATTTCCATCCATTTGTTAAATGCCCTGCAACAAATAAGTTAGCACACTATTAGTTCATAAAACAAAACTAAATGCCCACTTCAGTGTTTCACAAATTTGTGTTAGGGTTTCTCAAATTCATCTTACTCATTTTCTATAAAATCTACCCATTTTTTCTCTTCAACCATAAGCCTTAAACTCACCTTATGTACCATCACAACCTCCTCCCACTTTCAACCATCATCAACATTTTCCCCCAACCAATCATCAACATTGGCATCCCTCTAACCCAAATAACCAGCTTCAAAAATCAACGTTTCCCACCTAAATGAAGATGAAAAAAAATTATGCTTGAGGATTAATTAGGTAAAGGAAGAACATTGTCTACTTAAAAGGTACATACCTCACTTCCGTTAGACATCACTAGCTCTTACGTTCCCTCTTGCACTACCTTGTTTCGCACCACCTTCTTCTTTTCTCATTAACTTCTTTTCTTTTATCATTAGAGGACCAAATGTGTAATTTCATTTACATTTTGTAAATTCTAGTTCAGGCACTAGTACTTACTGCGGGAATATGAAAATTTAGATCACCTTTTTGTCTTTTCCCTTTTTAAAAGTTCTTTTTCAGGGATTTTCCCAAAAAAAAACTCTCTAGGTTCCTTTATCTTCATTGAACTCTTTATTTCTTTACAAAGCTCATTTTTCAAATTGCTATGTTTTTCAACATTTTCACTATTTCATCGTCTTATCATTTTCTATGGAAGGGAACGTTTTTGAAATTTTTTAGATGTCTGGAGCTATTAGCTAAGTTGCTTGAGCTTAGGCCAATTGTTTCCTTGTTCTTTTGGGCTTTTTGTTTTTTAAACCCTTGGTACATTATTGGGTCCCTTAAACATATTGTCTTAGGTTAGAACCCAGCTATGTGCATGGAAAATGTTTTGCTAGGAGAGAAAAAACCCATTTCAGTGATCTCTACACCTTAGGAAGATTAGTTTCTAGCTATCGATTGAGGGATACTGCTGGATTCTACTGAAAAAAAAGTTCTTATTTTGCAAACAAGGCTAGCTAGTTAGTAAGGAGTTGACTTATAACTCGTAAAGTGTGAGTTCATCACAACATGGTGAACCAAGGTTCGAATACCTACTGGAACATGTGCTCGTATTTAATACCCTATAGTGCATTGTCTTTAATTGGAAGATACTTGTAACTAGAAAAAAGTTCATCTTTTGATTTCTGGAAAAATCAATTAATTAATTAATTAATTATGACTTCCTATTTTTAATAAATATGAGATTTATTTTGATATATTTGGAAAGTCATTAATGCTAAATTAAAGAGATTTTCTTGAGATTTTAAGAGATATCAATTTGGGTGTATCATTTGTGGGATTTCAACTTAGAATATAAGTTTTTAATTATAAGAAAGAAAAATAATAATAGGAAGTTTTCTCAAATAAAAAAATCATTTTTTATTATTATTACTATTATTATTATTATCTTTCGTTTTCTTTTGATACAGCAATTGATGAAAGGGTTTTAGGAAGGGCCAAAAAAAGAGACATTGAGAACCAAATAAATAAGTGGCAGCCACGATATGGGAATAAAATAAGGAGGCAGCCACAAATCATCATTGTCTTCTTCAATCACAAGAAGAGAGAGAGAAAGGTGTTCGAGTTTCATTCTTCTTCTTCTTCACAGGAGGACGAGAGAACTGTGGAGAAAAGAAGAGACTAGAGTCGCCACTTGGATAGAGGAGTAGCTAGAATGAGGCTTTGAATTAATGCTCTGTTCCTTTTCCTCTTCTCTCTTTTCCTTGAGATTCTGGATTATGAACTTGTTGTTTTATTTAGTTATGTTTAGTTAATTTGTTGTACAACAGAGGAGCTATGAACTTTTGGTGGATTAGACTTTGTTTTCATTGTTTAGTTATGATTAATATTAATTTTAGTTACTTAATCTTGTTTAGCCTTATCTATTTAGTGACTGGCCATCATTAAATATGAATTTAAGTATTAGGATTTATCTTGACGAAGGTAATTTTAATTAGGCTATGAGATTAAGCAATATGGGATTAGATTACGATTTAATTTACAATTAGGATAGACATATACCTAATGGCCCCATAACATAGTTAAAGAGTATGTTCAAATTATCTTTCCTCTTGAGTAATTATGTTAGACGCCATAATTTATATTTAAGAGAGGGTTGTGAGTGGACAAGTACTTATAGTTATTTATCCTCGAGATTAACAAAATTGACATTAAGACTAATTAAATTAGTGAAAACAAGGTTTATGAAGTTAATAAGGGATTAGTGACTCTGAATTGCTCTTTTGATAATTGTGGTAGCAAGTTTGTTTTAATTTGATTTTAATTTTCTTTTTCACTCATTTGAATTCAATTTGGTTTGCTCAAATCAAACAAAAGTGTAAAATCAATGCTATGAACTTATGGGTGGATTTGACTTTTGTTTTCACTGTTTAGTTATAATTAATAGGGTTAAGAGGCATTTTTGCCCTAGAAGTTTTCACCAGGGGTAATGCTGCCCTAAAATTTTTTTGGGGGCAAGTTTTTCCCGGAAGTGTAAAAAATGGAGCAATTTTACCCTGACCATTATTCTAGTTAATTTTGACTGTTAGTTGACCAAATATGTTGAGCTGTCAGTTCACATGTCATCCACATCATTTTTGTTTAGATGCAAATTTACCCTAGAAGTTTTAAATCAAACTTTGAAAAAAGATGAAGTAAATGACACATGAATTTTTGGTGCAAATCTACATCTTAACAAAAATAACATAGATAACATGTGCATTGTCAACTCAGCATATTTGGTCAACTAATGGTAAAAATTAGTTGGAACAACGGTTATAGCAAAATTGCTCCATTTTTTATACTTTTAGGCCAAAATTTCCCTCGAAAAACTTTCGAGGCAAAAATGTCCCTTAACTCTAATTAATATTAATTTTGGTTATTTAATCTTAGTTTGCTTTATCTATTTAGTGATTGGTTGTCATACCCTTATTTTATTTTTACCATTTTTAGAGTGCTTGCTCGCAGTTCAGTGAGCTACACAGGAATAGCATAAATATACTAATATATTGATATAAGGTACTTGATCACAACACAGGTTTTGCCTGCAGGGTTTGATGATATTCACAAATATATACAAAATGCCAAAATAAGATTACATATACAACTACTATCTTTGCCTCGAGATCCGCAACATCATTTCTCCATGTCTACCAACTTGCCTTTAGATCCGTTGGTTCCTGCTGGCACATTATCATTTTTGAAAAAGAATGAGATTCCGAAGAATCCCAGTAGTAACATATAACCAATAATATAAAATGTGAGAATTAAATATGCAATGCACAATATAATGTATAATGAAAATTATAACAATACGTGTGTATGCACAAAGCTTAGGGCCAAATCACTATTTGGATCCCCTTCAAATACCTCAGCTAGGCCCCTAACCATAGCTAGGTAATGTACCCCAGGCGTACCTTAACTGGATACCTAACCATAGTTAGGTAACAGACCTCAGGCACTGTGTTCATATAACAAAATACAGTAACATACAATATATCAATAGTCACATAATGTATGAGAGATTATAATTACTACCTTAACCCTTTCTTATCTCGTACGTACGCCTTGTAAAGCGTGCCAACGACTGGGCTCTCAATTTGGTCTTAAAATGTCAAATATACAGGAATTAGGTTAAAACCCATTCATAAACTATTTTAGGCACTTCCATAGTGTTTTTAGTGGTTATATAAGCCTATTGTGAAAATTTACCAAAATACCCCTGGGAACCCAGCCTGACCCCGACTTACCTAGTTCAACCATACTTTTGCTAAAATTTTGACCTTAGCTATTATGACATGTTTTCGCTCAAGGAATCCATTTTTAGACTCATAATTATCAAATTCATTGCCAAAAGACCATAATGCCCTTGTCAGTCCCGATTTCAGAGTTTCAAGGGCATTTTGGTCATTATGCTTTTTTAGGCTTTTCTGAAAAAGTTATCAACTGCAACCCCACCTAATTTTCAATCCTAAACTTAATGGAATCAGTAGAACATAAAAAATCCAGCCCTAACCCCCTGAATTAGACCTTGCCAAAACCCAGGATTCTCTGGGTAAATTTGGGGTTTTCAAATTTTGACTCCTCATATTTGCTCCTTTTTACTCATAACCATTTTATTAACTATTTAATTATGTTAAAACCACCATTTAGACTCAATTTTGGTAGCATAATGCCTAGGACAAAACTTTTCCTAAATTTATAATCAGGGCAAAACCAGCAGAAATTCACCTATTAAATTGCTCACAGCAACCGGAACAACCAATATTTGAAGTGTAGGAAGTTACCTCTTCTTCCTTCTTGGCTGAAATCCTTAGCTCCCAAAAACTCCAAATTTCTATTTCAAACACCTTAAATCAGTAGAAAGCAAGCTTAGGAGAAGGATTATACAAGTTAGAAGCTAAATCACCGAAGAAATCAACTTACCTTGCAAGATTTGCCCTTCCTTCTCTCTCTAGAATCCAAGGTCTCTCTCCCTATTATTTCTCCATGGCTGATAGTTTTATGAAGCATGGAAGGGGAGGATGATGTTTTTATAACATTTTCTAATTATACCATAATTATTTAATTTCCAATTTTCAGATTAATTGGAAATTTTGGCAGATTTTCTACTCAAATTTTGAAAAATCATAACTAAATTTACAGAAATCATATTGGAGTAATTCCAAAGGTTATAGAACCCTTATTGAGTATAGTTTCAAGGAAAAATATAGGTCTTAGCCAATTGGAAGCTCACAATTCCCAAAATTAAATTTTTTGGACACTATTCCAGAAACTTACAGTTTCAATGGGTAAACTTCAAAAATTCATAACTTTTACATACAGCTCCAAAAATTATCCATGACCTATGAAATTAAAGCTCAGGATGTCTACTTTCATCCTATAAAATTTCATAATTTTTGCTCATCATTTGGTCATACAAAATCTCTTGATAAGCTCACTGCCTCACTAGAAGAAGTGAAACATCATGCACTTGCAATTTCAATAAATTCCATTTTTGCATACAAATTTCCCATACTCTTTAATTCACCATTTTATCCCATTAAATGTCTCATTACATAAAGAGAATATTGGTGATAAAAATTGGGGTGTTACACTAGTCATCATTAAATATAAATTTGAATATTAGGATTTACCTTGATGAAGGGAATTTTAATTCGACTCTAAGATTAAGTACTATGGGATTAGATTACAATTTAATTTGTGATTAGGATCGACAGATACCTAATGACCCCATATAATTGTTGAAGAGTGAGTTCAAGTTATCTTGCCTTTTGAATAATTATGTTACACATAACAATTTATACTTAAAAGAGGATTGTGAGTGGACCGATGTCAACACCCGTTTCCATTTTGATAATCGAAGAGTAATAAAGACAAAATTCAATGGGCATACAGAAAAGTATAATTATACTGATAAAAATATTCATTTATGATCCCAACATCGTTCGTTTACAATTCCGATATTGTTCGTCGACAGAAACGAAAAAATACAACGGAAGTTTTAATATTTACAAATTTCACCAAAATATCACAAAATAGACTAATTATGACCACGATCTTGTCTGCGCCTCAAGACACGTGCCGCTCACTTACCAGCGTCTACATCTTTTCCCTTTGGCCCACTGCTACCCGCTGAGGTGTTTATTTAAAAATAGGGTGAGATTCTGAAGAATCCCCGTAAAGACATAATATCGTTCATAGAAAATGCGAAAAGTAAATATGACATGCGTCAAGGTATGCAAAAATTAATGAACAATATAAACACATCATCATCATGTATACATGAGTAGGGCCCAGCCCCATAATCTACACCGGTTGGACTTCTGCCGACTCCCAGTGTAAGTACACCTATGGCACTAACTACCCCTCTCTAGGCAAATCATGTTGATTAATAAAGTGCATTTACAAAACAATGGCATCCACACAATCACATAACTTATGACATAGTGTATGAAGGATAATGTCCCTACCTCAAAGCTTTAATATCCCCTTTCTAAATGTGTCTCGAAGAACGTGTCGTATCCGGCCTCCAAATTGGTCCTAAAATATTAAATGTTCCAGAAATAGGTCATAACCTATCCAAGTATCATTTTAGACTATTCAATAGTGTTTATTATGGTTATATTAGTCTATGGTGAAAATTTACAAAAATGCCCCCGGGACCTCGGCCCGGCCCCGCCATACCCGACCTGATGGCACATTTTTCCAAAATTTTGACTAAGGCTATTCTGACTTATTTTTGCCTAAGGAATCCATTTCCGGGCTCGAAATCACCAAATTCACTGTCAAATTACGAAAATACCCTTGACAGCCCCTATTTAGGGATTTCAGTGGCGTTTTCGTAATTATGCTTTTTCGGCCTCTACCGAAAAAGTGCCCAACTGTAACCCCATCTATTTTTGCCCACTAAGTCCAATGGAACCATTTATTTCATGAAAATCCAACTCCTACTACCAGATCTGGTCTGGCCGAAATATTGAGAGAAAAAATAGAAAAATGGAGCTTTATGTTTTAGCTTCCAAAACTTGTACTTTTTCACTTCTAATCCTTGATTAACTCATTTAAATACTTCATAATCATGATTTAAAGGATTTTGGGCAGCATAACCCCTTAGGGTTATGGCTTTTCCAATTTTACAATTTAACCAAAAATCACATAAACCAAACAACAATCACCAACAACAACTTCAATACACTAAGAAGTTGAGGTTTTGGAGATTACCTCTTGATCCTTGGTGTTTTTCTCTCTAGGACGTCCTCTCTCTCTTCTCAACCTTGAAGATTAGCTTGCTAATTCATGATTTTCATGATGGATAAGAGATTAGAGGATGAATACACAAAATAAGAAGTTTAAATCACCTTAGAACACAAGCTCTTACCTTGATTTTCCTTCCTCTTTCTCTCTAGCTTCAAGAGCTTCACAAACTCACTCTCTCTTCCTTTTCTCTATGGCTTGGACAAAATATGCACAAGGGGAGGGAGAATATGTGTTTTAATATTTTAGTCTTCATGTTTCATCCTAACCCTTGATCTAGCCAATGGATGATATCTCTCCACCTTTCATGTACACCATCCCTCTACCATACCTCCCACCACACTCCCTTGCTTTAGGCCATACTCATTCAACTTTATGCCATACCTTCCTATCATTTATGTCCAATGGGTTTGACTAACTTTTTCCCTTATTTTTCCATGTATTAAACGAATTTGAGGGAAGTTAGAGGAGAAAAAAAATATGTTTTTCATATATTCCACAATTTATCTAATTGAACTATGTATAATTCTCCCTAATTCCCCAAATTCTTGATTTTATTCCACCGAGAATAATCCCTTTTATGCATTTTCCTTTATTTTCCTTGATTAATTGAAATTAACTCCAATTAATTGGAAAATAATTAATCTTGGGCTAAATTGGCAAAATTATGATTTTGCTATTCCCTTTGTAATTTAATTCAATTTTTGAATTAATTTGCCCATTTCCTTATGAATATAAATATTCCAAAATTTACAAGATCCAAATTCATAAATATTCACCATTTTATTGAATTATTCAAATAATTACAATATATTTTTGGTGAATAAAATTTGGGGTGTTACAACCGACAGGCGCTTATAGCTATTTATACTCGAGATGAACAAAATTGACATTATGTAAGACCCTATCTTACATACCATACTTATCATTTATATTAATCAGAGTAGCAATGTATGGTTCGGTGAGCAACACAGGAATAGCATAAATATCCTGATATATTGATACAAGGTCCTTGATTACATTACCAGTTTTTCCCGCAAGGGTTGATAATATGTACAATCTTGGTCCAAAATGACAAAATAAACTAATAATATAATGAACAACTCTGTTCTCTTGACCCACACACCTCAGCTGCCAGTATCTACCATTTTGCCTCTAGAGCCGCTAGCTTTCGCTAGAATATTTTGATTTTGAAAAAGGGTGAGATTCAAATGGATTTCAGTAGTAACAGACATTTGATCATAGAAAATGCAATAATAAATATGCCATGTACTTCATACAGCAATATTATAATAATATGCAATTTAGTTCGGTCGGAAACGTTTAGAGCCAACCACTATTGTAACCCCTACTCATCTCATACCTCAGCTTGGCTTAAGGCCACCAACTGGGCATACAAGTGTACCCGTAAGCACTATGCATCATACATATTACGGTAAATAGCATTCACAAAGCATATCAATATTGATATAATGTATGAAAGATAGAGTTACTACCTTGTGTCCCTTTTTACAACAGAAAACAAGTTCCTTGAATTTCCTGTCAACGGCTTGGCTTAATAATCGGGTCCTAAAAATCCAAATGTACAATAATTAGGTTAATACTCATTCATGTATCCCTCAAGACTCTTCCAAAGTGTTTTTGTTGGTTATATTAGTTCAAAGCTGAAAGTTATCAAAATGCCCCTGGGGACCTGGTCCAGGTCCCTTTTTACCCAGTTTAACTGTACTTTTTCAGAAATTTTGACCCATACTATTCCTACATATTTTTGGGTGTAGAATCCATTTTTGGCCTTGGTTTTTGCAAAATCACTGTTAAATGACAGTTTTGCCCTTGACAGCCCCTATTTAGGGTTTAGGGGTATGTTTGTAATTTCACTTTCTAGGACTTTTCAGCAAAAAGTGTTCAACATCAATCCTACACAATTTTCCCTCCTGAACACCAGGAATCATCAAATTTATGAAAATCCAACCCTAAACTCCCTAACTCTTCCTGGCTGAAACTTATACTAAAGGAAGGGAAAATGTGATTTTTAAAATCCAACACCTAAAGCTTACTCCTTTTTACTCCTAATAACTTGTTAAACCATTTAAACGCATACTAAACAAGATTTGAGGAAATTTAGGCAGCATAACCCCTTAAGGTTATCACTTTCCAAATTTACAAAATCAATAATAAATCATCAACCAAGCCAAGAACAATGTCACACCCTTACTGCTGCTGGACCCCACTACTACAGGTGGCATCTGGCCATGGGGTCGGGGATATGACTCAAAGGAATATAATCCCCCCTTGGGATTTTCTTTCACCTCCCCACAACTCAAACTCTCAACCTAGGGTTAAGAATAAGACCTTGGCGAGACGTGGTACCATTAAGCTAATTGTCACAGCCCCCACTGCTGTTGGTGGCATCTGGCCACGAGGTCGAGGATATGACTCAAAGGAATATAATCCCCCCCTTGGGATTTATTTTCGCCTCCCCACGACTCAAACTCTCAACCTGGGGTTAAGAATAAGAGCTTGGCGAGACGTGGTACCATTGAGCTAGTCTCGCCAAGCTCTTATTCTTAACCCTAGGTTGAGAGTTCGAGTCATGGGGAGGCGAAAGAAAATTCTGAGGGGGGATTATATTCCTTTGAGTCATATCCCCGACCCCGTGGCCAGATGCTACCAGTAGCAGTGGGGTCCAGCAGTAGTGGGGGTGTGACAATGAGCTCAATGGTACCACATCTCGCCAAGCTCTTATTCTTAACCCCAGTTTGAGAGTTCGAGTCATGGGAAGGTGAAAGAAAATCCGAAGGGGGGATTATATTCCTTTGAGTCATATCCTCGACCCTGTGGCCAAATGCTACCAACAGCAGTGGAGTCCAGCAGCAGTGGGGGTGTGACAATAAAAACACGCCTTTTTATTGTCACACCTCTAATCTGCTGGTGGACCCCACTGCTGCTGGTGGACCCCACTGCTGCTGGTGGCATCCGGCCACGGGGTTGAGGGTGGACTTAATTGGAATATCCCATGCCCCCTGCGTGGTTTCTTTAGCCTTTCGTATACCTCTAACTCACGCCCTGGGGATAAAGGCAAAGCCCATGTAAGATGTGTTACCATTTAGCTAGTTATCTCAGTGGTACCACGTCTCACCAAGCTCTTATTCTTAGCCCCAGGTTGAGAGTTTGAGTCATGAGGAGGCGAAAGAAAATCCCAATGGGGGGATTATATTCCTTTAAGTCATATCCCCAACCCCGTGGCAGGATACCACCAGTAGCAGTGGGGTCCAGCAGCAGTGGGGGGTCTGACAAACAACAAAAACAACAATATACCAAAAGATTTGATGTTCTTGAGGTTACTTTGAATTTATTCACTTTCTCTCTCTAAAACTATCCTCCCTCTCTCCCCTAAACCTTGAGATTTTGCATGCTACACGATGTTTTCCATGAAGATCAAGAGGTTAGAGAAGAGCTTACACAAGTTAGAAGCCTTAACACTTGAAATCTCAAAGCCTTACCTTGGATTTCCTCCTCCTTAAGCTCCCTTTCTCTATGTTTTCTTAAGCTTTTCTCTCTCTCTCTCTCTCTCTCTCTGTGTTCTTAGGCGTGAAATGAGAATGAGAAAGATGAAGCAAGAGCTTTTAAAAATAACCTACCTTATTCCTTATTTAATAAATATTGGCTTAATAAATTATGACATAGGCTTGTGTACCAAACCTCATCTCTTACCAACTTGTGTCATAAAGTCCTAATGCAATTGAACCAAATTTTTCTCTTCTTCCCTTGGCCCATAACGCCATTTAAGGGTCCTTTATGACCCAATTGGGCTGCTTCCATTAACCTTAACAACATGTACATATATGTAATATTTTATTCTCAATTAAGCATTTGCTCAACTTTAACAAGTATAATGTAATTCCCTTGCCTTAAGATAATGAAACTTGACGCACTTATGAGCCAAATAATTATTTTTTTCCTCTTATTTCTTCATTCCACAATTTACACAATTGCCATTACATTCTTTCTTTCCAAATTTGCAACAATTGGCAATTTTGGCAGATTTTATGTCCAAACTTTGAAAAATCATAACTTTATTTGTAGAAATTTGATTGGAGTGATTTTAAAGGCAATGAAACCCTTATTGAGTCTAATTTTAAGAAAAAATATAGCATTTAGCCAACTATAAACTCAACATTCTCAGAATTATTGTTTTTAGATGTTGCCACTGAAAATCGTCAGTTTTACTGGACTAACTTCAAAAAAACCATGGAACAAAAAACTGGACCGGCCCAACTGGAAAACCAGTGAACCGGTCCCTATTCTGGTCTGGTTCATTGCTTGAGAGGGGAAGAGTTGAACCGGTACAAAACCGGAAAAACCGATGGGTTACTGGTTCAACCGGTTTGCTTTTTTTTTTTTTGAAAAATGAGATATCTCTGGAAGGGATGTAGAAAAATGGAAAAAAAATAGAGAGGGAAAAAGATGAGACGTTTCAGCAGCTCCTCGTGCTCTTCTGTCTGTTACCTTATGTAGTCTTTGTTTGTTTGAACATTTCCCTTCCTGACATTAACCCACGCCCATGAAAAAAATACAACGACTGGAGACCAAGAAGAAGAAGAAGGAAGGAGAAGTGGAAATGTCGAAGTGAAGAAGAAGAAAGAGAAAAAATATTCATCAATGCCATTAAACTTTGTGTGTTGACTATTGGGCTCCATTACTTTTCAAATTGTCATATAGGAAAACGTGTTTTGGGACAAGTGAAGGCTGATACTAGAACTAGAGTGTAGGTAGTAGGAGTCAGTTTCTCTTTCTCTCTCGGTTCTAGTAATGTCTTTATAAATAGATTTCATTTTTTTTCCCAATATAAATAGGTTTCATATATCAATATATATTTGAAAAGTTAAACATTTTTAATATTATCTATTTTTATATTAAATTTTTAACAATTTTAATTTTACTTCAAGTAATCAAATCTAATATAATAAATTAATTTTATCTATAGAAGTTTAAATATATATTAATATATATATTGTTATTAATAAATTGTAATATTTTAATATGATCGGTTCGATCACTGGTTAGACCCCGGTTGACCCATTAGCCTTTGAACCTGTTCCCTGCCCGGTTCGGTTTTTTGTTCCTTGAAAAATACATAACTCTTTGTGTACAGCTCCAAATGACCTATCAAATTAAAGCTTAGGATGTCTACTTTCATCTTGTAAAATTTTACAATTTTTGGTCATCATTTAGTCATCCAAAACCACATTAAAAAGTTACTTCCTCACAGGAAATTTGACTTGCAGCACTGTTCACATTTCAAACTTATAATGTTTAATTCCTATGATTATGAATATTCACCATTCCATTTCACTAAAGTCCACAAATAAGTACAAGGCATATTGGTGAATAAAATTTGGGGTGTTACACATTAAGGCTAATTAAGTTAGTAAAAACAAAGTTCACAAAGTTAATAAGGAATTAATGAGTGGACCGACAAACACTTATAGCTATTTATATTCGAGATTAATAAAATTGACATTAAGGCTAATTAAATTAGTGAAAACAAGGTTTTTGAAGTTAATAAGCAATTAGTGACTCTGGGTTGTTTTTTTGATAATTGTGGTAGTCAGTTTGTTTTAATTTGATTTTAATTTTCTTTTCACTTATTTGAAGACAATTTTTTTTTCTCAATATAAAAAAAAGTGTAAAATCAATACTCAACTAGGTTTAGGTACCAAGTCTTCATGAGAATGATACTTTACTCACTCTTTATTACTTGATACGGCCTGTATACTTGCGGAGCTTTAGATTATAATTATTTTCCTTATCAATTAAAGCAATTTGAAAACACTTTGTATGTATGTATGTATGAAAACATTCAACGTTTAAGTATTTAATATAAAATAGGTACAAGGATAAAAAAATCAGGAGAATTGCTGATAAATACATTTTTGGCAAATTAATGGCTGGATGCTACCATGGAAGATCTGTTGAACATAACAGAAGATATTTTGCACACAATGGAAGATTGTTTGCACATTTATATGGAAGATTTTTGCACACACAGAAGATGGTTTGCATAAAACGGAAGATCGCTTGCACGCTTGGTAGCAATCAGCAATTAATTTACCCCAAAAGTAATTTTGGACAATTCTCCCAAAAAAATATCATTTAAAATTTAAAATCTCAAATCGGTCTTGTTGCCTATAAAAATATTGGTATTAGTATTAACTAAACTTGTGTAGTAATTGACAACTCATTTTAGGAGGACATGATTTATTTGGGATTTTAAAATTTAAATGTTATTTTCTTATATGTTTTCCTGTAAAATATCAAATTAAATATGTACTCTTAGTAAATTATATATGAAAAGTTTAGATATTCATCAGATTTCATTAAGACTCACTGACATTAATCAAACAAAATTCAAAATTAAAAAATTTAATGTAATTTACTGTTGTACACAACCTAAACTTTTATAATAATAATTATAATATAAATTATATATTCATCAAATGTGGGCCATTTTGCGAAAATTATATATCATGTCACATCCTTAAGCCCTCCCTCCCAAAAGGCGTCGCTATCCCGTTGGGTGCTTCTCACGGGGTCACATTGTCTATTTTATTGATTTGCAATAAACATAATCACAGTTATTACTTCTAAGCTTCATAGTGCTTATTTCATTTTCTGTTGATAACTTATAAGCTACTCCTTTGAATCCTTTAAAGGGATCATGGGTATTTATAGGGAAAAAAGTATTTTTCCTTCTTATATTAAACATGAGAGGTAATTGAATGATTTGTTTTGACTATGAATGGAAGATTTCAATTCATTTTATTGATGATTGAGAATAATGATTAAAGGGATATTTTATAAAAATTTTAAAACCAATACATATTTGTAAAGAAAAGCTAATTTAATTAATTTTTTTAATATGTGTATTGTAAATTAGTTATATAATTCTTATATTTAGCACAGGAGAAAATACTATTTGTTTTCATTCTAATCCTCAAAAAAATTTATTTTAGAGAATAACTAAAAGCTTCAAATAATCCTTAAGATGCACTAGGTGAATAGTCCTAATGGCTAGAGCTAGCAAAAAGGGCCGGCCCTTTACGGGCCAGAGCTTAAAAGAGTCAACCTGTTTGAGTCCAGCTAAAGAAAAATAGTCATTTTTTAAGGCTCAGCTCTTGTCTTAAACACAAGGGTCAGGGTCGGCCTTGCAGGGCCAGAAACCCTTTCAACAACAATTTATTATTTTGTCTTCTTTTTTTTAAAGAAATAAAATTAGTAAATTATAACAATAAAATTTTTAATTTAACACATAAATGTTGTCAAAATTAAGGTGCAAATGGTATGCATCAAGCATAACCAAATGAAAGATTATTGGAAATCAAGTAATTTTTTTAATTAATGAGAAGACTTAATAAAATTAAAAACACTTCTTATAAATATGTCTTGAAAAGTGTAAAGAGCTAATAAAATAAATAAAACTTTATTAATATATACTTGAAAAGTACAAATTACAAGATATGAACAAAACAATCCTTAGAAAATAAGTCAAAAAATATAAAATTAGTAAGAATACTTATCAAGTAAGAAAAATCTTTTGTAAATTTTTAACTTTTAGGGTTATTAATAAAAAATGTTCTTGAAAAATTTAATTTTGAAAAGATAATAACAACTAAATTTTTGTAACATCATTTGTCACACCTTTATCCTATTTTCACTTTTTTCAGAGTATTACGGAAAATGATACACAGTTTAGTGGGTAACACAGAAATAGCATAAATATACTAATATATTGATACTTAATAATTACAAATGATGTAGCCACACATGGTTATTAGGGTGTCTACTTTCATTCTAGAAATTTTCATAAATTTTTGTCATCATTTGGTCATCCAAAACCACATGATAGACTCACTGCCTCGCAGGCAATTTCATTAGAACACTGTTCACTTTTCAAATTCAAATATTAAATTCCTATGGCCATGAATATTCATCATTTTATTCCCTTTAATATCTCAAAGATATAAGAAACATTAGGAAATAGATTTAGAGCGCCCGTTAAATCAAGACTTAGTAGTCCACTTAATTCAGGCTTATTTTCTAGCCTCCAATCCCAAAATTCGAGATATTATATATCTCTTCCAATTCAATAAATTTTGTCCATGAAATTTGAACATCTACAACTTATGAATCACTTCTTATCACTCAATCCATCCCTTTTTCATGTGCAGGCTCACAAGCCGTGCAAGATAATGATCATATAGATGAGGATCACTACTCCCATTTCTTGGGTCACTGCCCGTCACATTTCTGAATTCATCTGCCAGCCTATGGACAACTGGTCCACTAGGTCTTAGGCCCAAGCACATACAGTTAATCATGCTTCCACTGCAGCACTCTGATGTTTCACACTATCTAATACATTATAGGTGGGACTACACTGTCTACTCACACTTATCTTACTTCCTCAGTTGGATCCCACTAGACCTCCATAGTAACCCCTACTTGTTCCGTAATTTAGTTTGGTTGGAAACGTTCAGGGCCAACCACTATTGCAACCCCTACTTGTTCTGTAATTTGGTTCGATCAGAAACGTTTAGGGCCAACCACTATTGCAACCCTACTTGTTCTGTAATTTGGTTCAATGTACCTGTAGGCACCATGTTCAGTCATGCTCGGTGTACACATAGGCACTATGTTGGGTCATGCTCAGTGTACCCGTATGCACTATGTTCGGTCATGCTCAGTGTACCCGTAGGCACTATGTTCGGTCATGCTCAGTATACTTGTAGGCACTATGTTCGATATCCCGTAGACACTATGTTCGGTCATAAAACGGACCATATAGCCTCAACTCACATGTTTTACGTCTAGCCTCTCAACTGCAAGCAACCAGTACGGCACAACCCACCTGGCCATGTTAGGGTAAGAACCTCCCGATCATAAATTGATTAGTCGAATCTTTAACATGCTCCGATGGGCTACCTTGTTACTCAAGGTAAATCACTATAAACTACTCAAATCGTATCACCACTAACCACATAGTTCGGTGGAAGTATTCTGTCTCTTTCCAACTTCTAGGTTCATCATGAAATCTAGAACCTCGATATTACACATATCAGAAATCATGTTCCTCAAGTATACCCAATAGGTATACTAAAATCATTATCAATAGTACTTATTCTAATCTTCACGATATTCAGGTAATATCATTAAAATGTTATTGAAGGTTCAACACTATTCACAAGGTTCAAGCTTCTATCATGGCACAGAACTATAATGCAACCAATTCACATTTCGACCTAAACACTATTTCAGCTTAGATCAGATTCAAGCCTATCCTCAACCTTCAGTATCATCAGTCCGAATCCTCTAGGATCAATATACGATATAATCAGCACTCATCATATAGCACCGTATATCATATCTACATTCCTCTAACACCACGGTGTTACTAAGGATTATCACTTAGCATGGAGAAACCTTAAGGCATTTACTACGCCTCAAATTTCCCATTACCTTATCAAATGAACCTTTCTAGGTAGTATTCATTGCAACAAAAATGCTCTGATTTAAGATCAACACTTACATCGTCATCATCTTCATGCTTCTAATCATTTTTTATGTCGTCTATGAACTTCTAATTAAAAGTTCAAACCTTTAATCACAAGGTTTCAAATTTCCAAGGAACTTCCCAGGGGGTCACTCATCCCTAGATTTTCCTAAGTTGAGCATGCTTAACTTTTGTGTGCCCATGCTAAAAAGCAGATACCGGCTCTATCTGCTCTGGAACACCGGTACCCTAAGACTACTCTTGTCTCAAACCCTGTGCCAGCAGCCTTCAGCTGACTAAATACTGTGCCTGGATGGTATATCAGCGCCGTTACGTGTACTTGAACACATACCATATGATATGCTTCCTGAAATCCTCCAAGTTGTCATTCGGATATGCTCCCTCAATGTTCGTGACATCTTTATGCCAGCCTTGGACCGACATGGTAACATTGGCTGCCCTCAGGTGTTCACCATTTCTCTGGGCTGGTTCACAAAAAAAGGGGAAATTTACTGCTCTAGTGCCCTCTCCTGTACTTATCTCCTTTTACCATATAATCAAGATCTTATCAGTATACTATACTATTGCCAAAACCACTTGCTTTGTCAGAACCGCTTAAGCTCTTCCAAAATCGCTTTATGCTCTGATACCAAAATGTCACACCTTTATCCTATTTTCACCTTTTTCATAGTATTTGCAGAAAATGATACATAGTTTAGTGAGCACCACAGAAATAGCATAAATATACTAATATATTGATACTTAATAATTACAAATGATGTAGTTACACATGGCTATTAGGGTGTCTACTTTCATTCTGGAAATTTCATAAATTTTTATCATCATTTGGTCATCCAAAACCATATGACAAACTCACTGCCTTGCAAGCAACTTCATTAAAACACTGTTCACTTTTCAATTTCAAATATTAAATTCCTATGGCCATGAATATTCACCATTTTATTCCCTTTAATTACTCAAAGATATAAGAAATATTATAGAATAGATTTGGAACACCCGCTAAACCAGGGCTTAGCAGTCCATTTAATTCAGGATTATTCTCTAGTCTCTAATCCCAAAATTCAGGGTATTACATCATTAGCAAAGTATAAAAATTTAATAATATTAGCATTGTATAAATAAAAAAAAAATGAGATGGCCCTTTTAAGCCTTTAGCCTTACAGGATTAGTCATTTTAGACCCTGTTTTCATTTTTAAGGTAAAAATAGTAAATCCGGCTTTTATAAATTTAAGGCATAAACGGGTTTGCGGCTCTACAGTCTACTAATGGTAAAGTAAATCCCTTGGAATTGGGAAGGTGGACGAGGGTTTCCATCCCCACATGGCTACTTTTCAATTCGGGAAAAAAAATTCCTTAACATTAATAAATTTATTTGGAAGAATTTGTAATGTTATTTTTTTTCCATTTTTTTGAAGAATTTTTTTCATTCTTGTTAGAGTTTTTAGTAGAAATGAATGAAATTTTATGTGAAGTAAAAGTCACATAATAACTTTGAGTAAAAAATTTGAATTTCAATTAATTAAAAAAATTCGTTGAAGTTTCTGGTCCAAAAAAAAAAAATCATTGAAGAAAAAGGCCCTCTCATCTAGATTTGTGTCTCTACTATTTTAACTGTTGTTAATAGCAATGAATAAATTTTCACTGCTGAAAATTGGAATATAGTGAAAGTGATTCAACAGTTCAGTTGGTCATGGTTACAAAATCACAGAAAGATTCAATATTTCCTTTCTTCACCAAATTTTAAATTTGTTTTCTTAAAAGGAAAAAAATGGAGGCAAGACGTCCTTATCTGGTTCTAACAGCCTATTTGAGATCGCGCCTTGCCATCCAAAAGGGACTTTTTTGGGGGAAAAAGTTTGGTGGTGTCGTTTTAGGGTCTGTTTGGTGTGAGGGATTTGGAGAGGAAGGGAGGGGAGGAAAAATTTTTATAAGTTGAATTTTAAAAAATTGAAGAAGTGAGGTAATAAAATTTTAATAAAGAGAATATATAAGATAAAAGAGTAAGAAAAATTAATTAAAAAATTTTAACCCCACTTCTCTAAGTTTTTTAAATTCAATTCAAAAAATTTTTCCCTCCGCCCACTTTCCCTTCCCTCCCCTTAGACCAAACAAGCCCTTGAGGTGTTTGGATTTCCGTTTTGGCAATTAGACCTTTTTTTTTCAAAAGTAGTTTGTGAGAAAAAGCTCAAAAGTCTGACTTTTTGAAAAAAAAAAAAAAAAGTCACTTCTACTACCGTTAATCTAAATACAAATCACATTTATAATCTGAATTTTATCCTATATTAAAAACGTCATATCTACTACCGTTAATCCAAACAAACCGTAGGGTTCCTAACATTCATAGTCCTTATCTCATTTGCAATTATTAATAAAAATTAAAATTTCAGGCCAATTGGAGCTCCGCGTGACCCACGCGGGGGGGTTTATTTTTTTTTAATCCATGAAAAGTATTGTTTGGTCATATATTAACATTTTATCGTACTTCTCCATATAATTGTATTATCTAGAATTAAAATCAAGAGTAAATTTACCTCTTAGATTTGGGTCAAGTAAAAAAACTCAGTACTCTTTAAATAACGTTGTAGATTTGAAAATATAGATAGAAAAACAAATTGAAGATCTATACTTTGTATTAATTATATTCCTAAAGTTATGCCCCTAACTTGTTTATGGAGAATATAATATGCTTTTAACTTGAGATGCAAATTAAACAACAAAATTAATAGGATAATCATTAAATATTGTGTTTCTTAATTAACACTACTCTCGAATCATTAACAAACTTTATTTTAATTTATCAACATAGAGTTGAAGTTGAAATAATAGCAACAATCAGAGTTTAATGAAATCACCAGAACTACATGCTAATCTAAAATATATAATTTATAATAGGCCATATATTTATTAATTCATAGTTTCATACTTTGATTTATTAATCAAATTTTATACAAATATATAAAATATGCGCCTAATAATTTCCTAAAAACAAATATAGCCGATCTCACGCTTTCTTATACTAACAGCAATTGCAAGGCATGCATGTGCTGTACTACTAGACAAGCATGACATTATACTAAGGTATTAAAACTCGGACCGGGCATTGAACCAGTCGGGATACTGGGTTAAGGGTCAGTGGGTCAGATCGGGACCAAACAGGAGCCAAACCGGGACCAAACCTGTGAGAAATTGAAAATTTTAGACTTATAATATGAAATTCTAAAAAAAAAAAAAATTTTAAAAAAAATACCAACCCGGACTGGACCGGCCGGTCCGATCCAGGTTCAATAAGCATGCATTATACATACATAATGATAGATAACTAAAATATTTTACGATATTATATTTAATATAAATTTTGATAGTAACAAATATTAGACATGTTTATTAAAACCAAGTTTTTTTATTTTTACATATAGTAATTAACTATAATTATGAAATAAATGTTTCAAAGTGTTATTACTTATATTATTCTATATATATATATATTGGGAAAAAATTTATTTTCATTAAACTTCAATATATATTATTAAATCACATTTCTCTTTCAATTTTGATTTATACACACACATACGAGAGAGGGTTCAAAATGTCACTTTCATGTAACTTGCATATATACATATATAGGACACCCTCCCTTTGGTATTTAGTATTTAATGTAAAATTTAATTAGAGAGTTAATGTTAATCCTAAATGTAAGACTTCTTTAAGACTTTTATCTATTTTTTCTCAAATTAACCATATTGATGTTCCATCAACAACAACAATTAAGTAGGAGAGGAAGTGGGGGAATTCAAGAAAATGTTTAGAATGTTTTAGAAAAAATATATTATATTAACAAACTTAACTAATGTCTTTAATATACTTAAATTAATTAATTAATTAAGACTTATATTAAGGATCGGAGAGAATATTAGATTTCTCATATGTATCATTGTCTATAGTTTTACAATAAAGTACAACATATAATTACTCTCATGCATATTGATAATTAAAAAAAGGGAAAATCGCTCAAAAATACATTTAGGGAAAATTAATTGCTGAATGTTGCCATAGAAGATCGGTTGCACTTTAACGAAAGATATTTTGCACACAACGGAAGATGGTTTGCACATTTATATGGAAGATTTATGAACACACAGAAGAGTATTTACACACAACGGAAGTTCTTTTGCATACACGGAAGATGACTTACACTCTTAATAGCATTCCACAATTAATTTTTTAAAAAAGTATTTATTCCCAATTCTCCCTTAGACAAATCACTTGATTTGTACATAGGAAGTATTATTGGCAGGTTGTCCAAAGTAAAGATAAGAGTGAGCATCAAGTGGAAGAAAATGAAGATATATCCTTAGGTATAAGTCTTATAGGCTTGAATCTTCATGTTAAACTCATCATTGATTTATATATGCATTATTGTCTTGTTATTTTAAATCAAAATATGCATGTTAGCTTTAAAAAGGAAAATACGGTAACGTTTTTTAAAAATTATAGTTTTGACCTTTTGGGCATCAATCATATATATCATATACAATATCACATGTTTGAAGATGTTTTGATATAAAGCTTGTCTTATTTAAAGATCGATTCCATTAACTTTTAAAAGTAGTTATCTTTTCATGAGGAGTTCATCACATGAAAAAGTTTAAGAACACTTGAAGTTTGAGTATTAAAATGTTGGCAAAATCTATAAAGAAATAAGGAAATATTTTGTTCGAGTCGCGTCCGAGGACACTATCCTTAAAAGATATTTTGCAGCCCCCTTAGTAAATAGAAAGCGGTATCTCCTCATAATTAAACGAACCCTTCCTATAAGGATACAGGGTGGTAGAACTGGCGAAAGATAAAGTAACTCGGTAAAAAATTGCCAAAGCTTCTATTTCTCTGCTTTAAATGGTGTCATGATTGGGGTATTTATAAACATGAATCAATGCCTTGAAATGATGTCTCTTGAAAACTACACATCTTCAATTAGAAAGTCATAACTATATATTAAATTCATGAACTATGTTGATTCATGAATCAACATAAATACCTTAATTTATAAGAATATGAATTCTTAAAACGCATCTCTTTCATTTAACCATATTCTATAATATTGGAGAGACTCTTTCTTTAACACACCCATATATAATATTACAACAACCCCCACGTGTCAAAGAAAACACACCATTGGCTGAGTTACACTCATGGATATAACTATTATATCTAGTGGTTCTTTGGACTATGAACTAAACCTGGATCGATAACACATGATACACAGAAACCTCAGTGGTCCTATAGACTATGGGCTATGGACTAACATCTCTTGGGCGTATATAAGAGGCATTAAAGGTCAGACTATATCCTCTTTTTTCGCTGTTTATGACAGGTTTGCGCGTTATGTCGACCATATGCGTGCCTAGTGCGTAATCAATGCTCTAGAGATTTTGCCACGATCTTGTAGAAGCGGCCACACTCCACATTCATATAGGTAATTTCATGTAAGTGTACCTATACTATGCACACTGTTTCGTTGAACTATGAAATCATTAAAAGCTTTGCTCAATCTATAATAATGTAGTTTATCACGTTCAAAGTGTTACAGGAAGGAATGTAAAATATATTTGTGCTAATCAGAATTGACGAACAACTTGTTCTTACGCATTGAACCTTCTTTATGAAATCACCAATCACAAAGGTTGAGTTGCTATCGTTGTCAATAAGTAGTTGCCTTTAGTCCCATTCTTCTTGACATTTCAACAATCATTTTCCTCCCAAAGGGTTTTGTTAACTGATCCGATAGGTCTATTAGTACCTCACCAAATCCATTGAGATAACTCTACTATAATTCTTAAGCATGCTTATTCATATAATATCTCAAACCATTTTTCACTTACACCATTGTTCTTTCTACAATGGTTATTGCCATATTTAGTAGGCACATATCATCGACATAGTGTCGGTTTCATACCAAAATATTTGTTAAAAGATTTTCAACATTCTTATCATTCCATTCAATTCCAAAGTAATCAACTCTGACTCATATAGTATTTTATTTTAGAAAAATCACTCTTAGGTCCCAAGCAAGCAACATATTATTAGAAAGATCCCTAGGGGTTGTAAAACACACTCAACAGATTGTGAATTCACGCAAAAGAGTTGTAAATAGGGACCTTTCTGATAATATGTTGCTTGCTTGGGACCTAGGAGTGAATTTCCCTTTTATTTTCGTCACCACTAAAGATCAATGATAACCATTGGATTTCCACATATCAAGTGAATTTTAGTTACCATCCGTGCATATCAATACAATGGAAATCCACTATACATAATGCTATCATTTATGTCATCCCTTAACTATTTCTTTCTCTTCATGAGAGTTTATGCTCAATCGCCACATATCATTTATCATGTCATGACATTTATCAGTGCTACAAATTCTTAATAATTTATACATATATTGATTGAGCCTTAAAATCATCTCAAACAGTATTATAAGGAATATTCACATCATGATTCTCAAAACCAAACTTTAAAAGCATTTCTCCACATTATATGATCACCACTATTCCTTTATGGCCTCAACACCCAAAAATGTATTTTTATTCATATATGCTTTCAAATCAAACTTCAAACTGCATGATTTGACAATGCCATCCACGTCAAAAAAATTACTCACAAGAATGATATGTTCATGTACGAAGATAAGTATATATCCACAAATTAAGAAAATGGCAAACATCTATAATAGATAGATTATCAAATTTTTATGCCACAAATGCTTGTTTCAAGCCACATATAATTTGGTAATTCACATTATAAAATTTGTTTTTCGCAGTAAATAACAAACTCTCAACATAGCACATGTCACATGGCAATTTCATAATTTTCCAACATATTTTTTTCAGCAAAAATAATAATGCTTTTTTATCAAGATGCCCCACAAGATATCTCATATCTTAGGCACCCCACACTTTCAAATATTTCAATTATATAAAATACTAATTCTGATTATATTAGAATCTCCCAGTATTTCCCCTTTCATTCTAATTAATTCAATTAGAATTTTTTAAATATATCAACATCCTACAAATTAGGACTTCATATTTTTACTCATAAATTTATCTAATTTATGCAGCCAATTAGACAAAGGAAAACACAAATATGACATGGACAAATTAAAAATAAGGTGATCATTTTTACTTAATATATTCAAACAATATATCCTATCTGAATTATCATGTTTATTAATTTGATATGTTCTCGTAGTCTAAGCCAATAACAATAATCTCATGTCCGTCATAATCTTATCTTTGTAATATCACATATAACATTTAATTTTAATATTAGTCAAATCCTCATTTAAATAATCGGAGATATAATAGGAGATTAGCAAAATTCAAGGAAAGATATATTAAAACTAAATTTATATATTCGTTAATTTTCATATGTGAAAATTTTCAAGGGAACTACTATTACTAGTAGAAAATGATTATTAAACCAAATCCGATAAAATCTGGTTTCACGTATTCAAGTAAAATATTATTGCATTTAAACCCTTAAAAACCCAATTATCAGGTGTCAATTAATAATGCCACATATACTCATCCAAAATAAAAGATAAGAGTCACGTACCGTAAGTACTAAGTACAACTGCTATTGAAACCTTAGGCCTTCATTTAAATAATTAAGAGAAATAACAGGACATCTGGGGAAAACCAGTACACCAACGGATGTCAATAACGGCAATTTCAATATGCCTCTTCTCCTTCGTCCTGTACAATTGTATCGCCTCCAATAAAATCTGGATAGACCGGCCCTTTTTCTTATTAGACTTGCAAACTCCCCCAGTATTTTAATATGCTTTCACCAGATACAGCAAGACCCAAAACACACTCCTTCCAGTCTCAATTATCATCATACCATCATATTTTTCTTTGCTTGCTTGTCATGAACCCTCACAGTTGGGTAATATGCAATCATCTTTTCTCATAGATCTCAAAATTCTTCAAGAAAACAGGCCACAAGAATGAGAACTGATAACAAATTCTCAAACTCAATCCACTCCCCTTTGTCTTTATTGGAATTTGGAAGAAACAAATTCAAACCGAAGAGAGAGAGCACCGTAACTGCTGAATGAAATTAAGGGATGCTATAGTTGGTTCCTTTAATAGTGGGAGATCCTTGATTCTGAACCTTATTTTCTTTGCAATTTGCCAAATGAAATTGAGAAAACTCATCATGATGCACTCACAAATAAGCTGAAAATATCTCTTAAGATTGTTGGCAAAATCTATAACAACAAAAAAAGAAAGAAAAGAAAATATTAGGTTTGAGTCGGGTCCAAGGACAGTCTTTAAGATATATTCCGCAATCCCTCAGTAAATAAGAAGCGGCATCTCCCCAGAATTAAACAAACCCTTACTGTAATGATACAAGACGGTAGAACTAGTGAAAAATAAAGTAACTCAGTAAGAGATTACCAAGGCTTCTATTTCTTTGCTTCAAATGGTGTCACGGTTGGGGCATTTATAAACATGAATCAATGTCTTGAAGTGACCCCCTTAAAAACTACACCTCTTAAATTAGAAAGTCATAAATATTTGTTAAATTCATGAACCATATTGATTCATGAATCAAAACAAATCTCTTAATTTATAAGAACATAACTTCTTAAATCGCTTATTTTCATCTTCCATAATATTGGAAAGACTCTTTGTTTGACACACCCATTTACAATATTTACAACATAAAATACTCATTCTGATCCTAAATATAGAATAGAGTTGACTTTTTTTAGATGAATTAAGGAAGTTAAATAAGTTACTTAATCATATTATATATTGTGTATCATTAGATTACATATTAATTTATAAGTTAGGTAAAATAATTTAGAGAAAAAATGAAAAAATATAGATATTTTAAAGTAATTTAATTATCTTTCTTAATATATCTGAAAAATCAATTCTATCTTGTATTTAAGACTACATAGAGTATGAATCATGTACTAATCTATCTTGGAGTTGTTTTGAGAAGGTGATAGCCTTCGGAATACTTTGAAAGAATCCATAACTATCATGTTAATGAGATTTTTCACAAAGAAAACTTGTTTGTAACACTTGTTTTACTAACTATCCACATATTAGAAAATTTTAATACTCCTTTCGATCCTAAACATAAGATAAAGTTGAATTTTTTTGAAGAGGTTAAAGAAGCTAAATAAGTTACTTAATCACATATTATATTGTTTATCCTTAGATTATATATCAGTTTATAAGTTAGAAAAAATAGTTTTAAAAAAAATGATAAATATAAATATTTTAAAGTAATTTAATTAGTTTCCTTAATCTTTTTAAAAATATAAACTTTATATTATATTTAAAATCGGAGGAGGTACTTAGTTGTAGAGATCTCAATTCAATGTGGCGACATTGAAGGGCTCGGCCTGTTTTATGTTTTATTGATGCAAATAAATGTGGAAGCAATTTCATATGTAACAAGGAAAAAAAAAAGATCAATCTCCTATCGTCATGGTAAATAGTAAACATTAACCCAACATATGCTTGTGGAGCACAGGAGTCGGTGGCTTATTCCTCCAGTACCCTCTATTGTCTCCTATATGATCCTACCTCAAAAATGTTAGAGAATGGGGTAAGCACTAATGTCTTATTAACCTAGAATTCAACCATACGCATACAAACCAACAAATACAAATAATCATAAACATACAATTATGTTATCATCATTTCATACCATTAGCAGAAGTTATATAAAAACATACATGTTTTAATTAAAAAAAACGGTTTTCACATCATGTCATAATAAAATGTCAAACTATACATGCTTATGTTTCTGAACAAGCATATAAATTGTTGGCAAAAAAAAGAAAAGAAAAGAAAAGAGAACAAGCATATAAATTAAATTAATTTACCTGTCACCTGAATTTGCAATTCTAACTCCCAAAATAAACTCTCATGCCCACATTGTCAGTCATCGGTCAATCTATGACATATTATAACTCTGAGTTAATATTACTTTTTAACTCTAGACTTCCCCAGAGTTACACAGAGTAACAAAATTCTAATCAAATGTGAAAAAACTACGCTAGATATATAAATTGAATTCTACAGATTATTTAGATAAGTCATAATTATTATAATATCATATCAATTAACTATTTAGAGTGTTAGAGAGTTTATTCCCCAAAATCCCCCAAATTACAACCTAGGTTCTATTTTCAAAGTACCAATAAAAAATGGATTGAATGAGAATTGCTTCATTCGATCTTATCGCCAACCCTAGTTAATGGAATAATGCTTTGTTGTTGTTTTAATTTGTTGCATTATTCTTATCATAGGTGTCCAATCCTTGATCTAATTGTTGGCATTAAACATTGGATGTCACATGTATCACGCCCTTATCTCATTTTAACATTTTTTTAGAGAATTCGCTGAAAATGATGTGTGTGTTTGGAACAGCGGTTGAAAAAATGGAGTTTGTCCATTTAGCTTTTGGTAATCTTGTTTTTGGTAAAAGCCCGATTGTGTAATGTGATTTATGTTTGGATTAGTAATTGAAAAAATGGAGTTTGTCAATTTAGCTTTTACAACTTTGTTTGGATTGGCTTAAGTATAAGTGATTTTAGAGAGAATAGTAAGAAAGAAATTAAATTTGAAATTGAAAAAAAAAAATTATAAAAGTTAAAGTTGGGAAAATTGGAATTTAAAATTAACACAATTTGTCCAAAAAATATTACATAACAACTTGTATCACATGTCTTATACAATGTGGTCTCTAATTGAGTCACGCAACTGATTCATTTGAATGGAAGATCGCCTACCATATGACTTTTAAATATATGACTTATTTAGGAAATTGATTTTTTTAAAATATAAGGATTATTTTTCATATTTATTAATATTTTCTCAATTTATTCTCATTGACTAAGGAATTTTAAAAAAATATATGTTATATTAATTAATTTAATCAATTTTTTTAATATAATTAAATTAAGTAAATATGTTTTATATAAAAAAGGAGGTGTATTGATTTCTCAATCACATATAATTTATATGTTCTATCAATAAAATATCATCATTTAAAAATTCACATTTGTTTTGCAAATTATGAGATTTAATTTTTTTTTATATATATAGGAAATTGAATTTGTTTGTTCGGATTAAATTTTTAGCGGGTATGGGCAACCAAGTCGAGGAGAGCAAGTGTGGGGGCGCAGCAATGACATGATAGTGTCACGTCAAATGATGTCACCCATGTGTCACATGATAATAATAAACGCTGGATGACCTCCAAGAAAAGCTCCACATCTCAGCTTTAGGGTAAAGCTCATTTTTAAATCTTAAGCTCAATGAGGAGTTGGGCTCTCCAAACACTGGTATTTTTTTTCCCAATTGAGCATTTAGCTTTTGGGCATCCAGCTGAGCGTTTGGGCCCAAAACACCCCCACCAAACACTGCCGATATGCGGTTCAATAGGCAACACATGAATAGCATAATTATACTGATAATATGTGCATGATTGCATAAATTCCCCATAGGGGTTCGTACATGATCATTATCATCAATGTAGCCACACAGAGTTACTTGGGTATCTAAACCCGTTCTAGTGAAATAGAGAAATCTTCTCGTCTTTGTTCCACCACTGCAATCTCCTCATATGGTTCTCTGCATTGTTCTCAGCATATCTCTTGTCTTCTCCTGTCTAAATTGTTGGTAGGGGAGGGTGAGATTCGAGAGAATCTCATTAGGAAAATAATATCAATATGCATATACGATAAATGTTTAATGCATGACATGCTTGCATCACATAACTCATGCTCACACAATGACAAATCTGTAAGCTCAATGCTTCGAACAATATACTTATGACCATAGCATAAATTGAAACATAGCTTCAAATCATTCATACATGTTTCACATAATCAAGCAAAGCAATAACATCCATCAACACATTAACACAAATATCATATACATGTAGGAGAAGTAAGTTCCCTACCTTAACCCTTTTTCGCCTCGAGACATGTGCCTCGTAAAGCGTGCCAACAGCTTGAGCCCCATATTTGATCCTACAATGCCAAAGATACCGTTCAGACACTTCCATAGTGTTTTTGGGGGTTATATGAATCTATTGTAAAAATTTACTAAAATGCCCTTAGGGACCCGGCCCGGCTCGGCCATACCCGGTCCGGTTGTACTTTTCCCAAAATTTTGACATGGGCTATCCTGATATATTTTTACCCAAGGAATCCATTTCCGGACTTGGAATTACCAAATTCATTATCAAATTACAAAAATACTCTTGACAGCCCAGCTTTAAGGGTTTCAGGGGCGTTTTCGTAATTATGCTTTTTCGACCTTTTCCGAAAAAGTGCCCAACTGTAACCCCACTTAATTTTCCCTCCTGAACCCAATGGAACTATCAAATCATTAAAAATCCAACTCTAAGACCCATTTACAGCCCTGGCCTAATTATTTGGATTTTTCGGGGAAAATTGGGGTTTTTCGGTTTCGGCTCCATAAATGTATTCCTTTTTACTCCTAACCACTTTATTGACTATTCTATTAGGTTACAACTACCATTTAGTACCAATTTGGGCAGTATAACCCCTAGGGAAACCCATTTTCCATTTTTACAACCAAGGACAATCCAGCGAAATTTCACTAATTAAATTGTCCACAATAGCCAGAATAGTCAATATACAAAGGTTTGGAAGTTACCTTAAGCTCCCACTGGCTCTCCCTTGATATGGTTGAACCCTAGGTGCTCAACATTCAAATTTGAGCTTCCAAACCTTAAATCATATGAAAAGGAAGCTTAGGAATGGAGTTATACGCATTAGGAACCGATAAGAAATCACTTACCTTTACCAATTTTTTCCTCTCCTTCTCTCTCTAAAAATCTCAACTCTTCTCTCTCCCTCTAAAACTGAAAATGGCATCAGTTATGGCTGCTGGAAGGAGGAGGAAATGTTTTATATCATATATTATATGATATGGAATTATTTATTCAATTTCCAAAATTTTCGGATTAATTAGAAATTCTAGCAGATTTTCTGCCCAAACTTTGAAAAATCATAACTAATTTTAGAAAAATCGAATTGGAGTGATTCCAAAGCCTATAGAACCCTTATTGAGTCTAGTTTCAAGGAAAAATATAGAATTTTTCTGAATGGAATCACAAAATTCCAAGAATTTCATCTTTGCATACTGTTTCAGAAATTTCACAGTTTTTCTGTGCTGACTTCAAAAACTCATATCTTTTTGTATATAGCTCTAATCGAGTCATATGACCTACCAAATTAAACCTTAGGATGTCTACTTTCATCCTGTAAAATTTCATAATTTTTGATCATCATTTGATCATTAAAAATCACATGATAAGCTCACTACTTCATAGGCAATTTCACCGAAAACATAATTATATTCTCCAAAGTTCACCATTTTACTTTCTTAATACCCCAAAGATATAAGAATCATTAGGAGATAAAGTAGGGTTCCTCCTAAATTGGGGCTTAGCAGTCCACTTAATTTAGATTTATTCCCAAGCCTCCAATCCCAAATTTCGGGGTATTATAACATGCCCAGCTTGAATAGTTTGGAATCCCTTCTCTTTCCTTCCCATCTTCTCTCCTTCTCTTCCTTTACTAATTATAAGATTAGTATTTGAATGGTCCAGATTTAGTTTTATATAAAATATTATTTTTACTTTGTTTATTGTAATATTGAATTATTCATACCAAAATTTAATAATTTGTGTTTAATTAATTATTTTTCTATTTATAATTTAACATTTTAATAATAATTTTATAAAAGATCAAGTCTGAGCCACTTAAATTTTGATCAAATGATTATAAAAAGAGAGAAGAGGAGAGAATATGATGAGAAGAGAAGGGGAGGGGTTCCAAACCAGCCACAGGCATATTGTCCAAAAATGCAGCTCGATCCAACTATGAACAAATCCACAAATGCCGATTTATACGGGAAGATTGTTTGCACACAAAGGAAGATCTTTTATACATAGAGAAGATTGTTTGAACATAATGGAATATTACACAGGGAAGATATATTGAACACATGGAAGACTGTTTGCAAATAAGGGAAAATCTTTTGCACAAGGGAAAGATTGTTTGCACACAAGGTCCCATTTGGCAAATAAATTGGGGAAAATTGCCCATAAATACCTCATTAAAAATTTATTTGCCAAATGGGACCTTGTGTGCAAATAATCTTCCCCATGTGTAAAAGATCTTCCCTTGTGTGCAAACAATCTTCCTTGTGTTCAATATATTTTCCTTATGTGATATTTCTTTGTGTTCAAACAATCTTCCCTATATATAAAATCTTCCCTATATATAAAAGATCTTCCCTTATGTGCAAACAATCTTCCATGTATGCAAACTGTAAAATATATTCCCTTAAATGCTTTCAAGCCTTATTTGACAAATAAATTTTTAATGAGGTCTTTATGACCGATTTTTTCAATAAATTTTTAATGAGGTATTCATTGACAATTTTCTCAAGAAGAAAAGTTTTTTCTAAATTCTGATACGAGGATAAAGCTCTGCAAGCTAGAAATTATCCGCATTAAGGGTGTTAATCAATTAAAGCTTCGAAACTATTCATAAGGAAACAATATTCAAATATGAGGATAAAGACTCGCTTGTCAAAAATCATTCGGAGTATCCATCTTGTTCGAATTTGTATTATGAAAGAAACCATGATTTGAAACCCGGACAGGATCCGCTGATCCAGCCCGGAAGCTGACGAACCAAGTATGGAACCGAACTGGTTTAGTATATTTTTATTTTTTTAAAAATAGATATTTTTTTAATTTTTTTTAGAATTTCATATCAATAAATTTAAAATATTCAATTTCTCATTGATGTGGCCCCAGGTTAGCTTCGGTTTGAATCCGGTCTGACCCAATGACCCTTGAATTTGTGCCCTAACTGGTTCTGTAATCGATCCGGGTTTCAGAACCTTAGAAAGAAATTAATGCTATCATTTTTCAAAAAAGAAAAAAGGTTTACTAGAAATGCTTTTTAAACTTAATACTACGTCTTGTTCTAATTATAAGACAAATTTAATTTTTTTTGGAGAAATTAAGAAAACTAAATAAATTACTTAATCATATCATATGTTATGTATTCTTAGATTATATATTAATTTATTAGTCAAACTAATTAGTTTGAAGAAAAAAATAAAAATAAAAATACTTTAAAATAATTTAATTAACTTTTTTAATTTCTTCAAAAAAATTAACTTTATCTTATAATTAGGATAAAAAAAATTCATAAATTAAAAAATGTCAAAACCTCTTTTGATGGAAAAAAGGAATTTGAAGTCCCAAGATAGTGCGCAGAGCTCAAAATTACTTTTTGTTAGCTGCATTAAATGCCCTCACCCACCGAGCTTCAATGGGAAGATATCTAAAGGACAAAAGAATGTGACTAGCTATGAACAGATCTTTCTCCATGAAGATGAAGACAACTAGGAAGAACAAAAACCACGTCCATCAATATCTGCTGAAACAAGAACATATTTGTTGTACTTAAGGGTTTATCATCATTCTTCTAGAGATCCAGTGTTTGTTTGAAATCTTCAAAAATAGTCTTTTAATCATGATTTATTAGTATATGAGGCAAAAATATGAGAGAAACTTTGTTTCGATTTATATGAATGAGCACTTTTAAAATTCCAATTGTGATCCCAAACAAGCCTTTATTCTATGTACTTTCTATTTGAGCAGAGCATTTTAAGATAGTGAGATCTTAAGCTGTTGTATATCCTTACTGTAAGGGAAGTATTTGGTTGAATGTACTGATGTATTAAGAACCTATCGAATGTTGGAGTTTGTAGTAGAACTCTTATATATATTCTGAGAACTGAATGTAGGTCGAGTGCTAGGCCGAATCAATATAAATCGACATGTACTTATCTCAGAATTCTTCTTAGACGGTGATATAATCCTTACTTTGTATTTAATTTAGATTGAATTTATTTGAGTTTTATTAATCATCTAATTCACCCCTCCCCTCTTAGGTGATTCTGCCACTAACAATTTATTACTATCAAATCTTAACGTAACATTTTTCGTCTATTGAAAGTCATAACTCGATATTATATCATTAAAAATTTAACCCAACTTAAGTATACTTTACTTCATCAAATAATCAGAGGATTAAAATTAAATCTCAAATATCTTAATTAAATTCCAATTGACCTAGTTTATTTTCTTTTTGGGACAATCCCATATAAAGCTACTTAAAATAGAAAAATTCTAAATAAAGTTAGTAAATTCAATAAATCTTTAATTGGGTCATTAACTCAATTTAAGATTTTAAAATGTAGGTAAAATAATTTTAATACCCTCTCTTCTCTCATCTTTAAATAGTTTTATTATTCTATAACTTATATTTTTTAATATACATATGTATGCTGTTAAAAAAATATGCACCCGCGCGTGTGTGTATATATATATATATCAACATTAATAGTTAATAAAACAAAACATGATTCATCTGTACTTTAAATATATTAACTATTATCATAAGCGCAAAAACATCAAATACGTGTGAACAAGGAGTTTATTTTATTAACCTGAACAAATTTTTTCAAAAAAAATTATAATATACGTCATTATAAAATTCTTTTAATCAATATATTAAGTATAAATTTTACTGTATTTGTTTCATATATAAAGTTTTTTTTTTTAAAATTCTATATTTTAATATGTAAAGCATTTTATGAAATTGTAAATACATTTATCTTTTTTATCTAAAATATTAATAGAAGTATATGAAATTTACACGCCTGTTATTGGAAACAAATAATTAATATTAATAATTTACATTTAAGAATGAAAAACTTAAAGAATTGAAATCTTAACTAAGTTATTTTTTAAAAACTCACATTTATGTGTTAGTGAAAATTATTCAGAGCTAATTTAGATTAATATTAATAAAAGTGACTTTTATTTTAATTGATTTTTGTAAAGTTAAGTTGATATGTGTTATGCTTTCTTGTTTTTTCTCACCTAGTAAAAATAACTACATTATTTTTTTCAAAAAAAAAAATCACCATTATATTTTTTCGTTTTGTATCTTTAATATCAATCATCAATCAATTAATTGATTTCTTAGGGCCAAAAAAAAAAAATAGCATGGCATAACTTACACTTTCACATTTTTCTTTGAATTCATTATTCTTGATAATTATTTAAAACAAAGAAAAATTCCATTGATTTAGCATATATTAATGTTGATATATAGAGCAATAAAGTCATAAGGCAATAAAACTCTTTAAAGATGAGAGCAAAGAGAGGAGGGGGCATTAAAGTCATCTTACCTACATTTTGAAATCCCAAATTGGGTTAATAGCTCAATTAAAGATTTGTTCAATTTACCAACCTAATTTAAAATTTTCCTATTTTAACCAGCTTTATATGAGATTTTCCCTTTCTCTTTTCCAAAAATTAATATTAATAAATATTTACCACTTTTATATTAATTTTCTTTCAAACACCTCAATTTGAATTCTTTAGATACTTGAATTTTTGCATTAAATCTATATATTAATTATTTAAATCTTCAAATAAAAATTTGGGATGTTTCCAGTAACATCCTAAATAATGATGTAATTAAAATTGTTCTAGATAAATTAATCTAATTTCATGCAAATATTTTTATTGAAAAATATTTTAATGTATCTATTAAGTTATAAGAAATTGTAAGGGATATAAGTTATTATAAACTGTATGATTTGTGTTTAATTTCTGACAAAACCCATCTAATTTAATTATATTATAAAAGCTCAAGTTCTTGTAAATCCATGACCTGACCCTAATTCAAACATTTTTTGGTTAAAAAATTAATACCTTTCGCAATGTCACAATCCGATAAAGGGAAAAAAGGGAGAAATCCAATCAAAAAAAGAGAGGGGCAAATAAATATATTTAGCAAAGGACAAACATGCCATCCAAGAGCGTTTGTTCGGAAGTGATTTTAATATTAAACATGCTAATTTAATTGTTCAGGTCACTATTCTTTTTGCCATGACTCTCACCCATTATACTCTCTACAGAGGATTCCAACTTATAACCTTAAAACGTCAGTTAGGTTACAAAGCCTAATCTTGTTCTTATGATTGTTAGTAAATTGTGAATATAATATCCTTCAGGTCCTAATTATAAGACAAAGTTGACTTTTTTGGAGAAATTAAGGAAGCCAATTAAATTACTTTAGAGTATTTATATTTTTAGTATCTTTAGATTATATATCAGTTTATTAGTCAAATTAATTAATTTAGAGAAAAAAATAAAAATAAAAATACTTTAAAGTAATTTAATTGGCTTCCTTAATTTCTCTAAAAAAATCAACTTTATTTTATAATTAGGACCGGAGGGAGTATGATTTATAATATTAAGAGACTTTACCCTGCAAATTTTTTTGCCATTAGGACAACATTTGTCACAATTTGGAGGGCACAATTTTTTCCAATATAATAACAATTAAATCTGTAAACAAATGACGTGTACATACAGTGTGTGATATTATTGCATTAGATTCAAGAGCAAGGCGACTCCACCAAGCACCTCTTAAGTAAAATCTGCAATTTCAACTTGATGGTATTTTATGGCCTATTTAGTTCAATTTTATAAAACGATATTACATGTAATTTTGATATAAATGATTTAGATGTCTGTTTAGGTTTTTGTAATGAAAAAGAAGATTATATTTTTCAGGGAGAATTATTATGTGGTTTCAAAGAATGGACTTAATTATTAAGAATTTCATTGACAAGTGAGATGTTGTCATTTCACATCCTTAAACTTGTTATTATATGTTTAACAGTTGTTATTAGGACTTTTTAGTAATTAAGTCACTTCCTTAAGGTTTCATAGTAATTCCCCTTTTTGTTTATAAATTACCTTAACCTGCATTGAGATTATACTTCTAATATACATGAATATGATGTAGACGTTTTATAATCAAGTGGGCGAAAATATTATAATTTTTAAAATTGATGAGATCGGACATAAAGAAAGACATTGCATTCTTTTTTTGGCCTGAAGACATTGCATTCTCTTTGAATGCAAGTGAAAATTATTTCCAGATATACAAGTCTTTTTAGTCATTAAATATCTTTTTTTTTGTTGTAAAGAATACCTTTTTTCATCAAATCTGTGATCCAATATAAAATACATATTTTTTTAAAATGATCATTAATAATATCTCATATGATTGTTTTCATCAAGTGAGAATGTTATCTTATCATCATAACTTAATTAAATTAGAAGTAGAATACTTTTCACATATGACTAGGGAGGGTGTTTACCAGACAGCCGTCTTTTGAAAGGTTGTTTTGGCGTTCACATCTCAAAGTTACCGTCTATTGTTATTGTCATCATAACCAAATCGTAACCATTTAGCTTCGCGTTCTCTCTTGCCAGCCTTTATTGTTCTCCTCTCTTCTTTCACGTTGCATTCTATTCTGTCTAACCACTTCTCTCTCTCTCTCTCTCTCTCTCAACTACTCAGTCCCATTCCGTCATTCCTCATTTCCAACGTTTGCTCTGCCTTTATCTTCAATTTATTCGTGAAAATTTCGCTAATTGCACTCTTTTCTTCCCTTGATCTTCACTTATGCTTTTGTGACGTTCGGGTTTTTTCTTTTTAATTTATTATTGCAATTCGTCTTTTCGTTGGGCCTTGTAAACGCGTAATCACCCATGGAAAAGGGCGAGCAACAGAACGGAGTTTGTTCATCGGAGTCTGTCGACGGAAGTCGCGATGTGTGGAGCTCCAAGGTATCTGATTCTTCCTCCGCCGATCATCTCGTTGTCATGGTCAATGGAATTCTGGGAAGGTTCGGTTATTTCTTCCTTCCTTATCTGGGATTCATGAATGCTGATTTTTCAAAGTTATGTGCTTGGGTTTGCATGGATATTCATTTGTAAATACACGTTTAAATTTAAGCGCCTTGTGGCATATTTGTTTTTTCTTCAATCGAAATGAGTCTTATGAAATTCTTGGTGGGTTCTTTTTCTTTTGATGTTTTGTGTGATCAGTTTGTTGTGTTCTCTCTTAATTAGTTTGCCAAAAAAAGGCTTTTGTTCTTCTCTTTGATCTGACTTAGCTACTGAAATATCTGAGGTGCCTTTTGCCTTCCTATTTAATAGTAATCTAATCGTGTACGATTCCAAATTTAGATGTCGATCTATGTTGTTGTTATTTTAAATTTTTAACTAGTACCTTAATCTCGGCAAATTAGTTCAACGTGGAATGTTCTGGTCAAAACTATGCGAGACGGATGAAAGGACATTAAATCTTGACCCATTTTATCCTATGTTACTTTGTTAAACTGGTGTTTGATGATTGATCTTGTCTTATGTTTGTTGATTGTAATGTGTTATATTTGTCAAATTGTTTAACTTTTGGCCTTCTTTTTCACTTCTTTACTGTCTTCCCCTCATTTTCTGTTCACTGCTCACCTTGGCGATAGGCAACTGATTTTTCTGGTGAAGTCTTTTTCCCCCTCAATATTTCTGGTAAAGTCGAAGGAGCATATTTTAGCACTGGACTTGTACAACAGTTCTATATCAATAGGCAGAGCATTTGGTGGTGTATTTACTATTTTTGTAGAAGACAAGATAGATAGATATGTGTTGCTTAACATCAGTAAAAGATCTCGTCATGTTTGCACGGAAGATTGAATTTGAAATCTTACATTTATATGGTTACGTCTTCTTAGAAACTTAGACAGTCACATATTTCCTTGTTCAAAATTTGTTTACATGAGGTGGCTGATTGAGATTTTAACTGTTCCTGTAGTGCAACAGATTGGAAGTTTGCTGCAGAGCAATTTGTTAAAGAGCTTCCCGATAAAGTGTTTGTTCACTGTAAGGATCATTCGTCAAATTTCAAATTTAAACTTTTGGTGATGATTCCATTTGGAAGAGCTTGTGATAAGATGGTACAAATGAAAAGTAGAATTGTATAATTTGTATGTAATCCTGGCATTTTAGTCTTAGTATGCTGACATTTGAATGAAAAATAAATTTTCAGCCTCTAAACGTGTCCTGAATACCAGTTCAGAAGTCAGCTTCTGGACTAATATGTATGATGTTAAATTGAAGAACAAATGACTATTCTTCGTTTCCAGACCTTCTTTGATTTGAGAATCTGATGGGAATTCTGAAAAAGGCTCTTTTCCAATAAATGTGACACCAACATATTTCTGTGATCTAAATGTTCTCTGTCATGTTTTATTTAGAAGATGAAGACTTCCTTTTTGTAACTTATCTGTTAAAAGGGGCTAAAAATCAATTGGTTCAGTGATGGTTCCTTCATCAAATCAAATAACATGGTTGGTAATTGGTAGGGTCAGATTTTGAGTAAGTACATTTGCTGTTCATAGTCAGTAGCAGTAGCCATTCAGAGCTGCATTATCTGACATAACATAATTGAATAGCTAGGTTTGAGTTAGACTTACCTGAAAGCTCTGCCTTTTAGGGTTTGTCCTCTGATCAAACTTTTTTGAATCAAAAGGCCACCCTGCTATGATTTGATCCCTTGAATTTTCAAATGTTTTAGCCCAATTTGTTTCTCACTGTGCTTGGCTTTTTCTCTGATTCTTATCCATTTTAACATTTTTTTTAATCTTAGTAAAGTTCTCGAATGTGGAATTTTTCTGTTTAACATCATTCAAATTATCCCCTTTAAATTTGATAACTTTCCATGTGAAGTATCCTGACTCCCAGAACTTGGCCAGCTGTTTTCCTGCCATCATTCCCAATTGTCACTTTTAATAACCGCTGCAACTTAACTTCTTAAAAGGCTGCTGAACTACTTTCTTTCTATAGCTCACATATATGCATTCTAATCCTGAAGAAAGTACTTAATATTTAACGGCCTTTTTAATGCATGATTGATTAATCATTGTTGATTCAATGGATTTTAATTGTTCAACTTTATCCATATTCCCACATTCAACATTTGTGGGTACTATAGGCTGTTTTCTTGGCATCTTGTGAAATTCATCAATTAAGCTGAGAGGGCCTTTACAAATTTCTTTATATGTTGCTTATTTTGGTCTTTAATTTATTCCCCCATTTTCTTTCATCCAGGTAGCGAACGAAATGTGTCTAGGTTGACACTAGATGGTGTGGATGTAATGGGGGAGCGATTGGTGGAGGAGGTCAGTGTCTGAATAGATAAATGTTTTTGTTGAATTTTCCTGCATGAAACTGAAATTGAGATGACCCCATAATTTCTGATGAGGGATTGACTATAGATTATTTTGATAATCTTATTTACTATATATACCATTAAAATGTTCTTGAATAAAGATGAAAAATATCTTAAGTTATTAAGATTGAAGGAGTTGCAATTTGCAGATTGAACATGATATATTCATAACTTTTGTTGAAGTTATGTATCTAACTACAGCGAGCTTAGTGAATAAATTTTCTCGTCACTATATGTTTCTTCACATAATCTCTGCTTCTAATGTAAATGGCCAGTTTAAAGTTTTTTATATGTAGTCTGCATGAAATTTTCTTTTATGTACGACAAAACAGAAGCCATACCATTTCTCTATACCTAAAGTGTTCTGAGGTTACGAATCTTGGGGCAGAAAACCCATTCGGCTCTTTCTATTTGTGAAGGGTTCCCAAGAATCTGTCTATAAGATAACAAACCTGGTAAGAAAGATGAAGAGTCGTGAACTTCTGATATGTGCTGAAATGAACATTTTTCATTTAACATTTTAACACTGAGAGCATCCTTTTATTGGCCGTATAAATGTGTTTGGTACCTTTGCTGTCTTTATACACTATGGCATTAAATACATAATCTTTATTTTAATCCAACTTTTAGGTTATTGATGTTATTCAAAGAAAGCCCAACATGCGTAAGATCTCCATTGTTGCACACTCTGTGGGAGGACTAGTGGCAAGGTATGCAATTGGGAGACTGTATAGATCATCTGAAAGAGAATGCATGGATGACTCGTGCGCTAGAGAAAGTAAAGAGGACGCAAGTGGCACGATATGTGGCTTAGAGGCAATGAATTTCATTACTGTTGCTACACCTCACCTGGGATCAAGGGGCCATAAGCAGGTATACGCATCTGATGTTTAAATTTTCATGTCGTCAACATTTAGTGATATTGAAAAATTTGCATCTACATCTGATAATTATTAAATTTATGATAATAATACTATGGGCTGAGACATTGTATGAGAGAAAAAGGAGGCACAGGATTATTGTGACATTTTATTTCATTCTTCATACAATCAAGTCTGGGCAAGGCAATCTAGCCCTGAATAGATGATATAATTGATCTAGGTATTAAGTGGAGTTGATTGGAGGTGACTCTATAAGCTTATATGGTATAGTTTGTGAACCAAACATGTGATCAAGGTGGACCGCGTTGTATAATGTCATGCAACCAGGCCTTAGCTTGTCTGCCAAATATATCATTATGATAATTGGACTCTTTATTTGTTTGATGTATGAAGACATTCTTCTAGCTTCTGCATATAATTGATTTGGTTCCAAATTTGTATATTTTACCAACTCGTGGGTTACTTATCTCAGTGGATGTGTCTCCAAATCAGTTTGGGATCAATTTAAGTTCTTGTTTTTTGGTTGAGGATATCATATACATGACCTAGTTACATTAATTTCTTCTGTTCCAGTATTTAAACATGTTGACTGGGTCTTGACATTCAGGTTCCATTTCTTTTTGGTGTATCTGCAATAGAGAAAATTGCAAGCTGTATTATTCATTTGATTTTAAGGAGAACTGGTCGTCATCTTTTCCTGACTGATGATGATGAAGGAAAGCCACCATTGCTCAAACGCATGCTAGAAGATTTTGAGGAACTTCATTTCATGTATGATTGTCGCATATCTCATATTGTTGTCTTTAAAGAAGGTTTTTATCTCAAAGACCCTGACTGGCTTCATGCAGGTCTGCCTTGCGTACTTTCAAACGCCGAATTGTATATTCAAATGCCGGCTGTGATCGTATCCTTAGTATATGTTTCTTTCTGCTTTTTGTTATGTCCTATTTTCAGTCTATATTGTGTATATTTATTTGCTTTCCTTTATATTTAACATTAAAGATATTGTTGGCTGGAGAACATCATCCATCAGACGAAATAATGAACTTCCAAAGGTTTGGTTATTTGCATACCTTGTAAGCTCTTGAATAATTTAGTTGATCTGCATTTGCATTTTAGTTTAATATTATCTTTTGGTTGACAGTGGGAGAATACAGTGAATGAAAAATATCCACATATTGTATATGAAGAACACTGCAAGGCATGTGAACCTGAGCAGTGTGATTTGTTAGATGACAACTCTGATAAGGTTGAAGGTTTGTATCTTGTCTTGCCCCTTTAATCTTGCGTGCTGTTATTTTGAGCCTGTGCTAGTTGCCTTTTTCATGTGTTATGTTCTTTTCCTCTCACTTATTTGCTTGTTTGGATTGGTGATAAAAGTTGCTTTTCAATCATGATTTATGGTGTACGATGTAGGTATGTGAAAGGAGCTTTGTTATAGTTTCCGTGAACATACTTTTACAAAGCAAATCCAAACAAACCCTATATGAATTATTTTTGACTCATGATAGCCTTTTCCTATCAGTTATTGCTAGCTTGAATACAAGGATATTACTTTTTGCTGATATTCCCTTTGTGGGCAATTTGAACCATGCCCTCGTTCCTATTATCTTAGTGCCTCTTGATTTGGACCTTAAACATCGTATTAACTGTCATAGTGTTTTTTGAGAAACTTATTTTTAAGAAAACAAGTAAACCAAAAATGAAAAAATAAAAAAAATTCAACCACAGCCAAGCAAGCATTTATAAGCCTTGCCTCTGCTGTTTCAACTCTTGATAACGTCAATTTTGGAACAGTTCACTTTAAACTTGTAATTTCAAAATGATGATGGTGAAATTTTTAAAAATCAAAGGAATCATCTTTTGAAGTTAAGGCTCCACCCTGGGAAAATGGATGACCGTCAATCTAGAAGAAATAATCCCAATATTTACATTTTCTTTCTAAATACTACTGGTATCTGGTATTTTTCACATTGTTGAAGTCAGCAACTTTCATGTAATTAATCCCTTCCCAATAAGATACGACTGTTGCTTGAATTTGTACATGGAGTTACGCATAGGCTCTTTCTTTAATTGCTCCTCCTATCTGCAGATTATCTGAAATTTAACTGGAATGTTTCTTGCAGAGGAGCTGGTAACAGGCTTATCTCGTGTGTCGTGGGAAAAAATAGATGTTAGTTTTCACAGTAGTAGGCAGAGATTTGCTGCTCATAGTATCATTCAGGTCTGTGCCTCACGTCACATGCCTTTGCTCTCCTCTTATGTTTGCACCTGCGTGTAACTATTAACCCATGATGAGTGATTGAGTAAACCAGCAATTTGTTATCTAAAATAAAACAAGGGTTAAGGTGCAAAAATATCTATAATCTTTTCCCGGGTATAAAAATATCCACGAACTTTAAGAATCAAAGCAAAAATAACACAAACATTAAAAACACTAATGGCCAGCTGATGGTTTTAACGGTTGTGTCATTTTTGCTTTGATTTTAAAGTTCATGGATTTTTTTGTACCGGAGAAGGTATTATTACACCCAAGAAAAGTTTGAGTATTTTTGCTTATTGAGTATAAGTTGATGGGTTTTTTGCAGCTTAACCTATAAAATAATGCCATAAGTTTGTTATTTACATGGATGCATTTGTGCCATTACATTTTCCTAGACTACATTTAAATGGTAATCTCAGACCAAATTGTAAGTTTACCCTGAATGATACTATCATTTTTATCATTTAAACTACAAATGCAGCATTGTTCTTAATTAGTCATCATCTATGATGTCTTTCTTAGGTTGTATCTTTTACCCTGCCTGTTTCCTTTCTCAGCCATCTTTAGTAAATCTTTATTTTACAGGTCAAAGACCAAACCTGGCATCTAGAAGGTGCAGATGTCATACGCCATATGATTGATCATTTTCTGACCTAAAAAACTGATGATTTCCTGGATTGAGTACTTCCTAGCTATATAAGCTTTCTCCAAGGTAAGCTAGAATGGCTACACTTTCAACATAGGCCAACCTGATGCTGTATTCAAATATATCTAACATAATATATATGCTGCAGGGTTACGAGAAATTTGCTGCTTGACCAATATAGAGTTCTCGATAAATCAAGGTGAAATACCTTTTGAATTTTTTTATTTTTTTTTCTATGAACAATTCGGTGTATATATGTAATTCATGAATTTATAAGGGGAAAGACAGAAACTTCCACTCAGGAAAGTAGTACTAAAAGCAGTCTGCCCAATCTGTTTTAAAATACTTGGATGATGACACGATATGAAGTTCACTTGTTAAACTGAATGAAAATAAGTAAAAATGAAAATGTAAAAACTCCCAGTGAAGATAAAAAAGGGGAAAAAAGTTAGGAGAATTACAACTAGGGTCCAAACAAGAAGGAAAATGAAAAAATTGTCCCTTGAAATCTTAAAATGAAAAAATGGTCTCAAGAAATTGTCAATGGAGGCTCTTGGAGTTGTCCTGGAGGCTCTTGGAGTTGTCGTTGGAGGCTCCTGGAGTTGTCAACGACTTACATCTGGGGGTTATTAATGAGACCATTTTTTTTTATTTTGAGATTTCAAAGGACTATTTCTTCGTTTTTCTTCTTGTTTGGGACCTGGTTGTAATTCTCTCAAAAAAGTTTTCATGTGATTTTTAAATTGATATTTTCCTTTTTAAAATTGTCTATTGGGATTTGATGATTAGAGCGCAGTGTACCATATTATTTAGGCTCTATTTGATAAATGTCAAAGTTACTGTGCATTGTGAAACGATCAGAGATCTTAACCCTTGAGGAAGGAGGCATTGTGGGATTTTTGCACAATTTTTCCATTGCATAATTGGCTTCCATGGTTTTTAATGAAGGAAAATAATGTGAACCATGGAATTCCCATGCAAAAGTTGAACATGCCTGTCAAATTTCATTTTTTGATTTGTGGAAGAAAGTTTAGCCTTTGGGCTTTGAATTATGTCCAATCCCTTGTAAGGTTTGAAAAAAGCGACCGGATTGGGCAGTACAACCAATTGGATTGGTAATTGAACCATGGTTCGTTCTAGATGTACAGGTTGAAAGTCGGCTAAACTGGTAAAAATGGAAGATTTAAGTGCATTCAGTACATTAAAATATTTTTCTAACACCACTTATCATAAACTAATTTTTGGCATGTTCAACACTCTAGTATTTTCTAATAGCACTCAGTGTCTTAGAGTAAGTTCTAGTGTAATTTTGCTTTTAAAGTATTTTTTCAGCAGCAATAAGCACTCTAAACTTAGAACACTGAGTGATACTATAAAAATATTTTAAGGTGTTGGACGCACCAAAAATTACATTAGGATGTTAGGTGCTACTAGTAAATTGAAGAGTTGGAATCATCTTGTATGGTGAAGAGAAAATCAATTATTAGATACATGACATAATAAATACTCATTTGGAATAGCTTATTTTTGGGCAATAAGTACTTATAAATTGTGATTCACGCTATATGAGATAAGTATGTGAGAGGAGTTTTATCTCGGCTTGTGTAATAAAGACTTATTATTCAAAAATAAGTGATACCAAATACATGCTAAGGGAGATTGTGAGGAACAAGGCAATAGCAACCTTTAGATAGGTTGGTATCTTTTAAATTTTCTTTTCATCGCACTAGATGCTTCCACCTCTTAGATTGAGATAGGATGCAACTTTTTTAATTTTTTTTGTTATTTATAAATCTAGCTTGAAAAACAATAATGTGGATGACATGGACTTATTAGTTAATCATATTTGATTAATCAATGATTAAATTTGACCTAAATTGATGTCACATCAGGAATAAGGTAGTACCCCCTCCAATTCATTTTATATAACGTTTCAAAGTAAGTCACACCTACCAATAAAAAAGGTTGAAGACATTAGATAAATTTAAGTGATTTCCTATATCACGGTCATTAACTAAATTAAATTTCAAAATCATATTAATTTCTCCTCTCTCACACTACCCTTATTAAAGATGAATCATGGACGGATGTAAAAAAAAGAGTATTTAATATCAAAACGTCGAATTAAAATTACCAAAAAAAAATTCTAAATGACTTCTTATATAAAGCCCCACGGAATATATGTATAAAAAAAAAAAATAAATAAAGCCCCACGGAATATGCATCAAGGTACTCTCTAACACCCTCTCAATTTGGTTCAAGAATTTTGAAGTCTGCGTGTTATTTTAAACAAGGTAATTAAACTTGGACCGGTCAGTGAACTGGTCGGGGTACTGGGTTAAAGGTCAATGGGTCAAACTGGAGTCAAACCAAAGCTAAACTGGGACCAAATCGATAAGAAATAGAATATTTTAAGCTTATAATATAAAATTATACAGGAAAATTTTTTTAAAAAAAAAGATTCAAAAGAAAAAAAAAATGACCCTGGACCGGTTTAGTGGCCAGGTCACCGGTTTCCGGTTCGGTCCGGATTAGATAACTTGAATTTTAAACCAAGTTTGTCAATGGAAGTCAACATCCTCCATAACAAGCTATATGAGAGCCTTCTTTTCATCAATTAGACCCTAACCTTAGGGCTTGTTTGGTATGAGGGGAGAAGAGGGAAAGTAGGCGGAAGAAAAATTTTTTTGAGATGGATTTAAAAAAAATGAAAGAAATGGGGTATAAAGTTTTTAACTAAGTTTTCTTACTCTTTAATCTTACATATTATTTATATTAAAATTTTATAACTCCACTTCTCCAATTTTTTTAAATTAAACTCATAAAAATTTTCCCTCCCCTTCCATCCCGTCCCCTCCAAATCTCTCATACCAAACAGCTTTAGCCTGACCTACTTGGATGAAAATGCTTTAGCCTGACCTACTTGGATGAAAATGATAAAATTCCGGAGATGTGTGCATTGTTGGATGCCAGTTCAATCTGATTCAGAGATAATTCACAGTATCATACGAGAAAGATTAAATTATATTTCCGGTATTTTAAGTTTGCATTAGGTTTTAATTAGTTTAATCTCTTAAATTTATAAAGTGTATTATTAAGTAGTCCTTTAATCTTAACACAATTAGTCTCATTAACTAAAAATAATGAAGCAACGAATTTAAATGATGATGCTACAATTTAATTTAAGAGATTGAAATTAAATGAAATATAAAAAATATAATGTTTATATTTATATTTTAAAATATAAAATATTATATTAAATTATTAAAATAGAAGCATGCTTTGTCACCATACAAGATGAGCCAGCATTTTTCATTAATGAGATTGAGATTTACGTTAACATTAAATGATTAAAATGTAGTACTTTATAAATTTAATAGATAAAATTAGAATTTAATGTAAATTTAAAAAACCAAACATGTACTTATACGCATGTGGAAAGAAAATGGATACACCTCCTTTTTTTTTATGGCTTGCTTCAAATATACTATATGGGGCGTGCTCAACTATTAAATGCACCATTTCAGTGTTCGTTTGGAATGACTTATTTTTAAGTAATAAGTGCTTATAAATCGTGATTCACGGTATATGAGGTAAATATGTGAGAAGAGTTTTATTTCGGCTTACGTAATAAAGATTTATTATCCAAAAATAAGTGATATCAAACACAGGCTCTGGATTTTTTTATCAAACATTTGCTATTACGCACCATCAATTTGGATGTTAACTCCTTGCTTCTTATATTTCCTCATTTTGATGTTTTCTCAATACAGGATTATTCTAACTGTTTTAGGGTTTTCGCCATAGATTACGTTATAGTCCTAACTTCGTATTTTTATTGTTAGTACTTAGTATAATGTTTGTTTGTATTTTGAAAAAGGAACTTTTTTGGCACAAAACGTAAGGGGGAGTTAAAAGGGGCACATAAGAAAAATGTAGATCAGAGTTCCTAAAGAGGAAGATTTCTGTTTTAGCATTCTTTTTCCATTTTAGGGCATATGCTTGTTGCAAAGTCGCTTTTTAAACAAAGCTTGTTGAAATTTTAGGGTATTGTATTAATTCCGTAGAGTTGTGGCAAGGTTATCTCCAAAAGCTTAAGCAATATTTGATTAAAAGTTTCACTTCCATGAATGGATAACACAATTTCATTCGGAATCATTGTCCACATCACAAAATTCGATATATATATATATATATACATGCATGTCCCTTCAGAGATACGCGCACACACACACAAGTTTAACAATAATTCAATTATATATAATGACTAGATATGTAAAATTCTATACACTGCTATATTTTTGTCTTGCATTCTCTTCAAATTTATAAATATATAAATAAAAGAAGATACACTTTACATTGTTTTAAATAATTAACAAAAAATTTAATTATGAATCAAATAATTTTGGGTAAAAAACCAAAACTCTCCATACACCAAACCTAACTATTCTCTCTCTCTATTATACATACATAAATATGTATATAGGTCGAACTCATCCCTAACTTCAACATATGAACAAAGCACACTCAATTATATGCAAACCTACTAATTAAAATATTTCTGAAGAGGATAAGCATCTGCGTCATCGCTCATATCATCATAATAATTAATTAGCTTCTACCTCACAACCATCATGGGAGGAGATAACGGCGATAACGGAGGAACACTGAAAATAGTGTTGGCCACCTCTGGATCCCAAAACCCATTCCAACATGACGGCGTTAACGGACCAACCGTTGCCGAAGAAGAAGACGGAGAAGAAGAAACAACCCCGCCGGTGGGTGAAACTGCCTCCTCCTCCTCCTCCTTCTTCGTCTTCTTAAATTCTTCATTCTTTTGCTGTTCACTCTCTTCTTCTTTCTCTCTTCCTCTTTTCTCACCAACCACTTTTTCCTCTGTTGGCTTATTAGATTCTTCAGAACTTGATCCAACCTCCAGAGGGAAATTCAGTATAGCTTTGCTTCCTCTCATCTTAAACGCAGCTCTGTCATATGCTTTTGCTGCTTCCATGGCTGTATCGAAGGTTCCAAGCCAAACCCTTGATCCCTTTCGATTTGGGTCACGAATCTCCGCCGCGAACTTCCCCCACGGCCGCCGCCGAACTCCTCGGTAGTGCTTGTCGTTGTTCTCCGCGACGACATCCGATGATGTCGTTATCGATGAGCTCATCCTCATTAAGCCCATGGGAGGGATGGTGATATTTATAGATGGCTTCCTGTTGCTTAAATTTGACGACTTTGGTGATTTTGAAGCCATCACTGTACTACTCGATGATGGCGTCAGGTAATAAGGAAGAGACCCAGAGAAGAAAGATTGGTTGATGGGGCCATGTTCTTGACTGAAGCTGGATGCAAGGCTTTCCATACTCATTAATTATTCGTCTGAACCAGAGATCCAAATTAGCAGAAAAGAATACAAGTTGGAATACCAGAAATCGCTCCTCTAAAATATTATAACCGTGATGAAATCAAAACAAAAGAATATCCGAGTTACTGGTAGGGATAGGTTGATGAGCTTAGAGTGAGAAGTTTGGTTTTTTGGAAGAGAGAGAGTGAAAGGGAGGAGGAGATTTGGTTGACAGGAGAGTGAAGTGTGAGAGGGAATATATAGAGAATGGATGATGAGAGAGAAGGAACGTATTGTGAGAAATGGGTGACGTTCCGGACAGGTTCGAGGAGGGTGAGAGGAAGCATCTCTTGTCTATGTGGATGTTGAAAATGGAAAGAATAAAGCAATAGGAGGGATAAGAGTAGTGTTCGTATTATATGAAGTTGTGGGGTCATACTGATCACTGTCATGTTGACTTGTGCGTGTTATAATGACTCTTTATGATCCTTCCAAGATGCTTCCAGCCACTAAATGGCATTCAAGGGGCTGCGGAACTTTCAAGCTGTTTTGTTTTACAAGTTGCGGCACTTATAATGAAAGGAAACCACATTCTAATTAATGGCATGTTTTGGTTTGATTGCTTACATCAGGATTACTTGCCTTGGCATATTCTACCGTTTTAAGCATTGGGTTGGTATAGTAAAGTAATTTAATGTAATACCCATTACAATATATTACAACAAATCAGGTGATTCCCAGATTCATGAAGCTTGCATGAATCAACATTTAGACATTTATACCCTTTATAAATAAGCATTTAAGGATTTGCATTCATCCCTTTCAGCCTTGATAGAGTTAAAAAGATTATTTCACTTTATTTTTATTTTTTAAAATAGAATAAAAGTTTCATTTCATAATTTCTTGATAGCATACTGAACAAGTGTGCTATGTAAATTTCACCCACTAAGAATATCTTATTACAATCCCACTGATTCCATGAACCACGCGAGCCAGTAAATGCCAAGGTGGCAAGAAAATTAACTAAATGTAAACAATAAAGGTAATTTCCAGTGTTGTGATAAGCAATTGGCTTAATTATGATATTTGACTGTGCAAAAGACACATTTCAGTTCAAAAGCACTTGTACTACCCCCCCCCCCCCAAAAAAAAATCAATGGAAGCATAGACAAATAAGCACATATTTTTAAAAGAGAATTTAGAATCGATGCATCCTTATGTCAAACACCAAATAATGGCTACATGGGGGCGAGCAGGAATGATCAACTAAGTTGGCTTGGATTGGAGAACCAAGATAGTAGACCCCGTTGAATTCCATGGACTTCTCGTCATTGATTCTTTTTCCAGGAAAGAAATGCTAAGAATAGAAGACACTTTCTTATTTATTTTCTTATTTACTTATTTATTTATTTTACATGGACAATATTACATGTTACACTTTTTTACCCCGTCATTTAAACATAACAGAATACCATTAAATGTTGTTTTAATCAGCAAAAGAGTTAACTCATAACAATAAAATTGTGGGTTCAAACCCCACTGATGTGAATACTTTGTTGGTGAATAATGTAAGTACCTTTGTGAATTTTTTTTAAATTCAGAGGTATGCCTTAACCTTAATGAGCTCTTAAAATCCAACTTAAATTTTTATGTACAAAAGAAAAAACTGGAAAACAGTGAATGGCTAATAATCGAACACTTGGCATCAAGAGAAGCTAGCGGTATGGGGATTGTTAGCAGGTTCGCTCGCTACAATCGTGTATTTTGCAATAAAATTGGGCTGAGATGCCAATAATATACACAGCTAAAAGCTCTACTCCTGTTGCCAAAAATGGAAATGGCCTTATTGCCCTCCGTGACAGTTCCTCAATCTTATTAAAAGCCCACACAGTCATTGATGGCTACCATGGCACAGTCAACAATATTAGCATCACTTTTGAAGAAATGGCGCAAACGCTGCAATGACTTCCTTGTAGACAGGCTGCTTGAAATCTACAGCCTGCACATACAAATAAGAGATAATTAGTGTTTTCACACAAAAAAACTAAGATAATTAGTTTTTTTTTTGGGTTTTTAGCCCTTTGTGTTACCAAAAAAATGAGAGAGAGAGAGAGAGAGAGAGAGTTATGGGCTGTCTAGATCAGCATCTGTCGATTGTTTTTGCAGACCCCAAAACAAAATGGGACAGTAGTATACAATTGTGGCAGGCATACCATCTCAACTACTTGTTCTGGTGACATCCATGACCACTCGCCAAACTCGGCTTTCTCAGTACCATCACCTAAAAGATTGATTTCTTGATCTTGTCCAGTAAATTTCATTAGAAACCTGCAGCATATATATGAAAGGATGAATAACACAACAGACAAGAAAAGTTAAAGAGAAATACCCTAAAGGGAAAACCATTTTACAGGTAGTTATACTTTTTTTCAATTTTTAATTTAGTACCTGCGTGCATTTCTCCGTTAATTAAATCCATTAATTTTGCTCTGTTAGCCCCTATAACTCTTTTCAAACTATTAACCTTTGTACTGGAGCTTAATTGTTTAACAAAGCAAAGTTAAGCATTTAATTAAGAGAAAAAACACATAGGTACCAAATTAAAAATTGAGGGAAAATATAGTACCTATAAAAGGGTTTTCCCTATCCCAAAATGCCTTCACAATTCCAATTACTTTTCACTAACAACTTGGTGCAAGTTAAAGCACACAAGCATATAGGTCCATAGATCTATGGCCTCCTTATTAGGGAAAGGGGATAAAAAAGGTTGGAGCATGCATATATCACTTCAGAAATATTCATTGTTTAAAGTTGTACAAGAGCGGTATTGAGTTATTCAACAAATCACAAAATATTGTTCAGCCCCTGTACTTATGACCTGAGTTCTCACTCCTGTCCAAATTGAAGCAATCCACACGCTTACCATTTCTGAGCTTGGCCTTTCCAGTCAGATCCCCACTGAACTTTCAGTTTCTCCCTAACATGTGGTGGGAAGTCATATGTTAACCAATAAGGTACCTGCAATAAAAATCCACTAAGATGAGGATTAATAAGTATGAAAAGGACAGATAGAAAGGATAGCACTTTGAGTTGGATGATGCCCTAGATAAATATTATGTCTAAATATTCTAAACAACATCATGTATAAATATTCTAACAGACAAAATAATGTTCTTGCGAATACCATGATGAGATACCCCCAGGAGTAAATTGTCAACAAGTAGTATAATATAGATGAGGCAAAAGCAACCAAATGAGCGCAAACACCCCGACAAGCAATCCCAACTGTTCATAAATTAAAAATAATTGATCCCATGTGTCGATCGTGATTGATTATGTTGATGCACTTGTACCACCAACGAGATCAGAGAACAATCTTGTCGGTTTTCTCGTAGGAGTCAAATATGGAGTTTTGGCAAATTGACTGTCTTTCTTTAAAGGGGAAATTATGCTGGGAAAGAATACCATCACAATTTAGCACAATCCTTGCTGGGAAATCTACTAGAACATTTCATGTGCTGGTAATACCTTAAAGCATGGAGTATGATCTGGTAACGAAGAGTAATGATTTAATAAGGCTCCAATGTCTTTCCGTGTGTCAAAACAGGGGCACACGGCAAGCTAACACAAGGCCTCACCTGATAAAAGTTCTTAATTTATTAGATCACAAAAATAATATTGAACTTGATCATAACATAATGAAGTTGGCAAAAGATTTCTTGGAACTCATTAACTCCATAAAAGTTACCACAAAAATTAACACGACTTGTAAATATTTCAAGATGTTAGTTGCCGCTAGTTCAGCAAAAGGTGCTTTAAAAGATCGTGATGATTTTGCAGCAAGGAACAAATAGAAGCAAATAAATTTCAGGATGGTGCTTGATAGGGTCAAGATTAAGGAATCAAGTGATTTTGCAGATCCTGTTGAGTGCCCAACAAGTGCTTATCTTGTTTACTCAAGGCATTATTACTCTTCTAATTTCTAGAAGTACTCCGTATTATTTAAAGAAGCCATAAGTCCCAACTTCCAATTCTCACCTTGAGGGCAAAGTGAAAACTTCGAGGACCAGGATATGATAGGCTGCATCAGGCTTAGGCATATAAAATATTAGGTGAGAGAGAGAGAGAGAGTTAGTGTTAGGGAATATACAAGGTAGTGGGTGAGTCCTTCAGCAAGGAATACATGACAGTTGTTTTGAAGAGTCTTTGTGTGTGTTTTTCTTTGTTTCATGGGCATTTGCTGTAATATCATGTTAATTTGAATATCATTTGGGTTGAGTTCCATCACATTATTGATGGTGTCAAAGACTCTAGAGCATCATTCCCGTCACTAGTTCTTCATATCCTTTAGATTTGGTAAGAACCTCCAATGACTATGCATCATTCCAATCCCTAAGATGTGCCCCTTTTAATTACACGTGCTCAACCACCTGCCTTAGGCAACGCAGACTAGCGTTCACCAACATCAGAGGTCCCAAACCCTCAACAGCCCACATGCCACCAACCAAAATGGATTCAAACTCTAAGCAACTTGACAGAGACATGAACACAAGTGGATATGAGTGAATTGGTGAAAATTTAATAAACAGATGCCAGTAAGCACAGATGTTGAGGAAAACAGGATTAGGCTAGTGTTGGCTTGTGCGATGTAGCTAGCAACCATGAATTCCTAATACATGATTTGTTTAGTATAAATTATTGTTGTAAGATATTTTATTGGCAATTCAAGTGTTGAGAAAAGTGGCATGTTTAGCTTAGATACTTTTTAAGTAGTGGAAATGAGATCGTAATAAATAAATAAATAAATCTTACAATGTGTTCACATGATATGCTATGTTTCTATACGCTATGTGATTCTTTCAAACACATGCACATCATCATGCCGCTCATTGTTGTGCTAGTCGGCCAAATTGATTGTGGGGCTAGTGAACTAGATTATTTGCTAGGTCAGTCAGGATTGATTGTTCAGGCCAATTTGGCTGAATTGCAGGGTGAGGTGTGCACACCTACACTTCATCTGGTGACCCTAGATAATTAAGCGCTAAGCATAAGGTCACAAATACCATTCAAAGTAAGACAGATAATGAAATGGTTATTGTAATAATTGAATGGTTATTGTAATAATTGATGATTGATATTCTGGGAACAGGTGACTTACTAAGTCTATATGGTCACTAAGGTTGCTAATTAGTAATTAGGGGTAGGATGGTAATTAGGGTGGCTTACTAATTCAATAAGGTCACCAGGGTAGTTAGGACAAGTGCCTATAAGGTTTGGGATACTACTGTAGGAACTGTTGACTGATTGAATAGTAACTGATATTCTGGTTCTCTGCCGTCTCTCTCTCCTGACTACTACTTCTTTGATGAGATTAGCCGGAAAAATCAAGGACCGATCAGTGTTAATTCTGGTGGACAGTGGGTCGACCCACAATTTTATATCCGATGCCTTAGTTGCTGAGCTCTCACTTCCCATTGAACAGATGCCGACTTTCAGAGTTCAGATCGGAGATGGCAGGATGGTGCGTTGCAACAGAGTATGCTCTGAAATTGAGGTACAAGTTTCGGAATTAACCATAAAACAGGAATTTTTTCCTTTTTCTCTGGAAGGAACCGATCTTGTACTAGGCATAAGATGGCTTGCTTCATTAAATACGGTTCAGGCTAACTGGCATAACATGTTTATGATATTCTGGATTGAGGGCAAGAAGTGTAAGTTACAGGGGGTAAAAGCAAGCACACACGTACCTATACAGCTCCAAAGTATGGGAATAAATCAGGAATCGGTGGCAGCTCTAAAAGGAAATTTGATTTGGAAGGAGTTGAGTCAAGAATTCCCAGAGGTATTCGCTGAACCAAACCAATTACCTCCGCCATGGGGCATTTTCACTCCATTCCCTTGCTGCCTAACGCCTCTCCTCCAAATTTGAGGCCTTATCGGTACCCCCATTACCAAAAGGATGAAATTGAGTCACAAGTGGCAGATCTACTTGAAAAACAATTTATTAGACCCAGTTCGAGTCCGTTTGCTAGTCCGGTGTTGTTAGTAAGCAAAAAAGATGGATCCTGGAGGTTATGCGTGGACTACAGACGTCTCAACAAACTCACTATTCCAGATAAGTTCCCTATCCCAAATATTGATGAGTTATTGGATGAATTGAATGGAGCTGCTTTCTTTTCAAAAATAGACTTAAGGTCAGGTTACCATCAAATACGTGTATCCCCCTCTGATGTGCACAAAATTGCATTTCGCACGCACTCAGGCCACTATGAATTTGTGGTTATGCATTTTGGGCTCACTAACGCACTAGCCACCTTCCAATCAATTATGAATGACTTATTTCGTCCATACTTGAGAAAATTTGTTCTTGTCTTTTTTGATGACATTTTGGTTTACAACGTTAATGCTCACCAACACTCTGAGCATCTGCGAGTGGTCTTTCAAATTTTACAGCAAAACTCATTCTATGCCAATGGCAAGAAGTGCTTCTTGGGCCAAACTTGAATTGATTATCTAGGGCACATTGTGTCAAGAAATGGGGTAGAAGTGGTTCCTGAAAAGATTATAGTCATAACCAATTGGCCAGTGCCAACTTCCGTAAAGGAATTGCGGGGATTCTTGGGCCTCATTGTTACTACAGGCGGTTTGTGAGAAATTATGGTATTATAGCTCGCCCTCTCACGGAGTTGACCAAGAAGAATGTGTTTCAATGGTCAGAATTGGCTCAAAAGGCATCTGAAGAACTCAAGGGTGCCTTGGTTACTACGCTAGTCTTGCAATTACCCAACTTTCAAATCCCATTTGTGGTGGAACGTAATGCCTCCATGAGTGGTGAAGGAGCAGTTCTCATGCAGGATGAACACCCAATTGCTTATTACAGCAAAGGATTCTCAGCTACCAATCGGTACAAATCCGCATATGATCGTGAATTACTCGCGCTGGTTTTATCATTACAAAAATGATGTCATTACCTGTTGGGATGCCACTTTTTTGTCCAAACTGATCACTGTAGCTTAAGATATCTTTTGGATCAATGGATAGTCACCAATTCCCAGCAGCGTCTTATGGTTAAGCTTTTGCCATCAATTACAAAGCAGGTAGATAAAACACAGCTGTTGACTCTCTATCTAGAAGGCCACAATATGCTGATTTTTTCCAGCTAGTAATGCCCTTGGCTGTTGATGTTCAGCAGTTGCCCCGGCTATTGCAGGCAGACCTCAAGACCAAGAGGAAGATGGAGGCTTTGCTGCATGATCCTGACTCCGTACCCCATCACAGCATCATCAATAACACGTATTACAAGGGCAGATTGGTGATCCCGAACAACCCTCAGCTGTGCCTAAGCTTACTAGAAGAAGCTCACTCAATTCCAATTGGGGGGCATAGTGGGTACCTTGAAACCTTAAAAAGGGTATCGGCCCATTTGCATTGGCAAGGAATGAAGACAGATGTCAAACGCTTTACCCAACAATGTTTGACTTGCCAGCAACATAAATACCAAACTCTAGCACCAGCAGGGTTGTTACAACCGCTTCCAATTCCTAAGCGAATACGGGAAGATATATCCCTTGATCTCATCCCTGGCCTTCCCAAATCCAGGGGTTATGATGTTATCCTAGTGGTAGTTGACAGGTTAAGCAAGTATAGCCACTTCATTGCCTTGTCTCACCTATACATTTCTAAGACAGTGGCCCAACTCTTTTGTCAGGAGGTGGTACGATTACATGGGATCCCTTGTTCTATCATATTAGACCGAGACTCAGTGTTCCTTAGCACTTTTTGGCAAAAATTGTTCCGATTGAGCCAAACCAAACTGAACATGAGTACCGCATACCATCCTCAGACCGATGGGCAAACAGAAGTGGTGAATCGTTGTTTAGAAACTTACCTCTGTTGTTTTGCTCATGATCAACCACGGCTATGGAGTAAATTCCTGTATTGGGGGGAATTTTCATTCAACACAGGATTTCACATTGCAGCACATAACACTCCGTTTCAGCTGGTATATGGAAGGGAACCTCCACCTCTCCTTCCATATGTCCGAGGGGAGACACTAATTGCTGACCTGGAAGAACAACTAGAAGAGCGTGATGATATGCTGCAAATTCTCTGGGAAAATCTGCTAAAAGCACAAGACAGAATGAAAGTGCAGGCTGACCGGCATCGGAGGGACCTTGAATTTGCTCCAAGTGATTTGGTGTGGCTAAGAATTCAGCCCTATAAACAGAAGTCTCTAGCTAAGAAAAGGTACGAAAAACTATCCCCACGGTTTTTTGGTCCTTACACAATTCTAAGGCGGATTGGTCAAGTTGCTTATGAATTAGCACTCCTAGCTGATGCAAAAATCCACCCGGTATTCCATGTTTCCCTACTTCAACCTGCCCATGGCCAACAACCAGCTCATCCACCTGCTCCATTGCCACTCTCGGCAGAAAAAGAACTACTATTAACTCCCCTTAAAGTCCTCAAACATCGCTGGATAGCCAATAGATTGGAGATTCTGATCCAATAGGGAAATCGCTTAGCAGAAGATGCAACCTGGGAAGACTATGATATATTTACTGCACAATTCCCTCAGTTTTGCCTTGAGGACAAGGCAGATTTTCAGGGGGGGAGTAATGATAGAAGCCCAAGTTTGACTTACTCAAGACGAACCAAACGGGCAAGAGTGGAGGACAAGCACTTTTGACTTAGCCAAATCTTTTTATTAATTTATTTATTCATTTATTAATTATTTTCCTTAGCATCAGGGTAGTTGCTAAATAAATGGGAATACCCATTAGTCCCACGTTCTAGTCATGTTCTGTTAGTGTCTGTCATGGTCTGTTAGTGTCCTTTATTTCAGCATCTATTTGATTAACAAAAAAACCCAAAAATATAGCTCTATAATCTTATTATAAATTGGCTAAAGGCCTTGAGAAATGGATATAATATTTTTACAGAGTGAAATACTTTTGTTAGGAGATTCTCCAAGGCTATTAGAGAGTTATGAACGAGATCCTTGTTCTAACCTTTCTAGTAGAAATTATCTTCTCTTTTCTTAATTTCCTTTGATCCCCGTTTGGTGCCAACATTTTTGCACAAGATCAGCTCCGGAAATTGGTTTGCATGACAGTCACGATAACTTTCACGAATTTCGGCAACTTCGAGAGAATCACCACTGGGAGTATCACACAGACAACGATGGGTATCATCCTCCGACAAGACTCACAAAAATGGATTTTCCGCGCTTCCAACAAATTGATATTGAAGGCTGGATTCAGAAATGTGAACGCTATTTTGAACTTGATGGTAATCCTGAGGGGTGGAAGGTGCAATTGGCAAGCATCAATTATTACAATAACCATTCAATGCGACTAAGGAACTTGAGAAGATTTTGAATATAAGGGTTAGTCATCGTAAAGGGTGCATTGTGACGGAAGTTCTGGTTAAGTGGAAGCAACTTCTAGAGGAAGAAGCTTCCTAGGTGCTGCTTTATCAATTGCAGAAACAACATCCTTCGATTGTGCTTGAAGACCCTTGAGGGCAAGGATTCTTGAGGGGAGGGGGTATTGATATGGTTATTGTAATAATTGATGATTGATATTCTAGGAACAGGAGACTTACTAAGTCTATAAGGTCACTAAGGTTGCTAATTAGTAATTAGGGGTAGGATGGTAATTAGGGTGGCTTACTAATTCAATAAGGTCACCAGGGTAGTTAGGACAAGTGTCTATGTAAGGGTTGGGGATACTACTGTAGGAACTATTGACTGATTGAATAATAACCGATATTCTGGTTCTCTTCCGTCTCTCTCTCCGGACTACTTCTTCTTCTCCTTCTTTCTTCTGTTCTGTCCTCTTCTCTCTTCTGTTTCTTCCAATTACTCAACAGATAAGTAAACAATATAGCAAGCTTGCATTGTAAACACCATAGGTTGGGAAGTACAGGTTGTGGTTGAGAGATCCAGCTCATCTGAGTTAGTTGGATATTAGAATAATATAATAGAACTTATGGGCATGGACTGACATATAAAAAGATAACAATAATATGTTTGCATTAGGGTACATCTAGAGTCCGATCTTTTTTATGCAGGGTTTCAATTTAGTTTGCCCACAGTGACTTTATTTTAAGTCAGGGTATAACTTCGAATTGTAGAATGGTCAACCGTTGTCATCTTGCATAAAACCTTATGGAATGTCTGAGCTAAAGATCCAATTACAAATAGGAGTGAAGTTTGCTCTTAGTCTTGCAAAAGTAAGAACTAAAAATAATTTGTCATGTGGATATCATCATTAGTTAGTTTATTCTTGTTCCACTAATTCAGTAATTGTTCATGTTTGTATCTAGTTGCTTTAGATTGAGCATCAACATGTTGAACAACATTAGCTGGCATATATTTGGCTTTATGGCAAAAAGTGCAACAAGACTTATCATTGTATAAAATGTGTCATAACGTACACTTAACCGAATGTCATAATTGACCACATACATACTTGATGGCCTATTTTCTTTAAGGCCAGTTGATCAGAAGCTGAAATGTTGTGAACGAGTGCTACCAAATGGTTCTCAACCTTGGCAAAGGAACCAAAGTTCAATAGAAGCAGCTTGTGCCGTATAACTACAGCCATCTAATTTTGTCAGGAGTATGGGATTTCCCAAAAAAAAAAAAACCAATAAGAAAATTATCTAACGTAGGGGTTGAGAAGGCTGGAACAATATCAGACGCATTGTACTTTGGATGAAGGGAGCTCTTATAGTTGAAGAATGAGCTTTTTGAATAAAAACACTAGCAAAAAACCAAGGAAAAACTCTGCACCAAATATCATGAAAGGGATGGTAAGGCGCATGTGCCAAAAAGGAGGAGAAACACAGAGATCGGAATCAAGCTAGTCAGTCACTAGAGGCTAAATATAAATAGAAATTCCTAGATAAAGATGATGATATATCAAACACCTTCATAATGTGTAGTAAAGACATCTGATTAACATCATCTTAACAGGTAGGGAAATAATGCCAACTCATGCCAAATCTTGGCATATGCTCACACTTGTTCATTTAAACAAAGTAAAGCAAGATGAAAACAGCAGCAAGAATTTTTCATCAAGGAAAAGCCAACAGATTTAAACAAAGTGGAACAGAAATGTAAGATTCGTATAAAATACCAGGCTGTAAATCTGGAAAAATAAATGCAAGGACAGATAGGCTACAAGATTTCCAATAAAAACAATTGTAACATGACTACAATACCTGTGTCAGGATATTTTCGTACATACAGTAGATATACCAATCCTCCATCAACTAAAAGCATCAAGAATGTCTTGGATGCAAAACATAAGTTAAAACAAAATGTAAATCAAAATAGTTTTTTTTAGAAAAAAAGCTTCCTCAGTTTGTGCATTTGTATCTTTTCAAGGCTCCTAGAAAATCTGCATACTAAAGTCATTCCACTCTATTCTTTACTCATCATTATCAATAAGATCACAAATTCTACTTTACTGGCTTTTTATGTATTAGAATGGTGAAGTCTGATATGCTATCAAAAGTTACTCTTTGGAAATTCTCAACCTTAAATGATGGAATCAGTTATTTGTCCAAAACGTTTGCAAACGATAGAATAAGAAAGCAAAGAATAATATGTAACATTCACCTCTGCAACGACATCTGCTGACTTGACTCCCGTCTCCTCTCTTAATTCCCTGATAGCTGCATTCCTTGGATCCTCACCTTCATCAATACCACCCTAGAAGATGCCATATTAAGCTAATTACAGTAAAGCTAATTACAGTAGGCACGTCATTCCACATGCACCAAATAATATAGTCCAAGAAACAGACGCATCAAATTTTTATCTTTATTTCTTTTAACATCCAAGTTACACCGATATTTCTACAAAATGAGCCCATACCTAACAACTGGCTAAGTGTTTCTACCTATATCTTCATCTTCCAAGTCAGTAAATGTAATTCAAAATTTTCAAATTTATCAATTTATGAAGCAAAATTAAAATAAGGAAAAGTAAGAGTGTCCAACTCCAAAATTGGAAAGGAAAAAATGAAAGCTCCATCTGCAAGTGAGTACCATTATGCTTTTTTCACATGAATTCTAGAAACTGGAATGTCAACTACTTAGGGTCTGTTTGGGAATCCGTTTGGAGGCTAAAAAAGCCCATTTAGAGGGGGTTAAAAGCCCCAAAAGTTCATTTGGTGTGTTTGGGAGAGCGTTGGTGATGGCTGGGCTTCTGCAGAAAATGGAGCTTTTATCAGATGAAGATGAAATATGCTTTTACTTAGATGGAGATAAAAAAAAATCACTTCAGCCACCGTCAATTCAAACACAAATCACATCTACAATCTGAGATTCCGGGGTCCATATAAATGCTTTGAGAAAGCAAGCAAAAACAAAATACACAAATACGCTATAAAAATATTTTTCTGAATTCCTGCAGAGAGTGCTTTTAGTTTTATCCAGACTTTGGTAGAATTAAAACTCTTTATTTTTTCCGATGACAGGTAGAATTAAAACTCTACAAATGAGGTTGATGTTAAAATACTTCTTCCGTACAGGAACATTTCTATTATTAACTGAACCTTCCACCGAAGCAAATCCAAAATAAGAAGCAGGTTCCAAACATCAAAAATTCAATTCTCCTACAGGATGGAAAGGAAAAAAAAATCGAGAATCACCTGCGGCATTTGCCAAGCATTAGGTATATCCAGCCTGGAAGCAGCAAAAACCTGTAGAGGAGAATCGTTCAATAAGCTGTAACGACGCTCTCATGAAAGAAGATAGATAGATAGAGAGAGAGAGAGAGAGAGAGAGAGAGTTGACCATTTTATCATCATTCATCAGACATATACCAACATTTCTACGGTAACCTTTGGGAGGAGCTTCCATTGAATCCGACGGTGATGAAGAATAAGAAGAACGACAAGAACACAAGGGGAGTGAAGGAAGAGGTTTGTGAAGCGAAGAGAGATTGCAGAATTGGGAAGGGTAATTAGGGGGAGTAAGGACAAGATGAATAGGATTGATCGTGGTAGTGGAGGACACCAGAATCCTGGAAGAAGAAGAACGGGGGAAGCAAGTGAGTCGGGATAAGGCCATGCCAAGAACGCCCGGCTTTTATGAGAGAGAGAGAGCGCATTATTCTCATTCTTAACTATATGGAATGGAAGGAGATTCACCAAAATGTCCTTCCACGTCCCAATTATTCTTTGTCAACAAAAAGTCCCAACCAAGCTTATTAAATCCAGTCCGGCCATTAAATCGATGAGGTATTGGGTTAATAGTTAGTGGGTCAGATCAAAATTAAATCAGAGCTAATTCAAGTTGAAACTAATAAAAGAGTGAAAATTTCAAGGTTATTAATATAAAATTCTAAAGAAAATAATAAAAAAATTGATTTTTTTTTAAAAAAAGGTGAACAGGATTGATGCTCGAACTGAACTAGTTTATTGACCGATTCGCCGGTTTCCTGGCTGAACCAGTCGGTCCGATCTGAGATTCATTAACTTTGTCCTAATGGTTATAAAATGAAAGGGAAAGATGAGATGAGAAAGGAAGAATGAGTGGAAAGCAAGAAAGAGAAATTCGTATTCACGTATATGCCTTCCATTTATAGGCACAACTCTCTAATATACAATTAATGTGATTCTATAATCATAGGAAATAATGGGAGAGAATAGAAAATAATAGGGTTATAGACATTCGCAAATATTATATTTATAACACTCCCCCTTAGATATCCATGACTAAACATGTGCCTCATTAAAAAACTTCAACTAAGAAAAACTCAGTAGGATAAAAACTTAGTAAAAGAAAAAGGGTATATTGTTTATTGATACACTTGATAGAGATGCCTTATTAAAAATCTTGCTAGGAAAGCCCAGTCGGAAAAAACCATAGACAAGGGAAAAAAGTATAGCATGTATCAATTCCCCTTCTTAATCCTGCGAAGTCTGATGAATGAGCTTTTCAAAGATTGTACCAGGAAGTGACTTGGTAAATAAATCTGCTAGATTTTCACTAGAAAAGATTTGTTGCATATCAAATTCACCACCCTTTTGAAGGTTAAGAGTGAAGAAGAATTTTGGTGAAATAAGCTTCGTTCTGTCACCCTTGAAGTACCCTTCTTTTAGTTAGGCAATATATGTAGTATTATCCTCATATTGGATTGTTGGAGGCATTTTACTTGGATATTAACCACAAATGGTTCTTATGTGATATATTGTTGATCTTAGCCATACATATTCTTGACTTCATTCTTACATTGCTAAAATTTTTACATGATTAGATGATGTGACTAATATGTTTTGTTTCATAGATCTCCATGAAATAGTTGTGCCACCACTTGTGAATAAATACCCTGTTTGTGATTTATTATCATGTAGATCTGAAAAAACCCTAGCATCCGCATAGCCAAAAAATCCATGCTTGGATACATTTGAATAGAATAACCCCATGTCCATAATGCCTCTGGGGTAAAGAAGAATGAGTTTTACTCCATTCCAATGCCTTCAGGTTGGTGAAGAACTATATCTTGCTAATAAGTTAACAGTAAATGATATGTTGGGTCGAGTGTGACTAGCAAGATACATTACCGATCCAATTGCACTGAGATATGGTACTTCTGGCTGATAGTTCTTCATCACCTTCTTTCCTGTTAGGAAAATATATTGTAATTATTGTTTAATCAATTAGGATCACTAGAAATCAGGGATTAGAAATTATCATTGAGAGTCATATGGTACTTCTAGACCAAGTAGTTCTTTATCACCTCCTCCTTCTGTTTCTCCAGCACGTTCGTGAAGTGTTTTTTGGCCCTCTCTAAGTTTTTTTATACTCTGTGACTTTAGGTTTTATGCTTCAGGCTCTCTTGTTTGTTGAGTTGATCATATTTTGGCATTTCTTGTGGCAACGGCTTTTATTTCCACCTTTGGTACTTGTACTTTGTCCCTGGTGTGGTCTTGTTTGGCTAATTACTTTATCACATAGTGATATCTCCATATGCGGAATTTTATGCAATCATATCCCTAATGTGGCTTTTGTTCTCTCTAGTGTATTTCTCTTGGATTGAGTGTTCATATAATATCCCGAATTTTGGGCCTGGAGACTTAAGGATATGCCTATATCAGGTAAACTACTAAGCCTAGTTTGGGAAGGGTCCCAAGAATGATGAGAGATAGAAAGACTCTCGGGGACTAGGTGATTCGGCCCTATTGGGTGGCGGGCCCAGTATGTGTAGACAATAGGATCAAAGTGTTGGTGTAGATGTACATAGGGCATATATGTTAGAACCGGCTGACACCCAAAGGGGGTGAATTGGGTGTAAGATAAAAACTTAAGAACTTTAAAAATCTTTTCGCATCTTAGTAAAAGTAATAAGTATGAAAGTAATGAATTATAAATCAATAGTTAGATTAAATAATATATGCTGAAAATATAAGAGCTTAGAGAAGAGAATATGCAAACTATGATTTATCCTGGTTCGTTCTAATCCATGATGACCTATGTCTAATCCTTAGGCTCCTCATGAGATTTTCAATCTACTATCCTCTTGTTTAATTCGGGAACAAGAGAAGCCTCTGCAATCCCACAAGTTTAGCCAGACACTTGTAAAGGCTTTTACAAATTTCTCACTAAAATACTCCCCCTTACGGCAAGTCTTACTAGCAGCAATGTTTTCTCTTGTTTACACCACTGTAAGTCTTACGAGTAGCAATATTCTTTCTTGCTTGCACCTTGTAAGTCTTACGAGTGGAAAGTCATATTATGAGGAAATTTCTCTACAGCTTTCCCAATACAGAAATCAATCATCTCAAGGTCCCTCAACCTTGAGATCAATTCAAAAATACAACTGAAGGTGTTTACAAACTCTCTCACATAGTGAATATGATAATCACTGAAAACAGAGTATAACAGAGTGCTTCCACACTCGAGTTCTCCACCAAAACTCAAGTTCTCTTAGCAAATAACTCGAGTTTGGATTTATAAATCAAGTGCATCATCTTTGGGGTTGCCATAACTTCCATATAAGTTATCTTGGCATTGTATTAACCCATTCCAACGACCATTTGATGATAGAAACCTCCAGTATCACTTTTAAGAGCTTGAATCTTAATATTCTCATTAGATCTTGCAATTTCTTCTTTCTTCAATCTCTTGCTTCTTGATGTTCATTCTCCATAACCCAACTCTTTCTTTGTTTGACTAATCTACAAGATATTTATAAGATATTCCACATCTAATAGTAGTTAGTCAATGTAGAAGATAAGTATGTGATGCAAACTTTTTGCTCTTAATATTTGGTATCTATATTTGATATCATCAAATTTAATCATATATAACATTCTCCCCTTTTTGATGATGACAAATCTTGTAAGAAAAAATATGTGTGAATATGATAACAATTCGAATGCAACATAATGCATATGATAACAATTTGAATTCAACATAATGTAACATATTTTTCTTGCTTTTCTCTCCCACTCTTTGACATCAGCAAAAAGTTTGAAGTATAAAGAAGAAATGCTTGTGGAGAAGTAAATTTAAAAACAAATTAGAAATGCCTTTCTTTTTATTAATCAAAATGAATGTGTCAAGAAAATAATTTTCTCTCCCCCTATTTGAAAGTATTTTCATTTTTAATGTGATGCAACTGAAAAATGGATTTGGAGAGATTTTCAAGAAAACTTTCATAATCAAGGCAAATTGAAATTAAAGATATGAAACTTATTCTCAAAATATAAAGAGACAATATTAGAAATGCTCATGTAGATTTTGAAAAATGATGAAGGGCTCCATGAAGTATGTTGCTTTATTCTTTGGCAATACTAGTTCATGATGTTGTGTTTACCATACTTTTGCTATGCAACTTTGATGTATGTTGTTTCCAGGATTCTCTTATTGAGTTGAGCTTCTGTTACAGAGTGCATGCTTAATGATAATTTGTATTGGCATATGTATTTTTTGCTTTGAATGTTGCAACTAATATATTTCCCTTGATTGAACGTTAAAGCATCTTTCCTCAAGTTTGATAGTTTCTTTTTGTAGTATATTGAGCAATAATCCGGCATCCCTACCATAAGTTAAAATCATTCTCTCAAGGAGAATGGTTAGTGCAATCAAGTATCAAAAGTTTCCTTTCTATAAGTATATGCAAATTAAGATCATGTAAGGAAAAACACAAGAGTAACTCATCATCAAAACTAATCAAAAGATAGTGAATGTAGATGAGTATGTTAAAAGGATTTTCTTCCAAATAGGAGATGAGCTTTCAAAATAAAGAATAAGAAGCTCCCCCTTAATTAATGCATGGTTTTAAAAATCATTATGAGGAATACTGTTAATAACTTTCAAGGATTTGAAAAACCATTGGAAACTTTATAAGGGAAATGATTCTGAAAGTATGAAGATTTTGATAGAAATCAAATTTTAAAAATAACAATGCTATCCAGGGCTTTTAAGAGATATAACCCAATATCACCTGAGTGGTCACTTGAGTGATCATACTCGACCATCACCCAAGTGTTTACTCAAGTGATGCAGCTTAAAGAATTTTGAAGTGTAGTCTCTGTGAGCACTTAAGAATACCAAGAAGAGCTCAGAATAAGACTTTGAAGTTCTGGTTGATCAAGTCACAGAGTTGTCTAATCTTGTCATTCATCAAATTGATAAGCTCAGCATTATTCGAAGCAAGCTTTATGATTGTTGAAGCTTCTCTCTCAGATAGTTCTAGACAAATGAACTTAAGAATGAAGAACTAGGTGACTAGCTCTAGCAAAGTGTTGTTATCTCATCTATCTTTGAAGTCTCAGCTCCCATCCTCTACGCCTCTTATGTTGAGTAAGCAACATTTGGAAGTTCTGATTCATTACAGCACATAACTTCCTAACTCTATCATCTATAGGCTTCCTATTAGTAATAGCAAGTAAAGCTCAGTCTATTTGATGGTAGATTCAATGAATGAGGCTCCAGCTGATTTAGCTCTAATTGAGGATTGTACTTCATCATCTCTGGATGCCTTAAGTTTTGCTTTTTGTCTCTAGCTAGTACAGCCCACTAGTGACAAGTGTATATTCACCTTTTGGATGTGTAGTTTCTCAACCATAGAAGTCCTCACAAAGGGCTCATTTGGCTCTCTTATTTTCTAAAAGACATGATCTCTCCAGTGTTCCTCTCCTTCTTGCTAATAATATAGGGCATTGTGTGATAATTCTTCTCAATAAATTGAGTGAAGTTATTGGCCTTATTCACCATAGTTTTGGTGTTTGTATATCAAATAATTCACTGAAGATCACACATAGAGGTAGAATTGAAGTTGAGAATTCTCATTAGTTCTTATGGTTTGATGATTCTGTACTTCTCAAGTTTGTTGTACTCCTTGAAAGGTCTAGTGGGAGGGTTGTTGAAGCCCAACCACTTATTGATCTTTGAGGCTGAGATTGTGACCCTCTAATCTTTGATTGTTGTCTCTAATGTATCGTCAATTATTGTGCCTCAAAGCATAACTTAGCAGGATCTGTCATAGTAGAGATGCATAACTGCCTTTGGCAGTAGGGAATATGGTTGGATTGTGAAGGCTTGTAGTGTTAGAAGTATAAATCTAACTCATGAGCATCTTTCAATGTTTTCAAGTCAAGATAGACAACTGGACAAAAAAAACTCTCTTGGTATAATCATGGTCATTTTTGGCCTTGCTCTCGGCTTGAGCTTCTTTGAGTTGAATTCTGTTGTGGCCGCTAAAAGATCTTCCTACTCTTTCTCCTTTTCTGATTGCATTTCTAGCTAGTCATTTGCTAGTGAAGGGTGTTACTCGAGTGATACCATAGATTCTGCTACTGCAACACTGCTAGTTATGCCTACTTTGTTAGCCTCTATTTTTTGTATCCGAAAGCAGAGCATCTTGGTCAACTCCTGTAAAAGTATAAATACATGCTCTTTGGTATCCAACTTTTCTTAGGTTCATACAATATTAGGCATAATAACTCTTTTTCTCTTATATAATTGAACTACATGATTATTGAGCAAAGAGTGTATTAAATCACCAAAGATTAGAATTATAATGTCATCCAATTAATTCATGCCTACAAAATAGCAAACAATTTATACCAAGAATGATGTTTTAAAAAATAACAGTTTGCAAATATACTTTTTATAGACAAATATGTCATTGAAAATATTTTCATGCAATCTATGTAAGTTGCATCAAAGAGAATAGAGAATCTATTTATAATGACCAACTTTTATGAAATGAAATCAAGTTTTCCAAGAATGATAATGAAATATGCAAGTTGTTTCAAATCTTAGATGTAATTTCAAATCATAACAATGTATTGTAAAATTTAGATTTTGAATACATGTAAAACTCATTTTTGAAACATATTTATAATCAATGTTCATCTTAAAAATGGTGGAAGTCAATAGTTATAAAATATGTATCAGAAAGCTTCACTTTGGAGTTCAACTAAGATAACATGTTAATCATCAGAGTTAACATGTTGGAGAATTTTTCCAGGTGCTAAAGTCATATGAATAACTAAAAGGATTAGTTCGATAGATATATATATAAGCATCATGACTTTGCTATCGATTCATGGACTATCTTGACACTCAGAGTTGAGTTTTGGAAGATATGAATATCACCTCAAGGATTCAAATACATGACACTGGTTACTCAAAGATAGATCATATCAATGGTTAATGTGTTTGAGCAACAACATGAGTACAATAATTTATGAATGATGAAGCATATACTCATTAGTCCAAATGGCTAGAGTACTAGAACATTATCCTGGTACGTTATTCCATTATAATGGTTAATGCATTAATGAATGTTCATAATGCTTGAAATAACTCAACCAATAAAGATTTATGCATTAGGAATAAGGATTTTCATGAATTGAATTCTTTTCTTAGAGATAGGCTTGACACTCGTATAGATGTGCTAGACATGAGGTCTAACTCATTAGTGAATAAAAACTAAGCAATTCAAGTACTGGATAGCACATTTATGATCAATGATGGGAAAAGTCTAGTGGTCATATTTAAAGCATTTCTAACATTCAGTACACAAAATATTAACTTCAAATTTTGAAACCGATTTGAATGCAAATAAAATATGAATAATTTTTAAATCAGGTGTATGCACTTTTATAAACAAGATGGATTGAAATCCAAGTAATTTTGTTTAAAATGTGCATTTCAAAACTCAAATATATAGAAGGATTATGCACCATTTGTAACCCCCTGCCTTAAAAACAGTAATTATAATTTGGAAATATGTAATTAAAATGGATTAGAGACCAATGGTTAAACAAAACTTATTTCAATCACATCCTCACGGTAGGGTTTTTCACAAATTTCTTTCAAAATATCTTTTAAACATGGTCTCAAATTTCACAATTCGAATAAAATTACCCTGCGTAGTCAAATCACATTTATATATCAGAGTGTATATCAAAATCCTGGCAACTCCCGAGTTTCATATAGATACTAAGGGTTTACTGATTTCTATTTAGGGGATTACACAAAATCATTTTAATATTTAGATCCCAAATAAATATAGTAATTCCAATACCAAAATTGATAGCTAACAACCAAAATCAAAATCTCCCTAAGAAGTCCTATCCGCCCTTAGTCGTCTCCTTCCCCTTGGATCCACTTACCCTGTCTGAAGGTTAGTCAAAGAAAAAACTGAGATTCAAAAGAATCCCAGTAGTAACAAATCACTCATACCATACATAATCATAGAGCATGCAATGACATAATCAAGCAGCATCGTAGCATAACATAGCACGCAGGCTACCACATATGCACATAATCACATAGTCTCATCCCCGTATTCCACCGCCTCGAAGGCACGGTCCTCCCACCGTCAACACTGATGGGCTGCGGGTGAAGATCTCACAAACAATGATAAATCAAACATACAATGTATCACATATAGTATAAGGAAAAGCATCACTACCTTGTTCTTTTTGAGCGTGCTTCGGCACAGATGGCTTACGAGCAAGGCAAATATCAAACCCTATAAACCAAAATCAAGAACGATAGGTTATTCTCTATTCCAAATTCTTATCCTCATAACACTTAAGGTCAGTTATCATTTGAATTCTTTAGGTGGCTACTAGAAGCTTAAACACATGCCTAAAGGGTTAGGAATACTTGACCAAAGATCCTTTTTTCAGAAGTGAAAACACTGATTTTAACTGAAGCACTTGAGTGATAAGATGGCTTGCACTAGAGTGAGGATGACTCACTTGTGCGAGTGCTTGGCCGAGAGCAATAACAGCGATAGAGAATGATCACTGCACTCGAGTCTTGACCTCAATACTCAGTGATGACATCATTCTCACCCGAGTCCTATAGAGTGAGGCACAAGAAGTGACTACCTGAGAGCAACAGAAACCCTAGAATGAGAAGTGCACTCGAGCGCTGGCTCTGGTACTCGAGTGATGTCACAATACTTGCAGGTGTTAAGACACACTCTTGAAAAATGGCCTGTGAGTGACAACCTGAGACGCGGCCTCATAGTGTAAAATACTCTTGCACTTGAGTGAGAGAAAATTCACCCAAGTAATAACCCATATCACTCGCAAGTGAGACGATTCACCCTTGTATTCTGGCAATGAAGTGCGACTAAAAAGATGAAGGAAAAGGGAAAGCAAGATGCTGCACTCAAGTGACACCCCTGTACACTCGAGTGAGGCTTATCAGAAGCCAAAACGTAGCAACTGACAGAATTTTCTAAACATCCCACCAAAGTGTCGAATGGCTCCCAAAATCCACAAACTACCTTTCCGTACACAATTTTTCATAAGGAATCCATTGGAGACCTTAAAACAACCAAATTATCATTCTAGTAACAAGTTCTTGCTATGGACACTATATTCTCATATACCAATCAATGACACCAACTTCTTTTCCAAAGTTCCAAATAACTTCTATTGACACAGAAACAATATGCCACCAAATCCAACACTATATACTGTCCAAATATTCCATTCCAAAATTAAACCAAAACCAAGGAAAAATCCTAAATTTACAAAACTCAACCAACAATTATAATGAACATGTCAAAATGCTTCAAATGCTCACTTCTTCCTTTTCCCAATGTTAGATCCTTGATTCCACCACTTTCAAATTCCTTCAAGCTCTCAAACACTTCTTTCAAAAATCTAAAACCATAGCAATGAAGCTATCATCACCATGGACAATATTAATAAAGAGTGTTTGAGCATACCAAGTCATATGTGTAACCCCCTGCCTTAATTAACGTAATTAAGATTCGATAACTCATAGTAAAAAGGGGTTTGAGTCCGTTGGATAGTTCAAAACTATTTAAATCACCTACCAAACAGTAGGAACTTTCAAAACTTTCAAATCTTCTTTCCTATCCCGGTCTCATTTTCAATTATCGAATATAATCACCTGTGCAGTTAGCTTACATTCATATATATCAGAGTTCATAATCTAGACCCCGGCAACCCCCGGGTTCATCTATATAGACACAGAGTTTCAAATCCTGATCAGGGGATTACAAAACCAAGTATTTACAACTATTTACATCTCAAAATGTTATACAGTAATCCCTATCCAAAATGAATAGCCAACAAAATCCATACTAATGTCCCTAGGAAGCTCTAACCGCTCCGGGTCGTTCGCTTCTCCTTAGAGCCACTCGCCCTGTCTGAAAGGTTAGTTCAAAGGAAAGAATGAGATTCAAGAGAATCCCAGTAGTAACTAAACATTTATACCACATATAAGCACAAAGCATGTAAGCAAATCATCATACAACAGCACAATCACAATCCACCCTCATCCCCTTTCTCCGCCGGGAAGGCACTCCATCCTAACCCGAACCGTTGTTAGCTACTCAGGGACTATTGGCGTGGCAGTGCATAAACATAGCCTTATAGCCCACATAGCTATCCGGCTTCACAAATGGCCCGTCGGCCTTCACAAATAGCCCTTCGGCTCACAATCAGCCTTTCAGCCCTCAGATCACATAGTCACACCTCATCCTCATCCCCTTTCTCTGCCGGAAAGGCTTACAACCCTTACCCGATTTGTTGTTAGCTACTCAGGGACTATTGGACTGACGGTGCTTACACATATCCACATAAGTCGCAACATATGAACTTATCACAAAGCAATGAAAATACACACATACAATGCATCACATATGGTACAAAAGAAAAGTCACTACCTGATCCTTTCCTGACGGTCTCTGGCACAGTGGGCTCACGAGGATAGCAGATGTCAAATCCTATAATCAAAATAGGGACATTTGGTTAATTTCCTTTTCCAAGTTCTTAATTCAATAACACTCTAAGTTGGTATTCATTTGGACTCTTTAGATGGCCATTAAATGCCTAAACATATGCCTAAAGGGTTGGGATAACTATCCCCAAAGATCCTTCTTTAGAAAACTAAACACTGATTTTTGGACCCCTCACTCGAGCACAGAAGGCCGTGCTCGAGCATGACCCCCATTCTCACTCGAGCACATGCGAGTGAGACGCTGGAAGTGCTTGCCCGAGAGCAACTCCCGCGACAAACCTACCCTCTCACTCGAGCACAAGAGGCTGTGCTCGAGCAGAGACCTCAGAAGCACTCGAGCACCACGGAAGTGAGACCCCGTGAGTGACAACCCGAGAGTGATCCCAACACTCTAACCGCAAGTGCACTCAAGCACAACCCCTGTGCTCGAGTGATCCCTCAATACCCGCGAGTGCCACGCGCACTCTTGGCAATCTACCCACGAGTGATCACCTGAGACACTCACCTCCAGTGATTTCATGCACCCTCACTCGAGCACAAACATGCTCACTCGAGCATGTTCATCCTGTGCTCGAGTGAGTTCTTCCCTCACTCGAGAAATCCTATCAGATGCCCAAAACGCAGCAACTGATATGATTGACCAGAATTCACCAATTGAATTCCAATGGTCCTATAACTCATACCATTACTCATTCTCATCCAAAACTTCACCATAAACCTATTGGTAACCCAAAATGACTAAACTTTCACTCCAATAACAAAATCTCCTCTCTAAACCACAAATTCACCAAAACCATAACTTAACACACTTCCTTTTCTCCAATCCACATCAATACCACTAACATTTACACACTTTTTAACATCTATTCCAACACTTTACATTACTTAATTCATCTTTCCTAGAATTACCAGAAATCAGGGCAAAAATCCAGAATTCTCTAAACTATACCAACATTCAGAACACAACTATCAAAATGCATCAATTCATTACCTCTTCCACTTGGTAGGATCAAATCCTTGATTTCTCAACCTCTCAAACTTCACAATCTATCAAATACCACCAATGAAGATTCTGAAATCATAGAAATAAGGCTCTCAACCTTTTGAACAACATTAATGAAGAGGTTTTGAGCATTCAAGAGCATTTACCTACTAAGATTCAAGCTTGTTCCTTCCTCTTTCTTGCTTGGTTCGGCGAAAATGGAGGGAATGGAGAGAGAAAATGGGTTGGTGAAAGTGATGATCATTTCCTTCCCTTCCTCCCATGCACTTGGCAGACTAAGAGGGAGAGAGAAAGAGTTTGAAAATGTTGACTTCATCTATGGTCCATAGTTTGCCACTTGGCAAAATCTCATTCCTCCCACTATGATTTCTTATAAACTCATCCACACTTGATTCCATCTCTTGTTCAACACATCCAAACCATTGATCCCAATCATCAAAGAGTTTCCTCTCTAATAACTGACCAATCGATCGGTAAATTTACCGTTTTGCCCCTAATTATCACAAAACTCATCAAACCATCACTAATGATCTTGATATCACATTACACAATATACACTTCAAATATGCTTAATTAACATTAATTACATCATTTGAAGTTATTAATCCTTGATTACAATCCAGGATATTACAATATGGATCACCTACCTTGCACTTCTTTCTTTCTCTTTCTTCTTTGCTTTGGGTGATAATGGCTGCTGGAGTGAGAGTTGAGAAAATGATGAAGAAGATCAGATTTTCCCTTCCCCATACAGACTTAGCTGACTTAGAGGGAGAGAGGAAAATAAGTTTGAACCTTTGACTTGATCTATGGCTCTCATGTTGCCACTTGTCAACATCTCATTTAAACTTCAATGGACTCATATGAGTTTACACACACATGATTCCACTCTCTTCACAATGAATGTCAACAATTGATCTTTAATTTACCAAGGAGCTTCCTCTTCAGTAACTGACCAATTGGTCAATAACTTTCTTTTTTACCCATTTTGCCCCTGATTTTGGCAATTCTTATTGAATTACCACCAATCATATTTATATCATTCATATCACCATTCATGCGCCCTCCTCTACTATTAGGGGTTCATTTTAAGCTTTATCACATAATTAAGCTTAAATGCAGGGCTTAGGCACTTATAAGAACACATTTGAATCGTAATTCACATCATATTCTTCAAAAGTGTTTATTAACAATAATTACATCTACTTTTGAAGTCATTATCCCTTAATCCCATTTTTGGGGCATTACACCATTTTACTTTCTATCCATTTAGCAACCGGAAAACATTTTGAAAACCATAAATGATTGATTGCTAATGATATGCAATAATGAGCAAGTATTCATTACCCAAAATAATTCATATAAGCATAGTATAGAGCAAGGATTAGATATCACAGTAATTCCTCTTGTGCTTGCGGTAGCTTACTTGGTTTTAGTGGAATAATGTTGATTTTCCTCCTTTGCACACTTAACACCAAAATCCAAACTCCAAAATTTAGCATCATCAAGATATGAATTTTTTTTTCATGTGGCCATAGTCTTGAGAAGCTTTTTCTTATCCTACAAAACTGTATAAATTTCTTTTTCTTCATGGTATCTAACCTTGTTTGGATCCATTTCTTGTTAGCTTGTAGGAATCAAGATAAAATTCACATGCTCTAAGAATATAATCAATTCGAGGCAATTGAGCATAATGAGTTAAACATGTCTTTATTGAGCATTGCAATCCTTTTATAAATAAATCTATTAAGTGACTTTTTAAGGAATGTGAAAACATAATTTCAAAATAATTTGCAATGCTCCTTCCTAAAGTTCCAAAATATAAAACCTCAATGAATATTACATGCAATGGCATATGAGGTTTTATCATTATATACCTTTACCTTAGATACTTGGAGGATTGCTTTTGCTTACCCACTGAATCTTTCTATGATGTTGATACTTTGAATCTCTTGCTTTGTGTACTGGCAATCTTCTCTCAAAATATATAGACATCATGAGTTTTTTACTTGATGCTAGAGAGATTCTCCTTTTCATATTTTCCTCAAGATAGTTGAATGGTACTCTATGGTAGCCCTTCCTTGAGGTGTAACGTACTCTTTTTATCTATTGCTTCTCTTTGTGATTATTTTTGTAGTTCTAGTAATATGTGCTCCGAGAGTTCTCCTTTTCAATGTAGATGCTATGAACCTCTTTATTGGTGCATGAGAAACTCTTGGCTTCTTCTTTATCTTCTTCATACCCTTATGTCCATTTCTTGTGGAATCAATCCGCATGTATAAAGTACCAGATGGACATTTGGTACCCATATATATTTGGTTCCTTGATTGTTAGCATTTACTTGTCTTTTTGGAACCCAAACATATTTATTTCTCACATAAGAATTTCTTCTAATATAGCATGTGTGAGAAATGTGACCAGATTTACCACAATAATTGCAAATTGTATGATGATATGTAGTATGAGATTTTATGCAAGTATTGTGACGGATCATGAGAGTAAAAACTCGAATAGATTTCATTTAAACATTCTTTCTTGCCAATAAATTTTTTAGCATGATTGAAAACACTTTTGTTTTTCAAAATAGAATCAGTGATTGGTTGAAAAACAATTTTATGCAAACTTTTAGAATCATTTTTCTTAAATTAACAAGAAGAATTGGAACTTTTTACCTTAAGTTCATCTTGAGCTCCAGAGAATGATTTGTTATATTCATCTATAATGAGCTCTTCTTGAGAATAATCTTCCTCTTGTTCTTCTATGTTGACATGATCATGGAAGTGTTTTATGATTTCTCTTTCTTCATTATCAAATTCCACTTGTTCATGAATAGTAGATATGCAGCTTATAGTTTCACATGAACTGTCAACACTTTCAACTTCAACACGATTATTAGAAGTATAAATAGAATCAAAAGCATTCCAAATACTCTAGTAGCAGAGCAAAATCTAATTTTCTCAAAATCAGTTTCGGTTAAAGTGCTATATAAAATTTTCATTGCTCTAATATTCAATGAAAACATTTTTTTTCTCTTTCTATCCAATCCTTTCTCATTTTGAAAATAAAGACATTTGTAAAAACATTCCATATATCAAAATCAGATGATTTAATAAAACTAGTCATTCTAGCTTTCTAAAACCAAAAATCAATATTGTTTAAAAGAGGTGGAATTATATAGTCAAAACCTTTTACAAGCGAGTACACCCAAAATCAGCCATTATAAACTCTTATGATGGTTAAGTCCTTTAAACAAGAGTCCAACTCTAATACTGAATATTAAAACCAGCTGACACCCAAGGGGGTGAATTGGGTGTAAGATAAAAAATTAAGAGCTTTGAAAATCTTTTTGCATCTTAGTGAAAGCAGTAAGTATGAAAGTAATGAATCATAAATCAGCAGTTAGATTAAATAATATATGCTAGAAATATAAGAGCTTAGGAAAGAGAATATGCGAATTGTGATTTATCCTGGTTTGGTCCAATCCACGATGACCTATGTCCAGTCCCCAGGCTCCTCCTAAGATTTTCAATCCACTATCCTCTTGTTTAATCCAGGCATAAGAGAAGCCTCCACAATCCCACAAGTTTAACCGGGCACTTATTTTACAAATCTCTCACTAAGATACTCCCCTTTACGGAAAGTCTTACGAGCAGAACAATTATGAAGACCTATCTCTCCTGCTTACCTATGCAAGTCTTACGAGCAGCAACGTTCTCTCCTGCTTGCACCTTGTAAGTCTTATGAGCAGAAAGTCTTATGAGGAATTTTCTCTACAGCTTCCCTCATAAAGAATCAATCCTCTCAAGGTCCCTTAATCTTGAGATCAATTCATAAATACAACTGCAAGTGTTTACAAACTTTCTCACGGAATGGATATGATAATCACTAGAGTATAATACAAATAATCACTCTCTAAGGTAAATGATATTGAAGGTAGATAAATAGAGAGTTTACGAGTAAGAGTAGATTATTCATGATTATGGCATATTGTTCCGTTGTTGCAATATGCTTGAATCTCTTGTATTTATAGTTGAGTAGGATATGACTGTTGTGAGTATTTCAACCTATCTGTTGAGTCCCATTGCTAGTCTTAATCGTTATGGCGTTTGTAAAACTAGCTGTTACGTTAGATGCTCCTTACGCTCCATGAAGTCACTTTTTTCAAGTTGTGTGTTAATCCTTGTTTGATTACCTGAAGAATGCTTAATCACTAATATGATGAAGTGTTAGAGTGATTTAAAGTAAGAGGAATAAGTTACACTATCATTCTTATGATTTTCAGAAGTTATAAAGCATTGCTCTGTTTTCTTGGAAAAGCTTAACTGGAAGTGCTGGAAGTGCATTGTAACTTTCAACCAACACTCAAGTGCACATTGGAGTGCATGATCACTTTCAAGTACAGCTACTTACTTTCAAGTGCAACGTGATAACTTTCAGCCAAAACTCAAGTTCTTCAACCAAAACTCAAGTGTATCAGAGTGTTTTAGCTTCAAGCTTCACTTCTGGACAACACTTGCATGACCTCACTTGTAAGACTTAAGTGCACTTGTAACCAGAACTCAAGTATTGTATCAGAACTCAAGTTCTTCAGGTAGTTTTAGTTTCTGCCTTGATTGTCTATGAAACACTTCCATTGGCAAACTTTCTGGACTCGAGTTCATAAACACATAGAACTCGAGTGCACCTTTGGAACTCGAGTGCATCAGTAAAATTCTAGTTTCTTCATCAACTTTTACATCAAACTTGCAAGAGTAAAGAACCAAACTCGAGTATTACAGCTTACAAAACTCGAGTGCTTAATCAAAACTCGAGTGCATCTCATAGGTTCATATTCTTGTTTCCTCTCAGGAACATACTTGCAGGGGTTTACTTGCTCGACTCGAGTTCTCTTAATAGCATTACTTGAGTTTTGCTCCAAAACTAGATTTCTTAACTAAGTTCCAGTTTCTGATCAACTTTCGTATAAAACTTGAATTTCGAGCATCAACTTCCAGAAGGCATACCTTTTAGTATATAACGCCAAATTTGACAAATTGTCTATCTAAAGAAAGCTCTTTAAGTCTAGTTTTATATGCCACCAGTTTCATCTCAATCGAACATGTTATTTGAGAGTAACGTTCAAAATACCAAACCTACTTTGGAATATGATGGTGACTTGAATGTCTTTTTTAAAAACTCATATATCTTTCATCTGAACTCCTTTGAACATGATCTTGGTGTGTATTTGACATATTGGAAGTCTAGTTTCATATGCTATTGGTTTCATCCCAATCAGACTTGTGTTTTGGGAGATATGTTCAAAATATCGAACCTCTAGCAAGCTAAATGAAAACAAAGTACAACAGAGTGCTTCCACACTCAAGTTCTCTACTAAAACTTGAGTTCTCTTAGCAAATAACTTGAGTTTGAATGTATAACTTGAGTGCATAATCTCTGTAGGTGCTAGAACTTCGATATAAGTTATCTTGGCTTTACATTAACCCATTCTAACCACTATTTGATCATATAAATGTCCAATATCACTTCTAAGAGCTTGAATCTTGATATTCTCATTAGATCTTGGAATTTCTTCTGTCTTCAATCTCTTACTTCTTGATGATCATTCTTCGTAACCCAACTCTTTCTTTGTTTGACTAATCTACAAGATATTTACTAGATATTTTGCATCAAATAGTAGTTAGTTAATACATAAGATAAGTATATGATGCAAAATTTTTGCTCTTAATATTTGGCCTCTATATTTGACATCATAAAAACTAATCATATCTAACATTATACATGGTGTCAACACCCTTAGTTTTTTCTGATATTAACTAGAGTAGTAATGCACAGTTTAGTGGGCACACATGATTAGCATAAATATACTAATAATAAATTCTTGATTACAGGAATTCCCCACAAGGATTGTACATAATAATTACAAATAATGTAGCTGCATAGGGCTACTAGAGTGTCAAAATACATTACAATGAAACACAGACATCTTCCCATCTTCGTTCTAGCTCTGCATTTTCCTTGTGCAATTCTCTTCTTTGTTCTCAGCACACCTCTTGTTTTTACCTGTCTAAATGGTTAGAGGGGGAGGGTGAGATTTGAGAGAATCTCAGTAGTAAACAGTTACCATAATGCATGTAAAATATATGGTATGTGCATGACATGTTAGCTTTAACTAGATGCATGCCTTATAATAACATTTCTGCATGCTCAATATTTCATGTAACAAACTCATGGCCATAGCATAAATAGAAACAAAGCTTCATCATTCAAATTTGCTCTATGTAATCAAGTAAAGTGATAACATACATTACTACACAAGCATAAATATCAAATACATGCAAATAGGGTAAGTTCACTACCTCTTGTCTTGAGTCCTCCTCTTGTACCACTCCTACCATTGAAGATGCTTCTTTCTTGTCACCTCATGACCCTAGACATATAACCATATGACTTGTTAGAGTCATGAAAGTGAGCCATGTCTTCAATTCCTACATTTCCCTTTAAATGTCACAATTTCGTAGGTTAACCCAAATTTACTAGTTTTGACCCTTAACTTTGAAAAATCATAACTTATTCTCTAGGACTTCAAATGAGGTGGTTCAAAGTCCTACGTAAAGCTCTTTAAGATTACTTTAAGGGAAAAATATTAACCACTGCCAATTACAGGGAAACATAAATTCTCAGAATCTGTGACAAACATTACTAGACCAGAATTCATCCCAGTTTCCATGCCTTATCTTCCATAATTCATAACTTACTTTATAGACATCCAAATCATACATTCTACCCATCATTTGAAAGCTTAGAATGTCTACTATTTTTTTGGAAAATTTCATAATTTTTGGACATCATTTACGTATTCAAAAACATCATACAATCAGACTGTCACCATAGAGTTCACACTGATAAAATTTCCAGTTTTCAGTATTTATTTCCAGTGGTTTAGAATTTACAACCAAGGGCTATTCCCACATAGTTTTCCATTTTAAACACAATGGAATAATGAAATCTATGAAATTCTAGTCCAAACACCCCTAAAACAGGTCTAGAAGAAAATCACAATAAATTGGACAAATTGGAGTTTCTTGATTCCATTCCATTAACCACCTTCTTTTTACCTCTCTTTAGTTGTCTAACCACTGAATTACACTTCGCACATGATTAATCCAAATTTGGGCAGCACCTCCCTTTAGGGTTTGGTCATCCCAAAATCACAAAACCAATCAAACAAGCCAATACAAACCACAAATCAAACCAAATGACCACAATCAACCTTGAATAAAAAAGATAGCAAGGTTTAGTGTGATTACCTTTGGTCTTTATCTCTAGGGCTCCAAAAATGTGGCCTATCTCTCCTCTTTCTCTTGATTGTGTTCTTGTTCCACATGTATTTAAATAAGGAGTAGAGATTAGAGAGAGTTGTCATGAATTTCAAGGCAAGAACAAGTAGAAAATCACCTAGAACTTCCTTGTTTGCCTCTTGAATCTTGCTCCTTCTCTCTTGTTCTCCATGTTTTCAAGACACACTTTCTCTCTTTAGCCCTTAAGTTGGACGAAATATGGCTCTTAGAAAGGAATAAGGGCTCTTAAAATTATCCCAATTTCACCTCCTTAACATATTAATTTTTAATAGTAACTAATCACATGTAACTTTTGAATTTTCTACTCTTTATTTTACTTGGCTAGAAATGCTTCCATATGACGCCATTTCTATCCAAATGTTTATTTTTACCTATTATTTTCCTTTTTGGATGAAAATTATCCCAATAAAAGGAAAAATTAAAGTCTTCTTGTTTTTATGGCAAATTATAGTTTTGCCCTTACATTTTTTGTAATTAAATTGGTTCTTCTTCCATTTTCTTTTGTTTGGGCCAAAATTCATAATATATTGGGCCCAACAATTTTGTTCTTCCATCAAGCAATTTGGACTCCAATAATGGGCTTTTATGAAGACAAAAATTAAATTTTACGTCTTATTGTGGCCTAAAATTCTTATGGCCACCAATTACACTGTTTGACAATTTCAAGTACTTCCTAATTCACCATTTATTCCTTTTTTAATGCCACAAGATGCAAAGGAATTTTGTGACTGAATTTTGGGATGTTACATACGGTGCCATTGGGTTGGAAAAAAGATGCCACCCAGATATATTATGAGGTATGAGACTAATTGGTCGAGCAACATATGCTGGTATAGGTGTGCACATGGCATTTTTAGGGCAAACTTGTGTACCTTTCGTTTTTTGAAAAGACACCTATATGTGGCGCGATATGGGGCCTACACACATACTCTCATATGGCGTCATCTTGTGGGCTCTAATATGCGTGACGTAATCCTGAGTAAGTCCCGAGTGAAACCCGAGTAGACACTAATAAATTAACTTTATTAAAGTAGCTTTGATAAAGTAAGTCATGATGAGTAATGATGACTCAACTTTTGTGTTAGACAAATAAGAAAGTTACACTTGTCCATTCATCATGATAAAGCACTGAGTGCCTTTTATGTTGGCTTGATAGGAAGGTGACATGTGTCCCTCATGATGACACTTACTTTTTGCCATTTGTGTTGGCATACTCAAGAGACGCCACATGTCACCTGAGTTAGGGAAATCCATTGGTCTCTAGTCCAGTCACGTACTTGACTTCTCGAACACCGAACCTAGGAGTTCAGAGAAATTGCCAGACCTCTAGTTCCCCTAACCATAAAGGACGCTACCTAAGAAAGAAAAAGAGAAGCCAAGATGTCTTTTTTGACACATGGCAATCTTGAGCTAACATTTGTTAACACTTGGCATACCATGAAACCATCCAAAATGCAAGATTAAATCCCAAACCTCCATTCTTCTTTAAGCTCAGCCAAGGGCAAAAAATTAGAGAAAAAGAGTGGAGAAAATAGAGAGAAGAGAGAAGGTGTGTGTGTTGGAAATTGTGCCTAAAGGGCCAATCATTGTACTTTGAAGATTATTAATTTAATGAAATTTCTCCATTCTGTTATCATATTATTTGCATGTTAACTATGATAATTGTATCCTTGGATAAATCATGAAGATTATCCTAAAATGTGCCTGGTCAGTCATCTATGCGGGAGCAAAGATGAAATAAGACCAGTATGACTTTGACAAGATATGGAGATACGAATCAAAGTCTTAGGCACTTGCAAGAGTACAAGGTGTTGGACCGACCTACTATGAGAAAGCTACATGGATCAAGTCATAAGCTTTTCTCATGTATAACCATGTCACAATTCCCTTAGACCTGAGGTGATCATGGATTCCTACATGAGAGTTGCTAAGCTTTGAACTAGTCAAAAGTCATTTTTGACCAGGTGATGATAAAGGCTACGATTGGGCTTGGTGGTTTTTCATGTAGAGGAATATGAATGATCAAGATGAAATTTGTCCCTCACATTAGTAAAGAGATTTTACTGGGCCCCTCGATGAGTGAGTCTGAGAAATGTATGGCCATACTACGATGGAAAGGAGTTTCCATTTCTATTGTCAGGCTACTCAGGAATCGAGAAAGTAATGGTCAGGAACAAGAGGATGACATTATCCATGCCTTATCCTTGATCGATATATCGTGTGATAAAAGGGACGTGACATGGTTGTATGACAGGTTGTATCATGATAACAATTCTCATATGAATTGGGTAGTCGTAACGTCTTGCTAGAGGCCGCTTGCGACTTTTGGGTTAGTACAATTATTGGCCCACTGCCAACTTTATATGGGCCTACAAGGGTGCACACAAGAATGGCCTAACACGAGATAATGTTTAATTTAGGGTGGACGAATTTTATATTTATATATATATAATATAAAATTCGTTAATAATATTATATAGATATATATTTTTGAAATACATATCTTATATGTGTGTGTGTGTGTATATTATATGATATTATTATATTGTGTTAGTTTTAAATATAATCTATTAAGATATATTAAATTTAATAACTAACATGATAGAGACATAGTATCTCAGATTTAATTTATGAAGATGACTTAAATCAAATGGCTCTTTATTTGGATTAAAAAAATAGGTTAAATTAAAATTGTTGGACAGATTTAATTTAAACTAAATTTATTTAATTAGCTCATCAAGATAATTAATTGTTAATTAATTTTGAAATTAATGAAGATTAATTTTGAAATTCGAATATAGCCCTCATAGGTTATAAACTTGATAGAGTAGATATACTCATACGCGCATGAGAATTCAGAGCCGCAAGGGAAACCCTAGGAGACATTTAGAGGCGCTAGCACGCATTCTCTATTAGAGAGCATTCATGTGGATACTGGTAAAGGGAGGGTATCTAAGGTGTTGTCTCCTAGAGATCGTGAAAACCCTAAGTTGAAAAAGGTACGTATCTTTCTAAGTCGATTTAAACACCGTTGATAGATCTTCGATTAGGATCGGTAAAAATTTTAAAATTCTTCCGCTGTGCCTATCGATCCTAACAGTGTGAATAGTAAAAGTTCTTGAGCTTCAGAGTTGATTCCGCCCCCAAATTACCGATTCTGGCAAACGAAGCTTTCACAAATGTTGTTCCTCTCGATAAGAGCAATATTTCTACAGTTTATAATTCTTGATTAGAGGTGTTTGGTGCCATCTAGCTAGTTGGAGTATTGCCGGAATTCTGAACCGGTTGTAGAATCACGAAGAGATAAGTCTAGGCTTCGATTTGAACCAATTGTCTTGTGATATCATTGAATTTTCATGGACCTTAGGGCTGTTCTAAGTTTTGACCAAGTTGGGTTTTTGAGGTCATATGTGTTTAATCATGAATATATGATGATATATGGTATTTAATGATAAAATAAGACTAGTTTAATTGTTGCCAGATTTGAGTTTTGTGAGGCAGTTGGGTTGTGATGCATTTTTGACTGAGTAAATGATATCCAATGGCTATAAAACTTTCCAGACTTAAACTATACATCATGAGATTTAAGTTGATAGGTCATTTGTGCCATTTATATTAATATATTAAGGGATATGAATTTTTAAAGTTGGATCTGTAAAACTAGAGAAAAAACTGGCTGGAGCAAATATTTTCCCCTTAAAATGGGCTTAATAAGTGACGCATAGGATTTTGAACCACCTTAATTGGATATTCCTAGGCCACGATATGAATTTTCAAAAATCATTAAAAATTTTGCCAACCTTATGGAAAAGTGCAAAAATAAAAAGTAAGGGTACTTTTGTAATAAATTGGTACATTAAGGGTTAAATTAAACAGTTGGAGTTAGTGTTGGCCCATTATCTACACATTGGGCCTAATGTATGGACTTTAAAGATAACCCACCTAAGTGTTCTGAATTATTAAAAATTGGGACAAGTATGGGCCTATAGATAAGGGACATGTCCTAGAGGCTAATGTAGCCATATAGGATATTCATTCGTTATGACTCTAATGGTGTAGTCATATGCTTAGGGTCATGAGTTGACAAGGAAGAGGGAATTAAAGGGTCCTGAGCAACTTCAATTGTTGGAAGAAAAGGTACAAGAGGAGGACACAAAGACCAAAGGTAGTGAACTTACCTATCATGCATGTACTTGATATTTATGCTTGGGTATTGATATGTCTAATTGCTTTACTTGATTATGTGAAACATGTATGAAAGATTGAAGCTTTGTTTCTACCTTTGCTATGGCTATATGTATGTATGTGAAACATTGAGCATGTAGGTATGTCATTATGTTAGCATGAGCCTATGTAAGGCAAGCATGTCATACAGTAAGCATTTATCTTACATATATATTTGGTATTGTTTGGTACTGAGATTCCCTCGAATCTCACCCTCTCCTAACCAACCATACAGGCACGTAAGCATAGGAAAGGAGTGTTGAACGATGTGCTGAGAGAAGAAGTTATGGATGAAGAGTTGAGGAATTATTACGCGTGTATTAAATTTTTATGTGGTTAACTATATAACCCGCCTGACAAGGGGATTAGATATCCAAGCACGTTAAGTAAATTAGGAATGGGTAATCGCATGGTATGAGCCCATTAGTAATGAGTAGAGCAACTGAATATGCATAAAGATAACTTTGATAATAAGGAATTAGAAGAATTAAGTAACCTCGTGAATAAATTTAATTAATTTGGTAAATATGACTTTACCAAATAAATAGTGCCCCAAGAATAATTGTGTAAGTTTTTGACTGGGAGCTTATTTATTGATTCTCCTGAGCCGTAATAATAATGATATCACTTCCAATGCATAATAAAGGGCATACGGAATGGGCGTTACAGTTTATTGGTCACTTGTTCCTGGTATGACATCTAGTTCATCTCCTTTGATCTGAGTATTGCATTTGGCTCTCTAAGCTTTCTCTTGAGGTAATTTATGGATGGTATTTGTGGTGATTTTGCATTCTCTAATGATATGGTCATGATTTCTGCTATAGAGTAGCCCAATTCGTTAGATATCGTGAGTTGTAGCAAGGTGCCACTTCATCGGTGTGTGGTCTTATGGTAAGTAATACTGAGAAATGCCTTATCTCTTCTTCCTCCAAATGGATAATAGATTTAGGTACTACTGATCACATGACTAGTAACCATAATCTCTTCTTTACTTATAGCATGCATGCCAATCCATCGAGTATTACCATTGCTAATGGTTCTAAATCGTGTGTCATTAGTTCTAGTACTATTAGTGTTACTCCTTCTATTCAATTATCCTCAGTATTGGATGTGCCTGACCTTGCCTTTAATCTTCTTTCTCTTAGAAAATTTACTTGTCCCTTGAACTGTTTTATCATACTGTTTGTTGACTGCTATTTGATTCAGGATCTCAAGATGAAGCAAGTTATTGGTAGGGGCTATGAATTTGGTGGCCATTAGTTGATGATCAGGTGCCGCGTTAGTTGCTTGCTCTAGTGGTTCATGTCCTTTTTAATGTTCATTGTCATTTGGGTTATGTGTCTTTGTCTTCTTTGAAGAAGATGTATCCTTAGTTTCGTCATTTGTCATCTTTAGAAATGAGTCGTGTCAGTTTGCTAAATATCATTGTGTTCATTTAGTACCTAGAGTCAATAAATAGGCTGTCTCTCCCTTTGATTTTGTCCATTATGATATTTGGGGTCTATGTCATATTGAGTCCAAACCTGGTTTTAAGTACTTTTTTTACTTTATTCAATGATTTTTCTCATACCACTAGGCTTTATATAATAAAAAAATAGTTTTGAGTTATTCTCTATTTTTTACAACTTTTATTTTGAAATTAAAGCTTAGTTTGGTGTATCAGTGAAAACCTTAAGGATTGACAATGCTAAAAAATATTTCTCTCCCCAATTTCAAAACTATATGCTGCAGTATGACATGCTTCATTAGTTCTCTTGTGCAGATACACCAGCTTAAATGGTGTTGCAAAATGTAACAACTAGCACTTATTAGAAGTTGCTCGGGCTCTAATGTTTCAAATGAATGTTCCTAACATTTCTTGGGCTGATGCTATTTCTACTGCATGTTTTCTTATCAATCATATGCCCTCTCTTGTTCTCAATGGTGACCTTTCATACACGACTCAGTTTCTTTCCGACCCCTTGTTTCCTATTGATCTAAAAATCTTTGGGTTTGTTTGTTTCATTTGAGATGTTCATCCTACTATCACAAAACTTGATCCCAAGTCTCTTAAGTGTGTTTTTCTTGGGTATTCTAGGGTTCACAGCATTATCAGTGTCATTCTGTAATATCCCAAATTGTAATTAAGGGCTAATGGCTTCAAAGTGATGTAATTAATGATAATTAAACACTTTTGAAGTATATGTTGTGCAATGTGATATAAAGGCGATTATTAATGGTTTAATGAGTATTGTGCTAATCAGGGGTAAAACGGTAAATTTACCGATTGACTGGTAAGTTACTGGAGAGGAAACTCCTTGGTAATTATGATCAATGGCTAGGATTAAATGTTAAGAGGTGGAATCAAGTGTGTTGGAGAGTTTGTGAAATCATAGGAGGAAAGATAAGATGTTGCCATGTGTCCAAATGAGAGCCATTGGATGAGTCAAAATTGTCAAACTCTTCCTCTCTCCCTCTTAAGTCGGCTGTGTGTGTGTGTATAGGACATTGATATAATATTTCTCATCTCTCTCCATTCTCTCCATTTTCGCTGAAGTTAAGCAAGAAAGAGAAAGAAAGGGGTTGAATTTTAGGTGAGTATTTAACTCTAAATGCTCACTTCACCTTCATTGATTTTGTTCAAATGGTTAAGAGCTCCCTTGCTATTTTTCAGATTTGTGAAAAGTGGTGTTTGATTGTTGGACAAATATGAAAGTTGGTGGAATCAAGGTGTTGATTTCAGCAAGTTTAAGAGGTAGGTTTATGATGAATTTTGGTATATATGTTATGATGTTTGCTTAATCAATGAGAATTCTGGAAATTTAACCTAATTATGATGTTAAGTGAAGGGTAGGTTTTGATTAGAGTGTCACTGTTCATTTGGTCAGTTGTGACACTTGGGAGTGATTAGAATTTGATTTGAAGTTGAATAAGGGAAATTTGTTAGAATGAAGTTTTGAGTGGTTTTATGATCTAGAGTGAGAATGTGTTGATTGGAGATGTTAAGGTGACATGTGGTGATTGTGGTAGAACATGCTCATGGATAATGAATATGGTCATTTTGATGGTTCCAATGTGTTCCTTGAGCCAAATTGTGTGAAAATAGTATGTGATTTGAAATTTGGGAACCATTGGAAGTATTGGTGCAAAAATGGAAATGTTGACCAATGTAAGTCTGTTCTGGACAGTCAGATGGTGTGGACGTTTTGACTAGGCAAATGATGTTGAAAAATTATGAAACTTTCCAGTCTTAAAGCTCACATCCCAAGCTTCAAAATGGACATAAATTTTGTGTCATTTCGCTTTTTGAGCTGGGAGTTTGAACTGTCCAAAGTTTGGCATCAAAGCTGGACCCTGTTTTGGTGCAATGTTAAGTTTTTGGTAAATCTGGACTTTTGTGGTGATTTCTAGTTATGGAAAATATTTTTCCTTGATAGAGGACTTAAATAGCTTTCATTTGGCTTTGGAATCACCTTATTTTTGATTTTTCCTGAATTAGTTATGATTTTTGAAAGTTCAGCCAGAAACTGGATTTTCTTGGGCCGCGGCCCGTGGATTCTGGGCCGCAGCCCAAATGTTTCTGAGCGTCTCTGGATAGTTTTGGGCCATAGCCCAAATGTTTCTGGGCAGTTTTGGGCCGCAGCCCATGGATTTTGGGCCGCGGCCCAACCCCAAAAATATGTGTTTTTCACTTTTCAAAGGTGATTTTCGGTATAGCCTTTCCCAACCTTTTGGGTATATGTTTAGGCCTCTAATAGCCACCTAAAGAGTCTAAATGATAACCAACTTAAGTACTATGGAATTAAGAACTTGGAAAAGAGATTGATTTATTGTCCCTAATTTGGTTTATAGGATTCGACATTTGCCGTCCTCGTGAGCCCACTGAGCCAGCAAACGTCAGGAAGGAACGAGGTAGTAACTTTTCTTTCGTACCATATGTGATGCATTGTATGTATGTATTATCATTGATTTGTGATAAATACGTATGCTGCAACATTGTGAATATGTGTAAACACCGTCATACCAATAGTCCCTGAGTAGCTAACAACAGATCGGGCAAGGGTTGTATGCCTTCCCGGCGGAGAAAGGGGATGAGGATGAGGTGTGCTATATGTGATTATGTGGGCCGAAAGGCTATTTGTGAAGGCCGACGGGCCATTTGTGAAAGCCAGATAGCTATATGAGCTATAAGGCTATGTGTATGCACTGCCACGCCAATAGTCCCTGAGTAGCTAACAACGGTTCGGGTTAGGACAGTGTGCCTTCCCGGTGGAGAAAGGGGATGAGGGTGGAGTGTGATTTGTGCTGCTGCTGCTGTATGATGATTTGCTTACATGCTGTGTACTTATATGTGGTATAAATGTTTTGTTACTACTGGGATTCTCTTGAATCTCATTCTTTCCTTTAACTAACCTTTCAGACAGAGCGAGTGGCTCTAAGGAGAAGCGTACGACCCGGAGCGGTTAGAACCCTATAGGGACATTTATTTTGGACGTGTTGGTTAAACCTGTTGGACAAGAATCTTGTAAATTATTTTTGGATTGTATTTAGTAACAGATTACAGTTGTGTAATCCCCTATATGGGAATTTTAAACCTTCTAGTGAACGAATGGAACCCGGGGGTTGCCGTGACTGTTATTAGATATTCTGATATGAATGAATGTAAATTAACTGCACAGGTGATTATATTCGATAATTGAATTTGAGACCGGAGTAGGAAAGAAGTTTTGAAAATTTTGTAAAGTCCCTACCCAAAAAAAGGGGAGTTTTAAACGAGTTTTGAACTATTCGACGGTCTCTAAACCAACTTAATTAAGTGATATCGAATTATAATTACGTGTTTATAAGAAGGGGGTTACACATTCTCCCATTCTTTGTCATTATCTTGCGTCTACAGATGTCACCTTCCATGTGTCGACTTCATTCTTCCCTTCCTCTACTCCATCTAAATCCTCTGATACAGTAAAAGGTCTTAATGATATCTTAGTGTATCAGGTTCATTTACCACCAGTGCAAGCATTTGTTCTAGCACCTACTAAACCACCTCTCCATTATGTTTTTGGAAATGTCACAAGGAAAGTAATGTGGTTGATCATGTTCTTGGCCTTCTAGTGCCTGCTTTGGTGTCTGATTAGAAATAAGTCCTCCCCTATCCTGTTACTAAACCTACCCTTGAACCAGAAATAATGCATGATGCTTCTGATGACTTGCCTATTGCCTTACGCAAAGGTAAATGTAATTGTACCTATTCATTCTATTTTATCTTTTGTTTCCTATAACCATATAGAAAGAAGGCTATTTAGTGTAAGAGGGTGTTCACGATTAAAACGAAAGCTTATGGTACCCTGGAATGTTTAAAAGCTCGATTGGTTGACAAGGGATATGCTCAGATCTATGGTATTAAATATTCAGAAACCTTTCCCCTATGGCAAAAATGTCCTATGTTTACCTTTTCATTTCTATGGCAGCCACTTATGGTTGGGATTGTTAGGCCCTTATTTTAATTTCACCTTTACCAGGGTATTTATGGAAAACGATATGCGGTTCAGTGGACAACACAGGAATAGCATAAATATACTGATAAAAAGTGCTCAATTACAGAAAATCCCCTTAGGGGTTCATACATGATACTTACAATTAAGATAGCCGCACAGGGCTACTAGGGTGTTTAAACCCACCCAAGTGAAACGGAGACATCTTTCAGTCTTCATTCCACCACCGTAATCTTCTCGTATAGTTCTTTTCTTTGTTTTTAGCGTATCTTCTATCTCCTCCTATCTAAATTGTTGGTAGGGGAGGGTGAGATTCAAAAGAATCTCAATAGGAAAACAATACCAATATGCATGCAAGATAATTTCTTAATGCATGACATGCTTGCATTACATAAACTCATGTTTATATAATGACATATTTGCATGCTCAATGTTTCGTGCAACAAAACTATGACCACAGTATAAACAGAAACAGAGCTTCAATCATTCATATATGTTTCACAGAATCGAGAAAAGCAATAACATGCATCAATACACCAGGACAAATATCAAATACATGCAGGAGAGGTAAGTTCCCTACCTTAGACCTTTTCCACCTCAAACCATGTACTTTGATTCGCGTGCAAATCCCTCGGGCTTTCAACTTGGTCCTAAAACATCAAATGTACCAATTTTGATACTTCTAAAGTGTTTCTGGTGGTTATACGAGTCTATCATAAACATTTACCAAAATGCCCCCGGGGACCGGCCCGGCCGGGCCCCGCCATACCCGGTTCAACTACACTATTCTCAAAGTTCTAATCTGGGCTCTCCTGACATATTTCTGCCTAAGAAATCCATTTCTAGACTTAGAATTACAAAATTCACTGCCAAAAAACAAAATTGCCCTTGGCAGCCCTACCTTAAGGGTTTCAGGGCTATTTTTGCAATTTCACATTTGGGGGCTTTTCTTGCAAAGTGGTCAACATCAACCCTACACCATTTTCCCTCTTGAACATAATGGAACCATTAAATTGATTAAATTCTAACACTTAATGGACGAAAATACCCCTACCCAAATCTGGAAAATTTTAGGGAAATTGAGTTCTCTTGATTTCAATCCATTAAACACCTTGTATACACTCCTAATCACATGTTTAACTGTTTAAACACTAATTGTACATGATGAGAGTGAATTTGGGCTGCACCTCCCCTTAGGGTTTGTCATTTCCAAAATTACAAAATCATGAAAACACACCACAACAAGCCAATACCTCCAACAACTACTAATATCAACCAACCTACATCAAGATTCATCAAGCTATTAGAGTTTACCTTGAGTTTCTGACTGTCCTCCCCTCTCCCTCTTCCTCTTGCTATTTGCCTTGATAAACATAAATTGAAGAAGGATATGAGGTTTAGAGGGTGTTTCCATTGATTTTCAAAGCAAAATCACAAGTTTTCCACAAGAGACTCACCTTGGATGACATCTTGATCTTTGCTTCTTGCTTCTTTCCTTTCAAACTTTCGTCCCCTCTCTCTCTATTTGGCTTAAGCTAAACCAAAAATAAGAGCCCAAGGTCAGAAAACTTATAAAAAATATCTCCTTCATCTTTTAGTTTTATTATATTTTATGGTAATTTTAACACATGCCATTTAACTTTGTCATCATCTCTTTTTCCTTTAGCCATTATGCTTGGTCGAGATGGAAGATTAGGAGGGAATAAAATATGCATTCAATTATCTCCTTTATCCTCTTCCACACAATTTATTTTGAGTTACAATCTTTGACTATATCCCTTTTTTTTTGTTTTGACCTTATCCCTTACCAATTCTTGTGTCATATTTCCATTATATTTGAACCAATGTCTCCTTCCTTTAATCAGCCCATATTTACGTCACTTAAGGGCCCAAATTAGAGCAAAATAGGATGATCACAAATTACCTTATAATTACAAGGTTGCCATCACCAATTTTTCCATTTTTAGATTTTGTCTGGCAGATTTTCTGCCCAATCTTTGAAATATCATAACTAATTCTAGAAAACTTGAAATGGGGTGATCTCAAAGCCAATGGAAAGATATTTAAGTCCTATTTACTGGAAACATATGGATCAATGCAGTTCATAACCACAAAAGTGCAGAATTGCACAAAAGTCCATATTGCTCCAAAACATATTCCAGTTTCAATCCCAAACTTTGGAAAATCATAACTGTTAGCTCACAAATCGAAATGACACAAATTATATGTCTATTTTGAAGCTTGGCATGTTAAATTTAAGATTGGAAAGTTTCAAAATTTTTAGACACCATTTTCCCATTCAAAACATCCAAACAAATCGACTGCCTTGTATAGAGTTTCAATGGACAGAATTGCCGACTTTTGCACAGTTGTTCCCAATGGTTCCAAATTTCACAAAAAACACTCTTCCCACACAAATTTTCACAAGGAAGCCATTGGAATCACTAAAACAACTGAATTCTTATCACATCCACTTTTGAAGTCATTAACCCTTAATCAAAATTTGAGATATTACATGGATCTTCATTAGTTGGATGTTAAAAATGTTTTCTTGAATGACGATCTCCTTGAGGAAGTTTACATGGAGCAACCACCTGGTTTTGTTGGTTAGGGGGAGTGTTGCAAGGTAGCCCACCTTTAGAAGTCTTTATATGGTTTAAAGCAGAGCCCTCGTGCTTGGTTTTATAAGTTTACTCTGTGGTTAAGAAATTTGGTCTAAATAAGAGTAAGTGCAACCATTCTTTATTTTATCAGCAGATAAATGCATACATCATTCTCTTAGTGGTCCATGTTGATGACATTGTTATTATGGGTAGCAATACATCAAAAATCTCATCAGTCAAGGCCTTTCTTAATTCTCATTTCCAAATAAAGGATTTGGGTCTGCTAAAGTATTTTCTTGGAATCGAGGTTATGAGAGGCAAGAAAGGCATCCCCTTGACATAGAGGAAATATATTCTTGATCTGCTAAAAGAAACTGGGAAACTTGGAGCAATACCAAGTAGCTTTCCCATGATTCCTATTCCTTTTTTGAACATTGATGATAGAGTACTGTTTGACAAGTTACCTATGAATTTGAGGACAACAGCTGATCCTGAGAAGATCAAACTATTTAGGTTTCTTGAGAGATACCATAGATTGATTAGGAAATCGAACTATCTTATGGTGACTCACCTTGATGTTACCTTTTCCAGTTAGTGTGCTTAGCCAATTCATGACAGCACTGACCATTGCTCAGTGGGAAGCTTTGGAGAATTCCTTATATTACTTGAAGTCTCACTTAGTCGTGGTATACTTTATATGAATCATGGCCACATTGAGATCAAATGCTTTTGTGATGCAGATCATGCAGGGTCAAAGGCTACCAGGAGATTTGCCACAAGATATTACATGTTTATGAGTGAAAATTTGGTGTCCTGGAGAAGCAAGAAGCAGGATGTGGTTTCTGGGTCTAGTGTGGAAGTTGAGTATATAGCTATGGCTCAGTTGGTTTAGGAAATAGTATGGATTCCCCAATTAATGAAGGAGGTTGGTTTTGCTACGTCGTTGCCCGTAAAGTTGTGGTGTGATAATAAAGCTGTTATACACATAGCCTCCAATTCTGTGTTTCATAAACGTATGAAACATATTGAGATCGATTGTTACATTATAGGTTATAAGATCAAGGAGAACTTTATTTCTACAGGGCATGCGCAGTCAAGAGGCCAATTAGGTGATCTTTTATCACTTCTACAGAATTCACGATATATGACAGTTATTAATTGCCATATATCACGATTTCAAATCGTCATATGTGCGGGTGCTAAAGAAGGTCGGTGCAGATACATTATGGTTCTAAAATGTTATTTATTCTGGGCCTATTATAACCATTATAACTTAACACCCGTTATGTATCGAGGCATGGTGAGCCCTGATATGCCTATTTCTGTGATAATAATTAATGGGTATACGTAAACAACTGTCATAAATCCTAAGGCTCCTATCTCATGTATACATAGACCTTCTTTTATACATGATCAATTAAGCTATTTAGAATAAGACAATATTTATCTCTCTCTGAGCTTACATTTGCTAATCACTTGATGTTTAAAAGGGTCTTTATCTGCCTACAGAGATCTTACAATCATTAGGGTACATAAAATATGTGACTTATCCATGTAAAAATGATGTAGACTTCCTTGTATAAGCTTCTTGATATATAAATATCCCATTTTTCAGGTACTTAGTCTCTAATCCAAGACAAAATTTTGTTCTTCCTAAGCCCTTGATTTCAAATTCTTTCTTCAAGCAATTAGTTGATTTTTGAAGCTCTTTAGTAGTTTCAATGATATTGATATCATCAACATAAACAAAAATTATAGCAAACTCACTTCCAGGTCTTTTCATAAAGGTGCATGGCCATATTGGTTTATTTTTGTATCCTTCTTTCAATAAATATTCATTAAGACAATTATACCACATACGCCCTGATTTCTTCAGGCTATACATGGACTTATTTAACTTAATTGAGTATTGTTATTGAGAACTTGATTTATGTGCTTCTAGCACCTAAATTCCTTTAGGGACTTTCACATAAATATCATTGTCAAGTGAACTATACAAATAGGCAGTCATGACATCCATTAGATTCATATCAAGCCCTTCATTTACTGCTAGGATAATTAAATAACAAAAAGTAGTCGCATCTACTACTGGTGAACATGTTTCTTCAAAATTGATACTGGGTCTTTGTGTAAAGCCTTGAGCATTATGAGGTGTAACCACCTGCCTTAAATAGCGTAATTATAATTCGATATTACGTAATTAAATTGGTTTAGAGACCGTCGAATAGTTCAAAACTCATTTAGAACTCCCTGTGAAGTAGGGACTTTATAAAATTTTCAAAACTTCTTTCCTATTCCGGTCTCAAGTTCAATTATCGAATATAATCACCTGTGCAGTTAATTCACATTCATTCATATCAGAATATCTAATAGCAATCCCGGCAACCCCCGGGCTCCATTCATACACAAAAAGGGTTTACAACCTCCATATAGGGGACTACACAACTACGTTCAACTATTCTTTACAACCAACATAATATACAGACACCCTGTCCAACAGGTTTAACCAACATAACCAAAATAGATGTCCCTACAGGATTCTAACCGCTCCGGGTCGTACGCTTCTCCTTAGAGCCACTCGCCCTGTCTGAAAGGTTAGTTAAAGGAAAGAATGAGATTCAAGAGAATCCCAGTAGTAACAAAACATTTATACCACACATAAGCACACAGCATGTAAGCAAATCATCATACAGCAGCAGCACCACAAATCACACTCCACCCTCATCCCCTTTCTCCGCGGGGAAGGCACACCGCCTAACCCGAACCGTTGTTAGCTACTCAGGGACTATTGGCGTGGCAGTGCATACATATAGCCTTATAGCCCGTACAGCTATTCGGCTTTCACAAATGGCCCGTCGGCCTCCACAAATAGCCTTTCGGCTCACATAATCACATATATCACACCTCATCCTCATCCCCTTTCTCCGCCGGGAAGGCACACCGCCCTAACCCGAACCGTTGTTAGCTACTCAGGGACTATTGGAATGGCAGTGCTAACACAAATCCACAGATGTCGCAGCATACGAACTCATTACAAATCAACGATATAACACACATACAATGCATCATATATGGTACAAAAGAAAAGTCACTACCTCGTTCCTTTCTGACGTTCGCTGGCGTAGTTGGCTCACGAGGGCGGCAAATATCGAATCCTACAATTCCAAATGCACTATTTAGACACTTCCATAGTGTTACTTAGGGTTATATGAGTCTATAATGAAAATTTACAAAAATACCCCCGGGGACCCGGCCTGGGCCCGCCGTACCCGGTCCGGCTATACTTTTCTTGAAATTTTGACATGGGCTATCCTGACATATTTTCGCCCAAGGAATCCATTTTAGGACTCGGAATTATCAAATTCAATGTCAAATTATGAAATTGCCCTTGGCAGCCCTACTTTTAGGGTTTTAGGGGTGCTTCCGTAATTATACTTTCTCGGCCTTTTTTGAAAAAGTGACCAACTGTAACCCCACCTAATTTTCGCCCCTGAACTCAATGGAACCATCAAATCATTGAAAATCTAACTCTAAGACCCATTTCTAGGGCTGGCCGAAATTTATGAGTTCTCCAGGGAAAATCGGAGTTTTACGATTTCGGCTCCGTAAACGCGTTCCTTTCTACTCCTAACCACTTTATTAACCATTACATTAGGTTACAACTAACATTAAGACCCAATTTGGGCAGCATAACCCCTAGGCCACCTCATTTCCAAACTTTAAAACCAATGGCAATCCGGCGAAATTTCACCGATTAAATTGCCCACAGCAGCCAGAATAAGCAATATACGAAAGTTTGGAAGTTACCTCAAGCTCCCTCTGGCTTTTCCCAAATTTGGCTGAACCCTAGCCTCTTTGAAACACCAAATTTTGAGCTTCACAACCTTAAAGAATAAAGAGGAGTAGCTTAGGATCGGAGTTACACGCGTTAGAAGCTAAATCGTCGGAGAAATCGGCTTACCTTGCGAGATTTCTCCTCTTTCTCTCTCTAAGAGCTCTCAACTTTCTCTCACTATCTTCAGCTGGAAATGGCGTGAAATGGCTGAAGAAGATGAGCAATTTGATTAATAATCCATGCTGACATCATCTTTTAATGAGATGATGTCATAATTCCCATTTTCGGATTTTCTGGCAGATTTTCTGCCCAAACTTTGAAAAATCATAACTAATTCTAGAAAAATCGAAATGAGGTGATTCCAAAGCAAAATGAAATATATTTAAGTACTCTTCATAGGAAAAATATTGGCCATTAATAAAAATCACCACACGATTCCAGAATTACATAAAACTCATCACTGCCCCAAAACAGAGTTCAGTTTCCATCCCAAACTTTGGATAGTTATATCTCCTGGTTCACAAAACGAAATGGAACAAATTATATGTCCATTTTGAAGCTTGAGATGTGAACTATAAGACTGGAAAATTTCATAATTTTTAGATACCATTTGGTCATTAAAAACGTTCACACAAACGGACTGCCCAGAATAGAATTTCACTGGACAGAATTTTAGATTTTGCATCTTTGCTTCCATTGGTTCCATTTTCATACCAAACATCATTCTCACATAAATTTTCACAAGGAATCCATTGGAATCATTAAAATATCCAAATTCCCATCACACATTCTTCAAAAGTGTTTATTCAACAATAATTATATCCACTTTTAAAGTCATTAGCCCTTAATCACTTTTTGGGATATTACATGAGGTGCCTTATATCTGGTAATTTCACCCTTTTCATTTCACTTACAAAAACCCATTTGTATCCAACAGGCCTTACATCTTAAAGTGTAAGAACTATGGGTCCAAAAACTATTCATTTGTTAATTTTGCACTAACGGCATCTTTCCATAGGGCTAAGCATTTCTTTGTTGGCAATCACTAATAGATTTTGGCTTATGATCCTTATTATCAATCATTACATTATATGCTATAATGGAAGCAAAAATATCAACAACATTGACTTTATTTTGGTTCCACCATATTCCTTTCATAACATGATTTATCAAGATCTCATTATTTTCACACATATTTTAGGTACCTGAATCTCTTCTAAGACTACTACATCTCTTCTGGAGACAATAAGTCTTCAGGAGATGGCTCTTCTGGAGCTATTAATTTTTCTTGATTATCCTCGATCTGACCATCTATATTCTTAGCTACTTTTCTCTTTCAAGGGTTTTTATCTGTATAATCTATGGGGCCTTCCATTCTTTAGGCATGCTTTAGATTTATTCATAATAGGTTATCTTTTAGGGACATCAATTTTGATAGAAGTATTAGCAGCTAGGACATATGACTTTATCACTTTCTTTAGGTCAGTAAATGCTTTTGGCATTTGATTTGCTTAGTTCTGCAAAGGAATTATCTTTTAAACATCTAGTTTTCATTATTTTGTAGGAGGGGCAAAATGAGCCAATGATAATTCATTCTGTAATATCCCGAATTTGGGCCTAGGACTTTGAGGATAAGGCTATATTAGACAGATTACTAAGCCTAGCTCGGAAAAAGTCCCAAGAATGTTGTGAGAGAGAAAGACTCTTGGGGACTATGTGATCTGGTCATATCGAGTGGAGGCCCAATATGCGTAGGTAGTAGGATCAAAATGTTAGTACAGATGTGCATAGAACACATATACGGTGCCATTGGGTTAGTAGAAAGACGCCACCTAGATATGTCATAAGGTATGGGACTGATTGATCGAGCAAAATATGTTGGTATAAGTGTGCATAAGGCATTTTCAAGGCAGACATGTGTACCCTTCGTTTTTGGGAATAGACACCTGTGTGTGATGCCATGTGGGGCCCACACACATATACTATGACTTGGCATCATTTGGCAGGCCTTGATATACGTGAAGAAATCCTAAGTAAAATCTGAGTAAGCACCAATAAAGTAGCTTTAAAAAAGTAAGCAATGATGACACAACTTTTGTGTTGGATGAATAAGGAATGACAAGTGTCCTCTCATCATGACAAAGTAACAAGTGCTTTTTTTGTTGGCCTTATACGAGAGTGACAAGTGTCCTTACTGATGAGAGTTACTTTTTACCTTTTAAGGTGGCACTTAGAAAAGGTGACACCTATTACCCTTGAGTCCGGGGAATCTACTAATCTCCAGTCTGGTCGTGTACTTGACTTTTTGAACACCAAATCTGGGAGTCTGGGGAATTGTTAGGCCTTTCCTTTCCCCTAATAAAAAAAATGACGGTCTGAAGAGAGAGAAAGAGAAGACAAGATGCTTTATTGACACATGTTATCTTATACTTTAATCCTTTGACACTTGGCACACAAGGAGGCTATCAAAATGCAAGATTGAATCCCAACCCTCCATTCTTCTTTAAGATGTCAACAAGGGAAGAAGAAAATAGAAAAAAACATGGAGAAAAATAAAGAGAAAATAGAAATAAGAGAGAAGGTGTGTGAATAGTGATTTTCCCAAAGTTCCGGAGCCAATTTCACCTCTGATTCAGCATTTACAGCTCCTAGAGTCTTTTATAATGTTGTTCCTCTTAGTGAGAGCAATATTTCTAAGGTTTTAGATTCTTGGTTAGAGGTGTTTGGTGCTGTCTAATTGACCAGAGTGCCTCTGGAATATCGACTCAGTTGTAGAAACACAAAAGGGTAAGCGTAAGCTTTGTTTTGAACCGATTGGCTTGAGGTATGAGTTTTCTTAGACCTTTGGGCTGCCATATGTTTTGTCCAGGATGGGTTTTTGATGTTTAATGATGTTTTAATCATGAATATATGATGATATATGTTGTTCGATGATAATATAGATTAGTTTAAGTGCTGCCGGATTTAACTTCTGTGAGGGAGTATGATTATGATACGTTTTAGACTGAGCAAATGATATCCAACATTTATGAAACTTTTGAGATTTAAACTAGACATCATAAGCTTTAATTAGATAGGTGATTTGTGACATTTGGATTAATATATTAGGAGATGTGAATTTTTGAATTTGTATATATAAAACTGGCTGGATAAACTATTTTTCCCATAAAATAGACTTAATAAGGGCTACATAGGGCTTTGAAGCACCCTAATTGGAGTTTTCTAGACAAATTTATGATTTTTCAAAGTTAAGTGAAAAATCTACCAACTTTCTAGAATAGTGCAAAAATGAAAAAGTAATGGCTTTTTGTAATAATATTAACTTCCAAGGGTTACGTTAAGCACTTGGAGTTAGTGTGGGCCCATTAAATACCTATTGGGCCTAATGTGTTAACTTTAAAGTTAACCAACCAAAGTGTTTTGAGTTATTAAAATATAGACACGTATAGGCCCAAATATAAGAGACATGTCTTAATGGCCTATGTAGTGTTATTATAGCTCTAATGTATGGTTATGTATCTAGGGCCATGAGATCACAAGGAAGAAAAAACTGAAAGAATTTCCAAACAACTTCAATAGTTGGAAGAAAAGGTACAAAAAGGGACTTGAAGATAAAAGGTAGTAAACTTACTTACATATATCTATATGATGTGTATTGATTTGTTGTATTACTTTACTTGACTATGTGAAGCATGTATGAATGAATGAAGCTTTGTTTCTATTTATACTATCACCATATAGGTAGTATGCTCTGCTACTGTAAATAGGTATAGTGATACCTTGTTAGTGATCCAGTAACTAGACTGAAATATGGGTGAGAGCTGAGTCCAAAGAAATCAAATTTCCACCGACCACTTGTTGACAAATTGGTATAACGGAAGGCATAGAGCTGTATATAGAGAATGAAATGGAGTAGTATTAATGGATACCCAGTAGAAAAGGGTATAAGCTCTAGAGAATTTGATGCCAAGCTGGTCTGTAACCCAGATTCCAACAGAACTCTGTGGTTAAGCATGCTTGGATGAGAGTAATTTCAGGATGGGTAACCCCTTGGGAAGTACCCTAGAAATTTGAAATCTTTTGATTAAAGACTTTAGTGCCATGAGATATGAAATATGGTGATCTTTAAGGATGCCATAATAATGTTAGAATGAATACGGTGAAGGTTGAGGATAGGCTTGAATCAGATATAAGCTGAAATAGTGTTTAGTTTGAGATATGATTTAGGTTGCACTATCTTATGAACCTGGTATGTAATGCTGAACTGTCAGCAATGCTTTGGGAATATTTGATGATATTACCTAAATGTTAAGAGAATATAATAGAAGGAATGAATCATGATGATCTTAGTATGCTTATTGGGTATGGTTGAGGTTCCAGAATTAGGTTGATGAACCTAGAAGTTGGATAGACATCCAGAGGGTTACTACCAATTGAATTGTAACCTAAGAATCAAACGATAGTTGAATTGATTATTTAGGCAATAGAATTAAACTGAATGAATTGAGGTACTAGAATATGGTACAGATGGGAATGAGGTTCCTGAAGGTTGCTAGTTGCTAATCTAGCATAGGGGAAAGATCTTGATTTAGAATATTCCTTTAAAAAGAATGAGTGAGGAAATAATTCCCTAATGAAATAGTAGAAAGAATGAATCTGCCTACCATTCCACTAACTTGAGGCTATATAGGAGTCAATTGGTGGACGACAGACAATGTATTGAAAGGTATAAGTAGATTATTCTCGATTAGGGAAATCGAATTTGCAATATTGCTTGGAGTAGGACCGATATCAAAAAGTCCATACAAAATGACCAAGATGAGTTGGTGAAACATAAAATTAGCTCACAGAATTGCTAGAGAAAGAAAGCCTTGGGTTCTCCGACTCCAACAATTAGTCTTGGGTTGTGGTTCTCCTAATGACTTGTTTTCATTACAATGGTACATTGTAACGAGATGGAAGGTTTTATATGACCTAGTGAATCGCCATGGGGTGCTCCAATGCTGTTGCAGAAAGAATGACATAAAAGAGAATAAAAAAAGAATAGGCTTGACAGAAACAATCAAGTGAACTCTTGCTCTCATATCTAATGTAATGGTTCTGCGTGTATGTTTTTACTATCAAGTATATTCCTTTCAGGAATGTATGGTAGGCAGTAAGACCTGATATGGCTATGGCATAGGCTGATACCTCGGTTAGTCAAACCTGATAAGCTTTCAATATATAGTTGTAGTATAGAATTAAAGCTAGTTTAGTAGATTTCTACATAATCATGGGCTCTCACCCCGATATGGCCTTGACTACGGCGGAGGTTGCACTAGCTAGAATTTGCCCTAGGCTGATAGGCAATGTGTAAAATCAGTATCTGAGAATGAAAATTTCCTAGCGTTGTGGTAAGGGACAGTTGTCCTTGAATTTACGCAATTTTATGCTACTACATATTCGGTATTGGTGCTTGTATGCATATTGGAATTGAACACTTTATGCTATCTGCATATTTGGTATTAGTGCTTATATGCATATCATGAATTGTAAATACCTAGCACTAAGAGTAGGGGCTAGTGTGTCCTATGAATGCTAAACTTAGCTAATTATGTCTTATGAATTAATATGAATACTTGAGAATGGATGGTATGTTTTGCATGATTTGTGAGCATTACATAAGGGTATGAATGGCTTGAGTAGCAGCAGTGGAGCTTGGAATGTATACAAAATAAATGACCTTCTAAAATAGTAGTCTGGTTCCTAAGTATCTATGAAAATTGAATTTTAAACGGACCAATGCACATGCTATTTTCGTGAATTGTATAAACTGAATTGTGAACAGAATTTTTCAAGAAATGAATTTTTGAACAGAATTTTTGACCAATTTGTAGTGGTCATTTTTGTACTTTATTGTCTCAAAAGAAGGGATCCTCATAGGAACCCAGAATAGTGGGAACAGTACAGAACTGGAAGAGGCTAGAAACTGTTGTAGAAATACATAGTTTATTAGGATTTACCAGATGAATTCAGAATTTTTCTTGAATTACTTTTCCACTCACTTGAAAGAAAGAATTGCAAAAAAAATTTCTTAAGTAGGATGATGTCTACGAGAGGATTTCAGATAGCTGGAGAGAGGTTGAAACTCGTACCAGTATTCAATATTCCTGATCCTATAATGTGACCTGTGTGTGGTTTGTAAAGAATGAATAAGGCAACATATGTGGTCTGCGAAGAATTACGATCTATAAGGTTTGTAGTGAAGCGAACAGTATGGTCTGTAATAGAATGAGAAAGAAAAAAAGGATTGGGATATGTCTTGGTAAAGTAGGACAAAATGGTGGCGTGTGTCTCTCAACAGTTGAAACCTCACTAGATGAATTACCCTACTTGTGAATTAAGCTGATAGTGATTATTTACTTTAAAAATGTAACAACACTATTTTGTATGGTGAGGTTGCAAAAATGTACTATGACCACAAGATTTTTGAATATTTGCAAATCAGAAAAGTATAATGAGACAACATAGATGAATGAAAAAGCAAAGGTTTGACTATCGTTTCTGATGCTTTGAATTGAGAAGTGGTGCAACTGATGGTAATGATGATATGAAAATAGAAATTGATAAAAAGGGTATAGAAATATGAACTTGTAAAGTTAAATGGTACTTGCTAGCTAAGTGCTAGACAGGAGAAAAGAAGTCTAAGAACTTGAATTGAAGAAGCTTAGAAGCAGGATAGATGGGTAAGGTTTATTTGAATAGAATAGAAATAGAAATAGAAATAGAATTGAATGAGAAAACCTCTAGAATTTAAGGTATTAGGAATTTGGAGTGTCATCTAGAATTTGAGATGATTTCTAGATTTGAAGTGTCGATAGCCGTCTAAAATTTAAGGTGTCAAAAAGGAGTAGAAGTAAAGAAATAAAACCATTGCTACAAGAGTCCTTTTGAAGTATTATTAAGAATCGGACTAGCAGTAAATTTCAACGATGAAATTTATTAAATGGGGGGAAAATTGTAATATCCCAAATTTTGGGCCTAGGACTTTGAGGATAAGCCTATATCAGGTATACTACAAAGCCCCATTCGGAAAGAGTCTTAAGAATGTCGAGAGATAGAAAGACTCTAGGGGACTATGTGATCCGGTCCTATGGGGTAAAGGGCCAAGTATGTGTAGGCAGTAGGATCAAAGTGTGGGTCTAGATGTGCATAAGACATATATACGGTGCTATTAGGTTTGTCGAAAGACGCCATCCAGATATGTCATGAGGTATAGGATTGATTGATCAAGCAAAATATACCGGTATAGGTGTGCACATGGTATTTTCAAGGAAGACATGTGTACCTTGTGTTTTTTGGATATAGATACCTGTGTGTGGTGCCATGTGGGGCCCACACACATATACTTTGACCTGGCATCATTTGGTGGGCCTCGGCATACGCGAAGAAATCCCTAGTGAAATTCGAGTAAGCACTGATAAAGTAGCTTTAATAAAGTAAGCAATGATGACACAACTTTTATGTTGGATGAATGAGGAAGTGACAAGTGTCCTCTTATCATGACAAAGTACCAAGTGCCTTTTTTGTTGGCCTTATAAGAGAGTGACAAGTGTCCCTAATGATGAGGGTTACTTTTTTCCTTTCGAGGTGGCACTTAAAAAAGGTGGCATCTAACACCTGAATCCAGGGAATGAATCGGTCTCTGGTCCGGCCACGTACTTGACTTTTCGAACACTGAACCTAGGAGTTTGGGGAAATTGTCAAGCCTTTCCTTTCCCTTGACACAAAATTTGCGGTTAAGAGAGAGAGAAAGAAAATACAAGACGCTTTATTGGCACATGTCATCTTGTACTTCAACCCTTTGACACTTGTCACACAAAAAGGCTATCAAAATGTAAGATTAAATCCCAACCCTCCATTCTTCTTTAAGATTTCAGCCAAGGGAAGAAAAAAATAGACAAAAATGTGGAGAAAAATAGGGAGAAAATAGAAAGAAGAGAGAAGGTTTGTGAATGGTGATTTTCCTGGAGTTCTGGAGCTGATTTCACCTCCGATTCGGCATTTTCAGCTCTAGGAGTCTTCTGTTATATTGTTCTTCTCAGTGAGAGCAACATTTCTTGAATTTTGGATTCTTGATCAGAGGTGTTTGGTGCCATCTGGCTAGCAGGAGTGTCATCAAAATACTGAACCGATAGTAGAAACGCGAAGAGGTAAGCCTAAGCTTTGTTTTGAACCCATTGGGATGCAGTTTTGATGAATTTTCCTAGACCTTTGGGCTGCCATATATTTTGTCCAAGCTGGGTTTTAGAGTTCTAATATTGATTTAATCATGAATATAGGATGATATATGGTATTTGATAATAATATAAGATTAGTTTAAGTGCTGCCAGATTTTAGTTCTGTGAGGCAGTCTGATTGTGTCACCTTTTTGACTTAGCAAATGATATTCAATGGCTATGAAACTTTCCAAATTTAAACTATACATCATAAGCTTTACTTTGATAGGTCATTTATGCCATTTGGAATAATATATTAGGAGATATATATGAATTTTTGAAGTTGGATATGTAAAAATAGCAAAAATTTGTGACAGTATGAGTTTATTAGTGATACTGGATTGTTGTACGTGGGATTGGCTGGAGAAAATATTTTCCATAAAATAGACTTAATAAAGGCTATATAGGGATTTGAAGCAACCTAATTGGAGTTTTCTTGAAAAAGTTATGATTTTTCAAAGTGAAAAATCTGCCAATTTTCTGAAATAGTGAGAAAATGAAAAAGTAATGGCATTTGGTAATAATATTAACTTCCAAGGGTTAAATTAAGCACTTAGAGTAAGTGTGCGCCCATTAAATACCCATTGGGGCTAATGTGTTAACTTTAAAGTTAACTAACCAGAGTGTTTTGAGTTATTAAAATTGGGACAAATATAGGCCCAAATATAAGAGACATATTTTAAAGGCCTATATAGTCACATTAGACATTCATTTATCATAGCTTTAATGCATGGTTATGTATTTAGGGCCATGAGATGACAAGGAAAAGAAAATGGAAGAATTTCCAAACAACTTCAATAGTTGGATGAAAAGGTACAAAAGGGAACTCGAAGACAAAAGGTAGTAAACCTACTTACATGTATGTATGTGATGTTTAGGATGTGTATTGATTTGCTGTGTTGCTTTGTTTGACTATCTGAAGTATGTATGAAAGAATAAAGCTCTGTTTCTATTTATACTATCACCATAGATATGTTGCATGAAACATTAAGCATGTAAAATGTCATTATGTGAACATGAGCCTATGTAAGGCAAGCATATCATGCACTAGCATTTATCTTGCATGTATTGTCTGTATGTTTGCTACTGAGATTCCTTCGAATCTCACCCTCCCCTACCAACCATATAGGTACGGGAATGCGATAGAGAAGAATACTTGAAGAAGAATTGGAGAGAAAGAAGTCGAAGAATTGAAGTCTTCAAGTTTATTTATTTATACTGTTTGTAAAGTATTTACACTTGACAAATATGTACGAATAAGAAAGTATGGAAATGCGTGTTAGAATTGAACAGTTAGCGGGATCATCGAAACTAAAAGTATAAGCAGAAAAATAGAACTAACTCTAATATATGAACATGGTAAGAATAACAACTAACGAGTCTTGAATAAGTAATTAACCCATAAGTAATTAAAGAGTAACTCTTCCGTGTACGTAATAAAGGGGCATGTATAACGAGTGTTACACATTCTAGCTAATCTTTTTACCCAATTGTGTATTTGCTCCCCCTAATGTTGGGAAACGTGATTCATTAAAATGACAATTAGCAAATCGTGCTGTAAATAAATTTCCTGTAGATAGTTCTAAATATTTTATGATCACAGGAGATTCATACCCAACACATATTCCCATTCTCCTTTGAGGACCCATTTTAATGCATTGTGGTGCTACAGGCACATATATTGCATACACAAAAAATTTTAAAATGGGAAATATTAAGTTCCTGACTAAATACCATTTGTAGGGGAAGCCATAAGATAACTTATTGGCTTGATGTGTATTAACATTGCTACATGCAAAATGGCATGGCCCCAAGCAGAAATTGGGAAATATTAAGTTCCTGACCAAAAACCATTTGTGGGAGGGAAACCTTAAGATAACTTGTTGGCCTGATGTGTATTAACATTATTGTATACAAAATGACATGGCCCCAAGAAGAAATTGTAGGATTAGATCTCATAAGTAAAGGTCTTGCAATTAATTACAACCGTTTAACCAAAGATTATACAAGTCCATTTTGTGTATGAACATGAGCTATAGGATGTTTAACATCAATTCCAAGGGACATACAATATTCATTATGTCACACCCTGAAATTCTAGGGTTGACTGGCACATAATACAAGAAAATCTTATATAAGCCTTTATATATAAAAATAATTAGTAGAACTATAAATATGATAACTTTTGCAATTTCATATTTAATGTGATGATCTTACATTTTTATATATATTTATGGAAAATGTATCAACATATTTCTTACAAGCAAAATATTAAGCTTCATGTAGAAATTTCAACAAATTCTCCTCTGTAAGTGGGACTTCTAAAAAATTCTATAACAACCTATTAGTTTAGAATAGCATATAGAGCTCTGCTCCATCACATCATGTACATTTAATAAAATATAGAATATGAAAAGAAGGAAATGATCCTACCTATATAATACATGGAGTGATTCTATTACCAAAATACAGAATATTTATTAAATATTTACACTAATCAACTTGATCCAAGTAACAGTCAAAAACTACTTGTCCAAGGTAGTTCTTCAAGGGCCAATAGGAGGAGTAGGTCTACATCTACTATCTAAATATAAAAAAAATTTAGTAAATAACATCCCCACAATAATATATAAATGTTCAACATTTAGATACAATGTAGTTAGAAATACAAGATAAAAATAATCATGCTATCTAAATAAATGAATAAATAAATAAACTCAAAGAACTTTACTGTTATGAAACCAATAAATCTATTTTTAAAAATTTTTATTTTTTTAAAACAGGACTTAGATATAATAGTATAGGCGTGGACGCACAATCCAGAGGGTAAGCAACCAATCTAGCGTGGTTAGAAGCCACAAAAAATTGGCGTGAACGATTCTCATGAAAAGCCTCCCTCTATTCTACGTGTGTTGGCCATTACACAAGGCTAGCACCTCTTAATCACCCTGCTAGCTAGGTGTGCCATGGTGCTCCAAGGGCTAATAAACTGTCGTTAGCAAGCGATATTCTGCTTTTAGTCCCTTGAAAACATTTTTGTCCAAGTGTACATGGAAGTAAGCAATTCAAATTGCTTCAACACATAACAAATGAGCATTTCCTTTAAGAAATTCTATTCCTTCCATGTGCATATAGAAGTTTTGAAGATAAATAGAAAATCTTGATAAACCAAATTCTTTCTTGCTTCAATTCTTTTCGAAACCTTAACATATCATTCCTAAAGTGCTAGTACTCAAGAAAACCTTTGTAAGTAAATAACATAGACAAAGATATTTGATGCAAAATTTAATTAAAATTACTATATCTATATTCAAGTGAGATGTTATTTACTCACCTGCTAGTCCTAATAGCTATATACTTAACCCAACTATGTAGGCTTCGAATACGATTCAACTTTGATCCCCTAGCATTCAAATAACATTACAATCATTATGCCTATATTCTTATAGAAATACATAACTCATATTCAATAGGTTTTCAAATTGTTCTTCATGATAGCTTCTCTCTCTAAACCTTTTAAACACCAACACTTGGGGGTATATATAGATATAAATGTAAATCCAAAATTCTAAACTCATAATAGTTGCAAATAATTATAAGTATGGTGTATATTGAATTAAATAACTTCTGCCTATCTAATATCATCTTTTACACATTCATTTCACCATACAATCTATTTTCTTTTCAATATCATTCTCTATAATTACCACCATTCTTTAAATTGCTTAGGATTTCTTTCTCAAGCATTTCCTCAAATACATTGTATGCACCCAACAAGTAACACAAATAAGTAACTTAATCCTAGAATTCATCCAAACTCCTTTCTTACACATTTTTACAAACACCCTATATGCATCATTTTTCAAATAAGTTTATTAAGCATATGAAACTACAATTTCAACTATTTAAATTTTCAACCTCCTTTTACTCCCATGCATAAGCCATAAAACCACACCACAAATTATTGAATTGACTCAATACATATCCCCAGACACATGGCAGCCGTATAATCTAAGGGAAAGATAAAGGGGTTTTTTAAAACATACCCCACACAGTAGCTTCTATCAGTGTAGAGGAAATTAGAAGAAAATGATGACTCCTCCAATCGTGAACAACAACAAAAATGGAAGTAAAGGAGGAAGAAGAAGGAGATGGAATTCTAGAGCACCTATCCATAGTGACAAAGAGAAAAGCAGTAGCTTAAGCAAGGAGGAAGAGTTAGTTGAGCAACTTCTAGAAATTGTTCTCCTTTTTGTAATAGGAGTGTCGATAAGGAATGAGGGAGAAGAAGAGAAAGCAACGACTGAAATATAGAGAAGAGGAAGAAGACGATGGGAAGGGAAGAAGAAAATCGAACACCATAAGAAGCCTCTAGAGTTTTTTTGCAACCTACGTTTGCTACCTTTGTTCACCAAAAAGGTTAAGGGAATAAGGGTTTTCATTGAAGAAGAAAAAACTATCCATATTGAGCTTTAAAGATGTTTTTAAAGAGTGGGTATTTTGGTAACTTTAGACTTATACTTATCATATATTATTATATTATATATATTCAAGCTATTACACTTTCCCCTTTTAAGAGATTCGGTCTTCTGAATTTAAATGTGTACTTACCTTAACTTCAGAACAAATGCAGATACTTAGCATGCATTTCATTTTTGTCTTCCTAGGTAGCTTTTTCTTGTAAATGGTTATGCCATAACACTTTCACTGATGCAATTTCTTTTGATTGAAGCTTCTTTATCTTCCTGTCAACAATAGCTATAGGAATTTCTTCATATGATAAGTCTCCATTTACTTGGAGTTCTTGAAACCCAATAACATGAGAGGGGTCATATAGATATTGTCGTAACATTGACACATAAAACATAAGGTGAATTGTAATGGCCCTCACACAGCTGTCGGACGGCCCCACATGTAATACCCCAAATTTCAATTAAGGGTCAATGACTCCAAAAGTGAAGGTGATTATTGTTAAATCAACACTTTTAGAGAATACGAGGTGAATTGTGATTCAAATGTGTTATCTGCAGTGCCTAAACCCTGTAGTTAAGTTCAATTGTGGATTGACATCTAAATTGAATTGGAATAGTGGGAGGGTGCATATTGTGGTGAAAATGGTGTCATATTGTGTTATTATGACATTGGAATTGGTTTGGAACTTGAAATGGAAAGTTTGACAATTTGGTGGTTTGTGTTGCATTTTGATTCAAAATTGGATATATGTGGATGTGATGAGAATTTAGTTGTTTTAGTGATTCCAATGGTTTCCTTGTGAAAATTTGTGTGGGAATAAGGTTGTTTGTTGATTTTGGAGCCATTGGACACATTGGTCGGAAACTTGAAATTCTGTTTAGTGTGAACTCTGTACAGGGTAGTCAGTTTTTATGGAGGTTTTGAATAGGAAAATGGTGTTTAAAAATTCTAAAACTTTCTAGTCTTAAATTTCACATGCCAAGATTCAAAATTGACAAATAATTTATGTCATTTTGTTTTGTTAGTTGGAAGTTATGATTTTCCAAAGTTTGAGATTAGAACTGGAACCTATTTTGGAGCAGTGTTGGATTTTGTGCAATTCTGTATTTGTGTAGTGGTGGCTGGTGATAGTTCATATTTTTACTATGAAGAGGACTTAAATAGCTTTCAATAGGCTTTGGGACCACCCCATTTTAATTTTTCTAGAATTAGTTATGATCTAAAATTAGAAATCACCCTAATATTAAAATATCATTTTCCTCTTCCTCTTCAGCCCAAACTGACGCCATTTTCAGAAAAATAAAGAGAGGAAGTTGTGAGCTTTTAGAAAGATAAAGGGGAAGAGATCTTGCAAGGTAAGCTGATTTATCCAACGATTTAGCTCCTAAAGCATATAACTCTACTCCTAAGCTTGTCTTCCATGTTCTTGAAGGTTGTCGAAGCTCAAATCTTGGTTGGGAAAGTTAGGGTTTTTCAGCCAGATTAGGGAAAAGCCAGAAGGAGCTTGAGGTAACTTCTAAACTTTTGTATATTGCTTATTTTGGCCGCTGTGGGCAATTTAATCGATGAAATTTTATCGATTGCCATTGGGTTTAAAGTTTGGAAATGACATGGCCTAGGGGTTATGCTACCCAAATTTGGTCTTAATGTTAGTTGTAACCTAATGGAATAGTCAATAAAGTGGTTAGGAGTAGAAATGAACGCATTTACGGAGCCGAAATCGCAAAACCCTTATTTTCCCTGGAGTACCTGAGGATTTTGGCCAGGGCTGTTAGAGGGCCTTAGAGTTGAATTTTCAATAATTTGATGGTTCCATTGAGTTTAGGCGTGAAAATGGGTTACAGTTGGTCACTTTTTCAAAAAAGCCCGAAAAAGCATAATTACAAAAATGCCTTGAAACCCTGAAATAAGGGCTGTCAAGGGTATGTTTGTAATTTGACAATGGATTTGGTTATTCTAAGTCCAAAAATGGATTCCTTGGGTGAAAATATGTAAGAATGACCCATGTCAAAATTTTGGGAAAAGTACAGTCAGACCGGGTACGGCGGAGCTGGGCTGGGGTCCCGGGGGTATTTTGGTAAATTTTCATAATAGGCTCATATAACCCCCAAAAGCACTATGGAAGTATCTAAACTGGTATATTTGATGTTTTAGGACCAAGTTGAAAGCCCGAGGGATTGGCACACGAATCGAAGTACATGGTTCGAGGTAGAAAAGGTCTAAGGTAGGGAACTTACCTCTCCTGCATGTATTTGATATTTATGCTGGTGTATTGATGCATGTTATTACTTTGCTTGATTATGTGAAACATATATGAATGATTGAAGCTCTATTTCTATTTATGCTATGGCCAAAAGTATGCTGTTTGAAACATTGAGCACACAGATATGTCATTATGTTAGGATGAGTTATGTATTGCAAGCATGTCATGCATTAAGTACTTATCCTTTATGCATATTGGTATTTGTTTCCTACTGAGATTCTCTCGAATCTCACCCTCCCCTACCAACAATTTAGATAGGTGAATATAGAAGATATGCAGAGATCATAGACAAGAACTACACGAGAGGGGATTGCAATAGTAAAACGAAGACGGGAAGATGTCTCTATTTTACTGGGATGGGTTTAGATACCCTATTAGCCCTGTGTGGCTACATTAATTGTAATTATCAGGTATGAATCCTTGAGAGGAATTTCCATAATCATGCACATATTATCAGCATATTTACGCTATTTCTGTATTGCCTACCGAACCGTATGTCGTTTCCCATGGATACTTTGGTAAAGGTAAAATTAAAATAAGGGCATGATACCACACAACAACACAGCCAGATGTGCCTACGAGGAATTGTCCCCTTCTCTTGGGGATTTATTTCGCCTCCCCAATAACTCGAGGCCATGACCTGAGATAAGTCATGCCTTAAGATATCCTTAGTAACCACTTGTACCGTGTGGTTACTAAGGATCTCTTAAGGCATGACTTATCCTCAGGTCATCACCTCGAGTCCTTGGGAGGAAAAATAAATCTGTAAGAGGAGGGACAATTCCTAGAGGGCATTGTGTGGCTGTGTGCTGTATGGGCCATCCGACCGCTGTGTGTGGGCCGTTACATGGATACTAGACAACTCTTGTGGCAAAGCTAAATGGTACGCTACAATATCCACTCTATTTAATATTTCAAATAGACCAATATATCTCAGACTTAACTTCCCTTTTCTTCCAAATCTCATAACTCCCTTCATAGGTGTCACTTTCAAGAACACTTTATTTCCAACCATAAACTCTAATTCCCTACAACGATGATCTACGAAAGACTTTTATCGACTTTGGGCTGTCAACAACCACTGTTGAGTTACTTTACTTTCTCATTAGCATCTTGCACTAGATTCAGTCCCAAAATCTTACTATCACTAACCTCAATCAGAGATCTACATTGCTTGCCATATAATGCCTTAAACGGTGCCATTTGAATAATTGTTTGATAACTATTGTTATAAGCAAATTCCATTAATAGTAAGTAACTATCCTAACTTCCACCAAAATCTAAGACACAAGATCTCAACATATCTTCAAGGATATGAATTGTTCTTTCAGATTGACCATCTATTTGCCAATGAAATGTAGTACTAAGTTTTAATTTGGTACCCATGGCTTCTTAGAATGCTTCCCAAAATTGAGAAGTAAATTGAGGTCCTCTATTTGAAATTATAGAACTGGAACTCCATGCAGCTATACAATTTCAGTAATGTAAATCTTAGTATATTTTGCTGCATTGTAGGATGTCTTTACCTGGAGAAAACTAGCTAATTTGGTTAGCCTATCAACAATTACCCAAACAAAATTATAGGCAAGCCAGTGATAAAATCTGTCGTGATATTTTAACATTTCCACTACAATGTTTCTAGTTGTTGAAATGTCCCCGTTGGCTTCTGATGCTCCGCCTTAACTTGTTGGCATACCAAGCAACATGAAACAAAGTTTGTTACATCATTTTTATGCTATTCCACCTATAAATTTGTCTTACATCTTGGTACATTTTGTGGCCCTTGGATGAATAGTATAGGCGAAATGATGAGCTTCTTCTAAAATAAGCCTTTTCAAGTCTCTTGATTGAGGCACACAAACTGTACTATCTCGTCTTAATGCACCATCTTGGTCAATAGTGAATTCAGTATTACTCCCTTCTTTAACTTCTTTTATCAACTTACATAATTTAGGGTCTGACTGTTGAGCATCTCTAATCTAACCAATTGTTGAAGAGTATACTTAAACAACAGCTAGAAAAGGTCCTTTATCAAGGATTTCGAATTTCACTCCACCTTGCTCAAGTTTATGTATTTCTTCTACAAGTGGTCTTCTCATTACAGCAATACGTGTTAGACTACCTATGGATTTTTGGCTTAAAGCATCAGCTACCACATTTACTTTGATAGGATGGTATAAAATTGTGCAATCATAATTGTTCAGTAACTCCATCCATCTCCTTTGCCTGAGATTAAGTTCTTTTTGATGAAAAATATATTTGAGGCTTTTATGATCTGTAAAAATTCCACAAGTTTCTCCACACAAGTAATGATGCCAAATTTTTAGAGCAAAAACAACTACGGTCATTTCTAAATCATGTGTAGGATAATTCAATTCATGCTTCTTGAGTTTTATAGAGGCATAAGCAATCACCCATCCATTTTGCATTAAAACACAACCTAGTCGAACACGAGAAGCATCGCAATATACTGAATATCACTCTGATCCAAAAGGTAGACTTAACACCGGGGTAGAAGTCAAACATTCTTTCAACTTTTGGAAATTTTCTTCACAATCATTATCCTAAAAAAATTTCATATTCTTTTAAGTCAACCTTATTAATAAAGTGGCTATTTTTGAGAAATCCTCCATAAAGCGACTGTAATAACTTACAAGTCATAAAAAACTTTGAATTTCAGTAATAGTGGTTGATCGTGGCCAATTTTGAATTGCCTCCACCTTATTGGGGTCTTCTTGAATACCATCTTTAGAAAGAATATAACATATGACAGTAACTTTATCAAGCCAAAATTCACAATTGGAGAATTTGGCATAAAGTTGTTGTTCTCACAACTTCTGTAATACTAGTCACAAATGCTACTCATGTTCTCTTAGGCTCTTAGAATACACTAAAATATCATCGATAAATACAATTACAAACTTATCAAAAAAATGGTGTAAACACTCGATTCATCAAATATATAAATGTTGTTGGAGCATTAGTCAACACAAATGACATTACTAGAAATTCATAATGGCCATATCGAGTTTTGAAAGCTATCTTTGGAATGTCTGCCTTCTTAGTCTTTAACTGATGGTAGCCTGAACACAAGTCTATCTTTAAGAAACACTGGGCTCCTTGTAATTAGTCAAAGAGATCATCGATACGAGGCAACGGGTATTTATTCTTGATTGTAACTTTATTAAGTTGTCGATAATCGATATAAAGCCTCAACGATCTATTTTTCTTTTTCACAAAAAAAACTGGAGCTCCTCAAGGTGATGTACTAGGTTAGATGAACCCTTTATCTAGAAATTATTGTAGTTGAATCTTTAATTCCCTTAACTTAGAAGGCGCCATTATGTAAGGTGGGATTGAGATTGGTTGGATCCCTGGAATCACATATATAGAAATTCTATCTCTCTATCTATAGGCAACCAGGTAATTCCTCTGAAAAAACATCAAGAAATTCTTTAACTAGTAGTATTTGCTCTAAACTAACAACTGGCTTCTTAACATCCTTTACTAAAGCCAAGTACCCCTGACAACCCTTCCTCAATGATTGTTAAGCTTTTAAGGCAGAAATCAAATTAGTCGCTCTGTCTACATCATTTCCTTACAACATAAAAGGAGTTTCACCTAAAATATCAAATTTCACCACTTTTAAGTGGCAATCAACATTAGCGTGACATGAGGCTAACCAGTCCATGCCTAAAATTGCATCAAAATCAAGCATATATATATATATCAAGAATCATAAGATCGACAATGATTTCTCTACCCTAAGGGGAACTTTACAAGACTTATTCCCTTACGACACTAATAAAGGTTCTTTCACTGGAGTATCAACTACAAATAGATCATTAAGTCTAGTAGGTTCCTTACCCAACCTTTTAGTAAAATGCACAGAAACATATGAATGTGTAGATCCAGGATCAAATAATGCAAAAGCCCTTTTAGAACAAATTGAATTAGTACCTTTAACCATATCATTAGAAGCCTGAGCATCTTGTCGAGTTAATGCATAAACTTGTACTTGTCCTTATCTAGACGAAGTCTGTCCACATTTACCTTATACTTTTCCTAACATACCCTTACTAGTAGACATAGAGGTTGCTCCTACAGATGAAGCAATTGATGATGTAGGGTGAGTGGGAGGTCAAATTGACAGTTGACTTGCGGTTGTTGGTGCCATAGAGCAATCCCTCTTCAAATGACATGTTTGACCACATTGATAACAAGCACCAGTTACTTTATGACATTGCCCTGAATGAAAGTTAGTACATCTAACACATGCTGGGTCGCTGTAGGTGAGGGCTTATTAACAGTTTTATACCAGATCTCATAATAGGGGTATCGAATGAAGAGGCAAATGACCTAGATAATGAAGGCGTCGAACGATGCTAGCTTAGAGGTCATCCACCTCTATAAAAGCTACATGTGCCTAATCATCCCACATATGTCACTATCTTGTATTTCTTTTTTATAGATTCCTCTTGCTTTTCCCTGATTTCTAATCTTAGCGCACAGCTTGCTACCTCAGCATAAGTTTTGAAGTGCCTTGTTAGTAGAGCCTATTGACCAATATATATAAGTAGGTAACCCCTTCAAAAATCTTTTAATTGTCTTTTCCTCAGTAGGAACTATATGAGATGTATATCATGAAAGTTGTGTAAACTAGCTGCTATAACATGTAATGGACTTCTCATACACAAGTTTCTCAAATTTATTAGCTTGTTCCTCTCTTATACTTTCTAGGAGAGCACAATCCAAGAAAATCTTTTTCAACTCCTCCCATGGCATATAAGGATGCTTTGTTTACTTTCGCGGTTATATTGCTTCTGTAACCCCCTGCGTAATTATATCCGAAATACGCGATTAAAATGAAATAGAGACCAATAATAATCAAATAACATTTATTAACCCATCACATGATGGGGTTTTCACGAATACTTTTTGAAATCATTTATAAACATGGTCTCATATTCACATTTCGAATATAATTACTATGCGAAGATAAATCACATTCATATAAATATCAGAGTGCACAACTTAATCATCCCGGCAATCTCGGGTACATACCTTCGCTAAAGATATATAGGGCACAATTGCCCATTACAATTCTTCAAATGGGGATTACACAATCTCATCTCGAATGAGTCCTGCCGCTCCCTCCACGAGCCACTTGCCCTGTCTAAATTATTGGTAAGGGAGGGTGAGATTCGAGAGAATCTCAGTAGGGAAACATTATCAATATGCAGGCAAGATAAGTGTTTAATGCATGACATGCTTGCATCACATAACTCATGCACACATACAATGACAAATCTATAAGCTCAATGCTTCGAACGATACACATATGGCCATAGCATATATTGAAACATAGCTTCAAATCATTCATACATGTTCCACATAATCAAGCAAAGCAATAACATGCATCAACACATTAATACAGTTATCAGAGCATGCAGGAGAGATAAGTTCCCTACCTCTAGTCTTTTCTCCTCGATTTGCGTGCCAGCAACTCGGGGCTTCACATTCGATCCTACAATGTCAAATGTACTATTTAGACACTTCCATAGTGTTTCTGGGGGTCATATGAAGCTATATTGAAAATTTGCTAAAATGCCCCCGGGGACCCGGTCTGGCCCCACCGTTCCCGGTCCGACTGTACTTTTCCTGAAATTTTGACATATTTTCGCCCAAGGAATCCATTTCCGGACTCAGAATTATCAAATTCAATGTCAAATTATGAAATTGCCCTTGGCAGCCCTACTTTTAGGGTTTTAGGGCGTTTTCGTAATTATGCTTTTTCGGCCTTTTCCGAAAAAGTGACCAACTGTAACCCCACCTAATTTTCACTCCTGAACTCAATGGAATCATCAAATCATTGAAAATCCATCTCTAACCCCTCCAAACCAGGCTTGGCCGAAATTCTCAATTCCCCGGGAAAAATTGGGGTTTTTCGGTTTCGGCTCCGTAAACGCGTTCCTTTCTACTCCTAACCACTTTATTGACTATTCCATTAGGTTACAACCACAATTTAGTACCAATTTGGGCAGCATAACAGTCCCACATACCCATTTCCAAAAATTAAAACCAATGGCAATCCGGCGAAATTTCACCGATTAAATTGCCCACAGCAGCTAGAATAGTCAATATACAAGAGTTTGGAAGTTACCTCAAGCTCCCACTAGCTTTTCTCAAAGATGGATGAAAAACCTAACTTTCAAAACACCAAATTTGAGCTTTCCAAACCTTAAAGAATAAAGAGGAGTAGTTTAGAGTCGGAGTTATACGCGCTAGGAGCGAAATCGTCGGAGAAATCGGCTTACCTTGTGATTTTTCTTCTCTTTCTCTCTCTAAACTCTCTCAACTTTCTCACACTATGTTCAGGTGCTGTGCGTGAATGAGCAGCTGAAGATGATGAGAAGATGTTTTAATTCCATGCTTATGTCATCTTGCCTTTTGATGATGTCATAATTCCCAAAATTGGCATTTTCGGATTTTCTGGCAGATTTTCTGCCCAAATTTTGAAAAATCATAACTAATTCTAGAAAAATCGAAATGAGGTGATTCCAAAGCCAAATGAAAGATATTTAAGTCCTCTTCATAGGAAAAATATTGACCATTACTAAAAATCACCACACAATTCCAGAATTACATAAAACTCATCACTGCCCCAAAACAGAGTTCAGTTTCCATCCCAAACTTTGGACAGTCATATCTCCTAGTTCACAAAACTAAATGGCACAAATTATTTGTCTATTTTGAAGCTTGAGATGTGAACTATAAGACTGGAAAGTTTCATAATTTTAAGACATCATTTGCCTAGTAAAAACGTCCACACGAGAAGACTGCCCAGACAGAATTCACACTGGACAGCATTTCCAGTTTTGCAACCAATGTGTCCAATCCAATTTAAATCAATTCCAATGATTAAATACCACAACATGACACCATTTCCATCACAATATCCCATTCAATTCCTCCCTCTATTCTAAGTCAATTTGGATGTTAATCCACAATTGAACTCAAATACAGGGTTTTGGCGTTTCTCATAACACAAGCGACTACAATCCACTTTATATTCTCTAAAAGGGTTCATTAATCACTAACCACGTCCACTTTTGTAGTCATTAAACCCTAATCACAATTTGGGATCTTGCTAAACCGGGGCTTAGCAGTCCACTTATCTCAGGCTTATTCTCTAGCCTCAAGTCTCAGAATTCGGGGTATTACAGCTTCAATCTATACATCAGCAGTACCCCTTAATTGAAATATAGCGTGTAACACCCCACTTTTATCCACCAAAGTTCCTTGTAAATATTTTTGACATTTAATGGAATAAACTAGTGAATTTTGATGAAATTAAAATGACAAAAATACCTTTATTTGAGGTCACATGGAAATTACGCTAAAACAAGACATGAAGCTAATTTTTGTTTTTCAAAAAGCCCATTAATAAAGTCCAAATTTCAAGAGATGAAGAGCATAGTTTTTGGCCCAATAATAGGGGTGAATTTTGGCCAAAAAGAGGGAAAAAGGAAGAAGCCACAATTAAATGAAAAAATATAAGAGCAAAATGGTAATTTGCCAATAAAGCAAAGAGTTAATTATTTTCCCAATTTCATGAGGCCATTTTCAGCCAAGTAAAGGAAAATAAAGGGAAAATAATAAGTTGGAGATAAATATCCAAATTTGGGAGAAGTTGTGGCCAAGTAAAAATGATGGATTATTTAATTATATGAAGAAAGAGAATTAGGGAAATTCATGAAGCATTAATTATTTCTCTTTATTCTCATGAAATTTGGCCAAAAAGGAAAATTTGGAGGAAAAATAAATACTTGGAAGTTAAGCATGCCATATGTAATTATTTGAGGCCAAGTAAAAAGATGGAGCCCTAAAAGCAAAATTCACATGGTAAAATTGCATTAAAATATATTAAACTTAAGGAGGTGGAGATGAGATATTTTAAAGCCTTCTTATCTCTTTCCTAAGGCCATAATTTCAGCTAAGGAAAAAAATAGAGAGAGAAAGAGTTGTAGAAATATCAAGAACAAGAGAGCAAAAGCTAGGGTTCAAGAAGCATAAATCAAGGTAATATGATGAAATTCCATGTGTTCTTGCTTCCTAATTCATGGAAAACCTCTTCTAACCTCTATTCCTCATGAAGAGAGAGAGAAGGGTGATGCCTAGATAGAGAAAGTGAAAGAGTCAAGAGGTAATCTCAAGAACTTTGATCCTCTTGGTTAATGTATTGCTATTGTTTTCTGCTTGATTTGTGGTTGTGTTTGTTGACTTCGTAAATTAGGGTGATGAAACCCTAAGGACTTATGCTACCCAAATTTCCACAAATCATGTTTAATAAGTGTTTAAGAAGTTAAATAGGTGATTAGGAGTAAAGAGGAAGGAGTTTAAAGGGTTAAACCCAGAAAACCCAAATTTTCCCTTTTTATTGTGAAGTTTCGACCATCAGCAAAACTAAGGGTAGGAGCTAGAATTTTATCAATTTGATGGTTCCATTGTGTTTAGAAGGGAAAATTGTGTAGGGTATATATTCAGTAGGAAGTGTGAAAAGCATTGGAATGTGAAATGACAAAACTACCGCTAAAACCCTAAGTTAGGGGCTGTTAAGGGTAAAATTGTCTTTTGGTAGTGAATTTGGTGATTTTGAGATAAAAAATAGATTGTACACATGAAATTGAGTAGTATTAGTCTAGGTCATAATTTTTAGAAAAGTATAGTTGGACTAGGTACAAAGGGACTTGGATCAAGTCCCTAAAGGTATTATGGTCAATTTACAGTTTTAGGCTAAGATAACCAACCAATTAAGTTTGAAAGAGTCTATGAATGAGTAATAAGTTATTTCTTTATAAATTTGGAATTTTAGGACTATTCAATTTACTAACACCAGGACAAGGTTAGAGCCAGGAAAAGGGATTAAGGTAGTAACTCTATCTTTCATACACTATGTGAACTTGTATATGCTTTGTGTATGCCATATTCTATTATATGTATAATGCACTCTCTAATTGAGGCAGGAAAAGCACATGTGCCGTTCAGGGGGAAAAGTACAAGTACCCCAATGGCCGTAAAAAAGGATCCAACTATGAAATACAGTTCCAAGAAGGTAAATTGCCTAGTCTATGGTTGAGAGCCCAGCTGAGGTACAGACAAGCAGGGGTTCTAACAGTCGTTGGCCCTGAGTACATGTGAACATTCCAATGATTATGAGTTTTACAGTGTTATTATCTTGTTGGATAATATAGTACTTGTCATATTTATTTGTCATATTTTATATGATGGATTGTATGTTACTACTGAGATTCATTCGAATATCACCCTTTTTATTATTTAAAAAATTTCTAGCAGAAGCTAGTGGCTTGAAGGGCAAAATGGTAAATACTGGTGTTTGATGGTTCCGGTGTAAACAGAGACTGCAGTTGAATTATAGTTAGTTATTTTTATAGTTTTGGACCATTTGTAAATATTTTTCAAACCTTATGGGGATTGCCTGTATTGTAAACAAGTATTAATTATCAGTATATTTGTGCTATTTCTATATGCCTATGGAACTATGCCTTTATCACTCTAGCAAACATCAAAATGTTAAGGGGTTTGACATTTTTGATATCAGCGCTAAAAGTAGTTCTGGCATTATTAGAATAATATACTGATATGGTCTTGTTTACAGGTGGATAGGAACGATGGGCGGAAGGCGACAACAGTGAGATAGGTCACCATCGTCGGTGAACAAGGTTTCCCTGGGTCAGTGGATTCTCAAGGGGTAGCGTTTTGTAGAGACGAGGACATCCAAGAAGCTAGTTCAAGTCAGACCGGTATATGTAATGCCCCAAATTTTGATTAAGGATTAATGACGTCTATTGAGCAAGTGATTAATGTGACAAAGTTTTTTTGTGAAATAAAGTTGATTTGAGACTCGAATTAATTATTATAATTGCCCAAAACCTTGTATTTTAATATAATTATTGGGCAAAGTTATTATTGGGCTATAATAGACGAAAATGGCGCATAGAGAAGTGAAAAAGAATTTAAATATGTGTCATATGGCAATTCAAGTGAATGTGCCATAATCAGGGGAAAAATTGGAAGAATGGAAAATTTATCGGTCAATTAGTCAGTAATTGAGGAAAACATTAGTTACTAACTAAAAGAGCTAGTGAGGTAACTAAATGGCTAATAGAGCTAGTTAGAGTAACCAAGTGGTTACTTACTTTATGAGAAACAAGAGGATTTTGACAAATGGCATGTTGAGATGAAGAGAGAGTAGTAGAAAAGTCAAAACCTAATATTTTAAGCATTTCTCTCTCTCTTCCCTCCCTAATTTCAGCTGAAATGGTATAGGCATGAGAAGAGCCTATCATTTATTTATCTCCCTCACACTTTTATCTCTCATTTCTCTCTCACATTCATGCAGCCATTGATGTCTAAGAAAGAGGAAGAAGCTTTTCATTAAGGTAGGCTATTTGACCCTTAAGATGACCTCAAATGCAAAAACTCCTTTCTTTAATCTTGTTCCTTGGGTTGAGGGCGTCATTTCTATGGTTTTAAATTTTCTATTGGTGGTGTTTTGAGCGCTCAAGAAAATCTAGAGATTGGAGAAGCAAGGAACCCCTTTGAGAAAGTTGTAGAGGTGAGTAAGATGAACATTTCTACCTAAGTTTTCTGGCATTTGGTTGAGCTCATAAATTTTGGAATTTTCTGCCCTAGTTTCAAAAATTAGGTTCATTGAGTGTTTGGTATGTTGTGGTCATGGAAATGGTGTTTTGTTGTGTGTTTTGGATAGATAGAATTGAATTGAAGCTTAAATGTCAAGTTTGGCAATTTTGGGTTTTGTGTTGAATATGTGCCAAAAATAGAACATGTTAAAGGAATGAGAATTTGATTTTTTTGATGTTTCCATTGGATTCCTTGTGGAAAATTGTATGGGAGTAGTGTTGGATGTGAATTTTGAACCATTGGAAACTTAGGTTTAAAAGTTGCAAGTTTTGGTTAGTGAGAACTCTGTGTTGGCAGTTGTTTTGCATGTACGTTTTGAAGTAGAAAATAGTGTCAAAAAATTATGAAATTCTCCATTTTTGTAGTATATATTTCAAGCTTTCGAATGACAAAGTTTATGGGATTTTGATGTGTGTTAAATGTTATGCATTTACAAATTTGTTGTTAAATCTGGGATCAAATCTTGAACAGTAAGGATATTGGTGCAATTTTGTATTTTTGTTGTTATAGAAAGCAATGATTCATATTTTTCCTATAAAGAGGACTTAAATATCTTTCCATTGGCTTTAGAGTCATCCCATTTCAATTTTTCTGGAATTAGTTATAAGTTTTGGAATTTTAGACAAGAAACAGAAAATTTCCTTGGCCGCAGCCTAAAAGTTTTTGACCTACTTTTGGCCGCAGCCAAAAACTCTTTAACCTGATTTTGGCCGCCACCAAAAGTCCTTAGCCACAGCCTACAATTTTCTGACCTGTTTTTTGTCGCAGCTAAAGATTCTTGGATGGGGGCAACATCCAAAAATCAGAACTTTTCACTATCGTAAGGTGGTCTTTGATATAGTACTTCCCAACTCTTTAGGCATATGTTTGGGCTTCTAGTAGCGACCTAAAGGTCTTAAATGATAACCAACTCTAAGTGTTTTGGAATTTAGTTTTGGATTAGAGAGTAACTATTCGACCTAAAGGATTTGATATTTGCCCTGCTCGTGAGAGACCATTGCCAGAGCAAGCACAGAAAGACCAAGGTAGTGACCTTTCTCTTGTGTTGTGTATGATACATTGTATGCATGGCTTAACATTGTATTGTTGTTGTGAAATATGTTGCATGAAACATTGCTGTGTTGAAACATGTAGATGTGAAAAATGTCGTTTTGTGTTGTAGCATGAGCAATTCAGCGTGAGCAGTCGTGGGGGTAACACATATCACACCTACCCCTGCCGTTGTAACTACTGCTACATTGCCGTTATGTGTTATGATTTGTGAATTGCCACTGTTGAAACCATGTTGGTGTGGATATGTTGTTGTGGAATGTGTCATATGAAATCCTGTTGTGGTGAAATATATTGATGTGTGATATGCCATTGTTCATGTAACGTGAGCAATTCAGCGTGAGCAGTCGTAAGGGGTGATGCACATCACACCTACCCCTGCCGTTGTAAATAATGTTGTTCTGTTGTGGTGTTTGATTTGCTTACATGCTTTATGGTTGTGCATACTATGAGTGAATTGTTACTACTGGGATTCTTTAGAATCTCATTCTTTCTAATTAACAATTTTAACCATGGTAAGTGGGTCAAGGGACAAGCAAGTGAATAAGGGCGACTAGGATTGTCAGCGGTAGTCTTAGCTTTTAGTTTTTGGTTATTATTTTGGATAATTGTAAATATATGTTGACCACAGAATAGTATTGTTGTGTAATCCCCGGTATGGAAAATTGAGATGGGCAATGATGTCCTGTAAAACCCTTTGATTAATAGATATATCCTAGGTGAATGTCAGAAATTTGGCTAGCACCTTGATATTGTATATGACAAACCGAACATGCCAAATGTTTTTTTTTCAAAATGAATGGAGATCTTATTTTACAGGTTTTGTAAAAAGTTTTTTATTACCCTTAATCTCTTATTCAATTATAAGTTTTGTTTTAAACACCAATCATGGCCTTAATGAGGATGTGGATTACATTTGTGGTATCAGAGTTGGAGTTCCTGGCAAGGGTAGTTTTGCTAGGATAGTTGTGATAGTTCTCTATTTTAGAGTGGGTAGTTAACCTATGAACATTGTTGTATACACGTAAATGTTATTGTTATTAGCGAGTATGTGAGTTTTAAGGAACATGTGTATACACCTAGTGTGATAGTGATGTTGTGAGTCATTTATGTTAGAGAGGAAAGAACACAATGATTTGACCAGAGATTGACGGGTAGAACCGAAGGTGGATGAAATAAACCACAATCCCCTGATCTCATACAATAGATGATAAAGAGTGGAGCTCTAATGTGTTGATTAGAGGTTGAGGTATGAATAGAGGAAACGGTTAGCTTCCAGATAGTTTTCTGATCAGAAATTTTGCTAGCACTCTGATATTGTATGTGACAAACCGAACAGTCCAAATGTTTTTATTTCAAATAAATGGAGATCTTATTTTACAAGTTTTGTAAAAATTTTTTAATTATCATTGATCTCTCATTTATTTATTAAACGTGTTTAAACACTAATTTTGGCCTTGATGACGGCGGGGTTACAGTATACAGGCCACAACCGAGCCCTGGGCCAGTCCCATAGCATTGGTGGTAGATTTCGAGCAGCCACTCTCCGATGGGTCAGAGTTTGATATTTGTTTTGCTATCCTCTCTAGAGCTAGACCAGTACTTATGAGATATAATCTGGGGCCAGATCAGGGCTTATGTGAGCGTGTCAGAGACATATATCTTCTTGTCTTTTAGAAGCACAACACCCCTGTAGAACATTATGCCACATTCTTGATGAGGTAGACTCACTGTATTGGGATCAGGTCATGCAATAGTTGGACTTTCTAGATCACATATGGATCCACACGATGCTGTACTTCTTTTCGGATATAGCATTTTGGGCCTTGAAGAAGAATGATGTTATTGAGTAGGGTCCTAATAACTATTTTGTGGAGTTCATGGGTTACATGAACCTATATGTATAGCTGTACATGTATACCAGCTGATAGAGGATCTATAGTCATTAATTTGGTGATCAGAGGTAGCTGACATGACTTTTGAGATGAGGCTAGTCATAGGGAATCAATAATCGAAAGCAGATAGAGCCGGTATCTATATTTTGGATAGGGTACATGAAATTTAAGCATGCTCAACCTAAGGAAATCACGAGATGGTTGACCCCTTGGCAAGTTATATGTACAGTTATGACATGACGTGTAAAAGAGGAAAAAGTCATATTATATAGTAGTTATAGGTTGTATGGTGTTAAAGTTTCCTTAACTACTGTAAATATCTATTATATGATCTATATGGCATATCTGTATACCCAAAATTTTGTGAAATGAAAAAAATGCCCTTGTATTCATATGAATTTGTTTCTTCTCTATTTCTATATGGTTAGATACAAAGATGGTACGAACATGCGGTAGACCATAAAGGGGACATAATAACCCAAATTAGGAACCTAGGCCTGACCCAATGCAATAAATATTGGGCATGTTAACATAGTAACATGCAACAATGAACGATATCAGAGAGGAGCTATGAGAAGTGCAGCAAAGATAGGATCATTTAGAAACCTGGTAAAAGGAGACAGTGAGCCTAATCCACGGGAGGAACCTCAACCAGATCCTCTACTTATGCCCTATCCTGAGGCTGATATTCTTCAGACTTGGGTAGGAGGGTTCAGCAAACAGCAACCTCCTGTCTTTAGAGGGAAATTTGATCCTTAGTAGGTTGAAGACTGGCTATCTCGATTAGAGAAAATTTTCAAAATATTGGGATGCCCTCATGACATCAAGGTCTAGCTGGCGATTTATAAGCTAGAGGGGAATACTGACAGATAGTGGAAGAACATTGAGATGATTCTCCAAGGAAGGAATATTTCGATAACGTGGGAATTATTCCAAGAGAAATTTAACAGTAGTACTTCCCCTATTCAGTCAAGCTTGAGAAAGAGAAATAATTTTGTAGCATGACAGAGAGAGCTTTGATGAGTACTTAGTTGGTTACATCCAGTTGTCTCGATACTCTTCATACCTTAAGTATCAACATAACAAGGAATGGAGTTTCGATATGATGATTCAAGGGTTGAAACAAGAGCTGAAGGAGAAGTTAGTCTCTAAACAATTCACAGAGTTCAACAAGGCAGTTAAAAAGTGCCGTATCATTGAGAATAACTTGTTAGGCTTGTATTATGATAAAGGCAATAATAACAAGGGTGTGTCTGGTAGTGGTTGTTCTTCCTAAAAACATAAAGATCAAAGTGGACCATGTTGGGATTGGGAGGCACAACAGAAATTTAAAATTGCAAAAGTTCATCAATCCAAATTATGGATATATCAACGGCATTTAGATTGAGTTAGAAAGAATCGTACCTTTTACGTTTTAGGGTTTTCGATCTCCAGGAACCGACACCTCAAATCAACTCCCTCTATTGGTATCCACATGAATACGACCCCAAGAAGGACTGTGTGCTAGCGCCTCTAATTTCTTGCGGCTCCTTATTTTCTCATCCATGCCAGTATTATGTTGCCTATTCATTTTTATAACTGATAGGGCTATATTGGATTTTCAAAATTAATCTTAATTAATTTTGAAATCAATTAACACTTAATTGTTTTGATAAGCTAATTAAATAAATTTGGTTGAATTAAATTTGTCCAACAATTTTAATTAACCTATTTATTTAATCCAAATAAAAAGCATGTGGAATTAGATTTAATTTATCTTTGTGAATTAAATCTAAGATATTTTATCTTTATCATGTTAGTTATTACATTTAATTTATATGATAAAACTAAATTTAAAACTAACACAATATAATATATTATTATATAACACACACATGTATATATGTATTTCAAAAATACATATATATAAAATTATTAATTTTCTTTTCACGAATTCTATATCAAACACATATATATAAATATAAAATTCATCCACCCTAGATTAAACATTGTATTCAATGAATCTTAGATACATCTTAGATTCAATGAACTTGGACATTATAGCTCGTGTTGGACCATTCTTGTGTGTGACCCTGTAGGCCCATATGAAGTTGGTAGTGGGCCAATAAATGTACTAACCCACATGTCACAAGCGGCCTCTAGCAAGACATTACAACTATCCAATTCATATGAGGATTGTTAACATAATGCAACCTATCATACAATCATGTCACGTCCCTTTTGTCACATGATATTTCAGTCAAGGATAAGGCATGGATAATGTCAATCTCTTGTTCCTGACCATTACATTCTTGATTCTTGAGTAGTTTGACAATAGAAATGAAGACTCCTTTTCATCACAGTATGGCCATATATTTCTCAAACTCACCTATTGAGGGGCCCAATAATATCTCTTTACTAATGTGAGGGATAAATTCCATCTTGACCATTCACATTCCTCTACATGGAAACCACTAAGCTTGACTATAGCCTTTATCATCACCTAGTCAAAGGTGACTTTTGACTAGGTCAAAGCTTAGTGACTTTCATGTAGGAATCTATGATAATCTCAAGTTGAATGGCATTGTGACATGGTTATACATGAGATAAGCTTATAACTTGATCTATGCAACTTTCTTATAAAGGGTAGATCTAGCACCTTGTACTCGTACAAGTGCCTAAAACTTTGATTCGTATCTCTATACCTCATCAAAGTCATACTGGTTTCACTTCATCTTTGCTCCTGCATAGATGACTGACTTTGGACATTTAGGACTGTTAGGATCGGCAGGCACAGCGGAAGAATTTTAAAATTTTTCCAATCCTAATCGAGGATCTATCAACGACGTTTAAACCAAGTTGGAAGGATTTATACCTTTTATGATTCAAGGTTTTCACAATCTCTAGGAGCCAACATGTCAGGTCCGCTCCCTCTACCGGTATCCATAAGAATGCTCTCCAACCGAGACTACGTGCTAGCGCCTCTAATGTCTCATAGGGTTTCCCTTGCAGCTCTCAATTCTCATGTGCATATCAATATATTTGCTCTATCAAGTTTATAACCTAAGAGGGCTATTTTCAAATTTCAAAATTAATCAATATATCTTCTATATACTCAGCTTCTGTTGTAGAATCTGCTATAGTGCTCTGCTTGGAGCTTTTCCAGCTTACTGCTCCACCATTCAGGAGGAATACATATCCAGATTGTGATTTAGGGTCGTTTTGGTCAGTTTGGAAACTTGCATCTGTGTAACCGGTTACGCAGAGCTCATCATCCAATCCACCATAGACCAAAAATAAGTCCTTAGTCCTTCTTAAGTACTTTAGGATATTCTTGACGGCAGTCCACCAGGATCTTGTTGGTATCTGCTGGTCATACTTAAGGAAAACGAGACATCCGGTTGAGTACATAACATGGCATACATGATGGATCCAATGGTCAAGGCATATGGAACCTTACTCATGCGATCTCACTGATCAGGTGTACTAGGACACATATCCTTACTAAGTTGGATGCCATGAGATATGGGCATGTAACCCATTTTTGAATCATGCATACTGAACCTATGCAGTATCTTGTCTATGTATGTGCTCTGACTTAGGCCTATTAGTCTTTTGGATCTATCCCTATAGATCCTAATCCCTAGGATATAGGTGGTTTCACCTAAGTCTTTCATTGAAAATGACTTTCCTAACCAAGACTTGACACTCTGCAAGGTAGGAATATCATTCCCAATGAGTAGGACGTCATCTACATAAAGCACTAGAAATACAACTATGCTCCCACTAACCTTCTTGTAAACACAAGGTTCATCGATGTTTTGAATGAATCCAAACTCTTTGACTACTTCATCAAAATGATGATTCCAGCTCTGAGATGCTTGCTTCAATCCATAAATGGATCTTTGAAGCTTGCAAATTTACCAGAGTCCTCTGGATACACAAAACCTTCAGGTTGTGTCATGTACACATCCTCAAGCAGCTTTCTATTAAGGAAGGCTATTTTGACATCCATCTGCCATATTTCATAGTCATAATATGTTGCAATGGCAAGAAGGATTCTGATTGATTCGGCCATTACATTTAAGAAAAAAGGTTTCATCATAGTCTACACCATGAGTTTGTGTGAATCCTTTTGCAACCAGTCGTGCCTTGAAGACATTTACATTGCCATCCATGTTAGTTTTCTCCTTGAAAACCCATTTGCACCCAATGGTTTTTACACCTTCAGGTAGATTGACTAAGGTCGATCCTGATTGTCGTACATGGATTGCATTTCAGACTTCATGGCATTTAGCCATTTCTTAGAGTTTGGTCCCACTGTGGCTTCTCGATAGGTGGTGGGCTCATTTTGCTCAATGAGCAACACATCACGGCCTTCAGTTATCAGAAATCCATATCTCTGAGGCTGATGCCGTGTCCTATCAGATCTTCGTAGACCTTGTGTTACTTGAGGAGGCTCAGTAACTTGTTATGAGTCTTCTCTAATTTCCATATGTGGTTCTGTACCATCTTGTGGCTCTCAAATTTCTTTGAGATGTACGTCACTCCCACTGGTTGTTTTAGAGACAAACTCTCTTTCTTGAAACTTGCCATTTCGAATAACAAACACTTTGTTATCGGCGGGATTGTAGATATAGTATCCTTTTGTTTCTTTAGGATACCACGAAAAGACACTTTGTGGATCTGGGCGCTAATTTATCAGAGGCTTGTTGCTTAACATATACCTCACATCCCCAGATATTGAGAAAAGATAAACTTGGTTTCTTTCCAGTCCATATCTCATATGGTGTCTTTTCAATTGCCTTAGATGGAACACGATTTAGTGTGAACGCAGCTATTTCTAGGGCATGTCCCCAAAAGGATTGTGGAAGATCTGTTTGACTCATCATGGATCGAACCATATCTAATAGTGTTTGATTCCTCCGTTCAGAAACGCCATTCCATTATGGTGTTCCTGGAGGAGTCAATTGAATTCTTGGCTCAAATATTCACCACCTTAATTAGATCGAAGTGCTTTAATTGTTTTACCAAGTTGGTTTTGTACTTCATTTTGGAATATTTTGAACATTTCAAAAGATTCAGATTTATGTTTCATTAGATAGATATAGCCATATCTACTAAAGTCATCTATAAATGTAATAAAGTAAACATAACCTCCTCTGGAAGCTATATTTAATGGTCCACATGCATCTGTATGTATGAGGCCCAATAATTCAGTAGCCTGTCACTGTGCCCAGTAAAAGGTCCCTTAGTCATCTTTCCTAATAAGCAAGATTTGCATGTATCATATGATTCAAAATCAAATGAGTTTAGAAATCCATCTTGATGGAGTTTAGAAATGCGTTTCTCATTTATGTGGCCTAGACGACAATGCCATAGGTAGGTTAGATTCAAATCGTTTGATTTTATCCTCTTAATAGTTACATTATAGATATTCCCATTATTAGGATGTTCCAAATTTAATATATAATGACCAACATGCAAATCACCATCAGCATAGAAAATGTCATTACAATAAATAGAACATTTACCATTCCTAGTAATGGAAGTATAACCTTCCTTATCCAAATAAGAAAGAGAAACAATATTACTACTTAAAGCAGGAACATAATAGCAATTGTTCAAAACTAACAAAAGCCCACTAGGCAGAACTAATTCATAAGTGCTTACGGCTAAAGCAGCAACTCTTGCGCTGTTTCCAACTCGTAGGTCCACCTCACCCTTCTTCAGCTTTCTACTGTCCTTTAGACCCTGCACATTTGTACAAATGTGAAAACCACATGTAGTATCTAATACCCATGTAGAGGAAGAAGAAAAATGAATGTCTATAACATAAATACCTGAAGCGATAGCGTCACTATCCTTCTTTTTCTTTTTCAGATCTTCCAGGTAGAGTTTGCAATTCCTCTTCCAATGACCGGGTTCATTGCAGATCTTCCAGGTAGAGTTTGCAATTCCTCTTCCAATGACCGGGTTCATTGCAGAAGTAGCAGACTCCTTCCTTTGGAGGCTTTGCCTTCTTGGGTGCAGGCTTGGTTTCGGGCTTGTTTGACTCTTTGGTCTTACCACCTGAGCCATTACCCTTCCATTTGCCCTTTCCTTTCTTTTTCATACCCTTTCCTTTCTAAACCATCAAAACTGTGCTAGGCTTTATCTTAATGCTTTGCTCAGCAGTTTTGAGCATCCCATGAGCTTAGAAATTGATTTCTCCATGCTGTTCATGTTGTAGTTCATAACAAACTGGTCATAACTCTCCGGGACTGAGTTGAGGATCAAATCCATAGCTAACTCCTGGCTCATAGTGTAACCCCCTCACCGTAATGACATCCGGTTTATGAAATTTATGTGAAATAGAGACCAATAAAACAAAATAACAATTCATATTCCCTCATCCCAAGATGGGGTGTTTCAAAATCCGTTTCAAAACATAGTTAATCCTGGTCTCACATTCACAGGCGGATATAATTACTTGAGAAAAACAGAGTACATATTAAATATCAAAGTGCGGAAACCAAAATCCCGGCAAACCCCGGGTTACTTGCATACATAACTTGGGTTTACAGGTTTCCCAACAATGGGGATTACATAACCAAAATAGTCATTTACATAAAATGTACAAATTGCAATCCCAATCCAAAACTATGATAACCAACTACCACTTAGATCTCGGAGTGAGCCTAACTACTCCTGGTCGTCCGTTTCCCTTTCGAACCACTCGCCCTGTCTGAAAAGATTAATCATTTGGGAGGGTGAGATTCTAAAGAATCCCCGTAGTAACTACTATTTCATACCACATGCAATCACATAATATGTAAACACATCATCTCATATCAACAGCAACAAATTCACTCCACCCTCATCCCCTTTTACCGCCGGGAAGGCATACGACCTTCACCCGAACCGTTGTTAGCGACTCAGGGACTATTGGCGTGGCAGTGCATACAAATAGCCACACGGCTCACATATAGCCTTTCGGCTTTCACAAATGGCCCGTCGGCCTTCACAAATATCACACCCTAACCTCATCCCCTTTTACCGCCGGGAAGGCATACGACCTTCACCCGAACCGTTGTTAGCGACTCAGGGACTATTGGTTTAGCGGTGCTTCCACACAAAGTTTTCACAAAACTTGCAGCATACAAAATCCTTTTAATCACAATGATATAGCACACATATCATACATCACATAAGGCATAAAGATAGAGTCACTACCTGTATCTTTCCTGACTGGCTCCGGCACCGTGGCCTCACGAGGGCGACAGATATCAAATCCTATATCAATTAGGGACAACCAATTAATCTCTTATCCATAGGTATATTTCAATAATTCTCTAAGTTGGTTATCATTTAGGACTCTTTAGGTGACATTTAGGGGCCTAAACATATGCCTAAAGGGTTGGAAAACACTACCCAAAAGACCCCTTACTCGAAGGCAAAACACTGATTTTTGGTCATCTCACTCGAGCACAGATGCTCTCACTCGAGCACATGTACGGACATCACTCGAGCACAAGTGCGAGTGAGACTGCGAGTGAGCTCCCGAGAGCATAAAGACACTTGCAGGAACTGGCTCACTCGAGCACGCTGACCCTCACTCGAGCACAAGGCCAAATACCTCACTCGAGCACACGCGAGAGAAAACCAGGAAGTGAGGACCCGAGAGCACCCAAAGCTCTCCAAGCATAGGATCACTCGAGCACAAAACCACACCCGCGAGCACACTCCCACCCGCGAGCACACTCCCACCAGAAGCACACCTCACACCCGCGAGCACACCTCACACCCGCGAGCACACACCTCTCACCCGCGAGCATACCCGCGAGCACACACCTCTCACCCGCGAGCACCTCACTCGCAAGTGAGAGCCTGAAAGCACAACTCCCTCCTGAAGCACAACCTCACTCGAGCATGACCCCCAGTGCTCGAGTGAGAAGGCTATGCTCGCGAGTGTCAGAGCACACTCGTGGCATCCACCAGCAAGTGAAGACCCGAAAGAAACCCTTCACTCTGAACTCCCACCTTCACTCGAGCAGACCATGCCTGCTCGAGCATGTTCTTCGCTCACTCGAGCACAAAGCGCTGTGCTCGAGCATCACCCAAAGAAACCCAGACGTACTCGAAGCAGGACAGGGAAAACTCTTCCATCACTCGAGCACGTTCTTCCTCTGCTCGAGTGATGCTCATGCGAGACCCAGAAATGCAGAAAACCAGAAAACACCAGATGGTCAAATTCACTCCCAAAGGTTCCCAAACTCTCCACAATGCTCACACACCTTAAGCACTAACTAGGGAACACTATGGCAACTTCATAAACACTCCAAAAACCAATTTGACCACAATCATCCACTAAGGTCTCTATGATACACATTATCCAAATTCCCTTAACCCATTTTTATCATTCCAAATTACATCAAATGCTTCTATACCTCCAACTACATCATTTCCATTCATCAATCATAATAAACTTCATATTTCCAAAAATAGGCATATTTAGGGCAAAATTCCAGATTTTACCAAACTTAACCAAAAATCATAAACAATACATCAAAATGCTCTAAATGCCTACCTCTTCTCTTTGCTCAATCCAGAATCTGGATTCTCAAACTCCCAAATTCGACCAATGTCCCAATCTACACCATTTAAGGCTCTACAATCATCACAATGTAACTCTCATTGAGATGATCAATATCAGAGAAGAGGATTAGAGCAAAGGAGAAGCATAACTTACCAAGATCAAGCTTTTTCTTCTTCCTCTTCTTGCCTCAATGTCGCCGGAATTAGAGAGAAAGATGAGAGATGAGAGATGAGAGAGAAAATGATGATGAAGAAACACATACTCCCTCCCTTGCCCATGCCTCCAACCGAATAAGAGAGAGAAAATGAGGGAAAAGTGACATTTTGTCACTTAGTGCATCATCCTATGGCTTTCCACTTGCCACATGTCATCATCCATTCTCTTCCACAATGAACTCACCTCACCACAACACGCAGGATTCCGACCCACGGTCATAAAACCACAACCCTTGATCTTAAATACCACATGTATTTATTCTCAAAATTCACATTACATTAATCATCATTGTGCTTAATCAAGATAATTACAATAATTATCAGAATCATTAGCCCTAATTACAAATCGGGATATTACAATTCTCCTCCCGTTAAATAAATTTCGTCCTCGAAATTTGTTACATCCCTTGAGCCATAAACTCCGGATATCGCCTTCGCATATCTTCCTCCGTTTCCCAAGTTGCTTCCCGCTGAGTCATTCCCTTCCAGATCACTTTCACATAAGGAATACTCCGGTGTCTGAGCCAACGTTCTTCTCGTTCAATAATTTGCTCTGGCTCCACCGCATACGTGAAGTTATCTCGCAACTCCACATTCTCATACTCAACGACATGGGATGGATCCGGTTGATACTTCTTCAATTGGGAAACATGAAATACATCATGGAGTCTGCTCAAGCTCGGAGGTAGGGCTATACGATAAGCAACAGGCCCAATCCTATCAAGGATCTCAAAAGGACCTATATATCTCGGGCTCAACTTCTTTCGCTTTATAGCTCGCCCAATACCGGTGACAGGAGATACTCTAAGAAACACATGGTCACCGACCTCAAATTCTAGAGGCCTTCTCCTCTTGTCCGCATAGCTCTTCTGCCGACTCTGAGCTGCAAGAAGCCTTTTTCGAATGATTCGAATCTGGGCTGAGGTTTGATCCACAAGATCCGGCCCATAGAGTTTCCTCTCGGACAACTCATTCCAACACAATGGCGATTGGCATTTTCTTCCATACAACGCTTCATACGGCGCCATCTGAATGCTCGCATGAAAGCTATTGTTGTAGGCAAACTCAGCAAGTGGAAGGAAACGGTCCCAACTCCCTTTGAAGTCAAGTACACATGCCCGCAACATATCCTCTAAGGTCTGAATAGTCCTCTCTGACTGACCGTCTGTCTGAGGATGATAGGCTGTACTGAATCTCAATTGAGTACCCAGTGCCTCATGCAATGCCTTCCAGAATCTCGAAGTGAAACGAGGATCTCGATCAGAGATGATATTCCTCGGTATGCCATGGAGCTTCACAATTTCACGAAGATAAATCTCCGCTAGTCTATCCGGAGAGTAACTAACATTGATCGGTAGGAAGTGCGCTGACTTCGTTAACCGGTCCACAATAATCCAGATCGCATCATAATTCCTGATCTTGGGCAATCCCGTAACAAAATCCATGGTCACGCTTTCCCATTTCCATTCCGGAATTTCAGGGCTTTGCAATAAACCAGGCGGTCTTTGGTGCTCAATCTTCACTTTCTGACATGTGAGACACCTCGCCACATACTTTGTCACATCACTCTTCATACCCTGCCACCAATACTCAGATTTCAAACCATGGTACATTTTGGTCATACCAGGATGAAGAGTATATTGGCTCTTATGCGCCTCATCTAAGATCTTCTGTCTCAACTCCGCCTTAAGTGGAACACAAATCCTATTCTGATAACGAATCAATCCGCTAGGCGACACATCATAGCCTTGAACTTCTCCACGCTTAATTCTGGCTAGGTTACCCTGTATCCAGTCATCTTGCCGCTGAGCCTCTTCAATCTCAGCTCTCAAATCACTTTCCCCTTGGGAAACATTAAAATGGGCACAGATGATCTGGTTCGCCAGGTTCATATCACGAAAATCAGCAACCAATTTCTCCTCGTGTATCATCATAGCTGCCACAACCACAGTTTTCCGACTAAGAGCATCAGCGACTACATTTGCCTTACCCGGATGATATTTTATTTCCAGGTTGTAGTCCTTAAGCAACTCCATCCAACGTCGTTGTCTCATATTCAACTCTTTCTGATCGTACAGATATTTGAGACTCTTGTGGTCGCAGTACAGTTCCACGGTCACACCATACAAATAATGCCTCCAAATCTTCAAGGCAAACACAATAGCCGCAAGCTCCAGATCATGAGTGGGATAGTTCAATTCATGAGGTCTGAGCTGTCGAGAGGCGTAGGCCACCACACGTCCCTGCTGCATAAGGACACACCCTAATCCCTGCCCACTGGCATCAGAGTACACAACATATGTCACACTGGGATCGGGCAAAATCAACACAGGTGCCGTAGTCAACCTCTCCTTCAGCTCCACAAAGCAATTTTCACATTTCTCATCCCACACATACGGCTGATCCTTTCTCGTGAGCTTGGTCATCGGTAATGCAATACGGGAGAAATTCTGAATGAATCTCCGATAATAACCAGCAAGACCCAGAAAACTGCGTACCTCAGCAACAGTTTCTGGCCTCTTCCAGTCCAGTACTGCTTCCACTTTACTAGGATCCACAGCGACCCCACCTTGCGAGATAACATGGCCTAGGAATCTCACTTCCGATAGCCAAAACTCGCACTTACTCAATTTAGCATAGAGTTGTTTTTCACGCAATGTATTCAACACAATTCTCAAATGATGCTCATGCTCTTCTCTACTCTTAGAGTATATCAAAATATCATCAATGAATACCACAACGAATTGATCCAGATATTGTCGGAAAATACGGTTCATGTAATCCATGAATACCGCAGGCGCATTTGTCAACCCAAATGGCATCACTAAGAACTCATAATGACCATACCGGGTCCGGAAAGCAGTCTTCGGAACATCGTCCGCTTTCACACGCAGCTGATGATACCCCGACCTTAGATCAATCTTCGAAAACACACATGCTCCAGATAATTGATCTAAGAGATCATCGATTCTAGGGAGAGGGTACTTATTCTTAATGGTAACCTTATTCAACTCTCTATAGTCAATGCACAACCGAAGACTCCCGTCTTTCTTTTTCACAAACAAAACTGGAGCACCCCAAGGCGACACACTGGGTCTAATAAACCCTTTCTCAAGCAAATCTTCAATCTGCTTCTTCAACTCGGCCATTTCATTTGGAGCCATACGATATGGGGCTTTAGATATCGAACCCGCTCCAGGCACAATGTCAATCGGAAACTGAACTTCCCTTTCCGGAGGTAATCCACTTAAGTCGTCCGGAAAAACCTCAGGGAATTCATTCACTATGGGTATGCTATTCAAAGTTTCACTGATTTCTCCTTGTACCGAGAAGAAAACCATATACCCCTGACAACCCTTTTTCAAATATCTCTCAGCCTTCGCCGTCGACAGAAAATTCAAATCAACATTGCCATTCTCGACGTTTTGAGAAACTGGATATACAATCCTCTCGTTCCCACAATCTAATAACACATTATTCGCTCTCAACCAATCAAAACCCAAAATGACTTCCAATTGGCAGAGCGGTAAACAAATTAGATCTACCACAGACTCATGACCCTCTACGGTTATTACACAATTCAAACAGGCTTCTGTAGTTACAGCCTTTACACCCATCGGTGTTGACACAATCAGATCGAATGGCAACCTATGCACATTCACTCCCAGACGCTCTACACAAGCATAAGCAATAAAAGAGTGACTTGCACCCGAATCAAATAACGCTTGTAACTCAATGCCATGGATAAGAACTTTACCTTGTATCAGCTCTGGGGATTTCCGGGCTTCCTCATGAGTCATAGCAAATACTCTGCCCTGAGTTTTCGGTCTCTGCTCCGCTTGCGGTCGTTGGCAATCTCTGGAAAGATGTCCGGTTCGCTTACAGTTAAAGCAAATCATCTCACCCTGACAGTTCTTACCATAATGTGACTGATTACAGCGAGGACATTTCCTCTCAGTCCCAAACCTCTGGGGTTCACGATCTCTGGGCTGGTAGGGCTTCTTACCACCACCCCTATACGAAGATGACGATCCCGAACCCTTCCGCTTCTGGGAAGCACCACCCTTGCTGGGTTCACTATAACCACCCGCAGTCTTAGCCGGATACAATTCTCTCAGATTGCTCTCTGTAATCCGACACTCTTCAACGGCCTTGTTAAACTTGGAGAACCGATGAGTGGCTATTCTCTTCCTCATGTCACGCCTTAAGCCCCGAATGAGTAGATCTGAACTCAACTCCTCATCATCCCTCTTTTGTAGATAAGAGGAGTATCGGGACAACCGGGTGAATCGGGACAAGTATTCATCAAATGACTCCGTGTCCCCTTGCTTGATTTGTAGGAACTCGGTCTCCTTTTCAAGCCTCACCGACTTGGGAAAGTATTTCTCATCGAAGTGCTGTTGAAACACTTCCCAGGTCAATGGTATATTCTTGCTCTTCAGCGACAGAGCTATGTTCCGCCACCAGCGGTCTGCATCACCCTCAAGTTTGTACACCGCCAGCTTGGCTTTCACTTCCGAGGGACATTCTAGAACCTCGAATATCTTCTCAAGACGGTTCAACCAGTCTTCCGCCGCCTGAGGATCAAATTTCCCTCTGAATACCGGAGGTAGGTGTTTACAAAACCTGGAGACCCAAAACTGAAGATCTCTTTCCTCATTGACCGATTTCCCATGCGGCCTTTGATTTACTTCCGTACGAGGAGGCGATTCAAGCGATCGTGCTGACCCTTCAGCTGTATCTTCCAGTCTAGTCTCCTCTCGGGTTTCCCCTCGAGTACCTTCTTGAGTAGACTGGCCTCTACCCTCATTGTTCTTTGCTTTCTCGGCTCGAAGCTCTTCTCTAAGCTCCGTAATCATATCCCTCTGATCCTTTATCAAGCCCATCAACTCTTGCATAGGATCTGGTGGATTGTCATTGACCACTTCCACCACGGGATCTTCTTGTTGTACTCTGGGGCGACCTTTTGTTGTCCTTTTCATTCTACAAAGAACTCACCCCATTAATCCAACAATTATAGTATACACATCTCTACAGAGCTCATATATCCACAACTATAACTCAAAGATGTGTAATCGAACAGACATTTACTACCAATCCATTATCACTAAGGACACACTATGGGAGCTATCCTAGCAAACTCTACCCTTGCCAGGAACTGCAGCTCTGATACCAAAAATGTAACCCCCTCACCGTAATGACATCCGGTTTATGAAATTTATGTGAAATAGAGACCAATAAAACAAAATAACAATTCATATTCCCTCATCCCAAGATGGGGTGTTTCAAAATCCGTTTCAAAACATAGTTAATCCTGGTCTCACATTCACAGGCGGATATAATTACTTGAGAAAAACAGAGTACATATTAAATATCAAAGTGCGGAAACCAAAATCCCGGCAAACCCCGGGTTACTTGCATACATAACTTGGGTTTACAGGTTTCCCAACAATGGGGATTACATAACCAAAATAGTCATTTACATAAAATGTACAAATTGCAATCCCAATCCAAAACTATGATAACCAACTACCACTTAGATCTCGGAGTGAGCCTAACTACTCCTGGTCGTCCGTTTCCCTTTCGAACCACTCGCCCTGTCTGAAAAGATTAATCATTTGGGAGGGTGAGATTCTAAAGAATCCCCGTAGTAACTACTATTTCATACCACATGCAATCACATAATATGTAAACACATCATCTCATATCAACAGCAACAAATTCACTCCACCCTCATCCCCTTTTACCGCCGGGAAGGCATACGACCTTCACCCGAACCGTTGTTAGCGACTCAGGGACTATTGGCGTGGCAGTGCATACAAATAGCCACACGGCTCACATATAGCCTTTCGGCTTTCACAAATGGCCCGTCGGCCTTCACAAATATCACACCCTAACCTCATCCCCTTTTACCGCCGGGAAGGCATACGACCTTCACCCGAACCGTTGTTAGCGACTCAGGGACTATTGGTTTAGCGGTGCTTCCACACAAAGTTTTCACAAAACTTGCAGCATACAAAATCCTTTTAATCACAATGATATAGCACACATATCATACATCACATAAGGCATAAAGATAGAGTCACTACCTGTATCTTTCCTGACTGGCTCCGGCACCGTGGCCTCACGAGGGCGACAGATATCAAATCCTATATCAATTAGGGACAACCAATTAATCTCTTATCCATAGGTATATTTCAATAATTCTCTAAGTTGGTTATCATTTAGGACTCTTTAGGTGACATTTAGGGGCCTAAACATATGCCTAAAGGGTTGGAAAACACTACCCAAAAGACCCCTTACTCGAAGGCAAAACACTGATTTTTGGTCATCTCACTCGAGCACAGATGCTCTCACTCGAGCACATGTACGGACATCACTCGAGCACAAGTGCGAGTGAGACTGCGAGTGAGCTCCCGAGAGCATAAAGACACTTGCAGGAACTGGCTCACTCGAGCACGCTGACCCTCACTCGAGCACAAGGCCAAATACCTCACTCGAGCACACGCGAGAGAAAACCAGGAAGTGAGGACCCGAGAGCACCCAAAGCTCTCCAAGCATAGGATCACTCGAGCACAAAACCACACCCGCGAGCACACTCCCACCCGCGAGCACACTCCCACCAGAAGCACACTTCACACCCGCGAGCACACCTCACACCCGCGAGCACACACCTCTCACCCGCGAGCATACCCGCGAGCACACACCTCTCACCCGCGAGCACCTCACTCGCAAGTGAGAGCCTGAAAGCACAACTCCCTCCTGAAGCACAACCTCACTCGAGCATGACCCCCAGTGCTCGAGTGAGAAGGCTATGCTCGCGAGTGTCAGAGCACACTCGTGGCATCCACCAGCAAGTGAAGACCCGAAAGAAACCCTTCACTCTGAACTCCCACCTTCACTCGAGCAGACCATGCCTGCTCGAGCATGTTCTTCGCTCACTCGAGCACAAAGCGCTGTGCTCGAGCATCACCCAAAGAAACCCAGACGCACTCGAAGCAGGACAGGGAAAACTCTTCCATCACTCGAGCACGTTCTTCCTCTGCTCGAGTGATGCTCATGCGAGACCCAGAAATGCAGAAAACCAGAAAACACCAGATGGTCAAATTCACTCCCAAAGGTTCCCAAACTCTCCACAATGCTCACACACCTTAAGCACTAACTAGGGAACACTATGGCAACTTCATAAACACTCCAAAAACCAATTTGACCACAATCATCCACTAAGGTCTCTATGATACACATTATCCAAATTCCCTTAACCCATTTTTATCATTCCAAATTACATCAAATGCTTCTATACCTCCAACTACATCATTTCCATTCATCAATCATAATAAACTTCATATTTCCAAAAATAGGCATATTTAGGGCAAAATTCCAGATTTTACCAAACTTAACCAAAAATCATAAACAATACATCAAAATGCTCTAAATGCCTACCTCTTCTCTTTGCTCAATCCAGAATCTGGATTCTCAAACTCCCAAATTCGACCAATGTCCCAATCTACACCATTTAAGGCTCTACAATCATCACAATGTAACTCTCATTGAGATGATCAATATCAGAGAAGAGGATTAGAGCAAAGGAGAAGCATAACTTACCAAGATCAAGCTTTTTCTTCTTCCTCTTCTTGCCTCAATGTCGCCGGAATTAGAGAGAAAGATGAGAGATGAGAGATGAGAGAGAAAATGATGATGAAGAAACACATACTCCCTCCCTTGCCCATGCCTCCAACCGAATAAGAGAGAGAAAATGAGGGAAAAGTGACATTTTGTCACTTAGTGCATCATCCTATGGCTTTCCACTTGCCACATGTCATCATCCATTCTCTTCCACAATGAACTCACCTCACCACAACACGCAGGATTCCGACCCACGGTCATAAAACCACAACCCTTGATCTTAAATACCACATGTATTTATTCTCAAAATTCACATTACATTAATCATCATTGTGCTTAATCAAGATAATTACAATAATTATCAGAATCATTAGCCCTAATTACAAATCGGGATATTACACATAGGAAATCCAAGCCTCTCAAGGTGATCAATATAGCCTTTCATCTTTAACACATGAGTACTAACTTATGCACCTTTAGCCATTTTACAGGAATATAAGGCCTTTGTGGTCTCATACCTTTCTTGCCTTGCCTGTTGCTGGAACATTTCCTTGTGATGTATAATCAACTCATGAGCCTCCATGAGTTCCAGATCTCTTTGGAGCTCTAGAACCATAGTAGCAAGCATCAGGCAACCTACATCTACAGAGTCATCCTTATGATTTGTGTAAGCATCTCTCTGAGCTCTTGGAGCATTGGCTATAGGCTCCTTAGGAATGGGTTGATCTAGGACATAAGCCTTTCTTTCCTGCTTGAGAACAATTCTCAAGTTTCTGAACCAGTCAAGAAAGTTTGTCCCATTGAGTTTGTCCTTCTCAAGGACTGATCTCAATGATAGTATAGTAGTATTACTAGTCGACATGATTCTACAATTAAAATATGCGAAGTTAGTTAGTAATATCCCACTAAATTAACAACCCTCAATATAATAATTAGTGGGCTAAGATCCATATTTGGCTTAAACTTAAATCCACTTTGGCAAGACGCTTAAATTCAAGTTATTTAGGTAGGTAACCTATTTGCCAATTACATCACATGTAACTCTTAGATCTTTATGGGATTTAATCATCATATGATTTGGCGTGTTTAACCCCATCTAATGCCTTGAGATTCATAACCGTTTTGTTAATCTCAATTAAGTTAAAACAATAATGAATATTATGAGCAGCACCATTACTCAAGCTTGTCTCATCAAGATAACTCAAGTGCATCCACTTTGGTGGTTTCCACAATTGAGCGATCTAGGTTTTGACAAGTATTCATTAATTGACGGCATTATGACTTAAGAATTGATTTAAAGGGCTTAATTATTTAGTTTTGTTTATATAGATGCAATCGTGGTTGTATCTCATACAGATAAATACATATAAACGTAAAAGTAATCATTCAATGATCTTATTAAAAGCATAATTTAAACGTGACACAACATGGCTTGCCTAACCTAAAATCCTCCCAAGCCAATGAGAGAACTTCTCTAAATAAAAAAGAAATACATTGAGAGAAACCTCATTTAAACATTTGAGGGGAGTGAGATGAGAAGAGAATGTACATTGAGAGTATTTAGAGAAAGGCATGGCACGCAGGCCGTATTTAAATATTTTAACCTTTGTAAAATTCTAAAGCTATGTTGTTCACCATACCCAAACAAGGATAAATAATAAGGAGCAAATTGGATGCATTCATTCATAATGAGCCTTTGGAAAGATAACCATCTTCTGGTGGTTATACCTTTATTTTAAATTATTACAAAGAACAAGTGGATCTTTTTTGGTCATATACCGAGTTTTGAGACCTTCATGCAAATGGTGGCATAGAAAATCGTGGATCAAGCAACATAAATAATTATTTCTAGTAATGACAAGAGCCACAATTTCAAATTTTGTAAGATTTAACATGGTTTAGACTAATGCAATAAAATGAAACTCTTAAAATATGAAATATGAAAATGAAATATAATGATACAAATGATAATAACAGGGCGTTCATAAAGACAAAAACTAATTCATAAAGTAAAATGTTACAACAAAATTAAAAAATCTATGGCTTTAGGCCGTTTAGTTCTAATGGCTTCAAACCAATTAATTTAAAGATGAGAAATTAGAATCATATGGCTTCTGGCCTTTTATCTTCATGTTAAATAGTATATGGCTTCTGATCGTTTATCTTCAGGATAAATAAAATTGAATAGAAGATGAAAAGGTATATGGCTTCTTGCCATAAAATAAGATTTAAGATAAAAATATATGCTTCTGGCTATATAATATAGAATCAAATGAATATGGCTTCTGGCCATATGCAAGAAAGAAAAAGGTATATGGCTTCTGGCTATATAATACTCCCTCCGGTCCTAAATATAGGACATAGTTTGTAGTGCAGTTTGCACTACAAACTATGTCATATATTTAGGACCTCAAAATAGGAATAAAAGGAATATGGCTTCTGGTCATATAGTAAAAAATCAAAGTGATATGACTTCTGGTCATATAACTTACGAATAGGAAATTAAAGCAATATGGCTTCTGGCCATATAATTTTAGAATAGAAAATTAAAGCTATATGACTACTAGTCATATAATTAAATTAAACCGATATAACTTCTAGCCATATAATTTCATAACAGAAAATTAAAGCGATATCACATTTGATCATATAATTTTATAATATGAAATTAGAGTTGTATGGCTTCTGGCCATACTATAATAACAATATCAATAACATAAAAGAACTTGTAAAGGAGATTTAAAAAGATAGAAAATAATGTCAGTCTCTAATTTAAGCCATGAAACCTGATGTTTAAAATAATTGGTAAAAGGGTTTCTTCAATTCCATATAAGAGCCCAAATTAACCCAGATAGATCAAATAAAATAAGGTGAAAGATGGTAGAGGAAATCATTAAAATAACGAGAAAGAAGTATACCTTCATTAGAGCTTTCGTGTTGCTAACATGTTATAAAATAAAGAGAAAGATGAGAAGAGAAAGGAAGAATGAGTAGAAAATAAGAAAGAGAAATTTTTATTCTCTATTTAGTGTTGTTTCAAATACATAAAATACACCTTTAATTTATAGGAACAACTATCTAATATACAATTAATGTGATTTGATGATTATAGGAGATAATGGGAGAGAATAGGAAACTATGGGAGAATAGGAAATAATAGGGGATATGGACATCCGCAAATATTATATTCATAACACTAACAATTCATTTCTAGTTCATAAACAAGAATTGTTTTGGGAAATGAAAATTGTGGGGTGTTAAATTGTGAAAGATTTAATTAAAAATCCTTAATTATTATCATTTATCATCCATCAATATATCATGGATCATCAATCAATATATTTCGATAAATCTTGTAGCAGCCCTATGATTGGTCCACTTAATCATTATAATAAGTACCATAGACATGAAGTAATTGGCCCACTAATCCGCTTAATAATCAATATAGATATGCTGTGTAATATGCTTTTCTGTATTACATCAGTATTTAATTTTTAATTCATATAAAAAAGGAAAATCCTATTAAAAGATAGTTGAGATACCCAGATTCTAATTTGGGTGGCTAACCTTAACAAATCAATAATAAGGTTTTGTGATATAGTTAGAGGTTAGAAATTGAGTCAAATTACCTTCATATCCTATTGTTAATAAAAAAGTAAAATTGAAGATAGAACAATTAGTGTGCTATGTAACATCCCAAAAATTAGAACATAAAAGTTAGGCAACTTACCTCAGCAAGTAGGACACTTACCTGAGCGAGATAACCAAAATTGAAGGAGTGGCTCTTTTTACTACTCGCTTCAATGAATAAGCCACTCACTAAGGCAAATGACATATCAAGCAGGCTTCCCTCTTTGGGTCACTTCCTTTGGCGAGTAATACACTCATAGAGGTGAGTTACCAGAATTTTACAAATATAAGGGGCTTGTGACAACTCATTATTTTTTAGAAACTTTGACATAAAAAGAGAAGAGCTCTACTAGGGCTTTGTGAGAAATACTCCTAGAGGTTCTAATCAATTAGGTAAGCCTCCCTAACCCTATCTCCTTCTTCTTCCTTAATTAAGATGTTCTAGAATCTAAGCTAGGGTTCAAGGACTCCAATTTGGGGTATTTTCTGTAGAACTGAGTTTTAAAGGTCTAAATACTAATTTGATGATACAGAGTTGTTAAACTAGCTTAGTCTACTGCCCCTTCAAAGAAAATTCTCAGTTCTAGCCTAGGATTTATTTATTATTGTTTATGGATTTTAGTAGTAGATGGCCTGAGGCCTAGGTTTTGTGGAGTTGCATGATTATGAGTTAGGATTATTTATCTTATAAGTTGAGACTTCAAGACATTAATCATGTATGTGTGATTTGTGGGTCGAAAGTTGAAGTAGAGCTCCATATTTATTATAACTGCTATAGGCTGTAACACCTCATACAAGTGACATATATATATACTTTATGATCAATCCGTTAAACATCATTTATGGACTCAAAAAAAAACTTTAAAATATAAGCTTCAAGGTTTAGCTACAAACAATCATTTATCAACTAAGATATTTTAGGAAAAAAATAATCCCAATGTCATGGCAATTAAATATAAAGTGGCATAAAGGTGCACAAGGAGCCTAATAGAGCCTTCAAGACTTATTCCATAGGTGCCTTCCCTTACTTCCTACTAGAACAATCACTTGAAAATTGTTAATATAAAGGGATGAGATTCCACTTTACAGTAACTACTGAAAGTTTCTATTACACACAAGTAAACGACATATGATTTAAAAGAAAGAACGGATTACATATATATTTACATGTATTATAATCCTCATACCAAACAATTACAAATTTAATCATCATTAGGCCAATCTCTATTTTCATCACAACATGTAAAATACAATTATGCAATTTGCAACCTCCCTTATATTAGCATCCATCCTTATTCCGCTGACCGGAGGCATAGGCTAACACATAGTCCAACAAAAACTCATCCATTTGACTGAATTATCCTAAGCTCACCAGTTCTTAAGATACACCTGACCAAAGGTATAGAACTTAAGTTTGGACTACGGCTCTCCTCCTCAAAAGAACATAACTAAGGAGGTGTCACATGTCCCACAACTCCAATGCAATCCTGGCCAAAGGAAAACATGGAAGAAGGGGCCTAACAAGTGTCATCCACTGTGCATCAAGTGATGACATACCACTTGGTAAAAGATCTCACCATACAAATTCCTCCTCCTTACTCCAACCCATCACAAATGCAACCACCATGATAGTTATATTTAGTCACCAATAAATATAATATCATTAAAAGACAAGGCACAATAAATCATGCTTCTTCCATTCATATCAAATATCATCTCATACATAAACATGCCTAAAAGGAAACAATAATCCAATAATACATTAATTATAATTAAATATTAACTATGTGAATAAAGTGAGTTATAAAGAAATTTACTGGTAAGATCACTTACTTGAGAATTTACAATATAAACTCATATACATATTGTAACCCCCTCCGTAATTATGATTCAAAATACGTAATTAAAATGGATTAGAGACCAACTGATAATCAAAACTCATTCTACAATCCCATCCTTGAGATAGGGTTTTCTCAAATGACTTTCAAAATCTAATTCATCTGGTCTCATATTCACATTTCGAATACCATTACCTCACGAAGCTAAATCTCATTCATATATATCAGAGTGTAAAGCAAAATTCCCGGCAACCCCCGGGTTTCACATTGTAAACTAAAGGGTTTACAGGCATATTTACCCCTTACAATTTCCCATTCAGGGGATTATATATCCATATCCAAATAACATTTACAAATGTGCAGTAATCCCAACCCAGATATGACAACCAACTAACAACTAAAATAAAGAACTATCCGCCCTTGGTTGCCTGCTTCTCCTTTGAACCGCTTGCCCTATCTATTGGTTTTTTAATGGAAAGAATGAGATTCAAAAGAATATCAATAGTAACAAATCACTTATACAACATGTAATCACATAGCATGTAAGTAAAACATCAAACAGCACATACACACATTGCCTTCCTGGCATTCATATTTACACTTTGCCTCCCTGGCATTCACATATACACAGCTCCACAATATCCAAAATCATCACAAAACAATGATAAATCAAACATACAATGCATCACATAAAGTATAAGGGAAAGCGTCACTACCTTGCTCTTTCCAAGTATGCTCCGGCACAGGTTGCTCACGTGTAAGGAAAATATTGAATCCTACAATTCCAAATGCACCATTTAGACACTTCCATAGTGTTTCTGGTGGTTATATGAGTTTATCATAAAATTTTACCAGGATACCCCCGGGGACCAGGCCCGGCCCAGCCCCGTAGTACCTGATCCGACTGTACTTTTCCCAAATTTTTAACATGGGCTATTCTTGCATATTTTCACCCAAGAAATCCATTTTCAGACCCAGAATTATCAAATTCATTGTCAAATTACAAAAATACCCTTGACAGCCCTTATTTCAGGGTTTCAAGGGTGTTTTTGTAATTATACTTTTTCGGGCTTTTTTAAAAAAGTGACCAATTGTAACCCCACCTAATTTTCCCTCCTGAACTCAATGGAACCATCAAATCATTGAAAATCCAACTCTAAGGCTAATTTCTAGAGCTGGCTGAAACTTAAGGAACTCTGAGGAAAATTGGGGTTTTTGAAATTCGACTTCGTAGATGTGTTCCTTTCTACTCCTAACCACTTTATTAACTATTTAATTATGTTATAACTACCATTTAGACTCAATTTTGGTAGCATAATGCTTAGGCCAACTCCTTTACCAAACTTGAAATCAAAGCAAATTAATCGGAATTTCACTGATTAAACTACTCACAGCAACCAGAACAATCAAAGATTGAAGTTTCGGAGGTTACCTTAAGCTCCTTTTGGCTTATCCTTCTTATGGCTGAAAACCCTAACTTCTTCACACACAAAATTTGTGATTCAAATACCTTAAATCCCATGAAAGAGAAGCTTAGAGGAAAGAGTATACATATTAGGAGCTAAATCGTTGAAAGAATCGGCTTACCTTGCGAGTTTTCTTCTCCTTCTCTTTCTAAATTCTCTTAACTCTTTTTTCTCTCTTATGGCTGTTGTTTGCATCCGTTATGGCTGAAGAAAGGAGAAGGGAATGCTTTTTAATAGCATTATGCTTATGTCACTTTTCATTAGGCTTATGTCATAATTTTCTAATTCCCCAAAATTCATAATTGTTTACTTTTTGTGTACATAAAGCCCAATTCATATGCAACTAATTCCCTCCCTCTTCTTGGTCCATGAAATCACGCCTAAAGGCCTTCCATCAGACCAAAATAAACTGATTACAATTTATTTTATAATTACAAGACTGCCACCACTTTTTGTTCCATTTTTGGATTATTTGGAATTTTTGACATATTTTCTGGCTAAACTTTGAAAAATCATAACTAATTCTAGAAATATCAAAATGGGGTGATCCCAAAACCAATAGAAAGCTATTTAAGTCCTCTTTATTGAAAAAATATGGACCAATGCAGTTCATAACCACAAAAATATAGAATTGCACAAAAGTCTATACTTCTTCAAAACAGATTAAAGTTTCAATCCCAAACTTTGGAAAATCATAACTCTTAGCTGACAAATCCAAATGACATAAATTATATGTGTTAGGATCGGCAGGCATAGTGGAAGAATTTTAAAAATTTTACAGATCCTAATCAAGGATCTATCAACGACGTTTAAATCAGGTTAGAAAGAACTCATACCTTTTTCAACTTAGGGTTTTCACGATCTCTAGGAGCCAACGCATTAGGTCCGCTCCCTCTACCGGTATCCATACGAATGCTCTCCAACCGAGATTGTGTGCTAGATCCTCCAATATTTTTAGGGTTTCCCTTGCGGCTCTGAATCATCATTAATTTCAAAATTAATCAACAATTAATTATCTTGATGAGCTAATTAAATAAATTCAATTTAAATTAAATCTGTCTAACAGTTTTAATTTAACCTATTTATTTAATCCAAATAAAGAGCCATTAGATTTGATTTATCTTCATAAATTAAATCTAAGATACTATATCTCTATCATGTTAATTATTAAATTTAATATATATTAATAAATTAAATTTAAAACTAACACAATATAATAATATAATATAATATATATATATATAATATAAGATATGTATTTTGAAAATATATATCTATATAATATTATTAACGAATTTTATAATATACATATATAAATATAAAATTCGTCCTCCATAAATTAAACATTATCTCGTGTTGGGCCATTCTTGTGTGCGACCCTGTAGGCCCATATGAAGTTGGCAGTGGGACAATAACTATAGTAACCCAAAAGTCGCAAGCGGCTTCTAGCAAGACATTACGACTACCCAAATCATATGAGGATCGTTATCACGATGCAACCTGTCATACAACCATATCACGTCCCTTTTGTCACACGATATATCGATCATGGATAAGGCATGGATAATGTCATCCTCTTGTTCCTGCCTATTACTTTCTCGATTCCTGAGTAGCCTGACAATAGAAATGGAAACTCCTTTCTATTGTAGTATGGCCATACATTTCTCAAGCTCACTCATCGAGGGCCCAATAATATCTCTCTACTAATGTGAGGGACAAATTCCATCTTGATCATTCATATTCCTCTGCATGAAAGACCACCAAGCTCGATCATAATATTTATCATACTCAGTCAAAAGTGACTTTTGACTAGTTCAAAGTTTAGCAACTCTCATGTAGGAATCCATGATGACCTAAGGTCTAAGGGCATTGTGATGTGGTTATACATGATAAAAAATTATGACTTGATCCATATAGCTTTCTCATAGTGGGTCGGTCCAGCACCTTGTACTCTTACAAGTGCCTAAGACTTTGATTCGTATCTGTATATCTTATCAAAGTCATACTGATCTTGTTTCATCTCTGCTCCTGCAAAGATGACCAACTAGGGACATTTTAGGACAATCTCATGAATTATCCAAGGATACAATTATCATAGTTAACTTGCAAATAATATGATAACAGAATGGAGAAATTTCATTACAATAATAATGTTCAAAGTACAATGATTGGCCCTTAGGGCACAATTTCCAATAATGTGTCCATTTTGAAGCTTGGAATGTGAACTTTAAGACTGAAAATTTTTAGAATTTCGAGACACCATTTGCCCATTCAAAACGTCCATAAAACCCAACTGCCCTGTACAGAGTTTCAATGGACAGAATTTCCAGCTTTTGCACAATTGTTCTGAATGGTTCCAATTTCACAACAAACACTTTCCCCACACAAATTTTCACAAGGAAGACATTGGAATCACTAAAACAACCAAATTCTGATTACATCCACACATATTCAGTTTTGAACTACAATGCAACACAACCACCAAATTGCCCAACTTTTCATTTTACCACAATATGCGCCCTCCCTCTATTCCAATTCAATTTAGATGTCAATCCACAATGGAACTTAAATACAGGGTTTAGGCACCGCTCAATACACATTCAAATCACAATTCACATCATATTCTCCAAAAGTATTTATTTATCAATAATCACATCCACTTTTGAAGTTATTAACCCTTAATCACTTTTCTGGGATATTACACATATAATTCAATCCATTTTTTTAAGATAGCCATTCACAGTTCAATCATACACAATTAATAAATATATGGAAGAATATTCAGAGTTACCTATTACTCCAAAGCTGTCTATGAGAGTCTACAAGTACCATGCACATAAATATTTATTAATACATTACTCAAATTACTATAGATTTGGTCGTCTATCTAAAATTATTTTAGAACTTGAAATATATTTTCTAAAAAACAACACTATATATATAGGCTAATCTACTAACCGATGGAAAAAAAGAAGGCATACATGGAACAAGAAGTTTGCAATTGAATATATAAGAGGGAAAGAGAAAAGGTAGGTTTGAATAGGGGTGTGTGTGTGTATGTGTATTTTGTTCAATTGATATCCCATAGCTACTATATTGCCCATAAAGTAGAAAAATAAAAGATGAGGATTTAAAGACATGACAAGGAAAAACAATGAAGGAAAACAAAAGAAATTAAATAGCAATGTATATGTAGAAAAAGTTTTAAATATGAGAGCCCCTAACACATATAAATATTAATTTGTTAATAGCAAGTAATGGGGTGTTTGGCAGAGGAATAAAAGAAAGATTTTTTTTATCAAGGATTGATAAAGGAGCACATGGATGGATTGAAAATTATTACATACACCTACACATACAAACCCATGAGCTATAGTAGAAAATCTTATGTGCATGTGCAAGGAGGAAATTTATATTGAGTTAAAAAAAGAATATGAAGGAGTTTTATCAAATAAAGGATAGAAAGAGTAATGAAAGGACTTTTTGCATTAATAATTACCTACACACGTTGATGGAGCAAGTCTCTCTGTTCCTAATATAGAATGAACAAGGCGTTAATAGTGAGAGGCACAGGAAAGAAGGAATACAATAGAAGGGAGCATACTCGAGTGACACTCCATTTTCACTCAAGTGGCACCTCTAAAAATGATTTCTTCATGGTTCACTAGAGTGATAAAAGCTCCACTCGAGTGATTATCCAAATTCAGCATACTCTGTTCAACTTTGTTTTTCGTTTAGCATGAGAGAGGTTTGGTAATTTGGTCATATCTCTCAAACCATAAATCCGATTGAGCTTAAACTTGTTTCATATGCAACTAGACTTTAAATTTGACACATAAACACCAAGATCAAGCTCAAAGGTGTTCAGATGAAAGAGATATGAGTTTTGGAAAATGACACTCAAAATCAACTCTATATTCCCAAAACAGGTTCTGAAATTTAGACATATCTCTTATACCACAACTCTGATTGAGTTGAACTTAGTTCATATGCAACTAGACTTCAAATTCAACATATAAGCAGAAGATCAAGCTCAAAGGAGTTCAGATGAAAGAAATATGAGTTTTGAAAGATGACACTCAAAATCAATACTATATTCCAAATAGGTTCAATAATTTGGACATATCTCCTATATCACAACTTCGATTGAGCTGAAACTCATTTCATATGAAACTACACTTTTAATGAGGTTTATGTGTTGGAAATTATGCCAAAAGGGCCAATCATTGTACTTTGAACATTATTAATTTAATGAAATTTCTCCATTCTGTTATCATATTATTTGCATGTTAACTATGATAATTGTATCCTAGGATAAATCATAAAGATTATCCTAAAATGTCCATGGTTGCTCATCTATGCGGGAGCAAAGATAAAATAAGACCAGTATAACTTTGATAAGATATGGAAATACGAATAAAAGTCTTAGGCACTTGTAAGAGTACAAGGTGCTGGACCGACCTACTATGAGAAAGCTACATAGATCAAGTCATAAGCTTTTCCCATGTATAACCACGTCACAATGCCCTTAGACCTAAGGTCATCTAGATTCCTATATGAGAGTTGCTAAGCTTTGAACTAGTCAAAAGTCACTTTTGACCCGGTGATGATAAAGGCTACGATCGGGCTTGGTGGTTTTTCATGCAGAGGAATATGAATGATCAAGATGGAATTTGTCCCTCACATTAGTAGAGAGATATTACTAGGCCCCTCGATGAGTGAGTTTAAGAAATGTATGGCCATACTACGATAGAAAGGAGTTTATATTTCTATTGTCAGGCTACTCAGGAATCGAGAAAGTAATGGTCAGGAACAAGAGGATGACATTATCCATGCCTTATCCTTGATCGATATATCGTGTGACAAAAGGGATGTGACATGGTTGTATGATAGGTTGCATCGTGATAACGATCCTTATATGAATTGGGTAGTTGTAATGTCTTGCTAGAGGCCGCTTGCAACTTTTGGGTTAGTGTAGTTATTGGCCCACTGCCAACTTCATATGGGCCTACAGGGTCGAACACAAGAATGGCCCAACATGAGAAATGTTTAATTTAGGGTGGACGAATTATATATATATAATATAAAATTCGTTAATAATATTATATAGATATATATTCTCAAAATACATATCTTATATATATGTGTGTGTGTGTGTGTGTGTGTGTATTATATGATATTATTATATTGTGTTAGTTTTAAATTTAATCTATTAAGATATATTAAATTTAATAACTAACATGATAGAGATATAGTATCTCTGATTTAATTTATGAAGATGATTTAAATCTAATAGCTCTTTATTTGGATTAAATAAATAGGTTAAATTAAAACTGTTAGACAGATATAATTTAAAATAAATTTATTTAATTAACTCATCAAGATAATTAATTGTTAATTAATTTTGAAATTAATGAAGATTAATTTTGAAATTCGAATATAGCCCTCATAGGTTATAAACTTGATAGAGTAGATATACTTATACGTGCATGAGAATTCAGAGACGAAAGGGAAACCCTAAGAGACATTTGGAGGTGCTAGCACGCGTTAGCACGCGTTCTCTGTTGGAGAGCATTTGTATAGATACCGGTAGAGGGAGCGGACCTGAGGTGTTGGCTCCTAGAGATGGTGAAAACCCTAAGTTGAAAACGGTATGAATCTTTCTAACTCGATTTAAACACTGTTGATAGATCCTCGATTAGGATTGTAAAAAATTTAAAAATTCTTCCACTGTGCCTGCCGATCCTGACATTATGAACATCTAGTTTGTGCTAAAAGAGTTTAAGATGGAAAAGATATGAATTTTGAAAATTGGTGCTTGAAATGAACATGGTTTTCTAGACCAGACATTACATATTGTCATACCCTTATCTTATTTTCTATATTTTTAGAGTGTTTGTGCGCAGTTCGGTGAGTAACACAGGAATAGCGTAAATGTACTGATATATTGATATAATGTACTTGATTACATTACTGGTTTTTTCCTTAAGGTTTTATAGTATATATTCAAATTGTCTAAAATATCTAAGATATTTGAACAAAATAGGCTACATATAACAAAACAGCTTCTGCCTTGGGATATATGCCGCTAGTTCCCTAAGTCTACAACCTTGCCCTTAGAGCCACTGGTTCCTCTTGAGACGTTGTTGTTTATAAAAAGGGGTGAGATTCCGGTGAATTCTAGTAGCAACATACTATCGTTCATATAAAATGCAAAAAGTAGATATGATATGCACCAATTAATGAATAATATAGACACATGTATACATGGGATAGGGCTTCAACACCACTATCAGAGTACCTTACTTGGATTGTTACTTCACAACCAGGTAGAGTGCACTTCTTGCACTAGCTGCCCCTTCTTGGCAGATCGCCCCCTCTGGGTAAACTATGTTGATTAATAAAAGCATAAACAATGGCAACCACACAATCATATGAACTTTGACATGATGTATGAAGGATAATTTTCTTACCTTAAGTCTTTTCTACCTCAAAATGCATGCCTCGTAAAATATCAAATGCACAAGAATTAAGTTAAAACCCATTCATGTACTTTTTTAGGCACTTTTGATATGTTCTTAGTGGTTATATAAGGCTATTGTGAAAATTTACCAAAATGCCCTCAGAGACTTGACCTGGCTGTACCCGGTCCGACCGTTCTTTTCTTGAAATTTTGACCTAGGCTAGTCTAACATATTTTCACCTAAGGAATTCATTTTTGGACTCAGAATTACCAAATTCACTGCTAAAAGACCAGAATACCTTAGGCAACTCCTATTTCAGGGTTTCAAAGGCGTTTTAGTCATTATGCTTTTTAAACCTTTTCTGAAAAAGTGATAAACTACAACCTTACCTAATTTTCCTCCTACACTCAATAGAATCATCAGATCATCAAAAATCCAACCCTAACCCCTTGAACTAGTGCTAGTCGAGACCCAGGATTCTCTGGGAAAAGTTGGGGTTTCCAATTCTGACTCCGCAGACTTGCTCCTTTTTACTACTAATTACTTTATTAACTATTTAATTACGTTATAACTACCATTTAGGCTCAATTTGAGTGGCATATCATTTAAGACATAACTTTTCCCAAATTTACAATCAAAGCAAATCTAGTAGAAATTCTCTAATTAAATTGTTCACAACAGCCAGAACAACTAATTTTTGAAGTTTAGGAAGTTACCTTTACTTCTGTAATGCCCCAACTTTTGATTAAGGGCTAATGACGATTATTGAGAATGAAATTAATGTGGGAAATTTTTTTTGGTGAAATAGAGGTGAATTATGACTCGAATTAATTATTGAAAATGCCTAACACCCTATATTTTAGCATAATGATATGATAAAGTAATTTTTGGGCTAAAATAAGAGGGAATGGTGCATGAATGAGAGAAAGAAATGAGAAAATGTATTATGGGGTAATTTAGTAAGAATTTCCATAATTAGGGAAAAAATGAAGAATGGAAAATTACCGGGCCAATTAGTCAACAACTGAGGAAGAACTTAATTACTAGCTAATGTAATTGGTTAGGAAACTAAGTGGAGGATTACATGTGGTGAGATTACATAAGATTGTGACATGTAGCACAAGTGGATCAAGCATGGATAGTTGGTGGGAGAAAAGTCAAACAAGTCATTTAAAATTCCCTTTTCTCTTCCCTCTCTCTTACATATGCATATGGGGCATGGGAATGGTAGAATTTCTGCCTCATCTGCATTATTTCACACTCTCTCCCTCTCTTGAGTTCGGCAGCCATGGTTGGAGGAAAGAGAAAGAAGAAATTTTGCAAGGTAAGCTTTATTTGGCATAGTAAATGGCATCTAATGCCAAAATCTTCTTCTTTAAAGTTGTTCCTCTTGTTAAGAGCTTTCATCTTATGGTTTTAGATTCTCAAGAGGAGGTGTTTTTGTGGTTGAGAAAATTTGGAAGTTGGTGAATCAAGAAACAAGTTTGGAAAAGGGAAAGAGGTGAGTGAAAGCTTTATTTTGGTATATAAGTTGTGACTATTGGTTGAGTCTTGAATTTTTGGGATTTTTTCCCTGAATTTTGTTGGATATGGAGTTGTATGAATGGTGTGTTGTATTGTGTTGGAAATGGTCTATTGTTGTGTCTTTGGACAAAGAAATTGATTTGAAACATTGATTGTGAAATTTAGAGATTTTGGGATTTTGTGTTGAATATATGCCAAAAATAGAAAATGTTAAAGGAATGGGAATTTGGTTATTTTGATATTTCCATTGGATTCCTTGTAAAAAATTGTGTGGAAGTAGTATTGGATGTGAATTTTGAACCATTGGAAACTTAGGTTTAAAAGTTGCAAGAATTGCTTAGTAAAAACCCTGTGTCAGCAGTTATTTTGCATGGACATTTTGAATAGGTAAATGGTGTCGAATAATTCTAAAAATTTCCAGTATAATAGTTAACATTCCAAGCTTTAAAATAGAAAAATAATGGATGTCATTTCGATATGTGTTCTGGGAGTTATGATTGTCCAAAGTTTGATGTTGAAACTGGGAATAATTCTAGAGCAGTGTGGACATTTATTGAAGTCTGTATTTTTGTGGTTATAGACAGAAAAGATTCATATTTTTTCTATAAAGAGGACTTAAATATCTTTCCATAAGCTTTGGAATCATCACATTTTGATTTTTCTAGAATTAGTTATGATTTTTTGAAGTGCAGCAAACAAACAGGATTTTTCTTGGTCGCTGCCAGAGGATTCTTGGCCGCGGCCCAAATGTTTCTGACCTATTTTTGGTCGGGCCAACCCCCAAAAATCAGCATTTTTGTACTTCTGAAAGGTGATTTTTGGTATAGTCTTTCCCAACCATTTAGGCATTTGTTTAGGCTTCTAGTAGCCACGTAAGGGGCTTTAATGATAACCAAATCTAAGTGTTTTGAAGACATTTGAGTATTAGGATAAGTGATAACCTATCATCCTTAATTATGTTATAGGATTTGATAACTGCTCGAAATGGAGAAGGCCTTTGCCTGAACAAGAACGGAAAGAGCAATGTAGTAACATTTTATCCTATATCATGTTTAATGCATTGCTCGTTCGTATTTATCATTGAATGAGTGAGGGGACGTGGCGGTGAGCTCAGCCTTGAATGAATGAGGGGACGTGGTGGTTAGCCCGGCCTTGAATATTGATATTGCTACATTATGATACATGCTTACTTGCTTTGTTTAATTATACATCATATACGTAAACTGTTGCTACTGTGATTCTTTTGAATCTCACTCTTTCCAATTAACAATTTTAGCCAGGGCAAGTGGATCTCAAGACAAGCAAGTGAGCAAGGGTGAAAGGATTGCCGGTGGTAGTCTTAGTTTCTTTTTGGTTTTTGGTTATCATATGGACAAGTATATGTATATTTTGTGGACCATAGAATAGTATAGTTGTGTAATCCCCGGTATGGGAACTGAAATGGGCAATGATGCCCTATAAAACTCTTGGATTAATGATATTATCCTGAGTGAATGTCGGGAATTTTGTTAGTACTCTGATATTGTATATATGATAAACCGAACATGCCAACTGTTTTTACTTTGAAATGAGTGGAGATCTTGTTATACAGGTTTTGTAAAAAATTTTTAATTACTCTCGATCTCCCAATCAATTATTAAACATGTTTAAACACTAATCATGGCCTTGATGATGACGGGGGATACAACTTCCTTCTGGCTCTTCATTTGTTTGGCTGAAAACCCTAACCTCTCAACTTCAAAATTTGTGCTTCAAACACCTTGAATCATGTTGAAGAGAAGTTTAGAGGAATGATTACGCAAGTTAAGAGCTAATTTATTGAAGAAATCAACTTACCTTGGAAGATCTCTTCCTCCTTCTCTCTACAAAATTTTTGCACTCCCTCTCTCTCTTTGGGTTGTTAGGTGTCAGTTTATAGGGAGGAAGAAGGAGAACAAATGTTTTTATAATATAACACAATTATCTCTTCATTTTCAAATTTCTGGCAGATTTTTTGCCTAAATTTTGAAAAATCATAACTAAATTTGTAGATATTGTATTGAAGTGATTTCAAAGGCTATAAAACCCTTATTGAGTCTAGTTTAAAGGAAAAATATAGCATTTTGCCAATTAGAAGTACAAAATTCTTAGAATTAATTTCTTTGAATGCTGTTCCAGAAAATCAATAGTTTTTCTGGGTTAACTTCAAAAATTTATAACATTTTACATACAGCTCCAAAAATTACCCATTACCTATCAAATTAAAGCTTAGGATGTCTACTTTGTTCTTGTAAAATCTCATAATTTTTGACGTTCAACTGGTCATCTAAAACTACTTGAAAAGTTTACTGCCTCACAGGGAATTTTCACTAGCAACACAATCACATCCTCCAAAATTCACCATTCCATTTTATTAAATGTCACAACTACTTCCAAGGCATATTAGGCAGTAAAATTTGGGGTGTTACACATATTGTATTATAACTTTTGGAATACAATGTATTTGTGATTGATTTTAGTTGTTGTGAAAAGTAACCTTAAAGAGATTTATAGGGATAGGATGTTTTGCCAAATTTGGAGTTATGTTCAAAGAGTTATTGTAACACCATTCCATAAAAGGCTGAGATTTACATTCAAAACATGTAATTAACTTGAATTAGAGACCACGGAATAAATTGAGACTTATAATTGTTTTCATTTCCTGAAACAGGGTTTACCAAAACGTTTCAAAAACCTACTCAACATGGTCTCAAGTTCACATTTCGAATACACAATTGGCCTATACAGTTTGATTCCATTCATAAATATCAGAGTGCAATAAAATTTCCCAACACACTCCGGTTTCATTAATCATCTAAAGGGTTGACATGGCATAAATGCCCATAATTAGTTTCCCTTTCAAGGGGATTACACAAATACTATTCAATAACTCCTACATATACAAAATTCCCAATAAAATATCCAAATGTTAAACTATGATAACCAATCATCCAAAAGTAAAACTTCTAATCCGGAGCTCTATCTGCCCTTCATCACCTACTTCTCTTTAGAACCACCGGTCTTGTCTAAAAATTATTTTATGGGAGAGTGAGATTCTAAGGAATCCATGTAGTAACAAATCACTTATAGTATACATAACCATAAAGCATGTAAGCAGATCATAACACATCATAATCACTTACAATGGCTGTTACAGCGGCAGGGGCAAGTGTAACATACATCACCCTTACGTCCGCTCATGCTGAAGTGCTCACGCTGTATTGCACAACCACATGTTTCACATCCATATATCTCACCACAGCTGGGTTCTATATAAAACATTTCACAACACATAGCCACACTGGCATGTTTCTCAAAGTAAGAATTCACAATTCCACAACACAGCCACTATAATTACAACATCAATTATAGCGGTAGGGGTAGGTGTGATAATCATCACCCCCTACAATTGCTCATGCTGCAATGCACTACGGCACATTTCACATCCACAATTTCACAATGGCATCAAGCCCACAATTTTCACAACATCAAAGTTTCATAAGATGCATTTTACAACAACACAATGATAAATCATGCATACCAAGCATCATACACAACATGAGAGAAAAGTCACTACCTTGCTTTTTCCATGAGTGCTTTGGCACCAGTCTTTAGCGAGCAAGGCTAATATCTAATCCTATTATTAATAATGAGGGACAAAGTGTTATTCTCTATTCCGATACTCAAATAACTTCACAACACTTAGATTTGGTTATCGTTAATGTCAGTTAAGTACCTATAAATGTCTCTAACAAAAGCCCTAAAGGGTTGGGAAGTACTATTTAAAGACCACCTTAAGATAGTGAAAATTTTTGATTTTTGGATGTTGGCTGCGGCCAAGAATCTTTGGCTACGGCCAAGAATCTTTGGCTACGGACAAGAATAGGTCATAAACTTTTGGACTGTGGTCAAAATCAAGTATGAGAGTTTTTGGCTGTGGCCTAGAGTCTTCTGGCTGCGGCCAAAAGTAGGTCAGAAGCTTTTTGGCTGCGGCCAAGTAAAATTTTAGTTGCTGGGCTGAACTTTCAAGAGTCATAACTAATTATAGAAAAATTTAAATGAGGTGATCCCAAGTCCTAATTAAATATTTTTAAGTCCTCTTTACAAGAAAAATATGAATAATTGATGTCTATAACCTCAAAAATGAAGAATTGCACCAATCTCCTTGCTATTCTAGAATTGATCCAATATTTAACATCAAACTTTCGAAATGTATAACTTTTAGCACACACATCAAAATGCCACAGACTTTATGTTATTAGAAAGTTTGAAATGTCTAATACAAGACTAGAGAATTTCAAAATTTTTCAACATCATTTGTTATTTCAAAAGTTCCATGTAAATCAAATGCGAGCACAGAGTTTTCCACTAACCAAAACTTGCAACTTTTAAAACTAAGTTCCCAATGGTTCAAAATTCACATCCAACACTATTCCCACACAATTTTTCATAAGGAATCCAATGGAAACATCAAAACAATCCAATTCTCAATCCATTATAATGTTATGTTTTTGGCATATATTCAACAAAAATCCCAAAATATTCAAACTTGACATTTAAGCTTCAATCAAATTCTATCTATCCAAGAGACATCACAAGACACCAATTCTATGATCACAACATACCAAACACACAATGACCCAAATTTTTGAAAATAGGGCAAAATGTTTCAGAATTTCAAGACTAAACCAATGAGTTTTTGCATTTGAGCTCATCTTAAGGGTCAAAATACTCATCTTTTCACAAGCTTCTTCTTCTTCTTTCCTCTTTAAACATGGCTGATGAAAATGGAGGAAAGAGAGAGAGAAATGAGAGTGAAGAAGATGAAATGGAGGGCTCTTCCCTTGCCTATCCTCTTCAGCTAAATGGAGGGAAAGAGGCGGAGAAAAATATGATTAAACAATGCCTATTTGACTTTTCTCCACACTCTCTCTTCATCCCAACATGCCAAGTGTCTCAATCTCATTGGTTCTCATAAAGTAAGTAACTAATTAGTTACTCTAACCACTCCATTAGTCATTTAGTCTCATATCTCATTTCTTCTTAGTTAGTAATTAATTTCTTTATTAATCACTGACTAATTGGCCGATAATTTTTCCATTCTTTCAATTTCTCCACTTATGGCACATTAACTGAAATTCCCACATAACACATAATTAAATTCTTTTCCTTCTTCCATGTGCCATTTACTCCTATATTTAGCCCAAATAATTATTTTGTCACATAATTATGCTAAAATACAGGGTGTTGGGCATTTCCAATAATTAATTCGGATCTTAATTCCACTTTAATTCACAAAATCATTCTCAAAATGTCATTAGCCCTTAACCAAAATTTGGGGCATTATAGTTCTCCCTCCATTCAATAAATTTCTTCCTTGAAATTTGTTACACCACTAGGGACATAAAACTCAGATGCCTGTTCTTGACGGCTTCTGTTTCTCAAATTATTTCTCATTGGGAATAATGCCTTCTAGACTACTTGCATAAATGGTACGCTACAAGTCTGATTCTTGCAAGAATCTCTATGGATCAATGCATCGTGGCTCAACTTATTTTGCTTTATCACTCTATCGATTCTCGTGACTGGAGACACTTTCAAGAATACAGGATCTTTGACATAAAATCTAGAGGTATTCACCTCATTCGGTCATGGTTTAGATGGACTGCACTCGCCCATTATGGCTTTGAGCTCCTTCAATCTCATACATCAAGTCACTTTCCCCTTGAGGTATACTATACTTAACACATACAATCTATTTTGAGAGATTTAAATCTTGGCAATTCTCAATCATTACTGCAACAATCCATCTCGCTTTATGACTAAACACATCCGCGATGAGATTAACTTTCCCTGGATGATACTTGGTCTCCAGGTTACTTGGGACACTAATGGTTGCCATATTGTTCTATCGTTACCCCATACAGGCAATGACACCATAACTTTGACTCACATACAACACAACACAATTGTCCTAAGGCCGTATTCACCATTATACACAACTGCTGCAAAATACAATCAGTGCACGAACACAATCTTTGTAGGAACACAATCGTTGCAAGCCACAGATCATGAGTGGCTAGCTTATTTCATAAGACCTCAGTAGTTGGGAGGCATAGGCTACCACTCTGCTCAATCTAGTCACCCCTTTTGGGAATAACTCAAAGTACCACTAATTCATTACACACAAACGAAAGCTTCCGCTGTATTCACTTGTACCTCAGCTTTCATTGTTTTCATAAATACATCAGCTTTCGTTGTTTGCAAAAGTACCTCAGCTTTCGCTATTTGCAATAATACCTTAACTTTCACTGTTTCCACATTCACAACATTACCCTCACCCATATACCCACCAGTGACTCTGCTAGTGGTAACTGAAACTTTTGGGCATTAACAACATTACTTCATCATATTAACTTCCATGGCGTTACCTTTTCTCGTACACCCACAAGTGATTTTGCCAGTGGTAACCAGGACTTTTGGCCATAAATAACCACATCAACCCACTCTGGAATCTCAATCTCTTTTATCTGAAGCACCCTACTGTGACATCCCACCTAGAGTCTCAATCTTTTCTGTCCAGCCAGCCAACCAGGAGTCTCAATCTCCCTACTCCACGCTCCTCTTCTTTCACCCACCGTCATCATGACTGTTGTTAGCTACCGGAGGACTATTAGCATGGTTACACCCCACCCTCATCCTTTTTCACTTTCGGGGATGCATATAGCCCTCACCCAAAACATTGTTAGCTACCGAAGGACCACTGGCATGGTCACACCCTACCCTCATCCTCTTTCACCACCAGGGATGCATAGAACCCTCACCTGAACTATTGTTAACTACCGGAGGACTATTGGCATGGCAATGTATCCAAAGGAATACATAATTGCCTTCACAGCACTCACATTTACTATGGTATATCAATGGCCGGGGTAGAGATGACCAGCATCACTCCCTACAATGGTTCACGCTGACATGTGCACGCTATAATCCATATAACCTTACGGCTTACAAATAGCCTTTCGGCTTTCACATCCATAATGAATTCATTATCAAACCCTGCCCTCATCCTCTTTCACTGTTGGGGATGCATACAGCTCTCACTTAATCCATTGTTAGCTACCAAAGGACTATTGGTATGGCGATGTAACTCAAACAAATATACACATCATTCACATAATTCATCATGCTTAACAATTGATCCTTTCATGTGAACTAGGTCATCGGGACCATGATTTAAGAGAATTCTAAATATGTCTCCGGCAATATTCAATAAGATTCAAAAAACTTTGAATCTCATAATAGTTTCTGGCCTCTGCCCATCTAACATTACTTTCACTATACTGGGATCCTCTAAGACCCCTTTTCACATAATAACATGGTCCCAAAGTTTTACTTCCAAAAGCCATAACAAACACATCATTCTTATCACTTCAAGCTTCTTCTCAGTGCAATTCTTAAACACATCACTTCCACTATGCTTTCGCTATACACTTTGAAGTTTATCTCCTTATATGGGCATTAGCAATGTCAGGTTGATTTATTAGGAGTCCCATAAGAACCTCCCATGACACCTAACGGCACCCATAATCTATATTCCTCTGTGCCTACTCTTGGCCCGTTTCAACTCAAATTATTCCGGGCCATTGTATGTGGGCTTCTATTACTAGTTCCAGCCTAGAATATTCATAAATTCTAATACTCTTATCGGGTACTTTACCCCCCGTACACAGGGAATTCTAAAGCCACTCGTACATTATATTCTCTGCCTCAACCTTAAGACCATATCTCGTGGCTACTCATTATTCTATCAAGAACTATTCTTATTCAACAAGGGAATACTTTGTTATCAAGATCTTTCCCTATGCTAAATTAGCAACTAGCAACCTCAAGAAACCCCATACATATTTCAATATATTCCAGTACTATGTTCTAGTACCTCAGACTATCCAGGTCAAATCAAATCCCTAAAGAATCGGTTCAACTAGTGAGTCTAATTCATTTATCACAGTTCAACTCTTAGAATCTCAACATTAACTAGGCTGGGAAATCACTTTCCTCAACTCCATCGATCATCATTAGCTTAACACAGTTTAAGTATATTACTAACTTAAAGGCACACTGGTCCCCTAGGTCTTAGGGCCTTTAGACACACAAGTCCACTATAACATCACTAGCATATAATATTATACAGCTTAGGGTCTCTAACCCAACATTTAGGTTCATTATGAAATCTAGAACCTCCATATCACATACATTAGAAATCATTTTCCTCAATTATACCCAATAGGTTTTGCTAAGAATCAAGATCAATAGCACCTTCTCTACTCTTCACGAAATTTGAGTAATAACCTCAAACATTACTAAAGGTTCAACATTATCCACCAGGTTCACATGGTTTGAGCTTCTGTCATGCATCAGAACCATAGTGCAACCAATTCGCATTTTGACCTAAGCACTATGTTAGCTTAGATCTAATTCAGGCTTATTCCTAACCTTCAGATAATCAATTTGGATCTTCTAAGATCAACCAACAGTATGGTCACCACTCCTCATATAGCACCGTATATCATATCTATATTCCTTTAATCCTACAGTATTACCAAGGATTATCACCTAGCATGGAGAAATCACAAAACATTTGCTATGCCTTGAATTGCCATAACCTCATCAAATGGACCTTTCTAGTAGTATTCACTGTGACAGAATTGTCCCAATTTAAAATCAATGCTTACCTTATCAATATCTCCATGCATCTAAGCATCCTTTAAACCATCTAACTTAAATAATCATTAGTCATGAAGAAACCTCAAGATAATAACCATTCCTCAAGTCTTTATGACTTTGCTAACTTAACATCTCAGGGCCACCCATCCTAGGATTTCCCTGAGTTGAGCATGCTTAACTTTCGCGCAACCCCCATAGCTTTATTGAATTCAATAAACTATCTGGAAGCCAACCATTTCCTCCATTCATACCTCAATCCTTTGATTGACATATCAGAGCTCTACTCTTTATCATTCGCAATATGAGATCAGGTGGATTGTCATTTATTTCATCCACCTCTGATTCTACCCATCAATCTTTAGTCGAATAATTGTGTTCTTTCCTTTCTAACACAAATAATTCACAATATCAATATCACATAAGGTGTACGCACATGTTCCTTAAAAATCATATGCCAACTAATAGGAATATTCATGTGTATACTACAACAACCATCTGTTATCTTCTATTACTAAACAGAGCACAAAGGCCACTATCCTAGTGAAACTACCCTTACTAGGAACTTCAGCTCTGATACCACAAATGTAACCCCTTTCCATATAAGGACGTGATTTACGTTCAAAACACGTAATTAAATTGAATTAGAGACCAGGGAATAAATTGAGCCTTATAATTGTTTCCATTTCCTGAAATAGGGTTTACAAAAACTTTTCAAAAACCTACTCAACATGGTCTCAAGTTCCCATTTCAAATACACAATTGGCCTGTATAGTTTAATTCCGTTCATAAATATCAGAGTGCAATAAAATTTCCTAACACACTCAGGTTCCATTAATCATCTAAAGGGTTTACACGGCAAAAATGCACAAAATTAGTTTCCCTTTCAATGGGATTACACAAATACTATACAATAACTCCTATATATATAAAATTCCCAACAAAATATCTAAATGTTAAACTATGATAACCAATCATCCAAAAGCAAAACTCCTAATCCGGAGCTCTATTTGTCACCTACTTCTCTTTAGAACCACCAGCCCTGTTTAAAAATTGTTTTATGGGAGAGTGAGATTATAAGGAATCCCTGTAGTAAGAAATCACTTATAGTATGCACAACCACAAAGCATGTAAGCAGATCATAACACATCACACAACACTTATAATGGAAGTTACAGTGGCAGGGACAGGTGTGACGTACATCACCCTTAAATCTGCTCACGCTGTATTAGAAAACCACATGTTTCACATCCTTATATCTCACCACAACTGGGTTTTATATAAAACATTTCACACCACATAGCCACACTGGCATGTTTATCAAAGTAGGAATTCACAATTCTACAACACTACCACGACAATTACAATGGCAGTTATAGCGGCAGGGGTAGGTGTGGTAAGCATCACCCCCTATGACTACTCACACTGAAGTGCTCATACTGCAATGCACTATGGCACATCTCACATCCTTAATTTCATAATGGCATCACGCCCACAATTTTCACAACATCAAAGTTCCATAAGATGCATTTCACAACAACATAATGATAAGTCATACATACCAAACATCATACATAACATGAGAGAAAAGTCACTACCTTGGTCTTTCCATAAGTGCTCTAGCACTAATCTCTCGTGAACAAGGCAAATATCGAATCCTATTATTCATAATAAGGGACGAAGTGTTATTCTCTATTCCAATACTCAAAGAACTTCACAACACTTAGATTTGGTTATCGTTAATGTCTCTTAAGTAGCTACAAATGTCTCTAACAAAAGCCCTAAAGGGTTGGGAAGTACTATCTCAAAGACCACCTTACGATAGTGAAAATTTCTGATTTTTGGATAAAATAGGTCAAAAACTTTTGGACTACGGCCAAAATCAAGTCTGAGAGTTTTTGGTTATGGCCAAGAGTATTCTGGCCGGGGCCAAAAGTAGGTCAAAAGCTTTTTGGCTGGGCCAAGCAAAATTACAGTTTCTGGGCTGAACTTCCAAAAGTTATAACTAATTATAGAAAAATTGAAATGAGGTGATCCCAAGTCCTAATTAAAGCTTTTTAAGTCCGCTTTGAAAGAAAAATATGAATCATTAATGTCTATAACCTCAAAAATACAGAATTCCACCAATCTCCTTGCTGTTCCAGATTTGATTCCATATTTAAATCAAACTTTTGAAATGTATAACTTTTATCACACATATCAAAATGACATAAACTTTGTCATTGGAAAGCTTGAAATGTCTACTACAAGGCTAGATAATTTCATAATTTTTTGACACCACTGGTTATTTCAAAATGTCCATGTGAATCAACTGCCAGCACAGAGTTTTTCACTAATGGTTCAAAATTCACATCCAACACTACTCCCACATAATTTTCCACAAGGAATCCAATTGAAACATCAAAGCAACCTAATTCTCATTCCATTATAATGTTCAATTTTTGGCATATATTCTACAAAAATCCCAAAATTGTCAAACTTGACATTTAAGCTTCAATCAAATTCTATCTATCCAAGAGACATCACAAGACACCAATTCTATGATCACAACATTCCAAACACACAATGACCCTAATTTTCAAAAATGGGGAAAAATTTTCTAGAATTTTAAGACTAAATCAAATGGCCACAAAGCTCATATCAAAGTGTTCATCTTACTCACCTTAACAACTTTCTCAAAGGGGTTCCTTGGTTCTCCAACCTCTAGATTTCCTTGTGTGCTCAAGACATCACCAATGGAAAATCTAAAACCATAGAAATAAAGCCCTCAACACAAGGAACATTATTGAAGAAGAGAGTTTATGCATTTGAGCTCATCGTAAGGGTCAAAATGCTCACCTTTTCACAAGCTTCTTCTACTTCTTTCCTCTTCAAATATGGCTGATGAAAATGGAGGACAAGAGAGAGAGAGAAATGAAAGTGAAGAAGATGAAATGATGGGTTCTTCCCTTGCCCATTCTCTTCAGCTGAAATGGAGGGGGAGAGAGAGAGAGAGAAAAATATGATTAAATAATGCCTATTTGACTTTTCTCCACACTCTCTCTTAATCCCAACTTGCCAAGTGTCTCAATCTCATTGGTTCTTATAAAGTAAGTAACTAATTAGTTACTCTAACCACTCCATTAGTCATTTAGTCACATATCTCATTTCTTTTTAGTTAGTAATTAATTTCTTCATTAATCACTGACTAATTAGCCGATAATTTTTCCATTCTTTCAATTTCTCCACTGATTATGGCATATTAACTGAAATTGCCACATAACACATAATTACATTCTTTTCCTTCTTCTATGCACCTTTTACTTGTATATTTAGCCCAAATAATTTTTTTGTCACATAATTATGCTAAAATACAGGATGTTGGGCATTGCCAATAATTAATTCATATCTCAATTCCACTTTAATCCATAAAATCATTCTAAAAAAGGTCATTAGCCCTTAACCAAAATTTGAGGCATTACAGTTATACCCACTGGAAGTTGACTTTTGTCTACAACTATCTATGATATGAGAGTTAGTGATCTTTTAATGAAGATCACCTAGTGATTTGGGAGATCACTCGACTGATTCTTAATCACTTGTAGGACACTTACAAGTGATCTGAAATTAGTCAAGTGATTCAAAAAATCATTCAAGTAATTCTTGATCACTTGTAGGATACTTGCAAGTGATATGAAAATCACTCGAGTGATTGAGGAAATCACTCAAGTAATTTCAAGTTACACACTCGAGTGATATTATTCACAGTTTTTAATCATTGTCTCAAGTTTTTTGATATTCTTTCAAACTCATTTAACCTTGATTATTTTGTTTCTAATAATTTTTAATAATTGCTAATCAAGTTTATATGAGGGTTATAGGTGATTAAACCTAGATTAGAGCTCAACGACCAAAAAGCAACTTTGTGTCACAAGCATCAACAACTACTTCCAATGGACTTCTAATGGTGATATTCTCAACAGGAAGAAGAAAAACTCAATGGTTAAAAACTCTTCATCAACTATAAATAAAAGATCATTCAAATAGAAAGATGAGAGACCCAATGTATACATCGTCGAAATGGTAATTCTTCGACGTCAACACTCATAGCACATAATCTTTGTTTTCTTAGTTCTTATACTATTTACTTTGAGAGGGACATTATTTATATTATGCATTAGTGATTATCATTATTCACTTTTGAGAGAGAAGGTTGATTATAAACATTTATCATCAAAAGAGATTGTAACCTTACGGTGTGTAATAGGGAGTTGTTATCTCCGTGACAATATTGTAATTGGCTTCACAAGTGCCCAGATAAACTTGTGGGATTGTAGAGGCTTCTCTTGTGCTTGGTTTAAACAAGAAGATAGTAGATTAAAAATCTCAAGTGGAGCTTGGGGACTGGACGTAGGTCATCAAGGATTGGACCGAACTAGTATAAATCATAGTTTGCATATTCTCTTCCTCTATCTCTTATATTTCCAGTATACCTAATTTTGTTTAATTGATTGTAATTTTATGGCTCATTATTATTATTTTCAATAAGATGCAAAAAGAGTTTCAAAGTTCCTAAGTTTTTATCTTACACCTAATTCACCCCCTCTTGGGTGTCAACTGAGTCTAACATTTGGAATAAGAGAAGGGCTCTTGTTTAAAAAACTTAACTATCTCAAGAGTTTATAATGGCTGATGTAATATCCCAATTTTTGATTAAGGGTTAAGGACTTCAAAAGTGGATGTGATTATTATTAAACCGACACTTTTGGAGTATACGATGTGAATGGTGATTCAAATGTGTTATGAGCAGTGCTGAAACCATGTATTTAAGTTTAATTATAGATTAACATCTAAAATGACTTAAAATAGAGGGAGGGTGCATGATTGGTGTGATGGAATGAGAAAATGTGTTTAGTGGTGATTTAAGAGCAATTACCATAATCAGGGGCAAAATAGTAAAGTTACCGACAAATTGGTCAGTTAACGAAGAGGAAACTCATTGGTAACTTGAAGATTAATGGTCAGGATTGATTGTTGTGAGATCAAAAGGGGTGGAATCATGTGTGTGTGTGCCTATGTGAGCTTATGAAAGATGGAGCAGATTGTGACACTTGGCACTTTATGGACCATTGGATTAAGGTTAATGTTTCAAACTCTCTCCTCTATCCCTTCTAGGTCTGTTATGAGCCTTGGGGGAGCCAAATTTTTTATCTCATTCTCTCTCTCTTCATCCTCTATGGACGCATAAGGCAATGGAAGAAAGAGAAAGGGAAAGGTGAGGTTTTGACTTGGTAAATGATCTCCTTTGCTCAAATTATCTTTTGTAAAGTTATTCATAGTGATGAGAGCTTCATCTCTATGGTTTTAGATTTTTGAAAGAAGGTATTTTGAGAGCTTGAGGAAATTTGAAGTTGGAGGAATCAAGAAACTAACTTGAGGAAGAGGAAGAGGAAGAGATAAGTTAGAGCTCTCTTTTGATATAAGTTTTGTAACTTTTGGTTGAATTTTGTGAATTAGGGAATTTTCCCTGATTTTGGTGTAATTATGAAATTGATGATTTGGTTTGAGTATTATGGTAAATATGGTGTCATATTGTGTTTTAGTGCCATTGGATTTGATTTGGAACATTGGGAGTAAAAGTAGTGAAATTGTGTAATGTGTAGTAATGTGGTGTTCAAGACAAGAAAATGTTATTGTGATGTGATTTTGAGTGTTTTGAGGTATCCAATGGGTTGCTTGTGTAAAATTATCTGGGAATAGCTTTAGGTTAGAGTTTTGGGACTATTGGAAACATATGTTGGAAGTTAGGGAAAATTTTGTCATTTACTACGTTTTGGCTTCTGATAAGCCTCCCTCGAGTGCATAGTGGTGTCACTCTAGTACAGCATCATATTCCCTCTTTTCCCGTCAATTTTTGGTTACACTTCCATGCCAAAAAGGGAGAGTGCATTTCCTCACATGCGTGTACAGTGAGTTATCACTCAAGTGGGAGGGTTCTCACTTGAGTGCATATGTATTTTTGCACTAAGGTCGCTTCTTGGGTTAGCACTCGCAAGCCATTTGTCAAGAGTATGTGTTAGCACTCACAAGTTTTAAGGTGTCACTTGAGTATTCAGGGTTATCACTCGAGTGCACTCTTCACTTCTGAGATTTCTATTACTCTCAGGTAGTCACTTCTTGTGCCTTACTCGGTAGGACTTGGGTGAGTATAAGGCTATCACTCGAGTACTATGATCACTTCTGTCTCTATCATTGCTCTTGGGAAAGCACTCACTTGAGTGAGCCGTCCTCACTCGAGTGCAAGTCATCCATCACTCGAGTGCATCATTCATCACTCGAGTGTTTCCATAGAAAATCAGTGCTTTACTTCTAAAAGGGGATCTTTGGTCAAGTTTCTCCTAATCCTTTAGGCATGTGTTTGGGCTTTGAGTAGCCACTTAAAGGTCATGAATGACAACCAACTTTAAGTATTTAAAGTTAAGGAATTGGAAAACGGAATAACCCTATGTCCTTGATTTGGTTTATAGGGCTCAATGTTCTCCCTGATCGTGAGTAGCTAGTGTTGGAGCACACGTGGAAAGAATTAAGGTAGGGAACTAACCTCTCTTACATGTATTTGATATTTATATTGGTGTTTTGATGTATGTTAATGCTTTGTATGATTATGTGTAATATATATGAATGTTTGAAGCTATGTTTCTGTTTATGCTATGGCCATAAGTATGTTGTTTGAAACATTGTGCTTGCAAATATGTCATTGTGTAAGCATGAGTTATGTAATGCAAGCATGTCATGCATTATACATTTATCATACATGCATATTAGATAGGGTAGGTGGATTGAGGATGGAGCGAACAACCCAGGGCGGTGAGGTGTCCTTTGGGATAAGATATTGGCGGTTGGTTATCATTATAGTTGGAGTAACTATATATTCTGTTATGGATGTATATTTGGATATGTATTCTAGATGGATTTGTGTAATCCTCGTATGAGAACTTGTATATGGGTGAATGTGCCTTTGAAACTCATTATCGAAAGTTATGAACCCGGGATTTCCGGATTTATGTTGTGCACTCTGATATGTTATGGATGTGATTTATCTTCGTGAGGTAGTTATATTCAAAATGTGAATATGAGACCAGGTCAAGTAGATTTTGAAAGGTATTTGTGAAAACCTTATTGTAAAGATAGGATATTAAATGAGTTTTGTTTATCCGAAGGTCTCTAATTCATTTTAATCACGTATTTCGGATATAATTACGGAAGGGGGTTACAGCTAATTTTGGATGTTATATGCTTTCAGAAGGTTTTGATTTTACTATTCAGCCATTTTTAAAAGAGACTAATTTTTGGTTTTGGAAAGCTAGAATGACATTGTTTAAAAAAACCTTTGATTTTGATATGTGGAATGTTTTTATAAATGATTTTGATTTCAAACTGAGAAAGACTTGAACTGAACAAGAGAAGAAAATGTTTTCTTTGAACATTAGAGAAATGAAGATTCTATATAGTGCTTTAATCGAAAAAGATTTGGAGAAAATCAGATTTTGCTCTAGTGTTAAAGATATTTGGGATACTTTTATTCTTTTATGCTTCAACAATTGTGTTGAAGTTGAAAGTGTTGACAGTTCATCTGAAACTACAAGCTGCTTATCCATGATTGACGAACAATTGGAAGTTGAGAAAGAAGAAGGAGGGATTATAGAACACTTCCATAATCTAGTCAACATAGGAGAACAAAAGGAAGATAATTCTCAAGAAGAGCTTAGCTCGAATGAATTTGATGAATCCTTATCAAAGCTCAAGATGCTCTTATGGTAAAAAAGTTCCAATTCTTCTTATGCATTTAAAATAAATGATCTTAAAAGACTGCTTAAAATTGTTTCCAACCAATCATTGATTCTATTGTGAAAAGCAAAAATGTTTTCAATCATGCTAGAAATTCATATAGGAAGAAAGAACTCACGCAAATTGATCATTTGAGATTGCCTCCCCCTGAACGACACAATACTTGCAAAAATTTTCATAAATAGGTATCATTATATGATTTGCAATTATTGTAAAAAATCTAGTCACATTTCTTACATATGCTATATTAGGAGAAATAATAATGTCAGAAGTAAATTTGTTTGGGTTCCTAAAGGACACATAAGGTCTAGTACTAACACATATAGACCCAAGTATATGTAGGTACCAAAATGTCCATCTAGTACTTCATGTGTATAGGTTGATTCAAAATGAATGGACATAAGGGTACAAAGAAGATGAAGAATCCAAGAGTTTCTCATCGATTCATAGAATCTATATCAAAAGAGAAAATTGATGGACAATCTATTGCAAAAAATTTAAGATCAAATCATAAGAAGCAATAGACATCGATAAGAGGACCATATTCCATCTAAAAAATGAACTACCATAAAGTACCATTCAACTATCTTGAGGAAAATAAGAAAAGATGGATCTCTCGAACATCAAGTAGAAGACTCCTAGAGTCTAGATCTTTTGAGAGAGCTTTGCAAACACCCATAGGAAGACATAAGAAAAATCAATGTAACCCCCTACCTTATAATCCATAATTATAATTCAAAAATGCATAATTAAGATAAATTAGAGACTAATAGTTATTTCAAAATCTATTTAAGTCCCAAACTTTAAAACAAGGAATCGCCCTGAGATGAAGTGGGTTTTCAAAATTTCTTTCAAAATCTATTTAATCTGGTCTCACATTCACATTTTGAATATAATTCACCTGCATAGTTAAGTTGCATTCATAAATATCATAGTGTAAACCAAAATTCCCAGCAACCCCCGGGTTTTTATATAATAACTAAAGGGTTTATGGGACATATTTGTCCCTTACAAGTTTCCATTCAGGGGATTATATATCCTTATCCAAAATAATATTTACAAAAAGGTACAGTAATCCCAACCAAAATATGACAACTAACCAACAAACAAAAATAAAGAACTAGCCGCCCTTAGTTGTATGTTTCTCCTTCAAGCCACTTGCCCTAATTGTAGGTTAATCAATGGAAAGAATGAGATTCAATAGAATCCCAATAGTAACAAGTCACTCATACAATGTATAATCACATAGCATGCAACTAAATCACTAAGCAGCAGCATCATACACATGGCCTTCGCATACACATAATCTTTATAAGTATATACATAGCCTTCATGGCTACATATTTACAACGACAGGGGTAGGTGTGACTTGCATCACATCCACGACTACTCATGATGTAATACACAATTTAATGATATGACAAACATAAAATGCATTACACATAGTATAAGAGAAAGTGTCACTACCTTGTTCTTTCCGGGTGTGCTCTGGCACATGTTGATCACGTTCAGGGCAAATATTCAATCCTATCAACCAAAATCAAGGACATAGTGTCATTCCTTTTTTTCAAACTCTTAATTTCAAAACACTTAAGGTTGGTTATCATTTGAGTCCCTTGCATGGCTATAACAAGCTCAACGAAAGCCTAAAAGTTTTGGGAAGAACTATATCAAAAACACTTTCAAAAGGTCCAAAATGCTGATTTTTGGGAGTTGGCTGCAGCCAAGAAATTCTTTGGCTGCAGCCTAAATTTTAGGATTAAAGGCTTGGGAATAAGCCTATAAGTGAAAGTAGGCATCATACGCTTTAATTTGATAGGTTATACAAATCAATTGAACCTATATACAAAGAGTTATGAATTTTTGAAGTTTGTCTAGTGAATTTGATTATTTTATGGAACAACATGTAAAGATTGAAAATTTGGGAATGATATGCTTCTAGATAGCAAAAGGCTATATTTTTCTTTGAAAATAAACTTAATAATTGTTCTATAACCTTTGATGAAAATTGAGACTTTACGTGTATACGTAACCGAAACAAGTTGTGAAGCCAATTGAGATCATTGGTAGGGACCCCTAGGTGTCTTCTACATGTGGCATGAAGAAGGAAATATTAGTTGGGCTTAATGGAATGATTACTTAAGTATGGGATTTATGTGCACAAGTTGGAATTTTAGGTTAAATAATAAAGCACTTGTGACATCACCCTAATATTAAAACATCATCTTCCTCCTCCTCTTCTGCCCAAATTGACGCCATTTTAGAAAAATAGAGAGAGGAAGTTGTATGCTTTTAGAGAGAGAAGGAGAGGAGAAAAGTTACGAGATAGGTCGATTCCTTTGGTGAATTTATACCTGAAGTGTAAAATCCTTCTTATAAGCTTATCTTCTATGTTGTTTGAGGTGTTTGAAATAAGATTTTTGGAGTTAGGAGGGCTAGGGTTTTCGGCCTAAAGGGAAAATCCAGAAGGAGTTTGAGGTAACTTCTAAACCTTTGTATATTAACTGTTGTACCTGCTGTGGACAATTTAATTGGTGAAATTTCGCCGGATGGTCTTTGTTTATGAAAATTGGAAAATGTGTGTTGGAAATGTTATGCTGCCAAAATTGGGTTTAAATGGTAGTTATAAGTCAATTAAATAGTTAAAAAAGTAGTTAGGAGCATAAAGGAACACGTCTACAGAATCGGATTTCAAAAACCCTAATTTTCCCCAGAGTTCCTATAAGTTTTAGTCAGCTCTAGAAATGGGCCTTAGAGTTGAATTTTCAATAATTTGATGGTTTCATTGAGTTCAGAAGAGAAAATTTGGTGGGGTTACAGTTGGCCACTTTTTTAGAAAAGCCCAAAAAAGCATACTTACAAAAACGCCCTTTTATGGCTACCTTAATTGTAAGTATCATGTACGAACCCTTATGGGGATTTTCTATAATCATGCACATATTATCAATATAATTATTTTATTTCTGTGTTGCCCACCGAACCACATATCTTTTTCCGTGAATACTCACATAAAGGTGAAATTAAAATAAGGGCATGACAACCTGAGCCAAAAACCCTAGATAACGTCTCTCCATATTTGCTTCTTCTTCCCAAGTTGCTTCTCTCTAAGTCATTCCCTTCCAGATCACCTTCACATATGGTATACTTTAGTGTCTGGGCCGCCATTCTTCCTTATCAATAATCCATTCTAGCTCTACTGCATATGTGAAGTTGTCCTGCAGTTCGACTTTTTCATATTAAACAATGTGCGCTGGATCTGGTTGGTACTTCTTCAGTTGGGAAACATAAAACATGTCATAAAGGCTACTCAAGTTCGGGGGTAGGGATGCTCGATAAACAACAGGCCTAATTCTCACAAGAATCTCAAAGGACCTATATATCTTAGGCTTAGCTTCTTTCATTTGATTGCTCGCCCAATAACGGTAACTAGAGATACTCTAAAAAACACATGATCACCCACATCAAATTCTAGAAGTCTTCTCTTCTTATCAGTGTAGCTCTTCTATCGACTTTGCACTATAAGGAAACTCTTACAAATGATTTGAATCTACTTTATGATTTGATCGACAAGATCTAGCCCATACAACCTCCTCTCAGATAACCCTGTCCAGCACAAAGGTGATTAGCACTTCCTCCCATATAACACTTCATACGGAGCTATCTGAATACTTGCATAATAGCTATTGTTGTAGGTGAACTCAGCTAATGGAAGAAAGTAGTCCCAATTCCCTTTAAAGTCGAGGACACATGCTCATAACATATCTTCCACTATCTGAATGGTCCTCTCTGACTGTCCATCAGTCTAAGGATGATAGGCCGAACTAAATCTCAACTTCATACCCAGAGCCTCACGCAGAGCCCTCCAAAATCTTGAAGTGATATTCTTTAGTGTGCCATGGAGTTGCACAATCTCTCGAATATAAATCTCTGCTAGTCTATCCTGAGAATAACTAGCATTGATTCGTATGAAGTATGTTGACTTCGTTAACCGGTCAACAATTACTCATATGGCATCATAATTCCTGATCTTGGGCAATCCCACAATAAGGTCCATGGCCACACTTTTCCATTTCAACTCGAGAATCTTAGGACTTTACAACAATCCTGGTGGCCTTTAGTGCTCAATCTTCACCTTTTGGCAAGTAAGACACTGCACCACATACTTGGTCACATCGACCTTCAATCTTGTTCACCAATACATAGACTTCAAATCATGGTACATTGTAGTCATTTTAGGGTGAAGAGTATACTGGCTCTTATGCACCTCATCGAGGATTCTCTGTCTCAATTCTGCCTTCATTGGAACATAAATTCTCTCTTTGTAACGAACTAATCCACTAAGCGATATATCATAATCTCGAGCTTCTCTTCGCTCAATCATAGCCCTGATAGATTGCACCCGATTGTCTTGGTTTTGAGCTTCTTCAATTTCAGCTCTCAAATCACTTTCCACCTGGGAAATATTGAAATTAGCACAAACAATTTGGTTCAACAAATTCAAATCTCATAAGTCTTCCATCAACTTTACTTACTAAATCATCATTGCTGCAACAAGCACCATCTTTCGACTAAGAGCATTGGTGACGACGTTGGCTTTACCTGGATGGCATTTAATCTTCAAGTTGTAATCTTTAAGAAACTCCATCCAGTGATGCTGTCTTATGTTCAATTCTTTCTGATCATACAAATACTTGCGACTCTTGTGGTCACAGTACAGTTCTACTGTTACACCATACAAATAATGCCGCCATATTTTCAATACAAACATAGTTGCTGCAAGCTTCAGATTATAGGTGGGATAATTCATTTCATGAGGTTTCAGCTGGGAGACACAGGCCACCATATGTCCCTACTGCATAAAGACACACCCCAATCCTTGCTTACTGCCATCACTATATACAAATAAGTCAAGCTGCGATCAGGTATAATCAACACAGGTGCCATAGTCAACCTTTCCTTCAGCTCAACAAAACAACTTTCACAGCGCTCATCGCACACCAACGGATGATCCTCCCTCATGAGCTTAGTCATTGGCAATGCAATACGAGAGAAAAATTCTGGATGAATCTCAAGTAGTAACAATAAGACCAAGAAAACTGCATATCTCAACAATAGTTTTTGGCCTCTTTAAGTCCAGTACTGCTTCCACTTTACTGGGATCCACTGAGACCCCTTCTTGCTAGAAAATATGGCTTAAGAATTATACTTTTGGTAGCCAAAACTCGTACTTACTCAACTTGGCATAGAGCTGCTTCTCATGCAATATCTCTAACACAAATTCGAAGAATAAATTGATAGTTTTCAAATTCGAAGAATAGTCAACCGTTGCTGTTCGATTCTAACAGACATGTTTGAATTGCTTCCAATGGACACTACAAATCATCTATATATATGGAGCATTCAAAGAGAACACAAAAGAACAGAGAACACACAAACATACACTGATCAACACACTCTTAGTGCTTTTTTTTCATATACTCATTCATTGTACTTTAGTGATTATATCTTTGCTCTATGAGAGATTTTTTCATTACAAACTCAATATTTGTTATTGAGATACCCTAAGGTTGTGGAACCTTGAGTTGGGGAATTGATTACAATGTGTAAGGGGGAGTGAGTTCAAGGTGAAGGAACTTGATGTGTATTAACGTGCTAAGAACCTACTGAATCTTGGAGAATATTGTGAAACTCTCAAAGACGCTCTGAGGACTGGATGTAAGTCAAAGTGGTTGTGGCCAAACCAGTATAACTCCCAATGTACACTTCAGTGATATTTCTCCTTGCTCTCAACTGCTTTAAATATATTATTAAATTTCTTATACCTAACGAAATTCTGGTATCACCCAATTCACCCCCTCTTAGGTGAAACACTTTCACTAACATTTGGTATCAGAGCGTAGGTCTTCTTGTTAAGGTTTAACAGCCTAAGAAGGATCCAATGGCAAGCATGGGTGAAGGAATTCTTCCTGACAGGGCTTCTATCACAAGACCTCTGGGTTTCAATGGCGAACACTTCTTATTATGGAAAGCAAAGTTCAGAGTCTTCGTAATGGCTACTGAATATGGGCTATGGGATGTGTTTGAAAGTGGAAACTACAAACCTAAAAAGATTGTAGATTCTCAAAGAGTTCTCAAGACACTAGCAGAATATGATGAGAATGATAAGAAACTCATTACACTCAATAGTAAAGCAATTCTAATGATTCAAAGTGCCTTGAGTCAACATGAGTACTTTAGAATCTGCACACTCCTAACAGCTAAAGAAATATGGAAAGCCTTGGAAATTTCTCACAAAGGAACTTTGGGAATAAAAGAAAACCGGATCAATACTCTAGTTACTGAGTTTGATTTACTTCGAATGAAATCAGGTAAGTCGATAGATGAATTTGAACTTAGATATACTCACCTTGTTAATCAACTTGCAGTACTTGGAAAAGTCTATGATCAACATACCCAAGTACAAAAGATTTTAAATATTCTTTCTAGAGACTAGGAGGCAAAAGTCACTGCAATTGAGGAAGCAAAAGGTGAATCAATGCGATCGGTTGCTTCTCTATTTGGAAGTCTTTTTGAATATGAAAGTAAGTTAAAGTTCAAATGAGAACTAGATGATATTGGCGACAAGAAGAAAAGAGGTCTAGCACTGAAAGCAAAAGAAGAAGAACAAGATGAAGATAAAGAGCTTGACGATGCGAAATAGGCCTAATCATAAAATGATTCAGAAAGTTTTATAAGAAAGGCCAAGGATTCAAAAACTTTCAGAAAGGAGGAACAAGCAATAAAGAACATATCATCTGCTATGAATTTGGAAAGCCAGGACATTTCAAATCAGAATGTCAAGAACTGATTCAGAAGAATAAAGAGAAGAGAAAAGGCAAATTCTATAACAAGAAGAAAACCTTTGTATCTGCCATATGGGGAGATAGTTCTTCTGACGAAGAAAGCGATGAAGAGGAAGTAGCCAATATCTATCTAGTTGCTGAAGAGGAAACAGAAGAAGAGGTAACTGATTCTGATCCTACCTATGATGAATTACTTGTTAAGATCGGCAGGCATAGCAGAAGAATTTTAAAATTTTACCAATCCTAATCGAGGATCTATCAACGGCGTTTAAACCAAGTTGGAAGGATTCATACCTTTTATGATTCAGGGTTTTCACGATCTCTAGGAGCCAACACGTCAGGTCCACTCCCTCTACTGGTATCCACATGAATGCTCTCCAATCGAGACTGCGTGCTAGCGCCTCTAAAGTTTCCTAGGGTTTCCCTTGCAGCTCTCAATTCTCATGTGCACATAAATATATCTGCTCTATCAAGTTTATAACCTATGAGGGCTATTTTCAAATTTCAAAATTAATCATCATTAATTTCAAAATTAATTAACTATTAATTATCTTGATGAGCTAATTAAATAAATTCAGTTTAAATTAAATCTGTTCAGCAGTTTTAATTTAACCTATTTATTTAATCCAAATAAAGAGCCATTGGATTTAATTTATCTTCATAAATTAAATCTGAGATACTATATCTCTATCATGTTAGTTATTAAATTTAATATATCTTAATAAATTAAATTTAAAACTAACACAATATAATAATATCATATAATATATATATATACGCACACATATATATATAAGATATATATATTTCGAAAATATATATCTATATATAATATTATTAACGAATTTTATATTATATATATATATATAAATATACAATTCGTCCACCCTAAATTAAATATTATCTTGTGTTGGGCCATTCTTGTGTGCGACCCTGTAGGCCCATATAAAGTTGGCAGTGGGCTAATAACTATATTAACCCAAAAGTCGCAAGCGGCCTCTAGCAAGACATTATGACGCCCAATTCATATGGGGATCGTTATCACGATGCAATCTGTCGTACAACCATGTCATGTCCCTTTTGTCACACGATATATTGATCAAGGATAAGGCATGGATAATGTCATCCTCTTGTTCCTGACCATTACTTTCTCAATTCCTGAGTAGCCTGATAACAGAGACGGAAACTCCTTTCATTATAGTATGGCCATACATTTCTCAGACTCACTTATCGAGGGGCCTAATAATATCTCTCTACGAATGTGAGGGACAAATTCCATCTTGATCATTCATATTCCTCTGCATGAAAAACCACCAAGCTCGATCGTAGCCTTTATCATCACCTGGTCAAAAGTGACTTTTGACTAGTTCAAAGCTTAGCAACTCTCACGTAGGAATAGATGATGACCTCAGGTCTAAGGGCATTGTCACGTGGTTATACATGAGAAAAGCTTATGACTTGATCCATGTAGCTTTCTCATAATGGGTCGGTCCAGCACCTTGAACTCTTACAAGGGCCTAAGACTTTGATTCATATCTCCATATCTTATTAAAGTCATACTGATCTTGTTTCATCTTTGTACTCGCATAGATGAACGACCAGGGACATTTTAGGACAATCTTTATGAATTATCCAAGGATACAATTATCATAGTTAACATGCAAATAATATGATAACAAAATGGAGAAATTTCATTAAAATAATAATGTTCAAAGTATAATGATTGGCCCTTAGGGCACAATTTGCAATATCTTCCCACTTGCCCTAGGTGCAATCATTAATTTGCCTAATTCCTATTGCCCTAACATGACGCTCATGGTTTGCCTATGCAAGTGGCTTAGTAAGAGGATCAGCAACATTATCTTCTCCTGCTACTTTGCATATTTTTATATCACCTCTATTATTGATTTCTCTAATAAAATGAAATCGCCTGAGTATATGCTTGGTCCTTTGATGTGACCTAGGCTCCTTAGCCTATACAATAGCACTGCTATTGTCACAGAACAAATCTATTGGATTTGAGATGGAAAGCACCACCCCTAGTTCAGTAATGAACTTTCTGATCCAAACGGCTTCCTTAGCTGTATCGGATGCTGCTATATACTCAGCTTCTGTTGCAGAATCTGCTATAGTGCTCTGCTTGGAGCTCTTCCAGCTTACTGCTCCACCATTCAGGAAGAATACATAACCAGATTGTGATTTAATGTCATCTTGGTCAGTTTGGAAACTTACATCTGTGTGATCGGTTACACAGAGCTCATCATCCAATCCACCATAGACCAAAAATAAGTACTTAGTCCTTCTAAGTACTTTAGGATATTCTTGACAGCAGTCCAATGACCCTTACTAGGATCTTGTTGGTATCTACTGGTCATACTTAAGGCAAATGAGACATCTGGTCGAGTACATAACATGGCATACAAGATGGATCCAATGGCCGAGGCATATAAAGCCTTACTTATGGATCTCATTAATCAGGTGTACTAGGACACAGATCCTTGCTAAGATGGATGCCATGAGACATGGGCATGTAACCCTTTTTTGAATCCTGCATACTGAACCTATGCAGTATCTTGTCTCTGTATGTGCTCTGACTTAGGCCTATTAGTCTTTTAGATCTATCGATATAGATCCTAATCCCTATGATATAGGTGGCTTTACCTAAGTCTTTCATTGAAAAGGACTTTCCTAACCAAGACTTGACACTCTATAAGGTAGGAATATCATTCCCAATGAGTAGGATGTCATCTATATAAAGAACTAAAAATACAACTATGCTCCCACTAACCTTCTTGTAAAGACAAGGTTCATTGATGTTTTGAATGAATCCAAACTCTTTGACTACTTCATCAAAATGATGATTCCAGCTCCGAGATGCTTGCTTCAATCCATAAATGGATCTTTGAAGCTTGTAAATTTTACCAGAGTCCTCTGGATGCACAAAACCTTCACGTTGTGTCATGTACACATCCTCAAGAAGCTTTCCATTAAGGAAAGCTGTTTTGAAATCCATCTGCCATATTTCATAGTCATAATATGCTGCATTGGCAAGAAGGATTCTAATTAATTTGGCCATTGCAATTGGGGAAAATGTTTCATCATAGTCTACACCATGAGTTTGAGTGAATCGTTTTACAACCAGTCGTGCCTTGAAGACATTTACATTACCATCCATGTCAGTTTTCTTCTTGAAAACCCATTTCCACCCAATAGTTTTAACACCTTCAGGTGGATCGACTAAGGTCCATACCTGATTGTCGTACATGGATTGCATTTCAGACTTCATGGCATTTAGCCATTTCTCAGAGTTTGGTCCCATTGTGGCTTCTCGATAGGTGGTAGGCTCATTTTGCTCAATGAGCAACACATCACGGCCTTTAGTAATCAGAAATCCATATCTCTAAGGCTGATGCTGTGTACTATCAGATCTTTGTGGACATTGTATTACTTGAGGAGGCTCAGCAACTTGTTGTGAGTCTTCTCTAATTTCCATCTGTGGTTGTGTAATATCTTGTGGCTCTTGAATTTCTTCGAGATGTATGTCGCTCCCACTAGTTGTTTTAGAGACAAACTCTCTTTCTAGAAACTTACCATTTCGAATAACAAACACTTTGTTATCGGTGGGATTGTAGACATAGTATCCTTTCGTTTCTTTAAGATACCCCACGAAAAGGCACTTTGTGGATCTGGGCGCTAATTTATCAGAGGCATGTTGCTTAACATATACCTCACATCCCCAGATCTTGAGAAAAGATAAACTTGGTTTCTTTCCAGTCCATATCTCATATGGTGTCTTTTCAATTGCCTTAGATGGAACATGATTTAGTATGAACGCAGCTGTCTCTAGGGCATGTCCCCAAAAGGACGGTGGAAGATCTATTTGACTTATCATAGATCGAACCATATCTAATAGTGTTCGATTCCTCTGTTCAGAAACGCCATTCCATTGTGGTGTTCCTGGAGGAATCAATTGTGAGATTATCTCACAACTCCTAAGATGGTCAATGAATTCTTGGCTCAAATATTCACCACCTTAATCAGATCAAAGTATTTTAATTGTTTTACCAAGTTGGCTTTGTACTTCATTTTGGAATATTTTGAACATTTCAAAAGATTCAAATTTATGTTTCATTAGATAGATATAGCCATATCTACTAAAGGCATCTATAAATGTAATGAAGTAGACATAACCTCCTCTGGAAGCTATATTTAATAGTCCACATACATCTGTATGTATGAGGCCCAATAATTCAGTGGCCCTCTCACTGTGCCCAGTAAAAGGTGCCTTAGTCATCTTTCCTAATAAGCAAGATTTGTATGTATCATATGATTCAAAATCAACTGAGTTTAGAAATCTATCTTGATGGAGTTTAGAAATGCGTTTCTCATTTATGTGGCCTAGACAACAATGCCATAGGTAGGTCAGATTCAAATCATTTGATTTTATCCTCTTAGTAGTTACGTTATAGATATTCCCATTATTAGGATATTCCAAATTTAATATATAATGACCAACATGCAAATCACCATCAGCATTGAAAATGTCATTACAATAAATAGAATATTTATCATTCATAGTAATGGAAGTATAACCTTCCTTATCCAAATAAGAAAGAGAAACAATGTTACTACTCAAAGCAGGAACATAATATCAATTGTTCAAAACTAATAAAAGCCCACTGGGCAGAACTAATTCATAAGTACCTACAGCTAAAGCAGCAACTCTTGTTGTGTTTCCAACTCGTAGGTCTACCTCGCCCTTCTTCAGCTTTCTACTGTCCTTTAGACCCTGCATATTTGTATAAATGTGAGAACCACATGTAGTATCTAATACCCATATAGAGGAAGTAGAAAAATGAATGTTTATAACATAAATACCTAAAGCGATAGCATCGCTATCCTTCTTGTTCTTTTTCAGATCTTCCAGGTAGAGTTTGCAATTCCTCTTCCAATGACCGGGTTCATTGCAGAAGTAGCAGACTCATTCCTTTGGAGGCTTTGCCTTCTTGGGTGCAGGCTTGGTTTCGGGCTTGTTTGACTCTTTGGTCTTACCACCTGAGCCATTACCCTTCCATTTGCCCTTCCCTTTCTTTTTCACACCCTTTCCTTTCTGAACCATCAAAACTGTGCTAGGCTTTTTGTTAATGCTTTGCTCAACACTTTTGAGCATCCCATACAGCTCAGAAATTGATTTCTCCATGTTGTTCATGTTGTAGTTCATAACAAACTGGTCATAACTCTCCGGGAGTAAGTTGAGGATCAAATCCGTAGCTAACTCCTGGCTTATGGGAAATCCAAGCATCTCAAGGTGATCAATATAGCCTTTCATCTTTAACACATGAGTAATAACTGATGTACCTTCAGCCATTTTGCAGGAATGTAAGGCCTTTGTGATCTCATACCTTTCTTGCCTTGCCTGTTGCTGGAACATTTCCTTGAGATGTACAATCATCTCATGAGCCTCTATGAGTTCCAGATCTCTTTGGAGCTCTGGAACCATAGTGGCAAGCATCAGGCAACCTACATCCACAGAGTCATCCTTATGCTTTGTGTAAGCATTTCTCTGAGCTCTTGGAGCATTGGCTGCAGGCTCCTCAGGAATGGGTTAATCTAGGACATAAGCCTTTCTTTCCTACTTGAGAACAATTCTCAAGTTCCTGAACCAGTCAAGAAAGTTTGTCCCATTGAGTTTGTCCTTCTCAAGGACCGATCTCAATGATAGTGTAGCAGTATTACTAGTCAACATGATTCTACAATTAAAATATGCGAAGTTAGTTAGTAATATCCCACTAAATTAACAACCCTCAATATAATAATTAGTGGGCTAAGATCCATATTTGGCTTAAACTTTAGTCCACTTTGGCAAGATGCTTAAATTCAAGTTATTTAGGTAGGTAACCTATTTACCAATTACATCACATGTAACTCTTAGATCTTTATGGGATTTAATCATCATATGATCCGGCATGTTTAACCCCATCTAATGCCTTGAGATTCATAACCGTTTTGTTAATCTCAATTAAGTTAAAACAATAATGAATATTATGAGCAGCACCATTACTCAAGCTTGTCTCATCAAGATAACTCAAGTGCATCCACTTTGGTGGTTTCCACAATTGAGCGATCAAGGTTTTGACAAGTATTCATTAATTGACGGCATTATGACTTAAGAATTGATTTAAAGGGCTTAATTATTTAGTTTTGTTTATATAGATGCAATCGTGGTCGTATCTCATACAGATAAATACATATAAACGTAAAAGTAATCATGCAATGATCTTATCAAAAGAATAATTTAAACGTGACACAACATGGCTTACCTAACCTAAAACCCTCCTAAGCCAATGAGAGGACTTCTCTAAATAAAAAAAGAAATACATTAAGAGAAACCTCATTTAAACATTTGAGGGGAGTGGGATGAGAAGAGAATGTACATCGAGAGTATTTAGAGAAAGGCAGGGCACGCAAGCCGTATTTAAATATTACAACCCTTTGTAAAATTCGAAAGCCATGTTGTTCACTATACCCAAACAAGTATAAATAATAAACCACAACAAGAATTCATACAATATGAAAAGCAATAAATGTCGTGATCAGATTATATTGTGCTACGCAGAGGTGGTCACGGCGGTCCCTCTAAATCCGATAAGAGACCCTAACGTATCTGTATACCATGTTCTTTACCTATTCGAAACCTAAACGATGAATTCTACTTTAGATCAAATCCAGAATAGAAATCGCGATGCCAGTGGCGAAATTGAAACTTTAACACAATGCATATAATCATAACAATTTCACCAAATCATAGAAACATATAGCACTTATCTGAAAAACGCACATAACGTTGAACATATTCCTTTTCGATTTAACATATTCGGACGTTTTCTTATGAACATATATATATCCCATATATATCACATGTATAAGAATATAAACTCAGTTTAAACGCACAATTGATCTGGCTCTGATGCCACTGTTTGGATCGGTAGGCACAGTGAAAGAATTTTAAAATTTTATCAATCCTAATCAAGGATCTATCAATGGCGTTTAAACCAAGTTGGAATGATTCATACCTATTATGATTCAGGGTTTTCATGATCTCTAGTAGCCAACACGTCAGGTCCTCTCCCTCTACTGGTATCCACACGAATGCTCTCTAACTAAGTCTGTGTGCTAGCGCCTCTAATGTCTCTCAGGGTTTCCCTTGCGGCTCTCAATTCTCATGTGCATATAAATATATCTGCTCTATCAAGTTTATAACCTATGAGGGCTATTTTCAAATTTCAAAATTAATCATCATTAATTTCAAAATTAATTAACTATTAATTATCTTGATGAGCTAATTAAATAAATTTAGTTTAAATTAAATCTGTACAGCAGTTTTAATTTAACATATTTATTTAATCCAAAATAAAGAACCATTAGATTTAATTTATCTTCATAAATTAAATCTGAGATACTATATCTCTATCATGTTAGTTATTAAATTTAATATATCTTAATAAATTAAATTTAAAACTAACACAATATAATAATATCATATAATACACACACACACACACACACATATATATATAAGATATATATTTCAAAAAAATATATCTATATATAATATTATTAATGAATTTTATATTATATATATATAAATATAAAATTTGTCCACCCTAAATTAAACATTATCTCGTGTTGGACCATTCTTGTGTGTGACCCTGTAGGCTCATATGAAGTTGGCAGTGGGCCAATAACTATACTAACCTAAAAGTCGTAAGCGGCCTCTAACAAGACATTACGACTACCCAATACATATGGGGATCGTTATCACGATGCAACCTGTCATACAACCATGTCACATCCTTTTTGTCACATGATATATCGATCAAGGATAAGGCATGGATAATGTCATCCTCTTATTCTTGACCATTACTTTCTCGATTTCTGAGTAGCTTGATAAGAGAGACGGAAACTCCTTTCATCATAGTATGGCCATACATTTCTCAGACTCACTCATCGAGGGGCCCAGTAATATCTCTCTACTAATGTGAGGGACAAATTCCATCTTGATCATTCCTATTCCTCTGCATGAAAAACCACCAAGCCCGATCGTAGCCTTTATCATCACCCGGTCAAAAGTGACTTTTAACTAGTTCAAAGCTTAGCAACTCTCATGTAGGAATACATGATGACCTTAGGTCTAAGCGCATTGTGACATGGTTATACATGAGAAAAGCTTATGACTTGATCCATGTAGCTTTCTCATAGTAGGTCAGTCCAGCACCCTGTACTCTTACAAGTGCCTAAGACTTTGATTCGTATCTCCATATCTTATCAAAGTCATATTGATCTTATTTCATCTCTGCTCCCGTATAGATGACCGACCAGGGACATTTTAGGACAATATTTATGAATTATCCAAGGATACAATTATCACAGTTAACATGGAAATAATATGATAACAGAATGGAGAAATTTTATTAAAATAATAATGTTTAAAGTACAATGATTGGCCCTTAGGGCACAATTTCCAACATCACTTTCTGAATGCAATGCTTTACATTCCGAATTCATCAAAGTAGTTAAAGAACTAATTGTTTTCAAAAAGAAAAACAAAGCTCTTGAAGTAGAGCTTAAAGAGAATTTTGAAAAGGATTGTGAAAATTGCATTTCTTTGAAAAAGAAAAACATTGATCTTACTAAATCTCTTGAAAAATTCACTAAAGAAAGTGAAATGCTAAATGTGATTTTAAAAGTTCAATGATTTGTGAATGATCGGTCTGGAATTAGATATGATCCAAAACCAGACAGAAGAAAAGGAAGAAAGAAAGCTGGAGGTAAATCATACTTGAATTATTTTCAGCATTCTGTGCATACATCAAATCCTTTTGCACATTGTAATTATTGTAATAGAAAAGGTCATTATACTTCATTATGCATTCATAGGAAGAAAGGAAATATAGGAACCTACAAATGGGTACCTAAAGGTTCATATGTTCCGAAAAATTTTTGTATTAACCCAAAAGGACCCAAAAAGATGTGGGTACCTAAGACTTAATCATATTTGATTGAAGATATGTCTTAAAACATCCAAAAACAATAAGTGGTACATAGACAGTGGATGCTCTAGACATATGACTGGTGATTTCGAAAGTTTTACCAGATTGTAACCTAAGGAAGGTGGAAAGGTCAAATTTGGAGGAAATCAATTCGAAAAAATAGCAGGAATTGGTGAAATCAAAAACGACAAAGGAATACAAGTCAACGATGTATATTACGTTGAAGGCTTGTGTCATAATTTACTGAGCATAAGTCAAAGTGCAGATAAAGACAACTGGATAATATTTGATTTAGAGGAATGTTTGATTGTCAACAAGAAAGACTTACAACTTGATAAGAAAAATATCAAGGTAAAGCTCAGAGCAAAAAGGGAAGGTAACTACTATACACTTGATATAAATAGAAATAATTCTGAAAATTATTTTTTGAGTAATGCCGATGAAAGTTGGTTATGGCATAAGAGATTAGCTCATGTCAACATGCACCAACTAGGCAAATTACTCAAAAAGGATTTAGTTCTTGGTTTACCTAAAGTAAGTTTTAAAAACGATTTGATTTGTGATGCATGCCAAAAAGGTAAACAAACTAAATCTTCTTTCAAATCAAAAAATGATATTACAACAAATCGACCACTTCAATTGATACATATAGATTTAGTTGGTCCAGCGAGATTTAAAAGCCTTGGTGGCAACTTATATTCTTTGGTCATTGTTGATGATTTCTCTAGATTTACATAAACTATTTTTCTGTCATTAAAGGATAAAACCTTTGCAGAATTCATTGTTTTTGCCAAGAAAGTGCAAAATGAGAAAGGTAAGTCCATTACAGGTATCAGGACAGATCACGGTAGAGAATTTGAAAATCAAGCCTTTGAAGAATATTGTGATACTAATGGCATTGATCACAATTTCTTTGCTCCAAAGATACCAAAACAAAACGGAGTCATAGAACGTAAGAATAGAGTGCTCACTGAAATAGCTAGAGCAGTGCTAAATGAAAAGAACGTGTCTCAAGTTTTCTAGGTCGATGCAATGAGCACAGCATGCTATATTTCAAATAGAGTCTACATTAAAACAAAACTTGGAAATACACTATACGATCTATATAAAGAAAGGAAGCTGAATCTTGATCATTTATACATCTTCGGTTGTAAGTGTTTCATTCATAATAATGGTAAACATAACTTAGGAAAATTTGATTATAGAACAGATGAAGGAATTTCCCTAGGATATTCTAACCGAAGTAAAGAATACAGAATTGAACATAAGTTGTTGAAGAATCAATTCACGTTGTATTTGATGAATTTGAATCCTCAGACAAAACCATTGATGATGAGCAGGGAGTTGTTTTAAATCAAGAAAATGGTCAATCTATTTCTAAATCTCTTATTCCAGAAGTTGATCAAACCAAAGAAGAAGATCAATTACTAGGACAACCTAAAGCCTGGAAATACAATAACAGTCATCCCTTATATCAAGTCATAGGAGATGTGAATGAAGGAGTCAAAACTAGAAATAGAATTTTCAATGAAGTGAGTTTTTCTGAATTCATTTCTGAAATTGAACCTTCTAACATTGACAATGATTGGGTTATAGCAATGCAAGAAGAACTAAACTAATTTGAAAGAAATCAAGTTTGGGATTTGGTACCCTGACATAAGGATCATCCGATTACTAGCACTAAATGGGTATTTAAGAACAAACTTGATGAATCCATAATAATTGTTAGAAACAAGGCAAGATTGGTGGCCAAAGGCTATAATCAAGAAAAAGGAATTGATTATGAGGAAATGTATGCTCTAGTGGCTAGATTGGAAGCTATACGAGTACTCTTAGCCTTTGTATGCATCAAAGGATTCAAACTCTATCAAATAGATGTAAAGAGTGCATTTCTAAATGGCTACATTATGGAAGAAGTATATGTAGAGCAACCTCCAGGTTTTGAAGATGTAACCCAACCTGACCATGTTTTCAAACTCAAAAAGGCTTATATGGTTTAAAACAAGCTCCTAGAGCATGGTACGAAAGGCTTAGTAAATTTCTTATTGATCAAGGTTTTGTATGAGGAAAAGTGGATACAACACTTTTTATAAAATGAAAACGTGATGATATATTAATTGTGCAAATATATGTTGATGATATAGTTTTTGGTGCTACTAACGAAACTATGTACAAAGAATTTTATGAGATAATGCAAGGGGAGTTTGAGATGTCAATGATGGGAGAATTGAATTTCTTTCTCGGTTTGCAAATCAAATAAAGAAAGAATGGAATTTTCATATCCCAAACGAAATATTTGAAAGAGCTATTGAAGAAGTATCGATTGGATGAAGCAAATGGAACAGACACACCCATAAGCTCAACCATATTGCTTGATACGAATGTCAAGGGAAAAGATTACAACATCACAAAATATAGATGAATGATTGGATCATTACTCTATCTTACTGCAAGCAGGCCTGACATTCAATTTAGTGTGGGAATGTGTGCAAGATATCAATCAGCACCAAAAGAGTCACATGCTGAAACCATCAAACAAATCTTCTGATATCTTGCTGACACGCCATAATGGGGTCTCTGGTATCCCAAAGGAAGAAGTGAATATCTAGTTGCATACTCAGACTCTGATCATAGAGGATACAAGACGGACATAAAGAGTACAAGTGGATAAGGCCAGTTTCTTGGAGGATCACTTGTATCATGGTTTAGCAAGAAACAAACTACAGTGTCTCTTTCATCAACAGAAGCTAAGTATATTGCAATATCAAGTTGTTGTGCACAAGTAATATGGCTAAAGCAACAACTCTAAGATCTTTGAATTTATTTGAAAGAAACACCAATATACTGTGCAACACTAGCATGATAAGCTTGGCAAAGAATCCTGTTCAACATTCCAGAACCAAGCATATTGATGTTAAACATCAATTCATCAGAGATGTGATAGAGCTCAATATTTATATATTTTTATTAATTAATCTTAGGCTTTTGCGGGGGCTTAATTGAGTATTTTGGACATAATCAAGTGTTAATGTGATATTTTAGTGAAAGAATAATTTGGGAATTATAGTGGTTAAATTGTTATATTTTTAATTAGTATTTCTTATTCCCATTATTTCTTAATTGTGAGCAAAAGATACTACCTTTGTGAATATAATTTTGTAGGTGATGGCATGGTACAACTTTCTTATTCAGCTTAGAGAAAAATGAATAAAAGAAAGAAAGTAGGGACCATTTGTGTATTAAGTGGATGCTGAATTTAAATGAGAATGGATCAGCTGGACCGAAATTGATCATTTGAAGAGAAGAGGAGATGCTAGACCGAATTGAGAAATGAATGATAAAGAGGAAGCACCTGATTTGTTGAGGCAGCACCGAGTAGACAATGAGAGGAGGAAATGAATTGATTAAAAAGAGGAGTTGACTAAAGGAGAATGATAGCTGTGAAGAAATTGGAGAGAGGAGACCGAATAGATAAATTGAAGAGCTAGCTAGCCGAAATAATTGACTAAGAAGGAGCTGGACTAAAGTTGATGAATCAAATGGGAGTTAAAAAAATAGTTGGACCAAAATGAAGTAAAAAAGAACAATGCATTAAAGAGGGGGCTGACCAAGTTCACTAAAGGAGGAGGTGGATTGGATTAAATGAAGCACCAAATAGATGAGTTGGACTAATTTGAGAGGTGGGCCAAAATGATTGAAAGAAAAAAAGAGAGATGAGATGGACCGTGTGGAAGCTTTGAGAAAAAAGGGAAACAGCATCGAAATGTATAACAAAAGGGGGGACCACGTGAAGAGGAAGGGTGCAACACCTAATGAAAGAATAAGGGTTTGGCGGCTGGGAATTAAAAAGAGAAGGGAGGGAACAACATGAGCAGCAATACGATACAAGAAAAGGAATAAAGGAGCAGCGACTGTGGGTGTGAGAGGGGGAGGTTGAAATAAAAAAGAGGAAGAGGCGTTGGACTTGGGGAAGAGCATGAGAGGGTTTGGCGGCTGCAAGTGTGAATAGAAGAAAAACAAGAGATAAGAAGAAAAGGGAGTATTGCGGCTATGTGTGTGAAAGGGGAGAGGCGCCGAATGAATTGAAGAAAAGCACTGAGAATTGGAGGCCAAGGAGCTGTTTTATAGGGATTCATAATTGGTGCTGCAATTGAAGACATTCGATGCACTTCATTTTATCAAATGGCTGATTGCTCAATCTTTCTTCAAGCTTCATTTTCTCCCTCCTCTTCCATGAGCAGCTAAGCTTTGGTAATTTCCTTGAGTTGGGTAATAATTTGAGCTTCTAAACTTTAATGGAATTCCTTAAGCTCTCTTTCTATTTCATAATTGTATAGCTTGGTAAAATATGTGATTATGATCTAGATTGTTCTATGCCAAGTGAATAAACTTGGTGGTTGAGCTAGGAGTTGATTAATTAAGCTTTGTATGATTCAAATTAGGAGTAGGTTGAGTTGTTTATTCCAACTTGGCTCAGTGGATTGTAAATGACTAAACTGAATGTGTTGACATTTGTAATGGTAATTACAAGCTAGAATTGGAAGTTGATTATTCATCTCCTTGAGTCTGAATTATTTGGTGGTATTCATTTAATTGCTTCGGTAGAATGAATTAATTGATTATTGCAAGTATAGAGTTAGTGGTAACTTTGTTCTATCCTCTTGACTCATATTGTGGAATTCATATCGTTAGCAAGCAAGGAAGACTAAAACTTCAACTCAAGGGAATCCCATTTCATCATATATTAGTTAATTGAATTTATTTTGTTATTATTGTTAATTTCAATTATGTTTGTTTCTTTGTCTTGAAAACCCAAAAATACAAAAATATTGTTTTAGCATAGATTACTTCATAGTTTTAAAATCAAATCCTCAAAATGATTTCTTTCAACTTTAAGGTATTTATCACTTTACTACTTAGAAACTTGGAAATTAATCTTCTCACAAGAACGACCTAGGTTGAGCTACTACGCTACATTTTCAAATCTAGTTTTATTTTGTGAACTTACACGACATGGGTTCATCAATCATATGCAAAAGAAAGATGTCAAAGTGATATTCATTGCAACTCATCTTCAACTAGCTGATATCTTCACAAAACCTCTTGCAAAAGATCAATTTTTATATATTAGACGAGAATTGGGAATGATAAATCCCAATGAATTGTAAGTTATTTCGTGTTTACAAAATGTTAGATGATATTAGTTATTGATGTTTTAATGATTACTAACTTAAGCATCAGAGTTTCTAGCAATTTGTTTTTGCAGGATCATAATAATTTGTTTTAGAGTATGAATAGTAGAGGTTAATAGAGGACAGCATTACTAGAGTGCCAAGTTCAAGTAATGAGCATTACTGGAGTGACAACTTGAAGTAATTGATGCATTACTCGAGTAGCCACTTGAGTAATGAACTTGGAAATGTGCCAGTGAAGCATTAATTTTAAACGAAATGGCACAACAATTGGAAATAAACAGTCAAAAGGTGAAGAGATAGATTACTTGAGGGAGGCCTCGAGTGACCTTCAACATTACTCAGTAAGGCCTCGAGTGAACCTGGGTATAAATTTCAAATCTGCTGAGTTTCAGTTCAAATCTGTTCTAAAGAGTTATCAAATGATCAAGGGAATATACATAGGTCATTAGAATATTATTCATGCCAGGTACGCTCTCAAATTGACTGTATTTTAAAATTTTTTGTATGATCACTCGAGTAAGCCCTTGAGTGATGTTAGGCTCTAGGTTATTTCAACTCGATACTCGGTCATTTCTCATAAAATCTCCTCGAGTAATTCTCCTAGTGCTCTCATAAAAACTTTTCAAAATCTTTTTCCCTTCTCATTTCCATCAAAACCCATTCACTTTTAACTTCTAAAAACTCCCAGATTGCTCAGAAATCATCTTCCCTACATTCACGACACTCGTCTCTGTTTTTCAGAAATCTTTGATTCTCACAACTCACAATGGTGAGGACAAAATCTCCCAATCTTAGTACTCCTTCTGAGTGTTCTGAACCATATCAACCCTCTTATTCACATTCCTCTCCTCCTACCAAGAAGTGGAAAATTTCTCCCAAACCAAAATCCAAGACCAAGCCGCAAGCTAAGCCTAAGGTGAAAGGGGTTGTGATAAAGGAGCCCATTGCCACAAGAGCTCAATCCGAGAAGAGTTCACCCCCTAGAAAAGGCAAAACAACAAAAGAACCATCTCCTCCTTCCTCTGATTCATTTGACACACCTACCTTTTCTCTTAAGCCTCTGAAAAAGCCCAAGGTTGTGAGAAGCTTACTAAAGTTATGGTAGGCATGCTTGAGGAAGCTTTCCAATCTAAGCAAGTAAAGAAAGGGCAATCCTCAAGGCAAATAGAAGAGAGGGATGAAGAAATCACATTTCAACCAAAGGGATTCAATGTGAGCAAGCTTAAAGAATCTTAGAAGTACCTGAGTCATTTTGCAAGAAGAAATGTGTGGAAGATGCACTACATTGACTACAAGGTGCTTCAAGAGGTATTAAAGTTCAATCTGAGTCCCTATCTTGATTCCTATATGCCCTAGCTATCTATCAAACTCCCATTTTGTACCAAAGTAGTGAGACATTTTTATTGTAACCTCGAACCTATTAATGATCCTATTAGGAAGTCTGTGGAAGAATAAATGACTTCTAAGGTTAGAGGACAAAGAATTCTAATCTCACCTTCCAGAATCAATACTTGGTTAGGAATAGAAAATCCTCCTGATGATTTTTACCCTAACCTTTATTCAAACCAGATATTCTCTATCCTCAGACCTGGTGAGATAATGGGACCTCTCAACTTCAATCCGAGTGATATGAGTGATTTTTGTAGAGTCCTATGGTATATCTACTCTAGAGCCATGGTGAACAAATCCAATAACTTTACTCATTTCATTGAGAGAGACTTCAGAAAATTTGCCTCATTGATCCTCAAAGAGCAAAAGGACTTGGGTGAGTATATCTTCAATGAGATCAAGAGGTATAGATATGAAGGAAAACCTACTACTCCAATGCCCTATCCTCAACTTATTTTCTTGTTTCTCAAGAAGAACAAGATTTGGTATTTGGAGAGTATAGAGCTAGTTGAGAGGTTAGCACCAGTGGGAAGGAATCAAATTGGAAAGTTGAATATTGAGATTCTTCTGAAGACACCTCTAAAAGCAAGTCCCAAGAAAAAGAAGACTGACACAGCAACAAGCCGAATGGTGACACATAGTCTTCTGCTCCAGCCCACACATCTTCTCCATCATTCTTTGGTGCCGTAATGCAAACATTCATGGAGAACATCCTGAGGAGTTTCCATATTGATATTGCGAATACCAATGCGGAATTGGTAACCTATATGAACGAGAAGATGGGACAACTTATGGATAAGATGGATAAGAGGCACGAAGAGTTGCTAGCGAACAACATGCCCAGGTTGAGCTTCTAAGATCCATTATTGCCAGACTTGATGCTACGGCATCTGGATCCTCTACTCCTGGTCCTTCTGGTATTCCTGAGCCCATACCTTTCCCTGAACTTGAACCCTCTATACCCACTGAGCATAGACCCTCTGAGAGTGGACCTAGCAATGTGTTGTTCTCTATGCCTGACCCTGACACATCCAAGCCTATCCACATCACCACTGATGATCTACCTCAGCCTGTTTAGCTAGAGCTCATACCTACTCCCATTGTATCACCAACACACACTGAGGAGGTGCTTGTGTCTTCACCGGTTGCTACAGAGGAAGTAGAAATTACTTCTCTGGTTCCTTACCCTTCATCTCCGGTGAATCCTCCAAAAGATCTTCAGACACCACTAGTAAACGTTCCTGACCCTGAACCATTATCTTCAGATCCTTTAAGTTCAGATGGTTCATATGAGTCATTGGCATTTCCTGTCACTCCTATCTCAGCAGCCAAGCCAACTACTTCTCCTCATGATTGATTCTACCTTTGTGATGAAGACAAAAAGGGGGAGAAGAGCCAGAGTGATTTTGTGATGAATGGCTGAGTTGATTGGGATTTGGGTGTATGGGGTTTTAGGGTGCTTTTTGCTTTCTACCTTTGATTATGTATTGAATTCTTCATTATGCAATTTGTTCCTTTATGACATTTCATTAAAATTATATTGCATTTTGGGACTAATGTGTTTTCGATTGTGTATGCAAGGTAAACAAGTAAATATAAGAACAAAAAAACTTTGAAAAGATCTTTAATAAGCTATTTCAAAAGAGTTTTGAAGTTTAAATTCAACAAAAGATTTCATATGAAAAGAATTTAACAAGCATATGTTTTAAAACTCAATTTCAAAAACTTTATTCAAAATCACCAAGTTTTGTCATCATCAAAAAGGGGGAGAATGTTAGATCCCATATGTTTTGATGATATCAAAGATTGGATCAATGATATAAAAGAATTTGATAACAAACAAATAAATTTGAACAAAGTGGAAAAATATTACTTGGAGTAAGCACTGGAGTGATGAACCAATTCTATGAAGACTTACTCGAGTAGCACTCGAGTAAGGGAAGGCATTACTCAAGTAGCCACTAAAATAATCACAGATAATTTCATCCAGAGAAGCACTACCAAAATTTGGACAAAGTTACTCGAGGGACCACTCGAGTAATCTGCAAAGTTATGTAGACTATTACTCAAGTAGCCACTCGAGTAATATGATTTACAGAGGCATCACTCGAGTAACCACTCGAGTAACCAAGGTAAAAATCTTCTAATAGCTCTCGACCAAGAAATATAACAATTTACTCAAGTAGCCACTCGAGTAACTATGTGAGAAAAAGGCATTACTCGAGGGACTACCCGAGTAATCTGCAGAGTTATTTGAAGTATTACTCGAGTAATCAGAAAGCAGACTCTCAGAAAAGAATTTGATGCAATTACTCAAGGGAGTAATCGAGTAATCTGCCGGGTTATTTGAAACCTACTCGAGGGACTACTCGAGTAAGGTGTGAAGAAAAGCGAAGGCCACTCGAGTAACCAGATTACTAGAGTCAGCACTCGAGTAACTTGTGAAGGTAAAGACAAGGCCACTCGAGTACTCAGGTATTTCCAAGGTTTGTAATATATCTCACTCCATGTCTTACTCGAGTAATACCTTATGTAAAATGTTGAATTGCTCACTGCTAGATTTTTAATAGATTTACTCAAGGGACCACTCTAGTAACAAACTTAATCACTCGAGTAGCCACTCGAGTAAGGCAGTCCAAAAATTATGTTTTTAATCGAATATTTATCAAATTGTTATCTATATGATTAACTCTTCATTGCATTAGTATTCTAAGTACATTTGTAGAGAAACAATGAAGAGATCATGCAAGAAGTGAAAAGTCAAATAAAAGTCTGAACGTTTACCTAACGCTACCTACCGCAAACAGATAGTTTTCAAATTTGAAGAATAGTCAACCGTTGCTGCGTGACTCTAACAGACATGTTTGAATTCCTTCCAACGGACACTACAAATTATATATATATGGAGCATTCAGAGAGAACACAAAAGAATAGAGAACACAAACATACACTGATCTACACACTCTTAGTGCTTTGTTTTCATATACTCATTCATTATACTTTAGTGATTATATATTTGCTCTGTGAGAGAGTTTTTCATTACAAACTCTATATTTATTTTTGAGATAACTTAAGGTTATGGAACCTTGAGTTGGGAAATTGATTTCAATGTGTAAGGGGTAGCGAGTATCCAGGTGAAGAAACTTGCTGTATATTGGGTGCCAAGAACCCACTTAATCTTGGAGAATATAGTGAAACTCTTAGAGATGCTCTAAGGACTGGATGTAGGTCAAAGTGGTTGTGGCCAAACCAATATAACTCCCGGTATACACTTCGGTGATATTTCTCCTTGCTCTCAACTACTTTAAATATTCTGCTAAAGTTCTTATACGCAACGAAATTCCGGTACCACCCAATTCATCCCCCTTCTTGGGTGAAACACTTCCACTAACAAGAGGGTACTTGTTCTTGACAGTTGTCTTGTTCAATTCCTTATAATCAACACACAAACGTAGACTCTTGTCTTTCTTTTTGATAAACAACACTGGAGCTCCCCATAGCGACACACTGGGCCTAATAAACCCTTTTTCAAGCAAGTCTTCAATCTGCTTCTTTAATTCTGCCATTTCAATTGGGGCCATACAATATGGGGCCTTAGATATAGAACCAGCTCTATGCACAATTTCAATTGGGAATTGAACTTCCCTTTCAGGAGGCAATACGCTAAGATCATCTAGAAATACCTCAGGGAATTCTCCTACCAAAGGGTATACTATTCAAAATTTCTTGTGTCTCTCCCTGTATGGAAAAGAACACCATATACCCCTGACACCCCTTCTCTAAATATTTCTCAGCTTTGATTGTTGAGAGGAAATTCAAACTAGCATTCACATTATTAGCATTCTGTGAAGTAGGGTACAATATCCTCTTGTTCCCACAATCAAGCAACATATTATTTGAAGTCAACTAATCAAAACCCAAAATGACTTCTAATTGATAGAGCGGCAGACAAATCAAATCTATGATGGACTCGTGCCTTTCAACTATTATTACATAATTTAAACAAGCTTCATAGGTCAACGCTTTAACACCCATCAGTGTTGTCACAATCAAATCAAATGGCAATTATTGCACATGCAACCCCAGGCGCTTCATGTAATCATAAGCAATAAAAGAATGGCTTGCACTCGAATCAAACAAAGCTTGTACTAAATTACCATTGAGGATAATATTACCTTGAATCATGTCAGGAGATTTTCAGGCTTCCTCGTGTGTCATAGCGAACACCCTGCCCTGATTCCTTGGTCTCTGTTTTGCTTGCAACTATCGACAGTCAGCAGAAATATGTCCCAATTGTTTATAGTTAAAACAGAGTACTTGCCCTTGACATGTTCTACCATAATATGCCTTACCACAGCGAGGACATATCCATACTGTTGAGGCTTTCTGAGGTTCAAGATCCTCGTACTGATAGGGCTTTTTGCCACTACCCTTAGATGAGGAGAATCCCTGACCCTTCAGCTTTTGGGAATTATTACTCTTGCTAGGTTTACTACGGCTTCTAGTACCCTTGGCGGGGTATAAGTCTTTCAAGTTGTTCTCAGTGATTCTACACTCTTCCACTACTTTGTTAAATTCAAGGAATTGGTAGGTGGATAACCTCTTCCTTAATTCATGCCTCAGCCTATGAATCAGCATATCGGAGCTCTATTCCTCATCATCCATGTGATTAAGATAAGAGGAATAACTCGCCAACTAGATAAAATGAGACAGATAATCGTCAAAGGTCTCTGTGTTACCCTGTTTAATAGATAGAATTTCATTCTCCTTCTCAAGTCACACTGACTTAGGAAAATATTTTTCATTAAATCTTTCTTGGAACACTTCCCAAGTCGGTGGCACATTTCTACTATGCAGCGTCAGGGTGATATTCTGCCACCAACGATCAATATCCCCCTTAAGCTTATATACTGCTAAGCATGCCTTTACCTCAGTCGAGCAATCAAGAACTTTAAAGATCCTTTCCAGCTGGTTCAACTAGTCTTCAGCTGCCTGGGGATCAAACCTCCTTCTGAACACCGGAGGTAGAAGCTTATAGAATTTTGAGACCCAAAATTGCATATATCTCTCTTCTCTGACTAGAATCCCGTAAGACTCTTGATTGAGTTCTGTGTGAGGAGGTGACTCTCAGGGTCGTGCAGACCCCTCTACAATTTCTCCTTGTTGTGTTTCATCTTAGGTCTCCTCCTGTATGGCTTGAACCCAGTCCTCATTCCTTTTGCTCTTTCCTCCCTGAGTACTTCTCTCAGCTCAGTAATTATATCTCGCTGATCTCTAATCAGACCTATTAACTCTTGCATAGGATCGGTGGATTGTCATTAACCACCTCTACCTCGAGGTACCTTAAGGCAAACCATTAATTTCCTTACTCTACAAATGATTCACCACGTTAATAGCATAATCAATGTATACACATAATCCTCAACATTCATATATCATCAATCAACAAGGACAAACATGTGTATACACATTAAACAATCAGAAGTCATCTTCTATCACTGAGGCAAAGAACTAAAGGAGCTATTTTAGCAAACTCTACCCTTGCCAGGAACTGCAGCTCTGATGCCAAAATATAACCCCCTACCTTATAATCCGTAATTATAATTCAAAAATGCATACTTAAAATAAATTAGAGACCAATGGTTATTTCAAAATTTGTTAAGTCCCAAACTTCAAAATAAGGAATCGCCCTGAAATGAAGTAAGATTTCAAAATTTCTTTCAAAATCTGTTTAATTTGGTCTCACATTCACATTTTGAATATAATTCACCTGTGCAGTTAAGTTGCATTCATAAATATCAGAGTATAAACCAAAATTCCCGGCAATCCTCAGGTTTTCATATAATAACTAAAGGGTTTACGGGACATATTCTCCCTTACAAGTTCCCATTTAGGGGATTACATATCCTTATCCAAGAGAATTGTAGTAGTAACAAATCACTCGTAGAATGTATAATCACATAGCATGTAACTAAATCACCAAGCAGCAGTATCATACACATGGCCTTCACAACATACACATAATCTTCACAACAGCACATAGCCTTCACGGCTTACATATTTACAACGGCAGGGGTAGGTGTGACTTGCATCACATCCATGACTGCTCACGTTGTAATACATAATTTAATGATATGACACACATACAATGCATTACTCATAGTATAAGAGAAAGTGTCACTACCTTGTTCTTTCTGGGTGTGCTCTGGCACAGGTTGCTCACGTTCAGGTCAAATATCGAATCCTATCAACCAAAATCAAGGACCTAGTGTCATTCATTTTTTCCAAACTCTTAATTTCAAAACACTTAAGGTTGGCTATCATTTGAGTCCCTTAGGTGGCTATGATAAGCTCAAGGAAAGCCTAAAAGGTTTGGGAAGAACTATATCAAATACAACTTTCAAAAGTTCCAAAATGCTTATTTTTGGGAGTTGGCTACAGCTAAGAAATTATTTGGCTATAGCCAAAAATACGTCAGAAGTTTTTTAGTTGCAGCCATGAATCTTCTGGCTGTAGCCAAAAGTTGCCCAAAAGCTTTTGGGCTGCGGCCAAGAACTTTTGACTGTAGCCAAGAAAATTCTGTTTCTTAGCTGAAATTCCAAAACACATAACTAATTTTAGAAAAATCGAAATGAGGTGATCCTAAGTCCTATGGAAAGCTATTGGAGTCTTCTATACAGGAAAAGTATATATAACTGCTGTTCATAACCAAAAAAATACAAAACTACATGAAATCCCATACTGCTCCAAAATAGCTTACAGTTTCAACCCCAAATTTTGGAAAGTTATAACTCCCATCACACACAATAGAATTTTTAGATACCATTTGCTCATTCAAAACATCCATGCAAACCAACTGCCCATAACAGAGTTTACACTTGACAGAATTTCCAATTTTCAACCAATGTGTCCAATGGCTCCAAAATCAACAACCAAACCTATTCTCACACAATTTTTCACAAGAAAACCATTGGGATTACTAAAACAACCAAATTCACATCACAAACACATATGTTCTGTTTCCAACCACATTGCAACATAAATCCACTAAATTGCCAAACTTTCCATTCAATGATCTAAACTAATCCAAACCAATTTCATTGTTCAAACCATACAACAAGACACCTATTCTACTACCAAAACACCATGTAATACACAAGATCCTAGTGACATAGAAATTAGGATTAAAATCTAGAAATTTCAAAGTTCAACCAATGAGCACAATATTTATACCAAAAGGAAGTTATCTCTCACCTCTTTCACTTCCTCAAGCTAGTTTCTTGATTCCACCACTTTCAACTTTTCTCAAGAACTCAAGCACCTTCTATTAAAAATCTAAAACCATAGAGATGAAGCTCTCATTAACATGAGCAACATTAAAGAATAGCATTTGAGTATACAAGGTCATCTCTAGGGTCAAAAACTCACCTTTTCTTTTCCCTTTCTTCTTTAATTGGGATGAAAATGGAGTCTTGGGAGAGAAAAAATGAGATGAAGATAATGATATAGAATTTTAGTCCTTCAATTGCCCATTTAGCCGACTATGAAAGGGAGAGAGAAGAGAAATTGAATTAAAAATTCATGTTGGACCTTTTGACTCCACAAGATTGTACTAAGTGTCCACACCTCACCATTTCTTCTATGCATATGCAAGCATAGGATGATTCTCTCTATATCACATAAGCATTTGTCACACCTCTTAATCTCTTATGTTACTAATAAGTTCCTTCTTCGGTTAGTGACTAATTCGCCGGTAACTTTTCTTTTTTCCATTTTCCCCTGACTGTGGTAATTTCTATTTAAATCACCATTTAACATATTCTTTTAGTTCCATTGCACTATACTATGCGCCCTCCCTCCATCTAATTTCAATTTAGGTACTAATCCACAATTGAGCTTAAATACTGGGTTTGGGCACTTATTAAAACACATCCAGTTCACAATTAACATTGCACTCTCTAAAAGTATTTGTTTAACAATAATTACATTCATTTTTAGAGTCATTAGCCCTTAATCACATTTTGGGGCATTACAATCAACATGACAGAAAGAGGTAGTAGCTAAACTTTATAGCTTAAATTTTTGTGCTAAGGGTGCAAAGGAGGAAAATCAATATTATTCCACCAAAACTAAGCAAGCTATCTCAAGGACAAGAGAAACTATAGTAATATCTAATCCTTACCCTACACTGTGCTTATTAAAAATTCATATTTAGGTAATAAATATTTGTCCATTATTGCATTCTCTTAGCAGTCAATCTTTGATGATTATCAAATTATTCAGATTGCTAAATAAACCAAAAGTGACAATGTGCGTAGTTTTTCTATCAGTTTATGTTTTGAAATGCACAATCCAAAAATGTGTTTTATTCATCCTACTTTTATAAAAATTACATACATATGCTTTGAAAAATTATTCTTTATTTGAATGGGTTTTTAAAAACTGGACATTAATATTTTTGTGCGTTGAAAGTCAGAAATGCTTTAAATCTGTCCCCTAGTGTAGTATCTCGAATTTTGGGATTAGAGGCTTGGGAATAAGCTTAAATTAAGTGAACTGTTAAGCTCTGATTTAGCAGGTGTCTCAAACTTATTCCCTAATATTTTTTATATATTTGGGGTATTAAGAAAGTAAAATAGTGAATTTTGGAGAATATGATTATGCTTCTAGTGAAATTTTCTGTGAGGCAACGAGCTTATCATTTGATTTTGTATGACCATTTGATAAGTAACAATTATGAAGTTTTACAAGGTGAAAATAGACATTCTGAGCTTTAATTTGATAAGGTCATATGAATCATTTGTAGCTATATGCAAAAAGTTATGAATTTTTGAATTTTGCCCAGAAAAACTAAAAATTTTCTGGAACAATATTCAAAGAAATTGATTCTGGAACTTTTGTACTTCTAGCTAGAAAAAGGCTATATTTTTTCTTGAAACTAGACTCAATATGGGTTCTACATCCTTTGGAATCACTCCAAATAGATTTTTCTAGAATTAGTTATGATTTTTCAAAGTTTAGGCAGAAATTCTGCCAAAATTTTGTAAAAATCCGAAAATTAGGAAATTGTTAAATAATTAGATTATGACATAAGCTAATATAATAAATCATCATCCACCTCCTCCATCAGCCTAAAACCATGGTCAAAGGCTGCAACAAGAGAGAGAAAGAGGTAAAAAGCTTGCAAATGTAGGTAATTTCTTTAGTAATCTGGTTCTTAGTATGTATAACTTCATTCCTAAGCTACTCTTCTATGTAATTTAAGGTTTGGAAGCTCCTTTTCTTGTGTTGAAGACAGCTAGGATTCAGCCACTTTGAGAAAAGCAGTAAGGAAGTGAAAGGTAACCTCCAAACCTTCTTATATTAACTATTCTGGCTACTGTGGACAATTTTATTGGTGAAATTTCACCGGATTGTCATTTGTTTTAAATTTTGGAAATGTGTATGCCTAAGGGTTATGCTGTCGAAATTAGATTGAAATGGTAGTTGTAACCTAATGTAATAGTTAAAAAGTGGTTAGGAGTAGAAAGAAACGCATCTGCAAAGCTGAAACCGAAAAACCCCAATTTTCCTTAAGGAATTAAGAATTTCGGCCAAGGCTAGTTTAGAGGGGTTAGAGTTGGATTTTCATGAAATTAATGGTTCCATTGTGTTCAGGAGGAAAAATTAGGTGGGGTTACAGTTGGTCACTTTGTCAGAAAAGCCCAAAAAACCTTAATTACGAAAATGCCCCTAAAACACTAAAATAAGGGCTGCCAAGGGCAATTTCCTCTTTTAGCAGAGAATTTGGTAATTCTAAGTTTGGAAATGGATTCTTTGGGTGAAAATATGTTAGAAAGGCCTAGTCAAAGTTTTAGGAAAAGTGAGGTTGAAGCAGGTATGACAGGGCCGGGCCGGGTCCCTGGGGCAATTTTGGTAAATTTTCATGACTCGTATAACCACCAGAAACACTATGAAAGTGTTTAAACTGGTACAATTGGCATTTTAGGACTGAGTTGAAAGGCCGAGGGATTGGCATGCGATTCCAGGCATATGATTTGAGGTGGAAAAGGTCTAGGATAGGGAAGTTACCTCTCCTGCATGTATTTGGTATTTGTTCTGGTGTATTGATGCATGTCGTTGCTTTGCTTGTTTATGTGAAACATAGATGAATGATTAAAGCTATGTTTCTATTTATGATATAGCCATCAGTATGTTGTTTGAAACATTGAGCATGCAGATATGTCATTATGCGAACATGAGTTATGTAATGCAAGCATGTCATGCCTTAAGCAATTATCTTGCATGCATATTAGTACTTTTTTCCTACTGAGATTCTTGTGAATCTCACCCTCCCCTACAAACAATTTAGGCAGGTGTAAGCGAAGAAGAGACCTACAAGAAAAGATTGCAGGGATAGAACGAAAACAAGAAGATGTATCTGTTTCACTAGGATGGGTTTAGATACCCTAGAGCCCAATGCGACTATAAGGTTTGTAATTATTATATATGAAACCCTATGCGGAATTTCTATAATCATGCATGTAACCCCCTTCACGATTAAGGCCAAGATTTACGTTCGTAAACACGTAATTAATGTAGAATTAGAGACCATATTTCAAATTGGGACTTATTAAGGTAATCTTTTGCCCAAAATCGGATTTGCAAAAACTTTTTCAAAATTTATTCACAATGGTCTCATATTCACAAGACAAAACCAATATGGCCTGTACAGGTGGATTCCATTTACAATTATCAGAGTGCAAAGTAAATTCCCAACTCACTCGGGTTCCATTCATTTAATAAGGGTTTATACAAAGGCATAAAGCCCATAATTCATACCCTTTACTTGGGGATTACACAAAACTACATCACAAATCCCAAAATATACACATACTTCCCGCAAAATATCCAATAATATACAATGATAACCAATAACCAAAAAGGAACTCTTAACACGGAGCTCTACTCGCTCTTCATCACCCGTTTGCCTTTCGATCCTTCAGCCCTGTCTAAAATATTTAAATTTTGGGAGAGTGAGATTCTAAAGAATCCCCGTAGTGTCAAATCAATCATATAATGTACAATAATAAGGCATGAAATCAAATCATTATCCATACAAGCAACTACAACGGCAGTTCAATGGTAATGGTTAGTATGACACATGTCATCCCTGACGATTGCTCACGCTGTATTGCATCCCAACAATCCACACAATATAATTCACCATAGCTGGGATCTATATAAAGCATTTCATAACGCAAGCCATACATGCAAGATACACACAGCCCACGGCTGGTTTCACAAAAGCTGCCCCACGGGTCGGATTCACAAAGATCCATGTCAATTACGACTGCAGTTCAACGGCTGACCTAGAGATTACCAATCTCAATCCTTATACGGCTCACGCTGAAGTACTCATGCCATAATGTACCATGGCACACATTTCACAAATTCAATTATAAGTTATGCATACCAAAACATCATACACAATATGAGAGAAGAGTCACTACCTTGATCCTTTTGTGCGTGTCCTAGCGCTGGTCTCTCCCGAGTAGGGCAAATGTCAAATCCTATATTCATAATTAGGGATAAAGAGTTATACTCTATTCCAAGACTTAATTCACTTCATAATACTTAATTGGTTATCATTATTGCTCTTTTAGAGTCATTAAATACCCCTAACAAAACTCCTAAAGGGTAGGAAGAACTATCCCAAAGATCCCCTTTTAGAAGCACAAAAACTAATTTTTCACTGCTGCACCTCGAGTGAAAATGGTCTCACTCGAGCATTGGTACGGACAGCACCTCAAGTGCTAGGAAGTGAGGACAGAAAGGGTTTGCTTAAGAGCACAAGAACTTTCACAGAAAAGGATCACTCGAGCACAAAAGCCCTCACTTGAGTGATGTTCTTCCCTCACTCGAGCATACTTACTCTCACTCGAGCATGATTTTCAGTAACCAGAAAACGCAGAAGGTATGACAACACTTCCAGAATTTTTACCAAGTGATCCAAATGAACCCAAATACCAAACCAAACCTACTCCTACACAAAAACACCCAAGGAATTCAATGGAATGTTTAAAATGACCAAAATCCAACTCTATTATCATGCTTTGGTTTGAATCAACAAAAATCATCAATTTTCCCAAAATCACTAAACTTAACATTTCAACCTCCAATCAATCTATCTATCCTAAACTCATTCCAAAATACCATTCTCATGCCAAAAACATACCAAATGAATAGTGGCACTCATTTTCGGTTTCAAGCCAAAATTTCCAGAAATTATAAACTACTTCAAATTGCATGAAACTTAGATAGATAGATTAGTCTCACTTACCTCTTTCACTTCTCCAAAGACACTCTTTGATTCTCCAACAATCAGATTTTCGTGTGGGCTCAAACCTCAACCAATGGTCAAACTAAAAACACCAAAATGAAGCTCATCACTCAAGGATCAACATTTATGAATGGTGATTGAGCAATGAAGGGCATCTACTTACCTAAATCACAAGCTTTTCTTTCCCTTTCATGCCCAACTTGGCCGCTGGAATTTCAGAAGAGAAGAGAGAGAATGAGAGGGAGAGAAAAGAGAGATGGAGTGTGGAGGAGATTGAGAATGATGATCTCTTGCCCTATACTCCCATCAGCATACACCAAAGAGGAGAGAGGGAAGGAAATAATTTTTAATTCCAACTTTGACTTTTCTCCCTTCACACACACAAAATCTTGCCATAGTCTTACTCCCATTGGCTCTCACACAATAAGTCACCAATTAACTTATCTAATCCCTCCATTAGCCATTTAATCACACTTCTCATTTTTCCTCTTAGTTAGTAATTAATTTCCCCATTAATTACCACTTATGGCCAATATTTCCATTCTTCCAATTTTCCACTAATTATGACATATTAATTAATATTTCCATAAAACACATAATAATTCCAATTAAATTCATAATTATCCACAATAATCATGATTATCCCTTAATCAAAAATTGGGATATTACAATGCATATACTATCAGTATATTTATGCTATTCATGTGCTGCCCACCGAACTGCATATCATTTTCCACAAATACTCTGATAAAGGTAAAAATAAGATAAGGGCGTGACACCTAGAGTCTTCCTTATTATTCACAAATAAATCCTTAGTCTTCAAAGTGATGTCTTGTACTTGAACTCCTCATCCTTTATTCTCTAACAAATTAGACCTTACATCTAACAAGTTAACTATTTACTTGATTTACAAGTCTATTTCTAGGAAAAAATTCAATTCATTAACGCCTTAGGCCTTAATGCATAAATTATTTGATAGCTGAGTTATTTCAAGTATTACAAATGTTCATTAATGCATTGGATATGCTAATGCATTAACCATTATAATGGAATAACTTGCATATCCTTCAACATGCTTGTTTTTTGTACTAATGAGTCTGTGCTTCATAATTCACAAATCTATGTCCTTATTTTTGTTGCTAGAATATATTAACAATTATCTTCATTCATTTTTGAGTAACTATATTCTTGTATTCAAATTCTTTCCTTGAATGTTCATATATTTCAAGACACAATCTAAGAGGCAAGATTATCTCTTAGTTAATAGCAAAGTCATTGTACCCATATATTTCTATTATTCTAAGCATGTTTTGATAATACTTTACCCTTACGACTTTTGCTCTTGGGAAAATTCTTCAACATTTTAACGTTAATGTTCGACATGTTCTCCAAAACTAAAGCATTCTAATATATTTTAACTTCCACCATGTTTAGCATAAGCATTGATGTTAAACATGTTTCAAAAATGAGTTTTTCATACGCTCAAAATCTCAATTTCATAATGCATTATCATGGTTTAAAAGAACTTTTGAGAGTTGAAACAATTAGCATATTTCTTTATCATTCTTGGAAAACTTGATTTCATTCTATAAAAATTAGTCATTATGGGCAGATTCTCTACTCACTTTGATCTAACTTACATGGGTTGCATGAAAATCTTATCAATGACATATTTTCCATAGAAAGTGTATTTAAACATTATCATTGATCATTAAAAAACATAATTTTTTCATGAATTTTTGATATGATTGGATTGCTACTCTTTTTACTCAATAGCTTGAATTAATTAGGTAACATTATATTTTTGGGCTTTGTTTGTTTCACACACTCATTGCTCAGTAATCATGTGGTTCAAATTATATAAAAGAAAAAGAGGTATTATGTCTAATATTAAGTGGACCCAAGAGAAGTTGGGTATTAAAGAGCATGGATTTATGTTTTGCAGGATCCTCTGTTCTAGCACTAAAAAAATAGGAACAAATATAGAGAAGATCACTTGCAAGATCACTCAAGTGACTCTAAAAATGATAACAAATCACTTGAGTAATCGAGCAAAACCCTTGAGCGATGAAGTTGCACCAGAACAATAGCAAATGGAGGCACTTGAGTGAAACAATCAAAACACTTGAGTGAATTACAAAGCTAGAAGAAGCTCCAAAGTGATTCATAAAAGGAACTAAAGTGTTCACAAATACACACTCGAGTGAGGTTTTTCTGCTTAATTTATCAGAGAAACACTCAAGTGATATAGAAGATCACTTGAGTGAAGTTACATGAGTGATAAAATCACTCGAGTGATTTGAGAAATCACTGGAGTGAAGGTCACAGATCACTCGATTGCTTAAATGAATCACTCGAGTGATCACAATGCTTCAGTTAATATAGAAGCATCACTTGAGTGAATTTCTTGGCCACTTAAGTGATTGACCAAGATTACTCGAGTGACTAAGAAAATCACTTAAGTGAAATCTTTGAAAGCTAATATATCATACTGTCATGACTCTGTCTCTTCATTTCTCTTAAACCAAAAACTCACGGCCTCGTCTTCACTCGATTGCAACTCTCCTTTCTTCCCAAACAATCACCTCATTTCACCTAAAAAAAATTTTAAATCTTTCTTCAAATTTTTGCAATCTCTCTCTCAAACATCAATTAGCAAGCCCTAAATGTCCTTTTAAAGCATCTCTAGTTATTTCAGACTCTTCCACCTCACTATCAAACTCTCAACCTTCAAAATTCTTGACATTTCCTCATGCATATACCATGATCTTGCTAGGCTAATAACTTGATTTCATTAATTCTTTATTATTTCATGAAGTTAATATGAGTAAACTCATTTATCCAATGTTCCTTATGCTTATAATATTTTTAATACTCTTATCATTATAGAAAGCATAAGTAATTTCTTCAAACCAATTTCAAGTTCTATGTCCTATCTTAAAAATTTTCTTTTTATGAAACATACTAATGTTTTTCAAAATAAGCTTGAATTGAGTATGAGTTGATAGATTTTGAAGGGTGTCATTGAGCAAATGAGGAAATAATCATCTTATGGTCAAGATATCAAATTAAAAGACACTTGAAGTCTTCTACATGAACCAAGAAGATGAGTTACTCTAAAAGAACTGAAAAGAATGTCAATCCAAGGTTTCCCTGTTTCTTTCAATAATAGAGACAAATAGTGGAAAGTTCACTTATAAGAGTAAATTGTAAGTGATGGCTAAAGCCTTGTGGAAAATGATCACCTCACTACTCGAGTGAATGCCTAATAAAGCAGTACTCACAAGTTGAGGCCTATTGAACAACAAAAGAAGGCAAGGAGTAAGATGCCATTCTCATTTCATCATCTTGATAAAGACTCAACTCTTCTCCAAGTGTTCTGAATCTAATACTCAATTCTTCTACAAAGCTTCTGATGGTTTTTCAATTTAGGGAGAGTTCTTAACTATTTTCTTCATATTTTTTTATGTCATGAATTTATTAAGGGGGAGCTTCACATTCACTTATGTATTGTATCTTAAAACCTCTTATCCTATTCTTGGAGAAAATGTTTTTAGCTTACCCATTTGCATTTATTTAAGTTGATTAGTTTTGATGATTAGTTACTTTTATATTTTCCTTTCATTATCTTAATTTGAAAATAGAAAAGCATATTTTGATATTTGAATGCACTATTCATTCTTTTTGCAAGAAAGAATTGATTTGTGGTAGGAGAATTTGTTTTATGCAAGTGCATTCCTCCAGAAACTGTAAGGAAAAAATATCAAATTTGAGGAAAGATGCTTTGATGCTAAATCAAGACAAATATATTAGAGGCAACCTTCAAAAGAACAACACATACAAAGGAGGAGGAAGACCTCTTGGAGCCAGCTAAAATATACTCTATGAGGAAAGGTAGAGGATGGAATCTGGGACTTTGAGGATATATAAGGAACAATCTTCAACTATAGTTAGATCTCCTAGTCCAACATTCTTTAGTCCATCTATCTAAGAAATATGAGTGAGGAGCTTCAGAGTTTTCACACAGAAATTGCCACCAATAATGTTATGGATTATAAAATGAGGCAACTATGTGATATGGTTAATCAGAATTTCAAAGTTCTATTTGAGTAGCAAGAGGCTCAACACAGGATTATGTTTACATTTGAAACCATTATGAGGAATTATGAGCAGATATTTAATTCATTTGAGGCCGTATTGATGCTCCTACTCTTGAAGTAACTATTGAGACCACAATCTTAAAGAATCAGCTTTCTATGATTCCATCTTCTCCACGTGTCTCTTCTCTGGCCTAACTGACCATATCTATTATAGACACTACTTGGGGAGCCAATACCTTAGTTACCTCTCATCTCTCATTCTCCTAAGTGTCAATCTTATCATCCAAAGTTGTGTAGCGAAAGTATGGTGAATACAACATCATGGATCTCACATAGCATGAAGGGAAGGAAATGGACTTCATTGATCAATCATTAGCTAACTGAATTGAAATGAGCATTTCTAAACCCTATCTCTTTATATTTTGTGAATATGTTGCATTTCTTTGGCATCAATTTACATTAATTATGAACAATTTTTTTTCTTGAAAACCTCTCCAAATTGTCTCAAACTTCTTGAATACTTGTTTTCATAAAAGCCTTTTTTTTATTTCCATCACATTAAAAATGAAAATACTTTCAGACAGGAGGAGAGAAAATTTTTTTCTTGACATATTCCTTTTGATTAATAAAGAGAAAGGCATTTCTAATTTTTTTTCATATTTATTTCTCCATAAGCATTTCTTCTTTATACTTCAAACTTTTTTTTGATGTCAAAGAGATGGAGAGAAAGGCAAGAAAAATATGTTGCACTTAATTTTATAACTCATGCATACTATTGTAACTCATGCATATTTTTCATCAGGGATTTGCCATAATCAAAATGGGGGAGAATGTTGGATATGATTAATTTTGATGATGTCAAATATAGATGCTAAATATTAAGAGCAAAAATTTTATATAATGTATTTATTTTATACGTTGACTAACTTATGTGTTTAATATGAAATATATTGTAGATTAGTTAAGAAAATGAAGAAGATATCAAGTTGAATTATGGAGAATAATCAAGAAGAAGAATAAGAAGATATTGAAGAATGAAATTATCAAATATGGGGAAATTATCAAATATGGGAAAATTAGTCAAGAAAGTAGAATTTATCAAAAGGGATTGTGGAGAATAATCATGAAGAAGGAGAGAATAAATTAAAGAAAGAAGAACTCGGAAGATCTAATGGAATATCATGGTCCAAGTTCTTAGATTTGATATTGGAAGTCTTAATAATCAAATGGAAGTTTGAATGGTTTAATTCAAAGCTAAAATACGTCATCTAGAAGCTATTTCATCATCACTCAAGTGACACTCCATTTTCACTAAAGTGGCACCTCCAAAAGTGATTTCTTTATGGTTTACTTGAGTGATAAAAGTTCTACTCGAGTGATTATCTAAATTCAGCATACTCTATTCAACTTTGTTGTCGTTTAGCATGAGAAAGGTTTGGTAATTTGGTCATATCTCCCAAACACAAATCCAATTGAGTTGAACTTATTTCATATGCAACTATACTTCAAATTTGACACATAAACACCAAGATCAAGCTCAAAGGAGTTCACATGAAAGAGATATGAGTTTTCAAAGATGGCACTCAAAATTAACGCTATATTCCAAAACAGGTTTAGTAACTTGGACATATCTCTTATACCACAACTCCGATTAAGCTGAAACTCATTTCATATGAAACTACACTTTTAATAAGGTTTATGGACATCTAGTTTAAGCTAAAAGAGTTGCAAATGAAAGAGATATGAATTTTGAAAATTGGTGCTTGAAATCAATGTGGTATTCCAGGCTAGACGTTACATATTGGATTATAGCTTTTGGAAAATAATGTATTTGGGATTGATTTTAGTTGCTGTGAAAAGTAACCTTGAAGAGATTTCTGGGGATAGGATATTTGCCAAATTTGGAGTTATGTTCAAAGAGTTATACCCACTGGAAGTTAACCTTGTGTAAAATTATCTATGATATGAGAGTTAGTGATCTTCTAATGAAGATCGATCAAGTGATTTGGGAAATTACTCGAGTGATCCATGATCACTCAGAGTGATTCTAGATCACTTGTAGGACACTTGCAAGCTATCTGAAAATCACTCGAGTGATTGAGGAAATTATTAGAATCGGTAGGCACAACGGAAGAATTTTAAAAATTTTCACCGATCCTAATCGAGGATCTATCAATGGCGTTTAAACCAAGTTGGAAGGATTCATACCTTTTGATGATTCAGAGTTTTCACGATCTCTAGGAGCCAACATGTCAGGTTCGCTCCCTCTACCGGTATCCACACGAATGCTCTCAACCCGAAACTGCGTGCTAGCGCCTCTAATGTCTCCTAGGGTTTCACTTGCAGCTCTCAATTCTCATGTGCCTATCAATATATCTGCTCTATCAAGTTTATAACCTATGAGGGCTATTTTCAAATTTCAAAATTAATTAACAATTAATTATCTTGATGAACTAATTAAATAAATTCAGTTTAAATTAAATCTGTCCAATAGTTTTAATTTAACCTATTTATTTAATCCAAATAAAGAGCCATTAGATTTAATTTATCTTCATAAATTAAATCTGAGATACTATATCTCTATCATGTTAGTTATTAAATTTAAAACTAACACAATATAATAATATCATATAATATATATATACATATATATATAAGATATATATTTCGAAAATATATATATCTATATAATATTATTAATGAATTTTATATTATATATATATATAAATATAAAATTCGTCCACCCAAAATTAAACATTATTTCTTCTTGGGCCATTCTTGTGTGCGACCCTGTAGGCCCATATGAAGTTGGCAGTGGGCCAATAACTATACTAACCCAAAAGTCGCAAGCGGCCTTTAGCAAGACATTACGACTACCCAATTCATATGAGGATCGTTATCACGATGCAACCTGTCATACAACCATGTCACGTCCCTTTTGTCACACAATATATCGATTAAGGATAAGGCATGGATAATGTCATCCTCTTGTTCCTGACCATTACTTTCTCGATTCCTAAGTTGCCTGATAATAGAGACGGAAACTCCTTTCCATCATAGTATGGCCATACATTTCTCAGAATGACTCATAGAGGGGCCCAGTAATATCTCTCTACTAATGTGAGGGACAAATTCCATCTTGATCATTCATATTCCTCTGCATGAAAAACCACTAAGCCTGATTATAGCCTTTATCATCACCCGGTCAAAGGTGACTTTTGACTAGTTCAAAGTTTAGCAACTCTCATGTAGGAATCCATGATAACCTCAGGTCAAAGGGCATTGTGACTTGGTTATACATGAGAAAAGCTTATGACTTGATCCATGTAGCTTACCATAGTTGGTCGGTCCAGCACCTTGTACTCTTACAAGTGCCTAAGACTTTGAATCATATCTCCATATCTTATCAAAGTCATACTAATCTTGTTTCATCTCTGCTCCCGCATAGATGACCGACCAGGGACATTTTAAGACAATATTTATGAATTATCTAAGGATACAATTATCACAGTTAACATGCAAATAATATGATAACAGAATGGAGAAATTTCATTAAATTAATAATGTTCAAAGTACAATGGTTGGCCCTTTAGGCACAATTTCCAACATCCTCCCACTTGCCTTAGGTACAATCATTAATTTGTCTAATTCCCATTGTCCTAACATGACGCTCATGCTTTGCCTATGCAAGCGGCTTAGTAAGAGGATCAGCAACATTATCTTCTCCAACTACTTTGCATATCTTTATATCACCTCTATCATTGATTTCTCTAATAAGATGAAATTGCCTGAGTATATGCTTGGTCCTTTGTTGTGACATAGGCTCTTGGGCCTGTGCAATAGTACCGCTATTGTCACAGAACAAATCTATTGGATTTGAGATGGTAGGAACCACCCCTAGTTTAGTAATGAACTTTCTGTTCCAAACGGCTTCTTTAGGTACATCCGATGCTGCTATATACTCAGTTTCTGCTGCAGAATATGCTATAGTGCTCTGCTTGGAGCTCTTCCAGGTTACTGCTCCACCATTTAGGAGGAATACATATCCAGATTGTGATTTAAGGTCGTCTTGGTCAGTCTGGAAACTTGCATCTGTGTAATCGATTACGTAGAGCTCATCATCCAATCCACCATAGACAAAAAATAAGTCCTTAGTCCTTCTTAAGTACTTTAGGATATTCTTGACGGCAGTCCAATAACCCTCACCAGGATCTTATTGGTATCTGCTGGTCATACTTAAGGCAAACGAGACATCTGGTCGAGTACATAACATGGCATACATGATGGACCTAATGGCCGAGGCATATTGAACCTTACTCATGCGATCTCGCTGATAAGGTGTACTAGGACACAGATCCTTGCTAAGATGGATGCCATGAGACATGGGCATGTAAGCCCTTTTTGAATCCTGCATACTGAACCTATGCAGTATCTTGTCTATGTATGTGCTTTGACTTAGGTCTATTAGTCTTTTGGATCTATCCCTATAGATCTTAATCCCTAGGATATAGGTGGTTTCACCTAAGTCTTTCATTGAAAAGGACTTTCCTAACCAAGACTTGACACTTTGCAAGGTAGGAATATCATTCCCAATGAGTAGGATGTCATCTACATAAAGCACTAGAAATACAACTATGCTCCCACTAACCTTCTTGTAAACATAAGGTTCATCGATGTTTTGAATGAATCCAAACTCTTTGACTACTTCATTAAAACGATGATTCCAGCTCCGAGATGCTTGCTTCAATCCATAAATGGATCTTTGAAGCTTGCAAATTTTACCAAAGTCCCCTGAACGCACAAAACATTCAGGTTTTGTCATATACACATCCTCAAGTAACTTTCCATTAAGGGAGGTTGTTTTGACATCCATCTGCCATATTTCATAGTCATAATATGTTGCAATGGCAAGAAGGATTCTGATTGATTTGGCCATTGCAACTGGGGAAAAGGTTTTATCATAGTCTACACCATGAGTTTGAGTGAATCCTTTTGCAACCAGTCGTGCCTTGAAGACATTTACATTGTCATCCATGTCAGTTTTCTCCTTGAAAACCCATTTACACCCAATGGTTTTTACACCTTCAGGTGGATCGACTAAGGTCCATACCTGATTGTTGTACATATATTGCATTTCAAACTTTATGGCATTTAGCCATTTCTTAGAGTTTGGTCCTACTGTGGCTTCTCGATAGGTGGTGGGCTCATTTTGCTCAATAAGCAACACATCACGGCCTTCAGTAATCAGAAATACATATCTCTGAGGCTGATGCCGTGTCCTATCAGATCTTCGTGGACCTTGTGTTACTTGAGGAGGCTCAACAACTTGTTGTGAGTCTTCTCTAATTTCTATCTGTGGTTCTGTACCATCTTGTGGCTCTTGAATTTCTTCGAGATGTACGTCGCTCCCACTGGTTGTTTTAGAGACAAACTTTCTTTCTAGAAACTTGCCATTTCGAATAACAAACATTTTGTTATCGGTGGGATTGTAGACATAGTATCCTTTCGTTTCTTTAGGATACCCCACGAAAAGGCACTTTATGGATCTGGGCGCTAATTTATCAGAGGCTTGTTGCTTAATATATACCTCACATCTCCAGATCTTGAGAAAAGATAAACTTGGTTTCTTTCCAGTCCATATCTCATATGGTGTCTTTTCAATTTCCTTAGATGGAACACGATTTAGTGTGAACGCAGCTGTCTCTAGGGCATGTCCCCAAAAGGACGGTGGAAGATCTGTTTAACTCATCATAGATCAAACCATATCTAATAGTGTTCGATTCCTCCGTTCAGAAACACCATTCCATTATGGTATACCTGGAGGAGTCAATTGTGAGATTATCCCACAACTCCTAAGATGGTCAATGAATTCTTGGCTCAAATATTCACCACCTCGATCAAATCGAAGTGCTTTAATTGTTTTACCAAGTTGGTTTTGTACTTCATTTTGGAATATTTTGAACATTTCAAAAGATTCATATTTATGTTTCATTAGATAGATATAGCCTTATCTACTAAAGTCACCTATAAATGCAATGAAGTAGACATAACCTCCTCTTGCAGCTATATTTAATGATCCACATACATCTGTATGTATGAGGCCCAATAATTCAGTAGCCGTCTCACTGTGCCCAGTAAAAGGTGCCTTAGTCATCTTTCCTAATAAGCAAGATTTGCATATATCATATGATTCAAAATCAAATGAGTTTAGAAATCCATCTTGATGGAGTTTAGAAATGTGTTTCTCATTTATGTGGCCTAGACGATAATGCCATAGGTAAGTCAGATTCAAATTGTTTGATTTTATCCTCTTAGTAGTTACGTTATAGATATTCCCATTATTAGAATGTTCCAAATTTAATATATAATGACCAACATGCAAATCACCATCAGCATAGAAAATGTCATTACGATAAATAGAATATTTACCATTCCTAGTAATGGAAGTATAACTTTCCTTATCCAAATAAGAAAGAGAAACAATGTTACTACTCAAAGCAGGAACATAATAGCAATTGTTCAAAACTAACAAAAGACCACTGGGCAAAACTAATTCATAAGTGCCTATGGCTAAAGCAGCAACTCTTGCTGTGTTTCCAACTTGTAGGTCCACCTCACCCTTCTTCAACTTTCTACTGTCCTTTAGACCCTGCACCTTTGTACAAATGTGAGAAACACATGTAGTATCTAATACCCATGTAGAGGAAGTAGAAAAATGAATGTCTATAACATAAATACCTAAAACGATAGCGTCGCTATCCTTCTTGTTCTTTTTCAGATCTTCCAGGTAGAGTTTGCAATTCCTCTTCTAATGACGTGGTTTATTGCAGAAGTAGCAGACTCCTTCCTTTGGAGGCTTTGCCTTCTTGGGTGCAGGATTGGTTTCGGGCTTGTTTGACTCTTTGGTCTTACCACCTGAGCCATTACCCTTCCATTTGCCCTTCCCTTTCTTTTTCATACCCTTTCCTTTCTGAACCATCAAAACTGTGCTAGGCTTTTTCTTAATGCTTTACTCAGCAGTTTTGAGCATCCCATGCAGCTCAGAAATTGATTTTTCTATGTTGTTCATTTTGTAGTTCATAACAAACTGGTCATAACTCTCCGGGAGTGAGTTTAGGATCAAATCTATAGCTAACTCCTGGCTCATGGGAAATCCAAGGCTTTTAAGGTGATCAATATAGCCTTTCATCTTTAACACATGAGTACTAACTGATGCACCTTCAGCCATTTTGCAGGAATGTAAGGCCTTTGTAGCCTCATACCTTTCTTGCCTTGCCTATTGCTGGAACATTTCCTTGAGATGTACAATCATCTCATGAGCCTCCATGAGTTCCAGATCTCTTTGGAGCTCTGGAACCATAGTGGCAGGCATCAGGCAACCTACATCCAGAGAGTCATCCTTATGCTTTATGTAAGCATCTCTCTGAGCTCTTGGAGCATTGGCTGCAGGCTCCTCAGGAATGGGTTGATCTAGTACATAAGCCTTTCTTTCCTGCTTGAGAACAATTCTCAAGTTCCTGAACCAGTTAAGAAAGTTTGTCCCATTGAGTTTGTCCTTCTCAAGGACCGATCACAATGAATGTGTAGCAGTATTACTAGTCGACATGATTCTACAATTAAAATATGCAAAGTTAGTTAGTAATCTCCCACTAAATTAACAACCCTCAATATAATAATTAGTGGCCTAAGATCCATATTTGGCTTAACCTTAAGTCCGCTTCGGCAAGACACTTAAATTCAAGTTATTTAGGTAGGTAACCTATTTACCAATTACATCGCATGTAACTCTTAGATCTTTATGGGATTTAATCATCATATGATCTGGCATATTTAACCCCATCTAATTCCTTGAGATTCAAAACCGTTTTGTTAATCTCAATTAAGTCAAAACAATAATGAATATTATGAGCAGCACCATTACTCAAGCTTGTCTCATCAAGATAACTCAAGTGCATCCACTTTGGTGGTTTCCACAATTGAGCGATCTAGGTTTTGACAAGTATTCATTAATTGACGCCATTATGACTTAAGATTTGATTCAGAGGGTTTAATTAATTAGTTTTGTTTATATGGATGCAATCGTGGTCGTATCTCATACAGATAAATGCATATAAATGAAAAAGTAATCATGCAATGATCTTATCAAAAGCATAATTTAAACGTGACACAACATGGCTTACCTAACCTTAAATCCTCCTAAGCCAATGAGAGGACTTCTCTAAATAAAAAAAGAAATACATTGAGAGAAACCTCGTTTAAACATTAGAGGGGAGTGAGATGAGAAGAGAATATACATCGAGAGTATTTAGAGAAAGGCATGGTGTAACCCCTGCCTGAATTAGCATAATTATAATTCGATATCACTTAATTAAATTGGTTTAGAGACCATCGAATAGTTCAAAACTCTTTTAAAACTCCCTTTTATAGTAGGGACTTTAAAAAATTTCCAAAACTTCTTTCCTATTCCGTTCTCAAATTCACTTATCGAATATAATCACCTGTGCAGTTAATTTACATTCATTCATATCAGAATATCTAATAGCAATCCCGGCAACCCCCGGGTTCCATTCATTCACTAGAAGGTTTAAAATTCCTATATAGGGGATTACACAACTGTATTCAGCTACCAATTACAACCCAAATATAATTTACAAATTCCCTGTCCAACAGGTTTAACCAACACATCCAAAATAAATGTCCCTACAGGGTTCTAACCGCTCCGGGTCGCACGCTTCTCCTTAGAGCCACTCGCCCTGTCTGAAAGGTTAGTTAAAGGAAAGAATGAGATTCAAGAGAATCCCAGTAGTAACAAAACATTTATACCACACATAAGCACACAACATGTAAGGAAATCATCATACAGCAGCAGCAGCACAAGTCACACTCCACCCTCATCCCCTTTCTCTGCCGAGAAGGCACACTGTCCTAATTCGAACCATTGTTAGCTACTCAGGGACTATTGGCATGGCAGTGCATACACATAGCCTTATAGCTCATATAGCTATCTAGCTTTCACAAATGGCCCGTCGGCCTTCACAAATAGCCTTTCGGCCCACATAATCACATATATCACACCTCATCCTCATCCCCTTTCTCTGCCGGGAAGGCACACAACCCTTGCCCGATCTGTTGTTAGCTACTTAGGGACTATGGCATGACGGTGTTTACACATATTCACAATGTCGCAGCATACGAGTTTATCTCAAATCAATGATAATACACACATACAATGCATCACATATGGTACGAAAGAAAAGTTACTACCTCGTTCCTTCCTGACGTTTGCTGGCTCAGTGGGCTCACGAGGACGGCAAATATCGAATCCTATAAACCAAAGTAGGGACAATAAATCAATCTCTTTTCTAAGTTCTTAATTCCATAGTACTTAAGTTGGTTATCATTTAGACTCTTTAGGTGGCTATTAGAGGCCTAAACATATACCCAAAGGGTTGGGAAAGGCTATACCAAAACCACCTTTAAAATGTGTAAAATACTGATTTTTGGGGGTTGGCCGCGGCCCACAAATCTACTGGCCGCGGCCAAAAACTGCTCAGAAACATTTGGGCCGCGGCCTAGAATCCGCTGGCCGCGGCCAAGAAAATCTAGTTTCTTGGCTGTACTTCCAAAAATCATAACTAATTCAAGAAAAATCGAAATAAGGTGATTCCAAAGCCAAATGAAAGCTATTTAAGTCCTCTTTCTAGGAAAAATATTGGGCATTACTGGAAATCACCACAAAAGTACAGAATTACACAAAACTAACCACTGTCCCACAACAGAGTTCAATTTCCATCCCTAACTTTGGGCAACCATAACTCACAGTGCACAAAATGAAATGATACCAATTACATGCCCATTTTGAAGCTTGGGAAGTGAACTTCAAAAATGGAAAGTTTCATAATTTTCTAACATCATTAGCCTATTCAAAACGCCCACATAAAAAGACTGCCCAGTACAGACTTTCAATGGACAGATTTTCAGTTTTTCACAATTTCTTCCAATGGTTCCCATTTTCACACTAAACACCATTCCCACACCAATTTTGCCCAACCATTGGAGCCATCAAAACAATCAAATTCCATCCATATAGACATGTTCCACTGAAATCTTTACATGTCAACACAATCCAACACAATGCAATTCCTTCCATTCCAAAAATTCCAAATCAACTCCCATGGCTCAAAGACACAATTTAACACCTCATTCTATACAACACACTAATCAATTCAAGCATCCAAATTAGACAAAAAATCAGGGCAAAATTTGAAATTCTCAAAACCAAACCAATGACCACCACAATTATACCAAAAGGTATCAAATACTCACTACAACTTCTTTCCAAAGCTCTTTCTTTGATTCTCCTACTTTCAAATCCCCACAAGTTCTCAAACTCCACTAATCAAAAATATGAAACCATAGGAATAAAGCTCTCAACCCCTTGAACAATATTAATAAAGGTGAGTTGAGCATTTAGGGACAAAACCTTACCTAAAACTCAAGCTTCTTCTTTCTCTTTCCTTTCTTGGTTGAGCGAAAATGGAGGCAAGATGAGAGACATGAGATGGTGAGGATGATGAAAATAGGATCAGTTTTCCCTTGAACATAGGGCCTTTGGCCGACCTAAGCAAGAGAAAGAACGAGGAAAAAAAAGTTTGAAATGTTGACTCAATCCTATGGTCCACCTTTTGCCATGTGTCACCATCTTATCTCCTCTTACATGAACTCACATATGAACATTCACACTCAATCCCACTCCTTTGCTTGTTCAATCTTAGCCATTGATATCAATTACCAATGAGTTTCCTCTTCGGTAACTGTCCAATCGGTCGGTGAATTTACCATTTTGCCCCTGATTGACACAATACTAACTAAACCATCACTAAGCACCTTTATATCACATTACACCATATTTACTTCAAAAGTGCTTAATTATCATTAATTACATCACTTTGAAGTTATTAATCCTTGATTACAATCTAGGATATTACACACGGCACGCAGGCCGTATTTAAATATTACAACCTTTATAAAATTCTAAAGCCATGTTGTTCACCATACCCAAACAAGGATAAATAATAAACCACAACAAGAATTCATACAATATGAAAAGTAATAAATGTCGTGATCAGATTATATTGCGCTACGCAGAGGTGGTCACGGCGGTCCCGCTTTGATTCGGACCCAATTTTTTCAAAACAAAAACAACAATGGCCCAGAACGCTTCTGATCCAGATTGTCTTCCCCATAGTTCGGATCCCTATTACCCGAATAGATATCCGAACCTAGACCCGATTTTATTGCCGCCAACTACGATAATCACATACATGTTTCAAAACCGAAAATGAAACAATTTCAAGATTCAATTTAAACAAAAACGAAAATCAACATAATTACAAGATTACATCTTTCTAAATATTTTCGTTTTGTATTAACCAAATCACATACATATTCGAGTGTTTCTTATAAACATACGTACACATCCCATATATCACATGCATTTAAACCAAGTTGGAAGGATTCATACCTTTTGATGATTCAGAGTTTTCACGATCTCTAGGAGTCAACATGTCAGGTCCACTCCCTCTACCGGTATCCACACGAATGCTCTCCAACCAAGATTGTGTGCTAGCTCCTCTAATGTCTCTTAGGGTTTCACTTGCAGTTCTCAATTGTCATGTGCCTATCAATATATCTGCTCTATCAAGTTTATAACCTATGAGGGTTATTTTCAAATTTCAAAATTAATCATCATTAATTTCAAAATTAATTAACAATTAATTATCTTGATGAGCTAATTAAATAAATTCAATTTAAATTAAATATGTCCAACAGTTTTAATTTAACCTATTTATTTAATCCAAATAAAGAGCCATTAGATTTAATTTATCTTCATAAATTAAATCTGAGATACTATATCTCTATCATGTTAGTTATTAAATTTAATATATCATAATAAATTAAATTTAAAACTAACACAATATAATAATATCATACAATATATATATACATATATATATATAAGATATATATTTTGAAAATATATATATCTATATAATATTATTAATGAATTTTATATTATATATGTAAATATAAAATTCGTCCACCCTAAATTAAAACATTATCTCGTGTTGGGCTATTCTTGTGTGCGACCCTGTAGGCCCATATGAAGTTAGCAGTAGGCCAATAACTATACTAACCCAAAAGTCGCAAGCGGAATCTAGCAAGACATTACGACTACCCAATTCATATAAGGATCGTTATCATGATACAACCTGTCATACAACCATGTCACGTCCCTTTTGTCACACGATATATCGATCAAGGATAAGGCATGGATAATGTCATCATCTTGTTCCTGACCATTACTTTCTCGATTCCTGAGTTGCCTGATAATAGAGACGGAAACTCCTTTCCATCATAGTATGGCCATACATTTCTCAGAATGACTCATAGAGGGGCCCAGTAATATCTCTCTACTAATGTGAGGGACAAATTCCATCTTGATCATTCATATTCCTCTGCATGAAAAACCACCAAGCCTGATTATAGCCTTTATCATCACCCGGTCAAAGGTGACTTTTGACTAGTTCAAAGCTTAGCAACTCTCATGTAGGAATCCATGATGACTTCAGGCCAAAGGGCATTATGACGTGGTTATACATGAGAAAAGCTTATAACTTGATCCAGATAGCTTTCTCATAGTGGGTCGATCTAGCACCTTGTACTCTTACAAGTGCCTAAGACTTTGATTCGTATCTCCATATCTTATCAAAGTCATACTGATCTTGTTTCATCTCTGCTCCCGCATAGATGACCGACCAGGGACATTTTAGGACAATCTTTTGAATTATCCAAGGATACAATTATCACAGTTAACATGCAAATAATATGATAACAGAATGGAGAAATTTCATTAAATTAATATTGTTCAAAGTACAATGATTGGCCCTTTGGGCACAATTTCCAACAAAAATCACTCAAGTGATTTCAACTCACACTCTCAAGTGATATTATTATAGTTTTTAATCACCGTCTCAGATTTTTTTTATATTCTTTCAAACTCATTTAACCTTGATTATATTGCTTGTAATCATTTCTAATCATTACTAATCATGTCTATATGATGTTATAGGTGATTAAACCTAGATTAGAGCTCAATGACCATAAAGCAACTTTGTGTCAGAAGCAGCAATGGCTATTTCCAATGTATGTCTGACGGTCATATTCTCAACGAGAAGAAGAAAAGGCTCAATATTCAAATACTCTTCATAAACTATAAATAGAAGATCATTCAAAATAGAAAGATGGGAGACCCAGTGCATATATCATCGAAATGGCAACACTTTAATGTTAATGCCCATTGTAACGCCTGTAGATGCCTTTATGATGTGTTGCATAAGCATTTCCGGCCTAGGGAAAACTTATTTAGGCCCACAAAAACTAGAACTTTCATTTCTCTTCTCAGGGTAATTATTCATTTGGTGAAACTGTATTTACCAAATTAACTTATTTACGGGGTTACTTTTGGATTTAATTCATTAATTCTTCCATTGATTGAATCAGAGTTTTCTCTACTTAGTAATTCCTTTGATTACTTAACTAATGAGCTCGTACTGTGCGATTACCTATTACTAGTTCAATTTCGTCCTTACGAAACAATTCATCAGTCATGCAGGATTATACAATTAATCACATCTAATTTATTTTATACATGACGATTAGTGCGTAATAATCTTCAATTCTTCTTTGCAACTTCTTCACCTGGCATATCATCATGCACTCCTCCTCTGTGCTCATATGCCTATATGGTTGGTTGAGGGAGGTTGAGATTTGGGGGAATCTCAGTAGCAAACAATACCACTTAGCATGCAAGATAAAAGCTTAATGCATGACATGCTTGATTACATGAATTTATGCTAACACAATGGAATTTTTGCATGCTCAATGTATCATACATCATACTCATGGCTATAGCATATATGGAAACAGAGCTTTAATTAGCCATATATGTATCACATAATCAAGCAAAGAGAGTACTCATATCAATACATAAGCATAAATATCAATGAAATGTAAGTAGGATAAGTCCACTACCTTTTGTCTTCAAATTCCCTTTTTGGTACCTTTTCTTCTAACCACTGAAGTTGCTTCCATTGTCTCTTATTTGTCATCTCATGGCCCTAGATAGATGGCCATATTAGAAGAGCCATGACAAATAAATGTCTAATGGGCTACTTAAGCCTTTAGGACATGTCTCTTATCTTTGAACCTATACTTGTCTCAATTTTAATAACTCAAGACACTTTGATTGGTTAACTTTAAAGTTAACACATTAGGCCCAATGGGTATTTAATAAGCCTATACTAACTCTAAGTGTTTAACTTAACTCTTGGAGGTCAACTTAATTACTAAATGACATAACCTTTTTATTTTCACACAATTTCCAAAAGTTGCCAGAATTTTCAAAAAATTTTGAAAATGCATATATTTTTCTACAAATATCTAAATCAGGTGGTTTAAAATTCTATGTGTCACTTATTAAGTCTATCTTAAAGGAAAAATGTTTCCCATAGCCACATGTCCATACATCATTCCCAGTTTCTTATTTTACCCTTACTTCAAGAAAATCTTTCTAGCTTTAATGGTCAAGCTTCAAATACTTATAACTCCTAGTGCACTAATTCAAATCCTTCATATTACATATCAATTTAAAGCTCATTATGTCTAGTTTAAATCTATAAATTATCACCATCATTCAACAAAGTTTGGATAGTGAAATTTTTTCCACAATAAATCTGCCAGTAAAAAATGCAAGACTGGCAACTTTATCACATAGATAGTCTAAATTTTCAGTCTTAGAGCTTTTAAATTAGCCTGCCTAAAATCATAACCAAGGCCTATATCTACACAATCTTTCAGGTAAAATCCAACGGAAACCACAAAAATACTAAATCATACTCCTTCTCTATGATATTCTTCTGACAAAAACTTATACCTAAAACAAAGAAAACCAAGTTTGCATTTTCACCAACAAACTAGTCTTATATTGTTTTTAAACATGTGATTTCAGTATATTCAAGCTTAAAACAAGATTAAACTTCAAAAACACCTCCCTACCAAAAAATTTGAGTGGTCCAAGAGTCCCACAAAACTTAACAAAATGGCAAAGTATTCAGTTGAAAGAAAAGTCTACGCTTACCTCTTCATGTTGCTACGATTTGTTCGGAACTGAGATCATAGAAATTAAGCTCTCAATGAGTAGAACAACTTTCTTGAAGGACTTACTAGACACTAGCAATGATTTAGGGTTTAAATCGGCTTCAGAACTCCAGGCTTTTTACTATTCCTCCTTTCTCTTTCCTCTACCAATTTCTCTTGGATTTTTCACAATTTTCTCTTCCTTCTCTCTATTGCCATACACTTTAAAGTAGAAGGGAGGGTGGAGATTTAATCTTGCCTTTGATGAACTCTTAGCTTGCCATGCGTCAAAGGATGAAAGCTCAAAATTGCCAAGTGTCTAAAAAGCATCTTCTCTTCTGTTTCTCTCTCTTAGGCGGCGTCCTTTCATATATTAAGGAAGGAGAGATTTGATAATTTCTTCATATTCCCGAGTTTAATGTTTGAGAAAGTCAAGTTCTTGATCGAACCAGAGACTGGTGGATTTCCCTAACTCAAGTGACATGTGGCATCTCATGAGTTTGCCAACACAAAAGGCAAAAAGTAAATGTCATCATGAGGGACATGTGTCACCTACCTATCAAGCCAACATAAAAGGCACTTGGTACTTTATAATGATAAATGGACAAGTATCACTTTCTTATTTGTCCAACACAAAAGTTAAGTCATCATTACTTATCATGACTTACTTTATTAAAGCTATGTTAATAAAGCTAGTTTATCGGTGTCTATTAGTGTTTCACTCAGGATTGCGTCACACAAATCAGAGCTCGCAAGATGAAGTCAGGTCAAAGTATATGTGTGGGCCCTGCATGGCACTAGATACTGGTGTCTTTTCTAAAGACATAGGGAATTCATGTCTGCCTTGAAAATGCCATGTGCACACCTATACCGACATATTTCACTTGACCAATTAGTCTCATACCTTATGACATATCTGGGTGGCATCTTTCTACCAACCCAATGGCATCATATATGTGTCATGTGCACATATGCACTGACACTTTGATCCTATTACCTGTGCATATCGAGCCTTCTGCCTGGTAGAGCCGAATCACATATTCTCAGAGAGTCTTTCTATCTCTCAACATTCCAGGGACTCTTCCAAAATTAGGCTTAGTCATCTACCTGATATAGGCTTATCCTCAATTCTCTAGGCCTAAAATTTGAGATATTACAACTCTCCCCTTGTTTAATTTTTTTGTCCTCAAAATTTTGAACATCATATGGTACTATCTATACCCAGGGAATTATCTCTAGACACTCAGTCTATCTCTTTTATTCTAGCTCTTTCATTTGAAAGCTCGTAGAACATGCATCACAATGATCATATTCTTAGATCTCTTATAGTATTTAGTACTCATCATACAAAATTCTCATTCATTCTGTACCCATTATATAGCATTCAAACACATGACCCATTGGTTCATTTTCACAGGGCTTGGTTTATCAGGCCTCACTACCTCTTTGGGACTCTCCTGGATCTACTATATGCATATTAAGCCTTATGCTCATTCTAATCCTATAGTACTAGATGTTCCGGCCTTACTGCTTAGGGAAATCACCCCATGCCATACGTATTTCAAGGCCTACTGCCTCAGCTATAACCGGTACAATCTGAATGTTTTGCTAGCCTCAAGATATATTCTAGCATATTGGTCCAATGTCACTACGCTAGGAAACAACTACAACGCTAGGTTCATAGGTCTTATTGCCATCCGGCGACCTAGGGCCTCTACCCTATGCAACTTGCACTTCGCTTTGGTGGCTAGCCGTAGGCCCTACCCTCACGATTTTGTTTCTCTGGAGTCTCAATCTCTTCTATCTAAAAAACACGTCTTACCATCCTAAGTCTCTTTTTGTCACAATTCTCAAATACATAACATGTTGTCAGCCTAAGGACATACTAGTATATAAGGTCTTATGGCCTTAGGACATGCCATCCATCATCTTTACTGAATACATATCAAGTCTAACTTCCTAGGACACACGGTCCATTAGGTATTCTGAATTTATTATAGGCTCCACCTCTTGCTTCTTAAACCCTTCATATACTTATGTAATGTTCTCAAACATGCAAAACAAACCATCTAACAATAATCAATTATTTTGCAATTAGCAATTACATGATACACAATCCAATAGGAAATCATAGGACACACTGTCTATCATCACCTATCCAGATAGCCTGTGAGGAATTATCGCCTAAGGAATCACCCTTGTGCCATAGGCACATCGGGACTTATAGCCTAGGGCCTCTGCCCATCTGCCACTAGATATTCATTAGGTCTTATAGCCCAGGGTAACTCCCCATACAAGGTGCACTCATAGGCTTTCTACCTTGAGCCTACCTGGCTCAAGATGCCTCAGGTAGCTCCTGGTGCAACTTGTACTTACAGGCCTTATTGCCTTGGGACTATCTATCCCATCATTCTTAGGCTTTACAACCTCTTCAGGACAATGCTCAGAATCTCATGCATCAGGTCACTACTCAGAATCTCATGCATCGAGCCATTGGTACGTTATATTCTCTATCTCAACCATGAGACCATAATCAGTAGCCTTCCTTATTCTATCCATCACTCTATTCTATTAGGGAACAAATTCTCATTCATTATTTATAAGGGAATATTTTATTATCAAGATCTTTCCATATACTAGATCAACAACTAGCAACCTCAAGAAACCTCATACATATTCCAACATACTCTAAGACCTCAAATCATTCTGGGCCATTTCAAATTCTTAAAAAATCAAAGTTAATAGTTGATTATTGGGTTATAGTTCACTTGGTAACCCTTCTTTGGATGTTGGATAGACATCCAACTTTTAAGTTCATCACTAACTCTAAAACCTCAACATCACACATATCGAAAATTATTTTCCTCAATTATACCTAATAAGTACGCTAAAATCATTATCAATAGTGCCTATTCTAACCTTCACTGTGTTCAGGTAATATCCTCAAAACATTACTGAAGGTTTAACACTATCCGCAAGGTTCACAAGGTTTAAGCTTCCATCATGAAACAAAACCATAGTGCAACCTAATTTACATTTTGACCTAAGCACTATTTCAACTTAAATCTAATTCAAGCCCATCCTCAACTTTCAGTCATAAGATCGGATCCTCTAGGATCAATATATGGCATATTAATACTCATGGCACCTCTAAGGATCACCATATATCCTACCTCAAGGTACTCAAACCTTCATGCATTCTAACCTTTGCTCTCCCTAAGCATGCTTAACCTCAAAGTTCTGATAGGATTCAAGGCATTAGTACCTGTATAGATCCATATATCTCTGGGTATTAGCAGTTCATATATGTCTTGATCATAGTACAACATATCTACCTCCCCAGAAATGCTAAGTTTTGTCCCTACAGGGAAACAAAAGCAGTACCAGCTTCTTGATATAACTCTCCTATATGCTCCCATAACACATGGTGGGGATCAAAATCATATTCTAATTCATCATCTAAAAGCTCTAAAGTTAGCAACAGAACCCATATTTTGTGCTACCTAAGCACAGACTTTTGCTGGAATTCAGGTCACGTGCTAATCTGGCATCAAATACACTAGAGTCCATACCCTTCTATACTGGGTATACATTATTGTGGCTCTATTTTATCCTCTATATACAACTCTACCCCTTCCTTTGGCAGGGGAATCTACAGTTAGCTGGTTTACGGATATACGGCTTTACCTTTCCTCTATACCAGCTTGCCAATTAATGGTCGAGGGAAATTCTATTTCTCTCGGTTTGTCTATCACCTATTTCTCTTGATCCTAGTATCACTCAAGATTACCATAATATCGCCTCCGATACTATTCACACAACATAGCATATTAGCCAAATACCAGGAACACTACTCTAATACTACCAAATGTAATGCCCATTCCTTATACCCCTTTATTATGCATCAAAAGTGATATCATTATTATTATAGCTTAGGAGAATCAGTAAATAAGCACCCAGCTAAAAACTTACACCTTATTCTTGGGGCATTATTCATTTGGTGAAACCATACTTACCAGATTAACTTATTTACAGGGTTACTTTTTGATTTAACACATTAGTTCTTCAATTCATTGAATCAGAGTTTTCTCTGCTTATTAATTCCTTTGATTACTTAACAAATGAGCTTGTACTATGCAATTACCCATTCCTAGTTCAATTTAGCACTTATGAAACAATTCATCCATCATGCAGATTATACAATTAATCACTTCTAAAGTTATTTTATACATGACGATTAGTGCGTAATAATCTTCTATTCTTCTTTGCAACTTCCACCTAACACAATGTCCTGCACTCCTCTTCTATACTCATGTACCTATATAGTTGGTTGAAGGAGGGTAAGATTTGGGGAATCTCAGTAGCAAATAATACCACTTAGCATGCAAGATATGCTTTCCTTACATGAATTTATGCTAACATCATGACATATCTACATACTCAATGTATCATACATCATACTCATGGTGTCAAACCCCTTAACATTTTGATATTTACAGAGTAATAAACACATAGTTCAAAGGCCATACAGAAATAGCATAAACATACTGATATAAAGTTCTTGTAAAATATATACAAAATTCTCAAAACTAACAAAACTAAGGATAACCAATGTTAGCTCCTGATCTTCAATTAGAACCCTCAATCGCCGATATTTACATTTTTGCCCCTAGAGCTACTACCTTATATTGTAATATTTTAAATGTTAGGAAAAGGGTGAGATTCAAATGAATCTCAGTAGTAACATGCAATCAGTCATATAAAATGTGAAAAATAAATATGCAATACACCATATAATAATGCAACATAACAATAACACTTTGAATCCTATGTGTGTGTACTTTTTAGGGCCAAATTGACTGTTTGGAACCCCACTTGTTCGTGTACCTCAAATGGGTCCCAAACCACAACTAGGTAATGTGCCCCTGGGCACTGTGTATCATAGATGGGTCCTCACTAGGCCGAATGGTACTTGTGCTTTTCCCATCGAACGGTACTTGTACTTTTCCCGCACCACAACTAGATATTGTGTGTTTATTATTCATATAATAGAAGATAGCATACACAAAGCATATAAACACTCACATAGTATAAAAGAGATAGATTACTACCTTAAATCCCTTTTCTAATCACTAACTATTCCTTAAACCTGATCCGGCTTGAGCAAATTATCCGATCTTAAAATTCAAAATTTACAAGAAATGAGTTATTACTCATTCATGTATTATCCTAAACTCATTTTGTTAGTTATCTTAGCTTAAAACTGTGAAATAACTATAATATCCTCAAGGACTTGATCTAAGTCCCTCTATACCCAGTCAACTATACTTTTCTAAAAACTATGACCTAGGTTATTCCTACACAATTTCGCGTGTAGAATCCGTTTGACCTCAGATTTGCCAAATTCACTACCAAAAGAGGAAAATGACCTTGGCAACCCCTAACTTAGGGTTTTAGAGATAAAATTGTCATTTCACACCCTAATGCCTTCACACTTCATAATTCACATGTGCCCTATATAATTTTCCATTCTAAACACAATGGAACCATCAAATTAACTAAAATCTAGTCTAAACATAGCCAAATAGCCCTGGCCAAAAATCACAACAAATTGGGATAACTTAGAGTTTCTTGATTTTAGTCAACTAAACACCTTCTTTTCAACCTAAATGACTTCTAGAACACCTTAACTTTATTTCCCACATATTTAATCAAATTGGGGTAGCATAACCCCTTAGGGTTTGAGCTTTCCAAATTACAAAATCAACCAATACAAAGCCATAAATCAACCACAACAACAAGCATAAATCATCAAGAAAATCAAGGTTTTAGTGATTATCTCTTGTCCCTCTCTCTTTGCTCTTAAAACCGTCCCTCTCCTCCTCCTTTTCTCTTTATTTTTTGCTTGCTATGATTTTTTTTTCAAGAAGGCATAGAGATTTGAAGATGTTTTCCATGAACTAGAAGGCTTAATCACAAGAATTTCACAACCAACTAACCTTGATTGCTTCTTGAACCACTAATACTCTCTCTCTCTCTCTCTTATTCTTTCTTCTTTAAACAACTCTCTCTCTTTCTTAGTTGACCAAAAATAGGAGGCCTTTGGAAGAGCTTAATTAGCTTCTTCAAATATCTCTTCCATGTCCTTAAAAATATTACTATTTTAATGGTAATTATCACATGGCTTTTTTACTTTTTTGACTTTTCTTCATTTTCACTTGGCTACAATTTCACCATATTTAAACATAATAGGAACCAAGTATTTAATTTCTTTTTGCTCTTCTTTTTGGACGTCTAGGACCATATGGTAAGGGAAAATATTGGCTTTTAATTTTTATTTAGCCAAATGACCATTTTACTCTTACTGTTTTGTATTTAATTTGGGCCTTCTTCGATTCCTCTCTATTTGGCCAAAAATCACAATTAATTGGACCCAAAATTTGAGTTCTTCCATTCATTATTTTAGGCTTCAAGAATAAACTTTTTGGAAGACAAAAATTATACTTTATGTTTTATATTTGCCCAATTTTCATGTGGCATTTACTAAGGGTATTTTTGTCATTCCAAGTGCACCACAATTGGTCATTTTATTCCATTTATTATAATAAATATACATCAAATTTTTTATGAATAAACTTGAGTTCTTCCATTCATTATTTTAGGCTTCAAGAATAAACTTTTTGGAAGACAAAAATTATACTTTATGTTTTATATTTGCCCAATTTTCATGTGGCATTTACTAAGGGTATTTTTGTCATTCCAAGTGCACCACAATTGGTCATTTTATTCCATTTATTATAATAAATATACATCAAATTTTTTATGAATAAACTTTAGGATATTATAGCCTCCCACCCCCTTAATAAAATTTCACCCCCAAAATTTTCTACAAGTACATTATCATGAATTCTAGGTAACACTTCTGCATGTCTTCCTTGTTTACCACATTGCTTCTCTAGGAGATAATCCCTTCTATAACATCCCACTTTTTATTCACAAATATTCCTTGTATGTAAGTATGGCATTTAAGGGAATGAAATGATGAATTAAAGAGTACATTAAATGACAGAACAAGGGAATTAATCGTCACACACACACCATGATTAAGTTGGAACACAATTTGTAAAGTTACAAGGTGCTGCCATTATGTTTTCTTGCCAGTCAGTCTAGTTGTGTGACCTTTAAATGGGTGAATGATGTATAATTCTTATGAAAATTTTAAGAATGAAAGTAGACTTATCAAGCTTTAATTTGATAGCTAATATAGGTCATTTGGATTTGTATATAGAGAGTTATGTATTTTCAAGTTAGCAAAGTAAAACTAGCAAGTTTATGTGACAGCGTCGAACAAATGGTTATTCTGGAATTCTTAGTGTTCAGTTGGCTAAAGGCTATATTTTTTCTTAAAAATAGACTTAATAAGGGTCATATAGCCTTTGGAACCACATCCATTAGACGTCTATAAATATAGATACGAATTTTCCAAGTTTGGTGAAAACTCTGACAGATTGAGTATATGTGCGAAATTTCACAAAATGTATGGGCAAAATAGTTATTTGGTTAAATTTAATCTAAAGCCCATATTTTTTCCTTTTCCTCATTATGTTGGACAGTCAAAATGGGAGAAAGAAAGGAAAATAAATGCTTGGCTTAAATTAAAGCAAAAGGAGGCATGTTGATAGGGTTTAGAAAGATGTCAAATATTTCATGCTAATTGGCAATAAATTAATATCATGCATGGAAATAAATGATGATGTTTCAAGAGGCTCATCATCACTTCCAAGAGCCAACCTTTTGTACAAATAAAGAAACCAAGAGAAAATAATTACTTGGCCACATTTATTCAAGGAAGAATTAACTATGCCAAGTAAGAATTGCACATGGTAAAATGGACATAAAATAATGGTAATTAAAGATGTAAGAGGAGAGACAATAATATAGAGAGAAGAAAGAGTTTAAAGAACACAAGAGAAGAAAGAGAAGTCTAGGGTTCAAGAAGCAAGACCAAGGTAACTATGCTTGAAATCAAGTGTTCTTGCCTTCTAAATTCATTGAAATCATTTCTAATCTCTTCTTCTTAAATACCATGTTTAGCAAGCAAAATCCAAGAGGGAAGAGAGAGAGAAAATGGTGCCTAGAGAGAGAAAGTGAGAGGATCAAGAGGTAAAATCAAGAACCCTAATCCTCTTGCTAAATATGTTGTAGTTGTTGTAGTTGTTGTTGTGATTGGCTTGATTTGCTTGGTTTTGTGAAATTGAGAAGATGAAACCCTAAGGGGTTATACTGCCAAGATTGCTATGAATCATGTTTATTAAGTATTTAAGTAGTTAATCTTGTGATTATAAGTGAAAAGGAAGTGATTAATCAAGAGGAATCAAGAAAACTCAACTACTATTCTAGGCTTCTGATTTTCGATCAGAGGTAGAACCTACAGGTAGAGCGGGAATTTCAAAATTCTAATGATTTCATTGGATTTAGAAGAGAAAATTGTGCTAGAGTATATGTGTTCAGGATTTTTGGGATTTTGTATGCAAATCTGGATTTTTTAGAAGTTGAAGGAAAAAGTTGTTTAATATACTTCACTAGAGGTAGTGTTGTAGTGAACTAAATTTCGCTGAACAAACCTAGTCCAAAAATTTTGAAACTTTACAGTCATAAAGTAGAGATATAAAGCTTTAAAAGGGGGATAGAACACAATTTTTGGACAAGTAGGTTAAGAGATATGATTTTTCAAAGTTGAGCACTGTTTCTAGAATGTAATTTGGAACATGGGAGGTTTGGCAAAATTCTAGGAATGACATGGTTGTAGTGGTCAGACTTAACTATTTTTATACAAAAGTAAATTTAAAAAGCTTCATATAGGCTTTGTAATTAGTCAAATTGGATTTTTCTAGAATTAATTATAAATTTCCAAAGTTGATAGAAAATCTACCAGTTTCTGGAAAAGTGAAACTGCACTGTGCAAAATTGTACTATGCAAAAACTCTTGTAACTGCATTAGATAACCAATAGAATTTGATTTAAAGGTAGTACTATTACAAGTAATAACTAGTTACCTGTAACTTTAATTTTAATAGGAATTGGAAATAACTTGAGCCAGAACACAAACTTAGGACAGACCGAGGAATTGAAAAAGGAGTCAGGTAGTAGTATTTTTTTCATATACTATATAATTATCTATATGCTTTATGTATGCCATCCTCTATAACATGACAGTGCCTAGGGCACATTAACCTAGTTGTGATCTGGGATCCAGTGATAGTACATGCGAATAAGCCAGGGTTTAAACATGTCGTTTGACCATGGACACGATTTAAGCTGGGGCTGCAAGCAGTCATTGAGCCTTAGATAGTGTACGCACAACACGAGTTAGCATCTTACATAACATGGTGCATTGCATATTTATTATTACGTTATATATGTCTGAAATGTCTGTTACTACTGAGATTCTCTCGAATCTCACCCTTTTCTAAACTGAAAAACCTTATAGTTGAGGCTAGCGGCTTGAGGGGCAAGGCAATGGTTATCGGTGAATAGAGCCTAGTGCATTCTGAAGCTGCCACTGGTTATCTAATATTGTAATTTAGTTCTTTTGAACACCTGTACATTTGTATATATTTTTCAAACCCTACAAAGAATTCCTGTATTGTAAACAAGTACTTAATATTAGTATGTTTCACCTATTTTTGTATGCCTTACAAAACTATGTACTTATACTCTGCAAATATCAAAATGTTAAGGGGTTTGACATTTTTTGTATCAGAGCTTAAAGAGGTTTTGGCATTATCAAAATAGTATACTGATATGGTCTTGTTTGCATGGTGAGAAGAATTATGCACAGACGAAGACGACGGTGTGAGCGATCACCCCCATCAGTAAACCAGTGTCCCCCATAGGAGAGTGTTCCTGAGGGACAACATAGTTCATGGCTAATGAGATCGAGATGTGCTAGAGTACTGAAAATAGCTCAGAAGCGGGTATGAGTCATACCTATATACAGTCCACAACCACGCCCAAAGCCAGTACCTGAGGTATCAGTGGGGGAGTCAGGATATCCATTGTCAGATAAACCCGAGGAGAACCTGAGCAGCATAGATAGCTCCCGAGCAGAGATAGTACGCGTGCCCTACAACCTGTAGCCAGACGATGAGCTATGGGAATACATGCGAGGCAGGTGCAGACGAGTAGTATGAGTCTATGATACCCCAGTTGACCAGTACCTTGCCTATCTGGATGTAGTAGACACATTGTACTAGAAGCAGATACTACTGGATATCGATCTTCTAGACGAGTTCTAGATCTTCACTACGATGGATTTCCTTCCAAACATGAACTTATGGAATTGGAAGAAGAATGACATTGTCGAGCGAGGGCCGAACAATCACTTTAGGGAGTTTATAAGGCATATGATAGATTACGTATGGAGATATATGTACTATGAGTGAACCATGGTTTTGGCACAGTATTTTGGGTGACCGAAGGTAGCCGACACACTTTTTGAGGTGAGGCCAGTCACGAGGAACTGGTGGATAGAAACAAAAAGAGTTGGTATCTGTGTTTTGCGTGGGTACATGAAAAGTTAAGCGTGCTTAACTCAGGGAAATGTTGGGAAGGGTAACCCCTGGGAAGTTACCTATACATGTTTATATACAATGTGCAATATATTATGCAGTAGTTTATAAGTTTTGTATTGCTACCAACTTTTCCTAAACTATTGTAATTGTCAATTGTAAGTCAATTTTAAACTACTTATGTATCAGATTTTTTTGAAATGACGAATATGCCCCTATGACTATATGAAACTTACCTCTTCCTCATTGTAATATAATGAAACGTAAAGATAGTGAAACCAAAAGGTGGAAGTGCTAAGCAGGGTCAGGAAGCTGGACCTGATCCAATGCAACAATGATTGGAGCATGATGACAATACAGTAATCTATGCTAAATGAATTGAAGGATGAGTTGCGAGAGGTACAACAGAAACATAATACAGGTAGAGAAATACATGATAATCCTGGTAGATAAAAATAAGAACAGTGAGGATACATTGAACAGTAGGAATCCTTCCCAGAAGCACAAGAATTGAGAAATTTCCTCCCAGAGGAATAATAGCAAGCTACAATAGGCTGATAGCCATAGCAAGCAAATATTGTTTAAGGAGAAAGCTATAATAGGTTAATAGCCACAGCAAGCAAATATCTTTGAGGAACAGAACATATTGGTGCTTTGGCCAATCACATGATGACAAACAGGAGCCTCTACTTGGACTTGCTCCTAGGAGACAGATTGAAACATGAGTAATACAGTTCAGGTAATAGAGGGTTACTGTTATTAGCCTCTGACATCCCTGTCAGTTGGGGAGATATGACAGAGGATTGGTTTCCTCATGCCTTACTAAGTAGTGATTTTTCACTGTATGAAATTATTGACCATGTTTAAGCTAGCTTTGAGAGACTTAATGTTGACATTCTGATCTATTCAAGGAGTTGAGAAGATCATGAGAAGCACCTATGAGTGGTGCTAAGACATGTTGACTTATAAAATAGGGACCAGCAGAACTTAATGAAGTGAGAATAGTATTGAGCCGAAAGAGGCCAGGGATTGTCTTGAGGTACACAATTTTAGGGTTCAATCAAAAGTCATTAGAGATTCCTATAGAACTCCTATCGAATTATCTTGACATTGATAGCTCTTATGAGGAAATAGCATACAGAGAGGTGCAACGGAAGCTATTATGGGCAAATAAAATAGTGGAGTGGAAAAAAATGTATGACTTTTGAGGAACCTTGTAAGATCTGGGTTTTCCATTATAAGGGTACTTCCATTAGAGACGGCCGACCAGAGAGAGAGATACATATAGAGAATTCTGATCAAGAAGGGCTACCTATGGGAGAATTCTGAGCAAAGGGGCTGACCAATCAAGTGATTGGTAAAGCACCAAGTATAGTGCCATATATGGAACCACCATAATGTCAAATCGTAGTACGAAGCTGGTCAATAGTCACAGAACCTATGTGGTTTGTGGTGACACATGTGAACAGAGATTGGGATGAGCCCAGTGTAGTAAGGTAGAATGGTGGTGAATACTTCTATATAGATTCAACCTCACAGAATCAAATACCCTTACTTATAATTGTAGAGTTAGCAACAGATGGATTTGATGTGAGAAATGAGATAAGTACGAACAGATTGATGCCTTCTCTGAAACATTTATATGACAAGTAGGGATAAAGAAATCATTTTGGTCTGAAAGAAAATCATCGCTTTGATCCTGAACAGTACACACTGTACGGGCAGTAAAGGTCAAATAGTTAGTTAATCCTGAACCCTGAATAGATAGACATAGTTTAAAATAGTTTCAAACTGACATATTTGCAAACAGAACTGGTTATAGACAGTCAAGAGTACAGATAGTTAGAGTGGTAGTAAGTCCCAATATACATGTTTGTTAGGGCAGTAAGACCAAAATATTCAGAGCTAGGAGAATAGAATGACATAAACCGTAAGACTAAATACATCAGGTAGTGTTCCGATAAGGAAATAAGGCCTAGCGTTACTAGTAGACTGTGTGTTCACAGATCGTAAGGCCTGTTAGAATAGTATATCCTTAGGCCAGCAGATTGCTATGCAATCAGAGTCATGCCAAACAGATAATAGAGGCAATAAAACCTAAGGTGCATGTTTACATGGGGCAGTGTCCCTAGGTAGTAAGACTTGACAAGTACAGTGTGCTATATAGAATAGTATTGAACACATTGATGGATAAGCCACTCCATGCCAAGCTAAGCAAGTATGAGTTTTGGCTTTCAAAAGTTAAAATTCTAGGTCATGTAGTCCTACAGCATGGGGTCTCGGAAGATCCAAACAAGGTGGAATTTGTAATGAACTGGAAGAGACTAAAAACTGTTTTTGAGATATATAGTTTTTTGGGTCTTGCTGAGTATTATCAGCAGTTTATATAGAATTTCTTCAGAACTGCTTTGCCGTTGACAAAGTTAACATGAGAAAATCAACATTTTGTGTGGGACAACAGTTGTGAGAGGATCTTCATAAAGCTGAAGCAGAAATTAGCAATAGCACTAGTATTAACAGTCCCAGATCCGTAGATGACCCCCGTGGTCTACACAAATACCTGTAGGCATGGATTAGGTTGTGTTTTGATACAGTAAGGCTAAGTAGTGGTGTATTCATCCCGTCAACTGAAGCCTCATGAATAGAGATATCCTACACACGATCTTGAGTTAGCAGCAATTATGTTTGCACTGAAAATCTGGAGATACAATCTCTATCGGGTAACCATAAAGTTGTACTGTGACCACAAGAGTTTGAAATATCCGTATGATCAGAAAGAGTTTAATATGTAATAGTACTGGTGGATGGAGTTGCTCAAAGATTACAACCTAGAAATCAAATATCATCCAGGAAAGGCTAATGTAGTAGCATATGCATTGAGCCACAAAACAGTACAAGTGGCATCAATGTTAGTAGAACAATCTGAGAGCAGTTATAAAGGAAGCTCAAATGTAGGATAGACGAGCACAATCTATCAAAGATATGGTTGAAAAATTAGAGACTCAGGAACATGACTTGTCAATTAGGCCTTCTGTAAAACCTTGAAATTCCTAAGTAAAAATGGGAGATCATCACCTTGGATTTCGTGACATGATTACCAAAGGTCCAAAATCACTATGCAATTTGTGTAATAGGTGATTGGTTTAGAAAAACAACATATTTTCTCCATATCAATATTCACTAATCTCTAGATAAGTTAGTAGAAATCTATATCAAGGAGATAGTGTGTTTACATGGTACACCGAAGAGCATAACATCCGACAGAGATCGTCAGTTTACTTCCAAGTTTTAGAAGGCAGTACATAAGGTTTTAGGCACTAAGTTCAAGTTTAGTATGGCCTATCACCCTCTGATAGAACTAATTATACAAATGCTAGAGGATATACTAAGGGCATACGTACTCGATTTCAAAGGCAGTTGGGATCAATTCCTTCCACTTATGAAATTTGCATACAATAATAGTTTTCACTCAAGCATTCAAATTGCTCCTTATAAAGCGTTGTATGGAAGGAAGTGTCAAACCCCTCAACATTTTGATATATATAGAGTAATAAGAGCACAATTTCTTAAGGCATACAAAAATAGTGGAAACATACTGACAACAAGTGCTTGTTTACAAAACATAAGTCTCCCCGTACGGTTTGATAATATATACAATTTTTGTCAAAAATATCAAACTAAACTAATAATAACAACTCAATCTTCTTGACCCGGACATCTCACTTGCCAGTATTTACCATTTTGCCCCTAGAGCCACTAGCTTCTATTGGAAAATTTTAAATTTTGAAAATGAGATTCAAACGAATCTCAGTAGTACCATGCAACCAGTAATATAAAATGCAAGATTCAAATATGCTCCACACCACGAAATACAATATAACACAAACAACTTCTAGCTGGGCCCTTACTAGGCCAAATGGTACATACACCCTTCCCATCAGGAGGTATATATACACTTCCCTCACCACAGCTAGAATACGACATATGAACATGAGTTAGGGGCTCAATCCTCTATTACCCGTAAAACACATCAATTGGGTTCTTGCTCACAACTAGGTAAGTGTGCCTCCACACACAATTGCCTCCACTCAGTAAAATAGTGTTCATATCACTGAAGATGGCATACACAAAGTATATAGACAATTATATAGTATATGGAAGAAGGTACTACAACCTTAAACCCCTTTTGAATCGTAAATCGTTCCTTGAATTTTTTCCGACGGCTCGGGCTATCAATGCAGTCCTAAAATTTTAAGTATATATATGAATTAGGTTAATACCCATTCATGTACTACTTTAGACTCTTCCAAAGAGTTTTTGTTGGATATATTAGTCAAAAACTATAAAATTACCAATATGCCCCTAGGGACCCGGTCTAAGTCCTTTTGTACCTAGTTCGACTGTACTTTTTCAAAAATGTTGACCTAGGCTATTCTTACATATTTTTTCGTGTAAAATCCATTTTTAACCTAAGTTTTCTCAAAATCACTGCCAAATAACATTTTTTCCCTTAACAACCCTTAATTATGTTTTAGGGTTATTTTTGCCATTTCACATTGTAAGGATTTTCTCACAACGTGATTAACATCAATCCGACACAATTTTCCCTCTTGAACACAATGGAACCATCAAATTAATGAAACTCCAGCCTTAGCCCCTTGAACTAGGTCTGGCCAAAACTCATACTAAAGAAAAGGGAAATGTGTTTTTCATTATCCAACCCTTAAAGCTCCTCCCTTTTCTCTCCTAATTACTTGATTAACCATTTAAACACTTATTAGACATGATTTAAGGAAATTTGGGAAGCATAACCACCTAGGGTTTTATCATCCCAAATTAAAAAATCAATCAAAACCTAGCCACCAAACAACCAATAACAAGCTGAAATCAACAAGAAAATCAAGGTTTTATAGTTACCTCTTGATTTCTCTTTCTATCTCTCTCTAGGACATCCCTTTCTTCTTTTCCAACTCTTGACTTTGAGTTTGCTATACATGTATTCAAGATGGCATACAGGTTAGAGAGGGTTTGCCATGAATTTGCAAGCAAGAACATGTGAATTTCACAACCACTTGCCTTGATTTTGCCTCTTTTGCTTCTTGAACTCTAAGCTCCCAAAACTCTTCTCTCTCTCTCTCTCTCTCTCTCTCTCTTTGTGATGCTCGTCGTGGAAATGAAGAAGGAAACATGAAGATAGAGCTTTAAAATATAATAGTTTAATGGGTTTTTTGACAATTTTTTCATTTAATCTTATCCCTTCATAATTTGAGTCATAAATCCCTATTGATTGGACCAATTTTCCTCATTTCTTGTTGGCCCAAAAGCACGCCTATTAGGGTCCTTCATAGCCCAATTTAGTTTACTCCATTTATCCCAACTAATTGAACAAGATATATTATTTTATGGAAATTCCACCTTTTTGCCTTTTCAAAGTTCAATTACTTAGTCACAACTGCTCCTAAATGTCAAAGAAATATTTTTCCCTTCATTTCTAGCCCATTTGGACAAAAATGAGTGTGTGCTGAAGAAAATAATTTTCTTTGGCCTAATATAGCAAATTACCATTTTGCCTATACATTTTGTGATTCTCGCCCAAAATTGGCAACATTTTCACCCAACTTTAAAAATTTGTATCTTTTTTTGTAGACATTCAATTAAGGTGCTTCTAGGGGCTGCTTAACCCTTATAGAGTCTAGTTTTAAGAAAAAAATATAGCCTTTAGCCAACTAGAAGCTGAATATTCCAAGAATGTCAATCTTTAGATGTTGTTCCAGAAAGTAGCCAGTTTCACTGGGTAAACGTCAACAACTCATAACTCTTTGTATACAACTCCAAATGATCTATATGACCTATCAAATTAAAGCTTAGAGTGTCTACTTTCAATGTAGAAAATTTCAAAATTTTTAGAAATCATTTGGTCATCCAAGACCACATGACAAACTGACTACCTCATAAGAAATTTTCAATGGCAGCAAAATCAAATTCTCCAAAATTCACCCTTCCATTTCATTAAATGCCACCAATTGGGGTATTTATCCTTTTATGTACAACACCATTCAATATTTTAACCTATTAAGTATCTCATTACATAAAGGGAATATTGGTGATAAAAATTAGGGTGTTATACCTCTCCCTCTCTTAAATAAATTTCGTCCTCAAAATTTGCTAAATATACATAGCCATAAATTCTGGGTAACCCTTCTGCTTATGTCCCACTGACATCACTACCACTGATCAAAATTTTCTTAAATAGACTAAGCTCTCTGAAATCCTTAATCATTTTTTTTCCTCACGAATCATCATGGCTGCCACTTGCACTGCTTTATGACTCAATGCGTCAGCAACAATAGCAGCTTTTCCTAGGTGGTATTTACTTTCCAGGTCAAAATCTTTTGTAACCTTTTTATGGACCAACTACCCTCGTATCGACCACATAGGTATGGAATGGTCATGTGTCAACTTGGGAACCACCCCTATAGGCCTCTCACCAAACAGAAACTACCCTCTCCTCTAGAGGATTTAAATTGCCTTCCCAAGGATCGAGGCTATAAATTAAGGATAAGTCATTCCTTAAGAGCTCCTTAGTGGCCACTTTTCGTTGCCTCATTTTTAGCCCTTTTTAATCGTACAAATATTTCAAACATTTGTGGTCACAGTACAACTTTATGGTTACGCCATAAAGGCAATGTTTCAAGATTCAATACTAACACTATTACCACCAACTCAAGATTATTGGTGGGATAGTTCAATTAACGAAGCTTTAGCTGACAAGACACATATGCCCCACTTGGCTTGCATCAAAATACATCCCAATCCATGCCTACTCGTATCTGGGATTGTCAACATTGGTACTATAATAAATTTTCATCTCAACTCTACGAAGCTCCTCACACAATTATCATCCCACGCATAATGTTGAGTTTTCTTGGGAAAAGTTACATAAACCCCTTATAATCATCAACAAGACCCGAAATACTACATATCACAACCACAGTCTTTGACCTTTCCAGTTTAGTACTGCTTTCACTTTACTAGGGTATATTAGAATCCCTTGCTATGAGACTATATGGCTCAGAAATTTCACCTCTGAAAGCCAAAACTTGCATTTACTTAACTTGGCATAAAATTGGTTTTCCCTCAACATGTTCAATATCATTTTTAAAGGTTGTTCATGCTCTATTCTACTCCTTGAATATACCAGAATATCATCACGAAAGATTACCATGAATTGGTCTAGGTACAGACAAGAAATTTGATTCATATAGCCCATGAACGTGACAGGTGCATTAATTAGCTCAAATGGCATTACAAGAAACTCACAATAGCCATATTTGGTCTTAGAAGCAGCTTTCGGTACACTCTCTACTTTTACCTCAAGCTAGTGATACCCAAATCTCAACTCAGTTTTTTTCTTTGGAAAACACACAAGAACTAGACAACTGATCGAGCAAATCATCGGTTTTAAGGAGTGGGAGCTTGATCTCAACGATCACCTTATTCAACTTCTATAATCAATACAAACTTGTAGACTTCCGTTGTACACTTTGATGTTTATCTCCTCACATAATCTTTAATAATGTCAAGATGATTTGGTAAGAATCACACAGGAACCTCCTATAACACCATACTGTACTAGAAATGTGGGTTTCTTAGTACTATTTCTTGTCCCATTTCAACTTAAATCATTCTAGGCCATTTCAAATTTTCGTGGAATCAAAACTTAATAGTTGATTCATGGGTTACGATTTACTTGGTAATGTTAGAGCAAGCGTTTCACCCAAAAGGGGGGGTGAATTGGGTGATACTAAAAATTTCGTTGCAAATATAAAATTTGAAGGTAAAATTAAAACAGCAAGGAGTAAGGAGAAATATCACCGAAGTGTACACCGGTAGTTATACTGGTTCGGTGACAACCACTTTGACCTACGTCCAGTCCTCAGAGCTTCTCTGAGAGTTTCTCTATAACTTCCAAGATTCAATGGGTTCTTGGTACCTCAGTACAAGCAAGTTCCTTCACCTAGACACTCGCTCCCCCTTACAAGTTGTAGTCCAATCCCAACTCAAGGTTCTACAACCTTAAGTTATCTCAATAACAAATATTAAGTTTGAATAAAATATCTCTCTCAAGAATGAATAAGAATAATTGAAGTACAGAGTTATAAATATCACGTAAAACAGAGTAGTGAACTTGATAATACGTTTGTGTGTGATCTTGTTGTTTTCTCTGTTTGGATGTTCCCAGTTATATAGATATGTTGGTGAAGACTGTTGGAACATTTTCTTCTCATTCGTTGGAGAGTGCGCAGCCACTATTGACTTTTCCAGTATTTGAAATATATCCGTTGGCGGTAGGTGGCACTTGAACTTCTCATTTGACTTTCCTTATTTGATATGATTTCTTCATAGTTTATTTGTAAATATGCTAGCAATACTAATACAAGGGAAGGTTAATCATATAGGAAATAAATCAATGAATGTTTGAATAATTTCTAAATTTTTGGGTTTCCCCACTCGAGTAGCTACTCGAGTATCCATTAAAGTTTACTCGAGTACTTACTCGAGTATCATCAAGAAAGCTTTGATGAACTGCAAGTCAACAAACAAATATGAGATTACTCGGGTAGTGCATGGAATAAACAAAATATCAAACCTTTGGAAATGTAGGTTCACTCGGGTACCTACTCGAGTAATGTACTCTTTTCTTCATGGGTTACTCAGGTACCAACTCGAGTAAACCTTCAAATAAACTTTTGGTTACTCGATGCTTTACTCCAGTAATGTTGTAGGATTTCAAGGCCGAGAGCACATCAAGTTTGATTACCTTGTTACTCGAGTACATACTCGAGTAAACATAATTTTTCTGTATGGCTTACTCGGGTAATGACTTGAAGTTTTTCTTCAAAAATAACCCAGCATACTCGAGTACATACTCAAGTAATCCACTTAAAATGAATCATTAAATACCTACAAACTTGAGTAGCACCTCGCGTGAAATATGATAAAAAATAGATTAAGTTATTCGAGTACTACCTTCAGATTTTTGCTTACCACAGTGCGTTACTCGAGTAGCTACTCGAGTAACATTGGCAGGGTACAAAATGCCGAGAGCAACACATTTTTTGAAACAGAGTAACTCGAGTACATACTCAAGTATCATTGACAAGGCGAGAGCAACTGGCAGACTTTTACATGGTTACTTGAGTACCTACTAGAGTAACATTGGCAGGCCGAGAGCAACTCCAAGTATTTAACTGGTTACTCGAGTAGCTACTCGAGTAACATTGGCAGGCCGAGAGCAACTTGAAAACATTTACACTATTACTCGAGTAACGTTGGCAGTTTACTCGAAGGTGTCTCTAGTTACTTCAAGTTTTGTCTCATTACTCGAGTACATACTCGAGTAATGCCTTAGAAAATTTGCTTCTGATCAAGTTTCTCAGCTTTTTCTCTTGGCCTTTCTTCAACTCCAATGCTTACTTCAAGTGATGCTTTTCCCTGTTATTACTTTGTCCAAACTTATTTATTAATCAAATCTTTTTCATATAATTCTTTGTTATCATCAAAACATGAGAACTAACAGGTAACCCTTCTACTCATACCTTTTATCACATCATTTATCATCCCCTAATCGACTCCTAGTATGGCCTCAAGTAAGTAGAATAACAAGCAGATCAATTCTGTCTCTCATTTTGTCAAAGAGCTATCACCTCAATCAATCCTTTAAGGGAATATTTTAGGATCATAATATTTCCCTATGCTAGACTTAACAACTAGCTAATTTTCAAAATCCCTTTTTACAAGGATTCATGTCCATAAAAGTCTTGTTCCTCAATTCCATGAATCGTCACTAACCTAACATAATTCTGAATACATCTGCTAGCCTAAGGACATACTAGTCCACTAGGTCTTAGGGCTTCTGGACACACGAGTCCATTACAATGTAAAAGTTTACAGCCTAGGGTCTCTAACCCAAATTTTAGGTTCATTAAGAAATCTAGAACCTCAACATCACACATACTGGAAATTATTTTCCTCAAGTATACCAATAGGTTCGCTAAGTATCAGAATCAATAGTGCTTATGTTAGAATCGGTAGACACAGCGGAAGAATTTTAAAAATTTTCACAGATCCTAATCGAGGATCTATCAATGGCGTTTAAACCAGGTTGGAAGGATTCATACCTTTTTGATGATTTAGAGTTTTCACAATCTCTAGGAGCCAACACGTCAGGTCCGCTCCCTCTACCGGTATCCACACGAACGCTCTCCAACCGAGACTGCGTGCTAGAGCCTCTAATGTCTCCTAGGGTTTCACTTGCGGCTCTTAATTCTCATGTGCATATCAATATATCTGCTCTATCAAGTTTATAACCTATGAGGGCTATTTTCAAATTTCAAAATTAATTAAAAATTAATTATCTTGATGAGCTAATTAAATAAATTCAATTTAAATTAAATCTGTCCAACATTTTTAATTTAACCTATTTATTTAATCCAAATAAAGAGCCATTAGATTTAATTTATCTTCATAAATTAAATCTGGGATACTATATCTCTATCATGTTAGTTATTAAATTTAATATATCTTAATAAATTAAATTTTAAACTAACACAATATAATAATATCATATAATATATATATACATATATATATAAGATATATATTTCGAAAATATATATATCTAGATATAATATTATTAATGAATTTTATATTATATATATATAAATATAAAATTCGTCCACCCTAAATTAAACATTATCTCGTGTTGGGATATTCTTGTGTGGGACCCTGTAGACCCATATAAAGTTGGCAGTAGGCCAATAACTATACTAACCCAAAAGTCGCAAGCGGCCTCTAGCAAGACATTATGACTACCCAATTCATATGGGGATCATTATCACGATGCAACCTATCATACAACCATGTCACATCCCTTTTGTCACATGCTATATTGATCAAGGATAAGGCATAGATAATGTCATCCTCTTATTCCTGACCATTACTTTCTCGATTCCTGAGTAGCCTGATAATAGAGATGGAAACTCCTTTCATCATAGTATAGCCATACATTTCTCAGACTCACTCATCGAGGGGCCCAATAATATCTCTCTACGAATGTGAGGGACAAATTCCATCTTGATTATTCATATTCCTCTACATGAAAAACCACCAAGCCCGATCGTAGCCTTTATCATCACTCGGTCAAAAGTGACTTTTGACTAGTTCAAAGCTTAGCAACTCTCATGTAGGAATCGATGATGACCTTAGGTCTAAGGGCATTGTGACGTGGTTATACATGAGAAAAGCTTATGACTTTATTCATGTAGCTTTCTCATAATGGGTCAGTCCAGCACCTTGTACTCTTACAAGTGCCTAAGACTTTGATTCGTATCTCCATATCTTATCAAAGTCATACTGATCTTGTTTCATCTCTGCTCCCACATAGATAACCGACCAGGGACATTTTAGGACAATCTTTATGAATTATCCAAGGATAAAATTATCACAGTTAACATGCAAATAATATGATAACAGAATGGAGAAATTTCATTAAAATAATAATGTTCAAAGTATAATGATTGGCCCTTAGGGCACAATTTCCAATACTTATTCTAACCTCCACGGTATTTGGGTACTATCCTTAAAACATTACTAATTGTTTAACACTATTCATATGGTTCACACTTCCATCATGGAATAGAACCGCAGTGCAAGTAATTCACTTTTTAATACCTCGAGCAACTTAGGCCATATCATATGCCTAAAGAGTCAATTCAACTATTGAATTTGATTCTCGGATTTCAATTCTCCCAATCACAACTTAGAACCTTAATCTCATTGTGGTTTAAAATCATTTTGCCTCAATCATCCCTATCTTCGGCTCATATCTTTCGGAAGGACCTAGGGAGTTTACCGACCACTGACCTATCCTCTATTAAATCAATATTAATCCCTATTTTCTTTATTCTGTCATTATTTTATTCTATCAGAGGACTAGCTCCCAAATTTCATCAAGTATCAAGTATCACTAGGGAGCATATGCAATGATATATTAAATAATTAAAATCCAATTCATAGCTTACTTGAATTTAAGTTACTATTAAAAGAAGACATACCTTGATTAAGTTCGGGAGACCTTATGGCTTTCTCCTGAGTTATTGCATGGATTTCACCCTGAGCTCTTGGTCTAGGCTCCTCTAGCTATACCTCTGTAGGCAATCCTGAGCGAAATGCCCTGGTTCTTGACATTGATAACAGATTTGTCTAGCTAGATCCTATCCAGCTGGACTGTATTTTCCTGGTGCACCATTGTATGTTTTGCCAGGATGGTATGGCTTGTAATAATGCCAGCATTTACTGCCCTTAGAGAAATTCTAACCACCGCGGCCTCCAACCTGCTTTGACCTTTTATAGTTTCCTCTAGACAATTCATCCTGATCTTTATGTTTTTGTGAGGAACTCCCTCTACCAGACACATCCCTGTAATTATTGCTTCTGTCAGAGTGCAAGCTCAACAAAGTGATCTCGACAATTTGACTCTTTTCAACTATATTATTAAATATTGTAAAGTGTTTAGGAACCAAATTCTCTTTCAACTCTAACTTTAACCCTTGAACCAACATATCAGAACTATACTCCTCCTCATTTTGATGTCTTAGGTACAAGGGATATCAAGACAATTGGATATAATACGCCAGGTACTCATCAAAGCTCTTATTATTATCCTGCCTTATATTAAGGAATTCCTTTTCTTTTGCTAGCCTATCCAATTGAGAGAAATATATTTCATTAAATTTTCCATGAAATATTTCCCATGTTATTGTAATATCCCATATTCGTAGAATCAACTTTGTATTCCTCCACCATATAGCCACATCTCCTTCTAATTCATGGATGGCCAGTTGAACCTTGATATCATTATAGCACATCAGTTTTGTGAAAATTTCATCCAAAGGGGATAACCATTCTTCTACTTGTAGAGGATCAAATCGCCCTTAGAAAGCAGGAGGTTGTTGCTTCTCAAACCGTTTCAACCATGTTTGATAAACATATTCTTTATAAACAAGCATAGGTAGTGGCTCCTAGTGAGGTTGCTCGGGTGAATTAAGCTCACCTTCTTGCCTTTTAAGGTGTTATAACCTTTCCTGTCTTTGTTGTAACTCACGCAGTTCATTTCTTAGATCATTCATCATGGTTTGTTGCTGTGCCATCCTGCTCTGAATTTGTTGCATAGAGTCAGGGCTATCTTCATAATTTGGGTTATGATATCCTTCATTTATACGTATCATCTTGGTACCTTACTAAATAAGAATAAAAAAGACATAAGTTTCATATGAACAACCAAATTACAAATGCATTTTTTCCATTTCATAATATTTTGGGTACACAGATATGTCAGATATATCATACAACATATATTTATAGTAGTTAAGGAAACCTATAGACATTACATAACCTACAAACCACTGTACATCACGTATTTGTCTTTTATGCACCACACCACATAATTTTCACATAGCTTCCCTGGGGTCACCCATCCTAGGATTTCCTTAGATTAAGCATACTTAACTTTCTATGTACCCTATCAAAACACAAACACCGGCTTCATCAACTTCTGTCTATAGGTTCCCTGTGAATGCCCTCACCTTAAAGATGTGCCGGTTACCCCGGTCAAAAAAAATACTGGGTATAAACCCTTTACACACTGTCATACATGTACTTTGTTATGTACGGTATCATGTGATCCCTAAACTCAATAAAATGATCATTTGAGCCCCGCTCTTCATTCTTCATCAATGCCCAAAATGCTATATTTGGGAAAAAAAGTACATGAACATATAAAGCCAGATCCAGTCTGCATATTCCAGCAGTAGTGGAACTTGCTTCTAGTAGAGTGAATCCATATAATCCATATATCTAATGTACTGGGCTACAGGAGTGCCATACTTCTTGAAAGCCCGTAAGTAGCAATGCCGCACATATTTCTATAACCTCAGATTCGGCCGCAGGTTATACTTCACATGCACCGGTTTGGCTCTTGAGAGGATACCAATACAGAACTCAAACTTTGACTCATCAGAAAGTGGCTGCTCAGAATCTTCTATCCACTCTTGAGGTACTGGTACAAGTCTTAGCTGAGGCCCATACACCGCTTTGACCTGGACCTGCTTCCTTGATGTCCTTGTCTCTACAGACTGCTACTCCTCAAAAATACTCTGACTCGAAGTACTCTGATTCATCGACTGTGATGACCTATCTTGTTGCAACCATTCCCTGCTCATCGATGCCATTAACCTGTAAACAAGACCATATCGGTATACTATTCTGATAATTCTATAACTGCTTTAAGCTCTAATACCAACAATATCAAACTCCTAAAAATTTCAATATACATAGAGTAATAAGTGCATAGTTTTGTAAGGCTTATAGAAATAGCTGAAATATACTAACATTAAGTGCTTGTTTAAAAAACAAAAGTCTCCCCGTACGGTTTGATAATATATACAATTTTTGTCCAAAAATCAAATTAAACTAATAATAACTAACAACTCCATCTTCTTGACATGTACATCTCACTTGCCAGTATTTACCATTTGCCCCTAGAGCCGCTAGCTTCTATTGGAAAATTTTAAAATTTGAAAATGAGATTCAAACGAATCTCAGTAGTACCATGCAACCAGTAATATAAAATGCAAGATTTAAATATGCTCTACACCACGAAATGCAATATAACACAAACAACTTCTAGCTGGGCCCCTACTCGGCCAAATGGTACATACACCCTTCCCATCAGGAGGTACATATACATTTCCCTCACCACAGCTAGAATACGGCATATGAACATGAGTTAGGGGCTCAATCCTCTATTACCCGTGAAACACATCAATTGGGTTCTTGCTCACAACTAGGTAAGTGTGCCTCTACACACAATTGCCTCCACTCAATAAAATAGTGTTCATATCACTGAAGATGGCATACACAAAGTATATAGACAATTATATAGTATATGGAAGAAGGTACTACAACCTTAAACCCCTTTTGAATCGTAAATCGTTCCTTGAATTTTTTCCGACGGCTCGGGCTATCAATCCAATCCTAAAATTTTAAGTATATATATGAATTAGGTTAATACCCATTCATGTACTACTTTAGACTCTTCCAAAGAGTTTTTGTTGGATATATTAGTCAAAAACTATAAAATTACCAAAATGCCCCTAGGGACCCGGTCTAAATCCTTTTGTACCTGGTTCGAGTGTACTTTTTCAAAAATTTTAACCTAGACATTCTTACATAGTTTTTCTTGTAAAATCCATTTTTAATCTAAGTTTTCTCAAAATCACTGCCAAATAACATTTTTGCCCTTAACAACCCCTAATTATGTTTTAGGGCTATTTTTGCCATTTCACATTGTACGGATTTTCTCACAACGTGATTAACATCAATCCTACACAATTTACCCTCTTGAACACAATGGAACCATCAAATTAATGAAATTCCAGCCTTAGCCCCTTGAACTAGGTCTAGCCAAAAATCACACTAAAGATAGGGGAAATGTGTTTTTCATGATCCAACCCTTAAAGCTCCTCCCTTTTCTCTTCTAATCACTTGATCAACCATTTAAACACTTATTAGACATGATTTAAGTAAATTTGGGAAGCATAACCCCTTAGGGTTTTATCATCCCAAATTAAAAAATCAATCAAAACCTAGCCACCAAACAACCAACAACAAGCTGAAATCAACAAGAAAACCAAGGTTTTATAGTTACTTTTTGATTTCTCTTTCTATCTCTCTCTAGGACATCCTCCTCTTCTTTTCCAACTCTTGACTTTGAGTTTGCTATACATGTTTTCAAGATGGCATAGAGGTTAGAGAGGGTTTGCCATGAATTTGCAAGCAAGAACATGTGAATTTCACAACCACTTGCCTTGATTTTGCCTATTTTGCTTCTTGAACCCTAAGCTCCCAAAACTCTTCTCTCTCTCTCTCTCTCTCTCTTTTTGTGATACTCGTCATGGAAATAAAGAAGGAAACATGAAGATGGAGCTTAAAAATATTGCCACCTGACTTTTAGAATATAACAGTTTAATGGGTTTTTTGACAACTTTTTCATTTAATCTTATCCCTTCATAATTTGAGTCATAAATCCCTATTGCATTTAGACCAATTTTCCTCCTCTCTTGTTGGCAAAAAAACACACTTATTAGGGTCCTTCATAACCCAATTTAGTTTCGTCCATTTATCCCAGCTAATTGCACAAGATATATTATTTTATGGAAATTCCACCATTTTGACTTTTCAAAGTTCAATTACGTGGTGATAATTGCTTTATAAAGAAATTTTTTTCTCTTTATTTCCAACCCATTTAGATGAAAATGAGTGTTTGTGCTAAAGAAAATAATTTTCTTTAGCTTAATATGGCAAATTACCATGTTGCCTATTATTTTTGTGATTTTCACCCAAAACTGGCAGCATTTTCACCCAACTTTAAACATTTATATCTTTTTTGTAGACATTCAATTGAGGTGCTTTCAAAGGCTACTTAACCCTTATAAAGTCTAGGTTTAAGGAAAAATATAGCCTTTAACCAACTGGAAGATAAAGATTCCCAGAATTTCAATCTTTGGATGCTGTTCTAGAGAGTAGCCAGTTTCACTAGGTAAACCTCAACAATTTATAACTCTTTGTATACAGCTCTAAATCATCTATATGACCTATCAAATTAAAGCTTACAGTGTCTAATTTCATTCTAAAAAAATTCACAATTTTTAGATATCATTTGGTCATCCAAAACTACATGGCAAACTCACCAACTCATAGGAAATTTTCACTTGTAGCGTAATCAAATTCTACAAAATTCACCCTTCTATTTCGTTAAATGCCACTAATCGGGGTATTTATCCTTTTATTTACATCACCATTCACCATTTTATCCTATTAAATATCTCATTACATAAAAGGGAATATTGGTGATAAAAATTAGGATATTATAGGAAGTGTCAGTCACCCTTGTGCTAGACAGAGCTGTCTGAGAGGCAGATGTATAGGCCATATATCATTGATCAGACAACAAAGCAGATTAAGTTAATAAAGTAGAGATTATTGGCTTCTCAGAGCACGCAAAAGAGCTATGCTGATAAGAGGTGTAAACCTCCAGAGTTCAAGGTTGGAGATCGTGTATTCATGAAAGTTTCACCTATTACCAGCATTAGCAGGGCGCTAAAGGTGAAAAAGCTAAGCCCTAGGTATATTGGTCCTTTTGAGATCTTGTTAAAGATTGGGAAAGTAGTATATCAAATAGCTTTACCCCCAAGTTTGAGCAGACTGCATGATGTCTTCCATGTGTCACAGTTTAAGAAATATCAACCTGACTTAGAACATGTGATCGAATATGAAGAGGTAGATGAGTGAGATGATCTTACATATAAGGTCACACCTGACCAAATCATTAATTGGCAGGAGAAACAACTGAGACATAGGATTATGCTATTCATAAAAATGGTGTGGAAGGGGTTATCTCCTAGAGAAGCTACCTGGGAGTTGAGGAAGACATGAAGAAACGTTTCTCAGAATTCATGAGCCAGTACATGTAGCAACCTTAGGACGAAATTTATTTAAGGGGGAGAGCTGTAACATTCTACTTTTTATTCACCAATGCTCCTTATATATAAGTGTGGCATTTAAAGGAATAAAATAGTGAATTAAAGTGTACATTAAATGGCAGAACAAGGCAATTAATGGTCATACTCACACCATGATTAAGTTGGAACACAATTTGCAAAGTTACAAGGTGCGCTGGTGTGTTTTCCTGTGAGGCAGTCTAGTTGTGTGATATTTTTGAATGGGCAAATGATGTCTAATTCCTATGAAATTTTTCAAAATAAAATTAGACTTATCAAGCTTTAATTTGATAGGTAATACATGTCATTTGGAGATGTATACAAAGAGTTATGTATTTTTCAAGTTAGCCATACACAAATGGTGATTCTGGAATTCTTAGTGTTCAATTGGCTAAAGGCTATATTTTTCCTTAAAAATAAAATTAAAAGGGTCACATAGCCTTTGGATCCACATCAATTGGACATCTATAAATAAAGATATAAATTTTCCAATTTTGGTGAAAATTCTAGCAGATTGACAACATGTGCAAAATTTCACAAATTGTATGGGCAAAATTGTCATTTGATTAAATTTAATCCAAAGCCCATATTTTTCCCTTGTCCTCATGATGTTGGATAGTCAAAATGGGAGCAAGAAGGGAAAATAAATGTTTGGCTTAAATTAAAGCAAAGGGAGTCATGTTTGACCAAGTTTAGAAAGATGATGACTTTTGTCTAATATCTCATGCTAATTCACAATGAATTAATATCATGCAAGGAAATGAATAATGATATTTCAAGTGGTTCATTAGCACTTCTAAGAGCCAACCTTTGGTACAAATAAAGAAAGCAAGAGAAAATAATTACTTGGTCCACATTTATCCAAGGAAGAATTAACCACGCCAAGTAAGAATTGCACCTGTCGAAATTGACATAAAATAATGGTAGTAAAAGATGTAAGAGGAGAGATATTTAGACAAGTTATTATGCCATCCCTCTTCATCATTTTTGGTCAAGAGATAGAAATAGAGAGGGATAGAAGAGATTTTAAGAACACAAGAGGAGCAAGAGAAGTCTAGGGTTCAAGAAGCAAGACCAAGGTAACTATGCTTGAAATCAAGTATTCTTTCCTTCTAACTTCATGGAAACCATTTCTAATCTCTTCTTCTTGAATTCCATGTTTAGCAAGAAAAATCCAAGATGAAAGAGAGAAAGTGATACGATTAAGAGATAAGCTCAAGAACCCTAATCCTCATGCTAAATATGATGTTGTTGTGATTGGCTTGATTTACTTGGTTTTGTGAAATTGAGAAGATAAAACCCTAAGGGGTTATGCTACCAAGATTGCTATAAGTCATGTTTATTTAATGTTTAAGCAGTTAATCTTATGATTATAAGTGAAAAGGAAGTGGTTAATCAAGAGGAATCAAGAAAACTCAACTACTCTTCTAGGGTTCAGATTTTCGGCCAGCGGTATAACCTAGGGGTAAAATGGGAATTTCAAAATTCTAATGGTTTTATTGGATTTAGAAGAGAAAATTGTGTGGGAGTATATGTCTTTATGATTTTTGGGAATTTGTATGCAAATCTGGAATTTTTAGAAGTTGAAGAAAAACGTTGTTTAATTTACTTCACTAAGGTAGTGTTGTAGTGGACTGAATTTTGCTGAACAAACCTAGTTTAAAAATTTTGAAACTTTACAGTCATAAAGTATAGATATACACCTTTAATGTGGGTGGGGGTATAACACAATTTTTGGACAACTAAGTTAAGAGATATGCTTTTTCAAAGTTGAGCCTTGTATCTGGAATGTAATATGGAATAGAGGAGGTTTGGCGAAATTCTGGGAATAACATGGTTATAGTGGTCAGACTTAAGTATTTTTATACAAAAGTACATTTAAAAAGCTTCATATAGGCATTGGAATATATCAAATTGGATTTTCTTAGAATTAATTATGAATTTCCAAAGTTGACAGAAAATCTGCCAGTTTCTGAAAACAATGAAATTGCACTATGCAGAATTGTACTATGCAAAAACTGTTGTAATTGCATTAGATAACCAATAGAATTTGATTTAAAAGAAGTACTATTACAAGTAATAATTAGTTACTTGTAACTTTAATTTTAATAGGAATTGGAAATAGCCCTAGTCCAACACATGCTTAGGACAGACTGAGGGATTGAAAAAGGAGTCAGGTAGTAACACTTTCTTTCATATACTATGTAATTATCTATATGCTTTGTGTATGCCATCTTCTATAACATGACAGTGCCTAGGGCACATTAGTCTAGCTGTGATCTGGGATCTAGCGATGGTGCATGCGAATAAGCCAGGGTCTAAACATGTCGTTGTACCATGACACGAGTTAAGTTGGGGTTGCAAACAGTCGTTTGCCTTGGATAGTGTGAGTACAACATGAGTTAGCATCTTACATAACATGGTACATTGTATATTTATTATTGCATTCTATATGTCTAAAATGTCTGTTGCTACTGAGATTCCCTCGAACTCACCCTTTTTCAAACTGAAAAACCTTACAGCTGAGGCTAGCAGCTCAAGGGGCAAGGCAGTGGTTACCGGTGAATAGAGGCCAGTGAATTCTAAAGTTGCCACTAGTTTTCTAATATTGTAACTTAGTTTCTTTTGAAAACCTATACATTTGTATATAGTTTTCAACCCTACGGGGAATTCTGATATTGCAAACAAGTACTTAATGTCAATATGTTTTTGCTATTTCTATTTGCCTTACAGAACTATGCACTTATACTCTTCTGATATCAAAATGTCAAGGGGTTTGACACCTTTCATGCAACCTTTATGAATAGGATACTCCTATGTCTGAGTTGTTTCTCCTACCGATCAATGATTTAGTCAGGTGTGACCTCATATGTCAAATCATCTCGTAATTCTACATCTTCATATTTAATGATATGTTCTAGGTTGGATTGATACTTCTTCAACTGTGAAATGTGGAAAACATCTTGTAATCTACTTAGATTTGGGGGTAAAGCTATCTAGTACACTACTGGCCTAATCTTCAATAGGATATCAAATGGACCAATATACCTAGGCCATAGTTTCTTTACCTTCAGTGCCCTACCAATGCTTGTGACAGGCGATACTTTCATAAACACATGATCACCGACCTTAAACTCTAGAGGTTTTCACTCTTATCAGTATAAGTCTTCTGTCTTCTTTGAGTAGCTAATAATCTTTACTTGATCAATTTAATCTACTCAGTTGTTTGATCTACTATATCCAACCCTAATAACTGTCTCTCAGATAGTTCTGTCTAGTACAAGGACGATTGACATTTCCTTCCACACAATGCCTCATATAGAGCCATTTAAATGCTCAAGTGATAAATGTTGTTATAGGCAAACTCTGCAAGTATAAGGAATTGATCCCAACTGCCTTTGAAATCTAATGTACATGCCTAACAAAATAGCCATGTAGAGCCTACATACATACTCTGACTTGGCGTTATCTTCTGGGCTCTGATACAAGTCATGTAATCCCAAGTGAAACCCGAGTAGACACTAATAAAGTAACTTTATTAAATTAGCTTTAATAAAGTAAGTCATGATAGCTAATGATGACTTAACTTTTATGTTAGTACGGTAAGAAATTGACAAGTGTCCACTCATCATGACAAAGTACAAGAGCACTTTTGTATTAGATGAATGAAAAGATGACAAGTATCCCTCATGATGACCCTCACTTTTTGCTTTTTGTGTTGGCATCCCTGGGACGCGCCACTTAGCACCTGAGTCTGAGGAATCCACCGGTTCCCCAACCGATCATGTTGACTTCCTGAATACTGAACATAGGAGTCTAGGGAAATTTTCAGGCCTATCCTTTTCCTAACTAAAGTGACGCTACCTAAGAGAGATAAAAAGAAGACAAGTTACTTGGATGACAGTTGGCAAATCTTGAGCTCTCATACTTTGACACATGGCAAGCCAAGAAGAGATCATATGTGTGATTTAATCCCAACCCTATATTTTTCTTTAAGATTTCAGCCAAGGGTAGAAAAAATAGAGGAAGAAACGTGGAGAAAATAGATAGGAAATAGAAAGAAGAGAGAATGTGTGAATAGTGAAAGTTCTTGAGCTCCAGAGCCGATTCCGACCCTGAATCACTATTTCTGGCCTATGAAGACTTCATGAATGTTGTTCCTTTCGATGAGAGCAACAATTCTACAATTTCAAATTCTTGATTAGAGGTATTTGGTGCCATCTAGATGGTTGGACTATTGCCAGAATTTCAAACCGATAGTAGAAATGGGATGAGGTAAACCTAAGCTTCATTTTGAAACAATTAGCTTGAGGTTTTAATGAGTTTTCTTAGACCTTTTCCTGCCATATGTTTCATTGAAACTGGGTTTTTGAGGTCTAATGATGTTTTAATCATGAATATTTGATGATATATGGTGTTTGATGATAATATAAGACAAGTTTAAGTGCTGCCATATTTGAGTTCTATTAGGCAATCTATTTGTGGCATGTTTTTGTTCAATCAAACCTGGTCCAAATGCTATGAAAGTTTCCAAAATGAAAGTATACATCTTGAGATTCATTTTAATCGGTAGAATGTAATTTTTGGACTAGTGGATTTAAAGTTATGATTTTTTAAAGTTGGATCCTATTTCTAGAACAAATTCTAGAATGGTTAAGGTTTGATGAATTTCTAAAAATTGTGTGGTTGCATTTTCAAGAAAATGATATTTTTCTTTGAAATTACACTTAAATATGTTTACAATGTACTTGGAATCAGTCAATTTGGAGATTTCTAGAGTTAGTTATGATTTTTGAAAATTGGGCATTAAACCTGGAAGTTGTTCTGTGGCAGACTGATGGTGACATATTTTTGTCTAGCCAAATGAATTCCAATACCCATGAAATTTTACAAAAATAAATTATACCCAACAAGCTTTAGTTTGATGGATAATTTGTACTAATTGGATAAGTACACAAAACGTTATGATTATTGGAAGTTGGGCACTAATTCTATGCAGAATTTTGTGACAGAAGTGAATAATTGAGAATTATGGAAATGTGTGCATGAAATTGGCGGTGCTAACTATTTTTCTCTTAAAGTAGACTTGATAAGGATCACATTGAGCTTTGAAACAACCCAATTAGAGTTTTTTAGAATTAGTTATAATTTTTCAAAATATAGTGAAAAATATGTCAACTTTATGTCTTATTCGAATTTAAAACTTAGTAGCACAAATGTAATAATTAGGAACTCTAAGGGTTAAGATTAAGCCCTTAAAGTTGTTGATGCCCACGTAGCCTATTGGACATTTATTTTTCATGGCTCTAATAATATAGCCTTTTATTTAGGGCCATGAGATGACAAAGAAGAGACAATGGAAGCAATTTTAGTTGTTGGATGAAAAGGTACAAAAGGGGACTCGAAGACAAAAGGTAGTGAACTTACCCTACTTGCGTGTATTGATATGTATGCCTGTGTGTTGATGCGCATGATTGTTTTACTTGTCTATATGTAATATAGTTGGATGATTGAAGCTCTACTTTCTATTGATGTTATAGCCATATGTAAGAAATGTGAAGCATTAAGCATGCGGATATGTCATTATATTAACATGAGACTACGTAAGGCAAGTATATCATGCACTAGCATTTATCTTACATGCATTGTTTGGTATTGTTTGCTACTGAGATTTCCTCAAATCTCACCCTCCCCAAACCAACCATACAGGCATGTAAGCATAGAAGAGAAGTGCAGGATGATATGCCAGGTGAAGAAGTTGCAAAGAAAAATTGAAGATTATTACACGCTAATCATGTATAAAAAAATAACATTAGAAGAATTAATTGAACAATCTGTATGGCTGATGAATTGTTTCATAAACGCAAAATTGAACTAGGAGATGGGTAATCACATAGTATGAGCCCATTAGCATTGAGCAGGGTAACTGAATATGCATAAAGATAACTATGATTCAAAGAATAGAAGAATTGCAAAGTTAAACAGAATAGTAACCACATGAATAAAGTTAATTAATCTAATAAATATGGTTTTACCGAATGAACAGTGTCTTAAGAATAAAGGTGTAAGTCTTTGGCTGGGACCTTTATTTATTGATTCTCCTTAGTCATAATAATAAAGTTAACGCTTCTGATGCATAATAAAAGGGTACAAGTAAAGGGTATTACACCTGTCACAAAATCTATTGTGATGCTCTCCCATTTCCACTTAGGAATTTTAGGATTATGTAGAAGTCCTAACAGTCGTTGATACTCAGTTTTCACCTTCTGGCAAGTAAGACAACAAGCTACAAACTTTGTCACGTCTATTTTCATCCATGGCCACTAATACATGGACTTCAGGTCATGATACATTTTAGTTTCTCCTAGGTGTAGCATATATTTACTCTTATGTACTTCATCCAGGTTTTTCCATTTCAGTTCTATTTGCTTTAAAACATATACCCGTTTTTTGTATCTGACTAGTCCACTCGGTGACAAATCATATTCCTAAGTTTCTCCCCTTTCAATCATGTTCTGGATAAACTATTCTCTTCTATCTTGTATCTGAGCCTCTTCAATTGCTATTCTCAGATCATTTCTGCCTGACTGACATTGTTGCCACTGATCATAATCTGATTAGACAGATTGAGATCTCTGAAATCTTCGATCAATTTCTGCTCATAAATCATTAGGGCTGCCACCTGCACTATCTTGCGGTACAATGTGCCTATAACGACATTAGCCTTTTCGGGATGGCATTTGATCTCCAAGTTGTAATCTTTAAGCAGCTCCATCCATCTGCATTGTCTCATATTCAATTCTTTTCTATCATACAAGTATTTTAAGCTCTTATGGTCATAATATAGCTCTACAGTTACGCTATAGAAATAGTGTCTCTAAATTTTCAATGCAAATACAATTGTTGCTAACTCAAGAACATGAGTGGGATAGTTCTGTTCTTAAGGCTTCAACTGATGAGATGCATATGCCACTACTCAGCCTTGTTGCATCAGAACACATACCATTCTATGCCCGCTCATATCTGTGTAGACCACAAAGGTCAACTATAGATCTAGGATTATTAACACTAGTGCTATTGTTAATCTCTGTTTCAGTTCTGTGAAGCTCCTCTCACAATTATCATTCTACACATAAGATTAAGTTTTTCGTGTTAACTTTGTCAAAGGCAAAACTATTCCAAAGAAATTTTGTATGAATCACTTTTAATAACCAGTAAGACCCAGAAAACTGTGTATTTCAAAAATAGTCTTTGGCCTCTTCTAGTTCAGTATTGCTTCCACTTTGCTAGGATCCACTAAGACCCATTTTTGTAAGAATACATGGCCTAAAAATTTAACTTTTGAAAGCCAAAATTTGTAGTTTCTCAGCTTGGCATAGAGTTTCTTTTCTCTCAACGTGTTTAATACTATTCTCAGATGTTATTCATGTTTTGTTATGTTCTGTTCCATGAGTATACGAAAATATCATCAATAAAGACTGCTATAAATTGGTCTAGATACTGATGGAAAATTTGATTAATGTAATCTATGAAAATGCAGGCTTATTAGTTAGCCCAAATGGCATTACAAGAAATTAGTAATAGCCATATCTAGTTCTAGTTCTGAAAGCAGTTTTTGGTACATCTTCTACTTTTACCCTGAGCAGGTGATCTTTTGACCTCAAGAAAATTTATGAAATGACACAAGAACTAGATAAATGTGAATAAGTCATCAATTCTAGGAAGTGGGTATTTGTTCTTGAGGTTACCTCATTTAGCTCCCTGTATTCAATACAGAGTTGTAGGCTTCTGTCTTTCTTTTTTACAAAGAGCATTGGAGCTCCCCAAGGTGAGACATTGGGTCGAATGAACCCTTTCTCTAATAGCTCCTCAATATGCTTTTTCAACTCTACCATTTCATTCGAAGCATTCTATATGAGGCTTTAGAAATTGGTTCCACTCCAGGCTTAAGGTCAACTACAAACTCCACTTCCCTGTCCGGAGGTAATCCACTAATATCTTCCGGAAACACCTCTAGAAAACTCATTTACTATAAGCATACTTTCAAATGTTGTTCCATCTTCTAACTGCATGGCAAAAATACCATATACCCTTGCCAACCTTTGTGTAGACATCTCTCTGCTTCAGCTACTAAAAGAAAATTAAAGTTCTACTGAAAGAAAATTAAAGTTGATTTTAGTGCTGACATGTGGTTACAGATTGGGATAAATAACCCTTTCGTTTCTGTAGTCTAGCAACACACTGTTGGTTGTCAACTAGTCAATACCAAGGATTACTTTCAAACTTTGCACCAGTAGACAAATCAGATCCATTGTTGATTCATGTCCCTCAGTATTTATTATTCAACTCAAATGGACATCAGTTGTGACAACTGACACCCCCTCCATAATTATATCCGAAATACGTTATTAAAATGAATTAGTGTAATGACCCAATTTGAGATTAAGGACTAATGACTTCAAAATTGATTGTAATTTACATAATTAAACACTTTTGGATAAATGTGATGCGAATTTGATATAAATGTTCTTTGTGATAATTTATTAAGCATAGTGAAAATCAGGGGCAGAATGGTAAAATTGGAAGTTTACCGACCAATTGGTCAGTTACCAAAGAGGAACTCATTGGTGGCTAAAGATCAATGGTTGATATTTACTGTCAATCGGTCAGAATTGTATGCTTTGCATTTATGTGAGCCCATGGAGGAAGTAAGCAGGATTATGCCAAGTGGCATTTTGTGGACCATGGATTTGAGGCAACATGTCAAAGTCACTTTTTCTTTCTCTTCTCTCTCCTATTCGGTTGGAGTATGGGCCAAGGGGAAAATTTTATACTTATCATCTCATCACTTCTCTCTCCCTATCTCTCCATTTCCAGTGACCCAAGGTGAAAAGAGAAGAAGAAAGGTAAGATTTTGATGCCTTTATGGATCTCTAATGCTCTAGACCTCTTCTCTAATTTTGTGCACCTTATTAAGAGCTTCATCTTGATGGTTTCAAAACTTTGAAAGGTGGTGATTTGGGTGTTGGAACAAATTTGAAAGTTGAAGAATCAAAGTTTGGTTTTAGCAAAGTGAAGATGTGAGTATTTAGATCATTTTGCTATATTTATTGTGATTTTTGGTTAAGGTTGATAAATTCTGGAATTTACCCTGGTTCTATGCCAATTTTGAATGTATGGATTACATGGTGAATGATGTTGGAATTGGTTTATTGTGAAGTTATTTGAGTGTTGGATATAGTTTTGAATTTTAAAAGTGAAATTAAGAAAATTGGGTATTATGTGTGTTATAGAGACCCAAGAGTACCAATTGTTGTTAGGATGGGTTTTGAGTGTTTTGGAGATTACCAATGGGTTCCTTATGAAATTTTAAGTGGGAATGAGCTTTGTGGTGAGTTTGGGAACCATTGGGATTAGTTTTGGTAAATCTGGGAATTTCTGTCAGTTGGTGGATCTGGCGATCTGATAAGCCTCACTCGAGTGAGGATGAGTCTCACTTGAGTATTGTGCATATTTTTGCCCAAGTTCTTTCAGTTCTTGTTGCACTTCCATGCCAAAAGCATGAGTACACTTCCTCGATTTGTGAGTGATATAGGCCATCACTTGAGTAAGCATAGGTTCACTCGAGTGCAAGTGTAATCCATGTTAAGAGTTGCTCTCGGCCAAGCACTCTCAGGCTGATTTTCAAGAGTATGTTATGATACTCGCAAGTGTAGTCTTTTCACTCGAGTGCCAATAGTTGTGCTCAAGTAAGCTTTTTCCTCCAGAGTTGTCTGTGCTCTCAAGTTGTCATTTATGGTGTCACACTTCCGACAACCCGAGTGAATTTGAAGTCATCACCCGAGTGAAAAACCTCATGCTTGAGTGTTGTGAGCACTTTATGGCAAAGGTTGCTGCTCACTATCAAACACTCAAGAGTGAAAGCTATTCTTACTCGAGTATAAGTCCTTATCACTAGAGTGAGGTCATCTTAACTCGAGTGAGTCAGCAAAAAATCAGTGTTCTGCTTTCGAAAAAGGGGTCTTAAGGGTAGTTTCTCCCTACCCTTTTGGCATATGTTTAGGCCTCTAATAGCCACCCAAAGAGTTTAAATGATAACCAACTTAGAGTATTATAGAAATAAGTATTTGGAAAAGAAATTGATTGGTTGTCCCTAATTTGGTTATACGATTTGATATCTGCCATACTCGTGAGCCCGTTGTGCCAAGGGACATCAGGAAAGAACAAGGTAGTGACTCTTTCACTTATACTGTGTGTGAATCATTGCATGTATGGTTGTCATGAATTGTGTTGCTATTGCTGCTGCTTTGTGACGCCTTGTGACGCTTTATGGAGCTTTGAGATACTTTGTGCCTTGTGATGCTGCTGCATAGTGATTACAGCAAAAGCTGGCATTGTGATTATAGCGAAAGCTAGTATACTGTTTACTGTGAAAGCGGGCATAGTGAATTTTGATTACAGCTGTGAATGCTGTTGTTTGTGGCGTGAGCCATAATTCATTGTGTTGATACTGAACATGATAAACTTACATGCTTTTCGTTTATATACTGTATGAGTGATTTGTTACTACTGGGATTCTTTAGAATCTCATTCTTTCCATTAACTAACATTTCAGACAAGGCAAGTAGCTCAAAAAGGAAGCAGACAACTTGGAGTGGTTAGGATCTCTTAGGGATATTTTAATTTTGGGCTGTTGGTTATCTATTTTGGTTTGGGATTACTATATGTATATGGGATGTAAATATGATTTTTCGATATGTAATCCCTATTTTGGGAAACTATACACCCATTTTATATATACATGTAACCCAGGGTATGCCGGGATTTTAGTTACACACTCTGATATTTATGAATGTGATTTAACTGCATAGGTTATTGTATCCTAAAGTGAATGTGGGACTAAATGAATTATGTTTTTGAACTATTTTTTGGGATACCCCATCTTGAAGATGAGGGATTATAACTGTTGATTTTGTCCTATTGGTCTCTATTTCACTTTAATTTCATAAACCGTATGTAATTACTGTTGGGGGGTTACATTTTTGGTATTAGAGTTATGGCTCCTGGCAAAGGTAGAGTTTGCTAGGATAGCTCCCATAGTTTGGCCTTAGTGATAAAGATCATTTATGAATGAATATTGTATACACATATCTATTCTAGTTATGGGGATATATGTGCTTTATGGAATTATGTGTATACCATAATTGTTGGATTAATGGGGTGAATTATTTGTAGAATGAAAAGAGCAATAAAAGGTCACCCCAAAGTACAACAAATAAATCCTGAGGTAGAGATGGTTAATGATAATCCACCAGACCCGCTGTAAGAAATGATGGGGTTGATTCGGGATCAGCGATATATGATTGCTGAGCTAAGAGAAGAGCTCAGAGTTGAGAGAGCAAAGAACAATGAGGGCCAAGGTCAATCCACTCAAGAGGAAACCCAAGAAGAGACTAGACATGAAGAGTCATGATCAACAGAGAGTTCCTACAGTATGGACATGTCCTCATTGTAACAAGCCACATCATGGCAAGACTTGCGATGGTCGGGTGATCTGTTTCAATTGCAAGCAACTGGGGCATACATCCATTGAGTATGGACAGCCACGACAGGAGCAGAGACCGAGGGCTCAGGGCCGAGTATTTACTATGACTCACAAGGAAGCTCAGAAATCCCCAGAGCTGATACGAGGTAAAGTCTTTCTCAATGGATATGTGTTACAAGCATTGTTTGACTCGGGTGCAAGCCACTCTTTTATAGCATATGATTGTGTGAAGCACCTAGGATTGGCTGTGCATAAATTGCCTTTTGATTTGATTGTGTCAACACTGATGGGTGGAAGGCTGTAACCACAGAAGTCTATTTGAACTGTGTATTAACTGTTAAGGGTCATGAATCTGTGGTAGATTTGATTTGTTTACCGCCCTACCAATTGGAAGTTATTCTAGGTTTTGATTGGTTGAGGGCCAATAATGTACTACTAGATTGTGGGAACAAGAGGTTAGTGTATCCTGTTTTTCAAAGCGTTGATGACAGGAATGTCAATCTAAATTTTCTTTCAACAGCTAAGGCTAAGAAATATTTGCATAAGGGTTGTCAGGGATATATGGTTTTCTTTTCTGTGCAAAGAGAAACCAGTGAGTCTTTGAGTACTATACCTATAATAAATGAATTCCCGAAGGTATTTCCGGATAACCTAAGTGGATTACCTCCTGAAAAGGAAGTTCAATTTTTGATTGAAATTGTGTCTGGAACTGGTTATATATCCAAAGCCCCATATTGTATGGCCCCAAATAAAATGGTGGAATTAAAGAAACATATTGAAGATTTACTTGAGAAAGGGTTCATTAGACCCAGTGTGTTGCCTTGGGGAGCTCCAGTTTTGCTTGTGAAAAAGAAAGACGGGAGTTTTCATCAGTGTATCGACTATAAAGAGTTGAATAAGATCACTATTAAGAACAAGTACCATTTCCCTAAAATCGATGACCTTTTAGATCAACTATCTGGTTCATATGTATTTTTGAAGATTGATCTAAGGTCAGGGTATCATCAACTACGAGTGAAAGCAGAAGATGTTTTGAAAACTACTTTCTGGACTAGGTACGGTTATTATGAATTCTTAGTGATGCCATTTGGGCTAACTAATGCACTTGCGGTTTTCATGGATTACATGAACTGTGTTTTCCGACAATAACTAGATCAGTCGTTATGGTATTCATTAATGATATTCTGATATACTCTAAGAGTAGAGAAGAGCATGAGCATCATTTGAGAATTGTGTTGAATACATTGCATGAGAAGTAGCACTATACTAAATTGAGTAGTGTGAGTTTTGGCTATCAGAAGTAAAATTCCTAGGCCATGTTAACTCACAAGAAGGGGTCTCATGGATCCCAATAAGTTGGAAGCAGTACAGGAATGGAAGAGGCCAGAAAATGTTGTTGAGATATGTAGTTTTCTGGGTTTTGCTGGCTATTATCGGAGATTCATCTAGAATTTCTCCAGTATTGCTTTGTCGAGGACCAGGCTCACGAGAAAAGATCAGCCATTTGTGTGGGATGAACATTATGAAAATTGCTTTATGAAGATGAAACATAGGTTGACTATGGCACCTGTGTTGATTATACCTGATCCCAGCTTGACTTATGTTGTGTATAGTGATGCCAGTAAGCAAGGATTAGGGTGTGTCCTTATGCAGCAGGGACGTGTAGTGGCCTATTCCTCTCGACAGCTCAAACCTCATGAAATGAACTATCCCACTCATGATATGGAGCTGCGGCCATTGTGTTTGCATTGAAGATTTGGCGGCATTATTTGTATGGTGTGACGGTAGAACTGTACTGCGACCATAAGAGTCTCAAGTATTTGTATGACCAGAAGGAATTGAATATGAGACAACATCGCTAGATGGAGTTGCTTAAGGACTACAACCTGGAAATCAAATATCATCAAGGTAAGGCTAATGTAGTCGCTGATGCTCTTAGTCAAAAGACGGTGCTTATGGCAGCTATAATGATACAAGAAGGAAAGTTGATTACTGATAATCATGATTTGAATTTGTCGAACCAAATCATCTGTGCCAACTATACTGTTTCCCAAGGGGAAAGTGACTTGAAAGCTGAGATTGAAGAGGCTCAGAGGCAAGATGGCTGGATATAGCATAATCTGGCTAGAATCAAACGAGGAGAAGCTTAAGGCTATGATTTGTCGCCTATTGGATTGGTTTGTTAACAGAAGAGAATTGTGTTCCACTTAAGGCGGAGTTGAGACAAAGATCTTAGATGAGGCGCATAAGAGCTGGTACACTCTTCATCCTGGTATGACCAAAATGTATCATAATTTGAAATTTGTGTATTGGTGGCTGGGATTGAAGAGTGATGTGACAAAATATGTGGCACGGTATCTCACATGCCAGAAGGTAAAGATCGAGTACTAGACACTACCAGGTTTGTTGCAGAGTCCTGAGATTCCGGAATGGAAATGGGAAAGTGCGACCATGGACCTTATGGTGGGATTGCCTAGGATTAGGAATTATGATGCAATCTAGGTAATTGTGGACCCATTAACGAAGTCAACGCACTTCATACCGATCAATGCTAGTTACTCTTCGGACAAGCTAGCAGAGATTTATATTCGGGAGATTGCGAACCTCCATGGCATACCGAAGAATATCATTTCCGATCATGATCCCCAATTTACTTTGAGATTTTGGAAGGCTTTGCATGAGGCATTGGGAACTCAGTTGAGATTTAGTATGGCCTATCATCCTCAGACAGCGGACAGTCAGAAAGGACTATTCAGACACTAGAGGATATGTTACGAGCTTGTATCCTTAACTTTAAAGGGAGTTGGGATCATTTTCTTCCACTTGTTGAATTCGCCTACAATAACAACTATCATGCGAGCATTCAGATGGCGCCGTATGAAGTGTTGTATAGGAGAAAGTGTCAATCACCATTGTGCTGGAATGAATTGTCTGAGAGGAAGCTTTATGGGCCGGAGCTTGTTGATTAAACCTCAGCACAAATTCAAATTATTCATAAAAGGCTTCTGGCAGTGCAGAGTCACCGAAAAAATTTATGTAGACAAAAGGAGAAGGCCTCTAGAATTTGAGGTTGGTGAACATATGTTTCTAAGAGTATCTCCAGTTATCGGCATCGGGAGAGCTATCAAGAGAAAGAAGCTGAGCCCAAGGTATATAAGTCCTTTTGAGATCCTTGAGAGGATTGGGCCTATTGCATATCGAGTAGCCCTACCTCCAAACTTGGGCAGACTCCACGATGTGTTTCACGTTTCCCAAATGAAGAAGTACCAACCAGATCCATCTCACAACGTTAGGTATAAGGAAGTTGAGTTGCAAGACAACTTCCCGTATGCGGTAGAGCCAGAGCAAATTATTGATCGAGAAGAATGGCGGCTCAGACACCGAAGTATTCCTTATGTGAAGTGAGCTGGAGGGGAATAACCCAGAGAGAAGCAACTTATGAAGCGGAAGAGGAAATGTAAAGACGAAATTCGGAGTTTATGGCTCAAATAGTTTGACAAATTTCAAGGGCGAAATTTATTTTATAGGGAGAGAATTGTAATGACCCAATTTGAGATTAAGGGCTAATGACTTCAAAATTGATTGTAATTAGTATAATTAAAAACTTTTGGAAAAATGTGATGCGAATTTGATATAAATGTTCTTTGTGATAATTTATTAAGCATAGTAAAAAGCAGGGGCAAAATGGTAAAATTGGAGTGTAATCCATGTTAAGAGTTGCTCTCGGCCAAGCACTCTCAGGCCGATTTTCAAGAGTGTGTTTTGACACTCGCAAGTGTAACCTTCTTACCCGAGTGCCAAGGGTTGTGCTCGAGTAAGCTTTTTCCTCTGGAGTTGTTTGTGCTCTCAAGTTGTCATTTCTGGTGTCACACTTCCGACAACTCGAGTGAATTTGTAGTCATCACACGAGTGAAAAACCTCATGCTCGAGTGTTGTGAGCACTTTCTGGCAAAGGTTGCTGCTCACTATCAAACACTCGCGAGTGAAAGCTATTCTCACTCGAGTGCAAGTCTCTTATCACTCAAGTGAGGTCATCGTCACTCAAGTGAGTCAGCCAAAAATCAGTGTTTTACTTCCGAAAAAGGGGTCCTGAGGGTAGTTTCTCCCAACCCTTTTAGCATATGTTTAGGCCTCTAATAGCCACCCAAAGAGTTTAAATGATAACCAACTTAGAGTATTATAGAAATAAGTATTTGGAAAAGAAATTGATTGGTTGTCCCTAATTTGGTTATACGATTTGAAATCTGCCATGTTCGTGAGCCCGCTGTGCCAAGGGACGTCAGGAAAGAACAAGGTAGTAACTCTTTCTCTTATACTGTGTGTGAATCATTGTATGTATGGTTGTCATGCATTGTATTGCTGCTGCTACTTTGTGACGCCTTATGACGCTTTATAGAGCTTTGTGATACTTTGTGCCTTATGATGGTACTGGATAGTGATTATGTAATACCCCGAATTTTGAGACTCGAGGCTAGAGAATAAGCCTGAGATTAGTGGATTGTTAAGCCCCGGTTTAACAAGATCCCAAATTGTGATTAGGGGTTAATGACTACAAAAGTGGACGTGGTTAGTGATTAATGAACTCTTTTAGAGAATATAAAGTGGATTGTAGTCGCTTGTGTTACGAGCAACGCCCAAAACCCTGTATTTGAGTTCAATTGTGGATCAACATCCAAATTGACTTAGAATAGAGGGAAGAATTGAATGGGGTATTGTGATGGAAATGGTGTCATGTTGTGGTATTTAATCATTGGAATTGATTTAAATTGGATTGGACACATTGGTTGCAAAACTAGAAATGTTGTCCAGTGTGAATTCTGTCTGGGCAGTCTTCTCGTGTGGACGATTTTACTAGGTAAATGATGTCAGAAAATTATGAAACTTTTCAGTCATAAAGTTCACATCCCAAGCTTCAAAATGGACATATAATTTGTGCCATTTCATGTCGGGAACGGGGAGATATGACTGTCCAAAGTTTGAGGTTGAAAGTGGACTCTGTTTTGGGGCAGTGATGAAAGTTGTGTAATTCTGGATTTTTGTGGTGATTTCTAGTATTGGTAAATATTTTTCCTATATAGAGGACTTAAATAGCTTTCATTTTGCTTTGGAATCACCTCATTTCGATTTTTCTAGAATTAGTTATGATTTTTCAAAGATTGGGCAGAAAATCTGCCAGAAAATCCGAAAATGCCAATTTTGGGAATTATGACATCATCAAAAGGCAAGATGACATAAGCATGGAATTAAAACATCTTCTCATCATCTTCAGCTGCTCATTCACGCACAGCACCTGAACATAGTGTGAGAAAGTTGAGAGAGTTTAGAGAGAGAAAGAGAAGAAAAATCACAAGGTAAGCCGATTTCTCCGACGATTTCGCTCCTAACGCGTATAACTCCGATCCTAAGCTACTCCTTTATGTTCTTTAAGGTTTGGAAGCTCCTCTTTTGGTGTTTTGAAGTTAGGGTTTTCAGCCACAAGAAGGAAAAGCTAGTGGGAGCTTGAGGTAACTTCCAAACTCTTGTGTATTGACTATTCTGGCTGCTGTGGACCATTTAATCGGTGAAATTTCGCCGGATTGTCTTTGGTTCTAAAAATGGAAAATGGGTTTGTGGGGCTGTTATGCTGCCCAAATTGATACAAAATGGTAGTGCTAACCTAATGGAATAGTCAATAAAGTGGTTAGGAGTAGAAAGGAACGCGTTTACGGAGCCGAAACCGAAAAACCCCAATTTTTCCCAGAATACTTGAGAATTTCGGCCAGCTCTAGAAATGGGTCTTAGAGTTGGATTTTCAATGATTTGATGGTTCCATTGAGTTCAGGAGCGAAAATTAGGTGGGGTTACAGTTGGCCACTTTTTCGGAAAAGGCCGAAAAAGCATAATTACAAAAACGCCCCTGAAACCCTTAAAGTGGGGCTGCCAAGGGTAATTTTGTAATTGACATTGAATTTGATAATTCCGAGTCCGAAAATGGATTCCTTGGGCGAAAATATGTTAGAATAGCCCATGTCAAAATTTCAGGAAAAGTACAGCTAGACCGGGTACGGCCGGGCCGGGCCGGGTCCCTGGGGGCATTTTAGCAAATTTTCAATATAGCTTCATATGACCCTCAGAAACACTATGGAAGTGTCTAAATAGTACATTTGACATTGTAGGATCGAATGTGAAGCCCCGAGTTGCTGGCACGCAAATCGAGGAGAAAGGACTGGAGGTAGGGAACTTATCTCTCTTGCATGCTCTGATAACTGTATTAATGTGTTGGTGCATGTTATTGATTTGCTTGATTATGTGGAACATGTATGAATGATTTGAAGCTATGTTTCAATATATACTATGGCCATATGTGTATCGTTCGAAGCATTGAGCTTATAGATTTGTCATTGTATGTGTGCATGAGTTATGTGATGCAAGCATGTCATGCATTAAACACTTATCTTGCCTGCATATTGATAATGTTTCCCTACTGAGATTCTCTCGAATCCCACCCTCCCTTACCAACAATTTAGACAGGGCAAGTGGCTCGTAGAGGGAGCGGCAGGTCTCATTCGAGATGAGATTGTGTAATCCCCATTTGAAGAATTGTAATGGGCAATTGTGCCCTGTATATCTTTAGCGAAGGTATGTACCCGAGATTGCCGGGATGATTATGTTGTGCACTCTGATATTTATATGAATGTGATTTATCTTCGCGTAGTAATTGTATTCGAAATGTGAATATGAGACCAAGTTTATAAATGATTTCGAAAGGTATTTTTTTGAAAACCCCATCATGTGATGGGTTAGTAAATGTTATTTGATTATTATTGGTCTCTATTTCATTTTAATCGCGTATTTCGGATATAATTACGGAGGGGGTTACAGATTACAGTGAAAGCTAGCATAATGTTTGCAGCAAAAGCTAGCATAGTGATTTTGGCTTTCACATAGTCTCATCCCCTGGATTCCACCTCCCCGAAGGTACGGTCCTCCCACCATCAACACTGACGGGCCACAGGTGATAGACCTACAAACAATGATAAATCAAACATACCATGTGTCACATATAGTATAAGGGAAAGAGTCACTACCTTGTTCTTTTCGAACGTGCTACCACACATATGGCTCACAAGCAGGGTAAATATCGAACCCTATAAACCAAAATCAAGGACGATAGGTTATTCTCTATTCCAAATTCTTATCTTCATAACACTTATGGTTGATTATCATTTGAACTCTTTAGGTGGCTACTAGAAGCCAAGATGTAACCCCTACCTTGAAAACCATAACTATAATTCGAAATACGTAACTGAAATGAAATATAGACCAATAATAATCAAAATTCGCTTACAATCCCTTCCTTATGGTAGGATTTTCATAAATTCTTTCAAAACTTTTGCCCTTATCCTGGTCTCAAATTAACGTTTCGAATATAATTACCCTGTGCAGTTCAATCACATTTATACCTATCAGAGTGTAAAACAAAAATCCCAGCAACCCCCAGGTTTCATATCATGGCTAAAGGGTTTATGGAGCATATTCGGCCCTTACAGTTTCCCAATGAGGGGATTACATAACCCAATCCAAAATACTATTTACATACCAAAGATATACAGTAATCCCAAACCAAAATGGATAACCAACAATCCAACATTAAATATCCCTACAAGTCCTAGCCGCTCCTAGTCGTTCGCTTCTCTTTGGAACCACTTGCCCTGTCTGTAGGTTAGTCAAAGGAAAGGATGAGATTCAAAAGAGTCCCAGTAGTAACAAATCACTCATACAATGTATAAACACATAGCATGTAAGAAAATGATTAACAGCATATCAGCAGCAATAACACAATGCACAATAATTTATGGCATTCACTATAATCAACATCACTTATGGTTGTAAACATAATGCAACAACTTTCGCCGTAATCACAATGACGATAGCCCTCCCAGCTGTAACACTATGCGACATCGTTCACTGTGATCACTATGACGACAGCCCTCCCAACTGTATTCGTAGCAGCATCAGATATCATTACAAAGCATGATAAACATACATAAAATGTTTTACACATGGTATAAGATAAAGAGTCACTACCTTGTTCTTTCTGGATTTTTTTGGCACTGTACGTCTACGAACAAGGTAAATGTTGAACATTATAACCAAATTCAAGAACGGCGGATTAATTTTCTACTCCAAATTCTTATTGTCATAACTCTTAAAGTTGGTTATCCTTAGAACTCTTTAGGTGGCTACTAGAAGCCTAGACACATACCTAAAGGGTTGGAAGAAACTACCCCAGAGATCCCTCTTAAGAAGTGATCACACTAATTTTTGACTCAGACACTTGAGTGAAGAAGACCTCACTTGAGTTATGGAGTGACTTGCACTCGAGCACTGAAGATCACTCGTGTGAGTATTTGGCAGAGAGCACAACCTGAGACAGAAATTTGTCACAGCACTCGAGTCCTGAACCTGGCACTCGAGTGATAGCCTCATATTCACCCGAGTTCTATCAAGTGAGGCACAAGAAGAGACAACCCGAGAGCAACAAAAAACCCTAGAATGAAGAGTATACTTGAGAACTAGCTCTAGCACTCAGGTGACTACCCAACACTTGTGAGTGTCAAAGCACACTCTTGGAAAATAGCCTACGAGTGTTAACCCGAGATGAAATCTCAAAATGCAGAATACACAAGCACTCGAGTGATACCCCATATCACTTGCAGGTTAGGAAGTGCACTCTTGAACTTTGTCTAAGAACTTTACTGAAACGCTAAAGGAAAAGGGAAAATATACTGCAGCACTCAAGTGAGACCCTACCTCACTCGAGTGAGGTTTATCAGAAGCCACAATCCAGTAACTGACAGCAACTTCCAGATTTTACCAAATGTTTTCCAATGGTCCTAAAATTCCTACATAAGCCTAATCCCACTCAATTTCACATAAAGAACCCATTGACTACAAGTTTTGGTTTTGGGTCAATATTTCACACCCATTACCTCCTTTCACCAAACTTGATCCTAAAGTTCCAAACCAATTCTTACATTCATATGGCACCATATACTACCAATCCTACCATAAATCATCATACAACTCATGCATTCCAAAATCACACTTAAAACATGGCAATTTCCATAAATATTAAAACTTAACCAAAAATCACAACATATATGCCAAATACGACAAATGCTTACCTCTTAAACTTGCCAAGATTATATCCTTGATTCCTTAACACTTAAATCTGTTTAAGCTCTAAAACACCCTCTTTCAAAAATCTAAAACCATAGAAAGAAAGTTCTCATCACCATGGACAAGATTAATGAAGAGGTTTAGAGCATTTGAGATCAAACACAAAGTCAAAACATTACCTTTCACTTTCTCTTTCCTTCCTTCCTTGGCCGAAAATGGAGAGTAGAAAGAGAAGATGAGATGATATTGAAGATTATCAAGTTTTCTCTTTTCCCCATGCTCCTAGCAAACTTTACAAGTAAGAGGGAAGAGAAAATGAGTTTGAAATTTTGATCTCATCCAATGGCTCACAATTGTCCGCATGTCATAATCTTGCTTCTTCTCCCTACACTTCCTATACACATGCACACATTGGATAACTCTATCATAATTTTTTAAGAAACTACACATTTACTATAACTTCAACCAAATTAGTAAACCCCTTCTTCAGAAGCTGACTAATTGGTTGGCAAGTTTCCTATTTTGCCCTTGATTATCATAATACTACTAAATCATCACCAAACACATTTATATCAAAATTCACATTACATTCTCCATAAGTTTTTATTTAACATCAATTACATCCACTTTAGAGGTCATTAACCCTTAATCACAAATTGGGTCATTACAATTCTCCACCCGTAAAATAAATTCCATCCTCAAAATTTGTTACACAACTTGAGCCATAAACTCCAGAGAACGTCTACTCATATCTGCCTCCGCTTCCCAAGTTGCTTCTCTCGGAGTCATTCCCTTCCATATCACCTTCACAAATGGAATGCTTCAGTGTCTGAGCCATCATTCTTCTTGATCAATGATCTGCTCTGGCTCTACCGCATATGTAAAGTTGTCTTGCAACTTGACATCTTCATACTCAATGATGTGAGAGGGATCCGATTGGTATTTCTTCAATTGAGGAACATGAAACACATTGTAGAGCCTGCTCAAGCTTGGGGGTAAAGCTATTCAATAAGCTAGAAGCCCAATTCTTGCAAGAATTTCAAAAGGACCTATATACCTTTGGCTCAGCTTCTTTCGCTTGATTGCTCGCCTAATGCCGATGACTGGAGACACTCTCAGAAACACATGGTCACCAACCTCAAACTCTAGAGGCCTTCTCCTCTTGTCAGTGTAGCTTTTCTGTCGACTATGTGCTGAAAGAAGCCTCTTTTGAATTATTCGAATCTATGCTGAGGTTTGATCAACAAGTTCTGGCCCGTAAAGCTTCCTCTCAGATAGTTCATTCTAGCACAAGGGTGATTGACACTTCCTCCCATACAACGCTTCATATAGAGCCATCTGAATGCTCGCATGATAGCTATTATTATAGGCGAACTCAGCAAGTGGAAGGAAGCGATCCCAATTCCCTTTAAAGTCGAGGACACAAGCTCGCAACATATCCTTTAATGTCTAAATAGTCCTCTCTGACTATCCATCTATTTAGGGATGATAGGTCGTACTGAATTTTAATTGAGTATCTAGTGCCTCATGCAAAGCCCTCCAAAATCTCGAAGTGAATTGGGGGTCTCGATCAGAAATGATATTCTTTAGTACGCCATGTGTAACCCCCTTCTGTATTATATCTGAAATACACGATTAAAAAGAATTAGAGACCGTCAGATATTTAAATTCATTTAAAATCTCATCCTTGAGATAGGGTTTTCACAAATACTTTTCGAAATTTATGGACCTGGTCTCATATTCAAATTTCGAAAACAATTACGTCACGCGGAATATCACATTTATATAAATATCAGAGTGCACAACAATATTATCCCGATAACTCCCAGGTTCAAATCTTTACTAAATATACACAGGGCACAATTACCCATTACAATTTCCACATGGGGATTACACAAATCCTCTCAAATACATATACAAATACCCCAAATGCTTATTCCAATTAACCAAATATACATTTGAAACATGTACAATACCCAAATATACATAATCCCAATTATAATGATAACCAACTACCCAATTGACAACCCGAAGGAGTCTTCGCCGACCTTGGTTGCTTGCTCCATCCTCGATCCACCTACCTTGTCTAAAATGTTGGTAGGGGAGGGTGAGACTCAAGAGAATCTCAGTAGGTAAACATTACTAATATGCATGTAAGATAGATGTTTAATGCATGGCATGCTTGCATAACTCATCCTTACACACAATGACAAATCTGTATGCTCAATGCTTCGAACAACATACATATGGCCATAGCATAAATTGAAACATAGCTTCAAATCATTCATACATGTTTCACATAATCAAGCAAAGCCATAACATGCATCAATACCAACAAAAATATCATATACATGCAAGAGAGGTAAGTTCCCTACACTTGTCCTTTCCACGTATGTTCCAGCATCAGCTACTCATGATTTGAGCGAATATCCAACCCTATAACCAAATCAAGGACATAGGGTCAATCTCAATTCCAAATCCTTACTTCCATATTACTTAAGGTTGGTTATCATTCACACCCTTTAGGTGGCTATAATAAGCTTAACAAAAGCCTAAAGGATTGGAACGTACTAGGTTGTAAATCACTTTTCAAAATCACAATGGGGGTTGGCTGTAGCCAAAACTCACACAGAAGGTTTTTGGCTATAGCCAAGAATTTCCGGCTGCGGCCAAAATGTGCACAAAAACTTTTGCGCTGCAGCCAAGATTTTCTGCTGCAGCCAAGGAAACTTCAAAAAATCATAATTAATTCTAGAAAAATTGAAATGAGGTGATCCCAAAGCCAAATGAAAGATATTTAAGTCATATTCATAGGAAAAATATGGATCATTACTGGAAATCACCAAAAAAATACAGAACTACACACATATCCACACTGCTCCAGAATTACATCCAGTTTTGACCTCAAACTTTAGGCAAACATAAATCCCAGTTCACAAAATGAAATGACACAAATTATATGTCCATTTTGAAGCTTAATATGTGAACTTAAAGAATGGAAAGTTTCAGAATTTTTAAAGACCATTTGGTTATTCAAAACGTTCACACAAACTAACTGCCCAAAATAGACTTTCAATTGCAGCATTTCCAGTTTTGGCATATTTGCTTCCAATGATCCCAATTTCATACCAAACTTTATTACCACACAAATTTTCACAAGGAATCCATTGGAAACACCAAAACAACCAAATTCACATTATATTAACATGTTTTACAGAAATCTCAACATGTCACACAATTTCACATTTCAAACTCTAACATTGCAACTTTTCCATTTCCAATGCCAAACCAATTCCAATGATACCAAAACACAATATGACACCATTTGTACCACAATACACAAACCAATTCTTCCAATCCAAAATTACATGAAAATCAGGGAAAAATTCAAAATTCACAAAGCTTGACCAATGATCACAAAACTTAGGTCAAAATGCTTTAAATACTCACATCTTCCCCTTTCCCAAATCAATTTCTTGATTCTCCATCTTTCCACTTTTGCTCAAGCTCTCAAACACCTCCAATCAAGAATCTAAAACCATAGAGATAAAGCTCTCATCACTATGAACAACATTATAGAAGGGTGTTTTAGTAATAGAGGTCCACATAGAGCACTTACTATGAGCTTTCTCCTTTCTCTTTCCTTCCTTGCTTGGCGAAAATGGAGTATGAGAAGAGAGAGAGATGAAGATGAAAAATAGAATCAAATTTTTGGCCCCTTACAAGCATAACAACTGACCTCATAGAGAGATGGAAGAGGAAAAAGCAAGCTTTGAAAATTTGACTTGATCCAAGGGTCCAAAAAGTGCCATGTGTCATGATCTTGTTCCATCGCCAATAAACTCACATGAACTCACACACATGGAATTCCACCCTTTGATATATTACACAAATCAATCTTAACCATTGATCTTTAAGTTACCACTGAGTTTCCTTTTCGGTAACTGATCAATTGTTCGGTAATTTTATCGTTTTGCCCCTGATTATGGCAATTCTCACTGAATCACAACCAACACTTCACATCTTTCCATTTAGCCACAATATGCGCCCTCCCTCTATTTTAAGTCAATTTAGATATTAATCCATAATTGAGCTTAAATACAGGGTTTTGGTGCTGCTCATAACACAAGCGACTACAATCCACTTCATATTCTCCAAAAGGGTTTATTTATCACTAACCACATCCACTTTTAGAGTCATTATCCATTAATCCACATTTGGAATCTTGTTAAACTAGGGCTTAGTAATTCACTAATCTCAAGCTTATTCTCTAGCCTCAAGTCTCATAATTTAGGGTATTACACCGTGGAGCTTCACAATCTCTCGGATATAAATCTCTGCTATTTTGTTCAGAAAGTAGCTAGCATTGATCAGTATGAAGTGTGCCGACTTCGTCAACCGGTCAACAATCACCTAGATCGTATTATAATTATGATTATAGGCAATCCCACAACAAGGTCCATGGTCACACTTTCCCATTTCCATTCCAGAATCTTAGGACTTTGCAGTAACCCCAGTAGTCTTTGATGATCAATCTTTACCCTCTGGCAGGTAAGACACCGTACCATATACTTCGTCACATCACTTTTCAGTCCCGGTCACCAATACACAGATTTCAAATTATGGTACATTTTGGTCATACAGGTGTGAAGAGTATATCGGCTCTTATGCGCCTTATCCAAGATCTTGCGCCTCAACTCTGCCTTGAGTGGAACACAAATTCTTTTCTAATAACGAACTAGTCCACTAGGTGACAAATCATAACCCTGAGCTTCTCCCCGTTCAATTCTAGTCAAGTTATACTGTATCCAACCATCTTGCCTTTGAGCTTCTTCAATCTTAGCTCTTAAATCATTTTCCATTTAACAAACAATGTAGTTGGCACAGACGGTCTAGTTCGACAAGTTCAGGTCTCGAGAGTCTTCTATCTTTCCCTCCTGTACATCATTACTGCCACAAGCACTATCTTTCGACTAAGAGCATCAGCGACTACATTTGCCTTACCCGGATGATATTTGATTTCTAGGTTGTAGTCCTTAAGTAACTCCATCCAACGATGCTGTCTCATATTCAACTCTTTCTAATCTTACCAATACTTGAGACTCTTGTGTTGCAATACAGTTCTACCGTCACACCATATAAATAATGCCACCAAATTTTCAAAGCAAACACAATGGCCGCAAGCTCCAGATCATAGGTGGGATAATTCACTTCATGAGGTTTGAGCTGTCAAGAGGCATAGGCCACCACACGTCCCTGCTGCATCAGGACACACCCCAATCCCTGCTTACTCGCATCACTGTACACAACGTAGGTCAAGATGGGATCAAGTATAATCAACACAGCTGTTGTAGTCAACCTCTCCTTTAGCTCCACAAAGCAATTTTCAAAATGTTCATCCCACACAAATAGATTATCTTTTCTCATGAGCTTGGTCATCAGCAAGGCAATACGAGAGAAATTCTGGATGAATCTCTGGTAGTAACCAGCAAGACCCAGAAAACTACGTACCTCTGCGATAGTTTCTAGTCTTTTCTAGTCCAATATTGCTTCTACTTTACTGGGATCCACAGAGACCCCTTCTTGCGAGATAACATGGCCTAAGAATTTTACTTCTGGTAGCCAAAACTCTCACTTACTTAATCTGGCATAAAGTTGCTTATCACGAAAGATGTTTAACATAATTTTCAAATGATGCTCATACTCCTCCCTACTTTTGGAGTATATCAGAATATCAGCAATAAACACTATGATAAATTGATACAAATACTTTCAAACGACACAGTTCATGTAATCCATGAATACCGCAGGTGCATTGGTCAAGCCGAGGGGCATTACCAGAAACTCATAATGCCTATACCTAGTCTTGAAAGCAATCTTTAGAACATGTTTTGCCTTCACACGTAGCTGATGATAACCCGACCTTGGATCAATCTTCGAAAATACACAAGAACCAAACAATTGATCCAAAAGATCATCGATTCTTGGGAGAGGATACTTATTCTTGATGGTAATTTTGTTCAATTCCCTATAGTCCACACACAAACATAGACTCCCATCTTTCTTTTTAACAAACAACATTGGAGCTCCCCAAGGTGACACACTGGGTCTAATAAACCCTTTTTCGAGCAAGTCTTCAATATGCTTTTTTAACTCCGTCATTTCATTTAGGGCCATACGATATGGGGCCTTTAATATCGAACCAGATCCATGCATAATTTCTATTGGGAACTAAACTTCCTTTTCAGGAGGCAATCCTCCAAGATCATCGGGAAATACCTCAGGGAATTCATTTACCACGGGTATACTACTCATCATTTCTTCTATCTTTCCTTCTATGAAAAAGAACACCATATACCCCTAGCAACACTTATGCAGATATTTCTCATCTTTAGCTGTTGAGAGGAAGCTCAAATTCGCATTCACATCATTCATATTTTGCAAAGCAGGATACACTATCCTCTTATTGCCGCAATCTAAAACACATTATTTACCATCAATCAATCAAAACCCAAAATGACTTCTAGTTGATGGAGCAGTAGACAAATCAAATCAACAATGGATTCGTACTCCTCAACAATAATCACACAGTTTAAGCAAGCTTCAGTGGTTAAAGCCTTAATACCCATTGGTGTCGACACAATTAAATCAAATGGCAACTTATGCAAATGCAATCCTAGGCGCTTCACACAATCGTAAGTAATGAATGAGTTACTGTCACCCGAGTCAAATAACACTTGTAACAAATTACCATTGAGAACGATATTACCTTAAATCTAGTCGGGGGATTTTCGAGTTTCCTCGTGAGTCATAGTAAATACTCTCCCCTGATTCCTAGGTCTCTGTTCTAGCCATGCCCAGTTGCATTCATTAGATATGTGCCCGACTTGCTTACAATTAAAGCATATTACTAAACCATCGTAGGTTTTGCCATGATGTGATTTGTTACAATGATGACATATCCACCCCGTGTAAGCTCTCTGTGGCTCTCGATTCCCGGGCTATAGGGCTTTTTACCATTGCCCTTGGATGAAGAAGTGAATCCCTGACTTTTCCACTTCTAGGGAGTACTACCCTTACTGGGTTTACTGCGGTTACCGGTAGCTTTGGTAGGATACAAATCTCACAGGTTGTTCTCAGTGATTCTACATTCCTCCACTGCCTTGTTAAACTCAGTAAACAAGTGGGTGGTTAACCACTTTCTCAGTTCCCGCCTCAACCCCAGTATAAGCATATCCGAGCTCCATTCCTCATCATCCATCGTCCAAAGATAAGAGGAATATAGAGACAAATGGATTAAACGGGTTAACAAATCATCAAAAGTTTCTGTGTCCCCTTGCTCGATAGACAGGAATTTTGTTTCCTTCTCGAGCCTTACTGACTTGGGAAAATATTTCTCGTTGAATTGTTGTTGCAACAGCTCCCACGTCAATGGCACATTTCAACTCTTCAGTGTTAGGGCGATATTCCACCACCAACGATTTGCATCACCCTCAAGTTTATATATGGCCAGACATGCCTTCACCTCAGACGAGCACTCAAGAACTTTAAAAATCTTCTCAAGAAGGTTCAACTAATCTTCAGCCGCTTAAGGATCAAATTTACCTCTGAACACTGGAGGCAGGTGTTTACAGAATTTAGAGACCCAAAACTAAAGATCCCTTTCCTCTCTAGCTGGCACCCTATGTGATTCTTGATTCGGGGTAGTATAAGGTGGGGACTCTAGTAGTCATGCTTACCCTTCAGAAGTTTCCTCATGGCGAGTCTCTTCTTGGATCTCCTCCTAAGTAGACGAACCTCGGTCTTCATTATGTTTCACCTTCTCTACTCTGAATTCCTCTCTCAGCTAGCAATTATATCCTACTGATCCCTTATTAGACCCATTAATTCTCGTATCGGATCAGGTGGATTGTCATTGACTACCTCCACCTCTGGGTCTACTTACTGTGCTCTGGGATGACCCTTTATCAGTTCCATTCTACAAATCATTCACTACATTAGTTCCATAGATAATGTATATACATTGTCTACAAGTCTCATATATATCCACAATTACAAAGCATACATGTGTATACAATAATCAATCATAATCATTTTCTACCATAAAAGCGAAGAACTAAGGGAGTTATCCTAGCAAACTCTACCCTTACCAGGAACTACAGCTCTGATACCAAAAATGTAACCCCAGCCTTAAAAAATCATAATTATAATTCAAAATATGTAACTGAAATGAAATAGAGACCAATAATAATCAAAATTCGCTTATAATCCCTTCCTTATGGTAGGGTTTTCACAAATTCTTTCAAAAATTTTACCTTTATCCTGGTCTCAAATTCACGTTTAGCCAACTTGAAGGGAGAGGGAAGAGAGAAAAAGAGTTTGACAAATTGACTTTGATCCTATGGTTCATAAAATGCCACTTGTCTTCATCTTGTGCTTTCTTCTATGAACCCAAATAAACACTACCACATGCAATTCCACCCCTTTTTCTTAAGTACTACACATTTCACAATAGCTCCAACACTTACTAAATCATCATCAGGCAGGTGTTTCCCTCTTTGGTGGCTGACTAATTTATCGACAAATTTCCCATTTTGCCCTTGATTATTCCAACACTTACTAAATCATCATCAAGCACATTTTATATCACAATTCACACATATACTTCAAAAGTGTTTATTTACAATAATTACATCTACTTTTGAAGCGATAAGCCCTTAATCCTATTTTTGGGTCATTACATTACAATGAGTTTCCTGTTCGGTAACTAACCAATTGGTAGGTAACTTTACCATTTTGCCCCTGATTGTGGTCATTCTTCTGAATCACCACTAAACACATTCTTCTCATTCCATTTCATCATGCATACGCCCTCCCCCTTTTTTATTCAATTTAGATGTTAATCCACAATTGAACTTAAATACAGGGTTTAGGCATTGCTCATAACACATTCAAATCACATTTCACATCATATTCTCTAAAAGTGTTTATTTATCAATAATCACATCCACTTTTGGAGTCCTTAACCCTTAATCGAAAATTGGGATATTACAACAACTTTAACACCTGTGGGTGTAGACACAACCAAGTCATATGTAAATTTGTATACACTTAGGCCTAGCCATCTTACATAATTATATGCAATGAATGAATAACTAGCACTCGAATCATACATTACTCGTACTGAATTGCCATTAAGAGAAACCGTACCTTGGATCAGTTAGGAGATTTCTTGGCTTCCTCCTGAGTTATAGTGTAGACTCTGCCTTGAATTCTCGGTTTAGGCTCCTCTAAATGTTGTTGTTGTTGTGGGCAATCTTTGGCAAAGTACCCTAGTTTCTAACATAGGAAACAGATTATCTGCCTAGCTAGATTCTATCTTGCTCGTGCACCACTACATGTTCTACTAGGGTAAAATGGCTTGTGACAATACCAACATGTTCTACCCTATGAGGTTCTCTGATTATAGCGACCCCCAGCCTAATATGGATTTTTGTTGTTTCCTCTGAGTAGTCCACTCTGATATTTGCGTTTTGGGAAGAACTCCTACTTCCAGGTGGACCGTTATTATTATTGTTTCTATCGGAGTACAAACTCAACAAGTTGTTCTATGTAATTCGGCACTCCTGCACCTCCTTATTGAACTCTATAAAGTGTTTGAAAAATAGCTTCTCTTTCAACTCTAGTTTCAATTCTTGCACTATCATGTTAGAGCTCTACTCCTCGTCATCCTGATATCTCAAGTATGAAGACTATCGAGACAACCTAATGAAATAAGCGATATACTCATCAAAGCTCTCTGTGTCCACATGACGTATATTAAGGAACTCCTTCTCCTTCTCAAGTTTGAATGAATAGGGGAAATATTTTTCATTAAGTTTTTCTTGGAATAATTCCCATGTTACCAAAATGTTTTTGGCCTGCAAGATCATCTCTGTGTTCTTCCACTATCTATCAACATTTCCTTCTTGTTTGTGTATTGCCAACTGGACTTTGATGTCATCAGGGCACACTAGTATTTTAAAGATCTTCTCCAATCATGATAACTAGTCCTCTGCTATCTACGGATCAAACCTTCCTCAGAATGTAGGGGGTTGTTGTTGGCTGAACCATTCTAGCCATACCTGTAAAACATCTGCCTTAGGATTAGGTATAAGTGGAGGTTGCGGCTAAGGACCCTTAGGCAAATTAGGCTCATCTTCCTACCTCTCACGATTTTCTAATCTCTCCTATCTTTACTGTACCTCTCGCAGCTCATCTATAATGTTATTCATCATTGTCTGTTGCTATGTTAACATGCCCAGTATTTGTTGCATTGGATTAGGTCTAGCTTTGTGACCCGGCTCAGCACCTTTACCTCTTAGTCTACCTCTTGTTCTTACCATCTTTATGTTTCATTATATTAAAATGAGGAAGAGGTAAATTACACATAATCACAAGGGCATATTTGTCATTTCACAAATGTTTGGGTACACAAGTACTTTAAATATCACATACAATAGACATTTACAACAGTTAAGGAAACCTATTAACACCATATAGACCATAAACTATTGTACAACATATCTTTGTCCTTTTTATATAACAATACATAACTATACATATGGCTTCCCAGGGGGTCACCTATCCCATGATTTCCCTAGGTTAAGCACACTTAACCCTTATATACCCATACAAAATCGTAGATATCGGCTGTGACTACTTCTATCCATCGGTACCCTATGACTGCCCTCAATCCAAAAAGTCATACCGCCTATCTCTGGGCACCAAAATACTATGTCTGGATTGTGTATCAACTCTGGTACATATACGTCAGCACATAGTCCATCATGTGTTCCATGAACTCCATGAAATGGTCATTCAAGCCCTGCTTTACGATCTTGTTCTTCCAGTTCCAAAAAGCTGTGTCTGGGAAGAAGTACATTAAGGTGCGTATCCGATCTCGTTCGAGTAATCCAGACCCCTCCAAACCTGTTCCCAATATAGCGAATCCACGTTGTCCAAAAATGCTGCGTATTGATCAACTGGAGTGTCATGCTCTAGTACATCCCACTGATGTATTCAACAGATATGATCCCACAACTCCTAATCAGGTCACAGGTTATATAGCACATGCACTATCTCCACATGGGAATCATCGACGATACTCGGATCTGACTCAGTACCATCTAACAATGGCTACTCTGTATTCCTATAGATAAACTGGTAGATGGTTTTGGTCAAGGTTGTGGGCTGTACACTGGCCTAACTCGTACCCTCTTCCTAGGTGTTCGTAACATCCTAGTACCTCCCAGTGTCCAGTACTGTACGTGATATTGTCCCTCGGGAATCCATTATTCCTGTGGAAGCTGATTCACTGACAGCATTGATCTATCCCGCTGGTGTCTTCTCCCGCCTATAATTCCTATCACCATGTAAACAAGACCGTATCGATATACTATTCTGATAATGCTAGAACTACTTTTAGCTTTTATACCAAAAATGTCAAACCCCTTAACATTTTGATATTTGTAGAGTAATAAATGTATAGTTTAAAGGCCATACATAAATAACATAAACATACTGATATAAAGTATTTGTTTACATTATTTAAAATCCCCATAGGCTTTGTAAAATATATACAAAATTCTCAAAACTAATAAAAACTAAGGATACCCAACATCAGCTCCTGATCTTGAACCGGAACCCTTAATCATCGGTATTTACATTTTTTCCCCTAGAGCCACTGCCTTCTGCTAGAATATTTTAAATGTTAAGAAAAGGGTGAGATTTAAACGAATCTCAGTAGTAACATACAATTAGTCATATAAAATGTGAAAAATAAATATGCAATACATTATATAATGCAACATAACAATAATACTAGTAGTCTTGTGTGTGTATACTATTCAGGGCCAAATTGATAGTTTGGACCCCTACTTGTTTGTGTACCTCAGATGGGTCCTAGTTTATGTCCCTTGGCACTGTGTATCACAGCTGGGTTCTCACTAGGCCGAATGGTACTTGTGCTTTTCCTATCGGACGGTACTTGTGCTTCTCCCCCATCATAGCTAGATAGTGTGTGTTCATTATTCATATAACAGAAGATGGCATACATAAAGTATATAAACACTCACATAGGATATGAGAGATAGAGTTCCACCTTAAATCCCCTTTCTGCTCGCTAACTATACCTTAACCCTGATTCGGTGTAATATCCCAAATTTCAGTCACCAAAATTCCTTATATTAAAGGAAAATATTTACTTGGCCATAAATCATGCTATGTGGAAGCTTTAGAAGCCATATGGAGAAAGAAGAAGAGTCAATTTTCACATGCAAAATTGGCAATTAAATATTATATTGTAAGATGATATTTTCCAAGATTATCATCTCCTTCAAAGGGCCATGATTTATGTATGACAAGAGGAAAAAGCAAGAGAAAATACAAATTGGTTACTAAATATGACATATATGGAGACAATTTGACCAAGTTAGCAAAAGATGAAGACTTGATCAACAATTGCAACTAAAGTAAGGAGGAAAATATGATAATTCAAGAAACAACTTAATTTCCCTTTTCTCATGATAGTTTTGGTCAACAAGGGAAATATTTGAGAAAAAGAAATACTTGGAAGAAGGTGATGCCATGTGGAGTTAATTTGGGCCAAGTAATTAAATAAGAGTTCATAAAGATAAAAGCACATGGAAAATTACTAATAAAAAATGGTAAATTAAGAGAGATAAAGAGGATATTGCAAGAGCTTTCTTCTTTTCATTTTAATATGCTTTTCATCCAAGATGAGAGGAAGTGAGAGAGAAAGTTCAATTAATACACTTCTCCATCTTTTAGACCAAGAAGTTGGTCAAAGGAAAAGCATGAAGAAAGAAAGAAGAGAATAGTCAACCTAACTCTCTCTTTTGTTCAAAAATTGCTGCCAAAAAGTAAAGGGGAAAAGAGTGAATATTAATCAATTAATACTTTACCTTTAGCTAATGAAAGAGTCGGCCAACATTCAAGGAAGAAGAAAGAAGGAAGGGGAAAATATCTATAAGTCAATTAATTGCTTTTGGAAGAAGCCAATTATGACTACACATATTATCTTGTCTTCCCAAGTGAATTTTCGGCCAAGTGATTGTGGGGGGCTAAAGTTAAATGATTTAAAACATAAAACACCTCCCCACACAACCCAAAAGTCAGCCAAATAGAGAAAAGAGGAGAGAAAAGAAGAAAAAATGAAAGTGGAAAGAGAAAGAAGAGTTACAAGAGCAAAGTTTAAAGGTATGTGTTCTAGCTCACTTTTCACCACCTAAATCACCTTTCTAGCCCTAAAACTCTTCATAAACATTATTCCTCTTGATGAGAGCTTCATTTCTATGGTTTTAGAGTTTCAAGAGGACTTGTTTTGAGCCATCATCCAAGAATAAAAGCTGAAAAACCAAAGAAAGGAGCTAAGGAGAAGCAAGAGGTGAGTATTGGCTTCAATTTGAGCTATTGGTTGTGTAGGTTGAATGAGTATTTTTTACATGTGTAATTCTGCCCAATTTTGTCCAAGATAGGGTTTGGAAAAGTCATGGTGTTTTTGTTATGTATTTGGTGGTTCATGATGATTAAAAAATGTATGACACATGTTGGTGCTGAAATTGGAAGTTTGGTGATTGTTGGAATTTAATTTGATTTTTCTGCCAAAATAGGATATAGGGAATGAGTGAGAATTTGTTCATTTTGAGGTTACCATTGTGTTCTACACAAAAAATTGTGTGTCTATAGCCCCGGGTTGTGAATTTTGGGTTATTGAAACTCAAAATGCAAAACTAGATTTTCTGCCGAACAGAATTCCAGCAAGGTACCCTGATTGTGTGGTGTTTTTAGATAACCAAATGATGTTCAATGAAGGTGAAACTTTCCAGAATATAATTAGACATTGCAAGCTTTAAATTAATAAATTTTGGGTGACATTTTGATGTGTATGATGGGAGTTATGTATTTTCAAAATTTGAGATTGAAACTAGAATCAATTCTAGAACAGTATGGAATTTCGTTTAAGTCGGTATTTTTGTGGTGGTGGCTGGTAGTTGTTCATATTTTTCCTGTATATAGGACTTAAAAAGCTTCAATTAGGACTTGGATTCACCCTATTTTGATTTTTGTATAATTAGTTATGATTTTTCAAAATCTGGAGAAAATTCTGGCAGATTTGGTTCAAGTGTGCGAAAATTCAAAGGTAATAGCACATGGTAATAACTATGACCTCTAAGGTTAGAAGATTGGTCTTTTGGGTTAATTGATCATTTTAGCTCCTTAGTTGACTTGATTAAATGACCATAGTGGTAACCAACCCAAGTATTATGAGTTATTAAAGAATTAGAATAGGTAATAACTCGTCGTCCTTGATTATGATTTATAAGATTTGATATTTGCCCTGCACATAAGAAACCGGTGTCTGAGTAGGAATGGAAAGAACAAGGTAGTGACTATTAGATATGAATAGTTTTGATGATGTCAAATATAGATGTCAAATATGAGCAAAAAGTTTGTATAATATACTTATCTTCCACATTGACTAACTACCATATTTAATGTTGTATATATTGTAGATTAGTCATAGACATCATTGTGGGTTGATATTATAATGCCTCATAAATGGAGAATAATCATCAAGAAGAAAATCAAGAGGCAAGGAATTGAAGAAATAAGAAAGAAAGATGAAGATTGAAGATATTCATCAAGAAGATTGAAGTTGGGTTATGAAGAATGATCATCAAGAGAAAAAACAAGAAGAAAGAGATTAAAGAAAGAAGAACTTGCAAGATCACATGAGAATATCAAGATTCAAGCTCCTAGAAGTGATACCGGAGGTTTCTATGATCATACGGAAGTTAGAATGGGTCAATACGAAGCTAAAATGATGTATACGGAAGCTATGGTACCTTTGGGGATGATTACCCGAGTAATCACTCGAGTAATATGGCATTGTCTGATTTTGGAGGTGTTGACTCGAGGCCTTACTCGAGTAATCTGTCGAGTTATTTGATGAATTACTCGAGGTGGCACTTGAAGTAAATGGGACTCTGTTTTCGCGCCGCAGAATAGAGGTTCGGTATTTTGATGATATCTCTCCAACCACATGTCGGATCGAACTGAAACTAGTGGCATATGAAACTAGACTTCCAACACGAACTTTTGACACCAAGATCACATTCAAAGAAGTTCAGATGAGGGAGATATGATCTGTTGAATTTGACTCATGAATCACCGTCATATTCCAGGACAGCTTCGGTATTTTGGACATAACTCTCAAAATACATATCGGATTGAGACGAAACCGGTGCCATATGAAAGAAGACTCAAAGAGATTTCCATGGATATATAATTTGTCACATTTGAAGCTATATCCTAAGAGCTATGACTTCTGGAAGTTGCTGGTCGTGATCTCAGGATTGTCTAAGAACAGTAGAACTCTTTGGATCATAACTTTCTGTACACAACGAGTTTGGAGCTGATTCTTGTTGCATTGGAATGTAGATAATTAGGGCTTTCCGATGATATATAATTTTCCATGTTTCAAGTCAAAATCAAGAATTCACTTGAAGGCACTACTCGAGTAACTGGTTGATAACAAAAGACTTTACTCGAGTAGGTACTCGAGTAATCAGATAGAAAACTTCCAATTGCTCTCGGCCTGCCAACATTACTCGAGTAAGTACTCGAGTAACCATGTAGATCACTTGCAGTTGCTCTCGGCATTTTCAATCCTGCCAATGTTACTCGAGGAGCTACTCGAGTAACTCACTGTGGTAAGCAAAAATCTGAAGTTCATCAAAGTTTTCCCGATGATACTCGATTATGTACTCGAGTAAACTTTAATGAATACTCGAATAGCTACTGGAGTAAAGCACTGTGCTAGCAAAACTTGAAGAGTTATTTAGACGAGAACTTCAAGTCGAACTTCAAGTTACTACCCGAACTTCAAGTCGAACTTCAAGTTACTACCGGAACTTCAAGTCGAACTTCAAGTTACTACTCGAACTTCAAGTCGAACTTCAAGTTATTACCAGAACTTCAAGTCGAACTTCAAGTTATTACCAGAACTTCAAGTCGAACTTCAAGTTATTACCAGAACCTCAAGTCGAACTTCAAGTTACTACCCGGGTACGCAGAATTATTTAGAAGAGAACTTCAAGTTACTACCCGAGTAAGCTATGCAGAAAATGGAAGGCCACTCGAGTAGCCACTCGAGTAACCTGTGAAGAAACTTGATGTTTACTCGAGTAAGTACTCGAGTAATGCTTCCCAGAAAAACAGAACAGCGTCCCGAAGATTCTGAAAATCAATGGAATGATCATATAACTCATTCTTCTTGCTTCTAATCACTCTAATACTTCATTATATTAGTGTTTAATGTATTTCTCCAGGAATACAATGAAGATATGATGTGAAGAGTCAAAAGGTGAATTTACAGAAGCGGAGAGTCAACGTTCACAACGGTTAGTTTTCAAATTGAAGAAGCCAAACTCCAACGGATATATTGAAATGCTCAAACGGTCATCAACCTTCATCAACTATAAATAGAAGAGCATTCAGAGTTCAGAACACCAACGAAAATACTACAACGAGAAACATGCAAAGATCATGAATCATCTACTCCAACCCAACTACTCTCTGCTTTTATCCATTTTCTATATCATGTATATTTAAGAGAGAGACTATTTTCATTATGCTTCAGTATTCATCTATTCACTTCTGAGAGAGAAGATTGATTGAAATCTTTCATCATCAAAGTTGTATCCTTACGGGTTATGTAAGGAGAGTAACTCGGTTGTAACCTTACGGTGTGTAAGGGGGAGTAACTCGGTGAGAGATTTGTAAACGGCTTCGCAAGTGCCTAGCTAAACTTGTGGGTTGTAAAGGTTTTTCTTGTGCCTGGATTAAACAAGAAGATAGTGGATTTGAAAATCTCAGGAGGAGCCTGGGGACTGGACGTAGGCCATCACAGATTGGACCGAACCAGGATAAATCACAGTTTGCACAATCTCTTCTTTAAACTCTTATATTTCCAGCATATATAAACTGTTGATTTATGATTCATTACTTTCATATTTATTACCTCCTCTAAAATGGAAAAAGATTTTCAAAGTTCTTAAGATTTTTATCTTACACCCAATTCACCCCCCCCTCTTGGGTGTCAGTCGGTTCTAACAGTGACTCTTTCTCTTATATCATGTATAATGTTTGCATGTTTATGCTTAGCATTGAGTTGTGACAAATGTAAAAGTTGAGGTAATGTGCATCCAGCGAAAGCTGAGGTAATGTGCATCTAGTGAAAGCTAAGGTATTTGTGAAAACCATGAAAGATGAGGTATTTGTGAAAATAACAAAAGTTGAGGTATATGTGAATACAATGGAAGCTGTCGTTTATGTGACGAAAGTCACTCATTGTGTGATTGTTGTGTGGATGTCGTTGTGTTTGCTGTTTTGTGATAAGTACTTACATGCTTGTTTATTATATATTATATGAGTGAAAATGTTGCTACTGAGATTCGTATGAGTCTCACTCTTTCTAATGACTAAACTACAGCCAGGGCAAGTAAGTCGAAGGAGAAACAAACAACCAAGGGCGGCTAGTGCTCCTAACTAGAAGTTTTAGTTTTGCTAGTTTGTTATCATATTTTTGAGATTATTGTACATATTTAATGTGTAAAGTGTAATGTAATCCCTGATATGAGAAACTAAACGGGCGAATAAGCCCTGTAAACCCTTGTGGTAAATAGATGAAACCAGATAGTCGTCGGGAATTTTGCTATATACACTAATATTTATGAATGGAACCAAATTGCACAGGCCAAATATATTCGAAGGTTGAATGTGAGACCATATTGACCTGGTTTTGGAAAAGGTTTTTGAAAACCCACTTTATCATAGGACCGAATCTTGTCTTAAAGTTGGGACCTTTTATAAGTTTGGAATTTTCCAATGGTCTTCAGTTTTAATTAATGGCTCGTTTTCAAACCATATTAACGACTATCAAGGAAGGGGTTACATCCAGCTCGAGCAACAAGTCTAGTCATAAAATTCCAAATTTACAAGAAATGAGTTATTACTCATTCATGTATTATCCTAAACTCATTTTGTTAGTTATCTTAGCTTGAAATTACGAAATGACCATAATACCTCTAGGGACTCGGTCCAAGTCCCTGTATACCCGGTCCAACTATACTTTTCCAAAAATTATGACTCGAGCTATTCCCACACAATTTTACATGTAGAATCCATTTTTGACCTTAGATTTGCCAAATTCACTACCAAAAGATGAAAATGCCCTTGGTAGCTTCTAACTTAGGGTATTAGAGGTAAAATTGTCAATTAACACCCTAATGCCTTCACACTTCATAATTCACATGTACCCTACACAATTTTCCATTCTAAATACAATGGAACCATCAAATTAACCAAAATCCAGTCCAAACATTGCCAAATAGCCTTGGCCAAAAATCACAACAAATTAGGAAATTGGAGTTTCTTGATTTTATTTAACTTAACACCTTCTTTTAAACCTAAATCACTTCTTGAACACCTTAATTTCATTTCCCACATATTTAATCAAAATTTGGGCTGCATAACCCCTTAGGTTTTGAGCATTCCAAATTACAAAATCAACTAATACAACAAGCATAAATCATCAATAAAATCAAGGTTTTTATGATTACCTCTTGTCTCTCTCTCTTAGCTCTCAAAACCATCCCTCTCCTCCTCCTTTTCTCTTGAATTTTTGCTTGCTACAAGTGTTTTTCAAGAAGGCATAGAGATTACGAGGTGTTTTCCATGAATTATAAGCCTTAATCACAAGAATTTCAAAACCAACTAACCTTGATTGCTTCTTGAATGACTAATACTCTCTCTCTCTCTTGTTCTTACTTCTTCAAACAACTCTCTATCTCTCTCTCTTGTTCTCTTAGTTGGCCGAAAATAGGAGGCCTTTAGAAGAGCTTAATTAGCTTCTTCAAATATCTCTTCCACCTCCTTCAAAATATTACTATTTGAATGGTAATTATCACATGGTTTTTTCACTTTTTTTACTTTTCTTCATTTTCACTTGGCTACAATTTCACCATATTTAAGCATACTATGAACTAAGTATTTAATTCCCTTCTTGCTCCTCTTTTTGGATGTCCAATACCACATGGGAAGGGAAAATATTGGCTTTTAATTTTTATTTAGCCAAATGACCATTTTCCCTTACATTTTTGTATTTAATTTGGGCCTTCTTCTTTTCCTCTCTATTTGGCCGAAAATAGCAATTAATTGGGCCCAAAATTTGTGTTCTTGCATTCATTATTTTGGGCTTCAAGAATAGGTTCTTTAGAAGACAAAAATATATTTTAAGTCTTATATTGGCCCAATTTTTGTGTGGTCTTTACTAAGGGTATTTTTGTCATTTCAAGTGCACCAAAATTCACCATTTTATTCCATTTATTATATTTAATATACATAGGATTTTTGGTGAATGAATTTTGGGATATTACACATGGCCATAACATATATAGAAACAAAGCTTCAATTAGTCATATATGCATCACATAATCAAGTAAAACAATTACTCATATAAAAACATAAGCATATACATATTAAGGACATGTAAGTAGGGTAAATCCACTACCTTTTGTCTTCGAGTCCCCTTTTTGATACATTTTCTTTCAATCACTGAAGTTGCTTCTATTGTCTCTTCTTTGTCATCTCATGGCCCTATGATAAATGGTCATATTATTAGAGCCATAACAAATAAATGTCCAGTGGGCTACTTAAGCTTTTAGGACATGTCCCTTACCTTTGGACCTTTACTTGTCCCAATTTTAATAACTTAAGAAACTTTGGTTGGTTAACTTTAAAGTTAACACATTAGACCTAATGGGTATTTAATAGGCCCATACTAACTGCAAGTGTTTAACTTAACCCTTGGAGTCAACTTAATTACCAAATACCATAACCTTTTTCTTTTCGCACAATTTCCAAAAGTTGGCAGAATTTTCAAGAAACTTTGAAAATTCATATCTTTTTCTACAAATATCAAGATTAGGTGGTTCAAAATTCTGTGTCCCTTATTAAGTCTATTTTAAAGGAAAAATGTTTCCCACAGCCACCTGTCCATGCAACATTCCTAGTTTCCCATTTTACCCTTACTGCCAGAAAATCTTCTTGTTCCCGGTTTAAACAAGAAGATAGTGGATTGAAAATCTCAAGTGAATCTGGGGGACTGGACGTAAATCATCAAGGATTGGACCGAATAAGTATAAATCACAGTTTGCAAATTGTCTTCCTTTATTTCTTATATTTCCAGCATACCTGATTTGTTTAATTGATTATGATTTTATGGCTTGTTATTATTATTATTATTTTCACTAAGATGTGAAAAGATTTTCAAATTACCTAAGTTTTTAAATGAAAGATGGCAAAATGGTCATTTCACAATTAGAAGTAATATCACCTAGGTCACATGAGATTTCATTGCAATTTGATGATTTTAAGGGATGTTGTGAATATTTCTCTTACTTGGAACTTAGGTTGCGATTTTTCCTTTTTTTCCTTTCATTTTGTAAATATTTTTATTTTTTGGCTGATTATAATATAATTAAAAGGCTATATTTATTTTTAAATGATTGACTTAGGGTTATCGTTCTTATGAATGGGTATTATATGATGCCTAACTCCTTCCTCACATATAACTCACTCTCAAACCCTAGCTAGTTTTTGTAGACCATTTTTCATTTTTTAAAAAGTTTTCAAAATTATACTATTTTAAGAATTTTGGTGGTGACTCTATTTTTTTCCCTCCCTATGTGGGAAACTGAATTTTGAGCTACATGTGATGTCCATGGAGCTTTGCGATATTACTTGGCCAGTATATTTTCTCATTTGGAGTTATTTATTGCCAATTTTTACCATTCCAAGCTGACAAAAACCAATAACTCGAAGCAGCATGAGTAAACCCGTGAAGCATTCATTTGAATCTTGGCAATGAGAAACATCAAATCAAGTACTAGTTACTATCTACATGGCCTATTAATATCTATTGCTGCATCACATATATTAAATTTTGTATTCCGTTTTTTGTTTTCTTATTATGCTGAAGTTGCTCCAAAGTAGGTACATGAACATATAATACAATGGGGTTTGTAATTTATATTGTATAGCTATTTGAAAATGATTTGATTTAGCTAAACATATATCCTATTTTCATGGATGGTAGAGTATTTTAGATTTGTTGTATGATACAGCTTACAAATTTGTTGTGTTTTAATCAATTTTGTTAGGAGGATTATTTGTTATGTTGATTTCAAAAATAAATATTTTATTTTCATATCATATATATATATATACTATTAGTATGATTAGTTTTGATGATGTAAAATATAAATATCAAATATTAAGAGCAAAAAGTTTCATTGTGTATTTATCTTATACTTCGACTAGCTACTATGTTTAATGGGAAATATCTTGTAGATTAGTCAAAAAAAGAATTAAGATATTAAGTTGGATTAAGAAGAATGATCAAGAGGAAGAATAAGAAGATATTGGAGAAATAAGTTATCAAATAAAGGGACATGAAGTCAAGAAAACAAAGGAGTTATTGAGTTGGATTATTGGGAATGATAAAAAGGGATTAAAAGGAACAAGAAGAAAGATTGAAAAAAGAAGAACATATTAGTTAAGAAAAGAAAGGAGTTATCAAAAAGGATTATGGAGAATAATCAAAAATAAAAAGAGAGGAGATTAAAGAAAGAAGAACTTACAAAATCAAACGGGAATATCAAGATTCAAGTTTTTAAATTTGGTATTGGAGGTTGTTATACACAATTGGAAGTTGAAATAACCCAATTCAAAGTTAAAATGCTTTATATGAAAGTTATTAGCAACCTTACTAGAGTGGCACCTCCAGATATGAATATTTGATATATCACTTGAGTGCCCACTCAAGCGATGTTCAATCTCAACGTACTTTGTTATGCTATGTTTTCGTTTAGCAAGATAGGGGGTTTAGTAATTTGGACATATCTCACAACCACAACTACAATTGATATGAAATTTGTTTCAAATGAACTAGACTGAAAATGCGATTCAATGACACCACGAGCAAGCTCAAAGCATATCAGATGGAAAATTCTACTGCATGATGGTAACTCCAACATGGTTTACCGGGAGATATTTAGGAATTTGGAGCAAGAATGTCATCACATATTAAATGTTGTTTTCTTCCTATCAAGTAGTTTATTTGAGATGTATCATCATTTTTATACGCTAAATTTATGTGGTTGTATTTTCAATTGAAAGTTACATTTTATTATTCAATCAATGTTAACTTTTTTTTGGGTTAGTTTCAAAAACCCACACATGCAACTTGATATGTCATGTATTTCAAGAAAATTTCTATTTGACTATTCTTAAAAAAACCGACGGCTTGACTGATAAAATATATTTCATGCTTTTATCATCAATTAATTAATGAGGTAAGTTTATATGACATCATCTCCAGAATTAACAAGAAATATTTTCATTTTCATTTATTTTTATAAGCATTCAGTCTTAGTTACATCTAATAATGTAAGTTGTAATTTAAATTGAAGACTGCTAATTTGTATAAACTTTTGTATAGTAATGAATTAAATCATGATTTTTTGGTGGAAGGAATGATATATCAAATTTTGTAAGCGTGAAAGATAGTGCATGAGACAAAATACGAAATTAAGCAGATGCATCCCACACATCATGCAGGTGAGTTTGTTGGGCCTGATCTTATAAAGTTGTGCTGCATGAGAAATACCTATTGCAGAGATGAAATTTTTGCTGTGACTTGGACAAATTTTATGGTTGCCATGGTTTTTTTAACGGCTGCTAATTGAATGTGGCTAAGAATAACAATTTGATATTTATAGTATTGTTTGCACTGTTTAATTTCATTTAATTTGGTGGTTAGCATGTAACGCCTTAGTAAATGGAGTATTGTTTGGCATGGATGAATATGAAGATCATGTGTTAAGGAAGTGAGTAAATGATAAGTGCCGATGAAGTCTTTTAGGAAGACATGTAAAAGCGAGAGTTAGAGATGCTTGGGAAGGCATAAATGCAAGGTTGAAATGAATGGGTTGAAGCAGATGCTCACGCGCAATGCGCGGAAGGGTTGGTGTTTGTTATTTTAAATAGAGAGATGAAGGGAAATGTAACGAAAAAGCAAAAAATGAATGAGAGATAAGAGATTATAAGATAGCAGGAAATTTCAAATTTTAAAGATTTAAAATTTATTGATAGATATTTTGATCAGAATCCAAAATAAGAGCTGACGCTGTCCATTGGAGCCGATAGGGTTCATTTGACCAAAAAAATAGACATGGGCCAGAATGGATGTGTGATTGGTTCGGCTATAAAGCTATTGAGATTTACTGAAGATTGATGTAAAGCAACAATTGTATGCAATAACTACTAATATAAGGAGGAATATTACTCTTGTCATTCTTAATGCTACTCATGTGAACCCCTGCGCCTTGCCCCAATTAGCACTAAGAATTTGGGTTGGCCTGCAGGTTGGGGGCCATAAGCCCGCCCCTTCGTAAGTTGACAAAATATTAGCCCGAGCTCGCTAACCTGTCAACCCGCCTATTTTCTTTTTAAAATTATTACACTCTTATTTTTTTAATTCTTACTCCTTTTCTCTTTCACCTACTCACATCACATTTATTTTCTTTCATACATTTGTGTTACGAAACCTATTTTATTCTTGCTTTCTATTTTTTTTTCACCTACTCACATCACAAAAATATATAAACATACCTCTTTTAAATTTAATATAGTAGAATAAATAAATATAATATGAAAATAAAAATATTAAATAAAAAGTATCAGGAAGTAGCTAAATACAACATCAAAAGAAATGCAATCAGGGTATTTGAATTTATTTTATAAGAAAAATTAAAATAAAAAATAAAAAAAAGTCAATGGGTCAGCTCATTGTAGCCCGCGGCTAAAGTTGGGTGGGCGCACTAGCCCCTTAGCGGGCTGACATTTAGCTAGTATGAGTCTGTCAATTTTAGTGGGGCTCAACCCGTTTTAGTGCTATATTGCCCCTATACTTCACACAATGACTTATTTATTTTTTGGTGAAAGCATAACGAATTAATTTTGTAGGTTCACATAACCTGAAGAATTTGCCTTATGAACCACCCCATTATGATATTTTGTAATTCATATAAAATGGGAACCTTCATATTTTTTTGCCAACAAAAATGGGGTATTAAAAAACACAATACACGTCCCAGTCTTAGACATGGTAAATATGGGTTCGGTTTTTCTCATTATTCTTTTTTTATCATCTCTCATAATTTCTAAATCATGTGGTCCAATCAATCTGAAAGGTAAAAAATGAATTACGTTATTAAATTTTCATTCCTTTGATTTTTCTCCTCTCTTTTTGATCAACGGTTTAGATGGGTGCCTGTTTCTAGTCAATGGTCAAGAACGGCTTACGAGGAATGATGGGAAAATGTGATGACGAGAGGATGTGCTTCCTTTGTTCTTATATTATAGCGAAATAAACTTGAAATCCGACAAAAAGCACGAGACCGATCATGTCACCGGTAATTTCTACAAAACCGGCAAATTCGAGCTTACTCTCAAATCGTCTCGTCGCATTACAGCACAATAATTAAAATTCGTTTCAGCTACTTCAATCAAGTTATCCGTATTCTACGTAGTTTTGTCTTCGTACTGGCCAGAAGAACTGATCACACCACACAATAAAGATGGGAATGACGGTGGCCGGAGTTGATCCCCTCGGTGAAAAAGCTGTCAAGATGAGAGACTCACTCCAGAAAAGCCAGATCATAACAGACGACGTCGTTGCAATTATGAGTTCCTTTGATCACCGGCTCTCTGCCCTTGAAACCGCCATGCGTCCTACTCAGGTTCTTGTTCATTTCCCCCATATCACTACAGTCTCTCTCTGCTTCTGAAGAAGCATTTTGGGAAGTCGATGCCTGTTATTTGTATTGAGCACAATTTGAGTTTTTGGATCTGTGACTGTTGTATTGACTTCTAGTCTACTTGGGATTTCCCCGCTTTCTAAGACCTTTTTCGAGGTTTTTAAAGTGTAAATTTGGAGCTTTCATTTTATAGCTGGTCTGTTGTTCTCATCTGATTGTTCACTGTAGGATCCTTCATTTGGATTTTCAGATTAGAACGCATTCTATTCGGAAGGCTCATGAGAATATTGACAGGACGTTGAAGGCCGCAGAGGTCATTTTGGTTCAATTCGATCAATATCGCCAGGTTGGTTGCGTGGTTGCTGGTTATCTTCGTATCTCGATTGTAGTTGTTTGAGTCAACTATGTCAAGTATGTTCAAGTGATACTTTTTCTAATATTTAACTTGAATTATTTGGTGAATGAATGCTTAAAATCCGGCTTTCTTTATTTGGTTTGAAACATAAGTGATTTATTCAGTTGTCCAGGACCTTGCCCTTCACATTGATCAACTTAACTGATTAATGTAAAACGATTTAATTGATTTTCCTGTAATAAAGTTTGATCCTACTAAGAGATCATGCAAAATAGGATGAATTGCTTCAAAAATAAAAGGAGATAATTATCAAATTGATAATTGAAACATAATAAAGATACTTATTATGTTCCAAATAAACATGATTAAATACTTTTTCTGGTCTCAAATATAAGACCGATACCTCCAATAAAATTAGTTAAAGTTAGTTAAGCTACTTAAATTTGTCGAAAAATATACTTTATTTCCAGATATACGCCTAATTAATGATGGGCATTTTTCCTTGTGAATCTTAAATTTCTTTCGCATACTTTATTTAATAAGTGGAATTTCAGGAAAAAAGTATTTAATGAACTCAAGAGTATCTTTCATTTTAGAGCTCCAAGACACTTCAACAAATATCTTATATCTAAGATTGGAGGGAGTAATTTATAATTCATATGTTAATCTTTAGTCTCTAATTTACAAATACTTGACTTAATGACAGCTCTTCTAGTCTAATCCCATTCTACATTACTCTCCGTGGGTTGAATAAAACTCTACTGTGAGATTCAAAATCTGTAAAGAATCTATCTTGAATAGGTAGGAAGGCCAAACGATGCAGCTATCAAATATGGTAATAAAAACAATGTTAAGTTTTTCAATACATCAGGAATAAAATTATTGGATATATAACTTAGCCAGTTGAATCGGAATGTGTTTTTCTCTCTGATTGCTTTTCTTGATAAGCTTTAGATTTTCACGTTCCAACTTTACTTCCAATTGTTTTTCAAAACCAGTGGTGCTCCCTTTATCATTGATGTTTGACGTTTTTCTTCATGACATCATTGTGCTCTTCCAGGGTAGCTTACTTTACTGCATTTTGATCTTGAGGACATTCTTTTTCTACCTTTCCTTGACCTTGGTTATCCTGAACTTTAATTAGATCTTACAAGTTTTGACCTGTGATTTGTGTACTAACAGGCTAAATAGCATTCATGATTTCCTCAAAACAGCCTACATATTCTATGTCAGACTTGCACCTTTCCTTGAGATTGTCCAAGGTAGTGTGCATAATTTGGATGCTATGTTCGATGGAGAGTTTAGTATATATGCTAAATTATTCCCAAATGATGAACAGCTGCAATTCAGATTAGTCTATTAGATTGGGTAGAAAAAGAAGGTGAAAGAGGCTTAGAAATAAAATCTTGAGTAACTGGAAAATTTAGGTTTAAAATTCTTTGGGGATGCATTGGATTCAGCAATGCACTTCTGATGGTGTGGTCACTTGTTTGATTTAGACGTCAAATGTATGATCTCTAGTCTGGAGAGTGGGGAGTTGAAATTTCTGGCAACTTTACAACAAGTTTTGGTGGATCAAAGGTAGTGGAGGGAGTGGTTAGAGTTGCAGCCTGGGCCAATGACCCTTTAGCATTGTTGCGCCAAGCTTCCCTGCTTGTGGGAGGTCACGGGTTTTATCCTGCATGCTTTCAAGCTGTTCAGCTTGCTCTTATGTAATCGAAAAAGAGTTGTAGCCTTGCATTTATACTGCCTGATGGAGAATCAATGGTAAAGAATACAAGAAAAAGGGGAGAGAGAAGGTTGATATAATATAAAAGCGGAGGGGGATTATAGAGAGAAATAAAGGGATAAAGGGAAGCAGGGAGGGGGAGAGACAGCTAGCAAGCCAAAAGAATTTTATTAATAATCCGTGAAAAGTGACTACTATAATCCTGAAGTTCCATAGGCTTTATATAAAGCCGAAGAGATGATCCTCACAAGATAAATTAATTGGAAAATAAAAGGCAAAAGTAATCCTTTGGTCCTCTAATTTCATACAAGGTTTCAGATTGGTTCTTTAATTTTATAAAGTATCTTTCTAGTTCTCTAACCCTAAGACCATTAGTTTCAAATAGTGATTTTTTTGTTCCAATCATTGTATTTTTAAAAATTAAGCTTAATATGCTAGTATTTGATAATTGATAATGTTTTGTCAACATTTAAGATTTCAATATTGGTATTTTTTGTTAATAAAACTGACAGTGTTAGGGTTAGAGGACTGAAAAAACACTTTATAAGATTAAGGGACCAAAATGAAACCTTATGTGAAGTTAAAGGAACAAAGATGCACTCATGCCAAAATAATAGTGGCCAAAGTGATAATATCAGCCTGACAAATGGATTATTAAACTCAAAATAACATGTTCTCTTATAAATGTTCTCATTGGCACAATATGCAGGCAGAAACAAAAGTACTTAAAGGGCCACATGAAGACCTGGAGAATTATCTTAATGCAATTGATCAGCTGAGAGGCAGCATTCAATTTTTTGGCAGTAAGAAGGGCTTTAAGGGCGGTGATGGTGTTGTTGGCCAGGCCAATAATTTGATAGCTAAAGCCATTTCTAAGCTAGAAGATGAATTTAAACAGCTGTTGTCATCTAACAGGTTTGTTGTTCATTCCTTGATCTTGTTCATCTTATTTCTGCATGTTGGACTAAAAGTTAATATGTTTTTGTGAACTCAATGACTTTCAGTTGTTCTTTGTAAAGGTAAAAATAAATCTCACCAGATAGAGTAATCTAAAATGTAAAAGAAAAGCAGAAGTCTGGAATGGTTGCTTGCTCCAACTTCTTGTTGCTAACATTTAGTATTATTATTCAAATGTTTTTTTTTGTTTGTATTGATGTGATACAGTGTTGTTTATGGGAAAAAAAGCTAATGAAGTATCTTTTTTATCCTTTAAATTTCAAAACAGTCAAAAAATTTCTCTTCTTTAACAAATCAACTTAATGAAAAATGCTATGTGCAATTTTTCAAGTAAATTCAACGGAAAAAATATGCTCACTATTGTCATTATTTATTTATTTTACCTTACTTTTCAAATGTTTTTTTAGAAACTTCACATTTAATCAGCCTAAAACTCTAGATTAACAACATTAGGTAACAACTCAGGTTGTATAGATGACAACCTAAAAAAAGATCTACGTTTAAATGTTTATCAATGTAAAGTGAATTTATCCGTTTTTTTTAATGTTTTTATAGAGTGTGTTAATTAATTTTAATTTTTTAAATATAAATTTGATAAATAATTCTAATAGTAAGTTAGAACTTTCTCCCCTCTTTTACTGAATTGGCTTAAAAAAATTACATCTCTATGTTTTCATGTAATTTAATTGATGGTTTTAAGTAAAAGGAAACTTTTGACTATGTTTTAAAGGGAAACTCAAAGTGAAGTTCAATGTAGACTTACGGGATCAAAAGTATACTCTTCTGGAAGTTTTTAATAACTCATTAATTATTTTTATATGTGTTAGGAAATAATGTATGATTAGGAAATAATGTAGATATCCCACAGAATCAGGGATAGTTAGTATCCCACTAAATTACGGATTATAGTATCAATCATCATAATGAGCCATTAATTCAGAGGCTCCTCCTTTATATATAAATACCCTTATACATGGATGAAATCTATATACTTCAGTGAATATTCAGTTACATGGTATCAAGCCATTAGTGCTCTCTGTTTTTTTCGTTTTTTTTCCGGCAACGTCTCTTCTGTTTTCTGGTTTTTGGGTTCTGTCAGCACTGTTCACTATGCACGAAGCTCCGGTGCAGGGCGAGTTAGCCGACACGCGCCCCATCACTGGCCTCCCCGTCCACCGATCGGCCAGTCCCCGGAGTTTCGCCGCCGTCCGACGTGCGAGTGGCCTTCACGCGCCACCCTCTCCCTCGCCGGACTTCCACGCGCCGGCGCGTGACGCCGTTTTCCGGTGACTCCTCCGACGCCGTTTGCTGTGCTGGGTCGACTCGCTTCTGCCGTTCTTCCCCTTGTGGTTTCGTGTAGTGGGTACCTACGGTTTGCCGTCCCGTTGTTGATTTCACTTTTTCTACTGTTGGGAGTGGTTCGTTGCTTCTGTTTCTGGTTCGTTGCTCTTGTTTTCTGGTTCGTTGCTGCTGTTTCTGGTTCGTTTCTTCTGTTTCTGGTTCGTTGCTCCTGTTTTCTGGTTTGTTGCTTCTGTTTCTGGTTCTTTTCTACCATATTTGCTCGTTGCGCCACCTTTGGGAGTGTTTCTGTCGTCTTGTTGGTGATTTCGTCTTTGAATATTGTTACCTTTGCTACTGGTGGCTGTGCTCGATTCGTATTGGGGCTGTTCTTTTGTGTGGCAGCGTGCTTGTAGGGTTCCTTTCATCGGTTGATCCTCTGTTGTGTGTGTTTGCATTGATGGCTGATTCCAAGACTAGTGTCACTACTGAAATTATTCCTGTGACTAACAAAATTACTGAGCACAAATTGACCTGGACGAATTATATGGATTGGAGCAAAACTGTTCGCATGTACTTACTTAGTATTGAGAAAGAGGGTCATTTGACTGCGACACCTCCCACAGATGACCCTAAGATGGCTTGGGCCCGCGCTGATGCCCGTTTATTCTTGCAAATCCAGAATTCCATTGGCAGCGAAATCCTTCCCTCGGTTAGTCACTGTAATACCGTTAAGGAACTTATGGGTTGCTTGGAATTTCTGTATTCTGGAAAGAGCAATATTACTCGCATTCATGATGTCTGCAAGGGATTTTATCGTGCTGAACAGCAGGGCCGCTCTTTAAAGAGCTTTTATGTGGAGTTTAAGAAAATGTATGAGGAATTGAAGATGTTGATGCTGCCTACCACTGACCTTCAGGTACAGGTTGATAATATGGAGAAATTGGCGATTATCAGCTTTCTTACTGCTCTTGACCCGGCCTATGAGACAGTTCGTTCCCAGGTTCTGTCTAGTTCTGAACTTCCTTCGCTTCAGGATGTGTACTCTCGTGTGCTACGTGCAGATAATCTCTTACACCCGATCTCTACTCCTACTGCTAGTGCGTTGGCCGGCCGTGGTCCCACTGATAACCGCCACCAGAACTTCTTGAACTCTGGACCTAGTACACCATCCTTGACCTCTGTTGATTCGCGGAACCAAGGTCCTCCACGTTCAGGCAACAATCCTCCGACTCCTAGTCCTATTGTCTGCTACTATTGTAAGGAACCGGGTCATACCAAACGCTATTGTCGTAAGTTGCAAAACAAGCTCCAACGTACTGGAGCTGCTCATATGGCCCAATCCACAGATCAACCGGTCACTGTTCCATCCACTCCGAGCGCACTTGCTACAGGTAACGGTGACTCATGCCTTGCTACTTCTTCCTCGAGGTGGATCATCGATTCTGGTGCCACTGACCACATGACAGGTAACCATCGTTTGTTCTCTACGTATGCACCTTATGCCAACCCCTCTTCTATCACTATTGCAAATGGTTATGCTTCTCGTGTCCTTGGCTCTGGCACGGTTACACCTACATCCTCTGTTCCTCTATCGTCAGTCCTTAATGTTCCTGACCTTGCTTTTAATCTTCTGTCTCCCAGTAAGCTTACTCGTCAATTGAACTGTTTTATCTCACTGTTTCCTGACCATTGTGTGATTCAGGATCTTACAACGAAGCGGATTATTGGTAGGGGTTATGAATCGGGCGGCCATTACTTTCTTGATGATCAGGTGCCGCGTTCCGTTGCTTGCTCTGGTGGTTCCTCTCCTTTTGATGTTCATTGTCGTTTAGGTCATGTGTCCTTGTCATCCTTGAAGAGGTTGTATTCTCAATTTCATCATTTGTCGTCCTTAGAGTGTGAGTCGTGTCAGTTTGCCAAACACCACCGTGTTCATCTGGCACCTTGCGTCAATAAACGGGCTGCGTCCCCCTTTGATTTGGTTCATTCTGATGTTTGGGGTCCTTGTCCTGTTGTGTCCACATCTGGTTTTAAGTACTTTGTCATTTTCGTTGATGATTTTTCTCGAACCACCTGGCTTTATTTAATGAAAAGTCGTTCCGAGTTGTTTTCTCACTTTTGCCATTTTTGTGTTGAGATCAAAACTCAATTTGGTGTCTCTGTGAAAACCTTACGCAGTGATAATGCTAAAGAGTATTTTTCTACCCAGTTTCACGACTATATGCTTACCCATGGCATGCTTCATCAGTCCTCGTGTGCCAATACACCTGCTCAGAATGGTATTGCCGAAAGAAAAAATCGGCATTTATTAGAAGTTGCCCGTGCTCTAATGTTTCAAATGCATGTTCCTAAATCTTTTTGGGCTGATGCTGTATCCTTCACCTGCTTTCTTATTAATCGTATGCCATCTCTTGTTCTCAGTGGCGATGTTCCATACACCACTTTGTTTCCTTCAAAACCATTGTTTCCCATTGATCCAAAAATCTTTGGTTGTGTCTGTTTTGTTATGGACATTCGTCTCGGTCTCACCAAACTTGATCCAAAATCTCTCAAGTGTGTCTTCCTTGGGTATTCTAGGGTCCAGAAGGGCTATCGGTGCTACTCTCCCGCCCTTAGGCGTTATCTTGTGTCTACAGATGTTACTTTCCATGAATCCACTTCGTTCTTCTCTGTCCCTGCTCTGCCTTCATCTTCTGCCCCTAATCCAGAGCTTGATCATATCTTAGTGTATGAGGTTCATTCCCCACCAGTGCAAGCATCTGTTCCGGCCCCTGCTCCACCTCCTATCCAAAATGTTTACCAACGATGTCCTAAGGAAAGTAATGTTGCTGCTCGACTTCCTGACCTACCCATGTCTGTCTCGGCACCTGATCCGCACTTAGCCCCCTTGCCTTCCCTTGCCCCTGACCCTGAACCAGTGCCTGAACATGTGCCTGAACCAGTGTCTGACCATGAGCCTACTACTCTCGATCCTACTGTCCCTTTTGCTGACCTGCCCATTGCCCTTCGCAAAGGTAAACGCACCTGTACATACCCTATTTCCTCTTTTGTTTCCTATCATCACCTGTCACCCACATCCTGTTCCTTCATAGCCTCCATAGACTCTATTCCCCTTCCCACCCATCTCTCCCAAGCCTTGGCCCATCCTAGTTGGCGTGCTGCGATGAGTGAGGAAATGATGGCCCTTGATAAGGCTGGTACCTGGACACTCGTTGATTTACCTCCTGGAAAGAAGGCTATTGGCTGTAAGTGGGTGTTTGCTGTTAAGACCAAAGCTGATGGCACCTTAGAATGATTAAAAGCTCGATTGGTGGCTAAGGGTTATGCTCAGACATATGGTGTTGACTATTCTAAAACTTTCTCTCCTGTAGCCAAGTTGTCCTCTGTTCGTCTCTTCATTTCTGTTAGGAAATATTGTATGTGTTAGGAAATATTGTATTAAGATCCCACATAATCAGGGATAGTGAGTATCCCACTAAATTAGGGATTATAGAATCAATCATCATAATGAGCCATTATTTCAGAGGCTCCTCCTTTTGTATATAAATACCTTATACATGAATGAGAGATATATACTTCAGAGAATATTTGAATAACATGGTATCAGAGCCATAGTGCTCTCTGGGTTTCGTTTTTTTCCTTTTCCGGCGAGTTTTTCCTCTGTTTTCTGTTCTGTCCGCACTGTTCACTGTGCACAGAGCTCCGGTCCAGGGCGATTTAGCCACCACGTGCGCCACCACTGGCCTCACCGGCGCCCGATCGGCCTATCACCGGAGTATCGCCGCCGTCCGACGTGCGCGTGGCCCTCACGCGCCGTCTCCTCTCTCGCCGGACTTCCACGCGCCGGCGCGTGACGCCGTTTTCCGGCGAGTTTTCCGCCGCCGTTTGCTGTGCTGGGTCGACTCGCTGCCGCCGTTCTTCCCGTAGTGGTTTCGTGTTGTGGGTACCTACGGTTTGTCGTCCCGCTGTTGATTTCTCCGTTTTTTTGCTGTTGGGAGTCCACTGTTGCTTCTGTTTCTGGTTCGTTGCTTCTGGTTCTAGTTCGTTGCTCCTGTTTTTGGTTCATTGCTGCTGTTCCTGGTTCATTTCTATCTTGGTTGCTCGTTGACGTCACCTTTGGGAACGTTTCTGTTGTTTTGTTGGTGATTTCGTTCTTTAAAACTGTTGCCTTGCTACTGGTGGCTTTGCTTTGTTCGTATTGGAGCTGCTCTTGTGCGTGGCCGTGTGCTTGTAAGGTTTCTTTCCTCAGTTAACCCTTTGTTGTGTGTACTTTTTTTGTCTTGTATTGATGGCTGATTCCAAGACTAGTGTCACTACTGAACTTATTCCTGTGACTAACAAAATTACTGAACACAAATTGACCTGGACAAACTATATGGATTGGAGTAAAACTGTTCGCATGTACTTACTTAGTATTGAGAAGGAAGGCCATTTGACTGCGACGCCTCCCACGGATGACTCTAAGATGGTTTGGGCTCGCGCTGATGCCCGTTTATTCTTGCAAATCCAAAATTCCATTAGCAGCGAAATCCTTCCCTCGGTTAGTCACTGTAATACTGTTAAGGAACTTATGGGGTGCTTGGAGTTTTTGTATTCTGGAAAAGGCAATATTACTCGCATTCATGATGTCTGCAAGGGATTTTATCGTGCTGAACAGCAGGGCCGCTCTTTAAAGAGCTTTTATGTGGAGTTTAAGAAAATGTATGAGGAATTGAAGATGTTGATGCCGCCTATCGCTGACCTTCAGGTACAGGCTGATAATATGGAGAAATTGGCGATTATCAGCTTTCTTACTGCCCTTGACCCGGCCTATGAGACAGTTCGTTCCCAGGTTCTGTCTAGTTCTGAACTTCCTTCGCTTCAGGATGTGTACTCTCGTGTGCTACGTGCTGATAGTCTCTTACACCCGATCTCTACTCCTACTGCTAGTGCATTGGCCGGCCGTGGTCCCACTGATAACCGCCACCCGAATGTCTTGACCTCTGGACCTAGTACACCGTCCTTGACCCCTGTTGATTCACGAAACCAAGGTCCTCCACGTTCAGGCAACAATCCGACTCCTAGTCCTATTGTCTGCTACTATTGTAAGGAACCAGGTCATACCAAACGCTACTGTCGTAAGTTGCAAAACAAGCTGCAACGTACTGGACCTGCTCATATGGCCCAATCCTCAGATCAACCTGCCACTGTTCCATCCACTCCGAGTGCGCTTGCTACAGGTAATGGTGACTCATGCCTTGCTACTTCTTCCTCGAGGTGGATCATCGATTCTGGTGCCACTGACCACATGATAGGTAACCATCGTTTGTTCTCTACGTATGCACCTTATGCCAACCCCTCCTCTATTACTATTGCCAATGGTTCTGCTTCTCGTGTCATTGGCTCTGGCACGGTTACACCTACATCCTCTGTTCTTCTATCGTCAGTCCTTGATGTTCCTGACCTTGCTTTTAACCTTCTGTCTCCCAGTAAGCTTACTCGTCAATTGAACTGTTTTATCTCACTGTTTTCTGACCATTGTGTGATTCAGGATCTTACGACGAAGCGGATTATTGGTAGGGGTTATGAATTGGGCGGCCATTACTTTCTTGACGATCAGGTGCCGCGTTCAGTTGCTTGCTCTGGTGGTTCCTCTCCTTTTGATGTTCATTGTCGTTTAGGTCATGTGTCATTGTCATCCTTGAAGAGGTTGTACCTTCAATTTCATCATGTGTCGTCCTTAGAGTGTGAGTCTTGTCAGTTTGCCAAACACCATCGTGTTTACCTGGCACCTCGCGTCAATAAACGGGCTGCGTCCCCTTTTGATTTGGTTCATTCTGATGTTTGGGGTCCTTGTCCTGTTGTGTCCACGTCTGGTTTTAAGTACTTTGTTACGTTCGTTGATGATTTTTCTCGAACCACCTGGCTTTATTTAATGAAAAGTCGTTCCGAGTTGTTTTCTCACTTTTGCAATTTTTGTGTTGAGATCAAAACTCAATTTGGTGTCTCTGTGAAAACCTTACGCAGTGATAATGCTAAAGAGTATTTTTCTACCCAGTTTCAAGACTATATGCTGACCCATGGCATGCTTCATCAATCCTCGTGTGCCGATACCCCTGCACAGAATGGTGTTGCCGAACGAAAAAATCGGCATTTATTAGAAGTTGCCCGTGCTCTAATGTTTCAAATGCATGTTCCTAAATCCTTTTGGGCTGATGCTATATCCACCGCCTGCTTTCTTATTAATCGTATGCCATCTCTTGTTCTCAGTGGCGATGTTCCATACACCACTTTGTTTCCTTCCAAACCATTGTTTCCCATTGATCCAAAAATTTTTGGGTGTGTCTGTTTTGTTCGGGACATTCGTCCCGGTCTCACTAAACTTGATCCAAAATCTCTTAAGTGTGTCTTCCTTGGTTATTCTAGGGTTCAGAAGGGCTATCGGTGCTACTCTCCCGACCTTCGGCGTTATCTTGTGTCTACAGATGTCACTTTCCATGAATCCACTTCGTTCTTCTCTGTCCCTGCTCTGCCGTCAGCTTCTGCCCCTAATCCAGATCTTGACCCTATCTTAGTGTATGAGGTTCGTTCCCCACCAGTGCAAGCATCTGTGCCGGCCCCTGCTCCGCCCCCTATCCACCAGGTGTATCACAGACGTCCTAAGGAAAGTAATGGTGCTGCTCGTCTTCCTGACCTACCCATGTCCGCCTCGGCGCCGGATCTGCCCTTAACCTCGCCTTCACTTGCCCCTGAATCACTGCCTCAGTCAATGCCTGAACCAGTGCCTGAACCAGTATCTGAACCTGTGCTTGCTAATCTTGATCTTACTGTCCCTTTTGCTGACCTGCCCATTGCCCTCCGCAAAGGTAAACGCACTTGTACGTACCCTATTTCCTCGTTTGTTTCCTATAATCACCTGTCACCCACGTCCTGTTCCTTCATAGCCTCCGTAGACTCGATTCCCCTTCCCACCCATCTCTCCCAAGCCTTGGCCCATCCTGGTTGGCGTGCTGCGATGAATGAGGAAATGATGGCCCTTGATAAGGCTGGTACCTGGACCCTCGTTGATTTACCTCCTGGAAAGAAGGCTATTGGTTGTAAGTGGGTGTTTGCTGTTAAGACCAAAGCTGATGGTACCTTGGAACGATTGAAAGCTCGATTGGTGGCTAAGGGTTATGCTCAGACGTATGGTGTTGACTACTCTGAAACTTTCTCTCCTGTGGCCAAGTTGTCTTCTGTTCGTCTCTTCATTTCTATGGCCGCTACCCATGGTTGGGATCTTCATCAGTTGGATGTTAAGAATGCTTTTTCAAATGGTGATCTTCTTGAGGAAGTTTACATGGAGCAACCGCCTGGCTTTGTTGCTCAGGGGGAGCTTGGCAAGGTATGTCACCTCCAGAAGTCTTTATATGGTTTGAAACAGAGCCCTCGTGCTTGGTTTGACAGATTTAGTTCTGTGGTTAAGAAGTTTGGTCTCAATCAGAGTAAATGTGATCATTCTGTGTTTTATCAACGAACGGTTGCTGGCCTGATTCTCTTAGTAGTATATGTCGATGACATTGTTATTACAGGCAGTGATACATCAGGAATCTCATCACTCAAGGACTTTCTGGATTCTCACTTTCAAACGAAGGATTTGGGTCCGTTAAAGTACTTTCTTGGGATTGAAGTTATGAGAAGCAAGAAGGGCATTCTCCTAACCCAGCGGAAATATGTCCTTGACCTACTGAAAGAAACCGGGAAACTTGGAGCAACACCTAGTAACTGTCCCATGATTTATAATCCATTTTTGGACATTGACGATAGTGTGCCGTTTGATGAGCTACCCGATGATGTGAAAAAACGAATTGATCCTGAGAAGATTAAACCGTTTGCCTATCCTGAGCGATACCGAAGATTGATTGGAAAATTGAACTATCTCACGGTTACTCGCCCTGATGTAACCTTTCCTGTCAGTAGACTTAGCCAATTCATGGTATCACCGACCGTTGCTCAGTGGGAGGCTTTGGAGCATGTCCTACATTATTTGAAGGGATCACCTGGTCGTGGTATACTCTATACGAATCATGGTCACACAAAGATTGAGTGTTTCTGTGATGCAGATCATGCAGGGTCAAAAACGACTAGGAGGTCCACTACAGGCTATTGCGTTCTTGTAGGAGGAAACTTGGTATCTTGGAGGAGCAAGAAGCAAGATGTGGTGGCAAAGTCGAGTGCAGAGGCTGAGTATCGAGCCATGTCTCAGTCCGTACAGGAGATTGTGTGGATCCACCAATTAATGAAGGAAGTTGGTCTTGCCACGTCATTGCCTGCGAAGTTGTGGTGTGATAATAAAGCCGCCTTACACATAGCCTCCAACTCCGTGTTCCATGAACGTACGAAACATATTGAGATTGATTGTCACTTTGTACGTGATAAGATCAAGGAGAATTTTATCTCTACAGGACATGTATCATCTAGTGATCAGTTAGGTGATCTTTTGACTAAAGCCTTGGATGGCACTCGGGTTGACTATCTTTGTAACAAGTTGGGCATGATTAACATCTATGCTCCAACTTGAGGGGGAGTGTTAGGAAATATTGTATGTGTTAGGAAATATTGTATTAAGATCCCACATAATCAGGGATAGTGAGTATCCCACTAAATTAGGGATTATAGAATCAATCATCATAATGAGCCATTATTTCAGAGGCTCCTCCTTTTGTATATAAATACCTTATACATGAATGAGAGATATATACTTCAGAGAATATTTGAATAACAATTTCTATGGCAGCTACCCATGGTTGGGATCTTCATCAGTTGGATGTTAAGAACGCGTTTTTAAATGGTGATCTTCTTGAGGAAGTTTACATGGAGCAACCGCCGGGCTTTGTTGCTCAGGGGGAGCATGGCAAGGTATGTCACCTCCAGAAGTCTTTATATGGTTTGAAACAGAGCCCTCGTGCTTGGTTTGACAGATTTAGTTCTGTGGTTAAGAAGTTTGGTCTGAATCAGAGTAAATGTGATCATTCTGTGTTTTATCAACAAACGGATGCTGGCCTGATTCTTTTAGTAGTCTATGTCGATGACATTGTTATTACAGGCAGTGATACGTCAGGGATCTCATCACTCAAGGCCTTTCTGAATTCTCATTTTCAAATGAAGGATTTGGGTCCGTTAAAGTACTTTCTTGGGATTGAAGTTATGAGAAGCAAGAAGGGCATTCTCCTAACCCAGAGGAAATATGTCCTTGATCTATTGAAAGAAACCGGGAAACTTGGAGCAACACCTAGTAGCTGTCCCATGATTCATAATCCATTTTTGGACATTGATGATAGTGTGCCGTTTGATGAGCTACCCGAGGATGTGAAAAAACGAATTGATCCTGAGAAGATTAAACCGTTTGCCTATCCTGAGCGATACCGAAGGTTGATTGGAAAATTGAACTATCTCATGGTAACTCGCCCTGATGTAACCTTTCCTGTCAGTAGGCTTAGCCAATTCATGGTATCACCAACCGTTGCTCAGTGGGAGGCTTTGGAGTATGTCCTACATTATTTAAAGGGATCACTTGGTCGTGGTATACTCTATACGAGTCATGGTCACACAAAGATTGAGTGTTTCTGTGATGCAGATCATGCTGGGTCAAAAACGACTAGGAGGTCCACTACAGGCTATTGCGTTCTTGTAGGAGGAAACTTGGTATCTTGGAGGAGCAAGAAGTAGGATGTGGTGGCAAAGTCTAGTGCAGAGGCCGAGTATCGAGCCATATCTCAGTCCGTACAGGAGCTTGTGTGGATCCATCAATTAATGAAGGAGGTCGGTCTTGCCACGTCATTGCCTGCGAAATTGTGGTGTGATAATAAAGCCGCCTTACACATAGCCTCCAACTCCGTGTTCCATGAACGTACGAAACATATTGAGATTGATTGTCACTTTGTACGTGATAAGATCAAGGAGAATTTTATCTCTACAGGACATGTACCGTCTAGTGATCAGTTAGGTGATTTTTTGACTAAGGCCTTGGATGGCACTCGGGTTGACTATCTTTGTAACAAGTTGGGCATGATTAACATCTATGCTCCAACTTGAGGGAGAGTGTTAGGAAATAATGTATGATTAGGAAATAATGTAGATATCCCACAGAATCAGGGATAGTTAGTATCCCACTAAATTAGGGATTATAGTATCAATCATCATAATGAGCCATTAATTCAGAGGCTCCTCCTTTGTATATAAATACCCTTATACATGAATGAAATCTATATACTTCAGTGAATATTCAGTTACAATATGAAACATAATAGTCATTATGAACGATATTCATTTCTGCGAGAAATGATAATGTTATAACATTTTAAAATTAGATCCACCTATTCTGAAGATTTTGTTGATATTGGTTTTATGTGACAGCTAGAGGGTGAGCCTTAGCACAGCAGTAAGGTTGCTGCCATGTGACCTCAAGGTCACGGGTTCAAATCCTAAAAACAGGCTCTCCACATGTGAGGGTAAGGCCCCAGGTCCTACCTGGTGAGAGCCTTGTGCATTGAGCCGCCCTTTTTGGTTTTATGTGACAGCTGACTCTACTTCATCGGTTCCCAAATTTTCTACTCTGAACAGTTTTATAATGTGTAATGTATATTATCTTTATTTTTTTATGGTTCTTGAATTGGAAAAGGCATAATAGCTTGGCTCAGTAATTATTGTCACATAAAATATCTTCTAGTTATGTAGAAAGATGGTTGCTTTGCTCAAAACATGATTATTTCTACAGGGCATCTCTGATTCTGTTCTACGTTAGAAAATATGGTTGATGTTTTAGGTACAAGTTTTATTGTCCAAAGTTCTATTCAAACATGTTTCACTGACTCATCTTTTCTTCTGTGTGATTACAGCCAACCTGTGGAACCTGAGCGCCTCTTTGATTGCCTTCCAAACACAATGCGGCCACACTCAAGTTCTCCTGGCCGTGAGGGGGATTCTCTTGGCAAGAACCCTTTCCATAATCACGCTGATTCACAAAACAATAACATTGATGCTTTTGTATACACACCTCCTTCTCTTATACCATCAAGAATTTTGGCATTGCTCCATGATTTAACGGAGCAAATGGTTCAAGCTGGTCAACAGCAAAAGTTACTTAAAATTTACAGGTAAGCTCTTTAAATTACAGAATTATAGTCTACGCCTATGTGGCACTCTACATTTGAAAGTTGCAAATATAACTTATCATGTGAAGAGTTCTCAGGTTCAAAGATTGAGTTATGAAAGGCGAGTAACACTATTGTTGTTCATTGTTACTTGTAATTCATGTTTTTTCTTGACTATTTTTCTTTTGGCTTTTTGAATTTCATTCATCTCTGCTGTACTCTTGTTTCAGAGTCACAATATTTTAAACAAACAGAAATTGTCACGTTGTTGCTCTCATCGTGCTTTGCATTTTGACGGTAAAGTCTAGGGGAGCCATGAGAATATGTTTCATGTTTATGGCAAGGGAATTATACTATAGAGAATTTCAATGAAAAGAGTAGCAAAAGAAACAAGCTTTGACTCTCTGAAATGGACATGCATATAAAAATACAGCAGATGATGTCAGTTATGCATATAGAAATATAACTTTCCAAGGCTATAGTTGAATTCCAGAGTCAAATGCTTGGAATATACAGCCATAAAGTCAAGGGAGGAGTGTTGGATAAATGTGACTTATGAAGTGATCAAGATTATAATGTTGCTAACTTTTAGGAGTAAATGTTCAAAGTAGTTGTCATGAGATGAATTTTTATTTAATTTTTTTGGACTAGAGCATTTTATATGTTTAAGATTTGAACATTTTATTTAATATGTACCCAATATCTGCTATCTAGCAATTTTCTGCACGTTAGCTTTTATGAGTATGTAAATAAATAATTGTTTAGTGACTCTAAAATATATCTTTCACTAGACATTTTACAGCCTTGTTCATGTCTCATTACTCAATTTTCACAATAATTAAGAAATACAAAGGAGAAGAAGAAGAATCGTTATGTCACTTGTATACCTGCAGAATTCAGAGGAGACATCTATTGTGTAAACAATATGCTGTATTACATAAACAATATTATGAATTGATTGTCATATATCTTTCCAATAGTACTTGTTGTTTTACCGTAATGATTTATATTACTTCTTAAACAGTTATAGTGTTCATGATTATTGTTGAGTAGGGATACCCGTTCTAATGTATTGGAAGAAAGCCTACACAAACTGGGAGTTGAGAAGCTTAGCAGAGATGATGTACAAAAGTTTCAATGGGAGGTTTTGGAGGCCAAAATTGGAAATTGGATTCACTTCATGCGTATCGCTGTAAGCAGTGGATTTTCCAAAGGTTTATGTTGATTGTTCTGTATGGGTTTGTATTTGGGCATGCCCATTTCATCAAAATAGCTTAGTTGACTGTTAGGATTGAACAAGATTATGCGTCATTTATTTTTTCATCAATTTTAAGTGTGGGACTTCTATCAAAGCTTTATCTCCTAGACTCCCTCTCAATTGTAACTGGACCTAGCTCACTCTACTTTTTTTCTTCTTCTGAGTCCAGTGATCTTATTGGTCCAACTCTATTTGCCTAGGGTTTATACTTTTTGAGTCTCAGAGGCCTCACGTCACAACCTTCATTTGTTTTCCCAGGCTTGTGTTATTGAACCTCAGACATCTCAGGTCCAACCTGTTTTTTAAATGGGTCTCCAATCTCATGGCAATTAGGTTTTTCCTTTTTTGATATCACGTTGGTTATTGACAAAAAGCAGAGAACAGTGGTAAAAAAATAATATATAGTATTGATATTTACCTTGAAAACTTAAACAGGCAAAAAAATTAGGATAACTATTAGGGCTACAATTCAGATATGTAATTCCCATAATGAAATCCTAATCAGTTTCATGATCCCATGAATAACTGTTAGGTGGTATTGTCCTATTTACAAGGAATATACTATTATTTGTATATTTTTTCTTGGAAGAAATTTTCATTCAAATATGTGATTGTACCATAACAGGTTAAATTATTATTTGCTGGTGAGCGGAAAGTTTGCAATCAAATATTTGAAGGATTTGATTTACTCAGCGATCAGTGTTTTGCTGAGGTGACTAAAAATAGTGTCTCCATTCTACTTAGTTTTGGAGAAGCAATTGCCAAAAGCAAGAGATCACCAGAAAAGTTATTTGTGCTTTTGGACATGTATGAAATAATGCAAGAGCTTCGTTCAGAGGTATGGACTTTGCTATCCATAATGAATTTTGTTATCTATATTCTGCTGCACATGGGTTGTTAGAGGCAGTTGACCTGTTCTGGTCCCCAGGTTATATTCTGTTTTACATTTGACAGACACTTAAGCTAATCCTATGATATGGATTTTTTTTTTTAAATAATATACTTACTGAAAAAATTCAAAATTTAATAATCCTCTGAACTTCATACGGTTATACAGAAGTTATGCTACATTTATAGTTCATAAGACTATCTAAATAAAGTATTTAAAATAGTTTTATTGTTACTCTATGCTAAATCTCACTAAAGAATCATAGGTAAAAGGTTTTTATAGCTTTGTGATCCTGACTGAAGGGGGTTGGAAGCTATCCCATCTGGCCATCATACTGAATTGGATGGATTGATCTAACCTCCATCCTATATGAGCATTCTTCCTTAAAAGACAGACAGAGTGCATATGAATCTCTGTTTCTCCACAGAAAACTTCAGTTTTCACTATAATCACTGACAATTAGAATTGCCATGATAATAGTGATGTTGTTAGCTTGGCAAAGTTGTGTGCTATACGTGTCATTACGCCAGCAAGAAGCATATTGCGATAGTGTTGTATTATCAAATCTTCTGACGTTGTGCAGATTGAAACCCTGTTTGAAAGCAAAGCTTGCACTGAAATCAGAGAAGCTGCGTTGGGTTTGACAAAACAGCTTGCACGAACTGCCCAAGAGACCTTTGGAGATTTTGAGGAAGCAGTAGAGAAAGATGCTACAAAAACTGCTGTGACAGATGGAACTGTCCATCCTTTGACAAGCTATGTGATTAACTATGTGAAATTTTTATTCGAGTAAGTTCATCTATGTTTTTTTTCTGATTGCATTTGTGTTGCTGGATTGTCATACTGTATCACTAATTCTTGTTTGTTTGCATAGATGACAATGCTGATAGTCCTTGTTTATTTTGTTTGTAACCTTTTAATATTACAAATTTGATCTGACTAGCTTCTGCTTAATCTTTATAGCTACCGATCCACATTGAAGCAGCTTTTCCAGGAATTTGCTGAGAGAGATGAAACATCAGAGCTGGCCTCTGTAACAATGCGAATAATGCAAGCTCTACAAACCAATTTAGAGGGAAAATCAAAGCAGTATAAAGATCTTGCTTTGACTCATCTGTTTCTCATGAATAATATTCATTATATTGTCAGATCGGTACGGAGGTAAGCCATCTACTTGTATTAGTTGTAGAGTTACTTGTGTTTGATTTTTCTCTCCCTTTAATTTCTGGTTGATTTTAATTCTCGTGTTTTTCTCCCATCTGTGTTAGGTCTGAAGCCAAGGATTTGTTAGGGGATGATTGGGTGCAACGACATAGGAGGATTGTGCAGCAGCATGCAAATCATTACAAAAGAAATGCCTGGGCAAAGGTGTTGTTCTTTTGACTTAGCTGGCCATAATGTCGTGGAGTTTATTTGTATATTAGTTCGGTCCTTGTTCATGTCTTAATAATAGCAGTATTATGATAGGTAATTGTAGAAAGAAATGTGAAAGACAGAAGAATAGAACACAAAACTGAAATTATACTGAATAATTCAAAAGTTCAAACATATGAAAAATGATTGACGACTGCCCTTATTTACAAGTCATGGGTAATCCTGATCCTAATTAATTTCTAATCCAAATCTTAATAAAATATTCTATTCAAATTCTAATATCTCGTAATACCTAATCATAATCCTAATTAGATACTCTATAGCCCTTTTTACTTTAATAAAATAATGAATGACTTGACAACCCTAATGACTTATTTACAAATTAAGTATCAATACACCTCTCAAAGAGGCCCTGTCCCCAAGGATCAAAGACACAGAGATGGTACTAAACTAGAGCCAAGAAGCATTTTAATTAATTGGGTAAAGGTGCAAAAATACACAAACTTCTACCTAAAGTGCGTAAAACACCATATGTTTTTGGAGGTACAAAACTACCCATAAACTTTGAAATTGAGAGTAAAAAAGCCACAACCATTAAAATAACCTAACGGCCTTTACTTTTTGTAGTGGGGCCCACACTATTGTTATGAATCAAAAAGTAAAGGCATTAATTTAGTTTAACGATTGACACTTTTGCTCTCATTTTCACAGTTTATGTGTAGTTTTACACCTTTGGAAGGCATATATTGTTTGATGCACTGAGTAAAAGTTTGTGTGTATTTTTGCACCTTTATTCTAATTAATTCCTCATTGATCCAAACATGGACCATAAACCCAGAGATTGGTGGCCGTACACAGTGAAGTTGTGTTGTGTGATGCACTCTTAAAACCTTCAAAAGAGTTGAGACTTGACTGACACATCTAATCCATACTCTCTTTTCATCATTTCTCGTTTGTATGTTTTGTATGAAGCATTCCTATTGGTTGCGTGAGACAGCCCGTGTTTTCCTCTGATGAATGCGCTAAACTACTTCCATCTTGGACAGTGATAGGCTGAATTTCCAATCCTTTCTGGACTGTCACATGCATTGTGGTAGACACTCTTGGGTCTGTGTGGAGTTCTTGGGCTTTCTTGAATGTCTTTTTGCTGATCAATGGGTGCCGAAAGCGAAAACTCATCTTGAAATTGAATTTTTTCTTTTAACGGCCTCCCAGTCTTTCTGCAAGGCTGCTACATTTTGCTCTATCATCTGTAAAGCTCGTAGTCTTTTATCCAATACGACAGTTATCTTTGATAATGGTTGAGCAATGCTATGGAGCTGTTCTATATCCAAACTCATCTTGGAACTGAGGATCAAGCGGCTCTGATACATCTAATAGGTAATTGTAAAAAAGAAAGGGGAAGGAGAGAACTAGAGAAGAATAGAGAGTAAATAGAGAAACTGGAATTATACTGAATAATTCAAGGATTCAAACATAAGATAAAAGACTACTGACTAGCGTTATTTATAAGTCATAGGTAATACTAAATTCCTAATTCTAATTAAATATCTTATTCAAATCCTTAAATATCTAATCCGAATATTAAAATGTTCTGATGCAACCCTGTTAAATAATAGCACCAAACCACCCAACCAAGTACGATAACAGTAGAATAGAAGGAAATTCTTAGGCTTTGATATTCAATAACAAAAGACAGAATCAGAGTTACAGTTGACTTCAATGATGCTGGACAAACCCTCTAAATACTCAAAATACACCTCACAACAATAATAAGGATATCAGAACCAAAACATACATAGAACGCACACCTACACAGGGAAACTCCTCTGGTGTTCGAGAGGCTAGAGACTCTCCCTGTTACACTCACTGTTTCAAAATACAACCTACCCTTTTCCTTCTAACCCAACATACCTTGTACTATCCAACAAGTGGTCCTCCATGCCCCTACCTAATAACTGAACCCATACCCATAATACTAGAGTGGCTCCTCATTCTCTAGGACCACTGAATCATTTCTTGGACCAGAAGGTCCTTCTCCTTCTATCCTTGGTGCCTTCTGCACTCTTCTTGCATATGTCTTCTTAAAGGCAGTAATCACATCATTTCCCTCCCCTACAAGCTTCACCTTGTCCTCAAGATGAGATGCCGGAAATTGTTTGTTAAGCGCGTCAGCATTTTCCCAGGAGCTCTCAAATTCAGGCAGATCTTTCCATTTGATAAAAACCTCCCATTGACCATAGATAAGCTTCCGAACTTTCGAATTCCCTCCGGTTGAACCTGTAATTCCCATTCTTCAGAGAGAATTGGTGGGAAAGTAGGCGTTACAATTGCTGAATGAACGGGTTTCTTGAGATTGGAGACGTGAAAAACCGGATGAACACGAGCTGTGGCTGGTAATTCAAGTCTGTAGGCGACTGTTCCTACCTTTGCCAAGACTTTAAGAGGGCCATAAAAGTGGGGGCTGAGCTTCTCATTAATTCTTCTAGCTAGTGTTCGCAGCTGATAGGGTCTAATTTTCACATAAACCTGATCACCAATGTCAAAGTGGACAACCCGGCGGTGTTTATCAGCTTGCTCCTTCATTTTATTCTGTACTTTGCTCAAATTCTCCTGCAGGGCAGCAACAATCTGATTCCTATTCCTGATCTGTTCATTGACAGCTTCCAAGGCCGATGGTTCATCATTTAGTTTAAGGAAAACAGGAGGGTCTCTCCCATACATGGCCTTAAAAGGGGTCATGTTTGCAGCACTTTGATGAGAAGTATTGTACCAATATTCAGCCCGTGGTAACCAGTGTGCGCAGCCACTTGGTTTCTCACTTGTAAAGCAGCGCAAATAAGTTTCCAGCCCTCTATTCAACACTTCGGTCTGTCCGTCCGTCTCCAGATGATAGGCTGAGCTAAGACATAGTTGTGTGCCCGCTTGTTTAAATAATTCCCTCCAAAATTGGCTAATGAAGACTCGATCTCTATCCGAAACAATCTCATGGACAAATTTCTCGACAATATCTTTTGCTGTGAAAGGATGTGATAGTGGCAGAAAATGTCCTTATTTCGATGAATGATCCACCACTACAAGAATAAGATCAAACCTCTTGGACTTGGGTAGCCCAGTGATAAAATCCATGCTAATGTCTTTCCAAATCCTCTAGGGAATAGGTAGGGTTTGTAGGAGCCCGGCTGGAGCTAGAGCTTGATATTTATTCTTTTGGCACACATCACATTGAGCCACATACATCTGAATATCTTTCTTCATCCCTTCCCAGTACACTATGTTGGCCAACCGTTTGTATGTACGAATATAGCCTGAATGACCTCCAATAGGGGAGTCATGGTATTCTTGAAGGAGTAAAGGGGTTCTGGTGGATTTCTTAGGCAGAACCAGTTTCCCCTTGTAGTGCAGACATCCTTTCTCTAGACTATACCCTTCCATCTCGTGTGGATTAACTATGAGCCATTGTATAATGTGCGCCAGTTTTGGATCAGATTGCACCTGTCTCCCATTCTTCCATTTAATCATATGTACGAATGTAGCCTGAGAGACCTCCAATAGGGGAGTCATGGTATTCTTGAAGGAGTAAAGGGGTTCTGGTGGATTTCTTAGGCAGAACCAGTTTCCCCTTGTAGTGCAGACATCCTTTCTCTAGACTATACCCTTCCATCTCGTGTGGATTAACTATGAGCCATTGTATAATGTGCGCCAGTTTTGGATCAGATTGCACCTGTGTCTCCCATTCTTCCATTTCATCATATTGCCACAGCGAAAATCCCTTCATTTCCATATTCTCTTCTTGTTGAGAAAGCGCATCAGCAGTCCTGTTCTCCTTTCCCGGTTTGTAGATGATTTCAAACTTGAATCCCATCAATTTGGAGACCCACTTCTGCTGGTTTTCTTCCACAATTCTCTGTTCCAGCAGGTATTTTAAGGCTTTTTTATCATTATGGATGACAAATTTGTGTCCCCATATGTGGTGGCGCCATCTCTTGACTGCCGTAACTATTGCCATCAGTTCTCTTTCATAAATGGAACATTGTTGAGCCCGGTTAGACAGCTTTTGACTAAAATAAGCCACTGGTTGGCCTGTCTACATAAGTACAGCCCCCACTCCAGATCTGGAAGCATCTGTTTCAATCTCAAAAGGAATTGAGAAATCAGGCATTACTAGCACCGGAAGAGTTGTGATTGCTGTTTTGAGTTGTTCGAATGCCTTTTCAGCTTCTAAAGTCCAATGGAAGGCATCCTGCTTGAGTAAATCTATGAGAGGGCTAGCGATCTTTCCATAATTCTTAACAAAACGCCGGTAATACCCTGTTAGCCCTAGGAAGCCTCATAAAGACTTCACATTCTTAGGTTTGGGCCAGTTGAGCATTCTCTCAATCGTGGTAGGATCAGCCTGAACACCTTTGGAGATAATATGGCCAAGATACTCAATTTTGGCTGTGCAAAACTGCATTTTTTTATATTGATCACCAACTGGTTGTCTTTCAAACATGTTAGCACAGTTTTTAAATGTTGTAAAGGGGCAAACAAATCACTATTGTAAAAGAATATTGTCAAAAAACACCAATACGAACTTACGCAAGTGCTCTCTGAATACCTCATTCATTAAGGATTGGAAGGTAGAGGGAGCATTGGACAAGCCAAAAGGCATCACTTTGAACTCGTAATGGCCCTCATGTGTTCTAAAAGCTGTTTTGTGTTCATCTCCCACCTTAATGTGAATTTGATGATACCCTGACTTGAGGTCCAGCTTAGAAAAAACAATGGCGCCCTTCAATTCATCCAACAACTCATCTATTGCCGGTATGGGAAACTTGTCTGGCACTGTAATTTTATTCAATGCCCTATAATCTACACAAAATCTCCAACTACCATCTTTTTTCCTCACTAACAGCACTGGACTTGAATAGGGGCTGTCACTTGGTTGAGTGATTCTTGTTTTCAACATGTCTCTCACCATATTTTCTATCTCATTTTTCTGCAAGTAGGGGTACCGATATGGACGAATATTTGGGGGTTGTTCTCCTGGCCTAATCACAATGGCGTTATCTTTGGTTCAGGATGGGGTTAGTCCTTTCAGAGGTTGGCATATGGTGGGAATCTGCTCAATAACCCCTGTATCTCGGGAGCCAGCTCGTCCCCACTCTCATCATCATTCACCAGCCTATTATATTCTAATAAATACCCTTCTTCATTCTTCTTTATTAACCGCATCATGCTCTTGAAAGGAGCTTGATTTTAAGACAAAGTTGGGTCCCCTTTCAAGCACACCTAATCAGATTTCTTGCCACTCTTCATAGTTAATTGGCTCCAATTTACCTTCACATCCCCAAGCGATTTCAGCCACTCTATTCCCAATACTATGTCCACCCCTCCCAAGGGAAACAAATAAAACGTCTGTACCACTTCAAGCCCCTGTATTGTCAATTTAATGTTTCTACAACACTACTTGCCTTTAATCTTGTGCCCATCTCGCTCCGAAATGGTATATTCAGCATTTTCATCATCCATAAGTGGTACAGTGCCTACTAAATCCTCTGCGATGAAGTTATGGGTAGCTCCACTATCAACTAGGACTACCACGGTCATGTTTGCAAGCCGTCCTCGGATCTTCATGGTGTGATTGTTGCTAAAGCCAGTCATGGAATTGAGTGATAATCCCATTTTCATAGCTTCTCCTTTGGTCCTTATGACTTCTTCTTCTGGTTCAGCTTCCTTTTCTTTCTCGTCATCTTCCTTCTCAGTATCCAACTTGACGACCATGACTTGCAAATTTTTATTCTTACAGACATGATTGGGGCCATATTTTTCTGCACATTTAAAACAGAGGCTTAACTCCCTCTGTTGTGCAACTTCAGCGTCGGACATCCGGCATGCCGTCCCCCCTTTTCTAGCTGTTGATATTTCTGTTGAACTACTGCTCACCTTCGAATTTACCCATTGGCCTTCGTCCCTCTTCGCTGCAAGGGAGTTCGAATTAGCATAAGTAAACGACGCCTATTTTGGCATTTCAGATAGTTGGATGACCTTGGTGTGCTTGTTTTGGGCCGAATCCAACTTGGGCCCATTTGGAATCCGCTGGACTTGGTTGAATTGTCCCTCTCTAATACTGTCGAGGATTGAATTTTTTTCGTCAATCTTAATCGCTAGCTCCATAACCTCTCTCAACGATTCAGTGCGGTTGAGTCGCAGTTCTGCTCTTATTTCTGGTTTTAAGGCAACCCAAAATACACTGATCAAGCTTTCTTTTGACATATCTCTTAGTGGCGCTGAGAGTTGTTCAAACTCTTCTACAAATTCCAGAACGGAGCATTCTTGCTTTGCTGCATACAACATCTCGTACCCATCCCCAAGCTGCGAATGATGAAATCTGCGCAAGACCTCATTTTTAAATTCCTGCCAGCTGCATATGGTAGTCCTGGTTTCCACCCATTGGTGCCAGTTCAACATTTTTCCTTCCAAACAAACCACGGCTGCTTCCAGCTTCTCTTCTTCGGGTATGGAGTTGATATGAAGTATCTCTACACTTTGAAGAACCAGCCGAGAGGATCTTCACCATCGAACACCGGTAGTTCTAGCTTCCTGTATGTTCCAGATTCCTTCTCTGTCTTTGCAGAACCTTCGGAAGTACCTCCGGTGTGAAATCCTCCTTGATGGTTCCCAGGTGACTCTGTCCCCTACTTTTGCTTCAGTAATTGACCAACCGCCTCTTGAATCTTGCCAACCACCTCCCTTAGAGCATTCATAGTCCTGGTCAAACCTCCTACTGTTTCCTTCAACTCCTGAACATCCGAGTCACCATAACGCACATGCTCACCCATTTCTTTCGCAAGGCTTTAGGATCATACTGCTCTGATACCAATTGATGCAACCCTGTTAAATAATAGCGCCAAACCACCCAACCAAGTATGATAACAGTAGAATAAGAGGAAATTCTTAGGCTTTGCTATTCAATAACAAAAGACAGAATCAGAGTTACAGCTGACTTCAATGATTCTGGACAAAGCCCTATTCCCCTCTAAATACTCAAAATACACCTCAACAATAATAAGGATATCAGAACCAAAACATAAATAGAACGCACACCTACACAGGGAAACTCCTCTGGCGTTCGAGAGGCCAGAGATTCTCCCTGTTACACTCACTGTTTCAAAATACAACCTACCCTTTTCCTTCTAACCCAACATACCTTATACTGTCCAAAAAGTGGTCCTCCATGCCCCTACCTAATAACTGAACCCATACCCATAATACTAGAGTGGCTCCTCATTCTCTGGGACCGCTGAATCATTTCTTGGACCAGCAGGTCCCTCTCCTTCTATCCTTGGTGCCTTCCGCACTCTTCTTGCATATGTCTTCTTAAAGGCAGTAATCGCATCATGTTCTATCCATTCTTTGATAAACAAACATCCCAAAGATTATATTACTGTCAGAAATGTTCTTTTTCCCCCCCTTTGGGTCATGAAGTGATCTCTTCCTTTCTGGTACTTGTTGTAGTGTACTGTTCATGATTTCATTTTGATCCCCCCATGCCGTCATTGGCAAAACACATTGTGTTATCCTCTTTATTTTTTATTTTTTGTTTTTTTCTTGGAAGAAACTAAAGTGTTGCTGAAATTTGATTATTTCATTTGCAGGTACTTCAATGCCTCTCTATCCAAGGCCTTACCTCATCAGGTGGTGGAGGGAGTACTGCAGGTGGCGATGGAGGAACTAGTAGCAGTGGTGCTTCTAGAGCAATTGTTAAAGACAGGTAAATTTTCTGTTAATTGCATCTCTGTTGAATTTCTTCCAAGTGAAGTTTTCATTATGTGTCTTTATACCATTTCTTTGGTACTCTGTCACAGATTCAAGACTTTCAATATGATGTTTGAGGAAATACATCAGAAACAATCTCAGTGGGCAGTTCCTGACACAGAGTTGCGGGAGTCTCTAAGGCTTGCTGTTGCTGAAGTCCTGTTGCCTGCTTATAGATCATTTGTAAAACGTTTTGGGTGAGTTTTCAGATTCTTGACCATTACATCTACATACACAAGATATTTGATTATACATGGCAAGCGTTTTGATTATCCTATCAAAAGCATTTGATTATCCAGTGTTTCATTCTCTAGCTTCTTTGTTATTGTCGGAGCAATATTTACCAGTTCTATATAGTTACCTGTTTATCACCTACAAGTTGTTTCTTGAAGTGGTAAGTGGCCTCATCCCCATGAAGAAGAAAATATAAGTTCGAATCCCGAGAAGCGCCCTTATTAAAAAATGTGAAAACCTTTTGTGCTTTAAGCCTTGAAAGGAGAAACCCTTGACCAAGTAAAAAGAAAGTTACTTGTTTATTGATTTTAAGGACTAAATGGATGATTTTGTTTGTATTTGATCTTTGTGGTTTGTTTTTATCTGATGGACTGATTCTTCCCTCATGTTATGTGAAACCCTGGCTTGTAACAGGCCTCTTGTAGAGAATGTAAAGAATGCTCAGAGAATCATCAAATACACACCAGAAGATCTAGAAAGAATGCTGGGTGAATTTTTTGAAGAGCAAAAGCAAAAATGAAATGAAGAATTGACAAGGTAGGCCTGTATATGTTGTGCTTTTCATCACTCATATCAAAAGCAGTGATATTCAATGGCTGAATGTATCTTTTCACTTCTATGGCAGAGCGAAGCAAGTACAATGGAGTTACCATTTGTATCCTTATGTCCTATTGATCCTTTTAAGAGGAAGAATGTCCCTGCTTCCTTAGATTGCGTGTATAGTTCCTTCGTTATAAATTGAGCGTGTAGTTGTTTAAGCTATGAAATTTTACTCTTGTTTCTGATAATGCACGTGTAACCATGGATTTGAGCTTAACATTAGACAAATTCTTTTTTGTATTAATTGATAATATTTGCCTTAAATTTTCTCAAATGGCCCTACTTTTCAATTGATGGTGTAGTATTGCTTCTAGTCCTTAATGCAAGACCTATTCTAATTCAATTAGATTAAAAAGGTTAGTTAAATTAGTTAATATAATATTTTTTTTTCCTAAAACACCTTAATTCTTTCCATCTTTATTTTACTTTGATTATTATTTAGAGAGCATTAATAAGGGTAAATTAGGAAAAGTTAATAAATATGAGAAGTAGTTCTTATATTTAAAACCCGGATCATCTCTCCAAATAGGTCTTATATTAAGAAGCGGAGGGATTAATTGTTTAAGAGTTGTAATGGATACTCCAGGTTATCAAAGGGGATATTGGGATGAGAATTTAAGTCAGAAGTGAGAGTGAAAAATTATGCTGGAGAAAAAAAGAATGTTCATGAACGTATCATTTGCCTTTAATGAGATTGAAATGTGTGATATCATTCTTTTACAGTATATAATAACGAAGCATAATGACAGGCAATCGATTGAAACGGGGGCGGAAAGCCTTTTGATGGGCAATTCATGGATTGCACTGCATTTGTTTCCGCCTCCTTTTTAACAAGTGTACGCATTTGTCGAAGAGACATAAAAAAGTAACCTCATTTAGTTCTTTTTAGTTTTGAGGAAAATCACAGTTAAATATTATTTAAATTTACAAAACTCCAAAGATCTATCAAAAAAGGGAAAGGACAAATAGGTCATAAGATATGAATCTAAGATTTTGAAATGTTGTGATTTTAATAAAATGCCTCTCACTTTTTCTGTAAGAAAAAAGGCCAGTTCCCCTTGCCTATCAAGGCTCTACTAGTTGTCAGCATCAGAGCTCTGGTTGTTAGCAGCAACCCCTCGATGGCGGGATGTTTTTGAGCCCATGTTTTTCATTGCCAAATTGTGCCAAAGGTGTCAGAGGAAGGGTTTGAAGCCCCAACCCTTTAAGGTAACAAAATATAGGTGACCATTGAACAACAAAGCACCTTTACTATGCATATGGTCAAAAAAATATAAGCTAACTCTTCACGTTTGGCTATATGCAATTGACAACTTCTATACATTTATACCTTTAGTCAATACATTTACTCTCCAAGTGGCTCATTCTGTGACCCAAAGGGTTGTTGGGGGTTCAAACCCTCCCTCGAACACCTTTGGCACAATTTGGCCAAAAAAAAAAATTGGCTAGAAAACATCCCGCCATTGTTTGAGCTCCGGCGGCCAGCCCACTGAGCGGCGGCCAGCCCACTAAGCTTCTGCACTAGTGACTGGCAGATGTGTGCATATGTGCATATGTATGAATTGCCTTTTGACATGATTATTTCTACACTGGCAGGAGCCTCAGTGAGAACTTCTAAGGCATACTTGAATTATATGATTGAGTTTAATGGCAAGACCTCAATTATAGATCTTGTTTGTCTACCTAAGATGGGTATTGATATGATAGTGGGAATAGATTAATTGTCAGCAAAAAACGCCATCCTTGGTTGTAAGAGGAAGACCATCTCTCTTTTGGTTGCCCTAGTGAGTTGGTAGACCATAACTGTTGTCTGTTGTGCAAGTCGAAAAGTGTATCCATAAGGGGTGTCAAGCATACATAGTGTTTTTCTCCATTCAAGCAAAAGTAAAAGAAGGAGTAGAAGAGATTGAAGTTGTGAATGAATTTCCAAAAGTATTTCTAAAAGAGATGACAGGTTTACTCCTAAAGAGAGAAGTAGGGTTCTCTATTGATCTTGTACTTGGGGCAGAGCCTATCTATAAAACTTCTTACTAAATGTCTCCATTGAAACTAATATAATTGGAAACACAGATTGAGGAATGAATGGAAAAGGGTTTCATCAGGCCTAGTGTATCTCCTTAGGGATCACCTGTGCTCTTTGTGAAGAAGAAAGATGGGAGTGTAAGGCTATGCATTAACTATCGCTAATTCAATAAGACAACGACAAATAACAAATATCCTTTACCTAGGATTGATGATCTACTTGACCAGTTGACCAGAGCATCCATATTAGGCTAAAACCAATTAAGGGTCAAAGCTGTAGATATCTCGAAAACTGGTTTCAAAACCATATATGGCCCTTTAAATTTCTTGTTATGCCATTTGGGCAAAATAATGCTTCAAGTGTCTTTAAGGATTACTTGAATAGAATCTTCAGGTCCTATGTAGATAAATTTGCAGTGGTCTTCATTGATAACATCCTTAGTTACTCTCAGGATGAGGAAGAGCATAAGGAGCATCTCAGAGCATAAAGCTCTATGCAAAGCTATCTAAGTGTGAGTTTTAGCTTAAGGAAGTAAAATTCCTAGGTCATGTTGTATCACCTGAAGGAGTGTGAGTGGACCCTAATAAGATTGATGCACTATTGAATTAGGAAAGGCGCCAGAATGTCATAGAAATTAGAAGTTTTCTAGGATTTGCAGGCTACTACGTGAGATTTATTAAAGGCCTTTCACACATAGCCATGTCCTTAACCAAATTAACTAGAAAGAACCAACCATATATATGGAATGAGAAGTACAAAGCAACCTTTCAAAATTTGAAGAGTAAGTTGACTATGGCACCGGTACTTGTGATCCTAGATCCTACTTAGACTTTATCTTTGTATGTTGATACTTCTAAGAAGGGGCTTGAGTGCGTGATAATGCAAAATTTTAGGGTAGTTACTTATGCTTCACGACAGTTGAGGCCACATGAAGAGAACTATCTTGCTCATGACTTAGAGTTGGCAGCAATAGTATTTGTTTTGAAGATTTAGAGATGTCATCTCTATGGTTCACAATTTGAGGTCTTTTGCCACCATAAGAGTCTGAAGTACCTGTGATGCAGAATAAGGAAGGGGAAGGGAAGAAGAGAGAAGGGGAATGGAGAAGAGATAGAATAAGAGAGAGATAGAGAGAAGAGAGGAGGAAAAACAACAAGAAAAGGAGGGAGTGAAACCAGGTTAATAGAGGGAGGAGAGAAGTATAAAAGAAAGAGGAAACTCAAAAATACATACCATTCGATCATAAGACATACAAAACAAATGAGTTGAGGCGCTATTCATAGGCCTTAACTTTGTAAGATCAAGCGTTTCACCCAAGAGGGGGGGTGAATTGGGTGATACTGAAATTTCTTTCGAAAATATAAAACTTTGACAAAAGAATTAAAACAGTAATGAGTAAGGAGAAATATCACCGAAGTGTACACCGGGAGTTATACTGGTTCGGTCACAACCACTTTGACCTACGTCCAGTCCTCAGAGCTTCTCTGAGAGTTTCACTATAACTTCCAAGATTCAGTGGGTTCTTGGCACCACAGTACAAGCAAGTTCCTTACACCTGGACACTCGCTCCCCCTTACAGGTTGTAATCCAATCCCAACTCAAGGTTCCACAACCTTAAGTTATCTCAATAACAAATATTGAGTTTGAATGAAATATCTCTCACAAAGAGTAGATGATAATCACTGAAGCATATGAATACAATTTAAATGTGAAAACAGAGCAATGAACTCAATGAATCGTTTGTGTGAATGCTTGGTTCTTCTTCTCTGTTTGAAGGTTCCCATATATATAGATATGTTGGTGATGACCGTTGGAACGTTTTTCTTTCGTCCGTTGGTGAGTGCGCAGCCACTGTTGACTTTTCAAGTTTTTGAAAAATATCCGTTGGCGGTGGTTGGCATTTGAACGTTTGATTTGACTTTCATCTCTTGAAGTGATTCCTTCATTGTTTATCTGTAAATAGACTAAGAATACTAATACAATGAAAGGTTAATCATATAGAAAACAAATCAATGAACGTTTGAATGAATTCTAAATTTCTGGGTATGCTTACTCGAGTAGCTCCTCGAGTAACACTTGAACTTTACTCGAGTAGCTCCTCGAGTAACATCGTGAAATCATTTATCAACTGCAAGTTAATGAACAAGTATAAGATTACTCAGGTAGTGCATGGAGTAAGCTAATTTTCAAACCTTTGGAATAGTTATTTACTCGGGTAGGTACTCGAGTAATCCACTCACAACCTTATGAGTTACTCGGGTAACACCTCGAGTAATCCTTTGAAAAGCTTTTGATTACTCGATGCTCTACTCCAATAATGTTGGCAGGATTAAAATGCCGAGAGCACTTACCTCATTACTCGAGTAGCTCCTCGAGTAATGCACACATATTTGCATAGGTTACTCGGGTAGTGCCTCGAGTAACTGAGACATTTGAACATGACTTACCCGGGTAATGACTTGAAGTTTCCTTTGAAAATATTTGAGCATACTGGGGTTCATACTCGAGGAATCCACTTAATATAAATCATAAAAAACTTGTATACTAGAGTAAGTACTCGAGGATGATGATACAAAAAGAAATCAAGTTAATCTGGTACAAACCTCAAGTTTTCATTTACCTTAGAGCATTACTCGAGTAGCTCCTCGAGTAACATTGGCAGTAGTACAAAGTGCCGAGAGCTTCACATTTTCAAATACACAGTTACTCGAGTAGCGCCTCGAGTATCACTGAAAACTTGAAGGCTGACTGGAAGTTTCTGACCTAGTTACTCGAGTAGCTCCTCGAGTAACATTAGCAGTGGTACAAAATGCCGAGAGCACCATATTTTGGGAAACAAAGGTACTCGAGTAGCTCCTCGAGTATCATGTACAAAACTTGATGGGAACTGGAAGTTTTACCTGGTTACTCGAGTAGGGCCTCGAGTAACATTAGCAGGCCGAGAGCAACCTTGAAATTTTACCTTGTTACTCGAGTAACGCCTCGAGTAATGGTGGCAGGTTACTGGAAGTTCTCCTCTGTTACTTCAAGTTTTGGGTCATTACTCGAGTAGTGCCTCGAGTAATGCCTAAAAAAAAATGCCCTTCTGATCAAGTTCCTTAGCATTTTCTCTTGGCCAATCTTCACTACTTCCATACTTTCCTCAAGTAAACCTTATTCCTGTCATTACTTAGTTCAACCTTGATTATTAAACATTTCCTTTTCAAACCATTCTTTTGTTATCATCAAAACATGAGATCTAACATTCTCCCCCTTTTTGATGATGACAAAACTTGGTGATTTTGAACATGGTTTTTCAAATTGGATTCTTAATTAATTATTTCTTATTAAGTTGATTAAACCTTGCATAGATAACAACTTCATTAGTCCAAACAAGTATCACAAATTACAAACTTAAATGAAGTCAAATGAAATCATAATTTAAACACACTTGCATTGAACTTAACTTAAATTTCAAATTACAAAATAAGTTTATACTGAATTCAAAAAGCTCCCTAAAGTCCCATGTACACCCATATACCCATGAAAAGCAAGGACAAATCCACAATATCACTCTCAAGTTCTTCTCCCCCTTTTTGGCTTCATCAATCAAAAGTAGGGCTAGGAGGCTTCACCATAGAGATGGGCTTAACTGGAAGAACACTATCTGAACTTGATGAATCAAAGGAACTGGATGACTCAGGTTCAGGAAGATTGAGAGGTGGAATTTGGAGATCATCTCTAGGTTGAAAAAGAGAAGGCTGGAAGACAACCATGGTGGTCTCAGTCTCGGGAGTGAGATGTTCAGTGTGATGTTCAGAGGAGAAAGAAGATGACACTTCCTCTGTTTGGGTAGGAGAGGGGATAGGTTTAGGAGTTGTTTCTGGCTGTGGCTTTTGAGGTGAATCATCAATGGTAATGTGAGTGGTTTCGTGAGTATCAGGATCATCCACTGTGAATAAAATGTCTTTTTCCTGGGGCTCAAGTGGATCAGAAACCAAAGGGGTTGATGGTTCAGCCTCAGAAGTAGGGATAGGAATTGGAATGTCTGAAGGAAGGTCTACTGAAGGTGGTGGTGGTGCAGAAGAGGAAGGACCGGAAGAAGGCCCGGGACCCAATGAATCCAAACGTGCTAGGATCAGTCTTAGGGTCTCTCCCTGAGCCCGTTGCTCTGCTAGCAACTCCTCATGTCTCCTATCCATTCTCTCAACCAACTCCTCATGCCTTTTGTCAATTTTCTCAACCAGTTCTCCCATTTTGTAGTTGGTATTGGTAATCAACTCAGCATTAGTATTGGCTATGTCCACATGGAAACCTCTGAGTATGTTCTCCATGAAGTGTTGGATAGTGGTATTCAGGAAGGATGGTGAGGATGTGGTAGCGGCTGGAGCCGATGACTGGGTGTCATCCATTCTACTGGTTTCTGCCTCAGTAGCCTTTCTCTTCTTCTTGGACTCAGACTCCATTGGGCCTTTAAGAGGGATATCGATGTTCAGCTTACCAATCTGGTTCCTCCCCACTGGGATCACCCTCTCAATAGGCTCCTTACTATCCAAGTACCATATTTTGTTCTCTTTTAGGATAAGAGACACAATTTGGGGATATGGCATTGGAGTAGTCCCTTTTCCATCCACCTTATACCGTTTCATTTCCGAGAAGATGTATTCTCCCAGATCTTTCTGTTCTTTCAAGAGCAGTGAAGCAAACCACCTAAAGTCCCTATCTGAGAAATGGGTATAGTTATTTGCCTTGTTTACTAGGGACCTAGAGTAAATATACCAAAGGACCCTATGGTGATCATACATGTCACTCGGTTTAAAGTTTAGAGGGCCAACTAACTCACCGGGTTTGAGAATGGTAAAAATCTGATTTGGCTCAAGTTCAGAATAAATATCATCAGGGGGGTTCTCTATTCCTAACCACAAGTTTATTCTGGATGGTGAAATTAAAATCTTTTGGCCTCTCACAGTTGTGGTCATTTCTTCCTCAACTGAGGTACGATTAGGCTCATCTATGATTTCTAGGTTACAATAAAAATGAGTAATCACTTTAGTACAGAATGGTAACCTAATAGATAACCAAGGCATAAAAGGTTCTAAATAAGGACTAAGATCGTGCTTCACTACCTCTTGAAGTAACTTGAGATCCACAGAGTGTGTTTTACACACTTTTCTTCTGGAGAATTGTGTCAGATACTTGGGGGACTCCACCAATTTCCCCACATTGAATCCTTTGGGAGGAGTAGTGATCTCTGCCTCTGGAATCTTGGATTTCTTTGATGATTGACCCTTCTACAATTGGTCAATGATCCCAGCCATTGCCTTAGCCACATTTTTGTCATATTTTGGCTTCTTGGGAGGTTTTGGAGTAAAAGAAGGTGTGGATGAGTCTGAGTGAGAAGGTGAAGGAGTTTTGATACCTTTACTTCTTCCTGTAGATGTGCTCTTTTTAGATTGAGCCCTAGTCACTACAGGTTCTTTGATCACCACACCTTTGGTTTTGGGTTGTGGTTGAGATTTAAGAGGGGTTTTGGCTTTTGGCCTAGGAATCAACTTCCTTCTTTTTGTTGGAGGAGGAGGAGAGAGTAGATCAGGGTTTTGTTGAGAATCAGAGGAGTCTGTGAAGTTGAGATTCTTGGTTCTAACCATCTTGAAACCCAGAAAATCAAAAATCACAGAGAAAAGGAGTCGCAGTCGCGAGTTTAGGTCAGAGAGATTTTGAACAAAATAGGAAGTTTTTGATCTTGAAACTAGTTGGGTTTTGACGGAAATGGGGCAAGGAATCGATTGGGAAAAGTTTTTGAAAGGGTGTATAGTGATTTACTCGAGGTGATTTTGTGGAAATGACCAAGTTTGCGCAAAATAAAGACCTCAATCCCGACTTTACTCGAGGCCTTACTCGAGTAACATTCAACATTACTCGAGGCCTTCCTCGAGTGTTCATGCAGAAAAATTCAAAAATAAATCATTTAAATTGCGTACCTGGCATGAATAATATAGTAATCATCCATGGATATTCCCTCGATCATTCATAGTCCATTTGATTCAGATTTGAGTCATTATTTAACCTTTTGAGAATCTGAGTTCCGTCATTACTCGAGGCCTTCCTCGAGTAAGTTTCAAGTTTACTCGAGGCCTGCCTCGAGTAAATAGCTTCTCAACTTCTGACCTTTCATTTCCTTGAAATCTGAACCGTTACATTTAAAATTCAAGTAACTTGATCCGTTACTTCCAGTTTTGGGGGCCATTACTCGAGTCCATACTCGAGTAAAGTGCTTCTTTACTTCAAGTTGCTCCTCGGGTATTGCTTTTCTGTCACACATTACTTCAAGTTGGTACTCCAGTAAATGTGTCCTCTGATCACCTCTGTTTTTGTTTTCCAAAACAGAGTTTCTTTCTTCCTGCAAAACATATTTCTACATACTCCGATGCTTAAGTTAGTGATCATCAAAACATTATTAAGTAACTTCATCTAATATTATGAAATGCTGAAATTACTTATAACTCATTGGGATTTACCATTCCCAATTCTCTTCTAATGAATAGGAATTGATCTTTTGCAAGGGGTTTTGTGAAGATATCGGCTAATTGAAGATGAGTAGGAATGAATATCACTTTCACATCTTTCTTTTGGACATGATCTCTGATGAAGTGATGTCTGACATCGATATGCTTGGTTCGAGAGTGTTGAACTGGATTTTTTGCCAAGCTTATCGTACTTGTATTGTCACAATAGATTGGTATTTCTTTGAGATAGATACCAAGGTCTTGTAGTTGTTGTTTTAACCAAATCACTTGTGCACAACAGCTTGAGACTGCAACATATTCGGCTTCTGTTGACGAAAGAGAAACTGTATTTTGTTTCTTGCTGAACCACGAGACAAGAGATCCTCCAAGGAATTGTCCTTGTCCGCTAGTGCTCTTTCTGTCTGTCTTGTATCCTCCATGATCAGAATCAGAGTAAGCGATTAAATATTCACTTCTTCCTTTGGGATACCACAGACCCAATTCTGGTGTGTCAGCAAGGTATCTAAATATTCGTTTGACCGTTTCAGCATGTGATTCCTTTGGCGCTGATTGATATCTTGCACATATGCCAACACTAAATTGGATGTCTGGTCTGCTTGCCGTGAGATAGAGTAATGATCCAATCATTCCTCTATATTTTGTGATATTGTAGTCTTTCCCTTTAACATCAGCATCAAGCAACGTTATTGAACTCATAGGTGTATCTGAGCCATTTGCTTCATCCATTCCATACTTCTTCAATAGCTCTTTTAAATACTTTGTTTGAGATATGAAGATTCCATTCTTTCTTTGTTTGATTTGCAAACCAAGGAAGAAATTCAATTCTCCCATCATTGACATCTCAAACTCTCCCTGCATTATCTCAGAAAATTCCTTACATAGAGATTCATTAGTAGCACCGAAAACAATATCATCAACATATATTTGAACAATTAAAATATCATCATGTTTTCGATTTATAAATAATGTTGTATCAACTTTTCCTCGTACAAAACCTTGATCGATGAGAAACTTACTAAGCCTTTCATACCAGGCTCTAGGAGCTTGTTTTAAACCATATAAAGCCTTTTTAAGTTTGAAAACATGGTCTGGTTTAGTTACATCTTCAAAACCTGGAGGTTGTTCTACATATACTTCCTCCATTATGTAACCGTTTAGAAAAGCACTCTTAACATCCATTTGATAGAGTTTGAATCCTTTGATGCATGCAAAGGCTAAGAGTACACGTATGGCTTCCAATCTAGCTACTGGAGCATACGTTTCCTCATAATCAATTCCTTCTTCCTGATTATAGCCTTTGGCCACCAATCTTGCCTTGTTTCTGACAATAATTGCATATTCATCAAGTTTGTTTTTGAATACCCATTTAGTACCAATGATCGTATGATCTTTGGGTCGGGGCACCAAATCCCAGACTTGATTCCTTTCAAATTGATTTAATTCTTCTTGCATTGCTATGACCCAATCATTGTCTGATAGGGCTTCATCAATGTTAGAAGGTTCAATCTCAGAAATGAATGCAGAAAAACTTACTTCATTGAAAACTCTATTTCTGGTTTTGATCCCTTCATTCACATCTCCTATGACTTGATCTAAGGGATGACTTCTATTGTATTTCCAAGCTTTAGGTTGACCTAGGGATAGCTCTTCATCCTTAGTTTCATCAACCTCTGGAACAAGAGACTTAGAAATAGATTGACCATTTTCTTGATTTAAAACAACTTCCTGTTCTTCATCAATGGTTTTGTCAGAGGATTCAAATTCATCAAATACAACATGAATTGATTCTTCAACAACACAAGTTCTTTTATTGAAAATTCTATATGCTTTACTTCGGTTAGAATATCCTAAGAAAATTCATTCATCAGTTTTAGAATCAAATTTTCCTAGGTTATCTTTACCATTATTATGAATGAAACACTTACAACCGAAGATATGTAGGTGAGCAATGTTTGGCTTCCTTCCTCTGTATAGCTCGTATGGTGTCTTTCCAAGTTTCGTTCTGATATAAGCTCTATTTGAAATATAGCATGCTGTACTCATAGCATCAGCCCAGAAAACTTGAGACATGTTCTTTTCATTTAACATTGTTCTAGCCATTTCGGTAAGCACTCTATTCTTGCGTTCCACAACTCCATTTTGTTGAGGCGTCCTTGGAGCAGAGAAATTGTGATCAATGCCATTTGTATCACAATATTCTTCAAAGGCTTGATTCTCAAATTCTCCACCATGATCAGTCCTAATACCTGCAATAGACATACCTTTCTCATTTTGCACTTTCTTGGCAAAAACAATAAATTCTTCAAAGGTTTCATCCTTTGATGATAGAAAGATAACCCATGTAAATCTAGAGAAATCATCAACAATAACCAATGAATATAAGTTTCCACCAAGACTCTTTACTCTTGCTGGACCGACTAAATCCATATGTAATAATTGTAGTGGTCTATTTGTTGAAATCTCATTTTTCAATTTGAAAGATGATTTAGTTTGTTTACCTTTTTGACATGCGTCACAAATCAAATCGTTTTTGAAATTTACTTTGGGTAATCCAAGAACTAAATCCTTTTTGAGTAGTTTGCCTAGTTGATGCATGTTGACATGAGCTAATCTTTTATGCCATAGCCAACTTTCATCGGCATTACTCAGAAAACAGTTTTCAGATTCATTTCTACTAATATCTAAGGTATAGCAGTTACCTTCCCTTTTTGCTCTGAGCTTAGCCTTGATATTCTTCTTATCAAGTAGTAAGTCTTTCTTGTTGACAATTAGACATTCTTCTGAATCAAAGATTATCCAGTTGTCTTTATCTGCACTTTGACTTACGCTCAGCAAATTATGACACAAGCCTTCAACGTAGTATACGTCTCTGATTTGTATGCCTTTGTCATTTTTGATTTCACCAATTCCTGCTATTTTTCCGGATTGATTTCCTCCAAATTTTACCTTTCCACCTTCCTTAGGTTGTAATGTGGTAAAACTTTCGAAATCTCCGGTCATATGTCTAGAGCATCCACTGTCTATGAACCACTTGTTATTTTTGGATGCTTTAAGACATACCTGCAATCAAATGACTAAGTCTTAGGTACCCACTTCTTTTTGGGTCCTTTTGGGTTAGTATAAATGATTTTCTGAACATATGTGCCTTTAGGTACCCATTTGTAGGTTCCTATGTTTCCTTTCTTCTTATGAATGCATGAGGAGGTATAATGGCCTTTTCTATTACAGTAATTACAAAATGCAAAAGGATTTGATATATGCACAGAATGCTGGAAATAATTCAAATATGACTTACCTCCTGCTTTCTTTCTACCTTTCCTTTTATCTGATTTTGGATCATATCCAATACCAGATCGGTCATTTACAAATCGTTGTTCTTTTAAAATCACACTTAGCATCTCACTTCCTTTGGTAAATTTTTCAAGAGTTTTTGTGAGATCAGTGTTTTTCTTTTTCAAAGAAGAACAATTTTCACAATTCTTTTCCGAACTCTCTTTAAGCTCAATTTCTAGAGCTTTGTTTTTCTTTTTGAAAACAATTAGTTCTTTAACTACTTTGATGAATTCAGAATGTAAAGCATTATATTCGGATAATAATTCATCATAGGTAGGGTCAGAATCATTTACCTCTTCTTTTGTCTCTTCTTGAGCAACAAGACATATGTTGGCTACTTCTTCCTCATCACTTTCTTCGTCTGAGGAACTATCTCCCCATATAGCAGATACAAAGGCCTTCTTTTTGTTAAAGAATTTGCCTTTTCTCTTTTCTTTGCTCTTTTGATTGAGCTCTGGACATTCTGATTTGATATGTCCTGGTTTACCACATTCATAGCAAATGATATGGTCTTTGTTGCTAGTTCCTCCTTTTTGAAAGTGTTTGAAGCCTTGACCTTTCTTGTAGAACTTTCTGAATCGTTTTATGATTAAACCCATTTCATCATCATCAAACTCCTCATCTTCATCTTGATTTTCTTCTTTTGCTTTTAGAGCTAGACCTTTCTTTCTTTTGTCACTGATATCGTCTAGTTCCCGTTTGAACTTTAACTTGCTTTCATATTCAGAAAGGCTTCCAAATAGAGAAGCAACTGATCTCATTGATTCTCCTTTTGCCTCTTCTATCGCAGTGACTTTGGCCTCCCACTCTTTAGAAAGAATATTCAAAATCTTTCGTACTTGGATATTTTGATCATAGACTTTACCAAGTGCTGCAAGTTGATTAACAAGATGAGTATATCTAAGTTCGAATTCAGAAATTGACTCACCTGATTTCATTCGAAGTAGATCGAATTCAGTGATCAAGGTGTTGATTCGATTCTCCTTTATTCCCGAAGTTCCTTCATGAGCTATTTCCAGAGCTTCCCACATTTCCTTTGCTGTTGGGAGTGTGCAAATTCTGAAGTATTCATTTTGACTCAAAGAGCTTTGTAACATCAGAATTGCCTTGCTATTGAGAGTGATCAGTTTCTTGTCATTCTCATCATATTCCACTGGCGTCTTTGGAATTTTCTGAGAATCTACAGTCTTTGTAGGTTGATAATTTCCACTCTCGATTACATCCCATAGCCCATATTCAGTAGCCATCACGAACACTTTGAATTTTGCTTTCCAGAAAGAAAAGTGCTCTCCATTGAAACCGGGAGGTCTAGTGATGGATGCTCCGTCGGGAAGAATTCCTTCACCCATGCTTGCCATTGGATCCTTCTTAGGTTGTTATACCTTAACAAGAAGACCTACGCTCTGATACCAAATGTAAGATCAAGCGTTTCACCCAAGAGGGGGGTGAATTGGGTGATACTGAAATTTCTTTCGAAAATATAAAACTTTGACAAAAGAATTAAAACAGTAATGAGTAAGGAGAAATATCACCGAAGTGTACACCGGGAGTTATACTGGTTCGGTCACAACCACTTTGACCTACGTCCAGTCCTCAGAGCTTCTCTGAGAGTTTCACTATAACTTCCAAGATTCAGTGGGTTCTTGGCACCACAGTACAAGCAAGTTCCTTACACCTGGACACTCGCTCCCCCTTACAGGTTGTAATCCAATCCCAACTCAAGGTTCCACAACCTTAAGTTATCTCAATAACAAATATTGAGTTTGAATGAAATATCTCTCACAAAGAGTAGATGATAATCACTGAAGCATATGAATACAATTTAAATGTGAAAACAGAGCAATGAACTCAATGAATCGTTTGTGTGAATGCTTGGTTCTTCTTCTCTGTTTGAAGGTTCCCATATATATAGATATGTTGGTGATGACCGTTGGAACGTTTTTCTTTCGTCCGTTGGTGAGTGCGCAGCCACTGTTGACTTTTCAAGTTTTTGAAAAATATCCGTTGGCGGTGGTTGGCATTTGAACGTTTGATTTGACTTTCATCTCTTGAAGTGATTCCTTCATTGTTTATCTGTAAATAGACTAAGAATACTAATACAATGAAAGGTTAATCATATAGAAAACAAATCAATGAACGTTTGAATGAATTCTAAATTTCTGGGTATGCTTACTCGAGTAGCTCCTCGAGTAACACTTGAACTTTACTCGAGTAGCTCCTCGAGTAACATCGTGAAATCATTTATCAACTGCAAGTTAATGAACAAGTATAAGATTACTCGGGTAGTGCATGGAGTAAGCTAATTTTCAAACCTTTGGAATAGTTATTTACTCGGGTAGGTACTCGAGTAATCCACTCACAACCTTATGAGTTACTCGGGTAACACCTCGAGTAATCCTTTGAAAAGCTTTTGATTACTCGATGCTCTACTCCAATAATGTTGGCAGGATTAAAATGCCGAGAGCACTTACCTCATTACTCGAGTAGCTCCTCGAGTAATGCACACATATTTGCATAGGTTACTCGGGTAGTGCCTCGAGTAACTGAGACATTTGAACATGACTTACCCGGGTAATGACTTGAAGTTTCCTTTGAAAATATTTGAGCATACTGGGGTTCATACTCGAGGAATCCACTTAATATAAATCATAAAAAACTTGTATACTAGAGTAAGTACTCGAGGATGATGATACAAAAAGAAATCAAGTTAATCTGGTACAAACCTCAAGTTTTCATTTACCTTAGAGCATTACTCGAGTAGCTCCTCGAGTAACATTGGCAGTAGTACAAAGTGCCGAGAGCTTCACATTTTCAAATACACAGTTACTCGAGTAGCGCCTCGAGTATCACTGAAAACTTGAAGGCTGACTGGAAGTTTCTGACCTAGTTACTCGAGTAGCTCCTCGAGTAACATTAGCAGTGGTACAAAATGCCGAGAGCACCATATTTTGGGAAACAAAGGTACTCGAGTAGCTCCTCGAGTATCATGTACAAAACTTGATGGGAACTGGAAGTTTTACCTGGTTACTCGAGTAGGGCCTCGAGTAACATTAGCAGGCCGAGAGCAACCTTGAAATTTTACCTTGTTACTCGAGTAACGCCTCGAGTAATGGTGGCAGGTTACTGGAAGTTCTCCTCTGTTACTTCAAGTTTTGGGTCATTACTCGAGTAGTGCCTCGAGTAATGCCTAAAAAAAAATGCCCTTCTGATCAAGTTCCTTAGCATTTTCTCTTGGCCAATCTTCACTACTTCCATACTTTCCTCAAGTAAACCTTATTCCTGTCATTACTTAGTTCAACCTTGATTATTAAACATTTCCTTTTCAAACCATTCTTTTGTTATTATCAAAACATGAGATCTAACATTCTCCCCCTTTTTGATGATGACAAAACTTGGTGATTTTGAACATGGTTTTTCAAATTGGATTCTTAATTAATTATTTCTTATTAAGTTGATTAAACCTTGCATAGATAACAACTTCATTAGTCCAAACAAGTATCACAAATTACAAACTTAAATGAAGTCAAATGAAATCATAATTTAAACACACTTGCATTGAACTTAACTTAAATTTCAAATTACAAAATAAGTTTATACTGAATTCAAAAAGCTCCCTAAAGTCCCATGTACACCCATATACCCATGAAAAGCAAGGACAAATCCACAATATCACTCTCAAGTTCTTCTCCCCCTTTTTGGCTTCATCAATCAAAAGTAGGGCTAGGAGGCTTCACCATAGAGATGGGCTTAACTGGAAGAACACTATCTGAACTTGATGAATCAAAGGAACTGGATGACTCAGGTTCAGGAAGATTGAGAGGTGGAATTTGGAGATCATCTCTAGGTTGAAAAAGAGAAGGCTGGAAGACAACCATGGTGGTCTCAGTCTCGGGAGTGAGATGTTCAGTGTGATGTTCAGAGGAGAAAGAAGATGATACTTCCTCTGTTTGGGTAGGAGAGGGGATAGGTTTAGGAGTTGTTTCTGGCTGTGGCTTTTGAGGTGAATCATCAATGGTAATGTGAGTGGTTTCGTGAGTATCAGGATCATCCACTGTGAATAAAATGTCTTTTTCCTGGGGCTCAAGTGGATCAGAAACCAAAGGGGTTGATGGTTCAGCCTCAGAAGTAGGGATAGGAATTGGAATGTCTGAAGGAAGGTCTACTGAAGGTGGTGGTGGTGCAGAAGAGGAAGGACCGGAAGAAGGCCCGGGACCCAATGAATCCAAACGTGCTAGGATCAGTCTTAGGGTCTCTCCCTGAGCCCGTTGCTCTGCTAGCAACTCCTCATGTCTCCTATCCATTCTCTCAACCAACTCCTTATGCCTTTTGTCAATTTTCTCAACCAGTTCTCCCATTTTGTAGTTGGTATTGGTAATCAACTCAGCATTAGTATTGGCTATGTCCACATGGAAACCTCTGAGTATGTTCTCCATGAAGTGTTGGATAGTGGTATTCAGGAAGGATGGTGAGGATGTGGTAGCGGCTGGAGCCGATGACTGGGTGTCATCCATTCTACTGGTTTCTGCCTCAGTAGCCTTTCTCTTCTTCTTGGACTCAGACTCCATTGGGCCTTTAAGAGGGATATCGATGTTCAGCTTACCAATCTGGTTCCTCCCCACTGGGATCACCCTCTCAATAGGCTCCTTACTATCCAAGTACCATATTTTGTTCTCTTTTAGGATAAGAGACACAATTTGGGGATATGGCATTGGAGTAGTCCCTTTTCCATCCACCTTATACCGTTTCATTTCCGAGAAGATGTATTCTCCCAGATCTTTCTGTTCTTTCAAGAGCAGTGAAGCAAACCACCTAAAGTCCCTATCTGAGAAATGGGTATAGTTATTTGCCTTGTTTACTAGGGACCTAGAGTAAATATACCAAAGGACCCTATGGTGATCATACATGTCACTCGGTTTAAAGTTTAGAGGGCCAACTAACTCACCGGGTTTGAGAATGGTAAAAATCTGATTTGGCTCAAGTTCAGAATAAATATCATCAGGGGGGTTCTCTATTCCTAACCACAAGTTTATTCTGGATGGTGAAATTAAAATCTTTTGGCCTCTCACAGTTGTGGTCATTTCTTCCTCAACTGAGGTACGATTAGGCTCATCTATGATTTCTAGGTTACAATAAAAATGAGTAATCACTTTAGTACAGAATGGTAACCTAATAGATAACCAAGGCATAAAAGGTTCTAAATAAGGACTAAGATCGTGCTTCACTACCTCTTGAAGTAACTTGAGATCCACAGAGTGTGTTTTACACACTTTTCTTCTGGAGAATTGTGTCAGATACTTGGGGGACTCCACCAATTTCCCCACATTGAATCCTTTGGGAGGAGTAGTGATCTCTGCCTCTGGAATCTTGGATTTCTTTGATGATTGACCCTTCTACAATTGGTCAATGATCCCAGCCATTGCCTTAGCCACATTTTTGTCATATTTTGGCTTCTTGGGAGGTTTTGGAGTAAAAGAAGGTGTGGATGAGTCTGAGTGAGAAGGTGAAGGAGTTTTGATACCTTTACTTCTTCCTGTAGATGTGCTCTTTTTAGATTGAGCCCTAGTCACTACAGGTTCTTTGATCACCACACCTTTGGTTTTGGGTTGTGGTTGAGATTTAAGAGGGGTTTTGGCTTTTGGCCTAGGAATCAACTTCCTTCTTTTTGTTGGAGGAGGAGGAGAGAGTAGATCAGGGTTTTGTTGAGAATCAGAGGAGTCTGTGAAGTTGAGATTCTTGGTTCTAACCATCTTGAAACCCAGAAAATCAAAAATCACAGAGAAAAGGAGTCGCAGTCGCGAGTTTAGGTCAGAGAGATTTTGAACAAAATAGGAAGTTTTTGATCTTGAAACTAGTTGGGTTTTGACGGAAATGGGGCAAGGAATCGATTGGGAAAAGTTTTTGAAAGGGTGTATAGTGATTTACTCGAGGTGATTTTGTGGAAATGACCAAGTTTGCGCAAAATAAAGACCTCAATCCCGACTTTACTCGAGGCCTTACTCGAGTAACATTCAACATTACTCGAGGCCTTCCTCGAGTGTTCATGCAGAAAAATTCAAAAATAAATCATTTAAATTGCGTACCTGGCATGAATAATATAGTAATCATCCATGGATATTCCCTCGATCATTCATAGTCCATTTGATTCAGATTTGAGTCATTATTTAACCTTTTGAGAATCTGAGTTCCGTCATTACTCGAGGCCTTCCTCGAGTAAGTTTCAAGTTTACTCGAGGCCTGCCTCGAGTAAATAGCTTCTCAACTTCTGACCTTTCATTTCCTTGAAATCTGAACCGTTACATTTAAAATTCAAGTAACTTGATCCGTTACTTCCAGTTTTGGGGGCCATTACTCGAGTCCATACTCGAGTAAAGTGCTTCTTTACTTCAAGTTGCTCCTCGGGTATTGCTTTTCTGTCACACATTACTTCAAGTTGGTACTCCAGTAAATGTGTCCTCTGATCACCTCTGTTTTTGTTTTCCAAAACAGAGTTTCTTTCTTCCTGCAAAACATATTTCTACATACTCCGATGCTTAAGTTAGTGATCATCAAAACATTATTAAGTAACTTCATCTAATATTATGAAATGCTGAAATTACTTATAACTCATTGGGATTTACCATTCCCAATTCTCTTCTAATGAATAGGAATTGATCTTTTGCAAGGGGTTTTGTGAAGATATCGGCTAATTGAAGATGAGTAGGAATGAATATCACTTTCACATCTTTCTTTTGGACATGATCTCTGATGAAGTGATGTCTGACATCGATATGCTTGGTTCGAGAGTGTTGAACTGGATTTTTTGCCAAGCTTATCGTACTTGTATTGTCACAATAGATTGGTATTTCTTTGAGATAGATACCAAGGTCTTGTAGTTGTTGTTTTAACCAAATCACTTGTGCACAACAGCTTGAGACTGCAACATATTCGGCTTCTGTTGACGAAAGAGAAACTGTATTTTGTTTCTTGCTGAACCACGAGACAAGAGATCCTCCAAGGAATTGTCCTTGTCCGCTAGTGCTCTTTCTGTCTGTCTTGTATCCTCCATGATCAGAATCAGAGTAAGCGATTAAATATTCACTTCTTCCTTTGGGATACCACAGACCCAATTCTGGTGTGTCAGCAAGGTATCTAAATATTCGTTTGACCGTTTCAGCATGTGATTCCTTTGGCGCTGATTGATATCTTGCACATATGCCAACACTAAATTGGATGTCTGGTCTGCTTGCCGTGAGATAGAGTAATGATCCAATCATTCCTCTATATTTTGTGATATTGTAGTCTTTCCCTTTAACATCAGCATCAAGCAACGTTATTGAACTCATAGGTGTATCTGAGCCATTTGCTTCATCCATTCCATACTTCTTCAATAGCTCTTTTAAATACTTTGTTTGAGATATGAAGATTCCATTCTTTCTTTGTTTGATTTGCAAACCAAGGAAGAAATTCAATTCTCCCATCATTGACATCTCAAACTCTCCCTGCATTATCTCAGAAAATTCCTTACATAGAGATTCATTAGTAGCACCGAAAACAATATCATCAACATATATTTGAACAATTAAAATATCATCATGTTTTCTATTTATAAATAATGTTGTATCAACTTTTCCTCGTACAAAACCTTGATCGATGAGAAACTTACTAAGCCTTTCATACCAGGCTCTAGGAGCTTGTTTTAAACCATATAAAGCCTTTTTAAGTTTGAAAACATGGTCTGGTTTAGTTACATCTTCAAAACCTGGAGGTTGTTCTACATATACTTCCTCCATTATGTAACCGTTTAGAAAAGCACTCTTAACATCCATTTGATAGAGTTTGAATCCTTTGATGCATGCAAAGGCTAAGAGTACACGTATGGCTTCCAATCTAGCTACTGGAGCATACGTTTCCTCATAATCAATTCCTTCTTCCTGATTATAGCCTTTGGCCACCAATCTTGCCTTGTTTCTGACAATAATTGCAGATTCATCAAGTTTGTTTTTGAATACCCATTTAGTACCAATGATCGTATGATCTTTGGGTCGGGGCACCAAATCCCAGACTTGATTCCTTTCAAATTGATTTAATTCTTCTTGCATTGCTATGACCCAATCATTGTCTGATAGGGCTTCATCAATGTTAGAAGGTTCAATCTCAGAAATGAATGCAGAAAAACTTACTTCATTGAAAACTCTATTTCTGGTTTTGATCCCTTCATTCACATCTCCTATGACTTGATCTAAGGGATGACTTCTATTGTATTTCCAAGCTTTAGGTTGACCTAGGGATAGCTCTTCATCCTTAGTTTCATCAACCTCTGGAACAAGAGACTTAGAAATAGATTGACCATTTTCTTGATTTAAAACAACTTCCTGTTCTTCATCAATGGTTTTGTCAGAGGATTCAAATTCATCAAATACAACATGAATTGATTCTTCAACAACACAAGTTCTTTTATTGAAAATTCTATATGCTTTACTTCGGTTAGAATATCCTAAGAAAATTCCTTCATCAGTTTTAGAATCAAATTTTCCTAGGTTATCTTTACCATTATTATGAATGAAACACTTACAACCGAAGATATGTAGGTGAGCAATGTTTGGCTTCCTTCCTCTGTATAGCTCGTATGGTGTCTTTCCAAGTTTCGTTCTGATATAAGCTCTATTTGAAATATAGCATGCTGTACTCATAGCATCAGCCCAGAAAACTTGAGACATGTTCTTTTCATTTAACATTGTTCTAGCCATTTCGGTAAGCACTCTATTCTTGCGTTCCACAACTCCATTTTGTTGAGGCGTCCTTGGAGCAGAGAAATTGTGATCAATGCCATTTGTATCACAATATTCTTCAAAGGCTTGATTCTCAAATTCTCCACCATGATCAGTCCTAATACCTGCAATAGACATACCTTTCTCATTTTGCACTTTCTTGGCAAAAACAATAAATTCTTCAAAGGTTTCATCCTTTGATGATAGAAAGATAACCCATGTAAATCTAGAGAAATCATCAACAATAACCAATGAATATAAGTTTCCACCAAGACTCTTTACTCTTGCTGGACCGACTAAATCCATATGTAATAATTGTAGTGGTCTATTTGTTGAAATCTCATTTTTCAATTTGAAAGATGATTTAGTTTGTTTACCTTTTTGACATGCGTCACAAATCAAATCGTTTTTGAAATTTACTTTGGGTAATCCAAGAACTAAATCCTTTTTGAGTAGTTTGCCTAGTTGATGCATGTTGACATGAGCTAATCTTTTATGCCATAGCCAACTTTCATCGGCATTACTCAGAAAACAGTTTTCAGATTCATTTCTACTAATATCTAAGGTATAGCAATTACCTTCCCTTTTTGCTCTGAGCTTAGCCTTGATATTCTTCTTATCAAGTAGTAAGTCTTTCTTGTTGACAATTAGACATTCTTCTGAATCAAAGATTATCCAGTTGTCTTTATCTGCACTTTGACTTACGCTCAGCAAATTATGACACAAGCCTTCAACGTAGTATACGTCTCTGATTTGTATGCCTTTGTCATTTTTGATTTCACCAATTCCTGCTATTTTTCCGGATTGATTTCCTCCAAATTTTACCTTTCCACCTTCCTTAGGTTGTAATGTGGTAAAACTTTCGAAATCTCCGGTCATATGTCTAGAGCATCCACTGTCTATGAACCACTTGTTATTTTTGGATGCTTTAAGACATACCTGCAATCAAATGACTAAGTCTTAGGTACCCACTTCTTTTTGGGTCCTTTTGGGTTAGTATAAATGATTTTCTGAACATATGTGCCTTTAGGTACCCATTTGTAGGTTCCTATGTTTCCTTTCTTCTTATGAATGCATGAGGAGGTATAATGGCCTTTTCTATTACAGTAATTACAAAATGCAAAAGGATTTGATATATGCACAGAATGCTGGAAATAATTCAAATATGACTTACCTCCTGCTTTCTTTCTACCTTTCCTTTTATCTGATTTTGGATCATATCCAATACCAGATCGGTCATTTACAAATCGTTGTTCTTTTAAAATCACACTTAGCATCTCACTTCCTTTGGTAAATTTTTCAAGAGTTTTTGTGAGATCAGTGTTTTTCTTTTTCAAAGAAGAACAATTTTCACAATTCTTTTCCGAACTCTCTTTAAGCTCAATTTCTAGAGCTTTGTTTTTCTTTTTGAAAACAATTAGTTCTTTAACTACTTTGATGAATTCAGAATGTAAAGCATTATATTCGGATAATAATTCATCATAGGTAGGGTCAGAATCATTTACCTCTTCTTTTGTCTCTTCTTGAGCAACAAGACATATGTTGGCTACTTCTTCCTCATCACTTTCTTCGTCTGAGGAACTATCTCCCCATATAGCAGATACAAAGGCCTTCTTTTTGTTAAAGAATTTGCCTTTTCTCTTTTCTTTGCTCTTTTGATTGAGCTCTGGACATTCTGATTTGATATGTCCTGGTTTACCACATTCATAGCAAATGATATGGTCTTTGTTGCTAGTTCCTCCTTTTTGAAAGTGTTTGAAGCCTTGACCTTTCTTGTAGAACTTTCTGAATCGTTTTATGATTAAACCCATTTCATCATCATCAAACTCCTCATCTTCATCTTGATTTTCTTCTTTTGCTTTTAGAGCTAGACCTTTCTTTCTTTTGTCACTGATATCGTCTAGTTCCCGTTTGAACTTTAACTTGCTTTCATATTCAGAAAGGCTTCCAAATAGAGAAGCAACTGATCTCATTGATTCTCCTTTTGCCTCTTCTATCGCAGTGACTTTGGCCTCCCACTCTTTAGAAAGAATATTCAAAATCTTTCGTACTTGGATATTTTGATCATAGACTTTACCAAGTGCTGCAAGTTGATTAACAAGATGAGTATATCTAAGTTCGAATTCAGAAATTGACTCACCTGATTTCATTCGAAGTAGATCGAATTCAGTGATCAAGGTGTTGATTCGATTCTCCTTTATTCCCGAAGTTCCTTCATGAGCTATTTCCAGAGCTTCCCACATTTCCTTTGCTGTTGGGAGTGTGCAAATTCTGAAGTATTCATTTTGACTCAAAGAGCTTTGTAACATCAGAATTGCCTTGCTATTGAGAGTGATCAGTTTCTTGTCATTCTCATCATATTCCACTGGCGTCTTTGGAATTTTCTGAGAATCTACAGTCTTTGTAGGTTGATAATTTCCACTCTCGATTACATCCCATAGCCCATATTCAGTAGCCATCACGAACACTTTGAATTTTGCTTTCCAGAAAGAAAAGTGCTCTCCATTGAAACCGGGAGGTCTAGTGATGGATGCTCCGTCGGGAAGAATTCCTTCACCCATGCTTGCCATTGGATCCTTCTTAGGTTGTTATACCTTAACAAGAAGACCTACGCTCTGATACCAAATGTAAGATCAAGCGTTTCACCCAAGAGGGGGGTGAATTGGGTGATACTGAAATTTCTTTCGAAAATATAAAACTTTGACAAAAGAATTAAAACAGTAATGAGTAAGGAGAAATATCACCGAAGTGTACACCGGGAGTTATACTGGTTCGGTCACAACCACTTTGACCTACGTCCAGTCCTCAGAGCTTCTCTGAGAGTTTCACTATAACTTCCAAGATTCAGTGGGTTCTTGGCACCACAGTACAAGCAAGTTCCTTACACCTGGACACTCGCTCCCCCTTACAGGTTGTAATCCAATCCCAACTCAAGGTTCCACAACCTTAAGTTATCTCAATAACAAATATTGAGTTTGAATGAAATATCTCTCACAAAGAGTAGATGATAATCACTGAAGCATATGAATACAATTTAAATGTGAAAACAGAGCAATGAACTCAATGAATCGTTTGTGTGAATGCTTGGTTCTTCTTCTCTGTTTGAAGGTTCCCATATATATAGATATGTTGGTGATGACCGTTGGAACGTTTTTCTTTCGTCCGTTGGTGAGTGCGCAGCCACTGTTGACTTTTCAAGTTTTTGAAAAATATCCGTTGGCGGTGGTTGGCATTTGAACGTTTGATTTGACTTTCATCTCTTGAAGTGATTCCTTCATTGTTTATCTGTAAATAGACTAAGAATACTAATACAATGAAAGGTTAATCATATAGAAAACAAATCAATGAACGTTTGAATGAATTCTAAATTTCTGGGTATGCTTACTCGAGTAGCTCCTCGAGTAACACTTGAACTTTACTCGAGTAGCTCCTCGAGTAACATCGTGAAATCATTTATCAACTGCAAGTTAATGAACAAGTATAAGATTACTCGGGTAGTGCATGGAGTAAGCTAATTTTCAAACCTTTGGAATAGTTATTTACTCGGGTAGGTACTCGAGTAATCCACTCACAACCTTATGAGTTACTCGGGTAACACCTCGAGTAATCCTTTGAAAAGCTTTTGATTACTCGATGCTCTACTCCAATAATGTTGGCAGGATTAAAATGCCGAGAGCACTTACCTCATTACTCGAGTAGCTCCTCGAGTAATGCACACATATTTGCATAGGTTACTCGGGTAGTGCCTCGAGTAACTGAGACATTTGAACATGACTTACCCGGGTAATGACTTGAAGTTTCCTTTGAAAATATTTGAGCATACTGGGGTTCATACTCGAGGAATCCACTTAATATAAATCATAAAAAACTTGTATACTAGAGTAAGTACTCGAGGATGATGATACAAAAAGAAATCAAGTTAATCTGGTACAAACCTCAAGTTTTCATTTACCTTAGAGCATTACTCGAGTAGCTCCTCGAGTAACATTGGCAGTAGTACAAAGTGCCGAGAGCTTCACATTTTCAAATACACAGTTACTCGAGTAGCGCCTCGAGTATCACTGAAAACTTGAAGGCTGACTGGAAGTTTCTGACCTAGTTACTCGAGTAGCTCCTCGAGTAACATTAGCAGTGGTACAAAATGCCGAGAGCACCATATTTTGGGAAACAAAGGTACTCGAGTAGCTCCTCGAGTATCATGTACAAAACTTGATGGGAACTGGAAGTTTTACCTGGTTACTCGAGTAGGGCCTCGAGTAACATTAGCAGGCCGAGAGCAACCTTGAAATTTTACCTTGTTACTCGAGTAACGCCTCGAGTAATGGTGGCAGGTTACTGGAAGTTCTCCTCTGTTACTTCAAGTTTTGGGTCATTACTTAGTTCAACCTTGATTATTAAACATTTCCTTTTCAAACCATTCTTTTGTTATCATCAAAACATGAGATCTAACAAACTTAAACCTAGAAATTAGTGATGAAATATTGTAGAATGCAATTACAATAAATGGAAATTGATAACAAAATATTCTAGAATTCTAAATTAAATGTATGTAACATTAATGATAAAAGTTAACAACTAAGAAACATTAAAACAAAATATTCCTTAATCATTTAATTAATCATTAAAATAATTGGTTGTCTTCAAATTTCACATAATTTTCCATTATTAGTTTCCACTTCTTTTTTTTATCTCCATTAAACTGTTTGGCCTAAAAAAAGAGCTTAGTGTGGTAGAGGTGGTGGATGGAGTTTCTCAAGGATTACGAATATGAGTTGAAGTGTCATCCAGGAAAGGAAAACGTTGCAGCGGATGCCCTAAGCAAAAATTCAATCCATGCAACCTAGTTGATGGATAGGGAACATAAATTGCTAAAGGATACATGGGGTACATCTGTTGATGTAATGTTGGGATTGGTTGCTATTATAGAAGCACTAACCATTGAAAATACAACCTGTAAAGAAATTAAATTTACTTAGTTTAAGGATGAGTATTTATTGGGTAAGGAAGAATATTGAAGAAGGAAGAGAGTTAGAATTTGAGATAGGTGAAGATAGGATATTAAGGTATAAAGGAAGAGTATCCCTCTTTGATGATAGAGAATTGAGGAAGGTTATGCTTGATGAAGCTCACAGGAGCAAATACACTATTCTCCCTGGTTCAACCAAAATGGATCATGATCTTAAATAGAATTGGTGGTGGTAAGACATTAATAAAGGCATTACTAAGTTTGTTGCTCATTGTTTGACTTGTCAGAAAGTCAAAATTAAACTCTGAAAGCCTCCAAGGTTGTTGCAAAACTTGGAGATCCCAAAGTGGAAGTGGGACAACATCTTTATGGATTTCATCATGGGACTTCATCCAACTACGTCTCGGCCTAATGCCATTGGGTAATTGTTGATAGATTGACTAAGTCAACACATTTTCTAGCTATCGAAGTAGAGTATCTCTTGGAAAACTAGCTAAGATCTGTGTGAAGGAGATTGTCAAGTTACACGGGATACCAAAGAGCTTCATATCATATTATGATCCACGGCTTACTTCACAATTGTGGAGATAATTATAGGATGCTATAGGAACTCGATTGAGGTTTAGCACTGATTACCATCCCTAAACTGATGAACAAACAAAAAGGACTTGTTCTGAGCTTATGCAATTGAGCTGGCAGGAAGATGGGACAGTCACCTTCATCTAGAAGAGTCTGTATACAACAATAGTTATCACTTAAGCATTAAGATGTATGGAAGGAAGTGTAGATCTCTCTTTGCTAAACATAATTGAGTGAGCAAGTTTACTGGGTCCAAATTTGGTAGACCAACCTACTTAGAAGATTAACATTATTCAACAAAAACTTCTTACTAAGAGTTATGCCGATAGGAGAAGGTGACCGTTGGAGTTCATGGTAGTGTTAGGGTCGACAGGCACAGTGGAAGAATTTTTAAAATTTTCACCGATCCTAATCAAGGATCTATCAACGGCATTTAAATTGAGTTAGAAGGTTCATACCTTTTTATGATTCAGGGTTTTCACAATCTCTAGGAGCCAACACGTCTGGTCCACTCCCTCTACCGGTATCCACACGAATTCTCTACAACCGAGACTGCGTGCTAGTGCCTCTAATGTCTCCTAGGGTTTCCCTTGCGGCTCTCAATTCTAATATGTGTGTCTCAATATACCTGCTCTATCAAGTTTATAACCTATGAGGGCTATTTTCAAATTTCAAAATTAATCATCATTAATTTTGAATTTAATTAACTATTAATTATCTTGATAAACTAATTAAATAAATTCAGTTTAAATTAAATCTGTCCAATAGTTTTAATTTAGCCTATTTATTTAATCCAAATAAAGAGCCATTAGATTTAAGTTATCTTCATAAATTAAATTTGAGATACCATATCTCTATCATGTTAGTTATTAGATTTAATTTATCTTAATAAATTAAATTTAAAACTAACACAATATAATAATATCATATAATATATATATATATATATAATATGTATTTTGAAAATACATATCTATATAATATTATTAACGAATTTTTATATTACATATATACATATATATATATATATATATATAATTCGTCCACCCTAATTAAACATTATCTCGTGTTGGGCCATTCTTGTGTGCGACCCTGTAGGCCCATATGAAGTTTGGCAGTGAGCCAATAACTGCATTAACCCACAAGTCGCAAGCGGCCTCTAGCAAGACATCACGACTACCCAATTCATATGAGGATCGTTAACATGATGCAACCTGTCATACAACCATGTCACGTCCTTTTTGTTACACGATATATCGGTCAAAGATGAGGCATGGATAATGTTATCCTCTTATTCCTAACCATTACTTTCTCGATTCCTGAGTAGTCTAACAATAGAAATGGAAACTCATTTCCATTGTAGTATGGCCATACATTTCTTTGACTTACTCATCGAGGGGCCCAGTAATATCTCTCTACTAATGTGAGGGACAAATTCCATCTTGATCATTCATATTCCTCTGCATGAAAAACCACCAAGCCTGATTATGGCCTTTATCATCACCCGGTCAAAGGTGACTTTTGACTAGTTCAAAGCTTAGCAACTCTCATGTAGGAATCTATGATGACCTTAGGTTAAAGGGCATTGTGACATGGTTATATATGAGAAAAGCTTATGACTTGATCCATGGAGCTTTCTCATAGTAGGTCGGTCCAGCACCTTGTACTCTTACAAGTGCGTAAGACTTTGAATCATATCTCCATATCTTATCAAAGTCATACTGATCTTGTTTCATCTCTGCTCCCACATAGATGACCGACTAGGGACATTTTAGGACAATCTTTATGAATTATCCAAGGATACAATTATCACAGTTAACATGCAAATAATATGATAAAAAAATAGAGAAATTTCATTAAATTAATAATGTTCAAAGTACAATGATTGGCCCTTTGGGCATAATTTCCAACAGGTAGGTGTAATGTCATACCCCACACAAAACCCAATCCCAGGCCTAAGAGCGTGGACTCACAAAGCAATCCATGTCCCCTCCACAACAACCAGGTTTCTTTCGCCTTTCGAGTCTCGGTGAAGCGCGTACTTATGCCCTCAAGTCGTAGCTTCGAAACATGAAAGGCAAAAGAAACCCGATTGTTTGTGGAGGGGCCGGGGATAATGTAACCCCCTCCGTAATTATATCCGAAATACGCGATTAAAGTGAAATAGATACCAATAATAATCAAATAACATTTACTAACCCATCACATGACGATGTTTCACAAATACCTTTCGAAATCATTTATAAACTTGGTCTCATATTCACATTTCGAATACAATTACTACGCGAAGATAAATCACATTAATATAAATATCAAAGTGCACAACATAATCATCTCAGCAATCTCGGGTACATACCTTCGCTAAAGATACACGGGGCACAATTGCCCATTAGAATTCTTCAAATGGGGATTACACAATCTCATCTTAAATTTATAACCCTATATTCAACCGAATCATATACAGTCTTCACAACTCATTGATAACTAACTACCAACTCTCATCTCGAAGGAGTCCTAGCCGCTCCCACCATGAGCCACTTGCCCTGTCTAAATTATTGGTAAGGGAGGGTGAGATTCGAGAGAATCTCAGTAGGGAAACATTATCAATATGCAGGCAAGATAAGTGTTTAATGCATGACATGCTTGCATCACATAACTCATGCACATATAATGACAAATCTATAAGCTCAATTATTTAAACGATACACATATGGCCATAACATATATTGAAACATAGCTTTAAATCATTCATACATGTTCCACATAATCAAGCAAAGCAATAACATGCATCAACACATTAATATAGTCATCAGAGCATGCAGGAGAGATAAGTTTCCTACCTCCAGTCTTTTCTCCTCGATTTGCGTGCCAACAACTTGGGGCTTCACATTCGATCCTACAATGTCAAATGTACTATTTAGACACTTCCATAGTGTTTTTGGGGGTTATATGAGGCTATATTGAAAATTTACTAAAATACCCCTGGGGACCTGGCTGGCCCCGCCGTACCCGGTCCGGCTGTACTTTTCTTGAAATTTTGACATGGGCTATTCTGTTATATTTTCGCCCAAGGAATCCATTTCCGAACTCAATATTATCAAATTCAATGTCAATTTACAAATTTACCCTTGGCAGCCCCACTTTAAGGGTTTTAGGGGTGTTTTCGTAATTATGCTTTTTCGGCCTTTTCCGAAAAAGTGACCAACTGTAACCCTACCTAATTTTCGCTCCTAAACTCAATGGAATCATCAAATCATTGAAAATCCATCTCTAACCCCTCCAAACTAGCCTTGGCCGAAATTCTCAATTCCCCGGGAAAAATTGAGGTTTTTCGATTTCGGCTTCGTAAATGCGTTCCTTTATGCTCTTAACCACTTTATTGACTATTCCATTAGGTTACAACTACCATTTAGTACAAATTTTGGCAGCATAACACTACTAACACAACATTTCCAAATTTTATAAACAAAGACAATCCGGCGAAATTTCAACGATTAAATTGTCCACAGTAGCCAGAATAGTCAATATACGAAAGTTTGGAAGTTACCTCAAGCTCCTAATAGCTTCTCCTTGACTTGGCTGAAAACCCTAGCCTCTTGAACACCAAATTTTCTTCTCAAACACCTTAAATAACATAGCAGAGAAGTTTAGGAACAAGGTTATACGCATTAGGTACGAATTCATCGAAGAAATCAACCTACCTTTTAAGTTATCTTCTCTTTCTCTCTCTAAAAGCTCTCAAACTTTCTCTCTCTCTTGGCTTCTGGTTCAGCACGAAAATGAGAGCTGAAGATGATGAGAAAATGTTTTAATTTCCATGCTGATGTTATCTTTTATTTTGATGATGTCATAATTCCCATTTTCGGAATTTCTGGCAGATTTTCTGCCCAAATTTTGAAAAATCATAACTAATTATAGAAAACTCAAAATGAGGTGATTCCAAGGCCAAATGAAAGAGATTTAAGTCCTCTTCATAGGAAAAATATTGGCCATTACTAAAAATCACCACACAATTCCATAATTACATAAAACTCATCACTGCCCAAAATAGAGTTCAATTTTCATCCCAAACAGTGGACAGTTATATCTGCTAGTTTACAAAATGAAATGGCATAAATTATATGTCCATTTTGAAGCTTGAGATGTGAAATATAAGACTGGATAGTTTCAGAATTTTTAGACACCATTTGGTCATTCAAAACGTTCACACAAACTGACTACCCAGAATAGAGTTTCACTGGACAGAATTCCAGATTTTGCATCTTTGCTTCAATTGGTTCCATTTTCATACCAAACATCATTCCCACATAAATTTTCACAAGGAATCCATTGGAAACACCAAAATCAATCAAATTCACATCATATTGAGATGTTTTCACAACAATCTCAACATGTCAATACAATTCACATTCAATTCTTCCCTCTATTCTAAGTCAATTTGGATGTTAATCCATAATTGAACTGAAATACAGGGTTTCGGCACTGCTCACAACACACACGAATCACATTCGAGTGCCAAATCACATCATATTCTCCAAAAGGGTTATTTATGACTAACCACATCCACTTTTGAAGTCATTAACCCTTAATCACAATTTGGGATCTTGCTAAACTGGGGCTTAGCAATCCAATAATCTCAAGCTTATTCTCTAACCTCGAGTCTCAAAAGCTGGGGTATTACATATAACTTTGTGAGTCCACGCCCGTAGGCTTGGGATTGGGTTTCGTGCGGGGTGTGACAATAAAATTTTATTGTAGAATCACGAAGACGTAAGCGTAGGCTTCATTTTGAACTGAATATGTTGTGATTTCATTGAGTTTTCTTTAAACATTTGGATGGCTTAAGATTTTGTCCAAGAAATGTTTTTGAGGTCTAATGTTGGTTTAAGCATGAATATGGTGAAATCATGTGTTTAATGACAATATAAGACTAGTTTAGTTATGAGTATTTGAAGTTAGACCATTAAAACAAGAAAGATTTTATGGCAGTGAGGGTAAAATTGGAAACTAGGAATGGTGTGTGGACAGGTGGCAGTGGGAAGTATTTTTCCCTTAAAATATACTTAATAAGTGACACATAGAATTTTGAACCTCCTAATTTGGATATTTGTAGAAAAAGATATGAATTTTCAAAGTTTCTTGAAAATTCTGGGAACTTTTGGAAATTGTGCGAAAATAAAAAGGTTATGGCATTTGGTAATTAAGTAGACTTCCAAGGGTTAAGTTATAACAGTTAGAGTTAGTGGGGGCCCATTAAATACCTATTGGCCCTAATGTAGTAACTTTAAAGTTAACCACCCAAAGTGTCTTGAGTTATTAAAAAATTGGGACAAGTATGGGCCCAAACATAAGGGACATATCCTAAAGGCTAAGGTAGCCATATAGGGTATTCATTTGTCATGGATATAATAATATGGCCATTTATCTAGGGCCATGAGATGATAAAAAAGAGGCAATGGAAGAAACTTCAGTAGTTGAAAGAAAAGGTACAAAAAGGGGACTCGAAGACAAAAGGTAGTGGACTTACCCTACTTACATGCACTTAATACTTTGCTTATGTATTGATGTGACTAATTGTTGTGCTTGATTATGTGATACATATATGATTAATTGAAGCTCTGTTTCTATATATGTTATATAATACCCAGAATTTTGAGATTTGAGGCTAGAGAATAAACCTTAAATAGTGGACCGCTAAGCCCCAGTTTAGCAGAAACCCAAATTTATTCCCTAATGATTCTTATATCTTTGGGGTATTAAAGAAAGTAAAATGGTGAATTTAGGAGAAAGTAATTATGTTTTTGGTGAAATCGCATATGAGGTAGTGAGCTTGTCATATGATTTTGTATGACCAAATAATAAGAAAAAATTATGAAATTTTACAGGATGAAAGTAGACATCCCAAGTTTTAATTTAAAAGGTCATATGACTCAATTAGAGCTATATACAAAAAGTTATGAACTTTTGAATTCAGCACAGAAAAACTGTGAAATTTCTGGAACAACATGTAAAGATTAAAAATCTTGGAATGAAGTGCTTCCAAATAGTAAAAGTCTATATTTTTCCTTGAAACTAGACTCAATAAGGGTTCTATAGCCTTTGGAATCACTCCAATTCGATTTTTCTAGAATTAGTTATGATTTTTCAAATTTTGGGCAGAAAATCTGTCAGAATTTCTGAAAAATCCAGAAAAGGGAATTTATGACATAAGCAATTAAGGCGATGACATAAGTATGGAGTACTAAACATTTCTATCTTCATCTTCTTCTTATTTCTGACATGAAGAGCAACTGAAATAAAGAGAGAAAGTGAGAGAAAATCTTGAGAAAGAAAGGGAAGAAATCTCACAAGGATGTAAAGCTCATATTTTGGTGTGGAGGAGTTAGGGTTTTCAGCCATATTGAGGAAAAGCTAGTGGGAGCTTGAGGACCAAGTTGTGAGCCCATTCGTTGGCACGCTTTACGAGGCACACATTTCAAGGCATAAAAGGGTTAAGGTGGGGAACTTACCTCTCCTGCATGCTCTGATATTTATTTTGGTGTATTGATGCATGTTATTGCTTTTGCTTGATTATGTGAAACATATATGAATGATTGAAGCTCTTTTTCAATTTATGCTATGGCTATAAGTATGTTGTTTGAAACGTTGAGCTTGCAAATTTGTCATTGTGTGAGCATGAGTTATGTAATGCAAGCATGTCATGTATTAAACATTTATCTTGCATGCATATTGGTATATGTTTCCTGTTAAGATTCTCTCAAATCTCACCCTCCCCTACCAACATTTTAGACAGGGTAGGTGGATTGAAGATGGAGCAAGCAACCAAGGGCTGCGAGGACTTCCTCGGGTTGTAAATTTGGTAGTTGGTTATCATTGTAGTTGGGATAAATATACATGTTTGGATGTATACATGGTTGTATAGGTTGGAATGTGTATTTGAATATGTGTTCAAAAGGATATTGTGTAATCCCTATATGGGAACTTGTATATGGGCGAATGTGCCTTTGAAACTCATTGGTGAAAGGTATGAACATGGGATTGCCGAATTTATGTTGTGCACTCTGATATATACTAAATGTGATTTATTCGTGTGAAGTAATTGTATTCGAAATATGAATGTGAGACTAGGTATATTATATTTCAAAAGGTATTTGTGAAAACCCTATTATGAAGATGAGATATTAAATGATTTTTGTTTATCCATTAGTCTCTAATTCATTTTAATCATGAATTTCGAATATAATTACGGAGGAGGTTACATTTTGGTATCAGAGTCAAGTTCCTGGCAAAGGTGGATTTTCTAGGATTGTTCCCCTAGTTTGGCCTAAGAAATAGGCAATGATTTGTGATTGGTTGAGGTATACACATTAATGTCCCTGCTATTGTGGTATGAGTTTAAGGACTGTGTGTATACATTATCTATGATGTGGATGTTGTGAATCAATGTGGTTTGCCTAAGAATTTGATGTGTAGACCCAGAAGAGGAGGTAATGAATGATAATCCACCGGATTCTATGTGGAGGATGACGGGTATGATTGGAGAACAGAGGAGAATGATTTCCAAGGTATATGATAGTGAGATTCTAGGTGACATGACACCTACCTAGATGTTGGGTGAGAAACCCTAAGTGATATGACATCACTGGCCATATCATACTGGACTTGTGTGTTTATAGGCCCTAAGGCCTAGGGGACCAGTATGCCTTAGGCCGGCAGAGATACTTGGAATTGATGATACTCCATGGAATTGAGGGAAGTGATTTCTTGGTTTAACTGATATTGAGGTCGTGAGAGATGAATTGTGATCCAGGGATCAAACTCCACAGTTGAGATAATCCTTAGGAATTTGAAATGACTTGGATGGTCTGTGGTACTAGAGTATTGTACTAAATTTGAATCAAAATGTGTATATGATATCCCGAGATTGCTAGTTGTTAATCTAGCACAGGGGAAGAGTTATCTATGGAGGAAGTAGACCTCAGAGTGTGCAGCGGAAGCGTGATGAATGTGATGTGTGAGAACTGCACTAAGCTAAAGGTCGAGCTAGTAAGTATGATGTGTGAGTGTTGCCTCTGAAAGTAAAATTTTGAGGCATGTTATTGTGTGAGAAGGGGGTCTTGGTGGATCCCAATTTGATTTTGTGTTGCATTATGAGTCCATCTCCAAACCTTGGCCTTATAGCGTTTGCCAAGTGCCGGGCCTAGACCGTGCCTTCTGGGCGGTGCTAGTGGGCTGTGCCAGTAGTGGATGGTGCCACAAGGATGTGACATATATTGTGATATGAATGGGCTGAGATTGAGATGTGATTTGTGTAGTAGAGCATATGGTACTGAAGGTGAAGTTGTTAAAGGCATCGATGTTGAATATATATATCCGGTCCTAGCTTGGTGTGATTGTGTAATTGTGTGTCTTTCACCTGCGGTCCATTGGGGGTTCCAATAGGAGGACCATTCCGTTGGGGTGGTAGTTTACGGGGGATTGACTATTTGTGAGCGGGAAGGCTATGTGTGTGTCTTTCACCTACGGCCATATGGGGGGTTCCCATGGTGGAGGACCGTTCCGCTGGGGCAGTAGTTACGGGGGATTGACTATGTGAAATCCGGAAAGACTATGTGAATAAGCTGGGATTGGGGTGTGGTTATATAGCAGAGCAGAGCTAGTTCAGCTGATGGCGAATTCGACTACATGATCAAAGATTCTCACTTGTAAGGGCACTTATCTCGGTATGGCTATCATGGCTAGCCACTAGGTTGGTTGCACCGGTGTTGACCCCAGGCTAAAAGGCGGTGCGTAAAATTAGAATCTATGATGTGTGTTGTTGTGGAAGCTATGTGATTACAGCGAAGGCTGTTGTTATTGTGAATATAGCTGGGAAAGCTACTGTATTTGTGCAAGCAGCGAAAGCTGAGGTATTCTCGCAAACAGTGTAAGTTGTTGTAATGTGTATGCGCTACCACGCCAATAGTCCTTGAGTAGCTAACAACGGTTCAGGTGATTGCAGTGTGCATCCCTAATGGAGAAAGAGGATGAGGGTGGTGTTTAGAGATTGAGACTCTTGACCGGTTGCCTGGATAGAAGAGACTGAGACGCTAGGTGGATCGTTACAGTAGGGTGCTTCGGATAGAGGAGATTGAGATTTTGGAGTGGCCTGATATGATTGTGAATGCCCAAAAGTCCCGGTTACCACTAATGGAGTCACTGGTGGGTGTACGGGTGAGGGTAACTATGTGAAAGTTGACACGATGATGTGATATAGTTGTTGATGCCCAAAAGTCCCGATTACCACTAGCGGAGTCACTGGTATGTGTACGGGTGATGGTAATGCTGTGAAAGTGGATACAGCGAAGGTTGAAGTACTTGTAAATACAGCATAGACTATCGTTTGATGTGGTGAACTTGTGGTGTTTTGAGTTACTTCCGAAAGGGGTGACTAGATCGAGCAGGGTGGTGGCTTATGCCTCCCAACTGCTGAGGTTTGTGATATGCGTTAGCCCATCCAGTATCTGTGGGCTTGTGGCGATTGTTGTTATGTGATGTTGATTTTGTGGTAATCATATGTGGAGGCGATTGCATTGTTTGACAATTGAGTGGTAATTGTGATCGTACGGCAGTCGTGTACTATTCCGATTGCAGTTTTGTGGCAACTGTATTGCATCCGTATTTATGTCAAAGATATGGAGCTATTACCCGTATAGGGGATAGCAGAATTATATGGTGATTATGAGAATCCTGAGTGTTGTGTGGTTGGAAATAAATCGAGCACGACACATTAATTCATATAAAATTTTACGAGAATCACATCTATGATGTGTCGTTGTGTAGGTGGTCTAGAAGGGATGGTTATAATGTGAAATAATTTATGAAATGGAAGCCGTCATAAAGAGACATCCAAGGTTATGGTTTAAGTGGTGTGACAAATTTCAATGACGAAATTTATTGAACGGGGGGAGCAATGTAATACCCTGAATTTTGATATTCGAGGCTAAAGAATAAGCCTGAAATAAGTGGACTGTTAAGCCCCAGTTTAGCAGAAGTCCAAATTTATTCCCTAATGATTCTTATATCTTTGGGGTATTGCCTCCTCATGATCAAATGGCCAAGAATCAATTTTCCATTCATCCATGGCTTCAGATCATGCCACCTTTGCACTTGGAGGATGCTTTATATTGCTGATCCTAAAATTAAATCATGCAACTAAATTCTAATTTCTCAATTAATATAGGATTAATCTCCTACAAATTCGTTTTAGGAATTCCTTAATCATATGACCATTACGAGACCATCAATAATTCACATTTATTAAGGAGTAATTCCCTAATTTTTGCTCAAGTTCAAATTTGGTCCATAGCTATTTTCCCTATAATTTTTGAGAAATTGCCTTATTCTTGAATAAAATGCCCATAAAATATTTTTTAAGATAAACTTTCAAACTCTAAGGCATGAAACCATATTTGTAAAGTCACATTAACCTTAAAATAATCTCCCCTCATGTTTTCCCACTTATTTGATGCAATATCTAACATTTTGGGATTAGAAACTCGAGAATAAGTATGAATCAGGCAAACTATCAAGCTCAAGTTTAGTTAAAGTCCCAAGAATATTTGGGAAGTAGAATGATTTTCAAGGACTATATCAAGGTAGACAATGATTTTCTCAATTATATACGGGCTCTGAGGTTTTAGTCAAAGAAATAGACTAACGAATGTACTTGAGTACATATGGCACCCTTAGGGGGCAGAAGGGCACTTGATGCAAACTTATGGGACACAGGTGCTCATGGTGCCATTTGCCAAGCTTTGGTATATGTGATACAGTCCTGAGTACCATTTCGGGCAAAAGCCAAGTAAGATCCCAAGTAAACACTGATAAAGTAGCTTTGATAAAGTAAGTAATAATGATTAATGATGACTAATGATGATTTCACTTTATGGTTGGCACCATAAGAGGGTGACACTGGTCCCTTATCATTACACTTGACTTTTTTACTTTTGAGTTAGCACTCTAAAAAGGTGCCACCTAACGCTTGTGCTGAGCAGTCCACCGGTCCCTTGCCCATCACATGATTAACCTCCCGAGTACCAAACATGGAAGTTAGGGGAATTCATCAAACTCCTCCTTCCCTAGCCATAAAAGTTGGCCAAGTGGTCTTAGAAAGAGAAAGAATAAAAGTAAAAAGGACACATGGAAGGCTAGGATTTAATCAAGGGAAAATGTCACCATAGGATTGCAACCATGGGAAATTAAGATCTAAATCACTCCTAACTCTCTCTCATGCACCTTAAATTCAGCCAATGGCAAAAAAATTAGAGAAAAAACATGGAGAAAATAGGGAGAAAAAGAAAAAGGCAAGAAGGAAGAGAAAAAGTAAGAACACAAAGTGTTCTTGCTCCAATTCAAGCCAAAATCAGTGTTTCTAGCTCCTAGAGCCTTCTCTAATGTTGCTCTTATCAGTGAGAGCAATATTTCTATGATTTTGGAATCTTGATCAAGGAGTTTGGAGTGTTCTAAGGGGTATTGAAGTTGGAGGATTCAAGAAAGAGCTATGAAAAAACAAAGAGATAAGCATAAGCTTTGTTTTGAGATAGGTATCTGGAAGTTTAGTTAAGTTTTATGATTTTGATATGATGCCTGATTTCATTTGAGGGGTGGAAATAGGGTTTGATGGTCTTATGAATATGTACATGATGATAGACGAGGTTTAAGTATAGTTGGAATGAAAATCTTGAAATTGGAACTTGAAGATAGTGTTACTAGATTTCGCTTTCTAGGAGGCAACTTAGTTATAGTGAGATTTTGAATAATCAAATATTATCCAATGGCCATGAAAATTTTCAAATTCATTGTAGACGTCCTAAGCTTTAATTTGATGTATAATATTTGTCATTTGGGTTAGTAGATTTTCATATATGAATTTTTTAATTTTGGCATTGAATTTAGAATGACTTATAAGGTAGTGAGGATTGATTGGATTTTCTGAAACAGTGTGATTGTAAGTGATGGTGGGAAGTATTTTTCCCTTAAACTAGACTTAAAGAGCTTCATCTAGGAATTTAAACAACCCTATTTGGAGTTCCCTAGATTAAGTTATGATTTTTCAAAATTAGGTGACAAATCTTGAAGATTAGGTTGACCATGAATTTGTGGCACTTAAGGTAATTTAGGACAAGTATAGGTCCAAAGATAAAGGCCATGTCCTAGAGGCTAATGAAGCCACATTGGACATTCAATTATCATGACTCTAATGATGTGATTATATATCTAGGGTTATGAGATGACCAGGAAAAGGAAATGGAAGAATCTTCAAGCAACTTCAATGGTTGGAAGAAAATGGGACAAGAAGAGGACATAAAGACAAAAGGTAGTAAAACTTTCCTAACTTACATTTACTTGAAAAGTATGCTTATGCATTGATGTGCTGAATTGCTTTGATGAATTATATGAAGCATATGTGAATGATTGAAGCTCTGTTTTGCTTGTGTTGTGGCCATTAGTGTAATGTGTTAAACATTGAGCATGCAAATTTATCAATATGTTGGCATGAATTTATGTAAACAAGCATGTCATGCATTAAGCTTGTATCTTTTATGCATAGTTAGCAAAGTTTGCTACTGAAATTCTCTCAAATTTCACTCTCCCCTTACTAACCATATAGGCACGTGTGCATAGAAGTGGGATGCAAAACGATGTGCCCAAAGAAGAAGTTGTAGTGTACAGCTAAGGATTTATACTCCGTTATGTAATTATTGACATTTGATTTGGTTAATTGTATAACCCGCATGATGAATGAATGTTTTTCTAAGCGTGACAAATGAACTAGGAATGGATAATCACACGATATGAGCCCATTAGTCAAGCAAATAGAGTGATTTATTAAGTAGAGAAATACTCTGATAATAATAAAAGGAATTAAGAAACGATGAGTTACGAAGAAAGTTACAAACCACTTTATGATAGTTTTTGAAAAGTTTAAAATTATTCAGAAGAAAAACCCACTTAACTACATGTTCAAATCTTGTCTTGAGGTTGGGAATTGAAAGAACTTTACAAAGGAATATCACTTAGTGTTTCAAATTTGCTATGTAAAACTCATCAAATCAATTATAGAAATAGGGTGTTACATTTGAGGCTTTCTAGTTTTTTCATAACTAAATTTGGCTAATTATCCTATAATTAACAAAAATTCTAATAATACTCTAAAATTTCTTTTTGAGGAAATTTTCTCATTTATATCTCAATTAAGAGTTAAATATGGTTTGGAAAATTATTTTCTACCTTATGGGTCTGAGGGATTTTTCCTAAAATTATGGTCATAATTTCCAAAATTTCCCTTACGTGCCTGTAATTTTCATAAATTACGCTTTTGCCCAAACATGGGACAATAGATATACAATGTTACCATTGTCTATCCTTTCAAAGCATTTATGAGACTCTAGTTCAATCAGGCTTAGTAGCCTACTTATTTTAGGCTAATTCTTGAACTTTTAGCCCAAAGTTCGGGATATGACATTTCTCCCCCACTTAATAAAATTTTGTCCTTAAAATTTAAGGATTACCTTTTTCTTCATACCATTCTTGATAACGTAAATTATGTTGATGAGAGGCTTACTGAGGAGAATATCTCTTCTTTTACTCTCATGTTCTCCTTTAAAACTGAACTAGTCTTTTATGCCAAATCATAGCTTACTCTTCTGGCATTCACGAAACAATACCTTGGTTTTTCAAGTACTTCTACTAGCCTCTTGCATTCCTTTTTATTTTTGGAAAATTTACTGATTATGATTATTTTAAGCATTTTTCCTCATGATGTGCTTAAGACATTTGGCTCAACTGGGCTTAGTAGTTTACTTAATTTAGACTAATTCTTTATATTATAAGCCCATTTGGGATGTTACAATAACTCCTTACACAACTTTTCATATAAATCCCTTAGTTTAATGAACATGACTTTATAAAAAAAAATATATCTCTTTATTTTAAAATATTCCAACAATTCCCCACAATTTTAAAATGATCACAAACTTTTATCACTTCAGAAATCTCATGTTGTTAGTAAAGGTATCTCGAGGTTTTGAACCTTTACCTAAGTAAGATATGGTTTAACCCATCCAAAATAATATGGTAGACTAAGCTTTGAACTAATTATCCCATATAAACAAGTGTGCATGAATTATGTATGGGATCTTGGGCCATGGTATGCCACTTTAAATGACACATTTATTTGTGGCCTTATGTCCGTATCCTTTTCACTATAACTTTTCAAAGTCAAGCCCTTGGACTCTTCTTAGAAGCAGTCTCACTTCATTCTCATATAGGTAGACTCTGTCAAGAGCATAACCATGATAAAAGCTCCCACAAATATATGCTTATAGGTCTATTAAGAGCCAATTTGAGGCTCAACCATCCCCTTCTAGTCTTATGGTTACCAAGTACTTTCTAAATTGAGATGTATTAAAAGTCAAGTACTTGCAATCATTTTGATAGCAAACTCTCACCATTGAACTCAAGACTTTATATGATGGTCAAATGTGAGTCGAGTTTTTACTATTTGTGATCAAAGTTTATAGGGCTTCAACTCCATCCCTTTTGATGTTTTTAACACCAAATCGCTTGTCAGACCTTTCATCAAAGGATTTGTAAGATTGAATTCAGATCTTATTTAACTAATGGAAATTACTCTATTCAAAATTAAATCTTTCACATAGCTGTCTTAGGCTAATATGTCACGATTTTTCATTATAAACTTGACTATAAGCTATTGCAAGAGTAGGTTTACTATCATAATGAATAATATTGGTGCCATTGGCTTGGACCATGTAGGAATTTCAAGCAACAAGTTTCTTAACCATTCCATTTCCTTACTATTTGTAGCCAATGCTATAAACTCAAAGTCTGTAGCAAAATCTGCTATACAAGTCTGCTTCTTTAAGCCCCATGAAATAGCACCCCCACCAAGGGTGTAGACCCATCCACTTATGGATGCATGATCTTCTGAGTAAGTTCTCCAACTTGCAAGGGTTACTACTATAAGTTAAACTATAGTTAATTGTTCCTTTCAAGTACTTCAACACTCTTTCCACATCATGCCAGTGTGTCATACTTGGATTGCTTGTGTATCTACTTAATCTTCCCACAGCATATGCTATGTCTGGTCTTGTATAGATCATAGCATAAATCAAGCATCCAGTCACCTTTGAATATTTATGTTGTCTCATAGAACAATCTTTTTTGGTACTAAATTCATACTAGAATCAAAAGGAGTAGAAACAGGACAACAATCATAATAATCAAATTTCTTTAATATTTTCTCAATATAATGAGACTAGGAAAGCCCAAGACGGTTGTTATCTCCAGTCTTCTTGACTCCTAGTATGACATTTGGCTCTCCCATATCTTTCATGTCAAAGTTATCAAACAATAACTTCTTTGTTTTATTTACTTCATTCAAATCATTACCAAAAATTAACATGTCATGATCTACATATAAACAAATAATGACACCTTTTCCATTATAAAACTTATTCTATACACATTTATTAGATTCATTGATTCTATACCCATTTGCTAGAACAACTTCATCAAACATTTTATGCCATTGCTTAGGGGCTTGCTTAAGTCTATAACGAGACTTAATTAATTTACAAACTTTATGTTCTTGACCAAGAACTGCAAACCCTTCTGGTTGTGTAATATACACCTCTTCTTCCAACTCTCCATTAAGGAAAGTTGTTTTAACATCAATTTGATGGATAACAAGATTATACATAGAAGCAAGTGCTATAAGAACTCTAATAGTGGAAAGCCTTGTAACCAGTGCATATGTATCAAAATAATCAATTCCTTCCTTTTGTGTAAAGCCCTTAGCAACCAATCTAGCCTTAAATTTATCTATAGATCCATCTACCTATAATTTCTTTTTGAAAATCCATTTACAACAATGGGTTTAGAACTTGGAGGAAGGTCTACTAGTTTTCAAGTTTTATTTCCCATTATTGAATCCATTTCATCTTGTGTAGCCTCTTTCAAAAAGGTTGCATCTTGAGACTTTATAGCCTCCACAAATGTTTTATGTAATTTTCTAAATTAAAGAAAAAGCTGAATAATTTTCAATCTCTTCTCTAGTTCCCTCAACAAGAAACATGAAGAAATCAAAACCATAGGTTTTTGCCTTCCTAGCTCTTTTACTTCTTCTAAGTTTTCTTATAGAGTATTTGTAATATCACAAAATTTATACAAGGGATAAATGTCCCAAAAGCAAGTGTAATTAATGTTAGAAATTGTTTTGGAAATTTTGTAAAGAGATTGTTCGATGAATTAAAGAAAATATGTAATTCTTTTAAGATGTGTCAAGCATGATATGAAGTGATTATGAGGCTTAAAAAGCATAATTATTTCCCTTAAAATAGATGAAAATTTCATCCAAATGGAAGAAGAAGGGAGACAAGAATATTTAACTAAGTATCCATTACGTAATAAGCTTCCTTATGTATAAGAAGCTATAAACCATTGGGTAAAACAATTCCCCTTTTTCCCTCCCTCTAGCTTCATCCCAAGCCAACAAAATGGATGAGGAAATGTCTCAATTGAACTAAACCTCAATTAGTTGGCATAACAAGACCAATCTTCAAGATAACCAAGTAAGCCCCATCAACCATTGGTTAATAACCTTGGTGCTTTTCCTGTAAGACCATTGGACAATTGAAGACTCCATTTTCACTCCATTCCCTCTCTCATTTTTGATTGAGTAAAGAAGAAAAGCAAGAAGATATGCCAATAGACACTTGTCAGCTAAAGAGCTAATCATAGAACACATGTCACCTTGTGAGCAAGACAAGCCAAATTATGATTTAATCTTGGCCCTGCAACTCATGAATTTCAACTAGCCTTGACAAAGGAGAGAGAAGAGACTTTAAAACATATTATCACCCTCCAATTGTCTCACTTGGCCGGCCAAACTCAAGAGAAATAGAGAGAAAGTAGATCCAAGAAGTTTAAGACACCAAGGTAACTTCTTTCTATATTTTCACCTCCCAAATCTCATTTCTAGCTCAAAAGCTCTTCATAAACATTGTTCTCCTCATCCTAAGCTTTGATTATATGGTTTTATTTTCTTGAGAAGAGGTGTTTTGAGCCATTTTGAAAGACCCAAAGTTGTAGAATTAAAGAACAAAGCTCAGAAGAAGCAGGAGGTAAGTAAGAACTTCATGTTGAGCTAGGTATTGTGTATTTTGGTTGATTTTTGTGAAATGTTTGTGGTTGCTCCAGTTTTGTTTTTTGGGTAATGTTAGGGGTCATGGAGTTTTGGTCATGTAAATGGTGTTATATGGTGTCAAATGATGATTTTGAGGTGAAATGGCAAGAGCTCGATTTTTGAGGGGAAAAAAGGGGTCTGTTCGATTTTGAGAAACATGAAAAAGGAGTTGGTTTTTGATGTTTTAAAGTACCCTATTTCATTCTACATGAAAAACTATGTGGAATAGCATGTGGTTGTGATTTTTGGGTGATTGGGTTGAAAATGCCAAATTTTGGAAGTTAGAGTTTGGTGCTGCCAAAATTCATTTTCTGAATGCAGTAATGTTTTGTTGTGTTTTTGAGTAGACAAACCTGTTCCACTTGCTACGAAACTTTTGAAAATGAAAATAGACATATGGAGCTTCATTTTGATAGGTAGAATGCAATTTTTGAACTAGTGGATTTAAAGTTATGATTTTTCAAAGTTTGGCCCTGTTCCTAGAACCAATTTTGAAACAATTAAAGTTTGATGAATTTCTAGTAATTGTGTGGTTGCAATTTCCAAAAAATTATATTTTTTTCCTTGAAATTACACTTAAAAAGGTTTACAATGTACTTAGAATCAGTCAATTTGGAGTTTTCTAGAATTATATATGATTTTTGAAATTTGTGCATTTAACCTGGAAGTTGTTCTATGGTAGACTGAGTTTGGCGTGGTTGTGTCTAGCCAAATGAAATCCAATGGCCACAAAATTGCCAAGAAGTGAACATAATAATCTTTAAAATTATATATGATATGCGTCATTTGGACAAGTACATTAGGAGATACAAATTTTTAAAGTTTAGTAATGATTATGGAAGCTGTCCTATGACAGAAGTGAGTAATTGTGAAATCTAGGAATATGTGTGTGTGAGCTATAGAAGTAATCATTTTTCCTTTAAAGCGGACCTAATAAGGGCCACATAGGGCTTTGAACCACCCTGATTGGAGTTTTGTAGAATTAGTTATGATTTTTCAAAGTTAAGTGAAAAATTCTACCAACCTTTAGTCTATGCGAATTTAATGGACTTTGGGCGAAAAGACAAGTGTTAACTTTAAGGGTAGAGATTAGTACTTGGGCCTAGTGTAACCACATTACGTACTTAATTGGGCCTAAGCACTAACCCAAATGATAACCAACTAAGTGTTACAAGTTATCAAGAATTTGGAACAAGTATTAACTCACCATCCGTAAATTTTAACTAATAGGATTTGACATCTGCCCGGGACACCGGAGAGACTGGGAACAAGAACCTAATTTGGAAAGACTACTAGGTAGTATCCTATCCCTTATATCATATGTGCTGCTCTATATGTATTCTTTGTCATATGTGCATATACGGGATAGTTAGTCCTTAGATAGTAAGACTTGTAAGTACAGGTTGTACCGGGAGAAACCTGGGGGGGTCTTGAGCCAAGTAGACTTGAGGCAGAAAGCCCGTGATTGCACCTTGTATGGGCAGAGGCCTTGGGCTGCCAGATTGAGATTGCCAAGCACTGTGGTTCTGTTATAAGGGACCGATTAGGCCCTTTTGTTTACTACATGATTTGTAAGTGCTCTGTGATGAATTATTTTACATGCTTAATATTCTGCATATTATATTTGTGATTGGTGTACTATTGAGATTCTTTTGAATCTCACTCTTTTTCAACAAATGATATACAATAAAGGCATCCAGCTCCATGGGTAAGGAAGGAAATATGGAGGGGTGAAGAGAAGGTTAATTGAATAAGGATTATTTGGTTATCTTTTATTTTGGATGACTGTATACTATGTGAATGTAATGAAGCAAAAGTAGCGGTAGTAGTACTAGTAACCCTGACACCAACCGCATTAGTGTAACTAGTATGCTAGGTTTTCGTCAAACACGTTAGTATCCAAGCACAATAATTGAACTAGAATCGGGCAACCAAACACTAAAAGCCCATAAGTTAACCACTACTACACGAGCTATTGCCAGAGAGCACTCTGCATCTTTAATAAATGATTTTGAAATTGATGAGTGGTAATGACTTTGCAAACCGGTTTGAGACACACATAATTATTTAAAAAGTTTTTGAAAAGGCCACTCAATCATAGGATCGAACCATATATTGAAGTCAGGATTTTATTAACTTACTATTTGATAATGTCTCAAGCTTGTAAGCATTACATGATTAAAACTCATTAGAACGTTTTATAAAATACGGTGTTACAACATTATCACTAAAAACATTTTTATCTAGATTTGACTCCTTATTGGAATGAGAACTGTCATTGGAGTTCATGATTGAATTAAACCTTTCTTCTTGAAAAATTGCATCCCTTGACTCAATAAATTTATTGATAGGGTATGAATCATTTGGTTCAATTACTAAAAACATATATGCCATACTATTTTTAGCATATCCCAAGAAGATGCACTCAATTCCTCCTTCACCCAATTTCTTTCTTTTAGGTTCTGAAACTTTAAGTATTGCCTTTCATCCCCAAACTGTAAAGTAACTAAGATTGAGTTTTCTTTTCTTCCATAACTCGTATGGGGTTATCTTGTTTCTTTTATTAGGAATTCTATTTAATATATGACATGCAGTTAGCAATGTTTCTCCCCAATATCCACTAGTCAGACTGGAGTAAGATAACATGACATTTACCATTTCTACTAGAACCCTATTTTTCCTTTCTGCTATACCATTTTGTTGTGGGGAATAAGGGAAAGTTACTTAATGTATTATACCAACATATTCAAAATATTTTTTATCATGATATCCCCCCCTTTATCTGTCCTTAAGCACTTAATAAAGATTTCACATTGAAGTTCTACTTCAGTTTTAAAGATCTTAAATTTGTCTAAGACTTCATCCTTTGAATGCATTAAATAAACATAACAAAATCTAATGCAATCATCAATGAAAGTTACAAAAAAAAAAAATTACCACATAAAGTAGGGCTACCATGCAAATCACAAACATCAGAATGAATTAATTTTAATAATTCAGATCCTCTTTCTACTTTAGAGAAAGGATATCTTGTTATTTTAGTTAATATGCATGTGGTTCGAGACTTATGGTTACTACTCGTCTTTAGAATCAATTCTAGATTAATCATATCAATTAATTTATCAAAATTAACATGGCCCAAACAATAATGCCATAAATCACAAGAATCAACAATATAATCAGAATTGTAAAAATTATTATTAACTTTAACAACATTACACTTTAACATGTTCTCACAAAAATAACCCTAGCTATAAACATTCTACCCTTAGTGAGAACAAACTTGTCTCCCTCAAATACAAACTTAAATCCAAACTTATTAAGTATGGGTACTGAAATTAAATTCTTTCTAACTTCTAGTACATAATAGACATCTCTTAAAGTAAGAGTTTTCCCTGAAGTGAATTTAATTTCCACAGTCCCTTTTCCCTTCACTTGAACAATTGAAGAATTTCCCATGTAAAGTATGTTGCCTTCTTCTCCCTGCAGTGTCTTGAAGAAGTTCTTATTTTTGCACACATTGCAAGTCGCACCAGAGTCCACCTACCATGACTCATTATTATCAACTAGGAGGATCTCAGAAATTACTGCCACAAGATTGTTACCTTTTGTGGAAGAATTATTCTCTTTCTTCTTTTTCAAGAGATGACACTCATTATTATAATAACCACCCTTTCCGCAAAAAGTAGCAATTACCTTTCTTCTTTTTTATTCTTGTGACCTTCTTGTGCTTGGGATTTATCTTTCTCCTTCCCTCTTTTCTTAGAGGCCTTGTGAGACTGTCATTCCTCCACCGTATTGACTTTTTCATGAGCATTGGTATCTTTAGCATCGTCATGTTTTTTAGTTCTTCTTCCAAATGAAGACAGTTCCCCAACTACTCAAAAGAAGTATCTTCCTTTTTATGTTCAAGACTCTTTTTGAAGTCTTTCCATGAAGGAGGAAATTTGTCTATAATTGAAAGGACAATAAAAGATTCATCCATATTGATTTTATGTTGTTTAATATACTTACAATATGTTTTATTTCATGCAATTGCTCCATGATAGATCTTCCATCAATCATTTTATGGTTATTAAAACGAGAAACAAAAAATTTCGTACTTGTGGCATTCTTTTTTATGCATTTTGCTTTTAGTTTATCCTGCAGTTCTTTTGCAGAGATTGAGTCTTTATACACATCGAAGAGAGCATCACTAAACCCATTGAGGATATCCCTTATGCAGATGAAATCATCATTCTCTCATTTGTGTCTCTCTCTTATTTGAGCCAGTGTCTCTTATTCTCTTCTTGGGGTTTGGGAGTGATAAGAACATATACAACATTCAATGTTGTCAAAACAAGAGAAACTTCATCTTCTTTTGTCGCCTTAGGAAGTTACCACTATCAAATCTTTTTAAATTAACAAAGTCTGCAGTCAACTTCCTCAAAGACGCTATTTGGATTCACGAAATTAAACTTAAAGATTATTGGAAGGGTTAGATAAGAGTGTAAGAATAAGAGATAAGAAGAAAGTGATACACAATATCCTAGAATAAGGAGTATGCCTAAACAAAGTTTAGTGACAAATATAGACTTTTTAATCTACGATTATTAAATGATATTGATTCCCTGAAAGAACTGGAAGAGTCCTCCAATTATAAATATGCAATCCGACGCTCATCATTTCCTCTTATGTCCAATTTTCCCCAGATTACGTGACCGTCATGGAGAGGTTGTAATTTTCAAGAAGATGAGCTTAAGGAAACGAGGAATCGGACTACGTGACTCACCGCTCCCTTTGAATTTTGAATATGATTATGGATGAGGAAAGGCCACGTAGAGGCCGAAGCTGCCATGGACACTTTCCTTTTTACATATCCTGCTTTGAATTTTCTTCACTCATGAGAAATTCAATTTCTCTGTTCTTCTTCTACCGCCAAAGCTTAAGCCGCTGGGCTTGCAACAGAATTTTTTCATCCTCCGTAATGGAGAAAGTTTCAGCGGGTAATCAATTATCATAGTCATAGCTGGGTTTTCTAATTTAGGAATTTTATTATTGTTTTTGTGGTTGCATGTATCTGTGTTCGCTATTGCTCTATTTATTGCTTAAAACCTTAGACATCATCATCCTCGCTACAAATCTCATTGTTTTTGTATTGAATATCTAAGATCAGGTTGCTCGTTTCTTACATTCTATATTCAATCTGAGAGTAATCGTGAGGGAAATTAAACTGATGCTGTTAATGTGAGATGCTAAACTGAACTAGCTTCTTTCGGTTTCATGTATTTTGATTGGGGTTTTAATGTTATTTTCAGTCCTCCCTCCCGGTGGATCAGTTTCTTCTTGTTTTCTTATTGAAGTCGTACAACAATTAGACAGTTTGGCCTTGTTTTGTTTTTCAGGTGCGGATGGACTCAATCAGACGACTGAGTCAACTTTTAAAGAAGCGTGCGGTTTTGATTCTAAGAAACGCATATCTGATGGCATAATGCCTCACATTCTGCGTCTGTAAGTATTTCTCTTCAAACTCCCCAGGGACACGCTTAAACGAGCAGAATTTAACATTATTCTCTAATTCCTGTCTATGTATTATAATTATCACGAATATTTAGACTAAAATGGTTGTGAAAGAAACTGTTATGCTACCTCCCATAACTTGTTTCTTATAAATAGGACAGGAGGTGGTATGTTTTTTAACAGCTGTGAATTCCGTTTTCAAAGAAGGAAGTACATGATTAATTTATTCAATGAAGTAACAAATTCCTAAATCAGTTTGGATTTGTGTTCTCTTGTCAGGATTTATGTTAATCATATTAGAATAGTAGGTTTAGAGTGTGGATTGGGAAGATGATTTAAAACTTGCCAGGTCTATTGTTTCCTGTGGAATACAATATTGTGTCTTTTGTGATCAGTCTTAGTCACAGGTCATTTAAACGTTTATAGAGAGTTGGACATCTTAAGTATTGTATCTTTGTAAAATTAGCTAACAAAAGAAAGTTTTCTTTAGATTTTATCATGCTAATATGGGTGTTATCATATATCACTTGACTTCTATGAATATTGTTCACTATTTTAAAAATTATTATGATTTTAATTGCAATAAGGTTGTTGAGATGGAATGATCATGTTGAACCACAATGAAAATACTAATATACATCCTTAACATAAATGAGAGTACAAGGAGGCATTTATATAGGCAAGAATAGACTAACCCTAACCCTAAAATCTATCATAATCTAATCTAATAAAAAAAATAAAATTATAATATCTTAAAGATATATTCCTAAAATATAATATTCATATATAATCATAATAAATATTAAATGATATCCCTAAGAATAATAATTCATTAATATTTCTAAATTTGATATTCTCAACACTCCCCCTCAAGCTGGAAGCAGCTTGCACGTGCAGCAACTGATCTTAAAAAAAAATGTTCCATAGCCTAGAACTCGAACAATAAAGGCTGAGGTAATAATCCACCAGTTTCACCAAGAGCTTGAACAACAAAGAGCACCAAATCAGAGTAGAAGCCGCAACAAACGGTTTCACAAGGGACGAAACCAATAACAAATAGTCGACCAAAACAACGTTGAACGTCTCACCAAGGTCAAGCACCAAACGATCTTACCAAGAATCAAAATGTCTCATCAACGATGAACAACAAAGGTCTCACTGGGGACCAAAAAACACTCCAAATGTCTCACGAGGGACGAACACCAAAGGCCTCTCTAAGGACTTAACAAAAGAATGCAGCCAAAAGAAGGTGAAAATCACAAGGAACCTTAAGGCTCTTACTCACAAGGAACCCTAAGGCTTTGACTCTGATATCATTTTGGGATTGAAGGATCATGTTGAAGCACAATGAAAATACTAATCTTATTTATCTTTAAGGTAAAAGAGAGTACAAGCAGTTCTTTATATAGACAAGAATAGACTAACTCTAACCCTAAAATTTATCATAATCTAATCTAATCAAATAAAATATAATCATAATATCTTAAAGATATATTCCTAAAATATAATATTCATATCTAATCCTAATAAATACTAAATGATATCCCTAAGAATAATAATTAATTAATATTTCTAAACTTGATATTCTCAACAAAGGTAAATACCCAACCCAACATTAACAATGGTGTCTACTAATAAATATAATATGATGTGTGATTGTGATTATAGGGTTGCCCTAGAAGGTGGTCCTGTGGTCGCAAATGTGACGGAGAAAATGGGAGGAAACAACTGTTAGAATTCAAAATCAGACATTTTTGCTTTTTTATGTCTATGCTTTCTGTTTTAGGACCATATTCCTTGTCCTTGTCATTCTCTTTCTACTAGACCTTGTCCCCCCCCCCAAAAGAAAACAAGAGAATTAAACAATCATAATTGATTTTGCTTTGACTTGTAATGGTTAAATCAATTTTTGATACAGTATAGAGTATTTGCAAAGAAACAGCTCTATGTTGATAATAAGTTGGCTCTCAGATTTTGGATAACTACATCATGTCGCCTGAATTAGTCAAAGCTGTCTTCATTCAGACTGAATCAAATTGTTGTGGTCTTTCCAGGTATGGGTCTTGTGCAACAGCTGTTGACTTTGAAATTTATGCCCCTGATGCTTCCTTTGAGGATCCACTTATGTGTGCAAAGGGGTATGCATTTGTTATATATACACCCTTTGCAAATATGTTCACGTCACTTTTAAGTATTCTTGTGAGATATTGTTCTTAGCTAATTTAAAATATTGATACTGCAGAGTGAAGCAAATCAAATCAGCATTCTATTCTCTTTCTAAGGTTTCTTTTTTGCTTTGTGTTTATCATCGTTTTGTCTTTTTCTTTATCCTCTGCTCTGTAATTCTCAGAGGATGTGTGACATTTATGCTTGATCTTGCTCCAAGGAATATTTTAGGTTGATAGGTTGTGACATGAAAATGGTTACTGATTACATGAGGTATTAGACATTTCCACCTTTCCTTGAATCAGAAAATTATAGATCTATCTCTAATGAAGATCTCTTAATATAGAGGAAAGTTTTGGTCAAAATATAGACATACTCCTACATTATTATTTTTCTTAATTATGATATGTGCGATCATTTGGCAACCATTTAGAACGCTTGCTTGATTTTATTCATTTGTCTCAATTAAAGATGGTCCCTTGATGTTAATTTTGGTATGAAAGCATAGCAATATAAGCTGGTTCTTGGTAGGATATATCCTCCTTGGCTCCTTTTTAATTAGTTTCGCTATCATTTGGTTTTGCTTGCAAAACTTTAAGAAAACCTAATCTGAAGTAGTGGTGATAGATCCAAGTCATACGTCATCCATGAGGATAATTAAGCATCGAATAGAAGTAAATATTTTGATTAACAATTAACAGGGAAGGGTTATAAGAATTTGTCAAGGGTTGCCAATAAATTCTGGTTAATGATAGGGAGAGAGGATTCCTTTTTATGAGTCATGCTGTCATTTATTTTCTTTTGGAGCTCTCTTCCTTATAGTCTTGATGCTTGACTACTTTTTTCATATACCCTAGGTATTTAGTGAGTCAAGAATTGTGGATTACAGTGTAGAAGAAAATGTGATTTCACCAGGAAAACAAGAGGTTGGCAGAATTTCTTTCACTTACATGTAGTTTATCATTCTTTAATCTTCTATAAGGTCTACTCCATTTTGAGTATATGCATGTTAATGCATGATCGATTATATAATGATCCATATTCATGGGTATGGTATGCAGATATTAATAGCCAATAAGCAACACTACAAGTTCATGGGGAGGGATATTGATTTGGCATCACTTATTAGGTTATATGTTGTTGAAGGTAAAGTTATTCGCCACGAAGACTGGTATGTACAAATCTTCTTCACATTTCTCTCTGCCTGCTTTCTTTTTTCCTATTTATTCAGTTCGACCTCTTTATTTTTTTATTTTGTACTTTTTCTATATTGTAGAAGAAAGTAATGCAATCTTCATTTAAAGTTACTTGAAATTTTTGCCCACAAAAATTTTTACTAGTGTAAGGAGAGTGAAAATGTCTTATGGTCTTACAGGTTGATTTGGTTTGTCGTAGTAGCAAGCATGTTTGCATGTCTGTTAGATAGTGATTGTGTTCTTAAGATCATATTACGCCTGGTTTTAAATATAAGATCTCGTTCGTAGTGCAAATTGCACTACATAGAACAAGATCTTATATTAAGGACTGAGGATATTATATCATGAAGTCATAACTGTCACTGTTTACTAGTGGCGATAACAGCTTGTTAGGTTTGTGTTATGTAAAATATAAATAGGATATTAAACCGTTAGTTGATTAGGCCGTTAGTCAGTATAGTAGCCGTTGGAATAAGAATAAGAGGCAGTGATTAGTGAGGGGAAGAATATATAAATACCTCTTATGCCTCTTATGTGGTTTTTGTCGATTACCTGCTTCATTATCAATAAGATTTTGTGCATTTCAGTCTCTCCTTCTCTGTTCTTCTCTGTTTCTCTCTACTCTCTCTTTTCTTGATTAATCACAACAGTTTGTCCTAGGTAGCCTAAACCTCAACTGTGGCAAAAGCACAGAATAAGATGTGTTGAACAGAAATTTAAAACTTGAGTAATCATTAAGGACGGCAACTTGGGTGGATATTACATGTTCGATAACAAGACAATGCCTCTTCCCATGATTTTCTCCTTGCCTTTATATGTGAAAACCAAACCTTTCTTATGCTGAAGCAGAAAATGAACATGGCCTCCTCTGCCCTAAAAGTTGAGAAACACAGCCTACTAGCCTTTGAAAATTTTGAAATCCACCCTTGACGCATGGCCCCAATCAAGACCTAACCTGCATCCAAACACTCTTCTTTAGACTATTGTCTCATAAGTGCAACAAGAGCACCTTTTACCATAGTCTTATGATCGAAACTTAGTACAGGATACTGAGTTGCAAATCAAGTAGTATAGGATGATCATAATAATTGTTTAACCATACATTTAACAAGTTTTGGACAGAATGATAAAGTAAAAACAAGTATTAAAAGCTCAGAAACCCTGATAGAACCATAAAAAATTGAATTTGTATCCATCTACTAGTGTTGAGACAAATACACAAGGATAACAGTTTTCAGCCCAAGTTAATGAACTGTATGAGAATTATGAGAAGCATTATAATTTGCAGTGGGATTTGAGTCATATATGCAGCCTTTTAGAGCATGTATGTCTTGCAAGAACAATAGTACTTTTGGTCCCCCATGAACCATACCACGTCTTTCAGGAAACAACACATAATCTCCTCTATATTATCACCTCAATGTCTCTGTAGCTTCCATGATGCAAACTCTAGTTTTATCTGCAAACAGTGTATTGCGTATCACTCACACACTAGAATCTAAGTGTGTGTTCTGATTAGTTTTTGGAGAATAGCTTTTACAGTTTACGAGGTAAGTATGTGAGAGGAGTTTTGTTTCAATTTGCGGAAAAGTGCTTCTGAAACCACGGTTTTGGGGGTAAAAGAACACACACTAAGTGGGCCTCGGTGTTGATTGTTTCAAAATAATGTAGATTTCTGTGGTATATTTGTTCGTCCTTTACCAAAGGAAACTGAATGAACCGACTGATTCAGTGGTAGTCAGTTCTTGAATGTCCACTTGTACTAGCCCAGGTATCCATGTATTTCTCCAGGTTAGGCCTTCAAATGTGTATGGCTGGCTCCACACAGCAAATTATTTTTTTCAAATGGTCGAACACACGGCATAATTTTTAACACAAAATTATTATGATGTCTTCTTAGGAAGGAAATATGACAAAACTACTAAACGTGGGTGGTGGTCAAAGTTTCCAAATGTTTAGTCGTACACACTTGAGCTCATATTTTTTTCTTTCTATATGTAATTTGAACTTTGAAGGCTCACCCCAAGTATTTAGTAATGTATGTAGGGCTTTGTTTTTTTTTTAAGTCTGCCAAAGTAATTTTTGTAGTTGAAGTCAGTCTTTCTTTACGGAAAAATGACAATTAAGGACCCCATCTCATACTAATGCAATTAAGAATCTTAAGAATAAAAATTTTCTCAAAAACCGCAAATATGTTACTATTGATACTTCTTAGTATCATTACAGAGTCCTTGAAAATATGGCATAATGGTCAAAATGTTGGGAGAGTATATGTTCGTCTAAAGATATAAAGATAACAATGAATTTAAATCATCTTTGTTATATTGGGAAGATCAAATTGTGACGTTGGGGAGCATGGTCTGTAACTTATTTCAATGTTTTTCCGATGAAATTTTAGTTTTTCAAGTCCTTACTAATTTTCAGATAGTCTTTAGTTGTCATTACTACCTTTGTTTAGCAAATAGTTGTCATAATTATCAATTATGAATTTTTATCTGTCAATTTTTTTCTATATTGACCTCCTATATATATGACTTGACGCCATACCGCCAAAGGATAATGTTTCCAATAGTTAAATTCATTCTTTCTCTTACCCTATTCAAACAATAATAGTTGTCCTGTATCACTAAAATTAACTTTGACACGAACAAGGTGGGACAAGAAACCACTCTGGAATAGGGAAACAGTGAAGCTGCCTCTGCTTGGCCGAGTTGCAGAAATGACTCGAAGGGGTTCGATGCTGGCAACACATGCTTTCATGGGGTTTGGGAAGGATCCAAATGCTTGAGCAACTCGGGACTTAGGGTGCGTGGGCATATAACTCTATCTTTATAGGCTTCAAATAGTTTAATTTCAAGTTTTGTTTACTTCATGGGGAAGAGGTCAATAAGCCATATATTCTTCTGTTTACTCTTTCTTGTGGCTTGTGTGTGGAGACTTTAAGATCTAAGAGGATTTATCTCAATGTGTTGTATACTAGTAACTAGGTTCAGGGTTCATGTTTTGAACGAAATTTGACGAGTTATTTTTTACGCTTTCATGAGTGCTGCGTTCTCCTATAGATATTATGTGGAATCATGAACATATATTGCATATGGACATTACTTCCAATTAAATATGGGCCCATGTCCTATTTTTGAAATACTAAAGTATTGATGTTTTTGCAAAATTTCCCCTCAATTTTATTTAGAAAAAGGAGGGGGGAAAGGCCCCTTACTGGAGCACCATTGACCGTCGAAGCTTCGTCGTTGACTTGTAGACACCCTCCAGCCAGCTATTGGAGCTCTGTCACTTGTGGCCTTTTTGGGGGGCCACTAATTTCTTAAAAATCGGGGACAGGGTGGTAAAGGTGGGATTTGATCTCACCCTTCCTTGTTTCCCAAAAAGATTGATAGCCATTAATATATGATACATGTAAGATTGTGATGTTTTAAATCACTCGCTACACTCAAAGCATGAATAACAACTTTTGTAATGATATTTATCATTTCAATAACTTCATTTACTACTATTTTTTAATAAGTTCTCATTTGGGGGCACTTAACTAATTGAGTGAAGGAAAGAGAAATTGACAAAGCTCGTCAATTTTTATTGAGGTAAGAATGTAAAGTTTTAATTATTGATCTCATTTGTATCGCTAGTGAACTGGTGTTGGAGCTTTGGTGAGGGGTTTTTTTTTCTCTATTTTTTAAAATAACATTTAGGGGCAATTTTGTAAAAACACCAACACTTTTAAATCTCATATTCATACCCTCTCGCCTATTTGTCTTTTTGAATGTTCATTTGACTTTTTGGGGTTTTGGGATTTCATTAGGTATCTAATGGGGGGTTTCCCTATTTTTTTAAAGGGTTAAGGTGCATATTTACTCTAAAAGTTTTTGCTGAGGAGTAATGTTGTTACGGAAGTTTTTCAAGTTCAATGTTACCTCGGAAGTTTCAAAATGTAGCAATGTTGCTCTATATCATTAAAAAACTAAACATTGACCGTTAAAAAATTGATGTTAACTGTTAACTTTTTAATGGTATGGGGCAACATTGCTCCATTTTAATACTTCCGGGGTAACATTGAATCTAAAATAACTTTTAGGGTAACATTGCTCCTTAGTGAAAACTTCCAGGACAAATTTGCATCTTAACGCTTTTTTAAAAACTGAATTTACTTTATGAAACATTTCAAATTTATTCCAATTTTGTGTGCTAGGCACTAGAATCCTCCTATTTGAGATAATATCGGGCACTATATATAGACACCCCTCCTAGAGGGGAAATCAAATATTGATTCGTCACAGTATTTGCACTACTATAAAAAAAGCCTTTTTAGACCGATTGGAAATGGGTATTTAGATCGCTTTTACATTAGGTCCTATATTGACCATTTTAAAAGGCGGGAACTTTCTAGACCAGTCCTAAAACTAATCATTATCAAACACACAGTTAGTAACCTATATTAATCACAAAGACCATGAGATTGTAGAACAAAAACTCACCCATTAATTAGGGACTTCAAATTACCATTTACTTTGCTATGAGTGAAGCATAAGAAGATGAAAGTATGGCGTTTCTTTGACAATAGCAACAATTGCCAGTGGTTATTACTAGAAAGAGAATAAATTTGTATTAAGAAAATTAAATACAAAAAGTATTGTAATGAAAATTAAGTTTTTGACTTGCTCCTAATTTTATGGTGCCATTAACCACTCACCTTGGCGCTGATCCAGCTTCCTTGCTATAACCCCCATTCTCACCAAGGCCGAGATTAGTGTTTAAACTCATTTAAATTTTTGAATAAGAGATCGAGAGTAATTAAAAACCTTTTTCCAAAAACCTGTACGACAAGATCTCCATCCTTTCAATCATAAAAACAATTGGCTTGTTCGGTTCGTCACATATACAATATCAGAGTACAAATAAAATTCCCGACATTCACCCGGGATAATATCATTAATCCAAGAGTTTTACAGGACATCATAACCCATCTCAGTTTCCCAAACCGGGGATTACATAACAATTACAAATCTATGGTCAATCTAATATATACATACAGTTGTCCAAATGATAACCAAAAACCAAAAAGAAAATAAGACTACCACCAGCAATCCTAGTCATCCTTGCTCACTTGTTTGTCTTGAGATCCACTAGCCTTGGCTAAAAATGTTATTTGGAAAGAGTGAGATTCAAAAGAATCCCAGTAGCAGTAGTTTATATGTATGATGTATAATTAAACAAAGCATGTAAGTATATATCACAATTCAGCTATATATCATTCAAAGCCGGGCTACCCGCAGTGACACAATCATTCATTCAAAACCGGGCTAGACACCACGGACCCAATCAGCAATATTCAAGGTTGGGCTAACCGCCACAAACCCAATCAACAACATTCAAGGCTGGGCTACTCGCCACGGACCCAATCAACATCATTCAATGATAAATACGTACGAGCAAAGCATTAAACATGATATAGGATAAAGTTTCACTACCATGTTCTTTTCGTCCTTGTTTAGGCGTAGGCCTTCTATGTTCCAGGAAAATATTAAACCCTATAGTCATAATTAAGGACGACGTGTTATCACTTATTCCAATACTCAATCGACTTCAAAACACTTAGTTTTGGTTATCATTAAAGTCCCTTAAGTAGCTATGAAAGTCTCTAACAATATCCTACAAGGATTGGAGAGTACTAGGTTATAAATCACTTTTCAAAATCATACGGTGCTAAAAACAGGAGTTGGCTGCAGCCAAGAAACCTCTAGCTGCGGCCAGAAATAGCACAGAATGTTATTGGCTGCAGCCAAGAATTTTCTAGCTGCGGCTAAAAACGACATAGAAGGTTTTTAGCTGCGGCCAGGAAAATTCTGTTTCTTGGCTGAATTTAGAAAAATCATAACTAATTCTAAAAAAATTGAAATGAGTTGATCCCAAAGCCCGTTGAAAGCTATTTAAGTCCTCTGTACTAGAAAAATATGGACCCTTACCAGAAATCACCACGAAAATACAGAATTTAAGAAATGTCCACACTGCTCCAGAATTATTCCCAGATTGAACATCAAATTTTGTAGAGTCATAACTCCTAGATCACAAATCTAAATGACATGAAATATATGTCCATTTTGAATCTTGGCAAGTGAAATTTAAGACTGGAAAGTTTCATAATTTTTCAGCACCATTTGCTATTTTAAAATGTCCATGCAAAGCCACTGCCAGAACAGAGTTTTTCACTAACCCAGACTTGCCACTTTAAAAACTAAGTTCTCAATAGTTCAAAATTCATATCCAACACTACTCCCACACAATTTTTGTAATATCCCAATTTGTGATTAGGCCTAATGACTATGAGAATTATTGTAATTAAGAACTTTTGGAATTAATGTAATATGAATTTGGTGTACATATATGTGGTATTTAAGATCAAGGGTTGAGATTCCTTGGCTATGGGTCGGAATCCGGTGTATTAAGCTTATGTGAGCTCTTTGAGGGAGTGAGTAGATGGTGAAAAGTGGCATTTGGTGAGCTATTGGATGAGGCACATGAGACAAAATATCACTTTTTCTCTCTTCTCTCTCTCCTATTCGGTGGATGGGTGTATGGGAAGGAAGAGGAAGGCTTGTTCATCATCATTGCTTCATCCCATCTCTCTCTTTCTCCATAGTTTCCGGTGATCAAGGGAAAAGGAAGAAGAAAAGGTGAGATTTTAATGCTTTGTTTGATCTCTAATGCCCTAAATCTCTTCTCTAATGTTATTCATCTCATTGAGAGCTTCAACTTGGTAATTTTAGAATCTTGAAATAGTGTTGATTTGTGAGTTGGTCGAAATTGAAAGTCAAAGAATCAAGATTCTTGATTGGGCAAAGTGAAGAGGTAGGCATTTAGTGCATTTTGCTATATTGCTTGTGATTTTTGGACAAGTTTGGTAAAATCTGGAATTTTGCCCTAATTTATGCCTATTTTTGGATATATGAATTTCATTGTGATTGATGTTGGAAATGGTCTATTGTGAGGCCATTTGAGTAGTTAATATGGTTTTGAAGTTTGGATTTAAGTTGAATGAAATTTGGATATTGTGTATCATGGAGACCTTAGTGTTTGATTGTGGTCAAAATGATTTTTGGGAGTATTTTTAGAGTTGTCAATGTGTTCCCTAGTTAGTGCTAAGAGTGTATGAGCTTTGGGAGGAGTTTGGGAACCATTGGGTATGATTTTGACCATCTGGGATTTTCTGGTTTTGCTGCGGTTTTGGTCTCTGATGCACAACAATTGAGCAGAGGAAGATCATGCTCGAGTACTGCGTGAGTTTTACCCTTTATACTTTGAGTTTGGCTTGGACTCTTTGAATGAGACTCGAGTGCACTTCTTTGTTCTCGAGTAAGGGAGGAACTTGCTCAAGTAAGCTTGGGCTTGCTTGAGTGATTGTGTGAGTCCAGTGTTGAGGCTGCTCTCGGGTCCTCACTCGCTAGTTGATGCCAAGAGTGTGCTCTGACACTCGCAAGCACGACTGTCTCACCTGAGCACTTAGGTTATGCTCGAGTAAGCTATTGCCTTTGGTGTGGGTGGTGCTCTCGGGTAGTCACTCGTGGGGTAGCACTTTCAGGGACTCGAGCATAATTTGGGTCATCACCCAAGTGCAGAGCTTGGTGCTCGAGTGATGTGAGAACTTCCTGACTGTGAAGGTCGCTCTCTGTCAAGCACTCGTGGGTGAGAGTTGTCCTCACCCGAGCACAAGTCTCTCATCACTCGAGTGAGGTCGTCTTCACTCGAGTGAGGCTGTAAAAAATTAGTGTTGTGCCTTCGAAAAAGGGGTCTTTGGGGTAGTGTCTTCCAACTCTTTAGACATATGTTTAGGCCTCTAGTAGTCAACTAAAGAGTCCTAAATGATAACCAACTAAGTGTATTATGAAATTAAGAACTTGGAAAAGAGATTGATCGGTTGTCCCTAATTTGGTATAGGATATGATATCTGTCGCCCTCGTGAGGCCGCGGTGCCGGAGCCAGTCAAGAAAGATAGAGGTAGTGGCTCTTTCTTTATACCTTATATGATACATTGTATGTGTGCTATATCATTCTGATGAGATAGATTTCGTATGCTGCAAGTTTTGTGAAAATTGTGGAAGCACCGCTATACCAATAGTCCCTGAGTCGCTAACAACAGTTTGGGTAAGGGCTGTGTGCCTTCCCGGCGGTAAAAAGGGATGAGGTTAGGGTGTGTTATATGTGATTATGTGTGCCGAAAGGCTAATTGTGAGCTGAAAGGCTATTTGTGAAGGTCGACAGGCCAATTGTGAAAGTCGAAAGGCTATATGTGAGCCGTAAGACTATTCGTATGCACTGCCACGCCAATAGTCCCTGAGTCGCTAACAACGGTTTGGGTTAGGACGGTGTGCCTTCCCGGCGGTAAAAGGGGATGAGGGTGGAGTGTGATTTATGTTGCTGATATGAGATGATTTGTTTACATATTATATGATTACATGTGGTATGAATTATTTGTTACTACTGGGATTCTTTAGAATCTCACTCTTTCTAAATGACTAACCTTTTCAGGCAGGGCGAGTGATTCGAAAGGGAAGCGGACAACCAGGAGTAGTTAGGGTTACTCTGAGACTTAGTGGTAGTTGGTTATCTTCATTTTGGTTTTGGGATTACCAAGTGTATATGAGATGTAAATGAATATTTTGGATATGTAATCCCCATTGTTGGGAAACCTTAAACTCATTATATTTATGAAGTAGCCCGAGGTTTTGTCGGGTTTTTAGTTTCTACACTCTGATATTTTTTTGTGATTTGATTTCTCAAGTAGTTATATCCGCACGTGAATGTGAAACCAGGATTAATTACATTTTGAATCGATTTTGAAATACCCCATCTTCAGATGAGGGATTAATAGTTGTTGATTTCATTTTATTGGTCTCTATTTCACTTAAATTTCGAAATTCAGATGTAATTATTGTGAGGGGGTTACAATTTTCGACAAGGAACACAATGAAAACATCAAAATAACCAAATTATCATTCCATCTATATGTTCTGTTTTTGGCCTATGTTCAACAAAAATCCCAAAATTTTCAAACTTGGCATTTAAGCTTCAATCAAATTTTATCTATCCAAGATACATCTCAAAGCATCATATCCATGACAACAACAACTCAAACACCATAAGACCCTAATTTTCAAAAATAGGGCTAAATTCCCAGAAATTCCAACTTAAACAAATGACCACAAAATTTATATCAAAATGCTCAACTCACTCTCCTCTTCAACTTTCTCCAAAGGAGTTCTTTGATTCTCCAAACTCTATACTTCCTTGAGAGCTCAAATCACCACCAATGGAAAATCTAAAACCATAGAATCGAAGCTCTCAACACAAGGAACAAGATTAAAGAAGAGAGTTTTTGCATTAGAGGTTATTTGGAGGGTCAAAATGCTTACCTTTTGCAAGAGTTCTTCCTCCTTCTTGGTCTCCAATGGCTGCACGCATGAGAGAGGGAGAAGAGAGATGAAGAGTGGGTGAAATGATAAACATGAAGATAGAAATTCTGCCCTCCCCTTGCCCCATACGCATAAAAGAGAGGGGGAGAGAGAAAATGACGAAGATTGAGTGTGAGGAGGGAGATAAAATAATGATCTCTTGGGACTCCTATGCTCAATTCAGCTGAATTGTAGGAGGGAAGGGAGAGAGAGAAATGATGAGACCATGCTTAGTTGACTTTTATCCAACTACTCCCTTTATGCATTCACAATAATGCCACAAATCACTCTCTCATGTAATCTCCTCATAATTAATCCTCCACTTAGTTACGTTAACCAATTCCATTAGCTATTTAATCACACTCCTCATTTCTTCTTAGTTAGTAATTAATCTCTTCATTAATCACTAACTAATTAACCGATAATTTTCCAATCTTCCAATTCCTCCACTGATTATGGCATAATAACTGAAATTGCCACATAACACATAATTAAATTCATTTTCTTATTCCATGCGCTATTTACCCCTATATTTAGCCCAAATAATTACTTTGTCACATAATTAAGCTAAAATGCACGGTGTTGGGCATTTCCAATAACAATTCATATCTCAAATCAATTTTGATTTACAAAATCATTCACAATAATTATCATTATCCCTTAATCAAAATTCGGGGTGTTACACTTGCTATGTATGTATGCCTTGGTTTGGTGGTGTTAAAGCATTGTGGGGAGACCTACACTGGGCAAAAGAATGCAAACTTACTTGTTTTTCCCAAGGATTCCAACAGGTAGTGCAAGTATCTATGATAACGCATATGCATGTTAGTTAATTAGTAAGTTACAATATCGTAAATCTTTAATTATTTACATTATTTTAGAAGATAATACTTACACCATCCATACTTGCAAGCACAAAATAGTCATTTGCTACCTTGAGATAACAATGCTCACCAAATTCTCTTTATCAACAAAATGTTGATTATTGATATAAAAAACATAGCCCATAAAATATTCATCCACATCCACTTGTTTGGTTTCATAGGACTAATCAAAGGACAGCAAAGCCACTTGTTGTGTGATAGTGTACTGGGGAGGTGGAATTGGATTGCGGGACAGGTTTGTTTGGGAGTAGAGTGGTGATTGCAGTGAGAACCTTTGACACACAATTCTTTGGCCACATGAGGAAACCATTCTTTTCATCCCCTACTGTCTTCACCTCTTTATTGGGGAATAGGAAAGGAGTATATGCAACTATGACCTCAGGAATTAAGACTCTCACTTGGTCATATTTTAGTTCTTTGTGGTGGATGTTTAGGCCAAGGTTGTAGACGCTACCATGTGCTACTAGTCTTCTATTAAGATCCTCCAGAAATAGAGCACAAGGTTCATCTTCATAACCTATAGGACCCAATGACAAATGGCTAGCAATGCATCAACTCCTTTTAGTGCTTTGGATAGCTGCAAGGGATTGTGTCATTAAGACAAGTGATGGTTCCTGTCTGCTTGTTGTAAACATTATAGCCATCTCCTTTCTCACCTTTTGTGTTTGGCTACTAGTTTTTTATTAAATGAAGCTTCTTCCTCTGCCTCCACAGTGGCTAGCAATGCATTGACCTCCTCCTTACTTAGTATGTTAGGACTTTAGAAGTTTGTTTTCTAAAATACTATCTGACAACTCCTTGTCAAACACCCATGTCACACACTCCATGCTCTTTTTTGCTCATCTCAATGATCAAAAGGTTAATCCTCCCCTTTAGCTTGAAGTGTTCCCTTGGCTGCTTGTTTCTTGAGCTCTTCCTGTTACATATATATATTACAAACTTAAGTAAGAACAATATATTTAGTTATCAAACGTAAATAAAATAGTAACAAGGCTTATAATTTTTTCAACAACTTTACGAGCACTTTCACTCTTGTATGACTACTCCTCGTTTGGTGAGCGTACAACTATGTCTCTTCACAGTGAATTGGATAAGGTGGAGAAAGCACAAGTGAATGATTGTCTTTCTTTGTTTTTTCTAACTTCCTCTACTTGGCCTCTATTAGTTCATTAGTGGCCTGGTTTTACCACATTGAGCCATTGTCTACGGCAATAATTCTTTTTACCATTTTCAATTGCTTTTGTCCTTTTTCCTAAAAGTAAGAATCATAAAATGCAAATATCAACAGATACTTAAAATGAATGAATAGGGAATAGCATTTAACACAATTAAACTCACCAAAGTTGTTGGCATAGCATGCAATCAACAAAATTCTGCCCAATCTTCTTCAATAATTGATGGATACTTATTAAATGGAGTAGGATTCCAACAAAACATGAATGAATGTGTTTTCTAATCATGTCTTAAACACCAAAAAACATGTACACAAGTAAGAGAGGGTCTTGTCCTTCAACACTTTACTCTTCGGAGCATTATATGTGAACTACATTGCACGCCATTGAAATGGGTAGCAACAAGAACATCAATTATTAGATATTGGTCAAAACATGATAAATTCAAAGTGTATTTTGCACCAAGATAGTGGCTCAAAGTTGGTCCTTAACATCATCTAAAACTTTGTCCCAAGTCTATGTAGTGATAGGCACGTTGGTGAGTATGAGGGCACTGAAGAAACTTTTATACTTAGTCGTGTTTTCCCTAGTTGGCATCCAATTCTTGGTAAATGCAATTGGGATCTTTGTATCATCATTACGAGACAAGTTTACCTCTCTCATTTTAGTCTCCCTTCTACCTCTTCTTTGTCTAAGGCAGGAGCTAGGCTTAGACTGATCACCACTAGGTATCACCTATGTAGACCTTGAGCTTGGAAGGCCGATATCATTACCACCATCATAATGATCTGTGTAGAATAGGTGGTAGGCCCAAACTGGTCAGTAGCAGCTTGACCATATAGGTTATTGGTTTGCCCTCTCTGATTGACATTATCATTAACCATATTCTTGTTATGGAAAAAAAAGTTAAGTATGTCACAAGGCAACATATTAACATACATTAAACTTAAAACATTACCACAAACTTATCATAGTATAACATAATACTAACTATTGAAATAGTTTCATGTAGGTATATCCTCTTATACCTCTTCATAGTGTTCATTTCTTATGACGTATTCATCATTGAGCTTATCTTTCTCATTCAATTTAGGAAGACCCCTTGAAAAGGAAGGAGTCTTAGGAACATCAATATTGGAATAATTAGGGTCATCATAATCTATCACCATTTTTTCTTGGAGAACCACAAACCATCACCTTTTTGCAGGATCAGTGAGATAGAAAACTTGTTTTAGCCTGGTCTTCCATAATGAAAGGCTTTTCACCAAACTGTCTACTATTAAGATCAACTAGTGTAAATCCTAACTTATAGATCTCAACACCATTATTTATATCAACCCACTTGCACTTGAAAACTGGAAATCTACATTTGGGGTAATCCACCTCCAATACCTCTTCAATGACTCCATAATATGACATGGCTGCCAATTTAGGACCCTACATAGACTCAGCCACTAACATCACACCACTATTCTACAAAGTACTCTTATCATCTAGTGTTTTTGTATAAAAAGAATGCATGATGACGTCAAATGAACTCTAACTTATCACTTCTAACTCAAGGCCACAGGACAATCATCCCATCGTATCCAAAGAACATTCCTCTAGTTGAACTATGATAAGGGCAAAATATAGAGCCTAATACTCTACAAGTGCACGGGCTATATCAAATAATAAATAGTGAGTAAGATATCATTCCCACAGGACTTGGCACTTACAATGCAGTTGAACAATAACTTTACACTTGTACTTAAGTTGAGTTAACACAATTTAGATAATAGCTAATTAAAAGAAAAGAAAATCCTACTAAAGCTAAGCATAAGGGTTATTCTAAATCTTAAGTGGTGACTTGGATTATTATAGCCTTAATTACTTCTTAGTATCTAATTCCTCCCATTAATTGCATTTAAAGTTATATTTGTTAGTCTATGACTCTTAATTACTTAGGAGTGTCTTTCGATCCACTTAAAGACATTCCAACTATGTTAATCCCTAATGTCTTGGGCAATTAGTACTTAATTTGACTAATTTAAGTGTAAGCCTAATGAGAGTATATAGGGCCGGTAGGTTCATGTCTATCCTACAAACAATCCAAAAACCTAATCCTACACGATTTAATTGAAGGTCTATTCTAAATTTCCTATATCTAGGCTTCATAAGAACACCAAAATAATCCCAATTAGATGTCTCTTGTTTTAGGATAATTAAGCACATAATTAAATCAACAAATATGATATTAAAGCAATTAACGACAAAAACATCATCCACTAATCCATAATCAAACTAAATAATCCAAAACCAAGGTTTAGACACACAAATAACATTGTCATGAACAACATAATAGCTGACCAAAAATAAAATAAAAGACAAAAGAAAGAAGAGGAAAGGAAAGAAGAAACAAAAACTCAATGCTGAATTTTCATCCGTGTTGTAGATCTTCTGCATCTCTAAACTTTAATCTCCCTCCATCTAAATTCTGAACTCTTATGTTGCCTTCACCAACCAAGGAAAATCCAACACATCATCTTCTTGCTATGCCTAGCATATATATTGGTATATATTACCTCCCTGGGTGTGTGTCTATCACAATATCCTAGTTTATCTATTCTTTGTATCGATTATCATATAATATAATATATTATATTGATATTTTGTTCTCATTTAAATCTTATATCTCCTATAAAATAAATTAGAATATGAGTAGATTTTATATCAAAATATCCTTTTATCCTATAATTAATTAAAGGATAGAAAAATATATAAAAGATAATTAAATAAGTATAAAATATTGATAAATTTAATCAAATATATCTCAGAATCTATACTTATTTAATTATAAAATAGATACTTATCAAACATTTTGTTCAAACCACTGTGCAAAAGTTTTTTTATGCTCCTTGAGTAGTCTTTGCTCAGTCATTCTAGCTCCACCATTTTCCTTCCTGACATGTTCTTTATGAGCATGTATGTACTCTTCAACTTCATCAATTATTCAGGATGTTCAAGTGTACTTGTGTTATTTCATGATGATCCAAGCTCTTCACTGAAACCCTATGTTTACCATGAACTTCAACACTATGTTTAATAGGAAGCGCATTTGGTTTTACTTTTGACATGTACTGCAGACCAAATTCCATTGCTTCTTCTAAAACATATTTGGAGCAATCGATGCTTCTGCTTGGTCTAGATGCTTCATGGTTCTTTCAATTAGGTACATCTAGTGTAAATAGACAGGGCCACAATACTTTATCTCTCTCACTAGATGAACAATCAAGTGTACCATGATGTTGAAAAATCTAGGAAGAAATAGCTTTTAAAGCTTGCACGAGATCATATATCCCTCATGTTCCATCTCATCCAATTTTTGGGGCTCAAGAACCTTGCTAGATAGAGCATTGAAGAAGAAGTAAAGTCTAGTTACGATATGCCTCAACTCATCCTCATGAATACCTCGAGTAGCCATTGTGAGTAGCTATTGTAGTAAGATGTGGCAATCATGACACTTTACTCCTACTAGTTTTAAATCTTTCATTGAAACAAGCTTTTTAACATTTAAATAATACCCAAAGGATATTTTGATGCTATACAAACACTAACATAAACTTATCTTCTCTTCCTTTGATAAAGGATAAGGAGCTGGGGGACAATAAGTTCATTTAACATCTACCACTAAATATAGATTCTCTTGTATTCTCGTATCTTACAAGTCCAGTCTTACCTCACACCATCCTTGGCACTACCTTGTATGTTGAGATGTGTTCTAACAATACTATCACACATATTTTTCTCCTTATACATGATATCAATACAGTGCCTAACATCAAGTTTGCACCAATATAGAAAGTCAAAGAAGATAGACCTCTTTTTCCATATGTTCTTTACTGTACCTTACTATTTTTAGACTTATAGAAGATAGTGTTGATGTCTTTCACCTTTTCATACACCTCATATGCAGTTAATAACTCAGGAGAATTTGCATGTTCTTGGCCCCTAAAGAATGTTTTCTCCAATATGCAATATGGTTGGCTTGACCTAAGGAATCTACTATGTCCAAGGTAGACCATCTTCCTACCATGTTGAAATTGTAATGCTCTGATCTCTAACCCATATTTAAACTATTATTTAAATAACTTGTAATGGTAATAAAGAACTAAAACCCAAACAATAAAGTTTACCATGGTAGAAAATTTAGAAGCCAATTAGAAAACATTTGTCAAACCAATGGATCTTACTATGGTAGAAAAGAAAATGAGTTGAATATAGAAGGCATGCCATGGTTATTTAGAAAACAATTACTTTCTTGAAAGCTTTTAACACACTATCCTGGTAGAAAATATGCCATGATAAAATAGCTTTGAACAAAAATTTGAAAAGCTAATCAAAACAATTTAACAAACCATTTATAAACACAGCGGAAGTAGGTACTAGGGATCCTGACATACAATTGGGCCTCGGGCATTCAGAGCACAACATGAAAATTGTCGTTCCATAAGCCCAGACAAAAACTTGTTAAATATCTTAATCCAAATCCATTATCACATAATCATATATAGGGGCTTTGCCTAATAACAATAGTACATATTTATTGAATATCCCAATCAAATACCAAAACCAATAATTTCCAAAACCATAGTTCACAATATTCAAATTATATAAAAGTAACGAATAATAATTAAATAGTTCCTAGGTCATGGCATTACACATGTAAACATGAATGATAAATGATGACATGTGCAAGTAAGAGGAACCTTAATGATAGCTTACAACTAGGCTGACCCTTTTACCAACTTCCCTGTAGCCCTACTCAGATATCACCTGAAAAGTGTAAATATAGCAACCATGAGATCCAAAGATCTCAATAACCATTAGTTATTTAGAAATATACATGCAAACCGAAATCGAGAACATACGGTTCTAAAATCAAGTTCAACTTATAATAATTAATTTATCTTATTATTTTCATAAGACCTTTCACAAACTAGTTCACGATTCAGTTTCCAAAACTCACTTCCAAATAGGTTCCAAAATGATCGAATATCATAGTTTATTTTTCAAATATCGCTCACAAGAATTTCACAAAAAACCTATCTCAACCTTATTACCAAACATGTTGGAAATCAATTCAAATTAGGGAATCCTATAATTATCTCCCATTGATTGTACTACCTGATTTAATGCTTTTCAGTTTAGGAAATAATCTCTAATTGTAATCCCCTTATTTTCTCTACTTATTGCTCTCTTGAGCCTATATATTGTAACACTTCCTAGTTGAATAATATATTATTGTGAGAGTTTTTTAGCCTCTGAATCACATATGGTATCAAAGCCTTGGAGTTCGGCCTGGACTAAGAGAGAAAGAGTGAAACAATGAGTGGAAGAGAGAAGTAGCATTAGTAAGAGCGAAACAGGGATAGAAGGCGTTCACCTAAGGTTGGCATTACACCTCCTCTATAGTTGTGATCGAAAAACCCCAAAGTTCAACTACCAACGGAGTTGCATATGAGGCTTATGTGTGGCCCCTGTCTCCGTGCATGAGTTCACGTGCGCCTTCATTTTTTGTCCAAAACATAAATTCTTGTGACTTTCCTTCTCTTTTAGATCTGTTACTTAAGTCACAACAAATTCTCGAGTCACTCCTATGGCCCTTATATCCGATAGTAGTATTTCAACACAAGGCATCACTACTTCAAGTTTATCTACCACTACTGGAAAATTTAAGACCCTTGAGATAGCATCAAAATTTGTATCCCTTACAGAAAATCAAGGAATGATTATTACTCATAAACTTCATAGAAAGAATTACCTTTAGTAGTCCCAAAGTGTATTGAGATATTTTCTTGGCAAGAGAAAGGAGAAGTATATTAATAGTAAAGCTCCTCAAGCAGCCCCTGATGATCCCAATTTTGACATATGGTTTGCTGAAAATAATCAGGCAATTAGTTGGTTGTGAAACTCGATGACTTTAGATATTAGTTAAGGCTATCTTTTTTCGAACACTACTAAAGAAATTTGGGATGCAGTTAGGAGAACCTACTTCTCTCTTGATCACACCCATGCCTTGATCCATTTGAAAAAACAATTTTATGATTTAAGACAAGGTAACATGTCGGTAACTGAATATTATAATGGTTTGCTAAAATTGTGGCAGTAGTTGGACTTGTTTGAGGTTCACCTATAGAAAAACATCAAGCATACTCAACTATACAAGAAAATAGTGGAAGAAAGATGGATACTCAATTTCCTTCTAGGACTAAATAACTCTTTTGAGGAGATAAGGGCTGACATCATAGGATTGCAACCTCTACCACTTTTGTTTAATATTGTAAACTTTATGCAATTCTAAGAAAGCAGAAAACTCATAAACCAAAATGGTCCAAGTTAAATTGAGAGTTCAGCACTTACTGTGAGAGGACCATAAGGTGGATCAAGGAATAACAAATGGTACAACTACTGCAGAAAGAAGGGCTATATTAAAGAAGAGTGCTAGAAGCTACATGGCAAGCCATCCAACGAAAAATAGACCTTCAAGAATCACCTTACCACAACTAAACAAAAAGTTGAGAATGATGATCACCTGAGTTAGGAAGAATTACAGGTATTTCGCAGGATACTTGAGAAGCAAAATAATTCAAACTTCATTCCAAGTGTGAATCTGGTGCAATCAGGTAATTCCATTGTAGCTTTCAATGTTGTGATGACTAGTAAAGATACTTGGATTGTTGACTCAAGAGCTATAAATCACATGACCAGTAACAAAACTTTATTCCATAACCTTAAATTCTATCACAAATACCTTAAAGTAAAAGTATCTAATGGTGTTTGCACAAGGGTTGAGGGAATTGGTATGGTCACATTATCTGATCACTTGGAAATACACAATATCATGTTTATGCCTAACAAATCACTTGTAGTATAATATATGTGAGCAAGTTGAATAAAGATCAAATATACCGAGTAATTTTTTATGATGATCTTTGTGTTTTTTATGATTTAAGATCAAGGAGGTTGATTGGGACTTATGGAGAATAGGATGGACAACTTTACCTTAAAGGATTGAACTTGAAGAATAAAGATTTATGGAATGCAAGCAGAGCACTAGTTAACTCCAATTCTCAAAGCGATGATATACTTTTGATACATTATCACTCAGGCCATCCTAGCTTTAATTATATGAAGGATGTGTCACCAAGTTTATTCAATAAAAATTCTATTTCTTTTCAATGTGAAACTTGCCAAGTTACAAAACAAATTCAATCCTCGTATCCCAAACAGCCTTACACACCTTTCACACTGTTCACACTAATCCTCAGTGACATGTGGGGTCCTGCACGAATGAAAACCCTTACTAATGGTATATGATTTGTTACCTTTATAGATGACTACACCAGAATCACATGAGTTTACTTAATGAAAGAAAAATTTGAAGTAGCCAAAGTATTTCAAAGCTTCTATACCTTTATGCAGACCTAATTCAATACTTCTATTAAGGTACTACGAAGTGATAATGCCAAGGAATACATAAGTAGAGCCTTTAAGGAATTTCTTGATTAGTAAGGAATTCATCACCAAACTTCCTGCCCATACACTCCTCAACAAAATGGAGTAGTCGAGCAAAAGAACCGTCACTTGTTAGAAGTAACTTGAACCTTGTTAATAGAACGGAATATTCCCGCCATCTTCTGTGGTGATGACATACTAACAGCTACTTATCTAATTAACTGTATGCTATCCAAAGTTCTCAATTACATCACTCCTATCCAAAAACTACTTGAACACTTTCCAACTTGCCTACTAATTAATTCATTACCTCTAAAGATGTTTGGTTGTGTTACCTTTATTCACAAAAATTATGGCAACAAATTTTCTGCTTGAGCTAATAAATGTATATTCCTTGGCTACCCTCCTACTCAAAAAGGGTATAAATGCTACTGCCCTACTTCCAAGAAACTTTTCATTTCTCGGGACACCATCATCTATAAAGAAGAAGCTTATTATCCCAAATTACCCATTCAGGGGGACTATACTAATATTGATGGCTAATTTTGGAAGAATCTAACTCTAAAGTCCCAACAGACGCATCATTACCATCACAGTCTAAACTTATAGTTGACCTTATCTCATTTGCTCCCACAAACCAACCCAGTCCTACCTAACCTGATCATGAACCTGAACCTACACTTAATGAACTAGAAACAAATGTTGAGATCAATTCAGGGGTGGATGCTGACACAAGACGAGATAGAGAGTCCAGACAACAAGTTCAAGAGGAACTAAACACTAGCAGAACTATCTCTCCCATTTAAAGGAACGACCATGACTCTAATTCGAGATTAAATCTTGAGGAACTGGATTGGTCTATTACATTGAGAAAAGGGGTAAGATCTTATACTCAACATCCAATTTAACGGTTTGTCTCATATGGTAACATGTCTGTAAAAATGCAAAGTTTTGTTACAAATAATGCATAAATAAAAATTCCAAATACATTTCAGCAAGCTAAGGCTAATCCAAATTGGAAATAAGTTGTAAAAGAAGAGTTGAAGACACTCAAGGAAAATAAAATGTGGAAGATTACAACTCTTTCCAAAGGAAAGAAACCACTAGGATACAGATGGATCTTCACCCAAAAATTTAATCTAGATGGTAGTATCAACAAATACAAGGTGAGACTTATTGCAAAAGGATTACCCATGCATATGGGATTGATTATCAGGAGACATATGCTCAAGTAGTGATGTTTAATACCATCTAAATGTTGTTATCAATCACAGCTAACTTAGATTGGTTGTTGCACCAACTAGATGTGAAGAATGCATTCCTGAAGGAAGATTTGGAGGAAGGAGTATACATAGAGATTCTAGATGGAGTTCTTGTTGGAAATTGTGCCCTAAAGGCCAATCATTGTACTTTAAACATTATTATTTTAATGAAATTTCTCCATTCTGTTATCATATTATTTGCATGTTAACTGTGATAATTGTATCCTTGGATAATTCATTAAGATTGTCCTAAAATGTCCCTGGTCGGTCATCTATGCGGGAGCAGAGATGAAACAAGACCAGTATGACTTTGATAAGATATGGAGATACAAATCAAAATCTTAGGCACTTGTAAGAGTACAAGGTGCTGGACCGACCCACTATGATAAAGCTACATGGATCAAGTCATAAGCTTTTCTCATGTATAACCACGTCACAATGCCCTTAGACCTGAGGTAATCATGGATTCCTACATGAGAGTTGCTAAGCTTTAAACTAGTCAAAAGTCACTTTTGACCGGGTGATGATAAAGGCTACGATCGGGCTTGGTGGTTTTTCATGTAGAGGAATATGAATGATCAAGATGGAATTTGTCTCTCACATTAGTAGAGAGATATTACTGGGCCCCTCGATGAGTGAGTCTGAGAAATGTAAGGCCATACTATGATGAAAGGAGTTTCTGTCTCTGTTATCAAGCTACTCAGGAATCGAGAAAGTAATGGTCAGGAACAAGAGGATGACATTTTCCATGCCTTATCCTTGATCGATATATCGTGTGACAAAAGGGACGTGACATGGTTGTATGACAAGTTGCATCGTGATAACGATCCTCATATGAATTGGGTAGTCGTAATGTCTTTCTAGAGGCCGCTTGCGACTTTTGGGTTAGTGTAGTTATTGGCCCACTGGCAACTTCATATGGGCCTACAGGGTCGCACACAAGAATGGCCCAACATGAGATAATGTTTGATTTAGGGTGGATGAATTTTATATTTTTTTATATATATATAATATAAAATTCATTAATAATATTATATTTAATAATATTATATAGATATATATATATATATTTGAAATATATTATATATATATATATATGTATATATATTATATGATATTATTATATTGTGTTTGTTTTAAATTTAATTTATTAAGATATATTAAATTTAATAACTAACATGATAGAGATATAGTATCTCAGATTTAATTTATGAAGATAAATTAAATCTAATGGCTCTTTATTTAGATTAAATAAATAGGTTAAATTAAAACTGTTGGACAGATTTAATTTAAACTGAATTTATTTAATTAGCTCATCAAGATAATTAATTGTTAATTAATTTCAAAATTAATGATGATTAATTTTGAAATTTGAAAATAACCCTCATAGGTTATAAACTTGATAGAGCTGATAGACTCAGGGTACATCAGAATTGAGAGCCGCAAGTTAAACCCTTGGAGACATTAGAGGCGTGATAGAGCTCAATATTGATATCTTTTTATTAATTAATCTTAGGCTTTTGTGGGACTTAATTGAATATTTTGGGCATAATCAAGTGTTAATGTGAGACTTTAATGGAAGAATAATTTGGGAATTAAAGTGGTTAAATTGTTTTATTTTTAATTAATATTTGTTATTCCCATTATTCTTTAATTGTGAACAAAAGATATTACCTTTGTGAATATAATTTTTGTAGGTGATGATGTGGCACAACTTGAGTGGTTAAGGTAAGAGATGTGATTTTGGAGCTTAATGAAGGACAAAAGTGGAACATCACAAGTGCAGAATTTATTTTCACATTTTTTCTAAGAGGAGGTTAAATGAGTAAGGGCCTTGTTTGGTTATTGCAATTTTGTACATATGCTAAAACATATTTTTACCTCCTCATCCAAACAAGGCACAACTCACTTTTAACCTAGAGAATAAGGGAAGTGAAGAGGAGGTGGCGGCTGTTGGAAGAATAGAAGAGAGAACCGAAATTGTCAAATGTGAAAAGGAAGGAAATAAGTCGCTGAACCAAGAGGGAATTATTGAAGACAGCCGAATGGATTATTAAATGCAGCTGGACCGAGTTGAAGGAGAAGGAAACCAGCCGAAATAATTGACCGAAGGCACAAGAGAAAAGCTGAACCAATAGAAACAAAGGCTGTGATTAATTGAAAAGAAAAAGAGAAGAGAAGCAACACGGAAGAGAAGGAGCCGGAATTGTTGACCGGTTGATTATTCCAAGTTGCTGAACCAATGGGAGCAGCTGGACCGTATGGAGCTTGCTGAACCAAATAAATAGCGAATGAGAGCATAAGGGTTTGGCGGCTGGGAATTAATGAGAGGGGAGGCACGCGACAGAAAGAAAGCAAGACCGATGGAATGAAGGAAGGGAATGGAGAGGCGTGAAGGATGAGTTGACCGAAGGGATTTTGAAGAAAATTTAAGAGTGAGCTGCTGCAATCCAATGGCCTTTGTCTCTTTCAATCATCAATCTTCATCCTCTTCCTTTATGTATAGCTAAGCTTTGGTGATTTCCTTGAGTTGGGTAATGGTTTGAGCTTCTAAACTTCAATGGAATTCCTTAAGCTCTCTTTTTAGTTCATGATTATGTAGCTTGGTTAAGTATGTAATTGTGATCTAGATTGTTATGCCAAGTGAATAAACTTGGTTGTTGAGCTAGGAGTTGATTAATTAAGCTTTGTATGATTCATATTATTAGTAGGTTGAATTGTTTATTCCAACTTGGTTAAGTGGATTTAAATGATTAAATTGAATGTTTTGAATTGTTGTAATGGTAATTACAAGCTAGAATTGGAAGTTGGTTATTCATCTCCTTGAGTCACTATTAATTGGTAGTATTCATTTAATTGCTTCGGTTGAATGAGTTAAATGATTATTGCAAGTATGGAGCTAGTGGTATCTTAGTTCCATCCTCTTGACTCATTATGGAATTCATATTATTAGCAAGCAAGGAAGACTAAAACCCCAACTCAAGGGAATCCCATTTCATCATTATTTTAGTTTATTAACTTTACTTTATCATTAGTGTTAATTTCAATTCCTTTTGCTTCTTTGTCTTGAAAACCGAAAAATACAAAAATATTGCTTTAGCTTGATTACTTCATTAGTTTTAAAATCAAATTCTCAAAAGGATTTCTCACAACTTTAAGGCTTTTTATCGCTTTACTACTTAGAAAATTGGAAATTAATCTCCTCACAAGAACGACCTAGGTTGAGCTACTACGCTACATTTTTAAACCTAGTTTTATTTTGTGAACTCACACGACAAGGGTTCATCAAATTGGCGCCGTTGCCGGGGAGGATGATTGCCAAGGTTTTAAGTAGTTAGGTGTTCTTTTCTGTTGTCATAGTGTGTCTTAGTTTAGTAGGAAGTGTATAGCACTCATTTGAATTTTGGCGAAATTCTGATTTTCGATTCGCACTGTCTTGCTGGAACTGAAATATTTGTGCCCAGAAAATTCTGAAATTTTACAGGTTAAAGTTTTTCTGCATTCTAATCAAGACTAATAGCTATAGCTATTAGGTCTGTTGGATTTTAGCCAAATTCGAAGGTTTGCTATACTTTTCTGAATTTTCTTTCTTTTTTGGTATTTTTCTAAGTTTTTGATTTAGTTTGTTCTTAAGGTTTTCTTTGATTTTTCTTGGTTGCTAGTGTGTTTTTGAGTTTGTTTTAGGTAGTTGTTCATTGTTGGAGTGTTTGATAGTGGTTTAGTCATTTTTCATATTCATAGTTTTTTTTTTGCATTCCATTTGCCATTAGAAAACAAAAACAAAAAGAGATTTACATTTTGTTGCTTTGCTATCATGTTCTTAGTGGCTATTATGTGGTTCATTATTGTTTTGTGGTGAGCAACTTTGCATTCTTCATCCTTGGATATTTGTTGGTTGCAACTTGAGATTTCAGGTGGCTATCACATTCTGTAAGTTGTGCTTCCAGTGACTCTACTTATATACTTGCGGTTTGAGGTACTACTTCATTGTTATACCAACTTGTTCCCCTAAAAGGTGAAGTCTTACCTTGCAACTCCTATTTGCCTCTTGTCACATTGTGTTGCACTTGCCTTGTTATTGCTGAAACTGGTCTTACTCTTTAGACACTTGAATTTTGTTGGTTGTGGTTAACTCTTTTGGTTGTCAAAGATTAGTCATCTTGGTTTCCTACAAGTTGCTAATTTTTGCTGTATACAACCCTTCTTCAATTGACCATTTGACCAATTACTTTGCTGTAATTTGTGTGTCTATATGAGTCTTCTTACTGTGCATGACTAGATCTCAGAAAACTAAACTTGTGCCTTTAGATAAAGATATTGACAAGACAATTAGGTTACTTAAGAAAGGTAAGAAAGCTGAATCATCTAGTGTAGGGCTTGGACAAGTCATTGACACTGAAGTTGTTGCACATACTTGTGATAATTCTTCTCATATTGGCTCTTTGTTCATTGTAGATCACCATCTTACCATGGATCCTCCTCCAGAAGACGTACCTGTTCCTCCTCCAGAAGATGTACCTCTACCTATTGGGGAGCGTAGAACTATCAAAGATCTTACCTCTTCTACTGATATTATTGATCCTTTCCTCTCTTGTCCAGAATTTAATATTAATTTTGAGTTGAAAGGTCCTTTGTTGAGTCACTTACCAAAATTTCATGGTTTACCTGCAGAGGACCCTAACAGGCACTTGAGGAATATGTACATTGTGTGCACCTCCATGAAACCAATGGGAATTGATCTAGATGAGATGTGCCGAAAAGTCTTTCATTTCACATTGGAAAACAAAGCTAAGGAGTGGTTCTTGATGCTACCCCACCACAATCCTAATGCTTTAGCATCCTGGGACAGCTTGAAGAGTGCCTTTTTGGAAAAATACTTCCCTTCTTCAAAGATAACATCTCTCACTAAGGAAATCTTCGGTGCTAAACAAGGCCTCCATGAATCTTTTTATGAGTATTGGTGTCGTTTCCAAGAACTTCTAGCCAAGTGTCCACATCACCAAATTCCAGAAGCTCGATTGGTGCAATATTTTCATAGTGGGTTGCTTCCTCAAGATAGGAAGAGTTTGGATTCATCTTCTGGAGGCACTATTCAATTGCTTACACCTGAAGAAGCTTGGGCTTTAATTGAGAAGATAGCTAGTAATGATCAACAATTTGAAGGGTTGGATGCTAGACAAGTCCATGAAGTCTCACATGCTTCAAGATCTTCAAGGGAGTATGATAATTTGTCATCCCAAATGACAGATATGAGAACTGACCTCAATAAGCTCATGGCCCATCTAAACAATGTGAACATTCATGGGTCACATTCTCAAGCTCTAGTGGCTCCTAGCTGTGACATATGTAGATCTCACATGCATATTGCTCCTAATTGCCCACACCAACTTGGGGAGGTCTCGGCTGTTTTTCAAGGGAGACAAGGACAGAATCAAAGGCCTTGGAATCCCTACTCTAATACATACAATGAGGGTTTGAGGTCCCATCCCAACTTTGGTTGGAGGAACCAGAATCAATTTCAAGGGAGTTCTTCAAATCAAGCTCCAACTCAAGGACCTTCAAACCAATCTAATCCCCAACAAACAGTGGTTGCTACACCTGAATCCCATGCTACTAAAGATGACATCTCTCAACTTCTCAAGTGTATGAACAATGTGTCATCTTCAATGGGTAACTTAGCCTCGAGATTTGATGAAGAGAGAGCTCAAACCAATTCTAAATTTTCTGACATTGGGACTAAGTTTGACACAATCTTTAACAAGTTGGAGTTGTTGGATTCTAAGAATTCTAACCTTACTTCATTTGTCACTCAAATGTCCGATAGCCTCAATGAGCAACAAGCTAAAAGTGGACAAGGGTTGCCTTCCAATACTGTGATCAATCCTAAGGATGTACATGCTATCTCTTTGAGGAGTGGCAAACAAGTGGGTAAACAAGTCCGATTTGAAGAAAATGTTGAGAGTTTCAAATCTGGAATGCATTCTAGTGATAGATACAATGAAGAGGTTGAGGTTCCATTGCAACCACAAGTGGAAGATATTGATGGTAGTGATGATTTTGATCAAAGCACTCACATTGCTATTGGAAAATCTGAGAGTATGGTTGAACAGAAGCTTCTACAAAGGCATTCTTCTCCAAATTCAAATATGGATAGCAAGCAAGGAGTGCCAACTTCAACAAATGCTAAGGTACTTGACCCTTCAACTTCTTCTTCTTCAAGCAAAGGGGAAGGTAAAAAGGTAAATCTCTCTGAAATTCCATTTCCTAATTCATATGTGCTTAGCAAAAAGGTTTCAAATGAAAAGAAATTTCTTGATATGATGGATATTTTCAGTAAGATTGAAGTTAATTTGCCTTTGCTTGATGTGTTGAAAGGAATGCCTGCTTGTGCTAAATTCTTGAAAGATTTGTGTACCCAAAAGCGTAGGTGTAAACCCAATGAGTGTGTTCAGTTGAGTCCTAGTGTGTCTGCTCTGTTTAAACCCCATCTCCCAATTAAGTGTAAAGACCCTGGCTCATTCACTGTTCCATGCACTATAGGTACCATGCCTTTTAGTAATGCTCTTCTTGATCTAGGAGCCGCTATAAATGTCATGCCCTACTCTGTTTACACCTCTCTTGGCCTCACAAACATCAAATCCACTAGTGTCATCCTACAACTAGCTGATCGCACCACTAGGAAACCTCATGGCTTATTGGAAGACATCTTAGTCAAGGTCAAAGACTTAGTGTTTCCTGCTGATTTTTATGTCCTAGACATGTCTATTGAGGTCTCAGTTGAGGAGCCATTGATTTTGGGTAGGCCTTTCATGCGCACAGCTAATACTATCATTAGCATGAAGGATGGGTACATAACTATGGAAGTAGGTGATCATGTCATTCGGTTCAATGTTTATGAAGCTATGAATCACCCATTTGAGGACTACTCCCTTCTTGGCTTGAATGAGATTGATTTGGCCTTGGAAGAGGAGATTGATGAGTCTACTTTCTCATTGTGTGTGAAAAATGATTGTCATGATGATGTATGTGCTACCATTTGTTCAAATTCTTTTCCCTCTATTGATTGTAATGATGATGTGTGTAGTATTGATTGCATGTCAATTGATAGCTCACTTTCCACTTCCAATCCTTTAATTTTTGATTTTTCTAACCTTGGTAGTACTATATCTTCATTTGATAGTTATCATGGTGTTGGGAAAGAATTATTGTGTAGTTTTGCAGAATTTGAGAATGTTAGTGAAGTGGATTCCACTTTTGGAAGTGAAGCAACATCCATTAGCACTGAATCTGCTCCTATAGACACAAGTGGAGTTATTGTTGAAGATGAGGAAAGAAATCAATGTGCTACTGATGGCACGATTGCAATTCATGGGTCTAAGCTTCACATTCCTCCATCTTACAAGTTTCAGACTTCTCCTAACCTCAAGGATGATTGTGTGAGTAACCTCACTTCTTTCCAATTATTGAAATACTTACATTCTCCTTTTGGTGATGAACTTAGCAGGTCAAGAGTCATAAATTTCTTTGCTGAGAATTTTGGAAATAATGGACAACCACATGTCAAGACTGCAACAGGGGAGAAACTCAGTTCTAATCAATTACTACAATGTTGCATACCATTTCATGATGCTACTTCTCATATATTTCACTCTTTGAATGATGTAGGTGGGAGTCCAGGTTGCTTTGTGAATGAGCCACAATCTCAATCCACATTTGAACAAGGGGGACATACTTCCAATCCAACAGTTATTGGGGATTCTCATAAGAAAGGGAAGTTTCTTGGTGCACTTGAGTTGAAAGAACTTTTACCTTCAATTGTGCAACCCCCTGAACTTGATTTGAAACCCCTTCCCCCTAACTTGAAGTATGCTTTTCTTGCTGAACATGATCAATTACCTGTCATTATCTCTAGTTCCTTAAGTACATCTGAGGAGTTGAGTTTACTCCATGTGTTGAAGAAACACAAGAGGGCAATAGGGTGGACTTTAGGTGACATTCCAGGTATTAACCCAACTGTGTGCACCCATAAAATACTTTTGAATGAGGGTTCTAAACCTGTAAGACAGCCCCAACGTAGACTCAACCCTCTCATCTTAGATGTAGTTAAGAAGGAGGTCACCAAACTCTTGAGTGCAGGGATCATATATCCTATTTCAGATAGTGAGTGGGTCAGTCCGGTCCAAGTTGTTCCAAAAAAGAGTGGAATAACTGTTGTACGAAATGAGAAGAACGAACTCATTCCAACAAGAGTCCAAAACTCTTGGAGAGTTTGTATAGACTTTAGAAAGTTGAATGAAGCAACTCGAAAGGACCACTTTCCCCTCCCCTTTATAGATCAGATGCTAGAAAGATTGGCATGCAAATCTCATTATTGTTTCCTTGATGGTTTTTCTGGTTATTTTCAGGTTCCTATTGCACCAGAGGATCAAGAAAAGACAACATTTACTTGCCCATTCGGGACGTTTGCATACCGAAGGATGCCTTTTGGGTTATGCAACGCTCCTGGGACATTTCAAAGATGCATGCTCTCCATTTTTAGTGACTTACTCGAACAAGGTATTGAGGTATTCATGGATGATTTTTCTATATATGGAAATTCTTTTGAAGAATGTTTGCTGAATTTGGAGAGAGCATTAGAAAAATGTGTGCAAAAGAACCTTGTGCTAAATTTTGAGAAATGCCACTTCATGGTAGATCAAGGAATAGTCTTAGGCCACTTGATAAGTAAGAGGGGTATAGAAGTTGACAAATCTAAAATTGAAGTAATTTCATCTCTTCCTTATCCCTCTAACTTAAGAGAACTTAGATCTTTCTTGGGGCATGCTGGGTTTTATAGAAGATTCATTAAGGATTTTAGTAAAATAGCTTGTCCCCTATCTAAGCTTCTCCAAAAGGATGTGGATTTCATATTCGATGATGCATGCAAATTGGCTTTTGATGAAATTAAGTCTAGACTCATTTCTCCACCTATACTCATTGCTCCTAATTGGGATCTTGACTTTGAGCTTTGTTGTGATGCTTCCAATAGTGCTGTTGGTGCAGTTCTAGGTCAGAAAATTGGTAAGACCTCTTGTGTTATTGCTTATGCTTCAAAAACATTGGATAAGGCTCAAATCAATTACACTACCACTGAGAAAAAGCTCTTTTCCATTGTTTTTGCACTTGAAAAGTTTAGGTCTTATCTAGTGAATTCTAAAGTGATTATCTATTCTGATCATTCTGCTGTCAAGTTCTTATCTAGGAAGACTCATACAAAGCCTCGGTTACTAAGGTGGATGCTACTACTTCAAGAATTTAACACAGAGTTTAGGGACAAGGCCGGTGCAGAAAATCTTGTTGCTGACCATCTAAGCCGCTTGCCCCTTGCTACACAGGGAGTAGTTGATGCTGAAGTTACTTGTGATGGTTTTCCTGATGCCCATCTCCTGGCTATTACACTTCGTGACCCATGGTTTGCTCATATTGTGAATTATCTTGCTGCTGGGGTGTTCCCTGATTCTTTGTCTCGTTTTCAGAAACAGAAGTTGAAACATGAATCTCAATATTATTTGTGGGATCCTCCTTACTTGTGGCGGCATTGTAGTGATCAAGTCATTAGGAGATGTGTGCCGGATGATGAAATTTCTTCTGTTATAACATCTTGTCATTCTTTGTTGTGTGGTGGTTACTTTGGGGCAAAGAGAACTGCTAGGAAAATCTTAGACTGTGGTTTATATTGGCCTAGCCTCTTTAAGGATTGTTATGCTTTTTGCAAAACTTGTGATGCATGCCAATGTTTTGGGGGTTTATCTAGAAAGCATGAAATGCCGCAACAACCTATGTTGTTTTGTCAAGTTTTTGATGTTTGGGGCATTGATTTTATGGGTCCATTTCCTGTATCTCATGGATATTTGTACATTTTGTTGGCTGTTGATTACCTTACAAGGTGGATTGAGGCCATTCCTACAAGGAAAGATGATGCTTCTACTGTTATAAAATTCCTACGTACTCATATCTTTTGTAGGTTTGGTGTGCCAAGAGCAATTGTGAGTGATCGTGGCTCACATTTTTGCAACAAATTGATGGACAACTTGCTATCCAAATATGGTGTTCTCCACAAGATTTCTACCCCTTACTATCCACAGACAAATGGGCAAGCTGAGGTGTCTAATAGGGAAATCAAGTATATCTTAGAGCGAATTGTCAAGCCAAGTAGGAAAGATTGGAGTCTGCGGTTGGATGATGCTCTTTGGGCATATCGTACAGCTTTTAAAACTCCCATTGGCATGTCTCCTTTCCGGTTAGTCTTTGGTAAGGGTTGCCATCTACCTGTTGAGCTAGAGCATAGAGCTTACTGGGCTGTGAAGACTTGTAATATGGATCTTCAAGGTTCTGCTGAGGAAAGGATGCTTGAGATACAAGAGCTAGAAGAGTTGAGGTTGGATGCATATGAAAGTTCTCGTATCTATAAGGAAAAATCCAAATTGATTCATGATCAAGGCATCTTACGGAAGCAGTTTCATGAAGGAGAACAAGTGCTTATGTTCAAGGCAAGATTCAAGCTCAAAAATGGGAAGCTTAAAACCAAATGGCAAGGTCCCTACAAAGTGGTCAAGGTGCATAGCTTTGGATTAATAGAGCTCGAAGATCTTGCAAGTGGTGCAAGGTTTCAAGTGAATGGTCACTTGTTGAAGCACTACCATGCTAGTCATCAACCACCATAATGCCCACGGTAGTCTCTTTCCTTACCTTGTTTCTTGTTTTATTTGATGATATATGCTATTGAACAAGTGTGGGGGAGGGACTTACCAGTAGTAAAAGGTAGTTTGTTTCTTTGCATTTTTCAATTGAATAAAATCCATTGTGAATCATACCCTTGTGCTTAACCTTATCCTACACTACCCTTTTCTCTTATCCTTATACCTAATTTCTGAGAACTATTTCCACTTATGTCTTGTTCTCTCTCTCCTTGTGATGATGATGTGTTGTGCTTCAATTTTGAATTGGACTTCACAACATTCACTTCACCCAAGAGATAAGTGCGTCTAGGTTCTTTGTTTTTGTGCATTACATTGAGGGCAATGTAAGGATTGAGTGTGGGGGAGTATGTGTTATTCTCATGAGAATTCACTGTAATATCATATGCCTCTGTCTCCTGCTTGTGTCATCTGTTGTTTTTGGTCCAATTCACTGAGATTTTTGAAGCCTTTAGTCATGATCAAGTATCTTGATTACTCTTAGTTGGATTCATGGTTGAAACTTGCTTTGAATTAGTGAATTGCCATAAAATTCAAGTGTTTTAATGATGCATGGTTTAATTTTGATGAGTTTGTTAGGAAACAAAAAGCCTAGTTGGAAGGTATTTTGGGCCTAATTGTTCATTTCATTATGTGATTTATCCACCTAGATTATTGCTCTCTAGAACTTGTTTTGTTTCTTGCTTGAGGCTACATTTTGCAATGGTATAGATAGAGATGACATTGGCATTCATTTCATCACCCATTTACCCAAACACAAACCATTTACCATTTACCTTTGTTTAGCCCCTTGAACCCTTCACTTTCATTTCCATTTCATTATAAAAATGCTATGTTTGCATCATTTATCAAGTTCTTATTAGCACTATAAAAAAAAAGAGTACTATTATATATGAGAAAAGAAAAAGAAAAAAAAAATACAATGTGAATAGTCAAAAGAAAGAAAATAGAAAAGAAAAAAAAAGGAGAAAAAGTGTAAAGAAAAAAAATAGTGAAATATGTGAATTAAGTTAGTTCTATAGTGCTAAGTAATCTAGCAATTTATTTGGTGCAAGCATAGTATTTGTTACATTTTCCATCAATTGGCCTATTCAACATTACAACCCTACAAAGTCCTTTGGATTTATTTATGCCATTGTTGCAAGTAGTGGAGAGCCTAGAAATTCTACAAGCCTATGGTTAGAGTATGGTCAAAGTGGATGTGAGTGAAAAACTACCCTCTATGAGAGAAGAGTGCAAACACTTGTCATAGTTGAGGTTTCCAATTCAGCTCATTTTAATTAAACTTTGCATTGCTTTAGCTACTTCAATTTTTGGTATGTTCATTGAATTTGGATAGGTGGATACCTTGTTATTTCACTAAGTGTAATTCTTGAAGCTTGATCTTGCCTATCCTTCCAAATTTCATCCCTCTCTTCCTATTGTGAGTTTAATGTTTTGCTCAGGAGTGCAAAAGCTTAAGTGTGGGGGAATTGATAGAGCTCAATATTGATATCTTTTTATTAATTAATCTTAGGCTTTTGTGGGACTTAATTGAATATTTTGGGCATAATCAAGTGTTAATGTGAGACTTTAATGGAAGAATAATTTGGGAATTAAAGTGGTTAAATTGTTTTATTTTTAATTAATATTTGTTATTCCCATTATTCTTTAATTGTGAACAAAAGATATTACCTTTGTGAATATAATTTTTGTAGGTGATGATGTGGCACAACTTGAGTGGTTAAGGTAAGAGATGTGATTTTGGAGCTTAATGAAGGACAAAAGTGGAACATCACAAGTGCAGAATTTATTTTCACATTTTTTCTAAGAGGAGGTTAAATGAGTAAGGGCCTTGTTTGGTTATTGCAATTTTGTACATATGCTAAAACATATTTTTACCTCCTCATCCAAACAAGGCACAACTCACTTTTAACCTAGAGAATAAGGGAAGTGAAGAGGAGGTGGCGGCTGTTGGAAGAATAGAAGAGAGAACCGAAATTGTCAAATGTGAAAAGGAAGGAAATAAGTCGCTGAACCAAGAGGGAATTATTGAAGACAGCCGAATGGATTATTAAATGCAGCTGGACCGAGTTGAAGGAGAAGGAAACCAGCCGAAATAATTGACCGAAGGCACAAGAGAAAAGCTGAACCAATAGAAACAAAGGCTGTGATTAATTGAAAAGAAAAAGAGAAGAGAAGCAACACGGAAGAGAAGGAGCCGGAATTGTTGACCGGTTGATTATTCCAAGTTGCTGAACCAATGGGAGCAGCTGGACCGTATGGAGCTTGCTGAACCAAATAAATAGCGAATGAGAGCATAAGGGTTTGGCGGCTGGGAATTAATGAGAGGGGAGGCACGCGACAGAAAGAAAGCAAGACCGATGGAATGAAGGAAGGGAATGGAGAGGCGTGAAGGATGAGCTGACCGAAGGGATTTTGAAGAAAATTTAAGAGTGAGCTGCTGCAATCCAATGGCCTTTGTCTCTTTCAATCATCAATCTTCATCCTCTTCCTTTATGTATAGCTAAGCTTTGGTGATTTCCTTGAGTTGGGTAATGGTTTGAGCTTCTAAACTTCAATGGAATTCCTTAAGCTCTCTTTTTAGTTCATGATTATGTAGCTTGGTTAAGTATGTAATTGTGATCTAGATTGTTATGCCAAGTGAATAAACTTGGTTGTTGAGCTAGGAGTTGATTAATTAAGCTTTGTATGATTCATATTATTAGTAGGTTGAATTGTTTATTCCAACTTGGTTAAGTGGATTTAAATGATTAAATTGAATGTTTTGAATTGTTGTAATGGTAATTACAAGCTAGAATTGGAAGTTGGTTATTCATCTCCTTGAGTCACTATTAATTGGTAGTATTCATTTAATTGCTTCGGTTGAATGAGTTAAATGATTATTGCAAGTATGGAGCTAGTGGTATCTTAGTTCCATCCTCTTGACTCATTATGGAATTCATATTATTAGCAAGCAAGGAAGACTAAAACCCCAACTCAAGGGAATCCCATTTCATCATTATTTTAGTTTATTAACTTTACTTTATCATTAGTGTTAATTTCAATTCCTTTTGCTTCTTTGTCTTGAAAACCGAAAAATACAAAAATATTGCTTTAGCTTGATTACTTCATTAGTTTTAAAATCAAATTCTCAAAAGGATTTCTCACAACTTTAAGGCTTTTTATCGCTTTACTACTTAGAAAATTGGAAATTAATCTCCTCACAAGAATGACCTAGGTTGAGCTACTACGCTACATCTTTAAACCTAGTTTTATTTTGTGAACTCACACGACAAGGGTTCATCAAGGCGCTAGCACGCAGTCTCGGTTGGAGAGCATTCGTGTGGATACCGGCAGAGGGAGCGGACCTGACGTGTTGGCTCCTAGAGATCGTGAAAACTCTGAATTATCAAAAGGTATGAATCCTTCCAACTTGGTTTAAACGCCGTTGATAGATCCTCGATTAAGATCGGTAAAAATTTTTTGTTTAAATTCTTTCGCTGTGATTACCGATCCAACAGTGGCATCAGAGCCCGATGGAAAGAAGTTTCCATTTCTATAGTCAGACTACTCAGGGATTGAGAAAGTAATGGTCAGGAATAGGAGGATGATATTCTCCATTCCTTATCCTTGACTGAAATATCATGTGACAAAGGGAACGTGATATGGTTGTATGATAGGTTGCATCAGTTTATTGATCCTCATATTTACTGGGTAGTTGTAATGTCTTGCTAGAGGCTGCTTACTACTTGTTAGTTAGTATAACCATTGGCCATTGCCAACTTCATATAGTTTTACAGGGTGACACACAAAAATAGCCAAATATGAGCTATAAAGTTCAGATTCATTGAATCTAAGACATGTCTAGATTTAATGAATGTAATGGTTAATATAATGATTAATCTAAGGTTAAGAAAATTAAAAATATTATATATACATATATGTATTTTTGAAATACATATATATATATATATATTTTATGATAATATTATTATATTTTGTTTGTTCTAAATTTAGTTTTATTTGATCAATTAAATTTAAAAACTAACATGATAAGGACATAATATCTCGAATTTAATTTATAAAGATAAATTAAATATATTTCTATTGGTTCTTTATTCATATTAAATAAATAAGTTAAATTAAAAATAGTTTACATATTTAACAAAACCATATTTATTTAATTTTCTTATCAAAAGACAAATTAAGTGTTAATTGATATGATATGGAGTTCAAAATTAATTAAGATTAATTTAAAAAATCCAATATCCATAATAAAATAGAAAGCCTTAACTAGTAATTTAAAGAAAAAGTGTGAGCTAGGGTTTTATATGGGTGATAAAAAAAGTAAGATAGTGAGCCATAAGAAAAGAAAACTCTAGAAAGAGCCGTTGGTGGCACTAGCATGCTGTTCGTGTTGGATTCCTATTTAGGATCAAATCCGTAGCTAACTCCTGGCTCATGGGAAATCCAAGCCTCTCAAGGTGATCAATATAGCCTTTCATATTTAACACATGAGTACTAACTGATGCACCTTTAGCCATCTTGGAGGAATGTAAGGCCTTTGTGGTCTCATACCTTTCTTGCCTTGCCTGTTGCTAGAATATTACCTTGAGATGGACAATCATCTCATAAGCCTCCATAAGTTCCAGATGTAACCTGTAATACCCCGAATTCTGAGACTTGAGGCTAGAGAATAAGCCTGAGATTAGTAGACTGCTAAGCCCTGGTTTAGCAGGATCCTAAATGGTGATTAAGAGATAATGACTCCAAAAGTGGATGTGGTTAGTGATAAATGAACCCTTTTGGAGAATCCAATGTGATTTAAGTTTCGAATGTGATTCGTATGTGTTGTGAGCAGCACCGAAACCCTGTATTTGAGTTCAATTATGGATTAACATCTAAATTGAATAAAAATAAGGGGAAGGGCATTTGTATGGTGTAAATGAATGAGAAAATGTATTTGGTGGTGATTCAGTGTGAATTACCATAATCAGGGGCAAAACGGTAAAGTTACCGACCAATTGATCGGTTACCGAAGAGGAATCTCACTGGTAACTTCAAGATCAATGGTTAGGAATGATTTGTGTATTAGATCAAGGGGCAGAATCATGTGTATGTGTGTGCATATGAGCTCATGGTTGATGGATCAAGATGTTGACACTTGGCACTTTGTGAGCCCTTGGATGAGGTCAAAGTGTCAAACCTCACTTTCCCTCTCTCCCTCTCTATTTGGTCGGTTTGGCATGCCCAAAATCTGATCACTATCTTCATCATCTTCATCTCTCCAAAGCCTCCATTTTCGCCTAGCTCAAGGAAGAAAGAGAAAACTAGAGGTGAGATTTTGGTTGGCTTGTGGTCCTCTAATGCTCTAATGTCCTTCTATAAAGTTGTTCATAGTGATGAGAGCTTCATCTCTATGGTTTTAGATTTTTGATTGGAGGTGTTTGAGAGCTTGAGCAAAAGTGGAAAGATGGAGAATCAAGAAATTGGTTTGGGAAAGAGGAAGAGGTGAGCATTTGCTTCCTTTTGATCTAAGTTTTGGTTGAGTTTAGTGAATTTCGAATTTTGCCCTGATTTTCTTGTGATTTTGGATTGGATGAATTGGATGTTGTTTTATGTTGAAAATGGTGTCATGTTGTGGTATTTAATCATTGGAATTGATTGGAATTGATTTGAATTGGATTAGACGCATTGGTTGCAAAACTGGAAATTCTGTCCAGTGTGAATTCTGTCTGGGCAGTCTGGTTGTGTGGACGTTTTGACTAGGCAAAGGAAGTCATAAAATTATGAAACTTTTCAGTCTTAAAGTTCACATCCCAAGCTTCAAAATGGACACATAATTTGTGCCATTTCGTTTTGTCTTCTGTGAGTTATAGCCGTCCAAATTTTGAGGTCGAAAATGAACACTGTTTTGGGATAGTCTTGAGTTTTGGGGAATTCTGTATTTATGTGGTGATTTCCAGTATTGGCCAATATTTTTCCTGTGTAGAGGACTTGAATAGCTTTCATTTGGCTTTGGGATCACCTCATTTCGATTTTTTTGGAATTAGTTATGAGTTTTGGAAGTTCATCCAAGAAACTGGATTTTCTTGGCCGCGGCCCAAATGTATCTGGGCAGATTTTGGCCGCGGCCAGTGGATTTGTGGGCTGCGGCCAACCTCCAAAAATCAGCATTTTGGACTTTTAAAAGGTGATATTTGGTCAAGTGTTTCCCAAGCCTTTAGGCATGTGTTTAGGCTTTGATTAGCCACCTAAAGGTCGTGAATGATAACCAACATTAAGTATTTGAGAGTTAAGAAATTGGAAAAGGGATTAACCCTATGTCCTTGTTTAGTTATAGGATTTGGTGTTCGCCCTGATCGTGAGCATTTGGAGCTGGAGCTTACGTGGAAAGAGTGTAGGGAACATATATCTTCTGCTTGTATTTGATATATGTCTTAGTGTGTTGGTGCATGTCTTAGCTTTGCATAATTATGTGTAATTTGAAGCTATGTTTCAATTTATGCTATGGCCATAGGTATATTGTTCGAAGCATTGAGCTTGCAAATTGTCATTGTGTTATCATGAGTTGTGTGATGCAAGCATGTCATGCATTAAACATGTATCGTACGTGTATATTGATATTGTTTTCCTCTGAGATTCTCTAGAATCTCACCCTCCCCTACTAAACTTTCAGACAGGGTAGTAGATCAAGGATGGAGTAAGCAGCCATGGGCGAAGAGGACTTCCTTCGGGTTGTCATTCTGGTAGTTGGTTATCATCCTAGATGGGATATTTGGATTTGGATGTGTATATATGGATGAGTATATTTGGTTATGTATTTGAAATGAGTTATTGGATATTTGTATATGTATGAGAAAGATTTGTGTAATCCCCATATGAGGGCTTGTAATGGGCGAATGTGCCCTATAAAGCTTGAGTTAATAAATGGAATCCAGAATTACCCGAATTATTACATTGCGTACTCTGATATACTGAATGTGATTTATCTTAGTGTAGTAATTGTATTCAGAATGTGAATGTGAGACCAGGTTATAAATGATTTCGAAAGGTATTTGTGAAAACCCCGTCTGGTAGATGGGTTTATAAATGTTATTTGGTTATTATTGGTCTCTATTTCACCTTAATTGCGTAATCCGGATATAATTACGGAAGGGGGTTACATAACTCCCTGCTTTACAAACCGTAATTAATATTCAAAAGTATAAAATTTAAATGAATTAGAGACCAATGAATAGTAAAACCCATTTTCAAACCCATCCCCATAATAGGGTTTTCACAAATACTTTTTGAAATCCAAATATCCAGGTCTCGTATTCACATTTCGAATATAATTACCCGGCGTAGTTCAATCACACACATATATATATTAGAGTGCACAATAAAATTCCCGTCCAACTTTGGGTTCCATTCATTAACTCAAGCTTTACAGGGCGCATACGCCCATTAGGGCTTCTCATATAGGGGACTACACAATACGTTTCCACAACTTACATCCAAAATCCAAATACAGATACAAATTATACAATACTCCCAACTATGATAACTAACTACTAACTAATGCTCCTAACCAGGAGCTTAACCTGTCCTTGGTTGCTTGCTTCTTTCTCAAATCGCTTACCCTGTCTGAAAGGTTAGTCAATAGAAAGAATGAGATTCAAAAGAATCCCAGTAGTAATAAATCACCCATGCCACACATAATCACATAGCATGCAAGCATATCATCATGTAGCACAGCAACATAAATAGCCTTTCAGCTCACATAGTTAATCCTTTATAAACTACTGCTCCAGCAGGATGGTCCTTCGCTATGGGAACCCCAATACGGTCGCAGGTGAAAGACAGACAAATACACAAGCTTCACAGCATCTGCAACATCACAAACAATGATGACACATACATACACTGCTTTTACACATAGTATAATGGAAGATTCACTACCTTATTCTTTCTACGTGTGCTCCGGCACAAGTAGATCACGATCAAGGAAAATATCGAATCCTGACAATCAAATCAAGGACATAGGGTTATTCCCTTTTCCAATTCCTTAAATTCAAACACTTAAAGTTCATTATCATTTGACACTTCTAGGCGGCCACTGGAAGCCTAAACATATACCTAAAGGATTGGAAGAAACTTGACCAAAGATCCCCTCTCGGATGAGAAAATGTTGATTTTAACTGATGCACTCGAGTGATGGATGATGCAATTGAGTAATGGGTGACTTACACTCGAGTGAGAATGGCTCACTTGCGTGAGTGCTTGATTGAAAGCAACGATATAGACAAAAGGTGATCACAGCACTCGAGTCACAAACTTAGCACTCGAGTGATGACCTTATACTCACTCTAGTCTTATAGGGTGAAGCATAGAAGTGACTACCCGAGAGCAAAGAAAACCCTGAAATGGAGAGTGCACTCAAGAGAGGACCTTGAACACTCGAGTGACAATTTAAAACTTACGAGTACTAACACACACTCTTGACAAATGGATAGCGAGTGCTTTCTAGAGACACGACTCTTAGTGCAAAATACCCATGCACTCGAGTGAGACATCGTGCACTCGAGTGAGGACCCACTTCACTCACAGGTAAGGAAATGTACTCTTGATTTTTGGCATGGAAGTGCAACTGAAAACTGAAGGAGTAGAAGAGACTTGGTGCTGCACTAGAGTAAGACCCCTATTCACTTGAGTGAGGCTCTATCAGAAGCCAAAACGCAGCAGATAACAAAATTTTCCCTAACTTCCAACATGTGTTTCCAATGGTCCCAAAATTATAAACAAAAGTTACTCCTACATAATTTTACACAAGAAACCCATTGGACACCTCAAAACACTCAAAATCACATTCTAGGTACACATTTTTGTCTTGAACACCACATTACCACACATTACAAAATTTCACTAATTTTATTCCCAATGTTCCAAACCAATTATATTGTTCTAAAGACACAATATAACACCAATTCAACCACAACAAACTAAACAATTCATCCATTCCAACATCACACTAAATCAGGGAAAAATTCATAAGTTCCAAAACTGAACCAAAAGTCACAATAAATAGATCAAAAGAAAGCTTTTACTCACCTCTTCTTCTCTCCCAATCTAGTTTCTTCATTCTTCACCTTTTGAATTTTCCCTAAGCACTTAAACACCTCCTTTCAATAATCTAAAACCATAGAGATGAAGCTCTCAGAACTATGAACAACATTATAGAAGGGTGTTTAAGCATTAGAGGACAATAAGGCCAAATCTCACCCTTTTCCTTTCTCTTTCCTCCTAGCTTTGGATGATCATGGAGCATGGAAGAGAGAGATATGAGATGAAGAAGATGATCAGCATTTTTAGCCTCCAAATGGCCCTTTGACCGACCTAAAGGAGAGAGGAGAGAGGAGAGAGGGAAGAGTTTTGACCGTTTGGCCAAATCCAATGGCTCAAGTGGTGACACTTGTCCAAATCTTGGAACACCTTCCATGAGTTCACATGAGCTCATACACACATGATTCCACCCTTTGATCTCTTACACATTCCATCACAACCATTGATCTTCAAGTTACCAATGAGTTTCCTTTTCGGTAACTGACCAACTGGCCGGTAACTTTCCCATTTTGGCCCTGATTATGGTAAGTGCTCTTAAATCACCATCAAACACATTTTTCTCATTCTATCAAAGCAATCATGCGCCCTCCCTTCTCTTCAATGCATTTTAAGCTTTGTCACATAATTAAGCTTAAATACAGGGTTTTGGCACTGATCGTAACACATTCAAATCTCAAATTATATCGTATTCTCTAAAAGTGCCAGTTTAATGATAATCACATTCACTTTTGGGGTTGTAATCCCTTAATCAAATTTTGGGTTGTAATCCTTGAGTTGTAATCCCTTGTACATAGCTAGTTGTGCTTCAACCTTGGTTCTACTCTTTAAATTCTCGGGTGGACCATTAGGTTCTTTATCCCCACAATGATTCACCATATCAATATCACAAATAATGTATACACAGAGCCCTTAAACTCATATATCCATAAATAGTAGGGACATTAATGTGTATACCACAAACAAACAAAGTCATTCTCTATAACTTAAGGCAACAACTGCTGCCACTTTCATAGCAAATCCTATCTTTGCTAGGAACTGCAGCTTTGATACCACAAATGTAACCCCCTGCCTTACAAACCATAATAAATATTCGAAAGTACAAAATTAAAATAAATTAGAGACTAACGAATAGTAAAACCCATTTTTAAACCCATCCCCATAATAGGGTTTTCACAAATACTTTTTGAAATCCAAATATCCATGTCTCGTATTCACATTTTGTGTATAATTACCCTGCACTATTCAATCACATATATATATATATATCAGAGTGCATAATAAAATTCCTAGCCAACCCCGGGTTCCATTCATTAACTCAAGCTTTACAGGGTGCATACACCCATTACAGCTTCTCATACAGGGGACTACACAATACGTTTCCACAACTCACATCCTAAATTCAAATACGGATACAAATTATACAATACTCCCAACTATGATAACCAACTACTAACTAATGCTTATAACCAGGAACTTAACTCGTCCTTGGTTGCTTGCTTCTTTCTCGAACCGCTTGCCCTATTTGAAAGGTTAGTCAACAGAAAGAATGAGATTCAAAAGAATCCCAGTAGTAACAAATCACTCATACCACACATAATCACATAGCATGCAAGCATATCATCATGCAGCACAGTATGACAAATAGCCTTTCAGCTCATATAGTCAATCCCCCGTAAACTACCGCCCTAGAGGGATGGTCCTTTGCCATGGGAACCCCCATGCAGCCGCAGGTGAAAGACAGACAAATACACAAGCTTCACAGCATCCACAACATCACAAACAATAATGACACATACATACATTGCATTTACACATAGTATAAGGGAAGAGTCACTACCTTATTCTTTCCACGTGTGCCCCGGCACAAGTAGATCATGATCAGGGCAAATTCGAATCCTGACAATCAAATCAAAGACATAGGGTTATTCCCTTTTCCAAATCCTTAACTTCAAACTCTTATAGTTGATTATCATTTGACACCTCTAGGCGACCACTAGAAGCCTAAACACATGCCTCAAGGATTGGAAGAAACTTGACTAAAGACTGTCCTCTCTGATGAGAAAATGTTGATTTTAACTTATGCACTTGAGTGAGGACAGCTCACTCGCGTGAGTGTAATGAACCCATGTCGTGTGATTTCTCAAAATAAAACTAGGTTAGAAAATGTAGTGTAGTAGCTCAACCTAGGTCATCCTTGTGAGCAGATTAATTTCCAAGTTCCTAAGTAGTAAAGTGATACAAAACTTTAAAGTTGTGAGAAATCATTTTGAGAATTTGATTTTTAAACTAATGAAGTAATATAAGCTAAAGCAATATTTTTGTATTTTTCAGTTTTTAAAACAAAGTAGAAAAAGGAATCGAAATTATCACTAATAACAAGATAAATTCAATTAACTAATATAATGATGGAATGGGATTCCCTTGAGTTGAGGTTTTAGTCTTCCTTGCTTGCTAATAATATGAATTCCATAATGAGTCAAGAGGATGGAACTAAGTTACCACTAGCTCTATACTTGCAATAATCATTTAATTCATTCTACCGAAGCAATTAAATGAATATCACTAAATAATTTAGACTCAAGGAGATGAATAATCAACTTCTAATTCTAACTTGTAATTACCATTACAAAAGTTCAAAGCATTCAGTTTAATCATTTAATTCCAGTTGACCAAGTTGGAATAAACAATTCAACCTACTCCTAATATGAATCATACAAAGCTTAATTAATCAACTCCTAGCTCAACCACCAAGTTTATTCACTTGGCATAGAATAATCTAAATCATAATCACATACTTTACCAAGCCATACAATTATGAAATAGAAAGAGAGCTTAAGGAATTCCATTAAAGTTTAGAAGCTCAAACCATTACCCAACTTAAGGAAATCACCAACACTTTAGCTACTCATGGAGGAAGAGGAGATGAAGCTTGATGGAAGGAGAAATGATTTAGCCATAGAGATAAGATGAAGCTTGCTTCCCTTTTTTCAATTCTGCACAAGAGCCACGCCGCCTCTTTTTCTTTGTTTCATTCGGTGCTCTTCTTCCATGCACAGCCGTTACCCTTCAATTCTTTTCAAATCTGTATTTTTTTTGTCAAAAGTTTTCGCTGCTCATACACAACCGTGCCCTCTTCTCCTCAATTCCATCGTGTCTTCTTGCCTTTTGCAGCCGCCAAAACTGACTTTTCTCTCATTCATTCGATGCCTCCTCCTTTTTCCTCTCCTCACGTATATCCCTTAACCCTTTTTTCCTCTCTTTTCCATTCCTCAATTCAATCCATGGTTAGCCTTCTCTTCTCGGTCCAGCATCTACTCTTATATTCACTGACTTTGGCCCAGCTCATCCCTTCGTTTTCTTTAATTAATCGGTCAGCTACTTTTATTCCATTCAATCCTCACCCAATTCGGTCCAGCCCTCCTTGTTATTCTTCATTCAATTCATTGGGCCCACTCTCTCTTTTTCCAATCCAGTTGCTGCCTCTTTTCAATTCAGCCCACGTGCCTTCTCATTTCATGTGGTCCCCCTCCTTCCAATTTCTTCAATTGTCTTTAGGTTAAAATGAGTTGTGCCTTGTCATCACGTACAAAATTATATTCACAAAGGTAATATCTTTTGTTCACAATTAAAGAATAAATGGGAATGACAAATATTAATTAAAAATATGACAATTTAACTAATATAATTCCCAAATTATCCTTTCACTAAAATCTGACTTTAACACTTGATTATGCCCAAAATATTCAATTAAGTCCCACAAAAGCCTAAGATTAATTAATAAAAATATATAAATATTGAGGTCTATCAATTCCCCGATACTTAAGCTTTTGCGCTCCTGAGCAAAACATTAAACTCAACATAGGCAAAGAGGGATGAAAGTTGTAAGGATCGGCAAGATCAAGCTTCAAGAATTACACTTAGTCAAATAAGAAGGTATCCTCCAATTCAAATTCACTGAACATACTCAAAAATTGAAGTAGTTAAAGCAATGCAAAGTTTAATTATAATGAGCTTAATTGGAAACCTTAACTTGGACAAGTGTTTGCACTCTTCTCTCATATAAGGTAGTTTTCCACTCGCATCCACTTTAATCACACTCTACCATAGGCTTGTAATATTTCTAGGCTCTCCACTACTTGCAAAAATGGCATAAATAAATCCAAAGGACTTTGTAGGGTTGTAATGTTGAATAGGCCAATTGATGGAAAATGTAACAAATACTATGCTTGCACCAAATAAATTGCTAGATTACTTAGCACTATAGAACTAACTTAATTCACATATTTTACCATTGTGACTTTATTTCTTTCTTTGATTTTTTTCACACTTTTTTTTTCTTTTTCTTCTTTTCTATTTTCTTTCTTTTGACTATTCACATGGTATTTTTTTTCTTTTTCTTTTCTAATATATAATAGTACTATTTTTTTTAGTGCTATGAAGAACTTGATAAAGGATGCAAACATAGCATTTGTATAATGAAATGGAAACGAAAGTGAAGGGCTCAAGGGATTAAACAAAGGTAAATGATGAATGGTTTGTGTTTGGGTAAATGGGTGATGAAATGAATGCCAATATCATCTCTATCCATAACATTGCAAAATGTATCCTCAAGCAAGAAACAAAACAAGTTCTAAAGAGCAAAAATCTAGGTAGATAAATCACACAGTGAAATGAACAATTAGGCCCAAAACACCTTCCAACTAGGCTTTTTGTTTCCTAACAAACTCATCAAAATTAAACCATGCATCATTACAACATTTGAATTTTATGGCAATTCACTAATTCAAAGCAAGTTTCAACCATGAATCTAACTAAGAGTAATCAAGATACTTGATCATGACTAAAGGCTTCAAAAATCTTCAGTGAATTTGACCAAAAACAATAGAGGACACAAGCATGAGACAGAGGCATATGATATCACAATGAATTCTCATGAGAATAACACACACTCCCCCACACTCATGAAAAACAAAGAACCTAGACGCACTTATCTCTTGGGTGAAGTGAATGTTGTGAAGTCCAATTCAAGATTAAAGCACAACACATCATCGTCACAAGGAGAGAGAGGACAAGACATAAGTGGAAATAGTTCTCAGAAATTAGGCATAAGGATAAGAGAAAAGGGTAGTGTAGGATAAGGTTAAGCATAAGAGTATGATTCAAAATGGAGTTTATTCAATTGGAAAATGCAAAACAAACAGACTACTTTTTACTACTGGTAAGTCCTTCCCCCCCACTTGTTCAATAGCATATATCATCAAATAAAACAAGAAACAAGGTAAGGAAAGGGACTACCGTGTGCATTATGGTGGTTGATGACTAGCATGGTAGTGCTTCAACAAGTGACCATTCACTTGAAACTTTGCACTACTTGCAAGATCTTTGAGCTCTATTAATCCAAAGCTATGCTCCTTGACCACTTTGTAGGGACCTTGGCATTTGGTTTTAAGCTTCCCATTTTTTAGCTTGAATCTTGCCTTGAACATAAGCACATGCTCTCCTTTATGAAACTGCTTTCGTAAGATGCCTTGATCATGAATCAATTTGGATTTTTCCTTGTAGATACGGGAGCTTTCATATGCATCCAACCTCAACTCTTCAAGCTCTTGTATCTCAAGCATTCTTTCCTCAGCAGAACCTTGAAGATCTATATTACAAGTCTTCACAGCCCAGTAAGCTCTATGCTCTAGCTCAACAGGTAGATGACAACCCTTTCCAAAGACTAACCGAAAAGGAGACATGCCAATGGGAGTTTTAAAAGCTATACGATATGCCCAAAAAGCATCATCCAACTGGAGACTCCAATCTTTCCTACTTGGCTTGACAATTTACTCTAAGATATACTTGATTTCCTTATTAGACACCTCATCTTGCCCATTTGTCTGTGGATGGTATGGGGTAAAAGTCTTGTGGAGAACACCATATTTGGATAGCAAGTTGTCCTTCAATTTGTTGCAAAAATGTGAGCCACAATCACTCACAATTGCTCTTGGCACATCAAACCTACAAAAGATATGAGTACGTAGGAATTTTATAATAGTAGAGGCATCATCCTTCCTTATAGGAATGGCCTCAATCCACCTTGTAAGGTAATCAACAGCCAACAAAATGTACAAATATCCATGAGATACAGGAAATGGTCCCATAAAATCAATACCCCAAACATCAAAAACTTGACAGAACAACATGGGTTGTTGTGGCATTTCATGCTTTCTAGATAAACCCCCAAAACGCTGGCATGCATCACAAGTTTTACAAAAAGCATAACAATCCTTAAAGAGGCTAGGCTAATATAAACCACAATCTAAGATTTTCCTAGCAGTTTTCTTTGCCCCAAAGTGACCACCACACAACAAAGAATGAAAAGATGTTATAACAGAAGAAATTTCATCATCCGGCACACATATCCTAATGACTTGATCACTACAATGCCGCCACCAGTAAGGGGGATCCCACAAATAGTATTGAGATTCATGTTTCAGCTTCTGTTTCTGAAAATGAGATAAAGAATCAGGTAACACTCCAACAGCAAGATAATTCACAATATGAGCAAACCATGGGTCATGAAGTGTAATAGCAAGGAGATGGGTATTAGGAAAACCATCACAAGTGACTTCAGGATCAACTACTCCCTGTGTAGTAAGGGGCAAGCGGCTTAGATGGTCAGCAACAAGATTTTCTGCACCTGCGTTGTCCCTAAACTCTGTGTTAAATTCTTGAAGTAGTAGCATCCACCTTAGAAACTGAGGCTTAGTATGAGTCTTCCTAGATAAGAACTTGACAGCAGAATGATCAGAATAGATAATCACTTTAGAATTCACTAGATAAGACCTAAACTTCTCAAGTGCAAAAACAATGGAAAAGAGCTCTTTCTCAGTGGTAGTGTAATTGATTTGAGCCTTATCCAAAGTTTTCGAAGCATAAGCAATAACACGAGAGCTCTTACCAATTTTCTGACCTAGAACTGCACCAACAGCACTATTGGAAGCATCACAACAAAGCTCAAAATCAAGATCCCAATTAGGAGCAATGAGTATAGGTGGAGAAATGAGTCTAGACTTAATTTCATCAAAAGCCAATTTGCATGCATCATCAAAGATGAAATCCACATCCTTTTGGAGAAGCTTAGATAGGGGACAAGCTATTTTACTAAAATCCTTAATGAATCTTCTATAAAACCCAGTATGCCCCAAGAAAGATCTAAGTTCTCTTAAGTTAGAGGGATAAGGAAGAGATAAAATTACTTCAATTTTAGATTTGGCAAATTCTATACCCCTTTTACTTATCAAGTGGCCTAAGACTATTCCTTGATCTACCATGAAGTGGCATTTCTCAAAATTTAGCACAAGGTTCTTTTGTACACACTTTTCTAATGCTCTCTCCAAATTCAGTAAACATTCCTCAAAAGAATTCCCATATATAGAAAAATCATCCATGAATACCTCAATACCTTGTTCAAGTAAGTCACTAAAAATGGAGAGCTTGCATCTTTGAAATGTCCCAGGAGCGTTGCATAACCCAAAAGGCATCCTTTGGTATGCAAACGTCCCAAATGGACAAGTAAATGTTGTCTTTTCCTAATTCTCCGGTGCAATAGGAACCTGAAAATAACCAGAAAAACCATCAAGGAAACAATAATGAGATTTGCATGCCAATCTCTCTAGCATCTGATCTATAAAGGGGAGGGGAAAGTGGTCCTTTCTAGTTGCTTCATTCAACTTTCTAAAGTCTATATAAACTCTCCAAGAGTTTTGGACTCTTGTTGGAATGAGTTCGTTCTTCTCATTTCGCACAATAATTATTCCACTCTTTTTTGGAACAACTTGGACCGGACTGACCCACTCACTATCTGAAATAGGATATATGATCCCTGCACTCAAGAGTTTGGTGACCTCCTTCTTAACTACATCTAAGATGAGAGGGTTGAGTCTACGTTGGGGCTGTCTCACAGGTTTAGAACCCTCATTCAAAAGTATTTTGTAGGTGCACACAGTTAGGTTAATACTTGGAATGTCACCTAAAGTCTACCCTATTGCCCTCTTGTATTTCTTCAACACAGGGAGTAAACTCAACTCCTCAGATGTACTTAAGGAACTAGAGATAATGACAGGTAATTGATCATGTTCAATAAGAAAACCATACTTCAAGTTAGGGGGAAGGGGTTTTAAATCAAGTTCAGGGGGTTGCACAATTGAAGGTAAAAGTTCTTTCAACTCAAGTGCACCAAGAAACTTCCCTTTCTTATGAGAATCCCCAATAATTGTTGGATTAAAAGTATGCCCTCTTTGTTCAGATGTGGATTGAGATTGTGGCTGATTCACATAGCAACCTTCACTACCCCCTACATCATTCAAAGAGTGAAATATATAAGAAGTAGCATCATGAAATGGTATGCAACAGTGTAGTAATTGATTAGAACTGAGTTTCTCCCCTGTTGTAGTCTTGACATGTGGTTGTCCATTATTTCCAAAATTTTCAGCAAAGAAATGTAGGACTTTTGACCTGCTAAGTTTATCACCAAAAGGAGAATATAAGTATTTCAATAATTGGAAAGAAGTGAGGTTACCCACACAATCATCCTTGAGGTTAGGAGAAGTCTGAAACTTGTAAGATGGAGGAATGTAAGGCTTAAACCTATGAATTGCAGTCATGCCATCAGTAGCACATTGATTTCTTTCCTCATCTTCAACAATGACTCCACTTGTGTCAATAGGAGTAGATTTAGTGCTAATAGATGTTGCTTCACTTCCAAAAGTGGAATCCACTTCACTAACATTCTCAAATTCTGCAAAGCACACAATAATTCTTTCCCAACTCCATGATAACTATCAAATGAAGATATAGTACTACCAAGTTTAGAAAAATCAAAAATAAAAGGATTAGAAGTGGAAAGTGAGCTATCAATTGACATGTAATCAATACTACACACATCATCATCATAATCAATAGAGGGAGAAGAATTTAAACCAATGGTAGCACATACATCATTATGACAATAATTTTTCACACACAATGAGAAAGCAGACTCATCAATTACCTCTTCCAAGGCCAAATCAATCTCATTCAAGCCAAGAAGGGAGTAGTCCTCAAATAGGTGATTCATAGCTTCATAAACATTGAACCGAATGACATGATCACCTACTTCCATAGTTATGTACCAATCCTTCATGCTAATGATAGTATTAGCTGTGCGCATGAAAGGGCTACCCAAAATCAATGGTTCTTCAACTGAGACCTCAATAGACATGTCTAGGACATAAAAATCAGTAGGAAATACTAAGTCTTTGACCTTGACTAAGATGTCTTCCAATAAGCCATGAGGTTTCCTAGTGGTGCGATCAGCTAGTTGTAGGATGATACTAGTGGATTTGATGTTTGTGAGGCCAAAAGAGGTGTAAACAGAGTAAGGCATGACATTTATGGCCGCTTTTAGATCAAGAAAAGCATTACTAAAAGGCATGGTACCTATGGTGAATGGAACAGTGAATGAGCCAGGGTCTTTACACTTAATTGGAAGATGGGGTTTAAACATAGCAGACACACTAGGACTCAACTGAACACACTCATTGGGTTTACACCTACGCTTTTAGGTGCACAAATCTTTCAAGAATTTAGCACAAGCAGGCATTCCTTTCAACACATCAAGCAAAGGCAAATTAACTTCAATCTTACTGAAAATATCCATCTTATCAAGAAATTTCTTTTCATTTGAAACCTTTTTGCTAAGCACATATGAATTAGGAAATGGAATTTCAGAGAGATTTACCTTTTTACCTTCCCATTTGCTTGAAGAAGAAGAAGTTGAAGGGTCAATTACTTTAGCATTTGTTGAAGTTGACACTCCTTGCTTGTTATCCATATTTGAATTTGGAGAAGAATGCCTTTGTAAAAGCTTCTGTTCAACCATACTCTCAGATTTTCCAATAGCAAGGTGAGTGCTTTGATCAAAATCATCACTACCATCAATATCTTCCACTTGTGGTTGCAATGGAACCTCAACCTCTTCATTGTATCTATCACTAGAATGCATTCCAGATTTGAAACTCTCAACATTTTCTTCAAATCGGACTTGTTTACCCACTTGTTTACCACTCCTCAAAGAGATAGCATGTACATCCTTAAGATTGATCACAGTGTTGGAAGGCAACCCTTGTCCACTTTTAGCTTGTTGCTCATTGAGGCTATCAGACATTTGAGTGACAAATGAAGTAAGGTTAGAATTCTTAGAATCCAACAACTCCAACTTGTTAAAAATTGAATCAAACTTAGTCCCAATGTCAGAAAATTTAGAATTGGTTTAAGCTCTCTCTTCATCAAATCTCGAGGCTAAGTTACCCATTGAAGATGACACATTGTTCACACACTTGAGAAGTTGAGAGATGTCATCTTTAGTAGCATGGGATTCAGGTGTAGCAACCACTGTTTGTTGGGGATTAGATTGGTTTGAAGGTCCTTGAGTTGGAGCTTGATTTGAAGAATTCCCTTGAAATTGATTCTGGTTCCTCCAACCAAAGTTGGGATGGGACCTCAAACTCTCATTGTATGTATTAGAGTAGGGATTCCAAGGCCTTTGATTCTGTCCTTGTCTCCCTTGAAAAATAGCTGAGACCTCCCCAAGTTAGTGTAGGCAATTAGGAGCAATATGCATGTGAGAGCTACATATGTCATAGCTAGGAGCCACTAGAGCTTAAGAATGTGACCCACGAATGTTCACATTGTTTAGATGGGTCATGAGCTTATTGAGGTCAGTTCTCATATCTGTCATTTGGGATGACAAATTATCATACTCCCTTGAAGATCTTGAAGCATGTGAGACCTCATGGATTTGTCTAGTATCCAACCCTTCAAATTGTTGATCATTACTAGTTATCTTCTCAATTAAAGCCCAAGCTTCTTCAAGTGTAAGCAATTGAATAGTGCCTCCAGAAGATGAATCCAAACTCTTTCTATCTTGAGGAAGCAACCCACTATGAAAATATTGCACCTATCAAGCTTTTGGGATTTGGTGATGTGGACACTTAGCTAGGAGTTCTTGAAAATGACACCAATACTCATAAAAAGATTCATGGAGGCCTTGTTTAGTACCAAAGATTTCCTTAGTGAGAGATGTTATCTTTGAAGAAGGGAAGTATTTTTCCAAAAAGGCACTCTTCAAGTTGTCCCAGGATGCTAAAGCATTAGGATTATGGTAAGGTAGCATCAAGAACCACTCCTTAGCTTTGTTTTCCAATGTGAAATGAAAGACTTTCCGGCACATCTCATCTAGATCAACTCCCATTGGTTTCATGGAGTTGCACACAATGTACATATTCATCAAGTGCCTATTAGGGTCTTTTGCAGGTAAACCATGAAATTTTGGTAAGTGACTCAACAAATGACCTTTCAACTCAAAATTAATATTAAATTTAGGAAAAGAGAGAAAAGGATCAATAATATCAGTAGAAGAGGTAAGATCATTGATTCTCCCCAATGGGTAAAGGTACGTCTTCTAGAGGAGGAACTGGATCCATGTCAAGATGGTGATCTACAATGAATGAAGAGCCAATATGAGAAGAATTATTACAAGTATGTACAACAACTTCAGTGTCAATGACTTGTCCAAGCCCTACACTAGATGATTCAGCTTTCTTACCTTTCTTAAGTAACCTAATTGTCTTGTTAATATCTTTATCTAAAGGCACAAGTTCAGTTTTCTGAGATCTAGTCATGCACAGTAAGAAAACTCATATAGACACACAAATTACAACAAGTAATTGGTCAAATGGTCAATTGAAGAAGGGTTGTATACAGCAAAAATTAGCAACTTGTAGGAAACCAAGTTAACTAATCCTTGACAACCAAAAGAGTTAACCACAACCAACAAAATTCAAGTGTCTAAAGAGTAAAACCAGTTTTAGCAATAACAAGACAAGTGCAACACAATGTGACAAGAGGCAAATAGGAGTTGCAAGGTAAGACTTTACCTTTTAGGGAAACAAGTTGGTATATCAATGAAGTAGTACCTCAAACCGCAAGTATATAAGTAGAGTCACTGGAAGCACAACTTACAGAATGTGATAGCTACCTGAAATCTCAAGTTGCAACCAACAAATTTCCAAGGATGAAGAATGCAAAGTTGCTCACCACAAAACAATAACGAACCACATAATGGCCACTAAGAATATGATAGCAAAGCAACAAAATGCAAATTTCTCTTTTTTTCTAATTGCAAATGGAATACAAAATAACTATGAAAATGAAAATTAACCTAAACCACTACTAAACACTTCAACAACTAACAACTAACTAAGACAAACTCAAAAACACACTAGCAACCAAGAAAAATCAAAGAAAACCCTAAGAACAAACTAAATCAAAAACCTAGAAAATTACCAAAAAAGAAAGAAAATTCAGAAAAGTATAGCAAACCTTCGAATTTGGCTAAATTCTAGCAAACCTAATAGTTGAAGCTATTAGTCTTGCTAAGAATGCTGAAAAACTTTAACCTATCAAAGTTCAGAATTTTTTGAGCACAAATATTACAGTTCCAGCAAGACAATGCTAATCGAAATCGCCAAAATTCAAATGAGTGCTACACACTTCCTACTAAACTAAGACACACTATGACAACAGAAAAGAACACCTAACTACTTAAAACCTTGGCAATCATCCTCCCCAGCAACGGCACCAAATTTGATGAACCCATGTCGTGTGAGTTCTCAAAATAAAACTAGGTTAGAAAATGTAGTGTAGTAGCTCAACCTAGGTTGTTCTTGTGAGGAAATTAATTTCCGAGTTCCTAAGTAGTAAAGTGATAAAAAAATTTAAAGTTGTGAGAAATCATTTTGAGAATTTGATTTTTAAACTAATGAAGCAATCTAAGCTAAAGCAATATTTTTGTATTTTTCAGTTTTTAAAACAAAGTAGCAAAAGGAATTGAAATTAACACTAATAACAAGATAAATTCAATTAACTAATATAATGATGGAATGAGATTCCCTTGAGTTGAGGTTTTAGTCTTCCTTGCTTGCTAATAATATGAATTCCATAATGAGTCAAGAGGATGGAACTAAGTTACCACTAGCTCCATACTTGCAATAATCATTTAATTCATTCTACCGAAGCAATTAAATGAATATCACCAAATAATTCAGACTCAAGGAGATGAATAATCAACTTCCAATTCTAACTTGTAATTACCATTACAAAAGTTCAAAGCATTCAGTTTAATCATTTAATTCCACTTAACCAAGTTGGAATAAACAATTCAACCTACTCATAATATGAATCATATAAAGCTTAATTAATCAACTCCTAGCTCAACCACCAAGTTTATTCACTTGGCAAAGAATAATCTAAATCATAATCACATACTTTACCAAACCATACAATTATGAAATAGAAAGAGAGCTTAAGGAATTCCATTGAAGTTTAGAAGCTCAAACCATTACCCAACTTAAGGAAATCACCAACACTTTAGCTACTCATGGAGGAAGAGGAGATGAAGCTTGATGGAAGGAGAAATGATTTAGCCATAGAGATAAGATGCAGCTTGCTTCCCCTTTTTCAATTCTGCATAACAGCCACGCCTCCTCTTTTTCTTTGTTTCATTCGGTGCTCTTCTTCTATGCACAACCGTGACCCTTCAATTCTTTTCAAATCTGCATTTTTTTTGTCAAAAGTTTCGGCTGCTCATACATAGCCGCGCCCTCTTCTCCTCAATTCCATTGTGTCCTCTTCTCTTTTGTGGTAGCCAAAACTGACTTTTCTCTCATTCATTCGATTCCTCCTCCTTTTTCCTTTCCTCATGTATATCCCTTAACCCTTTTTCTCTCTCTTTTCCATTCCTCAATTCAATCCATGGTCAACCTTCTCTTCTCGGTCTAGCATCTACTCTTATATTCAATGACTTCGGCCCAGCTCATCCCTTCGTTTCCTTTAATTAATCGGTCAGCTGCTATTATTCCACTCAATCCTCACCCAATTTGGTCCAGCCCTCCTTGTTATTCTTTATTCAATTCATTCAGCCCACTCTCTCTTTTTCCAATCCAGCTGCTACCTCCTTTCAATTCAGCCCACATGCCTTCTCATTTCATGTGGTCCCCCCTCCTTCCAATTTCTTCAATTGTCTTTAGGTTAAAATGAGTTGTGCCTTGTCATCACCTACAAAATTATATTCACAAAGGTAATATCTTTTGTTCAAAATTAAAGAATAAATGGGAATGACAAATATTAATTACAAATATGACAATTTAACTAATATAATTCCTAAATTATCCTTTCACTAAAATCTGACTTTAACACTTGATTATGCCCAAAATATTCAATTAAGTCCCACAAAAGCCTAAGATTAATTAATAAAGATATATAAATATTGAGCTCTATCAGAGTGCTTGACAGAGAGCAATGACAGATACAGAAGGTGATAACTACACTGGAGTCACAAACTCAGCACTCGAGTGATGGCCTTACACTCACTTAAGTCTTACAGGGTGAAGCACAGAAAGTGACTACCCGAGAGTAAAGAAAACCCTAAAGTGGAGAGTGCACTCGAGTGAGGACTTTGAACACTCGAGTGACAATTTAAAACTTGCGAGTGCTAACACACACTCTTGACAAATGGACTGTGAGTGCTTTCCAGAGACATGGCTCTTAGTGCAAAATACCCATGCACTTGAGTAAGACACCTCGCACTCAAGTGAGGACCTACTTCACTTGCAGGTAAGGAAATGCACTCTTACTTTTTGGCATATAAGTGCAACTAAAAACTGAAGGAGTAGAAGAGACTTGGTGCTACACTTGAGTGAGACCCCTATTCATCTAGTGAGGCTCTATCAGAAGCCAAAACGCAATAGATAACAGAATTTTACCTAACTTCCAACATGTGTTTCTAATGGTCCCAAAATTCTAAACCAAAGTTACTCCTACATTCTAAGTACAAATGTTTGTCTTGAAAACCACATTACCACACATTACCAAATTTCACTACTTTTGTTCCCAATGTTTTAAATCAATTATATTGTTGACACAATATAACACCAATTGAACCACAACACACTAAACAATTCATCTATTCCAACATCACACTAAATCAGGGAAAAATTCATAAGTTCTAAAACTTAACCAAAAGTCACAATAAATAGATCAAAAGGAAGCTCTTACTCATCTCTTCTTCTCTCCCAAGCTAGTTTCCTGATTCTTCACCTTTTGAATTTTCCCCAAGCACTCAAACACCTCCTTTCAAGAATCTAAAACCATATAGATGAAGCTCTAATCACAATGAACAATATTATAGAAGGATGTTTAAGAATTTGAGGACAACAACAAGGCCAAATTTCACCTTTTTCCTTTCCTTTCCTCTTAGCTTTGTACGAACATGGAACATGGAAGAGAGAGAGAGAGATGAGATGAAGAAGATGATTAGCTTTTTTGGCCTCCAAATGACCCTTTGCCCGACCTATAGGAGAGAGGAGAGAGGGAAGAGTTTTGACCGTTTGACCAAATCCAATGGCTCATATGGCGACACTTGTCCAAATCTTAGAAAACCTTCCATGAGTTCACATGAGCTCATACACACATGATTCCACCCTTTAATCTCTTACACATTCCATCACAACCATTGATCTTTAAGTTACTAATGAGTTTCCTCTTCGGTAACTGACCAACTGGCCGGTAACTTTCCCATTTTGGCCCTGATTATGGTAATTGCTCTTAAATCACCACCAAACACATTTTTCTCATTCCATCACACCAATCATGCTCCCTCCCCTTCTCTTCAATGCATTTTAAGCTTTACCATACAATTAAGCTTAAATACAGGGTTTGGGTATTGATCGTAACACTTTCAAATCATAACTTATATCGTATTTTCCAAAAGTGTGATTTTAATGATAATCACATTCACTTTTTGAGTTGTAATCCCTTAATCAAATTTTGGGATATTACACCAGATTTCTGTGGAGCTCTAGAACCATAGTGGTAAGCATCAGGCAACCTACATACACAGAGTCATCCTTATGCTTCATGTAAGCATCTCTCTGAGCTCTTAGAGCATTGGTTGTAGGCTCCTCAGGAATGGGTTGATCTAGGACATAAGCCTTTCTTATGACTTGAGATTTGATTTAGAGGGCTCAATTAATTAGTTTTGTTTATATGAATGCAATCATTGTCATATCTCATACAAATAACTACATATAAATACAAAAGTATTCATGCATTGATATAATCAAAAGCATAATTTAAACGTGCCACAACATGGCTTACCTAACCTAAAATCCTCCTAAGCCAATAAGAGGATTTCTCTAAATAAGAAAAGAAATACATTGAGAGAAACCTCATTTAAACATTCGAGGGGAGTGAGATGAGAAAAAGAATATACATTGAGAGGAAGGCAAAGCACGTAAGACGTATTTAAATATTACAACCCTTTGTAAAAATCTAAAGCCATATTGTTCACCATACCCAAACAATATTGAAAAGAAACCATAACAAGTAACATTTCATACAATATGAAAAACAATAAACGCGTGATTAGCTTATATCGCACTATGAATAGGTAGTCATGGTGGTCCCGCTAACATGTCTGTATGCCGTGATCTTCAACCAATTAGAAACCAAGAATGATGAGAATTCAAATTTTGGATCCAATCCAAAACAGAAATCTTGACACAGTAACAAACCACATAGGTTCGACTTTTTCAAACCAAAACATATTTCAATATCGAATACAATACACAACAGAACAAATATAATTTGACTTTATTAAAACTGAAAACTAAATTAGATACATATTCGATCATCTTCTTATAAGAATATATATATATATATCCCATATATATCACATGTATAAGAACATAAACTCAATTTAAATGCACAATTGACTTGGCTCTGAAGCCACTTTTAGGATCAGAAGGCACAATGGAAAAATTTTAAAATTTTCACCCATCCTAATCGAGGATCTATCAACGGTGTTTAAATCGAGTTAGAAAGATTCGTACCTTTTGCAATTCAGGGTTTTCGATCTCTAGGATCCAACACGTCAGGTCCGCTCCCTTTACCGGTATCCACACGAATGTTCTCCAACATAGACTATGTGCTAGTGCCTCCAATGTCTCTTAGGGTTTCCCTTGCAGCTCTAAATTCTCATCCGTGTGTAAGTATATCTGCTCTATCAAGTTTATAACCTATGAGGGCTATATTCAAATTTCAAAATTAATCTTTATTAATTTTGAAATTAATTATCTTGATGAGATAATTAAATAAATAAATTAAATCTATCCAACAATTTTAATTTAACCTATTTATTTAATCCAAATAAAGAGCCGTTAGATTTAATTTATCTTCATAAATTAAATCTGAGATACTATATCTTTATCATGTTAGTTATTAAATCTAATTTATCTTAATATAGTTAAATTTGAAACTAACACAATATAATAATATCATATAATATATATACATATATATAAAATATGTATTTCAAAAATACATATATATAAATATAATATTATTAACAAATTTTATATTATATATATAAATATTAAATTTATCCACCATAGATTAAACATTATCTTGTGTTGGGCCATTCTTGTATACGACCTTATAGGCCCATATGAAGTTGGCAGTGGGCCAATAACTGTACTAACCTATAAGTCGCAAGCGGCCTCTAGCAAGACATTACGACTACCTAATTCATATGAGGATCGTTAACACGATGCAACTTGTCATATAACCATGTCACATCCCTTTTGTCACATGATATATCGGTCAGGGATGAGGCAGGATAATGTCATCTTATTCCTGACCATTACATTCTAGATTCTTGAGTAGTCTGACAATAAAAATGGAAACTCCTTTCCATCATAGTATAGCCGTACATTTCTCAAACTTACTCATCGAGGGGCCCAGTAATATCTCTTTACTAATGTGAGGGACAAATTCCATCTTGATCATTTATATTCCTCTGCATGAAAAAACCACTAAGCCCGATTGTACCTTTATCATCACCCAGTCAAAAAATGACTTTGGACTAGTTCAAAGCTTAGCAACTCTCATGTAGGAATCCATGATGACCTCAGGTCAAAGAGCATTGTGACGTGGTTATGCATGAGAAAAGCTTATGACTTGATCCATGTAGCTTTCTCATAGTGGGTCAGTCCAGCACTTTATACTCTTACAAGTGCCTAAGACTCCGATTCATATCTCTATATCTTATCAGAGTCATACTGGTCTTATTTTATCTCTACTCCCACATATATGACCAACCTGGGACATTTTAGGAGAACATTTATGATTTATCCAAGGATACAATTATCACAGTCAACATGCAAATAATATGATAACAGAATGGGGAAATTTAAATTAATAATATTCAAAGTACAATGATTGGCCCTTAGGGCACAATTTGCAACATCTTCGCACATGCCCTAGGTACAATCATTAATTTGCCTAATTCCTATTATCCTAACATGACACTCATGCTTTGCCTGTGCAATTAGTAGGAGGATCAAGAATATGGTCTTCTCTTGCTACTTTGCATATTTTATATCACCTATATCATTGATTTCTCTAATAACATGAAATCGCTTGAGTATATGCTTGGTCCTTTGATGTGACCTAGGCTCCTTGGCCTGTGCAATAGCACCGCTATTGTCATAGAACAAATCTATTGGATTAGATATGGTAGGCACTACCCCTAGTTCAGTAATGAACTTTCTAATCAAAATGGCTTCTTTAACTGCATCCAATGCTGCTATATACTCAGCTTCTGTTGTAGAATCTGCTACAGTACTCTGCTTGGAGCTATTCCAACTTACTACTCCACTATTCAGGAGGAATACATATCTAGATTGCAATTTAAGGTCATCTTAGTCAGTTTGGAAACTTGCACCTATGTAATCGGTTACATAGAGCTCATAATCCAATCCATCAGAGACAAAAAATAAGTCCTTAGTCCTTCTTAAGTACTTTAGGATATTCTTGATGGCAGTCTAATAACCCTCACTAGGATCTTATTGATATCTTCTGGCCATACTTAAGGCAAATGAGACATCCGGTCGAGTACATAAGATAGCATACATAGGATCTAATGGCTGAGGCATATGGAACCTTACTCACACAATCTCACTGATCAGGTTGTAATATCTTGAATTGTAATTAAGGACTAATGACTCCTCAAGTAGTGTAATTATTGTTAATCCAATATTTATATGGTATATAATGTAAATTATGATGTAAATGTGTTTGATGAAGATTTGGTAAATGTTGTGATAATCAAGGGCAAAATGGGAATTACCGACCAATTGGTCAGTTACCGAAGAGGAGACTCTTTGGAGAATAAGAGATCAATGGCTAGGATTAAGACATTTTTTTTGGACATATAGGATTAAGAGAATAGAATTGTGTGTGTATGGAAGGAGAAAAAAGATCATGACATGTGGCAAGTTGGAAGCCATAGGATTGGTCAATAATTTAAACCACTCATTTCACTCTCTTTTCTTTCTTTAAGTCGGTTAGTTGCATGGGGATAGAGGACAAATTTGCATCTTCATCCTTTTTATCTTCTCTCTCATCTAACCTCCATTTTCATTAAGCAAGGAAAGGAAAGAGAAAGTATAAAGGTGAGATTTTGACTTGCTAAATGGCTTATAATGCTCAAGAGTTCTGCATTAATCATGTTCCTAGTGTCAAGAGCTTCATTCCTAAGTTTTCATATTTTTGATTTGAGGAGTTTGAGAACTTGTGGAAATTTTAAAGTAGGAAAAATTAAAGAAGTAGCTTTGGGAACAAGTTGAGGTGAGCATTTGTGATCTTTTGGTATATTTGTTATGATTTTTGGTTAAGCTTTGTAAATTCTGGAATTTTGCCCTGATTTCATAAGAATTGGATAATGGAAGAGTTTAAAATGGTATGGTGTAGAAAATGATGCTAGGATGTGTTATAATGTCATTAATTTTTATTTGGAATTGAATGAGGAAGTTTAGTAATTTGTGGTTTTGTGTGACCTTGTGAGCTAGAGTTGCAAATGAGGTAATTGAGTGGAATTTGAGTTGTTTTTAGGTTACCAATAGGTTCCTTAGGAGATTTTGTATGGGAATGAGCTTTGTTATAAATTTTAGAACTATTGGGATCAGTTTTGGTAAATCTGGAAAACTCTATTAGTTGCTGCATTTCTGGGTTCTGATGAGTATCACTCGAGTGAGTAAGGGTCTTACTCGAGTACAGTAACATAAATTCCTTTTCCCTTTTGCATTTTTCTTGGGTTTTCTAGTGGGAAGCGCAAGTGTACTCCCCAATCCGTGAGTGATATAGGCCATCAATCGAGTGAGCATGAGTTCACTCGAGTGCAAGTGTATGTTTATACTAAAGGTTGCTCTTGGTTAAGCACTTATAGGCTAAATTCCAAGAGTGTGATCTGACACTTACAAGTGTTATGTTCTCACTCTAGTGGTAGGGGTAGTACTCAAGTGAGCTTTCTCTTCTATGTTGGGTATGTTCTCGGGCAAACACTTTTGGTGTTCACTTTTGGGAACTCGAGTGAATTTGAGGTCATCACTCGAGTGCATGCCATCACGCTTGAGTGTTATAAGCACTTTCAAGTCATTGGTGGTGCTCTCTGTCAAATACTCACGAGTGAGAGCCACCTTCACCCGAGTGCAAGTCCATCATCACTCGAGTGAGCCATTTGAAAATTAGAGTTTTGCTTCCTAAAAAGGAATCTTTGGGGTAGTTTCTCCCAACCCTTTAGGCATATGTTTAGGCATTAAATAGCCACCTAAAGAGTTTACATGAATAACAACTTAAAGTACTATGGAATTAAGAACCTAGGAAAGAGTTTGATTGGTTGTCCCTAATTTGGTTTATAGGATTTGACATTTACCGCCCTTGTGAGCCCACTGTGCCAGTGAATGTCAGGAAGGAACAAGGTAGTGACTCTTTCTTTTATACCATTTGTGATGCATTGGACGTGTGTTATATCATTTATTTGTTATGGTTTCGGATGCTGCTATGTTGTGGATATGTGTATACACCACCATGCCAACAGTCCCTAAGTTGCTAACAACGGTTCGGGTAAAGGCTGTGTACCTTCCCAGCGGTAAAAGGGGATGAGGATGGGGTGTGATATTTGTGATTATGTGGGCCAAAAGGCTATATGTGAGCCGTAAGGTTATTTGTATGCACTGCCATACGAACAATCCCTGAGCCGCTAACAACGGTTCGGGTTAGGACAGTGTGCCTTCCCGGTGGTAAAAGGGGATAAAGGTGGAGTGTGATTTGTGTTGTTGCTGCAGAGTGGTGATTTTCTTACATGCTATGTTATTACGTGTGGTATGAATAGTTTGTTACTATTGGGATTCTCTTGAATCTTATTCTTTCCATTAACTAACATTTTAGACAGGGTAAGTGGCTCCAAGGAAAATTGAAACCAGGAGTGGTTAGAACCCTATAGGGACATTTGATTCGGGTCATGTTGGTTATTCATTTCGGATAAGGATTACTGTATGATATTTTTGAGTTGTAAATGGTTTTGAATACATGGTAATGTAATCCCCTCATTGGGAACTAAAACCCTATAGATCTATACCTAGATGAAACCTGGGGGTTGCTAGGAATTAAGTTGTACACTCTAATATGTTTAAATGTGATATAACTGCATAGGTAATTATATTCGATGTTTGAACTTGAGACTAGGATAGGAAAGAAGTTTTGAAAATTTTGTGAAATCCCTACCTCAAGAAGGGAGTTTTAAATGAGTTTTAAATTATCTGGCTGTCTTTAATCCATTTTATTATGCATTATCGAATCTTAATTATGCTAATTAAAGTGGGGGGTTACAAGGTATACTAGGACATAGATCCTTGCTAAGATGAATGCGATGAGACATGGTCATGTAACCCCTTTTTAAATCCTGCATACTAAACATATGCAGTATCTTGTCTATGTATATGCTCTAACTTCGGCCTATTAGTCTTTTGGATCTATCCCTATAGATCTTAATCCCTAGGATGTAGGTGGTTTCACCTAAGTCTTTCATTGAAAGGGACTTTCCTAACCAAGACTTGACACTCTGCAAGGTAGGAATGTTGTTCCCAATAAGTAGGATGTCATCTACATAAAGCACTAGAAATACAACTGTGCTCCCACTAACCTTCTTGTAAACACAAGGTTCATTGATATTTTGAATGAATCCAAACTCTTTAACTATGTCATCAAAATAATGATTCCAAGTTTGAGATGCTTGCTTCAATCCATAAATGGATCTTTAAAGCTTGTAAACTTTACCAGAGTCCTTTGGACACACAAAACCTTCAGGTTGTGTCATGTACACATCCTTAAGGAGCTTTCCATTAAGGAAGGCTGTTTTGACATCCATATGTCATATTTCATAGTCATAATATACTGCAATGGAAAATAGGATTCTGATTGATTTGGCCATTGCAATTAGGTAAAAGGTTTCATCATAGTCTACACCATGAGTTTGAGTGAATCCTATTGCAACCAGTCATGCCTTGAAGACATTTACATCACCATCCATGTCAAATTTCTCCTTGAAAACCCATTTACACCTGATGGTTTTTACACCTTTAGGTGGATTGACTAAGGTCTATATATGATTGTCGTATATGGATTGCATTTCAAACTTCATGGCATTTAGCCATTTCTCAGAGTTTGAGCCCACTATGGCTTCTCGATAGGTGGTTGGCTCATTTTGCTCAATAAGTAACAATCACAGCTTCAGTAATCAAAAATCCATATCTCTGAGGATGATGTTGTGTCCTATCAGATTGTGTTACTTAAGGAGGCTCAACAACTTGTTGTGAGTTTTCTTTAATTTCCACCTGTAGTTATGTACTATCTTGTGACTCTCGAACTTCTTCGAGATATACCTTGCTCTACTGGTTGTTTTAAAGACAAACTCTCTTTCTAGAGACTTACCATTTTGAATAACAAACACTTTGTTATCAGTGGGATTGTAGACATAGTATCCTTTCGTTTCTTTGGAATATCCTATAAAAGGCACTTTGAGGATCTGAGGGCTAATTTATCAGAGGCTTGTTGTTTAAGATATACCTCATATCCCCAGATCTTGAGAAAAGATAAACTTGGTTTCTTTCAAGTCCATATCTTATATGGTGTATTTTCAATTACCTTAGATGGAACACGATTTAGTGTGAATGCATCTGTCTCTAGGGCATGTCCCCAAAAGGACGGTGGAAGATCTGTTTGACTCGTTATAGATCAAACCATATCTAATAGTTTGGAAATGTGTTTCTTATTTACATGGCCTAGATGATAATGCCATAGGTAGGTCGGATTCAAATTGTTTAATTTTATCCTATTAATAGTTATGTTATAGATATTGCCTTTATTAGGATGTTCTAAATTTAATATATAATGACCAACATGTAAATCACCATGTGCATAAAAAATGTCATTACGATAAATAGAACATTTACAATTCTAAGTAATGGAAGTATAACCTTCCTTATCCAAATAAGAAAGAGAAATAATGTTACTTCTCAAAGCAAGAACATAATAGCCATTGTTCAAAACTAACAAAAGCCCATAGGGAAGAACTAATTCATAAGTGCCTACGGCTAAAGCTGCAACTTTTGCTTTGTTTCTAACTTATAGGTCGACCTTGCCCTTCTTCAGCTTTCTACTGTCCTTTAGACCCTACACATTTGTACAAATATGAGAACCACATGCAGTATCTAATACCGCTATAGAGGAAGTAGAAAAATGAATGTCTATAACATAAATACCTGAAGCGATAGTCCTATTATCCTTCTTGTTCTTTTTTATATCTTTAAGGTAGAGTTTGCAATTCCTCTTCCAATGATCGGGTTCATTGCAAAAGTACCAGACTCCTTCCTTTAGAGGCTTTGCCTTCTTGGGTGCAAGTTTGGTTTCAGGCTTGTTTGACTCTTTGTCTTACCACCTATGCCATTACCCTTCCATTTGCCCTTCCCTTTCTTTTTCATACCCTTTCATTTCTAAACCATCAAAACAATACTGGGATTTTTCTTAATGCTTTGCTCAACAGTTTTGAGCATCTCATACAGCTCAGAATTTGATTTCTCCATGTTGTAGTTCATGACAAACTAGTCATAACTCTCCGGAGTAAGTTCAGCATCAAATCCATAGTTAACTCATAGCTCATGGGAAATCCAAGCCTCTCAAGGTGATCAATATAGCCTTTTATCTTTAATACATGAGTACTAACTGATGCACCTTCAGCCATCTTACAGGAATGTAAGGCCTCGTGGTCTCATACCTTTCTTGCCTTGCCTGTTGCTGGAACATTTCCTTGAGATGGACAATCATCTCATTAGCCTCCATTTGTTCCAGATCTCTGTGGAGCTCTGGAACTATAGTGGCAAGAATCAGGCAACCTACATCCACAGAGTCATCCATATGCTTCGTGTAAGTATCTCTCTAAGCTCTTGAAGCATTGGCTACAGGCTCTTCAGGAATGGATTGATATAGGACATAAGCCTTTCTTTCCTACCTGAGAACAATTCTCAAGTTCCTGAACCAGTTAAGAAAGTTTATCCCATTGAGTTTGTGCTACTTAAGGACCGATTGCAACGATAGTGTAGCAATATTACTGGTCGACATGATTCTACAATTAAAATATGCAAAGTTAATTAGTAATCTCCCACTAAATTAACAACCCTCAATATAATAATTAGTGGGCTAAGATCCATATTTAGCTTAAACTTAAGTCTTCTTTGGCAAGACGCTTAAATTCATGTTATTTAGGTAGGTAACCTATTTACCAATTACATCATGTAATACCACGAATTTTGAGACTCGAGGCTAGAGAATAAGCCTGAGATTAGTGGATTGCTAAGCCCCAGTTTAGCAAGATCCCAAATTGGGATTAGGAGTTAATGACTACAAAAGTGGACGTGGTTAGTGATTAATGAACCTTTTTAGAGAATATAAAGTGGATTGTAGTCGCTTGTGTTATGAGCAACGCTAAAACCCTATATTTGAGTTCAATTGTGGATTAACATCCAAATTGACTTAGAATAGAGGGAAGAATTGAATGGGGTATTGTGATGGAAATGGTGTCTTGTTGTGGTATTTAATCATTGGAATTGATTTAAATTGGATTGGACACATTGGTTGCAAAACTAGAAATGTTGTCCAGTGTGAATTCTGTCTGGGCAGTATTCTCGTGTGGACGTTTTTAATAGGCAAATGATGTCAGAAAATTATGAAACTTTCCAGTATTAAAGTTCACATCCAAAGCTTCAAAATGGACATATAATTTGTGCCATTTCATTTTGGGAACTAGGAGATATGACTGTCCAAAGTTTGAGGTCGAAAATGGACTCTGTTTTGGGGCAGTGATGACATTTGTGTAATTCTGGATTTTTGTGGTGATTTCTAGTATTGGTAAATATTTTTCCTATATAGAGGACTTAAATAGCTTTCATTTGGCTTTGGAATCACCTCATTTCTATTTTCTATAATTAGTTATGATTTTTCAAAGATTGGGCAGAAAATCTGCCAGAAAATCCGAAAATGCCAATTTTGGGAATTATGACATCATCAAAAGGCAAGATGACATAAGCATGGAATTAAAACATCTTCTCATCATCTTCAGCTGCTCATTCACGCACAGCACCTGAACATAGTGTGAGAAAGTTTAGAGAGTTTAGAGAGAGAAAGAGAAGAAAAATCACAAGGTAAGCCGATTTCTCCGACGATTTCGCTCCTAGCGCGTATAACTCCGACTCTAAACTGCTCCTCTTTATTCTTTAAGGTTTGGAAAGCTCAATTTTGGTGTTTTGAAAGTTAGGGTTTTCAGCCATCTTTGAGAAAAGCTAGAAGGAGCTTGAGGTAACTTCCAAACTCTTGTATATTGACTATTCTAGCTGCTGTGGGCAATTTAATCGGTGAAATTTTGCCGGATTGCCGTTGGTTTTAATTTAGGGGAATGGGTTGTAGGGGCTGTTATGCTGCCCAAATTGATACTAAATGGTAGTTGTAACCTAATGGAATAGTCAATAAAGTGGTTAGGAGTGGAAAGAAACGTGTTTACGGAGCCGAAACCGAAAAACCCTGATTTTCCCTAGAAAACCCATATATTTCGGTCTGGGCTATAAATGGGTCTTAGAGTTGGATTTTCAATGATTTGATGATTCTATTGAGTTCAGGAGGGAAAATTAGGTGGGGTTACAGTTGGGCACTTTTTCGGAAAAGGCCGAGAAAGCATAATTACGGAAACGCCCCTAAAACCCTAAAAGTAGGGCTGCCAAGGGCAATTTCGTAATTTGACATTGAATTTGATAATTCCGAGTCCGGAAATGGATTCCTTGGGCGAAAATATGTCAGAATAGCCCATGTCAAAATTTCAGGAAAAGTACAGTCGGACCGGGTACGGTGGGGCCAGACCGGGTCCCCGGGGGCATTTTAGCGAATTTTCAATATAGCTTCATATGACCCTCAGAAACACTATGGAAGTATCTAAATAGTACATTTGACATTGTAGGATCGAATGTGAAGCCCCGAGTTGCTGGCACGCAAATCGAGCAGAAAAGACTGAAGGTAGGGAACTTATCTCTCCTGCATGCTCTGATAACTGTATTAATGTGTTGATGCATGTTATTGCTTTGCTTGATTATGTGGAACATGTATGAATGATTTGAAGCTATGTTTCAATATATGCTATGGCCATATGTGTATCGTTCGAAGCATTGAGCTTATAGATTTGTCATTGTATGTGTGCATGAGTTATGTGATGCAAGCATGTCATGCATTAAACACTTATCTTGCCTGCATATTGATAATGTTTCCCTACTGAGATTCTCTCGAATCTCACCCTCCCTTACCAACAATTTAGACAGGGCAAGTGGCTCGTGGAGGGAGCGGTAGGACTCATTCGAGATGAGATTGTGTAATCCCATTTGAAGAATTGAAATGGGCAATTGTGCCCTGTATATCTTTAGCGAAGGTATGTACCCAAGATTGCCGGGATGATTATGTTGTACACTCTGATATTTATATGAATGTGATTTATCTTCGCGTAGTAATTGTATTCGAAATGTGAATATGAGACCAAGTTTATAAATGATTTTGAAAGGTATTTTTGAAAACCCCATCATGTGATGGGTTAGTAAATGTTATTTGATTATTATTGGTCTCTATTTCATTTTAATCGTGTATTTCGGATATAATTACTGAGGGGGTTACATTTTGGTATCAGAGCTGCAGTTCCTGGCAAGTAAAGGATTTGCTAGGATAATGGCAATAGTTATTGTCTTAAGTCATTGAGCATGACTTTGTTTGTTGTGGTATACACATTATGGTCCCTACTATTTGTGGATATGTGAGTTTAAGAGAATGTGTGTATACATTATCTGTGATGTGGATGTGGTGAATCAGTGTGGTTCACCTAAGAATCTGAGGTGTAAACTCATAGGTGGAAGAAAATGATTTCCTAAGAATGTGATATTGAGGTTCTAGGTTGATCATGTCTCCAACCTAGACGTTGGGTGAGAAACCCTAGGTGGTATGATGTTACATGTAGTGATGTCATACTGAGCTTGTATGTGTAAAGGCCTTAAGACCTAGGGGACTGATGTGCCTTGGGCTGGCAGAGATATCTGGATTTGTATAGGAGTTGTGATGCTCCATGGAATTGAGGGAAGTGATTTCCCAGTTCAACTAAGGTTGAGGTTTGGATAGATGAGCTGTGATCCAAGGATCAGACTCCATAGCTGGCTGATTCATAGGAATTGCATTTGACCTGGATGGTCTGTGGTGCTAGAGCATGGTTCTAGAATTGAATTGAAATATGTATCAGGTACCCGAGATTGCTAGTTGTAAATCTAGCAAAGGGAAAAGTTACCTATGGAGGATTCGGATCGGAGAGTGCTACCTACGGGGAGTTTTGATGGAAGAGGGCTACCTACGGTGAGATCTGATCGGAGAGGGCTACCTACGGTGAGATCTGATTAGAAAGGGCTACCTACGGAGGATGCTGACCGAAGGGGCTGACCAGTCAGGTGACTGAGTGAAGCATCGGGTACAGTACCGTAGTGTGGAGCCACCATGACGATGAACCCTAGAGTGGAGCCACCGTGACGATGAACCCTAGTGTGCAGCCGCCTTGATAACGAACCGTCGAGAGCAATCGCCGTGACGTTGAATCGTAGAGTAGAGCTCTGGGAACGTTGGGAGTATGGGATCTCAACGATGTGTTGGTTATGGCTCTGAATGATTCGAATTGAATTGAGCCAAGGTCTGGTACAGATTATGTGTGTGGACAGGGGTAGTAGGAGATTCCTATGGGACTCCTATTGAGTCACCCTGACATTGTGAAGGCACAGATGAGGATAAAGACCTCAGAGTGTGCAGCGGAAGCGTGGTGAATGTGATGTTTGAGAATTCTGTTGAGCAGAAGCTCGAATTTGCAGAAAGTGCAATGCGTTAGTGATGGCTTCGAGAGGTAAAACTTCGGGGTCAAATTATTTTGTGAAAAAGGGGTCTTGAAGGATCCTAGTTTGGTGAAAAGAATTTGTGGTGGGTGGAATTATTAAAAATGCCTGGTTCCAGCTTGTTGCAATTGTGCATTGTGAGTCTCTCACCTGCGGCCGCATGGGGTGATTCCTATGTCGGAGGACCTTGCCTTCGGGGCAGTGGTTATACGGGGGACAGGCTATTTGTGAAGGCCGACGGGCCATTTGTGAAAGCCAGATAGCTATATGAGCTATAAGGCTATGTGTATGCACTGCCACGCCAATAGTCCCTGAGTAGCTAGCAACGGTTCGGGTAAAGACTGTGTGTCTTCCTGGCGGAGAAAAGGGATGAGGGTGGAGTGTGATGTTGAAGCCGAAAGGCTATTTGTGAGCACCGCTACGCCAACAGTCCCTGAGTAGCTAACAACGGTTCGGGTAAAGACTGTGTGTCTTTCCGGCGGAGAAAGGGGATGAGGGTAGGGTGTGATAATGGATTTTCTTGTGAGTCCTGGGTGAAATGTGAGTAACCCAGCCACTGTCGCGGGGCATCCCCAGCGGGGGGTAAAACCGGGGTGGGCACCACCGGCATGGGGCATCCCTAGAGGGGGTAAAACCGGGGTGGGTGTGACAATAATTGAGTAACCCAGCCACCGTCGTGGGGCATCCCCAGCGGGGGGTAAAACCGGGGTGGGCACCACCGGCACGGGGCATCCCTAGAGGGGGTAAAACCGGGGTGGTTGTGACAATAAACTTATGAGTCCGGTAACCCACGGGCATCCATCGGACGGGTGTGATGTGGGAGCCAGCCACGCAGCGGAAGCGTGGGCACCCATTAAGGGGGGTGTGACAATAAAAGGCGCCTGGATAGAAGAGACTGAGACTCTAGGTGGGCCATTATGGTAGGGTGTTTCGGATAGAAGAGATTGAGATTCCGGAGTGACTTGATGCGATTGTGGTTGATATTGTTGTGAATACCCAAAAGTCCCGGTTACCACTAGCGGAGTCACTGGTGGGTGTACGGGTGAGGGCGACACCATGAAAGTTGATACAGATGTGATATTGTCGTGAATTCCCAAAAGTCCCGGTTACCACCACTAGTGGAGTTACTGGTGGGTGTACGGGTGAGGGTAAAGCTGTGGAAGTGGATATAGCATAAGCTGAGTGTTTGCGTATACAGCTGAGGCTGTCGTTTGATGTATTGAGGTTGTAGGGTTACTCCCGAAAGGGGTAACTAGATTGAGTTGATCAGAGTGGTGGCCTATGCTGCCCAACTGCCGAGATCTTATGATATGGCTCCTGATTTAGAGCCTCTGGGTATTGAGATGCACTAGCCACTCATGAATTGAAGGGCTTACGACGATTGTGATTATGTGATGATGGCTTTGGTAGCAATTGTATGTGGAAACGATTACATTTGTTTAATAACCGTGAGGTGATTATGTTTGTGCGGCAATCGTGAAATGGGCCGATTGCAATTTGTGACAACTGAGTTGTATTCATTGTTTGAGATTCTTGCGAGAATCGGATTTGTGGATTATCGGTTGTGTGTGGGTGATCTAGAGGGGACCATCCAATGTGAAGTGAATTGTGAAACGGAAGCTGTCATGAAGAAGCATATGTAGTTTGTGGATTAAGTGGTGTGACAAATTTCGAGGATGAAATTTATTGAACGGGGGGAGAAATGTAATACCCCGAATTTTGAGACTCGAGGCTAGAGAATAAGCCTGAGATTAGTGGATTGCTAAGCCCCAGTTTAGCAAGATCCCAAATTGGGATTAGGAGTTAATGACTACAAAAGTGGACGTGGTTAGTGATTAATGAACCTTTTTAGAGAATATAAAGTGGATTGTAGTCGCTTGTGTTATGAGCAACGCTAAAACCCTATATTTGAGTTCAATTGTGGATTAACATCCAAATTGACTTAGAATAGAGGGAAGAATTGAATGGGGTATTGTGATGGAAATGGTGTCTTGTTGTGGTATTTAATCATTGGAATTGATTTAAATTGGATTGGACACATTGGTTGCAAAACTAGAAATGTTGTCCAGTGTGAATTCTGTCTGGGCAGTATTCTCGTGTGGACGTTTTTAATAGGCAAATGATGTCAGAAAATTATGAAACTTTCCAGTATTAAAGTTCACATCCAAAGCTTCAAAATGGACATATAATTTGTGCCATTTCATTTTGGGAACTAGGAGATATGACTGTCCAAAGTTTGAGGTCGAAAATGGACTCTGTTTTGGGGCAGTGATGACATTTGTGTAATTCTGGATTTTTGTGGTGATTTCTAGTATTGGTAAATATTTTTCCTATATAGAGGACTTAAATAGCTTTCATTTGGCTTTGGAATCACCTCATTTCTATTTTCTATAATTAGTTATGATTTTTCAAAGATTGGGCAGAAAATCTGCCAGAAAATCCGAAAATGCCAATTTTGGGAATTATGACATCATCAAAAGGCAAGATGACATAAGCATGGAATTAAAACATCTTCTCATCATCTTCAGCTGCTCATTCACGCACAGCACCTGAACATAGTGTGAGAAAGTTTAGAGAGTTTAGAGAGAGAAAGAGAAGAAAAATCACAAGGTAAGCCGATTTCTCCGACGATTTCGCTCCTAGCGCGTATAACTCCGACTCTAAACTGCTCCTCTTTATTCTTTAAGGTTTGGAAAGCTCAATTTTGGTGTTTTGAAAGTTAGGGTTTTCAGCCATCTTTGAGAAAAGCTAGAAGGAGCTTGAGGTAACTTCCAAACTCTTGTATATTGACTATTCTAGCTGCTGTGGGCAATTTAATCGGTGAAATTTTGCCGGATTGCCGTTGGTTTTAATTTAGGGGAATGGGTTGTAGGGGCTGTTATGCTGCCCAAATTGATACTAAATGGTAGTTGTAACCTAATGGAATAGTCAATAAAGTGGTTAGGAGTGGAAAGAAACGTGTTTACGGAGCCGAAACCGAAAAACCCTGATTTTCCCTAGAAAACCCATATATTTCGGTCTGGGCTATAAATGGGTCTTAGAGTTGGATTTTCAATGATTTGATGATTCTATTGAGTTCAGGAGGGAAAATTAGGTGGGGTTACAGTTGGGCACTTTTTCGGAAAAGGCCGAGAAAGCATAATTACGGAAACGCCCCTAAAACCCTAAAAGTAGGGCTGCCAAGGGCAATTTCGTAATTTGACATTGAATTTGATAATTCCGAGTCCGGAAATGGATTCCTTGGGCGAAAATATGTCAGAATAGCCCATGTCAAAATTTCAGGAAAAGTACAGTCGGACCGGGTACGGTGGGGCCAGACCGGGTCCCCGGGGGCATTTTAGCGAATTTTCAATATAGCTTCATATGACCCTCAGAAACACTATGGAAGTATCTAAATAGTACATTTGACATTGTAGGATCGAATGTGAAGCCCCGAGTTGCTGGCACGCAAATCGAGCAGAAAAGACTGGAGGTAGGGAACTTATCTCTCCTGCATGCTCTGATAACTGTATTAATGTGTTGATGCATGTTATTGCTTTGCTTGATTATGTGGAACATGTATGAATGATTTGAAGCTATGTTTCAATATATGCTATGGCCATATGTGTATCGTTCGAAGCATTGAGCTTATAGATTTGTCATTGTATGTGTGCATGAGTTATGTGATGCAAGCATGTCATGCATTAAACACTTATCTTGCCTGCATATTGATAATGTTTCCCTACTGAGATTCTCTCGAATCTCACCCTCCCTTACCAACAATTTAGATAGGGTAAGTGGCTCGTGGAGGGAGCGGCAGGACTCATTCGAGATGAGATTGTGTAATCCCCATTTGAAGAATTGAAATGGGCAATTGTGCCCTGTATATCTTTAGCGAAGGTATGTACCCAAGATTGCCGGGATGATTATGTTGTACACTCTGATATTTATATGGATGTGATTTATCTTCGCGTAGTAATTGTATTCGAAATGTGAATATGAGACCAAGTTTATAAATGATTTTGAAAGGTATTTTTGAAAACCCCATCATGTGATGGGTTAGTAAATGTTATTTGATTATTATTGGTCTCTATTTCATTTTAATCGTGTATTTCGGATATAATTACTGAGGGGGTTACACATCACATGTAACTATTAGATCTTTATAGGATTCGATCATCATATGATCCAGCATATTTAATCTCATCTAATACCTTGAGATTCAAAACTGTTTTGTTAATCTCAATTAAGTCAAAACAATAATGAATATTATGAGCAGCACTATTACTCACGCTTGTCTTATGAAGATAACTTAGTGCATATACTTTGGTGGTTTCCACAATTGAGTGATCTTGGTTTTGACAAGTATTCATTAATTGACAACATTATGACTTAAGATTTTATTTAAAGGGCTTAATTAATTAGTTTTATTTATATGAATGCAATCGTTGTCATATCTCATACAGATAACTACATATAAATGCAAAAGTATTCATGCAATGATCTAATCAAAAGCATAATTTAAACGTGGCACAATATGGCTTACCTAACCTAAAATCCTCCTAAGCTAATGAGAGCAGTTCTCTAAATAAGAAAAGAAATACATTGAGAGAAACCTCGTTTAAACATTCAAGGGGAGTGAGATGAGAAGAGAATGTACATTGAGAGTATTTAGAGGAAGGCATAGCATGTAGGCCGTATTTAAATATTACAACCCTTTGTAAAAATCTAAAGCCATGTTGTTCACCATACCCAAACAAATTTGGAAACAAACCATAACAAGTAACAGTTCATACAATATAAAAAGCAATAAATGTTGTGATTAGCTTATATCGTGCTACCAATAGGTAGTCACGGTAGTCACGCTAACATGTCTGTACGCCATGATCTTCAACCAATTAAAAACCAAGAATGACAAGAATTCCAATTTTTGATCCAATCCAAAACAAAAATCATGACACAGCAACAAATCGCATAGGTTCGACTTTTTCAAAACCAAAACATATTTCAATATCGCATATAATACACAAAAAATTGCATACAATTTGACTTTCTTAAAACTGAAAACTAAATTAGAAACATATTCGATCATCTTCTTATAAGTATACATATATATCCCATATATATCACATATATAAGAACATAAACTCAATTTAAATGCACAATTGACTTGGCTCTGAGCCACTGTTAGGATCGGCAAGCACAATGGAAGAATTTTAAAATTGTCACCAATCCTAATCGAGGATCTATCAACGGCATTTAAATCGAGTTAGAAAGATTTGTACCTTTTACAATTTAGGGTTTTTGATTTCTATGAGTCAACACATCAGGTTCGCTCCCTCTACCGGTATCCACACGAATGTTCTCAAACATAGACTATGTATTAGTGCCTCCAATGTCTCCTAGGGTTTCCCTTACAGTTCTAAATTCTCATCCAAGTATGAGTATATCTGCTTTATCAAGTTTATAACCTATGAGAGCTATATTCGAACTTCAAAATTAATCTTTATTAATTTTGAATTAATTAACAATTAATTATCTTCATAAATTAAATCTGAGATAATATATCTCTATCATTCATATAAATTAAATATCTCCAACAGTTTTTATTTAACCTATTTATTTAATCCAAATAAAGAGCCATTAGATTTAATTTAGCTTCATAAATTAAATATGAAATACTATATCTCTATCATGTTAGTTATTAAATCTAATTTATCTTAACAAAATTAAATTTAAAATTAACATAATAATATAATATAATATAATATAATATATATATACATATATATAAAATATGTATTTCAAAAACACACACACACACACAATATTATTAACAAATTTTATATTGTATAAATATAAATATAAAATTCATCCACCGTAGATTAAACATTATCTCGTCTTGGGCCATTTATGTGTAAGACCATATAGTCCTATATGAAGTTGGTAGTGGGCCAATAATTGTACTAACCCACAAGTTGCAAGCGGCCTCTAACAAGACATTACGACTACCCAATTCATATAAGGATCGTTAACACGATGAAACCTATCATACAACCATGTCATGTCCCTTTTGTCACATGATATATCAGTCAAGGATGAGGCATGGATAATGTCATCCTCTTATTCTTAACCATTACTTTCTCGATTCTTGAGTAGTTTGACAATAGAAATGGAAATTCCTTTCTATCATAGTATGGCCATACATTTCTTAGACTTATTCATCGAGGTGCCCAATAATATCTCTCTACTAATGTGAGGGACAAATTCCATCTTGATCATTCATATTACTCTGCATGAAAAATCCACCAAGCCTGATAGTAGCCTTTATCATCACCCAGTCAAAAGTGACTTTTGACTAGTTTAAAGCTTAGCAACTCTCATATAGGAATCCATGATGCACTCAGGTCAAAGGGCATTATGACGTGGTTATATATGAGAAAAGCTTATGATTTGATCCATGTAGCTTTCTCATAGTGGGTTGGTCTAGCACCTTGTACTCTTACAAGTGCTTAAGATTTTGATTCATATCTCCATATCTTATCAAATTCATACTGGTCTTGTTTCATCTCTGCTCCCACATAGATGACAGACCAAAGACATTTTAGGACAATCTTTATGATTTATCGAAGGATACAATTATCATTGTCAACATGCAAATAATATAACAGAATGGAGAAATTTAAATTAATAATGTTCAAAGTACAATGATTGGCCCTTAGTGCACAATTTCCAACAAAAGGTATGTTTCTCTACTACTCGATTTAAACGTCATTAATAGATCCGCAGTCAGGATTGGAAAATTTTTTGAATTTAATTTTTCTGCTATGCCTACAATGCCAACAGTGGCATCAGAGACAGGTCAATTGTGTATTTAAGTTGAGTTTGAGGTTTCATATTGATTGTAAATTGTATATGTGATATATATGTTGAATGTGATATATTGCTTTGGATTTAATTGATGATGATTAATCGAGAAAGATAGGAGACCAAGGAAAACCTGACCTAGCTTTGTCACTCTTGTGTTATGGGGTTGTTAGACTCAAAATCTCATGGGCAACATGTTGAGTAGAAACATGTAGGGATCTCTTACGTGAATTGTTAAGGATGAATATATTAAGAAAATTTATAATTGTTCTTAGAGACATGTGATGCCTCTACTGCTAGTGTAAAAAAGCTTGAAAATCAAGCAAAATATGAGGAAACTAGTATTATAGAAGCCAACTATACTAAATTAGTGTACCTCTACCTTTCTAGTACTGATGGGATCATTCTCACTAAAAGTTGGGATTACTCTTAATTTCAATGAGGAATTAGAGGGACCGTCGTGGCTAACTATTCATAGCACGGCATAATTATAACATTTATTGCTTTTCATATTGTATGCATTGTTATTTATTGTGGTTTTAATTTCTAAAATTGTTTAGGTATGCAGAACAATATGGCTCTAGTTTTAAAAGGGTTGTAATTTTTTTAAAATATGGCCTGCATGCCGTGACTTCCTCTATATAGTCTGGATGTACATTCTCTTCTCATCTCACTCCCCTCATCTATTTAACTGAGGTTTCTTAATGTATTTCTCTTTTCTTATTAGAGAGGTCCTCTCATTGGCTTGAGAGGATTTAGGTTAGGTGAGCCATATTGTATCATGTTTAAATTATGTTTCCTTTGATTAGATTATTGCATGCATATTTTACATATATATGTATATTTGTATGAAATACAACCGCGATAGATGTATTCATATAAATGAAATAATTAATTAAGCCCTCCAAATGAAATCTTAAGTCATAATGCTGTCAATTAATGAATACTTGTCAAAACCAAGCTCACTCAATTGTAGGTCCTACCAAAGTGGATGCATTGGAGTTATCTTGGTGAGACAAGAGACAAGCGTGAGTGATGGTGCTACTCACAAAGATTCATTATTGTTTTGACTTAATTCAGATTAACAAAAAGGTTTTAGATCTCAAAGTTGTTAGAGCAAGCGTTTCACCCAAGAGGGGAGGTGAATTGGGTGATACTAAAATTTCGTTGCAAATATAAAATTTGACAGTGAAATTAAAACAGTAAGGAGTAAGGAGAAATATCACCGAAGTGTACACCGGGAGTTATACTGGTTCGGTCACAACCACTTTGACCTACGTCCAGTCCTCAGAGCTTCTCTGAGAGTTTCACTATAACTTCCAAGATTCAGTGGGTTCTTGGCACCTCAGTACAAGCAAGTTCCTTCACCTGGACACTCGCTCCCCCTTACAAGTTCTAATCCAATCCCAACTAAAGGTTCCACAACCTTAAGTTACCTCAATAACAAATATTGAGTTTGAATGAAATATCTCTCTCACAGAGTGAATAAGAATCACTGAATCATAGAATTACAAATATGATGTAAAACAGAGTAATGCACTTGATGATAGTTCGTGTGTGTTCTTGTTGTATATTCTCTGTTTGGATGTTCCCATATTTATAGATACATTGGTAATTATTGTTGGAACGTTTTTCTTCATGTCCGTTGGAGCGTGCGCAGCCACTATTAACTTTTCCAGTATTTGAAAAACATCCATTTGTGGTTGGTGGCGGTCGGTGATATTTGAATGTTGCATTTGACTTTCCATATTTGGTAAGATCTCTTCATTGTTTATCTGTAAATAAGCTAAGAATACTAATACAATGAAAGGTTAATCATATAAGAAATAAATCAATGAACGTTGGAATGATTTATAGGTTTCTGGACTTGCATACTAGAGTATTCATTTAAGTTTACTCGAGTACATACTCGAGTATCATCGGGAAAAACTTGATGAACTGCAAGTTAACACACAAGAATAAGATTACTCGGGTAGTGCATGGAATAAACTAAATTTCAAACCTTTGGAAATAGTTGTTTACTCGGGTACCTACTCGAGTAATGCATTAATAACTTTATAGGTTACTCGAGTACCTACTCGAGTAAACATCAAATAAACTTTGGGTTACTTGATGCTTTACTCCAGTAATGTTGGCAGGATTTTACGGCCGAGAGCACTTCAAGTTTGATTACCTTGTTACCCGAGTACAGACTCTAGTAAACTTACTTTTTGTGCATAACTTACTCGGGTAATGACTTGAGGTTTTCCTTTAAACATAACCCTGCATACTCGAGTACATACTCGAGTAATCCACTTAATTTAAAACATTAAATACTTGCACTAGAGTAATGACTCGAGGAAAATGAAATAAAATTAGATCAGGTTATTCGAGTACTACCTTCAGGTTTTTTGTTTACCTCAGTAAGTTACTCGAGTAGCTACTCGAGTAATATTGGCAGTGGTACAAAGTACCGAGAGCATCACATTTACTGAAACAGGGTAACTCGAGTACACACTCGAGTATCATTGGCAGGCCGAGAGCAACTTGAAAACTTTTACATGGTTACTCGAGTACCTACTCGAGTAACGTTGGCAGGCCGAGAGCAACTCCAAGTATTTACCTGGTTACTCGAGTGGCTACTCGAGTAATATTGGCAGGCCGAGGGCAACTTGAAAATTTTTACACTATTACTCGAGTAACATTGGCAGGTTACTGGAAGGTGGCTCTGGTTACTTCAAGTTTTGTCTCATTACTCGAGTACGTACTCGAGTAATGCCTTAAAAAAATTTCTCCTGCTCAAGTTTCTTAGCATTTTCTCTTGGTCTTTCCTCATTACTCCAATGCTTACTTCAAGTGATGCTTATCCCTGTTATTACTTTGATCAAACATATTTATTAATCAATTCTTTTTCATACCATTCTTTTGTTATCATTAAAACATGAGATCTAACATTCTCCCCCTTTTTGATGATGACAAAACTTAGTGATTTTAAACAAAATTTTGAAAGTAAGTTCTCAAATAAACACATCTTGAAAACCTTGTTAAGTTTATATTCAAACAATGATTTGAAAAATATTGTGATTATAACATATTTACCTTGCATACATAATAAACTTCATTAGTCCAACAATGTATCATAATTTAAAGCTTAAATGGACTTGAGATGAAATCATAACTTAAATGAACTTGCATTAAACTTAAAAGTTGTATATTACAAGATAACAAGATAAAACTTAACAAGTTTAAAAACAAGATAAAAGCTTTAACAAAAGACTCCCTAGAACCCATATACACCCAAATACCCAAAGAGACTCAGAGACTTCCACAGAATCACACCCAAGCTCTTCTCCCCCTTTTTGTCTTCATCAATCAAGTGGAGGACTAGAAGGCTTGACCATGGAGATGGGCTTCACAGGAAGGACTAAGCCACCATCTGAACTGGAAGAGTCAAAAGAGCTGGAAGATGCTGGTTTAGGGAGATTGACTGGGGGGATATGGATGTCATCTCTAGGAGGAATAGGAGAAGGTTGGAATACAACCATAGTGGACTCAACCTCTGGAGGGGTATCAATCTCTAGAGTGTGATGTTCAGAGGAGGAGGAGGGAGATATTTCCTCAGTGTGGGTAGGTGATGGATTAGCTTTAGGAGCGGTTTCAGGCTGAGGTTTAGGAGGAGAATCATCAATGACAATATGTATGGTCTCGTTGGTGTCAGGGTTATCCACTGAATAAAGAATATCTTTGGCTTGAACCTCAGGTGGACTAGATACCGGAGGAATAGATGGTTCAGCCTCAGTAAGAGGAGTATCAGAGGGAGGGTTCTCTGGAGGTGGAGGTGCAGAAGAAGATGGACCGGTAGAAGGTCTGGGACCCAATGAGTCCAATCGTGCCAGAATCAATCTCAGAATCTCACCCTGTGCACGTTGCTCAGCTAGCAACTCCTTATGCCTCTTATCCATTTTCTCAACCAACTCTCCCATCTTGATATTCATGTGGGTTATTAGTTCAGCATTGGTGTTGGTGATATCCACATGGAATCCTCTCAGCATATTCTCCATGAAGTGCTGGAGAGTGGCATTGAGGAAGGATTGTGATGATGTGGTGGCAGCTGGAGCCGATGACTGAGTGTCATCTATCTTGCTAGTCTCAGCCTCAGTCTTCTTCTTCTTCTTTGACCCAGACTCCAGAGGGCCTTTGAGAGGGATGTCAATATTCAATTTCCCAATCTGGTTTCTCCCAACCGGAGTCAACCTCTCAATAGGCTCCTTGCTATCCAAATACCATATCTTATTTTCTTTCAGGATCAGTAAGACTATCTGAGGATATGGCATTGGTGTTGTAGTCTTACCATCCACCCTATACCTCTTCATTTTAGAGAAGATATACTCCCCCAAATTCTTCTGTTCCTTCAGGAGAGGTGAAGCAAACCACCTAAAGTCCCTATCAGAGAAGTGGGTATAGTTGTTGGCCTTGTTCACAAGGGACCTAGAATAGATGTACCATAGGACCCTGTGATGATCACACATATCACTTGGTTTGAAATTTAGAGGGCCAACTAACTCTCTAGGTTTTATGACAGAAAAGATTTGGTTTGGTTCAAGTTGAGAATAAATATCATCTGGGGGGTTCTCGATCCCTAACTACAAATTAATCCTAGAGGGTGATATGAGAATCTTTTGGCCTCTCACTGTGGTGGTCATCTCTTCCTCAGCTGAGGTTCTGTTTAGCTCATCTATGATTTCTAGATTACAGTAAAAGTATGTGATCACTTTTATATTAAAAGGTAATCTAATAGATAACCAAGGCATAAAAGGATCTAGATATGGACTAAGGTCATGCTTCAATACTTCCTGAAGTAGATTGAGATCCACATAGTATGTCTTGCACACTTTCCTCCTGGAGAACTGAGTGAGGTCTTTGGAGACTCCACTAGCTTGCTGACATTAAACCCTTTAGGGGGGTCAGTGATCTCCTCTTTTGGCAACTTGGACTTCTTTGAAGATTGTCCCTTCTCCATCTGCTCTAGAATGCCAGCCATAGCCTTAGCCACATTCTTGTCATACTTGGGCTTTTTAGAAGGCTTTGGTGTGAAAGAGGGGGTAGAGGAGTCAGAGGGAGTAGGTAAGGGAGACTTAGCACTTTTTCCTTTCCCAGTAGAGGTACTCTTTTTGGATTGAGCCCTTGTAACAATAGGCTCTTTGATCACAACCCCTTTGGGTTTCGGTTGAACTTGAGGTTGGGGTTGGATTTTAGCTTTTGATCTCAGGGTAAGTTTTCTTCTCTTAGTTGGAGGAGAAGAAAGAGGATCAGGTTGTTGTTGGGATTCAGAGGAATCTGTGGGAGTAAGATTTTTGGTCCTAACCATATTGAATCAGAAAAATATGAAAATCTCAAAAAAATAGAGCCAAGAGGCGCGAGTTAGGGCACTGAGAATCTGAGAAAAATAGGAAGTTTTTGGTGATGAAATCTGTTGGGTTTTGACCGAAAAGATGCTAGGAATTGATTGTGAAAAGTTTTTGAAAGAGGGTATAGTGATTTACTTGAGGAGATTTTGTGGAAATGACCGAGTTTGTGACAGATAAAGACCTAAAACTCGACATTACTCGAGGCCTTACTCGAGTAATGTTCAAGTTTACTCGAGACCTTACTCGAGTGATCATACAGACAATCTCTAAAATAATTCATTTAGATTACGTACCTGGCATGAATAATATTGTAATTATCCATGTATGTTCCCTCAATCATTTGCAACCAATTTTGAGCAGTTTTGAGTCGTTTTTCTCCAATTTGGAAATCTGGATTTGCAGTTACTCGAGTCCTTACTCGAGTAAGCTTCAAGTTTACTCGAGGTTCGCCTCGGGTATCCTGTCTTTTCAACTTCTGACTCTTCATTTCTTTGTAACTGAACCGTTAGATTTAAATTCCAAGTAACTTGATCCGTTACTTCCAGTTTTGAAGTCCATTACTCGAGTAAAGTGTTACTTTACTTCAAGTTGTTCCCGGGTAATGCTTCTCTGTTAGTCATAACTTCAAGTTGGTACTCTAGTAAATGTGTCCTCTGATAACCTCTGTTTTTGTTTCTCAAAACAGAATTTCTACCTTCCTGCAAAACAATTTTCTATACACTTCGATGCTTAAATTAATAATCATCAAAATATTATCAAATGACTTCATCTAATATTATGAGTAACTTAAATAACTTACAACTCATTGGGATTTACCATTCCCAATTCTCTTCTAATGTATAGAAATTGATCTTTTGCAAGGGGTTTAGTGAAGATATCAGCTAGTTGAAGATGAGTAGGAATGAATATCACTTTCACATCTTTCTTTTGAACATGATCTCTGATGAAGTGATGTCTGACATCGATATGCTTGGTTCTAGAGTGTTGAGCTGGATTCTTTGCCAAGCTTATCGTACTGGTATTGTCACAATAGATTGGTATTTCTTTGAGATAAATACCAAGATCTTGTAGTTGTTGTTTTAACCATATCACTTGTGCACAACAACTTGAGACTGCAACATATTCAGCTTCTGTTGACGAAAGAGACACTATATTTTGTTTCTTGCTGATCCATGATACAAGATATCCTCCAAGAAATTGTCCTTGTCTGCTAGTACTCTTTCTATCTGTTTTGTATCCTCCATGATCAGAATCTAAATATGCAACTAAATATTCATTTCTTCCTTTGGGATACCATAGACCCAATTCGGGTGTGTCAGCAAGTTATCTAAAGATTCGTTTAACCGTTTCAGCATGTGATTCCTTTGGTGCTGATTGATATCTTGCACATATGCCAATACTAAATTGGATGTCTGGTCTGCTTGCCGTGAGATAGAGTAATGATCCAACATTCCTCTATATTTTGTGATGTTGTAGTCTTTCCCTTTGACATCAGCATCAAGCAATGTTGTTGAGCTCATAGGCGTGTCAGTGACATTTGCTTCATTCATTCCATACTTCTTCAATATGCTCTTTTAAATACTTTGTTTGAGATATGAAGATTCCATTCTTTCTTTGTTTGATTTGCAAACCAAGAAAGAAATTCAATTCTTCCATCATTGACATCTCAAATTCTCCCTGTATTATCTCAGAAAATTCCTTACACAGAGACTCATTAGTAGCATCGAAAACAATGTCATCAACATATATTTAAACAATTAAAATATCATTGTGTTTTTGTTTTATGAAGAGTGTTGTGTCAACTTTTCCTCATACAAAACCTTGATCAATAAGAAACTTACTGAGCCTTTCATACCATGCTCTAGGAGCTTGTTTTAAACCATATAAAGCCTTTTTGAGTTTGAAAACATGGTCAGGTTTAGTAACATCCTCAAAACCTGGAGGTTGTTCTACATATACTTCTTCCATGATGTATCCATTTAGAAATGCACTCTTTACATCCATTTGATAGAGTTTGAATCCTTTGATGCATGCAAAGGCTAAGAGTACACGTATAGCTTCTAATCTAGCCATTGGAGCATACGTTTCCTCATAATCAATCCCTTCTTCCTGATTATAGCCTTTGGCCACCAACCTTGCCTTGAATCTAATAATAATTACAGATTCATCGAGTTTTTTCTTGAATACCCATTTAGTTCCAATGATCGGATGATCCTTGGGTCAGGGTACAAAATCCCAAACTTGATTTCTCTCAAATTGATTTAGTTCTTCTTGCATTGCTATAACCCAATCATTGTCTGACAGGGCTTTATCAATGTTAGAAGGTTCAATCTCAGAAATAAATGCAGAAAAACTTACTTCATTGAGGGCCCGTTTAGTACGCTGGAATTGATTTTGATGGAAATGGAAATGGATATAGATATGGAAATGGAAATGAAAATGGGGACTAAAAGTATGTTTGGTATGTCATAGAAATGAGATCTAATTTTTGTATAAAAATACCAAAATGTCCTTCAATTTTTTATTTTTTATTTTTTTTGAAGGTAGTGGAGGGTAATAGATAGAAATGATCACATGGAATTGTAAATCTTAGATATTTTGATGGAATTGATTGGGTGGAATTGAGCCTATTTGGTTTCCACATGGAATTGAAAAATTTTCCAATTCCATCATACCAAACAAGCATCATGATGGAATTGGTCCTCAATTCCATTTTCATCACCCCTAATTCCATCATACCAAACATGGCATGAAAATTTTATTTCTAGTTTTGATCCCTTCATTCACATCTCCTATGACTTGATCTAAGGGATGACTTCTATTGTATTTCCAGGCTTTAGGTTGACCTGGTGGTTGATCTTCTTCCTTAGTTTCATCAACTTCTGGAATAAGAGACTTAGAAATAGGTTGACCATTTTCTTGATTTAAAACAACTTCCTGTTCTTCATCAATGGTTTTGTCAGAGGATTCAAATTCATAAAATACAATATGAATTGATTCTTCAACAACACATGTTCTTTTATTGAAAACTCTATATGCTTTACTTCGGTTAGAATATCCTAGGAAAATTCCTTCATCAGTTTTAGAATCAAATTTTCCTAAGTTATCTTTACCATTATTATGAATAAAACACTTACAACTGAAGATGTCTAGATGAGCAATGTTTGGCTTTCTTCCTTTGTACAGCTCGTATGGTGTCTTTCCAAGTCTTGTTCTGATATAGGCTCTATTTGAAATGTAGCATGCTGTACTCATAGCATCAACCCAAAACACTTGAGACGTGTTCTTTTCATTTAACATTGCTCTAGCCATTTCAGTAAGCACTCTGTTCTTACATTCCACGACTCCATTTTGTTGAGGTGTCCTTGAAGCAGAGAAATTATGATCAATGCCATTAGTATTACAATATTCTTTGAAGGCTTGGTTTTCAAATTCTCCACCATGATCGGTCCTAATACCTGCAATGGACATACCTTTCTCATTTTGCACTTTCTTGGCAAAAGCAATAAATTCTTCAAAGGTCTCATCCTTTGATGATAGAAAAATAACCCATGTAAATCTAGAGAAGTCATCAACAATTAGCAATGAATATAAGTTACCACCAAGACTTTTTACTCTTGCTGGACCAACTAAATCCATATGTAATAATTGTAGTGGTCTATTTGTTGAAATCTTATTTTTCAATTTGAAAGATGATTTAGTTTGTTTACCCTTTTGACATGCATCACAAATCAAGTCATTTTTGAAATTTACTTTAGGTAATCCAAGAACTAAATCCTTTTTGAGTAGTTTGCCTAGTTGATGCATATTGACATGAGCCAATCTCTTATGCCATAGCCAACTTTCATCGGCATTACTCAGAAAACAATTTTCAGATTCATTTCTACTAATATCTAGAGTATAACAGTTACCTTCCCTTTTTGCTCTGAGCTTAGCCTTGATATTCTTCTTATCAAGTTGTAAGTCATTTTTGTTGATAATTAAGCATTCTTCTGAGTCAAATATTACCCAGTTGTCTTTATCTGCACTTTGACTTACGCTCAGCAAATTGTGACACAAGCCTTCAACATAATATACATCTTTGACTTGTATTCCTTTGTCATTTTTGATCTCATCAATTCCTGCTATCCTTCCAGATTGATTTCCTCCAAATTTTACGTTTCCACCTTCCTTAGGTTGCAATGTGGTAAAACTTTCAAAATCTCCGGTCATATGTCTAGAGCATCCACTATCTATGTACCACTTGCTATTTTTGGATGCTTTGAGACATACCTGCAATCAAATGACTAAGTCTTAGGTACCCATATCTTTTTAGGTCCTTTTAGGTTAGTACAAATAATTTTCTGAACATATGAACCTTTAGGTACCCATTTGTAGGTTCCTATTGTTCCTTTCTTCTTATGAATGCATGAAGAAGTATAATGTCCTTTTCTATTACAGTAGTTACAAAATGCAAAAAGATTTGATGTATGCACAGAATGCTGGAAATAATTCAAGTAAGACTTACCTCCTGCTTTCTTTCTACCTTTCCTTCTATCTGATTTTGGATCATATCCAATTCCAGATCGATCATTTACAAATCGTTGAGCTTTTAAAATAACATTTAGCATCTCACTCCCTTATGTAAATTTTTCAAGATTTTTTGTGAGATCAATGTTTTTCTTTTTCAAAGAAGAACAGTTTTAACAATCCTTTTCTTAACGTTCTTTAATCTCAATTTCAAGAGCTTTATTTTTCTTTTTGAAAACAACTAAATCTTTAACTACTTTGATGAATTTAGAATGCAAGGCATTATATTTAGACAGTAATTCATCATAGGTAGGTTCAGAATCATTTACCTCTTCTTCTGTTTCTTCTTGAGCAACAAGACATATATTAACTACTTCTTCCTCATCACTTTCCTCGTCTGAGGAGCTGTCACCCCATATAGCAGATACGAAGGCCTTCTTTTTGTTGAAGAATTTGCCTTTTCTCTTTCCTTTGCTCTTTTGATTCAGTTCTGGACATTCTGATTTGATATGTCCTGGTTTTCCATATTCGTAGCAAATGATACGATCTTTGTTGCTAGTTCCTCCTTTTTGAAAATGTTTGAAGCCTTAACCTTTCTTGTAGAACTTTCTGAATCGTTTTATGATTAAGCCCATTTCATCATCATCAAAATCCTCATCCTCATCTTGATTTTCTTCTTTTACTTTTAGTGCTAGACCTTTCTTTCTTTTGTCACCGATGTCATCTAGTTCCCGTTTGAACTTTAATTTGCTTTCATATTCAGAAAGGCTTCCAAATAGAGAAGCAACTGATCTCATTGATTCTCCTTTTGCCTCTTCTATCGCAATGACTTTGGCCTCCCACTCTTTAGAAAGAATATTCAAAATCTTTCGTACTTGGGTATGTTGATCATAGACTTTGCCAAGTGCTGCAAGTTGATTAACAAGATGAGTATATCTAAGTTCAAATTCAGAAATTGACTCACCTGATTTCATTCGAAGTAGATTGAATTCAGTGATCAAGGTGTTGATTCGATTCTCCTTCATTCCCAAAGTTCCTTCATGGGCAATTTCCAGAGCTTCCCATATTTCCTTTGCTGTTGGGAGTGTACATATTCTGAAATATTCACTCTGACTCAAAGCACTTTGTAACATCAGAATTGCCTTGCTGTTGAGAGTAACAAGTTTCTTGTCGTTCTCATCATATTCCGCTGGTGTCTTGGGAATTTTCTGAGAATCTACAGTCTTTGTAGGTTGATAGTTTCCACTCTCAATCACATCCCATAGCCCATATTCAGTAGCCATCACGAGTATGTTGAACTTTGCTTTCCAGAAAGAAAAGTGTTCGCCACTGAAACCTGGAGGTCTAGTGATGGATGCTCCGTCGGGAAGAATTCCTTCACCTATGCTTGCCATTGGATCCTTCTTAGGCTGTTAAACCTTAACAAGAAGACCTACGCTCTGATACCAAATGTTAGAGCAAGCGTTTCACCTAAGAGGGGGTGAATTGGGTGATACTAAAATTTCGTTGCAAATATAAAATTTGACAGTGAAATTAAAACAGTAAGGAGTAAGGAGAAATATCACCGAAGTGTACACTGGGAGTTATACTGGTTCAGTCACAACCACTTTGACCTACGTCCAGTCCTCAGAGCTTCTCTGAGAGTTTCACTATAACTTCCAAGATTCAGTGGGTTCTTGGCACCTCAGTACAAGCAAGTTCCTTTACCTGGACACTCGCTCCCCCTTACAAGTTCTAATCCAATCCCAACTAAAGGTTCCACAACCTTAAGTTACCTCAATAACAAATATTGAGTTTGAATGAAATATCTCTCTCACAGAGTGAATAAGAATCACTGAATCATAGAATTACAAATATAATGTAAAACAGAGTAATGCACTTGATGATAGTTCGTGTGTGTTCTTGTTGTATATTCTCTGTTTGGATGTTCCCATATTTATAGATACATTGGTAATGATTGTTGGAAAGTTTTTCTTCATGTCCGTTGGAGCATGCGCAGCCACTATTGACTTTTCCAGTATTTGAAAAACATCCGTTTGTGGTAGGTGGCGGTCGGTGACATTTGAACGTTGCATTTGACTTTCCATATTTGGTAAGATCTCTTCATTGTTTATCTGTAAATAAGCTAAGAATACTAATATAATGAAAGGTTAATCATATAAGAAATAAATCAATGAACGTTGGAATGATTTATAGGTTTCTCGACTTGCATACTCGAGTATTCATTTAAGTTTACTCGAGTACATACTCGAGTATCATCGGGAAAAACTTGATAAACTGCAAGTCAACACACAAGAATAAGATTACTGGGGTAGTGCATGGAATAAACTAAATTTCAAACCTTTAGAAATAGTTGTTTACTCGGGTACCTACTTGAGTAATGCATTAATAACTTTATAGGTTACTTGAGTACCTACTCGAGTAACGTTGGCAGGCCAAGAGCAACTCCAAGTATTTACCTGGTTACTCGAGTGGCTACTAGAGTAACATTGGCAGGCCGAGAGCAACTTGAAAATTTTTACACTATTACTCGAGTAATGTTGGCAGGTTAGTGGAAGGTGCCTCTGGTTACTCCAAGTTTTGTCTCATTACTCGAGTATGTACTCGAGTAATGCCTTAGAAAAATTGCTCCTGCTCAAGTTTCTCAGCATTTTCTCTTGGTCTTTCCTCATTACTCCAATGCTTACTTCAAGTGATGCTTATCCCTGTTATTACTTTGTTCAAACATATTTATTAATCAATTCTTTTTCATACCATTCTTTTGTTATCATCAAAACATGAGATCTAATAAAAGTATTAGATGAGATTAAACATGCCAGATCATATGATGATCGAATCCCATAAAAATCTAAGAGTTACATGTGATGTAATTAGTAAAGAGGTTACCTACCAAAATAACTTGATTTAAGTTCCTACCAAAGTGGAATTATATTTATGCAAGATATGGATCTTAACCCACTAATTATTACATTGAGGTTTGTTAATGTAGTGGGGGATTACTGACCAACTTTGCACATTCAATTGTAGAATCATGTCAAGTAGTAATACTGCTACACTATCATTGCGATCAGTCCTTAAAAAGGACAAACTCAATTGGACAAACTTTCTTGATTGGTTCAGGAACTTGAGAATTGTTCTCAAACAGGAAAGAAAAGCATATGTCCTAGATCAACCCATTCCTAAGGAGCTTGCAGCTTGTAACCCCCTGCTGTAATTATATCCGAAATACGCAATTAAAGTGAAATAGAGACCAATAATAAACAAATAACATTTTACAAACCCATATACCAGACGGGGTTTTCATGAATGCCTTTCAAAATCATTGATAACTTGGTCTCACATTCACATTCCGAATACAATTACTACGCGGAATATAACATTCATAACAAATCAGAGTACACAATATAATCCCGGCAATCCCGGGTTCCATACATTAACTCAAAGCCTTATAGGGCATATTCGCCCCTACAAGCCCTCATATGGGGATTACACAAACCTTTCTCATAGACATAACAAATCCTCATCAACACACATGTAAACACATCCATTTATACAAATACACACCCCTACTATAATGATAACCAACCACCGAATCTTTAACTCGAAGGGAGTCCTCATCACCCTTGTCTGCTTACTCCATCATCGATCTACTACCCTGTCTGAAAGGTTAGTAGGGGAGGGTGAGATTCAAGAGAATCTCAGTAGGTAAACAATACCAATATGCATGTATGATAGATTTTTAATGCATGACACGCTTGCATCACACAACTCATAATAACACAATGTCAATTTCCAAGCTCAATGCTTCGAACAATATACCTATGGCCATAGCATAAATTGAAACATAGCTTCAAATTACACATAATTATGTAAAGCTAAGACATACACCAACACACTAACACATATATCAAATACAAGCAGAAGAGATATGTTCCCTACCCTCTTTCCATGTAAGCTCCAGCTGTGCTTACTCACGATCAGAACAAATACCGAATCACGTCCAGGCGAACATCAAATCCTATAACCAAACAAGGATATAGGGTTAATCCCTTTTCCAATTCCTTAACTCTCAAACACTTAAGTTGGTTATCATTTAACACCTTTAGGTTGCTAATCAAAGCCCAAACATATGCCTAAAGGCTTGGGAAACACTTGACCAAAGATCACCTTTAAAAGTGTACAATACTGATTTTTGGGGGTGGGCTGCGGCCCAAAAATCCATGGGCTGCGGCCCAAAACTGCCCAGAAACGCTCAGAAACATTTGGGCTGCGGCCCAAAGTCCACGGGCCGCGGCCCAGAAAACCCAGTTTCTTGGCTAAACTTCCAAAAATCATAACTAATTCCACAAAACTCGAAATGAGGTGATCCCAAAGCCAAATGAAAGCTATTCAAGTCCTCTACATAGGAAAAATATTGGCCTTTACTATAAATCACCACACAAATCCAGATTTACACAAAATCCAACATTGCTCCAAAAAAGAATCCAGTTTCGTTCCCAAACTTTGGACAAATATAAATCCCAATTAACAAAACGAAATGACCCATATTATATGTCCATTTTAAAGCTTAAGATGTGAACTTCAAGACTGGAAAGTTTCAGAATTTTCTAACATCATTTGCCCATTCAAAACGGCAACACAAACAGACTGCCCAGACAGAATTCTCACTGGACAATTTCCAGTTTTGCAACCATTGTGTCCAATCCAATTCAAACCAATTCCAATGATTAAATACCACAACATGACACCATTTTCAACACAAAACAACATCCAATTCCACCATTCACATTCCACACGAAAATACCATAAAATCAGGGTAAAATTCACAAATCACAATACTCAACCATAATTCACAAAACTTAGATCAAAATGCTTCAAATGCTCACCTCTTCCTCTTTCCCAAACCAATTCTTTGATTCTCCATCTTTCCAAATTTCCTCAAGCCATCAAACACCACCAATCAAGAATCTAAAACCATAGAGATGAAGCTCTCATCACTATGAACAACATTATAGAAGGGTGTTTTAGCAATAGAGGACAAGAAACAAGGCAAATCTTACCTTTTTCTTTTCTCTTTCCACCTTGAAGCATGGCGCCATGGAGAACAAGAAAGAGAGATGAGATGATGAAATGAAAATGATGAAGAAGGGAGCAGATTTTTGGGAGCCAAAACCGTCCACATAAAGAGAGGAGAGAGGGAAAGTGAGGTTTGACACTTTGACCTCATCCAAGGGCTCACAAAGTGCCAAGTGTCAACATCTTGATCCATCAACCATAAGCTCACATGCACACACATACACATGATTCCGCCCCTTGATCTAATACACAAATCAATCCTAACCATTGATCTTGAAGTTACCAATGAGTTTCCTCTTCGGTAACCAATCAACTGGTCGGGAACTTTACCGTTTTTCCCCTGATTACGGTAATTCTCATTGAATCACCACCAACACTTCACATCTTTTCATTTAGCCCCAATATGTGCCTTCCCTCTATTTTAAGTCAATTTAGATGTTAATCCATAATTGAGCTTAAATACAGGGTTTTGGCGCTGCTCACAGCACATACGAATCACATCGGGTGCCAAATCACACCATAATCTCCAAAAGGGTTTATTTATCACTAACCACTTCCACTTTTGGAGTCATTATCCCTTAATCACAATTTGGGATCTTGCTAAGCCGGGGCTTAGCAATCCACTAATCTCAGGCTTATTCTCTAGCCTCAAGTCTCAGAATTCGGGATATTACACAGCTAATGCTCCAAGTGGTCAGAAAGATGCTTACACGAAGCATAAGGAAGACTTTATGGACATAGGTTGCTTGATACTTGCCACCATGGTTCCATAGCTATAAAGAGATCTGGAACTTATGGAGGCTCATGGTGTAACCCCCTCACCATAATTATATCCGAATTAGGAAATTAAGTGAAATAGAGGCCAATAAGAAACAAAACTATTTCAAAATCCTATCTTCATGATAGGGTTTTCACGAATACCTTTTAAAATCTAATCAACCTGGTCTCATATTCAAATTTTGAATACAATTTCTATGCAAAGATAAATCACATTTATACAAATATCAGAGTACACAACATAATCATCACGGCAATCCTGGGTCTTATATCTTCGCTAAACAATCATAGGGCATATTAGCCTATACAACTCCTCAAATAGGGATTACATAAACCCATTTGAATACATAATTAAATACTTATCCAAATATACAAATACACATCCCAACTATAATGATAACCAACTACCAAATGTTCTTTCTGAAGGAAATCCTCACCGCCCTTGGCTGCTTGCTCCATCCTCAATCTACTACCCTGTCTGAAAGGTTAATAGGGGAGGGTGAGATTCTAGAGAATCTCAGTAGGACAACAATATCAATATGCATGTATGATAAATGTTTAATGCATGACATGCTTGCATCGCATAACTCATGTTATCACAATGACGAATCTGTAAGCTCAATGCTTCTAACAATATACTGATGGCCATAGCATAAATTGAAACATATCTTCAAATTACACATAATCATGCAAAGTTAAGACATGCACCAACACACTAACACAAATATCAAATACATGCAAGAGAGATATGTTCCCTACACTCTTTCCATGTAAGCTCCAGCTTCAGCTGCTCACGATCAAGGTGAACACCAAACCCTATAACCAAAACAAAGGACATAGGGTTAATCCCTTTTTCCAATTTCTTAGCTTTCAAACACTTAAGTTGGTTATCATTTATGACCTTTAGGTGGTTACTCAAAGCTTAATCATATTCCTAAAGGGTTGGGAAAAAATTGACCAAAGTTCTCTTTTGAAACCTCACAAACCCATTTTTAGCTTCATCACTCGAGTGAGGGATGGCGCACTCGAGTGATGGATGACTCATACCTGAGTGAGGACGGCTCACTCGTACGAGTGCTTGCCTGAAAGCTATTCCAGAAACATAAAGTGATCACTTTAATCGAGCACTGACCAAGCACTTGAGTACTGGACTTATGTTCACCCGAGTCCCACCAGTGAAGCCCAAAAAGTTCCTACCCGAGAGCCACAGAAAACTCAGAGCCAGAAGTGCTCTCGAGTACAACGACCCTTACTCAAGTAATATCTCAACACTTGCAAGTGCTAGCTCACACTCTTGCCAAACCAAATGCCAGTGACTACCTGAGAAGCGGCTCTTAGTGCAGAAGCACATGATTACTCGAGTAAGACCACCTTCACTTAAGTTATAACCCACATCACTCGCAGGTGAGGAAGTGCACTCTTGCTTCTTCTATAAAAAATCCAACCAAAACCAAAGGGGAAAGGGAAAATATCACGCTGCACTCGAGTGAGACTCGTGTTCACTCAAGTGATGCTATCAGAACCCAGAAAAATGCAGAAAACTGACAGTACTCCGAAACTTAACCAATATGTCTCCAATGGTCCTAAAGCTCTGACCCAAAGCTATTCCCTCATAATTTCACACAAGGAACCCATTAGAAACCTCAAAACATCCAAAATCATGCCATAATGACATTTCCCCCCTATGGTCACACTTATCACACACATTACCCAAATCACACTAATTTCTGTTCCAATTATCACAAAAAATCCCAAAGATCGTTTTACACATTCATACACCATTTTAACCATAATACTCCATCATTCCATAATTATACCAAATTAGGGCAAAAACCACAAATCACAAAACTCAACCATAAATCACAAATAATAGATCAAAAGGGAGATATCACTCACGTCTTCCTCTTTCTCAAAGCTAATCCTTGATTCTTCATCTTCCAAGATTCCTCAAGCTCCCAAAACACCTTCTTTCCTAAATCTAAAACCACAGCAATGAAGCTCTTATCACTATGAACACTCTTAATGAAGAAAGTTCAAGCTAAAGGAGACAAGAACCAAGCCAAACTCACCTTTTCCATTTATCTTTCCTCTTCCCAAGCTAGACAAAAATAGATCATGAGAAGAGAGAGAAGAGATCAGATTTTGGCTCCCCAAAACACACACAGCTAACTTAGAGAAGAGATGAGAGAGGGAAGAGCTTTTGAAACTTTGACTTGATCTAAGGGCTCACATCATGCCATTTGTCACCATCCTAACACACCTCCTATTATCTCTCTCACACACATGCACATGGGATTCCACCCTTTGATCTTTACACAAATCAATCCCAACCATTGATCTTGAAGTTACCAATGAGTTCCCTTATCGGCAACCGATCAATTGGTCGGTAACTTTATCATTTTGCCCATGATTATGGTAATTCCCTTGGAATCACCATCGAACTCATTTTCATATTTCTTAATCCAATTGGGATCCTGCTAAACTAGGGCTTAACAATCCATTTAGTCCAGGCCTATTCTCTAAGCTCAAGTCTCAAAATTTAGGGTATTACACATGGGATAATTATGCATTTCAAGGAAATGTTCCATCAACAGGCAAGGCAAGAAAGGTATGAGACCACTAAGGCCTTACATTCCTACAAGATGGCTAAAGGTGCATTAGTTAGTGCTCATGTGTAAAGATGAAAGGCTACATTGATCACCTTGAGAGGCTTAAATTTCCTATGAGCTAGGAGTAAGCTATAGATTTGATCTTAAACTCACTCCTTAAAAGTTATGATCAGTTTGTTATGAACTACAATATGAACAACATAGAGAAATCAATTTCTGAACTACATGGGATGCTCAAAACTTCTGAGTAAAGCATTAACAAAAAGCCCACCATTGATTTGCTGGTTTAGAAAGGAAAGGGTATGAAAAGGAAATACAATGGGAAGGGAAAGGGTAAAGGCTCAGGTGGTAAGACCAAAGAGTCAAACAAGCCTAAAACTAAGCGTGCACCCAAGAAGGTAAAGCCTCCAAAGGAAAGAGTATGCTTCTTCTGCAATGAGCCTAGTCATTGGAAGAGGAATTGCAAACTCTACCTTAAAGATCTAAAAAAGAACAAAAAGGATAGCGGGGTTATCTCTTCAGGTATTTATATTATAGACATTGATCTCTCTACTTTGCATTAGATATTGAATGTGGTTCTCATATTTGTACAAATGTGTAGGGTCTTAATGATAGTGGAAAGCTGAAGAAGGGAGAAGTGGACCTATAAGTTAGAAATAAAGAAAGCGTTTATGCTTTAGTTGTAGGCACTTATAAATTAGTTATGCCTAGTGGGCTTTTCTTAGTTTTGAACAATTGCTATGATGTTCCAACTTTAAGTAGTAATATTGTTTCTCTTTCTTATTTATATAAAGAAGATTATACTTATATTATTGGGAATGGTAATTATTCTATTTATCGTAATGACATTTTTTATGCTAATAGTGATTTGTATGTTGGTCATTATATATTAAATTTAGAACATCCTAATAGTGGAAATATTTATAATGTAACTGCTAAAATGATTAAGTCAAATGATTTGAATCCTACATACCTATGGCATTATTGTCTAGATTATATAAATAATAAATACATTTTAAAACTCCATCAAGATATATTTCTTAATTCATTTGATTTTGAATTATATGATACATGTAAGTCAAATGCATTTGATTAATGTAACTTCTAAAAGGATTAAGTCAAATGATTTGAATCCTACATACCTATGGCATTGTTGTCTAGACTATATAAATAATAAATGCATTTCTAAACCCCATCAAGATAGATTTCTTAATTCATTTGATTTTGAATTATATGATACATGTAAGTCTTGCTTATTAGGAAAGATGGCAAAGGCACCTTTCATTGGGGATAATGAGAAGGCCATTGATTTATTAGGCCTCATACATAGATGTATATATGGATCACTAAATATAGTTGCCAGAGGAGGTTATATATATTTCATTACATTTATAGATGATTTTAGTAGATATGAATATATCTGTCTAATGAAACATAAATCTGAATCTTTTGGAATGTTCAAAATATTCTAAAATAAAGTACAAGACCAACTTGGTAAGATGATTAAAGTACTTTAATCTGATCGAGGTGGTGAAAATTTGAGCCAAGATTTCATTGACCATCTTAGGTATTGTTGGATAATCTCACAATTGACTCATCCAGGAATACCATAATGGAATGTTATTTCTGAATGGAGGAACCGAACACTATTAGATATGGTCTGGCCTATTATGAGTCAAGCAGATCTTCCACTGTCCTATTGGGGCCATGCCCTATAGACAACTGCATTCCCACTAAATCGTGTTCTATCTAAGGTAATTGAAAAGACACCTTATAAGATATGGGCTGTAAAGAAACCTAGTTTAACTTTTCTCAAAATTTAGGGATGTGAGATATATGTTAAGCAACAAGTCTTCGATAAATTAGCACCCAGATCTTTAAAGTGCCTGTTTATAGGGTATCCTAAGGAAATGAAGGGATACTATGTCTATAATCCCACCTATAACAAAGTGTTTGTTATTTAAAATAAGTGTTTCTAGAAAGAGATTTTATCTCTTAAAGAACAAGTAGGAGTAAGGTACATCTCGAAGAAGTTTGAGAGTCACAAGATAGCATATAACCACAGATGGAAAACAAAGGAGATTTACAATAAGTTGCTGAGCCTCCTCAAATAACACGAGGTCCATACAGATCTAATAGGAATCAACATCAGCCTCAGAGATATGGATTTCTAATTACTGAAAGTCATGATATGTTGCTAATTGAGCAAAATGAGCTGACTACCTATCGAGAAGCCATAGTGGAACTAAACTCTGAGAAATGGCTAAATGCCATGAAGTCTGAAATGCAATCCATATATGACAATCTGGTATTGACCTTAGTTGACCCACTTGAAGGTGTAAAAACCATCAGGTGCAAATGGGCTTTGAAGGATAAAAATGACATGGATGGCAATGTAAATATCTTCAAGGCACGACTGGTTGCAAAAGGATTCACTCAAACTTGTAATACCCTGAATTTTGAGACTCGAGGCTAGAGAATAAGCCTGAAATAAGTGGATTCCTAAGACCTAGTTTAGCAAGATCCTAACTTGTGATTAAGTGTTAATGACTCCAAAAGTGGAGGTGATTATTGATAGATAAACCCTTTTGGAGAGTAAGATGTGATTTGGCACTCAAATGTGATTAGTATGTGTTGTGAGCAGAACCAAAACTTTGTATTTAAGTTCAATTATGGATTAACTTTTAAATTGACTTAAAATAGAGGGAGGGTGCATATTGTGATGAAAAGGAAAGATATGAAGTGTTTGGTGGTGATTCAATGTGAATTACTGTAATCAGGGGCAAAACGGTAAAATTACCGACCAATTGATCAGTTAACGAAGAGGAAGCTCATTGGTAACTCAAAGATTAATAGTTGAGATTGATTGTTATGTGATTAAAAGGGGCGGAATTCTATATGTGAGAGTCCATGTATGACCAAGAAGATGAAAAAAGAGTGTGACACATGACACTTTTTAGACCCTTGGATCTTGGTCAATTTGTCAACACTCTTCCTCTCTCCTCTCTCCCTTATTTGGATGTTTTGGGGGCCAAAAGGTCTGCCCAACTTCATCTTCACCATCTCTCATCTCTCTCTCTTATTCCTCCATTGTCGTCCATGAGAGGGAGGAAAGAGAAAGAAGGAAGTCAAGGTATTGTGCTCTATTTGTCTTCTAATACTCAAATACCCTTCTTTAATGTTGTTCATAGTGATGAGAGCTTCATTGCTATGGTTTTAGATTTGTGAAAGGAGGTGTTTGGGAGCTTGAGGAAAATTGGAAAGATGAAGAATCAAGGAATTGGTTTGGGAGAGAGGAAGAGGTGAGTATTTGATGCCTTTTGAACTAAGTTTTGTGACATTTGATTGAGTATTTTGAATTATGGAATTTACCCTGATTTGTGTGTGATTTTGGAAATGATGAATTTCCATGTGTATTATGGTGTAATTGGTGTTTTGTTGTGTGATATGATCATTGGAATTGGTTTAGAACATTATATAGAAAGTTTGGAAATTCTACCATTGAAACTTTGTTCTAGCCAGTCTATTTGTGTGGACATTTTGAATGGGAAAATGATGTCAGAAAATTCTGAAACTTTCCAATCTTAAATTTTACATCCTAAAAATGAACATATAAATTGTGTCATTTCGTTTTGTGAGTTGGGAGTTACAGTGTTCCAAAGTTTGATGTCAAAACTGAACTCTGTTTTGTAGCAGTGTTGAGTTTTGTATATTTCTGGAATTGTATGGTGATTTCTAGTAATAGGCCATATTTTTCATATGAATAGGACTTAAATAGCTTTCATTTGGCTTTAGAATCACCTCATTTCAATTTTTCTGGAATTAGTTATGAGTTTTAGAAGTTCAGCCAAGAAACAGGATTTTTTTGGCCACGGCCAACCACCAAAAAATGACATTTTGGACTTCCAAAGATGGTATTTGGTCAAGTGTTTTCCCAAGCCTTTAGACATATGTTTTGCCTTTGATTAGCCACCTAAAGGTCATGAATGGTAACCAACATTAAGTGTTATGAAAGTAAGGTTTTGGAATAGAGAATAACCTTTTATCCTTGCTTTGGTTATAGGGTTGGATATTCACTCTGATCGCGAGTAGCCGGTGCTAGAGCATATGTGGGAAGAATAAGGGTAGGGAATTTACCTCTCCTGCATGTATTTGATATTTATTCTAGTGTATTGATGCATGTATTTTCTTTGCTTAATTATGTGAAACATGTATGAATGATTTGAAGCTATGTTTCAATTTATACTATAGCCATAAGTATGTTGTTCGAAGCATTGAGCTTACAGATTTGTCATTGTGTGTGAGCATGAGTTATACAAGCATGTTATGCATTAAACATCTATCTTGCATGCATATTGGTAATGTTTTCCTACTGAGATTCTCTAGAATCTCACCCTCCTCTACTAACCTTTCAGACAGAGTAGTAGATCGAGGACGGAGCTAGCACCTAGGTGGTAAGGACTCCTTCGGGTTGTAGATTTGGTAGTTGGTTATGAGTCATTATCGGGATAACTGTATATTGGGCTATTTGGATGTATATTGGATTATGTGGGATGTTTATATGTTTGGAATGTGTATTTGGATGTGTTTGAGAAGATATTGTGTAATCCCCGTTTGAGAAAGTGTAATTGGCTAATGTGCCCTGTAAACTCATTAGCGAAGGTATGGAACCCGGGATTGCCAGGAATTATATTGTGCACTCTGATATATAGATATAAATATGTTATTCTACGTGACGTAATTGTATTCGAAATTGAATATGAGACCAAGTAAATTAGATTTCGAAAGGTATTTGTGAAAACCCTGTCGTGAAGATGAGATTTTAAATGAGTTTTGTTTCTTATTGGTCTCTATTTCATTTTAATCATGTATTTCAGATATAATTATAGAGGGGTTTACAAAACTCAGTGTAGACTATAATGAAACCTTTTCCCCAGTTGTAATGGCTAAATCAATCATAATCATTCTTGTCATTACAGCATATTATGATTATGAAATGTGGCAGATGGGTATCAAAATAGCCTTCCTTAATGGAACGCTGCTTAAGGATGTGTATATGACACAACCTTAAGGCTTTATGTGTTCAGAGGACTTTGGTAAAGTATGCAAGCCTCAAAGATCCATTTATGGATTGAATCAAGCATCCCAGAGCTAGAATCATCATTTTGATGAAGTAGTTAAAGAGTTTGGGTTCATTCAAAACATCGATGAACCTTGTGTTTACAAGACGGTTAGTAGGAGCACAGTTGTATTTCTAGTACTTTATGTAGAAGACATCCTACTCATTGGGAATGACATTCTTACCTTACATAGTGTCAAGTCTTGGTTAGGAAAGTCTTTCTCGATGAAAGACTTAGGTAAAGCTACCTACATCCTAGGGATTAGGATCTATAAAGATAGATCCAAGAGACTAATAGGCCTAAGTTATAGCACATACATAAACAAGATACTGCATAGGTTTAGTATGCAAGATTCAAAAAGGGGTTACATGACCATGTCTCATCGCATCTATCTTAGCAAGGATCTGTGTCCTAGCACACCTAATCAGTGAGATCACAAGAGCAAGGTTCCATATGCGTCAGCCATTGGATCCATCATGCATGTCATGTTATGCACTCGACGGGATGTCTCATTTGCCTTAAGTATGACCAAGAAATATCAACAAGATCCTGGTGAGGGCCATTAGACTACTATCAAGAATATCCCTCAAATACTTAAGAAGAACTAAGGACTTATTCTTGGTATATGATGGATTAGATGATGAGCTCTACGTAACTGGTTACATAGATGCAGGTTTCCTAACTGACCAAGATGACTTTAAATCACAATCTAGATACATATTCCTCTTGAATAATGGATAAGTAAGCTAGAAGAGCTCCAAGTAGAGCACTGTAACAAATTCTACAATAGAAGCTAAGTATATAGCAATATCAGATGCAGCTAAAGAAGCCGTTTGGATCAGAAAGTTTATTACTACACTAAGGTTGGTGCCTATCATCTCTAATCTATAGATTTGATCTGTGACAATAGTGATGCTATTGCACAGGCCAATAAACCTGGTCACATCAAAGGACCAAGCATATACTCAGGTGATTTCATCTCATTTGAGAAATCAATGATAGAGGTGATATAAAAATATATAAATTTGTAGAAGATAATGTTTTTGATCCTCTTACTAAGCCACTTGTGCAGGCAAATCATGAGCGTCATGTTTAGACAATGTGAAGTAGGAAAATTAATGATTTTAGCTAGTGCAAGTAGGAGAATGTTAGAAATTGTGCCCTAGGCATATAACACCCTTATTTTTAAAGCATATGGATGGCTCAAATGTAGTAATATCTTTAAAAAGGAGACCAGAAATCTTTTGTAAACAGTAGGAGTCCCAACTTCAAGCAGAGTATGAGTTGTCCTTGGGTGGGTTTTCAAAAATCTTTTCGAAAATCATTTTCAGATTTGGTCTCATATTATTTTACGATTTCTTTTAAGCCATTTGTTTTAGGTTCACTTCTTCATATAAATATTTCTACCAATATGTTCTCTGCCGGAACCCGAACTACTACAATTAATTAATGGCCCTAGATGGACAGCTGTCTACTACTGGTTCGGATGCTACTATGTGTTTGCTTATATACAGGCGCTTATTTACATGTCTACAGACTTGTCAGTACGAGGCTAACATCACATAGCTACAAATTAAGTGCAATCTCCGAAATGGATAACCAACAAAAAATTAAATTCTAAGTCCTTCACTTTATTCGCTGTGTTTATCTTATTGCCTGAGATACTACTTGCCTGAGATGAAAATTTGTTTGGAAAAAAGGATGAGATTCAATAAATCTCAGTAGTAACAGATATCACTTAGATAAAATGCATACAAATAACATGCCATGTCAACCAAAGTTTTTAATACAAGCAACGCATTCAACATTCAGAGAAAAACTCATGATATGCAGAAAGCACAAAGTTACCGATTCAAGGACAACCGTCCCTTACCACAATGTTGGGAAATTCTACTAGGCCTGATATGCATATAACAAATCACATAGTATGTGAGGGATAAGTTACTACCTGACAATTTTTTCAAATCTTGATCTCGATTTATGTGCTTCGGGCGTCCCAAGAAAGTGTCAAATCCTATAAATTATAATTTATAGGTGATGAATTATTACATAGTCCAATTCTATTACAAAAACACTTTACTTTAAATTCTCGCACCATTACCAAAAAGCTGACAGAATTTTCATTAATATTTGAAAATTCAAAACTTAAGCTTGGAAAATCCAATTAAGGTGATTCCAAATCCTATGTGTCACTCATTAAGTCTATTTTAAGGGAAAATACTTCTAGCAACCATCTAACCATGCACACTTCCCAATTCTCTTTTTCCCCTATGCTACTAGAAAACCTGACCAGTTTTAATGGTATACTTCAAGTAGTTATAACTCTTAGTGTACTTAACCATATCCTTCATAATACCTATCATAGAGTCAAGAAATACATAAAAGCATCAAGGGTGGCACAAGAGTCAAGAAATACACAAAGAAAACATGAAATAATCAGTTCAAAAGAAGTTAAGGCTTACCTCTTCATGTTTCTATAAATGGCTCAGTACTCCAGTGGTACTTTGGCAGACTAACTGACATAAAACACCTCAAATGAGAAATCTAAGACCATAGAATTGAAGCTTACAGTGAGTAAAAGAACTTTCCTAAAGGACTTACTAGACGATAACAGCGATTCGGGGTCAGAATCGGCTCCGGTATTTAGGAAATATCACTATTCACTCTTCCTTCTCTCTTCTTGTGTTCTAGAGTTAAGAAATCAGATTTCTCTTCCTCTTTCCTTACTTGGATGAAATTTGGCACTTAAAGGGAAGGGAATGATTGAGATTTAATCTTGCAAAGTGATGTCATCTTAGCTAGCCAAGTATCATAAGTTTAAGGCATAAGAGTGCCACGTGTCATGCAACCATTGGTCTTCCATTTTCTTTTTCTTAGGTGGGGCTGAAATGCTCAGGGGAAGGGAGAGGCCTAAAAATTTCCTCAGACCCTTGGGTTTAGTGTTTGAAACATCAAGTACGTGACCCAGCCAGAGACCGGTGGATTCCCCGGACTTAGCCGCTAGGAAATGTAATACCCCGAATTCTGAGACTTGAGGCTAGAGAATAAGCCTGAGATAAGTGGACTGCTAAGCCCCGGTTTAGCAAGATCCCAAATTGTGATTAGGGTTTAATGACTACAAAAGTGGACGTGGTTAGTGATTAATGAACCCTTTTAGAGAATATAAAGTGGATTGTAGTCGCTTGTGTTATGAGCAACGCCAAAACCCTGTATTTGAGTTCAATTGTGGATTAACATCCAAATTGACTTAGAATAGAGGGAGGAATTGAATGGGATATTGTGATGGAAATGGTGTCATGTTGTGGTATTTAATCATTGGAATTGATTTAAATTGGATTGGACACATTGGTTGCAAAACTGGAAATGCTGTCCAGTGTGAATTCTGTCTGGGCAGTCTTCTCGTGTGGATGTTTTGACAAGGCAAATGATGTCAGAAAATTATGAAACTTTCCAGTCTTGAAGTTCACATCCCAAGCTTCAAAATGGACATATAATTTGTGCCATTTCCTTTTGGGAACTGGGAGATATTACTGTCCAACGTTTGAGGCCGAAAATGGACTCTGTTTTGGGGCAGTGATGAAATTTGTGTAATTCTGGAATTGTGTGGTGATTTCTAGTAATGGATCATATTTTTCCAATGAAGAGGACTTAAATACCTTTCATTTGGCTTTGGGATCACCTCATTTCTATTTTTCTAGAATTAGTTATGATTTTTCAAAGTTTGGGCAGAAAATCTGCCAGAAAATCCGAAAATGGGAATTATGACATCATCTCATTAAAAGATGATGTCAGCATGGATTATTAATCAAATTGCTCATCTTCTTCAGCCATTTCACGCCATTTCCATCTGAAACTAGTGAGAGAAAGTTGAGAGCTCTTAGAGAGAGAAAGAGGAGAAATCTCGCAAGGTAAGCCGATTTCTCCGACGATCTAGCTCCTAACGTGTATAACTCCGATCCTAAGCTACTCCTTTATGTTCTTTAAGGTTTGGAAGCTCCTCTTTTGGTGTTAAAACACCTAGGGTTTTCATTCAAGTCAAGTAAAAGCTATTGGGAGCTTGAGGTAACTTCCAAACTCTTGTATATTGACTATTCTGGCTGCTGTGGGCAATTTAATCGGTGAAATTTCGCCGGATTGCCATTGGTTGTAAAAATGGAAAATGGGTTTCCCTAGGGGTTATGCTGCCCAAATTGATACTAAATGGTAGTTGTAACCTAATGGAATAGTCAATAAAGCGGTTAGGAGTAGAAAGGAACGCGTTTACGGAGCCGAAACCGAAAAACCCCAATTTTCCCCTTAAAACCTATATATTTCGGCCAGCATTGTAAATGGGTCTTAGAGTTGGATTTTCAATGATTTGATGATTCCATTGGATTCAGTGGGCGAAAATAGGTGGGGTTACAGTTGGGCACTTTTTCGGAAAAGGCCGAAAAAGCATAATTACGAAAACGCCCTTGAAACCCTTAAAGTGGGGCTGCCAAGGGTAAATTTGTAAATTGAAATTGAAATTGATAATTCCGAGTCCGGAAATGGATTCCTTGGACAAAAATATGTTAGAATAGCCCATGTCAAAATTTCAGGAAAAGTACAGTCGGACCGGGTACGGTGGGGCCAGACCGGGTCCCGGGGGCATTTTAGCAAATTTTCAATATAGCTTCATATGACCCTCAGAAACACTATGGAAGTATCTAAATAGTACATTTGACATTGTAGGATCGAATGTGAAGCCCCGAGTTGTTGGCACGTAAATCGAGGAGAAAAGACTGGAGGTAGGGAACTTATCTCTCCTGCATGCTCTGATAACTGTATTAATGTGTTGATGCATGTTATTGCTTTGCTTGATTATGTGGAACATGTATGAATGATTTGAAGCTATGTTTCAATATATGCTATGGCCATATGTGTATCGTTCGAAGCATTGAGCTTATAGATTTGTCATTGTATGTGTGCATGAGTTATGTGATGCAAGCATGTCATGCATTGAACACTTATCTTGCTTGCATATTGATAATATTTCCCTACTGAGATTCTCTCGAATCTCACCCTCCCTTACCAACAATTTAGACAGGGCAAGTGGCTTGTGGAGGGAGCGGCAGGACTCATTCGAGATGAGATTGTGTAATCCCCATTTGAAGAATTGTAATGGGCAATTGTGCCCTGTATATCTTTAGCAAAGGTATGTACCCGAGATTGCCGGGATGATTATGTTGTGCACTCTGATATTTATATGAATGTGATTTATCTTCGCGTAGTAATTGTATTCGAAATGTGAATATGAGACCATGTTTATAAATGATTTCAAAAAGTATTTGTGAAAACCCTGTCTTGTGATGGGTTAGTAAATGTTGTTTGTTTATTACTGGTCTCTATTTCATTTTAAACGCGTATTTCAGATATAATTATGGAGGGGGTTACATTTTGGTATCAGAGCTGCCGTTCCTGGCAAGTAAAGGATTTGCTAGGATAATGGCAGTAGTTGCTGCCTTAAGTCATAGGAGATGACTTTGTTTGTTTGTGGTATACACATTAAGGTCCCTGCTGGTTGTGGATATATGTGATTGATGGACTGTGTATACATTTGTTATGTTGTGGATATGGTGAGTCAGTATGATTCACCCGAGGATTTGAGGTGTATACCTAGAGGTGGAGGTAATCAGACCCATCGTCTGATTAGAGAACTAAGGAAAATGATTTCCTAGATGTGTGATACTGAGGTTCTAGGTTGATCATGGCTCCTACCTAGACGTTGGGTGAGAAACCCTAGGTGGTATGATGTTACATGTAGTGATGTCATACTGAGCTTATGTGTATAAAGGCCTTAAGACCTAGAGGATCGGTGTGCCTTAGGCTGGCAAAGATATTTGTATTTTTTTTGGGGTTGATGATGCTCCGTGGATTTGAGGGAAGTGATTTCCCGGTTTAACTGAGGTTGAAGGTTTGAAAGATGAATTGTGATCCAAGGATCAGACTCAATAGCTGGGCTGATTCTTAGGAGTTTGACTTGACCTGGATGGTCCGTGGTACCAGGATATGGTACTAGATTGGCATTGAAATGTGTATCAGGTATCCTGAGGTTGCTAGTGTTCATCTAGCACAGGGAAAAGTGATTCTGCGGAGAATTTGAATTTGAAAGAGTTACCTACGAGGATTCGAAGTGGAGAAGGCAACCTACGGGGAGTTCTGATCGGAGAGGGCTACCTACGGCGACGTCTGATCGAAGCGGCTATTGTGTGTTTATTACCTGCGGCCCATTGGGGGTGTGTATGGCACACAGTGGGAGGACCGTGCCTTCGGGCCGGTGGAGATACGGGGAATATGTGAGTCCTGGGTGAAATGTGAGTAACCCAGCTGCCTGCCAGGCTCAGTGTAAGGGCCGGCCAGCGGAGCCCTGGTACGTAGTTGATCAGGGGGGTGGGCACTCTGAAGGGGTGTGACAATATAAAAAAAAAAATTGTGATAGCCGCCGTGACGACAAACCCTAGTGTGCAGCTGCCGTGACGACGAACCTTAGTGTGCACTCGCCATGACGTTGAATCGTAGAATAGAGCTCTAGGAACGTTGAGAGTATGGGATCTCAACGAAGTGCTGGTTATGGCTCTGATTGATTTGAGTTGAATAGGGCCAAGGTCTGGCACAAATTGTGAATGTTGTCAGTTGTAGTAGGAGATTCCTATGGGACTCCTGTTAAATCAACTTGAAATTGTTAAAGCATAAATAAGGAGATTGACCTCAGAGTGTGCAGCGGAAGCGTAGAATGTGATATGTTTGAGAATTGTGTTGAGGAGAAGCTCGAGGTTATCGTGAGAATGATGTGTTAATCATGGCTTCGGGAGGTAAAACTTCGAAGTCCAAATTAATTTGTGAGAAGGGGTCTTAAAGGATCCCAGTAGGTGAAAGGAATTTGTGGTGGGTGGAATTATTAAAATGCCTGGTTCCAGCTTATTGCAATTGTACATTGTGAGTCTCTCACCTGCGGCCGCATGGGGTGATTCCCATGGTGGAGGACCGTTCCACTGGGGCGGTAGTTACGAGGGATTGACTATTTGTGAGCCGCGAGGCTATGTATATGCACTGCCACGCCAATAGTCCCTGAGTAGCTAACAACAGTTCGGGTAAAGACTGTGTGTCTTCTCGGCGGAGAAAGGGGGATGAGGGTGGAGTGTAATGTGGAAGCCGAAAGGCTGTGTGTGAGCACCGCTACGCCAATAGTCCCTGAGTAGCTAACAACGGTTCGGGTTAGACTGTGTGTCTTCCCGACGGAGAAAGGGGATGAGGGTAGGGTGTGATTATGGATCTACTATTGTGAGCCTGAATGGCTATGTGTGTGCACTGCCATGTCAATAGTCCCTGAGTAGCTAACAACGGTTCGGATAAAGACTGTGTGTCTTCCCGGCGGAGAAAGGGGATGAGAGTGGAGTGTGATTGTGAATATGTGACAGTTGTGAATAAGCTGGGACTGAGGTATAGTTGTCTAGTAGAGCAGAGCTAATTCAGCTGATGGCTAATTCGACTACATGATCGGGGGTTCTCTATTTTGAGGGCACTACCCCGGCATGGCCAACCTGGCTAGCCACCACGTTGGTTGCACCGGTATTGACCCAAGGCCGAAAGGTGGTGCGTAAAATTAGAATCTGCAATGTACGTTTGATAAGGAAATGGATTTTCTTGTGAGTCCTGGGTGAAATGTGACTAACCCAGCCATTGTCGCGGGGCATCCCCAGCGGGGGGTAAAACCGGGGTGGGCACCACCGGCACGGGGCATCCCTAGAGGGGGTAAAACCGGGGTGGTTGTGACAATAAAATTATGAGTCCGGTAACCCACGGGCATCCATCGGACGGGTGTGATGTGGGAGCCAGCCACGCAGCGGAAGCGTGGGCACCCATTAAGGGGGGGTGTGACAATAAAAGGCGCCTGGATAGAAGAGACTGAGACTCTAGGTGGGCCATTATGGTCAGGTACTTTGGATAAAAGAAATTGAGATTCCGGAGTGACCAGATATTGTGATTGTTGTGGACGCCCAAAAGTCCCGATTACCACTAGCGGAGTTACTGGTGGGTGTACGGGTGAGGGTAAAGCTGTGAAAGTGGATATAGCAGAAGCTGAATGTTTGTGTATACAGCTGAGGCTGTCGTTTGATGTATTGAGGTTGTAGGGTTACTCCCGAAAGGGGTAACTAGATTGAGTTGAGCAGAGTGGTGGCCTATGCTGCCCAACTGCCGAGATCTTATGATATGGCTCATGATTTAGAGCCTCTGGATATTGAGATGCACTAGCCACTCATGAATTGGAGGGCTTGCGACGATTGTGATTATGTGATGATGGTTTTGTGGCAATCGTGCGTGGAGGCGATTGTATTTGTTTGACACCATGTGGTGATTGTGTTTGTGCGGCAATCGTGAAATGGGCCGATTGCAGTTTGTGGCAACTGAGTTGTATTCATTGTTTGAGATTCTTGTTAGAATCGGATTTGTGGGGTACCGTTTGTGTGGGTGGTCTAGAGGAGACCATCCAATGTGAAATGAATTGTGAAACGGAAGCTATCGTGAAGAAGCATCCGTAGTTTGTGGATTAAGTGGTTCGACAAATTTCGAGGACAAAATTTATTGAACGGGGGGAGAAATGTAATACCCCGAATTCTGAGACTTGAGGCTAGAGAATAAGCCTGAGATAAGTGGACTGCTAAGCCCCGGTTTAGCAAGATCCCAAATTGTGATTAGGGTTTAATGACTACAAAAGTGGACGTGGTTAGTGATTAATGAACCCTTTTAGAGAATATAAAGTGGATTGTAGTCGCTTGTGTTATGAGCAACGCCAAAACCCTGTATTTGAGTTCAATTGTGGATTAACATCCAAATTGACTTAGAATAGAGGGAGGAATTGAATGGGATATTGTGATGGAAATGGTGTCATGTTGTGGTATTTAATCATTGGAATTGATTTAAATTGGATTGGACACATTGGTTGCAAAACTGGAAATGCTGTCCAGTGTGAATTCTGTCTGGGCAGTCTTCTCGTGTGGATGTTTTGACAAGGCAAATGATGTCAGAAAATTATGAAACTTTCCAGTCTTGAAGTTCACATCCCAAGCTTCAAAATGGACATATAATTTGTGCCATTTCCTTTTGGGAACTGGGAGATATTACTGTCCAACGTTTGAGGCCGAAAATGGACTCTGTTTTGGGGCAGTGATGAAATTTGTGTAATTCTGGAATTGTGTGGTGATTTCTAGTAATGGATCATATTTTTCCAATGACGAGGACTTAAATACCTTTCATTTGGCTTTGGGATCACCTCATTTCTATTTTTCTAGAATTAGTTATGATTTTTCAAAGTTTGGGCAGAAAATCTGCCAGAAAATCCGAAAATGGGAATTATGACATCATCTCATTAAAAGATGATGTCAGCATGGATTATTAATCAAATTGCTCATCTTCTTCAGCCATTTCACGCCATTTCCATCTGAAACTAGTGAGAGAAAGTTGAGAGCTCTTAGAGAGAGAAAGAGGAGAAATCTCGCAAGGTAAGCCGATTTCTCCGACGATCTAGCTCCTAACGTGTATAACTCCGATCCTAAGCTACTCCTTTATGTTCTTTAAGGTTTGGAAGCTCCTCTTTTGGTGTTAAAACACCTAGGGTTTTCATTCAAGTCAAGTAAAAGCTATTGGGAGCTTGAGGTAACTTCCAAACTCTTGTATATTGACTATTCTGGCTGCTGTGGGCAATTTAATCGGTGAAATTTCGCCGGATTGCCATTGGTTGTAAAAATGGAAAATGGGTTTCCCTAGGGGTTATGCTGCCCAAATTGATACTAAATGGTAGTTGTAACCTAATGGAATAGTCAATAAAGCGGTTAGGAGTAGAAAGGAACGCGTTTACGGAGCCGAAACCGAAAAACCCCAATTTTCCCCTTAAAACCTATATATTTCGGCCAGCATTGTAAATGGGTCTTAGAGTTGGATTTTCAATGATTTGATGATTCCATTGGATTCAGTGGGCGAAAATAGGTGGGGTTACAGTTGGGCACTTTTTCGGAAAAGGCCGAAAAAGCATAATTACGAAAACGCCCTTGAAACCCTTAAAGTGGGGCTGCCAAGGGTAAATTTGTAAATTGAAATTGAAATTGATAATTCCGAGTCCGGAAATGGATTCCTTGGACAAAAATATGTTAGAATAGCCCATGTCAAAATTTCAGGAAAAGTACAGTCGGACCGGGTACGGTGGGGCCAGACCGGGTCCCCGGGGGCATTTTAGCAAATTTTCAATATAGCTTCATATGACCCTCAGAAACACTATGGAAGTATCTAAATAGTACATTTGACATTGTAGGATCGAATGTGAAGCCCCGAGTTGTTGGCACGTAAATCGAGGAGAAAAGACTGGAGGTAGGGAACTTATCTCTCCTGCATGCTCTGATAACTGTATTAATGTGTTGATGCATGTTATTGCTTTGCTTGATTATGTGGAACATGTATGAATGATTTGAAGCTATGTTTCAATATATGCTATGGCCATATGTGTATCGTTCGAAGCATTGAGCTTATAGATTTGTCATTGTATGTGTGCATGAGTTATGTGATGCAAGCATGTCATGCATTGAACACTTATCTTGCTTGCATATTGATAATATTTCCCTACTGAGATTCTCTCGAATCTCACCCTCCCTTACCAACAATTTAGACAGGGCAAGTGACAACAAAAGTCCCTCAAAATACTAAACTTCAAACACCATTAAGTCTAATGCATTAATCAATGATTATTCCTTGACCTAGAAAATAATCACTTCTTAAAACACTATTAGAAACCACTTTGTATGCAATTTATGAAATCACTAAGTTTTCTAAAATACCAAACCCTATTAACCAATGAGTCTAACACCAAAAAAGAGGAACCCCTACTCTAGAGCTGCTATTAAACACTCTTAGTGTGTGATTGTGAATTAATTGATGCAATTGGTTTCAAAGTAATCCAAAATCAACTCAATATCCAACAAATACCATGCAAGATAATAGATAATCAAGAAAATTACAATGAAACATATATGTACCACATATATTGATGAGCACAAAATGCAACACCAACTAATTCAAATCACAAATTTGGTTCAAACAAAGGTTAAACCACAAATATATTAGTCTTAACTGCAAATTACAATTTCTACAACCAAAGAAATCATAAATATATAGTCAAGCTAATAAACTAATTAAAACTCCCCATTATAGCTCCAAGCGTCAAGATTCAATCCTTTACTCCAGGAGAAGAGATTTTAGTTGCTGTAATTCATGAAATTATCACCAAGAGTCATGTTAGAAAGGAAACAGAGGAAGACCACAGTTATGATAGCATGAAACCAGAAAGGAAAAATGAAATCTACTTGAGAATGAATTGACGAAAGATAGTTGGTAAAGGGATTCGGTGGTGTAGTGGTTAATTGATGGTGGCCTCTTCCTTCACTTCCCTCTGACAGCTCTAAACTTTCAGTGACTCTGTTTCTTTGCTCTTCCTTTGATGCGGCTAGAACTTAGCAGTGGAGGAATGACAATGATGGTGAGATGACGATGGATGATAGGCGATGGAAGATGTTAAGAGATCGAAGCTTACGGCAGCTCCTCTACTCTCCCGTCGACTCTCGACTCTAAAATCTTCAATCTAACTGTCGGAGGTGAGGTAGTATGGCAGACAGTGGTGGTTGAGGGAAGAAGGTCACCAGTGACTATGGTGGTGAAGGCGAGAGTCACCAGTGACAATGGTGACACGGAGTAAGAGAGCCTAAGAGAACTAAGGTGATGATAGAGGAAGGTCCCAAGATCTATGAGGCACTATGTCTCTATTTTATTCTCTTTCAAAAGCTCCCTCTGAATCAAACCTAAACAAATGTTGTCAAAATACTATGTTGTGCGTAGACCAAACTGATATTTTCCAAATTCATGGGACCAAATTAACATTTTACAAATTTTAGCCCCAAACTGCCATTTTCAGTTTTCATCCCATTTTTCAAGTACCTACAATTAAAAATAATTAACCCAACATCAAATCTTCTGAAAAAAATAAATGATTAATAGTTATTACATTTTTTCCCTTTTTAGCCTAATTCAATGTATTTACTCTTAATGCCAATTTAATCACAAAGAAAGCATTTTAAGCTCTATAAGTTTGGAAAAATCCCCAAATAAAGTATAAAAATATATAATAAAATTAGGGATTTATCACTACTATAGCCAGTCTAGATAACACTATTACTACCAACCTATATTCTGTACCACATATGATTTTATGTAGTCCAGAAAAGTCTAGAACTCGAAGGGACCCCAAAATACAATCTCATTCCTTTTCTTGATCCAAGAAGTAAAATTGGGAAGGTAGGCTATGTGTTTTGGATCTAGATTTCATTAGTCAACACTAACCCAAGCTCGACCCTCAACCTATACAGATTCCTTACTCTCCTGAAAAATGATACATATCATAACATAGAGGAAACATATTCATTGAAACACATCAAGTCTATTCTCCTAAAGTGCTCCCATAACTCATGGTCTGGGTGTGGGTCAAAAGCTAACTAAGTCATCAGGGCTTTAGACTCAACATCAAAGTCAGTGTCCAGTAAGATCCCTTCTCCCTTAGGGTTAGTGATATCACCAACTAACGGCTCTACACTAGGACTACCCTGCCTACCCTTTATCTTTATTGTCATATCGTTGGGAACTCTTTGCCTTGTGGTATGCCACACTCTTGGTCCATGCCCTCCTCTACACTCCCCTTTATTAGTGACTACATAAAGTTTACCCTATGGTATACAATGCTCTTGGGGAGGCTGTTAACAGATGGGGGTGAACTATAAATTATAATTTATAGTTCACGTGGCTCACCAATAAAGCATCATATACTGGAGGGTAAACTTTGATTTGGGTTCAGTCCAAATTCGATTAACATGCTTCAAGTGTCTCAGGTAAGTGTCAAATCCTATAAATTATAATTTACAAGCGATGAATTATTACTTAGTCCAATTCTATTATAAAAACACTTTAATTTAAATTTTGGCACCATTACCAAAAAGCTAGTAGAATTTTCATCAATCTTTGAAAATTTAAAACTTGAGCTAGGAAAATCCAGTTAAGGTGATTCCAAATCCTATGTGTCACTCATTAAGTCTATTTTACGGGGAAAATACTTCTAACAGCAACCTGACCACGTACACTTCTCAGTTCTCCTTTTTCGCTCTGCTACCAAAAAACCTGACCAGTTTTAGTTGTTTACTTCAAACACTCATAACTCCTAGTGTACTTAACCAAATCCATCATAATACCTATCAAATTAAAGGCTTTTAAGTGTAAATACCTTTAATTTTGGAAAATCTCATCATCATCAGATGAAGTTTGAATAGTGAAATTTTCGCCACAACAAAACTGCCAGACAAAAATGCATACTAGCAGCTTAGTAAACTAAGTTTCCAATGTTTGAGCTTTTTAACCAGTCTTTCAAAAATTATAATCATAGGCTATTCCCACATAATTTTTCATGTAAAATCCAATGGAAATATAAAAAAATACCAAAATCAAATTTCCTCACCCAATTTTGCTTCTGAATTAAATATACGCCAAAAGTAACAAAAATCCAACTTTGTATTTTTAACTACCCATAAGCCTAGTACTTCAACAAGCATCATATATCACCTTAAACATGATTAAAAGCATCATCTTACTTTAAAAATTATGTTCGAAAAAAATTAAGGGTGGCATAAGAGTCAATAATTACTCAACGAAAACATGAAGTAATTGGCTCCAAATGAAGCTGAGGCTTACCTCTTCGCGTTTCTACAAATGGTTTAGTATTCCAGCGGCACTCTAGTAGACTAACTGACATAGAATACCTCAGATGAGAAATCTGAGACCATAGAATTGAATCTTACAGTGAGTACAGGAAGTTTTCTAAATGACTTACCGGACGATAACTAGATTTGAAGTTAGAATCGGCTCCAGTTTTTAGGAAATATCACTATTGACTCCTCTTCTCTCTTCTTGTGTTCATGAGTTAAGAAATTAGATTCCTCTTTCTCTTTCCTTACTTGAATGAAATTTGGCACTTAAAAGGGAAGGGAATGATTGAGATTTAGTCTTGCAAAGTGATGTCATTTTAGCTTGCCAAGTGTAACAAGTTTAAGGCATAAGAGTACCACACGTCATGCAACAATTTTTTTCTTAGGTGGGGCTAAAATGCTCAGGGGAAGGGATAGGCCTAACAATTTCCCTAAGACTCCTGGGTATGGTGTTCGAAACGTCAAGTACGCAACCCATCCAGAGATCGGTGGATTCCCCAGACTCAGCCACTAGGTAAGCACCCAGAGATGACAACACGAAAGGCATAAAGTGGGTGTAATGATAAGGGACACATGTCACCTCGTTATTTGGCCAACACAAGAACAACCTTTTACTTTGTAATGATTTTGGGACACATGCCATTTCCTCATTTGGCCAACATGAAAGGTGTGTTATCAGGAGTTGTCATTACATACTTTATTGAAGTTATTTTAATAAAGTTGCTCCATCTGTGCATTACACGAAAGGTGTGTCATCATGAGCCATCTCGATTTTTATGAATAACACAATGGATATCTAGGAATTTCAAAAGTAACTCTACTTATATTTGTAAATATTAGTATTTATTTTATTCCATTATTTCTATATTTACACATTTTTGACATTACAAAATTTGGTATATTATACTAGGGGCCAATCATTATACTTTAAACATTGTTATTCAATGAACTTCTTCATTTTGTTATCATATTATTTACATGTTCACTATAATAACTATCCTTGGATAAATTATAATGATTGTCTTAAATGTTCGTGGTCGGTCATCTATATAGGAGTAAAGATGAAATAAGACCAGATGACTTTGAAGGGTATACAGATATGAATCAAAGTCCTAAGCACTTGTATAAGTACAAAGTGCTAGACCAACCTGCTATGAGAAAGCTGCATGGATCAAGTCATAAGCTTGTCTCATGTATAACCACATCACTCTACCTCATTCACCTAAGATTATCATGGGTTCATACATGAGAGTCGCTCAGTTTAAACCTAGTGAAAAGTCAGCTTTGACTGGGTGATGATAAAGGCTTTGTTCAACCTTGGTGGTTTTCATGCAGAGGAATATGAATAGTCAAGATGGAATCTGTCCCTCACATTATTAGAGAAATATTACTGGGCCCGTCGATAAGTGAGTCTGAGAAATGTATGATCATACTACGATGGAATGGAGTTTCTGTAATATCCCAAAAAGTGATTAAGGGCTAATGACTTCAAAAGTAGATGTAATCATTGTTGAATAAACACTTTTGGAGAATGTGTGATGAGAATTTGGATATTTTAATGATTCCAATGGCTTCCTTGTGAAAATTTATGTGGGAATGATGTTTGGTATGAAAATGGAACCATTGGAAGTAAAGATGCAAAATCTGAAATTCTGTCCAGTGAAACTCTATTCTGGGCAGTCTTCTCGTGTGGATGTTTTGATTAGGCAAATGATGTCAGAAAATTATGAAACTTTCCAGTCTTACATTTCACCTCCCAAGCTTCAAAATGGACATATAATTTGTGCCATTTCGTTTTGGGAAATGGGAGATATGACTGTCCAAAGTTTGAGGTCGAAAATGGACTCTGTTTTGGGGCAATGATGAAATTTGTGTAATTCTGGAATTTTGTGGTAATTTCTGGTAATGGCTCATATTTTTCCTATAAAGAGGACTTAAATATCTTTCATTTTGCTTTGGGATCACCTCATTTTGATTTTTCTAGAATTAGTTATGATTTTTCAAAGTTAGGGCAGAAAATCTGCCAGAATTTCTGAAAAATCCGAAAATGGGAAATTAAAAATTATGACATCATCATATTGTAAGATGACATCAGCATGGAATTAAAAGCAATTCCACCATCTTCATCAGCCATTCCCGACCCCATCTCAGAAAAAAAAGACGTGAGAGAGAGCTTGGAGAAAAGAGAGAAAAAGAGGAAGAAATCTCATAAGGTAAGCCGATTTCTCCGACGATCTAACTCCTAACGCGTATAACTCTGACTCTAAGCTACTCCTCTTTATTCTTTAAGGTTGTGAAGCTCAAAATTTGGTGTTTCAAAGAGGCTAGGGTTCAGCCAAATTTGGGAAAAGCTAGTGGGAGCTTGAGGTAACTTCTAAACTTTTGTATATTGCTTATTCTGGTTGCTGTGGGCAATTTAATCGGTGAAATTTCGCCGGATTGCCATTGGTTTTAAAGTTTGGAAATGATATGGCCTAGGGGTTATGCTGCCCAAATTGGGTCTTAATGTTAGTTTTAACCTAATGTAATGGTTAATAAAGTGGTTAGGAGTAGAAAGAAACGCGTTTGCGGAGCCGAAATCGTAAAACCCCGATTTTCCCCGGAGAACTCATAAATTTCGGCCAGCTCTAGAAATGGGTCTTAGAGTTGGATTTTCAATTATTTGATGGTTCCATTGAGTTCAGGGGCGAAAATTAGGTGGGGTTACAGTTGGTCACTTTTTCAGAAAAGGCCGAAAAAGCATAATTACGAAAACGCCCCTAAAACCCTTAAAGTGGGGCTGCCAAGGATAAATTTGTAATTTAACATTGAATTTGATAATTCTGAGTCTGAAAATGGATTCCTTGGGCGGAAATATGTTAGGATAGCCCAGATTAGAATTTCGGGAAAAGTGCAACCGGACTGGGTACGGCGGGCCCAGGTGGGGTCCCCGGGGGTATTTTTGTAAATTTTCATTATAGACTCATATAACCCCAAGTAACACTATGGAAGTGTCTAAATGGTGCATTTGGAATTGTAGGATTCAATATTTGCCGCCCTCGAGAGCCAACTGCGCCGAAGGATGTCAGGAAAGGACAAGGTAGTGACTCTCTCTCTTATACTTTGTGTAATGCACTGTATGTGTGTTGTATCACTGTTTTATGATGATTTCTGATGCTGCTGCGGTTACAGCTGGTGATAGCTGTCGTTTACAGCGCAAGCTGTCGTTATTGTGATTACAGCGTAAGCTGTCGTGATGTTGATTATTGATTACAGCATAAGCTGTCGTGATGGTGATTACAGTGAAAGCTATCGTGATTATGAATACAGCGAGAGCTGTCGTATTGTGTATACAGCCGTGAGTGCTGTTGTTTGTGGTGAAAACCATGTATCTGTGAATTGCTGTTGTTGTTGCTGTTTGTGATTTATGTACATGCTTTGTGTTTATGCATTGTGTGAGTGGTTTGTTACTACTGAGATTCTCTCGAATCTCATTCTTTCCTATGACTAACATTTCAGACAGGGCGTGTGGCTCAAAGGAGAAACAGCCAACCCGGAGCAATTAGGACCCTTGGGGGTATATGTAATACCCCGAATTTTGAGACTCGAGGCTAGAGAATAAGCCTGAGATTAGTGGATTTCTAAGCCCCGGTTTAGCAAGATCCCAAATTGTGATTAGGGGTTAATGACTACAAAAGTGGACGTGGTTAGTGATTAATGAACTCTTTTAGAGAATATAAAGTGGATTGTAGTCGCTTGTGTTACGAGCAACGCCCAAACCCTGTATTTGAGTTCAATTGTGGATCAACATCCAAATTGACTTAGAATAGAGGGAAGAATTGAATGGGGTATTGTGATGGAAATGGTGTCATGTTGTGGTATTTAATCATTGGAATTGATTTAAATTGGATTGGACACATTGGTTGCAAAAAATTGGAAATGCTGTCCAGTGTGAATTCTGTCTGGGCAGTCTTCTCGTGTGGACGATTTTACTAGGCAAATGATGTCAAAAAATTATGAAACTTTCCAGTCTTAAAGTTCACATCCCAAGCTTCAAAATGGACATATAATTTGTGCCATTTCATGTTGGGAACGGGGAGATATGACTGTCCAAAGTTTGAGGTTGAAAGTGGACTCTGTTTTGGGGAAGTGATGAAAGTTGTGTAATTCTGGATTTTTGTGGTGATTTCTAGTATTGGTAAATATTTTTCCTATATAGAGGACTTAAATAGCTTTAATTTGGCTTTGGAATCACCTCATTTATATTTTTCTAGAATTAGTTATGATTTTTCAAAGATTGGGCAGAAAATCTGCCAGAAAATCCGAAAATGCCAATTTTGGGAATTATGACATCATCAAAAGGCAAGATGACATAAGCATGGAATTAAAACATCTTCTCATCATCTTCAGCTGCTCATTCACGCACAGCACCTGAACATAGTGTGAGAAAGTTGAGAGAGTTTAGAGAGAGAAAGAGAAGAAAAATCACAAGGTAAGCCGATTTCTCCGACGATTTCGCTCCTAGCGCGTATAACTCCGACTCTAAACTACTCCTCTTTATTCTTTAAGGTTTGGAAAGATCAATTTTGGTGTTTTGAAAGTTAGGGTTTTCAGCCATCTTTGAGAAAAGCTAGAAGGAGCTTGAGGTAACTTCCAAACTCTTGTATATTGACTATTCTAGCTGCTGTGGGCAATTTAATCGGTGAAATTTTGCCGGATTGCCGTTGGTTTTAATTTATGGAAATGGGTTGTAGGGGCTGTTATGCTGCCCAAATTGATACTAAATGGTAGTTGTAACCTAATGGAATAGTCAATAAAGTGGTTAGGAGTAGAAAGGAACGCGTTTACGGAGCCGAAATCGTAAAACCCCGATTTTCCCCGGAGAACTCATAAATTTCGGCCAGCTCTAGAAATGGGTCTTAGAGTTGGATTTTCAAAGATTTGATGGTTCCATTGAGTTCAGGAGCGAAAATTAGGTGGGGTTACAGTTGGGCACTTTTTCGGAAAAGGCCGAGAAAGCATAATTACGGAAACACCCCTAAAACCCTAAAAGTAGGGCTGCCAAGGGAAATTTCGTAATTTGACATTGAATTTGATAATTCTGAGTCCGGAAATGGATTCCTTGGGCGAAAATATGTCAGAATAGCCCATGTCAAAATTTCAAGAAAAGTACAGCCGGACCGGGTACGGCGGGGCCGGGCGGGGTCCCCGGGGGTATTTTAGTAAATTTTCAATATAGCCTCATATAACCCCCAGAAACACTATGGAAGTGTCTAAATAGTACATTTGACATTGTAGGATCGAATGTGAAGCCCCGAGTTGCTGGCACGCAAATCGAGGAGAAAAGACTAGAGGTAGGGAACTTATCTCTCCTGCATGCTCTGATAACTGTATTAATGTGTTGATGCATGTTATTGCTTTGCTTGATTATGTGGAACATGTATGAATGATTTGAAGCTATGTTTCAATATATGCTATGGCCATATGTGTATCATTCGAAGCATTGAGCTTATAGATTTGTCATTGTATGTGTGCATGAGTTATGTGATGCAAGCATGTCATGCATTAAACACTTATCTTACCTGCATATTGATAATGTTTCCCTACTGAGATTCTCTCGAATCTCACCCTCCCCTACCAACAATTTAGACAGGGTAGGTGGATCGAGGATGGAGTAAGCAATCAAAGGTGACGGGACTCGTTCGGGTTGTAATCTTGTGATAGGTGGTTATCAATGCATGTTTGGGATTAAGTATATTTGGATATATAATTGTGTAGGTTGGAATGTATATTCGAGTATGTATTTGATATGAGAATTTGTGTAATCCCTTATTCGGAAAATTGTAAAGGGCGAATATGCCCTGTAAAGCTTGAATTAATGTAAGGAACCCGGGATTGCCGGGATTATTACATTGCGTACTCTGATATATTTAAATGTGATTTATCTTCGTGGAGTAATTGTATTCGAAATGTGAATTTGAGACCAAGTTTATAAATGATTTCAAAAGTTATTTTTTGAAAACCCCATCATGTGATGGGTTAGTAAATGTTATTTGATTATTATTGGTCTCTATTTCATTTTAATCGTGTATTTCGGATATAATTACTGAGGGGGTTACAGTATATAGTTGAATTGGAAACGTTGGTTAGGTATTTTGAACTCAGGATTACTGTATATTTTGAATCAGGAACACTACATTCGATTTTGGTTATGTAATCTCCTAGTGTATACTTATGAACCTTCAGGTTTTTATGCATAGAACCCAGAAGTTGCCGGGGATGCGGTTATACACTCTGATATGATTGAATGTATATTAACTGCACAGGTAATTATATTCGAATATTGAAATTGAGACATGGATGGGAAAAAGAGTTTTGAAAGTTTTGTAAAAATTTTACTGTGAGACAGAAAGTTTAAAACGAGGTTAAAGCATCCAATGGTCTCTAATCCGATTTAAATATGTGTTATCGAATTATAATTACGTGTTTAAAGTCAGGGGGTTACAGTTTCCATTTCTATATTCAAACTACTTAGGGATTGATAAAGTAATGATCAGGAATAGGAGGATAACATTATCCATGCCTTATCATTGACTAAAATATCATGTGATAAAAGGGATGTGATATGCTTGTATGATAGGTTGCATTGGTTTGTCAATCCTCATATGAATAAAGTAGTTGTAATGTCTTGCTAGAAGCCGCTTACAACTTGTGGATTAGTATATTCATTGGCCTACTACCAACTTCATGTAGGCCTACAGGGTCACACACAAAAATAGCACAACACAAACTATAATGTCTAAATTCATTGAATCTAAGATATATCTAGATTTAATGAATGTAATGGTTAATCTACGGTGGACAAATATATATATATATATATTTGAAAAGAAAATTAATAATATTATATATACAAATATGTATTTTTGAAATACATGTATACACATTTATATATTATATGATAATATTATTATATTGTGTTTGTTTTAAATTTAGTTTTATCTAATAAATTAAATTTAATAACCAACATGATAAGGATACAATATCTTAGATTTAATTTATAAAAATAAATTAAATCTATTTCCATTGGCTCTTTATTCAGATTGAATAAATAGATTAAATTAAAACTGTTTGATAATTTAATTAAACCATAGTTTTTTAATTTTCTTATCAAAAAACAATTAAGTGTTTATTGATATCATATGGATTTCAAAATTAATTTAAAGTCCAATATCCATCATAAAATAGAATGGCCTGACTGGTTATTTAAGGAAAAAGTGTGAGCTATTGATGAAAAAAGCAAGATAGAGAGCCGTGAGAAAAGAAAACTCTAGAGAGAGACGTTGGTGGCGATAGCATGTTGTTTGTGTTGGATACCTATTCGTGTGGATACTAGTAGAAGGAGCTGATCCAAGTTGTGAGCTCCCTGAGATCAAAAAGAAAGACTGAACACATAAGAAAGGTACGTTTCTCTACTACTCAATTTCAACACCGTTGACAGATCTACATTCTAGATTGGAAAAATTTTTGAATTTTAATTTTCCACTTTGCCTACCATCCCAACAAGTATACCCTGAACCTGTTACATGACACAGGAATGTTGGGTGCCTAACTTGAGGGGACACTAATGGAAGAAGGATGTTAGATAGAGATCAAGCTACAAGGTGTTCCATTTGGCTCCAAAAGATATAGAAGACTTGTGTGAAAATTGATATACTTAACCCTCACACGTCCAGGTATCAGTTATGCAATTAGAATAGTAAGTCATTTATACATTAGCCATAGGAAGAGCACATAGAGGCCTTATACATAAATCTGGGCTATCTAAAACTTTATCCTAAAAGAGGGATCTTCTTTAAGAAAGGCACTACTAGAAACATTAAAATCTGTACCGATGTACACCATGCAACGGATAAAGAAACTAGGAGGCTAACCTCAGGGTATTGTACATATGTGTGGGAAAATCTGGTTACTTAGAGAAGCAAGAAATAGACTATGGAGTTAAGAAGTATTGCAGAAGCATAACTAAGAGTTATTGTCGATAGAGTAAGTGAAGGACTCTAGGTCATCAAGTTACTGAAGGAGTTGGGAATTCCACATTAGGGATCAATATAGCTCTGGTGTGACAATAAGGCCAGTATTGAAATGGTCAAGAACCCAATATATCATGATAGAACAAAATATGTTAAGATAGCTCGACACTTCATTAAAGAAAGGATTGAAACAGACATCATGAATCTTCGTCATATATGATCTACAGACCAGATTGTAGCATTATGATGAAACCACTAGGCAGAACTAAGTTTGAAGGATATAAAGGCAAGCTTGCAATAATTGACATCTACTATCTAGCTTGAGGGCGAGTGTTGGAAATCAATTCAAATTAGAGAACTCCCTAATTATCTCCCATTGATTGCTTTTCAATTTAGGAAATAATCTCTTATTGTAATCCCTTTCTCTACTTATTGCTCTCTTGAGTCTATATATTGTAACCCTTCCTAGTTGAATAATATATCATTGTGAGAGTATTTTAGCCTTTGAATCACACAAAAAATAATTATACAAAAAAATTATCAAATTCAAATCACAAATAAAATATATAACATGCCAAGCAAATGATTGATGCACAGACCAACCTTATTACCCCTGACCAACCTTATAACCGTTAACTAGAATTATAGGCTAACATGGTCTAACAAAAACTCATCTATTTAACTGGATTGTCCCAAGCTCACCAGTTCTTGAATGTACCTGGAAAAAGATGCGTAACTCAAGTCTGGACTATGGCTCCCCTACTTAAAAGAATAAAGCTAAGGAGGTATCACATGCCCCATAGGTCCAATACAATCTGGCTAAAGGAATACTTGGAAGAAGGGGCTCTGACAAGTGTCATCCACTATGAACCGAATGATAGCATACCATGTGGTATTTACTTACACAAAATGTCCCATCATAACTCCACAATCATCCATATGTAAGATAACAATAATCATTAAAATAACAATACTAATTTAACTTAAGGAACCATAACAAATGTGTTTGTAATATCCTAAATTTCAGTCATCAAAATTCCTTATATTCAAGATAGAGAATAAAATGGTAAATTAAAGAGCACAATGAATGACAAAACAAGGCAATTAGTGGTCACAAACATGCATATGTTTGGAACACAAATTGTAAACATTTGAGTTTGCTGCTAGTGAATTTTCCTTGTGAAGCAGTTTTTCTATATGACATTTTTAAATAGGCAAATGATGTCTAAAAATTATTAAATTTTATAGATGAAAGTAGACATTCTAAGATTTAATTTGATAGGAATGGGTAATTTTTGGAGTTGTATGCAAAGAGTTATGAATTTTTGAAGTTAGCCCAGTAAAACTGGTGATTTTCAGTGGCAGCTTCCAAAGATTGAAATTTTGGGAATTTTTAGCTTCCAGTTAGCTAAAGGCTATATTTTTCCTTGAAACTAGACTCAATAAGGGTTCCATAGCCGTTAGAATCACTCCAATTGAGGTGTTTCAAATAAAGTTATGAGTTTTCAAAGTTATGTCAGAAAATCTAACAAAATTTCTAATTGTTGAGAAATTGGAAAAAAAAGAATGCAATGGCATTATGTGAATTGTGGAATAAAGAAATAGGAGGGAAAATAATTATTTTGATAGTGTACATGCCAAGTGTTATTATTTAGAGGCAAGAGGTTAAATTAAAATTGTTAAAGTATGAGCACATGTGAAATTAGATTAAAATATTACTAACTTACACTTACACATGTAATTGGATTAATGTGATGATGCCCAACTTGGTGTATAGAGGGGTCTTGGGGACATGAACTTAGGCTGACTAGGGGAAGGAGAATTGGTTCAATTCTAATGGAGGGTTATGATAGGCTTACCAACATATAAGGTTTAGCACTAAAGTGATGTCATAAATTCAATTTTGTAATATTTAATTAATGAAAAGTAGAGAGATATTTTAGAGCTATTCCCTTCATCTTTCTCATTCCATTTTTATGTCCTATACACAAAAGAAAGAGAGGGAGAGAAGAGCTTTGAGAGCTTTGTGTTAGATTTAGAGTTTTGATTATAACAAACCTAAGGAGATTATGATTTGTCTTTGCACTTCTTCCTGTTAGTTCAAGCGTTTCACCTAAGAGGGGGGTGAATTGGGTGATTCCAAAAATTTTACTGCATATAAGGAAATCTACGAAATATTAAAACAGCTAAGAGCGAGGAGAAATATCATCGTAGTGTACACCGGGAGTTATACTGGTTCGGCCACAATCACTTTAACCTACATCCAGTCCTCAGATCATCTTTGAGAGTTTTACTATATTCTCAAAGATTCAATGGGTTCTTGGCACCTCAGTACACAGCAAGTTTCTACACCTGGACAATCACTCCCCTTTACATGTTGCAATCAAATCCCCAACTCAAGGTTCCACTACCTTAAGTTGTCTCAATAGCAAATATTGAGTTTGTAATGAAAAACTCTCTCACATAGCAAATATATAATTTCTGAAGTATAAATGAATGAGTATATGAAAATAAAGCACTAAGTGTATTGATCGTTGTGTGATCTCAGTTTGTATCTCCTTGTTTTATTTTCTTTGAAGGCTCCATATATATAGATGAATTGTAGTGTTCGTTGGAAGCAATTTCAAACTTGTCCGTTAGAGTCGCGCAACAACAGTTGACTATTCTTCGTATTTGAAAACTATCCGTTGGCGGTAGGTAGCGTTAGGTAAATGTTCAGACTTTTATTTGACTTCTCAAATCTGTCATACTCTTTCATTGTTTCTCTGCAAATGAACTTAGAATACTAATACAATGAAGAGTTAATCATATAGATAACAAATCAAGAGACATTAGATGAAAATATAATTTCTGAACTGCCTTACTCAAGTGGCTACTCGAGTGATCAAGTTCGTTACTCGAGTGGTCCCTTGAGTAAACATGTCAAAAATATGGCAGTGAGGAAATCAACATTTTGCATCAAGAATTACTTGGGTAAAACATGGAGTGATATATTACAAACCTTGAAAATACCTGATTACTAGAGTGGTTACTCAAGTGACCATGTCTTTACCTTCATTGGTTACTCAGGTGATCACTGTGGTAAACTGCTTACTCGAGTGGCTACTCGAGTGGGCTTCATATTTCTTCACACCTTACTTGAGTGATCCCTCGAGTGGCTTTCAAATAGCCCGGTAGATTACTCGATTACTCCCTCGAGTAATGGCATCAAATTCTTGGCCGAGAGTTTATTATCTGTTTACTCGAGCGGCTACTCGAGTGGCACTTCAAATAACTCTGCAGATTACTCGGGTTGTCCCTCGAATAATGCTATTTTCTCATTGCTTACTCGAGTGGCTACTCGAGTGATGGGCTGCATTTCTTGGCCGAGAGTCACTGGAAGATTTTGGACCTGGTTACTCGAGTGATGCTTGTGAAAATCTTGTTACTCGAGTGGCTACTCGAGTAATAGTCTCTATAACTTTGTAGATTACCTGAGTGGTCCCTCAAGTAATGTCGTTCAAAACTTGGCAGTGCCTCATTGGATGAAATTCTGTTTGCTTACTTGAGTGGCTGCTCGAGTAATGGCTTCTGTTACCCGAGTGGCTACTCGAGTAAGCCTTCTTAAAATTTGTTGATTACTTCTAGTGCTGACTCCAAGTGATGCTATGATACTTTGTTCAAATCCTTTGTTTGTTATCAAATCCTTTCATATAAGTGATCCAATCTTTGTTATCATCAAAACATATGGGATCTAACATTCTCCCCCTTTTTAATGATGAGAAAACTTGGTGATTTTGAACATAGTTTTTGAAGTTGAGTTTTCAAACATATACTTCTCAAATTCTTTTCATATGAAATCATTTGTTGAATTTAACCTTGAAAAACTCTTTTTGAAATAACTTATTAGAGAACTTTTCAAAGTTTTGTTCTTATGATTAATTGTTCACCTTTCATACACAATAAAAAAAACTTATTAGTCCCAAAATGCAATATAATTTCAATGAAATGTCATAAAGGAAAAAATTGCATAATGAGGAATTCAATACATAATCAAACTTTAAACTTAAAATCATTCAAGAACAAAAAGAAACAAAGCACCCTAAAACCCCATACACCCAAATCCCAATCTATAGATTCAGCCATTCTTCACAAAAACATTCAAGTTCTTCTCCCCCTTTTTGTCTTCATTAGAAAGGTGGAATCAATCATGAGGAGGAGTAGATGGCTTGGCGGCTGAGATAGGATTGACAGGAAAAACCAATGACTCATATGAACTATCTGAACTAGAGGAGTGTAAGGATGATGGTTCAGGGTCAAGAAGGTGCACCGGAGGTGTCTGAAGATCCTCTGGAGGATTTATTAGATGCAAAGAAGTAATTTCTACTTCCTTTGTACCAACAGGTGAAGTAACTAGAACCTCCTCAGTGCGAGTAGGTGAGGCAACTGGAGTAGGTACTGACTCAGGTTGGACAGGCTGAGATGGCTGAACTGGATCATCAAGGGTGACATGAACCAACTGAAGTGTTTTTGGGTCAAGCAAGGAAAACAAAAGGTTCCTGGAGATAGTGATAGGTAATGTAGGAGGAGGAATGGAAGAAGGACCAGCCTCAAAAAGCTTAGGCTCAAAAGATATTGGTTGAGAAGGTTCTGGATGAGAAGTTAAGACAAACTTAGGAGGTCTTAACTCAGAATGTGGTGCCTCAAATGGTCTGGGTTCAGGAGGTGACATTGGCTCAGGCATGAAAGAAGGTTTAGATGTACCAAAGGTAAAGGGGCCAAATGCCATAGCATCAAGTCTGGCTACAATCGACCTCAGAAGCTCACCCTGAGCACGTTGTTCTGCTAACAACTCTTCGTGCCTCTTATCCATCCTTTCCACATGTTGTCCTATCTTGTCATTCATATGAGTAATCAACTCAGCATTGGTATTTGCAATGTTGATATGAAACCCTTTAGCATATTTTCCATGAAATGTTGTAGTGTGGCATTGAGGAATGAAGGTGAGGATGTAGTGCTGGCTGGAGCAGAAGACTGTGTGTCATCCATTCTACTTGTCTCAGTCATAGTCTTATTCTTCTTTCTGGGGCCTGACTCAAGAGGACTTTTGAGAGGTATTCCAATGTTCAGTTTCCCAATTTGATTCCTCCCAACAGGTGTTATCCTCTCAATTGGTTCCTTACTCTCCAAATACTAAATCTTGTTTTTCTTCAGAATCAAAGATATGAGCTGAGGATATGGCATAAGAGTGGATGGCTTCCCTTCAGTCTTGTAGTTTTGCATCTCCGCAAAAATATATTCTCCCAAGTCTTTTTGTTCTTGGAGAAGGAAAGAAGCAAACAACCTATAGTCCCTTTCAGTGAAATGTGTATAGTTGTTGGATTTGTTTACTAAGGCTTTAGAGTAGATGTACCATAGAACCCTGTGGTGGTCTCACATATTACTTGGATTGAAGTTTAAAGGTCCTACTAACTCACCAGTTCTAAGAACAAAGAAGATCTGGTTAGGCTCAAGTTTAGAATAGATATTATCAGGGGGATTTTCTATTCCTAACCAAATATTAATCCTAGAGGGTGAGATGAGGATTTTCTGACCTCTAACTTGAGTTGTCATTTCTTCCTCTACTGATCTTCTAGTAGGGTCATTTAGAATTTCAAGATTGCAGTAGAAATGACTAACTACCTTGGTGCAAAAGGGTAATTTAATAGATAACCAAGGCATAAAGGGTTCAAGGTAGGGACTAAGGTCATACTTCAATACCTCCCAAAGAACTTGGAGATCAATGCAGTAAGTCTTGCACACCTTCCTCCTAGAGAAGTGAGTTAGGAACTTCTGAGACTCCTCATATTTGCTAATATTGAAACCTTTAGGAGGGAGAGTAATTTCCTCTTCTGGTACTTTTGGCTTCTTAGAGGATTCCCCTTTCTTCGCTCCCTTAGAATGAAAGGCTTGATCAAGCATGCCTATCATGACATTGGTAAGCCTCTTATCAATCTTTGGCTTTTTCAAAGGTTTTTGAGAGAAAGTGGGAGTATCGTTTGAATCAGAAGGAAGAGGAGATGATACCTCTGTGCCTTTGCCTTTTTCAGTTAAGACACTCTTCTTGGATTAAGCTCTTGCAACAATGGGCTCTTTGATCACAACCCCTTTCTCTTTTAGCTTAGACTAAGGCTTAAAATGAGATTTGGCTTTGGATTTCACTGTAAGCTTGCATTTCATGGTGGGTGGCTTAGAAGAGAATGGGTCAGATGATTGTTTAGGTTCAGAAGACTCTAAAGGGATGAGATTTTTGGTTCTAACCATTGTGATTTGGAGAAAATGGGATTTTCAGAAAAGAAAAGAGTGACTGTCGAAGGTATAGGGCAGGAAAATATGAGAAATGTAAGAGGTTTTTGGAGCAATAAATTGCTGGGTTTTGACAAAAATAAAACAAGGAAATGATTGTGAGAACTTTTTGTGAAAGCACTTGGTGAATCACTCGAGGTGATTTTGTGAGAAATAACCGAGTTGCGACTGATAAAGACCTAGGGCCCGACATCACTCAAGGGCTTACTCGAGTGATCATCGTCATCACTCGGGTACCTACTCGAGTGATCATATGAAAATTTTTTAAATACAGCAATTTTGAGCGTGTACCTAGCATGAATAATATTGTAATTATCCATGTATATTCCCTAGATCATTTGATGGCTCTTTAGAACAGATTTGAGTTGAAATTCAGTCGATTTGAAATTTTCTCCCAGGTTCACTCGAGGCCTTACTCGAGTAACATTGAACATTGTAATATCCCAAAATGTACTCAAGGGCTAAATGTACAGCATAGATGGTGGGATTAATGACAGAATTACCTCTAGAAATTTTGTTACGACTTTAGTCAATTTTCACATGCAAAAAATTGGCAATTGAATATTATATTGCAAGTGGATATTTTTTAAGATCATCATCTCCTTCAAAGGGCCATGACTTACGTAAGATATAAGGAGACAATATAGTTTATTAATATATGACATGTGAAGGCAATTTGACCAAGTTGTAAAAGGGGTGACTAAGTCAACAATTTCAACTAAAGAAGTAATATTTGAAGAGTTGGAATTATGATTGATTCAAGAAGCTCTTTTGGCTATTCCAAGGGCTACAATTTTTATGGCATGAGGAGGAAAAGAAAATATGTTGAAGAGGCAAATATTGCAACTAAAGTAATGTATTTGAAGAGGCAAAAGTTACGATAAATCAAGGAGTATTTGTTTTTGCTCTTTAAGAGCTATTTTCGGTGACAATAAAGAGAGAAAGAAAAGCACATGAAAGGCCAAGTAAGGAGATGAAGACTTGGTCAACAATTGTAGGCCAAGCGTAAGATGATATCTTGTATACAAAGGGGAAAACATTTCGGTCAAAAAGGCAGGAGGAAGGAAAAAGAAAACTTGAAGTAATTTTCACCACATCTTTTATCTACTTTTGCACCATATTTTCGTTTGGACTTTGAGAGATAAGAGGGGCCAAAAATCTGATCATTAAGTCACATATGTCCTCTCTCCTCAAGCCGGTTACAGCAGCAAAAACGTGGAGGAAGAAAAGCAAGGTTTTAAGGTGAGCTTAATCTTGATTTTTCACCTTTTTAACCTCATCTATGGCTCAAGTGACCTTCATGAAACTTGTTCCTCTCTTCCTTAGCTTCATTTCTATGGTTTTTGTTTTTGAAGAGGAGGAGTTTTCAGCCACCTTGCAAGAACAAAAGTTGAGGAATCAAGAAAAGAACACAAGAAGAAACAAGAGGTGAGTAAGAGCATTATGTTGATGTATATGATGCTTTAATTGGCTGAGTTGTGGTGGGCTATTGTGACAGCCCTAATTTCGTTTTTTTAGGGTATATTTGGGATCATGAAGCTTTCATCCTATATATGTGCTTATATGTTGGTTTGGAGGCAAATGAGCTAAGCTTAGTGATTAGATAGTGAAGTGGTTGTTTGTTGTGAAATACCCTAAAATTCTGCCAAAACAGGACATGGGGAATGAGTGGGAATTTTTTCATTTTGATGTTACCATTGTGTTCTACACGAAAAATTATGTGGGAATAGGTTTGGTTGTTGATTTTGAAGCCATTGGACACATTGGTTGAAAATTGGAAAAACTGTCAAGTGTAACTTTGTGCAGGGCAGTCAGTTTGTAGGGACATTTTGAATGGGCAATTGGTGTCTAAAAATTCTGAAAATTTCCAGTCTTAAATTTCACATTTCAAGCTTCAAAATGGAGATATGATTTGTGTCATTTCGGTTTTTCAGCTGGGAGTTCTAGTTGCCCAAAGTTTGATGTCGAAACTGGACCTAATTCTGGAGCAGTGTGGAATGTTGTGTAATTTTGGAATTGTGTGGTGATTTCTGGTAGTGATTCATATTTTTCCTATGATGAGGACTTCAAGAACTTTCAATATGCTTTGGGATCACCTCATTTTGATTTTTCTATAATTAGTTATGATTTTTCAAAGATGTTGGAAAATTCTGGCAGGTTGGTCACCTATGCGAAAATTGAAGATTTTATGGAATAATGTAATATTGTGGAACTTTGAGGTTAGAAATTAGCCTTTTAGGTTAATTAACCAATTTAGCTCCTTAGTTGACTTGATTAATTGACCATAGTGATAATCAACTTAAGTATTATAGAGATAAAATTTGAGAAAGAGATTGACGGGTTGTCCCTAACTTGGTTTACAGGATTTGATATTTGCCATCCTCGTGAGCCCGCTGTGCCAAGAAACATTGGGAAAGGATCAGGTAGGGACTCTGTCTCTTATACTATGTGTAATGCTCTGTATGTGTGTGTTATCACTGTTCTGTGATGAATCTTTGATGCTGCTGTGGTTACAGCTGGTGATAGCTGTCGTTTACAGTGCAAGCTGTCGTTTACAACGTAAGCTGTCATTATTATGATTACAGCATAAGCTGTCATGATGTTGATTACAGCAGGAGCTGTCGTATTGTGTATACAGCCGTGAGTACTGTCGTTTGTGGTGAAAACCATGTATCTTTGAGATTGTTGTTGTTTGTGATTTATGTACATGCTTTGTGTTTATGCATTGTGTGAGTGGTTTGTTACTACTGAGATTCTCTCGAATCTCATTCTTTCCTATGACTAACATTTCAGACAGGGCGTGTGGCTCAAAGGAGAAGCAGCCAACCCGGAGCAATTAGGACCCTTGGGGGTATATAGTTGAATTGGAAACGTTGGTTATGTATTTTGAACTCAGGATTACTGTATATTTTGAATCAGGAACACTACATTCGATTTTGGTTGTGTAATCCCCTAGTGTATACTTATAAACCTTCATGTTTTTATGTATAGAACCCGGGAGTTGCCGGGGATGCGGATATACACTCTGATATGATTGAATGTATATTAACTGCACAGGTAATTATATTCGAATATTGAAATTGAGACCAGGATGGGAAAAAGAGTTTTGAAAGTTTTGTAAAATTTTTTTACTGTGAGACAGAAAGTTTAAAACGAGGTTAAAGCATCCAACGGTCTCTAATCCGATTTAAATATGTGTTATCGAATTATAATTACGTGTTTAAAGTCAGGGGGTTACAAACATCACTCGAGGTCTCCCTCAGGTAAGCTGTCTCTTCACCTTCTAACTGTTTATTTTCAACCGTTGTGCTGTATTTGAAATTAATACTTCACTGGCATATTTCCAAGTTCATTACTCAAGTGGCTACTCGAGTAATGCATCCATTACTTCAAGTTGTCACTCTAGTAATACATTTATTACTTGAAGTTGTCACTCCAGTGAGCTCATTACTTGAAGTTGACACTCCAGTGAGCTCATTACTTGAAGTTGACACTCCAGTAATGTTGTCCTCTGTTAACCTCTGTTATTCATACCCCAAAATAGAATATTATGATCCTGCAAAAATAAATTGCTAGAAACTCCGATGCTTAAATTAGTAATCATCAAAACATCAATAATTAATATCATATAACATTTTGTAAACACTAGATGACTTATAACTCATTGGGATTTACCATTCCCAATTCTCTTTTAATATATAAAAATTGATCTTCTGCAAGAGGTTTTGTAAAGATATCAGCTAGTTGAAGATGAGTTGGAATGAATATGACTTTGATATCTTTCTTTTGGACATGATCTCTAATAAAGTGATGTCTAACATCAATATGTTTGGTTCTGGAATGTTGAACAGGATTCTTTGCCAAACTTATCATGCTAGTGTAGTCACAGTATATTGGTATTTCTTTCAAATAAATACCAAGATCCTGGAGTTGTTACTTTAGCCAAATTACTTGTGCACAACAACTTGATACTGCAACATACTCAGCTTCCATTGACGAAAGAGACACTGTAGTTTGTTTCTTGCTAAACCAAGATATAAGTGAGCCTCTAAGAAATTGGCCTTGTCCACTTGTGCTTTTTCTATCCGTCTTGTATCCTCCATGATTAGAGTCTAAGTAAGCGACTAGATATTCACTTCTTCCTTTAGGATACCATAGACCCAATTCTTGTGTGTCAACGAGATATCGAAAGATACGTTTGACGGTTTCAACATGTGACTCTTTTGGTGCTGATTGATATCTTGCACACATACCCACATTGAATTGAATGTCAGGTTTGCTTGCAGAGAGATAGAGTAATGATCCAATCATTCCCCTATATTTTATGATATTGTAATCTTTTCCCTTGACATCCGCATCAAGCAATGTGGTTGAACTTATGGGTGTGTCCATTCCATTTGTTTCATCTAATCCATACTTCTTTAATAGCTCTTTCAAATATTTTGTTAGAGATATGAATATTCCATTCTTCCTTTGTTTGATTTGCAAACCGAGAAAGAAATTTAATTATCCCTGTTAGATCTCATGTTTTGATGATAACAAAAGTATGGTATGAAAAAGAATTGATTAATAAATAAGTTTAAACAAAGTAATAGCAAGGATAAGCATCACTTGAAGTAAGCATTGGAGTAATGAAGAAAGGCCAAGAGAAAAAACTGAGAAACTTGATCAGAAGCAGTTTTTCTAAGGCATTACTCGAGTACGTACTCGAGTAATGAGACAAAACTTGAAGTAATAGAGACACCTTCCAGTAACCTGCCAACGTTACTCGAGTATGTACTCGAGTAATAGTGTAAATATTTTCAAGTTGCTCTCGGCCTGCCAATGTTACTCGAGTAACCAGGTAAATACTTGGAGTTGCTCTCGGCCTGCCAATGTTACTCGAGTAACCAGGTAAATACTTGGAGTTGCTCTCGGCCTGCCAACGTTACTCGAGTAGGTACTCGAGTAACCATGTAAAAGATTTCAAGTTGCTCTCGGCCTGCCAATGTTACTCGAGTAGATACTTGAGTAACCAGGTAAATACTTGGAGTTGCTCTCGGCCTGCCAATGATACTCGAGTATGTACTCGAGTTACCCTGTTTCAGTAAATGTGGTGCTCTCGGCATTTTGTACCACTGCCAATGTTACTCGAGTGGCTACTCTAGTAACTCAGTATGGTAAGCAAAAACTTGAAGGTGGTACTCGAATAACTTGATATAATTTTATTTCATTTTCCTCGAGTTATTACTCTAGTATGAATGGATTTAATGTTTCATTTTAAGTGGATTACTCGAGTATGTACTCGAGTATGCAGAGTTATTTTGAAGGAAAACCTCAATTCACTACCCGAGTAAGTTATGCACAAAAAGTAAGTTTACTCGAATATGTACTTGAGTAACAAGGTAATCTAACTTGATGTACTCTCGGCCTTGAAATCCTGCCAACATTACTGGAGTAAAGCATCGAGTAACCAAAAGTTTATTTGAAGGTTTACTCGAGTTGGTACCCGAGTAACCCATAAAGTTGCGATTGTATTACTCGAGTAGGTATCCGAGTAAACATACATTTCCAAAGGTTTGAAAATTGGTTATTCCATGCACTCCCGAGTAATCTTATATTTGTCTGTTGACTTGCAGTTGATCAAAGTTTTCCCGATGATACTCGAGTAAGTACTCGAGTAAACTTCAAGGAATACTCGAGTAGCTACTCGAGTAAGTAAACCCAGAAATTTAGAAATCATTCAAATGTTCATTAATTTTTTTTCTATATGATTAACCTTTCATTGAATTAGTATTTCTATCATATTTACAGATAAACAATAAAGAAATCATATCAAGTAAGGGAAGTTAAATGAAACATTCAAATGCCAACCACCACCAACGGATATTTTTCAAAAACTAGAAAAGTCAATAGTGGCTACGCACTCTCCAACGGATGAAAAGAAAATGTTCCAACGGTCATCACCAACATATCTATATATATGGGAACATCCAAACAGAGAAAGAACAACAAGAACACACACAAACGAATCATCAAGTTCATTGCTCTGTTTTCACGTTGTAATTATATTTCTATGCTTCAGTGATTCTTATTCACTCTGTAAGATAGATATTTCATTCAAACTCAATATTTGTTATTGAGATAACTTAAGGTTGTGGAACCTTGAGTTGGGATTGGATTACAACTTGTAAGGGGGAGCGAGTGTGCAAGTGAAGGAACTTGCTTGTACTGAGGTGCCAAGAACCCACTGAATGTTGGAAGTTATAGTGAAATTCTCAGAAGAGCTCTAAGGACTAGACGTAGGTCAAAGTGGTTGTGACCGAACCAGTATAACTCCCGATGTACACTTCGGTGATATTTCTCCTTACTCTTTCCTGTTTTAAATTCACAATCAAAGTTTTATATTTCTGACGAATTTTTAGTATCACCCAATTCACCCCCCTCTTAGGTGAAACGCTTGCTCTAACATTTGGTATCAGAGCGTAGGTCTTCTTGTTAAGGTTTAACAGTCTAAGAAGGATCCAATGGCAATCGTGGGTGAAGGAATTCTTCCCGACGGAGCGTCCATCTCTAGACCTCCCGGTTTCAATGGAGAATACTTCTCTTTCTGGAAAGCTAAATTCAGAGTGTTCGTGATGGCTACTGAATATGGGCTATGGGATATAATTGAGAGTGGAAACTATCAGCCTACAAAGATTGTAGATTCTCAGAAAATTCCAAAGACGCCAGCGGAATATGATAAGAATGACAAGAAACTTATCACTCTCAACAGCAAGGCAATTCTGATGTTACAAAGTGCTTTGAGTCAAAGTGAATATTTCAGAATTTGCACACTCCCAACAGCAAAGCAAATGTGGGAAGCTCCGGAAATAGCTCATGAAGGAACTTCGGGAATAAAGGAGAATCGAATCAACACTTTGGTCACCGAATTCGATCTACTTCGAATGAAATCAGGTGAGTCGATTTCTGAATTCGAACATAGATATACTCATCTTGTTAACCAACTTGCAGCACTTGGGAAAGTCTATGCTCAGCATACCCAAGTATGAAAGATTTTGAATATTCTTTCTAAAGAGTGGGAGGCCAAAGTTACTGCGATAGAAGAAGCAAAAGGAGAATCAATGAGATCAATTGCTTCTCTATTTGGAAGTCTTTCTGAATATGAAAGCAAACTAAAGTTCAAACGAGAACTAGATGACATTGGTGACAAGAAAAAGAAAGGTCTAGCACTAAAAGCAAAAGAAGAGAATCAAGATGAGGATGAGGAGTTTGACAATGATAAAATAGGCCTAATCATAAAACGATTCAGAAAGTTCTACAAGAAAGGTCACGGATTCAAACACTTTCAGAAAGGAGGAAACAACAATAAAGATCATATCATTTGCTATGAATGTGGAAAACCAGGACATATAAAATCAGAATGCCCAGACTTGAATCAAAAGAACAAGGAAAAGAGAAAAGGCAAATTCTTCAACAAAAAGAAGGCCTTCGTATCTGCTATATGGGGTGATAGCTCCTCAGACGAAGAAAGTGATGAGGAAGAAGTAGCTAATATATATCTTGTTGCTCAAGAAGAAACAGAAGAAGAGGTAAATGATTCTGAACCTACCTATGATGAATTACTTTCTGAATATAATGCTTTACATTCTGAATTCATCAAAGTAGTTAAAGAATTGGTTGTTTTCAAAAAGAAAAACAAAGCTCTTGAAATTGAACTTAAAGAAAGTTTGGAAAAGGATTGTGAAAATTGCTCTTCTTTGAAAAAGAACAATATTGATCTCACAAAAACTCTTGAAAAATTTACTCAAGGAAGTGAGATGCTAAATGTCATTTTAAAAGCTCAACGATTTGTAAATGACCGATCTGGAATTGGTTATGATCCAAGATCAGATAGAAGGAAAGGTAGAAAGAAAGCAGGAGGTAAGTCTTATTTGAATTATTTCCAGCATTCTGTGCATACATCAAATCCTTTTTCATTTTGCAACTACTGTAATAGAAAAGGACATTATACTTCTTCATGCATTCATAAGAAGAAAGGAACAATAGGAACCTACAAATGGGTACCTAAGGGCGCATATGTTCAGAAAATTATTTGCACTAACCCAAAAGGACCCAAAAAGATGTGGGTACCTAAGACTTAGTCATTTGATTGCAGGTATGTCTTAAAGCATCCAAAAATAGCAAGTGGTAAATAGATAGTGGATGCTCTTGACATATGACTGGAGATTTCAAAAGTTTTACCACTTTGTAACCTAAGGAAGGAGGAAAGGTAAAATTTGGAGGAAATCAATCCGAAAGGATAGCAGGAATTAGTGAAATCAAAAATGACAAAGGAATACAAGTCAAAGATGTATATTATGTTGAAGGCTTGTGTAACAATTTGCTGAGCGTAAGTCAAAGTGCGGATAAAGACAACTAGGTAATATTTGACTCAGAAGAATGCTTAATTATCAACAAGAATGACTTACAACTTGATAAGAAGAACATCAAGGCTAAGCACAGAGCAAAAAGGGAAGGTAACTGCTATACTCTACATATTAGTAGAAATGAATCTGAAAATTGTTTTCTGAGTAATGCCGATGAAAGTTGGCTATGGCATAAGAGATTGGCTCATGTCAATATACATCAATTAGGCAAACTACTCAAAAAGGATTTAGTTCTTGGATTACCCAAGGTATCTTTCAAAAATGATTTGATTTGTGATGCATGTCAAAAGGGTAAACAAACTAAATCATCTTTTAAACTAAAAAATGAGATTTCAACAAATAGACCATTACAATTATTGCATATGGATTTAGTTGGTCCAGCAAGAGTAAAGAGTCTTGGTGGCAACTTATATTCATTGGTCATTGTTGATGACTTCTCTAGATTTACATGGGTTATTTTTCTATCATCAAAGGATGAGACCTTTGAAGAATTTATTGTTTTTGCCAAGAGAGTGCAAAATGAGAAAGGTATGTCCATTGCAAGTATTAGGACCGATCATGGTAGAGAATTTGAAAATCAAGCCTTTGAAGAATATTGTGATACTAATGGCATTGATCACAATTTCTCTACGCCAAGGACGCCTCAACAAAATGGAGTTGTGGAACGTAAGAATAGAGTGCTCACTGAAATGGCTAGAGCAATGTTGAATGAAAAGAACATGTCTCAAGTATTTTGGGCTGATGCTATGAGTACAGCATGCTACATTTCAAATAGAGCATATATCAGAACAAAACTTGGAAAGACACCATACGAGCTATACAAAGGAAGAAAGCCAAACATTGCTCATCTACACATCTTCGGTTGTAAGTGTTTCATTCCTAATAATGGTAAAGATAACTTAGGAAAATTTGATTCAAGAACCGATGAAGGAATTTTCCTAGGATATTCCAACCGAAGTAAGGCATGTAGAGTTTTTAATAAAAGAACATGTGTTGTTGAAGAATCAATTCATATTGTATTTGATGAATTAGAATCCTCTGACAAAACCATTGATGAAGAACAGGAAGTTGTTTTAAATCAAGAGAATGGTCAATCTATTTCTAAGTCTCTTATTCCAGATGTTGATGAAACTAAGGAAGAAGAGCAATCTCTAGGTCAACCTAAAGCCTGGAAATACAATAGAAGCCATCCTTTAGAAAAAATCATAGGAGATGTGAATGAAGGGATCAAAACTAGAAATAGAATTTTCAATAAAGTAAATTTTTCCGCATTCATTTCTGAGATTGAACCTTCTAACATTGATGAAGCCCTATCAGACAATGATTGGGTTATAGCAATGCAAGAAGAACTAAATCAATTTGAGAGAAATCAAGTTTGGGATTTGGTACCCCGACCCAAGGATCATCCGATCATTGGTACTAAATGGGTATTCAAGAACAAACTCGATGAATACGCAATTATTGTCAGAAACAAGGCAAGATTGGTGGCCAAAGGCCATAATCAGGAAGAGGGGATTGATTATGAGGAAACGTATGCTCTAGTGGCTAGATTGGAAGCTATACGTGTACTCTTAGCCTTTGCATGCATCAAAGGATTCAAACTCTATCAAATGGATGTAAAGAGTGCATTTCTAAATGGTTACATTATGGAAGAAGTGTATGTAGAACAACCTCCAGGTTTTGAGGATGCTACTAAACCTGACCATGTTTTCAAACTCAAAAAGGCTTTATATGGTTTAAAACAAGCTCCTAGAGCCTGGTATGAAAGGCTTAGTAAGTTTCTTATATATCAAGGTTTTGTACAGGGAAAATTTGATACAACACTCTTTATAAAACGGAAACACAATGATATTTTGATTGTTCAAATATATGATGATGACATTGTCTTCGGTGCTACTAATAAATCTCTGTGTAAGGAATTTTCTGAGATAATGCACGGAGAATTTGAGATGTCAATGATGGGAGAATTGAATTTCTTTCTTGGTTTGCAAATCAAACAAAGAAAGAATGGAATCTTCATATCTCAAACAAAGTATTTAAAAGAGCTATTGAAGAAGTAAGGAATGGATGAAGCAAATGGCACAGACACACCTATGAGCTCAACTACGTTGCTTGATGCTGATGTCAAAGGGAAAGACTACAACATAACAAAATATAGAGGAATGATTGGATCATTACTCTATCTCACGGCAAGTAGACCAGACATCCAATTTAGTGTTGGCATATGTGCAAGATATCAATCAGCACCAAAGGAATCACATGCTGAAACAGTCAAACGAATCTCTAGATACCTTGTTGACACACCTGAATTGGGTCTATGGTATCCCAAGGGAAGAAGTGAATATCTTGTTGCATATTCAGATTCAGATCATAGAGGATACAAGATAGATAGAAAGAGCACCAGCGGACAAGGACAATTTCTTGGAGGATCTCTTGTATCATGGTTTAGCAAGAAACAAAACACTGTGTCTCTTTCATCAACGGAAGCCGAATATGTAGCTGTCTCAAGTTGTTGTGCACAAGTGATATGGTTAAAACAACAACTACAAGATCTTGGTATTTATCTCAAAGAAATACCAATCTATTGTGACAATACTAGCATGATAAGCTTGGCAAAGAATCCAGTTCAACACTCTAGAACCAAGCATATCGATGTCAGACATCACTTCATCAGAGATCACATTCAAAAGAAAGATGTGAAAGTGATATTCATTCCTACTCATCTTCAACTAGCTGATATCTTCACAAAACCCTTTGCAAAAGATCAATTTCTATATATTAGAAGAGAATTGGGAATGGTAAATCCCAATGAGTTATAAGTTATTTCAGCTTTTCATAATATTAGATGAAGTCACATGATAATGTTTTGATGATTACTAACTTAGGCATCGGAGTATATAGAAACTTGTTTTGCAGGGATTTTGAAACTCTGTTTTGGGAAACAAAAGCAGAGGTTATCAGAGGACACATTTACTGGAGTACTAACTTGAAGTTATGGTTAACAGAGAAGCATTACCCGAGGAACAACTTGAAGTAAAGTAACACTTTACTCGAGTATGTACTCGAGTAATGGACTTCAAAACTGGAAGTAACGGATCAAGTTACTTGAATTTTTAAATCTAACGGTTCAGTTACAAAGAAATGAAGAGTCAGAAGTTGAAAAAACAAGTTACCCGAGGTGAGCCTCTAGTAAACTTGAAGCTTACTCGAGTAAGGCCTCGAGTAACTGCAAGTCCAGATTCTCAAATTAATGAAAAATGACTCAAATCTGCTCAAAATTGGTTTTAAATGATCGAGGGAACATCCATGAATAATTACAATATTATTCATGCCAGGTACGCAATTTAAATGAATTATTTTAGAGATTTTCTATATGATCACTCGAGTAAGGCCTCGAGTAAACTTGAAGATTATTTGAGTAAGGCCTCGAGTAACGTCGGGTTCTAGGTCTTTATCTGTTGCAAACTTGATCATTTCCACAAAATCTCCTCGAGTAAATCACTATACTCTCTCACAAAAACTTTTCACAAGTGATTCCTTGCCTCCTTTCCGCCAAAACCCAACAGATTTCATTCCTAGAAACCTCTTATTTTGCTCAGATTTTGTGTGCCCTAACTCGCATAAGTGTCTTTGTTTCTCTGGGATTTTCAATTTTCTGCGTTTCAAGATGGTAAGAACCAAGAATCTTTCCTTCACAGATTCCTCTAAGTCCCAACAACAACGTGATCCTCTTTCTTCTCCTCCCACTAAGAGAAGAAAACTTACCCCAAGATCAAAAGCCAAAATTCATACTCAACCCAATCTCAACCGAAACCCAAAGGAGTGGTGATTAAAGAGCCTATTGTTACAAGGGCTCAGTCCAAAAAGAGTACCTCCACTGGGAAAGGCTAGAGTGCCAAATCTCCCTCACCTCCTCACTCTAATTCCTCTACCCCCTCTTTCACTCCAAAGCCGCCTAAAAAGCCTAAGTATGACAAGAATGTGGCTAAGGCTATGGTTGAAATTCTAGAGCAAATGGAGAAGGGACAATCTTCCAAGAAGTCCAAAGTGCTGGAAGAAGAGATCACCAATCCACCAAAGGGATTCAATGTCAACAAATTGGTGGAGTCTCCAAAGTACCTCACTCAATTCTCTAGAAGGAAAGTGTGTAAAACACACTATGTGGATCTCAGATTACTTCAAGAGGTATTGAAGCATGACCTCAGTCCTTATTTAGAACCCTTTATGCCTTGGCTTTCCATTAGATTACCTTTTTGCACAAAAGTAATCACACACTTTTACTGTAATCTAGAGATTATAGATGAGCCAAACAGAACCTCAGTCGAGGAAGAGATGACCACCACAGTAAGAGGCCAAAAGATTCTCATATCACCCTCTAGGATTAACTTGGGTTATGAATAGAAAATCCCCCGGATGATATTTACCCCCAACTTGAACCAAACCAAATCTTTTCTATCCTTAAACCTGGTGAGTTAGTTGGCCCTCTAAATTTCAAACCCAGTGATATGTGTGATCATCACAGAGTCCTATGGTACATCTATTCTAGGTCCCTAGTGAACAAAGCCAACAATTATACCCACTTCTCTGATAGGGACTTTAGGTGGTTTGCTTCACTTCTCTTGAAGGAACAGAAGGATTTAGGGGAATATATTTTCTCTGAAATGAAGAGGTACAGAGTGGATGGAAAGGCTACAACACCAATGCCATATCCTCAAATTGTATCATTGATCCTAAAAGAAAATAAGATATGGTATTTGGATAGCAAGGAGCCTATTGAGAGGTTGACTCCAGTTGGGAGAAACCAGATTAGGAAAATGAACATTGACATCCCTCTCAAAGGCCCTCTAGAGTTTGGGTCAAAGAAGAAGAAGAAGACCACTGAGGCAGAGACCAGCAAAATGGATGACACTCAATAATCGGCTCTAGCTGCCACCACATCATCACCATCCTTCCTCAATGCCACTTTCCAGCACTTCATGGAAAATATGCTGAGAGGATTCCATGTGGATATCGTCAACATGAATGCTGAACTAATAACCCACATGAATATCAAGATGGGAGAGTTGGTGGAGAAAATGGATAAGAGGCATGAGGAGTTGCTAGCTGAGCAACATGCCCAGGGTGAGATTCTGAATTTAATTCTGGCACGACTGGACTCTTTAGGTCCTGGACCTTCTGTCGGTCCATCTTCTTCTGCACTACCACCACCACCTCCAGTGAACCCTCCTTCTGACACTCCTATCACTAAGGCTGAACCATCTACCCCTCTGGTATCTAGTCCACCTGAGTCTCAAGCCAAAGACTTCTATATACAGTGGACAACCCAGATACCAATGAAACCATCCATATCGTCATTGATGATTCACCTACCAAACCTCAACCTAAACTCGCTCCTAAACCTATTCCCTCTCCTACCCACACTGAGGAAATATCTCCCTCCTCCTCCTTTGAACATCATACTCCAGCAGTTGAAACCTCTACAATGGTTGTCTTCCAACCCTCTCTTATTCCTCCCAGCGATGACATATATATCCCTCCAGTGAATTTGCCTGAACCAGTCCCCTCTAGCTCCTTTGATTCTTCTGGTTCAGATGATTCTATGGTTCTTCCAGTGACACCCATTTCTATGGTCAAGCCTCCTAGCCCTCTACTTGATTGATGAAGACAAAAAGGGGGCGAAGAGCTTGGGTGTGATTTTGGGGAAGTTTCTGAGTTTCTTTGGGTATTTGGGTGTATATGGGTTCTAGGGAGTCTTTTGTTAAAGCTTTTATCGTTTTTAAACTTGTTAAGTTTTATTTTGTTATCTTGTAATATAAAACTTTTAAGTTTAATGCAAGTGTGTTTAAGTTATGATTTTATTTTAAGTCTATTTAAGCTTTAAATTATGATACATGGTTGGACTAATGAAATTGTTGTGTATGCAAGGTATATGCTATGAATCTAAACTTAATAAGACATATTTAAATTGAAAATTCAATTTGAAAAACCATGTTCAAAATCACCAATTTTTGTCATCATCAAAAAAGGGGAGAATGTTAGATCTCATGTTTTGATGATAACAAAAGTATGGTATGAAAAAGAATTGATTAATAAATAAGTTTGAACAAAGTAATAGCAGGGATAAGCATCACTTGAAGTAAGCATTGGAGTAATGAAGAAAGGCCAAGAGAAAAAACTGAGAAACTTGATCAGAAGCAGTTTTTCTAAGGCATTACTCGAGTACGTACTCGAGTAATGAGACAAAACTTGAAGTAATAGAGACACCTTCCAGTAACCTGCCAACGTTACTCGAGTATGTACTCGAGTAATAGTGTAAATATTTTCAAGTTGCTCTCAGCCTGCCAATGTTACTCGAGTAATCAGGTAAATACTTGGAGTTGCTCTCGGTATGCCAACGTTACTCGAGTAGGTACTCAAGTAACCATGTAAAAGTTTTCAAGTTTTTCTCGGCTACCAATGTTACTCGAGTAGATACTCGAGTAACCAGGTAAATACTTGGAGTTGCTCTCGGCCTGGCAATGATACTCGAGTATGTACTCGAGTTACCCTGTTTCAGTAAATGTGGTGCTCTCGGCATTTTGTACCACTGCTAATGTTACTCGAATAGCTACTCGAGTAACTCAGTATGGTAAGCAAAAACTTGAAGGTGGTACCCGAATAACTTGATATAATTTTATTTCATTTTCCTCAAGTTAATACTCTAGTATGAATGGATTTAATGTTTCATTTTAAGTGGATTACTCGAGTATGCATAGTTATTTTGAAGGAAAACCTTAAGTCACTACCTGAGTAAGTTATGCACAAAAAGTAAGTTTACTCGAATATGTACTCGAGTAACAAGGTAATCTAACTTGATGTACTCTCGGCCTTGAAATCCTGCCAACATTACTGGAGTAAAGCATCGAGTAACCAAAAGTTTATTTGAAGGTTTACTCGAGTTGGTACCCGAGTAACCCATAAAGTTGTGAGTGTATTACTCGAGTAGGTACCCGAGTAAACATACATTTCCAAAGGTTTGAAAATTGGTTATTCCATGCACTACCCGAGTAATCTTATATTTGTCTCTTGACTTGCAGTTGATCAAAGTTTTCCCGATGATACTCGAGTAAGTACTCGAGTAAACTTCAAGTAATACTCAAGTAGCTACTCGAGTAAGTATACCCAGAAATTTAGAAATCATTCAAATGTTCATTAATTTTTTTTCTATATGATTAACCTTTCATTGTATTAGTATTTCTAGCATATTTACAGATAAACAATGAAGAAATCATATCAAGTAAGGGAAGTCAAATGAAACATTCAAATGCCAACCACCGCCAACAGATATTTTTCAAAAACTGGAAAAGTCAATAGTGGCTGCGCACTCTCCAACGGATGAAAAGAAAATGTTCCAACAATCATCACCAACATATCCAAACAGAGAAAGAACAACAAGAACACACACAAACGAATCATCAAGTTCATTGCTCTGTTTTCACGTTGTAATTATATTTCTATGCTTCAGTGATTCTTATTCACTCTGTAAGAGAGATATTTCATTCAAACTCAATATTTTTTATTGAGATAACTTAAGGTTGTGGAACCTTAAGTTGGGATTGGATTGCATCTTGTAAGGGGGAGCGAGTGTCCAGGTGAAGGAACTTGCTTGTACTGAGGTGCCAAGAACCCACTGAATGTTGGAAGTTATAGTGAAATTCTCAGAAGAGCTCTGAGGACTGGACGTAGGTCAAAGTGGTTGTGACCGAACCAGTATAACCCCCGGTGTACACTTCGGTGATATTTCTCCTTACTCTTTCCTGTTTTAAATTCACAGTCAAAGTTTTATATTTCCGACGAATTTTTAGTATCACCCAATTCACCCCCTCTTGGGTGAAACGCTTGCTCTAACAATCCCATCATTGACACCTCAAACTCCCCCTGCATTATCACAAAAAATTCTTTGCACATAGTTTCATTAGTAGCACCGAAAACTATATTATCAACATATATTTGCACAATTAATATATCATCACGTTTTCATTTTGTAAAATTTGTTGTATCAACTTTTCCTTGTACAAAACCTTGATCAATAAGAAATTTACGGAGCCTCTCGTACCATGCTCTAGGAGCTTGTTTTAAACCATATAAAGCCTTTTTGAGTTTGAAAACATGGTCAGTTTGGTTACATCTTTGAAACCTGGAGGTTGATCTACATATACTTCTTCCATGATGTAGCTATTTAGAAATGCACTCTTTACATCCATTTGATAGAGTTTGAATCCTTTGATGCATGCAAATGTTAGGATCGGTAGGCATAGCGGAAGAATTTTTAAAAATTTTCACCGATCCTAATTGAGAATCTATCAACAGTGTTAAACCAAGTTGGAAGGATTCATACCTTTTGATGATTCAGAGTTTTCACGATCTCTAGGAGCCAACACGTCAGGTCCGCTCCCTCTACCGGTATCCACACGAATGCTCTCCAACCGAGACTGCGTGCTAGCACCTCTAATGTCTCCTAGGGTTTCTCTTGCGGCTCTCAATTCTCCTGTGCATATGAATATATCTGCTCTATCAAGTTTATAACCTATGAGGGCTATTTTCAAATTTCAAAATTAATCATCATTAATTTTGAAATTAATTAACAATTAATTATCTTGATGATCTAATTAAATAAATTTAGTTTAAATTAAATCTGTCCAACAGTTTTAATTTAACCTATTTATTTAATTCAAATAAAGAGCCATTAGATTTAATTTATCTTCATAAATTAAATCTGAGATACTATATTTCTATCATGTTAGTTATTAAATTTAATATATCTTAATAAATTAAATTTAAAACTAGCACAATATAATAATATCATATAATATATATATACATATATATATATAAGATATATATTTTGAAAATATATATCTATATAATATTATTAATGAATTTTATATTATATATATATATATAATTCGTCTACCCTAAATTAAACATTATCTCGTGTTTGGCCATTCTTGTGTGCGACCCTGTTGGCCCATATGAAGTTGGCAGTGGGCCAATAACTATACTAACTCAAAAGTCACAAGCGACCTCTAGTAAGACATTAAACTACCTAATTCATATAAGGATCGTTATTATGATGCAACCTGTCATACAACCATGTCACGTCCCTTTTGTCACATGATATATTGATCAAGGATAAGGCATGGATAATGTCATCCTCTTGTTCCTGACCATTACTTTCTCGATTCCTGAATAGCTTGATAACAGAGACAGAAACTCCTTTCATCATAGTATGGCCATACATTTCTCAGACTCACTCATCGAGGGGCCCAGTAATATCTCTCTACTAATGTGAGGGACAAATTCCATCTTGATCATTCATATTCCTCTGCATGAAAAACCACCAAGCCCGATCGTAGCTTTTATCATTACCCGGTCAAAAGTGACTTTTGACTAGTTCAAAGCTTAGCAACTCTTATGTAGGAATCCATCATGACATCAGGTCTAAGGGCATTGTGACGTGGTTATACATGAGAAAAGCTTATGACTTGATCCATGTAGCTTTCTTATAGTGGGTCGGTCCAGCACCTTGTACTCTTACAAGTGCCTAAAACTTTGATTCGTATCTCCATATCTTATCGAAGTCATGCTGATCTTGTTTCATCTCTACTCCCGCATAGATGACCGACCAAGGACATTTTAGGACAATCTTTATGAATTATCCAAGGATACAATTATCATAGTTAACATGCAAATAATATGATAACAAAATGGAGAAATTTCATTAAAATAATAATGTTCAAAGTACAATGATTGGCCCTTAGGGCATAATTTCCAACAGCAAAGGCTAAGAGTACACGTATAGCTTCCAATTTAGCCACTGAAGCATACGTTTCCTCATAATCAATTCCTTCTTCTTGATTATAGCCTTTGGCCACCAATCTTGCCTTGTTTCTGACAATAATTGTGGATTCGTCAAGTTTGTTCTTGAATACCCATTTAGTGCCAATAATCGGATGATCCTTAGGTCGGGGTACCAAATCCCAAACTTGACTTCTTTCAAATTGATTTAATTCTTCTTGCATTGCTATAACCCAATCATTGTCCGATAGGGCTTCGTCAATGTTAGAAGGTTCAACCTCAGAAATGAAAGCAGAAAAACTTACTTCATTGAAAATTCTATTTCTAGTTTTGACTCCTTCATTCACATCTCCTATGACTTTATCTAGGGGATGACTCCTATTGTATTTCCTGGTTTTAGGTTGACCTAGTGACTATTCTTCATCTTTGGTTTGATCGACTTCTGGAATAAGAGATTTAGAAATAGATTGACCATTTTCTTGATTTAAAACAACTTCCTGCTCTTCATCAATGGTTTTATCAGAGGATTCAAATTCATCAAATACAACGTGAATTGATTCTTCAACAACACATGTTCGTTTATTGGAAATTCTATATGCTTTACTTCGGTTAGAATATCCTAGGAAAAATCCTTCATCTGTTCTTGAATCAAATTTTCCTAAGTTATGTTTACCATTATTATGAATGAAACACTTACAACTGAAGATGTGTAAATGAGCAAGATTCGGCTTCCTTCCTTTGTATAGCTCGTATGGTGTCTTTCTAAGGTTTGTTCTAATGTAGGCTCTGTTTGAAACATAGCACGCTGTGCTCATGGCATCGGCCCAGAAAACTTAAGACATGTTTTTTTTCATTTAGCATTGCTCTAGCCATTTCAGTGAGCACTCTATTCTTTCGTTCCATGACTCCATTTTGTTATGGTGTCCTTGGAGCAGAGAAATTGTGATCAATGCCATTTGTATCACAATATTCTTCAAAGGCTTGATTCTCAAATTCTCCACCGTGATCTGTCCTGATATCTGCAATAGACATACCTTTCTCATTTTACACTTTCTTGGCAAAACAAATGAATTGTGCAAAGGTTTCATCCTTTGATGACAGAAAAATAGTCCATGTAAATCTAGAGAAATCATCAACAATGACCAATGAACATAAGTTGCCACCAAGACTTTTAACTCTTGTTGGACCAACTAAATCCATATGTATCAGTTGAAGTAGACGATTTGTTGTAATCTCATTTTTTGATTTAAAAGATGATTTAGTTTGTTTACCCTTTTGACATGCGTCACAAATCAAATCATTTTTAAAACTTACTTTAGGTAAACCAAGAACTAAATCCTTTTTGAGTAATTTTCCTAGTTGGTGCATGTTGACATGAGCTAGTCTCTTATGCCATAACCAACTTTCATCGGCATTGCTCAGAAAACAATTTTCAGAACTATTTCTATTTATATCAATTGTATAGCAATTACCTTTCCTTTTTGCTCTGAACTTTGCCTTGATATTTTTCTTATCAAGTTGTAAGTCTTTCTTATTGACAATCAGACATTCCACTAAATCAAATATTATCCAATTGTCTTTATTTGCACTTTGACTTACGCTCAGCAAGTTATGACACAAGCCTTCAACGTAATATACATCTTTGACTTGTAGTCCTTTATCGTTTTTGATTGCACTAATTCTTGTTATCTTTCCAGATTGATTTCCTCCAAATTTTACCTTTCCACCTTCCTTAGGTTGCAATGTGGTAAAACTTTCGAAATCTCCGATCATATGTCTAGAGCATCCACTGTTTATGTACCACTTGTTGTTTTTGGATGCTTTGAGACATATATATAATTAAATATGATTAAGTCTTAGGTACCCACTTCTTTTTGGGTCCTTTTGAGTTAGTACAAGAAATTTTTGAAATATATGAACCTTTAGGTACCCATTTGTAGGTTCCTATCGTTCCTTTCTTCTTATGAATGCATGATGAAGTATAATTATAATGAGCAAAAGGATTTGATGTATGCACAGAATGCTAAAAATAATTCAAGTATGATTTACCTGCTGCTTTCTTTCTTCCTTTCCTTTTGTCTGATTTTGGATCATATCCAATTCCATATCGATCATTTACAAAAAGGGACAAGGATTTAAGAATTTCAACAAAGGCGGAAGTAGCAGCAAAACTAAAGAATAGATTGTCTACTATGAATGTAAGAATCTTGGACACATCAAATCTGAATGCTGTGAATATCTAAAGAACAAAGAAAGAAAACGAACAAATTTGTAAGAAAGAAAGCTTTTGTCCTAGCCATCTAGGGAGACAGCTCTTCTGATGAAGAAAGTGATGATGACGAAGTTACCAACATCTGCCTAGTAGCTTAAGAACAATTAGAAGAAGATTAGGTAACTGAAAATCCTACTTATGATGAATTACATGATGAGTATAATTCCTTACATACAAAATTTATCAGAATTGTTAAAGAACTTATGAGTTACAAGAAACTGATGAAAATACTTGAGGAACAGCTCAAGGAACCAAAACCAGTTTCCTGTAACACTTGTCAGTTTTTAGAAAAGAAGAATGATGATCTTACCAAAACTCTTGAGAAGTTCACAAAAGGAAGTGAAATGCTCAAGATAATTTTGAAGAATCAAAATTTACCAATCACAAATCTGGAGTTGGATATGACCAAAGACTGATAAGTCAAAAGGAAATAAAAAGATTGGGAAACAATTTCGCTTGAATTATTTTTAAAAATATGTACATGTCTCTAATCCTTTTGTTCATTGCGATTATTGCAATAAAAGGGGACATTATACTTTATCATGTTATCATAAAAAGGAAGGAACTATGGGGGCCTACAAATGGATACCCAAAGGCACATATTTGACTATGAAAGTTCAAACTAACCATAAAGGACCCAAGAAAGTATGGGTACCTAAAACCTAATTATTTGTCTTTGGAGGTCTGTTTCAATATTTTCAAAGGAAGTAAGTGGTTCATAGACAGTAGATACTCACGCCATATAACCAGTGACAGAGAGAGATTTACTTCTATAGTTCCAAAGGAAGGAGGCCTAGTCAAGTTCGGTGGGAATCAATCAGGAAAGATTTCCGGTATAGGAGAAGTTGGAATTAAAAACAAAGTTCATATCAAAGATGTCTTCTATGTAGAAGGGCTAATGTAAAATCTTCTGAGTGTAAGTCAGAGTGCTGATAAGGACAATTGGGTCATATTCGATTCGGAGGAGTGTCTTATAGTCAGCAAGAAGGACTTACCTATCAAGAAAGATGAACTTAAGGTAAAAATCAAAGCCAAAATAGAAGGTAATTGCTATACCATTAATATCAATAATCATACTTCTGAAAATTGTTTTCTTAGTAATGACGATGAATGCTGGTTGTGCATAAAATATTAGCACATGTAAATATGCGTTAGTAAGATAAACTTATAAAAAAGGATTTGGTGATAGGTTTACTTAAACTGAAGTTTAAAAATGATTTAGTTTGCAATTCCTGTCAAAAAGGAAAACAAACTAAATCCTCTTTCAAAATCAAAAAGGAAATATCAACAAAAAGACCTTTACAACTGCTCCACATAGATCTAGTTGGACCGGCAAGGGTAAGAAGCCTTGGGGGAAACTTATATACCTTGGTCATTGTTGATGATTTCTCAAGATTTACATAGACTATCTTATTATCTTCAAAAGATGAAACTTTTAGTGAATTCATTATTTTTGCCAAGAAGGTACAAAATGAGAAAGGTATGTGAATTACAGCTATTAGAACAGATCACAGAGGTGAGTTTGAAAATCAAGCATTTGAAGATTACTATGATACAAATGGCATTGAGCACAACTTCTCCGCACCAAGAACTCTACAACAAAATGGTGTCATAGAGAGGGAGAACAGCTCTCTTACATAAAAGGCAAGAGCAATACTTAATGAAAAGGAAGTCTCAAGGGTATTCTGGGCTGATGCAATGAGTACCGCCAACTACATCTCCAATAGAGGCTATATTCGATCAAAGCAGGGAAAAACACCATATGAACTTTATAAGGAAATAAAACCAAACCTCAGTCATATGTGCATATTCGGATGTAAGTTCTTCATTCACAATAATAGTAAGGACAATCTGGGAAAGTTTGATTCCAAAGCTGATAAAGGTATTTTCTTAGGATACTCTAATAGAAGTAAAGCTTATAGAATTTTTAATAAACGAACTTGTGTTATTGAAGAATCTATTCATGTTGTGTTTGCTGAAGTTTATTCCCCTGTCAAATTTGTCATTGACGAGTCAAAGTTGATTAGTTTTGAAATAAATAAATAATTTCAAAACCCCTAAATGAACCTTTTGATCTTAAAGAAAAAGAGAGTCAACCATCCTTTGTTAATCAATTCAAAGCCTGGAAATTTAATAGAAATCATCCTATGGACTAGGTCATAGGTAATGTTGAAGAAGGAGTAAAAACTAGAAATAGTATTCTCAATGAAGTAAGTTTCTCAGCATTTATTTCAGAACTAGAACCCTCAAACACTGATGAAGCCTTAATAGATAATGATTGGGTTATAGCAATACAGGAGGAACTTAATCAATTCAAGAGAAATCAAGTTTTGGACTTAGTACCTCTGCCTAGGGACCATCCGATCATCGGCACTAAATGGGTATTTAAGAACAAACTTGATAAATCCATAATTATTGTCAGGAATAAGGTAAGGTTGGTAGCCAAAGGCTATAATCAGGAAGAAGGAATTGATTATAAGGAAACATATGCTCTAGTGGCTAGATTGGAAGCTATACGTGTATTCTTGGCCTTTGTGTGTATCAAAGGATTTAAACTCTATCAAAGGCTATATTATGGAGGAAGTTTATGTTGGACAACCTCCTGGTTTTGAAGATTTTTATAATCCAGAAGGTGTTCATAGACTAAGAAAAGTGCTTTATGGTCTTAAATAAGCTCAAGAGCTTGGTATGAAAGACTAAGCAATTTTCTCATTGATCGTGGATTTGACAGAAGAAAAGTAGACACAAATTTATTTATAAAATGAAAGAAGAATGATATGTTAATTGTTCAAATATATGTGGATGATATTATCTTTGGAGCTACTAATGATTCTTTATGCAAGGAATTCTATGACACTATGAAAGGAGAATTTGAGATGTCAACGATAGGAGAATTAACATTCTTTCTAGGTCTGCAAATCAAAAAAAGAAAGAATGGAATATTCATATCCCCAACTAAATATCTCAAAGAACTCCTTAAGAAATACGGGATGGATCAAGCTAATGGAGTTGGCACACCCCTAATTTCAACAACCTTACTAGATGCTGGTGCAAAAGGATCTGAATTCAACATAACAAAATTTGGGGACGAGTTGTCTCTTAGTCTAGAAAGAAATAGAACACTGTATCATTATCCTCAACAGAAGATGAATATATAGCTGCATCAAGCTACTGTGCTCAAGTACTATGGTTAAATTAGCAATTGCTAGATCTTGGTATTTATCTCAAAGAAATTCATATATGCTGTGATAATACTGTTAGATCTCATGTTTTGATGATAACAAAAGAATGGTTTGAAAAGGAAATGATTAATAAACAAGTTTGAACAAAGGAATAACAGGGATAAGCATCACTTGAAGTTAGCATTAGAGTAATGAAGAAAGACGAAGAGAAAAAGCTAAGAAACTTGATCAGATGCAGTTTTTCTAAGGCATTACTCGAGGAGGTACTCGAGCAATGAGCCAAAACTTGAAGTAACCGGAGGCACCTTCCAATAACCTGCCAACGTTACTCGAGTAAGTACTCGAGTAATAGTGTAAGTATTTTCAAGTTGCTCTCGGCCTACCCATGTTACTCGAGGAACTACTCGAGTAACCAAGTAAAAACTTGGAGTTGCTCTCGGCCTGCCAATGTTACTCGAGTAACCATATGAAAAACTTCCAGTTGCTCTCGGCCTGCCAATGATACTCGAGTAGGTACTCGAGTAACCCTGTTTCTGCAAATGTGTTGCTCTCAGCACTTTGTACCACTGCCAATGTTACTCGAGTAGCTACTCGAGTAACACATTATAGTCAGTGAAAACTTGAAGGTGGTACCCGATTAACTTGATATCATTCTATCTCATTTTCCTTGAGTTATTCCTCTAGTATACAAGTATTTAATGTTCTATTTTAAGTGGATTCCTCGAGTAGGTACCCGAGTATGCAGAGATATTTTCAAGGAAAACCTCAAGTCATTACCCGAGTAAGTGGTGCATAAAAAGTAAGTTTACTCGAGTAGGTACTCGAGTAATAAGGTAAGTGCTCTCGGCCTTGAAATCCTACCAACATTACTGGAGTAGAGCATCGAGTAATCAAAAGATATTTGAAGATTTACTCGAGTTGGTACCCGAGTAACCTATGAAGTTGTGAATGTATTACTAGAGTAGGTGTAACCCCCTGCCGTAATTATATCCGAAATACGCAATTAAAGTGAAATAGAGACCAATAATAAACAAAACTACCTTTTACAAACCCATCTACCAGACGGGGTTTTCACAAATGCCTTTCAAAATCATTGATAACTTGGTCTCACATTCACATTCCGAATACAATTACATCACGCGGAATATCACATTTATAACAAATCAGAGTACACAATATAATCCCGGCAACTCCCGGGTTCCATTTATTAACTCAAAGCCTTACAGGGCATATTCGCCCCTACAAGCCCTTATATGGGGATTACACAAAGTCTTTCTCATACATATACAAATATCATATCCAAACATATTCCAATCCGTACATATCCAAATCTAAATCCAAGTACAATATCCAAATATACATCCCAACTATGATAACCAACTACCAACTCAAATATTCCGAAGGAAGCCTCGTCGCCCCTGGTTGCTTGCCTCCATCCTCGATCCACCTACCCTGTCTAAAATGTTGGTAGGGGAGGGTGAGATTCGAGAGAATCTCAGTAGGAAACAAATACCTAAATGCATGTATGATATGTGTTTAATGCATGACATGCTTGCAATACATATCTCATGTTCACATAATGACATATCTGCGTGCTCAATGTTTCAACAACATACTCATGGCCATAGCATAACTAGAAACAGAGCTACAATCATTCATACATGTTTCACATAATCAAGCAAAGCAATACATGCATCAAAACACAAACACAAATATCAAAGCATGCAAAAGAGGTAAGTTCCCTACACTTTTCTTTCCACGTATGCTCCAGCTCCGCTTACTCGCGATCCAAACGAATACTGAACCCTATAAACCAAATCAAGGATATAGGGTCAATCTCAATTCCAAATCCTTACTTTTATATCACTTAAAGTTGGTTACCATTCACACCCTTTAGGTGGCTAAAATAAGCTCAACGAAAGCCTAAAGGATTGGGACGTACTAGGTTGGAAATCACCTTTCAAAATCACAAAATCCTGAAAAATGGGGGTTGGCTGCAGCCAAGACCCTCTGGCTGCAGCCAAAACACGCACAGAAGGTTTCTGGCTGCAGCCAAGAATTTCTGGCTGCGGCCAAAACGCTCACAGAAACTTTTGCGCTGCAGCCAGGATTTTCTGCTGCAGCCAAGGCAACTTCAAAAATTCATAACTAATTCCACAAAAATCGAAATGAGGTGATCCCAAAGCCAAATTAAATATTTTTAAGTCCTCTTCATAGGAAAAATATGGCTCATTACCAGAAATCACCACAAAAATCCAGATTTACACAAAATCCAACATTGTACCAAAACAGGGTCCAGTTTCGTCCCCAAACTTTGGACAGTTCAAACTCCCAGTTCACAAAACGAAATGACACATATTATATGTCCATTTTGAAGCTTAAGATGTGAAATTCAAGACTGGAAAGTTTCAGAATTTTCTAACATCATTTGCCCATTCAAAACGGCAACACAAACAGAACTGCCCAAACAGACTTTCCACTGGACAGAATTCCAAATTTGTACAATTGGCTTCCAATGGTCCAATTTTCATATCAAACACCATTCCCATACAAATTTGCACAAGGAATCCATTGGAAACACCAAATCAACCAAATTCAAATCATATTGACATGTTACCACAACATGTCACACAAATCACAATTCAAACCACAACATAATCATACATTGTCATTCTTTTCATTCCAAATTCTCAAACCAATTCCAATGGCTCTATAACACATCAAGATACCAATTGCCACTCAAACACAAGGCAATTCATGCATTTCAAAAATCACACAAATTCAGGGCAAAATTCGAAATTCACAATACTCAACCATAAATCACAAAACTTAGATCAAAAGGCTTCAAATACTCACCTCTTCCTCTTTCCCAAACCACTTCTTTGATTCTTCATCTTTCCAAATTTCCTCAAGCCATCAAACACCTTCAATCAAGAATCTAAAACCATAGAGATGAAGCTCTCATCACTATGAACAACTTTATAGAAGGTGATTAGAGCATTAGAGGACAAGAAACAAGCTAAATCTCACCTTGATTCTTTCTCTTTCCTCCTTCACTTTGGGCGAAAATGGAGAACAAGAGGGAGAGAGATATGAAGATGAAGATGATGAAGTGAGATCAGTTTTTTCCCCTTTTTCTCATGTGTTAGCCGACTATGAAAGAGAGAGGGAAGAGTTTGAAATGTTGACCAAGATCCAAGGGCTCACATCTTGCCACTTGTCAACATCTCACCACATCTCCTATGAGATCACATGCACACAAGCACATGGGATTCCACCCCTTTGATCTATCACACAAATCAATCCTAACCATTGATCTTGAAGTTACCAATGAGTTTCCTCTTCGGTAACTGACCAATCGGTCGGTAACTTTACCGTTTTGCCCTTGATTACGGTAATTCTCATAGAATCACCACCAACACTTCACATCTTTTCATTTAGCCACAATATGCGCCTTCCCTCTATTTTAAGTCAATTTAGATGTTAATCCATAATTGAGCTTAAATACAGGGTTTTGGCGCTGCTCACAGCACACACGAATCACATCGGGTGCCAACTCACACCATAATCTCCAAAAGGGTTTATTTATCACTAATCACTTCCGCTTTTGGAGTCATTATCTCTTAATCACAATTTGGGATCTTGCTAAACCGGGGCTTAGCAGTCCACTAATCTCAGGCTTATTCTCTAGCCTCAAGTCTCAAAATTCGGGGTATTACAGTAGGTACCCGAGTAAATAACTATTTTCAAGAACTTAGATTTCGTTTATTCCATGCACTACCCAAGTATTCTTGTATTTGTTCATTGACTTGAAGTTAATTTAAGATTTCCCGATGATACTCGAGTAAGTACTCGAGTAAACTTCATGTAATACTCGAGTAGCTACTCGAGTAAGCAAACCCAAAAAGTTTGAAATCATTCCAACGGTCATTGTTTTTTTTCCTATTTGATTAACTTTTCATTATATTAGTATTCTTAGCATTTCAACAGATAAACAATGAAGAGATCTTACCCAATAAGGAAAGTCAAAACCAACGCTCAAATGTCACCGACCGTCACCTACCGCAACGTATGTTTTTTCAAAAACTGGAAAAGTCAATAATGCCTGCGCATGCTCCAACGGACATGAAGAAATATGTTCCACCAATCATTACCAACGTATCTATATATATGGGAACATCTGAATAGAGAGATACACAAGAACACACTCACGAACGTATCATCAAGTTCATTGCTCTGTTTTTCATTGTACTTGTGATTCTATGCTTCAGTGATTCTTATTTACTCTGTGAGAGAGATACTTCATTCAAACTCAATATTTGTTATTGAGGTAACTTAAGGTTGTGGAACCTTGAGTTGGGATTGAATTACAACTTGTAAGGGGGAGCGAGTGTCCAGGTGTAGGAACTTGCTTGTACTGAGGTGCCAAGAACCCACTGAATCTTGGAAGTTATAGTGAAACTCTCAGAGAAGCTCTGCAACTGGACGTAGGTCAAAGTGGTTGTGGTCGAACCAGTATAAATCCTGGTGTATACTTCGGTGATATTTCTCCTTACTCTTTCCTATTTTAATTTCAACGTCAAATTTTATATTTGCAACAAAATTTTTAAGGTCAACCAATTCACCCCCCTCTTGGGTGAAACGCTTGCTCTAACATTTGGTATCAGAGCCAGGTCTTCTTGTTAAGGTATAACAACCTAAGAAGGATCCAATGGCAAGCATGGGTGAAGGAATTCTTCCAAACAGAGCATCTATTACTAGACCTCCCGGTTTCAGTGGAGAACACTTTTCATTTTGGAAAGCAAAATTTAGAGTGTTCGTGATGGCTACCGAATATGGGCTATGGGATATAATTGAGAGTGGAAACTATCAACCTACAAAGATTGTAGATTCTCAGAAAATTCCAAAGATGCCAGCGGAATATGATGAGAATGACAAGAAACTTATCACTCTCAACAGCAAGGCAATTCTGATGTTACAAAGTACCTTAAGTCAAAGTGAATACTTCAAAATTTGCACACTTCCAACAGCAAAGAAAATGTGGGAAGCTCTGGAAATAGCTCATGAAGGAACTTCGGGAATAAAGGAGAATCGAATCAACACCTTGGTCACTGAATTCGATCTACTTCGAATGAAATCAGGTGAATCAATTTCTGAATTTGAACTTAGATATACTCATCTTGTTAATCAACTTGCAGCACTTGGGAAATCTTATGATCAACATACCCAAGTACGAAAGATTTTGAATATTCTTTCTAAAGAGTGGGAGGCCAAAGTCACTGCGATAGAAGAAGCAAAAGGAGAATCAATGAGATCAGTTGCTTCTTTATTTGGAAGTCTTTCTGAATATGAAAGCAAACTAAAGTTCAAACGAGAACTAGATGACATTGGTGACAAGAAAAAGAAAGGTCTAGCACTAAAAGCAAAAGAAGAAAATCAAGATGAGAATGAAGAGTTCGATGATGACGAAATGGGCCTAATCATTAAACGATTCAGAAAGTTCTACAAGAAAGGTAAAGGATTCAAACACTTTCAGAAAGGAGGAAATAGCAGCAAAGATCATATCATTTGCTATGAATGTGGGAAACCAGGACATATCAAGTCGGAATGTCCAGAGCTGAACCAAAAGAGCAAAGAAAAGAGAAAAGGCAAATTCTTCAACAAAAAGAAGGCCTTCGTATCTGCTATATGGGGTGATAGCTCCTCTGACGAAGAAAGTGATGAGGAAGAAGTAGCTAATATATGTCTCGTCGCTCAAGAAGAAACAGAAGAGGAGGTAAATGATTATGAACCTACCTATGATGAATTACTTTCCGAATATAATGCTTTACATTCTGAATTCATCAAAGTAGTTAAAGAATTGATTGTTTTCAAAAAGAAAAACAAAGCTCTTGAAACTAAACTTAAAGAAAAGGATTGTGAAAATTGTTCATCTTTGAAAAAGAAAAACATTGATCTCACAAAAACTCTTGAAAAATTTACACAAGGAAGTAAGATGTTCAATGTTATTTTAAAATCTCAACGATTTGTAAATGACCGATCTGGAATTGGATATGATCCAAAGTCAGATAAAAGGAAAGGTAGAAAGAAAGCAGGAGGTAAGTCATATTTGAATTATTTCCAGCATTCTGTGCATACATCAAATCCTTTTGCATTTTGTAATTACTGTAATAGAAAAGGTCATTATACATCTTCATGCATTCATAAGAAGAAAGGAACAATAGGTACCTACAAATGGCTACCTAAAGGTTCATATGTTCAGAAAATTATTTGTACTAACTCAACAGTACCCAAAAAGATGTGGGTACCTAAGACCTAGTCATTTGATTGTAGGTATGTCTCAAAGCATCCAAAAATAGCAAGTAGTACATAGATAGTGGATGGTCTAGACATATGACCGGAGATTTTGAAAGTTTTACCACATTGCAACCTAAGGAAGGTAGAAAGGTAAAATTTGGAGGAAATCAATCCGGAAAGATAGCAGGAATTGGTGAAATAAAAAATGACAATGGAATACAAGTTAAAGATGTATATTATGTTGAATGCTTGTGTCATAATTTGCTGAGCGTAAGTCAAAGTGTAGATAAAGACAACTGGGTAATATTTGACTCAGAAGAATGCTTAATTATCAACAAGAATGATTTACAACTTGATAAGAAGAATATCAAGGCTAAGCTCAGAGCAAAAAGGGAAGGTAACTGCTATACTCTAGATATTAGTAGAAATGAGTCTGAAAACTGTTTTCTGAGTAATACTGATGAAAGTTGGTTATGGCATAAGAGATCGGCTCATGTCAATATGCATCAATTAGGGAAACTACTCAAAAAGGATTTAGTTCTTGGATTACCCAAAGTAACTTTCAAAAATGACTTGATTTGTGACGCATGTCAAAAGGGTAAACAAACTAAATCATCTTTCAAATTGAAAAATGAGATTTCAACAAATAGACCACTACAATTATTGCATATGGATTTAGTTGGCCTAACAAGAATAAAGAGTCTTGGTGGAAACTTATATTCATTGGTTATTGTTGATGATTTCTCTAGATTTACATGGGTTATTTTTCTATCATCAAAATATGAGACCTTTGAAGAATTTATTGTTTTTGCCAAGAAAGTGCAAAATGAGAAAGGTATGTCCATTGCAGGTATTAGGACTGATCATGGTGGAGAATTTGAAAATCAAGCCTTTGAAGAATATTATGATACTAATGGCATTGATCACAATTTTTCTGCTCCAAGAACACCTCAACAAAACGGAGTTGTGGAACGTAAGAATAAAGTGCTCACTGAAATGGCTAGAGCAATGTTGAATGAAAAGAATGTGTCTCAAGTGTTCTGGGCTGATGCTATGAGTACAGCATGCTATATTTCAAATAGGGCCTATATCAGAACAAAACTTGGAAAAACACCATACGAGTTGTACAAAGGAAGAAAGCCAAATATTGCTCATCTACACATCTTTGGTTGTAAGTGTTTCATTCATAATAATGGTAAAGATAACTTTAGAAAATTTGATTCTAAAACTGATGAAGGAATTTTCCTAGGATATTCTAACCGAAGTAAAGCATATAGAGTTTACAATAAAAGAACATGTATTATTGAAGAATCAATTCATATTGTATTTGATGAATTTGAATCCTCTGACAAAACCATTGATGAAGAATAGGAAGTTGGTTTAAATCAAGAAAATGGTCAATCTATTTCTAAATCTCTTATTCCAGAGGTTGATGAAACTAAGGAAGAAGAGCAATCCCTAGGTCAACCTAGAGCTTGGAAATACAATAAAAGTCATCCCTTAGATCAAGTCATAGGAGATGTGAATGAAGGGATCAAAACTAGAAATAGAATTTTCAATGAAGTAAGTTTTTCTGCATTCATTTCTGAGATTGAACCTTCTAATATTAATGAAGCCCTATCAGACAATGATTGGGTTATAGCAATGCAAGAAGAACTAAATCAATTTGAGAGAAATCAAGTTTGGGATTTGGTGCCCCGACCCAAAGATCATCCGATCATTGGTACTAAATGGGTATTAAAAAACAAACTTGATGAATCTGCAATTATTGTCAGAAACAAGGCAAGATTGGTGACCAAAGGCTATAATCAGGAAGAAGGGATTGATTATGAGGAAACATATGCTCCAGTGGCTAGATTGGAAGCTATACGTGTACTCTTAGCCTTTGCATGCATCAAAGGATTCAAACTCTATCAAATGGATGTAAAGAGTGCTTTTCTAAATGGTTACATCATGGAATAAGTGTATGTAGAACAACCTCCAGGTTTTGAGGATGTTACTAAACCTGACCATGTTTTCAAACTCAAAAAGGCTTTATATGGTTTAAAACAAGCTCCTAGAGCCTGGTATGAAAGGCTCAGTAAGTTTCTTATCGATCAAGGTTTTGTACGAGGAAAATTTGATACAACACTCTTTATAAAACGAAAACACAATGATATTTTAATTGTTCAAATATATGTTGATGACATTGTTTTCGGTGCTACTAATGAATCTCTGTGTATGGAATTTTCTGAGATAATGCAGGGAGAATTTGAGATGACAATGATGGGAGAATTGAATTTCTTTCTTGGTTTACAAATCAAACGAAGAAAGAATGGAATCTTCATATCTCAAACAAAGTATTTAAAAGAGTTATTGAAGAAGTATGGAATAGATGAAGCAAATGGCACGGACACGCCTATGAGTTCAACTACGTTGCTCGATGCTGATGTCAAAGGGAAAGACTACAACATAACAAAGTATAGAAGAATGATTGGATCATTACTCTATCTCACGGCAAGTAGACCGGACATCCAATTTAGTGTTGGCATATGTGCAAAATATCAATCAGCACCAAAAGAATCACATGCTGAAACGGTCAAACAAATCTTTAGATACCTTGCTGACACACCCGAATTAGGTCTGTGGTATCCCAAAGGAAGAAGTGAATATCTTGTTGCATATTCATATTCAGATCATGGAGGATACAAAACAGACAGAAAGAGCACTAGTGGACAAGGACAATTTCTTGGAGGATCTCTTGTATCATGGTTCAGCAAGAAACAAAATACAGTGTCTCTTTCATCAACGGAAGCCGAATATGTTGCAGTCTCAAGTTGTTGTGCACAAGTAATATGGCTAAAACAACAACTACAAGATCTTGGTATTTATCTTAAAGAAATACCAATCTATTGTGACAATACTAGTACGATAAGTTTGGCAAATAATCCAGTTCAACACTCTAGAACCAAGCATATCGATGTCAGACATCACTTCATCAGAGATCATGTCCAAAAGAAAGATGTGAAAGTGATATTCATTCCCCTTCATCTTCAACTAGCTGATATCTTCACTAAACCCCTTGCAAAAGATCAATTTCTATACATTAGAAGAGAATTGGGAATGGTAAATCCCAATGAGTTGTAAGTTATTTCAGTTTCTCATAATATTAGATGAAGTCGTTTGTTAAAGTTTTGATGATTACTAACTTAAGCATCGGAGTATATAGAAATTTTTTTTGCATGAAGGTTGAAACTTTGTTTTGAGAAACAAAAACAGAGGTGACAGAGGACACATTTACTGGAGTACCAACTTGAAGTTATCATTAACAGAGAAGCATTACCCGAGGAACAACTTGAAGTAAAGAAGCACTTTACTCGAGTATGTACTCGAGTAATGGACTTCAAAACTGGAAGTAACGGATCAAGTTACTTGATTTTCAAATATAACAGTTCAGTTACAAGGAAATGAAGAGTCACAAGTTGAAAACTCAGGTTACCCGAGGAAGGCCTCGAGTAAACTTAAAGCTTACTCGAGTAAGGCCTCGAGTAACTGCAAGTCCAGATTTTCAAAATTGATGCATAATGACTCAAATCTATTCAGAATGGGTTATAAATGATCGAGGGAACATCCATGGATAATTACAATATTATTCATGCCAGGTACGCAATTTAAATAAATCATTTTAAGGTTTTTCTGTATGAACACTCGAGGAAGGCCTCGAGTAAACTTGAAGATTACTCGAGTAGGGCCTCGAGTAACGTCGGGTTCTAGGGCTTTATCTGTCACAAACTCGGTCATTTCCACAAAATCTCCTCGAGTAAATCACTATTTTCTCTCACAGAAATTTTTCACAAGTGATTCTTGCTTCTTTTCCGACAAAACCCAACAATTTTCAGTCCTAGAAACCTCCTATTTTGCTCAGAATCTCTGTTTCCTAATTCTCGTCTGTGTCTCTATTTTTTTTCTGAAAATTCTAGTTTTCAATTATTCAGAAAGATGAGAACTAAAAACCTTACTCCCATAGACTCCTCTGAATCCCAACAACACTTTGATCCTCTTTCTTCTCCTCCTAAAAAGAGAAGAAAACTCACCCCAAGACCAAAAGCTAAAATTCCTCTTCAACCTCAATCTCAACCGAAACCCAAAGGAGTTGTGATTAAAGAGCCTATTGTGACAAGGGCTCAATCCAAAAAGAGTACATCTACCGGAAGAGGCAAGAGTGCCAAATCTCCCTCACCTCCTCACTCTGATTCCTCTACCCCCTATTTCACACCAAAGCCTATCAAAAAGCCAAAAGTATGACAAGAATGTGGCTAAGGCTATGGCTGGAATCATTGATCAAATGGAGAAGGGACAATCTTCCAAGAAGTCCAAAGTGCCGGAAGAAGAGATCACCAATCCTCCAAAAGGGTTCAACGTCAACAAATTGGTGGAGTCTCCCAAGTATCTATCCCAATTCTCCAGGAGGAAAGTGTGCAAGACACACTATGTGGATCTCAGGCTACTTCAGGAGGTATTGAAGCACGACCTTAGTCCATATCTAGATCCTTTTATTCCTTGGTTATCCATTAGATTACCTTTTTGTACAAAGGTGATCACCCACTTTTATTGTGATCTAGAAATTATAGATGAGCCAAACATAACCTCAGTTGAGGAAGAGATGACCACCACAGTTAGAGGCCAAAAGATACTTATATCACCCTCTAGGATTAACTTGTGGTTAGGAATTAAGAACCCCCCAGATGATATTTACTCCCAGCTTGAGCCAAACCAAATCTTTACTATCCTTAAACCCGGAGAGTTAGTTGGCCCTCTAAATTTCAAACCAAGTGATATGTGTGATCATCATAGGGTCCTATGGTACATCTATTCTAGGTCCCTAGTTAACAAGGCCAACAACTATACCCACTTCTCCGATAGGGACTTTAGGTGGTTTGCTTCACTTCTCCTGAAGGAGCAGAAGGATTTGGGGGAGTATATTTTCTCTGAGATGAAGAGGTATAAGGTGGATGGGAAGGCTACAACACCAATGCCATATCCTCAGATTGTGTCACTGATCTTGAAAGAGAACAAGATATGGTATTTGGATAACAAGGAGCCCGTTGAGAGGATGACTCCAGTTGGGAGAAACCAAATTGGGAAGTTGAATATTGACATCCCTCTCAAAGGCCCTCTGGAGTTTGGGTCAAAGAAGAAGAGGAAGGCCACTGAGGCAGAGACCAGTAAGATGGATGACACACAGTCATCGCTCCAGCTGCCATGACTTCATCACTATCCTTTCTCAATGCCACTCTGCAATACTTCATAGAAAACATGCTCAGAGGATTCCATGTGGATATCGCCAACACGAATGTTGAACTGATAACCCACATGAATACCAAGATGGGAGAGTTGGTGGAGAAAATGGACAAGAGGCATGAGGAATTGCTAGTAGAGCAACGTGCCCAGGGTAAGACTTTGAGATTGATTCTGGCACGACTGGACTCCTTAGGTCCCGGACCTTCTGTCGATCCATCTTCCTCTGCACCACCACCACCTCCAGTGAACCCTCCTTCTGACACTCCTTTCATTGAGGATGAACCATCTACCCCTCTGGTATCTAGTCCACCTGAGACTCAAGCCAAAGACATTCTATATACAGTGGATAACCCAGATACCAATAAGACTATACACATTGTCATTGATGATTCACCTCCTAAACCTCAGCCTGAACTCGCTCCTAAACCTATTCCCTCTCCTACCCACACTGAGGAAATATCTCCCTCCTCCTCCCCTGAACATCATACTCCTGAGGCTGAGACTACTCCTGAGATTCAGACCACTCTAGAAGAAGAAACCTCTACTATGGTTGTCTTCCAACCTTCTCCTCCCGGTGATGATATCCATATCCCTCCAGTCCATCTGCCTGACCCAGTTCCCTCTAGCTCATTTGATTCTTTGGACTCAGATTATTCTATGGTCCTTCCAGTGACACCCATTTTCATGGCCAAGCCTCCTAGCCCTCCATTTGATTGATGAAGCCGAAAAGGGGGAGAAGAGCTTGAGAGTGATTTTGTGGATATGTCCTAGTTTATTTTGGGTATTTGGGTGTATATGGGTTCTAGGGAGCATTTTGGAACTTGTTAGTTCTTTTTAGTTCTTTTAAATTTATTATCTTGTAATATGCAATTTAAGTTTAATACAAGTGTGCTTAAGTTATGATTTTATTTTAAGTCCATTTAAGTTTTGAATTATGATACATTGTTGGACTGATGAAGTTGACTATGAATGCAAGGTGTGTGCTATGAATTTAAACTTAATAAGACATATTTAATTTGAAAATTCAATTTGAAAAACCATGTCCAAAATCACCAAAGTTTTGTCATCATCAAAAAGGGGGAGAATGTTAGATCTCATTTTTTGATGATAACAAAAGAATGGTTTGAAAAGGAAATGATTAATAAACAAGTTTGAACAAAGGAATAACAGGGATAAGCATTACTTGAAGTTAGCATTGGAGTAATGAAGAAAGACGAAGAGAAAAAGCTGAGAAACTTGATCAGATGCAGTTTTTCTAAGGCATTACTCGAGGAGGTACTCGAGTAATGAGCCAAAACTTAAAGTAACCGGAGGCACCTTCCAGTAACCTGCCAACGTTACTCGAGTAAGTACTCGAGTAATAGTGTAAGTATTTTCAAGTTGCTCTCGGCCTGCCAATGTTACTCGAGGAACTACTCGAGTAACCAGGTAAAAACTTGGAGTTGCTCTCAGCCTGCCAATGTTACTCGAGGAGCTACTCGAGTAACCATATGAAAAACTTCCAGTTGCTCTCAGCCTGCCAATGATACTCGAGTAACCCTGTTTCTGCAAATGTGTTGCTCTAGGCACTTTGTACCACTGCCAATGTTACTCGAGTAGCTACTCGAGTAACACATTATAGTCAGTGAAAACTTGAAGGTGGTACCCGATTAACTTGATATCATTCTATCTCATTTTCCTCGATTTATTCCTCTAGTATACAAGTATTTAATGTTCTATTTTAAGTGGATTCCTCGAGTAGGTACCCGAGTATGCAGAGATATTTTCAAGGAAACCCTCAAGTCATTACCCGAGTAAGTGGTGCACAAAAAGTAAGTTTACTCGAGTAGGTACTCGAGTAATAAGGTAAGTGCTCTCGGCCTTGAAATCCTGCCAACATTACTTGAGTAGAGCATCGAGTAATCAAAAGATATTTGAAGATTTACTCGACTTGGTACCCGAGTAACCTATGAAGTTGTGAATGTATTACTCAAGTTGGTACCCGAGTAAATAACTATTTTCAAGAACTTAGATTTAGTTTATTCCATGCACTACTCGAGTATTCTTGTATTTGTTCATTGACTTGAAGTTAATTTAAGATTTCCCGATGATACTCGAGTAAACTTCATGTGATACTCGAGTAAGCAAACCCAGAAAGTTTGAAATCATTCCAACGGTCATTGTTTTTTTTCCTATTTGATTAACTTTTCATTATATTAGTATTCTTAGCATTTCAACAGATAAACAATGAAGAGATCTTACCCAATAAGGAAAGTCAAAAGCAACGCTCAAATGTCACCGACCGTCACCTACCGCAACGTATGTTTTTTCAAAAACTGGAAAAGTCAATAATGGCTGCGCACGCTCTAACGGACATGAAGAAATATGTTCCACCAATCATTACCAACGTATCTATATATATGGGAACATCTGAATAGAGAGATACACAAGAACACACTCACGAACGTATCATCAAGTTCATTACTCTGTTTTTCATTGTACTTGTGATTCTATGCTTCAGTGATTCTTATTTACTCTGTGAGAGAGATATTTCATTCAAACTCAATATTTGTTATTGAGGTAACTTAAGGTTGTGGAACCTTGAGTTGGGATTGAATTACAACTTGTAAGGGGGAGTGAGTGTCCAGGTGTAGGAACTTGCTTGTACTGAGGTGTCAAGAACCCACTGAATCTTGGAAGTTATAGTGAAACTCTCAGAGAAACTCTGACGACTGGACGTAGGTCAAAGTGGTTGTGGTCAAACCAGTATAAATCCTGGTGTATACTTCGGTGATATTTCTCCTTACTCTTTCCTGTTTTAATTTCAACGTCAAATTTTATATTTGCAACGAAATTTTTAAGGTCACCTAATTCACCCCTCTCTTAGGTGAAACGCTTGCTCTAACAAATACAAGCACCATTAGCTTGGCCAAAAATCCATTACAACACTCGAGAACTAAGCACATAGATGTGAGGCATCATTTCATCAGAGATCACGTCCAGAAGAAAGATGTTAAAGTAGTATTTTTCCCAATACATCTGCAATTAGCTGACATATTCACCAAACCTCTAGCAAAGGACCAGTTTCTTTACATAAGAAGGGAATTGGTAATGGTAAATCCCAATGAATTGTAAGTAAATCTATATATTATTTACTCTTCTTAATTAAGTTTTAATGATAAAAGTTACTGACTTAAGCATCGGACTTTTTAGTTCTGTATTTTGCAGGATTAGAATTAAAGAGGGAACTATGAGAAAAGAAGTTATATTCAAATAATGATTACTATATCTAAATACTCAGTCAAGTTTTTAAAAGGAGAGTATTCGAATACATGAACCACCATTCGGATATCACACAGAGATATTGTGAAGAAACTATTCGAATAATGCAAGACTATTTGAATACTACTCATTCTTTAAAAAAATCTATTGGAATAGTGTAAGGATTATTCAAATACTGAAGTACAGTTATCAAAAGGAACTATTCGAATAATGGAAACAATATTCAAATAGCAATGCAATTCGCAAAAAGTTATGACACAGTATTTGAAAACTCATAATGCTATCTGAATACAAAAGGCAAGAATTACAAATAAACTATTTGAATAATCAATAGAGTATCTGAATAGTATTACTTGACTTTAGAATCTGAAAAGGAGATATATGAATAACAAAATCACTATCCGAATACAAAAGCAAGATTTACAATAAAAATATTAGAATAGTGGATCTATTATTCGAATAGCAACATATTTTTTTTGTATTTGATTAGCCAAAGCTCTATTCGGATATTTTTAATTCTAACTGCAAAATGATTATTCGAATAATAACAATTTCTATTCAAAAAGAAGAAATTCTTAATATTCCACAAGAAAGCGTATCCGAATACCAGAGGCTTTATTCAAATACAACAAGACGCAAGAGTATAGGACTATCTGAATAATTTGTGTACTATTTGAATACAGCACATGGCTAACTGACCAAGGAAAACTATCCGAATACATCTCTCTCTATTCGGATAATTAGTGCTACAGCCCAACAGAAACTATTCGAATGATTGAATAACTATTCGAATAGTTGTAGTCATCAGAGACAGGAGTATTCGAATACTACCAGAACTATCTGAATATAGGTATGCACATTTATCATTTTATCATTCGAATAATTTCATAAGTATCTGAATAACTTCCAAACTATTCAAATACTCATGCAACTATTCGAATAACTTCTACTTCTAAATATAAGGAAGCTTAGTTCACTCTCTGCTCATTATTCGAATAACATCTTTTTCTCTCTCCGTATACAAGTTCAAATTTCTCTCCCTAACTATCGTCAACTCTCCTTTAAGATCAAAACCCACTAATAAAACCTCACCATTTCTTCATCTAAATTGAAAAGTCTCTCTGATTCTCAGAAAACCCAACCCCTCGATACCCATCAAAAAATCTAGAATGAGGAAGAAGAGAGCCAATATTGAGAAAGGAGAAGTTACTCCACCTCCCAAATCATCCTCAAAGAAGTCTCCTACTCAGAAAACTCTAAGAAAATTTAGACCCAAGGTAGTGGATGCTTCCTCTAAAGGACCTTCTCGAGCTAAAGGGGTCGTAATCAGAGAGCCTATGGAGACCAGGTCTATATCCAAAGCTACTGCAAGTATATCAAAATCTAAAGATAAGGATACTGCAAGTAAATCCACACCTGGTTCTTCTACCGAGAGTGACATTTGGATAAGATTGTGAGAAATGTAGTAAAAGGAATTATGCAATATATTGAAGATGTACCTAGCAAAACCCCTCAACCTCTATCTCAAACGAGTGTGCTTGAAGTATCTTGAAGCTTGATAGAGGAAGAGATAGCTGGACCTCCTGCAAACTTTAATACTAGGCCTCTTCTTCAGCCATATGAGAAAAAGAGGTACAAGGATCTCTTTTCCTCTCGAGCTATGTGTACTGTAGTGTATGTAGACCTTGCTTACTTAAGAGACAATCTTGGTTTCAATCTGTATGAATTCTTACAACACTACCAGAGGTGGCTTAGGATTGATCTATCTTATAGTTCCTTTGTAGTAAGAGCATTCTATTCAAATTTGTACTCTATCAAAATTAAAGGAAATAAGAAGGATTTGGTCGAAGAAAGATTGTAAACAGTTGTGAGAGGACAAAAAATACAATTGTCACCCTCTATCCTTAACTCTTACCTTAGATATGATGACGATGAATTTGATAGAGTCCTTGAGTACATTGATGATCAGATTCAGCAAATCATTAAACCAGTAAGACAAGTAAAGAATTTTTCTTCTATGTGCCTCAATGATGTACAAAGAATCTTGTGGTATATCTATACAAGATCCTTTGTCAATAAATTCTAGAACTTCAACTTCCTTTCATACAGAGACTTCCCCTTTTTGGCTTGTCTAATTTCTAAAGTAAAGCTGAATGTTGGGGAATTCATATACCAAGAAATTGATAGGTATAGATTGGGATCCAACAAAACTACTCCTGCCCCTTCCCTCAGCTTATCTCATTGTTTGTCAAAATGAATAACATCTGGTACATAGAAGGAGAACAAGGGAGACTGGTAAGATTTGGCAAGACTTAGATTGGAAAGATGAAGATTCCTTTACTACTAGATATACCTGAGGAGCCCCAATCAAAAAGATAGAGAGTAGAGGTTGAGACTTCTAAGGCAGATAAGGCTTATTCTTCTAGAGCTACCTCTCATTCTCCCTCATTTTTTGGTATCTCCATTTAAATCCACATTTAGGAAGCTCTCAAACCTGTGGTAGAGTAACTCATGAGGTCCAATCAACTCTTAAGGGAAGATTTTCAGAATCAAATTCAAGCCATAATTGGTGAAATCAATGAGAACTTCAAGTCTTTCTACAATCTTCAACCCAATTATCTCTAGCAACTTCGTGAAATCAGGCATAGACTTGACTGCTTAGAAACATGTATTACTAGTTCTTCTCTTACTAGGGCCCCTACACTTACAATTCCTTAATATAATGATATGGCTCCTGCCCCTCTATCTTAGCCACCTCCAACCACCTCTCCTCCACCTCCTGAGTATGCCAATGTCCTATTCACTATCCAGGAATCCACTTCCTCCATTCTTGTTCAAATCACTATGGAGCCTGCCATCCATCCTACTACCACTCCTCATACCACTCCACTATCAGCCTCTAGCTCTTCTAGAGATACTTAGGAAGTGCCTAATCCTAAAATTCTTGTTCCACCTACCTCTTCAGAGAAACCTAGTCTCCTCATCGCTCTATCTTCTTCTCAAGATAGCCCTGCAGCTACCCTTTCTTCCTCGCGTTTGTTTACAATTGCTCCTCCTTCTAACTAATTCCATACTCCCTCTGATCCTCCTGTAGTCTCTACTTCAACTCCTCCTCCTACTCCTATCTGAGAAGTTCCTCCTCCTTCCGATTTCTTTTATCCTCTTCCTCCCAACCTTTATGATAATGACAAAAAGTGGGAGAGTTATACTTAACCATCCTCTCCATAAATCTTTATAATTCTTATAGTACTGAGATCTTTAGTTTCTTAATTATTTAGAATAGTTATCTTATCATATGTTGTCTTATCATATTTATCATATGTTGTTTTCTTACAAATAGAAAGAGTATTCAAAGTGGGAGTTAAGACGCTGAACTACCAAACTGACGAATATTCATTTCTGAGCTTTAGCCTTCTTTCTGTATCAATACACTTCAGTGATCATATTAATTACTCTGTAAGAAAGAGTCTTTATTATTTGAATACATCTGATTGAGATATAACTTAAGGCTGTGGGACCTTAAGTGGGTATCTTTTTACATTGAGTAAAGGGAAGCAAGTATTAGGAATTAGGAAGAACTCACTATGTACTGAGGTGCCAAGAACCCATTAAATCTTGGAAGAGATAGTGAAAGCTCAAATTGTATCTGAGGATTGGATGTAGGTCATCGTGAATTAGACTAAACTAGTATAATTCCTGGTGTACTCTTCATTGAAATTTTTATAACTTCTGAACTTCCTTTTTATTAGTTTAGCTTTCAATAATTATTTTTTTAAGAATTTTTTATCACCCAATTCACCCCTTTATTGGGTGAAAGCTTGCACTAACACTTTGGCACATAGAGAGCATAGGAGGAGCCAAGAGGAATAAACCCAAAGGTAATGCTTGTTGTCCTTATGTTCATGCTTCCTCTCTTACATAATAGCTTCTCTAATCTCTTCTTCTCCATGAATCACTATGTTTAGCAAGCTAATCTCAAGGTTAAGGAGAGAGAGGGAGGACGGCTTTGAGAGAGGAAGTCAAAGAAACCAAGGTAACTTCAAGAACTTCAATCTGTATGGTAGTATGTTGTTGCTAATGATGTTATGGGTTGGATTTGTAGTTTATAAGTTGATTTTATAAATTTGGGAAATAGAAACCCTAAGGGGTTATGCTGCCCAAATTTCCTCAAATCTTGTATAATAAGTGTTTAATTGGTTAATCAAGTGGATTAAAGTGGAAAGGAACAAGCTTCTGGAGTTGGAAATCAAAAATTATACTATCCCTTTTCCCTTGCCATGTTTCATCCAGTGCTATCTATAGGGGTAGGAGCCAGAATTTCATTAATCTAATGATTCCATTATGTTCAAGAAGGAATATTGTGTAAGGTTGATGTTGACCACTTTGTGAGAAAGCCCCATAATGTGAAATTGGAAAAATATCCCTAAAACCCTAAATAGGGGCTGTCAAGGGTAAAACTATCCTTTGGCAGTGATTTTTGTGAAAATTGAGGTAAAAAATGGATTATACACACAAAATTGTGTTGGAATAGCATGGGTCAAAATTTCTAAAAAAGTACAATCAGACCGGGTATAAAGGGGCTTAAACCGAGTTCCAAGGGTAAAATGGTCATAATATATTTTGAAGTCAAGATAACCAACACAATGAGTTTAGAGTGATTTATAAATAAATAATAACTCATTTATCCTAAATTTATAATTTTAGGATATACTAGTAGCCCGAGCCGGACAGACAGTTTAGACCAACAGTCAAGTAAGGAAAGGACATTCTAGGTATTAACTTATCTCTCATACACTATGTGAGTATTTATATGCTTTGTATATACCATATTCTGTGATATGAATAGTAAACACACACATTACCTAGTTGTGCCCTAAGCCCAGCTGTGGTACACTAACACGTAGGGTGTATACATAGTGTTATGGTTCTGTTGCATGATTTGGTGCACGGCATATTTATGTATGGCAATTTATATGATTGATAGCTTGTTACTACTAAGATTCTTTTGAATCTCACCCTTTACATACAAACATATAGTTTTGTGCAACAGGTAACGGCTCAAAGAGGTAAAAACGTATTACCGGTAACTAAAGGTTCCGGATAATTCAAGAGGGACAGTTGGTTATCTAAAGACCTGTTATGATTTTTAAGGTCTGTAATTTATAGTACAATATTCTATTTGGGAATATGTATATAATCAAGTATATTGTATCAATAATCTCAATATATTTTTGTTATTCCTCTTATGCCCACCGAACAATGCATTAATATTCCGCTGCAAGTCAATATAAGAGAGGGGTCTTACATTTTTGGTATCAGAGTAAGGATTTTGGCCATAGAATTATTTGCTTAAAGTAAATGAGGTGGTTCTAGCAATAGGATAATATACTGATATGCTTGATTATACAGTGATAGGAACAACGAAGTGAATTACTTCAGATAGTTCACATACCCCTGAAGGAATAGACAAGCCCCGAGAAAATGGTGAAATACCTGAAAAGCAGCACTTATTACCATACAGAGAGAGGATGGTACAAGGATGACACGGATGCCGAAGGAGCAAGTCTGAGTAAGGTCAAAGTGTGGGGCCTTATCCTGGAACGGAATCACTAATAGGCCAATCAGTGTTTAGCCATAGTTGTGGGTAGTTAAGAGTCAGGCAGAAAAGCCACAAACATACAAGATAGAGACAGATCTGGATTACGTTACTGATCCCAGCATTAGAGTGGTATATGTTATGCATGGCTTACAACCAAATCTAGAGTTATGGCAGCACATCAAGGGTATATACCTGTGGGTTATCTGTGAGTAAAACATCCCAGTGGCCCAGAATACAACATACATGAATAGACTGGCTTAGTGGAGGATGGTCAGGGATAATTCAGTTTGGGGATTCGGGATGACATAGGGATCCACACAACATGCACTTCTTTTTGAATATAGTGTTATGGCCCAAAAGAAGAATGATGTTCTAGAGTGGAGTCCAACAAACAACTTTATGGACAACAAGGAACATATCAGGGTACGCATTTAGGCCCATGTACCGGGACTTTATATTAGTACAGTTAATTTCTACACACGATATTTAGTCAACCGACGATAGTTGGTATGACTCAGTAGGCCAAGGGCAGTCACAAGGCAAAGGTGTTAGAGACAGGTGAAGCTTATATCTACATTTTGACACAGGTACACAAAAGTTAAGTATGCTCTACCCAGGGAAATCTGAGGATGGGTGACCCCCTGGGAAGTTATATGAACATGTTATGTTATATAACATAAGAGAGCAACAACATGTTGTATGGTAGCTTAAAGGTTGTATATTGTTACAGGATTTCCCTGACTACAGTACACCTCTATTATGTGTAATTTTAGGAACACATGTGTACCCAATACATTATGTAATGACAAATATGCCATTGTGATTATAAGATACTTAGCTCTTCTTTGTTTCATATAGTGAAATATAAAGATGATGAGACCAAGAGGTACAGGTGCTGGGTAGGGTCAGGAAGTTAGACCTAAACCAATACAACAAACACAGGGCAAGTTAATAGAATAGCAAACAATAATCCATGATCATCAGGAATGAACTACGGGAAGTTTGTGGGAACAAAACATAGACCAGGAAAATCCTGGTGAACAAGAATATAAACAACAATCTAAGGAACCCGAACGAGAGGCTCTATTTACACTTGCTCCTGAGGGAGACAATTTGCAAACATGGAAAACATAACTCAATCAACAAGGGTATACTGTTGACAAAGGATGACACCCCTATCTTTTGAGCAAGGTTTGATCTCCAATTGAGAGAGGACTGGTTATAGATTTAGTGTCAATATTCTAATCTACTTAAAGAGTAGAGAAGAACATGAGCAGTACCTAAGAGTAGTGCTAAGACATATTGTCCAATAGAATGGGATTTATCAAATCCCAATATCGTGATACATAATATTAGTGGACAGCTGCAAGAGGTGCGGTAAAAGTAAATCACAGACTAGGAGAAAGTTAGAAATTCAATATCATTCAGGATATACCAGTATAGTGACTCTCTCTTTCATATACTATGTGATTATTTATATGCCTTATATGCCATGTTTGTGACACGAGTTGTAGACACATAGCCTGGTTAGGGCGTATAACCCAATTATGACAGGGAAACAATATTTCCGAATAGGCAATCATCTATGCTAGCATAGTGAAACATTTCTAAGTAGGTAATGGTTTGTGTTAAAACAGGGCACAAGTAGGGGTTATACAGTTATATGATCTTGAATAATGCATATAGCCAGTAAGGGCAACAAGTAGGGGTCATACAGTCATATGATCCTGAATAATGTATGCAGCCAAGCCAGCAGGGTCATAAACTGGGTTTGTTCCCAAACGCCGACAAACAATTAGATTTATGGTATATGCATATTTATTTATCACATTTTCTATGAATAATTGTGTGTTACTACAAAGGCCAAGTGGGATCTAACTGAGGTAGTTAGACAAGTGTGGGCAAATAGTATAGCCCCACCTATATTGTATTTGACAGTGTAAAACATTAGAGTGGGCACCACAAAAATATGATGAATATATGTGTGATGTCTTAGTGATATAGGAGAGGCTAACAGTTACACCAATGTTAATCATCCCAAATCATATTTAGACCCGTGTGGTCTACAGTGATATATCTTGTGGTCAACAGTATTACACCTTGTTTGGTGTACAGTGATACAACATGAGGGGTCAATAGTATTACACTCTGTGTGGTGTACAGTACAATGTCTTGTATGGTCAATAGTCACATAGCCCTTATGATTTGTGGTGACACATATTAACAGGAATTAGGATAAGCTCTAGTATAGTAGGGCATAATGGTAGTGAATACTTCTTGACAACTATAGCCTCATAGAATGAATCACTTACTCCTGATACAGTGGATATAGTGGATTCTATACATAGTGAATAGTGCACATAGTGACCAGTGCACACAGTATGATTAGTAAAGAGGCAAATAGTCATTTGACCCTAAGCAAAAGATATAGTTGGATCAGACAATACACAGTATGGCTAGTAAGGATCAAACGGTTATTTGATCCTGTACATCAAATAGGTAGACATGGTTACAGATTATCTAGTCATGTCTACAGACAAGCCTATTAGCGGTAAGTCCCTGTGTATATGTTTGTACAGGGTAATAAGACTAGAATATTCAATACTACAAGAATGGAATGAGCTATGCTATAGGGCTAAGTATATTGGGACAGTGTTTCGACAAGGCAATGAGGCCTAGAATAACATACTAAGTGTCCTGATGGACAATCAGTATAATAATAGGATGGGTGACCTATGAGTACAGAATGGGTTGAATGTGTAAGCTTTGCTAAGTAGTTCATCCACACATATAAGGTAATTTGTGGTGCAAGCTTTATTAGTATGCATAACCTAGGGATGAGTTACTTGGTGAGATAGGATTCTCTCAAGGATTATTAATGTGATATCTCAAATTTTTAGGACGAAATTTATTGAACGGAGGGAGAAATGTAACATCCCAAATTTCAGTCAACAAAATTCCTTATATTCAAGGGAATAAAATGATGAATTAAAGAGCACATAGAATGACAAAACAAGGCAATTGGTGGTCACACAAAAGTATGTTTAGAACACAAATTGTAAACATTTAAGTTTGCTGCCAGTGAATTTTCCCTGCGTAGCATTGTTTTTATGTGATATTTTTAAATAGGCAAATGATGTTCAAAAATTGTGAACTTTTATAGGATAAAAGTATACACCCTAAGCTTTAATTTAATAGGCAATGGGTAATTTTTGGAGCTGTATGGAAGGAGTTATGAATTTTCGAAGTTAACCAGGTAAAACTGGAGATTTACAGTAGCAGCGTCCAAAGATTGAAATTCTGAGAATTTTCAACTTTCATTTGGCTAAAGGCTATATTTTTTCCTTGAAACTAGACTCAATAAGGGTTTCATAGCCTTTGGAACCAATCCAATTGAGGTTCTACAAATAAAGTTATGATTTTTCAAAGTTTGGTCAGAAAATTTGCCAAAATTGCCAATTGTTTCAAAATTGGAAAAAAAAAGAATGTAATGGCAATTACGTGAATTGTGGAATAAAGAAAATAGGAAGGGAAATAATTAGTTTGATTATGTCCATGCCAAGTGTTATTATTTAGAGGCAAGAGATTAAATTAAAATTGTTAAAGTATGAGAGCATGTGAAATTAGATTAAAATATTACTAACTTATACATGTAATTGGATTAATGTGATGAAGCCCAACTAGGTGTATGGAGGGTCCTTGGGGGCATGAACTTGGGCTGATTAAGGGAAGTAGAATTGGTCCAATTGTAATAGAGGGTTATGATAGGCTTAACAAGAGATAAGGCTTAGCACTAAAGTAATGTCATAAATCCAATTTTGTAATATCTAATTAATGAAAAATGGAGAGATATTTTAGAGATATTCCCTTCATCTTTCTTATTCCATTTTTACGTCCTACACACAAAAGAGAGAGGGAGGGAGGGAGAGAAGAGCTTTGAGAGCTTTGGCACATAAAGAGCACAAGAGGAGCCAAGAGGAAGAACCTAAAGGTAAGGCTTGTTGTTCTTGTGTTCAAGCTTCCTCTCTTACATAATTGCTTCTCTAATCTCTTATTCTCCATGAATCACCATGTTTAGCAAGCTAATCTCAAGGTTAAGGGGAGGGAGGGAGGACGATTTTGAGAGAGGAAGTCAAAGAAACTAAGGTAACTTTAAGAACTTCAATATGTGCGGTACTATGTTGTTGTTGTTGATCTTATTGACTGGATTTGTGGATTGTAGGTTAATTTTACAAATTTGGGAAATGGAAACCCTAAGGGGTTATGCTACCCAAATTTCCTCAAATCTTGTATTATTAAGTGTTTAATTGGTTAATCAAGTGGATTATAGTAGAAAGGAACAAGCTTTTAGAGTTGGAAATCAAAAATTACATTTTCCCTTTTCCCTTACCATGTTTCAGCAGGTGCTGTTTAGAGGCTTAGGAGCTGGAATTTCATTCATCTGATGATTCCATTGTGTTTAAGAGGGAAAATTATGCGGGGTTGATGTTGACCACTTTGTGAGAAAAGCCCCATAATATGAAATTGGAAAAATACCCCTAAAACTGTAAATATGGGCTATCAAGGGCAAAATATTCGTTTGACAGTGATTTTTGTGAAAATCAAGGTCAAAAATGGATTCTACACGCAAAACTATGTCGGAATAGCACTGGTCAAAATTTCTGAACAAGTACAGTCGAACCGGGTACAAAGGGGCTTAGATCGAGTTCTAAGGGTAAAATGGTCAAAATGTGTTTTTAAGTCAAGATAATCAACATAATGAGTTTAGAGTGATTTATGAATGAGTAATAACTCATTTATCCTAAATTTGAAATTTTAGGATATATCGGTAGCACGAGCTGGACAGACAGTTTAGACTAACAGTCAAGCAAGGAAAGGACATTCTAGGTAGTAACATATCTCTCATACACTATGTGAGTGTTTATATGCTTTGTATATACCATATTATGTGATATGAATAGTGAACACACACATTACCTAGTGTGGCCTAAGCCCAGCTATGGTACACTGACACGTAGAGTGTATACACAGTGTCATGGTTCTGTTGCATGATTTGGTGCACGACATATTTATGTGCGGCAATTTATATGATTGATAGCTTGTTACTACTGATATTCTTTTGAATCTCACCCTTTCCATACAAACATATAGCTTTGTGCGGCTGGTAACAGCTCAAAGAGGTGGAAGCGTATTACTAGCAACCGAAGGTTCCAGACAATTCAAGAAGGACAGTTGGTTATCTGAAGACCTTTTATGATTTTTAAAGTCTTTAATTTATAGCACAATACCCTATTTGGGTATTCTATATATAATCAAGTATATTGTATCAATAATCTCAGTATTTTTTTGTTATTCATGTTATGCCCATAGAACCACGTATTAATATTCCGCTACAAGTCAATATAAGAGAGGGGTCTAATAGTGTTCATAATCTAAATCATAACATCATTTCCAAATCTTTCTAACGTAACACACAAGCATGCTTAAACAATTTCCAAAATACATATCATTGAGTTCTAATATACACAACCATACTTGAATATTGTTTAAGTATAATATTAGTTTCTATCAAATATACAATTCCAAACCAAGCTCTCCGTAAGAACAAAAAAAAATCAAAAAACAATTTAGTGTATACATATAGTTGACAAGTATATAGAAACATAACCAAGGTTATCTCCACTCCAAGCTTATTTTTACCAACACTTGAATGCTTCAAATTTTCCAACACCAAAGAATTAAACTTCAATCTACACCATTATTATACAATTCCTCATCAATCAAATTGCTAAACAAATAATCAATTTAATTATATAGATTTAAAGTCTCCAACTCTACTTTTAACTTCCAAATATCACTTTTTATGACTAAACCTCCAATCCAATATCAAATCATATATTTTCCAAATCGTAATATCTCATTTAAACAAATAATTAACCCATAACTATTTAAATAAATCAAAAACCCCAATTTCTTCAACTTAGGGTTTCACCTAAAATACCCATTTTCATTTTATAAGATCCAACAACATTTTAAACTGACTAAACATCAATTCTACCTCTAATTAACATAAACTAGCCATTAAACTCAAGTTTAATTGGTAAAACTATTATATTCAATCATAAAATTTCTCTAATATTTAAATCCTAACTCTAAATCTCTCAAATAATACAATATAGAAATTCTAAACTGATTAAGTGTAAATATTTACTCACATTTACAATTATATGGTTCTCATTTGTTGAAACTCAACACTTGCTTCAAGCCTTAACATCCCAACTTGATCTTCACCAACAAGATTTATACTTTTAGAAAGCTCTCAATGAGTAGAAAAATATTTGAGAAATAATTGTTGAGGTTGGGAGATATGGGGAAGAAATGAAACTCAAAAGTATCATAATCCTCCATTAATGGAGGATTTGGGAGCTAGCCGAAAGAAATACAAAGGAATAAAGAGGGAAATGGCAATGGGAAGAAGGAGTGATGTGAGGAAATATTATAATGGTGTCGTTATAATATATAATATCTTTTTTTCTTTTCTTTTTTTAACAATTTCGACATTTTATGTATGTATGTATTCGCTCTCTATTCTTCTTCTTTTTTTATTATTTTATTTATGTATAATTTGTAATATATAAAATTCTAATCACTCTTCATACACATCAAGCTATAAATTTGCCAAGATCTAAAAGTCTAAATAATCAAATTCATTTTATTTATATTTTATCAAAATAAAATTTTTATAATACAAACCTATATAATTATTATCATTTAGGTAGGAAAATATTTAAAATACTTTTATTTAATCCCACTAGGTTTTATTATATTTTCTCTCTCTTCTAAAAACATAAATTTGGATCATGCTATTAAAATTTAATTCAATTTGGATAAATTTTCCATACTCAACAATTGTATGGTAAGTTTCAATTACCATAACCGATGTTTCAAAAGTTGGACTAGACATTGAATCTGAAAAACTAGTGGGTCATGGTTTATCCGGTCAAAATAGTGGTCGAACTGGTGACATAATAATTCAACAAAAATATATATACATATATAATTATAAAAATAAAAGGAATAAAGATTTTAATTGCTTCATTATTTTAAAAATAAATATAAATAAACTCACATGTAATAACATATGTCTAAAATAACAAGTCTTGGCACAATAAAATTATTCAAAGTAACCCAATAAAAAAAATAAAATGCCAATTAAACTAGTTTACAATAATAAAATTAAATAAAAATTAAAATGGTTAAAAATAATAATTATATCATAAATTATGTAAAATAAAAAAGAGTTGACATTAAAAAATGTAGCATTTCATGGTATGGTTAGAATATAAATGATATACTAGTAAAATTATAAAAGTAATAAAAGTTTAAAATGTTGTTAACACCGTCATTAGGAAAGACGCTGGTAAAATTGTTCGAAAAAAGAAACCCTCTTAAAATCATATCAAGACACAGTTTTTAAGGTCTAAAAAGGGTGAAGTTTGAAACACGAAAAGTCAATGAACATGCAACTGTACATATTTTATTATTTCTATCGTCCTCTAAAAATGAAATGATTTTCTTCCTCGTCCTTTATTTTTTTTCGACTCTAGCGACCCTATTTCTTCTTTCATCAATCTTCTTCTTCATGAAACTCAGACTGGATGGTTACTTAAAATGCATTATGACTCCTAAATTAACTATGGTTTCTAGCCCAAAGGAAGATTTATATCGGCCTAGAATGGCCTAACATGAAATACGGTTTCCTTACTTCAATTTCCTTCTTCTCCGGCTGGCGGACCGACCGGCTTGACCGTCCCATTTGGTCCTGTAAGAAAAAATATTTAACTAAAAAGGAGATTAGGCATACCTGGATAAATCCATGTTCGGATCCGGGTCAAAGCTCCAATACCATACTTGTGCCCACACAATTATTAGACTACTAGAGCCTAATTGTGATTTGCATAGCAGATCACCAGAACCAGAAAGATGGTAGGAGAGAAGAGAATTGCCAGAAAACTCAATGGCAGGGCGAATTGCAATTGAGGAGGCACACCCTATTTATAGTGGTTTAAGGAGGCCACTAATTAGGAAATGTGTGCACTCCTTCTTGCCCTCCTAGACAGCAATTAATTGTCTCTCAATTAATTCCCTAATTATGGTGATTTGTTCCTCTTTTAACAAATCCATAATTATTGCTTAAATATTCCCAAATCTGCATTTTATGCTGATTTTATTCTTATTTGATTAGGCTACTTATTTCCTAATCAAATAGTCCGGCCCATCAAGGGCGGACTTGGACCCAAAGTCCAACATCTCCCACTCGCACTTGATAGGCCTCCCATGGTGCGTGCGTTACTCTTTCTTATTTCATACTTGGCGTCTGCCGTGACTGCGTGGGCAAAAATGTCTTTCAGATTTGGTGCTTGCGATACTAGAAATCCTTTATATCGGACCAGCATCTAAGGACACCCTTTATATATAACCGTAAGCTATATGTTCATTGCCTCATATGCCCCAGATTCTCCCATACATATTACTCATGGCATATCTAATCCCTCTCGAGTTAATATGTTGATTAACTCAGATTGCCTTCCACGCACATAGTATCCGCACTTACTAGCTACACATAGAGCTAGAAGGGGTCGACCACAGATACTAGCACATCTTATGTATCTAGGAGTAAATCTTCCTTTTTGACTAAACATCAGTCCATCTTGACTTGGTCACTTTCCTAGTTTTCACTCATCTGACCGAGTCAAGTGTGATCATGGAGCTTTAGCTAAAGTAGCTGTCACCAAACCAAGCTTTCATGATGCCGCCTAAGTCTTAAGGGCATCGTGGAAGTATTCTTCCTTCCTGGGACTCACACTGTGGTGAACTAGGGATCTTTCACCCACATCCCGTGTTGCAGTTTAACTCTCAAGCACATGCAGTATGAATTGCATGCTACGGTGAATGATTTGAGATGTACATCGATTTCTTTTCTTTCACCGTACAAACATTAGTTTCAAAATGTACTCAACATTCGAACCAGAACTTTCTTTTTCACAATATCTCTTTTATAATCTCTTTTGTGAAAAAGAGTTCTTTGCCTGGCTACAGGTCTATATTCATGCTTCGATCCATTTTCTATGTATATGCACATATGTAGATCTCATCTCAGTCTAACTGAGGCAACTCAAACGCAAAGATTCTTCTCAACCATCTCATGGTGATCATTTGCTCGTCTTACCTTCCCATGCCCCTGTAAAACATGGGAAGACGGCTGTTTGTGTGAGTGAACCAACATCTTTTGACCTGTACGACATACAAAACTGTATACCTATATGTATTTACTCATAACATACATACCATTTCTTTTATCTTCATATAAAAGAAGTTCACGACCTTATATTTTATTCACGCCCCTAGATTTTCAATAACTCAATGAAAATCAAGCTATGGGCTCAATAAGGGGATCTACCAACATCCTGTTAGTAGAAGGTCATTGAGCTATCGCTTTCTCTCTTTGAAAGCATATCTCTCATAGAGATGTCTCAAAAAGTATGTTTCACCTTGCTATGATACTTAGGATCCTCATCATTCCCAATCTCTTATAGGAATTACTTTAGCTATATGGCACTTTAAATGATGGCAGAACACACCCTGTGTTCTATTTTCATTGATAACAGGAAAAAATACTTTGTATGTTTCCTTACTCCATCACCATTTGCCTAGGTCTTGTATTGGAGTATCCTTTCAAAAAGGAAAGTTGTTGTCTTGACAACTTAATCCATGGTTATTCTCATAACCCATTTCACAGCAGGACCAAAAACAACTTCCAAGTCTGACAAAAAACATTTGGTCTTATGTACTCCAATGTGCACATTCATATTACCAACTATAGTCTCACATGGGACTCTATCCACCTTTCTTATGTTGGATTCCTCATAGGACATGTAACCTCTTTAGGTTTATGCCCTTGACTTCAGGGGTGTCCATGGGTTTGCACTTTGACATTCTAAGATGTCTAAGGATTACACTTGTACATGTCTTAGGTGGAAAAAACTGTATCTTTCTTGTGCAATTCCGTTTATCTTGTCGATCAAGATATTTGTTCAACCCATGACTTTCTCAACTCAGAATTTAAGGATTCTTTGATCCTTTATTCCTTTGACTCCCTTGACACTTGTTTCATTTGTCACTTGACAAAGGATGACTTCACAAAGAATCATCACTAGACCATTTGGAACTTATGTAGTGTTCTTCGATTATTTCGAAGTTGGTAAGGCTTTCACCTTGTGAAAACCTCATATACTACTATTTAGGTGATTGTTTCTACAAAGCCCTTAAGCTGCTTCATGTAGAGTTCATTATCCAATTTCCAAAATTCCAAATTGGAAGGTGGTCTTTACATAATCTTGATGCAATTTTCAAGACTAAGCTTGTTGTCATAGCCAAAGTTCAGAGTTAAAACACACAATGGACAACCTTCCATTGTATTACCCCTTAGCCACTAAATGTTTTAGGTTCTACATGCCCCCAACAGATTTGAGAACCTGCTTATTCCCAATCGCCTCTTGGCTAGGTGACAAATTACCCAAACACGTATTTAGCTTAAAAAGAATCCAAATCCTCTTGCATGACACTTTGCAATTCATCTTAGCAGGTCCTTCTAGTGTCTTTCAGACACTTATAGGTACTTATCATCACCTTCTATATAATGAAGGGAGCATTCAATCCATTAGGGAATATATCCCTTATAGTTATTCGCTAGATAACAATTTGCTCCGAGGTGGATTTCATAGGATTCTTTTCCTATGTATGAGTGAGGTAATTCTCTCGTAACTTACCCCTTACCTCTTTTATTGTGAAAATGGTCTCAATCCTCCCACTCGGATCAGTGAACTTAGGAACACTTGGTTATTCCTTGTCACTTGTGAGCCTCTTAAAGAGATTTATTGTGATTAATGCTTATTTCCTGCTAGGAAATCTTGGTTTTATGAACGTTGTGTCCCACGGTTTTCTCTCAGTCATTGAACCGCCATCATTTTCACTAATGAAGACGTGTCATGTCAAATTCTCATGTCATCTCACAAAGAGATACCTTGTATACCTTGACCCCAATCTTCCTTACTCATAGGAAGAATTATGAATATAAAATTGATGACCCTTATGGTCTTAACGAGCTTGGCCCTAGTTTAAGGCCCATCCACGATTCATAGGGTAAGGTCGTGACTGACATAGAGGGCATTTAGTTAAGTGTGAATATAATAGTTGCAAGTCTACCTACCAACATATGGTTGATAGCCTTATTGATGCCATTATGTTCACAATCAAATCAAAGGAAAGGTCTAACTCTCTGTTTCAACAACTCTATTATGTTGAAGGGTTCTAGGTATTGATAGTTGCTTAACAATGCCTTTCTTGTACACAAAGCAGCTTGAACTAATCACATGGGTATCTTTAACCCTTGTTAGTTCAAAAAAGGTCTTTTCCTTTTAGTTCAACTGATTCCTGACTAGTTCAGCCATTATCTAACAGCTTCACACTTGCCAAAAATCAAGTAAACATTACTGTATTTCGAGTAAACGTCCATAACGTTAACGAAACACCAAGCTCTTTGTGTTTTGCCCTCACGTTCATTGGTTCACTAACATCATAATTTGCTAATTGCAGTGGATTTTCTCAAAAAAATGTTTCTTTGTCTTTCTTGCCAGGTAGAATAAGTTTTCAACTTGTTCATAAGGGTATCTTTAGCACATGTTATTTAGCAAATACTCTTTTTCTAGTTTGATCATTCCCCTTGATCAAGGTGTGTATCTGGCAAGAAATGGGATCTTTTATCCCTAGAAAAGAAACATCAAAATCCAACAAAGGATTTGAGAATCATAGTCTCATCGATCCTTAACTAAAGAGATAGCAAAGATGTGATTCTGTCAGTTGCAATTGCATGGAGTGAATCAGGGTGGTTTATCTATGCAGAGTTAACGTGCAAGTTCCAATCCCTTGATTCTCTCTCTTCATTACTTTGCATTTGACATAAAGCCATATGCTTCATTTGAAACATCCACAACTCATGTGGATTGCTACTTTTACAACCCTTAAGGATTATCAACGTAGCTTTTCATCTTTGTAGAAACCATTGACCTCTTCTAGATCAAGTTTACCTCATAGGTTTCTTGCCCTCGGGCTTAGAGGATGAATCCTCCCACTCTTTAGCTAAGTTCATCTAACTGATGATCTTGAATCCTTCAGTCTTTCACACTCAAGTTCAATGTGGCGAATCACATTGCTGAAGGTTACAATATGCATATCAGAGGCAATCTTTACTTTCGTATACGCCCACTCACTGAAAGACATGGCTCACTCCCACTCACTGGGAGACATAGCTTCCTCCCACTCACTGGGAGATGTCTTATCACAACATACACTTGTTGTTTGTTAGAAAGAACTTGGCATTTAGTTTGTCTCAACTTCTTAGTTCGACATCTGCCTCAAGTGTTGCCTGAACAACATGTTAGGACTTAGTACACTATGTCAAACATAACTTAGTTTTAACTTTATGGAAGAAGATCACCTATTCCACTATCTTCCAACACTATCCACACGGCTTGGATAAGGTTACATTGCTCAAACCAATAGAAGTTTAAGCAATGTTGTTCTTTCTATGCTTGATAGCATAAACCTTTTGTATCCTTCGGTTGCTTCAACCTTTAAATGCTGAAGACTAGTTGGTATGATGTTCCTGACATCTCATTCTTCTTGAATGAAAGAGATTTGAGAGTTTTTAACTCTACAGATATCTCTATTGAGCTTGTCTTCATAAGCTCGGTCAAATAGACTTGGTCATAATTGGTCACTCAAACGATTATGGTATACAAATCTTATTTGTTCAAATAAGACGAAGGATAATTAGATAATAAGTTCACTAGTTTCATGTTCAAGAGACAACTATGTTGACTCCCATCCCAATCATACTAGTTAGCTCATCACCCTTTTAACCACAGTCTTCATTTGAACACTTTCTCCATTGGATTTCTAGACGTATTCCAGAAAACTTCCACTCAATCAAAGAGCAGTTATATTAACAAGATAATAACACAATATCATCTAACTAATATGAATGTTCAAGAAAACAAGAAGAGAATATACTGAATTCAATTCTAAAAACTAACAGAGAATTTAATCTTAAATTCAATGGAAAAACAAGAACATTCAAAAGTTTAAGCCTCATATTATTGTCTCTTAACAGATTCTCCTTCTCATAGGCCCTTCTGACCATATTAACTCATGTAGTATCTAGCTACAATGTCCAGCTCCTCTTTGCCATGTTTACATCCACTTACTTGGATATAATTGCAGCATACCTCCCACTTGATGAGATGATTCTAACATCTCTATCTGTCTTATCCTTTGTCACAACATTTGTGATAAAGGATTGACTTTTAGAAGTCATTGCTTCAATCCAAGTGGATCAATGTGGTTAGAAGCATTTAACCTTATTATTCAATAATTATTGAATAATTTTAAGTTGCTCTAATTTTTCAGGTTTTTATCTCTAAGAGTTTGAGTCAAGGTTGGATAGGATTCTATATTCAAAAACTCATTTGAATAATCCCTTACTTTTAAAGAATCTTTCAGCATTTAACCTTATATTGCAACTGAAGAATACTCTTAAAAAATAAGCCAACCTATCCCAAAAAATAATAGAACCAACATTGATTCAATTCCAACGTTTTTTGGGACCCTCTAAGTGCACATAAGCACCTTTTTGACTCAAATAATATCCAAACGTGCTTCAAATATATGCAAATTATATATCAAATTGAAGGTCTCGAATTTAGGAATTTTTAGGAACTAACCACATCTCAATCGGAGGTCTCATGCGCTCTCATGCACACCTAGAAGGTGTCTGGATGGAAAAAATCTTGAAAAATTGGAAAATTCCAGCGTTGGCCACTCTCGGCGGTGGTGTGTGATGTTCACACGCCGCCTTGCGACCGTTCACCAGCAACACGCGCCGGCTCCCAAGACTCTACGCGCCGTCCTCTCTCTGACGGTGCTTGCCACGTGTCAAACGGAGACCCCAGTGGGCCCCACGCGCCATATGTCCCTTCTTTTTTTCATTTTTTTGGGCTCAACAGTCAACGAATGACCGTTGACCGTTGATCAGTCAACGTTGACTCGTCAACCGTGACCCGTCACTGATGACGTGGCGCTGACGTGTCTCAGTCAACGTGGCTAGTCAACGGAAGACGTGGCTTCGTTTACCGATGTTGATGTGGCGTTTGACGCTGACGTGGCGAATTCTCGTTGGTGCCACGTGTCAATGGTTGACCGATGATGTGGCATTGACTGCCACATCATCATCTTCAACCTCCAGCCGGGTCAACCCGACCCGGTTGGAGCTCCGGCGGATTATCGTGACCCACGAACTTTGAGAGGCCATATCTCCCTCATTTTAGCTCCATTTTTCACGTTCTTGGTGTCGTTGGAATCGTAGTTCAGCAAACTAGAAATCCATGGCATTTATTTGATCTTAAAACCCCTTTTTCATTGATGAAATCACGAGTGAAGTTGCGGCGGCGACTAACGACCCGCGAACTTCTTTCCTTTGTTTCTCCCTCATCCGAACTCCGTTTGATGCGTTCTAAGCATCGTTGGAATCGTCTCTTCGAGATCTACACATCCATGGCTTTACTTTGGGCAAAAACACCAAGTTTCAAACACCCAATTTTTCTCGACGTTTGTCGGTGCGATGTAATTCGACGTGGATGTGTATCCTCTGGGTTTCAAAAGCTTATCAACCTTTTGAGAGTTAAAAGTGTCTTGTTTTTGGTTCCACATAGGTTCCAAAAACACAACTTTAAGAAGTCGAAGAAGAGAGGAGAAGGTGAAGGAATTGGGCCATGAGTTATATATATACACTTATTATATATATATATATAAACAACTAGAGGAGGAAACAATCAAGAACCTAGCATTATATGTGTGCATATTGAGCTCAAGTCGAATAACAAATCTGGGAAGAAGAATTTGATGCACACACGAAAACATAGACGCATGTATTGTTCAATATATACATTTATGACACAATTTCATATTCATGTGGAGGCAGAGATAGAAGCATCGAAGAGACATGTGGTAATACAAAACAAAATTATTTGCAAGTTGCCTAACAAATTAATTAACGCATATGTCTTCAAAACACAAATGCTCTCAGCAACTCTAGATGGCACATTCATATATAAAGATCATATATATATGATTACCTAGTGAAAATTCATCTCATATTGACACCCAAAAAATCATACCCAGAATTATGATTTAGCGCAGCGGAAAATAATAAGCATGATGAAACATAAAATTATTCACATAGAATAATCATAGCCACAGGATCAACATGCTCTGATGCCAATGTAAGGAAAAATATTTAACTAAAAAGGAGATTAGGCGTACCTGGATAAATCCATGTTTGGATCCAGGTCAAAGCTCCAATACTCCATACTTGTGCCCACACAATTATTAGACTACTAGAGTCTAATTGTGATTTACACAGCAGATCACCAGAACCAGAAAGATGGTAGGAGAGAAGAGAATTGCCAGAAAACTTAATGGCAGGGCGAATTTCAATTGAGGAGGCACACCCTATTTATAGTGGTTTAAGGAGGCCACTAATTAGGAAACGTGTGCACTCTTTCTTGCCCTCCAAGACAACAATTAATTGTCTCTCAATTAATTCCCTAATTATGGTGATTTGTTCCTCTTTTAAAAAATCCATAATTATTGCTGAAATATTCCCAAATCTGCATTTTATGCTGATTTTATTCTTATTTGATTAGGCTACTTATTTCCTAATCAAATAGTCTGGCCCATCAAGGGTGGACTTGGACCCAAAGTTCAACAGGTCCGGTTTCAAAAATATTGACCATAACATATTTCCCTTCATTCAACTCAATATTAATAATATATATATACTACCTTCAATATTCAATCATATTCCATTATTATCTAAATTTTATTTTTCAGAACTTAAATAATGCATATAACCTATTCTAAACCTCAAGTTACTTAAAATATCACTTCCTAATAATACTTAAATAACAGAAATAAAAATTGGGATGTTATAGAAATCGATGGTATCATGTCCCTTCCTCAGAAATCAAGCATACTTTATGACCATTAATGCTATAGCCTGACAAGTTTACGTACGTAGGGAAACCATTAATAGTGAAAAATATCATTGCTTTAAGATTAAAAACCTCCTTCTGATTAGCATCATAAAATCCATACCATCCTCCCATAGCTTTTTCAAGTCTTTGACCAAGGGCTTTAGGCAGACATCTTTGTGTGTGTTTGGAACAGCAATAGGAAAAATAGAGTTTCTCAATTTAGCTTTTCGTAATTCTATTTTTGGTAAAAGCCTGATTGTGTGATGTGATTTATGTTTGGAACAATGATTGTATAAATAGCTTTTGCAAAAGTAAAACTTGTTTGAATTAACTTAAGCACAAGTGACTTTTGTGATAATAGTAAGAAAGAATAGGTGAAAAAATATTTTAAAGGGTTAAAAACACCAAAAAATAGTTTAAAATAATTTTTGGAATTGAAAAAGTACATTAAAGATAAAATTGCAATCAGTCTGATAACACACTGGGTACAGTTGAAAAAATATTTTAAGGGTTAAAAGCACCAAATAATAGTTGAAATTAATTTTTGTAGCAAAAAAAGTACATTAAGGGTAAAATTGCAATAAGTTTGATAGTACACTGGACACAACTGAAAAAATATTTTAACCATTCTCACTTTCCCCAAAAGCTAAATCAGTAAAAGCTGAGAAATGGAGCTTATGGCAAAAGCTATTAAGATTGAATTAAGCTCAATTGCACACTTTGGAAAACAAGCACTCAAATTTTATTTTCCAAATTGGCAATTGAGCTTATTTTCTCAATTGAGCTTTTGGGGGGGCCAAACGCTCCCCCCAAACACACCCTATGCTTTACCTGCTTGTGTCGGTCTATAAATCCATAAAGACAACACTATATACTTGTTTTTCATCCATAACAAAGAAGAAAGGTTGTAAATCATCAATAGAACATGCCACAAACTATATATATTGCTCAGGCTCTCGTAAGGATTCATGTTATTCATACTAAGTGCAAGCCTTATGTTCATTGGCTCTTGAGCGAAGTGAGGAAATTATTCATCAATTTTCTTCGATTGCATCACATCTACCGGGTATATGATCTTTCCATCTAAAATCCTCTTGTTTGCATGCCATAGAAAATTCCTTTCATCATCTTCATTAGCAAACTGTAACCCCCTCACCATAATTATACCTGGATTATGAAATTTAAGAGAAATAGATACCAATAAGACAAAAACAACGTTTATAATCCCTCATCTTCAAGATGGGGTATCCCAAAAAATAGTTCAAAACCATAATTCATCTGGTCTCACATTCATTTTTTAATATAATTACTTGTGCAGTTATATCACATAATAAATATCAAAGTGCGTAACTAAAATTCCGGCAACCCCGGGCTACACGTATATATATACAAAGGGTTAAGGTTTCCCAAAATGGGGATTACATATCCAAAATTATTATTTACATCTCATATACAAATGGTAATCCTAAACCAAAAATAGTTAACCAACCCCAACCAAATATCCCTAAGAAATCCTAACCACTCCTGGTTGTCCGCTTCCCTTTTAAGCCACTTGCCCTGTCTGAAATGTTAGTCATTAGAAAGAGTGAGATTCTAAAGAATCCCGTAGTTACAAATCACTCATACAGATATAAACACATAGCATGTAGGTTTATCATGTTCAGCAGCAACTCAATGATTCATGGCTTGCGCCACAAACAACAGCACTCACGGCTATAATCACAATGCTCTATGCCCACTTCCATGGTAAACACTATGCCAGCTTTCGTTGTAATCTCAATGCCAGCTTTCGCTGTAAACACTATGCCGCTTTTATGGTAAATACTATGTAGTAGCATCCCAAGGCACAAAGTATCACAAAGCTCTACAAAGCGTCACAAATCAGCAGCATCACAAGGCACAAAGTATCACAAAGCTCCACAAAGCGTCATAAAGCATCACAAAGCAGTAGCAGCAATACAATGCATGACAACACACATATAATACATTACACAAGTACAAGAGAAGAGTCACTACCTGTATCTTTCCTGATATTCTTCGGCACAATGGGCTCACAAGTCTTACAGATGTCAAATTCTATAACCAAATTAGGGACAACTGATCAATCTCTTTTCCAAATGCATATTTCCATAATACTCTAAGTTGGTTATCATTTAGGACTCTTTAGGTAACTATTAGAGGCCTAATCATATGCCAAAAGGGTTGGAAGAAACTATCCTGAAGACCCCTTTTTCAGAAGCACAACACTAATTTTTGGCTGACTCACTCGAGTGACAACGGCTCTCACTCGTGAGTGTTTGATAGTGACCAACACCCATAACCAGAAAGTGCTCACAACACTCAAGCATAAGCCTTTGCACTCGAGTAATGTCTCTAAATCCACTTGAGTCCCTAAAAGTACAACACAGAAAGTGACAACCCGAGAGCACATGCAACATCAGAGGGAAAAGCTCACTCGAGAACTACTCTTGGCACTCAAGTGAGGAGCCTACTCTTGAGAGTGTCAGAACACACTCTTGAACATTGACCAGTAAGTAACGACTCGAGAGCATCCCTAACCATGAACTCACACCATCACTCGAGTGGTCACCAACATCACTCGCTGTTTAAGAAGTGCACTCAAGCTTCCTTTATGAAAACCCAAGAAAAAAACAAAGGGAAAAGGGAAAACACATGGCAGCACTCGAGTAAGATCCCCTTTCACTTGAGTAATGCTATCAGATTGCCAGATCGCAGCAACTAATAGACAATTCCCAGATTTATTAAAATTGCTCCTAATGGTTCCCAACTCCACACAAAGCTCATTCCCACTTCAAATTGCCTAAGGAACACATTGGTAACCTCTAATCACACAAAATCCCATTCTAACCATAATTTAACTCTTGGGTCTCTAATTCACACATAATACCCAATTCTAATCAACACACTTCCAAAACTCAAAACTATATATAATACTCAAGTAGCTTTACAATGAACCTATTCCAACATCATCCACTATGAAATCCATACATTCAAAAATAGACATAAATCAGGGCAAATTCCAGAATTTCTCAAACTTATCCAAAAGTCACCATAAATAACAAAAAACATCAAATCCTTACCTATTTACTTTGCCAAAACCAGAACCTTGATTCTTAGACTTTCAAATTTTCTCCAACACCTAAACTACTACCTTTCAAAATTCTGAAACCACCAAAATAGAGCTCTTAACATTAAGTTTAATAAAGAGGATTAGAGCATAGAAGAACTATTACTCACCCAAAATTCAAGCTTTCTCTTTCTCTTTCTATCTTGATTACTGAAAATAACGGAGAAGGAGGAGAGAGAATATGAGAGATGAGGAAGATGATGATGATAAAGCATTTTTTCCCTTTGGCCCATACACAAACCGAATAGGAGAGAGGAGAGAGAGAAAAAGTGAGGTTTTTGACTTTTGGCATAATCCATTGGCCCATAACATGACACTTGTCTTAATCTTGCTCACTCTTCTATGAGCTCACTCAAATGCAAAGCATATAATTCTGACCCATAGCCAATAGATTTCCACCCTTAATCTCTAATCACCAATGGGTTTCCTCTTTGGTAACTAACCAATTGGTCGATAAATCTCCAATTTTACCATTTTCCCCTGGTTTTACTATGATTATTAAATCATCACTATGAACATTTATATTAAATTCACATCACATTTCACCAAAAGTGTTTAATTACACTAATTACAATCAATTCTAAAGTCATTAGCCCTTAATCTCAAATTGGGTCATCACACAAACAATCATTTCAACCTTGGTACACTTGGTAGGTGCCACTACAACATTTCTGCCGATTTCTTTGATTTGCACCTTGTTGTGTGACATACCAAACACTTGTCAAGCTCTTTATAACCTTTTTTCTACTATAGGCAATCATTAGGGCATGCATGAAGCTTTTTATTCTTCATGCCAAGGGGACACAAAATTTTCTTTACTTTATAGTAGCACTTCGATAGAGAATTTCAATCAGAAAGTGTGTCCTTTTCAAACTCAAGTAGCTCTATAACATTGATGTTGCTCCACTCATGTCATTCTTTATAGCTTACCAATTTCTCCAAAAGTATTCAACACTTTGTATTTCTCAAAGCTTAGGTATAAGGGCTTCTCAGCATTACTGTACATATCACCATACACACTTGCTTACTCAAAGGTTCCTACACCAACATCACGAATCATGTCCTCCATAAAATCACTAGTAACCATAACATCATAGTCATGATGAAATGCCTCTTCCCACTATGGAGATTCAGTTGGCCTTTGTGGTTCTTCACTATTTTATACCCATACTATATAACTCTTCGTCAAACCCTCACAAATTAAGTGAGTGTATATTTTTGTAGGAATCGGTCGCCTACCATTCTAACATTTCATATAAAGGAAAAAAAACCTCCCCTAATAGCATGTGAAGTATTTCTTTTAGCAATCTCCAAAAACTCCCTAATCCCATTATAATTCTCAGAGCTTCTCTATCTACAATTTATCAAACTATGGTCTATATATGACATCATACGTTTTTGAATAAAAGAAAATGTGAGTTCACTGATAATGTTATCATAGTTCATATAAATATTAAAAGTGATTCAGAAGAAGAGTATTTAATTTTAAAAAACATTAACAAAATACCTGGAAGCATGAATAAAAACCACACTAAAGAGCTTTAGAGTTTGACTTGTTATAATTCATATTTTGATGATAACTAATCTTAGAGTCAATGTTTTATAGGATTAAAATGACCTTTGAAAAGTATTTCTAAGTTTGAGATGACTTGCTGATACAAGTCACTTGAATGATACTTAATCACTTGAGTGATAGTTGTTTATTTCATTAACAACAAGTAAATAGATAGTGATTGAGTGATCCTGAGAAAATTTATCAGATCACTCGTGTGATGATAATGCCACTCTAGTGATGCCATGAAACACCCATCACTATATAGTCACTAGATAATGATCCCTTCAAAAGTTTTGAAGGATCACTTGAATGATAAGTGGTCACTCGAGTAGTATTCTATTTTTCCCTGATTACTAGCAAGGCACTAGGTAGTAATGAAGTTATTTTGTGACTTTTTATAATAGATCATTCGTGTGCTAGAAAGCTCACTCGAGTGTTATGAGTCACTAGGTAGTACTAGAAGTGATGAACTATTTTTCCAAACTTTTTGAAAAATATCACTCGAGTAATGATTAATTTTATCTCTTCTTTAGATAGTCACTCAACAGTTATTCACCTGTTTCTAAAGGAAAAAGTACAGATCACCTGAGTGCCACTAGAGCTACTCGAGTGATGTTGCTTATCACTGGGTAGTCACCAGATAGTAACTTAGACATTTTTCAAACCCCTTTCAAACATCACTCGAGTGTAATGTGGTCACTCCAGTGATGCTATGATTTTTAAAATACCACTATCAAGTGCCTTTCTAGTAAAGTATATTAAAATAGTTAATATCACTCAAGCAATGGCTTATCACTTGAGTTATAAGACATCACTACAAGAATACTCTAGTGACATTGATAATAGTTTTGAAAATAGCTTTTTTGAGATTTTGATACTCATTCTAAGTGTGACTAAATTTGGTTACAATGCTTATAACTATTCCTACATATTACTAATCAAGCTTATATGCAAGTTTCAAGTGCTTGGATATGGATTAACATCAAGATTACCAAAAAGAAATTTTTTGTCAGAAGCATTTATTGAACTTTAACGGTAGTATCAAAGGTTAGACAAATGACCTTACTACTTAATAGCTTTATTCAAATCTATGACGGTTATCAACTCATTCCAACCTATAAATACAAGAGCATTCAAGATGGAGCAAACTACTTATTACGAACATTTACTCTTGCATTCAATTCTAAGTCTTGTGCTCTATTTATCTATTATTTTTATACCTCGGTATTTATTACATTTACTCTTTGAGAGAGTTTTTCAAACCTCATTTAATACTCTTGTTGTGAGTTGCTCAAGGTAGTGAGACCTTAAGTATGGGTATTGATTGCAAAGTGTAACTGGGGAGCAAATTGTCTTAGAGAAAGAGACTTGCTTGTACTGAGGCACTTGGAATCTTGTAATCAAAGTGAAAGACTTAGAAGGTTTTTTGGGGACTGACATAGATAGTGTGGTTGGATCGAACTAGTATAAATCCTTGTGTTGATCTCTTCTACTATCTTCGATGATAGTCTTCTGACTCTGACTTTATCATTAAGTTTGGTTTTTAAGTTTAAATTTTTAATGTCACCTAATTCACCCCTCAGGTGAAAGGCTTAAACTAACAAAACTATGTTTGAACATGACCACCAACACTGGGAAACAATGAAGAAGTTGAAACTCAAACACCAAGAAACCAAACTAGGCTTGTTTGATTTTGATGACCTAATGAGGAAGAAACTTTAGAAAATGAAGGGTATGAGGTTCTTGTTCACGCGCTCGCAGTAGAATCAAAATGCTAAAATATTTAGGTCATGAAATGGAAAATGAAGGAACAAGTTCAGGGATTGAAGTAGAAATTCATATATTGAAGGTGAATGCGATTGAAATGACACTTGAAAACGAGTAAGATTGAAGGCGAATAAAGTCACAAAGAGAAATGCAATGAACTGCAACTTTTCTAGGTCTCTCAGGTGCAAAAGATAATTAGGCACATGTCAATTTTTAGACTGGTTATTTGTGTAATTAGGTCTAAATTGTAATTTTCTAAATCAAACATATTGTAACCAGTGCACAAGCATAATTAATTTAAAGTGGTTAAAAATACAACCGATTTAGAAATTACTTTTTACACTAGGTATAAAATAATCGGTCTAATTGTTTTCCTATGAGACTGAATGTAAAAATAACTAGTCTAGAAAATATTATTTAGACCTAACTAATGCGCGACTGGTCTTAAGTTGTAACAATATTCACAAAAATGCAATCGATCATAGTTTTTAAATCATCTCTTCCTATAGAGGTGTAGATTAGAACTGGTCTTAAGTTGTAACAATATTTTCTAAATGAAGCTTTATTGGATATTTGTAACATCCCATTTTTAGTCACTAATATTCCCCGTATGTAATGGGCACATTTAATAGAATAAAATGGTGAATTGTGATGTACATGAAATTTTTACAAAAAATGTAATGGCAAAATGGTAATTTTCTAACAAAGCAGGAAGCAATTTATTTTTCCCTTTTCTTTCTATAATTTTGATTAAATAGGGAAATAAAGAGGAATATATATTTACTTGGTTAATATTAATTTAAGAATAGGAAAACAAGAGCCAAGTAAATTGTAGTTGAAAAGTCAAAAAGCATTACACATAAAGTATTAGTTTCAAGAGATGAATCAAGCAATTATGTATTTCCCTTTTCTTCTTGGTATTTCGGTCAACAAGGTAAAGTGAAGGGAAATGAGATATTTGAAGAAGTTAATATCCCTCCTCTCCTTCTTCATTTTGGTTCAGCTGAAACAAAGTAGAGAGGGAGGAGCTTCAAGCACTCAAGAGCATAAGAGGGTATTAGGGTTCCAAGAAGCAAGAACTTAAGGTAAAAGCTTGTAATCTTAGTGATTTTTCCTTCTAATCACCTTGTAACTTCCTCTAATCTCTTCTCCTTGAAATCCTTGGATAGCAACCCAAATCAAGAGTATAGAGAGAGAGAGAGAGGGCAGAAATGTTGAGGAGAGAGAAAGTTGTGAATCCAATAGGTAATCACATAAACTTGATCCTTTTGTGCTATATGATGGTGTTGTTGTTGTTGTTGTTGGTTTTGGCTTGGTTTTTAATTGTTTTGTAAATTTGGGCTGATGAAACCCCTAGGGAAAATGCTGCCAAAATTTCCTCTAATCATGTTCATTTAGTGTTTAACTAGTTAAGCATGTGATTAGACGTGGAAAAGAAGTGGTTAAGCAAGAAAAATAAAAACAACACATGTTCCCCTATGAGAACCTTAGTTTCGGCCAAGTGCAAAACAGTGGGGAGGAGCTGGAATTTTGTAATTTTGATGATTACAAAATTTCCTCTAATCATGTTCATTTAATTTTTAACTAGTTAAGCATATGATTAGACGTGGAAAGGAAGTGGTTAAGCAAGAAAAATAAAAAAAAAACAAGTTCCCTTATAAGAACCTTAGTTTCGGCCAAGTGCAGGACAGTGGAGAGGAGCTGGAATTTTGTAATTTTGATGATTTCATTGGATTTATATGGGAAATTGTGTAGGAATATATGAGTTCATGATTTTTGGATGTTGGCAAATAAATATGGAAATTTATGAAGTTGTAAGTGCATGTTGTTTGATTGTCTCACTGGAGGCAGTGGTATTATACAATGAAATTCATTTGTCAAAGCTAGTCCAAAAATTATGTAACTTGGCAGGATTAAAGTAGACATCTGGAGCTTTAATTTGATAGGTATTTTTAATTTTTGGACAAATATATTAAAAGATATGAATTTTCAAAGTTGTGCCCTATTTTTGGAAGGAAGTGTAATATCCCAATTTTTGATTATGGACTAATCATGAGTATTGTGGATAATTATGAATTTAATTGGAATTATTATATGTTTTATGGCAATATTAATTAATATGTCATAATTAGTAAAAAATTAGAAGAATGGAACTTTTGGCCATGAGTTGGTAATTAAGGGAGAAATTAATTACTAACTAAGAGAAAAAATGAGAAGTGTGATTAAATGGCTAATGGAGGGATTAGATAAGCTAATTGGTGACTTATTTTGGGTGAGCCAATAGCATTGTGACATGTGGCAAAGAGAGTATGGGAGAGAGTGCATGTATGTGTAAGTCAAATGGGATAATATAATAGTTTCTCTCTCCTCTCTTCTCTCTCAATTCGGCTGGACATGGAGGGAGGGGTACCATCATCATTTCATTCATCTCTCACACTCCATCTCTCCATCTCTCTCTCTCATTTTCTCTCTCTTGGTTCGGCCATTGGTGCTCAAGAAAGAGGAAGAAGAGCTTGTGATTAAGGTAATCAAATGGCCTCTATTGCTTAAACTCACTTCACTAATATTGATCCTTGGAGTGAGATCTTCATTTTGATGTGTATAGTATGCCTATTTGGTGTTGATTTGTGCCACACGAAATTTTGGAGGTTGGTGAATCAAGAAGTCTCTTTGGCAAAGTGAAAGAGGTAAGTGAGAGTAATCTATCTATCTAAGTTTCATGCCAAATTAATAAGTTTAGAATTTCTAGAATTATTGCCCTATTTTCAAAAATATGGGTCATTGGGTAGTTTGACATGATATAGTTGTGGAAATGGTATTTTGATATGAGTTTTGAATAGATAGATTGATTGGGGGTTGAAATGTTAAGATTGGTGGTTTTGGGAAAATTGATTATTTGTGTTGATTCAAACCAAAGCATGATAATGGAGTAGGATTTTGGTCATTTTAATGATTCCATTGAATTCCTTGGGTGTTTTTGTGTGGGAGTAGCTTTGGTTTGGTATTTGGGTTCATTTGGATCACTTGGTAAAAATTCTAGAAGTGTTGTCTTACCTTCTGCGTTTTCTGGTTTCTGATAACATCACTCGAGTGAGGAAAGAACATCACTCGAGTGAGGATGAGCTCACTCGAGTGCATTAGTATATTTTCCCCTCTGGCCTTCGGTTTTCATGTTGCACTTCTGGGTAAGAGGCAAGAGTGTTGCCTCACTTGCAAGTGTTGAGGGTTCTCACTCGAGTGAGGTCTTCTTCACTCGAGTGATCCTCTTCCTTGAAAGTTTTTATGCTCTCAGGCAAGCACTTCCTGTCCTCACTTTCTAGCACTTGAGGTGCTATCCGTACAATGCTCGAGTGAGGACTTGTGTGCTTGAGTGAGACCATTTTCACTCGAGGTGCAGCAATGAAAAATAAGTTTTTGTGCTTCCAAAAGGGGATCTTTGGCATAGTTCTTCCAACCCTTTAAGAGTTTTGTTAGGGGTATTTAATTACTCTAAAAGAGCAATAATGATAACCAAGTAAGTATTAAGAAGTTGTTGAGAGTTGGAATAGAGAATTGACTCTTCGTCCCTAATTATGATTTTAGGATATGATATTTGCCCAACTCGGGAGAGACTGAAGCTAGGACACGAACGGAAGGATCAAGGTAGTGACTTTTCTCTCATGTTGTGTATGATACTTGGTATGCATGTTTATCATATCGGTCATAGGGCATTACAGCACGAGCAGTTCAGCGTGAGCAGTCGTAAGGGGCAATGCTCATGATACCTACCCCGGCCGTTGTATCTGTCGTTGTAAGTGCCGAGGCGCGTGATGGAATCGTGGATACCTGTTTGAGAATCCAGCCTGTGGGGCTGCGTGTTGTGAAATGTTTTATATGGACCCTAGCTATGGTGATATGTTCATGTGGATATGCAATACAACAAGCAGTTCAACGTGAGCCGTCGTAGGGGGCGATGCCTATGATACCTACCCTGGCCATTGCAACTGTTGTTGTGATTGCTGTGTATTGTATGGATGATTTTCTTTCATGCTTTGATGTTGTGCATATTATGAGTGATTTGTTACTACAGGGATTCTTTAGAATCTCACTCTCCCAAAAACATAAATTTTTAGACAGGGCTGAAGGATCCAAGGCAAAGCGTGCGATGAAGAGTAGTTAGAGCTCTGGGCAAGGAGTTTTACTTTTGGAATATTTGGTTATCAATTTGTAATCATTTGGATACATTTTGTTGGGAATTACTTGTACATAGTGGTAGTATTTATGTAATCCCCTAATTATGGATAACTCTTTAGGCAATTGTGCCTTATAAACCCTTATTTGATTAATGGAACCTAAGTGTGTTAGGAAATTTTGCTGTACTTTGATATGTATGAATGAAATCAACCTATATAGGCCATTTATGTATTGAAACGGAAATATGAGACCGCTGTGAACATGTTTTGTAAAAGTTTTTGTAAACCTTGATTTTGGGAAGTTTAATTTTCTATAAGTCCCAAATCATCTTATTCTTAGATCTCATGTTTTGATGATAAAAAAGAATATTATGAAAAAAGATTTGATTAATAAATAAGTTTGAACAAAGTGATAACAGGGAAAAGCATCACTTGAAGTAAGCATTGGAGTAATGAAGAAAGGCCAAGAGAAAAAGCTGAGAAACTTGATCAGAAGCAAGTTTTCTAAGGCATTACTCGAGTAAAGGGACAGAAACTTGAAGTAATCAGAAACACCTTCTAGTAACCTGCCAACGTTACTCGAGTAAGTACTCGAGTAATAATGTAAATGTTTTCAAGTTGCTCTCGGCCTGCCAATGTTACTCGAGTAGCTACTCGAGTAACCAGGTAATTCACTTTGAGTTGCTCTCGACCTGCCAACGTTACTCGAGTAACCATAAAAAAAAACTTCCAGCTGCTCTCGGCCTGCCAATGATACTCGAGTATGTACTCGAGTCCACTGTTTCAAGAAATATGTTGCTCTCAACATTTTCAACCCTGCCAACGTTACTCGAGGAGCTACTCGAGTAACTCACTGTGGTAAGCAAAAGCCTGAAGGTAATACTCGAATAACTTGATCTGGTTTTATCTCACTTCACTCGAGGTGTTACTCAAGTATGCAGGTATTGGATGACTTATTTAAAAGTGGATTACTCGAGTAAGTACTCGAGTATCCAGAGTTATTTTTGAAGAAAAACCTCAAGTCATTACCCGAGTAAGCTATGCAAAAAATTTATGTTTACTCGAGTATGTACTTGAGTAACAAGGTAATCAAACTTGAAATGCTCTCGGCCTTGAAATCCTGCCAACATTAATGGAGTAAAGCATCGAGTAACCTAAAGTTTATTTGAAGGTTTACTCGAGTTGGTATCCGAGTAACCTATCAAATAAATAGTGCAATACCCGAGTAGGTACCCGAGCAAACATGCATTTCCAAAGGTTTGATATTTTGTTTATTCCATGCACTACCCGAGTAATATTATATTTGTTTGTTGACTTGCAGTTCATCAAAGTTTTCCTGATGATACTGAGTAAGTACTCGAGTAAACTTTAATGAATACTTGAGTAGCTACTCGAGTATGCAAGTCCAAAAATTTAGAAATCATTCCAACGTTCATTGATTTGTTTCCTATATGATAACCTTTCATTGTATTAGTATTCTTAGCATATTTACAGATAAACAATGAAGAGATCTTATCAAACAAAGAAAGTCAAATGCAACGTTCAAATATTACCTACCGCCAAGGGATATTTTTCAAATACTGGAAAAGTCAACAGTGGCTGCGCACTCTCCAATAGATGAGTAGAAAATGTTTCAACGGTCATCACCAACATATCTATATATATATAGGAACATCCAAACAGAGGAAAAACAACAAGAACACACACGAACGTATCATCAAGTTCATTACTTTGTTTTACTCATTTTAGTAATTTTATACTTCAGTGATTCTTATTCACTCTGAGAGAGAGATATTTCATTCAAAATCAATATTTGTTATTGAGATAACTTAAGGTTGTGGAACCTTGAGTTAGGATTGGATTACAACTTGTAAGGGGGAGCGAGTGTCTAGGTGAAGGAACTTGCTTGCACTGAGGTGCCAAGAACCCACTGAATCTTGGAGGTTATAGTGAAACTCTCAGAGAAGCTCTGAGGACTGGACCTAGGTCAAAGTGGTTGTGGCCGAACTAGTATAACTCCCGGTGTACACTTCGGTGATATTTCTCCTTACTCGTTACTGTTTTAATTTCACCGTCAAGTTTTATATTTGCAATGAAATATTAGTATCACCCAATTCACCCCCCTCTTGGGTGAAACACTTGCTCTAACATTTGGTATTAGAGCGTAGGTCTTCTTGATAAGGTATAACAACCTAGGAAGGATCCAATGGCAAGCATGGGTGAAGGAATTCTTCCCGATGGAGCATCTATCACTAGACCTCCCGGTTTCAATGGAGAACACTTTTCCTTCTGGAAAGCAAAATTCAGAGTGTTCTTGATGGCTATCGAATATGGGCCATGGGATGTGATTGAAAGTGGAAACTATCAACCTACAAAGGTTGTAGACTCTCAGAAAATTCCCAAGACGCCAGCGGAATATGATGAGAATGACAAGAAACTTATCACTCTCAACAGCAAAGCAATTCTGATGATTCAAAGTGCTTTGAGTCAAAGTAAATATTTCAGAATTTGCACACATCCAACAGCAAAGCAAATGTGGGAAGCTCTGGAAATAGATCATGAAGGAACTTTGGGAATAAAGGAGAATCGGATCAACACCTTGGTCACTGAATTCGATCTACTTCAAATTAAATCAGGTGAATCAATATCTGAATTTGAACTTAGATATACTCATCTTGTTAATCAAATTGCAGCACTTGGGAAAGTTTATGATCAACATACCCAAGTACGAAAGATTTTGAATATTCTTTCTAAAGAGTGGGAGGCCAAAGTCACTGCGATAGAAGAGGCAAAAGGAGAATCAATGAGATTAGTTGCTTCTCTATTTGGAAGTCTTTCTGAATATGAAAGCAAACTAAAGTTCAAACGGGAACTAGATGATATCGGTGACAAGAGAAAGAAAGGTCTATCACTAAAAGCAAAAGAAGAGAATCAAGAAGAGGATGAGGAATTTGATAATGATGAAATGGGCTTAATCATAAAATGATTCAAAAAGTTCTACAAGAAAAGTCAAGGATTCAAACACTTTCAGAAAGGAGGAACTAGTAGCAAAGATCATATCATATGCTACGAATATGGAAAACCATGACATATCAAGTCAGAATGTCCAGAGCTGAACCAACAGAGCAAAGAAAAGAGAAAAGGAAAATTCTTCAATAAAAAGAAGGCCTTTGTATCAGCTATATGGGGTGATAGTTCTTCTGACGAAGAAAGTGATGAAGAAGAAGTAGCAAATATATATCTTGTTGCTCAAGAAGAAACAGAAGAAGAGGTAAACGATTCTGAACCTACCTATGATGAATTACTTTCTAAATATAATGATTTACATTCTGAATTCATCAAAGTAGTTAAAGAATTGGTTGTTTTCAAAAAGAAAAACAAAGTTCTTGAAATTGAACTTAAAGAAAGTTCAGAAAAAGATTGTGAAAATTGTTCCTCTTTGAAAAAGAAAAACATTGATCTCACAAAAACTCTTGAAAAATTTACTCAAGGAAGTGAAATGCTAAATGTTATTTTAAAAGCTCAACGATTTGTAAATGACCGATCTGGAATTGGATATGATCCAAAATCAGATAGAAGGAAAGGTAGAAAGAAAGCAGGAGGTAAGTCATATTTAAATTATTTCCAGCATTCTGTGCATACATCAAATCCTTTTACATTTTGTAATTACTGTAATAGAAAAGGCCATTATACCTCTTCATGCATTCATAAGAAGAAAGGAACAATAGGAACCTACAAATGGGTACCTAAAGGCTCATATGTTTAGAAAATTATTTGTACTAACCCAAAAGGACCCAAAAAGATGTGGGTACCTAAGACTTAGTCATTTGATTGCAGGTATGTCTCAAAGCATCCAAAAATAGCAAGTGGTACATAGATAGTAGATGCTCTAGACATATGACCGGAGATTTCGAAAGTTTTACCTCATTGCAACCTAAGGAAGGCGGAAAGATACAATTTGGAGGAAATCAATCCGGAAGGATAGCAGGAATTGGTGAAATCAAAAATGACAAAGGAATACAAGTCAGAGATGTATATTATGTTGAAGGCTTGTGTCACAATTTGCTGAGCGTAAGTCAAAGTGCAGATAAAGACAAATGGGTAATATTTGACTCAGAAGAATGCTTAATTATCAACAAGAATGACTTACAGCTTGATAAGAAAAATATCAAGGCTAAGCTCAGAGCAAAAAGGGAAGGTAACTACTATACTCTAGATATTAGTAGAAATGAATCTGAAAAATGTTTTCTAAGTAATGCTGATGAAAGTTGGCTATGGCATAAGAGATTAGCTAATGTCAATATGCATCAATTAGGCAAACTACTAAAAAAGGATTTAATTCTTGGATTACCCAAAGTAACTTTCAAAAATGACTTGATTTGTGATGCATGTCAAAAGGGTAAACAAACTAAATCATCTTTCAAATTGAAAAATGAGATTTCAACAAATAGACCAATACAATTATTGAATATGGATTTAGTTGGCTCAGCAAGAGTAAAAAGTCTTGGTGGCAACTTATATTCATTGGTCGTTGTTGATGATTTCTCCAGATTTACATGGGTTATTTTTCTATCATTAAAAGATGAAACCTTTGAAGAATTTATTGTTTTTGCCAAGAAAGTGCAAAATGAGAAAGGTATGTCCATTGCAGGTATTAGGACTGATCATAATGGAGAATTTGAGAATCAAGCCTTTGAAGAATATTGTGATACTAATGGCATTGATCACAATTTCTCTGCTCCAAGGACGCCTCAACAAAATGGAGTTGTGGAACGCAAGAATAGAGTGCTTACTGAAATGGCTAGAGCAATGTTGAATGAAAAGAACGTGTCTCAAGTTTTCTGGGCTGATGCTATGAGTACAGCATGCTACATTTCAAATAGAGCCTATATCAGAACAAAACTTGGAAAGACACCATACGAGCTGTACAAAGGAAGAAAGCCAAACATTGCTCATTTACACATCTTCGGTTGTAAGTGTTTCATTCATAATAATGGTAAGGATAACTTAGGAAAATTTGATTCTAAAACTGATGAAGGAATTTTCCTAGGATATGCTAACCGAAGTAAAGCATATAGAGTTTTCAATAAAAGAACATGTGTTGTTGAAGAATCAATTCATATTGTATATGATGAATTTGAATCCTCTGAGAAAACCATTGATGAAGAACAGGAAGTTGTTTTAAATCAAAAAAATGGTCAATCTATCTCTAAGTCTTTTATTCCAGAAGTTGATGAAACTAAGGAAGAAGAGAAATCACTAGGACAACCTAGAGCCTGGAAATACAATAAAAGTCATCCCTTAGATCAAGTCATAGGAGATGTGAATGAAGGCATCAAAACTAGAAATAGAATTTTCAATGAAGTAAGTTTTTCTGCATTCATTTCTAAGATTGAACCTTCTAACATTGATGAAGCCCTATCAGACAATGATTGGGTTATAGCAATACAAGAAGAACTAAATCAATTTGAAAGAAATCAAGTTTGGGATTTGGTACCCTGACCCAAGGATTATCCGATCATTGGTACTAAATGGGTATTCAAGAACAAACTCAATGAATCCGCAATTATTGTCAGAAATAAGGCAAGATTGGTGGCTAAAGGCTATAATCAGGAAGAAGGGATTGATTATGAGGAAACATATGCTCCAGTGGCTAGATTGGAAGCTATACGCGTATTCTTAGCCTTTGCATGCATCAAAGGATTCAAACTCTATCAAATGGATGTAAAGAGTGCATTTCTAAATGGTTACATTATGGAAGAAGTTTATGTAGAACAACCTCCAGGTTTTGAAGATGTTACCAAACCTGACCATGTTTTCAAACTCAAAAAGGCTTTATATGGTTTAAAACAAGATCCTAGAGCATGGTATGAAAGGCTCAATAAATTTCTTATCGATCAAGGTTTTGTATGGGGAAAAGTTGATACAACACTTTTTATAAAACAAAAACGTGATGATATCTTAATTGTTCAAATATATGTTGATGACATTGTTTTCGGTGCTACTAAAGAATCTCTGTGTAAGGAATTTTCTGAGATAATGCAGGGAAAGTTTGAGATGTCAATGAAGGGAGAATTGAATTTCTTTCTTGGTTTACAAATCAAACAAAGAAAGAATGGAATCTTCATATCTCAAACAAAGTATTTAAAAGAGCTATTGAAGAAGTATGGAATGGATGAAGCAAATGGCACAGACACGCCTATGAGCTCAACTACGTTGCTTGATGCTGATGTCAAAGGGAAAGACTACAACATCACAAAATATAGAGGAATGATTGGATCATTACTCTATCTCACGGCAAGCAGACCAGACATCCAATTTAGTGTTGGCATATGTGCAAGATATCAATCTGCACCAAAGGAATCACATGCTGAAACGGTCAAACGAATCTTTAGATACCTTGCTGACACACCCGAATTGGGTCTGTGGTATCCCAAAGGAAGAAGTGAATATCTTGTTGTATATTCAGATTCAGATCATGGAGGATACAAGACAGACAGAAAGAGCACCAATGAATAAGGACAATTTCTTGGAGGATCTCTTGTATCATGGTTTAGTAAGAAACAAAATACAGTGTCTCTTTCGTCAACAGAAGCCGAATATGTTGCAGTCTCAAGTTGTTATGCACAAGTGATATGGTTAAAAAAACAACTACAAGATCTTGGTATTTATCTCAAAGAAATACCAATCTACTGTGATAATACCAGTACGATAAGCTTGGCGAAAAATCCAGTTCAACATTCTAGAACCAAGCATATCGTTGTCAGACATCACTTTATCAAAGATCATGTCCAAAAGAAAGATGTGAAAGTGATATTCATTCCTACTCATCTTCAACTAGCTGATATCTTTACAAAACCCCTTGCAAAAGATCAATTTCTATACATTAGAAGAGAATTGGGAATGGTAAATCCCAATGAGTTGTAAGATATTTCAGTTTTTCATAATATTAGATGAAGTCATTTGATAATGTTTTGATGATTACTAATTTAAGCATCGGAGTATATAGAGACTTGTTTTACAGGAAGATTGAAAATCTGTTTTGAGAAACAAAAACAGAGGTTATCAGAGGACACATTTACTGGAGTACCAACTTGAAGTAATGATTGACAGAGAACCATTACCCGAGGAACAACTTGAAGTCAAGAAGCACTTTACTCGAGTAACTACTCAAGTAATGGTCTTCCAAAACTGGAAGTAACGGATCAAGTTACCTGGAATTTAAATCAAACGGTTCAGTTACTAAGAAATGAACAGTCAGAAGTGGAAAAGACAGGTTACCCGAGGTGAGCCTCGAGTAAACTTGAAGTTTACTCGAGTAACTGCAAGTCCAGATTACCAAATTGATGAAAAATGACTCAAATCTGTTCCAGATTGGCTACAAAATGATCGAGGGAACATACATGGATGATTACAATATTATTCATGCCAGGTACGTATTTTAAATGAATTATTTTAGAGTCTTTCTGTATGATCACTCGAGTAAGAACTCGAGTAATCATGAAGTTTACTCGAGTAATGTCGGGTTTTAGGTCTTTATGTGTCGCAAACTCGGTCATTTCCATAAAATCTCCTCGAGTAAATCACTCTACTCTCTCACAAAAATTTTTCACAATCTCTTCCTTGCACCATTTCCGTCAAAACCCAACAAATTTCAACCTCAGAAACCTCCTATTCTGCTCAGATTCTCTATGCCCTAAACTCGCGACTATCACTCTGTTTTTCTGAGTTTTTTAAAATCTTCACTGATTCAAAATGGTTAGAACCAAAAACCTTACTCCCACAGATTCTTCTGGATCCCCACAACACTCTAACCCTCTTTCTTCTCCTCCCAGAAAGAGAAGAAAACTTACCCCTAGATCAAAAGCCAAAATTCAACCCAAATCTCAACCTCAACCGAAACCAAAAGGGGTTGTGATCAAAGAGCCAATAGTTACAAGGGCTCAATCTAAAAAGAGCACCTCTACTGGGACAGGCAAAAGTGCCAAATCTCCCTTTCCTCCACCCTCTGATTCCTTAACTCCCTCATTCACACTAAAACCTCCCAAAAAGCCAAAATATGATGTGAATATGGCTAAGGCAATGGCTGGAATTCTAGATCAGCTGGAGAAGGGGCAGTCTTCAAAGAAGTCTAAATTGCCAGAAGAGGAGATCACCAACCCTCCAAAGGGGTTCAATGTCAACAAACTGGAAGAGTCCCTGAAGTACCTCACTCAATTCTCCAGGAGAAAAGTGTGCAAGACACACTATGTGGACCTCAAGTTACTTCAGGAAGTACTAAAGCATGATCTTAGTTCATTTCTAGAACCTTTTATGCCCTGGCTTTCTATTAGACTTCCTTTTTGCACAAAAGTAGTCACCCATTTTTATTGCAATCTTGAGATCCTAGATGAACCAAATAGGACCTCAGCTGAGGAAGAGATGACTACCACTGTGAGAGGCCAAAAGATTCTCATATCACCCTCTAGGATAAATTTGTGGTTAAGGATAGAAAACCCCCCTAATAACATTTACTCCAAACTTGACAAACCAAATCTTTTCTGTCCTTAAACCTGGTGAGTTAGTTGGCCCTTTAAATTTCAAACCGAGTGATATGTGTGATCATCACAGGGTTCTATGGTACATCTACTCTAGATCCCTAGTGAACAAGGCCAACAACTATACCCACTTCTCTGATAGGGACTTTAAATGGTTTGCTTCCTTACTCCTGAAGGAACAGAAAGACTTATGGGAGTACATATTCTCTGAGATGAAGAGATATAAAGTTGATGGGAAGGCTACCACACCGATGCCATATCCTCAGGTTGTGTCACTTATTTTGAAGGAGAATAAGATATGGTATCTGGAGAACAAGGAACCTATTGAGAGGATTACTCTGGTTGGGAGATATCAGATTGGCAAGCTCAACATTGACATTCCTCTCAAGGGTCCTCTGGAGTCTGGGTCGAAGAAGAAGAAGAAGACTGAGATTGAAACTAGCAAGATGGTTGACACTCAGTCGTCGGCTCCAGTTGCCACTACATCATCACCATCTTTTCTCAATGCAACACTTCAGCATTTAATGGAAAATATGCTCAAAGGATTCCATGTGGATATTGCCAATACTAATGCTGAACTGATAACCCACATGAATCACAAGATGACTGAGCTGGTTAAGAAGATGGATAAGAGGCACGAGGAGTTGCTAGCTGAGTAACGTGCCGAGGGTGAGACATTGAGATTGATTCTGGCATGACTGGATTCCTTGGGTCCCGGACCTTCTGCCGGTCCATCATCTTCTGCACCACCACCACCTCCAGAGAACACTCCTTCTGATATTCCTCACACTGAGGTTGAGCCTTCTATCCCTCTGGTCTCTAGTCCACCTAAGCCACAACCCAAAGATATCTTATACTCAGTGGATAACCCCAAAACAAATGAGACCATCCATATCATCCTTGATGATTCACCACCCAAACCTTAGTCTGAACCCGCTTCTAAACCTATCCCATCTCCTACCCATACTAAGGAAATCTCTCCTTCTTCATCCTCTGATCATCATACTCCAGAGGTTGAGACCACTACTATGATTGTCTTCCAGCCTTCTCCTATTCCTCTCCGAGATGATATCCATATCCCTCTAGTTAATCTTCCTGAACCAGTCTCTTCTAGTTCATTTGACTCCTCTGGTTTAGATGCTTCTATGGTTCTTCCAATCAAGCCTATTTCCATGGTCAAGCCTTCTAGTCCTCCACTTGATTCATGAAGACAAAAAGGGGGAGAAGAGCTTGAGTGTGATTTTATGGAGTGTCTATGTTTATTTTTGGGTATATGGGTGTATATCGGTTTTAGGGAGCTTTTGAACTTTTCAAATTTTCACCTTGTAATTCCTTAAGTTTAATGCAAGTTTATTTAAGTTATGATTTCATTTCAAGTCCATTTGAGTTTTTAAATTATGATACATTGTTGGACTAATGAAGTTTATTATGTATGCAAGGTGAATATGTTAAAATATCAATCTTTTTCAAAATATTTTGAATATAAACTTAACAAAGTTTTCAAAGTTATGATGGAATTCAAGAATTTTTTATTTGATAACTTACTTTCTAAAATCTTGTTCAAAATCATCAAGTTTTGTCATCATCAAAAAGGGGGAGAATGTTAGATCTCATGTTTTGATGATAAAAAAGAATATTATGAAAAAAGATTTGATTAATAAATAAGTTTGAACAAAGTGATAACAGGGAAAAGCATCACTTGAAGTAAGCATTAGAGTAATGAAGAAAGGCCAAGAGAAAAAGCTGAGAAACTTGATCAGAAGCAAGTTTTCTAAGGCATTACTCGAGTATGTACTCGAGTAAAGGGACAGAAACTTGAAGTAATTAGAGACACCTTCGAGTAACCTGCCAACGTCACTCGAGTAAGTATTCGAGTAATAATGTAAATGTTTTCAAGTTGCTCTCGGCCTACCAATGTTACTCGAGTAGCTACTCGAGTAACCAGGTAATTCACTTTGAGTTACTCTCAACCTGCCAACGTTACTCGAGTAGCTACTCGAGTAACCATGAAAAAAACTTCCAACTGCTCTCGGCCTGGCAATGATATCGGTGTATATCAGTTTTAGGGAGCTTTTGAACTTTTCAAATTTTCACCTTGTAATTCCTTAAGTTTAATGCAAGTTTATTTAAGTTATGATTTCATTTCAAGTCCATTTGAGTTTTTAAATTATGATACATTGTTGGACTAATGAAGTTTATTATGTATGCAAGGTGAATATGTTAAAATATCAATCATTTTCAAAATATTTTGAATATAAACTTAACAAAGTTTTCAAAGTTATAATGGAATTCAAGAATTGTTTATTTGATAACTTACTTTCTAAAATCTTGTTCAAAATCACCAAGTTTTGTCATCATCAAAAATGGGGAGAATGTTAGATCTCATGTTTTGATGATAACAAAGAATATTATGAAAAAAAATTTGATTAATAAATAAGTTTGAACAAAGTGATAACAGGGAAAAGCATCACTTGAAGTAAGCATTGGAGTAATGAAGAAAGGCCAAGAGAAAAAGCTGAGAAACTTGATCAGAAGCAAGTTTTCTAAGGCATTACTCGAGTATGTACTCGAGTAAAGGGACAGAAACTTGAAGTAATTAGAGACACCTTCGAGTAACCTGCCAACGTCACTCGAGTAAGTACTCGAGTAATAATGTAAATGTTTTCAAGTTGCTCTCGGCCTACCAATGTTACTCGAGTAGCTACTCGAGTAACCAGGTAATTCACTTTGAGTTGCTCTCGGCCTGCCAACGTTACTCGAGTAGCTACTCGAGTAACCATGAAAAAAACTTCCAGCTGCTCTCGGCCTGCCAATGATACTCGAGTATGTACTCAAGTCCCCTGTTTCAAGAAATATGTTGCTCTCAGCATTTTCAACCCTGCCAATGTTACTCGAGGAGCTACTCGAGTAACTCACTGTGGTAAGCAAAAACCTGAAGGTAATACTCGAATAACTTGATCTGGTTTTATCTCACTTCACTTGAGGTGTTACTCAAGTATGCAGGTATTGGATGACTTATTTAAAAGTGGATTACTCGAGTAAGTACTCGAGTATCCAGAGTTATTTTTGAAGAAAAACCTCAAGTCATTACCCGAGTAAGCTATGCAGAAAATTTATGTTTACTCGAGTATGTACTCGAGTAACAAGGTAAACAAACTTGAAATGCTCTCGGCCTTGAAATCCTGCCAACATTACTGGAGTAAAGCATCGAGTAACCTAAAGTTTATTTGAAGGTTTACTCGAGTTGGTATCCGAGTAACCTATCAAATAAATAGTGCAATACCCGAGTAGGTACCCGAGCAAACATGCATTTCCAAAGGTTTGATATTTTGTTTATTCCATGCACTACCCGAGTAATATTATATTTGTTTGTTGACTTGCAGTTCATCAAAGTTTTCCTGATGATACTGAGTAAGTACTCGAGTAAACTTTAATGAATACTTGAGTAGCTACTCGAGTATGCAAGTCCAAAAATTTAGAAATCATTCCAACGTTCATTGATTTGTTTCCTATATGATTAACCTTTCATTGTATTAGTATTCTTAGCATATTTACAGATAAACAATGAAGAGATCTTTTCAAACAAAGAAAGTCAAATGCAACGTTCAAATATTACCTGCCGCCAACGAATATTTTTCAAATACTGGAAAAGTCAACAGTGGCTGTGTACTCTCCAACGGACGAGTAGAAAATGTTTCAACGGTCATCACCAACATATCTATATATATGGTGTAATATCCCAAAAAGCGATTAAGGGCTAATGACTTCAAAAGTAGCTGTAATTATTGTTGAATAAACACTTTTGGAGAATGAGTGATGGAAATTTGGATGTTTTAATGATTCCAATGGCTTCCTTATGAAAATTTATGTGGGGAGAGTGTTTATTGTGAAATTGGAACCATTGGGAACAATTGTGCAAAAGTTGAAAACTTGTCCATTGAAACTCTGTACAGGGCAGTTGATTTGTATGGACGTTTTAAATAGGATAATGGTGTCTAAAAATTCTAAAATTTTCAAATTTCACATGCCAAGCTACAAAATGGACATATAATTTGTGTCATTTCAATTTGTGAGCTAAGAGTTATGATTTTCCAAAATTTAGGATGGAAACTGGAATCTGTTTTGGAGTAGTATGGACTTTTGCGCAATTCTGTATTTTTGATGTTATTAAATGCAGTTATCCATATTTTTCCAATAAAGAGGACTTAAATAGATTTCCATTGGCTTTGTGATCACCTCATTTTGATTTTTCTAGAATTAGTTATGATTTTTCAAAGTTTGGGCAGAAATCTGCCAGAATTTTGTAAAAATCCGAAATTGATGGAAATTTAGTAAATAATTAGAAAATAATATTATATTATATTAAATCATCATCCACCTCCTCCATCAGCCCAAAACCGTGATATTCAGTAGCAACAAGAGAGAGAAGGTGTGAGAAATTCTAGAGAGAGAAGGAGAAGAGAACTTGTACGGTAAGTCGATTTCTTCGGTAAATCCTTACCTAACGCGTATAACTCCGCTCCTAAGCTATTCTTCTATGTTCTTCAAGGTTTGTGGAGCACAAATTTGGGTGTTCTAAGACTAGGGTTTTCAGCCACCTTGAGGAAAAGCTAGTGGGAGCTTGAGGTAACTTCCAAACTTTCGTATATTGCTTATTCTGGCTGCTGTGGGCAATTTAATCGGTGAAATTTTGTCGGATTGCCATTGGTTTTAAAGTTTGGAAATGATATGGCCTAGGGGTTATGCTGCCTAACTTGGGTCTTAATGTTAGTTTTAACCTAATGTAATGATTAATAACGTGGTTAGGAGTAGAAAGGAACACGTTTACGGAGCCAAAACCGAAAAACACCGATTTTTCCCAAAGTATGCCAAGATTTCGGCTAGGGCTAGATCTGAGGGTTAGAGTTGGATTTTCAATGATTTGATGGTTCCATTGAGTAGAGGAGCAAAAATTAGGTGCGGTTACAGTTGGTCACTTTTTCGGAAAAAGCCGAAAAAGCATAATTACGAAAACGCCCCTAAAACCCTTAAAGTGAGGCTGCCAAGGGTAATGTTGTAATTTAACATTGAATTTGATAATTTTGAGTTCGGAAATGGATTCGTTAGGTGAAATTATGTCAGAATAGCCCATGTCAAAATTTTAGGAAAAGTACAGCCGGACCGGGTACGGCCGGGCCGGGTCGGGTCCCCGGGGGCATTTTTGTAAATTTTCATAATATGATCATATAACCCCCAGAAAAACTATGGAAGTGTCTAAATTGTATTTTGGAATTCTAGGACTAAGTTGTGAGCTCAGTGGTTAGCACGTTTTACGATGCACACTAACAGGTGGTCTTTGAGATAGTACTCCCCAACCCTTTAGGCAAGTGTCTAGGCTTCTAGTAGCCACCTAAAAAGTCCAAGTGATAACTAACTTTAAGTGTTCTGAAGGTGAGAATTTGGAATAGAGAATAACCTGTCGTCCTTGACTTTGGTTTATAGGGTTCGACATTTGTCCTAATCGCAAGCAACCTGTGCCGGTGCACGTCAGGAAAGAACAAGGTAGTGACTCTTTTCCCTTATACTATATGTGATACATGGTATGTTTGTTTGATCATTGTTTGTGAGTCTATCACCTGCGGCCCATCGGTGTTGACGTTGGGAGGATCGTACCTTTGGGGCGGTGGAATACGGGGGATGAGACTATGTGAAAGCCGTAAGGCTATATGTGAAAGCCAAAAGGCTATTTGTTAAACCTTCACCCGCGGCCCATCGGTATTGACGGTAGGAGGACAGTGCCTTCGGGGCGGTGGAATACGGGGGATGAGATTATGTGATTATGTGCATATGTGGCAGCCTACGTGCTGTGCTTTATGTTGTGATGCTGCTTGATGATTTTCTTGCATGCTTTGTGATTACATGTGGTATGAGTGATTTGTTACTACTGGGATTCTTTTGAATCTCATTCTTTCCATTGACAAACCTTCAGATAGGGCAAATGGCTCCAAGGGAAAGGAGACGACCAAGGTCGGATAAGGCTCCTTAGGGAGATTTATATTTTGGTGTTGGATATCATGTTTCGTTTGGAGATCACTGATTGAACCATATTTTTATATGAATTTTCCATGATTAATTTGGGATTTTAATGTATTTTCTGAGACATTATTGCATGATTAAGCATTAATTTTGGTTAGGAACAATTGTTTTGAATTAATGGTAATTATGGTCAAAATTATTAATTATTTTTGTACAATTGTTTCTTGGACTTTTAATGCTACTTGTGCTTAATTTTTGCATTGTAGGTGTTGAAGAAGGAAATTTGAGATTTTAGAGGTTCAAATTATTGGGCCAAGTGAAAAAAAAAGAAGGAAGAAAGCAGATTTGGGCTGTGGGATTTGGGCCGTTGAAAGAAAAAAAAATCAAGAGAAGGCCCAAGGAGCTGCAAAGATTAGAAAGCCCAATATACAAAAGAAAAGAAGGAAACAGAACGGAAGAGGGGTATTGGGCTGAATGAACAGCTGAATAGAGACACAGATCCGACCCATTGGACCCGACTTGGGCTAGATATGGGAAATGGATATGCTGAGATCCGAAAGAGATGAGAGCGCAGCTGAGACGGAATAAAAGAGAGTGGCGCCGCACGTCCAGGGGGGATCACCGGAAATCATCGCATCATCGGGATCGCATATCATCTTCTTCCTCTTCCTAGTGTCACCGGTGGCATTGCTTCAACTCCACCATCGCCACTGGCGACCCCATTTCACCCTCACCGTGGAGTGAGCACCGTTGAGATTGGAGAAAATAGAGCTGAGAGCTGGGAACCGCCGCGGGAGCTTAGCCAAGTGAGCACCTCGGTCGATCATCTTCTTCTCCGACTACCACTCCACCTCTGGCAACCTTCTCCTTTCGTTCTCCACTAAGCTTCACCTAGCCTCCACCGTCGAAGAGTCATCGCCTTCGCTGCCAGAGATCTACCATCTATTGTTTAATCACCACCACCATCTCTTTTATTCCTTCTGAACCGATTTCCTTCACTTGAACCCAGCAGAAAGCCATTCGACCCCTTCTTGTGAATTCTGGTGGTGTTTGCAATTTTCCGGCCAGTTCTTAAATTTTCTGGCGAGGGATGTCCAGATTCCGGCGAGCGCTCAAATTACAAGCTGAAATTATTTTGAGGCAATGAGAGGCTGATTCCTTTAGCTCTTGGAGATGAATTTGAGATGACTTGAACTCACATGTGCTTTAAAGGGGAGTTTATTTTATCTATAGCTCATTATATTTGTGATTTCTTAGGTTTAAGAATTTATTTATGTAATGAGACTATGATTTTAGTTATGTTTTATTTTATGGATTGAGTTGTTGTGATTTGGAATTTGTTATGAGGATTTGTACTCATCAATATATATGGTTATATATATGTTTCCTATGATTCTATTGCTTTCTATCTAATTTAACATGGTATTGTTGGATAGTTTGATTGAATTGGAATTGTAGTTGAACCTAAATGCATTGCTTATTCCATAATCACTCTCTAAGGGGTTTTAATAATGCTTCAATAAACGGGTTCATGAGTTTAAGCATTAGACTCAATGGTAATTGGGGTTTGGTATATTAGAAAACTTAGAGAAACTCATTACACTAAGAGGGCTTAATAGCATTTCAAGGGCAGAGGTTCCTCTCTTGTGATGCTAGACTCAATGGTAATTGAGGTTTGATATATTAGAACCTTAGTGAATTAACTCCCCAAATATCTTAATTGAGCATGGATAGCCATTGAAAATCATTTCCAAGAGCATCTTCATCACTTGCATTTCTAACCAATTTTCATTCCTTCTTCAATTTTATTCCAAAAATCCAAAAAAATTAGTTTTAAAAGCATTTTAGTTTAATTGCAATTTAGTTGTTAGATAAAAAGCTCAAAGATCATTTTTAACTCATTTCATGTCAATCATTACACTCAGTTTCTAGGTAATTAATAAAAGGCTCTTCGAGAGACGATCCGGGATTGCACCCTATATTGCAATCCTTGGTTATTTTTGAAGAGGTTACCAAGGCAAAAAGCCGACAAAGCCTATTTCTTCAATCACCGTATATCTTATAAATGTTGTTTTGGAGACAGTAGTGTAATCCCCTAATGGGAATTTATAAACCTTTAGTTTATGTATGAAACCCGAGGGTTGCCGGGATTTTGTTGTATACTCTTATATGTAAATGTGATGTAACTGCACAGGGTAATTATATTCAAGTTGTAGAATTTGAGACCAGGGTAAGGCATAATCTTTGAAAATATTTGTGAAAACCCTTCCATAAGGAAGGGATTGTAAATGAGTTTGATTATTATTGGTCTTTATTTTATTTTAAAATACGTATTTCGAATCATAATTATGAAGGGGGTTACATATGGGAACATCCAAACAGAGGAAAAACAACAAGAACACACACGAACGTATCATCAAGTTCATTACTCTGTTTTACTCATTTTAGTGATTCTATACTTCAGTTATTCTTATTCACTCTGAGAAAGAGATATTTCATTCAAAATCAATATTTGTTATTGAGATAACTTAAGGTTGTGGAACCTTGAGTTGGGATTGGATTACAACTTGTAAGGGGGAGCGAGTGTCCAGGTGAAGGAACTTGCTTGTACTGAGGTGCCAAGAACCCACTAAATCTTGGAGGTTATAGTGAAACTCTCAGAGAAGCTCTGAGGACTGGACGTAGGTCAAAGTGGTTGTGGCCGAACCAGTATAACTCCTGGTGTACACTTCGGTGATATTTCTCCTTACTCTTTATTGTTTTAATTTCACCGTCAAGTTTTATATTTGCAACGAAATATTAGTATCACCCAATTCATCCCCCTCTTGGGTGAAACACTTGCTCTAACACTTATAGCCTCTAATGTCACATAATTACGTATTTATAAACTTAAATCTCAGCCTTAATCGTGAAGGGGGTTACAAAAAGTCTAGAATAGTAGAGGTTGGTGAATTTCTGGGAATAGTGTGGTTTTAACTAACCAGACTTAAGTATTTTTTTGTAAATATACAATGAATCATCTTCACTTAGTCTTTAGAATCAGTCAAATTTGATTTTCATAGAATTAATTATGAATTTCCAAAGTTGACTAAAAATCTATTGGTTTCTGGAAATAGTGAAACTGCACTGTGCAGAATTGTATTGTGCAGAAAATGTTATAACTGCATTAGATAACAAGTAGAATTTGATTTAAAGGCAAAAATAGTACAAGTAATAATCCATTACTTGTAACTTTTATTTTTATAGGAACTGAAAATAGCTCGAGCCAGAACCTATGTTTAGGACGAATATTGGAACTAAAAAAGGAGTCAGGTAGTAACTTTTTCTTACATATACTATATGATTATTATATGTTGTGTATGCCATTCTCTGTAACATGAGCATAGTGTCTTGGACACGCATATTAGCTGGTTATAGTCTGGAACCCAATAGAGGAGTAGGGTTAAGCTAGGGTGTAAACATGTCGTTTGGCCTTGGACGGGGTGAACACAATATTCTATCATCTTACATGACAGGTGTATTGCATATTTATTTTCGCAGTTTATATGTTTGACAAGCATGTTGCTACTAAAATGCAAGGCCACTCGAGCAGAAGGAGTAGTGCTCGAGTGAGGCCCCAACATCACTCGCGAGTGAGAATTTTGTCTCTCTGAAATCCTATGTGAGCACAGACTTAAAACTGAAGATCAAGGAGTAAAATTGCGATATCACTCGAGTGAGCCCATCCATGCTCGAGTGATGCTCTACCAGATCACCAAATACACCAAGTCTAACAACGTTCAATCTGAATATGGTTTAATGTTATTTATTCATCTCATCATTACTTATTATCATTGTTTAACATCATTTTGAATGTATTATAAGTGTGATACAGGAGGATGAATGTTTGAAATAAACTGACCGAAGAAAGTCAAACAATGGCAGACAACATCATTACAAGCACACACGTACCTACCGCATTCAGAATATTCAAACATACGCATGTCATTCCACAGTTGCAAGCCCCGCTCCTCAACGATGATTACTCAAACGGGCAAAAACTGAACATCTATAAATACAGAGATTTAGAGATCGTCAAGATTAACGAAGCACAAGAATTCACAAGCATATACACGAGTCTCTGCTATTCATAATTTTCTCTGTATACACATTGATCTTCAGTGTTCATTTATTTGCTCTGTAAGAGAGTTTTCATACAATTCAAATTCTATTTGATCTCAAGGTATTGGGACCTTGAGAGGGTAGATTTCCTTACGAGAGAAGCAGTTGAGACAATTCCTTGTTAAACCTTCCACTCATAAGACTTATAAGATACAAGCAGAAGAGAACGTTGCTGCTCGTAAGACTTACAGTAGTGTAAGCAGGAGAGAACGTTGCTGGTCATAAGTCTTGTATACATAAGCAAGTGGGAAAGGTCATAGGTTGTTTTTCTGCACGTAAGACTTGTCGTAAGGGGGAGAGAAATTTCTTAGTGAGAGAATATTTCTATTCGTAGTTCTTTCAAGGACAATTGTTGTTTTGTGGCGTTCTGAGAGCCCATTGAATCTTGGAGGAATAGTGAAAATCTCAGTAGATCTTGATCTCTGAGGACTGGACATAGGCCTGATTGTTTGCCGAACCAGTATAACTCTCTGTGTTCTAATCTTCTCAACTCTACTCTATCTACTCTATTTTTCATATCACCACATCAAGCGAAAAATTTATAACATCACCCAATTCACCCCCCTCTTGGGTGAAGCTTGCCTCTTTCATTTGGTATCAGAGCAAGGTCTTCTCCGAAGAGCCTAACAGCTTGAGAAGGATCCAATAAATGGCAACAATGGGTGAAAACATTCTTCCAGACAAAGCTTCAATCACTAGACCTCTTGGTTTTGCTGGAGAACATTTTTTGTTCTGGAAAGCTAAATTCAGAGTGTTTGTGATGGCTAACGAGTACGACTTGTGGAATGTTATACAAGATGGTGACTATGTTCCAACGAAGAAAATCGAAGATAGAGCCGTTAAGAAGAGTCTAGATGAGTTTGACGAGAATGATAAAAGGTTAGTAACATTAAATAGTAAAGCTATTTTAATGATACAGAGTGCTCTTAGTCAAAAAGAATATTTTTGAATATGTACTCTACCAACTGCCAAAGATATGTGGGATGCTCTTGAAATTGCTCACGAAGGTACATCCGGAATAAAAAAATAGAGTCAATACTCTAATTACAGAATATGATCTATTCCGTATGAAACCTGGAGAAGGTATATCAGAATTCGAACTCAGGTATACTCATCTTGTTAATCAATTATCTACTCTTGGAAAATCGTTTGATCAAAATTCCCAAGTAAGAAAGATTCTTAATATTCTTATGAAAGAATGGGAAGCGAAGGTGATAGCTATCGAAGAAGCTAAAGGAGAATCTATGAGATCTGTAGCTGCTCTCTTTGGGAGTCTTTTCGAGTATGAAGGAAAGTTGAGGTTCAAAAAGGAACTTGAAGAGTTCGATGATAAAAAGAAAAAGGGAGTTGCACTTAAAGCTATCAAAGAAGAAGAAGAATCTTCCGAGAATGAAGATGTCCCTAATGATGATGAAATGGGAATGATCGTGAGAAAATTCCAGAGATTCTACAAAAGAGGTCAAAAGAACTTTAAAAATTATCAAGGAGGACCACGCAAGAAATAAAATAAAGAACAACAGATAGTATGCTATGAATGTGGGAAACCTGGACACATCAAATCTGAATGCTTCAGAAACAAAGACAAAAAGAAGCAGAAAAAGAAAGCATATATATCATCTATATGGGGTGATAGTTCGTCAGACGAAGAAAGTGACAATGACGAAGTAGCAAATCTATGCTTGGTAGCCAAGGAAGAAGAATTAGACTCTGAGGTAAGTGATTCTAAATCTACTTATGATGAATTGTTATCTGAATATAATGCATTACATACAGAATTCATCAAAGTAGTTAAAGAAATGGTTAGCTATAAGAAGAAAGTAAAAGAATTAGAAAGTACTGTCTTATCATCATGTGAAATGTGTAAAGAGAAAGATAAGAAAATAAGTTATTTAACAAAAATTGTTGAAAAATTTACTAAGGGAAGTGAAACTCTTAAGGTTATTTTAAATTCTCAGAAAGTTTCATTTGATAAATCTAGAATTGGATATAATTCTGCTCATGATAAGAATAAAGGATATAAGAAGAATAGTAGTAGAACGTATCTTAAATATTTCAGGAATTCTGTGCATATACAAAAAGGGTCAAGTTATACAAAAAGGGTCTTTTCCTATTGTAACAGGAAAAGACATTATACTTCATCATGTTATTTCAAAAAGGGTCAAGTTATTGGAACATATAAATGGGTTCTGAAAGGAACACATACATCACATACTAACCACAAAGGACCCAAGAAAGTGTGGGTACCTAAAACTTGATCACCTCATTCTAGGTATGTCTCAAAGCATCTCGAACGAACAAATGGTATATTGATAGTGGATGTTCGGGACACATGACTGGTGACAAAAATAAGTTCACCATGCTGGAAACCAGAAAAGGAGGAAAGGTAACATTTGGAGGTAATCAATCTGGACGTATTGCTGGAATTGGTGAAGTGGGAAAATCTGATGGTGTACAAATCAACGAAGTATATTATGTTGAGGGATTATGCCACAACCTCCTGAGCGTAAGTCAAAGCACTGACAAAGATAACTGGGTGATTTTTGACTTAAAAGAATGCTTGATAGTGAACAAGAAAGATTTGCCACTAAACAAAGAATCTATCAAGGCAAAGATTCAAGCTCAAAGGGACGGTAATTGTTATACTATTGATTTAAATTCAAATTCTTCTGAAAATTGTTTTCTTAGTCAATCAGAGGAAAGTTGGTTATGGCATAAGTGTCTGGCTCATGTCAATATGAATCAACTTGACAAACTGATTAGAAAAGATTTAGTTGTTGGTCTTCCCAAACTCAAATTCAAAGATAATATGATTTGTGAAGCATGTCAAAAAGGCAAACAACTAAATCCTTTTTTAAAACAAAGTATGAGATTTCTACTTCTAAACCTTTACAATTACTTCATATGGATTTGGTAGGACCAGCAAGAGTAAAAAGTTTTGAAGGAAATTTATATACGTTAGTAATTGTCGATGACTTTACAAAATTTGCATGGACTATATTTATTGCTTCAAAAGATGAAACTTTTGCTGAATTTATTATGTTTGCCAAAAAGGTTCAAAATGAGAAAGGTATTTCTATTGTTTCTATTAGGACAGACCATGGAGGAGAATTTGATAATCAATTATTTGAAAACTACTGCAACAACGAAGGAATAGATCATAACTTATCCACTCCTAGAACACCTCAACAAAATGGAGTAGTGGAAAGAAAGAACAGAGTTCTTACAGAAATGGCGAGAGCAATACTTAATGAAAAAGAAATGTCACAAGTGTTTTGGGCAGATGCAAAGAGTACTGCATGTTACATCTCAAACCGAGCATATATTCGCAAATCACTTGGAAAAATGCCATATGAACTCTACAAGGGAAGAAAGCCAAATTTGCTCATCTACATATCTTCGGGTGTAAGTGTTTCATTCACAACAACGGTAAAGAAAACTTAGGTAAATTTGATTCAAAGTCTGATGAAGGTTTATTTCTAGGATATTCTAATAGAAGTAAGGTTTATAGAGTTTTCAATAAAAGAACATGTACTGTTGAAGAATCTATTCATGTTGTATTTGATGAACTTGAATCTCAGACAAAACATATTGATGAAGAAGAAATGGATTCAATCAAGAAAAACAAATCTATTTCAAAACAAGATGACCTTGAAACAAACTATTTTCAAAATTTAGAAGATGTCGATGATCATGTTCAACCAAAAGCATAGAGACATATGAAAGATCATCCAATTGATCAAGTTATAGGAGATATTCATGAAAGTGTCAAAACCAGAAATAGAATTCTTAATGAGGTAACTTTCTCTGCTTTTATTTCTGAAATTGAACCTTCTAATATAGAAGAAGCTTTATCTGACAATGATTGGGTGATTGCTATGCAAGAAGAACTAAATCAATTTCAAAGAAATCAAGTTTGGGATTTGGTTCCTCGACTTAAAGATCATACGGTTATAGGGATCAAATGGGTTTTCAAAAATAAACTTGATGAATCAGCAATCATTGTGAAAAACAAAGCAAGATTGGTAGCCAAAGGCTATAATCAAGAAAAAGGTATTGATTATGAGGAAACATATGCTCCAGTGGCAAGACTGGAAGCAATATGAGTAATCCTAGCTTTTGCTTGCATTAAAGGGTTTAAACTTTATCAAATGGATGTGAAAAGTACTTTCCTAAATGGTTATATTATGGAAGAAGTATACATAGAACAACCTCCTGGTTTTGAAGATGAAACAAAGCCTTATCATGTTTTCAAACTTAAGAAAGCATTATATGGTTTGAAACAAGCACCTAAAGCTTGGTATGAAAGACTAAGCAAATTTCTTCTTGATCAAAGTTTTGTCAGAGGTAAAGTAGATACAACTCCTTTCATCAAACATAACAAAAATGATATTCTAATTGTTCAAATTTATGTTGATGATATTATTTTCGGTGCTACTAATGAATCTATGTGTCAAGAATTCTCTAAGATTATGCAGGGAGAGTTTGAAATGTCCATGATAGGAGAATTGAACTTCTTTGTTGAACTTCAAATCAGACAAAAGAATAATGGTATATTTGTATCTCAGATGAAGTATTTGAAGGAGTTGTTGAAGAAATATGGATTAGATAATGCTAATGGAGCTGATACTCTAATGAGTTCTACAACATTGTTGGATGCTGATGTAAAAGGTCCTAGCTTCAACATTACTAAGTATAGAGGAATGATTGGTTCATTACTCTATCTTACAACAAGCAGGCTAGATATTCAGTTTAGCGTGGGAATGTGTGCAAGGTATCAATCTGCTCCTAAGGTATCACATGCAGAGACAGTAAAAAGAATCTTCAAATATCTAGGAGACACTTCAGAACTTGGGCTTTGGTATCCGAGAAGAGGGAACGAGTATTTAATGGCATATTCAGATTCAGATCACGGAGGATATAAAACTGACAGAAAGAGTACCAGTGGTCAATTTCAATTTCTTAGAGGCTCTCTAGTATCATGGTTTAGCAAGAAGTAGAACGCAGTTTCATTATCCTCAACTGAAGCTGAATATATAGCTGTCGCAAGTTGCTGTTCTCAAGTATTATGGTTGAAACAACAACTTCAAGATTTGGGGATATATTTAAATAAGATTCCAATTTATTGTGACAACACTAGCACTATAAGCTTGGCCAAGAATCCTGTACAACATTCAAGGACCAAACACATAGACATTCGACATCACTTTATTCGAGATCACGTTCAAAAGAAGGATGTCAAAGTGGAATTCAGACCAACTCATCTTCAACTAGCGGATATTTTCACAAAGCCAATAGCAAAAGATCAATTCCTATATATTCGAAGATAATTGGGAATGGTTAATCCCAATGAGTTGTAAGTTTTCTTGTTAAATATCTTAATTAAATGTGTTTTTGATGATAACCATACTGACTTTAGCATAGCATTAAAAAATCATTTTGCAGGTCTGTCACTCGAGCACAAAGGGTGTCACTCGAGTGACAAGCTACATCACTCGAGCACAACACTATTAAAAATACTCTACTTCTTGATATGTAAAACAGAGGTTAACAAAGGAGATAAGAATACCAAGAGACTATCTCGAAAGCAACAGTGAAAATTGAGTTCACTCGAGCATGATATGAACATGCTTGAAGTGAAGAGTGTATGCTCGAGTAGAAAGAAAGAGTTTCTTTCTAAAAGCTATCCAAATCATGGTCACTCAAATGATTTTGGAGGATTTAAGTACAAAGATACAAAATATGGCAAGAAATTTATAATCCAGGTACGCTTTTACATGTTTTATTAAAATTTCCAGTTTATCACTCGACAAAGATAGAACACACTCGAGCACAGTATGAACATCACTCGAGCACTAGGGTTTATGCTCGAGTACTGCCACTTATATCAGTTACGTGATAGCTCAGACCGTCGTACTTCCTGCTCTCACTCGAGGTGTCTCGTCACTCGAAGGTCACAACTCTTCACCTCCAACCATTTCTCTTCAATCAATCGCGTCTATTTGCTTCAAATCACTGTTTCAACTCTTCAATTTTCTATAAAAGGTGATTTTTATCTTCTACATTTCTCATTCGGTGCCCTAACTTGCTTTTCTCTATTCTCAAAAATTCTGTGAGTCTTGCCTCTTTCTATCTTGTTGCATAATGGCAGAACTAAAATGCCCTCCATTTCTCAAAGACCTCACTCTCCCTCTCCTACTCATTCTGTTGCTAGTGCCTCTGCAACCCCAGAACCAACTCCACCATCTCCTAAAATGACCTCCTCACCTTCACCTCCTCCTAAACCCAAGACCAAAAAGAGGACTCTGGCTAAGAAACCTCACCCTAAGCCTCAAATTGCAAAGAAGGTTCAACTTCCTCAAAAGAAACCAAAGGGTGTGGTGTGCAAGGAACCTATAGTTACCCGGTCTCAATCCAAAGAGGTTCAAGGAAGAGGGAAGAAAAAGGAGACTGAGCAATCATCTTCTTCCTCTGATGATTCATTCAACAGACAACTCCGGGAAGCAATGGAGAAATCCAAACTTGATAAGATAGTTAGAAAGATTGCTTCTCAAGCTGATGTTTCAAGTTCACACCATGTTGGGCAATCCAGTGCCACTGCTTCAGGAGCACCTTCTGCCTCACAAGCACCAATGGATGATCACATTACCAGTCCTCCTGAGGGATTCATTGTTGAGGAACTAAAGGCATTATCTTAGAAGGTATTTGATGATGAGTTTATTCCTAGGCATTTCTATCCAGTTGTGTATGTGGATTTAGATTATTTGAAGAAGAATTGCCATTTGGATTTATATCCTTATCTTCAATACTATGCTCCCTGGCTAAATATCCATATGCCATATTCACCCACTGTCGTAAAAACCTTTTATTGCAATATGAAGACCCATAATATTATGTCTAGGTCTGGTGAATTGATTGAGGAAGCAATGTCTACTATTGTTAGAGGCAAATTCATTATGATATCTGCTAAGATCATAAATGACCTACTTGGATATGTTGCACCTCGCCCTGATCCACCCTCTTTCTCTGCCAATGAAGTCTTCTAGATTTTGAGACCAAAAGACCCAATAGGTCCTCTCAATTTTAAACTTATTGATATGCCTGACTCTCACAAAATCCTTCACTATATATATTCCCGGAGCATAGTCAATAAGTCTAAAATCTTCACCCATTTTGCTCAAAAGGACTATTATATGTTGGCCTCTTTCCTAGCCGGGCAACAAAGGAATATGGGGGAGATTATCTTCAATGAGATGAGAAGATTTCAATTTTCTTCATCAAAATTCGTAACCATACCATACCCTCAGCTTGTATCCTTCATCCTAATGAAAAACAAGGTATGGTATTTGGAAGGAACTGAGAGGGTGCTTATTTCGAGGTTTGGTAAGACTCAATTAACTCATATGGGTATCAATCTTCCAGTGAGTCGAACCAAAGCCACATCTCAGAGGGAAGCCACTCCATCCAGAGGTGATGTGTAACCCCCTTCCCACCTTAGGCCGAGATTAAGTTCTTAAACTCATAATTAAGTTGTACTTAGAGACCATAATTCAAGTTGGGACTTATTAAGATACTCATTTGCCCAAAAATTGGATTTGCAAAAACTTTTCTAAACTCAATTACAATGGTCTCCTATTCACATTTTAATATAATATGGCCTGAACAGGTGGATTCCATTTACAATTATCAGAGTGCAAATAAGTTCCCGACTCACTCGGGTTCCATTCATAATAAAAGGGATTTACACAAGGCACAAAGCCTACAATTCATACCCTTTTACTTGGGGATTACACAAAATCCACTACATACAATTCCAAAATATACAATGATAACCATAAACTCCAAAATATACTCCTAAACAGGAGCTCTAACTACTCTTCGTCGCCCGCTTGCCTTTCGATCCTTCAGCCCTGTCTAAATGGTTAATTTTGGGAGAGTGAGATTCTAAAGAATCCCCGTAGTAACAAGTCAATCATATAATGTACAATAATAATGCATGTAATCAAATCACTATCCACACAAGCAACTACAACGGCAGTTACAACGGCAATGGTTAGTATGACACATGTCATCCCTGACGATTGCTCACGCTGAATTGCTCACGTTGTATTGCATCACAACAATCAACACAGTATAATTCACCACAGCTGGGATCCATATAAAGCATATCATATTCGCAGCCACATAGGCAAGATACACACACACAGCCCACGGCTGGTTTTCACATACGCCGCCCCCACGGGTCGGATTCACAAAGATCCATGTCGATTACGACGGCAGTCCAACGGCCGACTAGAGATGACCACTGTCACTCCCTATACGGCTCACGCTGACCTGCTCGCGCCGTAATGGACCATGGCACACATTTCACAAGTTCAATGATAAGATATGCATACCAAAACATCATACAAGATATGAGAGAAAAGTCACTACCTTGATCCTTCTGTGCGTGTCCTAACGCCGGTCTCTCCCGAGGAAGGCAAATGTCAAACCCTATATTTATCATTAGGGACGAAGAGTCAATCTCTATTCCAAGACTTAATCCACTTCATAATACTCAATTGGTTATCATTATTACTCTTTTGGAGTCACTAAATACTCCTAACACAACTCCTAAAGGGTAGGAAGAACTATCCCAAAGATCCCCTTTTGGAAGCACAAAACTGAGATTTTACACTGTTTCACTCGAGCACAGATGACCATGCTCGAGCACAAGTACGGACATCACTCGAGCACAAATGCTCTCACTCGAGCATTGGTACGGACAGCACTCGAGCACAAGAGAAAGTGAGACCGCGAGTGAGCACCCGAGAGCACAAAGAAACCTTCAGGAACCGGCTCACTCGAGCACAAAATCCTCACTCGAGCACAAGGCCAAATGCCTCACTCGAGCACCCGTGAGAGAAGTTCAGGAAGTGAGGACTCGAGAGCACACCAAGCTCTCCAAGCACAATATCACTCGAGCACAGCCATATGTGCTCGAGCACACAACTCACACCCGCGAGCACACTCCTCTCACCCTCGAGCACCTCTCTCACCGGCGAGCACACCTCCCACCTGAAGCACAACCTCACTCGAGCATGACCCCCAGTGCTCGAGTGAGAAGGTTATGCTCGCGAGTGTCAGAGCACACTCGTGGCATCCACCAGCAAGTGAAGACCCGAAAGAAATCCTACACTCTGAACTCCCACTAACACTTGAGCAGACCATGCTTGCTCGAGCATGTTCTTCACTCACTCGAGCACAAAACGATGTGCTCGAGCATTGCACATGAAAACCCAGACGAACTCGAAGCACAAAGGGGAAAAACCTCATATCACTCGAGCAGAGTTCATCCCTGCCCGGGTGAAACTCATCCCTCACTCGAGCAGACCCCTTCTGCTCGGGTGATATTCATCCTTCACTCGAGCAGACCCCTCTCTGCTCGAGTGAATCCCACAGATAGCAGAAAACGCAGAAACAGAGGCACTTTCCCTTACATTTGCCCAATTGCTTCCTATGGACTCAAAACTTAACCCAAAGCCATTCCCACACAAAAACACCCAACAAACTCAATGGAATACTCAAAATCATCAAAATCCTATTCCATTATCATGCTTTGGGTTTTGGGCAACAATTTCAACAAGATACCTCTTTCAACAAAACTTCATATTTCAACTTCTAATCAATCTATCTATCACAAACTCATTCCAATACACCATTCTCATGCCAAAAACATACCAAATGAACAGTGACACTCATTTTCCAGATTCAAGCCCAAATTTCCAGAATTTAGAAACTATTCAAAAGGGTATGAAACATAGATAGATAGATTGGTTTTACTCACCTTATCAACTTCTCCAAGAGAGTTCTTGATTCACTACTTTCCAAATTTTCGTGTAGCACAAATCAGCACCAAATGGCCACACTATACACACCAAAATAAAGCTCATTACTCTAGGATCAACATTTATGAATGGTGTTTGAGCAATGGAGATCATTTACTTACCCAAAGATCAAGCTTTTCCTTCCTTCCTTTGGCTCAAAACTGACGAGAGAGAGAGAAAAGAGAGGGAGAGCACGAGAGAGAGAGAGAGAAATGGAGAGAAGGAGAAAAAGTGATCATTTGTCATCATGTGCTCATATCCAACCACTCTCACATTGCCACTTGTCAACATCTCATGCATTCCCACCATGAGCTCACCACACCACAACACATAGGATTCCGACCCACGGTCAAGGAATCACAACCCTTGATCTTAAATACCACTCACATGCACCCATATTTCCAATTTCCACTAATTATGACATTAATTATTATAGCCATAAATCACATAATAATTCAAATAAATTCATAATTATCATTAATAATCATGATTATCCCTTAATCAAAAATTGGGATATTACATGATGAGGCCCAATCATCTGCTCAAGGTCCTATTCCTCCTCCTTCCTTCCTTAATGCTTCTCTTTCCAACCATTTGACTGAGGCAATCAATCAAGCAGTATCCAATCTAAAGAAGGAATTAGTGACTGAGTATGAGAAGCTTGTGGAAAAGATGGAGTCACAGGTCATCAAGTTGGTAGATAAGGCCAATATCAACTTTGACTTGATGTTCAAGACTCAGGATGAGATGTCACAGAGGATAACTGATATGGCGACCTTCTTAAGCTCTCATTTCCATCTGCATCTTCAGAAGTGACTCTTGAGACCACTCATACCTCACCTCCTCATCCACAGACACATGTTCTTTTCACCGATCCAAATTTTAATGTTGATATCACCTATGATCGGTCGCCTTCACTACCTCCCTCAACCTCTGTACCACAGCCATCATCTCCACCTATTGCTCCTATTGACCCTTCCACTGCCATGGTACCCTTTATCCCATCTGATATTACTTTTCCTCAGCCCCCTTCTGATATTGACAAAACGGGGGAGAAGGATGTGTGATGGTTTTCTGTGCTGAGCTATCATGGGGTGTATTGGGTGTTTAGGTAGATTTTCTGTATGGGGTAGGTTTTGCTGTTATCATGGTTGTATTTGGGGTTTATGGGTAGTTCATGATCTTTCTGTTATTATGTTATCAAATTTATCAAGTTTATTGTCAATGAACTATTTCTATGATTTAAGTTTTTCTATTTAAGAATTTGATTTATACTATGCTTATCTTGGTTGTTAAGTGTCCAGAGGAAGTATTGCAGGGAAACATGAACTTGAACCTAAAACTTGATATGCATTTGGAAACATTGATATTTTATTTCAAAATTTTTTTTCCATCTTAATCAATTTCTCTTAACTTCCATCACAAAGTTTTGTCATCATCAAAAAGGGGGAGAATGTTATATCCCAAGTTTTGATGATAACAAAAGTTAATTGTGTACAAATCATATTTTTATAAGTTTAAGAAATGTTTACAAAGTTACCAAATGCATATAACAATGTTCTATGGTGTCTGCTGTCAAAATGAACTGGTGTGCTCGAGCATGAGTCTAGCACTCGAATATGGAACCATTCTGTGCTCGAGCAGGTACGAGTGATAGCCAAAAAGTGTTTGCCCGAGAAGCATGTCACTGTCATTTTCAATGATTCACTAGAGCACTGGAGACAGCACTCGAGCATAGGAGCCTTTCTCACTCGAGCACATGAGAGTGAGAGTCTGCGAGTGCTTAGCCGAAAGCAAGTTTTGTCATTCTCCCTTGATACACTCGAGCAGAGAAATCAATGCTCGAGCATGAGTATCCTGTACTTGACCACTAGCGAGTAAAGGTATGCGAGTGCTTGGCCGAGAGTCATGAAGATCAGAAAAGCACAAGTATGCTCGAGCATAGCTTCATATGCTCGAGTGACACATCAGCACTTGCGAGTGAAAAATCTATCCCTCTCAAATTCTGATGCGAGTGTTGGTATTAAGGGTATATTACTTGAGAATATTCTTCTCACTCGAGTGGAGTATGTGTGCTCGAGTGAGGGACCACATCACCTGCGAGTACAAAATCTCACTCATGCTAAAATGATATGTGAGTGCTATCCAGAGAAGAAACTCCTAGTGTAAAATGCAAGGCCACTCGAGCAGAAGGAGTTGTGCTCGAGTGAGGCCCCACATCACTCGCGAGTGAGAATTTTGTCTCTCTGAAATCCTATACGAGAACAGACTTAAAATTGAAGATCAAGGAGTAAAATTGCGATATCACTCAAGTAAGCCCATCTATGCTCGAGTGATGCTCTGCCAGATTACCAAATACACCAAGTCTCATAACGTTCAATCCGAATATGGTTTAATGTTATTTATTCATCTCATCATTACTTATTATCATTGTTTAACATCATTTTGAATGTATTATAAGTGTGATACAGGAGGATGAACGTTTGAAATAAACTGACACGAAGAAAGTCAAACAACGGCAGACAACATCATTACAAGCATGCACGTACCTACCGCATTCAGAATATTCAAACATGCGCGTGTCATTCCACAGTTGCAAGCCCCGCTCCTCAACGATGATTACTCAAACAGGCAAAAACTGAACATCTATAAATACAAAGATTCAGGGATTATCAAGATTAACGAAGCACAAGAATTCACAAGCATATACACGAGTCTCTGCTATTCATAATTTTCTCTATATACACATTGATCTTTAGTGTTCATTTATTTGCTCTGTAAGAGAGTTTTCATACAATTCAAATTCTATTTGATCTCAAGGTATTGGGACCTTGAGAGGGTAGATTTCCTTACGAGAGAAGCAGTTGAGACAATTCCTTGTTAAACCTTCCACTCATAAGACTTATAAGATACAAGCAGAAGAGAAAGTTGCTGCTCGTAAGACTTACAGTGGTGTAAGCAGGAGAGAACGTTGCTGCTCATAAGTCTTGTATACATAAGCAAGTGGGAAAGGTCATAGGTTGTTTTTCTGCACGTAAGACTTGTCATAAGGGGGAGAGAAATTTCTTAGTAAGAGAATATTTCTGCTCGTAGTCCTTTTAAGGACAATTGTTGTTTTGTGGCGTTCTGAGAGCCCATTGAATCTTGGAGGAATAGTGAAAATCTCAGTAGCTCTTGATCTCTGAGGACTGGACGTAGGCCTAATTGTTAGGCCGAACCAATATAACTCTCTGTGTTCTAATCTTCTCAACTCTACTCTATCTACTCTATTTTTCATATAACCATATCAAGCGAAAAATTTATAACATCACCCAATTCACCCCTTCTTGGGTGAAGCTTGCCTCTTTCAGTTAGATCACAAACCACAATCTACCACATCTATACTTGTGAGATCCCAAGTTTTGATGATAACAAAAGTCAATTGTGTGCAAATCATAGTTTTATAAGTCTAAGGAATGTTTACAAAGTTACCAAATGCATATGGCAAAGTTCTGTGATGTTTGCTATCAAATTTAACTGATGTACTCGAATACAAGACTAGCACTAGAGCATAGAACTCTTTTATGCTCGAGCAGATGCGAGTGATAGCCAGAAAGTGTTTGCCTGAGAGCATACTACTGTCATGTTTGCTGATGTACTCGAGCACTGGAGATAGCACTCGAGCAGAAGAGTCTTTCTCACTCGAGCATATGCGAGTAAGGGACTGTGAGTGCTTGGCCAAGAGCAATTCCTGTCATTCTTCTTTAATACCCTCGAGCAGTGAAATCAATACTCTAGCATGAAGCTGTTTTGTACTTGAGCATTAGCGAGTGAGAGACTGCAAGTGTTTGGCTGAGAGACATGAAGGTCAGAGAAGCACAAGTATGCCTGAGTAAGACTCCATTTGCCAGAGTGACACATCAGCACTCGCGAGTGAGAAATCTAACTCTCTCTAATTCTGATGCAAGTACTGATAACAAAGGTATATTACATGAGAATATTCTTCTCACTCGAGCAGGAGTATGTGTGCTCGAGTGAGGGCCCACATCACCCGCAAGTGCAAAATCTAACTCTTGATAAAATGGTATGCGAGTGCTGTCCAGAGAAGAGTCTCCTAGTGTAAAATGCAAGGCCACTTGAGCAGAAGGAGTTGTGCTCGAGTGAGGCCCCACATCACTCCGAGTGAGAAAATTATCCCTCTGAAATCCTATGTGAGTGCAAGTACAAAACTAAAGAACAAAGAGAAAAATAGTAAGATCACTCGAGTAAGCCCATCCATGCTCGAGTGATACTCTGCCAGAAGATTAAATGCACCAGTCTTATAGCGTTCAATCTGAATATGGTTTAATGTTATTTATTTATCTTATCATCACTTATTATTATTATTTAACATCATTTTGAATGTTTTATAAGTGTGATACAGGAGGATGAACGTTGAAATAAACAGACACGAAGGAAGTCAAACAACGGCTGACAATATCATGACAAGCACGTACCTACTACATTCAAAGATTTCAAACGTACGCGTGCCGTTCAACAGTAACATGTCCCGCTCCTCAATGATCATTACTCAAATGGGCAAAAACTAAACATCTATAAATACAGAGATCCAGATATCGTCAAAAACAACTAAGCACAAGAATTCACAAGCAAATACACAGGTCTCTGTTATTCATATTTTCTCTGTATTCATATTGATCTTCAGTGTTTATCATACTTGCTCTGTAAGAGAGTCTATATACATTTCAAATTCTATTTTCATTTGATCTCAAGGTCTTGGGACCTTGAGAGGGTAGATATCCTTACGAGAAAAGCAGTTGAGAGAATTCCTAGTTAAACCTTCCACTCATAAGACTTATAAGATACAAGCAGTAGAGAACATTGCTAAGACTTACAGTGGTGTAAGCGGGAAAGAACGTTGCTGCTCATAAGACTTGTATACGTAAGCAAGTGGGAAAGGTCATAGGTTGTTTTTCTGCACGTAAGACTTGTCGTAATGGGGAGAGAAATTTCTTAGTGTGGGAATATTTCTGCTCGTAGTCCATTCGAGGACAATTGTTGTTTTGTGGTATTCTGAGAGCCCATTGAATCTTGGAAGAATAGTGAAAATCTCAGTAGGTCTTGATCTCTGAGGACTGAACGTAGGCCTGGTTTTTAGGCCGAACCAGTATAACTCTCTGTGTTCCAATCTTCTCAACTCTACTCCGTCTACTACAATTTTCATATCACCACATCAAGCAAAAATTTATCACATCACCCAATTCACCCCCCTCTTGGGTGAAGCTTGCCTCTTTCAATACTCCCATAGAAAAGTTAGCAGTAAGAACACAATTATAGAAGATATGTGGGATGCTCTTGAAATCGCTCACGAAGGTACATCCAGAATCATAGGAAATAGAGTCAATACTCTAATTATAGAGTATGATCTATTTCATATGAAACCTGGAGAAGGTATATCAGAATTCGAACTCAGGTATACTCATCTTGTTAATCAATTATCTACACTTGGAAAATCTTTTGACCAAAATTCCCAGGTAAGAAAGATTCTTAATATTCTTACGAAAGAATAAGAAGCGAAGGTGACAGCTATCGAAGAAGCTAAAGGAGAGTCTATGAGATCCGTAGCTGCTCTCTTTAGTAGTCTTTCCAAGTATGAAGGAAAGTTGAGATTCAAAAAGGAACTAGAAGAGTTTGATGATAAAAAGAAAAAGGGAGTTGCACTTAAGGCTATCAAGGGAGAAGAAGAGTCTTCCAAAAATGAAGATATCCCTAATGATGATGAAATGGGAATGATCGTGAGAAAATTCAAGAGATTCTATAGAAGAGGTCAAAAGAACTTCAAAAATTATCAAGGTGGACCAGGCAAGAAAGAAAACAAAGAACAACAGATAGTATGCTATAAATGCGGGAAACCTGGACATATCAAATCCGAATGCTTCAGAAATAAAGACAAAAAGAAGCAGAAAAAGAAACATATATATCATCTATCTGGGGTGATAGTTCGTCAGATGAAGAAAGCGACAATGACGAAGTAGCAAATCTATGCTTGGTAGCCAAAGAAGAAGAATCAGATTCTGAGGTAAGTGATTCTGAACCTACTTATGATGAATTGTTATCTGAATATAATGCATTACATACAGAATTCATCAAAGTAGCTAAAGAAATGGTTAGTTATAAGAAGAAAGTAAAAGAATTAGAAAATACTGTCATATCATCATGTAAAATATGTGAAGAAAAAGATAAGAAAATAAGAGACTTAATGAAAATTGTTGAAAAATTTACTACGAGAAGTGAAACTCTTAAAGTTATTCTAAATTCTCAGAAAGTTTCATTTGATAAATCTGGAATTGGATATAAGTTTGATCATGATAAAAATAGAGGAAATAAGAAGAATAGTAGTAGAACTTATCTTAAATATTTCAGGAATTCTGTGCATACATCAAATCCTTTCGCATCATGTAGCTATTGTAATAGGAAAGGACATTATACTTCATCATGTTATTTTAGGAAAGAACAAGTTATTGGCACATACAAATGGGTTCCGAAAGGAACACATACATCACATACTAACCACAAAGGACCCAAGAAAGTATGGGTACCTAAAAATTGATCAATTTACTCTAGGTATGTCTCAAAGCATCTCGAGCAAACAAATGGTATATTGATAGTGGATGTTCGAGACATATGACTGGTGACAAAAATAAGTTCACCATGCTGGAAACCAGAGAAGGAGGAAAGGTAACATTTGGAGGTAATCAATATGGACGTATTGCCGGAATTGGTGAAGTGGGAAAATCCAATGCAGTTCAAATCAACGAAGTATACTATATTGAAGAATTATGCCACAACCTCTTGAGTGTAAGTCAAAGCACTGACAAAAATAACTGGGTGATCTTTGACTCAAAAGAATTCTTGATAGTAAACAAGAAAGATCTGCCACTAAACAAAGAATCTATCAAGGCAAAGATCCGAGCTCAAAGGGACGATAAATGTTATACTATTGATTTAGATTCAAATTCTTCTGAAAATTGTTTTCTTAGTAGATCAGAGGAAAGTTGGTTATGGCATAAGCGTTTGGCTCATGTCAATATGAATCAACTTGACAAACTGATTAGAAAAGATTTAGTTGTTGTTTTTCCTAAACTTAAATTCAAAGATAATATGATTTGTGAAGCATGTCAAAAAGGCAACAAACTAAATCTTCATTCAAAACAAAGTATGAGATTTCTACTTCCAAACCTTTACAATTACTTCATATGGATTTGGTAGGTCCAGCAAGAGTAAAACGTTTTAGAGGAAATCTATACACTTTAGTGATTGTCAATGATTTTACAAGATTTGCATGGACTATATTTGATTTATTACGTTTGCTAAAAAGGTCCAAAATGAGAAAGGTATTTCTAGTGTTTCTATTAGGACAGACCATGGAGGAGAATTTGATAATATTCTCAAATTCAATAAATGACAAAGGAATAGATCATAACTTCTCTGCACCTAGAACACCCCAACAAAATGGAGTAGTAGAAAGAAAGAACAGAGTCCTTACAGAAATGGCTAGAGCAATACTTAATGAAAAAGAAATGTCACAAGTGTTCTGGGCAAATGCAATGAGTACTGCATGCTACATTTCAAATCGAGCATATATTCACAAGTCACTTGGAAAGACGTCATATGAACTCTACAAGGGAAGAAAGCCAAATCTTGCTCATCTACACATCTTCGGATGTAAGTGCTTCATTCACAATAATGGTAAAGAGAACTTAGGTAAATTTGATTCAAAATCTAATGAAGGCTTATTTCTAGGATATTCTAATAGAAGTAAAGCTTATAGAGTTTTTAATAAAAGAACATGTACAGTTGAAGAATCGATTCACATTGTGTTTGATGAACTTGATTCCTAGACAAAATATATTGATGAAGAAGAAATGGATTTGATAAAGAAAAACAAAACTATTTCAAAACAAAATTATTTTGAAACAATTTATTTTCAAAATATAGAAGATGTCGATGATCATGCTCTACCAAAAGCATGGAGACATATTAAAGATCATCCAATTGATCAAGTAATTGGAGATATTCACGAAGGTGTCAAAACAAGAAATAGAATTCTCAATGAGGTAACTTTCTCTACTTTTATTTCTGAAATTGAACCTTCTAATATGGAAGAAGCTTTATCTGACAATGATTGGGTGGTTGCTATGCAAGAAGAATTAAATCAATTTCAAAGAAATCAAGTTTAGGATTTGGTTCCTCGACCTAAGGATCATACGGTTATAGGGACCAAATGGGTTTTCAAAAACAAACTTGATGAACCAGCAATCATTGTGAGAAACAAAGCAAGATTGGTGACCAAAGGCTATAATCAAGAAGAAGGTATTGATTATGAGGAAACATATGCTCCAGTGGCAAGATTGGAAGCAATACGAGTACTCTTAACCTTTGCTTGCATTAAAGGTTTTAAACTTTATCAAATGGATGTGAAAAGTGCGTTTCTAAATGGTTATATAATGGAGGAAGTATATGTAGAACAACCTCCTGGTTTTGAAGATAAAACAGAGCCTGATCATGTTTTCAAACTTAAGAAAGCTTTATATGGTTTGAAATAGGCACCTAGAGCTTGGTATGAAAGACTAAGTAAGTTTCTTCTTGATCAAAATTTTGTCAGAGGAAAAGTAGATACCACTCTTTTCATCAAACATAACAAAGATGATATTCTAATTGTTTAAATTTATGTTGATGATATTATTCTCGGTGCTACTAACGAATCTATATGTCAAGAATTTTCTAAGATTATGCAGGGAGAGTTTGAAATGTCCATGATAGAAGAATTAAACTTCTTTCTTGGACTTCAAATCAAGCAAAAAAAGAATGGTATATTTTTGTCTCAAACAAAGTATTTGAAAGAGTTGTTGAAGAAGTATGGATTAGATAATGCTAATAGAGCTGATACTCCAATGAGTTCTACAACCTTGTTGGATGCTGATGTTAAAGGTCCTAGCTTCAACATTACTAAGTATAGAGGAATGATTGGTTCATTACTCTATCTTACAGCAAGCAGGCCAGATATTCAGTTCAGCGTTGGAATGTGTGCGAGGTATCAATCCGCTCCTAAGGTATCACATGCAGAGACAATGAAAAGAATCTTCAAATATCTAGGAGATACTTCGGAACTTGGCTTATGGTATCTAAAAAGAGGAAACGAGTATTTAATAGCATACACAGATTCAGATCATGGAGGATATAAAACTGACAGAAAGAGTACTAGTGGTCAATGTCAATTCCTTGGAGGCTCTCTGGTATCATGATTCAACAAGAAGTAGAACACAGTTTCATTATCCTCGACTGAAGCTGAATATATAGCTGTAGCAAGTTATTGTTCTCAAGTATTATGGTTGAAACAGCAACTTCAAGATTTGGGGTTATACTTAAATGAGATTCCAATTTATTGTGACAACACTAGCACCATAAGCTTAGCCAAAAATCCTGTACAACATTCAAGGACCAAACACAGACATCCGACATCACTTCATTCGAGATCACGTTCAAAAGAAGGATGTCAAAGTAGAATTCATACCAACTCATCTTCAAATTGTTGACATTTTCACAAAGCCAATAGCTAAAGATCAATTCCTATATATTCGAAGAGAATTGGGAATGTTAATCCCAATGAGTTGTAAGTTTTCTTGTTAATTATCTTAATTAAATGTATTTTTGATGATAACCATACTGACTTTGGTATCAGAGCATTAAAAATTGTTTTGTAGGTCTTCACTCAAGCACAGAAAGTGTTACTCGAGTGACAAGCAATGCTTACTCGAGCAAGTTAACTCTGCTCGAGCACAGCACCATTGAAAATACTTTGTTTCTTAGTATGTAAAATAGGGGTTAACAGAGGAGATAAAAATACCAAGAGACTATCTGAAATGTAACAGTGAAAATTGAGCTCACTCGGGTAAGAAGGATCCTCACTCGAGCATGATATGACCATGCTTGAAGTGAAGAATGTATATTCAAGCAGAAAGGAAGAATTTCCTTCAAGAGCTTACTCAATGCATGGTTACTCAAATGATTTTGGAGGATTTGAGTACAAAGATGAAAAATATAGCAAGAAATCCATAAACCAGGTACGTTTATACATGTTTTATCAAAATTGTTTGTATATCACTCGAGCACAGTATGAACATCACTCAAGCACTAGGGTTTCTACTCAAGCACTGTCACTTATATTAGTTACGTGATAGCTCAGACCGTCGCACTTCCTACTCTCACTTGAGGTGTCTCATCACTCGAAGGTCACACCTCTTCACCTCCAACCGTTATCCATTGATCAAACGTATCCATTTGCTTCAAATCAACATTGCAACTCTTCAATCTTCTTTAAAAGGTGAGATTCATCCTCAGTTTTTCTCATTTTGTGCCCTAAGTTTCTGAATTTTTCTTCTCTATTGTCAGGAAAATCTGTGAGTCTTGGTTCTTCCATTTTGTTTCTAAATGGCTAGAACTGAAATGCCTGCTATTTCCTAAAGATCTCACTCACCCTGTCCCACTTATTCTGCTGCTAGTACTTCTGCCACCCCAGTACCAACACCTTCATCTCCTAAAATGTCTTCTTCATCTACACCTCCTCCTAAACCCAAAACCAAAAAGAGAACTCTGGTCAAGAAACCTTATCCTAAGCCTCAAATAGCCAAGAAGGATCAACCACCACAAAAGAAACCAAAGGGTGTGGTGTTCAAAGAACCAGTGGTTACCCGATCTCAATCCAAAGAGGTCCAAGGAAGAGGAAAGAAGAAGGAAATTGAGCAACCACAACAATCCTCTTCTTCCTCCGATGACACATTCAACATGCAACTCCAGGAAGCAATGGAGAGGTCAAAACTTGAAAAGTTGGTTGGGAAAATTGCTTCTCAAGCCGGTGTCTCAAGTTCACACCATGGTGGGCAATCCAATACGGCTGCTTCAAGGGTACCTTCTACCTCACAGGCTCTAGAGGATGATCAAGTTACAAGTCCTCCTGAAGGTTTCAATGTTGAGGAATTAAAGTCTCTACCATAGAAGGTATTTGATACTGAGTTTGCACATAGGCATTTCTGTCCTGTAGTTTATGTGGACTTAGAATACTTGAAGAAGAATTATAATTTGGATTTATATCCTTATCTTGCATTATAAGCTCCCTGGCTGAATATCCATATTCCATATTCACCCTCTGTCGTAAAAACATTTTACTGCAACATGAAAACCCATAACATTATGTCTAGGGCTGGAGAATTGATTGAGGAAGCAATATCTACTACTGTTAGAGGTCAATTCATCATGATATCTGCTAACATTATTAATGACTTACTTGGGTATGTTGCACCACCTCCAGATCCACCCACTTTCTCAGCAAATGAAGCCTTCCGGCTTTTGAGACTAAAAGACCCAATAGGCCCTCTTAATTTTAAACCTTTGACATGCCTGATTCTTACAGAGCCCTACACTATATATATTCTCGGAGCATGGTTAACAAATCCAAAAATTTTACCCATTTTGCTCAGAAGGATTATTACTTGTTGGCCTCCTTCCTAGCCGGGCAACAAAGAAATTTAGGGGAGATCATTTTTAGTAAGATGATAAGATTTTGATTTTCTCCACCAAAATCTGCAACTATACCATATCCTCAGATTGTATCTCTCATCCTTATGAAAAATAAGATATGGTACTTGGAAGGAACTAGAGGGTGCTTATTCCAAGGTTTGGCAAGACTCAATTGACTCATATGAGTATCAATCTTCCAGTGAGTCGAACCAAGGCTACATCTCAGAGGGAAGCCACTCCATCCAGAGGTGATGAGGCTCAGTCATCTGCTCAAAGTCAAGTTCCTCCTCCATCTTTCCTAAATGCATCACTCTCCACTTATTTGACTGAAGTGATCAATCAAACTGTGTCTGGCTTAAAGAAGGAGTTAGTAACTGAGTATGAGAAGTTGGTAGACAAAATGGAGTTACAAGTCTTAAAGTTGGTCGATAAGGCAAATACCAACTTTAACTTGATGTTCAAGACTCAGTATGACATGTCAAGAAGGATAACTGATATGGAGATCCTTCTACGTTCTCATTTTCTGACCACATCTTTAGAAGTGCCACCTGAGACCACTCCTGCCTCGGCCTCACCTCCTTATCCATAAACACATGTTCTTTTCACTGATCCAGACTCTAATGTTGATATTACCTATGATCGGTCGCCTTCACTTTCGCCCTCAGCCTCTGTTCCACAGCCTTCATCTCCACCCTTTGTACCAATCGATCCTTCCATTGCCATAGTGCCCTTTATCCCATCATCTTATATCACTTTTCCTCAGCCCCCTTCTGATATTGATAAAACGGGGGAGAAGGATGTGTTATGGTTTTCTAAGCTATCATGGGATGTATTGGGTGTTTGGGTAGTTTTTGTGTAATGGGGTAGGTTTATGATGATATTATGGTTGTATACGGGGTTTATGGGTAGTTAATGTAGTTAATGATTTATGATGACTATTGTGTGTTTATAAGTTTATCATTAATGACTATTTTCATGTTATCAAGTTTTTTTTTCTGTTAAATTTTTTGATTGTTTCTGTGATACTATGCTTATCTTGGTTGTTAAGTGTCCAGAGGAAGTATTGCAGGGAACATATGTAGATAAGTGCAAAAATTTGAACTTGAATCTAAACTTTGGTGAAAATATGCATTTGGAAACATTGATGTTGTACTTTAAAAATCTTTCACCATAATCAACCTTTTTCTTAAATCCCATCACAATGGTTTTGTCATCATCAAAAAGGGGGAGAATGTTATATCCCAAGTTTTGATGATAACAAAAGTCAATTATGTGCAAATCATAGTTTTATAAGTCTAAGGAATGTTTACAAAGTTACCAAATACATATGGCAAAGTTTTGTGATGTTTGCTGTCAAATTTAACTAATGTACTCGAGCATAAGACTAGCACTCGAGCATAGAACTCTTTTATGCTCAAGCATATGCGAGTGATAGCCAGAAAGTGTTTGCCCGAGAGCATACTACTGTCATGTTTGCTGATGCACTCGAGCACTGGAGATAGCACTCAAGCAGAATAATCTTTCTCACTCGAGCACATGCGAGTGAGGGACTGCGAGTGTTTGGCCGAAAGCAATTCCTATCATTCTTCTTTAATGCACTCGAGCAGTTAAATCAATACTCAAGCATGAAGCTGCTTTGTACTCGAGCACTAGCGAGTGAGGGACTGCAAGTGTTTGGCTGAGAGACATGAAGGTCAGAGAAGCACAAGTATGCCCGAGTGAGACTTCATGTGCCCAAGTGACACATCAGCACTCACGAGTGAGAAATCTAACTCTATCAAATTCTAATGCAAGTGCTGATAACAAGGGTATATTACATGAGAATATTCTTCTCACTCGAGCAGGAGTATGTGTGCTCGAGTGAGGACCCACATCACCTGCGAATGTAAAATCTAACTCTTGATAAAATGGTATACGAGTGCTGTCGAGAGAAGAGTCTCCTAGTATAAAATGCAAGGCCACTTGAGTAGAAGGAGTTGTACTCGAGTGAGGCCCCACATCACTCACGAGTGAGAAAATTATCTCTCTGAAATCCTATGCGAGTACAAGTACAAAACTAAAGAACAAGGAGAAAAATGGTAAGATCACTCGAGTGAGCCCATCCATGCTCGAGTGATACTCTTCTAGAAGATTAAATGCACCAGTCTTACAGCGTTCAATCTGAATATGGTTTAATGTTATTTATTTATCTTATGATCACTTATTATTATTATGTAACATCAGTTTAAATGTTTTATAAGTGTGATACAGGAGGATGAACGTTGAAATAAACAGACACGAAGCAAGTCAAACAATGGCAGACAACATCATGACAAGCACGTACCTACTACATTCAAAGATTTCAAACGTACGCGTGCCGTTCAACAGTAACATGTCCCGCTCCTCAATGATCATTACTCAAACGGGCAAAAACTGAACATCTATAAATACAGAGATCCAGAGATCGTCAAAAAAAACTAAGCACAAGAATTCACAAGCAAATACACAAGTCTTTGTTATTCATATTTTCTCTGTATTCATATTGATCTTCAGTGTTTATCATACTTGCTCTGTAAGAGAGTCTATATACATTTCAAATTCTATTTTCATTTGATCTCAATGTATTAGGACCTCTCTCTGTGTTCTAATCTTCTCAACTCTACTCCGTCTACTACAATTTTCATATCACCACATCAAGCAAAAATTTATCACATCACCCAATTCACCCCCTCTTAGGTGAAGCTTGCCTCTTTCAATACTCCCATAGAAAAGTTAGTAGTAAGAACACAATTAGAAGTGAGAACTCGTCTCAGAAGTGTAGTTAATAGGGTAATCCTTCTGGCAAAAGTAGTAATAAAAAGACATATAAGTCAGACAGCCACAGTAATCAAAGACCCCTTGGGAACAAAACCTGTAGATATTGTGGAAATCCTTACCATCCTGGTCAGATATGTGGGCAAGTAAAGCAGGATCAAAACCAGCAAGGCAGGTACTAGGGTTAGTAAGACAGATAGTTTGTTACAACTGCAATAAACTAGGACATTTTGCAAAAGATTGTCAATAGTGACAAGAGCCCGTAGAGCCTAAGTAGTAAGTTCAGGGCATGGTTTTGCTTTGACACAAGAAGAAGGCCAGAAATCACCAGAGTTGATACGAGGTATGATTTCTCTCAATGGTAATCTGGGTCAAGCATTGTTTGATTCAGGAACTAGTCATTCATTCATTACATACGACTACATAAGATGGTTAGGCCAAAGTGTGTATCGATTATTGTATGGGTAATGGGTTCCGCACAACCGAGGTTTGCTTAAATTGCATCGTGAAAGTAGAAGGACACGAGTTTATAGTAGATCTAATTTGTTTGCCACTGAATAAACTGGAAGTGATTCTCACGATCGACTAGATGACCCCAAACAATATATTACTGGATTGTAGAAGCAAAAAGGTCATTTACCTTAATCCACCATTAAAGGCTAATACAGAAAACAACCTAAAATTTCTCTCCACAGCTGAGGCCAAGAGATGCTTACATAAAGGTTGTTAGGGATATATCGTGTTTTCCTCTATATAATTAGAGGCTGGAACAGCACTGAAGATAATCCACATAGTAAATGAATTTCCTGACATGTTTTTAGAGGATATCAGTGGATTACCCCCAGACAGGGAAATGGAGTTCGCAATTGAGACTAGGCCTGGAGAAGGATTGATATCTAAAGCCCCATACAAAATGGCGCCAAGCAAGATAGCAAAACTAAAAAAGCATATTGAAGAACTACTAGAGAAATGGTTCATTAGACCAAGTGTCTCGCCATGATGAGCTCTAGTGCTTTTCGCTAAGAAAAAATATGGAAGCCTATTACTCTGTATTGATTATAGGGAGTTAAATAAGGTGACTGTCAAAAACAAGTATCCATGTAACATCCTGAATTTTAGTAACCAAAATTCCTTATATTTAAGGGAATAAAATGGTGAATTAAAGAGCGTATGGAATGACAAAACAAGGCAATATTAGGGGGTTAGAGTTGTATTTTCAATGTTTTAACGATTTCATTGCATGCAGGAGCAAAAATTAGGTAAGGTTAAAGGTTGTCACTTTTTCAGAAAAGCCCAAAAAAGCATAATTAAGAAAACGCCCCTGAGACCCGAAAAGCAGGGCTGCTAAGGGCATTCCGGTATTTTGAGAATGAATTTGGTAATTCTGAGTCTTAAAAAGGATTCTTTGGATGAAAATATTCCAGAATAGGCCATGTAAAAATTTTGGGAAAAGTACAGTTAGACCAGGTACTGCTGGGCCGGGCCGAGTTCCCAGGGGCATTTTAGTAAACTTTCACAGTAGCCTTATAATACCACTAAACTTTATGGAAGTACCTAAAATGTACATGAATGGGATTAACCTAATTCTTGTACATTTGATATTTTAGGACCGAGTTGGGAGCTCGAGTTTATTAAGCTTTATGAGGCACATATTTCGAGGTGGAAAAGGGTTAAGGCAGGGGACTTACCTCTCCTACATGTAAGTGGCATTTGTGCTAGTGTATTGATGCATGTTATTGCTTTACTTATTTATATTAAACATATATGAATGATTGAAACTCTGTTTATATTTATGCTATGGCCATAAGTATGTTGTTTGAAACATCGAGCATGCAGATATGTCATTGTGTAAGCATGAGTTATGTAATGCAAGTATGTCATGCATTAAGCACTTATCTTGCATGCATATTGATACTATTTTCCTACTAGGATTCTCTCGAATCTTATCCTCCTCTACCAATAATTTAAACAGGTGAATACAGAAGGTATGCAAAGATCAGAGAAGAGAACTACACGAGAGGATTGCAGTTGTGGAACATAGACGAGAAAATGTCTCCCTTTCACTTGGACAGGTTTAGACACCCTAGTAGCCATGTGTGGCTGCATTGATTGTAATTATCATGTACGAACCCCCACAGGGAATTTTAGTAATCATGCACATAATATCAGTATATTTATGCTATTCCTGTGTTGCCCACTGAAATACATATCATTTTCCATATATACTCTGAAAAAGGTGAAATTAAGATAAAGGTATGACATTTTGGTATCAGAGCTAAAGCGGTTCTGGCAGAGTAGCAATTTTGGCAAGAAGATAGTATATTGATATGGCCTTAATTATATAATGACTGGACACATGCATGGACTGGGGTATCAAAGGAGTGAAACACCCTAGTCGATGAACTAGCCTCTGAGGATCAGTGAATATCTGAACTGTAGTAAGTGGTGCAATACTAGATGGAGAATGGTCTAAGGACATTGCTGAACCCGAGGAAGCGGGTACAGCCAAGCCAATATGCAAATCATTCACACTATTTAGTCAACTAAAGACAATTGGCATGATGTTTGAGATAAGAGTAGTCTCGGGGTACCGGTGGTTGGAAGCAAGTACAGCCGATATCTGTGTTTTAGCATGGGCACACAAAAGTTAAGCGTGATCAACCTAGGAAAATCTTAGGATGGATGACCCCCTGGGAAGTTAAGTTGGCAAGGTCATGGAGACTTGAGGAATAGTAATTGTCTTAAGATTTCTCTATGCCTAATAATCATTTGAGTTAGATGATTTAAAGAGTGCTTAGACACATGGAGATGATAAAGATGTAATATTAATCTTAATTCAAACCATTTCTATTGAAGTAATTACTGCATAAAAAAGTTCATTGGATAAATTAATGGGAAACTTGAGGTGTAGTAAATATTTTGAGGTTTCTCCATGCTAAGTGATGATCCGTGGTAACAATATAGTGTTAAAGGTATGTAGGTATAATGTACGGTAATGCATAATTTTGGTGATTATACCATATAGAGATCCTAAAGGATCCGAATCGATAATATTGAATGTTGAGAATAGTCGCTATTGATCTTAACTCTTAGCGAACCTATTAGGTATCATTATGGGAGATGATTTCCAATTTATATGATATTGAGGTTCTAGATTTCATAATGAACCTAAAAGTTGGGTTAGAGACCCTAGGCTATAAAATCCTACATGCCAGATATGATAAACTGAACTGAAATTGAAATTGACATTGAAACTGATGAATAGTACCTACAGGCAGTGCCTCTGTGTATACTAGTGAATAGTGCATACAGGTACACTGCATGATCGAATATAGTGCCTACGGGTACATTGCATGACTGAACATAGTGCCTACAGGTACACTAAATATGATAGAACATAGTGCCTATGGGTACACCGATATACCTAGTTGGTGGCCTCAAGCCCAACTAAGGTACGGAAAGAGTAGGGGTTGCAACAATAGTTGGCTCTAAACATTTCCAACCAAATTGAATTACTGAATTAATTGAATTATAGTGCCATAAAGGTATACTCAATTAACCGAATTATAGTGTCGTAAAGGTATACTAAATTACTAAACTATAGTGTCGTAGAGGTACAATGAATTACTGAATTATGTACCATGAGGGTACAATACCCAATCAGAGAACTGGGGTATGGAATACATTTCTGACCAACTAAATAAAGTGTTATTGTAATTTTGCATTACAATATGATTATGTTCCATGCTCGATGAGCCTGTACATAAAAGAGATAGATTAAGTGATAAAAAAGGATTCCCCAAAGTATAGGTGATTTTCTACGCTATTCAAATTTTGGCGACAAAATTTATTGAACAAGGGGAGAAATGTAACATCCTGAATTTCGATCACCAAAATCCCTTAAATTTAACAGAATAAAATGGTGAATTAAAGAGCACATGGAACAACAAAACAAGGCAATATCAGGAGGTTGAAGTTGGATTTTTGATGTTTTGATGATTCCATTGCATTCAAGAGGGAAAATTAGGTAGGGCAACATTTGGTTACTTTTTTAGAAAAGCCCTAAAGCGGGGTTGCCAAGGGCATTCTGGTCTTTTGGCAATAAATTTGGTAATTTTGAGTCTGGAAATGGATTCCTTATACGAAAATATATCAAAATAGCCTATGCAAAAAATTTAGGAAAAGTATGGTCAGACCAAGTACGGTCAGGCCAGGCAGGGTCCCCTGGGGCATTTTAGTAAATTTTCATAGTAGGCTTATATAACCACTATAAACTCTATGGAAGTGCCTAAAATGGCACATGAATGGGTTTTAACTTAATTCTTGTACATTTGATATTTTAGGACTGAGTTGGGAGCTCGAGTTTGGCACGCTTTATGAGGCACATGTTTCAAGGCGAAAAAGGGTTAAGGTTGGGAACTTACCTCTCCTACATGTATTTGGTATTTGTTCTAGTGTATTGATACATGTTATTGCTTTCCTTGTTTATGTGAAACATATATGAACGATTGAAGCTTTGAAACATTGAGCACGCAAGTTATGTCATTATGTAAGCATAAGTTATGTAATGTAAGCATGTCATGCATTAAGCACTTATCTTGCATGAATATTAGTACTATTTTCCTACTGAGATTCTCTAGAATCTCACCCTCCCCTACCAATAATTTAGATAGGTGAATACAGAAGGTATGTAGATATTAGAGAAGAGCACTACACAAGAGAATTGCAGTGGTGGAACGTAGACAGGAAGATGTCTCCCTTACACTAGGACGGGTTTAGATACCCTAGTAGCCCTGTATAGTTATATTGATTGTAATTATCAGGTACGAACCCCTATGGGGAATTTTAGTAATCATGCACATAATATCAGTATATTTATGTCATTCCTATGTTGCCCACCAAACCGCATATCGTTTTCCACATATATTCTAAAAAATGTGAAATTAAGATAAGGGTATGACAATCCACTTCCTTGAATTAATGATTTGCTCAATCAACTATCGAGTGCCTATGTCCTTGAAGATTTATTTGAGATCCGAGTGTCACCAACTCAAGGTAAGAGCAAATGATGTGTCGAAGACTGGTTTCAAAATAAGATATGGCCATTACGAGTTTTTAGTAATGCCATTTAGACTTACCAATACACCTGCAGTGTTCATGGACTACATGAAGTGAATTTTCTGTCCATACTTGGACCAATTCATGGTAGTCTTTTCAATGATATTCTGGTGTACTCTTATAGCCCAATAAAGTATAGGCACCTTCTAAGGATTGTACTAAACACATTAAGGGACAAGTAACTCTATGCCAAGCTAAGCAAATGTGAGTTTTGGCTTTCAAAAGTCAAATTTCTGGGCCATGTAGTCTCATAACAAGGTGTCTTAGTGGATCCAAACAAGGTATAAGCAATACTGAACTAGAAGAGGCCAAAAATTGTTTTTCAAATATGTAGTTTGTTGGTCTTGCTAGGGATTACATGAGGTTTATACAGAATTTCTCTAGAATAGCTTTACTATTGACAAAATTTAGGTGGAAAACTCAACATTTTGAGTGGGACAGCAATTGTGAGAGGAGCTTTGCAAAGCTGAAACAAAAATTAACAACAGCACTAATGTTGATAATCTCATATCTGCAGTTAACCTTCGTAGTTTACATAGATGCCAATAGGCATCGATTGGGATGTGTTCTGATGAAGTAAGATTGAATAGTGGCATATACATCCCGTCAGCTGAAGCCTCACAAATGGAGATATCCTATACACAATCTTAAGTTAGCAGCGGTTGTATTCGTACTGAAAATCTGGAGACACTATCTCTATAGGGCGACTGTAGAGCTGTACTACGACTACAAGAGTTTGAAGTATCTATATGATCAGAAAGAGCTTAACATGAGATAGCCCAGCTGGATGGAATTGCTTAAAGATTAGAATCTAGAGATCAAGTATCATCCAGGCAAAGCTAATGTAGTGGCAGATGCATTGAGTAGCAAAGTAGTGTAGGTAACAGCCCTCATGATTCATGAGCAAAGGCTGATTGAGAACTTCAGAGATCTCAACTTGTCGAATCAGATTATAGTCAACAGTAGTAATATCAGTCAGGCAGAGAATGACCTAAAAGCAGATATAGATGAAGCTTAGATCCAGGATAGACGTGCCCAATGTAATACCCCGAATTTTGAGACTCGAGGCTAGAGAATAAGCCTGAAATAAGTGGATTGCTAAGCCCCAGTTTAGCAAGATCCCAAATTATGATTAAGGGTTAATGACTTCAAAAGTGGATGTAGTTAGTGATAAATAACCCTTTTGGAGAGTATGATGTGATTTGGAACTCGAATGTGATTCGTATGTGTTGTGAGCAGTGTCGAAACCCTGTATTTGAGTTCAATTATGGATTAACATCTAAATTGAATGAAAATAAGAAGGGAGGGCATATGTATGCTATAAATAAATGAGAAAAAGAATTTGGTGGTTATTCAATGTGAATTACCATAATCAGGGGCAAAACGATAAAGTTACCGACCAATTGGTCAATTACTGAAGAGGAAACTCATTGGTAACTTCAAGATCAATGGTTGAGATTGATTTGTGTAGGAGATCAAAGGGTGGAATCCCATGTGTTTGAGTTTATGGAAGCTCATAAAGAGTGCACAAGATTGTGACACTTGGCATAATAGGAGCCTTTGGATTGGTCAAAGGTTCAAACTCACTCCCTCCCTCCTCTCTTCCTTTTTAGGTTAGCCAAATGGCCTTTGAAGCTTCAAAAATCTGATTTCATTCTCTCTCCCCCAAGCTCCATGGACTTCCAACTTCAAGGTGGAAAGAGAAAAGAAAAAGGTGAGTTTTGGTTGGCTTAATGTCTTATAATGCTCAAATACCTTTCTTTAATATTGTTCATAGTGATGAGAGATTCATCTCTATGGTTATAGATTTTTTAAAGGAGGTGTTTTAGAGCTTGTGGAAATTGAGAAAGATGAAGAATCAAGGAATTTGTTTGGGAAAGAGGACGAGGTGAGTGTTTGCTCCCTTTTGATCTATTATTTGTGATTTATGGTTGAGTTTTGTGATTTGTGGAATTTGACCTAATTTTGGTATAATTTTAAAATGGATGAGTTAAATGCATGTTGTGGTTAAAATGGTGTATGGATGTGTAAAATGGTCCTTGGGATTATTTGTGATCAACTGGAAAGGAAATTGGTTGAATTGGTTAATGTGTGTGAAGAGTGTGACCAAAAAGGGGGAAATGTCTTTGTGATGTGATTTTCAGTGTTTTGAGGTTTCCAATGGGTTCCTTGTGTGAAATTATGTTGGAATAGTCTTGTGTTAGAAGTTGAGGACCATTGGAAACATATTGGTTAAGTTTAGGAGAATTCTAGTATTTGCTGCATTCTGGGTTTTCTGTGGCTCTCGGGTGGTCACCCAGAACATGTGATCGAATATAAAGAGCTAGACATGCAGGATGAACTTACGTATGAGGTCACACCTGATCGAATTATTGATTGGCAGGAGAAATAACTGAGGCACAATAGTATCCCATTCATCAAAGTTGTTTGGAAGGGATTATTTCCTAGAGAAGCAACATGGGAAGCTGTAGGAGACATTGAGAAGTGTTACCCAGAATTCATGAACCAATACATGTAGCAAATTTTAGGGACGAAATTTATTTAAGGGGGGAGAGATGTAACATACCTTTTTTAGTCACCAATATTCCTTGTATGTAATGGATACATTTAATGGAATAAAATAGTGAATTGTGATGTACATGAATTTTTATAAAAATATAATGGTAAAATGGTAATTTGCCAACAAAACAAGAAGCAATTTATTTTTCCCTTCTCTCTGTATAATTTCAATTAAATAGGGAAACAAAGGGGAATATATATTTACTTGGTCAATATTAATTTAAGAAGAGAAAAAACAAGAGCCAAGTAAATTGTAGTTGAAAAGTCAAAAAGCATTACACATAAAGTATTAGTTTCAAGAGATAAATGAGACAATTATTTATTTCGCTTTTCTTCTTGGTATTTTGGTCAACAAGGGAAAGTGAAGGGAAATGAATTACTTGGACTATATTGAAAGAGCAAGAAGTAACCATGGCCAAGTAAAATTGCATGTGGTAAAAAATTGCCATAAAGTACTATTATTTCAAGAAAGTAAAACAGACATTTGAAGAAGCTAATATCCCTCCTCTCCTTCTTCATTTTGGTTTAGCTTAAATAAAATAGAAAGAGAGGATCTTCAAGCACTCAAGAGCACAAGAAGGGTATTAGGGTTCCAAGAAGCAAGAACTTAAGGTAAAAACTTGTAATCTTAGCGATTTTACCTTCTAATCGTCTTGGAACTTCCTCTAATCTCTTCTCCTCCTTAAAATCCATGGATAGCAAGCCAAATCAAGATTGTATAGCGAGAGGGAGTAGAAGGTATTGAGGAGAAAGAAAGTTGTGAATCCAAGAGGTAATAACATAAACTTGATCCTTTTATGCTATATGATGGTGTTGTTGTTAGTTTTGACTTGGTTTTTGATTGTTTTGTAAATTATGGCTGATGAAAACCCCAGGGGAAATGCTGCCAAATTTTCCTCTAATCATGTTCATTTAGTGTTTAACTAGTTAATCATGTGATTAAGAGTGGAAAGGAAGTGGTTAAGCAAGAGAAATCAAGAAAACACATGTTCCCCCTAAAAACCCTAGTTTTGGCCAAGTATAGAATAGTAGGGAGAAGCTGGAATTTTGTAATTTTGATGATTTCATTGGATTTATAAGGGAAAATTGTGTTGGTATACATGAGTTTATGTTTTTTGGATATTGGTAAGCAAATCTAGAAATTTATGAATTTGTAAGTGCATGTTGTTTGATTGTCACACTAGAGGCAACGGTATTATTCTATGAAATTTGTTCATCCAACCTAGTCCAAGAATTATGAAACTTGGTAAATTTAAAGTAGACATCTGGATCTTTAATTTGATAGGTAGTTTGTAATTTTTGTACAAGTATATTAAAAGATATGAATTTTCAAATTTATGCCCCGTTTTTGGAAGGAAATCTAAAAGAATAGAGGTTGGGCGAATTTCTAGGAATAGTGTAGTTGAACAAACTAGACTTAAGTACTTTTAGTAAAACTACACTAAAAGAGCTTCACTTAGGCTTTGGAATCAATCAACTTGGATTTTCCTATAATTAATTATGAATTTCCAAAGTTGACCAAAAATCTGTCAGTTTTTTGGAAACAATGAAACTACATTGTGCAAAATTGTATTGTACAAAAACTGTTATAATTGCATTAGATAACTAGCACAATTTGATTTAAAGGCAGTAATAGTACAAGTAATAATCAATTACCTGTAACTCTAATTTTTATAGTAACTAGGAATAGCCTGAGCCAGAACTAGAGTTTAGGATGGATATTGGAATTGAAAAAGGATTCAGGTAGTAACTTTTTCTTGCATATACTAATTGATTATTATATATTGTGTATGACATTCTCTGTAATATGAGCATAAGGTGATTTTGATGATAGGGATATAAGGACATACCGACGTGCTACTTGTGGTAAGCATGTGCATGAGGTAAAAGACCTTAAATAGATCACACCAAAGGTTAGTACATATTTGTTTGCTTTATTAACTTGTTCAATAAGCTATGCTCTATATAGCTTTAATGATGTCATGTTCTTTTTTTAGAGCTGCAAGAAACCACCGGATTCCAACTTATGTGACTTTATGTGTTGAGAAACATGTTTAATATTATCACCTTAGGCATGACTGAATTTACTCAAGAGGTAAATGTATATTTCAAAAATGCTGTACTTTTTTTTTCAAGTTAGTAAGTTAATGATTTGTCTGGCCTTGATGTTACAGATGTTTAATATTATTAATCCCTTTCCTGAAGAAGATATTAGCTTCATCCACAATGAGTTTAATTCATTTATGAACTTATACAACAATAGTGAGTTTAGGTCTTGTGTAGTTGTTAAGACGGTGTTATTTATTTCATCTTCATTTTATATGTATTTCATGTATGTAGTTCATGAAATTTTGAATGATGAATAATTGTTTGATTTTTTTTCCACTTGAATTAGAAAATTGTTGGTATTATATGCATTTTGAAGCATTTCAATTGTGAGAATTCAATTTGTAAATCATGATGAGTTGTTCAGACCTTGCAGAGTAAACTGTATTCTTTTAAACATGAGCTCTTTTAGGCGCTGGCTTAGATGGTGTGTTAGAGGAAGAAATAGGGTATATATGTAAAAAAACAAAAAATTTAGACGGGATGTAAAAAATATGAGGTCTAAAATGTATACCTTTTAAGACCTGATGTATAAAATATGGGGTCTGAAAAGTATACCTTTCAAGACCAGATGTATAAACGATGAAGTTTAAAAGACATTTTTTAGATGTGATTTCAAAATAAAATGTCTACAAAGTAATAAATTTTAGACGTGATATAAGCTAAGTCAGGTCTAAAAAGTTTGACTTTTATTACCTAGTCTTGAGCAACCAGTCTTAAAAAGTAGATATAGCCAGTGTAAAAAGTTTATTACTTTTTACACTAGTTGAGCAACCGCCAATCTTAAAAAGTACTTTTTAGACCGGGTGCTCAACCGGTCTAAAAAGTAACGACTTTTTAGACTGGTTATATCTAGACCTAATCCAGAACCATTCTAAAAACCGATTTTCACCAGGTCTAAAAAGTGATTTTTGCACTAATGAATGTTATCATTTGCATTACAAGTGTAGTCAATAATTTCAAATATTAAACTCTTTGTAACTATTGACAAGTTATAAAGTCAATCTCCCACACCATCACACAATTAGTAAATGACGTACATTAAATGATAAATACGTTTACAAATGTTGTCAAACGCATTACAAGTGTAGCATTATTTGTTCATGTTTAGTATATTAGATTACTTATTCTTAAAATGATTTATTTATTTTTATAATTATAAAATTCGATTATAATAATAAAAATTTCTAAGGGTTAAGGGTTTACTTTGTCCTAGAAGTTGTCACGGTGGAGCAATTTTGCCATGGAAGATTTTTAGGATGCAATGTCGCCCTAAAAGTTTCTAAATTGTAGAAATTTTGTAATGGCCATTATCCCAGTTAAATTTGATCATTAGTTGTATTCTGATATGGCAATCCATGTGTAATCCACATCATTTTTGTTTTGGGCTCAGGCATAAATTTGCCTTGAAAGTCTTCACTAAGAAGCAAGGCTACCCTGAAAGTTTTCAAATCATAGCAATTTCACCCTAGCTATTTATCTAGGTTAAATTTAATCATTAGTTGACCAAATATTCTTATTTGACAAGTCCATGTGTCAACCATTTCATCTTTTTCAAAGATATATTTAAAAATAAATAATTTTTCTAAAGAAATGCATCTTATCTGAAGGATTAAAGACAATCAAAGAGGTGAAAACATCATGTGTGATGAACACTATTAGAAATAAGGCCTATAAGACCGCCATATCTTGACCTTTATAGGCAGAGACAACTTAAAAAGTATAACTGGTTGCATTTTAGTAAATATTGATACAACTTAACACCGGTTGCACTTTCGTATAGTCTAAATAATATTTTCTAGACTAGTTATAATGTAATGCCATGTCAATAAGTATTGAATATTAAGAAAAATAAAAAATTTAAATTCTAGTTAGACTAGACGCTTATACATCCGGTATAAATATCCTTTTAGATACAATCGTATATTTATAACCGGTCTTAAATGTTTCACACTCTTTAACCTTAAAGGTAAACTTCCTAACTATGTGTCTTTGAAATCTAAGGCCAATTCAATAAATGTAATAATTTTCATCCATCTTATCTATTTAAACTCCTCATTGCTTTCATTTCTTCAGATTCAGCTCCTCTTCATCTCATCTCTAGCAAGAACATCAATATGTACAAGGGAGGGCTAATTCTATTCATCCTCCTTTTCTATAACCACCTCCACCTCCTCCTCTGCCTCCTCCTCCACCAGCTCTCTATAGACAGATGCCTCAGAAGACTTATCGTGTTGCTTCACACTGTCAATAGCAAGCTCAACCTTGTACTCGATGCCTATAATATCGAGTATAATCTTTTGGAAGACCCCCCCTCTTCCTCTTCCCCTCCCCCTTCTTCCTCCTCTGCCTCCGATGATGAGGAGGAAGATTAAGGGTTTTTTAATTATGTAAAATATTTTTTAAATCTATATATTGATACTACCCTTGATCGGGCAACATAAAAAAAATATTATCAGTGAAAAAATAATTTTAATTTCTAAACTTCATCTTGTTCAATCTTGATCTTGATAACGTATTTTTATCTTTGTTCCACTGTTTTTTAATTATATAATTTTTAATATATATTCAACTCAATTATATTCAGGTTAAATACATAATTTAATTATATTCAGACCAGTCATAGTGGCATAAGGTATAAATATATTAATCTAAACCTTGTTTAACTCTTGACCAGTGTAAATACTGTTTATTTTTTTAAGGTTCACTTTTTATTTACACCAGATAAGATGAGCATCTAGTTTCTTAATTATTATTTAGACCACATTTCAAATATGACCGGTATAAATATGTAACATTTCAACTTCCAATACCTACCATCATGTCTTGTCATAATCATTTAAACTATCAGGCCATCAGTCTTGTTTATAAATACCAAGGCACCTTTAGTTCTTAAATTTAAATTCAAAGGTTCATTTGTACTTTTCTCTTTCTTGTTTGAGTGGCAACACTTTCACTGATCATATGGCAAGATCAAAGAGGCAACGTTTCCCCTCTCCCCCTCCAACGGCAGCTAACGGTAGTTCCTCTTTGTAGCCCCTTCCACCTCTGACGTTGGAGGAAATTAATAAGGCCATCATTCACCTCTAGGGCACCGTACTAGAGGTAATGAAGAAGCAAGATCACTTCTCTGAAAGATTGGAGGAGGTGACAGTGGTATTGAATAATATCACCGACCGTTTGGACTAGGCATGACGAGTCTCTTGGAATGATGATGATCTTCTGAAGTTTGGAGATATGAGTGTCCAAAGTTTGGGATAGAAACTGAACTCTGTTTTGGGGCAGCAATGAGTTTTATGTAATTCTGAAATTTTGTGATAATTTTGGGTAATGGCCCATATATTTTCTATACAGAGGACTTAAGTACCTTTCATTTGGCTTTAGAATCACCTCATTTCAATTTTTCTAGAATTAGTTATGATTTTTTAAATTTTGGGCAGAAAATCTACCAGAAAATCTGAAAATGGGAATTATGACATCATCGAAATAAAAGATGACATCGGCATGGAATTAAATATTTTCTCATCATCTTTAGCTCTCATTTCTGACATACTGAACCAGCCGAAACTAGTTAGAGAAAATTGAGAGCTCTTAGAGAGAGAAAGAGGAGAAATCTAACAAGGTAAGCCGATTTCTCCGACGATCTAGCTCCTAACGCGTATAACCTTGCTCCTAAGCTTCTCTTTTATGTTCTTTAAGCTGTTGGAAGCTCAATTTTCATGGTTAAGAAGGGATAGGGTTTCAGCCACTCTTGAGAAAAGCTAGTGGGAGCTTGAGGTAACTTCCAAACTCTTGTGTATTGACTATTCTGGCTGCTGTTGACAATTTAATCGGTGAAATTTTGTCGGATTGTCATTGGTTTCAAAAAAGGAAAATGGGTGTGTGGGGTTGTTACGCTACCCAAATTGGTACTAAATGGTAGTTGTAACCTAATGGAATACTCAATAAAGTGATTAGGAGTAGAAATGAACGCGTTTACGAAGCCCAAACCGAAAAACCCCAATTTTCCCCAAAATACTTGAGAATTTCGGCCAGCTCTAGAAATGGGTCTTAGAGTTGGATTTTCAATGATTTGATGATTCCATTAAGTTTAAGATTAAAAATTAGGTGGGGTTACAGTTGGGCACTTTTTCAAAAAAGGCCGAAAAAACATAATTCCAAAAACGCCCTTGAAACCCTTAAAGTGGGGCTGCCAAGGGTAATTTTGTAATTGACATTGAATTTGATAATTTCAAGTTCAGAAATGGATTCCTTGGGCAGAAATATGTTAGAATAGACCATGTCAAAATTTCAGGAAAAGTACAGCCGGACTAGGTACGGTGGGGCCGGGCCGGGTCCCCAGGGGCATTTTAATAAATGTTCATTATAGCCTCATATAACCCCCAGAAACACTATGGAAGTGTCTAAATAATACATTTGACATTGTAGGATCAAATATGAAGCCCCGAGTTGTTTGCACGTAGATTAAGGCACACGTTTCGAGGCATAAAGGGTTAAGGTAGTGAACTTATCTCTCCTGCATGCTCTAATAACTGTATTAATATGTTGATACATGTTATTGCTTTGCTTGATTATGTGGAACATGTATGAATGATTTAAAGCTATGTTTCAATATATGCTATGGCCATATGTGTATCATTTGAAGCATTGAGCTTATAGATTTGTCATTGTATGTGTGCATGAGTTATGTGATGCAAGCATGTCATGCATTAAATACTTATCTTGCCTGTATATTGATAATGTTTCCCTACTGAGATTCTCTCGAATCTAACCCTCCCCTACCAACAATTTAGACAGGACAAGTGGCTCGTAGAGGGAGCGGCTAGGACTCCTTCAAGATGATAGTTGGTAGTTGGTTATCAATGAGTTGTGAAGACTGTATATGATTCGGTTGAATATAGGGCTATGATTTGAGATGAGATTTTGTAATCCCCATTTGAAAAATTGTAATGGATAATTGTGCCCTGTGTATCTTTAGCGAAGGTATGTACCTGGGATTGCCGGGATGATTATGTTGTGCACTATGATACTTATATGAATGTGATTTATATTTGTGTAGTAATTGTATTCAAAATGTGAATATGAGACCAAGTTAATTAGATTTGAAAAGGTATTTGTGAAAACCCTATCTCAAGGATGGGATTTTAAATGAGTTTTGATTATTATTGGTCTCTATTTCATTTCAATTGCGTGTTTCGGATATAATTACGGAGGGGGTTACAGTTAGGTTTACTAATCTTAGGCATTTTGGTTCTTTTGAGATTTAAAATAGAATATTGCTCTAGCCTACATCAATTTTAGGTGATAAAGGTAGAGTATCTTATTTAATTAAGCTGGTACTAACATGGTTGATATACAAACTTGAGAATTTTGTTTTGTATGGTTGAATATGGTCTTGTGATGAGATCTGGTTTAAGTTGAACATCAAAATGAAGGCTAATAATAAAGAGATACCCAACTAGGTGAAGTCACTGGTGACGGTTTGATGTTAACACGTCTAAATTAGATGATAAAAAAGGTAGGACTAGTAATATAATCTTAGAAGGAAACATTCATTGAACTGGATGACCTAGTGATGATTAGGCAAATTAACTTTTAAATGAGTAATGAATTGTTACAATCAATGCCAATCATTTAAGTCTAGATCACCAGCCCTAATTTTTCATCCACTAATTTAGACTCAATCACTAGTATTTCCACCTAGTCGGTTATTACTTTCTTATTATTGGCCTTTAGTTAGGTTTCCTTCTCAACCAAGACCTCCCCACGAGATTATATTCACACATATAAAATCCAATTCACATACTTGTATATTAACTTTGTTATACTCAAGTTCATAAAATAAGAATCTTCTCCTTTATCACCTGAGATAGGGATAGGACATAGCCATTTCATATTTGAGGTCTAGAAGGATCAAAATGCATAAGTATGATAACCTAGCAATCAATCCATAGGTAGCCGCATTTTAATTGTAAGGATGCTCACAATATAAATCATGCATCAACAGTATGTGAATGTCAGGCCTAAAATTGCATCCACTAAATCCAACGTTCAAAAATCATCTAACTCTTTTGAAGATTGGGAAGATGTGAGCAAAATAAGTAAACATTAAAAAAACAAATGCCAGAATTAAGATTCACTAATTATCTAATAATGGGCTTGAAATGGTTAATTTATTTTTTATGTTAGTTGCATTTTTGTTTTTAGGGGTGTCTCTATCTGTGGAATTTATATTGCATAATATAGATTTTAGATATAATAATAATATCCAACAGAGAGCTTCTTTGAAACAAAATAAATCGTACATTTTTTTAAAAAAAAATGCCCACTTTTTAGGCCGGGCATGAAATTACCTTGTCTAAAAGGTGGACATTTTTTATTATAAAACGAAACTTTTTAAACACTGGTCATCTAACTTATCAGTCTGAAAGGTTAACTTTTAAGACCGAACATAGGTCTAGTCTTAATAATGACAAACTTTTTAAATCAGTCAATACAAGATCAACCTAAATCCGATCTAAAAAGCCTTTTTCAACTAGTCTTAAAAGCCTTTTTGCTAGTAGTTGAAAAGAAAATCAATGACATACTTGCTTGTCATGGCATCATTGGGATACGGTGACAGAGTTTCGATGGCCATGTTATCAGCAATCATCCTTATTGTTATTCATATAGTAATTGAATCTTTTTCCTAATTACCCTCCGGTGAATATGAGCTCATCCTCCATATGTAACTTCTTCTTCTTCAATATTGTACATGTTGTCTGCTCAACATATTCGGTTAACTGATAGTCAAGCTTATCCTAGATAAATGTTAGGGCATATTGCTAAGGTTTGGAAACTTCCGAAGCAGCATGGCTCTTAAGTTAAAACTTCTAGAGCAAATTTACACCTCAACAAAAATGATGTAGATGACATCTAAACAGCCAGCTAGCATATTTAGTCAACTTAATAGTCGAAATTAATTAGGATAACAACTAGGGCGAAATTGTTATGATTTGAAAACTTCCAGTGTGACATTGCACCCTAAAAAACTTCCATGGCAAAATTGTTCCATTATGACAACTTGCAAGGCAAAATAGACCATTAACTCAATTTCTAAAAAGTAGAATAAAATTCTTAATTATTTATTTTTCATTTTTATAATTATGAATGTTGCTAATTACGTCACAAGTATAATACTCCCTCTGATCCTATTTACAACAACCCAATAACCAATTTATGTGGTTTAATAAAATAGTTAAAATTAGTTAAAAATAATAAGTATATCTGAAATAAACTTTTTTTCAAGTATTCACTTATTTTTTAGGGGCAACGGGTAAGTAAAAGAGAGAAAGATAGTAAATATGTGTATCACCAACCTTTTAACTAATGCAATATATATAATCAATAAGGGATAAAAAGGGAAAGAATTCATTAAATTTTTAGACAACTCTTACTGGACTCTTATAAAAGGACTAAGACAATTCAAATTTTATACTCTTATAAAAAGGATGGGAGAGAGTAAATATCTATAAATGTTGTAAATTGCATTATAGAAGTTGAGATTGCATGTGGTAAAAATTGAAGTGCTAACTTATATTTTGTGTGCATATATATAATAAAGATGCTTAATGGCTCAATAGTCACATACATCTTGTTTTTTGAATGAAAATGGAATTTCATTTCATTGTGTAAGGCTATACAAAAACATCAGAGTGGATAAAGCTATACAAAAACATCAGAGTGGGTAAAGCTATACAAAAACATCAAAGTGGACGTATACAAAATGTGTGATCAACAAAAAACACAAGCTAATCAGAATTAAATGAATCACATGAGTAAGTTAAATAAAGCAAAACTTCTAGACCTATGATCAATTATAGCTTGGATTTGCGCTAGCAGCTTGTCAATTGGGTAAGCCTCATTTGCAAATAATATATGATTTTTGGTCTACCACAGCTTCCACCAAGTAACAAGAAAAAACCAATCGTCTAAGACAGATTCATTCATAAGCTTCTTAAGAGGTCAGTGAGCCAAGAGGTAATATATGTACTAGAGAAATCTAGATACATATCAGATGGGAAGATTTTCTTCCACATATTTAAAGCTATTGGGCCATGCCTAAAGACATGTTTTATGTCTTCTATGCCTCCTTAACATATGCAACATCGCTAGTCTGAGGTCATTCCTTTCCTATGTCTTTCAATATTGGTGATAATTTCCCTTTAAGCAATAGCCAAGAGAAGATTCGAATTCATTGTGTTACTAGGAATTTCCATAGATTTTTGCATTTGTCTTCAACATCATTCTAGCTGATAGACTCTACTGCATGATAATAGGATTTGGTTGTGAAGAGACTATTAAACGTTAAATTCCAAAAACAGCTCGGATCCTTCAGTCGCCTGGCAATCTTTATATCTAATATGGCTTTGAGAACATTGTGTACTATTGGTCCTTGAATAATCCCCATTTCCAATTGCCATTGTCATTGATATAATCAGATATAGGCTTGCTAAATTCCACTTCACTAATTGGTGCATCTGAAACATGCTTTACGGGGCCATAGTTATTGATCCAGTAGTTGGACTAGAACATTGTTCTTCTTCTATCTCTAGTATTCCATTTGATATTGTGGTAAGTATCTTCCCAATTTCTGATAATAGACTTCCATATATGAGTGGAATTCTTCTTTACAACTCCTTGCTCAATTTCCTGCATGCCATATTTGCCTTTTAGTACCCGAACCGAAAGAGCATTAATGTCACGCCTTTATCTTAATTTCACCTTTACCAGAGTATTTGAGGAAAATGATATGCGATTCGGTGGTCAACACAGGAATAGCATAAATATATTGATAAAAAATGCTCGATTACAAAAGTTCCCCATAGGGGTTTGTACATAATAATTACTATCAATGTAGCTGCACAGGGCTACCATGGTGTCTAAACCCATCGGAGTGAAATGGAGACATCTTCCCATCTTCGTTCCACCACCGTAATCCCCTCGTACGATTCTTTTCTTTGTTCTCAGCGTATCTTCTATCTACTCCTGTCTAAATTGTTGGTAGGGGAGGGTGAGATTCGAGAAAATCTCAGTAGGAAAACAGTTCCAATATGCATGCAAGATAAGTGCTTAATGCATGACATGCTTGCATTACATAAACTCATGTTTACACAATGTCATATCTGCGTGCTCAATGTTTCGTGCAACAAAAATATAGCCACAGTATAAACAGAAACAAAACTTCAATCATTCACATATGTTTCACATAATCAAGTAAAGCAATAACATGCATCAATACACTAAGACAAATATCAAATACATGCAGAAGAGGTAAGTTTTCTACCTTAACCATTTGCAATCTCGAAACGTGTACCTCATAAAACGTGTCGCATATCGACTCTCCACTCAATCCTACAATTCCAAATGTACCATTTAGACACTTCCATAGCGTTTCTAGGGGTTATATGAGCCTATTATGAAAAATTACCAAAATGCCCTCGGGGACCCAGCCCGGCCCGCCGTACCCGGTTCGACTATACTCTTCCTGAAATTTCAACATGGGCTATTCTTACATATTTTCACCCAAGGAATCCATTTCCAGACTCAAAATTACCAAATCCACTGTCAAAAGACAAAATTGCCCATAGATGCCCCGTTTTAAGGGTTTCAGAGGCGTTTTCGTAATTATATTTTTTTGGGCTTTTCCGAAAAGGCGACCAACTGTAAACCTACCTAATTTTCCCTTCTAAACCCAATGGGATTATCAAATCATTGAAAATCGAACTCTAACGCCTCCAAACTAGCCTTGGCCAAAATTCTCAATACCCCAGGAAAAATTGGGGTTTTTCGATTCTAACTCTGCAAACGTGTTCCTTTCTACTCCTAATCACTTTATCAACTATTTAATTAGGTTACAACTACCTTTTAAACCCAATTTTGGTAGCATAACCCCTAAGCACACACGTTTCCAAAATCTAAAACTAATGGCAATCCGACGAAATTTCACCGACTATATTGCCCACAGCAGCCAGAACAATCAAATATTGAAGTTTCAGAAGTTACCTTAGCTTCCTTCTTGCTTTTCCCTCTTTAGCCGAAACTCCTCCCCTTTCAAACCCTAGGATTTTGCTTCAACAAGACCTTGAATCATGTAAAGAACAAGTTTAGGGAGAGGATTACATGAATCAGGAGCTAAATCACTGGATAAATCGACTTACCTTGAGAATTTGCCTCCTCCTTCTCTCTACAACACAAAAACTCACTCACTCACACTCTCTCTCTCTCTCTCTTGAGCTCTCATGGCTGATGTGAATGCACAAGAAAGATGAAGAAAAGTGCTTCATAAATATCTTGGTATTTTCCCTATTTAAGTAATTACGCAAAATTCCCAAATTGTTGACTTTTATGACATAAGCTTATCCACATAGAATTTATGTCATAAAGCCCATGAAGAAGTAACTAATATTTCCCTTCCTTGGTCCATACAAAGACGTCCAAGAGGTCCTTCAATTTGCCTAATTAGCTTTTCTCCATTTATCTCCTATTTACAAGATTACCATAACATTTTTATTCATTTTCGGATTAATGGAAATTCTGGCAGATTTTCTGCCCAAATATTGAAAAATCATAACTAATTCCAAAAAAATCGAATTAGAGTGATCCCAAAGCCTATTGAAAACTATTTAAGCCCTCTTCACAGGAAAAATATGAACTATCACCAGCCACCACCACACAAATACAGAATTGCACAAAATCCAACACTGCTTCAAAACATATTCCAATTCTAATCTCAAACTTTGAAAAATCATAACTCCCAACTCATAAAACGAAATGACATGAATTATATGTCCATTTTGAAGCTTGGCATGTGAATTTTAAGACTAGAAAGTTTCAGAATATTTAGAAACCATTTTCCCATACAAACCAACTGCCCTGTATAGAGTTCACAGTGGACAGAATTTGAAGTTTCCAACCAATGTGTCCAATGGCTCCAAAATCAACAAACAACCCTATTCCCACACAAATTTTCATAAGGAAACCATTGGAATCACTCAAACAACCAAATTCTCATCCCATCCACACATATCCACTTTTGAAGCAAAATGCAACACAACCACCAAATTGCCCAACATTCCATTTCACCACAATATGCGCCCTCCCTCTATTCCAATTCAATTTAGATGTTAATCCTCAATTGAGCTTAAATACAAGGTTTAGGCACTGCTCATAACACATTCGAATCATAATTCACATCGTATTCTCCAAAAGTATTTATTTATCAATAATCACATCCACTTTTGAAGTCATTAACCCTTAATTACTTTTTGGGATATTACATTTCTCCCCCATTAAAATAAATTTCATCATCAAAATTTGTTACTCAACTTAAGCCATAAACTCTGAATGCCTCTTTTTGACGGCTTCCGTTTCATGAATTACTTCTCATTAGGACGGTCCTTTCTAGACCACCCACATAAACGATACACTATAGGTCTGATTCTCGCAAGATTCTCAACGGACCAATATGTCATGGCTCAGCACCTTTCGCTTGATCACTCTACTAATTCCCGTACCCGGAGATACTCTCACAGGCATGTGATCTCCATTTTCAAACTCTAGAGGCTTCCACCTCATTCGATAGTAATTCAAATAGACTGTACTCGTTTAGCCCAGCTTTGAGCCTCTTTGATCACAATCGTCAGATCACTTCCCCCTTGGGGAACACTATACTTAACACATACAATTGGATTCAAAAAATTTAGATCCTAAAAATCCTCTATCATTACTACCACAATTCGAATCGTTTTCCGACTAACCACTTCCATGACAACATCTACTTTATTCGGATGATACTTAATCTCCAGGATATTTGGGATACTAATGGTCACCATATTGTTCTACCGTCACATAATACAGGTAATAGTGTCACATCTTTAGCACTAATACTAACACAACAAAATTGCCAAAAAATGCAATCGCCATAACGTATGATTGCTGTAAAACACCATTATCACACAAACATAATCGCTAATACACATAAACGTGATAAATCACAATCACTACATGAATACCATCGTTACAGGAGCACAATCGTCACAACTCTAGATCATGAGTTGCTAGCTTATTTCATAAAACCTTACCAGTTGGGAAGTATATGCCCCCACTCTGCTCAATCTAGTCACTCCTTCTGGGAGTAACTCAAGGTACCATAGGTTCACTACTCATAAATGATAACACTCACGACTGTATACACAATACGACAGATTCTGCTGTACTCACAATAACAACAGATTGCACTAGATTCACAATAACCACAGCTTTCGCTGTATAACAACAGCTTTCCCTATAATCACAATAACAACAGCTTGCGTTGAATTCATAATAACTTTAGCTTGGGCTGTATACATAATAACGATAGCTTTCACTATATAATGATAGCTTTTGTTGTAATCACAATAACGACAGCTTACGCTGTATAAAGATAGCTTTCACTGTAATCACATATACCTCAGCTTTTGCCATTTGCAACAATACCTCAGCTTTCGCTGTTTGCAAAAATACCTCATCTTTCGCCGTTTGCAAAAATACCTCAGCTTTTGCTGTTTTCAAAAATACCTCTGCTTTTACTGTTTGTAAAAATACCTCAGCTTTCACCATTTGTAATAATACCTCAACTTTCGCCATTTACACTTTCACAACATTACCCTCACTCGTACACCTACCAATGATTCCAATAGTGGTAATCGGGACTTTTGGGCATAAACCATATCATCACTTCACCGTATCAACTTTCATGGTGTTTCCCTCACCCATAAACCCACCAATGACTCCGCTAGTGGTAACTGGGACTTTTGGGCATTCACTACAATATCAAGCCACCCTGAAATCTCAATTTCTTCTATCTGAAGTGTAATGCCCCAACTTGTGATTAAGGGCTAATTATGATCTTAATGATGTAATTATTGTTAATATTGTTGTAAATATGTTGTAAGCAATGTTTAAGCTTGTATTGGAGTCTAATGATGATTTGCAAAGGTTATGATAATCAGGGACGAAATTGGAAATTTACTTACCGATTGGTCAATTACTGAAGAGGAAACTCATTGGTAACTTGAAGATCAACGGTTGAGATTAAAAGTCAAAGGAATCAATGGCTAGGATTTAGCCATGGGGTGGAATCCTATGTAAATGAAATCATGTGAAATCAAAGGGAAGGAACAAGATGGTGCCAAGTGTTATTATGAGGACCCTTAGATTAAATTCAATGTTTCAAACTCATTTTCTCTTCCCTCTTTCCTCCAAGTCGATTAAGTGTGTATGGGTTAGAGAAAATCTGAGTTTTCTTCTCTCTCCATTCTCCATTTTCACTGAACCAAGAAAGAGAAAGAGAAAAGCTTAATTTAAGGTAAGTGATTGCTTTCATATGCTCAAATGTTCTTTATTAATGTTGTTTATGAGGTTGGGAGCTTTCTTTCTATGGTTGTAGAACTTTGAAAGGTGGTGAATTGGTGCTTGAGCACATTTGAAAGTTGGAGAAATAGAGATTTGGTTGTGGCAAGAGAAAGAGGTAATGATTTGATACTTTGATGGTTATGTTTTGAATATTGGCTAAGTTTTGTAAATTCTGGAATTTTGCCCTGAATTTGGTGTTAAATGAAAGTAGGAATTGTAGAGAGTATCACTGTTGAATTGGTAGCTTATGGTATTTTAAGTTGATTGGGATTGATTTAAAAGTGGGAAATAAAAGTATTGATGATTGGGTTGTTGAGTTGAATATGGAAATCTAAGGACAAATTGTATTAAGGGTGTGCTTTTGGGTATTTTGAGGTTATCGATAGGTTCCTTATAGAATTTTAGGTGAGAATATGCTTTGGTACAAGTTTAGGACCTATTGGGATCAGTTTTGGTCACTTTCGAAAACCATATCAATTGTTGCGATTCTGGCTTCTGATGCCCATTACTCGAGTGGAGGATGAGCTCACTCGAGTGCCGCAGTAAATTCCATTTTTCGTGGTTTTCTCAATGGTGTTTTTGAGTGGAAATGTAAGAGTGCACTTCTTGACTTGTGAGTGAGATATGATCCTACTCGAGTGAGCATGGGCATGCTCGAGTGAAGTTTTCCCTTGGAAGTGGTATGTGCTCTAGGGCAAACACTCTTGGTATTGCACTTCCTGGTGCTCGAGTACAACAAGCACTTCTTAGTCAAAGATGTTGCACTCAGCCAAACACTCGCGAGTGAGGATGCTTCTCACTCAGGCATAAGTGCCCCATCACTCGAGTGAGGCCATCTTCACTCGAGTGAAGTGACCAAAATTCAACATTTTTCTTCCAAAGGGGGAACTTTGGGGTAGTGTCACCCAACCTTTTAGGCATATGTTAGGTTTCTAATAAGCACCTAAAGAAGTTTATATGATAACCAACATCAAGTAAGATGAAATTAAGAACTTGGAAAAGGAATTAATTCAATATCCTTACTCTTGGTTTTAGGCTTTGATATTGGTCGTCCCATGAGCCGATTGTGCCAGAGGATATCAGGAAAGTACAAGGTAGTGACTTTTTCTTTATACCATATGTGATGCATTATATGTGTGTTATATCATTGATTTGTGATAGAATTTGTATGCTGCAACATTTGTGGATATGCGTAAGCACCGTCATACCAATAGCTAACAATGGATCAGGTAAGGGTTATGTGCCTTCCCGGCGAAGAAAGGGGATGAGGATGATGTGTGACTTTGTGATTAGGTGAAAACCTAATTGTGAAGGCCGACGGGCCAATTGTGAAAGCCGGGTAGCTATGTGAGCTATAAGGCTATATGTATGCACTGCTACACCAACAGTCCCTAAGTAGCTAACAACAATTCGGGTAGGGCGGTGTGCCTTCCCGGCGGAGAAAGGGGATGAGGGTAGAGTGTGATCTGTGTTGCTTATGTATGATGATTTGCTTATATGCTATGTGTTTATGTGTGGTATGAATGATTTGTTACTACTGGGATTCTTTTGAATCTCACTCTTTCCTGTGACTAACCTTTCAGATAGGGAGTTGCTCCAGGGAGAAGCGGATAACCAAGAGCGGATAGGACTTCTTAGACATATTTAATCAAGACCATTGGTTATCTATTTTTGGAATAGGATTACTGTATATATTTGGGGTTGTAAATATTGTTTTGATTTTGTAATCCCTACTTTTGTGAAATATTACACCCTATATATATATGTAACCTGAAAGTTGTCGGGATTTTAATTTCTGCACCCTGATACGTATGAATGAGATTGAACTGCTCAGATAATTATATTCGAATGTGACTGAGAGACCAAGTTACCTGTGTTTTAAACTATTTTTATGAACACCCTATCTCCAAGATAGGTGATTCTAAATGATAATCAGTAATTATTGGTCTCTATTTCACTTTAATTTCATATTTCTGATGTAATTACGGTGAAGGGGTTACATGAAGCACCCTACTAAAATGGCCCACCTAGAATCTCAGTCTTTTCTATCCAAGCGACTGACCAGGAGTCTCAACCTCCCATTCCACCCTCATCCTCTTTCACATGTTGTCAACACGGTTGTTATTAGCTACCGAAGGACTATTGGTATAGTTATACACAACGAACTCATTATCACACTTCATCCTCATCCTCTTTCAGCATCGAGGATGCATACTGCTCTCACCCAAATCGTTGTTAGTTATAGGAGGACTATTGGAATGGTGGTGCAACTAACAACAAACTCACAGCAGATTCTAATTTTATGCACCACTTTTCAGCCTGAGGTCAACATCGGTCAACCAGCCTGGTGGCTAGCCATGTTGGCCATGCCGAGGTAAGTGCCCTCACAAGGTGGAACCCCTGATCAAGAAGTCGAATTCACAATCAGCAGAACTAGCTCTACTCTACTGCACAAGTCATACCTCAATCTCAGCCTATTCACATCACAATACACGCTATCAGTCAAGCTGGGTAGGGCACACCTGAATCCCTTGCTTGTTCACAACACATCATAGTACACACAAAATCAAGTTGGGATTGAATATCTTCAACATTAGTGCATTCGATCATTTTACCTTCAGCTCTATAAACCTTTCTTACAACATATACATCGTTTACATCATTCATCCCTACTCTGGTTGATTCTCTTGCTTGAGCTTAGTCAGTGACAAAACAATCTGGAAGAAATTCCAAAAGAATTCTCAGGCAATCACAGCAAGATTTGAAAGATTGTGTATCTTAACAACAACTTTTGTCTTCTTCATACTAGCATTACTTCTACTATACTGGGATCCACTGAGTCCCTTTTCACGATATCACATAGCTTAGAAGTTTTCACCTCCATAAGCCAAACTCACATTTGCACAACTCGGCATACAATTGCCTTTTCTCTTTACACAAGATTTCTAGTATTATTCTCTTATTTCTACAATCCAGTAACCCACAACTCGTCACCAACTAGTTATAGCTCAATTTAGCTTCTAATTGGGAAAGTAGTAATCAACACAAATTAATCATAGGGCTTAAGCCCTTCAACAGTTATCATGCAACTCACACAAACATTAGTAATCATAGCCTCAACATCCATTGACGTCGACACAACTACATCATATGGCAGTTTATCCTCACAATTTCAATTCATTCAAATATCATGTTCTATGGCTTTAGACCCTCCAGGTCAAGTCAAATTCCTAAGAATAAGCTCAACTATTGAGTTTGATTCTTGGATCATAATTTTACTCTTAAAACCTTAACATTAGTTGAATCGAGAAATTCTCATTTCCACATATCATCCCTAACCCAACACCATTCTGAATATATCTGCTAGTCTAAGGGCACACTGGTCCCCTAGGTCTTTAGGTCTTTGGACACACACTAGTCAATATATAAAGTTTTGGAAGTTACCTTAAGCTCCCTCTGGATTTTCTCATAGTGGATGAAAACCCTAGCCTTAAAACACCCAAATTTGTGCTTCCAACACCTTACAATACATGAAAGAGAAGCTTAGGAACAAGGTTATATGCGTTAGGTATGAATTCACTGAAGAAATCAACCTACCTCGTGAGATTTCTTCTCTTTTTCTCTCTAAAAGCTCTCATCTCTCTCTTGTTGTAGCACTAGGCACAGTTTTGGTTCTGATGGATGATAATTTAATATGATATAATATTATTTGCTAATTATTTCCTAAATTTCCAACAATTTTGGATTTTTACAAAATTTTGGCAGATTTATGTCCAAACTTTGAAAAATCATAACTAATTCTAGAGAAATTGAAATGGGGCGATCCCAAAGCAAATGGAAATCTATTTAAGTCTCTTTATTGGAAAAATATGGATCAATCTAGTTCATAACCACAAAAATACAGAATTGCACAAAAGTCCATACTGCTCCAAAACAAATTCCAGTTTCAATTCCAAACTTTGGAAAATCATAACTCTTAGCTCATAAATTGAAATGACACAAATTATATGTCCATTTTGAAGCTTGGCATTTAAACTTTAAGAATGGAAAGTTTCAGAATTTTTAGACGCCATTTGCCCATTCAAAACGCCCAAACAAACTGACTGCATTGTACAGAGTTTCAATGGACAGAATTTCCAACTTTTGCACAGTTGTTCCCAATGGTTCCAATTTCACAACAAACACTCTCCCCACATAAATGTTCACAAAGAAGCCATTAGAATCACTAAAACAACCAAATTCTCATCACATCCATTTTTGAAGTCATTAACCCTTAATCAAAATTTGGGATATTACATTTCTCCCCCTGTATAATAAAAATATTGCTCCATCGCTACCCCATAATGGCAACAATGCCATAACTTAACACACATATCAACACATCACAATTGCCAAACAAATGCAATCATCACAACGTACAATTGCTGCAAAACACCATTATCGCATAACACAATTGCTGCCAGCTATAATCGCCAATATGCACACTCGCAACAAATCACCATCATTGCACGTATACCCTCGTTGCAGTAGTACAATCGTCGCATGCAATTGGGAGGCACATGCCACCACTCTGCTCAATCTAATCACTCTTCCAAGAGTAACTCAAAGTACCATAGGTTCACTATACCTAAACGACAGCACTCACACTATATACACAATACGATAGCTTCCGCTGTAATATAACAATAGCTTTCACTGTATAACAACAGCTTTTATTATAATCACAATAACAACGACTTGCGTTGTATAACGACAGCTTTTACTATAATCACAATAACGACAGCTTGTGCTGTATAATGACCGATTACATTGTAATCATAATAACGACAGCTTGCGCTGTATAACAATAGCTTTCACTGTAATTACAATAACGACAGCTTCCACTGTATAACAACAGCTTTCGCTATAATCACTATAACAATAACTTCTGTTGTATTCACTATACCTCAGCTTTTGCTGTTTGCAAAAAAATACCTCAGCTTTTGTTGTTTTCAAAAATACCTCAGCTTTCGCTATTTGCAAAATACCTCATCTTTCACTGTCTGCAATCTTTCACAACATTACCCTCACACGTACACCCACCAGTGACTCCGCTAGTGGTAACCGAGACTTTTGGGCATTAATAACTATATCACTTAATCGTATCGACTTTTATAGTGTTACCCTCACCCATACACCCACCAATGACTCTGTTAGTGGTAACCGGGACTTTTAGGTATTAACAATAAGATCGAGCCACTCTAGAATTTCAATCTCTTCTATCTGAAAAACCCTACTATAATGGCTCACCTAGAGTCTCAGTCTCTTCTATTCAGGCAGCCTATCGGGAGTCTTAAACTCCTAACACCATCCTTATCCTCTTTCACCGCTGGGGATGTACTCTGCAAACACTCGAACTGTTGTTAGCTACTGGAGGACTATTGGCATGGTCACACTCTATCCTCATCCTCTTTCACTACCAGGGATGCACACTACAATCACCCGAACTGTTGTTAGCTACCAAAGGACTATTTGCGTGGCAAAGCAACTCAAACGAATATACACATAGTTTCACAGCAGACTCAATTTTTACACATCGCCTTTCGGCCTTGGGTCAATATCGGTGCAACCAGCCTGGTGGCTAGCCATGCTAGCTATGCCGGGGTAAGTACCCTCACCAGTATGAACCCCCGATCATATAGTCGAATTTGCCATCAGCTGAACTAGCTCTGCTCTACTACACAAGTCTTACCTTAATCTCAGCCTATTCATATCACAATATACACTATCAATCAAGTTGGGTAGAGCATACCCAAACCCTTGCTTGTTCACAACACATTACAACACAACTCACAATTGATCTTTTCATAATACTGGGATCTTCCAAGACCCTCTTCCCACATGATAACATGGCCCCGAAGTTCTACTTCCAGAAGCAATAACCAACACATCATTGAGAGCCAACGTTCCTATAGCTCTACTCTATAAATTAAAGTCACGGCAGCTGCACTCTATGGTTCATCATCAACGCGGCTGCACATTAGGGTTCGTCGTCATGGTGGCTCTACACTACAGTACTGTACTCGATGCTTCACTAAGTCAGCTGACTGGTCAGCCCCTTCGATCAGAATTCTCCATAGGTAACCCTTTCTGATCCGAATCCTCCATAGAATAACTCTTTCCTTGTGCTAGATTAACAAATAGCAACCTCGGGATACCTTACACACATTTCGATTCATTTTGGTACTCCTTTCTAGTACCTCAAACTATCCTGGTCAAGTCAAATTCCTAAGAATCAGCTCAACTATTGAGTTTTATTTTTTTATTGCAAATCAACACTTAGAACCTCAACATTAGCTGAGCCGGTAAATCACTTTCCTCAACTCCACAGATTATCATTAACTCAACACCACTCTTAATATATCTGCTAGCCTGAGGACACACTGATCCCCTAGGTCTTAAGGCCTTTGAACACACAGGTCCACTATAACATATACGACTTATAAGATCATACAACCTAGATTCTCTAACCTAAAACATCCTCAAAACGTTGTTGAAGGTTTAACACTATCCATAAGGTTTAAACTTCTATTATGTAACAGAACCATAGTGCAACCTGATTCATATTTCAACTTAAGCACTATTTCAGCTTAGACCTAATTCAAGCCTATCCTCAACCTTCAATATCATCAAATCATATCCTCTACGATCAACACACGACATAATCATCACCCCTCATATATCACCATACATCATTTCTACATTCCTTTATCATAACGGTGTTTCTAGGGATTACCGCTTAACATGGAGAAACCTTAAAACATTTACTATGCCTCAAATTTCTATAACCCCATCAAATGATGTTTCTAGCAGTACTTACTGCAATAGAAATGTTCTACATTAAAATCAATACTTACATCATCACATTGTACATTTGAACATTCTTCATATCGTCTAATTAAGATGATCATTAGTCATGGAGAAACCTTAAGACAATTCACTATGTCTCAAGTCTCCATGACCCTATCAACTCAATTCCCAGGGGGTCACCCATCCTAGGATTTCCCTGGGTTAAGCACACTTAACTTTCATGTACCCATGCCCAAACATAAATACTGGCTTCTACTGCTTTCGTCCACGGGTACCCTGTGATTACCCTTATCTCAAAAGACAAGCCGGCTATCTCTGATCACCAAAATATTGGGTGTGGACTGCACATTGGCCTTGGTCATACCCACTTCCTCAGGTTCCACAATATCCTTAGACTATTCTTGTCTAGTATTGCACCACTAGCTGCCCTTCGATACTCGCCATTTCTAAGGGCTGATCCACAAATCGGGAAGATACCCTCCTTTGGTACCTCTCGTCCGTGCATATTTCCTAGCACTGTGCAATTAAGACAATATCAGTATACCATCCTGTTGTCGGAACCGCCCCTCTGCCAAAACCTCTGGCCTCTTCCAAAACCGCTTGAGGCTCTGATGTCAAAATGTTACGCCCTTATTTTAATTTCACCTTTACTAGAGTATTTGTGAAAAATGATATGCGGTTCGGTGGGCACACATGAATAGCATAAATATACTGATAATATGTGCTTGATTACAGAAAATCCCCATAAGGGTTCGTACGTAATACTTACAATTAAGGTAATTGAACAGGTCTACTAAGGTGTCTAAACCCATCCCAGTAAAAAGAAGACTTCTTCCCGTCTTCGCTTCACCACTGCAACCCTTTCTCGTGCAGTTCTCTTCTTTAATTTCCACATATCTTCTGTATTTGCCTGTCTAAATTGTCGGTAAGGGTAGGTGAGATTCAAGATAATCTTAGTAGGTAAATAGTACCAATATGCATGCAAGATAAGTGCTTAATGCATGACATGCTTGCATTACATAACTCATGCTCACACAATGACATATCTGCGTGCTTAATGTTTCAAACAACATACTTATGGCCAAAACATAAATAGAACAGAGCTTCAATCATTCATATATGTTTCACATAATCAAGCAAAGCAATAACATGCATCAATACACCAACACAAATATCAAATACATACAGGAGAAGTAAGTTCCCTACCTTAGACCTTTTCCACCTTGAACCGTGTGCTTCGATTCGCATACCAATCTCTCAGGCTTTCAACTTGGTCCTAAAATGTCAAATGTAACAATTTAGACACTTCCATAGTGTTTTTGGTGGTTATACGAGTCTATCGTAAAAATTTACCAAAATGCCCTTGGGACCCAACTGGCCCCGTAGTACCCGATCCGACTGTACTTTTCTCGAAATTTTGATGTGGGCTATTCTTACATATTTTCACTCAAGGAATCTATTTCAAGACTCGGAATTATCAAATTCATTTTCAAATTACAAAAAATACCTTTGACAGCCCTTATTTCAGGGTTTCAATGGCCTTTTCGTAATTATGTTTTTTCAGGTTTTTCCGAAATAGTAACCAATTGTAACCCCACCTAATTTTTCCTCCTGAACTCAATGGAACCATCAAATCATTAAAAATCCAACTCTAAGCCCATTTTCTAATACTGGCCGAAATCTGAGAAACTTTAGGAAAAATTGGAGTTTTTCAAATCCGACGCCACAGACGTGTTTGTTAGATCCCATGTTTTGATGATAACAAAAGGATGGGTTGAAAAGGAAATGATTAATAAACAAGTTTGAACAAAGTAATGATAGGAACAAGCATCACTTGAAGTAAGCATTGGACTAATGAAGAAAGACCAAGAGAAAATGCTGAAGAACTTGATCAGAAGCAAGTTTACTAAGGCATTACTCGAGGAGCTACTCGAGTAATGAGACAAAACTTGAAGTAACCAGAGACAACTTCCAGTAACCTGCCAACGTTACTCGAGTAGGTACTCGAGTAATAATGCAAAATATTTTCAAGGTGCTCTCGGCCTGCCAATGTTACTCGAGGAGTTACTCGAGTAACCAGGTAAAAACTTGGAGTTGCTCTCGGCCTGCCAATGTTACTCGAGGCGCTACTCGAGTAACCATGTGAAAAACTTCCAGTTGCCTTCAATTTTTCAACGATACTCGAGGAGCTACTCGAGTAATTCTATTTCTGAAAATGTGGAGCTCTCGGCACTTAGTACTACTGCTAATGTTACTCGAGGAGCTACTCGAGTAACTCACTAAGGTAAGTTAAAACTTGAAGGTAGTACCCGATTAACTTCATATCTTTTTATCTCATTTTCCTCGAGTTCTTACTCTAGTATGCAAGTATCTAATATTGTATTTTAAGTGGATTCCTCGAGTAAGTACCCGAGTATGCTGAAATATTTTCAAGGGAAACTTCCAGTCAGTACCAGGGTAAGTCATGCACATGAAGTACAATTACTCGAGGTGGTACCCGAGTAACCTATGCAAAAATTAGTGCATTACTCGAGTCCATACCCGAGTAACAAGGTAAGTGCTCTCGGCCTTGAAATCCTGCCAACATTACTGGAGTAGGGCATCGAGTAATCAAAAGTTATTTGAAGCTTTACTCAAGTTGGTACCCGAGTAACTCATAAAGTTATGAGTGCCTTACTCGAGTTGGTACCCGAGTAAATTGACATTTCCAAAGGTTTGAAAATTGGTTATTCCATGCACTACCCGAGTATTCTTGTATTTGCTCATTGACTTGAAGTTAATTTAAGAATTCCTGATGATACTCGAGTAAGTACTCGAGTAACCTTCATGTGGTACTCGAGTAGCTACTCGAGTAAGCAAACCCAGAAAGTTTGAAATCATTCCAACGGTCATTGTTCTGTTTCCTATTTGATTAACTTTTCATTATATTAGTGTACTTAGCATTTCAACAGGTAAATAATGAAGAGATCTTACCAAATAAGGAAAGTCAAAAGCAATGCTCAAATGTCATCGACCGTCACCTACCATAACGTATGTTTTTCAAAAAACTGGAAAAGTCAATAATGTCTGCGCACGCTCCAACGGACATGAAGAAATATGTTCCAGTAATCATTACCAACGTATCTATATATATGTGGACATCTGAACAGAGAAAAACACAAGAACACACTTACGAACGTATCATCAAGTTCATTACTCTGTTTTCCATTATACTTGTGATTCTATGCTTCAGTGATTCTTATTTACTCTGTAAGAGAGATATTTCATTCAAACTCAATATTTGTTATTGAGGTAACTTAAGGTTGTGGAACCTTGAGTTGGGATTGAATTACAACTTGTAAGGGGGAGCGAGTGTCCAGGTGTAGGAACTTGCTTGTACTGAGGTGCCAAGAACCCACTGAATCTTGGAAGTTATAGTGAAACTCTCAGAGAAGCTCTGAGGACTGGACGTAGGTCAAAGTGGTTGTGGCCGAATCAGTATAACTCCCGGTGTACACTTCGGTGATATTTCTCCTTACTCTTTCATGTTTTAATTTCAACGTCAAATTTTATATTTACAACGAAATTTTTAAGATCACCCAATTCACCCCCCTCTTGGGTGAAACGCTTGCTCTAACAGTGTTCCTTTCTATTCCTAACCACTTTATTAACTATTTAATTAGGTTACAACTACCATTTAGACCCAATTTTAGCAGCATAACCCCTAGGCCTTGTCATTTTCAAAAATTCAAACCAAAGACAATCCGACAAAATTTCATGGATTAAATTGTCTACAGCAGCCAGAATTGTTAATATACGAAGGTTTAGAAGTTACCTCAAGCTCTCTCTGGCTTTTCTCAAAATGGCTGAAAACCCTAGCCTTAGAACACCCAAATTTGTGCTTCCAACACAATACAATACATGAAAGAGAAGCTTAGGAACAAGGTTATATGTGTTAAGTACGATTTTACTGAAGAAATCAATCTATCTCGCGAGATTTTTTCTCTTTCTCTTACTAAAAGCTCTCAACTCTTTCTCTCTCTTGTTGTAACACTAGGCACGGTTTTGGGGCTGATGGAGGATATGGATGATTATTTAATATGATATAATATTATTTTCAAATTATTTACTAAATTTCCAACAATTTCGGATTTTTATAAAATTTTGGCAAATTTCTGTCCAAACTTTGAAAAATTATAACTAATTCTAGAAAAATTGAAATAGGGTGATCCCAAAGCAAATGGAAATCTATTTAAGTCCTCTTTACTAGAAAAATATGGATCAATGTAGTTCATAACCACAAAAATACAGAATTGCACAAAAGCATACTGCACCAAAACAAATTCCAATTTCAATCCAAAACTTTAGAAAATCATAACTCTTAGCTCATAAATCGAAATGATACAAATTATATGTCAATTTTGAAGTTTGGCATGTGAACTTTAAGAGTGGAAAGTTTTAGAATTTTTAGATACCATTTGCCCATTCAAAACGTCCATACAAACTGACTGCCTTGTATAGAGTTTCAATAGACAGAATTTCCAACTTTTGCACAGTTGTTCCCAATGGTTCCAATTTCACAACAAACACTCTCCCCACATAAATGTTCATAGGGAAGCCATTGGAATCACTAAAACAACCAAATTCTCATCACATCCATTTTTGAAGTCATTAACCCTTAATCAAAATTTGGGATATTACAATATGGAAAAGTCTAAAATGATACTTGGATAGGTTATGACCTATTTCTTGTACATTTAATATTTTAGGATCGAGTCGGAAGCTAGAAGCGACATGTTTTACGAGGGACACTAAAAAGGTGGTCTTTGAGATAGTACTTCCCAACCTGTTAGGTAATTGTTTAGGCTTCTAGTAGCCACCTAAGGGACCTTAATGATAACCAAATCTAAGTGATTTGAAGTCAATTGAGTATTGGGATAAGTGATAACATGTCATCCTTAATTATGATTATAGGATTTGATATTTGCCCGGAACATAGAAGGCCTACGCCTGAACAAGAACGAAAAGAATAAGGTAGTAACACTTTCTCTTATATCATGTTTAATACATTACTTGTGTGTATTTATCATTGAATGCTGCTGTTATTGATTAGGTTTATGGTGGGTAGCCCAACCTTGAATCCTTGTGAGTTGTGACTTGCGGCCACATGGGGGGATCAACCCATGGTGGAGGACCATGCCTGGGGGGCGGTGGGATTATAGGGCATGACAATAAACCTTGAATGTTGCTGTTTGGGTCTGTGGCGGTTAGCCCAGCCTTGAATGAATGATTGAGTCATGGCAGGTAGCCCGACTTTGAATACTGATATTGCTGAATTGTGATATATACTTACATGCTTTGTTTAATTATGCATCATATACGTGAAATGTTACTACTGGGATTCTTTTAAATCTCACTCTTTCCAATTAACAATTTTAGCCAAGGCAAGCGGGTCAAGGGACAAGCAAGTGAATAAGGGAGACTAGGATTGCCAGCAGTAGTCTTAGCTTTTGGTTTTTGGTTATAATTCTGGACAATTGTATAAACATGTTGATAATAGAATTGTAGTTGTTGTATAATCCCCGGTATGGGAAATTAGGTGGGCAATAATGCCCTATAAAACCCTTTGATTAATGGATATATCTCAGGTGAATGTCAGGAAATCAGCTAGTACTCTGATATTGTGTATGTGACAAACCAAACAGGCCAAATGTATATCGTATTATACGAGTTTTTTTTAAAATTTTTAAATTATTCTCAATCTCTTATTCAATTATAAAACGTGTTTTAAACACTAATTATGGCCTTAACGACAACGGGGGTTACACTTTCCACAATCATCGGAATCAGTATTGTAATCTACTTTAATCACCTCACTAAAAGACACTGCTTATAGATTGAATGACATTCTTATGGTAGTATCTTGTCGGTAGTTTTGAAAGCCTGATCCAAGCAACAAGTTGGTTAATCTTATGCTCCTGTGGCTTAAATGAAGATGACCAAGGCTATATTGTTAAGTAATGGCCATAGACAACCCAAGGTCCATTAATGAGAGCATTTTGGAAATCTAATTCATCCTTGAACTTGACCAGAAAGCAATCTTCGTCTAGGTTTGTAAGTTGATACTTCCTAGTTGGCTTCCAAATATTATGCAAATAGCTGCTTGTAACCTATTTTGTGCCCCAAGAGCTTCACAACAAGTGCGAATCCCATCTTCTTGTTTAGAACATCGAGAACATGAATTTCGAAGTTAACTGTTGGAATATTGCATCCATTCCAATGGTGACATCGCCTTGCCCTAGTATCACTTCTTCTCCCTCGTCTTCCTTAATGGCATCTTAATTAATGTTAAGGAGCTTGTCCTTAAAGGAAGGAATTGGTTGGTCTCTAAGTTCCTTGTCGACGTTCATGCTCGTTGCATTGGCGGAATCTTCATTTGCTGCTACAACTTATGTGTCAGGAACAAATTCCTTGGTTTGAGTTTCCAAGACATGGGTTTCTTGATTCGTTGATGGGGTAGAACACTCAGCTTCGATTGTGTTATCAAATTCTGGACTCTCTCGCATATTTCCCTTCTTGTTGTTGCAATCATCTCTTGAATGAGGAGGGGGTTCGTTCTTATGGTTGCTCTTTTGATTGGTGCAAGGTGCATCATCTTTCCTAGAGGTGCTTTCTCTAACTCATTGAGTTTATGGGTGCCTATATATCATACAATCTTGTTCATCGAGATTGCTCCACGTACATCTTCTTTGTCTTCTTTCTATGACATTTTGGAGTTCTTGAAGCTTTTGAGGCATTGTTTTCTTCATTTTCCCTATTTTATTCTCTCTTTTTAGTTTTCCCCCCCAACTTTCCCTATTTTATTCTAAAAGAATTTTTAGGGAAGAAGATAGACAACTTTAAAATTGTAAAATCTCAAATCAAATTTGTTATCAGAAGTTAATAAAAGAATGATGAAACTTAATAAGCAATTCATAATTCATTTTTTTTAAAATTCCTAATTTAAAAGTTTACAATTTCAAATTTATTTTTCTCTCTTTTTCCCTTATTTCTTGTGATAAGTATAGTCTAAGTGTGTGTTTGGGTATTCTGAAAAAAGTGCTTTTTCAAAGAAAACCATGGTTTCAGATTTTTTTATTCGAACACTTCAAAATTTTTGAGAATAGCTTTTTTGTACAAAACCATGGTTTGGGATCCCAAATCATGGTTTGGACATAAGCTATTTTTGGGGGTTTTTTTCACTTTGTGGGGCCAACCCTCTAATTTTCATTGGTTCTTTTTCTGTCTGTGGGTCCCACATCACACACTCTCTCTCATCCTTTCTTTTTTTTTAATTTAAATGTTTGCTCTCAATTTTTTTTTATTTTTAAAATTTTAATACTCCCTCTTATCCTTAATATAAGATCTATTTATCTAATTTGATTATATTAGAAAAATTAGTTAAGTTAATTAACATTACTTATAGACAAATTTATTTCATTTTTAGTATTAATTATGAAATTTAGTGTTAAATAATGGGTTAAGATGTATTATTTTTAATGTTGTTAGGGGTTTTCTTCTCTTATAATTTAATGCCTTTAGATCAAATTTAACGACTATTAAATTTGGACATTAAACCTTAAATAATATATAAAATATAATTTTATCTTTTATATGTAATCATCATAAAAGTTAATGTCCTTTTTAGTCATTTGACCATGAGAAAAGCTATTCTGATCCAATCATCCAAACACTCTCATTTTACTAAAATCACTTTTTTCCTATAATCTATTCTCTCCAGAATCTATTCTCCAAAAACTAATAAAAACACATCCTAAGAAACAAGTTCAGGGTGTATTCATTTGGCGAAAAGTTTAGACGGTATATATTTAGATTTCTTTATTTACTTCGTGCGTGTTTGGAATAACTTAATTTTGGGCAATAAGTGCTTATAATTCGTGATTCACGGTATACGAGGTAAGTATGTGAGAGGAGTTTTTTCTCGGCTTGCGTAATAAGGGCTTATTTCCTGTACAAAAAGCTAAGCCAAACATGCACGAAACTCGAAACTAATTAGACGATTTGTAATTGCAATAGCGGTTGCTCGCGTGCAGAAACAAGTTGTGTACAAAACAACCAATCTCTGATAAACCCTTCTTGATTCTGGCAAAAAAAAAAAAAAGATAAGCATTTGTTGATCCGAGTTCATTAGCGGTTTCACCCCGTAGCGTGGAAGTTGATTTACATCTTACCAACGTTGCCATCATCCAGAATCATTTACCAGCGATCAGTACTCAGCAAAGAAGCCCAGGTTGTCTCTGTGTTTCTTTCTGCGTTTGATTCCTCTCGAACAGGATGATTTGTTCTAAATAGATCGTGGTTGGGTAGTTATAAATCTTTCCATAATCATATTGGAAGAGCTCGGTCGGTTTCCAATTGGGATTTGTGCATTTTCTTTACGCTCCGTGAAAAATTAGGAAATGTGCTGTTGAATTTGATTGCTTGCGACTCATAGATTAGGTCTTATCATCGCGTTTTCAGTTGATAATTGATTGTGGATCTCTAGATTGTATCTCTTCGGGAATGTCCATTTTACTTCGAGGGTGGAACATTTTATGGAGTGATTGTTTTAATCGCACTCGCCGTGGGTTTTCCTTCTTACGCAAATTATGGCTTAGTTTTCTACCATCGGCTGTTGTAGGGAGTGTTGTTTGATATTTCTGACATTTTTTTTGTTGGATTATATTTTGGATCTATTCTTTAGGTAGGTCGCTGTTGCATTTGGGAGCCTGACTTTTATTATATTCTGGTTCTGGAGCTTCTTGGAGATGAGTCAAAGGGGTTTAGTTTATAGCTTTGTTGCAAAAGGGACTGTCGTATTGGCAGAGCACACTTCATATTCAGGAAATTTCAGTACCATTGCTGTTCAATGCTTGCAGAAGCTGCCTTCAAATAGCAGCAAATACACATATTCATGTGATGGACACACATTTAACTTCCTCATTGACAATGGATTTGGTATTTGATTATTATCATTTGTTGTTGTGTACTATTGGCTAGTCTATGGGCCTACAAGCTAAACTGAAAGCTTGTTCCGTCGGTGCAGTTTTCCTTGTTGTTGCTGGTGAATCTATTGGACGGACTGTGCCTTTTGTATTTCTTGAACGTGTGAAGGATGACTTTAAACAGCGTTATGGTGAAAGCATTAAGCATGAAGGTGCCCATCCACTGGCTGACGACGATGACGACGAGTTTTTATTTGAAGACAGATTTAGCATTGCCTATAGTCTAGACCGAGAATTTGGGTTTGTTTAATCTTTATCCTGTTTTAGATTTAAGTTATTGTTACTTGTTGCCTTCATCATGTTTGGTGGCGTTTTAAGTAATTTAATGTTTTGATCCAGTATATGTTTTTATCCTGTTACACAGGCCAAGACTTAAGGACCACATGCAGTATTGCATGAACCACCCCGAAGAAATGAACAAACTATCGAAATTAAAGGCTCAAATAACTGAGGTCAAGGGGATAATGATGGACAATATTGAGAAGGTACATAGTTGGCCTGTTAACACATTCTCACAAACACACTTTTGGTGTTATTATAATTATATAGATATAGATGTTGGCTTTAGACTTCTTGTTTCTACCATATACTGTTAGTTCTGGTTCTAGACGTAGAGTATGAATGAGGTACTGGTGTCTGGTCTTTTTTGAATCATGGTGTTTGAAGTCTTGACTTGAATATCTTTTGAAAGGAATGCTATTTTTGAACTGATTGATATCAGTTTGATGGCTTCCCAAAAAATGTAATATATATGTAGTCGCATTAAATTATGGAAGTTATGGTGTAAATCAAGTGTTGTGATTATAAATTACAAATATGAATTGTTCTTTTTCTTGATTAAAGATCAGTGAACATTAGCATTGTCATCCTTTTCTTCTGCTACATTACTATTCAAAGTTGTTTTTGTGCTATTGGTGATTAAACTCAAGCTCACCTTGGGCTGAAGAAACCTTTTTGCTGTTTTCCTCTGATTTACCAGTATTCCTCTTATGTTGATCTGATTCCCAGTAAAAGTGTCACTCCCAAATAATGCAGTTTAAAGATGAAAAGACATTATGTATGTAAAAATAAATAAAGAAAAAGAGAGATCTTTCTTGGTCTTGTTATATGATTCCACTGTAGCCATTTGTTGGTGCTACACTGAACACAGGGTAAAGAGAGGAAATTCAAAAGAATTCAAGCAACCATTCGGCATCTTTGCCGCTCATCTTTCTCCATTTCTTCTCTATCTTGTTTCTCCTGGTCTTCCATGATGTATGCAATTACATCTTCCACTTTCAGGGCATCAATATCCCTTGGTTCTGCTAGTTCATCCTATGTCTTTTCGTCAACAAGGGTAATTTTCGAATTTATGCTAGACTCCTTGATAACTCTCTCTTCATTGTGTTTGTCTCTCGTCTTATTCTTGTTTATGAATCTTGGATTCCTCCTCGATTCTTACAGGTCCTTCTTGGTTCTGAATCTTGGACTCCTCTTGCTTGACTCTTTTTTGTTCATTGTCAAGACTGTCTTGTTACTTCTTTGGTCCATATCTGTCTTGAAGATCAATACAACACATCGCACTAACAAGGGTGCTCAGGTTGATGAACTCAATGACTTGTTGGATCTCTGGTTGGAGTCCATTAATTAAGACTTTGATGGCTGCTAACGCCGGTAACTACATGTGGTAGAGGTGCTTCAAACTCCTGCATCTTGGTTTCTTGTTTTAGTTGTGCTAACTCTGTGACTGTCATGAGGATTGATTTTTGGCGACCACTAGTGGTGGAAGTGACCAGATGACTTACTTTGATGCCTTTGATACATGTAGAATAAGAACAGTAAGGGAAGTTGTAGTTGATTTCACAAGACGCCTCAATACATATGTGCTGGCCCTATTTATAATGATATTTTACACTAAATTCCCAAATTGCTTTATCCCTGTTATTTCCCTAATTATCCTCCAATCCCTATATATCGCCTCGAGTGCTTGCATGAGGATCTCTTAGCAACCTAAGACCTTCCACAACAACTTAAATGCCTTCCCTTTGGTGAGGTCACTTCCTGGAGCACCTAGCTGACAATATTCTAGTGAAGCTTTACCTTCTCGTACATAACTGAATGAATCATATTGAAGTAGACTAACACTTAATCGATTGGTGATGGGTGTACTCAAGTGGGATGGACAACCCTCTCCAAAAAGCTAGCTTTCTTGGTTATAGAATCAATCCCTTAAATATTTTATTTAGCATCACTTTCTACTTAGGCACCCATATTACCTAAGTCTCCATCAATTGGTCTCACTTGAAGAGCCAAGGTTCTAGTGGCTGTACCTTGTAACACTTCACTTATCTTTCTTGTCAATAAGAATTGTTCGTCTTGTAGCCATATTAAAAAATGTTGACCACTAGCTCTGATACAAAATAATAGATACTCAAGTGGGATGGGGAAGGGGAATTCTACCCTAAAAATTAGCTATTGAGGTTGGAGAATTGATATATTAAATACCTTATTCATCATTCCTCTACTATTCAATGTGACGTTTGGGCATCACATATTAAAGTCTCCGTCAAAGAAAAACTGATGATGGTTAGATTTGTACTTCTTTCATCTTTATGGTTGATCAGCTTGCAAATGGGCTAGTAGAAAGGTTGTCCTATATCATTTTTCAGGACTTCATCATCAAGGTGGGAATTGAGAATATTACTCACTAACTTGAGGGGAAGTGTTAAAGTTGGCTTTTCATTGTTACTATTGTAGGAAGACGATGATGAAGGAAGGTCGTGGGAATTCCAAATCTGATATGTTTTATTCACTGTGCACTAAGCAATTATATACATGAAGTATTTAGTTTGGTAGATCCTAATATCTAGGGATTACAAATCAGAATCAGCAAAATACAAAATTCAAAAAATTCATAATATCTAATTAGATACTAAATCCTAAAATCTTGGTAACCACCGAGATTAAAGTAGGTGCAAGTCTGCCCCTAATTATGCGTGGACTCCAACACTCCCCCTCAAGTTGGATCATAGATCTTGATCATGTCCAACTTGCTAACAAGATATTCGAATTTGTCCTTTATTAACCCCTTCGTCAGTATGTCTGTAGTTTGCTTTCTAGATGGGACATACTTGAGGCTGATAGTTCCATTAGCGATCTTTTCTCTTATGAAGTGTCGATCTATTTCAACATGTTTAGTTCTATCATGTTGTACTGGGTTATGTGAAATGTTGATAGCTGCCATGTTGTCAGAGTAGAGCTTTACTGCAGCGTTTACATTCATTTTTAGTTCTTCAAGCACTCACTTCACCCATATGCCTTCACAAATTCCTAATGCTATTGCTCGGAGTTCTGCTTCTACGCTACTTCTTGCTACTACACTTTGCTTCTTCTCCAGGTGACAAGATTACCCCAGACGAAAGTACAATAACCTAAGGTTGATTTTCTGTCCTCTTGATCACCCGCATAGTCTGCATTTGTGAACATTTCTACATTCCTTTGAGGAGATTTTTTGAATAGGAGTCCATGTCCTGGAGAGCCCTTCAAATATCTAAGTATTCGATAGACTTCATCCAAATGTTTCTGTTTTGGATCATGAGAATGCTGGCTTACCATACTGACTGCAAATGCTATATCAGGTTGAGTATGTGAGAGATATATCAGTTTCCCTACCATACGCTGATATCTTCCTATATCAACAGATTTTCCCAGCTCCTCATAATCCCCAATTTTGTTAGCCCGGATAGGAATTTACAACCTAACATACCAGTTTCCTTCTAAAGGTCTAGAATATACTTTCTTTGGGAAATGTAGATGCTTGTTTTTGATCTGGCTACCTCCATCCCCAGAAAGTATTTCATTTCTCTAAGGTTTTTGACCTGAAATTCCTGGTTCAGAGCTAGTTTAATCCGGTCAATTTCTTCTTCATCATCTCCAGTCAAAACAATATTGTCTACATATACTGCTAGAACAACTGCTTTGTGATTTGTAGGCTTGAAGAACCTAGTATGATCACTTTGTCCTTGCGTGTATCCTTGTTTCTTCAAGGCTTGTGTAAATCTTTCAAACCAAGCTTGGGGGGATTGCTTGAGACCACAGAGTGATTTTTTGAGCTTGCATACCTGAGTTGCTTTCTTCCCAGGGAACCCTAGATGAGGTTTCATGTACACTTCCTCTCTTAGCTCTCCATTCAGGAACACATTCTTCACATCAAGTTGGTGTAAGTGCCAATCCAGGTTTGTAGCCAATGATAACAAAACCCTGATTATATTCAACTTTGCAACAGGGGCAAAGGTTTCGGTATAGTCGATTCCATAGATTTGGGAGAATTTGCTACAAGTCGTGCCTTATACTTGTCAAGGCTTCCATCGGCCTTGTATTTGGGGTAAATACCCACTTGCAGCCAACTGGTTTCTTTCCTTTGGGTAGGTCTACAAATTCCCAACTGTCATTCTTTTCTAGTTCCTCCATCTCTGCCAAGACAGCTTGTTTCCATTCAGGGCTATCTAGTGCTTCACTTATCTTGTTAGGTATTCTAACCTCATCAAGTTGAGATATAAAGGCATGATATTTGGATGGGAGAGCCTGGTATGAGACAAATTTCTCTATAGGATGTTTTGTACAGGCTTGAGGTTGTTTTCTCATAGCAATTGGCAGATCTAGATCATCAACCATGTCATTTTCTTCATCATGTTCAACTTCTAGACATATCACTGGTTCCGACTCAGGGCGTGTGCTATGAACCTGAGGGTGATCACCTGGTTTTGGTAGCCTTTGTGTATAAGTTTGCTTCCACTTATTGTCTTCCTTGTCTCCTCTAGGTCATGTTATTTGGTTATTAGGTGGTATAGTTTGGGTTACAGGTTCCTCATATGTCATAAGGTTGGGAATGTATAGTGTGGTGTCTTGGAATCCAGGTTCAGGTGTGGATACTGATGTAAGGTCAGGTGTGATGGCACTATTCTATACATGATACCTTGTCATGTAGGAAGACGATGATGAAGGAAAGTCGTGCGAATTCCAAATTTGATATGGTTTATTCACTGTGCACTCAGCAATTATATACATGAAGTATTTAGTTTGGTAGATCTTAATTTCTAGGGATTACATGAATATCTAAGGATTACAAATCAGAATCAGCAAAATACAAATTTTGAAAATCCATAATATCTAATTTAGATACTAAATCCTAAAATCTTGGTAACCACCGAGATTAAAATAGGTGCAAGTCTGCCCCTAATTATGCGTGGGCTCCAACAACTATGTTCAACGGCTACTATAAATAATTTAACTTCACAGGACATAATCATACTTAGCCCTTAGCCTTATGGATGCCATTGTAAGTTAACTTTAGTCTCTGGCTTATAAATATAGGCCCTCAACTCTTGTAAACATATCAGAGTTCCCTACCAGGAGAAGGAAGATCTCTACAGAGTTTAATGTTGCATTTTGTTTAATAAATAAACATTTTTAAGAAAAAACCAATTAAACATTGTCTTTCTTCCAAATCATTGTGTGAATGAAGGTCAACTATTTTAATAGCTGAGATCAGGTGTTCCCGGATTAGATTCAATCTACTGGGATATAATCTGTGCAAGTTAAAATAAATTCAGCATTTGCTTACTTTGGCTATTGTTGTCATTGCAACCAACATAATGTTGTACTTGCTCAATCAAGTGAGACATTGAGTTACTGCTTAATATTATTCAACTGATGGACCAATAGCTCATGGACCCCCAATTAATGGGGCAAGCCTAAGTGAGGAGTGTGTGAGGCTTGTGTGTGTTTGGTGTATGTTTGCGCATGAGAGAGAGAGAGAGAGAGAGAGAGAGAGAGGGAAGTGCAATGTACTGATGTATATATTTGGGAAAAAGGGGTTTGATAGGGTTTTTAAGCAGACTTTTAAGCATTGTGAGGAGAGGGGGTCTGATCTCTCGAACACCAAACTGAGTGAGGGGTGGAGGAAGTTTATCTTGCTTCATCATTTTATCCTTTTATTTAGTATTTTAGGTGCTTTTAGTAGCTTATGTTTTAGTGAGTGTTGGTTAATTTTTGCTGTAATTGTCCTTATTTCTTATATATATACACAAAGTAAGTGTTATATTTTCAACAATTTGTTTGGGCTCCATCAATTTGGTATCAGAGCGGGTCCATCAGGGAGAAGGAAATGGAGATTCTTCAGGCAAACGCAGCCAAAATTATGGAATTAGTGAAAGCTCAGGTAGAATCACTGAATGAATTGCAAAGATTATTGGAGAAGGACATAAGGCGTTCAGAAAAAGTGGAAGAAGCCCTCAGAGTCATAGAAGAAGGCTTGGGAAATGTGGAAGAAGAGAAGGAAGTAGAAACACAAAAGCAAATAGACGAATTGTCTTTTGAAGAAGAACCAGCAATGATGAAAGAAGAGAGGGAAGAGAAATATGAAGGGAGCAATGTTAGTAGACTTGCCATTGAAGTGGTGGCTTGTGTAGCCAAAGCAAAAGCAAAGAAGGAATCAAATATTATTGTAGTTTCAGAGCCATTATAGAAGGAAGCGGTTTTAGAAAATATGGAGCTAGTCCATCCAACAAAATTGGAATCAAAAGCCGATGAAGAGAGGATGAGTGACCAAAACCGTCGCATCCTTGAAAGGAGGGCGCTTGGTGAGTTAAAATGGAGGTTGCGACCACTGGAAATAGTGGAAGGCGATGAAGATGACGGAAAGGGGAAAGGATGGGTCTTGGATCGGGTAGGGATTATTAAGTGGGGTAGAAGCCCAAAACGACATTTGGTAGAAAAGAATTATTGGAGCAAAGGCTTAAGGGTATTTGGGCTAGTCACAATAATGGGCCTTAGATCTCATTACTTGAGGCTTTCAAAATTTCTGAAACAAACAAAAACAATTGGAATCAAGCCTTTGAATAGTGATGGAATGCATCCCAAACTGCAGAGCGTAGAGTCGACGCCCTCATCCGCGACGTCAAGGCTGCTTGGGAGTTTATCTCTATTGTGGGATGGCGGTACAACAACCAGGGGTGAGGTGTGGGTTTTTTTGAACCCTAATGGGTAGTTTCGGCCATTAAAAAGAGGGAAGAATCAACCGGCAAGGCTCCCTTGTTTGATGTTTATCACCGAAGATGAAGAAGAGGTATGGAGCATCGGTGTCAAGCTTTTGTGCCCATTTGATGTTGATATGACAAGAAACAGTGAGGTAATACTTGCTTTCCACCAGCTTTGGTTGTTTGGGAGGCTGTTCCTTTGTTTTGTAGGGAAAAAAGGTCAATATAGGTTGTGGGTTCTTGTTCGGGTTGGCCTTGACATTGAATTGGGCGGGGTATTTCCTTACATGTCTAGTACTGAAGCACTTAGAAGAGTTGAGATTTTTGAAGTTTTATTCCTCTGCGATTCCATTGTTCAAAGTTTTGCCCATGAGGGTGGTGTTGACTACCATTTGACTGTTGAATTGGCCCTATATAGATTTTTTTCTTTTGATTTTGGGCTAATCCATATGAAGTCAAGGAAAATACTCCTTTCACCTAAAGAATTTAGGTGCCCAATAATTTTTCAGCTTATGCATAATTTTATTCATGGGCAAATATATGAGAGGAAGTATCAAGAAGAATCGTTTTGTTTTGAGCATAACATTTATCCCAAGGGTTGGATGACCTCTAATAATTATGTTGAAAACCTTGCTGCTCACGGGTGGAAACAAATTGGAAATTCTGTTTATAATTGCGCTCTCAACAATCACAATGATCGAATGCATCTGATATGGGAAATTGCTTCTAGCTTGATTTATTTGGGTTATTCTGCTGCTGCTTCTTTAGAAGTTGTTGCTGCATCCAATAAGCCTCCTATGAAGCTCAACAAGGAAAAATTATTATTTGTGCCTATGGCAGTGATTGCAAAGGTGGAAGACCTCAAGCTATTGAGAGCTAATAGTTATGGGGTGTTTGGCATTTACATGTTTGTTTTCTTTGACTTCATTATGGGACTATTGGCAGATATGGTTTTGAAGTGCTGTTGGAATGGGAAGAAAATGCAAGCCAATGTTCTTATCCTTCTTGTTGTGATGAGATTAGATCACTTCGGATCTTGGATGAGCCTAGAACCAGAATGCATTGAAGATAAACAATCAGTTTCCATTTTCCATCCTCACCTTGAGGACAAGGTGAAGCTTAAAGGGTGGGGTAATGATGGACCAATAGCTCATGGACCCCCAATTAATGGGCCAAGCCTAAGTGAGGAGTGTGTGAGGTTTGTGTGTTTGGTTTTGGTGTACGTCTGCGCATGAGAGAGAGAGAGAGAGAGGGCAGTGCAATGTACTGATGTATATATTTGGGAAAAAGGGGTCTGATAGGGTTTTTAAGCAGACTTTTAAGCATTGTGAGGAGAGGGGGTCTGATTTCTTGAACACAAGACTGAGTGAGGGGTGGAGGAAGTTCATCTTGCTTCATCATTTTATCCTTTTAGTTAGTATTTTAGGTGCTTTCAGTAGCTAATGTTTCAGTGAGTGTTGGTTAATATTTGCTGTAACTGTCCCTATTTCTTATACTCCCTCCAGTCCTAATTATAAAACAACATTTGAGAGTCAATCTTGATCCTAATTATAGGACAAAGTTCTAATTTTTGTCAATTTCTTCCCAAAATACCCCCTATTGATATTTTTTCAATAATAATCAAACACAGTAATAACTTAATAAGAGTAGATCGGAAGTTATTGAGGGAGATTGACGACACCGGATTGTGAGAGCTTGGAGAAGTTGTGTGTGAGGCAGGAGAGGTACAAGAAAAAATAGAGAATCAACGTAATTGGATACCATTTTAAATTTTAAATAAGGATATTTTAGGAAAATAAATATGATTAACTAATTTAACCACTATTCTTAATTTCTCCAAAGCTAATTAAATATATCATATAATTAGGACTGGAGGGAGTATATATACACGAAGTGTTATATTTTCATCTGGGCTCCATCATCAGCACTCTAATATGAATCTTTACACTTACTGTATAACAGGTTTTGGATCGTGGTGAGAAGATTGAACTTTTGGTGGATAAAACAGAAAGCCTTCAGTTCCAGGCATGTAATATCCCTGGTTTATACTTGCTGATAAACTTGTGGGAAAAACTATATTCTGGTCTCTAACAGATAGTTAAACTTCCAATTTGGTCTTCCACGTATATTTCTTTTCAACATAAACCCTCAAGAATCAGATTACCAAACGAAATAATCTGCTAACTTGGATGTTATTGGTAGCAAATGTGGCCCACATAATAGATGACAAGTAACATTCAAGTCCGCGTTTTCAGATTTGGCATCAGTTTTTTTTTTAATTAAAAAAGCATTTCAATAGTTGAGGGAGAGAAACAAAAGAGATGATCTGTGGAGATCCAAATAGAAGGTTCAGCCATTTGTCAGGACCAGAACAGGGGTATTTCCTCAATATATATCCACTGATGTTATGATTATTTCTATTTTCGTTATAATTTTAGGCTGATAGCTTCCAGAGGCAAGGAAGGCAGCTTAGACGGAAGATGTGGCTGCAGAATCTTCAAATGAAGCTGATGTTAGGAGGAGGAATCCTCATCCTAATCGTGATATTATGGGCTATCGCCTGTGGTGGTTTCAACTGTTGATGGAGGTGGGGCCCGGCAAATTGAGATTTGTTATCGCAGAAGAACCTAAATGGATGTAAAAAGTGGTACTTCACTTTACCTTGTACATGGAGTATGATTCCAGAATTTATCTTGCTGTCATAGGCTGTAATTACTGTTGAGAAAAGCTGCTGGTACCTTTTAATCAAATTGCTACTTTAGAAGACCTAAAATGGGTTTCTTTTTCATATTATTTTGGTTTATATTTAGTCTTGTTTTGAAAACTGGACCGGACGGTTTGGGCTGGAAACCGGCCAATCGGTGGTTCGACCAATTCGGTCCGGTAGTTAATCCTAGCTAGACTGGTGTTTGCATGGTTTGTCCGGTTTTATTTGCTTTTTTAAATAATTTATTCAGAATTTCATATAAATGACCCTGAAATCTTCACTTCCTCATTGGTTTAGTCCTGGATTAGTCCCGGTTTGACTCTGATCTGATCCACTGACCCTTGTCTCAGTACTCTGGCCGGTTCAATGGTTAGTTCAGGTTTCAGAACCTTGATATTTAGCATACTATGCTTGGCATGCCCTTTGTTTGTATTTAATAATTTTCCCATTAGATATTGGGAAAACTAATGTGAGAATTTACTAGTTGGCAGGACAGAGAGGACTAAAAGTCCATTTGGTATGTGAGAATGGAGTAAAAGTAAACTGAATTTATGGAATAGAAATATCTTTCTGCCATTAAGTGAACAAATAATAATAAAAAATTTACTGTTATTTCACGAAGATAAGGTATAATAGATACTATACCTTCGATCCATAATACAAGAACCAATTGATATTTTTTGAAGAGATTAAGGAAATTAAATAAATTACTTATTCATAGTATATGTTAAGCATCATAGATTAGAAATCAGTTTATAAGTCAAATAAATTAATTTGGAAAAGAACAATAGATATAATATTTTAATGTAATTTATATAGTTTCTTTAATCTTTAAAAAATATTAATTGGTTTTTATAGGTAATATTAAATATCCTTTCTTTTTGTGCAGTGAAATTCTTGTGTGGATCATGTAATGTGCAATTGTCAACAAAAGTTGGTTCAAACTTTACGATGCTTGCACCTTCTAATCAAGAACTTGAATTCGATGGCATATCGAGAAAATAGTTCTTAGTGGTACTTTATATTCATGTGGTGTGATCCAACTTAATCAAGATCAGTTGGGGTCTAAATTCTTCGAGAAAATCCCATATAAATTTTTTTAAAATTACAAAATCCCAAATACATGATTTGAATATCATAAATCTCATATCACTGTAGAGATATCAATATGGAATTTTAAAATGTTATTAATTTACCTATATGTCCTTATGCTTTTACTCCCCTCTCTGCTCTATTGTCCTGGTCTTCCTCTTCGCTGATACTCTTGCTCCTTTCATCTTCTTCATCAGCCATGTCCTTGTATCTCCACAAGCTGCACAAGGTCATTTTATTCCTCTTCTAGACCTTACCCACCAGCCCCCTCTTAGGGCAGTCCCCATCATCATCATCGTCACCCCCAAAAACCTCCCGACTAACCACTCTTTTCTCTCCCCTCATCACACCGTCATTTAGACCCTTCTTCCTTTCTCTTCCCATCCCATTCTCCGTCCTGGTGTCGATTTCAGTCTCCAACCCGCAAGTATCTGAAAAACTTGCATTTTACTACTTCGATTTTGGTTTCCAACCCGCAAGTGCGAATTGGCCGTGATGATCTTGTGTCGTCCTTTCTTTCAAAAGTAATTGAACATTTCATACATCTTGTGTCATTAATTTTCTCTAGTTTCACGTTATTAGCCTCGGAATTTTGAAAATCGAAGCAGAAACAGGTAAGCGAACAAGAATTTGGTATCTACTCTACATTGTAAGCTAAAGTGTTTTGACTTTGTTTCTTATTTCCCGGAAGGATGACTACTGGGTTAATCTATAATGTTTATTTGGCATCTGATTTTTCTGTTGGAACATCCCATTGATCTTTTTTCTTCAATATCTGGTGAAACTCTTTCTTTCATTCTTGATTGAAATAGGGGGGGTGATTGGTGCTCCTTACTATGGGATTGATTCTCCAAACTCGATGCTCACTGGAAAGACGAGAGGAGAGGAAGCTTGACTGATTTTGCCAACCGAATACCACACCAAGAACGAGATGAAAAGGGAAGGGAAGGGAAGAAGTGCGGGCCTGAAGAATATAGCTAGAAGAACTTGAAGTCAAACGTTGGTATTTTTTGTGCATGAAATTTTGCAAAGTACCGTACTTGTTATTGGTTTTTTTTTTTTTTTTGCGCCAATGAACCGTACTTGTTCTTGTAGACTAATAGTCACATTCTTAGTCCAAGATAACTATCTCTTGCCATTATTTCTTATGCATATCCGCAGCCAATATCTAAAATGAACAACATCTATGAAAAAAATGAATACTTTAAGGAAGAATTATAAATAAGTATCAAGTAAGGAAAATAATTGGTTTACATGTTGCTTGATGTTCTGAAAATTATGAAGGCGCACATGTTGGATTGCTAGAGGTTCTCTGTTTTGGAGGAAAAAAGAAACAGGGGAAGAGCAGGTGCGTAGTATTTTATGCTGTAACATGAGGAAATTCGACATAATAATATTACTAGTAGGAAACAATTGAGCTGGGTCTCTCAGTTATATAGATTAATTTATAACTTATATCTAAGAAAATCTTGGGCGAAACTGTATAATCTTAGGCAAACAATTGAGCTGTATATCTCCGGTGACTGCTTCAGGGATGGCCACGTCACATTTCGCCGGTAATAGTGGGTCTTCTTTCACCTAACCCATACTCCTTGCTTCTTTTGATTTCTGTGCATGAGTTTTATCTAGGCATATTTATTTTTTTAAAAAAAATCAAATTTCCAGCTCATAATATATTTGTTTGGTCATCTTTCCCAATCACCTTACCACATAAGCCAAGTTAACAGAATTAATGCCTCATAGGATGAATTAACACCATCAAATATAACTCCAAATCCTTTTCAAAATTCAGAGACTAACAGTTATAAAAAGAGTAAATTTAAAGGACCAATACCATACATTTCGAATTTGAGGGACCAAAACCAAAATTAGGTAAAACTTTAAGGACAAAAAATGATATTGACCCTTCAAATAAATGAAGTTAATTATATATATTTATTTGCACCTTGCTTATATTATTACTTTCTACGCTAACTTATATAACACTTTTCTAAATTATAGGACAGTTACATATAACCTACTTTATATTTAAAGTTTAAATGTAATCTCCTTGATCTTTTATTTTTTTCATTGAAGCACCTTGCCGCTAACCTAGTGCTATCTTTTTAAAGGGAAGCGCCACATCAAGGCCCCTCACAAGATGTGGCATCCCCATCATGTAAGCCAATAAATTTATAGTAATTATAATATTTTTGCACAAGGGTTAAAATGTAATTTAAACAATAAAAAACCATCATTCTCATGGCAGTACCCATCACCGTCCAATTCCTAGAAACAGTAACACCCTGGTGCAAAGCTCCCCCTTTGTGTTTTTTCTCAGAATCATTGCAAGAGCATGATGCCGAATCGATCCTGAGACTTGTAGTAATATGAAGCCAAATGGTTGCTTCACAAACCACCAAGCCACGAGTTCGAAAGGCCTTTGTGTTTTTTCTTCGGCGTCCATGAACAAGGCGGTGACCATGGCCAGAGCAGAAGCCAATAGGACGGTTGGGTTGTACAAGATCCCATAAGCCACCTTCATTGTCGCCCCAGAATGTATCGTCTAAAAAATTTTGCAAATCAATACAATATGCAAAAATTATTATTAAAAAGGCTGATCAGAAAAATCGAAAGCGATGCGATGAATTGTCTAAAATAATGGCAAATTAGGGAATCGTGAGCGTCTACAGAGTAGCCATGGCACAATGGTTGATATTAGTTCTGGATGAATTGAACTTCATTTGCTGCCTGATAAATTTTCTTCACTTTGACCACCAAACAAAGAAGCTTGAAAGCTTTTTCACTTTGATAATCTGCGCAGCAAGAATGTATCTCAGAATTGGGAGGTGAAAGGGTGTGCAGCAATGAGAATGATGGTTTTTTTACTAATAAAATTACATTTAACCCTTGGGTAAAAATGTTATAATCACCATAAATTTATTAGCTTACATAGGATGTCGTATGGGATGACACATAAGATGTGAGGTGTTTTCTATTAATTTGATGTGGCGATCTCTGTTAAAAGATAATGTTAAGTTAATGATAAGATATTCAGAATTTTTTTTAAAAGAATAAAAGATTAGGGAGGTTAAAATTAAACTTTAAAACGTTAGGAAAGTTATATACAACTGCCTCAAAGTTTAAAAGGCTTTAAATAATTTAGAAACATACAACTTAGTAACTTAGATAAAAATGGTTAAAAATAATAAATTTGTAACCACAATAACATTTTTCTCAAAAATACTCTTATTTATAAGGAGATGGTAATAAGAGAGATGATAAAGAAATTATTATAATAAAAAGGATTATGCAAAAGACTTTCTCTCAATGATGCTTTGGAGCTGTGATAATAAATGCATTAATATTAAAATAAGTATTGAATTAGGGGCAAAATGGGAACCTAACAAAGAAATTTTTAGACATTTTTTTAAATGTTTCTTATAAATAAGAATAAGATACATGTCGTATTTGTTTCCTATAAAAAAAGGAAAGAAGGGGGTAATTATTGTACAATTATATTATAGTAATACATGGGACATTTCTGATTTGCAATTACCATAGTTTTCTTCAAAGTACATTAGTCAAACATTCCGATGCGTATTAAAACTGTGCAAAAGGCTAAGAGAATGTATCTCAGAATTGAACTTCATTTGTTGTCTGATAAATTTTCTTCACTTTGACCACGAAACAAAGAAGAAGGTTGAAAGCTTTTTCACTTTGATAATCTGCGCCGCAAGAATGTATCTCAGAATTGGAAGGTGAAAGGGTGTGCGCAATGAGAACGATAGTTTTTTACTAATCAAATTACATTTAACCCAGGGTAAAAGTGTTATAATCACCATAAATTTATTAGCTTACATAGGATGCCGTATGGGATGACACATAGGATATGAGATGTCTTCTATTAATTTGATGTGGCGATCTCCGTCAAAAGATAACGTTAAGTTAACGATAAGGTGTTCACAATAATAAAAATAAAAGATTAGGGAGGTTAAGTTTAAACTTTAAAACGTCAAGGAGGTTATATACAATGCCTCAAAGTTCATAGGGTTTTAAATAATTTAGAAACATACAACTTAATAACATAGATTAGAAAGGTTAAAGGCAATAACTTTGTAACCATTGTAACGTTTTTCTCAAAAATACTCTTATTCATGAGGAGATGAGGAATAAGAGAGATGATAAGGAAATTACTATAATAAAACTGATTGTGGAAGAAACAGAATAAAAAGTTATTATAATAAAGAATTATGTAAGACTTTCTCTCAATGATGCTTTGGGAGTGTGATAATATATGTATTAATATTAAAATAAATAATTGAGCGGGGGCAAAATAGGAAACTAATGAAGACAATTTTAGACATTTTATAAATATTTCTTATAAATAAAAATAAGGATTACGTAATAGTTGTTTCTTGTAAAAAGGAATAAAGGGAGTAATTATTGTACAATTATATTATAGTAATACATAGGACATTTCTGATTTGCAATTACCATAGTTGTCTTCAAAGTACATTAGTCAAACATTCCAATGCGTATTAAAACTGTGCAAAAGGCCAAGGGAAGTGTTTTTCTTTTTTTGAGAAATACAATCTTATCACTAACTAAATAAAATGATATAAAGAAAAGGCTACAACAGCTAATCTACTCAATGTAAGTAATTGTACGTGAAGTTCAAGCACAAAAAGCAACAATTGAAAACCAACGAAAAATACGAAGCTTCACAAACATAAAAGCAACTACAAGAAAAACATGAAAACCATGAAGCTTAGAGGTCCAACACACAAGCAAACACCCAAGTAACCACCAATACTGTTCAGTTCTGCATGAACTCGCCAAAGAGAAACACCGCTCCTGCCTTCGAACCATACCAGTACTAGCCGAAGCCCTATGAACATCTGTCTCTAAGAATATTGAAAATGCAACCGGGAACACCCTGAAGCAGAGAAGACCAAAGCAACAAACATAATGAACTAGGAGAGATGTGAGCAAACCAACCAGTAACGATAGATTGGGCCAAAGCAAACTAGGAGAAGTGTTTGATATACAATTCTTACATTGCCAAATATTTTGGATATTGTACAGTCAGACATCAATCTATGATTTTAAGATCCTATGAAAATTGAAAAAAAAGAAAAGAAAAGAAAAGTCAACAGAATTAAAAAGAATGTACCTGGGCTGCTGATGATACGAAGAGATCCCGCTTCACTACTTTTTTCCCTTCTAGAAAAAATGTGACGTGGCACTCAAAATGATGTGATCCTATGACATTCTAAAATGTAACGGTCACTTTCTATATGAACAAACATAGATGAAGAAGAGTATAGAGAAAGGTGATGATAAGCAATGTGGGAAATTCAATTCTATTAAGGCTGCCCTTGTTGGTGCCGTGGTGGCTCGGGTTGTGGCGGTTGTTTGCATTTGCAGCGCCAGCGGCACCAGCGACATACGCCGGAATAACCGCGGCACCTCCTTGCGTGGGCCTTGACTCACCGCCATCGCCGCCATTGTGAGGCGATGTGTGACCTGATGAATGGCCGCCTGCGTGGCCACCGGAGCCTCCACCTTTAGCTACATATGCATGTAGACCTTTGCCTTCTTTAAATTTACTTTCCTCCATCAGGTCTGTCCGATAAAAAATCAGTGAGAACAATTATTAAAATTATAAATTGAAAAAGCCTCACTTGGTGAATTAGATTGAGAAGTAACTTGAAAAATATTTTTAAAGGAACGACGGAAATTGTGGAAAAGTAGGAAATGGAATGAAAATGTTAGAAAACTAAGTTTAGCATACAAAGGGAAGAAAAAAGGGGAATGTTTCTACAAAATATATTAATTTGATATGAGAAGAATGAAAATTATTAAATGGAAAAAGACCTAGGACCTAGCATAACATTCATAAGGGCAGTTTTAGAAATTTACAGCTATTTTTTGTTATAAATTCATTCATTTCGTTGTATTTCTCTCCTTTTTTTGTTTGACTAACTAATATATTTTCAAAAGTCCAATTAGCATGTTTTGAGGCAGTATAGATGATACTAGGATTATTATTAAAATTTATCAAAATGAAGAAAAGAGAAATACATAATAGTGTTAGTTTTCATACTAACGTGTAGATTGAGGTAAAAAAAAAAAAAAAAAAACCGCAACATGTAGACAGTGTTTGGTTTAATCAAAGAAAATGAGTGGGATTTTAATGAAAGGACTGGAAGGAGAGACAAGATGACGAATTTTCATTGACAAAAAATTTTTTTTACAACATGTCTCTATTTTTATTTTTATCTTTTATTTAAAGGGATAGGCACTAACATCTTATTAAAGTTATAAATACAATCCAACATACGTCTTCTTAGTTGCAGGAAAGCCTTTTCATACCACACAAGACCTTTGGCTTCCTCGATTTTTATTAAACATAAATTCACCGTAAGCATCATAAAAACAAAGCATAATATACAACTTGCCCAACATTTTTTTCACTTTAGATAAAGTTAAAAGAGGATTAGAAATTTAGGTAATATCCGAAACTTGTAGAAAGAGAATAAGACGTGGAAAGGTAATTTGTCCGAACAAAAAGAAAGGTAAAGAGACAAAAAGCATAAATTCAAAGTTTGCCACGGAACCCACCTCCATCATAAATTCAAACATATATTCTCTTTTGATAACTTCACATATTCTTTTTTTTTGGACAAAGATAACTTCACATATTCTCTGTCCAATATCATAACAATAGTCAAGTCGCCTTTTAAAAGCTACACGTTAAGTGAAAATAATGAGTAAATATCGTATGTTTAAAAATAATTAACCTCTAATCGAACTGTTAAACAAACTTGCATTGTTCCATCGAGTTTCTTTGATACTTTGAACTAAAAAGAGCCAAATGTTTTTTAATTAAGAACGAATTTTTTTTCCCACTTGAGAATATGAGATTCTCAATTACAAATTATTAAAATTAACTCATAACAATTAAATATTTAATTTATAACAGTTGGAATCCATATTTAAAAATTTTTATCAATTTTTTTAAAATTTAACTATTTTTTTAGACTTAAAAGATGTCATTCTCCCCATTCTTCCGCTCACTTTTCTACCAAATGCTAAAAGAACACTTAAGTTCTTCGGATGCTACAAGAAATTAAATGCCCAGAATTCTTTCTAGTTGTTAAACTTCACTCTCTGTTATCAAATCAAACATTACATTATTATTCCACAATTACAAAATTTAGTTGGTTGAGACTCCTACAATATCCTGTATCGCTTACACACACAGGGATATAAATACGTATATAGATACTCTGTTTTAGTTTGTTGGAAAAAAAAAACAGAGATACTCTGTTTTAGTTCGTTGAGGAAGAAGATGATAACAATATGAAAGGAAGATGAGTTAGAAATATACCTGAAGAGTGGTCCTTGTGAAGTGAGGAGGAAGTAGATGATACAAAACTAAGACATATGAAGATAACTACACAAAATTCTGCAACAACCATTTGTCTATTTTGGCTCATGGCTCTGAAACCCACCTTCTTCTTCTTAAATACTGGAGTTCAAAACCCTAGAATCTTTCACTTTATCTAGAACTGATGAGACATGTATGGATTCTATGAATAGATCTGAATTCTGAAGCAGAAATGAGAAAGGTTCTGGTTTTGATGATACAACGAGTTTATTAGTTTTTTTTTAAAAAAAAAAATATCTGAGAATAAAGTTGCAGAGTTTGGCTTATCTTACACAGCTAGGAAGAAAGCGGGGAGCTATTTAATAATATTTCAGAAAATAAAGGCTGTGGGTGGCCCATTTCAACCGACTCAATACCGACATGTATGGATTCTATGAATAGATCTGAATTCCGAAGCAGAAATGAGAAAGGTTCTGGTTTTGATGATACAACGAGTTTGTTAGTTTTTTTTTTTTTTAAAAAAAATCTGAGAATAAAGTTGCAGAGGTTGGCTTATCTTACACAGCTAGGAAGAAAGCGGTGAGCTATTTAATAATATTTGAGAAAATAAAGGTTGTGGGTGGCCCATTTCAACCGACTCAATATCGAATCAAATATGTTGCCGTTTGTTTCTGTGGTTTCCGGATTCTACTTGATCTTTCTCTGCTCTGCTTTAATTGTTGAGATTTAAACCCAAAAAAAAAAAAAAAAATTCTTTCTTCTCCTTTTATTTTAAAGTGTGTTTAGATTAGTTTTAATAGAATAATTTTAGAAAAAAAAGTGATAAAAGTGATTTTAGAGAATAGATTCTGAGTATAATAAATTCTGAAAAAAAAATAGTTTTGATAAAATGATAGTATTTGAGTATTATTATGAGAATCACTTTTTCATTGTTAAATTATTAAAAAGGATATTATCTTTTATGATAATTGCATATAAAAGATAAAATGATATTTTATATATTTGTAACATTTAAATTTTAAAATAAATATAAAAAAATAAATTTTTGTTTAAAATTAAAATTTTAACATTTGTTAATCAGTAACATCAAAAAAATTAGAAACATATAGGGAAAATTCCAGAAAACTACAAACAAAATTAGAAAAAGACAAAAAGGTTGGGTGAAAATAATAAATCCCAAATCAGTGAGGCATGAGGAATTTGGGATATGAAATGTTAACAAAATGACCTAAATAGCCTCCTAAAAAGGGGAACTAAAGACACGAGCAGGCATATTAGATCAGAGAGTGACGGAGAGTCAGAGAGAAAGGATGAGATACGAGGCAAAATGGAAAGGAGGAGACACGAGCTCAGGCTGAGGGAAACGAGGAGACATGAGCGCGGGCTGAATGTAATTATGCAGATTGTGATCTGATAGCAACTGATAAATATATGAAGGTGTTAATCAACATAGTCATGTTGTTATTATAGAGGCACGTGGTGTTATTATGCTGGTAACATCTTTTTTTGCAAACTTGTTCCTACACGTCTTATGTTGTTCGTGTGAATGGAAGATGTGAAAGGTGTTGCGTTTGGACAACGACGCTAAAAAGTTCACATTTCTTGTTGGACAGATGTTAATCAACGAAATAATGTTGTTAACAATGAACATAATGTTGTTAATAAAGAAAAGAATGATGTTATTACGTGGATACAGGTTGTGTTTTTCCATCTACATGACAATGTCCTTGTTCCTTCGAAGATGTTAATGAATGAGGCCTAGTCGTTAATAGCGAAGCTAATGATGTAATTACGTTGATACAAGTTGTGTTTCCCACCTACAGATGACCTCCTAACTTGTTCCTTTGAAGATGTTAATAGACGAGGCCTAGTCATTAACAACGAACCTAATGATGTTATTATGTAGATACACGTTGTGTTTTCCCATCTACATGACTACCTCCTAACTTGTTCATTCGAAGATGTTAATGGAGGAGGTCTAGTCGTTAATGGTGAATGTAATGATGTTAGTACGTGGATACATGTTGTGTTTTCCCATCTACATGACGCTGTCCTAACTTGTTGTAACCCCCGCTTCGAGAATCAGGCCGAGATTAGCGTTTGAACGCGTTTAATAATTGAATAAAAGATCCAGGATAATTAAAATTTTATAAAATATCTTTACAATTAGATCTTCGTTCATTCAATTATAAAATCAATAGGCCTATTCGGTTTGTCACATATATAGTATCAAAGTATCAGCATAATTCCCGACGTTCACTCGGGATAATAACATTAATCCAACAGTTTATACAAGGCATCACTGCCCATCTCAATATCCATATCGGGGATTACGCAAAACTATAATACTATAAATCTATTCAATATATACATTTGTCCAAAATGATAACCAGTTCAGTATAAAACCAAAATATCTAACTAAGACTACTGCCAGCAGTCCTAATCGTCCATTGCCAATTGCTTGCTCTTTGATCCACTTGCCCTGTCTAAAAATGTTATTTGGAAAGAATGAGATTCTAGAGAATCCCAGTAGCAACAATTTATGTATATGATGCATATATATAAAGCAAGTAAACATATATCACAATGCAGCAATCAATATTCGAGACCGGGCTTTCGCCACGTTCCCTTCACTATATACGAGGTCGGGCTTACGCCACGCCCCTTCACTTTATTTGTATTCGAGTCCGGGCTTTTGCCATGTCTCCTCACTGTATCTGTAATCAAGGCCGGGCTTTCATCACGTCCTTTCACTGTAACTGTATTCGATGACTAATGCAAACAAGCAATGCAATATACATGATATAGGATAAAGTGTCACTACCTTATTCTTTCCGTCCTTGATCAGGCGTAGGCCTTCTACTATTCGAGCAAATATCGAATCCTATAGTCATAATTAAGGATGACGCATTATCACTTATTCTAATACTCAAATGACTTCAAAACAATTAGTTTTGGTTATCATTAAAGTCCCTTAAGTAGCTATTAAAGTCTCTAACAATTGCCTAAAAGGATTGGGAAGTACTATATCAAAGACCACGTTTTTAGTGTGCCTCATAAAACGTGCCGCTTCCGGCTTCCGACTCAGTCCTAAAATATTAAATGTACAAAAAATAGGTCATAACCTATCCAAGCATCATTTTAGACTCTTCCATAGTATTTTTTTATGGTTATATTAGCCTATGGTGAAAATTTACCAAAATGCCCTCAGGACCTCGGCCCGCCCCACCGTACTCGGCCCGATAGCACGTTTTCCCAAAATTTTGACCAAGTTTATTCTAAAGTATTTTCACCCAAGGAATCCATTTTAGGGCTCAAAATCACCAAATCCACTGTCAAATTACAAAAATACCCTTGACAGCCCCTATTTAGGGACTTCAGTGGTGTTTTTGTAATTATGCTTTTTCGGCCTCTATTGAAAAAGTGTCCAACTGTAACCCTACATATTTTTGTCCACTGAGTCCAATGGAACCATTTATTTCATGAAAATCCAACTCCTACTACCAGATCTGGTCCTGGCCGAAATATTGAAGGAAAAATAGAAAAATGGAGCTTTGTGTTTTAGCTTCCAAAACTTGTACTTTTCCACTTCTAATCCTTGATTAACTCACTTAAACACTTCTTAACCATGATTCAAAGAAATTTGGGCAGCATAACCCCTTAGGATTAGGACTTTCCAAATTTACAAAATCAACCAACCAATACCAAACCAAGCCAAGAACAACAATAGCAACAACAATAAACCACAAGAGTTGATGTTCTTGAGATTACCTTAGTTTGCTTCACTTTCTTTCTCTAAAATTTGTCCTCCCTTTCTCCCCTAAACCTTGAGATTTTGCTTGCTACCCCATGTTTTCCATGAAGATCAAAAGGTTAGAGGAGCTATTTGACAAAAAGGGAAGCTTAATCACAAGATCTACAAGACTTACCTTTGGATTTTGCTCCTTCTTTTCTCTAGCTTTCCTAAACTTCTTCTTGAAGCCTTTCTCTCTCTCTCTATCTCTCTTTCTCTATGTTTGGTCATGTAATGAGAATGAGAAAGATGAAGCATTAGCGTCATAAATATCTTCCTATTTTTACTCAATTTTTTTTTACTTCCAAAATTAAGTTTTATGACCTCACCTTGTACTTTGATCTTATCCTCTTCCAACTTTAGCAATTATAATTTTAATCTCTTGGCTTTGGATGATGCCACTTGGTATATTTATCTTCCAAGTAAATATTTCCCTTCTCTTAAATATCCACCAATAAAAATATGGGCTTTTACTTTATTCCACAAATCTTAATTTATTCCACCAAGAAAATTCAATTTATACATTTTCCTTTATTTTCCTTAATTAATTGAAATTAACTCCAATTAATTGGAAAATAATTAATCTTGGGCTAAATTGGCAAAATTATGATTTTGCTATCACCTTTGTAATTTAATTCAATTCTTGAATTTATTTGTCCATTTCCTTATGAATATGAATATTTCAAAGTTCACAAGATCTAATTTCCATGAATATTCACTATAATCATCATTAACCCTTAATCAAAATTTGGGACGTTACACTTGTTCATTCGAAGATGTTAATAGACGAGGCCTAGTCGTTAACAGTGAAGCTAATGATGTTATTACGTGGATACACGTTGTGTTTTCCCATCTATATGACGACCTCCTAACCTGTTCATTCGAAGATGTTAATGGACGAGGCCTAGTCGTTAATAGCAAATGTAATGATGTTATTACGCGGATACAAGTTGTGTTTCCCACCTACAGATGACCTCCTAACTTATTCCTTCGAAGATGTTAATAGACGAGGCCTAATCGTTAACAACGAACCTAATGATGTTATTACGTGGATACACGTTGTGTTTTCCCATCTACATGATGACCTCCTAACATGTTTATTCGAAGATGTTAATTAATGAGGTCTAGTCGTTAATGGCGAATGTAATGATGTTAGTATGTGGATACATGTTGTGTTTTCCCATCTACATGACGCCGTTCTAATTTGTTCATTCGAAGATGTTAATAGACGAAGTATAGTCGTTAATAGCGAATGTAATGATGTTATTACGCGGATACAAGTTGTGTTTTCCCATCTACATAACGTCGTCCTAACCTGTTCATTCGAAGCTGCTAATAGTCGTGTCTCCTCATTTCCCTCAGACCAAGCTCGTGTCTCCTCCTTTCCATTTTGCCTCGTGTCTCTTCCTTCCTCTCTGACTCTCCGTCACTCTCTGATTTGATATGCCTGCTCGTGTCTTTAGTTCCCCTTTTTAGGAGGGTATTTAGGTCATTTTGTTAACATTTCATATCCCAGATTTCTCATGCCTCACTGATTTGGGATTTGTTATTTTCACCCAACCTTTCTGTCCTTTTCTAATTTTATTTGTAGTTTTCTGGAATTTTCCTAAACATATATATATATATATATTAATAAATTATATAGTAAAAAATAATTTATAAAAAAAATTAGAAAGAGAAGAAAAGAAAAGAGAAAAAGGAGGAAAGAGATTGCCAAAGGCAAAACTAATAGAACCACTCGTGATACTACCCTGCAGCAAGGGAGATATAGGCACACCGCACATGTATCAGATGGACCCCGCATGAGATGGTCACCGAAAGTAGATAAAGGGGAATTCCGTTGAGTTTATAAAGAAGACAAATTATTACAATTAGGTTTCATAGAATCATTAAATTACTATTAAGTTTTCAAAAATCTTTGAGAGATTTATTGGAATTGTAAAAAGATGAGTTTACATTGACTTATTATTAGCAATATGTTGACTTATCAATTGAGGCACTTTGTCATTAATAGTATCGTGACTTGTCATGCCCTAACTTATCAATTGTGGCACATTGACTTGTCATTAGTGATATATTAACTTGTTAATTGTGGTGCCCTAACTTATCATTGGTGTTATCATGACTTGTTATGCTTTTACTTGTTAATTATAACACCATAACTTATCATTAATAGTAAATTTACTTGTCAATTATTGGGCCATAACTTATTATTGGTAACACGTTAACTTGTCAATGTGTCATTAATGATAAGTTAGGGTAAACTTATTTGTTCATAGTTCCAATAAAGCGTCCATAGGTTCCAAGGACTCAATAGTAATTGTTGATTTCATGAACTTGATTGTGATAATTTGTCCTCCTTATGACCTCTATATAATTCTCTCAAAGGAAAATTCAATGCATTAAACTATATGTAATGAAATTTGATGCTTCACTCATAAGTTCTGACTTTTGAAGTACAGAATGGCGTAAATTTTGTATTAGCCGTTATAAATGGGAAAATGGCACCGAGGTCCTAATTAAGAAAAATAATATTAAAAAAATCTTATAATTTATCAATAATAGCCCTTTTTCTTGTCAATGATTATTCTTTCACTTATCATTGACAAGTTACGAAATTTTTTTGATATTATTTTTCTTAATTGAGACCTTGGTGTGATTTTTTCATTGTAATTTAATTGAATTTTTATTTTGGTTTTTATAGTTTCAAATCATAATTTTTAATCATTATAGTTTCATAAGCGCTTCACTTGAGTTTAACAGTGTTAACTAAAATTGTTAAGTACATGGATTAAAAGGAAACTTGTTAAAAGTTGAAACTAAAACCAAAAGTCCAAAACTCGTAGATGGCAAAATCAAAACTTATTAAAAATATATATATAAGTGTATATATGTGTACCAGAACCAAAACTTTTGGTATCTACAATTAATGGTATTTGTTAAATTCAAACTATGTACTTATGAAAATATAGGATTTAAACCATGATTCAAAATTATTAGGATTAAAATCAAAATTCAATTAAAGTATAAGGATGAGCTACGGAATCCACCCTTTTTTTTTTTTTTACCGTATGGAATCAACCCTTTTATATTTTATATTAAGATTATTGATCTCTATCCGGTTTTGTCGGTTGTCCAAATCCTCACGCCACTTTAGAGGATATAGATCTTAAATTAATTAATATTGGTATAAATTTTATATTTGCCTTGATGAAACTAGAGGATAATTATAAAGAAGACTGAAAAGGGCAATTTCTCTTTCCTCTCTTAAGCTTGATTTCTATTTTTTCTCTTTAACTTTATTTTATGTTCCGTTCCTTAATTTGATTTTGTTTCAATATATTTAATTGAATTTATCTTAATATTCACTCTTATTCTTTACTTTCATTGTATTATAAGTTGATCTTATAATTTGCAAACTAAAAGGCACTCGAAATTTTTTCTCTCTCTAACATTATCAAGTTATCTAGTAAAAATTTTACTTCGATGGTAATCATGACAATGATGAAATATTTGTGTAGCTTTTAAATGTTCAGAGACTAACTTACCCTATAGAAAAATTATAATTTAATAACGGTTAAAAAGATGTATTTATAGCAATTTTAACTGCTACAAACGTCAGTTGTAGTGGTTCATAAAACCGCTACGAAATCCACTGTTACAAGTGGTTTTGTAGCGTTATTTTTAACTGCTACTCAAGCACAAAAATCACTACTATATTTGTAGCGGTTCATTCCAACAACTACAATATTGTCAAGGGGGAAAATCATTTTCTGTGAATTTTGTAGCGGTTATATAAAGGCTACAAATGTCAAACCATTAATTTTGGATGGCGGGAAATGAAAAATGAAAACTTGGCTTCCTTTTTGTAGCAGTTCAAAAACCGCTACTAACTTAAATTTAAAAATGACGCCAAACATTAGTAGCGGTTATGTAACGGCTACTAATTTCAATGAAAATTCAAATTTTCGGCCAAAAATTTAATTTTTGTTTTAAAATGGTGCCTTTTATTAGTAGCAGTTATAGAACCACTACAAATGTTTGTGAAACTGAAAAAAGAAATACAATTATTTGTTTCCGTTTTTTAAAACATTAAATTAAATAATTTATTATTCTAGTAGTGTAGCTGATTTAATTAGCTTATTATTCAATAGTATAGCTCATTTATAATTTAAAAGGAATGATTTAATTAAGTTGGATAAGTATAAAGATTGTATTGATAATATTATTGATGATACATAGATAATAAGGAACTATTATGTTGTTTGCTGCAATGCGATTATGATTATGTAAGGAAAATAAGAAACAATGAGAAAATGTTCTTAAATATCTGTAAAAAAAAAGTGAGAATAAATATTATGCAAAGGAAAAAAGTATTGAAATAAAAAATTTAAAAATTTGTTATCATATTTGATGACCTTGTTTAGCTCATCAGCTTGTAGAAAAAAATTTGTAAGTGAGAGAAAATGAAAGAGGGGTAAGGTGGAAAAAAAATGGGGTAGTGTTTGAAATGAGATGTGGTTGGGATATTTATAAGGATCTACATAGCTCTTGTAGCGGTTTGTTTTTGTAGCGGTTTTGGAACTGCTATAAACATTTTATTAATTTTTTTAAAAAATATTTTTTTTAAAAAAACAAAATCATAATTTGTTTGATCATTCATCCTCACTATCCTTATAGAAATTGCGTAAAAAAATACATGATTAAAATGAAATAGAGATCAATAATAATTAAAACTCATTTACAATCCCATCATTGAGATATGATTTTCACCAATACCTTTCAAAATCTAATATACCTGGTCTCATATTCACATTTTGAATACAATTACTTTGCGAAGATAAATCACATTCATAACATATTAGAGTGAACAATAATAATCCCGACAAACCTCGAGTTTCATATCTTAACTAAAAAGTTCATAGGGCACATTTGCCCATATGGGGATTACACAAAATCTCATTCAAAATATACATCCAAATATCCAGACATATACAATTATCCCAACTACAATGATAACCAACTATCAAACTCAAATAACCCAAAAGGAAGTCCTTGCCGCCCTTCGTTGTCTGCCCCTCCTCGAGCCTCTTGCCTTGTCTACATGGTTAGTAGGGGAGGATGAGATTTGAGAGAATCTCAGTAGGAAAACAATACCAATATGCATGCAAGATACGTGTTTAATGCATGACATGCTTGCATTACATAACTCATGCTCACACAATGACATATCTGCAAGCTCAATACTTCAAACAACATACTTATGGCCATAGCATACATAGAAACATAGCTTCAAACATTCATATATGTTACACATAATCATGTAAAGCAAAAACATGCATCTAAACACCAACACAAATATCAAATACATGCAAGAGAGGTAAGTTCTCTACACTTATTCTTTCTATATGTTCTCCAGCACAGCTTACTCACGATCAGGGCGAACATCGAACCCTATAAACAAAATCAAGGACATAGGGTTATTCTCTATTCCAAATCCTTACTTTTATAACAATTAAAGTTGGTTATCAGTCATGACCTTTAGGTGGCTACTCAAAGCCCAAACACAGGCCTAAATGATTGGGAGAAACTTGACCAACGATCCCCTCTTAGAAGAAAAAACAATGATTTTAAGTAGATGCACTCAAATAATTAATGATGCACTCGAGTAATGGATGGCTTGCACTCTAGTGAGGACAACTCACTCGTGCGAGTGCTTGACCAAAAGCACAAACAAAGACAAAAAGTGATCACAGCACTCGAGCACCAAGATCAACACTCGAGTGATACCCCTATACTTACCCGAGTCCCAGCAAGTGAGGCACATGAAGTGACTACCTGAGAGCAACAAAGAACCCAGAGCCATAAGTGCACTTGAGCACTAGCTCTTGTACTCGAGTGATGGCAAAAAATTTGTGAGTGCCAACACACACTCTAACAAATGGACTGTGAGTGCTAACCCGAGAAGTGGCCTCCTAGTGCCAAAATACTCACACACTCGAGTGAGACCCTTCACACTTGAGTGATAATCCACTTTACTCGCAAGTGAGGAAATGCACTCTCGCTTTTTTCCACATACAAGTGCAACCAAAACCAAAGGGGGAAGGGAAAACATAATGATGCACTCAAGTGAGATCCTTGTTCACTCGAGTGAGGCTCTATCAGAAGCCAGACGCAACAAATATCAAAATTTTCCCTAACTTCCAACATATGTTTCCAATGGTTCCAAAACTCTAACACAAGGTTACTCTCATACAATTTTACGCAAGGAACCCATTGGACACCTCAAACCAACCAAAATCACATTACAATGACAATTTTCCCCCTTGGTCACACCTATTACACACTTTACCCAATTTTCACTACTTTTACTCCCAAGGTTTCAAATCAATCCAAATGGCATCAAAACATATATGACACTATTTTTACCACAACACACTAACCAATTCAGCCATTTCACAAATATACCAAAATTAGGGCAAATTTCACAATTCTCAAAACTCAACTAAAAATCACAAAACTTAGATCAAAAGGGTACAAATACTCACCTCTTCTTCTTCCCCAAGCTAATTCCTTGATTCTTCATCTTTCCAATTTCCTTAAGCTCTCAAAACACCTTCTTTCACAAATCTAAAACCATAGCAATGGAGCTCTCATCACTAGGAACAACATTAAAGAGTGTTTAAGCTAAAGAGGACAAGAACAAGGCTAAAAACTCACCTTTCATTTTCTCTTTCTTCTTCCTTGTTAGGTGTCCATGGAGAAGAAGGGGAGAGAGAATGAGCTCATATTTTTGGCTCCCCCAAAGCTCCCTAGCCGACTTAGAGAAGAGAGGAGAGAGGGAAGAGTTGAAAAGTTGATCATGATTCAAGGGCTCACATTTTGCCACTTGTCATGATCTCATCACACCAACTATAAGCTCATATAGGCACACACACACACACATGATTCCACCCCTTTTTATCTCACAACAATCAATCCTAATCATTGATCTTGAAGTTAGCAATGAGTTTCCTCTTCGGTAACTGACCAATTGATCGATAACTTTACTATTTTGCCCCTGATTATGGTAATTGCTCTTGAATCACCATCAAACACATTTTCTCATTCTTTTAGCCACAATATGCGCCCTCCCTCTATTTTAAGTCAATTTAAATGTAAATCCACAATTGACCTTAAATATAGGGTTTCGGCATAGCTCACAACACATTCGAATCACAGTTCACATCATAATCTACAAAAAAGGGTTATTTGTCACTAATCACATTCACTTTTGGAGTCATTAAATCATTAATCGACATTTGGAATCCTGATAAATCGGGGCTTAGCAGTCCACTTATTTTTGGCTTATTTTCTAGTCTCAACTCTCAAAATTTGGGGTATTACAAGATGGGCGGTTAAAAGCCATCTCAATGTCATCAAAGTACCTTGAATAGAAATACAGCACCTCATCTCCTATATAGCCTTTAGCTATAGAACCTTCTGACCACACCTTATTCCTTTTATAAGATTTCAATTTCCCAAGAAACCTACGAAGTAAAGAAGGGAAAAATAATACTAAATACTAAAAAGGGCGACTAATAAACATAGAAACTAATAATGGTGCATATATCTAAAATGAGTATCTCTCAATAGGATACATCCAACGATATTGAATGGGCCAGCGAGCTTTGTTTCATGAATGAGGTGAACTGTAAGGTGAACCATCATAGTGAAAAACGATGGAGGAAAGATCATCTATAAATGACAAAGCGTAAGAATGATTTTGGACTGCAGCGGATCGAGCTCCTCAATGATCAAAACCTTAGAACACAACTTTCGAAAGAAAGAACAAAGCTCCACCAAAACGATTGACACATCGGGAGGAAGTGCATTCTTTACAGCCAATAGAAGTAACTGTTGCATAAGAACCAAGGTTCTGAAACCCGGATTGGGAACTGAACCGGTCGAGGTACTGGGTTAAGGGTTAGTGGGTCAGACCGGAGTCAACCCGGGCCTAGACCGGTAAGGTATAAAAAATTGAAAAATAATCTAATTTCTCATCATACCATCCAAATTTTCAAATACTATATATCATTTCCATACCTTGAATTAGTAGCAAAATAATCATTTAATCCAATACTTGTCATATATTGTTTACAATTTTTGCTACAAATTGACATCAATGTATCATAATTCATATACCACCCAAGTCCCAATGAGGCAATGACACATAAATGTTCATCAAGGCGAAATATCAAAAACAAGCATATGATCACTAAACTAATAAATTATTAATCATCATCATTGAAATCATCATTAACATCATTCAACTCCCTAGGTATTGAGATATCCGGAGGTAGAGCTATAGGAGGAGAAGCAAAGGCACTAGAAGCAACATGATCATCATTTAAAGATGGAGTCCCAACACTAACATCATCATCACCTACATATGAAATGAATAAAATTGTTAATACTTATGTAAAAAGCATACTTATATTCTTTTGCGTAAGAGTATTATCTTAAATAATAGAAGAGATAGTTAGAAACCTTCAAAATCTCTCGTCATTTGTTCAAGTTGATGATTTGTCGCTTCTACATCATCAAATTCAGGAGTCTGGTCTTCTTCAAGCACCCAAAAGTCAAGTTTATCAATTGATTCATAATTAATAGGGTCATAATTATCTTTCTTCTTCTTCAATTCACTCCTACAATACCAACATGATAGAAGACTAACATAAATAAAATGTATAGTGATATATATATATATAATGAAATTATGAATAACTTGCCTTGTACATTTGCCAAATAGCTAAATTGCATGTAATACTAGAATTACACATTCAATCTTATCATGACCAATTAAAAGAGTACCAAAATGCAACAAGATGCCAAATACAGCCCAAGAAAATGCCAGAAAGTAAGATTGTTGATTTACATCACCATTCCTCCATCAATAGTGAAAATTAAGTCATAAAGAAGTTTACCTAAACTTTAACCTTAGATTGTAGTTAGTGAAAACCATGTCGTCAAGCCTTTGATGCTCCAATCTATTCCTTCTTTTAGTGTGGATATGCTCAAACAAACTCCAATTTCTTTCACAGCCAGAAGAAGAAGTTTGACTAAGAACACGTATAGCAAATTTTTGCAATTTCGGTACTGAACCCCTATAGTACAACCACCAATCATCTGTAAAATAAAATCAAAGACATTTAGTATGCATTAATATCTCAATATGTGCTTTTGAATATGAAATTTAATATACTTACGAGAGACAAGTTTATGTGCTGTTTTTTCACATGAAACTTTAGCAAATGATTCTTTACGCTCACAGTATACACCAATTTGCTTTTATCATTGTAACATAATAATCTGCATTGTTAAGTGAGTTTGCCTCAAATAAATCAATCAAAGCTTCCAAACATCGATGCTTTCTAACAAAATCAGGACTATACAAAAATGCGGGATTCAGCAAATATGCTACTGCGTGAAGATCATTCTTCAAATGCTTATCCCAACGACTTTGAATAATATTTGTGTAAGGAATGTATTGTTCCTTTTTCCTCTGAAACATGTCCTTTATAACATTTTTAGCCCTCTACATCCCTTCATAGACATAAGGTAATGAAGGCTTCTCATTTGAATCAGTAATCCTCAATAGTCTTATCAGTGGAGACACAAGTCTCACAACTTGAAAGCAATCATTCTAGAACCGATTATCTAGAATGATTGCACTGAAAGTTTTCCCTGCTTCAGTGGTTGCTAACTTGTGCTTCAAAAAATGATCATCAAAGACCAAAGCCTGTAAGTCATGTTTATGTGAATATATACTATGAAGGGTGATGAATGTGGTTGCAAATCTTGTTGCCCATAGACGCACAATTTCCTTCCAATTAGGTCTTTTTTTTAACCATGACAAGAAGACTAAATAGTTATATACAAATACAGTGATTTTGGATGCCTTCTTTGCAAGGTCTGACACATGAGACATAGATGCAATGTCTTTCAAAATCAGATTCAAACAGTGAGCTGCACAAGGTGACCAATAGATGGTTTTATATATCTCTTTTATCAATCTACCACATGCCACATAATTAGCTGCATTGTCAGTCACAACATGAACTATATTTTCTAGACCAACCCACTCATTAACTTCTCTGGACAACGAGAATGGCATCTTTAACTAAATCTGAAGCATCAACAGATTTCACAAAAACCATGCCATATACTGAATAGACTAGGAAATTAATCAAAGTTTGCTGTCTAACATCTGTCCAACCATCAGCCATAAGTATGCATCCATTTTCTTTCCATTTAGCTCGATGGCTATCAATAACAAGTTGACATTCCTTTTTACAATCTCTCAATATGCTAACTCTATATTCATGATAACTAGGGACCTTAAACCCAGGCCCAATTGCAGTAGCAGCATCAATAGCTTTTTGAAATAAGGGACAAGTTAATGCATTAAATGGAATACAATTCACATAAGCCCATTGACCAAAAACAATTTTTGCATTATTTTGAGCTACTTGACTTGCCCATGTACTCTTGATGCTTGGTTGAGCACCAGGAGTTGTCCTAGATGCAAAATAATTTTGAACCCCTACAGCTTTCCTCTTTGAAACAATCGGCTCTTCACTTTCTCTAGCTACATTGACTTCAGATACATCGTCATTATGAACAGGATTTTTCTTCGAGCCTCCTATTAAATATTCTTTCATTCTAGCACGTACATCATGGGAAACTTTTTTACAAGAACTCACTTGACCACTAACCCCAGCTAAATGTTGTTTCAGTGTATTTATCCCACCTCCCCTATAACTTGAACCACACAAAATGCATGTAAATACATTTACTTTTCCCTCTTTCTTAACAGAGACATATTCCCAAGCAGGGTTTGTTTTTTTGACACTTGATTGTGGTAGCTTTGAACTATTGGTTGGGGGATTGGTAGACTTAGGATTGGGGGTTGTAATATTCTCAATATTCTGATCACTTTTATTAGTAATATTTATATTTCCCTCTATTAGCAAACCGAAAGCAAAAGAGTACCCTTCAAATCAATAGAGTTTGGTTTAATAACAACCAAAAGCACAAAAAAAATATAGTTGAGTCTTAGTAATTAATATCAAGTCATCCACAAAGGAAGCCAACACTCGGATAATAATAGCCAGCTACTAGGAAAAAACAAAACAATGACATATAATTATATAAACATAAAAAACAAAGCACCAGCAGCAATGAAAATTGAAAAACCATAGATAAAAAATTAGCAATGAACCAGAATTATTCAATCAACAAAAACCGAATCACAGAGCAATGAACCACAGAGCAACAAGGAAAAAAGAATACCAGTATCATTCAACAGAAAGGGTCAACACTGCAACAGAGCCAAATGGAAACACTGCCAAATGCCAATATTAATGAAGCTTGCTAGAATCATTAAAAAAATGAAAATGAAACTATTTAGTATTTAGTTATTTACACAAACTATTTTAGTATTTCCACAACAATGCAACAGGGAAAAAAAAGACCCTCTGAACTCTGGAGTGATAACCGAATCAGTGAAGCACAGAGCCTTTGGAGTGATAACTGATAAGTGTAACCGAGCAAGGAAAAAAGGGGAAAAAGGGAACACAAACTAACAGAGCAAGGCAACTCAACCTGTGGCCAGTGACCTTTAAGCTTCAATGGCGAAACCAAATACGGAAAAACCAAACAAAAAGGAACCTCTGTAACCAGCGACCTTCGAGCTTCGACTGTGAAACCAAAAAGAGAACTCAACCTCTATAACGGACGACCCATTCTGGAACTAGGACGGTCACCTTCGAGCTTCTACGGCGGCGAAATGAGGACGACATTGAGACAGAGGGAGAGTAATTCAAGGATGATGACGACTTCGATGACGATTCTATGATTCCTTGAAGCTTGAAGCCTGAACCGACACCATCTCCTTCATTTCTCAGTTCTCTGCTTCTCTTCTCAATCACCCACTCTCCTTTAACCTCTGACTCTGAACCGATCTCTGAGTTGAAGTGAAAGGGAATGGTAAGAAACCTTAAATGTCAACGTGTTCAGAGGCCTATGCCTATTCCTCGCGCCACGAGCTCCTTCTCAGTTCAGTTGTAGTTTGAAGTTTGAAGTTTAAAAAAAATAGAGAGACAAAACAACACCGTTTCATCAATTGGTAAAAGAAAAAAAAAGGTACATACTCGGTGACTTGCCAACTCGGCCGAGTCAGGCCGAGTTTCACCAAGTTGACCCGGGGTCTGTGTTGACCCCGGTTTAACCACCGGACCGGACCGGTTTTGAGGCCGGACCACCAGTTTCTGGTCCAGACCGGCCGGTTCGGTCCGGTTTTAAAAACCATGATAAGAACATGTGGGGCATGCCTCTTCAGGCCAGCAACCTTTCGAGCCTGTATGTCAATACATCATGAAATGTTGCTTGAATACCCATCTAGAACTTTTATTTTCTTCAACGCCGTGAGAAAGACTTGCTTATTCGGTTTTGTGAGGGTGAACTTTGCCGGCTGAAATTTGTCATGCTCATCTGGCCGTACGTCTTCACAACCTCCTATGGCAGCTAAATCTTTCCTTGCTTGAAGATGATCTTTTGACTTTCTCGATTCATTAAGCAGCGTATATAGCACATTGTTGCATACATTTTTTTTAATATGCATGACATCAAGACTGTGGTGAAATAAATTAGAATTCTAATATTGGAAAGTGAACAAAATGCTTATCTTCTTCCATTATTGAGGCACAGAAGTCTTGCCCGTCTTTCGACCTGCTTTTGCTGCATTGTCTCTTTTTTCGAACTCGAACTCAACATCCTCAAGCTGCTGTAAGATATTTGCACCGGATAAAAGTATGAGGTGGGCCTCTTTTTTCTGGTTTCCCATTGAAGCAATTTTGTTGTAATATAAACTTGTGCCTTCCATAAAGAAACATTTGATGCCCTATAAAGCACCACTTCTGACTATAGGGAAGGTATACTGCGTCAGAGTCAAAATTGTAAGCTGGACATGCAGACTCAGTATGCACATTCCACCCTGATAATGTTCCTAGGCCAAGAAAGTCACTAATCGTCCACATAAAGGCTACACGCAAGTTGAACAATGTCTTCCTTAGGCATTATATTTCTCGATGCCGACATTCCACAGGTCAAGCAATTCTATAATAAGCGGTTAAAGATACACATCGATGTCATTACCTAGTGCCTTTTTCCTGGAATGATCATAGACAAAATGAAGGAGCTTTGTTTCATACACATCCAGGGGTAAATTGTACGGAACCAAGACTATCATCCAAATACTATAACTTGTGCTAAGATTCCTATATAGATTGAAACCATCGGTCGTCAAAGCAAGTCAAACATTTCTGGGGTCAGCCACGAAAGATGGAAAGTCGTTGCCAAACTTTTTTCAAGCGTCCGTATCTCGAGGATGTCTTAATTTACCATCTTCATTCTTATCAACCTCATGCCACCTCATGTGCTACGTCATTTTAGACGACATAAACAATCTTTGTAAGCACGGCTTCAAAGTGAAGTATTTGAGAATCTTTGAAGGTTTCTTCTTCTCCTTTCGAATTGTCTTGTATCTTGACATGTGACATCACTTACAAGTCTCCCTGCTTTCATCATCTCCCCAATACAGCATACAATTGTTGGGGCATGCATCAATTTTTTGGTAGATTATTCCCAATTTGTTAATAATCTTCTTGGCCTCGTAGAACGTTATAGGAGTCTCCACGGTGGGGAACACATCTTGTAATAATTTTAGCAACATCGACATTTCCTTATCCATGATTCCACACAAGCACTTGATATGATACAACTTGATTAAGAAAGATAATTTAGAGTATTTTCGACAACCTTGATATAACCACTACAAATTTGACGTGAGAAAGAAATTTTAGTAAAGAAGATGAGTGAATATAGAATTATAGGTTCCTGGAAACTTTTATTCAACTTCTCTAACGTTTAACATTTTGTAGCAATTATAAAACCGTTGCGACAACCGCGACTAAGTACATTTTTGTAGCCGTTATATTAGTATAACCGCTACAAATTTGATGATCGTTGACGGGATATGAAATTCAAATTTCAAATGTATGACATTTTGCAACGGTTCTAACATATAAACCGCTACAACTGTTCATGATCGTTGGATATTCAAGCAAATTTTATTTTTAAGTTGTATTTAACAAATTGCTACAAATAATTAAGATACTTTGCAGCGGTTGAAACCATGAAACCACTACAAATATCCATGGGCAAGATTCAAAAATTTCAAATTTAAAATGTATTTTTGTAGCGGTTTTTGTTGGTGAAACCGCTACAAAAATAAATTTATTATTTTATTACCATTTGTAGCAGTTTAATATTGTTAACCTCTACCAATATTAAATATCTTTATTTTGTAGCGGTTTAATATTGTTAACCACTACAAATATGCATGAGTGGGATTTAAAAGTTTCAAATTTGAAATGTATTTTTGTAGCGGTTTTTGTTGGTAAAACCACTACAAATATAAAATATCGTTATTTTGTAACGGTTTAATATTGTTAACTGCTACAAATATTAAATATCATTATTTTGTAGCGGTTATAACACTATAACCGCTACAAATAAAATATTTATTTATTTAAAATTTTTTTTGTTAATTTTAAAAATATAAATATAACAATCATAGATGAAAGAAGAATGCAACAATACTCTGAAAATATAAATATCCAATTTATTTACAGATGTTTGAAAAAAAATAAACTAACTAATCATAAACATAAACTAACTATGAGGAGGATGATAATCAAGTCCTCCCTCAGGGGGGCTCCCTCAGGTACGCCTATATCAGGCGCTGAGTAGAGTGAATAACGCCATCATCAATAGGAGGAGGCACAGGCTGGAAGATGAATCGAGGGATACCGGGGACCTGTAGTTGCTCCTAGTCAAGAAATAGGCAACTCTACGACAGCTCCAGCATGTAGTTTGTGATATCCTGCCACTGCATATGCTGGCGTAGTAGTAATCGGCCTGCTGTTGCATCTGCTACATCTGATGGACCACGGCAGCCTAAGTCCTGGCAACCTCCAATCAAAGCTTCTCAATAGAGTCATTCCTCGGATGTCTGACCCTGGACGTCCGAGCTCTCGAGCTGCCAGCCTCAGAGGCACTGCTCCTATCGTAGAGCATGCTAGGTCTGGCGCCTATCCCCATCCCCCTCACATGTTTGAGGTGCTCAATTAGACCCAAACCCACTTTCAATGGTGCAGTGGGGTCCACAGACCCCTGTGACTCCTAGGTTTGGGTCTCTCCTAGCTCAGCCTGCGACTGCTGCATCCGCTCCTGCCATTTTATGAAACAATTAATTATTATTATTATTATTCACAATAAATTATTATTATAAATTAATAAATTTACTTACAATGGCCTCCTCTGCCTGCTGAGAGGTTGGAGTCCCGTCATTGTGTCCGTGGGTGATAACAAATAACTCCCCATAGTCCGTCTACCAGTTCTCCTATAGTGCCTTCCTCTCCTAAAACAATTAAAAGATTAAATCAGTATTATGAACAATAAAACACTAAATTTATAATTAATAAATAACCACCTAAAAGTAATTGAGATTGTCAAAAATTGCTTGTTTGATGTAAGTGACAGCAAAGGTCTTCGATCCTGTCGTGTGGTGGATCCTCTGCTACCCTCGGCACCTCGCATTCCTTTGAGAAAGCGCATGCAAAGAAAAAAAATATTAAAATTAATTTAATTATTAAAAAAATTAAATTTATAAAATTTATATTAAAATTATAATTAAAAATAAATTACCTACCCCTTTGCACTCCTTCTAAACTGGACAAAACTCACCCAATCATTCGGTGGGACGCCGTCCTGGACGTTCTCGATCAGCTGCTGTAGAGGAATCGTCCCATCCATATTCATATTGTGGAAGAGACGATTCCTCCTGTTCCTCTAGCCATCGCCAATCTTCATCAGCGTGTACCTCTTTCGGTTGTCCTGGACGGCAAACCTAAGCTGTAATACAATTGAATAAAACTTTATTAAATACAACTAATAACAAATGAAATAATTAATAAATATTATTTAAATACAATTAATTAGAAAATATATAATATAATTAAATACTATCAATTACGTACCTTTACCGTGTTGTCTCACACCAGGTTCTTCGACCCCTTAGGAATATTCCTCCACATCTTGAAGTGAAGGGGGAGCCGCATCCAATTCAAGCCCAGCTTGTTCAGAAAGCGGTTGAACAGGGGAACCCCATTGTTGATAGGCTGGTCTGTGGCCTCATTCCTTGGAACTACAACTCATAGTGTCTGGTCTAGGTTAGTCAAACTAGCCATATCAGCCTCCTCATGAATATATTTTCCTACTCATCTACACAATTTACCACATACGTTAGATAAATTTAAATTCACATTTAACAGGTCGAATTTAAATATTTAATTTATTAAATGAAAAAATTATATTTACCTTGGACCTGCACCTCAAACCCAGTTGACATGGAAGACAATCGTCATGGGTTGTTCTGATCCCACACCTTTTCCTCATCCGGGAACCACTCCATGTCACTATGGGCCTGTTTGGTTTAAAGGGATGGGATGGAATGGGAGGGGCTCATTATCCATTCCCTCCAAAACCCCCCAATTTGGGGGAACAAAAATGAGGGGATGGGAGGGATTGGGAGCCCCTCATTTGGAGCCCCTCTCTCTAATTTTTTAAACCAAACAAGGGGAGGGGTTCATTTTTCATCCCCTCCCCTCCAACCAAACAGACCCTAAGCAGAATCGAAATATCGAGCTCCTCGGCCTCCTCGTAGTCACTGAGACTCATTTCGCCTCCTTCTAGGCACCTGTGGTGGGGTCACCTCCTGTGGGGCCTTCTGCTGTGGCTGTAGTGGGGGCTAGGGGTGGAAATAGGCTAGGCTAGGCTAGATATTGCCTAAATAGGCTTGGGCCTGTAACAGAGATTCAAAGCCTAAGCCTGGGCCTGAGCCTGTATGTAGGCTTTTTTTTAGGCCTGAGTCTGAGCCTCCAAAAGGCCTGAAGCCTATTTAAAGGCCTACTTAAATAATGTAGGCTTTTAAATAGCCTTTAAAGTTTAAAGCCTATGCCCCAAATTCATATATAACCCTTCACATTTATATACAACCCTACATTATGCTTTAAAAGCCTAATATATATTCTCATAGTAATATTAAGGCTTAGTAAGGAAAAGAAAAGAATGTCGAGTGACAATAATTGTCCAAGAAAATAGGAATAAAAAAAACTAATTGTCTGTTGACTAATGAGATATATTTTCTAAAATTGACTAAACATAACAAATAACATACAAAACTAGATTCTACCTATTTTAACTTTCCCACGTAAATTGGGACAAACTCCTCTTGCTCAGATTATAATATTTTATTTGACACTAAAATAAACTAATAACAATTATTATGCTTCAATGGAGGGCACAAATTAGGGGAGACACTACAAAAAAAAAGGCATTTTGTAGCGGTGCATTTGTAGCGGTTTAATATAACCGCTACAAATTATAGCATTTGTAGCGGTTTTTACCTAAACCGCTACAAATTTGTAGCGGCAAGATATTTTGTAGCGGTTTCCTACAAAAAACCGCTACAAATTTGGCGCGAAATTCCCGCCAAAACTTGTAGTGGTTTACTTTGTAGCGGTTAATGCACATAAACCGCTACAAAATACCAAAGGTCAGAATTTTGTAGCGGTTTTTACTGAAAACCGCTACAGAATTTCAAGAGACTCCAAATTTGTAGCGGTTCTGGGCAATAACCGCTATAGAATTTCAAACATTGTGAAGATTTGTAGCGGTTATTGTAGAACCGCTACAAATTTGAATATTTGTAGCGGTTAGAGTAGCGGTTATTTTAATAACCGCTACTAATTACTGGCTATTTAAACCCCCCGCCTCCTTCATTTCTCCGTTTGCTCATTTTGTTTCCTGAGGTTTCTCTGAGTGATTTCTTCAAGATTTGAGCGTTCAGACGTATCTATAGGAGTTTTTGGTCCGTATTCCGCAGTATTTGCACTTGAGGTACGTATATAACACGTATTTTTATTTTTATTATATTTTTGTATAATAATGGACTAATTTTTTTTTTAATTTGTATAGTTGATATGGCTTCAGGGCAGGATAAGGGGAAGGCCCCTGAGCTCCCCAGACCGACTTTACGGGGTGGCAGCAGCCGGGCAGGGGGCAGAGGGAGGGGGCAGCGCGCAGGCAGGTCTACCGAGGCATCTCAGCCCATCCCCCCACAGGAACCGCAGACCATCCCACAGGCGACGACCGCAGCAGAGGTGCCTGAGGTGGAGGGACCAGAGATTAGCGTTGAGGACTTCCTCAACGAGGAGGAGTTCGATATGCCGATGGGGTTCAGGGAGATGGAGCGGTTCCTCGATGAGGAGGAAGCTCGGGAGCAGAACAACCCACGAGGGTCGTCTTCGCGATCCACTGGGTTTGAGGTGCAGGTCGAAGGTAAATTAATATTTTAATTTAGTAAATTATTTATTTAAATTAGAAATGTTAACTTTGAATTATAATTTATCTAACGTGCGGTCAACTGTACAGATGAGCAGGGGAACGTGTCGACGAGGAGGCTGGATGTGGCCGGTCTGAACAGCATAGACCGGTCCCTGCGAGTGATAGTGCCGTGGAACGAGGGCACTGACCAGCCGATCCACAATGGGGGTCACCTGCTCAACCGCTTCCTGAGCGACCTGGGAGCGAATTGGATGCGGTTCCCCCTTCACTTCCCGTCCTGGAGGCACATTCCGAGGGGGCCGAAGGACCAGGCTTGGGAGGAGGTGATTCAGGTAATTAAAACTATTTAATTAATATTTTTGTAATTAATTCTATTGAATTATTTTATTTAAATAATGGTTTTTATAATTATTGATATTTAAATGTATTTTTTTCAGCTGCGGTTTGCCCTCCGGGCCAACCGGAAGAGGTACGCCCTCGTGAAGATGGGCGACGCCTGGAGGAACAGGAGGAACCGTCTCTTCCACAGGGTGGACGGGGACGGGACGATGCCTCTGGAGCAGCTGCAGGAGAGCGTCCCGGACGGCGTGCCGCCGAACGACTGGGCGCGTTTTGTCCAGTTCAGGAGGAGCCCTGAGGCGCAGGTAATGTATTTATTAGATTTTTGATATATAATTTTGTAATTGTTAAATATTAAATTATAATATCAATTTATTTTGTATTTAATTTTAAATTATAATACATTTAATTTTTTTTTCTAGGAGGTTGCTCGGAGGAACGCCGAGATCCGGGCGCAGCAGACGATCCACCACACAGCAGGATCGAAGACCTTCGCTGTGACCTACAGCGAGCTGGTAAGTTTTCAAAATATCACTTACTTTTAGCTGATTAATTCATAACAATAATTATTGTTTTGTAATTGTTTCAGGAGATGAAGGCACAGCAGGAGAACCGTCAGACGGACTATGCGAAGCTGTACGCCATCACATACAGACACCGTGACTGGACTGCGACCTCTCAGCAGGCAGAGGCGGCCATTGTAAGTTATTTTATTATTATAGTTTTTATAAAACCAAGTTAATAATGAAAAATGGTAATTATTAATTGTTTCATAAAATGGCAGGAGCGGATGCAGCAGTCGCAGGCTGAGCTGCGACAGACCCAGCCTGAGGAGTCACAGGGGTCAGTGGACCCGACGGCTCCTCTGAAGGCGGGTCTGGCTTAGCCTGAGCACCCCGGACGAGTGCGGGGGATGGGGATAGGCGCCAGACCCAGCATGATCTACGGCAGGAGCGCCGCCTCTGAGGCTGGCAGCTCTAGAGGGGTCAGACGTCGGAGGGACGAGTCGATTCACCAGCTGCGGTCAGATTTGGAGCAGACGCAACCGCAGATGGCGCAGCAGCAGCAGCAGATGCAGGTGCAGCAGCAGCAGCTGCAGATCCACACAGACGCTATGTACGCGCAGCAGACGCAGTGGCGTGATATCGCGAACACTATGCTCGAGGGAGCATGGAGTCGGCTGTTCCCGGACGAGCAGCATCCAGCGGTCCCCCTGTCCCTCGCTACGTCGTCCCGAGCACTACTCCTCCTCCTACAGCTCCTCCTCCTGCTGATGAGGATGGTGCGGTTCAGTCTTCGCAGCGGCCCGATCCAGTGGCATCTGAGGGAGCCCCACCTGAGGGAGCACCAGAGGATCAGCCCCCAACTTCTTAGTTTAGGACATTTTCTTTTCTTTTAAACATTTGTAAATATTTATGAGATTTTATTTCAGAATTTTCTTATTGTGTTTTATATAATTATATTTATATTATTATATCGCATTGAAATAATTTATAAATGATTTAAATATAAATTAAAAAAAAAATTATATATATATTTGTAGCGGTTTTAAGTTAAAACCGCTACACATGTATATATTTGTAGCGGTTATTAGTTCATAACCGCTACAAAGATATATATTTGTAGCGGTTTTGAACTCATAACCGCTACAAATTTACTTATATATTTGTAGCGGTTACTGAAAAGAAACCGCTACAAATATATAACTTTGTAGCGGTTATTTACTAGTAACCGCTACAAATACTCAAATCATTTGAATTTTGAAATTTGCCGCCTTTGTGCACATCTGTAGCGGTTATCTCATGTATAACCGCTACAAATTAGAAAATTATTTTTATATTTAATGTCCAACGGCTTTAATATTAGTAGTGGTTTAATATATATAACCGCTACTAATTCGTTGAACATTAGTAGCAGTTATATATATAAAACCGCTACTAATACTCAACAAGTACATTTTGAATTTCCCACCAATTAACGGCTTGAATATTAGTAGCGGTTTTATATATGTAACCGCTATTAAATTATAAACGTTGGAATTTTTGTAGCGGTTGGTGTAGCGGTTTAATAACCGCTACAAAGTTATAAACGTTGGATTTTCAAAATATAAGGTTCTAGGCATTCGTCATTCTCTTCTCACTCATCTTCTTCTCTATACTTTCTTCTCTCTCACTTGTAGCTATGGATAAATCATGGATAAGGTTGCCGCGCAATTCTCCTGAATATTTGTACGGATTAAACAGTTTCTTAGATTTCGCATTCACTCACGCCAGCTGTAACGGCAAGATCGTCTGTCCGTGTCGGAAATGCAAGTTCAAGAAGTGGCATCCAGGAAATGTTGTGAAGGAACATTTGCTTGTAAAGCCTTTCCCTGAGGACTATACGTTCTGGGCAGTTCATGGTGAGAAGGCCGGCGTTAGATATGACGAGGCTCTTCCTCGAAGTTCTCAAGTAGGCGTTCAAGTAGATGAAGATGATCCTGTGAATGATGCTGTGCGTGATGCGTTTGGATTTCAAGGCGACAACTTCAACGAAGAAGTGCACGGCTCTGAGCCGGCTTTTATGGGGAATGAAGCAGCTCGGGATTTTTTCAGCTTGATGGATGAGGCAGATCGTCCTTTATATCAAGGTTGTCGCAAATATTCTAAATTATCTTTCTTGATCAAATTGTATCATATCAAGTGCTTGTGTGGGATCACGGATAAGGGAATGTCGATGTTGCTCGACTTATTACAAGATGCATTCCCCGATGCCGAGATTCCCACAACCTTCTACGAGGCCAAGAAGATCATCAACAGGTTGGGGTTGAATTATCAAAAGATTGATGCGTGCCCAAATGATTGTATGTTGTATTGGGGAGACGATTCCAGCAGGGAGACGTGCAAGAGATGTCATACATCGAGGTACAAGATAATTCGGAAGGGGAAAAAGCAGAAGAAGAAACCTACAAAGATTCTCAGGTATTTCCCTTTGAAACCTCGTCTACAAAGATTATTTATGTCGTCTAAAATTGCTGAGCACATGAGGTGGCATGCCGTTGATAAAAACAAAGACGGTAAATTAAGACATCCGTGGGATGCAGTTACTTGGAAAACGTTTGACAACGACTTTCCAGATTTTGCGACTGACCCCAGAAATGTCTGGCTTGCGTTGGCGACCGACGGTTTCAATCCTTTTGGGAATCTTAGCACAAGTTACAGCATTTGGCCGGTAGTCTTAGTTCCCTACAACTTACCCCCTGGATGTGTATGAAACAAAGCTCTTTCATTATGTCTATGATCATTCCAGGCAAAAAGGCACCGGGCAATGACATCGATGTGTATCTCCAACCGCTTATTGCGGAATTGCTTGACCTGTGGAATGTCGGCTTGGAGACGTACGACGCTCACAGCAAGACTTTGTTCAACATGCGTGCAGCCTTGATGTGGACGATCAGTGACTTTCCTAGCCTTGGCACATTATCTGGTTGGAATGTGCACACTGGGTCGGCGTGTCCGGCTTGCAATTTCGACTCTGACGCACTGCGCCTTCCCCACAGCCGAAAGTGGTGCTTCATGGGGCATCGGAGGTTTCTCGATGGAACGCATAAGTTTAGATTGCAACGGAATCGCTTCAATGGGAAACCAGAGAAAAGAGGACCACCTCAGACTTTGTCCGGTACAGATATCTTACAGTAGCTTGAGCATGTTGACGTCGAGTTTGGAAAAAGCGACGATTCAGCACAAACTCGCCGAAAGACGCGCAGGACTTCGGCGCCTCAGCAGTAGAAGAAGATAAGTATCTTTTTCACGCTTCCGTATTGGAGATCTAATTTACTTCGCCACAGTCTTGATGTAATGCACATTGAAAAGAATGTTTGCGACAATGTGCTGTATACGCTGCTTAACGAACCCGGCAAGACAAAAGATCACCTTCAAGCTAGGAAAGATTTACGCGACATGGGAGTTCGTGAAGACGCTTGGCCAGATGAGCATGACAGATTTACACCGGCAAAGTTTACCCTCACAAAACCGAACAAGGATGTGTTCCTCGCGACCTTGAAGAAATTAAAAGTTTCTGATGGGTATTCAAGCAACATTTCTCGATGTGTCGACTTGTAGGCTCGAAAGGTTGCTGGCCTGAAGAGTCACGACTCACATGTTCTTATGCAGCAGTTACTCCCTCTGGCTATAAAGAATACACTTCCTCCCGATATTTCCATCGTTTTGGTGGAACTTTGTTCTTTCTTTCGGAAGTTGTGTTCTAAGATTTTGATCGTTGAGGAGCTCGATCAGCTGCAGTCGAAAATCATTCTTACGCTTTATCACTTGGAGATGATCTTTCCTCCGTCCTTTTTTACTGTGATGGTTCACCTCACAGTCCACCTCGTTCATGAAACAAAGCTCGCTGGACTAGTACAATATCGTTGGATGTATCCGATTGAGAGGTACTCATTGTTTTAAGTTTTGCATTCATTTATTGTCCGTATTTAATGTTTGCTCGTCGTCCTTTTCATCATTTTATATCAATTTTCTCTTATGTACTTCGTAGGTTCCTTGGGAAATTAAAATCTTACGTGAGGAATAAGGCGTGGCCAGAAGGTTCTATAGCTGAAGGCTATATAGGGGATGAGGTGCTATATTTTTGCTCAAGGTACTTTGATGATCTTGAGACGGCTTTCAACCGCCCGCCTCGTGTTGACGATTGTCCTGAATCTGCGCCGACATCAGGAGAATTTATCCCTCGTGTTGGTAAACCAGTTGGAGCAACTGAGAACTTCAAACTAACGGCAACTGAGAAGTTCCAAGCACATAGACATGTCTTGATTAATTGCACTCAAGTTGAGCCTTTCATACGGTAAGAATTGTACACTCACATTTATGTTATTCGATCTATATCTTTCGTAACATTTCTCACTTTCATTTCACTAACGCCTTTCCATTATTAATTGCAGGGAATTCAGAAGTCATGTCAAGCGTCAGCTCAGGATCCGTACACAGACATCCTCGGAAGTTGATAGGAGGGTCCACAGAGAATTCCCGGGCTGGTTTGCTCGCAGAATACTAAATGATCACAACCCACACTCACCAGATTTCAGAGCTCTCGCAATCGGCCCTCTTGATCATGCAAAATGGTTTACAGCATACAATGTCAATGGTTTTAAGTTTTGCACGGTTTCACGGGATCAGGGATTGCAAACACAGAATTTGGGTGTTTATGGCACATTTGGGACAAGGAGTTATGCGAGCAGCAGTGACGCCAACATGCAGTTCGGAGGCGTCCCTTACTATGGCAAGCTTCTTGATGTGGTCGAGCTTAATTATCAAGGCCGTTTCACCGTGATGCTGTTCAAGTGTTTGTGGGCAAATACCACTACTTCTCGGGGACTGACAACTGACGACCTAGGGATCACATCAGTCAATTTCTCACGCCCGATTCATACTGGTATTTCTCAAGATGATGAGCCGTATATTCTAGCTTCAGAGGCACATCAGGTTTATTATGTCGAGGACGAGCGACATAGGGATTGGCACATGGTCGTTCATTTAAAGCCAAGAGACCTTTATGACATGGGTGAAGGCGATAACATCGCCTACGAGAGTGAGCCATTTTAGCCAGCTGATTTTGAAAACTACTTCCCTGAAGGCGATGACAATTTACCTCTACTGCGGTGAGTTTTTTTAAGTCCACGTCATTTCAATTAAATTTTTTAAATTTAATAATACATCAATAATAATAATTTTTCTACAAAATTTTTGTAGGGATGGCGACGATGAGTGATCAAATTCAATTGTAAGAAATTCGTCTTTACAAAAAATGCAAATAATTTGTGTTAAAATAAAATGTAAAAAAAAATTTAAAAAAAAAATTAAAATCATATTTGTACAATTCAAGTGTAAAAAATTTTTCTGTACAAAAAATGCAAAAAATTTGTGTTAAAATAAAATGTAAAAAAAAATTTTTTTAAAAAAATTAATATAATATTTGTAGCGGTTATTAAACCGCTACAAAAAAATAAATAACCGCTACAAATAATTAAACTGCTACAAAAATATAAATAACCGCTACTAATTAGTAACCGCTACATTAACCGCTACAAATAATACGTGAATCCCTATAAATACCCTTATCACAACTCATTTCAAACACTCCCCAATTTCTATTCACCTTACCCTTCTTTCATTTCCTCTCATTTACAACTTCTTTCGTATGAGTAGAGGAGCTGAATAATACGATCAAATATGGTAACAAGATTTTCAATTTCTTTTAGAATACTTCTTTCCTTTCTATAAAATCTATTCTAAACATCTTTTTTTCTAGATATATCATAACTCTATCTCATTTTCATCTATTTTTCATATACAATTACATTATATTATAAAACATAATAATTCCTTATTACCTAATTATCCTTAATAATATTATTAACATAAATTTTATACTAATCATATTCAATTACATTTTTTCTTTTTAATTTATTAATAAGTTAAACTATTGCATAATAAACTAATTGAAATAGATAAAATAATAACAAATTAAACTATTTAATATAATATTGAAAAAAAAGAAAAAAATCAACGTATGTTTTTAAAAAAAATTTTAAATATTTGTAGCGGTTATTAAACCGCTACTAAATAACGCGCCTTTTTAAATTTAAATTTTTTGGCGCCAATTTTGAATTTAATGAAATTAGTAGAGGTTTTTAAAACCGCTACTAATTTCATGAAATTCAAAATTAGTAGCGGTTTCTTAACTGCTACAAATAAAAAATGTCATTTTTAACAAATTTTCATTTTTATATATTTGTAGCGGTTTTTAAACCGCTACAAAAAAAAATCATTTTTTAAAGCTCTCAATAAAATTTTTTATATTTGTAGCGGTTATATAACCGCTACAAATATCTCTTGATTTTGTATCGGTTACTATAAACCGCTACAAAGGTTGGAGCGGTTATTTTTGATTGAGTAGCGGTTTTATAAAACCGCTACAAAACTGCTTGCAACGTACGATTTAGTAGCGGTTTTCGTAACCGCTACTAACCTAGTTTGTAGCGGTTAGAACCGCTACGAATAGCCATTTTTAACCGCTACTAAATCACGTTTTTTTTTGTAGTGAGAGAGAGTGAATGAGTTAGTGTTGCCATCTCAAGCAATCGAAGAGAAAAAATGCATGGGTGAATGATTTATGCGAAAGTAATGGTTGAGTGTAATGATGATGTGATATGAAACTTAGAATTAAGGTTAAGTTAATAAATTTATAAATAATTTTATAAATTATTTAGATTATATTATATATACTTATGTAATAGTATACATTAAAAAAAAGCTAAATAGGCCAGGCCTGTAGGCTTGTAGGCTAGGCCTTATGAAAATAGGCCTGGCCTGTTTATCTAAATAGGCCTAACAATATGCCTGAGCCTGAGCCTGGCCTATTTACTAAATAGACTAGGCTAGGCTTTATGTAGGCTAGGCCGTAAGCCCCTGTTAAGGGACTGACCTATTTCCATCCCTAGGTGGGGATGATTTTTATGGCTGCTGCGGTGTGGTCGATCCCTACGACGGCATGGTGGGGATGTGCCTTACCCCACGTTGCCCTCTACCGTCGCCTCTCCCACTTTCGCCTCTACTGTTGCTCCCTCGCAATATAGGTTTGGGGGGAAGTTCAGCCTCCTTGCCCTTCCCATTGCCTCGCTTGGAAGTCATAATAAAAATAATATATCTGCACAAAAAAATATATTAGTAAAATTTATATTAAATTATAAAATAATTACCAAAAATAGATGAAAAGCACTTAACTTTACTAACCTCGCATAGCAAACTCTCTCAAAAGCTTCAGCAGAGCCTTAGATCTCGAGCTAAATCTCAAAGGGCGCATGAGAAATCAAAATGGCAAAAATGAGGAAAGGAGGAGGCGGACAGGTTTTATAGTGCTAGATTTTGTAGCGGTTTTATAGTGCTAGGTGGGGCTGACTCTTATGGCTGCTGCGGTGTGGTCGATCCCTGCGATGGCATAGTGGGGATGTGCCTTACCCCACGCTGCCCTCTATCGTCGACTCTCCCACTTCCGCCTCTGCTACTGCTCCCCCGCAATATAGGTCTGGGGGGAAGTTCAGCCTCCTTCCCCTTCCCCTTGCCTCGCTTGGAAGTCATAATAAAAATAATATATCTGCACATAAAAAAATATTAGTAAAATTTATATTAAATTATAAAATAATTGCCAAAAAAAGATGAAAAGCATTTAATTTTATTGACCTCGCATAGCAAACTCTCTCAAAAGCTTCAGCATAGCCTTAGATCTCGAGCTAAATCTCAAAGGGCACATGAGAAATCAAAATGGCAAAAATGAGGAAAGGAGGAGGCGGACGGGTTTTATAATGCTAGATTTTGTAGCGGTTATAGGAGAAACTGCTATGAATCTGGAAACCCTACCTCGCTTAACGTAAACATTTGTAGCGGTTATCTGTAACCACCACAAAAAGACAAACTCTTTGCATTCTGTAGTGGTTATAGCTTGAAACCGCCACAAATTTTTAGGACACCATAATTGCTACAAATATGCGGCTCTTTGCATTATGTAGCGGTTACTTTGATTATAACTGCTACAAAATTATTGCCACAATCTTCGCGCCAAGTGGCGCTAAGCTTGTGCCAATTTTGTAGTGGTTTATATAATATAACAACTAGCAAATAACCGCAGCAAATTTGGCTCCAGCTTGGCGCCAATTTTTGTGGCGGTTAAAACTTATTAACCGCTATAAAATCGGTTCCCTTATCCCGCGCCACTTGGCGGAAGGTGACTTGTTGCAAATTTGTAGCAATTTTACCTAAAACCGCTACAAATACACACATTTGTAGCGGGTTTTTGTCCGCTACAAATTCACCACTACGAATTATCATTTTTTTTTTGCAGTGTTAGAAAAAAAATGAAAATTACACATGATAAAAGTGAAACCAAAAGCATTTAAATTAAAATTAGAATGAAATTATAAAAAAAAGCACTTACCCCATAATTCAACTAGCGTTGGCCACGTGGGACATCCTCTGAAAATTTGTCCTACAAATAAAAAAAAGGGTTAAGGTGCAAAAATATACATGTGATTGTTCTCGAAGTGCACCCAACACCAAATGTTTTTTTTAGATGCAACAGTGACTATGTGGTTACAAAATAGGTGCAAAAATACCCTTTAACCGTTAGTTTGACTTTTTGACCTTGAAAGTGATGACGTGTACGATGACATGGTTGCTAGAGTGACATTTTGGAAAAAAAACTTGATGACTGGTAAAACATTGCAATTAATATTACCCACATTTCACTATTTTAGTACCACATTCGCTGAAGTAGATTCAAATCTGAGTGCAGAGTGCTTAATTCACTCAGCAGAGCTGTTGCCCTAAAAAACATATTGATTGCTCAATTTTTTCCCAACCCTAGATTCCCAATATTATTAAATTAAAATCATTATAATACATATATTATATTACTAATTTTTATTAAATTATATGATTTATTAGGAAAATTTTATTTTCAGCAAGTTTTTTTTTCAGAATGTCACTCTAGCGTCCATGTCATCGTACACGTCATCACTTTCAGGATAAAAAAGTCAAACTAACGGTCAAACAGTCAAACTAACGGTCAAAGGGTATTTTTGCACCTATTTTGTAACCACATAGTCACTGTTGCACCTAAAAAAAGCATTTGGTGTTGGGTACAATTCGAGGACAATCACATGTGTATTTTTGCACCTTAACCCTAAAAAAAATTATCCTTCAAAAATTTGTCCTATGAATTAAAACGGAGGAAATCCTTTGAGATTAAAGCCACACGCATGACATCATAAATATTACCTTTACTTGAGATTTATTTTTCCTAATATATTTAATATGCAGGGGAATTTGAGAGAGAATTCCTAATGCGAAGAATTGCAAATTTGTCTTACCTAAACCTCCTCATCAATATTTGAGAATGACCTCCTCATGCGTGGAACAATAAAATCTTTTGAAAATGACTAAATACAAGTTCGAGAGTACAAACTTTAAGGGTGTTTACGAGTCCACACCACTGGATTAGATCACGTAAGTTTGTTTACCAACAAACTTATGCTCCCTCAACAGAATCTCACCGTTTCGAAAGTGTTGGTTAGGAACAATAAATATATCAAAATTCTAATCCTTTTTTATTACAATACTCTCATTTATGATAACGTAGGGAATAAGAAAAAGAATAAGGAAATTATTGTAATAAGAAGGATTGTAGAAGAAGTAGAAGTAATAGAAGTAGTAGGTCTTTGGGTATTGTGAAAATTTATAGTAGAAGTAGTAGGTCTTTGGGTATTGTGAAAATTTATTATATTTACATCAAATAAGGGAAATCAAATAAAAGCAAAATAAGCAAATACAAAGTAAAAAATAAAACATTCGCTAAATATATTTTATAAAAAGGAATGATGTATGTGTGATGATTGTTTCTTATAAAAACGAATGGAGGGAATATCATATTTTCTTGGTTAAAGTATATGTTTAGTCATCTAAGTTTAAATCAAATTTCAATATAGTTCCTTAATTAAGCTTATCAAGTATACTGTTAGTCCATTGATCTTAACACTGTTAAGGTGTGCAGGGAGTAGTTTAGCTGGATCTTGGTTTTTGTTTTCTTTCTTTTCTTTCCTGTTTTTTAATGTTTTATTATTTTCTCTTGCTCTATGTTATTCCGTCTTTGTGTTAGTTAGTTTCATTTTTCTTTTTATTTCTGCTGTTTTTATGTTGCTCTAGTGTAGACGTTGGTTTGTATTTCTAGTTCAATGAATGCCCTTGATAAAAAATCTTTACTGATTGAAGGTTAAGCCAATCAATATCCCCTATAACAGAAGATAAGCCGAGTCGATGAACAGCGACGGCTCCTAGCACAAATCACTGTTACAGGTAACAGTAACGGCTCCATCACGTGTTCTAGTTTCTTTTGTACTAGCAGTTTGTTCATCCGTACGTTAGTGGCCTGCTGCCCTGCGTTACAACTTTTCCGTCCTTATTTCTATTAGTTTTATTTGCTCCTTGTCCATCTTCATTTTTCCGAAAAGGTGGCCAAGTTATGTTTATGATGCCTACACTGCAAAGCATGCACGAACAAGGACCAAAATCTTATGTGACAGACTACTGCCGTGAGTTAGTAAGTTAAGGAAGTATCTTCAATGTGGACTATGATTAACTGGTGATCTGAATGGGAAGACAATCATATTTCGTTTCGGTTGAGTTGAAAATCTATGTCAATATTCATGATGAGGAAAAACCTAAGCAAAAACATGGATGGACAAGGACCTAAAATCTTATTAGGTATCAGTCTAATATGAGTTATGATGACTTGAAACTATCTTGACTGCTAAGGTTAATAAATGTGGCGTTGAATTAGAAAGGAAAGGAAATACTTTGTTAGACATGCAATTATTGAGTTTTGCATTCTGAGGAGACTTTGCGCGAAATTACGTAATTCATGGGATAGAAAGATTTTATGAATCAAGGTCATTTAAATCATTTGATAAATATTGCATGAAGTAGGGAAACATGTTTTTATGATCCTAAATGGCTTTTAAATATTGAAATCATGGTTTCCATTAATTTAAAAAAAAGGTCATGTTCTTCTCATCACGCTTTGTTTGTTCTTTGTTTATGGCTGCATCATTGGTTTACTCATAGTTATTTTAACGATTTATCATCTTTGTCCGAACTCATTTTTTGTCCTGTTCGTTATTGTTTTCGTGTACAGAAGAATGACAGCTTTGTTTGTTTGTTTTTTCTTAGGCAAAAGATATTATTTTTCTTTATTAGTATCAATCAGCATTAATTATTTTAAATAAAGAACGTGTTAAATTTTGTTGCGCAGAGAAATATCTCTGGCATGATTTACGTACACATAAATTTTTTTATATTTGAAATTTACGCTAGTATAATAGTATATATTTTTATCCTTTTTATTATTGTTTTGTTGTAATAATTTTTTTCAATAATTGATGGTATGGATTAGAGGTGTATGTAGACGGGTCCGCAAGGCCTGATCATACATGCACTACAAAAAAAAAGACTTTCGGCGGCGACTTTTGTCGTCGCTGAAAGTCTAAAAGTCGTCGCTGGAAATCTTTCAGCGGCGACTTCTATGCGACTGTCGCTGAAAGTTTTAGCGTCGACAAATTTTGTCGCCGTTGAAGGTGACTTTCAGCGGTGACTTTTGTGTCGCCGCTGAAGTTATAGTTTCAGCGGCGACTTTTGTCACCGCTGAAAGTGTTAATTTTTTTTATAAAAAAAATCAAAAAATTAAATTTTTTATTAAAAAAATTCGAATTTTTTTTAAAAATTTAATTTACAATTGCCACGTGTCTCCTCCCCATGCTACCACATGTTGCCTCCCCGTGCTGTCACGTGTCACCTCCTCATAATTCCTCAAAGTGATTCTCCTCCAGTTCGAACCCACGACCTCAGGGAGCTGATGCCTTCGCACGCGAGTCTTTGCCAGTTGCGCCGAAATGAACCTATGTCAGATTATTACATATTATTATATATATAATATTATCATATATACATATAATTAATTATTAATTAAATATAATTAAAAATTAAATAAAAACGAAAAAAATATTTATATATTTAAATTAAAAAATTTTTAAATTAAAATTACTTAATAAATAATAATTTAATATCATAAATATTATTTTTAATATAAAATTATAAATATAATATTAATAAATAATAATATAATTTTAATAATTAAGGTTAAATAGAATTATTTAATAATTAATAGTTAAATTTTATAAATATTATTTTTGAAAAATATTAATAAAAAAATATGAAATTGACTTTCAGCGGCGACTATTAAAAGTTACCGCTGAAACTCACTTTCAGCGGCGACTTTTAATAGTCGCAGTTGAAAGTGTTTTAAACATTTTTTTTTTAATTTCAAATAAGACTTTCAGTGGCGACACTAAAGTCGCCACTGAAACTCACTTTCAGCGGCGACTTTTAATAGTCGCCGCTGAAAGTGTTTTAAAAAATGTTTTTTTAAAAATTTTAAATAAGACTTTCAGCAGCGACTTTTAATAGTCGCCGTTGAAAGTGTTTTAAATTTTTTTTTAAAAATTTCAAATAAAACTTTCAGCGGCGACACTAAAGTCGCGCTGAAACTCACTTTCAGCGGCGACTTTTAATAGTCGGGGCTGAAAGTGTTTTAAAATTTTTTTTTTTTAAATTTCAAATAAAACTTTTAGCGGCAACACTAAAGTCGCCGCTGAAACTCACTTTCAGTGGCGACTTTTAATAGTCGCCGCTGAAAGTGTTTTAAATTTTTTTTTTTTAATTTCAAACAACACTTTCAGCGGCGACAACACAATGTCGCCGCTGAAAGTGACACCTTCAGCGGCGACATTTCCAAATGTCGCCGCTGAAAGTGATTTTTTTAGTAGTGATGCTCATCGCCCAATTTTAGGGTGTGTTTGGTTTGAGGGGAGGGGTGGAGAAGGGGGTTAAATTACTTTTTTGAGTTGAAGGTATTTAAATTTTGGGTGGGAACCCAAATTTTAAAAAAAATGAAAGGGTAAATTTTGGGTTTCTCCCGTTCAAAATTGTAATTTACCACCCCTCTCCTCTATCCCCTCCCATCCTCCCCTCAAACCAAACACATCCAAGTGGGAGCACTTTACTTTTTTTTTTGAAAATTTTTTTTATGTATTTTTATTTATTTAAATTAAATTATATGTTGCAATTTAAAATATTTTTATCACTCTGATATCTCAAATTAATTAATTTTTAATTTTTTTGAAATATTTTCCTACAACACCAATATTTGAAATATTTTTTTAATAAAACCCAATATCTGAAATATTTTTTTAAGACCTATAATATCTAAAATTAATTAATTTCTAGTGTATGAACTATTTTTTTTCAAAAAAGATAAGGGAAAATTCCAAAAAACTATATTGGAAATAGCAAAAGGACAATTCAGTACATTGAAATTGCAAAAGGACAAATCAGGCGGGTGTCAGAAAAAGGAGGAATTTGGCATTTTGAAATTTCGGCCAAATGACGAAAATGCCCTTCAGCCTCAGTCGGAATAACAACATAGGAGTTGTTAGTGGCGAATCCAGAGTTGTTAATGGCGAGATCGATGGTGTTATTGGCCCTGAAATTTGTTAAGTGCGAAAGAAGAAAATGTAGTTGTTATTATCGAATCCGGAGTTGTTAATGGCGAGATCAGTGGTGTTATTAGCCCTGAAACTTGTGAATTGTAAAAGAAGAATTGAAGTTGTTAATAACGAATCCGGAGGTGTTAATTCCGAGGATCATGTTGTTATTCTGAAGTGGGCATGAAGTGCTGAAGGGCATTTTCGTAATTTGGCCGAAATTTCAAAATGTCAGATTCCTCCTTTTTCTGACACCCGCCTGATTTGTCTTTTTTGAATTTCGATGTACTGATTTGTGCTTTTTATATTTTGAGTGTCGTTTTTTGGAATTTTCCCAAAAGATAAATAAAAAAACATCTTTTACTTGGGCATGAGCATTCCCTACTCATCTAAGTGAACAGGGAACGTGGATTCATGTAGACAACAGTGTACTACAGTTACAAATGTGATAACTTATACATTTGGTTCAAATATAAATAGCTTTCTCTTACTTTCCTGTCATGTGACTATTATACTCGGAGTAGGGGAAAATTTTGGAAAAATAGACTTGACATTAATCAGACATCACTATAAAATCCTTCTTTGGATAGGGTTGGCAAAAAAAAAAAAAAAACTTCTTGGGATATTGATAAAATGTGATTACAAATGCTTTCTATTTAATACTCCCTCCGGTCCTAATTATAGGACAATATTTGGAAGTTGATCTTGGTCCTAATTATAGGACAACATTTTAATTTTTGTCAATTTCTTTCCAAAATACCCTCATTGCTTTAGATAATGGTTGGATTGCCTCGTTCGACATGCGGTACCATGAAGTATCAAACATACTCCAAATAAAATACCATGAAAATAAACATAGAGAGGTGGAGAGAGAATATTGATTTAGATAATGGTTGGATTGCCTCATAGTAGACTTATGTAGTATTCTTAAATCACCCTATTAAATAAGGGTATTTTTGAAAAATAAATAAAATTAACTAATTTAACTACTATCCTTAATTTCTTCAAAGTTAGGTAAATATGTCCTATAATTAGGACCGGAGGGAGTAATATTTATCATTCGCATAGAATTGCATGGTTATTAAACTACTTGGAGCTCGGTGAACCAGTCAACTCTCCAATCCGAGTTGAGGTGAGCTGAACTCCGATGGTGATAAAGCAGCTGAAAAAATGAAGAAGAGAAAAAGAAGACGACTGAAAAAAAACTAGGGTTGTAAATTTGAACCGATAGAGACTAAAGATATAGATGATGAGGGAAACTGAGGAAGAAAGGAGAAGAAAAGCGATGACGGAAAAAAGAAAGAGAAACCTGGGAACGAGTTCATTAGCTACAGGAAGATCCAGTGGAGACAGTGGAGATTAAAGGAAAAAAACAAAGGAATGTGACACTGTGACGATGGAGGTTGACGAAGTGGGAGGCAATCTCAGAAATTTGAGATATGAAACGCCGATGAAGTTAAAAGTGAACTGTGTAAGAAGGAAGAATGCTGAGAGAAAACATAACACAAGGAACAAGGAGAATACTGCACCCAATATCTACATACACTAATAAATCTCAATAACTAATGAGCTGAGCCAATGGCACAAGTTGTGTGGTTTCTCTCTATTTTTACTGTTTATAAGAATAGTACCATCTCTATGAATAGTGTGGCTTGTGCATGTGACTCCGTGCTTACTTTTTTCTATAAGATAATTCCAAATTTTTAAATTCCCTTCCTTTCTCTCTCTTATTTCTTTTCATTTCTGTCCTAGTATATAAAGAAGCTTCTCTCTCCTAATAATAAATAAGGAAGGATCATTTCCTTCCTCTGGTCTCACTTTTTTATCCTTATATATCTCATCTCTCCCCCATGCCTTTTTCTCATCTTTCTATCCTCCATTTCGTCTCCCTCCAAAAACCATGCCTCCATCATCGCTAATATGTGCTGTTAAAGATCTTACCTTTCACTAGTGGAAAAATCACTTTTAAGACCGGTTAAAAATGACATTTTAGACCAATTTTGGATCCGGTCTTGATACAGCCGGTTTTAAAAGTTTATTTTTTTTAGACCGATTAACGAAACTGGTCTTAAAAATCACTTTTTTAGGCTGGTTGTTCGAAGGCCAGGTCTAAAAAGTCCAGACTTGTTAGATTGGTTGTTTAAAAACCGGTCTAAAAATTTTTTTTTCAAGACTTTTAAGACCGGTTATTTTAACAACCGGTCTTAAAAGTGATATTTTTTTAAAAAAAAATAAATAGGGTCTTTTTTTGTAGTCAAACGTATAGATGAGTAGAAGTGGTTACAGTGAAAAATCGATTGCGGATACTTTCAAGCAAATTACCACAATCAAATTTCACAAAAACACCTTCCCTGTGAATCCCACAGCTAAAATTTCTAAAAACCTGAATTCCTGTATCGTTTACTAAGAACATCAAACAACGTAGAAAGATAATGAACATCTCTTGTAACAAAATTCAGGCACACCCATAAGGATTTCTCTTCTCTTCGTGACCCTTGTTCCTCTGGTAAAGAAAGCAGACAAGGAATTGTTTTGAGTGAGGTGCTTCGCTCTACACCTTCTTCTTCCTCTTTCATCTATCACCACCTTGCAGTAGATACTCAAAAATTAGTTTACAAATTAGTAAGCGTTTAAAAGGAAAGTTTATTCAAACTTCATAACATCAATTGCATCTTCTTCATGCATCTCTGGGTCAAAGCAAAGAAGCAAGCAGCTTATGGCAGCAAAGAAGTGTGGTTGCCAAGGTAGGTTGCGATGAAGGATGGATGTCATAGGGAAAGAGAAAAGTTGCGACGAAGGAGATCAGAGCAAGTGAGGTTGTGGCGGCGACAAACTCATTCAGTGCAAGGGTAAGAGCACCATAGCAACAAACATGAGAATGAGATCGAGCGAAGATAACTGAGCTCACAGAGTAATCGCACCAAGAAGAGAGGTTTCGGATTTAAAGAGAGAAATTTAGGCACGACAAAGAGGAGAATAAAAAATTTAGGATCGATTTTTTAGACCAGGTATATATAAAATCGGTCTTAAAAGGGTGGAAAAAAATAATTTTTAAATTTTTCATATTTAAGATTGGTTTTTATTAAAATCGGTCTTAAAAAATTAAAATTTTTAATTTTTTAGATATTTTGATATTTTTAGACCGGTTTTATTTATAACCGGTCTAAATAATCTTTTTAAGACCGATTTTTTTGAGAACCGGTTTTAGACGTTCTATATAATTACAAAACTGCCACCAGTCAAATTTTTTAAACCTTATTCGCTATAATCGGTCTGAATATGGCGGTCTAAAAAGAAAATTTTGTACCAGTGTTTGTTATATATTTGCTAATTTAGTTTGTGCTTATTGATATTCCAAGGTCATGGTTATGGATAAGAGGAATGAACTTATGCTAGATTGATAGTGGTGGTGGAGGTGCGTGTTCGGCGATGGTGATGAGGACAGTGATTTTTGAGTAGTGAAGGGGACGGAGTGGAGAATGGATGGCGAAAGGAACCATGGAGATGATCTAGCGCTCTTATGATCATTCTCTCCCAATAGATGAAGTCAATGTCATGATGGTGATGAGGATAGAGGAAGGGCAATGATTCATGATTGTGAAGTGCGGTGATGATGATGATAGAAGCTTCCTTTTTTTTATCATGGGCGTCGGCTACTTCTCTCCTCCCATCAAGCATCCACCTCTGATCCTCAAAGTTCAAGTTTCCAGTTTCATACGAGTCCTTATCTAGTATTTTCTGAAATAACGTTGGTACTTCTTTGGTATTTTTTGGGTCTTTTGCAAGTTTGATGATAGACTAGGAAAAACTGAAATAGGTTTGTGTTTGAAATTTACCAGATATGTTGTAGCTTCCTAATTTCCCCCTTTTTACTTTTGCTCATTTGAATCTTATGTTGTTTGTGCAGAAGGAACTTTCCTTTCCCTTCCTTTTGTTCTCTCACTCCCTATTTTCTACCTTTCTTTGCTACAGGAAGCGTAAACCACTGTACAAGACTAGATCTGTGTACTTCACGCTCTTTTCTTAACTCAACAAGACAAATTAATTGAACATCACTAATTATTATTGAGATATTAAAGCAACAACATCACATTGCTTAAAATCGGTGGAAAACAAAGCGCCAAATTTCCTATAACAGTGCTTTTTCCACTGGTTGATTTTTTTATTTTTTAATTAGAAAAGGAAGGAAGTGATTTCCGGTAGTTTTAAAATGTCATTAGCCAGCGGGAAACAAGATATAAAAAATCCTGTGAGAATGTTTTCACAAAAATGAATAGGTCACTACTAAAAAGAATAGGACAAGTTTTCCCCTAAAACAGTGGACCCACGCTATATGGTGTTGTAAGTACACTATGTCACGATTCAATGTTATTGGGTGGTGAGCCTTTTACTGGGGAATGAAAAAATCAAAAGCAAAAATTAAAGAAAACCCTCTATATCACCCCCCCAAACAGTGTTTTGGGGTCTAATGTGTCTGTACATCTGATGTGAGGAAGACCAATTGAGTACAAAGAAAAGAGAGAGGAGAGGGAGTAGGGTCAAAATACAAAGCAAATCCATCCCACATAGGAGCAAAATGGCAGCACATTGGATCAAATCAATCACTTGAATGAAATTTGTAAGACAAATGAAATAAGCACAACTCATCAATATATAAAGTACATATATATACCATAAGCATCAATTACAAGAAAAGGACTAATGAGAAAGAAGGCTAGGTGTCCTCTAACTATATTGCAATCTCCAACTCATTTTTCATTTATCAATACCTTTCATTTCAATGCATGCAAATTCCTTTGTCTCAATGTCCCTCATTTTAATTTCTCTTCATTTATTTTAACCATCTTTAATTTCCAAATTCACACGTTTCACTTTCCCTTATTCACCCATAGTTCTGCATCTCTACGAGTAGTTTTGGTTCACGAAACACAAAAAGAAAAAAGAGGAAGAGAAAGGAGAGAAAAAAGTGGGGAGAGGAAAGCGATAATAAATTTTGAAGGCAAAATTGTATTCAAAATTTTATACTTTATTTTTTTAATAAAATATTATATATTATTATTTAAATTTTTAAGTCCAAATTTTAACTTGAGTCAGGAGGAGCCATTTAAGGGAAAACATGTAGCAAATTGAAAAATTGACTGACATATTAGGTAGATTGTTTTGTCATATTGCTCTCACTTTTCACTAGCATTTGTCCTTCTTTTCATCTTCAACATAAATTGCATTTAAAAACCCTAATCTATCATCAAAATTGTTTGCGTCCTTTATTTATTTTTCCCTTTTCCTATTAAACAATAAATTTTGAGTAGGATGATGATTCAACATTTGCTGATTTTATTGTTATTCTTGATTTGACGATGTTTAGTAAAACTCTATGTAAACTTGATACAAATTTGTATGTTAAATATGATAAACTATAAATAATTTAAATCTCAATTATTTATTTTCAAATATTATAAATTAAATTGTTTCTTTTTCTGTATTTTTATAATTTAATTATATATTTTTAATAACTATTTATTGATGAAGCATGTTTAGAGATTACGATCCGAGTCTACTTCTCTCACATGAGTTTACTTAAGCTCACTGGGTTTAACAACTTTAATTATGAGTAGATATCCTTTATTTAAACTGATGAAGATTGTAATGATTTTAAAGCCATGATCGTACTTTTGTATGTTGCTACTCAAACAATTATTTATCGTTAGTATGAGAGAAAGAAAATGAGAAAGTAATAATATGAGAAAATGAGAAAGAGAATGTATGATATGAGAGAAGGTAACTAATGTAGTATGAGATTAATTGAGGATAAAATACGTAAAAAAAACATTTATTATTCAAACAAATTGAAAAGTGATTTTATATAAAGGGACAAACTCGTTCAAAAAATGATCATATATAGAAACGGAAGGAGTATATTATAAAAACGGTTATAATAAGAAAATCATCATTATCATTGTAATAGTAAGTTCAAAAGATACTTTGACAATTTTTTTTGTTGTAATTTAAGATACCTAAAAAATTCTCTTACTAAATCATCAATAAATAATCTATACATGACTTGTATTATAAATTTCTATAAATAATTAATACAATATTTAAATTTATCAAGTAAAATAATTAGTTATACCTTTATTCATATTTTATCATAGAAATGGAAAGTTAAAGTTGATTCCTTTTTTTTTTTTAAATTTCAAACCCGTCCATGAGATACTCTCTTTTATCTACAATATAAAACATTTGGAGAGTAATTAATGCTTATTTTTTAATTTTGTCCCTGTAATTAATGTTCAAACATGACTCATTATATTGTTCTGTCTCCTTAGTAAAGTTGGAAATTTCTTAAAATTTAAGATAAATTGAATGGGTTAAGTATCATTTATTGATTTTGATAAATTAGTTAAAGTGACTTATATTGTGAACCAGAGAGAATATAAAAAATGATATAGCATGGTAGCACTATCAATCTAATTATACTCCATTATTTGAAAGCAACGAGTTGATTAGCACTAATTTATATAATGCATGATAACTATATAATGATAACATAGTCAACACTTGCCATGATTTCTTAATTAAAATTATTTATCTAGTTTTATGTTTTTTTCATTGTTAAATCAATACCATTTCTTATAGTTATTACTCTTTAAATTGTGTTATGATGTAATAATATCTGTTTGATCTATCCTTTTCAAGGTGTTGGAACAAGAAGAAGAAATCCTATTGAAGATTTGATGTTTGTAGCTAGTGGCTATACTTTGATTTGGTCTAAATTGTAATTGTAATTGATGTTGTTGTATTTGGTTTTATCTTGTTGATTAATTAGACTATAACATATCATATGAATTCTTTTGGATAATTTGGATTGATTTATGTAATTTTTTTCCTGTTTAAGGCCTATTTTCTAGGGAAGGTCTTTGGCCTATTAGCCTGTTTATAAGGTTCTTAAAAAGCAATACTTTTTAATAGGCTTCAGGCTAGGCTAGGCCTTTGTACAAGCTAGGTTTAGACCAAAAAAGGCCTATAATAGGCCATAGGCCAGGCTCAAGCCAACCTATTTCAAAATAGGCAAGGCTTGTTAAGGGTGAATACTAGCCTATTTTCACCCATAATGTTACTGGTGACGCTCACGAGTTCTCCACAAGTATGATGAAAAATGGCCAAAGTACTACAGAGCACACAAGAGACCATGGGCTCTTCTAGTAGAGTTACTACCCTCAGGGATAATGCCTAGGCCCCTGTGATACTACCTAAATAGCCACTAGAATGTCGTATCAGGAGTACTGCCCTATCAATCAGTGCCAGTTAGTGCCATACAATAATCAAATCTTGTGGCATGCCACGTGGTATTCGGTTTTTACATAACACATCCAACTTCTTTCTCTTCTAATTACATCATATTATTCTCACGAGGTTATTAAATGTTCTCATTTTCATCTATGTAAGTCAATGTCATAAATTCAATATTAATCATATGAATGTTTCAATTATTCCCTCATGACATATCAAATGATTAAATGCTCACATATTAAACACAAATGAAAAACCTCACTTGCCTCGGCAAGTTTGTCTCTCGAGGTAAGAAAAAACTCACTTGTAATGACGAGTTTACTGCCAACTCAATTCAGTGAGTATGCCATTATTCCCTAAAGCGAGTGTCACAGTTGCAATATTCCAAAATTTGGGATCCAAACCTAGGGTTTCTCTACTTTCACAATAAACAATTCTATCTAGTCATAAGGGTTCACATAAGTAAGTCCCACAAGGCAAATCTTAATCTAAAATAATAAGGAACATACTAGATCTTCCTCATCCTAAGCTTAAGGAGTTTTCTAAAAACTCCCATAAGTAATACCAATGAATAAAGTGAGTATGACTCTATTACCTAAAGTTTTCCTGGCAACAATCAAAGAAAGATTTCTCTTATTGAGCAAACTCAACTACAAAGTAATAAAACTTAGTCAATAACAAGACCTTTGCTCATCATAGGAGTTACTAAAAAACTTTACAAGTAACACTGGCATTAGTGAACTAAGCTAGAATGAGAATTCCTATTAATAGAGTGTTAGATTGAGATAGTCTAACATCTTTGTATCATGAATTTAGGGTTTGGACCTTTTAAACACAATTTTGAATAAAATTCCCCAAATTGGGGTTCTCAAGCCCTAGCTTATATCTTTATATCATCTTTAATCCAATAAGAAGAAGGGGGGAGAGTTTGAGAGGTTTACTTGATGAATTAGATCCTCTATGAGTTTCTCTTATGAAATCCTAACAGAGCTCTACCCTTTCTGTGTCAAAGTTTATGAAAATAATGAGCTGTTATGATCTCTCCTATATGTATAAAAATTGATAGCCTAACTAGCCAAAGCGAGAGACACAGAGAAGGGGGTTCCTCTCACTATGTCATTCGCCTTAGTGAGTAGCGTACCTACCAAAGTGAGAGTCATAGAGAGCTGCTCCTTCGATTTGGGTAACTCGCTTCTACGAGTGCCCTACTCACTAAGGCAAGTTGCCTAAATTTTGGGTTCTACTTTTTTAGATGTTACATATGGTCTAGGATTAGGCCAACATGTGCATCTAAATATTTTGAAAGGGAATAATCAAGATTATAATTAAAAAAGAAGTTGAAAAGGAGATCTATAATTGAGAGAGGTAGAAGGAAGTCAGTTTATTAGATACAAAGTACAAGCAAAAGCATGAGTTTAAAATTTTTTAGGTTAATGAAGCATGTTGAAGTAAGGCTAAACTAGATTCAACAATATGTCTATGTTATCTTTCAACAGAGTCTTTTTGAATGTGAGAATAAGGACAAGTGAAATGATGAATAATTCCATATGATTGAAGAAGTTTGTGAAGACTTTGATAGGCACAACCACCATTAGTTTTACGAAATTTCATTTTGGTGTTAAAAAGATTTTCAACTTGTCTTTGAAATAAAATAAAAGCATGGAGAACATCATATTTGAGCAGGAGAGGATAACACCATGTGAATTTAGTAAGTCAGCAACAAAAGAAACATAATATTTATAACAAGAAATGGACAAGATTAGAGCATGGCCCCATACATTAATGAGAGCTAAAAATAAAGTATGGGGAGAATGATGATGAGTTGGAGGGTGAGGTAATACATGGCTTTTTTTTATTTATGACAAGAAGAACATTATTTAGAACTAGTAGAAAACTTAGGTAAACCATATTTGAATAACACATGATGCACACTGTGATAAGCCGAATGTCCCAGCCGCATATGCTGTCAACACCCGTTTTCATTTTGATATACACAGGGCAATAATGAACAAATTCTACAGGCAAATAGAAAAGTATAGTTATACTGATAATAAGTATTTGTTTACAGACAGTCATTAATAGAGCAAAAATTCGATAATAATTAAAAATATGTACAGAATGTCCCAAAACTATTCCAAATACAGACCATATACAACCATTGTATTCGTCTTCGGAAACATGCCCATCAGTTTCCCTTCTCTACGTCCTTGGATTTCGAGCTGCTCACACGCCTTGAGACATTTGGTTTAGAAAAATGGATGAGATTCCAGGAATATCAGTAGAAACATACGATCAACATATAAAATGGGAAAATTAAATATGCAATGCACTATATCAAGTAAAATAAAAATCATATCATCCGTGTGTGTACACAAAATTTAGAGCCAACTAACCCATTGCAACCCCTACAGGTATCTCGAGTCCCCGACTACAACTAGGTAAGACTAGTATACCTCAGCTAGGTCCTAAACAACATATAGGTAATGTGCCTCCAGCATGTGTTAAAATCACAAAATACAGTAACACGCATCATACAAATAGTCACATAGTATATGAGAGATAGTAGTCCCTACCTTAACGTCTTTCCTGTCTTAAGGGATCCGCCTCATAAAATGTGTCGACTACAGGTGTCCAACTCGATCCTAAAATATCAAATGTACAAGAAATAAGTTATAACCTATCCATGTATCATTTTAGACACTTCCATAGTTTTTTATTGTTGTTATATTAGCCTATGGTGAAAATTTACCAAAATGCCCCCATGACCTCGCCTGGCCCTGCCATACCCGGCCCAACTGCACTTTTCCTAAAATTTTGACATGAGCTATTTTGACATATTTTCATCCAAGGAATCCATTTCCAGACTCAAAATTACCAAATTCAATGTCAAATTATGAAATTGCCCTTGGCAGCCCCACCTTAAGTGTTTCAGAGGCATTTTCGTAATTATACTTTTTCGGTCTTTTCTGAAAAAGTGACCAATTGTAATCCCTCCTAATTTTCCCTCTTGAATGCAATGGAACCATCAAATCATTGAAAATTCAACTCTAAAACCCATTTCTAGAGCTGGCCAAAATTATAATATCTCCTAGAAAAAATCAGGGTTTTGCGATTTCGGCTTCGTAAATGTATTACTTTCTACTCCTAACAACTTTATTAACCATTCCATTAGGTTAAAAATACCATTTAGTACCAATTTGGGAAGCATAACACCTAGGCATACACATTTCAAACATTTAAAATCAATGGCAATTCGGCAAAATTTCACTGATTAAATTGCCCACAGTAGTCAGAATAGTTAATATACAATGGTTTAGAAGTTACCTTGAGCTCCCACTAGCTTTTCCTCAATATGGATGAAACCCTAGGTGTTCCACAACAGATTTTTGAGCCTCCAAACCTTAAAGAACAAAGAGGAGCAGCTTAGGGTTGGAGTTATACGCGTTAGGAGCTAAATCGTCGGAGAAATCGGCTTACTTTGCGACTTTTCTTCTCCTTTCTCTCTCTAATATTTCCACACGTTCTTTCTCTATTTCAGGTCTATTATGGTGCGTGAAATGCTAAAGGAAGAAGGTGATGATGATATATTCTAATATCATATATTATTTTAATGATTTATGGGAATTTCCAAAAATTTCAAAACTAATTTTTATGACAAAACTTCCTACATTCATTGTAACCCCCTTCCCACCTGAGGCCGAGATTAAGTTCTTAAACTCATAATTAAATTGTAATTAGAGACCATAATCAAACTGGGACTTAATAAGATACTCATTTGCCCAGTAATCGAATTTGCAAAAAACTTTTTCAAACATAATCACAATGGTCTCAAATTCCCAATATGAAATAATAATGGCCTGAACAGGTGGATTCCATTTACAATTATCAGAGTGCAAATAAGTTCCCGACTCACTCGGGTTCCATTCATAATAAAAGGGATTTACACAAGGCACAAAGCCTACAATTCATACCCTTTTACTTGGGGATTACACAAAATCCACTATATACAACTCCAAAATATACTATGATAACCATCTACTCCAAAAGATACTCCTAAACAGGAGCTTTAACTACTCTTCGTCGCCCGCTTGCCTCTTGAACCTTCATCCCTGTCTAAAATGGTTAATTTTGGGAGAGTGAGATTCTAAAGAATCCCCGTAGTAACAAGTCAATCATATAATGTACAACAATAATGCATGTAATCAAATCACTATCCACACAAGCAACTACAACGGCAGTTACAACGGCAATGGTTAGTATGACACATGTCATCCCTGACGATTGCTCACGCTGAATTGCTCACGTTGTATTGCATCACAACAATCAACACAGTATAATTCACCACAGCTGGGATCCATATAAAGCATATCATATTCACAAGCCACATAGGCAAGATACACACACACAGCCCATGGCTGGTTTTCACATACGCCCCTACGGGTCGGATTCACAACGATCCACGTCGATTACGACGGCAGTCCAACGGCCGACTAGAGATGACCACTGTCACTCTCTATACGGCTCACGCTGACCTGCTCACGCCGTAATGGTCCATGGCACACAATTCACAAGTTCAGTGATAAGATATGCATACCAGAACATCATACAAGATATGAGAGAAAAGTCACTACCTTGATCCTTCCGTGCGTGCCCTAACGCCGGTCTCTCCCGAGGAAGGCAAATGTCAAATCCTATTTTCACAATTAGGGACGAAGAGTTAATCTCTATTCCAAGACTTAATCCGCTTCATAATACTCAATTGGTTATCATTATTACTCTTTTGGAGTCACTAAATACTCCTAACACAACTCCTAAAGGGTAGGAAGAACTATCCCAAAGATCCCCTTTTGGAAGCACAAAACACAGATTTTACACTGCTTCACTCGAGCACAGATGTACGGACACTCGAGCACAAATGCTCTCACTCGAGCATTGGTACGGACATCACTCGAGCACAAGAGAAAGTGAAACCGCGAGTGAGCACCCGAGAGCACAAGAAAGCTTTCAGGAACTGGCTCACTCGAGCACAAAATCCTCACTCGAGCACAAGGCCAAATGCCTCACTCGAGCACCCGCGAGAGAAGTCCAGGAAGTGAGGACCCGAGAGCACACAAGGCTCTCCAAGCACAAGATCACTCGAGCACAGCCATATGTGCTCGAGCACAACAACTCACACCCGCAAGCACACTCCTCTCACCCGCGAGCACCTCTCTCACCCGCGAGCACACCTCCCACCTGAAGCACAACCTCACTCGAGCGTGACCCCCAGTGCTCGAGTGAGAAGGCTATGCTCGCGAGTGTCAGAGCACACTCGTGGCATCCACCAGCAAGTGAAGACCCGAAAGAAATCCTTCACTCTGAACTCCCACTAACACTCGAGCAGACCATGCTTGCTCGAGCATGATCTTCGCTCACTCGAGCACAAAACGATGTGCTCGAGCATTGCACAGGAAAACCCAGACGAACTCGAAGCACAAAGGGGAAAAACCTCATATCACTCGAGCAGAGTTCATCCCTGCTCGGGTGAAACTCATCCCTCACTCGAGCAGACCCCTTCTGCTCGGGTGATATTCATCCCTCACTCGAGCAGACCCCTCTCTGCTCGAGTGAATCCCACAGATAGCAGAAAACGCAGAAACAGAGGCACTTTCCCTCACACTTGCCCAATTGCCTCCTATGGACTAAAAACTTAACCCAAAGCCATTCCCACACAAAAACACCCAACAAACTCAATGGAATACTCAAAATCATCAAAATCTTATTCCATTATCATGCTTTGGGTTTTGGGCAACAATTTCATCAAAACACCAATCTTAACCAAACTTCTCATTTCAATTACCAATCAATCTATCTATCCTAAACTCATTCCAAAACACCATTCTCATGCCAAAACATACCAAATGAACAGTGGCATCCAATTTTCGGATTCAAGCTAAAATTTCCAGAATTTATAAACTACTTCAAATGGTATGAAACTTAGATAGATAGATTGAGTTCCCTTACCTCTTTCACTTTTCCAAAGACACTCTTTGATTCACCACTTTCCAAATTTTCGTGTAGCACAAATCAGCACCAAATGGCCACACTATACACACCAAAATAAAGCTCATGATTCAAGGATCAACATTTAAGAAAGGAATTTGAGCAATGGAGATCATTTACTTACCCAAAATCCAAGCTTTTCCTTCTTCCTTCCTTCCTTGCTTCAGCCAGAGAGAGAGAGCACGAGAGAGAGATGGAGTGATGGAGAGAGAGAGAAGAGGAAAAAGTGATCTTTTGTCCCCTTGTGATCTCATCCAATGGCCACCACCATGCCACATGTCAGCATCTCCTTCAATCCCATAATGAGCTCACACAAGCTAAGCACACTAGATCCCGACCCACGGTCAAGGAATCACCACTCTTGATCTTAAATACCACTCACATGCACCCAAAATTCCAATATCCACTAATTATGACATTAATTAATATAGTCATAAAACACTTAATAATTCCAATAAATTCATAATTATCATTAATAATCATGATTATCCCTTAATCAAAAATTGGGATATTACAATTCTCCCCCCGTTCAATAAATTTCGCCCTCGAAATTTGTTACACATCATGGGGCATAAAATCAGGAAATCTCTTTCTCATGTCTGCTTCCGCCTCCCAAGTGGCTTCTCTTGGAGACATTCCCTTCCAGACCACCTTCACGAACGGTAAGCTTCGATGCCTGAGCCTCCGCTCTTCTCGATCAATGATACGCTCTGGCTCTACCGCATAAGTGAAGTTATCTTGTAATTCCACTTCTTCATACTCAATGATATGCTCAGGGTCTGGTTGGTACTTCTTGAGCTGTGAGACATGAAACACGTCATGCAATCGACTCAAACTCGGGGGTAGTGCTATCCGGTACGCCACCGGCCTGATCCTTGCCAGAATCTCGAATGGACCAATGTATCTCGGACTCAGCTTCTTCCGCTTGATGGCTCTCCCGATGCCTGTGACCGGAGACACTCTCAAGAAAACATGATCCCCCACTTCAAACTCAAGAGGTCTTCTCCTCTTATCAGCATAGCTCTTCTGACGACTCTGTGCTGTAAGGAGCCTCTTCCTGATAACTCGGATCTGCTCAGCGGTTTGGTCAACCAGATCCGGCCCATACAACTTCCTCTCAGACAACTCTGACCAGCACAACGGTGACTGGCACTTCCTCCCATACAGTGCCTCATACGGAGCCATTTGAATGCTCGCATGATAACTGTTGTTATAAGCAAACTCAGCCAATGGTAGATAGTAGTCCCACTTTCCTTTGAAGTCAAGGACACATGCTCTCAGCATATCTTCTAGAGTCTGGATAGTCCTCTCTGACTGTCCGTCTGTCTGAGGATGGTAGGCTGTGCTAAACCTCAATTGGGTACCCATAGCTTCGTGCAGAGCCTTCCAGAATCTCGAAGTAAACCGAGGATCTCGATCAGAGATAATATTCTTCGGTGTACCATGGAGTCTCACAATCTCCTTGATATATATCTCAGCCAGCCTATCTGGAGAATAGCTAGCATTGATAGGTATGAAGTGCGCAGACTTCGTGAGTCGATCAACAATCACCCAAATCGCATCGTAGTTCTTGATCTTGGGCAGACCCATCACTAGATCCATGGTCACACTCTCCCATTTCCATTCTGGAATTTCTGGACTCTGAAGCAAACCTGGTGGTCTCTGGTGCTCAATCTTCACCTTTTGACAGGTAAGACACCGCGCCACATACTTCGTCACATCACTCTTCAATCCTGGCCACCAATACATAGACTTTAAATTGTGATACATCTTGGTCATACCGGGGTGAAGAGTATACTGACTCTTATGAGCCTCATCTAGAATTCTCAATCTCAACTCCGCCTGCAGTGGTACATAGATTCTCTTCTGATAACGCACCAACCCACTAGGCGACAAGTCATAATCTCGAGTCTCCCCTCGCTCAATCCTAGCTCGGATCGACTGGCCTAGCTCATCATGCATTTGAGCTTCTTCCATCTCAGTCCTCAGGTCATTCTCCCCTTGGACCACACCATAACTGGCACACAGGATTTCCTTCGAGATATTCAAATCCCGAAAATCCTCTATCAGTTTCCATTCCTGGATCATCATTGTTGCCACTAGCACCGCCTTCCGACTCAAAGCATCCGCGACGACATTTGCCTTACCCGGATGATATTTAATCTCTAGGTTATAGTCTCTCAGCAACTCCATCCACCGACGCTGTCTCATGTTCAACTCTTTCTGATCATACAGATATTTGAGACTTTTGTGGTCGCAGTACAGTTCCACAGTCACACCGTACAAGTAATGACGCCAAATTTTCAATGCAAATACTATTGCCGCAAGCTCCAGATCATGAGTGGGGTAGTTCATCTCATGCGGTTTCAGCTGTCGAGAGGCATAGGCCACCACACGTCCCTGCTGCATCAGGACACACCCTAACCCCTGCTTACTCGCATCACTGTACACGACGTAAGCCTCACTGGGATCAGGTATAATCAACACTGGTGCCGTAGTAAATCTCTCCTTCAGCTCAGTGAAACTCCGCTCACAACGTTCATCCCACAAAAACGGTTGATCCTTCCTCGTGAGCTTGGTCATCGGCAATGCAATACGCGAAAAGTTCTGGATGAACCTCCGGTAATAACCAGCAAGACCCAGAAAGCTGCGAATCTCAGAAACAGTTTCTGGCCTTTTCCATTCAAGTACTGCTTCCACCTTACTGGGATCCACTGATACCCCGTCTCGAGAGATCACATGGCCAAGGAACTTCACTTCCGTAAGCCAAAACTCACATTTGCTCAGTTTGGAATAGAGTTGCTTTTCTCACAAAATTCTCAACACAATTCTCAGGTGTTGCTCATGATCCTCCTTACTCTTGGAATAGATCAAGATGTCGTCGATAAACACGACCACAAACTGGTCAAGATACTATCGGAAGATGCGATTCATATAATCCATGAATACCGCTGGTGCATTCGTCAAACCAAAGGGCATCACAAGGAACTCATAGTGCCCATATCTCGTTCTGAAAGCAGTCTTCAGAATGTCCGCCGCCTTCACACGTAATTGATGATATCCCAACCTTAGATCAATTTTGGAGAATACACACGAGCCAGCCAATTGATCTAACAGGTCATCAATCCTTGGGAGAGGATACTTATTCTTAACGGTTACCTTGTTAAGTTCTCGATAATCGATACAAAGCCTCAAGCTTCCATCTTTCTTTTTCACAAACAACACTGGAGCTCCCCACGGTGATACACTGGGTCGGATGAACCCTTTCTCAAGCAATTCTTCAATTTGCTTCTTCAACTCCGCCATCTTGTTAGGGGCCATACGATATGGGGCTTTCGATATCGAACCAGCTCCAGGCACAATCTCAATTGGAAATTCTACTTCCCTTTCCGGAGGCAATCCACTAAGATCGTCTGGAAATACCTCAGGCAATTCATTCACAACAGGTATACTCTCTAGAGCTTCACCTGACTTTCCCTGAACGGAGAAAAACACCATATACCCTTGACACCCTTTTTCAAGATATCTCTCAGCTTTAGCTGTTGAAAGCAAGTTCAAACTGGCATTTACATTGCTATCCCACTGTGCACTACGGAAAGTGATCCTTTTATTGCCACAATCAAGCAGCACACCATTTGCTCTTAACCAATCAAAACCCAAAATAACTTCTAGTTGTTGGAGTGGCAAACAGATCAAATCAACTGTAGACTCCCAACCCTCAACAACTATTACACAATTTAAGCAGGCTTCGGCCGTCACAGCCTTGACACCCATCGGCGTCGACACAACCAAATCAAATGGTAGTTTATGCACATGCAATCCCAGGCGCTTTACACAATCATAAGCAATAAAAGAGTGACTTGCACCCGAATCAAACAAAGTATCTAATTCATTATCACCGAGAAGAATTTTACCTTGGATCAATTCAGGCGACTTCCGGGCTTCCTCATGAGTCATGGCGAACACTCGACCCTGATTCCTGGGCCTTTGCTCTGCCGTCTGTCGTGGGCACTTAAAAGATACATGACCCACTTGCTTGCAGTTGAAGCAAATCACCTCTCCAGCACAAGTTCTTCCCGGATGATACTTTCTGCACTGATTGCACAACGGTCCTGCTGGAGGTCTCTGGTCACTACGACCCCCAGGCTGGTAGGGCTTCTTGTTACCACCCCCATATGAGGATCCTTGTCCCTTACGCTTCTGGGAAGTGTTAGCCTTGCTAGGCTCACTACGACTGTCTTTACCCTTAGTTGGGTACCAATCCCTCAGATTGTTCTCAACAATCCTACACTGCTCCACCGCTTTGTTGAAGTCAGTAAATAGGTGAGAGGCTAATCTCTTCTTCAGTTCACGCCTCAAGCCCCTGATAAGCATATCAGAGCTCCACTCCTCATCATCCTTTTCCCGGAGATGCGTAGAATACCGAGATAGTCGGACAAAACGGGAAAGATACTCGTCAAAACTCTCTGTATCTCCCTGCCTGATAGCCAAGAACTCAGACTCTTTCTCCAATCTCACAGACTTGGGGAAATACTTCTCATTAAACTTTTCTTGGAACATCTCCCAAGTCACTGGCACATTCCGGCTTCGAAGTGTCATGGCGATATTCCGCCACCAACGGTCTGCGTCCCCCTCTAGCTTATACACAGCTAGCTTCGCCTTTACCTCCGTAGAACACTCGAGGACCTCAAAGATCTTCTCTAGACGAGTCAACCAGTCCTTAGCAACTTGGGGCTCAAACCTCCCCCTGAACACTGGAGGTAGATGCTTGCAAAATTCAGAGACCCAGTATTGTAAGCCTCTTCCCTCACGAACCAATGCCCCTTGAGACTCTTGGTTAGGCACCGTGTGAGGTAGGGATTCATGGGACCGATTGGACCCCTCAGCTGTCTCCTCATGATGAGTCTCCGCTTGAGTCTCTCATGAGTCGACTGGGCCCTTTCCTCATTACGTTTGGCCCTTTCCTCCCGGAGCTCTTCTGTCAGCTCACGGATCATATCTCTTTGTTCCCGCACGAGATCCATCATCTCTTGCATTGGGTCAGGAGGATTGTCATTCAACTCCTCCACATCTGGATCCCCTTGTCTGCCTCTAGGGCGAACCATGTTGTCCTTTACTCTACAATGATTCACCATGTCAGTACCTTAGCCAATGTATACACATAATCCATAGAATTCATCTCAATCCACAATCAGTAGAAATACTCATGTGTATACGCAACAAGCACTTATCAATCATTAAGCTAACCTAAACTCAAAGGATTAAGGTCAACTAAGGAGCTATCCTAGCAAATCCTCACCTTGCCAGGAACTACAGCTCTGATACCACAAATGTAACCCCCTTCCCACCTGAGGCCGAGATTAAGTTCTTAAACTCATAATTAAATTGTAATTAGAGACCATAATCAAACTGGGACTTAATAAGATACTCATTTGCCCAGTAATCGAATTTGCAAAAACTTTTTCAAACATAATCACAATGGTCTCAAATTCCCAATATGAAATAATAATGGCCTGAACAGGTGGATTCCATTTACAATTATCAGAGTGCAAATAAGTTCCCGACTCACTCGGGTTCCATTCATAATAAAAGGGATTTACACAAGGCACAAAGCCTACAATTCATACCCTTTTACTTGGGGATTACACAAAATCCACTATATACAACTCCAAAATATACTATGATAACCATCTACTCCAAAAGATACTCCTAAACAGGAGCTTTAACTACTCTTCGTCGCCCGCTTGCCTCTTGAACCTTCATCCCTGTCTAAAATGGTTAATTTTGGGAGAGTGAGATTCTAAAGAATCCCCGTAGTAACAAGTCAATCATATAATGTACAACAATAATGCATGTAATCAAATCACTATCCACACAAGCAACTACAACGGCAGTTACAACGGCAATGGTTAGTATGACACATGTCATCCCTGACGATTGCTCACGCTGAATTGCTCACGTTGTATTGCATCACAACAATCAACACAGTATAATTCACCACAGCTGGGATCCATATAAAGCATATCATATTCACAAGCCACATAGGCAAGATACACACACACAGCCCATGGCTGGTTTTCACATACGCCCCTACGGGTCGGATTCACAACGATCCACGTCGATTACGACGGCAGTCCAACGGCCGACTAGAGATGACCACTGTCACTCTCTATACGGCTCACGCTGACCTGCTCACGCCGTAATGGTCCATGGCACACAATTCACAAGTTCAGTGATAAGATATGCATACCAGAACATCATACAAGATATGAGAGAAAAGTCACTACCTTGATCCTTCCGTGCGTGCCCTAACGCCGGTCTCTCCCGAGGAAGGCAAATGTCAAATCCTATTTTCACAATTAGGGACGAAGAGTTAATCTCTATTCCAAGACTTAATCCGCTTCATAATACTCAATTGGTTATCATTATTACTCTTTTGGAGTCACTAAATACTCCTAACACAACTCCTAAAGGGTAGGAAGAACTATCCCAAAGATCCCCTTTTGGAAGCACAAAACACAGATTTTACACTGCTTCACTCGAGCACAGATGACCATGCTCGAGCACAGATGTACGGACACTCGAGCACAAATGCTCTCACTCGAGCATTGGTACGGACATCACTCGAGCACAAGAGAAAGTGAAACCGCGAGTGAGCACCCGAGAGCACAAGAAAGCTTTCAGGAACTGGCTCACTCGAGCACAAAATCCTCACTCGAGCACAAGGCCAAATGCCTCACTCGAGCACCCGCGAGAGAAGTCCAGGAAGTGAGGACCCGAGAGCACACAAGGCTCTCCAAGCACAAGATCACTCGAGCACAGCCATATGTGCTCGAGCACAACAACTCACACCCGCAAGCACACTCCTCTCACCCGCGAGCACCTCTCTCACCCGCGAGCACACCTCCCACCTGAAGCACAACCTCACTCGAGCGTGACCCCCAGTGCTCGAGTGAGAAGGCTATGCTCGCGAGTGTCAGAGCACACTCGTGGCATCCACCAGCAAGTGAAGACCCGAAAGAAATCCTTCACTCTGAACTCCCACTAACACTCGAGCAGACCATGCTTGCTCGAGCATGATCTTCGCTCACTCGAGCACAAAACGATGTGCTCGAGCATTGCACAGGAAAACCCAGACGAACTCGAAGCACAAAGGGGAAAAACCTCATATCACTCGAGCAGAGTTCATCCCTGCTCGGGTGAAACTCATCCCTCACTCGAGCAGACCCCTTCTGCTCGGGTGATATTCATCCCTCACTCGAGCAGACCCCTCTCTGCTCGAGTGAATCCCACAGATAGCAGAAAACGCAGAAACAGAGGCACTTTCCCTCACACTTGCCCAATTGCCTCCTATGGACTAAAAACTTAACCCAAAGCCATTCCCACACAAAAACACCCAACAAACTCAATGGAATACTCAAAATCATCAAAATCTTATTCCATTATCATGCTTTGGGTTTTGGGCAACAATTTCATCAAAACACCAATCTTAACCAAACTTCTCATTTCAATTACCAATCAATCTATCTATCCTAAACTCATTCCAAAACACCATTCTCATGCCAAAACATACCAAATGAACAGTGGCATCCAATTTTCGGATTCAAGCTAAAATTTCCAGAATTTATAAACTACTTCAAATGGTATGAAACTTAGATAGATAGATTGAGTTCCCTTACCTCTTTCACTTTTCCAAAGACACTCTTTGATTCACCACTTTCCAAATTTTCGTGTAGCACAAATCAGCACCAAATGGCCACACTATACACACCAAAATAAAGCTCATGATTCAAGGATCAACATTTAAGAAAGGAATTTGAGCAATGGAGATCATTTACTTACCCAAAATCCAAGCTTTTCCTTCTTCCTTCCTTCCTTGCTTCAGCCAGAGAGAGAGAGCACGAGAGAGAGATGGAGTGATGGAGAGAGAGAGAAGAGGAAAAAGTGATCTTTTGTCCCCTTGTGATCTCATCCAATGGCCACCACCATGCCACATGTCAGCATCTCCTTCAATCCCATAATGAGCTCACACAAGCTAAGCACACTAGATCCCGACCCACGGTCAAGGAATCACCACTCTTGATCTTAAATACCACTCACATGCACCCAAAATTCCAATATCCACTAATTATGACATTAATTAATATAGTCATAAAACACTTAATAATTCCAATAAATTCATAATTATCATTAATAATCATGATTATCCCTTAATCAAAAATTGGGATATTACAATTCTCCCCCCGTTCAATAAATTTCGCCCTCGAAATTTGTTACACATCATGGGGCATAAAATCAGGAAATCTCTTTCTCATGTCTGCTTCCGCCTCCCAAGTGGCTTCTCTTGGAGACATTCCCTTCCAGACCACCTTCACGAACGGTAAGCTTCGATGCCTGAGCCTCCGCTCTTCTCGATCAATGATACGCTCTGGCTCTACCGCATAAGTGAAGTTATCTTGTAATTCCACTTCTTCATACTCAATGATATGCTCAGGGTCTGGTTGGTACTTCTTGAGCTGTGAGACATGAAACACGTCATGCAATCGACTCAAACTCGGGGGTAGTGCTATCCGGTACGCCACCGGCCTGATCCTTGCCAGAATCTCGAATGGACCAATGTATCTCGGACTCAGCTTCTTCCGCTTGATGGCTCTCCCGATGCCTGTGACCGGAGACACTCTCAAGAAAACATGATCCCCCACTTCAAACTCAAGAGGTCTTCTCCTCTTATCAGCATAGCTCTTCTGACGACTCTGTGCTGTAAGGAGCCTCTTCCTGATAACTCGGATCTGCTCAGCGGTTTGGTCAACCAGATCCGGCCCATACAACTTCCTCTCAGACAACTCTGACCAGCACAACGGTGACTGGCACTTCCTCCCATACAGTGCCTCATACGGAGCCATTTGAATGCTCGCATGATAACTGTTGTTATAAGCAAACTCAGCCAATGGTAGATAGTAGTCCCACTTTCCTTTGAAGTCAAGGACACATGCTCTCAGCATATCTTCTAGAGTCTGGATAGTCCTCTCTGACTGTCCGTCTGTCTGAGGATGGTAGGCTGTGCTAAACCTCAATTGGGTACCCATAGCTTCGTGCAGAGCCTTCCAGAATCTCGAAGTAAACCGAGGATCTCGATCAGAGATAATATTCTTCGGTGTACCATGGAGTCTCACAATCTCCTTGATATATATCTCAGCCAGCCTATCTGGAGAATAGCTAGCATTGATAGGTATGAAGTGCGCAGACTTCGTGAGTCGATCAACAATCACCCAAATCGCATCGTAGTTCTTGATCTTGGGCAGACCCATCACTAGATCCATGGTCACACTCTCCCATTTCCATTCTGGAATTTCTGGACTCTGAAGCAAACCTGGTGGTCTCTGGTGCTCAATCTTCACCTTTTGACAGGTAAGACACCGCGCCACATACTTCGTCACATCACTCTTCAATCCTGGCCACCAATACATAGACTTTAAATTGTGATACATCTTGGTCATACCGGGGTGAAGAGTATACTGACTCTTATGAGCCTCATCTAGAATTCTCAATCTCAACTCCGCCTGCAGTGGTACATAGATTCTCTTCTGATAACGCACCAACCCACTAGGCGACAAGTCATAATCTCGAGTCTCCCCTCGCTCAATCCTAGCTCGGATCGACTGGCCTAGCTCATCATGCATTTGAGCTTCTTCCATCTCAGTCCTCAGGTCATTCTCCCCTTGGACCACACCATAACTGGCACACAGGATTTCCTTCGAGATATTCAAATCCCGAAAATCCTCTATCAGTTTCCATTCCTGGATCATCATTGTTGCCACTAGCACCGCCTTCCGACTCAAAGCATCCGCGACGACATTTGCCTTACCCGGATGATATTTAATCTCTAGGTTATAGTCTCTCAGCAACTCCATCCACCGACGCTGTCTCATGTTCAACTCTTTCTGATCATACAGATATTTGAGACTTTTGTGGTCGCAGTACAGTTCCACAGTCACACCGTACAAGTAATGACGCCAAATTTTCAATGCAAATACTATTGCCACAAGCTCCAGATCATGAGTGGGGTAGTTCATCTCATGCGGTTTCAGCTGTCGAGAGGCATAGGCCACCACACGTCCCTGCTGCATCAGGACACACCCTAACCCCTGCTTACTCGCATCACTGTACACGACGTAAGCCTCACTGGGATCAGGTATAAGCACACTAGCTAAGCACACTAGATCCCGACCCACGGTCAAGGAATCACCACTCTTGATCTTAAATACCACTCACATGCACCCAAAATTCCAATATCCACTAATTATGACATTAATTAATATAGTCATAAAACACTTAATAATTTCAATAAATTCATAATTATCATTAATAATCATGATTATCCCTTAATCAAAAATCGGGATATTACATTCATGACCCATGCCATCATGTCCAACCAATATTTCCTTATTTTTTCCACATGTAGGAGACACCTAGAGGTCCCTCCCTATGGTCTTACTTGGCTTCACAACTTGTCCAAGTTACGTATATATGTAAAGTCTCAATTTTGGTCAAAATTGCACTTTTTACTCAAATTTTCCGTAAATTTATATTTAATTGAGAAAAATATTATAAATATATTTTTCATATTTTTTCCATTAATTAATTTAAATTAACTTCAATTAATTGAAAAAAAAATTATTTTGTGTTAAATTGACAAAATTACGATTTTGCCATTACCTTTTTAATCCAATATCTTTTATTATTTTTCTTTGGCGGATTTCCCCCCATTTTTTGGACCAAATATTTTCTCCAATATTCCTCCATTTTTGGACCTTAATATTGGGATTTTTAAATTACCTAAATTAATTCCATAATTATTTTTGCCTAATTTCTCATGAAAATAAACATTTATAAAATTCATAAATTCCAAATTCATGAATATTCACCATTTTATTGAATTTCCCAAATAATTACAATATATTTGGGGAATATAAAATTTGGGGTGTTACAGTTCTTCCCCACTTAAATAAATTTTGTCTCCAAAATTTGCTATGCTTATACAACCATAAATTCCGTGTAATGCTTCCTTACACTTTCCTCTGTTTCCCACGTAGCCTCTTTGAGTGATAACCCTTTCCAGACAGTCTTAACGAATGGAATGCTCTTGTTCCTAAGTTGCTTCTCCTGCTGATCGATGATTCGATCAGGTGTGACTTCATAAGTCAAATTGTCATGCATTTCCTCATCTTCATACTCTATTACATGTTCTGGATCATGCTGATATTTTTGCAACTGGGAAACATGGAAAACATCATGTAGTCTGCTCAAATTTGGTGGCAAAGCGATGTGGTGCGCTACTGGCCCAATCTTCTCCAGGATCTCAAATGGACCAATATACCTTGGTTACAGCTTCCTTACTTTCAATGCTCTGCCAATACCCGTAACAGGTGATACTTTCAAAAATACGTGGTCACAGACTTCAAATTCCAAAGGTTTTTGCCTCTTATCTGCATAAATTTTTTGTTGGTTCTGAGCAGTTGACAACCTCCGCCTAATCAATTTTATCTACTCCATTTTCTGGTCAACAAGATCTGGCCCCAGCAATTCCCTCTCAGACAACTCAGTCCAGCATAAGGGCGATTGACACTTCTTCCCATTGAGTGCCTCATGTGGAGCCATTTGGATGCTCAAATGCTAATTGTTATTATAGGAAAACTCTACCAACGGAAGGAATTTGTCCCAATTACCTTTGAAATCCAATGTACATGCCCTTAGCATATCCTCAAGGGTTTTGAATCATTCGTTCTGTCTGCCCATCAGTTTGAGGATGATATGTCATGCTGAATTGGAGCTTGGTACCCAAAGCTTCATGTACCACCCTCCAAACTTTAGAAGTGAACCGTGGATCTTGATCAGAGATGATGTTCTTCGGAATACCATGTAACCTCACAATCTCCTTAATGTAGATTTATGCCAGTTTGTCAGGAGAATGGTGAATAAAAATAGGCAGGAAGTGGGCTATCTTTGTAAATTTGTCAACATCACCCATACAGCATCATGGTTTCTGACATTAGGTAACCCTATCACAAAATCCATAGTAACGCTTTCCCACTTCCACTCAGGAATCTCAAGGTTTGTCAAAAGCTCTGATGGTCGTTGATGTTCAATTTTCACTTTCTAACATGTTAAGCAATGAGCAACAAACTCAGGCACCTCCTTTTTCATTCCTGGCCAATATTATTGAGCCTTTATGTCATGATACATCTTTATAGCCCCTAGATGTAGAGTATACTTACTCTTATGTGCCTCCTCCAGGATTTGTTGTTTCAACTTTAGTTGCGGCGGAACATAAATCCATTTTTTATACCTGACTAGTCCACTGGGTGACAAGTCATATTCCTGAGTTTCGCCCCTATCAATCATATCTCTTATAGATAGCGCCTGATCATCATGTAGTTGAGCTTCTTTAATAGCTACTCTCAGATCATTGTATATCTAGCTAACACGACTATTTAATAGAATCTAACTAGATAGATTTAAATATCTGAAATCCTCGATCATTTTCTGCTTATAAGTCATCATGACTACCACCTACACTGATTTCCGGCTTAATGAATCAGTAATGATATTAGCCTTACTGGGATGGTATTTTATTTCTAGATTATAGTCTTTCAGCAACTCCATCCATCTATACTGTTTCATGTTGAGCTCTTTCTGGTCATACAAGTACTTCAAGCTCTTATGGTCACAGTATAACTCTACAGTCTCACTATAGAGATAATATCTCCAGATTTTCAAAGTAAACACAATTGCTGCCAACTCAAGATCGTGAGTAGGATAGTTCAATTCATGAGGTTTCAGCTGACGAGATGCATATGCCACCACTCGGCCATGCTACATCAACACACATCCTAATCCATGCCCACTGGCATCTGTATAAACAACATACATAAACTGCGGATCTAGGATCGTCAGCACTAGTGTTGTAGTTAACCTATGCTTCAACTTCAGGAAGCTCTTCTCACAATTTTCATCCCACACAAAATATTGAGCTTTTTGGGTCAATTTCGTCAACAGTAATGCAATTCTGGAGAAATTCTGTATAAACCTTCGATAATAGCTAGCTAGACCCAAAAAACTGTGCACTTCAAATATAGTCTCTGGTCTTTTCCAGCTCAGTACTACTTCCACCTTGCTAGGATCCATAGAGACCCCTTGCTATGAGACAATGTGACTTATAAAATTTACCCTGAAAGCCAAAATTCACACTTGCTTAGCTTGGTAAAGAGTTGCCTATTCTGTAATATATTCAACATAGTTCTCAGATGCTACTCGTGTTCATCTTTTCTCCGTGAATGCACCAGAATATCATCAATAAAGACTACAATGAATTGGTCTAAGAATGGATGGAAGATTAGATTCATGTAGTCCATGAACACAGCAGGTGTATTGGTCAGCCCGAATGGCATCAGTAGGAACTCGTAATGCCCATATCTGATCCTGAAACTAGTCTTTAATACATCTTCTGCTTTTACCTTTAACTAGTGGTATCCCAATCACAAATTGATCTTTGAGAATACACAGGAACTGTCAACACCCGTTTCCATTTTGATATGCGCAGGGCAATAATGAACAAGTTCCATAGGCAAACAGAAAAGTACAGTTATACTGATAATAAGTATTTGTTTACAGACAGTCATTAACAAAGCAGAAGCCGATAATAATGACAAATATGTACAGAATGTCCGAAAACTATTTCACATACAGACATATACAACCACTGTTATTCGTCTTGGGAAACGTGCCCATCAGTTTCCCTTCTCTGCATCCTTGGCTTTTGAGCTACTGGCACCGGCTGAGACATTTGGATTAGAAAAAGGGGTGAGAATCCAAGGAATCTCAGTAGAAACATACGATCAACATACAAAATGCGAAAATTAAATATGCAATGCAACGTATCTAGTAAAATGAAAACTCATATCATCCGTGTGTGTACACAAAATTCAAGGCCAACTAACCCATTGAAATCCCTACATGTACCTCAGCTGAGTCCTTGACTACAGCTAGGTAAGACTAGTGTACCTCAGCTAGGTCGTAGACTACAGTTAGGTAATGTGCCTTCAGCACGTGTTCAAGTCACAAAATACAGTAACACGCATCATACAAATAATCACATAGTATATGAGAGATAGTAGTTCTTACCTCGAAGTTCTATCGACCCCTTTTTGTGTGCCTCGTGAAACGTGTCGATTTTCGACTCCCGATTCAGTCTTAAAATATTAAATGTACAAGAAATAGGTTATAACCTATCCAAGTATCATTTTAGACACTTCCATAATGTGTCTTGTGGTTATTTTAGCCTATGGTGAAAGTTTACCAAAATGCCCCCGGGACCCAGGCCTGGCCCCGCCGTACCTGACCCGATGGCACGTTTTCCCAAATTTTTAACTAGGGCTATCCTGATGTATTTTCATCCAAGGAATCCATTTTCGGACTCAAAATTACCAAATTCAATGTCAAATTATGAAATTGTCCTTGACAGGCCTACTTTTAGGGTTTTAGAGGCGTTTCCGTAATTATGCTTTCTCGGCCTTTTCTGAAAAAGTGCCCAACTGTAACCCCACCTATTTTTTCCCACTGAATCCAATGGAATCATCAAATCATTGAAAATCCAACCCTAAGGCCCTCAAACATCCCTGGCCAAAATAATGGTGCTCTCCGGGAAAAATCAGGGTTTTACGATTTCGGCTCCGTAAACACATTACTTTCTACTCCTGACCACTTTATTAACAATCTAATTGAGTTATAACAACCATATGAACTAAAATTGGGCAGCATAACCCTTAGATATACACTTTTCCAAAATTTAAAACCAATGGCAATCCGGCAAAATTTCATCGATTAAATTGCCCACAGCAGCGAGAACAGTTAATATATGAAGGTTTGGAAGTTACCTCAAGCTTCCACAAGATTTTCCCAAAAATGGCTAAAAACCCTAAATTTTAGAACACCAAATTTGAGCTTTCCAAACCTTAAAGAACAAAGAGGAGTAGCTTAGAGTCGGAGTTATACGCGTTAGGAGCTAAATCGTGGGAGAAATCGGCTTACCTTGTGATTTTTCTTCTCTTTCTCTCTCTAAATTCTCTCAACTTTCTCTCTCAACTTCAGGTCTGTTCTGTGCGTGAATGAACTGAAGATGAAGATGCAACATATATTTTATAATATATAACATTATGCTTTAATTGTTTAACAATTTTTCCAAAATTCCAAAAATGAAGTTTTATGTACATAAACCTTATGTACATGTAACCATGCTCATTAAGCCCAAATAATATTTCCTTATTTATCCCACATGTAGGAGACACCTAGAGGTCCCTCCCTATGATCTCAATTGGCTTCACAACTTGTTTCGGTTACGTATACACGTATAGTCTCAATTTTGGTCAAAATTGCACTTTTTGCTCAAATTTTCCATAAATTCATATTAAATTGATCAAAACATTCTAAATATATTTTTCATCTTTATTTTCCTTAATTAATTGAAATTAACTTCAATTAATTGGAAAATAATTAATTTTGTGATATTTTGCAAAATTACGATTTTGGCATTACCTTTTTAATCCAATTTCTTCTCTTATTTTTCTTTGGCCAATTTCCATATATTTTTGGACCAAATATTTTCTCTAATATTCCTTCATTTTTGGACCTTAATATTGGGATTTTTAAATTACCCAAGTTAATTCCTTAATTATTTTTGCCCAATTTCTCATGAAATTGAACATTTATAAATTCATAAATTCCAAATTCATGAATATTCACCATTTTATTGAATTTCTCAAATATTTACAATACTTTTGGTGAATATAAATTTTGGGATGTTACAGTTACCAAACAAATGATCGAGCAAATCATCAATTCTAGGGAGTGGATACTTGTTCTTGATGGTCACCTTGTTTATCTCTTAATAATCGATACAGAGATGCAGACTTCTGTCTTTCTTCTTGACGAAGAGCACTGGAGCACCCCAGGGTGATATGCTGGGTCGTATGAACCCTTTCTCAAGTAGTTCCTTGATTTGCTTCTTTAGCTCCACCATTTTACTTGGAGCCATACGATATGGGGTTTTGAAAATTGGACCTGCTCCAGGCTTCAGATCAATTGAGAACTCCACTTCTCTATTTGGAGGTAATCTATCGATATCCTCCAAAAAAACATCAGGAAACTCACTCACTATAAGGATACTTTCCAAGGCTACACCAACCTCTGATTGCATAGAGCATAATACCATGTACCCCTGACAACCTTTCTGCAAATATCTCTCAACCTTATGCGCGGAGAGAAGGTTAAGAGTGATTTTTATGTCAGCTCATGGTTATAGATTCAGATACATAACTCTTTTCTGTTTACAATCTAGTAACACACCGTTTGCTACCAACCAGTCAATCCCCAAAATTACTTCCAACCCTTGCAGTGGAAAACAAATTAGATTTACATTTGACTCATGCCCCTCAACATTTATCCCTCAATTCAAACAAACATCAGCCGCCGTGTACCCATGGGCATAGATACAACCAAATCATATGGGGATTTATGCACATATAAATTCAATCGTCTAATGTAGTCATATGTAATAAATGAATGGCTAGCACCAGAATCATACGTAATATGCACTAGACTGCCGTTGAGAGAAATCATACCTTGAATCAGCTCCAGAGATTTTCGATCTTCTTCATATGTCAGTGTGTAGACCTTGCTTGGAACCCTGGGTCTAGTCTCCTTCGGTTGATGATTTTGTGGACAATCTTTCAAAAAATGCCCCGACTTACCGCAGTTATAACAAGTGAGTGGTTTGTTAGGATCCGTCCTCAACGGGGTTCTAATATACATCTTGCCAGGATGAAATGGCTTACGGCAATGCCAACATGTTCTGCCTCTTTGGAAACCATAGCCTCCATGACCTTCAACTTGATTTGGCCTCTTATTATCACTACTAGAAGGTCCACCTTGTTCTTTTCATTTCTGTGATGAATTTCCACTCCCCCGAAGCACCTTTATTACCAGTCTGGGTTACCAAGCTTAACATACGCTTCTCAATATATCAACATTCCTCTGCCGTTTTGCTGAACTCGGTAAAATGTTGAGAAATCAATTTCTCCTTGAATTCAGGTCTCAACCCTTCAATCATCATGTCTGCGTTCCATTCTTCATTATCATTTAGTTTGTGGTACGATGAGTATCACGACAGTCGAATATACCGGGCTAAGGAATCATCAAATTTCTCCCAGTCTTGTTGTTTAATGTACAGGAATTCTTTTTCCTTTTCTCTTCTGATAAATGAGGGAAAGTACTTCTCATTTAAGTTTTCTTGGAATAATTCCCATGTAATAGGAATATTCCTTCCCTTCAAGGTAAGATCGGTGCCCTTCCACCAACAATCAGCATCACCTTCCAGCTTGTATATAGCTAACCGAGCTTTTACCTTATTTGGGCATTGCAATATATCAAAAATCTTGTCCAAACGAGCCAACCAGTCTTCGGCAAGTTGAGGATCAAACTTCCCCGTGAACATAGGTGGCTGTTGTTTACTAAACCTGCTCAGCCAAGTTTGAATATCCATCTTAGGCTCTAGTGGTAAATCCTCTGGTGGAGGTTCCTTATATATTTCTTTGTAATTTCCCCACATAAACTCATCCAGATAATTCTCTAGGTGGTCTTGCCTTTGCTATACTCCCTGAAGGTCACCTCTTTTTTCATTCATTGTAGTGTGTTGCTGTTCCAACATATCTAGTATTCGTTGCTGGATAGGGTCAGGCCTTGGATCTTCCTCATTGTTACCATGCCTATCACATCCTCGGCCTCGGCCTCTACCACCTTCTCCTGTTTGTACCATCTCCATAATTCGCTCTACATGAAATTAGAGAAGAATAAATTTTTATATAAGAGCAAGGGCATTTTCTTCATTTCATAAAAGTCAGGGTACACAGATATGTCATACATAGCATACACAACTATTTACAATAGCTATAGAGAAATAGAAACATAAGATAACCTATAAACTATTGTACATGACATATTGTCCGTTGTTACATTACATTTCTCTATCTATACCCTCCCCAAAATACCGACTCTAGCTAAATCTTTTTATGTCCGTCGGTTCCGCCTATATACGCTTGTCTCGTAATATGTGCTAGTCATCTGTGGTCACCCAAAATATACCATGTAGGTGCTACGTCAACCTATATACATATATTTTGCGAAAGGGGTGTTCACGTGATCCAGAAACACCTAGAAGTTGCTACTCGAACCCCTTTCTACAATATTATTCTTCTGTCTATTCCAGTATGCTGTATCTAGAAAGAAGACCATGGTAGTATATGCCCAGACCTTATTTATAAACCCCACCCTTATATCCTCCTAAAGCCGACACATCGTTCTTACACCTAGCAAGAACATAAGATACCGACTGCGGGGAGTGTCATGTTCTAGTATCGCTAGGATATATTGGCCCTGCAGATAATGCCACAACTCAAGGTTCGGCTGTAGGTTATACGACACCTGCACTGGCTCAGCCCAAGACTCACAGTCGCTCGACTTATCCTCGAGGATCTCCTCTGGATCATCATCAGGATCCCATCTAGATCATCCTCTGGAACCTCCTCAGAGTCCTCCTTGGAATACTCACCAGTCTCTCCAATCCAAGATTGCTCTGGACAGGCTGGCCTGGGTTCCGGTCCATATACGGGTAGCTCTGGCACACTTTTCCATACTGTCCGTCGTATGAGCAGATCTCCAGGCAGGTAGTACTCTCTATACCGTTGTCCATCCGATATCCTCTGCTCCAGTGGACTCTGATTCACCATTGTCTCATCTTCAGATGGCTCACTAGTACTGCTGCTCTCGATCATAGGCTCACTCGAACTACTCATAATGTCCTAACGCCATGCAACAAAACCATATCAGTATACCATTCTGATAATGCTAGAACCGCTTATTAGCTTTGAAACAAAAATGTCAACACCCATTTCTATTTTGATATGCACAGGGCAATAATGAACAAGTTCCACAGGTAAACAAAAAAGTACACTTATATTGATAATAAAAATTTGTTTACAGATAGTCATTAACAGGCATAAATCGATAATAATTACAAATATGTACAGAATGTCCCAAAACTATTCCAAATACAGACTATATACAACCACTGTATTCATCTTAGGAAACGTTCTCGTCAGTTTCCCTTCTTTGTGTCCTTGGCTTTCGATCTGCTAGCACCAACTGAGACATTTGGTTTAGAAAAATGGGTGAGATTCCAATGAATCTCAGTAGAAACATACGATCAACATATAAAATGTGAAAGTTAAATATGCAATGCACTGTATCAAGTAAAATGAAAATTCATATCATCTGTGTGTGTACACAAAATTCAGAGACAACTAAACCATTGCAACCCCTACATGTACCTTAGCTGAGTCCCTGACTACAGCTGGGTAAGACTAGTGTACCTCAGCTAGGTCCTAAACCACAGCTAGGTAATGTGCCTCTAGCACGTGTTCAAATCACAAAATATAGTAACACGCATCATACAAATAGTCACATAGTATATGTGAGATAGTAGTCACTACCTTAACCTCTTTTTCTTGTCTCAAAGGGTTCGCCTTGTGTAAAATGTGTCGACTATAGGCATCCAACTCAATCCTAAAACATCAAATTACAAGAAATACATTATAATCTATCCATGTATCATTTTAGAAACTTCCATAGTGTTTATTGTGGTTATATTAGCCTATGGTGAAAATTTACCAAAATGCCCCCAGTACCCCGGCCCGGCCTTGTCGTACTCAGCCCGACTGCCTTTTCTTGAAATTTTGATATAAGCTATTATGAAATATTTTCATCCAAGGAATCCATTTCTAGAGTCGGAATTACCAAATTCAATGTCAAATTACAAAATTGCCCTTGGAAGCCCCACTTTTAGAGTTTTAGGGACGTTTTCGTAATTATGCTTTTTCGGCCTTTTTCGAAAAAGTGACCAATTGTAACCCCATCTAATTTTCCCTTCTGAAAGCAATGGAACCATCAAATCATTGAAAATTCAACTCTAAGAACCATTTCTAGAGCTGGCCGAAATTATAGTATCCTTCGAGAAAAATTGGAGTTTTGTGATTTTGGCTCCGTAAACGTGTTTCTTTCTACTTCTAACCATGTTATTCACCATTCCATTAAGTTAAAACTACCATTTAGTACCAATTTGGGTAGCATAACACCTAGGCATACACATTTGCAAAATTTAAAACCAATAGCAATCAGGCGAAATTTCACTGATTAAATTGCCCACAACAACTATAATAGTTAATATATAAAGATTTGAAAGTTATCTCAAGCTCCCACTAGCTTTTCCTCAATATGGCTGAAAGCCTAGGTGTTCCACAATAGATTTTTGAGCCTCCAAACCTTAAAGAACAAAGAGGAGTAGCTTAGGGTCGGAGTTATACGCGTTAGAAGCTAAATCATCGGAGGAATCGGCTTACTTTGTGAGATTTCTTCTCCTTTCTCTCTCTAAGATTTTCACACGTTCTCTCTCTATTTCAAGTTTGTTATGGTGCGTGAAATGCTGAAGGAAGAAGGTGATGATGATATATTCTAATATAATATATTATTTTAATGATTTATGGAAATTTCCAAATATTCCAAAACTAATTTTTATGACATAACTTCCTACATTCATGTAACCATACCATCATGTCCAACCAATATTTCCTTATTTTTGCCACATGTAGGAGACACATAGAGGTCCTTACCTATGGTCTCAATTGGCTTCACAACTTATCCAAGTTACGTATATACATAAAGTCTTAATTTTGGTCAAAATTGTACTTTTTACTCAAATTTTCTGTAAATTCAAATTTAATTGAGAAAATATTCTAAATATATTTTTCACCTTTATTTCCTTTAATTAATTGAAATTAACTTCAATTAATTGGAAAATAATTTATTTTGTGCTAAATTAGCAAAATTACGATTTTTCCATTACCTTTTTAATCCAATTTCTTTTATTATTTTTCTTTGGCTGATTTCCACCAAGCTTTTGGACCAAATATTTTTTCCAATATTCCTCCATTTTTAGACCTTAATATTGGTCTTTTTAATTTACCCAAATTAATTCCATAAATATTTTTGCTCAATTTCTCATGAAAATGAACATTTATAAAATTCATAAATTCCAAATTCATGAATATTCACCATTTTATTGAATTTCCCAAATAATTACAATATATTTGGTGAATATAAAAGTTCAGGTGTTACATATGCCACTAATCAATGGTTGCTTTGACTCCAAAAGAAGCCAATTGAGAACATAACATTAGAGGGATAGAACTGATATTAGTTACGCCTTGTAGAAGAATTTCCTTTGAGTGAAGATCGATTGTTCATGACACAATGAGTAGAGTTAAATTCAAAGAAAACAAAGTTATCATGACAAAAACAAGAAATTGAAAGGAAATTTTTAGAAATAGAGGGAACATGTATTTAATCAGATAAAAAATAATTTCCAATAGGATAAAAAATAATTTCCAATAGGAGTAAAGAAGGTGCCTAAACCATAGTGAACAATAAGTGTGGAGAACTATCACTTATATGTACTTGTTCATTTCCTTTATATCATTTTTCATTGAAGTCGAGATGAGAGAAATCTAAGGTCATGTGATTTGTTGCTCTAGTATCAAGGTACTGAGCATTTTCAGGTATATTATCCACAACATAATGATGAGCTTCAACTATTAGCCTTGGTGAAGGAGCCTGATAGGAGGAATTGCATCAACTAGCACAAGTAAGACCAGTGTGGCCATGCTTTTGACAAACTTGGCATGGGTACAATTGTAGCAGAAAATGTATAAGAGGAATTGTTATGTGATTGAGGAGATAAATAATTTTTGCACCCAGTTTGTCCTTCCCCTCTGTAATAGTTAAAATTGTCTTGCCCTCTATTAAATCTTCCACCTCTGCCACGAAAAATTGACAACCTCTTCCTTTGTAAAATTGAGGTTGAGCAGTAGACATGTTTGCATATATGTCAGTTGTAGCAGTAGAGTCAAAATTGGCAAGACATGCCTCACGTATCTGCAAAAAAATCAAAGCATCTTCAGGAGATAAATTAGTAGCACGAGTAGTAAGAAAAGTAACAATAGGCTCATAATCAAATTCAAGGCCATTCGACAAGCTGTAAAACCCTTACATTTTGCATTAAATTGGGCCTTTCACTTTTTCTTGTTTGAGTCAAAATTATAAGGTAATTAAACCCGGACCGATTAGTGAACCGGTCGGGGTACTGAGTCAAGAGTCAGTGGGTCAGACTAGAGTCAAACCGAAGCTAAACCGGGACCAAACCAGTGAGAAATGGAATATTTTAGGCTTATAGTATGAAATTCTAAAGGAAAAATTAATAAAAAAATATTTAAAAAAATTTGACCCGGACTCGGGTCACCAAACCGAACTGGTTTCATGTTCGGTTCGCCGGTTTTTGGTCCGATTCGGCCGGTCTAGTCGAGTCAGATAACATGGAAAAATTCCCATATATATTAGGCCAAAAAATTGTGTTATTCCATTATCCCATTTTGGGCTACAAAAATACGCTTTTATGAAGACACAAATTAAATTCTGATGTCTTATTGTAGCCCAAAATTCATGTGGCTACCAATTGCACTATTTGGCCATTTCAAGTGCTCCATAATTCACCATTTATTCCTTTTAATGCCACAAGGCACAAGGTGCAAAGGAACTTTGGTGATAGAAATTTTGGATGTTACACAAGCAATTAACGAAGTTAACATTAGAAATAGGTTCTCTAACAGTACATAGAACATAAGAGATTAGAGTTTCTATTTTAAAATATTTAGAAGCAGGCTCAAAATTTTTCTTTAAAGAAGTAAGCTTATTATGGAGGTATGATAGTCTTGCTTGAGATTTTTGAGTAAACAAGTTGTTAACAGCAAGCCATATTTATCTGGCTTCCTTGTGTCTAAAAACATGACCAATCATCAATTCAAATAAAGAAGAAATTAAGACTCAAAGAGCTAGTCACTACAAAAAACCACCCAATATCTGATGAAATTTGCCACAAAATTAGCGTTTCCAACGGACCGCATGTCCGACGGAATTTCAATTCCTTCAGAAATTTCCGACGGAATTTCCGAAGGAATTCGTTTTTGTAGCAAATTTTTTTTAAAAAAAGGAACATTATTTTTAAAACAAAAAATTCAAAATTTTTAATTTTTTTTAATTTACAAATGCCACGTGTTTGCTCCTCAGAGGGCCATATGTCCCTCTCCCTTGGCTGCCACGTGTCTCCTCCTCCTACTGTCACGTGTCCGCACCTCATAATTCCTCCAAGTGCCTCTCCTCCAGTTCGAACCCGCAACCTTAGGCTGCCGACCCCTTCACGCGTGAGTCTTTGCCAGTTGCACCGAAATGAACCTGTGTCATATTATTACATATTATTATATATATAATATTATCATATATATATATATAAACAATTGTAAACATATTTATATTTAAATTAAATAATTTTTTAATTAAAATTAATTAATAAATAATAATTTAATATTATAAATATTATTTTTAATATAAAATTATAAATATAATATTAATAACATATATATGAATAAATAATAATATAATTTTAATAGTTAAGGTTAAACAGAATTATTTAATAATTAATATTTTAATTTAAAAAAAATTATTTTTAAACAAATAATAAATTTTAATTTTTCTAACTGAATTTTCAGTGGCAAATTGCAACAGAAAATTCCGTGGGAACAATTTTTGACCAAAATTTCTGTCAGAATTTTCCACGGAAAAAATTCTGTTGGAAAATTCCATCAGAAATTTTTCTGATGAAAAATTTCGTCAGAAAACTTTCCTCGGAAACGGTTCCGTCTGAAATCGGGTGTTTTTCTGTAATAGGTTGATCTATCTAAAACCATTTTGCAAAGTTTGGATTAGGTTAACCATTAGAAAGATTGATGGATGGTTTTTCATTGCTAACTTCCATCAATGGAAATAATTCTTGCCCATGAAGATATGTAATCAGTTGAGCTCTCCAAATGGTGTAATTATCTTTAGTGAACTTAATAGAAATAAAATGAGGAGATGAAGATAAAGATGGAGCTGAGTGAGAAATAGTTGAGTTAGTGCTCATGGCTGAAGAAGGAGAAGAAGTCAAAATAGATGAGAAGCCTTTCATCATTTGTGTTAATGAAATTTTGTTACGGTCTAATACCATAAAGACGGTAATGAGCACAATAATCATCTTAAGAGGAAGTAAATATCCTAAAGAATCTGAGTTCATTGCTTGAATAAAGATTGGCACTTGTGTTATGACACAGAATGCTGAAGAATAATAGACACAGCCCTAGCTAGAAGGATGAGGAATACAAGACTATATTGGGCTATAACTCTATGTGTTGGGCTTCTTGTAATTAAGCTTGTCTTCTACTTTACCAGCTAGTTTGAGTCATACACTCCAACCACATGTTCTTAATTTTGTAATTTGAAATGTTATTCCTCATAATATAAATACTTAACTAAATCATTCAATTAAACACCCCCACCGTAGAAAAAAAGAGAAATCATTTGAAAGGGCTTCACAAAAACTTAACCATTGTAAAAAGAGTTTAACTACTCAATAGAAAACTCTACCATTGTTTAAAGAAACAAGTTAAGTAACTATTTGAAAGCATTAACCATGATAGAATGGGAGAAACCACACAACCATAATCACTTTCATTTTACTTCTATTTCAAATCATTAACCATTAGTCAAATCACACTTTTTAATAATATTATTTATCTATGTCATATTTAATATTGTATTAGCAAACAATATTCTCATCCCTTTTTTTTTAATTTTAGATGCTTTATAGATTTTAAATTTATTAAGGCATGATTTTTTATTTATTTTATGATTTTCATACAATATTTTTTATTTATGTTTTAATTATTTTAATGATAAACCATGTTATGGAACATCATTTACTTATTAAACTATTTGTATTTCATACCATAAAAGTACACATGCTCTTCATCTGCATATTAAAGTACATCATCTATTCGTTGGATAATTGTTTCAACTGTTTTGGTAAAGGGTCATCATCCTCTCATCTCATTTATCTCTCATCCTACCTCCATTTCCGACCAAGTGTATGAGGAAAGAGAGAAGAAGAACTTGAGTTCTAGGTGAGTAATTGACCTTACATACTCAAGTGTTCTCCATTAATCATGATCATAGTGTCAAGCAATCCTATGTTTTCAGATTCTTGATCTGTGGTGTTTGGAAACTTGGGGAAGGTTTGAAAGTTGGAAAATCAAAGATTTGATCTTAGCAAAGTGAAGAGGTAAATATTTGATACATTTTGGTATATTTGTGATCATTTTTGGTTAAGTTTTGGAAATTTTGGATTTTGCCCTGATTTCTTGTGATTTTGAAAGATATGAACTGGTTAGTGTTTGGTGATAGAATTGGTACCAAACTATGACCTTGGACCATTGGACCATTGGAAGTAATTGGGAAATTGTGGGAGTAAGATTGGTTATTGGTGGTTTTGGGTTGCATTTTGGGTAAAAATAGGGTATGTGTTGATTGGGAAGGAATTTTAGTTGTTTTAAGGTTACCAATGGATTCCTTATGACATTTTGTATGGGAATGAGCTTTAGTATAAGTTTTGGAACCATTGGGATTGGTTTTGGTAAATCTAGAAAACCATATCAGTTGCTGCGATTTGGCTTTTGATAAGCATCACTCAAGTGAGGAAGGGTTTCACTCGAGTGCAGTATGCAATTCTTGGTGTTTTGGTTAAGTCTTCAAGCAGAGATCATAAGTGAACTTCTTCATCTTCGAGTGTCGTACGATATCACTCGAGTGCATATGGTATCACTTGAGTGCAAGTGTATGTAGCACTATGGGTGAGCGTCTCAGGTTATCACTCACAAGAAAATTGTCAAGAGTGCGCGTGGGCACTCGCGAGCATTGGGAAGTCACTCGAGTGCACTTGTCGCCTTAGAGCATTTGTTGCTCTCGGGTTGTCAATTTTTGCAACCCACTCTTTGGGACTCAGGTACTAGGTGTCATCACTCGAGTGCCCAAGTGAATGCTCAAGTGCATTGACCACTCTAGGAGGTGTTGGTGCTCTCGGGTACACCCTTTCTGTGTCTCACTCGTTGGGACTCGAGTGCGAGTGAGGGCAACACTCGAGTGAGGCTTTCTTCACTCGAGTGAGTCAACCCAAAATCAGTGTTTCTTCCAAGAAGAAGGATCTTCGGGGTAGTTTCTCCCAACTCTTTAGGCATATGATTAGATCTATAATAGCCAACTAAAGAGTTTAGATGATAACCAACTTAAAGTATGACGAAATTAAGAATTTAGAAAAGAAATTGACGGGTTGTCCTTAACTTGGTTTATAGGATTTGATATTTACCACCCTCGAGAGCCCATGGTGCCGAACAACATCAGGAAAGGACAAGGTAGTGACTCTTTCTCTTATACTGTGTTTGAGATATTGTATGTATGTTTGTCATGCATTGAGAATACTTTGTGAATACATTGTGATGCTTTGAGATTGCAGTGAAAGCTGACGCATAATGATACTTTGTGATACATAGAGATCATAGCGAAAGCTGACGTATAGAGTTTACAACCATGAGTACTGTTGTTTTAGGCGTGAGCCATGATACATTGTGATGGTGCTTAACATGATCATATATGCTATGTGTTTATGTGCTGTGTGAGTGATTTGTTACTATTGGGATTCTCTTGAATCTTATTCTTTCCAATGACTAACATTTCAGACAGGGTGAGTGGCTCTAAAGAGAAGAGGGCAACCCGGAGTGATTAGGACCCTTTGGTGTATATTTGATTTTTAGGGAGTTGGTTTTCTATTTTTGAACTTGGGACTACTGTACATTTTGAAATGTAAATACTATATTTGATTTTGGTCATGTAATCCCCTAGTTGAGACGTATAATCTCTTAGTTTATGTATGTATAGAACCCGGGAGTTATCGGGGATTTGATTATACACTCTGATATGAATGAATGTAAATTAACTACATAGTTAATTATATTCAAGTTTTGAAATTCAGACCAGGATAGGGAAGAGTTTTTGAAAGACTTTGTGAAAACCCTACTGTAAGGTAGGAAGTTGAAATGAGTTTAAATTATCCGACGGTCTCTAATCCAATTTAATTATGCGATATTGAATCATAATTATGCTAATCAAGGCAAGTGGTTACAATTATCATATACGAACCCCTATCGGGAATACCTGCAATGTAATCGTGTACTAAATATCAGTATTTTTATGTTATTTCTGTATTGCCCACCGAACTAAGTATCGTATTCTGTAAATACTCTGAAAAAAGGTGAAAATAAGATAAGGGAGTAACATTTTGGTATCAGAGCCTAAAACAATTCTGGAGGAGCCCAAGCGGTTCTTGAAGAGTGGCGATTCTGCCAACAAGATAGTATACTGATAAGGTCTTGATTAAATGGTGAAAGGAGATACATATAGAACAGGCCCTGGAGAAGTAAACTACCCTTCTTATGCGAATCAATCCTGAAAGATTTAGGAATACCCTAGGGTAGCTGGTGGTGTAATACCGAACTGAGGATGGTCCAAGGATATTTTGAAAACCCAAGGAAGTAGGTACGGCGAAGGCCAAGGTACAGACAAGGTATTTAGTCAGCCGAAGTTAGCTAGCACAATGTTTAAGACAAGGGAATTCTTAGGGTACCGATGGTTGGAAGCAGTTAAAGCCAGTATTTGTGTTTTGGCATGGTTACATGAAAGTTAAGCATGTTCAACCCAGGGAAACGCCATGATGGGTGACCCCCTGGGAAATTGTTGCACATGTTTCGTCATATTATGGAAAAAGAGTGCGAACATGTTGTATAATGGTTTAGAGGTTGTATGTGTTAGATCAAGCGTTTCACCCAAGAGGGGGTGAATTGGGTTATACTGAAATTTCTTTCGAAAATATAAAACTTTGACAAAATAATTAAAACAGTAATGAGTAAGGAGAAATATCACCGAAGTGTACACCGGGAGTTATACTGGTTCGGTCACAACCACTTTGACCTACGTCCAGTCCTCAGAGCTTCTCTGAGAGTTTCACTATAGCTTCCAAGATTCAGTGGGTTCTTGGCACCTCAGTACAAGCAAGTTCCTACACCTGGACACTCGCTCCCCCTTACAGGTTGTAATCCAATCCCAACTCAAGGTTCCACAACCTTAAGTTTTCTCAATAACAAATATTGAGTTTGAATGAAATATCTCTCTTACAGAGTAAAAGATAATCACTGAAGCATAGAAATACAATTTCAATGTGAAAACAGAGCAATGAACTTAATGATACGTTCGTATGTGTGTTCTTGTGTTTTCTTGTATCTCTCTCTGTTCAGATGTTCCCATATATATAGATACTTTGGTAATGATTTCTGGAACATATTTCTTCATGTCCGTTGGAGCGTGCGCAGCCATAATTGACTTTTCTAGTTTTTGAAAAACATACGTTGCGGTAGGTGACGGTCGGTGACATTTGAGCATTGCTTTTGGACTTTCCTTATTTGGTAAGATCTCTTCACTGTTTTCCTGTTGAAAAACTAAGTACACTAATATAATGAAAAGTTAATCAAATAGGAAACAGAATAATGACCGTTGGAATGATTTCAAACTTTCTGGATTAGCTTACTCGAGTAGCTCCTCGAGTAATCCTTGAAGTTTACTCGAGTAGCTCCTCGAGTAACATCGTGAAATCATTGTTCAACTGCAAGTCAATGAATAAATATTAGATTACTCGGGTAGTGCATGGAGTAAACTAAATTTCATACCTTTGGGAATAGTTATTTACTCGGGTAGCACCTCGAGTAATTCATTAAAAACCTTTTGATTACTCGATGCTCTACTCCAATAATGTTGGCAGGATTTCACGGCCGAGAGCAAATACCTTGTTACTCGAGTAGGGACTCGAGTAATGCATTCATTTTTGCATAGGTTACTCGGGTGGCTCCTCGAGTAACTAAGACTTTTAAGCATGATTTACTCTGGTAATGAGTTGAAGTTTACTTTGAAAAATTTGTGCATACTGGGGTACTTACTCGAGGAATCACCTTAAAATAAACCATGAAAAAAACTTGTATACTAGAGTAAGTACTCGAGGAAGATGAAATAGGGAAAGATCAAGTCACTCGGGTACTAACCTCAAGTTTTCACTTACCTTAGTCTGTTACTCGAGTAGGTCCTCGAGTAACGTTGGCAGTGGTACAAAGTGCCGAGAGTTACATCTTTTCACAAACATAGTTACTCGAGTAGCTCCTCGAGTATCATGAAAAACTTGAAGGGAACTGGAAGTTTCTGACCTGGTTACTCGAGTAGCTCCTCGAGTAACATTAGCAGTGGTACAAAATGCCGAGAGGTCCATATTTTAGGCAACACAGGTACTCGAGTAGCTCCTCGAGTATCATGGGGAAAACTTGAAGCCAACTGGAAGTTTTCACATGGTTACTCGAGTAGCTCCTCGAGTAACATTCGCAGGCCGAGAGCAATCTTCAACTTTTACCTGGTTACTCGAGTAGCGCCTCGAGTAATGGTGGCAGGTAACTGGAAGTTTTGCTTGGTTACTTCAAGTTTTGGCTCATTACTCGAGTAGAGCCTCGAGTAATGCCTTAGAAATTGTACTTCTGATCAAGTTCCTCAGCATTTTCTTTTGGGCAATCTTCACTACTTCCATGCTTACCTTAAGTAAAGCTTATTCCTGTCATTACTTAGTTCAAACTTGATTATTAAACATTTCCTTTTCAAACCATTCTTTTGTTATCATCAAAACATGAGATCTAACAGTATGTTGTTACAGGATTTCTTTGACTATTGTAAACCTATGTGATATGTTGTCTTTAGAGTACCTGTGTACCCAAATCTTTGTAAAATGACAGACTTGCCCTTATGTTCATGTGGAATTTATCTCTTTCTTGCTTCCATATCATGAAACATAATAAGGATGAGACCAAGAGGTACAGGTGCTGGGCAGGGTCAAAAGTTAAACTTGACGCAATACAACAAATACTGCGCATGTTAATAGAACATGAAACAAGGATCAATGATCAAGGATCATAGTAAAGAACTGAGAGAAGTGTAGCAGAAAACAGACCAGGGGAAGATTTAAAATCCAATGTTATCCAGGAAAGGGCAATATAGTAACTCTATCCTCCATACACTATGTGAACGTTTATATGCTTTGTATATGCCATCTTCTATTATGTGTATGATACACAGTGCCTTTGGGTACACTAATGAATAATGGTTATGGTAGTGTATACGAGCACACTGATGAATAGTGTCTATGGGTACACTGATATGCCCAGTCGGGGTTGAGGTACAGAATGTCTAGGGGTTGCAACAATGGTTGGCTCTGAACACATTTCCAACTGAACTGAGTTATATGTTCATATAATATTGCATTATATGGTACAAGGCATATACATTGTCACTTTCTCTATGAACAATTGTATGTTACTATGAAGGTCAAGTGGGATCCAATTAAGGTGGTAAGCAAATGTGAGATTTGACTTTCAGAAGTTAGTTCTCTAGGCCATCTAGTCTTGCAGCAAGGAGTCTCGAGGGGGATCCTTGCAAGGTAGAAGCAATATTAAACTGAAAATGGCCAGCGACTATTTCTGAAATATGCAGTTTTCTTGATCTTACCGGATATTACAAAAGATACGTACTGAATTTCTTCAAAATAGTTTAAAAACTCAACATTATTTGTGGGATCCTAACTGGGAGAAGATCTTCACTGTGCTGAGATGAAAATCAACGTCAGCATCAATATTGATAATCCCAAATCCACTGTAGATTTTTGTTGTCCTTATTGATGCCAGTAGGCAGGATTGGGAATTTTTTTAATACACCATGGCCATGTATTGGCTTATGCATCTAGCCTCATGAAAAAAATGTTAATTATTATCCCACATATAATCTTGAATTAGCAGCAATTGTGTTGCACTGAAAATCTAAAGACATATCGTTATGGTGTAACTGTAGTGCTGTACTATGACCACCAGAATTTGAAGTATTGATATAATAAAAAAGAACTGAATATGAGAAAGCGTTACCCGAATTAAAGTTATAATTGTACAAGTGTCGCAAATTTCAGGGACAAAATTTATTTAAGTGAGGGAGAATTGTAATGCTTCAAATTCTATTCACCAATATACATTGTAAATATTTTGAAATATTCAATAAAATATAAGGGTGAATTTTGGAGGATGTGATTTTGTGGCTAGTGAAAATATCCTGTGATGCAGTGAGTTTTTAGGTGATTTTGGAAGATCAAATTATGTTAAAAAATTATTAAATTTTACAGGATAAAAGTATATATCCTAATTTTTAATTTGATAGGCCATGGGTAATTTTTGGACTGTACATAAAAAGTTATGAATTTTTGAAGTTAGCCTAGGAAAATTGGCTATTTTTTGGAACAACATTCAAAAACTTTAATTCTAGGTGTATACTAGTGAATTTGATAATTCAGAGTCTGGAAATGGATTTCTTGGGCAAAAATATGTCAAAATGGCCCAGTTCAAAATTTCAAGAAAAGTTCGGTCGAACCGGGTATTGAGAGGCCAGGCCAGGCCCCCTGGGGCATTTTGGTAAATTTTCATAATATGCTTATATAACTACTATACATACTATGGAAGTGCCTAAAATGGTACATGAATGAGATTAACCTAATTCTTGTATATTTGACATTTTAGGACCGAGTTGAGGACTCGAGGGGTTGGCACGCTTATCGAGGAAAGAAGGTCGAGGAGCCTATTTAAGTATAAAAAAGGGTTAAGATAGGGAACTTACCTCTCCTATGTGTATTTGATATTTGTGCTGGTGTATTGATGCATCTTATTGTTTTTGCTTGATTATGTGAAACATATATGAATAATTGAAGCTCTGCTTCTATTTATGCTATGGCCATTGTGTTAGCACTGAGCATGCAAATATGTCATTGTGTTAGTATGAGTTTATGTAATGCAAGCATGTCATGCATTAAACACTTATCCTACATGCATATTGATACTGTTTCCTACTAAGATTCTTTCGAATCTCACCCTCCCCTGCCAACAATTTAGACAGGTGAATACAGAAGGTATGCAAAGATCAGAGATGAGAACTATATGTGAGGATTGCAGTGGTGGAACGAAGATGGGAAGATGTCTCCATATTCACTGGGACGGGTTCAGATACCCAAGTAGCCATGTGTAGCTACATTAGTGGTAATTATTATATACGAACCCCTATCGGGAATACCTCCAATGTAATCATGTACTAAATATCAGTACTTTTACCATATTCCTGTGTTGCCCATCAAACTGTGTATCGTATTCCACAAATACTTTGAAAAAAGGTGAAAATAAGTTAAGGAAGTGACATCTTACTCAAAACAAGGTAAGTGTACCTCCACACACAATTGCCCTCCTCCGCAAAACCATGTTCATTAATTATATCACTGAAGATGGCATACACAAACATATAATCTTGGTATTGTATATGAAAGATAGAGTTACTGCCTTATCTCCCTTTTTGCAACACAAATTGGTTCCAAATTTGATTCGGCTCGGGCTCAACAGTCCGGTCCAAAAAATCCAAGTTTACAAGAATTATGTTAATACGCATTAATGTATCACTCTAAACTCTTCCAAATTACTTTTGTTGGTTATATTAGTCTAAAATTGCAAAATTACCAAAATGCCTTTAGGGATCTATTTTAAGCCTCTTTTTACCCAGTCTGACTAAACTTTTCCTGAAATTTTAACCCAGGCTATTCCTACATAGTTTTTTGTGCATCATCCGTTTTTGACCTCGGTTTTCACAAAATCATTGCCAAATGGCAGTTTTGCCCTTAACATCCCCTAATTAGGGTTTTAGGGGTATTTTCGTAATTTCACTTTCTAGGGATTTTCTCACAACATGATCAACATCAACTCTACACAATTTTGCCTTTTGAATACAATGGAACCATTAGATTAATGAAATTCTAACCCTAACCACTTGAGCTTAAAAAGAAAAAAAAATGTAATTTTGACTTTTATCCCTTAAAGCTTGCTCCTTTTCACTCCTAATCAGTTGTTAAACCTTTTAAACACTTATTAGACAAGATTTGATGAAATTTGGCAGCACAACCCCTTAGGGTTTCAATACCCCAACTTTACAAAATCAACAATCCAATCTACAAGTCATGACAAGAATCACAACAACAACAACAACACACCAAAGGAATTGAAGTACTTGAAGTTACCTCTTGATCCTCACACTTTCTCTCTCTAGGTGTCACCCTCTCTGTAATATCCCAATTTTTGACTAAGGGCTAATCATGATTAGTATGGATATTTATGAATTTAAAAGGGAATTATTATGTGTTTTATGGCTATTTTAATTAATACGTCATAATTATTGAAAAATTGGAAGAATGGAATTATTGGCATGAGTTGGTAATTAAGGGAGAAATTAATTACTAACTAAGAGAAAATGAGATGTGTAATTAGAATGGCTAATGGAGGGATTAAAGTAATTAATTGGATGATTACTTTATGAGAACAAATCAAATTCAGACATATGCCAAGTTGGCTTGTGTGTGTGTGAGAGAGAAAAGTCAAAGGGTTTTTTAGCATTTCTCTCTCCTCTCTTCCCCTCTTTTGCGCTGGAAAAATCTGAAATGGGAAGGGAGTGTGATTATTTCCCTTCTTCATCACTCTTTCCTCTCATCTCTCTCATTCTTGCTCTCTCTCTCTCTCGTCAACCATGGAAGGTGAAAGGGAAGGAAGAAAAGTCTAAAAAGGTAAGGGAAAATGATCTCAAATGCTCAAACTCCCTTCATTAAAGTTGATGCTTGAGTTAAGAGCTACATTTCTATGGTTATAGTTTGCCATTTGGTGTTGGTTTGAAACTTCAAGAAATTGTGGAGGTTGGAGAATCAATAAGCTACTTTGAGAAATTTGTTAAGGTGAGTTTAAGAAACCTTTCTATATAAGTTTTGTGCCAAATGATTTAGCTTGGAAATTCTGGAAATTTGGCTTGAAATTTTGAAAATTAAGGTCTTGTGGTGTTTGAATTGTTGTTGACATGGAATTAGTGCCTTGTTAAGTGTTTTGAATGAATGGTATTGAATTGAAGCTTAAAGGTGAAGTTTGGGAACTTTATGTTGGTTTTGTGCATTGGGCAAAAACAGGGCATGTAATTGGGTTGTGATTTTGGTCATTTTGAAGTCACCATTGTGTTCTTTGAGTGATTTTGTGTGGGAGGAGTGTTGAATATGAATTTTGAACCATTGGGAACTTAGTGTTAAAAGTGGCAAGTTTTGGTTAGTAAGAAACTCTGTTTTGGCGGTGATCTTACATGGACGTTTTAAAATAGCAAATGGTGTTGGAAAATTATGAAACTTTCCAGTCTTAAATTTCACATCTCAAGCTTTAAAATGGACATATTTTTTGTGTCATTTCGATTTTTGGGCTAGGAGTTATGACTGTCCAAAGTTTGATGTTAAATCTGGGAACAATTCTGGAATAGTGTGAACTTTTCTTGAAATCTGTATTTTTGTGGTGATTTCCAGTGATGAGCCATATTTTTTCTTGAAAGAGGACTTAAATACCTTTGATTTGGCTTTGGGATCACCTCATTTCAATTTTTCTAGAATTATTTATGAATTTTCGAAGTTGCCCTGGCTGCAGCTCAAAAGCTTGTGTGAACGTTCTAGCCGCAGCCAGAAAATTCTTGGCTGCAGCCAGAAACTTTCTGTGCTGTTTCTGGCTGCAACTAGAGGTTTTTTTGGCTGCAGCCAGCCCTTGTTTTCAGCACCTTGTGATTTTAAAAAGTGGTTTCCAACCCGATGTTTCCCAATCCTTTAGGGCTTTTATTAGAGCCAATTTTAACTACTTAAAGGACATAAATGATAATCAAATCTAAGTATTTCGAAGTCAATTGGGTGTTGGAATAGAGAATAACTCTTCGTCCCTAATTACAATTATAGGATATGATATTTGCCCTCCTAGGGAGAGACCTGCGACAAAACACGCACGGAACGAACTAGGTAGTGACTCTTCTCTCATATTATGTATGATGTTTTGGCATGCATAACTTATCGTTGAATTTGTGAAATGTGTGCCATGGTCCATTACGGCTTGAGCAGGTCAGCGTGAGCCGTGTAGGGATTGACGGTGGTCATCTCTAGGTCGGCCGTTGAATTGCCGTAGTAATCAACATGGATATTGTGAATCCGACCCGTGTGGTGGTGTTTGTGAATTCAACCGTGGGCTATGTGTATCTTGCCTATATGGCTTGTATATGAAATGCATTATATGAATCTCAGCTGTGGTGAAATGTATTATGTGAATTGTTGTGATGCAATGCAACGTGAGCAATTCAGCGTAAGCAATCATAAGGGATGACATGTGTCATACTAACCATTGCCGTTTGTAACTGCTATTGTAGTTGCTTGTTGTGGTTAATGATTTGCTTACATGCATTATTATTGTACATTATATGATTGATTTGTTACTACGGGGATTCTTTAGAATCTCACTCTCCCAAAATTAAACATTTTAGATAGGGCTGAAGGATCGAAAGGCAAACGGGCGACGAAGAGCAGTTAGAACTCCAGTTTAGAAGTATATTTTGGGTTAATGGTTATCATTGTATACCTTTTGGATATTTTTGGTAGAAACGATTGTATATAGTAGATTTTGTGTAATCCCCAAGAAAAAGGGTATGAATTGTAGGCTTTGTGCCTTATGTAAATCCCTTTTTATTAATGAATGGAACCCGAGTGTGTCGGGAATTTATGCTGTACTCTGATATGTATGAATGAAACCAACTGGTAGAGGCCATTTTGTATTGAAATGTGAACGTGAGACCATTATCTAACAGGTTTTGTAAAAATTTTTGTGAACCCTGATTTGGGAAGATTGACTTTGTTTAAGTTCCAAAATCTATTACGGTCTCTAATTCCACATTAATTACGTTTTTACGAACTAATCTCGGCCTTAAGCGTGAAGGGGGTTACACACACACACACACTCTCTCTCTCTCTCTCTCTCTCTTCCCTTGGGATTTTGCTTCGCTACACTTGATTCCCATGGAGATTAATAACTTAGAAAAGCTATTACACAAGTTAGGAGGCTTGATCACTTGAAATCACAATGCTTACCTTTGATTTTTGCCTCTAGAGCTCCTCCTTCTCTCTAGTTTCCAAAGCTTCTCTCTCTCTCTCTCTCTATTCTTGTTCTTGGGTGAAAATGGGAAGAGAAAAATGAAGACAAGGCTTAATAAAATATCTCTTCATCTTTCTTTTTAATAAATAATTAATTATGGGTTTATGACATAAGTTGTACTTGAGCTTATCTCTTCATAATCATGTGATAAGCCTTCCATTACATTTGAACTAATCTCCTTCCCCTTTTGCTAGCCCAAAAAGGCGCCACCTTAAGGCCTCCACAAAACAAATGGGACTTGTACATATATTATATTTTAATCTTAACTAAATATGTGCCCAAACCTTAATCAATTATTATTTAATCCCTTGGCTTTAGATTGATGACACTTGGCTTGTTTATGATCCAAAAAATTATTTCCCCTCCTATTTTCTTTTAATAGGAGAAATTCATAAGGAATATGCGAAATAATAATTACTCCAATATTTTCTACAATCTCTTTAATTCATTTATGTACAAGTCCAACCTTGACTTTTCAAACCCTGATTTATTCGATCAAGAATGTTCCAAATATTTATTTACCCTTTATTTTCCTTAATTAATTGAAATTAGCTTCAATTAATTGAGAAAATAAATAATATTGTGCTTTATTGGAAATTTACGATTTTGCCCTTACATTCTTGAATTTAATTGGAGCTTATTCCTTTTCTTCCTTTATTTGACCTAAATTATGATTAATATTGGGCCAAATATTTTTCTCTTTTATTCTTCTACTTTGGGTTTCAATAATGGGCTTTTTGGAATATACAAAAATTAATTTCATGACTTGTTCTAGCCTAATTCTCATGAAAATGAAAATTTACTAATTTATTAAATCCCAAACTCATAAATATTCACCATTCCATTTTATTCAAATAATTAAAAGGTATATTGGTGAATAAAATTTGGGGTGTTAGAATGGATACCCAAGAAATGGGAAAAATGCAAAGAGAAGTTTGAGTATTTGTACAAATATTACAATAAGACAACTTTAACTTTCTTGAATTTTCATGTCTTTGAAAGTTGATTTTCTTTTGAATATTGTTACAAGTTAATATAGCGGTTTTTAAAAGTGGCCTAAGGATTGAAGGTCCTAACTACATCGGGCCCTCTACCAATCCCTCTAGTGCATCGTATGATAGCCGTATGGAACAAGAGGGAAGAAGACTAAGGAAGGATCTCATCTTGAAGGAGGTCTATAAAGCAAAGAGAGGGGGGAAAACTTATTATGAGATGGAATAAGAGAGGTAACGTTTTGAAATCTCACAAGTTCATTAGCTACATCAGGTATGCGGCAAAAAGCAAAGTGCCCATCACTTCATCCAATTGGAGGAATGCAACCCTTGCAATGAAGCAACTAGTCTAGGATGAAGTGTCCGTGATACTACTAAATTTTAAGTAAGCGCTATAAGTAGATAGACCGTGGAAATAGTATAATAGCAAATCAAGGTTGTCCTATAGAAATTCAAATAAACTATTGATTATGCATTAAAATTTTCATTTTAATTTAAGTTGAGCAAATCAAATAAGGAAAATTGAAAAAACAATTTAAACAAGAGTAAAAGTACTAATTTAATGTTTTTAAGATTTCAATTGGGAAAAACAACCTAAAGTGTCTAATCCCTTTTTTCAAGTTTTAGTGTGTGTTCTTTTACCCCTAAAACCACGGTTTTAGAAGCACTTTTCCGTAAATCGAGATAAAACTCCTCTCACATACTTACCTCGTAAACTGTAAAAGCTATTCTCCAAAAGCTAATCAGAACACACACTTAGAGCATGTAATTGCCCAAAATAAATGTACTTAATGTTAATTTGTTAATCTTAAATTTAAATGGATATAAGTATCTCCCAATTACTTATACCTCTTTTTCAAATTAAAATTGTTATTCCTAATTAATTTACTCAAGAGACAATAATTGTCAAAATTCACTCTAATATGATTATATGGATCCAATGGCTATATTCCCATCCTATTTGAAAAATAGAATACATTCTAATTCCATATTACTTAATCATATAGTCCAATTAAGATCTATCTCCCAAGGTTAATCTAAATTCTCCAATTTCTTAGTTAGTGATGATAAAAAACTAAGTAAATAAAATAATACAAAATTAAGTAAATAAAATAACATTAAGCACAAATAAATGATTTATACATACTCAATTCCTCAAGGTCATAACTGCTCTTGGTTTAAAGGAAAATCAGCCAGACATCGCTTTAACCAGAATCATCATCTCAGCGATAATTAAATTAAGTTCAAATCCATAATGGAAATCAAAGGAAAAGGGAAATAAAACTGCAGCTACTCCAAATCTCAAAAGCAAAAATCCCTTATCGATGCTCCAAGCTCCAGCCATCATCCTTCCTTCGCCTATGGAACCATAGATCCAGCTCTGCCATGGTAGAATTAGAATGCAGAGAAGCGATGAATTCAACAGAGGAATGAATGGAATCGGTGGATTAAGTAAGAGAGACGGACAAATCGATGTCAGGGGTGTTCAGCATGTGAAGAGAGTGAGTTGCATAAGGAATAGACCGAATTGGTCCTCTATTTCGCGCATTCTCCTCTAGTCCAAATGGCGCTTCCGACGAACTCTGTTCAACCACGCTTCTATTGCTGTCGCTCCCTTTATCATCGTGGCTTCTCTTCCAAATCATCCCCGAGCTTCCGAAGCTCTGTGCCCCTTTCTTGCCGCCCAACACCCGTCCTCTAGCTCCTTCCTCTGATTCAACGATGATGAAGAAGATGAACAACAGCTGCCCGTTAGCTCTCTTTCTCTCCTCTCGCTCTCTGCTTTTTTTCGAACCCCCGAAGACGCTGCAATTCACAATGATCTCTCTCCCTCCGGTCTGCTGACTTCAGCTCTTGCTTTTTTCCTTTTTTTTTTTTCTAGGTCTCCTCCTCTCTCTCAAAAACACTGCGCCTTCACAAGTTGAAAGAAGAAAAAAATTATTATAATAATAATCTAATATTAATACTAAACTGAAACCATCTTCATTTCTTTGTTTTTTTTTTCAACTTTCAATATTTATTTATTCTTTTACTTAGATTTTAATTTAAAGTAAGATATTTACAATCAAATCCCCAAGATAATGCATCAACTTGATATCTTATAAAATTTCAAGAAAATCATCTTAAAATAGCATTGATAACTCCTCAATTCTATCAAAATATGTCTCAAATATATTAAAAATAGGGAATGATCACATCCCCACACTTGTATCAAATCTTGTCCTCAAGATTTCAAAATATCAAACAACTAAAGAAAATCATGGAGGCAAGATTGTTAAATTAAACACTACAAAATTGGATTTAATTCAAATTTTTAAGAACGAAACTTTCTTAAAACTCTTTTCCACCTTCTAAAAAAATTGCAAGTAGAAATGCAAATAACTTGGCAAAGACAAATAACAATAAAATGTTCCTCACAAGTAAGTATTTGCACTCTTCTCTCAAGTTAATTAAAGGGCTTGTGTTTCACTTTCTTCCACTTATTATAACCTGTCTACCATAATCTTGTTTATCATTTCCATCCCCATTACATTATCCCATTGCTGACACAAGTCAAAAAGGTTTTTTCTAAATGTTGTAATGAATATAGTAGGATAATGAAATGAAAGTGCTGATATAGAGGAATACTTTAATTAGTGCAGGCAGCTTAATGAAATTCATGAATAATGAATGAAAATCCACTTAAAAAAAATAAACCCACTCACACTATAAACAACCTTTATTCATTTAACCTCAACAATCTTTTTCTTTCTTTCTTTGATTTTTTCATTCATTTTATATATTTTTTTCTTTTGTCCATATTTCTCTCTCTCTCTCTCTCTCTTCTCATGTACACCTTTGTTTCTATTTTTCTTTTCTTTCTATTTCACTTTTTTTTTTACCATCCACACCAACTCACATAACATTGACTTTCTAATCCCTTCACTCTAGTTCTAAAATTCTTTCACTTAGCACTTACTAAAGTAACAAATGAATGGGAAGGAAAAGATATAAAAATTGCATTTGTCAAATAAAGAGCTATTTACTCTATGCAATTTTCTTTTAAAAACAAATTGAGGCTCAAATTGGGTAAAGCAAACGATTTTCATGTGATAAAGATGGATATTTGGCCAAACTAGCTATGAAATGAATGCCTAAATCATCTTTGTGCATGAAAAAGGATTTCAAGCTTCAAAAGAGATTAAAGACAAGTTCTAGAGATGAAATCATAAGAAGTGTACTCCTTCTTAAAAGAAATGAATATTTAGACTCAAGTTTCTCACCGGTATTTGACACCCTAAAGTCAATCATCCTAGCCAAATTCTTTGTCTATATACTAACATTCCAATAAGGTAGAACCAAATTCTAATTAAAACTCAATCCTTTTCAAATTCAAATCATACCAACTTTGTCAATATTCACAAGTAAAATCTAAGTTTCCATGAAAACTAAATTTTTGTTCAAAATTTGCCAAAATTTTTCTATTTATGTGCAAAACCAAATAAGTTTTTCAATACTTCCAAAAAAAATTTGAAGACAAGTCATATAAAATCAATGGTATCTCTTACCCCCCCCCCAACACTTAAAGGTCACATTGTCCTCAATGTGAACAAATAACATTAAGTAATGGAGGTAAAGAAATAACCATATCCAACTGTAGAGACAACAAAAGCTTCTAATATCTCAAATTTTCACCAATTGAGCAAAACCAACAAGTGCCATCAATCAAATCAATAGTTTTTAATAAATATCGATCACATGCAGAACTAGACTATAACCAGCACTCATGTCCAGAACATGTTATCAATTATCAAATGAATCAAAACAAGTAAAAGTAGAAGAAAACTCCCCTTTCAATCTTTGTCATGTGCTCTTAGATGCTCTTGATTATGGCTACCAAAGTGGAATACATCATCAGGGGCTACCAAAAGTCCTACAAAATCAAAAAACATCAAAACAACTCAACAAAAGAAAATCAAAAGGGAAATTAAACTACCAAAACCTTGGGTTGCCTCCCAAGAAGAACTTGGTTTATAGTCCTCAAACAGAGTATGTCAAAAACTCAGGGAGGTTGTATCAAGTGATAAACCATTGCTTGCTAGTTCAACTCATCACCATGATAGTGCTTTAGTCTTTACCCATGCACTTTAAAGCAGTTTCCTATTCCCACATTTTTAACTTCAATTGCACCTTTTGATGACACATAAACTACTCTAAAATGACCAGATGATCTAAATCTAAGCTTTCCATGAAACAACTTGAGCTTTGAGTTGAAGACAAGAACCAATTGCCTAGGCTCAAAATTTTGCTTCAAGATATGCTTGTCATCCAATTTCATTGTCCTTTCTTTATATAATCTTGCACTATCATATGCCTGAAGTCACAATTCTTCTAACTCATTTAGCTACAACAACCTTTTAGCTCCAGCTTCCTTGTGGTCCATATTCAACTTCTTGATTGCCCACCATGCTTTACGCTCTAACTCAAGTGGTAAATGACATGATTCCCTAAAAACCAACCGATAAGGTGACATGCCAATTGGAATATGAAAAGTTGTTATATAAGCCCACAAAGCATTATCAAGCTTGTCAGACCAATATTTTCTAGCAGACCTACAATCTCCTCAAGGATCCTCTTTATCTCCCTGTTAGTCAACTCACATAGACCATTAGTTTGTGGATGGTATGTAAGTAACATCTGGTGGTGCACTATATATTTTGTTTTCCAAAAGAGCTTTGAAGTTCTTATTATTGAAATGAGTCCCTTCATTAGTAATAACTGCTTTGGGAGTGCCAAATCTTATGAAGATAAACTTCAAGAATTGAATCATTAAATTTCCATAATTAGCTTGGAAAGCAATAGCTTTAGCCCATTTGCCCACATACTCCACTGCAACAAGAATGTACTTGTTTCATCTTGAAGTTGTGAAAGGACCCATGAAATCCATCTCCCAAACATCAAATAACTCTACCTCTAAGATCTCATATTAAGGTATCTCTTGTTTCTTGGAAATGTTACCTATTCTTTGAAATGTATCACACTTGGAAATAAACTAGTGAGCATCTTTATACAAAGAATGCCAATAAAAACCAAAATCAAGCACTTTATAAACAGTTCTTTACCTCCCATAATATTCCCCATATGCAAATGCATGGCATTTAGTCAAAATTGCCTCTTGTTCAACTTTAGACACACATTTTCTAATAATCAAATTTGCACATCTCTTTAAAAGAAATAGTTCTTCCCAGATATAATAAGCAACATCATGTGAAAATTTCTTTCTTTGATAGAAAGTCAAATTAGAGGTAACACAATACACATAAGATAGTACACAATATTAACATACCAAGGCAAACCATAACTACTAATAACAAACAACTATTTATCGGGGAAATATTCCTTAATCAACAAGTCATTTACATAATCAGAAGAGTTCACAGTCCTATACAAATGATCAGCAACTTGATTTTCAATTCCTTTCCTGTCAACTATATGCACATCAAATTCCTGTATCAACAAAACCCATCTAATCAATCTAGGCTTGAACTCTTTCTTCCTTAATAGATATTTGATAGCAGCATGATTAGTGTGAACAAGAATCTTAGCACCCATCAAGTAAAATTTAAAATTTTCGAAAGCAAATATTAAAACAAGCATTTCTTTTTTAGTAGTTGAGTAATTTACCTGAGCTACAACTAGTGTCTTGGTTGCATAATAGATGCGATGGAAGATCTTGTCACTCTTATGACCCAACAAACTCCAATAGCATAATCACTTGTAAAAAACATCACCTCAAAAGGTAGTGACTAATAAGGAGCCACAATAATAGGAGTTAAAATCAATCGACTCTTTAATTCTTCAAAAGCCTTTATGCACTCCTCATTGAAGTGGAAAGGAGTTTCTTTCTCAAGTAGTTGTGAAAAAGGCTTTGAAATTTTGGAAAAGTTTTTAATGTATGGGTGATAGAATCCAATATGACCCAAGAAACTTCTCACAACTTTGACATTAGAAGGAGGAGGAAGTTACTCAATCATAAAAGTTTTTGCTCTATCAACCTCTAAGCACTTTTTAGAAACCTAATGACTAAGAACTATCCCTTTAGTCATTATGAAATGACACTTTTCCTAATTGAGAACAAAATTGTCTCTTCACATATCCATAACACCTTATCCAAATGTATCAAACACTCCTCAAATGATTCATTAAAGACCAAGAAGTCATCTATAAATACTTCTGTTATCTCATTTATCATATCAGAGAATATGCTCATCATACATCTTTGGAAGGTAGCAGGGGCATTGTACAAACCAAATGGCATTCTTCTAAAGGCAAAGGTACTATAAGGATAGGTGAATATTTTCTTTTTTTGATCTTCAGGAGCAACAACAATTTCATTATACCCTGATTACCCATATAAGAAACAAAAGAATTCCTTGCTAGCTAATTGGTCTAACATCTGGTTGACTACTTCCTTTATCAAAGGATTCAATCTTCTTTGATTTTAAATAGACTTCTTATGATCATCTTCCAAAAGTATCTTATGCATCACAATTAAAGGACTTATTCCTTTGACGTCAGCAATTATCCCTCCCAAGGCTCTTTTGTGATCCTGAAGAACTTTTAGCAACCTTTCTCTTTAATCTTTAGATAATAAAGAAGAGATGATAATAGGAAGTGTCTCATACTCACACAAATATGCATATTCAAGATGTGGTGGCAAGGGCTTAAGCTCTAGAATTGGTGCTTGTTCAATAGAAGGCTTTAAAAAAGCTTGCCTTGATTCCATCTCAAAGAAATCAAACTACCTTGATGGTCTACTGTAAGGAAGATAAGCTTCAAGTAATCTCTTGCATTCAACTATATTCCCTTCTTCAACATCATGAATTCCAAGTAACACAACTTCCAATGGTTCTTTTATGGCATAGGGTTCTAAAATGTCTTGAATCACCTCATCTAGTATATCAACCCTGAAGCAATCAATAGTGTCCTTAAGATACTTCAATGCCTTGTTCATATTGAAAATAACCTCTTCATTATTCACTCTCAACTTGATTTCTCCTTTTTCAACATCAATCAAAGTTCAAGCCATAGCAAGGAAAGGTCTTTCGATAATGAATGGGAGATTGTTATCTTTATCACAATCAAACACAATGAAGTTAGTTGGTAAAATAAACTTATCAATTTTAACCAAACCATCTTCAATGATACCCTTTAGATAAGCTAAGCTTCGATCAGCTAACTGAAGTGTTATAGAAGTTGCTTGAATTTCACCCAGTTGCAATTTTCTAAACATAGATAGTGGCATCAAGTTAATACTTCAGCTTTACATCACATAATGCTCCACCTTAAAATTTTTTTCCAATTATGCAAGGTATGGAAAAACTGCCAGGATATTTCTGTTTAGGTGGTAACTTGTTGATAATAATATCACAATATTCTTTAGTGAGGGGCACTATTTCATAATCACCAAACCTCCTTTTCTTACTCATCATCTCCTTTAGAAACTTAACATACTGAGGCATTTTCTCTAAAGCTTCAAGTAAAGGGATGTTGATGTTTACCTGCTTGAAAATTCACAAGAACTTTTTGTATTGGTCATCTAAAGCTTTTTTCTAGAATCTTTAAGGAAATGGAAAAGGTTGTACCCATTTAAAATTCTCAATGGTACCCTTCTTCTTCACTTCATTCTTCTTAGATTCATTATCAACTTGTGCCTCATTGACTTTTCCATTTACCTGCTGTGTAGTCTCTTCATTATTCTCTATAATGACTGTAGGAATTCTTGGCCATTGGAAGCTGAGGGTTGCTTTACTGGTTGCGGTATCTAATGTAACTCTTTACCACTTCACAAAATGAAAGATTTACATTCATCTTTTCCATCTCTACGAGGATTAGTCATAGTATTACCTAGCAACTCTCTTTGTTGTAATGCATTCACAACATTGGTAAGTTGTCCCATTTGAACCTGAAAATTCTTGATGGATGAACCCAATAATGCATTAGTAGCAGCTTGATCTTGAGTACAATTTAGTTGAAAACTTACGAGTTGAGACATCATTGCCTCTAGATCAGTTTTGGGCTCTTAAATAAGCTTAACTTCCTTTTCCAAGTGATAGAAACTAGGAGGTGCCACTGGCTTTTACTAGAAGTATATGCTTTATTAAGAGCTGCACCATGTTTCCAAGAGAGATTAGGAATTTTATGCCACCTAGAATTGTAGGTATTAGAGTATAGATTACTCTAATTATTGCCATGGTAATTTTCTGCCTAGTTGACTAGCACTATCTATTGAGATATGAGCCATTGAGCAGTAGCATGTTCACCTCCACAATAATCACAAGGAGCATAAATAGCATTAACTCCCATATGTCCACCATTGGATTGGTCTACTTGAGCTACTAGGTGATCAAACCTTTTGTTGAGAGCATTGAACATTCCCACCACTTGTGATGAAGTGTCCTTATTAGCCTTCTTAATTGATCTCACTGATCTTCTTTCATTGTTGTTCAGGATAAAGTCAGTTGATAAGTCATCTAAGTATCCCCAAACATAGTTCACCGGTTGCTTTGTAATTCCCCATTAGTGACAGCATTCAATTATAATCTAGATTCAAGAGTCAACCAGTATAGAAGATTTAAAGTAAGACCCACTTCTCAGTTTTTACACATCTCCTTGCTTGGGCCTGAGGTATTGTAGCTTCCAAAAATTCTTGGTCACTTTTTGTTTTCTACGATGCTTTAGTAGCTTTGGATTTGCAGGGCATATACCAAAGTACCTAAAAAACAAAATAGATATCAAGAGTATCACACTAACACAAAGAACTAACAAAACAAAAATAAAATTGCTCAAGCTAAAACTACTAAAAGATTTCTAATTCTAATTACCAATTGCCTTACGATCCTCGGCAACAGCTCCAAAAACTTGATACTACTAAATTTTAAGTAAGATAGTACAAGAGTACAGGCCATGGAAATAATATAATAGCAAATTAAAGTCATCATATAGAGATTCAAGTAAACTAGTGATCATGTATTAAAATTCCCATTTTCATTTAAGTTGAGTAAATCAACTAAGGAAAATTGAAAAGACAATTTAAACAAGAGTAAAAGTGATAATTTAATGTTTTTACTATTTCAATTGAGAAAAACAACCTATAGTGGCTAATCCCTTTTTCAAGTCTTAGAGCATGTAATTACTCAAAATAAATGAACTTAATGTTAATTTGTTAATCTAAAGTTTAAATGGATATAAGTATCTCCCAATTACTCATATCCCTCTCTCAAGTTTAAATTGTTATTCCTAACTAATTTACTAGAGACGCAACAATTATCCAAATTCACTCTCAGGATTGTATGGGTCCAATAGGTAGTTCCAATCCTATTGGTAAATTAGAATACATCCTAATCCCACATTATTTAATCATATGGTTCAATTGAGATCCTCCTCCCAAGGCTTATCTAAATTCCCTAATTTCTTACTTAGTGGTGATCAAGTACTAAGTAAACAAAATAAAATTAAGTACAAATAAATGGTTCATACATGCTCAAATCCTCAAATTAGTTTATAGTTACTCTAGGTTTAAAGGAAAACTAACCAAATGTCACTTTAAGCATAATCATCATCTTAGCAACAATTAAATTAAGTTTAGAGCCATAATGAAAATCAAAAGAAAAGAGAGATAAAACTGAAGCTACTCTAAATCTCAAGTGCGAAGATCCCCTATCAAAGCCCCAAGCTCTAGCCATCATCCTTCCTTCGCTTATGGAACTATAGATCCAGCCCTGCTATGGTAGAATTATAATACAGAGAAGCGATGAATTCAACAGAGGAATGAATGGAATTGGTGGATAAGGAATTGAAGTTTGGAGTGTTTAGCATGTGAAGAGAGTTAGCTGCATAAGGAATACACTGAATTGGTCCTTTCTTTCGTGAGTTCTCCTCTAGTCCGAACAGCACTTTTGATGGATTCTGTACAGCCACGCTTCTATTGTCGTTGCTCCTTTTATCATTATGGCTTCTCTTCTAAATCATCCTCGAGCTTCCAAAGCTCTCTGTGCCTTTCTTGCCACCTAACACCTGTCCTCTAGCTCGTTCCTCTAATTCAATGATGACGAAGATAATGAACAATAGCCACCCGTCAGCTCTCTTTCTCTCCTCTCGCTTTCTGCTTTTTTTCGAGCCCTCGAAGACAATGCAATTCAGAATGATCTCTCTACCTCTTGTCAGTTGCCTTCAACTGTTGCTTTTTTCCTTTTTTTTTCTAGGTCTCCTTCTCTCTCTTGAAAACACTGCGCCTCCATAAGCTGAAACAAGAAAAAATATTATAATAATAATATAATATTAATACTAAATTGAAATCATCTTCTTTTCTTTCTTTTTTTTAACTTTCATTATTTATTTATTCTTTTACTTAAATTTTAAGTTAAAGTAAAATATTTAAAACCAAATCCCCAAGATAATGCACCAACTTGGTATCTTATAAAATCTCAAAAAATCATCTTAAAGTAGCATTGATAACTCCCTAATTATATCAAAATTTGTCTCAAATATATTAAAAATGGAGAGTTATTAGCTGATAAGATATGATGGTACACAGTAATTTCTTTTTAACCGTTATACTAAACCCTAACAAGTTGATTTGTGTGTTTTGTAGTTAGGATTTACCGTAGATGAAAGTCGAATGGATTATGCTCTCAGGAGTCACAATTTTGTATGTTAAGGCACCCTACCATCATTCATTTTAAGGTCAACAGAAATACCTTCTACAAGCCCCCAAGATTGATGACTAAGAAGCATTTGTACCCACATGGGGGATAAAGAGGTCGGCGGAAAAATGAGGAATGTGTAAATTTTCGTAACCGATATCAGTAATGGCATTAAAGTTACAACTTTGGAAGGTATCAACGATGGTGACAATGGATGAATTGGTGTAGTCACCAAGAAGGGAATGAAGGGAACTAAAGCATAGTCGACAAGTAGAGTTTCATTATTGTTGAGGAAGCAAAAGAAGTTGTGTGGACATATTGTTGTCAAAGGTGGAGAGTTGACATGAGAGGGAAAATGAGAGGATGAGATGACGGAGGAAGGGAAAGGGAAGAGAGAAAGAGAGTAGTTAGAAAGGAGTTAGAGAATGTAAAGGAAGTTGTTTAGCCTATTTAGCTTTCTCATTTTGCATCTACATAAGTACAATATAAATGATGTTAATGCTGCATAAATACAACTAATGAGGTTAACATTGGGTTCAAGTCTTTCTAAAAATATAAGGACCAAAGTTTCTAATGGAATAAACTTAAGGAACCAAAGAAAAAATAACAGTTTCAAACTTTAGGGGCAAAAACCAAAATAAGGGTAAACTATGAAGATCAACAATAGTATTAACCCAGAAATTAACAAAGGCTACGTAAGAATTAGAATGAATTTTTTTTTTAGAAAAAAACAAAATCTAGACATGGGTTTTGAGGGTAATAATGATTCGTTTGGTCATATCTATAGGGTAGAGAAACAAATGATTATTTTGGCCTTATTTATAAGTCACATCATTAAATTTTTCATGTAAATGCACAATTTTATCTTTCATTTATTATTAGGGTGAAGGGGCAAAAATACCCATGTTAATTTTTCAAAAGTGCGTCTGACACTATATTAAAATCTTGGGTGCAAAAGTGCCTATGTAAAATACAAAAGAGCCTAAAAATGCCACAACTGCTAATTACTCATAACGCCGTTATCTTTTTTTTTTGAAAAATTACATTGAAGTCCCATGGAAGGAAAAATAAGAAGAAATGGTCTTGGGAAATGTCCAAATTGCTATCAAGTCCTATGAGACCATTTTGTAATAAATTATAGTTGGGAAAATTTAGAAATATCCTTGTCAGATGAAAGAGAGGGGGATAAAAAATGCTATCAAATTAGAAGGGAACTGCTCTAGATATGGCGGGAAAAATAGAATGAAGATAATCAGCTATGGTTGAAAAGTAAGGTAGGGAATTGATGCCATCAACTCTCTTGCCTTCATTATTCCATTTGATTCATATTTTTTGTTGAGTAGCTAAATAGATGTTTATGTTTTCTTGATTCATCTTCATTTTGGTCCTGAAAAATGGAAAAAGCTATTTGCTTTTTGTGGGTATTGTCCTCCATATGTTTGTAAATTATAAAGGCAGACCTAGGTAAATTCAATGGATATGCTTTGGCTGTGGTTTCAATGTGTTTAGGTATGGTTCAGTATGATCTATTTTTGCTATCATTATCTCTATTTTCTGGTTCATTGTGCTGTGTTTTTGCAATAGAAGGGCTAAGGAATGAAGATAAGGGTGAAAGGTTTGTGGTTACATAACTTGATGTGCGAAGGAAAAAAGATGTTAATAGGAGTAGCGATAGTTGTCAATAGAGACTTCTGTACTTGTTAATGACAATTATAGGTCATATTTAAATGTTTTACTTGTGGTGTAATGATGTTTTGGCAAGGGTTTGAAAAGTGTGCTATGTTTTTTGATATTTTATGCTGTTTTTACTCATTAAAAGTGGAATTTAATGAACATGGTGTGAAAGTTGTGTAGCTGAAGTCCTTATGTATGTAGTCAGAGTATGTTGTTAATAGGGGCAGCGATAGTTGTTAATATATATGGTAAACTTGTTAATGACAACTGTATATTGCAAGTGGATAGCGGTGATAGCTAGCGTGTCTAGCAAGAATGTACTATGTTTCCTTTATATAGGGGGAAGGTTTGAAGTCAATGGAGACTGTAATATAACTTATGTTGGGGGAATGGTCAGATCTAGAACCATTAAGGAAGGGACATGTTATGAAGAGTTTAAAAAAAATGATATCATCCATTATGGTAAAAGAAAGCAGCAGACTTGTTATGAAGTTCACATTGATGTTTGATAGAACAACATTTGTGGACATATTAGAAGAAGAAGCAATTGAACATTTAATATATATATATATATATATATATATGCAGTTATGTTCATATATTTGTATTCCACTTTCATTTTTAGAAAGTTGTAATATGAAGTAAATTATGTTGTCAGTGTATGGACCTAGTGTAATATCCCAATTTTTGCTTATGGGCTAATCATGATTATTGTGGATAATTATGAATTTAATTGGAATTATTATGTGTTTTATGGCAATATTAATTAATATGTCATAATTAGTGAAAAATTGGAAGAATGGAATTATTAGCCATTAGTTGGTAAATAAGGGAGAAATTAATTACTAATTAAGTGAAAATGAGAAGTGTGAGCAAAATGGCTAATGGAGGGATTAAGGTGATTAATTGGTAACTTATTTGGTGAGAACCAATAAAGCGGTGACATGTGGCAAAAGTTGGTGTGAAGGTTGAGGAGTTGAGAAAGTCAAATGGATAATATTTTAATGATTTCCTCTTCTCTCTCTCTCTCCCTTTTTTCGGCTGGACATGGAGGGAGTACCATCATCATCATTTCTCATTCATCTCTCACACTCTTCTCTCTCGTTCTTCTTCCAATTCCGGCGCCATTGTTGGCCAAGAAAGAGAAAGTTAAAGCTTGTGATTTGGGTAGGTAAATGACCTCCATTGCACAAATTCTTTTTTTAATGTTGGTCCTTGGGTTAAGAGCTTCATTTTGATATGTATAGTGTGCCTATTTAGTGTTGATTTATGCCACACGAAATTTTGAAGGTTGGTGGATCAAGAAGTCTCTTTGGCAAAGTGAAAGACGTAAGTGAGACTAATCTATCTATCTAAGTTTCATGCCAAATGAATAAGTTTAGAATTTCTAGGATTATTGCCTTATTTTCAAAAGTATGAGTCATTGGATAGTTTGGCATGATATAGTTGTGGAAATGGTGTTTTGGTATAAGTTTGGGATAGATAGATTGATTTGGAATTGTAATGATTGAGTTTAGTGATTTTGGAAAATTGATGATTTGTGTTGATTCAAACCAAAGCATGATAATAGAGTAGAATTTGGAACATCATAATAAACTCAATCATTACAATTCCAAATCATTACAACATCCTAATATTAAATTTGGAATATCATAATAAAGGGAATATCTATAACGTAACTACTAAGGATAAAATCAAACGATTTGAATCCGACCTACTTATGGCATTGTCGTCTAGGCCACATAAATGAGAAACGCATTTCTAAACTCCATCAAGATGGATTTCTAAACTCATTTGATTTTGAATCATATGATACATGCAAATCTTGTTTATTAGGAAAGATGACTAAGGCACCTTGTACTGGGCACAATGAGAGGGCCACTGAATTATTGGGCCTCATACATATAGATGTATGTGGACCATTAAATATAGCTGCCAGAGGAGGTTATGTCTACTTCATTACATTTATAGATGACTTTAGTAGATATGGCTATATCTATCTAATGAAACATAAATATGAATATTTTGAAATGTTCAAAATATTCCAAAATGAAGTATAAAACCAACTTGGTAAAACAATCAAAGCACTTCGATCTGATCGAGGTGGTGAATATTTGAGCCAATTAATTATTGACCATCTTAGGAGTTGTGGGATAATCTCACAATTGACTCCTCCAGGAACACCACAATGGAATGGCATTTCTGAACGAAGGAATCAAACACTATTAGATATGGTTTGATATATGATGAGTCAAACAGATCTTCCACCGTCCTTTTGGGGACATGCCCTAGAGACAGCTGCGTTCACACTAAATCGTGTTCCATCTAAGGCAATTGAAAAAACACTATATGAGATATGGACTGGAAAGAAACCAAGTTTATCTTTTCTCAAAGATCTGGGGATGTGAGGTATATGTTAAACAACAAGCCTTTGATAAATTAGCGCCCAGATCCACAAAGTGCCTTTTCATGGGGTATCCTAAAGAAACGAAAGGATACTATGTCTACAATCCCACCGATAACAAAGTGTTTGTTATTCAGAATGGCAAGTTTCTAGAAAGAGAGTTTGTCTCTAAAATAACCAGTGGGAGCGATATACATCTCGAAGAAATTTGAGAGCCACAAGATGGTACAAAACCACATATGGAAATTAGAGAAGACTCACAACAAGTTACTGAGCCTCCTTAAGTAACACATGGTCCATGAAGATCTGATAGGACACAGCATCAGCCTCAGAGATATGGATTTCTGATTACTAAAGGCCGTTATATGTTGCTCATTGAGCAAAATGAGTCTACCACCTATCGAGAAGCCACAGTGGGACCAAACTCTAAGAAATGGCTAAATGCCATGAAGTCTGAAATGCAATCCATGTACGACAATCAGGTATGGACCTTAGTCGATCCACCTGAAGGTGTAGAAACCATTGGGTGCAAATGGGTTTTCAAGGAGAAAGCTGACATGGATGGCAATGTAAATGTCTTCAAGCCACGACTGGTTGCAAAAGGATTCACTCAAACTCATGGTGTAGACTATGATGAAACCTTTTCCCCAGTTGCAATGGCCAAATCAATCAGAATCCTTCTTGCCATTGTAGTATATTATGACTATGAAATATGGCAGATGGATGTCAAAACAGTCTTCCTTAATGGAAAGCTGCTTGAGGATGTGTACATGACACAACCTGAAGGTTTTATGCATCCAGAGGACTTTGGTAAAATTTGCAAGCTTCAAAGATCCATTTATGGATTGAAGCAAGCATCTTGGAGCTGGAATCATCATTTTGATGAAGTAGTTAAAGAGTTTGGATTCATTCAAAACATCGATGAACCTTGTGTTTACAAGAAGGTTAGTGGGAGTATAGTTGTATTTCTAGTGCTTTTTGTAGATGACATCCTACTCATTGGGAATGATATTCCTCCCTTGCAGAGTGTCAAGTCTTGGTTAGGAAAGTCCTTTTCAATGAAAGACTTAGGTGAAGCCACCTATATCCTAGGGATTAGGATCTATAGGGATAGATCCAAAAGACTAATAGGCCTAAGTCAGAGCACATACATAGACAAAATACTGCATAGGTTCAGTATGCATGATTCAAAAAGGGGTTACATGCCCATGTCTTATGGCATCCATCTTAGCAAGGATCTGTGTCCTGGTACACCTGATCAGCGAGATCGCATGAGTAAGGTTCCATATGCCTTGGCCATTGGATCCATCATGTATGCCATGTTATGTACTCGATCGGATATCTCGTTTGCCTTAAGTATGACCAGCAGATACCAACAAGATCCTGGTGAGGGTCATTGGACTGCCGTCAAGAATATCCTAAAATACTTAAGAAGGACTAAGGACTTATTTTTGGTCTATGGTGGATTGGATGATGAGCTCTGCGTAACCGATTACACAGATGCAAGTTTCCAAACTGACCAAGATGACCTTTAAATCGCAATCTGGATATGTATTCCTCCTAAATGGTGGAGCAGTAAGCTGGAAGAGCTCCAAGCAGAGCACTATAGCAGATTCTACGACAGAAACTGAGTATATAGCAGCATCAGATGCAGCTAAAAAAGCCGTTTGGATCAGAAAGTTCATTACTGAACTAGGGGTGGTGCCTATCATCTCAAATCCAATAGATTTATTCTGTGACAATAGCGGTGCTATTACACAGGCTAAGGAGCCTAGGTCACATCAAAGGACCAAGCATATACTCAGGCGATTTCATCTTATTAGAGAAATCAATGATAGAGGTGATATAAAGATATACAAAGTAGCAGGAGAAGATAATGTTGTTGATCCTCTTACTAAGTCACTTACATAGGCAAAGCATGAGCGTCATGTTAGGGCAATGGGAATTAGGCAAATTAATGATTGCACCTAGGGCAAGTGGGAGGATGTTGGAAATTATGCCCTAAGGGCCAATTATTGTACTTTGAACATTATTATTTTAATGAAATTTCTCCATTCTTTTATCATATTATTTGCATGTTAACTGTGATAATTGTATCCTTGGATAATTCATAAAGGTTGTCCTAAAATGTCCCTGGTCGGTCATCTATGCTAGAGCAGAGATGAAACAAGATCAGTATGACTTTGATAAGATATGGAGATACGAATCAAAGTCTTAGGCACTTGTAAGAGTACAAGGTGCTGGACCGACCCACTATGAGAAAGCTACATGGATCAATTCATAAGCTTTTCTCATGTATAACCACGTCACAATGCCCTTCGACCTGAGGTCATCATGGATTCCTACATGAGAGTTGCTAAGTTTTGAACTAGTCAAAAGTTACTTTTGACCGGGTGATGATAAAGGCTATGATCGGGCTTGGTGGTTTTTCATGCAGAGGAATATGAATGATCAAGATGGAATTTGTCCCTCACATTAGTAGAGAGATATTACTGGGCCCCTCGATGAGTGAGTCTGAGAAATGTATGGCTATACTGTGATGAAAGGAGTTTCTGTCTTTGTTATCAGGCTCCTTAGGAATCGAGAAAGTAATGGTCAGGAACAAGAGGATGACATTTTCCATGCCTTATCCTTGATCGATATATCATGTGACAAAAGGGACGTGACATGGTTGTATGACAGGTTGCATCGTGATAACGATCCTCATATGAATTGGGTAGTCGTAATGTCTTGCTAGAGGCCGCTTGCGACTTTTTGGGTTAGTATAGTTATTGGCCCACTGCCAACTTCATATGGGCCTACACGGTCGCACACAAGAATGGCCCAACATGAGATAATGTTTAATTTAGGGTGGATGAATTTTATATTTATATATATAATATAAAATTCATTAATAATATTATATAGATATATATATTTTCGAAATATATATCTTATATGTATATGTGTGTGTATATATATTATATGATATTATTGTATTGTGTTAGTTTTAAATTTAATTTATTAAGATATATTAAATCTAATAACTAACATGATAGAGATATAGTATCTCAGATTTAATTTATGAAGATAAATTAAATCTAATGGCTCTTTATTTGGATTAAATAAATAGGTTAAGTTAAAACTGTTGGACAAATTTAATTTAAACTAAATTTTTTTAATTAGCTCATCAAGATAATTAATTGTTAATTAATTTCAAAATTAATGATGATTAATTTTGTAATTTGAAAATAGCCCTCATAGGTTATAAACTTGATAGAGCAGATATATTGATATGCACATGAGAATTGAGAGCCGCAAGTGAACCCTAGGAGATATTAGAGGTGCTAGCATGCAGTCTCGGTTGGAGAGCATTCGTGTGGATATCGGTAGAGGGAGTGGACCTGACGTGTTGGCTCTTAGAGATCATGAAAACTCAGAATCATCAAAAGGTATGAATCCTTCCAACTTGGTTTAAACGCCGTTGATAGATCCTCGATTAGGATTGGTGAAAATTTTTAAAATTCTTCCACTGTGCCTACCGATTCTAACATACACAACATGAGAGAAGAGTCACTACCTTGATCCTTTCGTGCGTGTCCTAGCACCGGTCTCTCCCTAGTAGGGTAAATGTGAAATCCTATTTTCATAATTAGGGATGAAGTGTCAATTCTTTATTCCAATTCTCAATGACTTCTTAATACCTAATTGGTTATCGTTATTGCTCTTTTAGAGTCATTAAATACCCCTAACAAAACTCCTAAAGGGTTGGAAGAACTATCCCAAAGATCCCCTTTTGGAAGCACAAAAACTGATTTTTCACTGCTGCTCTCGAGTGAAGATAGCCTCACTCGAATTTTTGCACGGACACTCGAGTGAAGAAGGCCTCACTCGAGTGATGGTACGGACTGCACTTTAAGTGCTAGAAAGTGAGGACAGAAAGTGTTTGCTCGAGAGCACAAGAACTTTCAAAGAAGAGGAGCACTTGAGTGAAGAAGACCTCACTCAAGTGACAACTGAACACTCTCAAGTATTAAAGCGCACTCTTGAATTTTGGACACGAGTGACAACCCGAGACAAGAGTTCATGGCGTCAAATACACCTGCACTGGAGTGAGAAGAGCCTCACTCGAGTGAGATCCCATAACACTTGCAACTGAGGCAACACTCTTGCCTCTCGCTCGAAAGTGCAACATGAAAATTGAAGGCCAAATGGGAAAATACACTAATGCACTCGAGTGATGTTCATCCCTTACTCGAGTAAGCTCACTCTCACTCGAGTGATTTTATCAGAAAACAGAAAACGCAGGAAAACTGACAATATTCCCTATCATTTGCCCAATTGATCTTAATAGACCCAAAACTTCTACCAAAGCTACTCCTACACAAAAACACCCAAGGAATTCAATGGAATCATCAGAATTATCCAAATCCTACTCCATTATCATGCTTTGGTTTAAGGCAACATAATCATCCAAAATCCAAAATTATCCAAACATACCATTTAACTCTCATATCAATCTATCTATCCCAAACTCACCATTATAAACCATTTTCATGCCAATGACATACTGTAACCCCCTGCCTTAAATAGCGTAATTATAATTCGATATTACGTAATTAAATTGGTTTAGAGACCGTCGAATAGTTCAAAACTCATTTAGAACTCCCTGTGAAGTAGGGACTTTATAAAATTTTCAAAACTTCTTTCCTATTCCGGTCTCAAGTTCAATTATCGAATATAATCACCTGTGCAGTTAATTCACATTCATTCATATCAGAATATCTAATAGCAATCCCGGCAACCCCCGGGTTCCGTTCATACACAAAAAGGGTTTACAACCTCCATATAGGGGACTATACAACTACGTTCAACTATTCTTTACAACCAACATAATATACAGACACCCTGTCCAACAGGTTTAACCAACATAACCAAAATAGATGTCCCTACAGGATTCTAACCGCTCCGGGTCGTACGCTTCTCCCTAGAGCCACTCGCCCTGTCTGAAAGGTTAGTTAAAGGAAAGAATGAGATTCAAGAGAATCCCAGTAGTAACAAAACATTTATACCACACATAAGCACACAGCATGTAAGCAAATCATCATACAGCAGCAGCACCACAAATCACACTCCACCCTCATCCCCTTTCTCCGCCGGGAAGGCACACCGCCTAACCCGAACCGTTGTTAGCTACTCAGGGACTATTGGCGTGGCAGTGCATACATATAGCCTTATAGCCCATACAGCTATTCGGCTTTCACAAATGGCCCGTCGGCCTCCACAAATAGCCTTTCGGCTCACATAATCACATATATCACACCTCATCCTCATCCCCTTTCTCCGCCGGGAAGGCACACCGCCCTAACCCGAACCGTTGTTAGCTACTCAGGGACTATTGGAATGACAGTGCTAACACAAATCCACAGATGTCGCAGCATACGAATTCATTACAAATCAACGATATAACACACATACAATGCATCATATATGGTACAAAAGAAAAGTCACTACCTCGTTCCTTTCTGACGTTCGCTGGCGTAGTTGGCTCACGAGGGCGGCAAATATCGAATCCTACAATTCCAAATGCACTATTTAGACACTTCCATAGTGTTACTTGGGGTTATATGAGTCTATAATGAAAATTTACAAAAATACCCCCGGGGACCCGGCCTGGGCCCGCCATACCCGGTCCGGTTGCACTTTTCCCGAAATTCTAATCTGGGCTATCCTAACATATTTCCGCCCAAGGAATCCATTTCCATACTCAGAATTATCAAATTCAATGTCAAATTACGAAATTGCCCTTGGCAGCCCTACTTTTAGGGTTTTAGGGGTGTTTCCGTAATTATGCTTTCTCGGCCTTTTTTGAAAAAGTGCCCAACTGTAACCCCACCTAATTTTCGCCCCTGAACTCAATTGGAACCATCAAATCATTGAAAATCCAACTCTAAGACCCATTTACAGCCTTGGCCGAAATATACATGTTCTCCGGGAAAAATTGGGGTTTTACGATTTCGGCTCCGTAAACGCGTTCCTTTCTACTCCTAACCACTTTATTAACCATTACATTAGGTTAAAACTAACATTAAGACCCAATTTGGGCAGCATAACCCCTAGGCCATAACATTTCCAAACTTTAAAACCAATGGCAATCCGGCGAAATTTCACCGATTAAATTGCCCACAGCAGCCAGAATAAGCAATATACGAAAGTTTGGAAGTTACCTCAAGCTCCTAATAGCTTCTCCTTGACTTGGCTGAAAACCCTAGCCTCTTGAACACCAAATTTTGAGCTTCAAACACCTTAAATAACATAGAAGAGAAGCTTAGGAACAAGGTTATACGCGTTAGGAGCTAGATCGTCAGAGAAATCGGCTTACCTTGCGAGATTTCTCCTCTTTCTCTCTCTAAGAGCTCTCAACTTTCTCTCACTATCTTCAGCTGGAAATGGCGTGAAATGGCTGAAGAAGATGAGCAATTTGATTAATAATCCATGCTGACATCATCTTTTAATGAGATGATGTCATAATTCCCATTTTCGGATTTTCTGGCAGATTTTCTGCCCGAACTTTGAAAAATCATAACTAATTCTAGAAAAATATAAATGAGGTGATCCCAAAGTTAAATGAAATATATTTAAGTCCTCTTCATAGGAAAAATATTGGCTATTACTGTAAATCACCACAAAATTCCCAGAATTTCAATCTTTGCATACTGTTCCAGAAAATAATTAATTTCGCTGGGCAAACTTCAAAAATCCAAAACTCTTAGGTCACAAATCAAAATGATACAAATTATATAATCATTTTGGAGCTTGACATGTGAACTTTAATACTGGAAAATTTCAGAATTTTTAGACACCATTTGCCTATTTAAAACGTCCATACAAATTGGCTGCCCTGTACAGAGTTTCAATGGACAGAGTTTTCAACTTTAGCATGATTGTTCCCAATGGTTCCAATTTCACAATAAACACTCTCCCCACATGAATTTTCACAAGGAAGCCATTGGAATCATTAAAATATCCAAATTCCCATCACACATTCTCCAAAAGTGTTTATTCAACAATAATTATATCCACTTTTAAAGTCATTAGCCCTTAATCACTTTTTGGGATATTACACATACCAAAAACCCAATGGCCATCATTTTTTGAAAATATGCCAAAAATTCCAGAAATTCAAAGCTAATCCATTCGACATGATACTTAGATAGATAGATTAGTCTTACATACCTCTTCAACTTTTCCAAAGATACTCTTTGATTCTCCAACAACCAGATTTTCGTGTGGGCTCAAACCAATACCAATGGCCAAAATATACACATCAAAATGAAGCTCTTCATTCAAGGAACAACATTAATGAAGTAAACTTTTGCATTTGAGGTCATTAGCTTACCTCAAAATCAAGCTTTTTCCTTTCTCTCTCCTAAGCTTTAATGGCGCCAGAAATAGAAGAAGAAAGAGAGATGAGAGAGAGAAGGAGAGATGAAAAAAAATGATGATAATACTACTCCCTCCATGTCCAGCGAAAATGAGGGAAGAGAGGAGAGAGAAATATTAAAATACTCCCCCCATTTGACTTTCTCATTACACACAATCTTGCCACATGTCACCATTTCATTAGTTCACCCAAAATAAGTCACCAATTAGACATTTAATCTTGCTTCTCATTTTTCCTCTTAGCTAGTAATTAATTTCCCTTAATCACTAACTTATGGCCAATAATTCCATTCTTCCAATTTTTCACCAATTATGGCATATTAATTTATATTGCCATAAAACACATAATAATTTCAATTAAATTCATAATTATCCACAATAATCATGATTATCCCTTAATCAAAAATTGGGATATTACACCGATAACTTGTCAATTGGGGCTCCTTGACTTGTCAATAGAGGCCCTATGACTTGTTAATGGAGGCTAGTGGACTTGTCAAGGGAGGCCCAATGACATGTTATTGGGGCTCCTTGACTTGTCAATAGAGGCCCTATGACTTGTGAATGGAGGCCTCTGGAGTTGTTAGTGGAGGCCTATTGACTTGTCAATGGAGGCTCCTCCACTTATCAATGGACTCCCATTGACAACTCCATTCAGGCCCAATGACTTATCACCGGAGGCTCCTAGAGTGTTCAATGGAGGCTCCTCGACTTGTTAATGGAAGCTTATTGGTTGTCAATGCAAGCTTTGTTAGATCCCATATGTTTTGATGACAACAAAGATTGGATTTGATAACAAAGAAAAGAATTTGAAGAAAGTAACTAAATGGAAGACAAAAGCTTTACTTGAAGTTGGTACTGAAGTAATGAAGAAGATCTGAGAGACAGAGCACAGGAAAAACATCACTAGCAGATTTCTTAAGGTTTACTCGAGTGAGAAGTTTGTTACTCGAGTGAGCACTTGAGTAATGTTGAAGAAAATGTTCCAGAAGGGCACTGCCAAAATTTGGAAGGAGTTACTCGAGGGGTTACTCGAGTAATCTGCAAAGTTATATAGACTATTACTTGAGTAACCACTCAAGTAAACACATGATAAAAGGCATTACTTGAGTTGCCATTCAAGTAACCAGGACAAATACCTTTCAGTAGCTCTCGGCCAAAAATTGACACATTTTACTCAAGTAGCCACTCGAGTAACCATTTGAGAAAACTATTTACTCAAGGGACTACCCGAGTAATCTGCAAAGTTATTTGAAGTATTACTCGAGGGATCACTCGAGTAATCAGGTGAGCAAAGCACAAGTATTCTTGGGCAAGAATTTGATGCTGTTACTCGAGGGAGTAATCAAGTAATCTGCAAACTTATTATCATTTTACTCGAGTAGTTACTTGAGTAACCTATGAAGAAAAGACATGCTTACTCGAGTAAGCACTCGAGTAATCAGGTATTTCCAAAGTTTGTGATATATCTTACTCCATGTCTTACCCGAGTAATATTTTATGAAAATCTTGAATTACTCTCTACCTTATTTTTTGATAAGTTTACTCGAGGGACTACTCAAGTAATGAGCATGATCACTCGAGTAGTCACTCGAGTAAGGCAGTCCAGAAATCATGTTTTTAATCGTATGTTTATTGGTTTGTTATCTATATGACTAACTCTTTATTGTACTAGTATTCTGAGTATGTTTACAGAGAAACAATGAAGAAATCATGACATAAGATAAAATTCAAATAAAACGTCTGAGATCTCACTTACCACTACCTACCACAAATGGATAGTTTTCAAATTAGAAGAACAGTCAACCGTTGCTGCGAGATTCTAATGGACATATTTGAAATACTTCCAACAGATACCACAAATCATCTATATATATGGAGCATTCAAAGAACAGAGAAAAACAATTGAGAACACACGAACATACACTGATCAGCACATTCTTAATGCTCTGTTTTTCTTATACTTATTATTTGTACTTTAGTGATTATTCATTTACTCTGAAAGAGAGTTTTTCATTACAACTCAATATTTATTATTGAGAAAATTTAAGGTAGTAGAACCTTGAGTTGGGGATTTGATTACAACGTGTATGGGGGAGCAAGTGTCCAGGTGAAGGCACTTGCTGTGTACTGGGTTCCAAGAACCCACTGAATCTTGGAAGATATAGTGAAACTCTCAGAGAAGCTCTGAGGACTAGATGTAGGTCAAAGTGGTTGTGACCGAACCAGTATAACTCCTGGTGTACACTTCGGTGATATTTCTTCTTACTCTCAACTACTTTATATTTCCAGTCAATTTTCTTATACGCAATGAAATTTTTGGTATCACCTAATTTACCCTTCTATTGGGTGAAACGCTTGTACTAACAAGCTTCTCCTATTCTCACTGGACAATGTGCAAGGAAGCACATCATATGTGCATTACATAACTTTAGTACTAACGTTAACTTATGAAAATGACTTTGTAATTCATTATTACAACAAACATCTCAAGTACAACTTGTTTGAAGTTAATCATAACCAAAAACATTGCATCTATACAATGTTACTACACTTGATCATTACAAAAAAGTTACCATATTTATAATGAGTGTGCATATGGTCATCTCTCTTTCCCAACCTTATGCTAATAGTCCATCCCAACCTTCTGAGAAGTTATCAAATCTAGACCTAATTGCATAGTACAATATGTTAGTAATGACAAGTTAACAGCACTTTGTTCATAATTTATTTTCCATAACGATACAAAACTTACACATATTACTCATCCCTTGGATCATCCCTTATTGCCGCTATATTATCATCTTCATTTTGTTCTTCATCTACATAGACATGCCCAATTTCTGTACTAAAATTGATTAAATGTTCAATTGCTTCATCTTCTAGTCTGTCCATAAATGTTGTTTTAATCAAACGTCAATGTGAACTTCATAACAAGTCCATTGCTTTTTTTCCCATAATGGAGGATATCACTGTTTTAAATACTTCATAACTTGTCCCTTCCTTAATGGTTCTAGATCTAACCGTTTCCCCAACATGTTATATCACAGTCTTTACTGACTTCAAACCTCCTTATATAAAGGAAACATAGTAGATTCTTGCTAGATGTGCTAGTGATCACCACTGTCCATCTGCACAATACAGTTGTCGTTAACAAGTTTACCATCTATATTAACAACTATAGCCACCTCTATTAATAATATACTTTGACTACGTACATCAGAACTTCCAGCCACACAACTTTCACACCATGTTCATTAAATCCCACTTTTACTGAGTAAAAATAGCACAAAATATCAAAAAACATAGCATACTTTTCAAACCCTTACCAAACATCATTACACCACAAGTAAAACATTTAAATATAACCTATAGTTGTCATTAACAAGTTCAAAACCCTCTATTGACAACTATTGCTACTCCTATTAACAACATTTTTTCCTTTGCATATCAGGTTATGTAGCCACAAACCTTTCACTCTCATGTTTATTCCTTATCCCTTGTATTGTAGAAATACAACACAATGAACCAGAAAATAGAGCATACTAAATCATACCAAAACACATTAAAACCACAGCCAAAGTATATCTATTGGATTTACCTAGGTCTGCCTTTATAGTTTATAAGCATATGGAGGACAATACCTATAAAACGCAGACATCTTTTTCCATTTTTTAGGACCAAAATGAAAATGAATCATGAAAACATAAATATCTATTTAGATATTCAACAGAAAACATGAATCAAATGGAACGATGAAGACAAGAGAGTTGATGGTATCAATTCCCTACCTTACTCTTCAACCATGGCTAATAATCTTTGTAATATCTAGAATTTTGGGATTTGGCACTTCAGAATAAGCTTGAATCAAGTGGACTGTTAATCCCTAGTTTAGCAAGAGTCTCAGGAATGAGGATTTGCTACCAATGTATTTTTCTAGCTTGGTAGTCTTCTTGTAGCACATTTTTAAATAGGCAAATGATGTCCAAAAATTGTGAAATTTTACAAGATGAAAGTAGACATCCTAAGCTTTAATTTGATAGGTAATATGTGATTTTTGGACTTGAGGATTGAGAGATATGAATTTTCAAAGTTAAACCCTGTTTATGGAAACAATTCTGGAATATGCAAGGTTTAATGAATTTCTGAAACTTTTGAGCTTTCAATTGGCTTAAGGCTATATTTTTTCATGAAACTAGACTCAGTAAGGGTTTCATATCCTTTGAAATCACTTCAAGTTGATTTTTACAAATAAAGTTATGATTTTTCAAAGTTTGGTCACAAAATATGCTAGAATGGCTTGCGAATTTGGAAAAAAAAAATGTAATGGCAATTGTGTAAATTGTGGAATAAAGAAAAAGCCCATTTTTTTCCTTTATTTGTGGATATTTGCTACCAAAATATTAAAGGAGAAGGAAAAAAAATTGCTTGAACAATAATCATGCCAAGTGTCATTATCTCAAGCCAAAGGATTAAATAAGAATTTATTAAGATGTGAGCACATATGAATCCCAATTGGTTTAATATAGACCCTATATGGCGTCTTTATGGGCCAAAGAGAAGGAAAGGATATTCGTTCAAAGCCAAGGGAAGGTTATGACACAGTTAGGAGGAGATAAGTTTAAGTACAAAGCACATGTCATAATCCGAATATAATAATATTTCTTAAGGTAGGATAGAGATATTATTATAACATTTCATCTTCATCTTTCTTCCTTCACTTTCACACCTAGCACACCAAAATAGAGAGAGAAAGAGTAAGAGCAAAGGAACTAGAACTAGGGTTCAAGAGGCAAAATCCAAGGTAAGTACTTGCGATTTCAAGTATTCTTGCCTTCTAACTTGTGTAAAACCTCTTTTAATCTCTTCTCCTCCATGAATATCATGGTTAGCAAGCAAGATTCCAAAGGTGGAGAGAGAGGGGAAGACATTTTAGAGAGAGAAATTTTGAGGATTAAGTAACTTCAAGAACTTAAATTCCTTTGGTATTATGTTGTTATTGATCTTGGCATGATTTGTGGTTTAGTTGGTCATTTTGTAAATTTGGGATGTTGAAACCCTAAAGGGTTATACCTCCCAAATTTTCTCAAATCATGTCTGATAAGTGTTTAAAATGTCTAACAAATGGTTGGAGGGAAAAGGAAGTAGCTTTAAGGGTTAAATCACATTTTCCCTTTTACAAACCCAAGTTTCAGCTAGACCTAGTTCAAGGGGTTAAGGCTGGAATTTCATTAATTTGATGGTTCCACGGTGTTCAGGAGGGAAAATTGTGTAGGGTTGATGTTAATCATGTTGTGAGAAAAGTCCAAGAAAGTAAAATGACAAAAATACCCCTAAAACCCTAATTAAGGGCTGTCAACGACAAAACTATCATTTGACAGTAATTTTTGAGAGAACTGAGGTCAAAAATGGATTCTATAGGTAAAAATGTGTAGGAATAGCCTAGGTCAAAATTTATGGAAAAGTACAGTTAGTAGGGTAAAAAGGGGATTAGACCGAGTCCTTAGGGGTATTTTGGTAATTTTATATTTTTAGGCTAATATAACCCACAAAAGTAATTTGGAAGAGTCTAAAGTGATACATGAATGTGTATTAACCTAATTCTTGTAAACTTGAAATTTTAAGATCAGACTGTTGAGCCCGAGCCGAATCAAATTGAGGACTTAATTGAACATAAGGTAGTAGCACTTTCTTTCATATTCAATGTAATTGTCTATATGCTTTGTTTATGCTATCTTTTGTGATATGAACACTATTTTGCTTGGAAGGGCAATTGTGTGTGGAGGCATACTTACCCGATTGTGAGTAAGAACCCAACCGAGGTGTTTACAGGCAAATGTGTGTGGAGGCACACTTACCCAGTTATGAGCAAGAACCCAACCAAGGTGTTTACGGGCAATTGTGTGTGGAGGCACACTTACCCGGTGTTGTTTGGTGTTATGTTGAAGTATATGGTATAGTGCATATTTAATTGTTGCATTTTATATGATTGATTGCCTATTACTACTGAGATTTTCTCGAATCTCACCATTTTCAAAAATGTACAAAGTTTGCAACAACAGAAAATGGCTCTGAAGGCATGATTGTATTTACTAGAAATTGAAGATTTTGGTCAAGATTAAGCGAAGACGTTGGTTATTTGAAGACCCTATTTATCTGATAGGTGTATTTATGGCTTTTCCTAAGTGGAATTTATTACAAAATGGTCTCGTGGAACTTGATAGTAATTTAGACATTTCTCGGGACCATTTCTTCATATTTTTCCTTCAATGGGACTTCAGTGTAATTTTCCCCTTTTTTGTGACACATAGGTTCCAACGGTCTTCTCACCTCATATTTTATTGTTCATGCTTCTCTAGAAACAACATGTTGACTGCATCTTAGGAATCTTAGAATAGCTCTGTTTAGGGTGTTGTCCAATAAGCTTCCGTCTGGGTGCCTCCTTAAAAATTTTGATATTGAAAATTTCTAAGGAATATTTTGCAAGAGTGAACAATGTGAGGTCTCCTTCCTTAACTTCCATTTCTGACCCCCTTCTCTCTTGATGGATTCACAAGATTGTAAATCAGATATGGGAAAAAACATATGAGGAGCAAGGGGCGATGGATGCAAATCATGGTGGTAGAGATGGGAGAGGTGGCGGTAATGGGTGTAGGGTGGTAGGGTACCACAGTAGTTCGGTCTTTGTCAACGTCAGCAGTAGGTGTTGAGTACGGCAACGTTCACTATAGTCAAGTGCAAGAAAGGTCTAGAGGGGTTTGGTTTTGGGTTCTGTTGCATTTCCATTTCCAATTAATATCCATTGAAGGGAGCAAAGTAGCAATTGAAGAGGAGGAGGAATGGTGGGGAGAGGGTGCCATGGGGTGGAAGGGACAAAAGTTTTTAAGGGAAAATGACAGCTAGGTCCCAAGGTTCACAAAAAATCCCAAAAAACTCCCTTTGAAAAGTCAAAGGTCAGAAAAGTCCCTAGGGACTTTTCTGACATGAATTCCCTATAGCAATTACAAAAATAACCCCTGAGGAATTTTAAAATTGGAGCCTTCATTTTTGAAAGAAAAGGATCGAGGGTTTGAATTTGGTCACCACTCGTACACTCTCCTTCTCGGTCCATGGTTCTCTGGTTCTGCGTCTCGCGTCGCTGCCATTCAACTCAGTGTCAGTGACTCTCCAGTCCCCAAGCCTGCATTGCAGTCAGCCAGCCAAGCACCCGTTGTTCCTGTGCAGCGCCAGCGTCGGCTAGTCTTGCAACGGCACAGAATCTGGCGTCCCTCCAAATCCGCAAGCCGCGTCGCTCCTACCAACACCCAACGTCCCTCCATTGCTCTTCCGATTGAAGCCGCACGGTTAATCATCCACAGGGGGTCAGTCGTTCGCACACCTTTCATGTGTTTTATTTATTTATTTTTTGTGAAATGGCACCCTTAATCTATTGGGTTGCCACTAGTTTGGGATTAGGGCAAAGCATTGATTCTTGGAATTTACTTAGGGAAATAATTGGTTAAGGAAGGTGGTTATCAGGTTTAAATTTTTTCTTTGTCTGTGTGTCACTGCACTGTGATGGCTGAATCAGTGTTGCTGTGTTGAGGGGTATAGATGTTTGTTTATGAGTAACGTTGAAGGCTAGGGAATGTTTTATAATGTGGTTTGCTAATAATGTGCTACTCTATCATTGGGTTTGAGGTCAGAATCAATAGGTATGAGGCTGATAATGTGCTTCTCTAGAATTGGTGCATTTGGAAGTATGTTAATGTTGATAATTGATGTTCTATTAATGCTTCTGTTTATGTTGCTTATTAATGTTTTTGAGTGGTTCCAATAGAAAAATGTTTAGTATAGGAAGTAAAGTTGGCATTAGGTACAACATCCACCAATGTACGAATTGGTACTTGTCAGTATAGAATAGTTAGCAATTGTTGATATGAAAAATTGTATGTTGTTTGTGATGAGTTTCAGAAGAAAGTTTTCTTCATGACCTTTGGTTTGAAGCATATGAAGTAAATCCTTATGCTTCATTGTTGATATATTTGAATTAGTGATTGATATATATATATATATATATTGTCTAGATGACTGTGTTATCTGCATTGATGATATGGAATTGCAATTAACTTCATAAATTACTTGTTTGTTATATACAAATGATTGGCTAATGTCTTATGTTTTTAGTGGCGGGTGATTAAAGTAGTAATTATGCTTAAGGTTAATCAGAAAATGCCGAAGAACAAAGAAAGAAAAGATGGAGAGGGAGAGAGGGTGACAAAAGTTTCAGGGCATATATTATTCACACAAGACTATCTTAAGAACAAGAAGAACAAGAAGGAGGAGTGCAAGCGTTTAAAAGAGGAAGAAAGACGTGCAACATTTGACATATTCTTTTGTGGATATGGCTAGTTCTAGTGTACTCATGTTGATATTTTGTACGAATGCCTGCTTGTAGCAAAAGGCACTAATGTATAGTTGGTTTACAACATCATAAGTTATTTTGGCAACATAATCAGTTAGTTTTACAACATGTATATATGGAATGCTTTACTTGCAAAATTGCCAAGTGTGGACATTGACAACACATTATGCATATGTTCACAACATATTTTTTGGTGGTTTAATCAGGTCGTTTGACAGGTGAAGGGGCCAACGTATTTAGACAACAAGGTCCCCAAATCGGTTTTTTTTGTATTTATGGTTTACCAGTGGATATGCATGTTTTCACAACAATTGATGTTATTTTAACAACTGTTTGATGTTTTTATATTTTCACAAAGGTCATTGGATGCGTGCTTGTCCACCAACTCTCAAAATCTCAAATAGCGTTTACAACATATTCATTTTCTTTTACAACATGTACATAACGTGGTATGCTATATTTATAACATCATAAGTCATATTAACAACGTTTTAAGTTACGTTTACAACATGTAAGAAAAAAGCGGGCTTGTGTAATGTTTACAATACATGATGCTACGTTTACAACACGTTACACTATTTTTACAAGTTGTTAAGCTACGTTTACAACTATTTTCACCAGTGACACCAAGGCAGTAGCTTGTGCAAGAAGCTACAACATACACACCACTTTTCCGGCACTTCTCTCATCGTTTACAACATGCTATGCTATATATACAACATCATAAGTTATATTAACAACGTATTAAGTTATGTTTACAACATGTAAGAAAAGAGCGGGCTTGTGCAATGTTTACAACACATGCTGTTATGTTTACAACACGTTACGTTATTTTTACAAGTCGTTAAGCTACGTTTACAACTATTTTCACCAGTGACACCAGGGCAGTAGCTTGTGCAAGAAGCTACAACAAACACATCACTTTTCCTGCACTTCTCTCATCGTTTACAACATGCTATGCTATATGTACATCATCATAAGTCATATTAACAATGTATTAAGTTACGTTTACAACATGTAAGAAAAAAGCGGGCTTGTGCAATGTTTACAACACATGCTGCTTGTTTACAACACTTAAAGTCATTTTTACAAGTTGTTAAGCTACGTTCATAACTATTTTCACTAGTGACACCAGGGCAGTAGCTTGTGCAAGAAGCTACAACAAGCACACCACTATTTTCATCAATAATGCTCCAATGTGCATAAAATTCATGAGGCAACACTAGCAACATCATGAGGCCTTGTTCACAAGCCATTATGTATGTTTTCACAACAACAAAAAAAGTTGTTTTCATTAGGTCATTAGCCAACCCTCTAATGATTGTACAATTTCATGTGGCCCCTGTCACAACAACATAGCATAAATTTAAACAACTAATACCTATACTATCACAATTAAATATCTTATCATTTCCGTATATACTAAGACAATAAAATATTAAGTACTATGAGTAAGTACCTTTTTTCACTTACTCATTCCACTTAATATGATATGCTAATTATATAGATACACCAAGTTGGGGACGCATTCAACAAGCAAAAGGAGTCAGGGAATGCGACTAGTTCATGGTCAATATATACATCATCAGAAAGTTACTATCAAAAGCATCTACATATATGTACTCCTTGTTTTTAAGATGGATTTGGATTTCTGTAAGTTTTGACTGTGTGCCCAGCCTCATTGCATCTCCCACAATGATACACCTTCTTGTTTTGAAACTGAGATTCCCTTCTTTTCCTTTTGGGTCTCCCTGGAGGCCTTGAAGTTATTGGAGGGTCTAAGAATGTATGTGTAAGCATATGTGTCACCGTCGGAGACTCAACCCGTAGACAATCATGAGTTGCGACTGGCCCCATGGAACTTTCATATATTTTTCCTTGTGCTTCCAGTTTGAACCAGTCATCTACAAATGTGTACATATTACCACTAAGTACCTTAATAGCTGCACATGCATGGGCGCAAGGTACTCCACTCATTTGCCATGCTAGACACATGCATTTTCTTTCACTAAGATCTACATTCACAAAAATGATGGCATTTCCATATCTACTTCGAATCGAGAATTGATAGTCTCCATAATATGTTACTTCCATATTTTCAGTATGTTTAACTTGTTGCAGCAATTTTTCTTCAATATTGGGTTCCACTGTATTTTTCCAACTATCTATGGCCATCTTGCTTGCAATCAACTTTTGAGCTAATTTCTCTCGATGTTCATGAACTAAAACTGACACGGTGTGCTTCCTTTCTGTCATCATCCATGCATTAAACGACTCTGTGAGATTATTGGTTATGTTATCCCACCTTTTGAAAGGAAACTTGCTTAGAGCCCACTTGTCAACATCCCTATGATTCTCCACCCAATCTGCCAATTGTGGATTGAATAATCTTAATTTACCCATTGTACTAGTGAAGTCTTCATCCAACCTTGCATATGCAATTGCATCAAGAAGAAGGAGTGCATTCTCTTTGCTATTCCCTGATGTTTGTGTCTGACCTCTATTGATTCGCAAGAACTCGGCACTATAATTTTTCTTCAAATGCCATTAGCAAAAAGCATGTCTCTCACTGCCAAATATTTCTTTTACAGTACCAATAATCACATTATTACGATCTGAGACAATTGTTATCAACATTGAGCTTGTGATATCTTTCACGTTCGATAGAAATCAAGACCATTCATCATATGTCTCACCGCTAACAATGGCATATATTAGGGGAAACATCTAGTTGTCTGCATCATATGTACTAGCTGACAACATTGTTCCCTTATAAGGGCCACTTAGATGACAATAATCTACATAAAGTATGGGTCGACAACCTTCTAAAAACCCTTTAACCGAACAACCATAAGCAATAAAAACCTCTGAAATATACTGTTAGATGAGGCTTCCCATTTTGCAACAGTGTCCGGATCACTCTCGATTAGTCTGTCACATATCTAAGGAATTACCATGTAAGAGTCTTCTACTTGACCATATAATTCCCTTAATGCTCTTTCTTTTGCCCTATATGTTTGATGGTAGTTCAGCCACACCCCATACTCTCTGTACATGTTTGATCAAATTACGTTAGCAGTCTTGTCAATGTTGTACCTCAAATGATCCATTACGATTGATGATCTCAAGCTCAACCTGTATGGATGCCAATTTATTAGGCTATCTTGTGCTTGGTGAATGTGTTCACTTTTGAGTGTTCTAATGGTTATAAACTTTGTATCTTGATGTTCTCATGATGAATATGCACCCATGTACCAAGGACAACCATCAACCTTGCACTTCACAATTATCTTGTGTTGATTGTTCTTGACAAATTGGTATGAAAACTTGTGAGCAATGCTATATTTGTATAACGTTTGACGATGGCTCATAGCATTTAGAAAAATCTGTCCTACTTCAGTAATCAAATCCTTCCATTTTCCATGATTCATTTCTGGTATTGGGGTTAGCACCATTTGCGTAGCACAAGTCAATTATGGGATCACTTCATTTTCATTTAACAAACCATGTGGGGATGTACACATTCCTTCTTCACCTCCAAAAAAATGATCAATCCTGCATGAAATTACAAGTTTGAGTGCTCTTGCACATATTAACATTGGAAAAAATTACTTTTCTTAGGACAAATAGACTTACACTTCTTGCTCTTCCATTTGACCGTTCATTGCTAGTTCTGTACTGTCATTATCACCATCCTCTTCAATATACACATGACCATATTGTTCATTAAATTTGATTAAATGATCCACCCATTCATCATCTACAAGGTCCACAAATGTTGATGTATTAAGGGCAACTTTGAACTTCATTTGCATTTCATTCCTTTCTTTTCCTATTATGGATGATATGATTCTTCGTAACTCCTCATATGTTGTGCCTTCCTTTAAGCATCTTATTCTTACTAAACCACCAACATATTGCATTTCATCTTCTCCACCATTTAAAAACATCCCCCATATGAAAGAAACAAAATATATTCTTCCCCGAACAACTTCCCATCTTTCATGACAATCTGCATCACAAACTTCATATTAACAACTTCCAAAGGAATATTTACAACTTCATATGCATATATTAACAACACGTTAACTACATGTTTTTTCATATACATGTGCTTTTTCTAATAACACAAAACACACTAACATTCAATCATACCCACTTAAAACAAGGCCAAACCTCTGTTTGCTTCCCCAAAAATAGAGCACAGGTTCGGTTCGTATTAACAACTTCAAAAGCAATATTTACAACTTCATATGCACATATTAACAACACATTAACTACACGTTTTATTCCTACACATGTGCTTTTTCTAATAACACCAAACACACTAAAAACAAGGCCAAACCTTTGTTTGCTTCCCTAAAACAAAGTACAATTTCGGTATATATTAACAACTTCCAAAGCAAAATTTACAACTTCATATGCACATATTAACAACACGTTAACTACACGTTTTATTCCTACACATGTGCTTTTTCTAATAACACCTAACACACTAAAAACAATGCCAAACCTTTGTATGCTTCCCCAAAAATAGAGCACAAGTTCGGTACGTATTAACAACTTCCAAAGCAATATTTACAACTTCATATGCACATATTAACAACACGTTAACTACACGTTTTATTCCTACACATGTGCTTTTTCTAATAACACCAAACACACTAAAAATAAGGCCAAACCTCTATTTGCTTCCCCAAAAATAGAGCACAGGTTCGGCGTGTATTAACAACTGTCACAGCAATATTTACAACTTCATATGCACAAATTTACAACAATTTTTTGTGTTCATTTCAACATTTTTCCAGCAAAGCATACCAATTACATTCACCATTCTCACTTTAAACACAACAACTCCTTTGCTACCATGCCACAAAAACATAGCACTCTAACATCAACACAACCCACCCAAGGTGAAACCCCAACTTGAATGATCAAGCTCATTTGTCTACCAAATTCTTAGTATTTCTTGTCTACCACCTACCACTTACTTCATTTTTTAGCCCAAGATCCAACCTTTCACCAACCCCTCAATCTCAATCTAACCAACTTTCACAAAAAAAAAAAAATTTCCACTTTGCTTCTGTACATTGCTACCCATACCTAGACGATGATGAAGACAATGTTCCCAACCACATTAACACCACTTTATATCCCTTCAATGTTGCACCTTATACACCCTTTGTTCGTGCATTTTTCTCTTTTTTCTTAATAGCTTGATCACAAAAACGTGATTCCCTCCTCTCCTTTGTGCGTTTTCTTTTGTTATTTGAGTGGGGGTTATTTTTGTAATTGCTCATAGGGAATTCATGTAAAAAAAGTCCCTAGGGACTTTTCTGACCTTTGACTTTTCAAAGGGAGTTTTTTGGGATTTTTTGTGAACCTTGGGACCTAGCTGTCATTTTCCCTTTTTTAACCAATGTTTCTATGGCTGTCATGTGTTATGTTTTTGTTGGAGAGTGTAGCGAGGATGTGATGCATTTATGGACACCTGGACATGAGTGTGGGCCCCACAAATTAAATTAACAGCCATTTACTATAGTTAACGGTGGTGCTATTTCTGCCCCATTTTCAAATTTCATAGACACTTTTACACCTAAGATTTTAATATGGTACTAGATGCACTTTTGATAAATTAACATGGGTATTTATGCCCCTCACCCTTTATTATTATGTTACTCCCCTTGGTCCATATTATAAGAGCCTTCTAACTACTACACAAGTATTAATAAATGTACTTACAAGTAGTTTGTATCATTGAAATGATGATAAAAATCATCACTACTTTCCTATGTTATCCTCCAATTAAAATCAACCTATCTTAATTACTCTTAATTTCTTTCTTATGCAGTCTCTATCTACATCAATGAACGAAAAACCAAATCAAACTGGCCAGTTTAGGCCAGAAACTAGCCAACTGGCTAGTTTTCTGTCTGGTTTGCCATCTGAACCGAGAAATTGTAGAACCTCTTTGAGCCGATGCAACTCGGGATTAACTCGGGAAACCAATGGTGTTAGCAGGTGACCCGGTTAACTATTTTAAAATGAAAAATCACAAAAGATGCAGTAAAAAACTCCATGAAAGAATAATGTCTACCAGAAAAATAGAAGAAGAAAGGAGAGGAAGAAGGGAAGAAGAAAAGACAAAAAGATGAGCAAAAAAAATGGAGAAGGATGCTTGGGGATTTTGATTGTGAAGGCTGGCCTTCCCATTGGAGTTTTTGGCAGTGAATGAGAACGAGGCTTTTACTAGGTCCTATTGAATCAACAGAGAACGCTGGATGGAATGGGAAGATGACACATGGCGAGATCATGTTTAGTGACCACAAGCAGAGTCTAGGGTATTTTGTGCCAAGAAAAGCCGAGCCGAGGCCTTGAGGAATGAGGAATTGAGGATAAATGATAAATCATATTGAGGGTTTTTCAAGAGGTCAAAAAAGTATGTTAAGCATTAATGATGGCAGCCTCAGCCTAGCTATGACATAGAGGGTGTTTTATAGCACTATTTCGTCCTTTTTCTGCATTTTCCGCAGTCGTCATGAGAGTTCTTTTCCTTATCCCTGCACAAGGCGTTACCATGTAGAGGTTATATATATTCATATTACTAAAAGAGAAGGAGGGAAGTCTGTAGTGAAAAAATGATGAGGGGAGTGAAAATGCTCTAATATAATTCTTTTTTTTATCACATATATTTAATATGTGTTATTTATTAGAATATTTTTAAATAGTATTTTTATTAAATTTTTTAATTATTAACCCCAAGTTGACCTCAATCTAACCTACTGATCCTTAAACCACTGCCTCCACCAGTTTAGGGCCGGCTCTGGTTTCTTAAACCTTGATTAAATTATGATATTTTAGTATGTTCGGTTCGACCTCCGGTTAGACCCCGGTTAACCCATTGACCCTTGAACCTATGTTGCTACTGGTTCATTATCCAATTCGATTTTTCGTTCCTTGATCTACATTACAATTAATCACTTAACCATTTTCCTTTTAAATTTTTATTATAATAGTTTCCTAAAAAAACTTGGAATGGTTTGGTCTGGAGATTGTTTATATCAGTTTACCATAATATTTTATTTAATATTTATTGCAATGTATCTGCAGCATGCTAGTTTTGGCTTGACAGTAGATGGAAATATTCTGACATCGTTCACTCGGAAGGTACTTTATTTCCTCTCATTATAAATTGCGCAGACCAATATTTGTGAAAGTTTTGAGAACAAATAATATGGCGTTATAATTTATTGTAATTAGATATGTTTTAATAATACATATGATAGAATAAACTTTAGGGATAAGAACCTAAATGTAAACTATAAAAATCAATAATAGTATTAACCCCAAAATTAAGCAAGGCTACGTAAGAATTAAAATGAAAGTTTTTCAAAAGAAAAAACAAAATCTAGACATGAGTGCCATTTTGGTTTCTTGGATAAAGAGAAAATGATTATTTTACTCTTATTTATAAATCATATCATTACAATTTTTATGTAAATGCTATAATTTTACATTCATTAATTATTATGTTACTCCTTTGGGTTCATATTATACGAGCCTTCTAACTACCTCACAAAGAGTAAAAAAAGTAGTTAAAACTAGCTTGTATCATTGAAATGATAAAAAATCATCACTATTTTCCTCCAATTAAAATCACCATATCTTAATTACTTTTAATTTCTTTCTTATACAGTATCTCTTTACATTGCAATTAATAAGGTACTTGTAGAAAAGAAGTATTTAATACTATTGACTATTTACAAAGAGTCTTATATTTTTACCATAAAAATTAAACCTTCCATAATAGTTCTTATGGATTAGATGGTGAAACTTTATTTCATGATATTTATATATTAGATATAAGTAAAGTTAGAAAGTTATTAAATTTTTAGGTGAGAGTGAGCTTGAAGTTGAGTATAAATTAAAGTTCTTTGTTGGACACATCTAAGGCCCACAGTGACCGACGATAGAAAACTAGTTTTGCACACCACGAGGCAGAAGCAGAAGCACCCATAGGAGATAAGGCTAAACTTATTCTTATTAATATAGATACAAAGATATATGAAAATATCACCTCCATCTCTCTATCTCTAGTAAAGAATTTGTCGAGAAGTGAAGAGCTAGTTAGCTATGGCGAAAGCTTCAAATCTGGCATATACAGTTTTGAGTTCATCTCCTCATCACTTGGCATCTTCATCAGCGAAACCCAAAACCAAAAATCTCAGCATCGTTCAAACCTGCAACAATGCGCTCTCTGCCACTAGTTCTTCCAACAAAAGCAAGCACCTCCACTCTCCATTGGTACGTAATAATAATATAGCTTCTTAATTTATCTCTTTTACTTGCTTAAGTAGTCTTTTGGTTCTTGAATTTTATATCTTCATTCTGAATAGAGAGCATGGCTTCTCTGTGTTGAGTAAAGTTCAGATGGAATCTTAATTTTATAAGTAAAGAAACTATGGATGATAACAATGTGAATTAAAGCTCTAGAAAATTTTGGAAGATGTCCAAGCGTGGCAGGATTATTCTTCAAATTAATCATTTAAAGGCATCAACTAGTACATGTCAGCTTTTATTTTTCTGTTAATGTTAAATGCAAAATCAGATTGTACTGAGTAACTTTGGATTATCTTACTTTTAAGTGATTTTTTGATTAGAGAAGTTTTGTCTCCTAAATTGCAAAATACCTTCTTTGAATTGATTTTGGGAGTTTCCCATGCATAAAACTTGCTCTGATTATGATATCTTAACAGACAAAATAATTCGATCCACATTTCTTTTGGCCCATTAATAGGATTAATCTTTGTTTATCAAAGTTTTTATTACCCGATAAGTTCATTGTAAAAACTTTTGGCGATGGCAGAACATATCTTAAAGTAAATTTAGAGGCAATTTTCTTATCTTAAATAACCCCTTTGCATTTATTTACCACTTATTTTTTGCTGCATAACAGATTGGAAAGACAAGCAGAGCACCGCGTCGTCTCATCACTATATCAACTGGTGATGGAAAATGGCATGGTGAATGGACAAGTGATTACAAATTGTCTTTGCAAGACCTACAATTACAGGATTTGGTTGAAGTTGAAGAAGACAAAAAGAAAAATGCACAAGTGTTGGTCAGCCTCACCATCCAAAAGGTTCTTCCTCTTTTAATTTTAAATTTTTTTACTTGTTTGTCTCAAGATTAATTATATGCATCACTTAACATTTTTCCTTTTAATTTTTCTATTGTAATAATTTCCTTAAAAAAAACTTGAAATGTGGTTTGGTATAGAGATTGTTTATTATAATTGACCATAATATTTTATTTAATATATATTGCAATGGACTTGCAGCATGCTAGTTTTGGCTTGACAGTAGATGGAAGTATTTTGACATCATTCACCCGAAAATGCAGTAGCTGCTCTTCACCTTATTGCCGACAGGTACTTTTTTCCTCTCATTATAAATTCCGTTCTTTTTTTGTGAAAGTTTTGAGAACAAATATTCCCTCTGGTCTTTAATATAAGATATATTTATATAATTTGATTAGATTAAGTAAATTCATTAAATTAGTTAATATGTGTATATTTTTAAAATACTCTAATTATCTTCCTTAATTCCTCTTTTCCTCCCTTCTTTGATTATTATTGAGGAAGTATTAATAGGGGAAATTAGTAAAAGATTAACAAATATAATAAATTTTTCTTATATTTAAGATCAAGATTAACTTTCCAAATATATTTTATATGAAGGATCAGAGGAATAATATGGTTTTATGCCAATGTCTCCATTAGTTGGGTGAAGTCTCCGAGTAAAGAGAATCATTTTGCCAAGGTTTAATAATAAAAATTAGCGCCTAGGTTTCTTTTCGAATTGAGCAAGTGCTATAATAAAGTTTAGGGAACATTGGGAAAAATTCTCCATTTGGGAATTTAATTAGTGAGAAGAACCAGATAAACTTTCATATGTGTTCTGTGAATTTTGAACATACAAAGTACTAATAATCTGATTTAGGTCATTCGCACCGACTGAATTTCCAAATGGAACTTTTCCGCAATGTTCTCTAAACTTTATTGTAGCAGTTGTTCAATTCGAAAAGAAACTTAGGGTGTTGATTTTTTGTCTCTTCGTTATTGAACCTTGGCAAAATGATTCTCTTAAGCTTAAATCTCGATTAAGAAGAAGCACTTGCTGGAAAACTGACCTTTATTTGATTTTGATCATCTTGGCAATTGGAACATTGAAATTGAGTTTTAGAACATGAGATTGATGCTAAATTTGTGGTATGCTATTTATTTATATTCAACTTGGATAATGACTGTCTCTCTATTTCTATTGTATTTTTACAGATTGATGCAAAATTCAAAGTGTGGATTCTCTTGGCAAACAGAGATAATTACAATATACAACTACCAGATATTGGCGGTGACCCTTCTTTAAGTTTCTGACCTAATCACTTAATTTTGTGAAATTTATAGATATCAAAATGATATAAAGAAAATATATTCTAGTGTTTGGTATATAAACGTGCAAATTTATGGCCTGGTGATAGATGAACTCAACAAAGACCAATTGAAAGAAATTGCGGTAATTGATATCTATAATTTTGTGAAATTTATAGATATCAAAATGATATAAAGAAAATATATTCTAGTGTTTGGTATATAAACGTGCAAATTTATGGCCTGGTGATAGATGAACTCAACAAAGACCAATTGAAAGAAATTGCGGTAATTGATAAGAAACGGGATTACGGTTAAGATAATTAGGACTTTTAAATCAAATTATTTTATTAAGACTTTTAGATTTAGTTAGTTTGTATCTTATCTGGCAGGGCTTATTAGGATCTATCTTTTACCTTATCCTTGTGGAATTGGATTTAGATTAAGTTTTTTTTTAAAAAAATAAGGGTTAATATAACTTTTGGTCCTTGAAGTTTGATCTAATTTTGGTTTTGGTCCCTCAAGTTTGAAATCTGTGGTTTTGGTCGTTGAAGTTTCACCTGATTTTGGTTTTGGTCCCTGAAGTTTGAAATCGGTGGTTTTGGTCCCTGAAGTTTCACCTGATTTTGGTTTTGGTCCCTCAAGTTTGAAAAGGACTTGGCGACCCAATTAAAAAACCCGACCCGACCCAGAAAAAAAACCAAGTTTTTTTCAAACTTGAGGGACCAAAACCAAAATCAGGTGAAACTTCAGGGACTAAAATCACCAATTTCAAACTTCAGGGACCAAAACCAAAATCGGGTGAAACTTCAGGGACCAAAACCACCGATTTCAAACTTGAGGGACTAAAACCAAAATTAGATCAAACTTCAGGGACCAAAAGTTATATTAACCCAAAAAATAATTATACCTTGGGCTCTTTAAATAACTGTAGGATTTCTTCAATTTTTAGACTTTTTGCCATTGGAATAATATTGAGTATTTTGAATAGTCGTCCACCCTCTCCCCTTTCCTTTTACTGTTTTACATCATACGTACCTAAAACATCACAAGTAACATCTGTCTCTAGCCAGTTTCGCACTCAACTTCCTTGTAAATTATTACTCAAAAACTCTGTTTCAAATAAGAAACCACTAAGCTAAAGAGTCTATTCTACTGCTACCCAAACCATGTACATAAATCTGACAAATTGAAAATGAAAAAAAAGAAGAAGAAGTTATGATTTCCTATGAAAACTCAAGTATTTAAAAACAGAGCAATATGTCTTCTCATTAGGGCCTCGAACTCTTTGGGATATATACCAAAGTGTGCATTAGTTCATTGTCATATCAGCAAGCCTTTCTTGCTAAACTTAATCTGCTATATAAATTGGTGCTGGCTTGAAAATATGGCTTTTACAAGATATTTTGGAAGTAAAAGAAATATAAAGTTCAGATCCCCCTTCTAGTGAATGTTATATTTTTGTATTGTACTGTCATGGCCAATACTATTGTTTATAAGCAAGGGTAATCTGATAGGGCTACTTATAAAGTGCAGGTGATATATGTTAGACCAGGATATCAAGCTGATCTTGATTCTGTCATACAAGATACCATACGGCTAAATGCGCCAGTCAAAGTATGTATAATATGATGGAAAGAAATAATTGGATTTTATCATTCAATCTTTCCATGAACTATTATGGTACCACTTAGTTATTGCATTGTACTTTTCACCTTAACTTAATGAAAGTTAATTAATTAACTTATCAGTTGAAAACATTCAGTGAAAGTCAATTATTTTTTGTTAATGTTAATTATAAAATATATCATTATGAAATTTTGTGTAATTTGAACATGAACAGTATTTTTTTATGTCAGCTTTAAATGACACATTTTAGAAGTTAAACTATTTTCTAAATAAGGTTATAATGTGCACTGCAAACCACTTTTATTTACTGTTTTTTTCCTTTCTTTGCAGGATACTTGCTCAGAGTTGTGTGAGAAATCTGAGGTCATATTACAGTGTAAGCATTTGTGAAAACTTGACGATGATAATTATAGGTTTCCTTTTGCTTTTTGGTAATAAAAAAATGAAGCTCCAACAAGTTCAGTTCAAAATTAAAAGAAAAACACACATATTTTCACAAGTTTCATGTTGAACTACTCCTCTGATCTTTAATATAAAATACTTATTTATCTAATTTGAGAAGATCAAGAAAATTAAATAAATTACTTAATTATAATTATATGACATGATCTCTCCAAACTAAGTCTTACATTTAGAATTGAAGAAGTATATTCCAACAGTGACATTACGTGGCATTAAATTGACATGCATTTAGTAGCGTATGGAGATGTCAAAATAAATGTTTTATGTGCGTGCGCACCCCGGGGGGCACGAGTGTAAAATAAAGAGGACTAAAGAACTCACCTTGATGGAATAATCAAACTTAGTTTCTAATTTTATGGTGCATGAATAATTCAGACAACATAATAATAGTGGATTTGATTTGAATTATGATAATAATTTAAGAGATTTAAAGTATAGAATAATGTCATTTGTGCTTAATTGTAAGGGGGAGTCCCAGTTGGTACAATCTCTCTCTCTCTCTCGCCCACTCTCTCACCCACACACCCACAGAGGCACACACTCCGACACACTTCTACACATGTTTGTGTTGATGATTCATAGAGAAGAAACGTTTTTAATCTATTTCAGATACTGGAGGGATCAACAGTTCTTCTATTGATAAAAGGTGGTCAAGGCTTTATGAACTAAAAAATCCAAGGCTATAATTTGTAGGCATATTTTAGTCTTTCATATTTTTATTAGAATTTTGGTATATTTGTAATAGTAGTCAAAATATATATATTGCCTGTGATAGGTTTGGTTCTTTCTTATTTTATTTCCTCAGGATACTGCAATCCAATCCGATATATAGTTTTTTCTTTCATATTTGGTACACAATAACAGCACTTGCATCTATTAATTAATTATAACAATAATCATTCTCATAAGGTTTTTTTTGGGACCTCACTTCTATTCCCACTCCATGAAACTTTTGTATTGGAAAGCTAGCTCCTACGTTACTATTAAAATCTTGGGTTATGTAGGTACAATAAATATTTTTTGAGTACAAAAGTTCCTAGCAAGATTAAAAAATAACCTAATAATGTCATTTTTGTTGTGGACACTGACTGCCAGAATTAAACGTTTGACCGTTTATGCTGACACATATTGTGAGTTCGCGAAAGTCATTTGAAAAAGTTGACAAGTAATGCTGACATGTACAATGAAAATTGAAAAGGTATTTCACAAAAAAAAAAAATTATTAAAGCCACCAAGGCTCTCACTGGCAGCGTGAACAGAGACAGGCCACTTATCTTCTCGGTGAGAAGCTGACAGGACAACAAGAACAAGTGAGGGGTGGTGGATCTCACTACATGTTCATCTCCTTTCGTGAAGCCGATGAGCACATAGGCGAGGGGCAAGAAGAGACCTATGGCGGTTCCTACAACCTCTGGTCCCTTCTCCATTAAGTCCTTCTCTTCCTTCTCTTCTCTTCAATTCCCACCTTGTTGCCATAAACAATACAACACGTTCCGTTCCTTGTGGTTGCGATCTCACTGAATATGGAAATGCGATGTCCGATGTGGCAGCAGCAAATTAAAGCGAAAGGAGCACCTGGGCATGGATAGAAAACAACCTCGCTCCTCTGGATCTGCAAACTCCCATGGCCTTCGACAACGACTACTTCAAGAACCTTCTTCAGAACAAGGACCTCCTCCACTCCGATCAGCAGCTCTTCAACAGCTCCATCGTGCAAGGCTACAGTATTAACTCCTCCTCTATCTCTTCTGATTTTGCTGCCGCCGTGATCAAGATGGGAGACATCAATCCCCTGCCCTCACCGCATAACCCAAATTTTCTGTTTATTATTATTTTGTTTGGTCAAATACCCTTTCAATCTTCATTGTGCACGTCAGCATCATTAGTTAACTTTTTCAAACCACTTTAGCCACCTCACCACAGGTCAGCATAAATGGTCAAACGTTTAATTCTCACGGTCAATGTCCACCAAATTAACCAAAATGGTACTATTGGGCTACTTTTTAATATTGATGAATACTTTTGCACTAAAAAAATGTTCACTGTGCCTATAGCTCTTCCAAAAAAATTTTATGGATAGAATTGCTCCTTAACCATAAAATCTTCTAGCATTCATACTTATAATATATATAAAGGTTAATGAGCAAAAATAACCGTTATCTTTTTTTGAAAGAACTATTGGCACTATAAACCATTTTTTAGTGCAAAAATACTCATCAATGTTAAAAAGTTGCCCAAAAATGCTATTTTCATTAATTTGGAGTAACATCTGTTAAGTTTGAATTTAGGAACCTGAGTTGTGGTTTATAATGCCTACTTTGACATGAGGACGTGGAGGTTAAAGAGCAAAAAATATCCTTTTATCTTTTTTAGGAAGAGCTACTGGCACCATTAACAAATTTTGGGTGTAAAAATACCTATTATGATTTCAAAATGACTCTAAAATGCAAGAACTAGCATAAAATTGAAGAGAAGAGATAGGTCAAGAATTAGCTGACACTCAAAAATAAGCTGGGTATGCTACTACTAGAGCTGATGTTGCTGAGGTGTGAGCCATGTCGATGTCTCTTTTCATTGATATTAAAATATTTATCTATCATTTTTCAGACAAATAAATAAGGTGACCTGATTTACTAGGAGTTGTGATCATTTTGAAAAGCAAAATGCCTGATTCCAGTGATTTAAAACTATGAAAGCATTCACAGAAACCAATCTGAATAGCAATTGCTATTTGTTCATAATAGGGATATGGTAGGAAGTTGAAATTGTAATTTGATTCGGATAGGAATTTTGTAGAATGGAGAGCCCGGGCAGGATGATTGCGTTTGGTTAGTTTGAGGTTAGACCTTGCACAAGTTTGCGCCAGTTTAGAGGAAGAATAGCATTCTCTTCTTTGCATTTTTATGTGCCTCTATGATATGTTAGATCCTGCTGCTTTCATTGATTGTCTGGACAAAATGACAATGATTTGGGACCCATCAACATTAAGATCATTCAAATGAAGTTCAGTATGAATCATATTAATTCAAAGATGTAGAGCACTGAGGTAATGTTACTACAATTACAATTATTCTGCTACCAATGTGTCTATTGGAATTATCTATCATTTATTTTTACACATAAAATTTGTTTATGGTGCCAGTAGCTCTTCTTGAAAAAGATAAAGGGTATTTTGCACCTTTACCCTCTACATCCTCACTAGGCATTATAACCCACATGTCAAGTTCCAAAATTCAAATTTAACTGTCGATACTCGAAATTAATGGAAATATCTTTTTTTTTTTTGCTACTTATTATTATTATTTTTGAGCAAACCTGCTACATATTAATATTGACTAGTATTTTTACACCCATAAAATGGTTTGCAGTGCCATTAGCTTTTCTAGAAAAAGATAATGAGTAGTTTTGCTTCTAAACCCTTTATTAAATTCCAAGAACAAATTGTTCTCAGAATTTGATTGAGCCATTCACTTGATAATTTTTGTGAAGCCAATAATTCACTAGTCTTTTTTATGTTGGTCCAAGAGTAAATCATGACGTGTGTAATGCCCCAAAAATGGGATTAAGGGCTAATGACTTCAAAAGTGTATGTAATTATTGTCAATAAACACTTTTGAAGAATAGCTGTGAATTATGATTCAAATGTATTCTGATCAGTGCCTAAACCCTGTATTTAAGCTTAAATATGTGACAAAGCTTAAAATGAACCCTATGGGTAGGGGAGGACGCATGGTAATGTGATATGGAGTGGTATAAATGTGCTTAGTGGTGGTTCAAGTGGAATTGCTATAATCGGGGGTAAAATGGGGAAAACGTAAAGTTACAGACCAATTTGTCAGTTACCGAAGAGGAAACTCCTTGGTAATTTAAGGATTAATGGCTAGGATTGAGTGATTAATAGGGTGGAATCCTATGCATGTGTGCTCATGCAAGAAGTCACAATATTTTTACAAGTGTCAACTTATGGACCATAGATGATGGTCAAATGTTCAAACTCATTTTCCTCTCTCTCCAAGGTCGGCCAAAGTGCATGGTTCAAGGGGAAAAACTGATCATCATCATCACTATCTCATTTCTCTCTCTTAACTCCATTTTCGCCAAGCTTGGGAAGGAAAGAGAAAGTGAAAGGTGAGATTTTTGGTGGTTTAATGTCCTCTTTAGCTCAACTCATCTTCTTTAAAGTTGTTTATGGAATTGAAAGCTATATCTTCATGGTTTTAGATTTTTGAAAGAAGGTGTTTAAGTACTTGAAGAAATTTGAAAGTTGAAAAATCAAGAAACCAACCTTGGGAAGAGGAAGAGGTGAGTATTTGAAGCACTTTGACATGTTCATTGAAATTATTGGTTAAGTTTTGTAAATTTTGAATTTTGCCATGATTTTAGTATAATTTTGGAATGAATAATTTGGATAGTCTATGGTGTTGGATTTGGTAGTATATTGTGTCTTTGTGTAAATAGAAATTATTTGGAACTTTGGAAAGGAAATTGGTGTCATTGGTTGGTGCGTGAGAATGTTGTGTTCAAAGCAAGGACTTGTTGTTAGAATGATAATTTGGTTGTTTTAGTGTTTTCAATGTGTTCCTTATTAAAATTTGGTGAGGATAAAGTTGTTTGTGGATTCTAAGAACCATTGGATACTTTAGTAGAAAGTTTGGAAAATTCTGTCAGTTGCTGTGTTTTGGCTTCTGATAAGCCTCACTCAAGTGCACAAGGGTGTCACTCTAGTGCGGCATCCTGTTTACCCTTTTCCCTTCAGTGTTCGGTCACACTTCTATGCCAGAATGCAAGAGTGCACATTCCCACTTGTGAGTGATATAGGTCATCACTCGAGTGAACTTGGTATCACTCGAGTACAAGAGTATTTTTCACTTTAAGGCCGTGTCTCGGGTTGTCACTCGTAGGCCATTTTTCAAGAGTCTTTCTAAGCACCCGCAAGTGTTGTGACATCACTTGAGTGCCAGAGTCAGTGCTTGAGTGCACTTCTCATTCTAGGGTTTCTGTTGCTCTCGGGTAGTCACTTCTTGTGCCTCACTCGGTAGGGCTCGGGTGAGTGTGAGGCTACCACTCGAGTGTTGGGTCTAGAACTTGGGTACTATGATCATTTCCTGTCCCTGTGGTTGCTCTCAGGCAAGTACTCAAACGAGTGAACTTCCATACTCGAGTGCATGAGTCAAAAATTTTTGAAAGAGGGGTCTTTGGTGTTGTTCTTCCAACCCTTTAGACAGGTGTCTAGGCTTCTAGTAGTCAGCTAAAGAGTTCAAATGATAACCAACTTTAAGTGTTATGAAGATAAGAATTTGGAAGAGAGAATAACCTATCATCCTTGATTTGGTTTATAGTCTTTGACATTTTCCCTGATCACGAGCAATCGATGCCAGTGCAAACCAGGAAAGAACAAGGTAGTGACTCTTTCCCTTTATTATATGTGATACATGGTATGTTTGATTTATCATTGTTTGTGGGTCTATCACCTATAGCCCATTGATGTTTTCAGTGGGAGGACCATGCCTTGGGGCGGTAGTTTATAGGGGATGAGACTGTGTGGAAGCCGAAAGGCTATTTGTGAAAACTGCAAGGCTATTTGTGAATTATTCACCAGCGGCCCATAGGTGTTGACGGTAGGAGGGCCGTGCCTTTGAGGTGGTGGAATATAGGGGATGAGACTATGTGATTATGTGTAAATGTGGCAGCCTGTGTACTGTGTTTTATGCTATGATGCTACTTGATGATATCATTGCATGCTTTGTGATTATGTATGGTATGAGTGATTTGTTACTACTGGGATTTTTTTGATCTCATTCTTTCCTTTAACTAACCTTTAGACAGGGCAAGTGGCTCCAAGGGGAAGGAGACGACCAAGGGCGGATAGAACTCCTTAGGGAGATTCTTATTTTGGTTGTTGGTTATCTATTTTAGATTGAGGATCACTGTACATTTTGTACATATTATATTGGATACGGTTGTGTAATCCCTTAAATGGGAAATTGTAAACCCTTAGTGTATATATATATGAAACCCGGGGGTTGCCGGGATTTTGTTATACACTCTGATATATAAATATGATTTAAATGCATAGGGTAATTATATTCGAAACTTGAAATATGAGACTAGTATAAGAGGAAATGTTGAAAAAATTTGTGAAAAACCCCACCGTGAGGATGGGATTAGAAATGAATTTTAACTATCCATTGGTCTTTAATCCATTTTAACTCCGTGCTCTCGAATCATAATTACTGTTATAAGGCAGGGGGTTACAACGTATATTGTCTGTGAAAAGAGATACTATTGGAATATCACTGTGTTATTTTTTACAAGATTATGAAAAATGTTAGGTTAAAATAAAGCATACAAATGTCGGATCAAGCATATTAATGAAAAATATAGATTCTATGTCGAATTAATCCTTCCAAGAACATGACTACCTAGAATCTTATTTTCATTATAGGAACAAATTGGGAAACATACTATAACCCCCTCTGTAATTATATCTGAAATACGTGATTAAAATGAATTAGAGACTAACAAATAAACAATATTTAAAATCCTCATCCTTGAGGTAGGGTTTTCACGACTACCTTTCAAAATACCATACACCTAGTCTTATATTTATATTTCGAATACAATTACCTTGTGATGATAAATCACATTCATAACATATCAGAGTGTAAAACATAATAATCCGGACAAACCCAGGTTTCATATCTTCACTAAAGGATATATATAAGGCACATTAGCCTATTACAATTTCTCAAACAGGGGATTACACAAATCTATTCCAAATACAAATCCAAATATACATCAAATATATATCCGAAGCATATATAGTTATCCCAACCCATATTGATAACTAACTACCAACTCAAATGCCCAAAGGAGTCCTTGCCGCCCTTGGTTGCTTGCTCCCTCCTCGATCTGCTTGTCCTGTCTAAATTGTTGGTAGGGGAGGGTGAGATTTGAGAGAATCTCAGTAGGAAAACAATACCAATATGCATGCAAGATAAATGTTTAATGCATGACATGCTTACATTATATAACTCATGCTCACACAATGACAAATCTATAAGCTCAATGCTTCGAACAACATACTTATGGCCATAGCATAAATTGAAATAGAGTTTCAATCATTCATATATGTTTCACATTATCAAGCAAAGCAATAACATACATCAATACACCAAAAAAATATCAAATACATGCAGGAATGGTAAGTTCCCTACACTTGTTCTTTCCACGTGTGCTCTAGCACTGGGTACTCATGATTAGGGCGAATATCAAATCCTATAACCAAAAAAAGTACATAGGGTTATTCTTTATTCCCAAATTCTTACTTCCATAACACTTAAAGTTGGTTATCATTCATGACCTTTAGGTGGCTACTCAAAGCCTAAACACATGCCTAAAGGATTGGAAAAAACTTGACCCAAAACCACCTTTCAGAAGTGCAAAATACTGATTTTTGGGGGTTGGCTGCAGTGTCATGCCCTTACCTTGTTTTAACCTTTTTTCAAAGTATTCGCGGAAAAAGATATGCGGTTCGGTGGGCAACACAGGAATAACATGAATATACTGATAATAAGTGTATGATTACATTCATTCCCCATAGGGGTTTGTACATGATGATTACCATCAATGTAGCCATACAGGGTGAAATAGAGATATCTTCTCATCTTCGTTCTACCACTGTAATGTTAGAACCGGCTATCGCCCAAGAGGGGGTGAATTGGGTGTATGATAAAAATTTAAGAACTTTGGAAATCTTTTCACATCTTAACGAAAGCGGTAAGTATAAAGGTAATAAATTATAAATCAATAGTTAGATTAAATAATATATGCTGGAAATATAAGAGTTTAGGGAAGAGAATATGCAAACTGTGATTTATCCTAGTTCGGTCTAATCTTTGATGGCCTACATCCAGTCCCCAGGCTCCTTCTGAGATTTTCAAATCCACTATCTTCTTGTTTAATCTGGGCACAAGAAAAGCCTTTACAATCCTACAAGTTTAGCCGGGTACTTGTGAAACCTTTTACAAATCTCTCACTGAAATACTCCCCCTTACGGCAAGTCTCACGAGCAGAGCAATCCCGAAGATCTTCCTCTCTTGCTTACTCGTGCAAGTCTTACGAGCAGCAACGTTCTCTCCTGCTTTCACCCCTGTAAGTCTTATGAGCAGCAACATTCTCTACTGCTTGCACCTTGTAAGTCTTACGAGCAGAATGTCTTACTGGCAATTCTCTCTACAGCTTCCCCCATAAGGAAATCAACCCTCTCAAGGTCCCTCTACCTTGAGATCAATTCAGAAATATAGATGAAAGTGTTTACAGACTCTCTCACAGAGTGGATATAAAGCTCACTGAAGTACAATACAAATAATCACTCTCTCAATGACCGTTGTGAGCATTCATCTGTTGGAGTCCCATTGCTTCGTTTGACCGTTGTGTGTATTTGAAAAACTAGCCGCTGTTCATTGCAGAGCAGAGCATCCCGTTGAAGAGTGAGATGTTTCATTATGAGCTGTACATCACGTTGTGGAGTATTGGCATTTTAGACATTCATTCATGGTGGGTCAATCTTTTGTCGTGGTAAGTGGCCAATATTCAGTGTGTAATGATGTTACCCGCCATAATTGACTCTCTCATTTGAAACTATAATCTGAACGTTAAATTTCTTGTTTCACACTGCAAAATGCTTAATCACTAATATGATGAAGTGTTAGTCATGGGTATATTGAATCATTGGTCAAAAGTTGAATTTTTGGCTTCTGGGACTTATCACGTTAAGTGACAATATTTTTCATAAATAACCTCCGTTCTTGAAGATGCAATCCAAATGTTTAATCTCCTGTTTTACACTTGAAATATATGTTAGTTAACATTTAGGAACAATAACAAGTGAAAATATAATGAATGTATAACATTTAACCACGTTTGGATTGATGGCTATGAGAGTTTGAACTTTCTGCGTTGGTTCTGTCAGGACTTCACTCGAGTGCAAAGAAGCCTCACTCAAGTGCATGTATAATTTCATGTTCTGGCTTCCTCTTGAGCAAACACTCGCTGCTCTTCACTCGCAGGACTCAAGTGCAATTCTAGACATCACTTGAGTGCAACCAGTCCTGCTCGAGTGCGCTTCACGTTTCTTTAGTCATATTTCTTCTCGGGTTAATACTTGCATGTTAACACTTGCATGACTCAAGTGCAATTCTGATCCTCACTCAAGTGTGTTGTTCAATGCTTGAGTATTTCTAAATTTCTCTACGCTTCAGCTGCTTTTGGACAACACTCACATGACATTTTTCAAGAGTGCGTTTTTGGACTCGCGGGTGATGTGGGGCCATGTCAAACTCAATTATTTATTTGATTCTAAATATGAAAAATGATGTATCATAAGAAAGCTCTTGTTATATGCATTCAAATGCACGAAGAATCAACTCCAAACTCCTTGTATTCTGTAAGTTATGATCGAAAGAGTGTCTATCGTACTAGATTGCACAAGTGTCAACTTCCAGAAGGCATAGATCCTAGAATATAAGTTCAAAATAGTCATATTACCTATCGATAGAAAAATCGTTGAGTCTAGTTTCATATGGCACTAGTTTTGTTTGAATCCGATGTGTCATTTTTGAGTTATGCTCAAAATACCGAACCTGTCATGAAAAGTGACGGTGATTTCACTGTCAACTTCCACGGATCATATCTCCTTCATCTGAGCTTCTTTAAATATGATCGTGGTGTACATTTTTCGTGTTGTGAGTCTTCTTTCATATGCCACCAGTTTTAGGTCAATCCGGCATGTGGTTTGAGAGATATGGCCAAAATACCAGACCTCTATTAAGCTAAATGTAAAACAGAGTAGAACAGAGTAACCCCGACACTCGAGTGTGTTCATCCCGTGCTCGAGTGCAACACCTCTAGCACTCGAGTGTTGAGCTCACACTCGAGTAAAACTCCTTTAGAAGTGCCATAACTCATATATAAGTCATCTTAGCTTCATATTAACCTATTCTAACCATCATTTGATCATAGAAGCCTTTGGTATCATCATAGAAACCTCCAGTATCACTTCTAACAGCTTGAACCTTGATATTCTCACTAGATCTTGTAATTTCTTCTTTCTTAAAAATATTTCTTCTTGAATTCCTTCTTGATGATCATTCTCCATGACCCAACAAGACAACTTCTTTATTTTCTTGATTATCTTCAATCTTTGCTTGACTAATCTACAAGGTATGCAAGATTAAACATAATAATTAGTCAAAGTATTATATAAAATTTTTGCTCTTATCATTTGACATTTATATTTGACATCATCAAAACTAATCATATCTAACATGCAATCCCCGCATATGGTTCTCTGCATTATTCTCAGCATATCTTCTGTCTTCTCCTGTCTAAATTGTTGGTAGAGGAGGGTGAGATTTGAGAGAATCTCAGTAGGAAAACAATACCAATATGCATGTATGATAAATGTTTAATGCATGACATGCTTGCATCACATAACTCATGCTCACACTATGACAAATCTGTAAGCTCAATGCTTCGAACAATATACTTATGGTCATAGCATAAATTGAAACATAGCTTCAAATCATTCATACATGTTTCACTAATCAAGGAAAGCAATAACATGTATCAACACACTAATATAAATATCATATACATGCAGGAGAGGTAAGTTCCCTACCTTAACCCTTTTTCGCCTCGAGACGTGTGCCTTGTAAAGCGTGCCAATAGCTCGGGCTCGATATTCCATCCTAAAATGCCAAAGGTACCGTTCAGATACTCCCATAGTGTTTTTGGGGGTTATATGAGCCTATTATGAAAATTTACTAAAATGCCCCTGGGGACCAGACCCGACCTTGCTGTACCCGGTCCAATTGTACTTTTCCTGAAATTTTGACATGGGCTATTTTGAGATATTTTTTCCTAAAGAATCCATTGCTGGACTCAGAATTATCAAATTCAATGTCATATTACAAATTTACCCTTGGCAGCCCCACTTTAAAGGTTTCAGGGGCGTTTTCATAATTATGCTTTTTCGGTCTTTTTCCAAAAAAGTGACAAACTGTAACCCCACCTAGTTTTTGCCCCTGAATTCAATGGAATCATCAAATCATTGGAAATCCATCACTAAGCCCTCCAAACTATCCTTGGATGAAATTCTCAATTCCCTTCGAAAAATTGAGGTTTTTTGGTTTCAGCTCCACAGACGTGTTTCTTTCAATTCTTAATCACTTTATTAACAATTACATTAGGTTACTACTAACATTAAGACCCAATTTGGGTAGCATAACCCCTAGGTCATGTCATTTCCAAACTTTAAAAACAACGGCAATCTGGCGAAATTTCACCAATTAAATTGCCCACAACAGGCAGAATAGTCAATATACAAGAGTTTGGAAGTTACCTCAGGCTCCTTCTGGCTTTTCCCTAATATGGCTGAACCCTAACCCTTCTTACCACTAAAAATTGAGCTTCCAACACCTTAAAGAACATGAAAGAGAAGCTTAGAAGTAAGGTTATACGCATTAGGTATGAATTCACCGAAGAAATCGACCTACCTTGCGAGTTTTGCTCCCTTCTCTCTCTAGAGCTCAACACAAGCTTTCTCTCTCTTTAGCTCCCATGGCGGCATGGTTTTGAAGGGAAAGAGATGATGGAATGTGTTTTATAATATTTTCCTTTATCCCTTTTATTTATTTATTTAAGCAAAAATCAAGAATTTAACTTTTTATGTACATAACTCTTGTGTACATGTAGTCATAAGCCCAATTGAAGCTAACTAATATTTTCTTTCTCTTGGCCCATCAAAATGACGTCCTAAGGGTCCTTTAAATCAGAAAAATCAGTGAATGTATTTATCCCAAAATTACCATGTTGCCATCATAAAATTTTCCCCATTTTTGGATTTGTCTGAATTCTGACAGATTTTTTGCCCTAATTTTGAAACATCATAACTAGTTCTAGAAAAAGTGAATTGGAGTGATTTAAAAGCCTATATTGAGTCTAGTTTCAAGGAAAAATATAGAATTTTGCTAGCTAGAATAAAAAAATTCCCAGAATGTCAATCTTTGCATATTGTTCCAGAAATTTCATAGTTTTTCGGTGCTGAATTAAAAAATTCATAAATTTTTTTATATAGCTCTAATTGTGTCGTATGACCTATCAAATTAAAGCTTAGGATGTCTACTTTCACCCTGTAAAATTTCATAATTTTTTCTCATCATATGCTTACATGAAATTACATGAAAATCTCACTACCTCATAGGCGATTTCACCAAAAACATAATTACTTTCTCTAAAATTCACCATTTTACTTTCTTTAATACCCCAAAGATATAAGAATCATTAGGGAATAAATTTGGGCTCCAGCTAAACTGGGACTTAGCAGTATACTTATTTCAGGCTTATTCTCTAGCCTTAAATCTCAAAATTTGGGGTATTACAAGTAGCCCACAAATCCACTATCCGCAGCAAAAACAGGGTCATAAACATTTGGGCCGTGGTCCATAACCTCTAGCCGCAGCCAAGAAAATCCTGTTTCTTGGTTGAACTTCCAAAAATCATAACTAATTTCAGAAAAATTGAAATGAGGTGATTCTAAAGTCAATGGAAAGCTGTTTAAGTCCTCTTCCTTCAAATTTCTTCAAGTGTTCAAACACCACCTTTAAAAAATCTAAAACCATAGCAATGGAGCTCTCATAACCATGATCAACATAATGAAGAGTGTTTGAGCATTAAATGTCACATAGAGCACTAACCTTAAGCTTCTTTCCTTCTCTTTCCTCCTAAGCTCAACGAAAATTGAGAATGAAGGAGAGAGAAGAAAATGATAAAGAAGATATTAGCATTTTGGCCTCCCACAAGCATAATAATCAACCTAATAGAGAGAGGGAAGAGGAAAAAGCAAATTTGAACATTTGACTTGATATAAGGGTCCACATTGTGACACTTGTCAAGATCTTGGAATATTTCCATGAGCTCACATGATCACACACCCATGGGATTCCACCCTTATAATCTCACAACAATCAATCTCAACCATTAATCTTCAAGTTACCAATGAGCTTCCTCTTTGGCAACTGACCAACTGGCTGGTAACTTTCCCGTTTTGCCCCTGACTATGGTAATTCTCACTGAATCACCACAAAACACAACATATCATTCCATTTCACCACAATATGCGCCTTTCATATATTTTAAGTCAATTTAGCTGTTAATCCATAATTGAACTTAAATACAAATCCCACTTCACATTGTATTCTCCAAAATCCACCATTTTACTTTCTTTAATACCTCAATGATATACGAATCATTAGGGAATAAATTTGGGCTCTTGCTAAATTGGGGCTTAGCTGTCCACTTATTTCAGACTTATTCTCTAGGCTCAAATCTCAAAATTCGTGGAATTACACATACCATTGGAAAGTGATTAAGTAATTAAACCCTTATGATTTTATTTTATTGCTGTTAAAATCAATTTCTAGTATTAATTAACTACATCATGAACTCTAATCCCTATGTAATAAAACTTAAACGGTACAAGGGGTTTAGAGCGAAAAGAATGAGAAATTTTTATGAGTTGAATTTATAAGAAAATGGAAAAGTTGGGTAAATGTTTTTAAATAATTTTCCTTAGTTATTATACATATTATTTTTATTAAAATTTTATAACCCCATTTCTCCAATTATTTTTTTTTCTATACATACTTCTCCAATTATTTTATATTGAACTCATAAAAATTTTTTCTCTCCTCTTTTTCCGCTCTTCTACCCTCATACCAAACAACCCCTAAATCATTTATCCTTATCAGCCTTCATGATCTGAATAAAAAAGGATAATCTCATTTTCCTCATTTTCATTATCTTCTGATAATCTCATATCCACCTTTAGATTATGAAATAGATGGTTTATATTTAATATTTTATAAAATTATTATTGTAATATTTTGTAGATTAAAATTTATTTAATTTTTCTATATTGCAGTTATGTTATAGATTAGATTTTAAGAGTTTAAATTTATTTATTTATGTGTATAGTAATAGTTTTATAAAATTTTGAATCTCTTAACCATTTATCTTTTTCATCTAGTGGTGGATATCAGATTATGAGAAGAAAAAGAGAAAGAGGAAAAATGAGAGAAACCTTGTCCGATCCAAGTTAGAGTGAATTGAAGAAGGAGAGTCTATCTCGACAAAGGTTTTTTTGTTTTTAGGGGCGTTACTACAAATTCGGCCATATATAACACTTAATAAATAATGGTTACAATAAATAAATGTCATGTATATTGAGGTGAATGTCGCGCAAGAATGTATAATGCTAAAAATAACAATTAACTATGTGCACCGTCATATTTTGTGAGACAAAATTCGCGAAAGCATAAAAATAATGATTATATTTGATAACTGTTGTTTATTTAGTGATAAATATGCTGATTTTTAGGGGGAAAATCATATAACACTTACAAATGGTTCGCCTTCCATCCTAATATCAGTGAAAAAAAAAACATAACAGTCATAATAATTGATTGTGAAGTATGAATAAGACATATTATCTTAAGAAACAACTGTTAGGTGACACTTTCAAATGATATGTTTTTCCCAGCTACTCTTATTTAAAGTACAATCTCATAAATCTCTAATTAAATTCACCTATTTTATTTTTTTCCTATAATATGGTTGTTGATATATGCAACCATGCACATATTAATTTTTTTAAAAAATGTCAAATAAACAACGGTTATTAAGAAAAACCCGTCACTTATCATAATACTAGTTTAAATTCCTAACAATTATTAAAAACAACTATCACCATCTATAAAATATAGTGATATTAAAATTAAAGGACCCGATGGTTCAATAATCCATGAAAGCCTCTCTATATAAACGTTTGAAAACTGAACTCCACTTCTCCACTTCAATTTCAACTTCTCATAACCAGCTACAAGCTTTTGTTATTCATCAAAATCATAGACAAATACAAGAGAACTTTTGATTTATCATCCGGGAAAAAATAGAATGATGAACTCCCTCCACCAATAGCATGAAGGGCTTGTGCGTGTGACCTATGAGCTCCATCACAAGAATGGTTGTTGTTACACAGAGAGCGTCATGAAACAACAAATGACATGATGGCTCGAAACCTTCCCCCCTTTCCCAAGTTGATTATAATACTCTGTACATGCTGCTTCATTCTTAGTGATCAAGATAAGAACCAATTACCCATTCATTACCCACCAATGTGCATGATTGCTCCTCTTCAATTTCGAGCATGTATAATAATGGGTTGAACCCGCCAATTCAAATCTATTTAAACTCCCCATTTCCTTACATTTTTTGTACTATTTCTTCAATGTCTTCCTTTATTCTCCCGAGACGAAACACCATGCCATAGACTTGCTAGAAAATCCATGAAGGCATCTTCCTCCTGCTTCTCCTCTATAACCTGTACCACCTTCTTCGCCTCTACCTCTACATCCTCTTCTTCCTCAAGTGCAGGCAATGATGTGTCATACTATGTTGTGAGAAGGCTGGCCGAATATTTGTCAAGTATGAACAAGAAGGCCAATCTCATTGTTGATGGATATGAGATTGGCCACCATGATCTTGACATACTCCCAGATAATTCAGGCCACTCCTCTGGTGAAGAGTAGTGTGATGATGCAAGGGATGTTGTGAATTTTTAGAACTTTTAATCTATTCAAATTAAAGGAAACAAAAGTTCCAAAATTTGCTGTAAACCTTATATCATCTATCAGGGGGTGATTTTTTTGGTTTTATTTTTATGAAATATAAAACCATAATTAATAGGCACTATTAGCCTAAACAAATTTAAAAAAAATATAACACAGCTCATGGTTATTAACAGAGAACCATGATAAATGCAAACAAATAAATAGAAGTTCTTACAATCGAACTGCTATGTAAAGTCTTAGGCACGACAACCCAAAAAACCCTACCATTTATCATCTATTTAAATGTTTGAAATATAATACATTTGACACTTAGTTTTTTTTGAATGAAACCTACCAACATCGTAACCCTACAACTCCTGTTGTCTTTTACGGTAGTCAAGAGTCTTTTTCAGTTGAACCCTACCATAAAATGCCTTTGTCTAACTTCTCATCGATATCCACTTGAGTTGCTTTCTCTTTCCCTAACTCACATTTCGTTTGTGAACCCTAGAAAAGTAGTTATGATTTCCTTCATCTATTTTGCATTATCCTACCTACATTCACTTCAAAGGTTCCTCTTCTGTTACTTGTAGTGTTCAACCTGCCAATTTGGTTGCCTTTGTAAAGTCATGATGTAATATTCCAAATTTTGATTAAGGGTTAAAGACTTCAAAAGTGGATCTGGTTATTGATAAATAAACACTGTTGGAGAATCCGATGTGAATGGTAATTTCAATGTGTTATGAGCAGTGCCGAAATCCTGTATTTAAACTCAATTATGGATTAACATCTAAATTGACTTAAAATAGAGGGAGGGTGCATATTATGGTGATATGAAAAGATATGATGTGTTTGGTGGTGATTCAGTAAGATTTCCATAATTAGGGGCAAAACGGGAAAAAAGAAAGTTACCGACCAATTGGTCAGTTACTGAAGAGGAAGCTCATTGGTAACTCAAAGATCAATAGTTGTGATTAATTGTTGTGAGATTAAATGAGTGGAATCCCATGTGTTTGTGCTCATGTGTTGCCATGGAAGATGTTCCAAGATTTTGACTTATGTAACCACATGAGCCATAGATTGAGTCAAAGTGTCAAAACTCATTCCTCTCTCCACTCCCTTTCTTTAGGTAGGCTAAAGGGCCTTCTTTTCCTAAAAATAGGGATGAGCATGGACTGGACTGAATCGGGTTTGACATCAACCCGAGGTCTGGTCTTGAGAAGATCTCAGGTTACACAATGCAGTCCGTGGTCTAGTCTAGTCCAATACCAACCCAAGGTTGGGCTAAACTAAACTGGGTCTGGTGGACTACCTGGACTGGTCCATGTAGTCCAGGACCTAAATTTAATATTTTTTTATTTTTATTTTTTTGTCTTTGGAAGGCAAAATTTGAACCTATTAAACATAATTATGACCACAAAAATACCTATAATAATATAAAATATGTCACCAAAAATTAAAACATCATAAATCTATAAGAATATCCAACAACAATAAAAAAATGTTGAGAAAAAAGATTTAAACATGATAAATATAATTAAGATAATAAAAATACCTATAATCATATAAAAATCATCATAAGAAATAAAACTTGATTATAAATCCTTAAAAAAACTCTAACAATATTAAATAAAAATCAAAAAATAACATCTAAATTATAAAAATATTTTTTAAGAAATTGACCTAGACCAGACCTGACCAGTCTAGGTGGTTTGGTCCCCTGGTCTGGAACCCGGTCCAACCCAACCAGTCAGTCTGGTCCAGTCTAGTCTGATTTCATTATATTACTTATTTGGACTGGACCAGACTAGACCAGACCAGCTTGGGTCAGACAAGACTGAACCGGACCACCGGGTTTTTGCTCATCCCTACGTAAAAATGATAATCCCTCTTATTCATCTTATCCTTTCTCTCCAAAACCTCCATTTTCACCAAGCTTGGGAAGGAAAGATAAAGGAGAAAGGTGAGATTTAGCCTTGTAGTTGTCCTCTAATGCTCAAATATCCTTCTATAATGTTGTTCATAGTGATGAGAGCTTCATCTCTATGATTTTAGATTTGTGAAAGGTGTTTGAGTGCTTGAAGAAATTGGAAAGTTGGGAGATCAAGGAACAAGCTTGAGGAAGAGGAAGAGGAAGAGGTGAGTATTTGATGCATTTTGACCTAAGTTTTGTAGTCATTGGTTAAGTTTTGTGAATTTCAAATTTTTCCCTGATTTTCATGTGATTTTGAAATGGATGAATTGGATTGTGTATTGTGGTTAAAATGGTGTCATAGTGTGTTTTGATGCCATTGGAATTGGTTTGGAATTTTGAATGGAAAGGAGATGCAATGAGGGTTTTGTATTGTGAATTGTAATGACATGTTGAAATTGTTGTGAAGCATGTCAATGTGATGTGAATTAGATTAATTTGGTGTTTCCAATGGATTTCTTGTGAAAATGTGTGTGGGAATGAGGTTTGATGTGAAAATGGGACCATTGGAAGTTAAAGTGTGAAAATGGAAATTCTTTCCATTGAAACTCTATGCTGGGCAGTTTGTTTGTATAGATGTTTTGAATAGGCAAATGGAGTCTAAACATTATGAAACTTTCCAATCTTAAATTTCACATTCCAAGCTTCAAAATGGACATATAATTTGTGTCATTTCATTTTGTGAACTGGGACTTATGATTTTCCAAACTTTGGGATGAAAAATGGAATTTGTTTTGGAGCAATGTTGGATTTTGTGCAATTCTGTACTTTTGGAGTTACGGACAGTCTTGAGTCATATTTTTCCTGTGTAGAGGACTTAAATAGATTTCATTTAGCATTGGGATCACCTCATTACAATTTTTCTAGAATTAGTTATGATTTTTGGAAGTTCAGCCAAGAAACAGGATTTTCTTGGCCACGGCCCAAATGTTTTTAACCTGTTTTTGGTTGAGGCTCGTGGATTTATGGGCCGCGGCCAACCCCCAAAAATTAGTATTTTGACTTCTGAGAGGTGGTTTTTGGTATAATTTTTCCCAACCCTTTAGGTATGTGTTTAGGCTTTGAGTGTAACACCTTGAACGTAATTATATCTGGATTATGAAATTTAAGTGAAATAGAGACCAATAACAAACAAATAAACATTTACAAAGCTATCCACCATATGGGATTTTCATAATTACATTTCAAAATTATTTAAACCTGGTCTCATATTCACACTCCAAATACAATTACTACACAAATATAAATCACATTTATATAATTATCAAAGTACGCCATATAAATTCCTGGCAATCTCGAGATCATACCTTCGCTCAATAATCATAGGGCACATAGCCCATACAACTCCTCAATTAAGGATTACACAAACCACTCGAATACATACTCAAATACTAATCCAAATATACAAATACATATTCCCAATTATGCATTGATAACCAACTATTAAGCTCTTACCCAGAAATGAGTCCTCTTTGTCCTTGGATGCTTGCTCCATCCTCAATCTTCCTTCCCTATCTAAAATGTTGATAAGGGAGGATGAGATTCTAGAGAATCTTAGTAGTATAACAATATCAATATGCATGTATGATAAATGTTTAATGCATGACATGCTTGCATCACACAACTCATGCTTATACATGATGACACATTTGTAAGCTCAATGCTTCGAACAATATACATATGGCCATAGCATAGATTCAAACATAGCTTCAAATTACACATAATCATGCAAAACAAAGACATGCACCAACACACACTAAAACAGATATCAAATACATGTAGGAGAGATATGTTCCCTACCCTCTTTCCACGTAAGCTCCAGCTCCAGCTGCCACGATCAGGGAGGACACCAAACCCTATAACCAAAACAAGGGCTTGGGGGTTAATCCCTTTTTCCAAATCCTTATCCTTTAAACACTTAAGTTGGTTATCATACACAACCTTTAGGTGGCTGCTCAAAGCCTAGACACATGCCTAAAGGGTTGGGAGACATTTGACCAAAGTTCTCTTTTGAAATCTCACAAACCTATTTTTGGCTTCATTACTCGAGTGAAGGATGGCACACTCAAGTGAGGGACGAATCGTGCCCGAGTGAGAATGACTCTCACTCACGAGTGTTTGGCAGTGAGCAACTAACTTGACCAAAAAGTGCTCACATCACTTAAGCATAAGGCTTTGCACTTGAGTGTTGACTCTAAATCTGCCAAAGTCCCTGAAAGTGCAACTCAAGAAGTGACAACCTGAGAGCATCGACAACATTAGAGGGACAAGCTCACTCGAGCATACGCCCCCAGTGCTCGGGTGAGACGACTGTGCTTGCGAGTGTCAGAGCACACTCTTGACAAATGGCCAGTGAGTTACAACCCGAGAGCAACCCTAACCAAGTTCTCACACTACCACTCGAGTAATCCCTTGCTCACTCGAGCAAGTACCAACATCACTCGCGGACAACGAAGTGCACTCGAGCTCTCTTCATAGAAACCCAGGCAAAACTCAACGTAGAAAGGGAAAATACACAACAGCACTCGAGCATGATCTTCCCTCACTCGAGTATTGTGCATCAGAGACCAAAAGCGTAGTTGATATCAGCATTTTCTCTAACTTAACCAATATGTCTCCAATGGTCCTAAAATTCTTACACAAGGCTATTCCCACATAATTTCACACAAGGAACCCATTGGAAACCTCAAAACAACCAAAATCCTATCACAATAACATTTTCCCCAAATTTCTCTAACTTTACTTCCAAAGTTACAAATCAATCTTACTGGTATCAAAACACACTATGACACCATTTTAATCACAATACACCATCATTCCACAATTATACCAAATTAGGGCAAAAACCACAAATCACAAAACTCAACCAAATATCACAAATAATAGATCAAAAAGAAGATATCACTCACCTCTTCCTTTTTCTCAAAGCTATTCCTTAATTTTTGATCTTTCCAAATTCTTCAAGCTCTCAAACCACCTTCTTTCCCAAATCTAAAACCATAGCATGAAGCTCTCATTACTATGAACAACTTTATGTATTTGAGCATTAGAGGACATTTATATAGCCAAACCTTACCTTTTCTTTTTCTCTCTCCACCTTGAGCTCACCGAAAATGGAGGAAGAAGAGAGAGAATTAAGAGATAATGATGATGAAGAAGAGATTAGCTTTTTGGGGCATTTGACCGACCAAGAAGGAAGAGAGGAGAGAGGAAAAAGAGTTGAACATTTGACCTAAATCCTATGGCTCACAAAGTGCCACTTGGCACAATCTTGTCACACCTCCTATGAGCTCACATACACACTTGCACATGGGATTCCACCCCTTGATCTATTGCATAATACAATTCTAGCCATTGATCTTAAAGTTACCAATGAGTTTCCTCTTCGGCAACCGATTACTTGGCCGGTAACTTCACTGTTTTGCCCCTGATATGGTAATTCTAACTGAATCACCACCAACCTCATTTTCATATTTCTTAATCTAATTTGGAATCATGCTAAACCGGGGCTTAGCAGTTTATAAATCTCAGGCTTAATCTCTAAGCTCAAGTCTCAAAATTCGGGGTATTACATTATGTAGCCACCTAAAGGTTATGGATGATAACCAACTTTAAGTGTTATGAAAGTAAGAATTTGGAGTAGAAAATAACCTTATGTCCTTGCTTTGGTTATAGGCTTAGATATTTGCCTTGATTGTGAGTAGCCGGTGCCAAAGCACATGTGGAAAGAACAAGTGTAGGGAACTTACCTCTCCTGCATGTATTTGATATATGTGTTAGTGTATTGATACATGTTATTGCTTTACTTGATTATGTGAAATATATATGAATGATTGAAGCTCTGTTTTAATTTATGCTATGGCCATAAGTATGTTGTTTGAAATTTTGAGCTTGTAGATTTGTTATTGTGAGCATGAGCTATGTAAGGCAAGCATATCATGCATTAAACATTTATCTTGCATGCATATTGGTACTATTTTCCTACTGAGATTCTCTGGAATCTCACCCTCCCTTACCAACAATTTAGACAGGATAAGCGGCACAAGGAAGGAGTAAGCAACCAAAGGCAGCAAGGTCTCCTTTAGGCTATAGATTTAGTAGTTGGTTATCAGTTGTGGGTTAGGATAATTGTATATGTTTGGATGTATATTTGTTATCTAGATATGTATCTATTCAGATGAATATTTTTTTGGATATGTATTTGAAAGGGATATTGTGTAATCCCCTGTTTAGGAAATTGTAATGGGCTAATGTGCCTTATATATATCCTTCAGTGAAGATATAAAACCCGGGGTTGCCGGGAACTATGTTGTGCACTCTAGTATTTATATGAATGTGATTTACCTTTGCGAAGTAATTGTATTCCAAATGTGAATGTGAGACCAGGTGTATTAGATTTCGAAAGGTATTTTTGAAAACTCTATCGTAAAGATGCGATATTAAATGAGTTTTGTTTATTTGTTGGTCTCTAATTCATTTTAATCGTGTATTTTGGGTATAATTATGAAGGGGGGTTACACATGTCGTGATAAAACATTTAAGGTTACATTAAATTGATTTTGTGAAGTTATGGTTTTTTGGAAATCCTATTATTTCTCTGATCGAAGGTTCCTTTCCTGTTATAGAAAGTTGCTAACCTATTGTTTTGATTGAAGGTTACTACTCTATTGTTCTTTTTGTAGGAACTTCTAGAGATATGTGTCCCTAAGTCTCTCTTCACATAATGACTTAACCCATTTCTTAGTTGTAAGGTGGTGGCATTCATCAATCAATCTTGATGGAAGCGAATACCTCTCCTTTTTTTTTTGGAAATATCCATATCTACAGAAGTTACTTCCTAAAGATCACTATAGATGTGATGAATAAACTAATTCAGTTGTACTGAGACTCATAATGATCAAACAAATACCAGCTTTTATGAAGTCACAATGCGATGATAAAACATTCAAGGTGACATTAAATTGCTTTATCTGTGAAGTTATGTTTTTTTGGAAAACTTATTATTTCTCTGAAAGAGGCATAACGATAAAGCTCTGAAATTATTCAATAATGTGGGATCAATCCAGCTAGGCTGTTCAATGTGACAATTTCTAAGCTACTTAGTCTTCACTCTATCAATAGAGTAGTACTTCCCATAAGTAGCGATGCAAGTCAAGACGGATTAAGATTTTCTAGGCTTTGTGGCTAAAATCAATTGTTGTCTTGACCTATATATATATATAATAATGTAACCCTTTAGCTATACTTGTGTCTCTTTACAGAGCTAGGCAAACAAGAAGAGGGTGAAAAATAATGCGTAACCCTATCAAAATTGGCGCAAGGTTATACATGTTAAATATGATTAGTTTTGATAATGTCAAATATAGATGTCAAGTATTAAGAGCACAAAGTTTGCATAATATACTTATCTTCTACATTAACTAACTATTATATTTAATATTGCATATCTTGTATATTAGTCAAGCAAAGAAAGCAGAAGATTGAAGATATTCAAGAAGATATCTAGTTGGGTTATGAAGATTGATCATTAATTCAAGAAGATATCTAGATGGGTTATAAAGAATGATCATCAAGAGGAAAATCAAGAAGAAAGAGATTGAAGAAAGAAGAAGAAAGAAGAACTTGCATGATCAAATGAGAATATCAAGATTCAAGCTCTTAGAAGTGATGCCAGAGGTTGGAATGGGTCAATAAGAAGCTAAAATGACTTATATAGAAGTTATGGAACTTCCCCAAGGTATTCCCTTGAGTATTGGCTCTCTGCCAAGTTTTGGAGGGCATCACTCAAGTGATTACTTAAGTGATGCCCATGAACACTCAAGTGATGAGCATTCTGTTGTGCTCTATCTTCGCATAACATCACAAAGTTTCGGTATTTTAGCCATATCTCTCAAACCGTACTTCAGATTGAACTGAAACCGGTGGCATATGAAACTAGACTCCTAACACAAAAACTGAACACCAAAATCACATTCAAAGAAGTTCAGATGAAAGAGATATGATCTTTTAAAGTTGACATTGAAATTAGCATCTTAGTCTATAACAACTTTGTTATTTTGGACATAACTCAAACTACATATCGGATTAAGATGAAACTAGTGCTATATGAAAGTAAACTTAAAGAGATTTCCATGATGGGTAATTTGTCATATTTAAAGTTATATACTAAGATTTATGCCTTCTAGAAATTGATGCTTGTGAATTCAAACACTATCTAGTGCAGTTGACACTTTTTGGATCATAACTTGTAGTGTACAATGAATTTGGAGCTGATTCTTATTGCATTGGAATATAGATGATGAGAGCTTTCCAATGATTTGTAATTTTTCATTTTTTAAATCAAAATCAAGAGATCACTTAAGTGATGAGGTTGGAAAATGACTCCGATGCTCTCTACCACATTTTGAAGGGTCTCACTCGAGTGACCACTCGAGTGATGCGACAGACAACATACTGGAGATTGTGAAAATCAATGGAATGATTATATAATTCACTCTTCTTGCTTCCAATCACTCTAACACTTCATTGTATTATTGTTTAATGTATTTCTCCAGGAATACAATGAAGAGATGATGTGAGAGACAAAATGTGACTTTACGGAAGTGAAGCGTCAACATTCATAATGGTTAGTTTTCAAATTCAAGCAAATGGACAAGAGAAGCATTCACACTCTGACGGATAGGTTGAAATACTCACAATGGTCATATCCTACTCAACTATAAATACAAAAGATTCAAGCAGAGTGCAACAACAATGAGAGCTCAAGTACGCCAAAAATGCTATGATCATGAATCATCTACTTCTACCCAAATACTCTCTGTTTATCTAGCTTTATATCATTTACCTTAGAAAGAGAGATTGTTTGTATTGTACTTCAGTGATTATAATATCCACTCTGTAAGAGAGTCTATAAATACTTTAAATTGTATTTCTCAATTGATCTCAACGTAGAGGGACCTTGAGAGGGTTGATTTCTTTATAGAGAAGCCGTAGAGAAAATTCCTAGTAAGACTTTTTGCTGGCAAGACTTACAAGGTGCAAGTAGTAGAGAACATTACTGTTCGTAAGACTTACAAGGGTGTAAGCAGGAGAGAATGTTGCTTCTAGTAAGACTTGCACAAATAAGCGGGAGAGAAAAGGTCTTCGGAATTGTTCTTCTCATAAGACTTACAGTGTGTAAGAGGGAGTACCTTGACTGTAACCTTGAGTATGTAAGGAGGAGTATCTCGGTGAGAGGTTTGTTAAAGGCTTCACAAGTGCCCAGCTAAACTTATGGGATTATAGAGGCTTTTCTTGAGTCCGGATTAAATAAGAAGATAATGGATTTGAAAATTTTAGGAGGAGCCTAGAGACTGGACGTAGGTAATCGCTGATTGGACTAAACTAGGATAAATCACAGTTTGCTTACTCTTTTCCTTAAGCTCTTATATTTTCTAGCATATATTAACTGTGATTTATGATTCATTACTTTCATATTTACTTCTTCTAGTAAGATGCAAAAATATTTTCAAAGTTCCTAATTTTTTTTATCTTACACCCAATTCATCCCCCTCTTGGGTGTTAGCTGGTTCTAACATTTACTATCAGAGCTGGACTCATGTTTAAAAAACTTAACCATATCAAGAGTTTATAATGACTGCTTTTGGGTGTTATATGCTTTTTGATGTTTTTGACTATACAATTCCACCATTTTGAAAGATATTGATTTTTGGTTTTAGAAAGCTAGAATGACATCTTTTATAAAATGCTTTGATTTTGATATATGGGATGTTTTTACAAATGTATTTGATTTCAAACCAAGAAAGGATTGGACAGAAAGAGAAAAGAAAATGTTTTCGTTAAACATTAGAGCAATGAAAATTTTGTATAGTGCTTTAACCTAAAATGATTTTGAGAAATTCAATTTTGCTTTACTTCTAGGGATATTTGGGTTACTCTTGATTCTATTTATACTTCTAGCAATTGTGTTAAAGTTGAAAGTATTGACGATTCATGTAAACCTATAAGCTACATACCTACGATTCATGAACTAGTGGAAGTTGACAATGAAGAAGGAGAAATCATTGAACACTTCCTTGATCTTGTCAACATAGAAGAACAAGAGGAAAATAATTCCCAAGAAGAGCTCATTACGGATGAATTTGATGGATCATCCTCTGGAGCTCAAGATGTACATATGGTAAACAATTCCAATTCTTCTAGAGTTATTTTAAAAACTGATTTTCAAAGTTTGCGTAAAATTATTTTTCAACAAATTATTAATTCTATTGAGACAAGAAAAAAGGTTTTCAATCATGCTGGAAATTCTTGTGGGAAGAAAGAACTTAGGCAAACTGATCATTTGAGATCGTCTTTTCTTAATCGACACAATACTTGCATAGAATCTCATAATGTATATAATCATATTATTTGTGTTAGATCTCATGTTTTGATGATAACAAAAGAATGGTTTGAAAAGGAAAAGTTTAAAAATCAAGTTTGAACTAAGTAATGACAGGAATAAGCTTTACTTGAGGTAAGCATGGAAGTAGTGAAGATTGGCCAAAAGAAAATGCTGAGGAACTTGATCAGAAGTACAATTTCTAAGGCATTACTCGAGGCTCTACTCGAGTAATGAGCCAAAACTTGAAGTAACCAAGCAAAACTTCCAGTTACCTGCCACTATTACTCGAGACGCTACTCGAGTAACCAGGTAAAATTTGAAGATTGCTCTCGGCCTCCTAATGTTACTCGAGGAGCTACTCGAGTAATTATGTGAAAACTTCCAGTTGGCTTCAAGTTTTCCCCATGATACTCGAGGAGCTACTCGAGTACCTGTGTTTCCTAAAAGATGGACCTCTCGGCATTTTGTACCACTGCTAATGTTACTCGAGGAGCTACTCGAGTAACCAGGTCAGAAACTTCCAGTTCCCTTCAAGTTTTTCATGATACTCGAGGAGCTACTCGAGTAACTCTGTTTGTGAAAAGATGTAAATCTCGGCACTTTGTACCACTGCCAATGTTACTCGAGGAGCTACTCGAGTAACAGACTAAGTCAAGTGAAAACTTGAGGTTGGTACCCGAGTGACTTGATCTTTCTTTATTTCATCTTCCTCGAGTACTTACTCTAGTATACAAGTTTTTCATGGTTTATTTTAAGGGGATTCCTTGAGTAAGTACCCCAGTATACACAAATTTTTCAAAGTAAACTTCAAGTCATTACCAGAGTAAATCATGCTTAAAAGTCTTAGTTACTCGAGGAGCTACCCGAGTAACCTATGCAAAAATGAATGCATTACTCGAGTCCCTACTCGAGTAACAAGGTAATTGCTCTCGGCCTTGAAACCCTGCCAACATTATTGGAGTAGAGCATCGAGTAATCAAAAGTTTTTTAATGAATTACTCGAGGTGTTACCCGAGTAATCTATGAAGTTGAAAAAGCATTACTGGAGTAGCTACCCGAGTAAATAACTATTCCCAAAGGTATGAAATTTAGTTTACTCCATGCACTACCCGAGTAATCTTATATTTATTTGTTGACTTGCAGTTAAACAATGATTTCACGATGTTACTCGAGGAGCTACTCGAGTAAACTTCAAGTGTTACTCGAGGAGCTACTCGAGTAAGTAAACCCAGAAAGTTTGAAATCATTCCAACGGTCATTGTTCTGTTTCCTATTTGATTAACTTCTTATTATATTAGTGTACTTAGCATTTCAACAGGGAAATATTAAAGAGATCTCACCAAATAAGGAAAGTCAAAAGCAATACTCAAATGTCATCGACCGTCACCTACCATAACGTATGTTTTTCAAAAACTGGAAAAGTCAATAATGGCTGCGCACGCTCCAACGGACATGAAGAAATATGTTCCAGCAATCATTACCAGCGTTTCTATATATATGGGAACATCTGAACAGAGAAATACACAAGAACACACATACGAACATATCATTAAGTTCATTGCTCTGTTTTCACATTGAAATTGTATTTCTATGCTTCAGTGATTATCATTTACTCTGTAAGAGAGATATTTCATTCAAACTCAATATTTGTTATTGAGAAAACTTAAGGTTGTGGAACCTTGAGTTGGGATTGGATTACAACCTGTAAGGGGGAGCGAGTGTCCAGGTGTAGGAACTTGCTTGTACTGAGGTGCCAAGAACCCACTGAATCTTGGAAGCTATAGTGAAACTCTCAGAGAAGCTCTGAGGACTGGACGTAGGTCAAAGTGGTTGTGACCGAACCAGTATAACTCCCGGTGTACACTTCGGTGATATTTCTCCTTACTCTTTATTACTTTCATTTCACTATCAAAGTTTTACATTTCCGAAGAAATTTTAAGATCGCCCAATTCACCGCCCCTCTTGGGTGAAACACTTGCTCTAACATTTGGTATCAGAGCGTAGGTCTTCTTGTTAAGGTATAACAACCTAAGAAGGATCCAATGGCAAGTATGGGTGAAGGAATTCTTCCCGACGGAGCATCCATCACTAGACCTCCAGGTTTCAGTGGTGAACACTTTTCTTTCTAGAAAGCAAAGTTCAGAGTGTTCGTGATGGCTACCGAATATGGGCTATGGGATGTGATTGAGAGTGGAAACTATCAACCTACAAAGGTTGTAGAATCTCAGAAAATTCCCAAGACGCCAGCGGAATATGATGAGAATAACAAGAAACTTATCACTCTCAACAGCAAGGCAATTCTGATGTTACAAAGTTCTTTGAGTCAAAGTGAATATTTCAGAATTTGCACACTCCCAACAGCAAAGGAAATGTGGGAAGCTCTGGAGATAGCTCATGAAGGAACTTCGGGAATCAAGGAGAATCGAATCAACACCTTGATCACTGAATTCGATCTACTTCGAATGAAATCAGGTGAGTCAATTTCTGAATTCGAACTTAGATATACTCATCTTGTTAATCAACTTGCAGCACTTGGTAAAGTCTATGATCAAAATACCCAAGTACGAAAGATTTTGAATATTCTTTCTAAAGAATGGGAGGCCAAAGTCACTGCGATAGAAGAGGCAAAAGGAGAATCAATGAGATCAGTTGCTTCTCTATTTGGAAGTCTTTCTGAATATGAATGCAAATTAAAGTTCAAACGGGAACTAGACGACATCGGTGACAAAAGAAAGAAAGGTCTAGCACTAAAAGCGAAAGAAGAAAATCAAGAAGAGGATGAGGAGTTTGATGATGATGAAATGGGCTTAATCATTAAACGATTCAGAAAGTTCTACAAGAAAGGTCAAGGATTCAAACACTTTCAGAAAAGAGGAAATAGCAGCAAAGATCATATCATTTGCTATGAATGTGGAAAACCAGGACATATCAAGTCGGAATGTCCAGAGCTGAACCAAAAGAGCAAAGAAAAGAGAAAAGGCAAGTTCTTCAACAAAAAGAAGGCCTTCGTATCAGCTATATGGGGTGATAGTTCCTCTGAAGAAGAAAGTGATGAGGAAGAAGTAGCTAATATATGTCTCGTCGCTCAAGAAGAGATAGAAGAAGAGGTAAATGATTCTGAACCTACCTACGATGAATTACTTTCCGAATATAATGATTTACATTCTGAATTCATCAAAGTAGTTAAAGAATTGGTTGTTTTCAAAAAGAAAAACAAAACCCTTGAAACTAAACTTAAAGAAAAGGATTGTGAAAATTGTTCATCTTTGAAAACGAAAAACATTGATCTCACAAAAACTCTTGAAAAATTTACACAAGGAAGTGAGATGCTAAATGTTATTTTAAAAGCTCAACGAGTTGTAAATGACCGATCTGGAATTGGATATGATCCAAAATCAGATAGAAGGAAAGGTAAAAAGAAAGAAGGAGGTAAGTTATATTTGAATTATTTTCAGCATTCTGTACATATATCAAATCCTTTTGCATTTTGTAATTACTGTAATAGAAAAGGTCATTATACCTCATCATGCATTCATAAGAAGAAAGGAAATATAGGAACCTACAAATGGGTACCTAAAGGCTCATATGTTTAGAAAATCATTTGTACTAACCCAAAAGGACCCAAAAAGATGTGGGTACCTAAGACCTAGTCATTTGATTGTAGGTATGTCTTAAAGCATCCAAAAATAGCAAGTGGTACATAGATAGTGGATGCTCTAGACATATGACTGGGGATTTCGAAAGTTTTACCACATTACAACCTAAAGAAGGTGGAAAGGTAAAATTTGGAGGAAATCAATCTGGAAAGATAGCAGGAATTGGTGAAATAAAAAATGACAAAGGAATACAAGTCAAAGATGTATATTACGTTGAAGGCTTGTGTCATAATTTGCTGAGTGTAAGTCAAAGTGCAGATAAAGACAACTGGATAATATTTGATTCAGAGGAATGTCTGATTGTCAACAAAAATGACTTACTACTTGATAAGAAAAATATCAAGGCTAAGCTCAGAGCAAAAAGGGAAGGTAACTGCTATACTCTAGATATTAGTAGAAATGAATCTGAAAATTGTTTTTTGAGTAATACCGATGAAAGTTGGCTATGGCATAAGAGATTGGCTCATGTCAATATGCATCAACTAGGTAAACTACTCAAAAAGGATTTAGTGCTTGGATTACCTAAAGTAAATTTCAAAAACGATTTGATTTGTGACGCATGTCAAAAGGGTAAACAAACTAAATCATCTTTCAAATTAAAAAATGAGATTTCAACAAATAGACCACTTCAATTATTACATATGGATTTAGTTGGTCCAGCAAGAGTAAAAAGTCTTGGTGGTAACTTATATTCATTGGTTATTGTTGATGATTTCTCTAGATTTACATGGGTTATCTTTCTATCGTCAAAGGATGAAACCTTTGAAGAATTTATAGTTTTTGCCAAGAAAGTGCAAAATGAGAAAGGTATGTCAATTGCAGGTATTAGGACCGATCATGGTGGAGAATTTGAAAATCAAGCCTTTGAAGAATATTGTGATACTAATGGCATTGATCACAATTTCTCTGCTCTAAGGACGCCCCAACAAAATGGAGTTGTGGAACGCAAGAATAGAGTGCTTACTGAAATGGCTAGAACAATGTTAGATGAAAAGAACATGTCTCAAGTTTTCTGGGCTGATGCTATGAGTATAGCATGCTATATTTCAAATAGAGCCTATATCAGAACGAAACTTGGAAAGACACCATACGAGTTATACAAAGGAAGGAAGCCAAACATAGCTCATCTACACATCTTCGGTTGTAAGTGTTTCATTCATAATAATGGTAAAGATAACCTAGGAAAATTTGATTCTAAAACTGATGAAGGAATTTTCTTAGGATATTCTAATCGAAGTAAAGCATATAGAATTTTCAATAAAAGAACTTGTGTTGTTGAAGAATGAATTCATGTTGTATTTGATGAATTTGAATCCTCTGACAAAACCATTGATGAAGAACAGGAAGTTGTTTTAAATCAAGAAAATGGTCAATCTATCTCTAAGTCTCTTATTCCAGAGGTTGATGAAACGAAGGATGAAGAGCAATCCTTAGGTCAACCTAAAGCCTGGAAATATAATAGAAGTCATCCCTTAGATCAAATCATAGGACATGTGAATGAAGGGATCAAAACCAGAAATAGAGTTTTCAATGAAGTAAGTTTTTCTGCATTCATTTCTAAGATTGAACCTTCTAACATTGATGAAGCCCTATCAGACAATGATTGGGTCATAGCAATGCAAGAAGAACTAAATCAATTTGAGAGAAATCAAGTTTGGGATTTGGTGCCCTGACCCAAAGATCATACGATCATTGGTACTAAATGGGTATTCAAAAACAAACTCGATGAATCTGTAATTATTGTCAGAAACAAGGCAAGATTGGTGGCCAAAGGCTATAATCAGGAAGAAGGAATTGATTATGAGGAAACGTATGCTCCAGTGGCTAGATTGGAAGCTATACGTGTACTCTTAGCTTTTGCATGCATCAAAGGATTCAAACTCTATCAAATGGACGTTAAGAGTGCGTTTCTAAATGGTTACATCATGGAAGAAGTGTATGTAGAACAACCTCCAGGTTTTGAAGATGTAACTAAACCGGACCATGTTTTCAAACTTAAAAAGGCTTTGTATGGTTTAAAACAAGCTCCTAGAGCCTGGTATGAAAGACTTAGTAAGTTTCTCATCGATCAAGGTTTTGTACGGGGAAAAGTTGATACAACATTATTTATAAATCGAAAACGTGATGATATTTTAATTGTTCAAATATATGTTGATGATATTGTTTTCGGTGCTACTAATGAATCTCTGTGTAAGGAATTTTCTGAGATAATGCAGGGAGAGTTTGAGATGTCAATGATGGGAGAATTGAATTTCTTTCTTGGTTTGCAAATCAAACAAAGAAAGAATGGAATCTTCATATCTCAAACAAAGTATTTAAAAGAGCTATTGAAGAAGTATGGAATGGATGAAGCAAACGGCTCAGACACACCTATGAGCTCAACAACGTTGCTTGATGCTGATGTCAAAGGGAAAGACTACAATATCACAAAATATAGAGGAATGATTGGATCATTACTCTATCTCACGGCAAGCAGACCAGACATCCAATTTAGTGTTGGCATATGTGCAAGATATCAATCGGCGCCAAAGGAATCACATGCTGAAACGGTCAAACGAATCTTTAGATACCTTGCTGACACACCAGAATTGGGTCTGTGGTATCCTAAAGGAAGAAGTGAATATTTAGTTGCTTATTCGGATTCTGATCATGGAGGATACAAGACAGATAGAAAGAGCACCAGTGGACAAGGACAATTTCTTGGAGGATCTCTTGTATCATGGTTCAGCAAGAAACAAAATACAGTGTCTCTTTCGTCAACAGAAGCCGAATATGTTGCAGTCTCAAGTTGTTGTGCACAAGTGATATGGTTAAAACAACAACTGCAAGACCTTGGTATTTATCTCAAAGAAATACCAATCTATTGTGACAATACTAGTACGATAAGCTTGGCAAAGAATCCAGTTCAACACTCTAGAACCAAGCATATCGATGTCAGACATCACTTCATCAGAGATCACGTCCAAAAGAAAGATGTGAAAGTGATATTCATTCCTACTCATCTTCAACTAGCTGATATCTTCACAAAACCCCTTGCAAAAGATCAATTTCTATTCATTAGAAGAGAATTGGGAATGGTAAATCCCAATGAGTTATAAGTATTTTTCAGCATCTCATAATATTAGATGAAGTCATTTTGATAATATTTTGATGATCACTAACTTAAGCATCGGAGTATAAAGAAATGTGTTTTGCAGGAAGGTTGAAATTCTGTTTTGAGAAACAAAAACAGAGGTGATCAGAGGACACATTTACTGGAGTACCAACTTGAAGTAATGTGTGACAGAAAAGCAATACCCGAGGAGCAACTTGAAGTAAAGAAGCACTTTACTCGAGTATGTACTCGAGCAATGGCCCCTAAAACTGGAAGTAACGGATCAAGTTACTTGATTTTCAAATATAACGGTTCAGATTTCAAGGAAATGAAGAGTCAGAAATTGAGAAGCTATTTACTCGAGGCAGGCCTCAAGTAAATTTGAATCTTACTCGAGGAAGGCCTCGAGTAAAGTCGGAGCTCAGATTCTCAAAATGTTGAATAATGACTCAAAACTGACCCAAATGGATTATGAATGATCGAGGGAACATCCATGGATAATTACTATATTATTCATGCCAGGTACGCAATTTAAATGAATTATTTTTGAATTTTTCTGTATGAACACTCGAGGAAGGCCTCGAGTAAGCTTGAACATTACTCGAGTAAGGCCTCGAGTAAAGTCGTGATTTAGGTCTTTATCTTGCGCAAACTTGGTCATTTCCACAAAATCTCCTCGAGTAAATCACTATACACCCTTTCAAAAACTTTTCCCAATCGATTCCTTGCCTCATTTCCGTCAAAACCCAACTGAATTCAAGTCCAAAAACTTCCTATTTTGTTCAAAATCCTTCTGCCCTAAACTCGCAACAGTTACTCTGTTTCACTGTGATTCTTGATTTTCTGAGTTTCAAGATGGTTAGAACCAAGAATCTCAACTTCACAGATTCCTCTGATTCACAACAAAACCCTGATCTTCTTTCTCCTCCTCCAACAAAGAGAAGAAAATTAATCCCAAGACCAAAAGCCAAAACTCCTCTTAAACCTCAACCACAACCTAAAGCCAAAGGTGTGGTGATCAAAGAGCCTATTGTGACTAGGGCTCAGTCTAAAAAGAGCACATCTACTGGAAGAAGCAAAGGTGCAAAAACTCCCTCACCTTCTCATTCTGATTCCTCTACACCCTCATTCACTCCAAAGTCTATCAAGAAGTTAAAGTATGACAAAAATATGGCTAAGGCAATGGCTGGGATCATTGACCAAATGGAGAAGGGTCAATCATCCAAGAAATCCAAGATTCCAGAGGCAGAGATCACTACCCCTCCAAAGGGATTCAATGTGGGGAAACTGGTGGAATCTCCAAAGTACCTGTCTCAATTCTCCAGAAGAAAAGTGTGCAAGACACACTATGTGGATCTCAAGCTACTTCATGAGGTAGTGAAGCATGATCTAAGTCCTTATTTAGAGCCTTTTATGCCTTGGTTATCTATTAGGTTGCCTTTTTGCACAAAGATAATTACCCATTTTTATTGCAACCTAGAAATTATAGATGAGCCTAACCGAACCTCAGTTGGGGAAGAAATGACCACCACTGTGAGAGGCCAAAAGATACTGATATCTCCCTCTAGGATTAATTTGTGGTTGGGAATTGAAAACCCCCCAGATGATATCTATTCCCAACTTGAGCCAAATGAAATTTTTACAATCCTTAAACCCAGTGAGCTAGTTGGACCTCTAAACTTCAAACCCAGTGACATGTGTGATCACCATAGGGTACTTTGGTACATTTACTCTAGGTCCCTAGTGAACAAAGCCAATAACTATACCCACTTTTTCGATAGGGACTTTAGGTGGTTTGCTTCATTGCTTATGAAGGAACAGAAGGATCTGGGAGAATACATTTTCTCGGAGATGAAAAGGTACAAGGTGGATGGAAAGATTACAACTCCAATGCCATATCCTCAAATTGTGTCTCTAATCTTGAAAGAGAACAAGATATGGTATCTGGATAGTAAGGAGCCCATTGAGAGGTTGACTCCGGTGGGAAGGAACCAGATTGGCAAATTGAACATTGAAATCCCTCTCGGAGACCCTATGGAGTCTGGATCCAAGAAGAAAAGGAAGACCCCTGAGGCTGAGACCAGCAAATTGGATGACACTCAGTCATCGGCTCCAGCCGCTACCACATCATCGCCATCCTTCCTCAGTGCCACTCTCCAGCACTTCATGGAGAATATGCTCAGAGGTTTTCATGTGGACATCGCCAACACAAACGCAGAACTGATAACCCACATGAATACCAAGATGGGAGAGTTGGTTGAGAGAATGGATAGGAGACATGAGGAGTTACTTGTAGAGCAACGTGCACAGGGAGAGACCTCGAGACTGATACTGGCACGCTTGGACTCATTGGGTCCCGGACCTTCTGCCGGTCCATCCTCATCTGCACCACCACCTCCTCCAGAGAAACCTCCTACTGATACTCCTGTTCCTGAGGCTGAACCATCTACCCCTCTAGTTTCTGATCCACTTGAGCCCCAAGGGAAAGATGTTTTATTCACAGTGGATGATCCTGATACCCACGAGACCACACACATTATCATCGATGATTCACCTCAAAAGCCACAGCCAGAAACCATTTCTAAACCTATTTCCTCTCCTACTCACACTGAGGAAATATCGCCCTCTTCCTCACCTGAAAAACATACACCTGAGGTTGAGATTTCACCTGAGACTCAGACCACCCCGGAAGGAGAAACCTCTACTATGGTTGTCTTCCAACCTTCTCTTCCCGGCGATGATATCCATATCCCTCCACTTCATCTGCCTGATCCAGTACCCTCTAGCTCATTTGATTCTTTAGAATCAAATGATTCTATGGTCCTTCCAGCAACACCAATTTCCATGGCTAAGCCTCCTAGCCCTCCACTTGATTGATGAAGCCAAAAAGGGGGAGAAGAGCTTGAGAGTGATTTTGTGGATTTGTCCTAGCTTTTCATGGGTATATGGGTGTACATGGGACGTTAGGGAGCTTTTTTATTTCAGTATGAACTTATTTTGTAATTTGAAATTTTAAGTTCAATGCAAGAGTATTTAAGTTATATGATTTCATTTTAAGTTCTATTATGTTTTGGATTATGATACATGTTTGGACTAATAAAGTTGTTATGTATGCAAGGTATAATAAGAAATAATTAATTAAGAATCCAATTTGAAAAACCATGTTCAAAATCACCAAGTTTTGTCATCATCAAAAAGGGGGAGAATGTTAGATCTCATGTTTTGATGATAACAAAAGAATGGTTTGAAAAGGAAAAGTTTAAAAATCAAGTTTGAACTAAGTAATGACAGGAATAAGCTTTACTTGAGGTAAGCATGGAAGTAGTGAAGATTGGCCAAAAGAAAATGCTGAGGAACTTGATCAGAAGTACAATTTCTAAGGCATTACTCGAGGCTCTACTCGAGTAATGAGCCAAAACTTGAAGTAACCAAGCAAAACTTCCAGTTACCTGCCACTATTACTCGAGGCGCTACTCGAGTAACCAGGTAAAATTTGAAGATTGCTCTCGGCCTCCTAATGTTACTCGAGGAGCTACTCGAGTAATTATGTGAAAACTTCCAGTTGGCTTCAAGTTTTCCCCATGATACTCGAGGAGCTACTCGAGTACCTGTGTTTCCTAAAAGATGGACCTCTCGGCATTTTGTACCACTGCTAATGTTACTCGAGGAGCTACTCGAGTAACCAGGTCAGAAACTTCCAGTTCCCTTCAAGTTTTTTATGATACTCGAGGAGCTACTCGAGTAACTCTGTTTGTGAAAAGATGTAAATCTCGGCACTTTGTACCACTGCCAATGTTACTCGAGGAGCTACTCGAGTAACAGACTAAGTCAAGTGAAAACTTGAGGTTGGTACCCGAGTGACTTGATCTTTCTTTATTTCATCTTCCTCGAGTACTTACTCTAGTATACAAGTTTTTCATGGTTTATTTTAAGGGGATTCCTCGAGTAAGTACCCCAGTATACACAAATTTTTCAAAGTAAACTTCAAGTCATTACCAGAGTAAATCATGCTTAAAAGTCTTAGTTACTCGAGGAGCTACCCGAGTAACCTATGCAAAAATGAATGCATTACTCGAGTCCCTACTCGAGTAACAAGGTAATTGCTCTCGGCCTTGAAACCCTGCCAACATTATTGGAGTAGAGCATCGAGTAATCAAAAGTTTTTTAATGAATTACTCGAGGTGTTACCCGAGTAATCTATGAAGTTGAAAAAGCATTACTGGAGTAGCTACCCGAGTAAATAACTATTCCCAAAGGTATGAAATTTAGTTTACTCCATGCACTACCCGAGTAATCTTATATTTATTTGTTGACTTGCAGTTAAACAATGATTTCACGATGTTACTCGAGGAGCTACTCGAGTAAACTTCAAGTGTTACTCGAGGAGCTACTCGAGTAAGTAAACCCAGAAAGTTTGAAATCATTCCAACGGTCATTGTTCTGTTTCCTATTTGATTAACTTCTTATTATATTAGTGTACTTAGCATTTCAACAGGGAAATATTAAAGAGATCTCACCAAATAAGGAAAGTCAAAAGCAATACTCAAATGTCATCGACCGTCACCTACCATAACGTATGTTTTTCAAAAACTGGAAAAGTCAATAATGGCTGCGCACGCTCCAACGGACATGAAGAAATATGTTCCAGCAATCATTACCAGCGTTTCTATATATATGGGAACATCTGAACAGAGAAATACACAAGAACACACATACGAACATATCATTAAGTTCATTGCTCTGTTTTCACATTGAAATTGTATTTCTATGCTTCAGTGATTATCATTTACTCTGTAAGAGAGATATTTCATTCAAACTCAATATTTGTTATTAAGAAAACTTAAGGTTGTGGAACCTTGAGTTGGTATTGGATTACAACCTGTAAGGGGGAGCGAGTGTCCAGGTGTAGGAACTTGCTTGTACTGAGGTGCCAAGAACCCACTGAATCTTGGAAGCTATAGTGAAACTCTCAGAGAAGCTCTGAGGAATGGACGTAGGTCAAAGTGGTTGTGACCGAACCAGTATAACTCCCGGTGTACACTTCGGTGATATTTCTCCTTACTCTTTATTACTTTCATTTCACTGTCAAAGTTTTACATTTCCGAAGAAATTTTAAGATCACCCAATTCACCCCCCTCTTGGGTGAAACACTTGCTCTAACAATTTGTAATTATTGTGGTAAATCAGGTCATATTTCTCACACATGCTATATTCGGAGAAATTCTAATGTGAGAAATAAATTTGTTTGGATTCTTAAAAAGAAAGTGAGTTCAAATTCTAATGTTCAAGGACCCAAAGCAAAGTGGGTACCAAAATGTCCATTTGGTGTTTCATGTGTGCAGATTGATTCTAGAAAGAATAGACATAAGGGTATAGAGAAAATGAGGAAGATTCCAAGAGTCCCTAATACACATGAAAGGAGATTCACATCAATTAGGAGAACTCTCGAATCACCTATTGCTGGAATAGTAAAGTCTTACCACAAAGAAAGGCAACGGAGAAAAGGAGTCTGTTACACCTCAAGAATGGACTACCATAGAGTACTGTTCAAATATCTAAAGGAAAATACGAAAAGTAAGATTTCTCAATCATCAAGTAAAAGATTCTTGGAGTTTATGTATGTAGAGAGAAGATTGCCAGCACCTAAAGCAAGATATTTAAAGTATTAACATCATAGAAAGATGTAGTGGGTAAGCAAAAGCAATCCTCCAAGTATCTAAGGCAAATGTACACAATGATAAAACCTCCTATCCTATTGTCTGTAATATTTATTGAGGTTTTATATTTTAGAACCTTAGGAATGAGTATTGCAAACTATTTTAAGATTATGTTTTCACATTCCTTAAAAAGTCACTTAATAGATTTATTTATATAGGGATTTCAATGGTCGATAGATTAATTCATTACGCATATATAATGATTTGAAAAGAAAATATTTCTTTTATACATAAAAACATGTTTAATTCATTATGCTCAATTACCTCGAATTGATTATATTCTTAGAGCATGTTAATTTTATCTTGATTTCTACAAGCTAAAAAGAAGTGGATCCAAGCAAGGTTGGATACCATGAAAACAAAAGAAATTTATACAGTTCTGTAGGATAAGAAATAGCTTCTCAGGATTATGGCCATATGAAAATAAATTCATATCTTGACGATACTGAGTAGTGGAGTTTGGATTTTGGTGTTGAGTATGCAAAAGAGGAAAATCAATTCCACCAAAACTAAGCAAACTATCGTAACGACAAGAAGAATTATGGTGATACCTAATCCTTACCTATATTATGCTTATATAAATTATTTATTTGGCTAATGAAGAACTTGTTCATTATTGCATGCCATTAGCAATCAATCATTTATAGTTTTCAAAATATTTTTAGAATGACAGATGGACTGAAAGTAAAATTGTGCATAATCTTTCTATGTATTTGAGTTTTGAAATACACATTTCAAAAATGTACTTAGATTCCAAATTTATCTTGTTTATAAAAATGCATACACATTATTTGATAATTATTCTAATCTTGTTTACATTCCTCTTGGGTGTCAGCTGGTTCTAACGATGTAAACCTTGGTCTCTTGCTCTAGGTTTACATCCCCTGCACCCTTTTTGATAAGGATATTCATTCTTTTTAACTCTCTCCTTGTTACCTTGCCTGTGAAGACACAAAAGGTATAAGTCAACAGTTACATTATCACAGATATGGTCAATAATCACTATCAATTCTTCCCATAAAGCCTAGAATGTCTTGATACATCCTAAATTGCATGGCAACTCATTATGGGAGGTACTATTCTATTATATATAGACTAGTCCACCTAGCTCAGAAACTCTCACTTGTAGTTTCCTATTCATACATCATGGTTGTTATATAAAAATTGTCATATATTATAAATTTTTACAATTCTTATTTTACAAACCGTCATTTATGTTACTAAATAAATAACAATTGTCTATATGAAACTATTGTTTATTATTATTAAAAGTCATAGTTCTTACGTACAAATCATAATTTATGTTACTAAATAAATAACAGTTTTCAAAATAAGATGGTTATGTAATATGCAAGGATTACAATATATTATATGGTTGTTTACTTGTGCTTGGTAATTGTTATCATAGCAATTCATGGCCTCACCAAGCCTCAATGCATAATGAGTGTTATATTAGAACCGTTATAATAGGTCCAGAATAAAAAATGATTGAGAACCATAATGTATCTATGCCAAGTATGGTAGTTCAGAACCATGGTTTATGGTCGATAATAACCATCATATATCGACAATTTTGTAGCAATAGGAGAGAAAAGGGAAGGTGAAGGAGGTGTATTCAACTCAAGCATCAATTAATAGGGTAGGGTTTATAAGTTATGTTTTGTATTGTATACTAATAAGTTTTATATATGAGTATGCGCGCACCCTCAGCATGTCTTGTATTGTATATCTTCCAAACATACATGTTTTTCCCTGTTTGTGTATGTACTAGAAATACACTACTTGAGAGAAAAAGATTGAATTTAAAAAGCACTAAGAAACTAGTGATAGTTCTTTTACATCTTATAATGATTAAGCAACAAACAACAGTCAACAAAGAACATCTTAATAAAAACATGCTAAATTTGCAGCTACCTCTCTATCCCATGATATGAAAAAGGGTACAAGCATTAAAATTTATCCAAATGATCATTACAACAAGAAATTACATTTATTGGAATATGGCTAGTTCAATCTTTATGGATTATGGTCCAAGCCCAATGCAAATAGGGTTATTTTGAAAATATAGAGAAATATGGGTCGAAAGGAGGAATTTCATCTTTATAATTTGAAATTCAAATTATGATAACTTGCTGTACATAATATATGGGATCATTACCAATTTTTGGGGTGTCAGTTGAGTACTCTGATAGAAAACATCCTAAAACTACTCTCTCTGGCCCTCTTCTTCATCCATGGTGTATATACTATATAAACATTATCGTAGTCTAGATCATGCTCCAATCTCATTGGGTACTCAGCGAGGCAATCAGATTCCAATTACACCCGACATACTTCAGTAGTATTAGAGCACAAATGATTTCTTAAGGCTTGCGTTGATTCGTTGTATGAAACTGTACTTTTTCCACTTGTTTCTTGATATACCTTGTGATATCTATTTTCAACATGATTAAGTATTTATATTGTTCCTCTTCTGTCTTATTATTATATGATATGATTTGCTTTAATGAATGCATATGCAAATCGTTTATTGATTCAATTTTTTCATTTAGTTCATATAATCATCAAGGATATCTACGTTTTTTCCTTTATTATGTTAGGTGATATATGTTTTCATTCAGTGGCTCGTATATAGTTTTTAATGTATTGTGATTGCATTGAAAGACATAGAACATGTTTATAGAAATCCTAGAGCGATACAGGACAAATGAAGACACCGTATGAGATGACGGAATTGAGGAAGTTGTTTCTACGAATCGGGTTGTTTGATAACCTGAGATTTTTGCCATGAAAATAGGTTATTGTGTACAAAGACAACAAACATACATAACAAATTCAAATACAAAAACTGGTGGGAGCCCCAATGGTTATATGACAGAAACCATTTGAGAGCTCACAGTGCATGAAAAATCATCTTACATACCCCTTTATTATGTACACAAAAGCGTTATTCTTTAACTACTTAGGGGTAATTACTTCTTCACAACTCATTAGTAGTTATTCCTACAAATATAATATATAAGAGTTAATTCTTGTTCTCAGTGATCCTGATTATCATTCAATAAGAACTTGCCTATTGTAATATCCTAAATTTTGGCATTAGAGGGTTGAGACTAGGCCTGAAGCAAGTGGACTACTAAGCCCCGGTTTAGCAAAAGTCCCAGGAATGAGGATTTACTGCCATTGTATTTTTCCAATATGGCAGTCTAGTTGTGTGACATTTTTAAATAGGCAAATATGTCCAAAAATTGTGAAATTTTTCATAATGAAAGTAGACAATCCAAGCTTTAATTTGATAGGTAATATGAATTATTTGGACCTGTACACTAAGCGTTATGTATTTATGAAGTTTACCTAGTGAAACTAGTTCTTTCTAGGACAACGTCTAAAGATTTAATTTTGAAAATGTTGAGCTTTCAGTTGGCTAAAGCCTATATTTTCCCTTAAAACTAGACTCAATAAGGGTTAAGTAACATTTGGAAGCACCTCAATTTGATGTCTACAAAAAAATATATAAATTTTCAAAGTTTGATGAAAATTCTGTTAGCTTGTGCAAAAATCACAAAATGTATAGGTAAAAGGGTATTTTGTCATAAAAAGCAAGAGGGAATTATTTTCCCTGATTTATTTAGCCATTTTCGGTCGAAAAGAGATATGAAGAGGGAAAAATAATTATTTTGTGAATAAATATCCATTAGGCACAATTTTTGGATAAAATGTCAAAGTAAAAAAAAGATAGCCATAAGTCAAAATTTGCAACTCTAATGAAATATGTGTGGAGGAGGAAATATATTAATTGGAAAGGCATTTTAATGCCTCCGAAGATGAACTTTCGGCCAAGTGAAATTGGGAAGAGAAAAGATGATTCTAATTAAAACAAAGGAGGCATGTGCTTATTAGCCATTAAATAATATTATAACAAAAGAAAGAGAGATATTTCAAGAAGCCAATATCTCTTTCCTTCCTTTCATATTTTGTGTAACTGAAACCAATCGAGATTGAGAGAGAGAGCTCAAGGATTTGAAGAAGCACAAGAAGTGTAATATCCTAAATTGTGATTAAGGGCTAATAACTTCAAAGTGATGTAATTAATGTTAATTAAAACTTTTGAAGTAAATAATGTGAATTGTGATGCAAATGTGTTTGATAATGGTCTAGCATATGTTATGAAAATCAAGGGTAAAATGATAAATTTACCGATCAACTGGTTAGTTACTGAAGAGGGAACTCATAGGTAACTTGAGATCAATGGCTAGGATGTGTTGAGCAAGTGGCAGAATCTTATGTGGATGAGTTTATATGAACTCATGGTAGGGAGAATGAGATCTTGCCAAGTGTCATTATAGTGGCCCTAAGATTGGTCAAAGATTCAAAAACACTCTCTTATCTCCCTCCAAGTCGGTATGTGCATGGAAAAAGGGAAGGAATGAGATTATCATCTTTTCATCTCATTTCTCTCTCATCATTCTCCATTTTCGCTGAAGTCCAAGGAGGAAAGAAAAAGGAAGGGCTTGAGTTTAGGTAAATATTTGGCTTCAAATACTCATCTTATACTCATTATAGTTGTTTATAGTATTAAGAACTTCCTTGCCATGGTTTCAGAATTTTGATTTGTGGTGGTTGGAAGCTTAAGAAAATTTAGAAGTTAAAGAATCAAGATTTTGATTTCAGCAAGTTGAGAAGGTGAGCATTTGATTCATTTTGGTATATTTAGTATGATTTTTGGTTGAGCTTTGTAAATTCTGGAATTTTTGCCTTAATTTCATGAGAATTGGATAATGAAAGAGTTTGGAATGGTATGGTATAAAAAATGATGTTAGGAGGTGATATAATGTCATTAAGTTTGATTTGAAGTTGAATGAAGAAGTTTGGTAAATTGCGGTTTTGTGTGGCCTTGTGAGTTAGAATTGAGAATGTGTTGATTGAGTAGGAATTGGGTTGTTTTGTGGTTACTAAGAGGTTCCTTGTGTCAAAATGAGTGAGAATAAGCCTTGGCACAAGTTTGAAAAACCATTGGTAGTAAAATGGGTAAATCTGGGAATATATGTCAGTTGCAGCGATTTTTGGCTTCTGATGAATAACACTCGAGTGAGAGAGGGTTCACTCGAGTGTTGTAATATATTTTCCCTTTTTTCCTTCAGTTTCGCTTGGATTCTCAGGCAAAGTTCAAGAGTGCACTTTCTTTCCCACGAGTGTTAGAGGTCATCACTCGAGAGATCTTGGTTTCACTCGAGTGAGGGAGTAAGTTTAAGCTTTTGGGATTTATGGTTGCTCTCGGGTAGTCACTCGCTATTTCTCAATTTTTGGCGCTCGAGTGCATTCGAGATCATCACTCGAGTGCAGATTCCTATACTCGAGTGAGGGTGAAAGACATATTGAGGTTTGTGCTCTCGGGCAAACACTTCTAGTGTAGCACTTTTGGAGACTCGAGTAAAGTTGGGGGTTATTACTCGAGTAAGGTCATCTCCACTCGAGTGAGCCGACCAAAAATTAGTGCTTTTGCTTCCAAAAGGCATCTTCGGGGTACTTTCTCCCAACCCTTTAGGCATATGTTTAGGCGTCTTTTAGCCACCTAAAGAGTTTGAATGATAACCAATTTAAGAGTTAAGAAATTAAAGAGTTTGGTAAGAGATTGATTGATTGTCCTTAATTTTGGTTATAGGGTTCGACATTTGCCCTGGACATGAACGAACCGTGCCGGAGCCAATTAGAAAGGAACAAGGTAGTGACTCTTTCTTTTATACCATATGTAATGCATTGTATGTTTATTATATCATTGATTTGTGACGAATTCGAATGCTGTAATGATTGTGGATATGTGTAAGCACCACTATGCCAATAGTCCCTGAGTTGCTAACAACAGTTCGGGCTATAACGGTGTGCCTTCCCGGCGGTAAAAGGGGATAAGGATGGAGTGTGATATTTGTGCTTATGTAGGCTGAAAGGCTATATTGTGGGCCGAAAGGCTATATGTGAGCCATAAGGCTATTTGTATGCATTGCCACGCCAATAGTCCTTGAGTCGTTAACAACTATTTGGGTTAGGATGGTGTGCCTTCCAGGAGGTAAAAGGGGATGAGGTTGGAGTGTGATTTGTGCTGCTGCTGTATGATGATTTGCTTACATGCTGTGTGCTTATGTGTGGTATGAATGATTTGTTACTATTGGGTTTCTTTTGAATCTCATTCTTCCTATTGACTAACATTTCAGATAGGGCAAGTGGCTCCAAGGAGAAGCGGACTACTAGGAGTTGTTAGAACCCTGAAGGGACATTTTCTTTTGGATATGTTGGTTAATCATGTTGGACGGGGATTTTGTAAATTAGTTTTGGGTTGTAATTATTAGTTGAATATAGTTGTGTAATCCCCTATATGAGAATTATAAACCTTTTAGTGAATGAATGGAACCCGGGGGTTGCCGGGATTTTTGTTATATACTCTGATATATATGAATGTAAATTAACTGCACAGGTGATTATATTCAATAATTGAACTTGAGACCGGGATAGGAAAGAAGTTTTCAAAATGTTGTGAAAACCCTACCTTAAAGAGGGTGTTTAAAATGAGTTTCAAACTATCGATCGGTCTATAATCCATTTTATTATGTGTTATCGAATTTTAAGTACACTAATTAAGGCAGGGGTTACAAGAAGTGATCGAGGGTTTCAAGTGCAAAACTCAAAGGTAAGAGGTTGAAATTCAAGTGATTTTGCCTTCCAAACTCCTTAGAGCTTCCTCTAACCTCTTCTTCTCTTTGAAATCCATGGATAGCAAGCCAAATCAAGAGTGTAGAGAGAGAGGGCTGAGGCATTTTTAGAGAGAGAAAGTGGTGAAATCAAGAGGTAATCTCATAAACTTAAACCTTTTGTGCTATAAATTGTTGTTGTGGTTGTTGTGTTGGTTTTGCCTTGGTTTTGGTTGTTTTGTAAATTTGGGCTGATGTAAACCCTACGGGAAATGTTGCCAAAATTTCCTCTAATCATGTTCATTTAGTGTTTAATTAGTTAATCATGTGATTATAAGTAGAAAGAAAGCGATTAAACCATAGAAATCAAGAAAACACATTTTCCCTCAAAAGAACCCTAATTTCGTCCAAGTATAGAATAGTGATAGGGAGTGGGAATTTTGTAATTTCGATTATTCTATTGGATTTAGAAGGGGAAATTGTGTGGGAATCTAAGTGTTCATGATTTTTGGAAATTTGTATACAAATTTGAAAATTTTTGAAGTTGTAAGTGCAGGCTGTTTGATTGCCTCCAGTGAGGTAGTGTTGTTGTGCAATGCATTTTGTTAGCCAACTCAAGTTCAAATGTAATGAAACTTTCCAAGATTAAAGTAGACATATAGAGCTTTAATTTGATAGGTATTATAAGCAATTTGGACTAGTAGATTTAAAGTTATGGATTTTTTAAGTTGTGCCCTGTTTCTAGACTTAATTCTAGAACAATATGGGAATTTATGAAATTCTGTAATTTTGTGGTTGTAGATGGTGGTGGTTCATATTTTTCTTGAATAAATGGCTTAAAAATATTTCCATAGAACTTTGAATCACTCTATTTAGTTTTTGTAAATTTAGTTATGAGTTTTGGAAATTCAGCCAAGAATCAGGAAAGTTTCTGTCTAAGGCCAGAAGATTTCTTGGCTGCAGCCCAAAGGTTTCTGGACACACACACTTTGGCTGTGGCTAGAGGATTCATAGCCACAACCAAAATACTTCTAACCTCCTTTGGCAGTAGCCTAAGAATTCTTTGTAGCGGACAAGAACCCCAATTCTAGTATTTCATATTTTTCCAAAAATACATTAACTTGCTTAGCCCTTCCTAACTTCTTGGTCATTGATGTATACTTCTAATGACTCTCTATCATGTCTCTAATGATATGATTGGGTATCTAGGGTCATGAGAAGTCAAGAAAGAAGAAATGAAATAATTTCCAAGAAGCTACAATAGTTGGAAGAAAAGGTACCAAAGGAGGATACAAAGATAGGAGGTAGGGAACTTTCCTAACTTGCATAACTTGGTATGTGTGCTTGTGTATTGATATGTTAATTGCTTTGATGAATTGTATGGAGCATATGTGAATGAGTGAAGCTTTGTTTTACTTATACTATGGCCATTAGTGTAATATGTTAAAAATTGACCAGCATACATGTCATTATGCTAGCATGAATTTATATAAGCAAGCATGTCATCATATAGTATTTCTTGTATGTATTTGTTATCACTGTTCATTACTAGGATTCTCTTAAATCTCACTCTCCCTCACCAACCATATAGGTAGGTAAGCTCAAAAGAGGAATGCAGGAAGATGTGCAGGAAGAAAATATGATGGCAAATTGAAGACTAATATGTGATAGTTTGTCATGTATAAATTATTGCATGTTTTCATTGTTGTATAAACATGACATGAATTATGAATGTAAGTACTCAAGTCTAAATGAATGAGTTAAGAATGAGCAGAGAAGTGAGCAACAAATCATTCTGATTGAATTTTTGAACCGTTATAAGATGCTTTCGCAAGATTTTTTAAAATAATCAAAAAACCTTACTCAACTACAGGTTCAAATCCTGTCTTGAGATTAGGAATTGAAAGATCTTTATAAAAGAATGTTTCTTACTGGTTTGAATTTGTTGCGTAAAACTTATTAGATGACTATAAGGTAAGGGCGTTATAGTTTTGGTATCATAATAGTGATTCTGGCAATGGAATTGTCTGCTCCAAGATATAAGTCTAGTCAGAGCAAAGGGTTCTGACTATAAGTTATGTTTTCTGCTCATATGAATAGTATAGTGATTCCTTGGTAGTGCTACTATAACTGGGAGTTACAGAAAGCCAGAAACCTAAGGAATTAGACCTCCCTTGTTTGTTCATTAGCTTATTGAAGGAAAGGGGTAACGGTCTATATAGAGGAAGTGGCTCCGCTTGACAGGGATGTTAGCGGTGCCCAGCCCTAGTGAGGATTCCTATATTAGAGACAATGACAATGAGATCCTAAGGATAAAAGTGAAAGTGTAGGATTTAGATTATGTTGCTAACTCTAGGGCTTCTGATATTGAGTTAAAGTATGACCCAAATTTTTTCCTATGTTATGAGAACTCATAGAGGGCTTATACCAAGAAGCTGGTACTGCTTATGTTCCCTGATGGGATAGTCTCTAGCATTTTTGGTCAGGATATCATAGTATACTGGGATCGAGGCATATGTGGGATACCAATGCCTAGAGCTATATAGGTCAATCCAAGTACTAATATCCTGGATACCATTATAACTCTGTGGTTAAGTGTGCTCAGACGAGAGAAATCCTATGATGGGTGACCCCTGGGAAGTACCTTGGGAATTTGAAGCCTTTTGATTAAAGGTATGGAATTCCTGCAACCCCATGACCGTAATTATATCTGAATTATGAAATTAAAGTGAAATAGAAACCAAAAAAACAAAATCAACATTTATAATCCCTCATCTAAGAGATGGGGTATCCCGAAAAAATAGTTCAAAAACGTAATTCATCTGGTCCTACATTCACTTTTGGATACAATTACCTGTACAGTTAAATCACATTCATAAATATCAGAGTGCGTAACTAAAATCCCGGCAACCCTGGGTTACATGTATATATATAATGGGTTTAAGGTTTCCCAAAATGGGGATTACATATCAAAAAATCATATTTATATCTCATATACATATAGTAATCCCAAACCAAAATAGATAACGAACAATCCAAAATTAAAATGTCCTTAAGAGATCCTAACCACTCCGGGTTGTCCACTTCCCTTTTGAGTCACATGCCCTGTTTGAAATATTAGTCATTGGAAAGAATGAGATTCTAAAGAATCTCAGTAGTAATAAATCACTCATATAGTATATAAACAAATAGCATGTAAGTTTATCATGTTCAGCAGCATCACAATGATTCATGGCTCACGGCACAAACGACAACACTCATGGCTGTAATCACAATGCAACAGCTTTCACTATAATCTCAATGCCCGCTTTTACGGTAAATACTATGCCAGCTTTTGCTGAAATCTCTATACCCGCTTTCGCGATAAACACTATGCAGCAGCGTCACAAGGCACAAAGCATCACAAAGATCCATAAGGCATCACAAGGCATCATAAAGCAGCAACAACAACACAATGCATGACAACATACATACAATACATTTACACAAAGTATAAGAAAAGAGTCACTACCTTGTTCTTTCCTGACGGTCCTTGGCACAGTGGGCTCACGAGTCTGACAAATGTCAAATCCTATAACGAAATTAGGGACAACCAATCAATTTCTTTTCCAAATACTTATTTCCATAATAGTCTAAGTTGGTTATCATTTAAACTCTTTAGGTGACTATTAGGGGCCTAAACATATGCTAAAAGGGTTGGGAGGAACTACCCTGAAGACCCCTTTTCGGAAGCATAACACAGATTTTTGGCTGACTCACTCGAGTGATGAGAGACTTGCACTTGAGTGAGAATGGTTTGACTCGCGAGTATTTGACAGTGAGCAACAACCTTAGCTAGAAAGTGCTCACAATACTCGAGCATGGGGAATTTCACTCTGGTGATGACCACAACTTCACTCGAGTCCCCGAAAGTACAACACTAGATGTGACAACCTGAGAACACAGACAACTCTAGATGAGGAAGCTCACTCGAGCACAACCCCTGGCACTCAGGTGAGAAAACCATACTTGAGAGTGTCAGAACACACTCTTGAAAATTGGCCAGCGAGTGACAACCTAAGGCGCAGCCCTAAAATGAACTCACACCTTCCTCGAGTGAACCTATGCTCACTTGAGTGATCAACAATATCACTTACATGCTAAGAAGTGCACTCAAGCTTCCTTCATGAAAACTCAGGAAAAACATAAAGGAAAAGAGAATTTATGTTGTTGTACTCGAGTGAGACCCTCACTCACTCGAGTGACATTCATCAGAACCCAGAAACGCAGCAACTAATAGAGTTTTCCAGATTTACCAAAACTAATCCCAATGGTTCCCAAACTCCACAAAAAGCTCATTCCTACTTAAAATTGCATAAGGAACCCATTGGCAATCTCTAAACACTCAAAAACTCCTCCTAACAACAATTCATACTCTTGGGTCTCTATGACACACACCATACCCAAATTCATTTAATTCACTTCCAAAATTCAAAACCAAATCCGTCACTTAAATAACTTCACAATAAATCAACTTCAACATCATTCACCATACAATCCATACATTCAAAAATTGGTATAAAACAAGGAAAAATTCTAGAATTTATCAATCTTAACAAAAAATCACTATAAATATACCAAAAAGCATCAAATCCTTACTTTTTCAATTTGCCAAAGCCAAAACCTTGATTTTCATACTTCCAAATTTGTTCCAACACCCAAATCACCACCTTTCAAAATTCTGAAACAACCAAGATGAAGCTCTTAACACTATAAACAAGATTAGTGAAGAGTGTTTGAGCATATAAGGACCATTACTCACTAAAGATCAAGCTTTTCTTTTCCTCTTTCCTTCTCAAAGTCACCAGAAATAGAGGGATAGAGAGAGATAGTTAGAGATGATGAAGATGAGTGCATTTCTTTTTCCCTTGCCTATATCCTCCACCGAATAGGAAAGAGAAGAGAGAGAAAAAGTGAGTTTTTGGCTTATGTGCATGATCCTTTGGTCCACATAATGCTACTTGGCACAATCTTGCTCACTCTCTCTATGAGCTCACATAATCTCAAAGCACATGATTCCGACCCTTTGACAATGATTCTCAACCATTGATCTCAAATTACCAACGAGTTTCCTCTTTGGTAACTGACCAATTGGTCGGTAAATTTCCAATTTTACCATTTTGCCCTTGGTTTTCACTATACTTATTAAATTATCACCAAGTACATTTATATCAAATTCACATCACATTTATCCAAAAGTGTTTAATTACACTAATTACAATCAATTTCGAAGTCATTAGCCCTTAATCTCAAATCGAGTTATTACAATTCTTATTATAAGTTCTTAAATGACATAAGAAATGATTAGAGGCATGGAGATGATGAGGTAAGTATTGATTTTTAATTCAAACCATTTCTTTTGTAGTGATTATTGCCCAGAAAAGTTTATTTGATGAGAATATGGAAACACGAGGCATAGTGATTGTTTTGAGGTTTCTCCGTGCTAGATAATGACCCTTGGTAACACCGTGGTGTTAAAGGTATGATATACTGTGATGTATGATGAGTGATGATTTTACCATATATCAATTCTAGAGAATCCGATTTTATGATACTGAAGGTTATGGATAGGTTTGAATCATATTTATGTTAAAATAGTGGTTAGGTCAGAATATGAATAAGGTTGCACTATGGTTCTATTTCATGATGAAAGTTGTAGCTTGTGAACCTTGTGGATAATGTGGAACCTTCAATAATGTTTTGAGGATATTACCTGAATACCGTGAAGGTTAGACCAGGTACTGTTGATCCTGATCTTAGCATGCCTAATAGGTATAATTTAGGATAGTGATTTATGATCTGTGTAATGTTGAGTTTCTATATTTAGTTATAAATTTAGAAGATTGGGGAATATTTAGAGAATTATTACCCAATGAATTGTAACCTAAGAATCAAACAATAGTTGATTTGATTCTTTAGTCATTTGAATTGACCTAGGTGTTTTAAGGTACTAGATTTATGAAAAATGTGTATAAGGTTTTCTTAAGGTTTCTAGTTACTGATCTAGCATAGTAAAATATCTTGATTATAGAATGTTCCCTTAGAAGAATGATTTAGAGTTTGTTCCTTGAAAGAGGAAAGTAATAGAAAGATTAAGAAAATTTTTGAGTTATGGTCTCATGGTTGAGGTGGATAATAGAAGTTATGCAAGTGACTTATGAATTCACTGCACAATGTGGGTAGATTACCCCCGTAAGGGAAGTAGAATTATGCCTGGAGCCAGATCGATATCGAATGTCTATGTAGGATGACCTCAGATGAGATGGTGAAATTAAGGAAAACAAAGTATAGAATTGCTAGAGAAGAGGGACCTTATAAGATCTGGCTTTCCCGTTATAATGGTACTTCCCTTTGGAGACGGCCAACCAGAGAGAGATACCTATGGGGGGTTCTAATCAGAAAGGGCTACCTACGAAGGGTTAAGAACAAAAGGGCTGACTAGTCAAAGTAGACCGACTAAAGTACCATAAAGTAGAATGGCCATGACATCAAATTGTAAAGTAGAACTACCAGGATGTTGACTCTCAAAGGTGGTGCATTTTAATGAGTCCCACATTAGGTGGGTTTCTTAGAAGAAGGGTTTATTTGACCCAGTGTATCACCATGGGTTGCTCTAGCACTACGTGTTGAAAGAAAGATAGAAGAAGGGAATTAAGAAAGAACAGGCTCAACGATATAAAGGAAAGCAACTTTTTCTCTTGTATCTTATGTAATGGTTCTGCATGTATGTGCTTACCATCATGTATATTCATTTTATGAATGTCAAGTATGTTATGAATGTTATGAAATTCCCTAAGACCTAGTAGGAAGTATGCCCTTAGTTGGCAATTGTTAAGTTATAAGATGGTTTATTTAGCATGCTTTGTGAACATTACATAAGTATATAAAGGGTTTGAGTAGCAAGAAGTAGAGCCTGGAATGAATCCAGAATACCATGTTGTTGTGCGCCATGAGGTCGTTAGCCTTAATATGTATATAGTAAAGATGATAAATTGAATGTTTTGAGGCCATAAGACTTGAGGGACATATATGTCATTGGACTAGCAGAATGTTATGTATTTAAGAATGGCGATGTGTGGAGGCTCAGGCAGTAAGTCCTGAAGTGCTTGTAAGCATAGAGGGATTCCCTGGGCAGTATGTGTAATACCCCAAAAAGTGATTAAGAGTTAAGAACTTCAAAAGTGAATGTAATTATTGATAAACAAACACTTTTGGAGAATGTGATTTGAATTGTGATCCAAATGTGTAATAATTAGTGCCTAAACCCTGTATTTAAGTTCAACTGTGGATTAATATCTAAATTGAGTTAAAATAGAGGGAGGACGCATCTTATGGTGAAATGGAATAATTAGATGTGTTTGGTGGTGATTCAGTAGGAATTGCAATAATCAGGGGCAAAATGGGAAAAACACTACTACAGAATATACTTTTAAAGTCCCTAAAGGACGTCCCTTTTTGAAAAAGGGACGTCCAAAATAAGGTCAGGTTCAAATTTTAGAGATTGGCGCGTCTGATTACTTTTAAACATCATAAAAAAAAAAGAAAGCCTTTAGACGTCCCCATCCCAGCTGGGGACGTCTAAAGGTACCTTTAGACGCCCCCATCTGGGCTGGGGACGTCTAAAGAATACCTTTAGACGTCCCCAGCCCCACTGGGGACGTCTAAACACTACCTTTAGACGTCCCCAGCCCAGCTGGGGACGTTGTAGAGGCTCACATGCGCCTGGTCTGAAGTGACCGGTGCATGTGAGGATGTCAGAGAGCTCCCTCCCATGTATCTCTCCTCCTCCCAACTTTACTCAATCACCCATTCACTCCCATCTCCGTGAGACTCCGTCCCCATCTCCACCACTTTTTTTCGTTGTTTCTCCTTTCCCATTCCACTCCCCTGTTGCATCTCCTCCCAAATTCATCACTCCATCCCCATTGATCGGTCTCCTCTCCCTTTCTTGGTTTTTTAATTTGTTTCTCCAAAGCTTCCTCACTTCCGTCACCAAGCCACCTTCTTTGCTCCCTTGCTGCAGTTTTTGAGATTCTTGGTTTGCAGATTCTCCACCACCGTCGGCCTCCTCCAAAGCTGTGAGAAATTTTCAGGTTAGCATTTTCGTTTTGAATAAGATGACAGGCGTTTTATTATTCTTTTTATTATTAGTTTTGTATGAATTGAATAAGTGTTTAATTTTTTATATTTTTAGTATTAGTTAGAGGTTTATTTTATTATTCTGTTTATGCGTTTTGATTAGGTTGATGATAGTAACTATTAGTTTTGGCACATGATAAATGCTTTTAATTAGTAGGGAAAGGAAAAGAAATGCAGGGCGTTTTATTATTCTTTTTATTATTATTTTTGTATGAATTGAATAAGTGTTTAATTTTTTATATTTTTAGTATAGTATATTTTTAGTATTAGTTAGAGGTTTATTTTATTACTCTATTTATGTGTTTTGATTAGGTTGGTGATGGTAACTATTAGTTTTGGCACATGATAATGCTTTTAATTAGTAGGGAAAGGAAAAGAAATGAGAAAAGAATAAAGAATAAAAAGAAAGTAAAAAAATACAAAAAAAAATTATCTTGTAGACATACAATTTTTTTTTTTGCCATAAGACACACGCATTAATATATATATTTAGTGCTAGAATTAGGCAATCTTATTGTAACTTAGTGTACGTAGACATTAATATAAGAAATTCGCGTACTTGCAATTTTTTTTTTTTACAATTTTTCATTAAATTCACGTACTTGATTTAATAATTTGGTTGCTAAAATATAAGTGTATTATGTTTGTGCTTGGTGCTAGAAGCTAAAGTTTTGTTTCATTTAAATTAAACTGAGATGGTTTGTTATTTTGATTTTGGGATGTCTCAATTTTAAGGGGAAATGCTGCCAAATTCTTGAAAAACATGCTTGTAAAAGGCAATTCCCCGTGTTTTCAATTATTCTAAACTTGAGTGTAAATGGAAATGGCATAGGTGGTAATAAAATGGATCATAGTTGGATGAATGCTCTGAGAACAAGTGAAGAATATGAGAATGGGGTTGAAAACTTTATTGAATTTGCTAGGAGGAACGTTCAAGCAAAAAATGGGATGTATTTTTGTCCCTGTGTCAATTGTTTAAATGAGAGAAAACGGGATGTTGAAGTTATAAGGGATCACCTACTTTGTGATGGAATAAATCTTTGATACACAAGGTGGATATGGCATGGTGAGGAAGTAACTGATTGTCCGTCACACAAGAAGGAAGCTGTGGATGTCATAGATGAAGATACAATGGAGAGAATGATTCACGATGTTGAGGTAGAATCGTTTGCGCAGTCGCATGAATATGACAGCCTGCGGAGTGATGCAGAGACACCGTTGTACCCTGGGAGTAAGTACACACGGCTCACAGGAACATTACATTTGGTTAACTTAAAAGCAACTTGTGGGTGGACCGATAGTAGTTTCACATTGCTGCTTGAACTGTTGTGTGATATGTTTCCAGACAATAATGTACTTCCAAATCGTATGTATGAGGCCAAGAAAATCCTATCGACAATGGGTATGGAGTATAAAAAGATACACGCTTGCCCTAATGACTGTGTACTGTACAGAAAGGAGTATGAAGGCCTGAGTGAGTGCCCTAAGTGTCAAACCGCACGATACAAAGTGAAGAAAGATGGTGGTTGTGGCGATGGGAAGACTAAAAGGCAACCTGTAAAAGTTTTATGGTATCTTCCAATAATACCGCGCTTTAAGCGTTTGTTTGGCACTGCAAAAAAGGCGAAGAAGTTGAGATGGCATTCGGATGACAGAATATCCGACGGAAAATATCTTCGGCACCCGGCTGACTCTCTACAGTAGAAGAAAGTAGATGAAATGTTCCCTGAATTTGGCAGCGAGCCGAGAAACCTTCGGCTTGGGCTCTGTACAGATGGCATCAATCCGTATAGAACTCTTAATAGCACACACAGTGCGTGGCCAGTACTCCTTGTAATATACAACTTGCCTCCCTGGCTTTGTATGAAACGCAAGTATGTGATGCTTTCTATGATGATTTCTGGACCAAAACAGCCAGGAAACGATATCGATGTCTACCTGGCGCCTTTGATTGAGGACTTGAAGAAGTTGTGGGAGGAAGGCGTAGATGTGTTTAATGCGTATAAGAATGAGTCATTCAAGCTACGTGCAATGCTGTTCACCACCATAAATGACTTCCCTGCCTACGGAAACCTCTCAGGGTACAGTGTGAAGGGGCATAAAGCATGTCCGATCTGTGAAGCAGACACTCACTTCCACCAACTGAAACATGGAAGAAAAACGGTCTACCTAGGTCACAGGAGGTTCCTTCCTAGATTCCACCCGTATCGTAGGTTAAGAAAGCGTTTTAACGGCTTGCCGGAGCATGGAATGGCTCCAAAGGCATTAACCGGAGAGGAAGTTTACAGTCGGGTTGAACGTATCAATGTCTTACTCGGTAAGAATCATAAGACTTCGAGTGAGAAGAACATATGGAAGAAGAGATCAATTTTCTTTGATCTTCCATATTGGCGTAGTCTTGACGTGAGGTACAGTATTGATGTAATGCACGTGGAGAAAAATGTTTGTGATAGCCTTGTCAGTACACTTTTGCACATTCCAGGGAAGACCAAGGATGGGATTAATGCGAGACTAGACCTTGTTGATATGGGAATAAGAGAATGGTTACATCCACAGCTAAGAGATGATGGTAGGAGGGCATACATGGAGCCAGCAGCGCATACACTATCAAAAGCGGAGAAAAGAAGTTTGTGTGGGTGTTTGCATGAAATTAAGGTACCACAAGGATATTCTTCGAATGTGAGAAGGTGTGTGTCAATGGACGATTTGAAGTTAGTGGGAATGAAGTCCCATGATTATCATGTGTTGATCCAACAACTGTTACCAGTAGCTATTAGAGGGATTATGAAAGATGAAGTTCGAAACACTGTGACAAGATTGTGTGTTTTCTTTAATGCTATCTGTAACAAAGTCATTGACATTGAAAAGCTGGATGAACTGGAAGCCGAGGGTTATATCATATTGTCCCAATTAGAGATGCACTTTCCTCCTTCTTTTTTTGATATAATGGTCCATTTGATAGTTCATTTGGTAAGGGAGGTAAGGCTCTGCGGTCCAGTTTACCTGAGGTGGATGTACCCTTTCGAGCGATACATGAAGATCTTAAAAGGGTACTCTAAAAATCCCTATCGACCAGAAGCCTCAATAGTTGAAAGGTATGTTGTTGAAGAGGCTATGGACTTCTGCAGCGATTATCTATCAGGGAAGAAGGAACAATCTCGGCATGAAGAGGGGAGGAGTAAGGGAACACGAGGACTGAAAGTGAAGACTATGCCTCGTGAAGAGGTGTTGCAAGCACACCTTTATATCCTGAATAACATGGCAGAAGTGCAACCGTACATAGAGGAACACAGAAACAGATTGAAGAAAGAGAATCCAAGGAAGAATGACATGCAGATTACTATTGAGCAAAACAAGACATTCATTTAGTGGTTTGAGGAAAAGGTTTTGCATGAGTACGGTGTGTCTGGGACAATAGAGTGGCTAGCCTGGGGGCCTTCGTTTTAGATCATTACTTGGAGCGGTTATGATATAAACGGGTATTCTTTCTACACAAAAGACCAAGATGACAGGAGTACCATGCAAAATAGTGGGGTGATGGTAGAAGCTGAAGCCATGCACTTTTCCAGTTCGAAAGACAAAAACCCCATATTAGCATCCATGGCCTATTATGGAGTGATAGAAGAAATATGGGAAATCACTTACAACAAGTTCAAAGTTGCTTTATTCAAATGTAAGTGGGTTACCAATAATGCTGTGGTAATAGATCAACAATTTGGATTTGTCTCAGTTGATCTTGAAAGAGTAGGTTATAGGGATGAGCCCTTCATTCTAGCAAGCCAGGCGAAACAAGTGTTCTATGTCACAGATCCCGCAAATAAGAAAATGTCCATTATACTTCAGAGTAAAAAACAGAAGCATGGTGATCCGACCTTCAACCTTGACGACACACCACCTTTCACAATTAATCCACCTACAACAATTGAAGAAAGAGAATTGGTAGATGATGAAGAATATGCTGTGAGAAATGATCATGGTGAAGGAATATGGGAAACAATCTGGAGTAAGAGCTTAACAGATGAAAATAGTAATGTGTGCTGTTTGTTTTATTACGTCTCAGTTTATGCATTCACTTACAATTTATTCACCTATCTGACAATGATTTTTGTGCTTACAGGAATATGGACGACTCTGGTGACTCTCCAAGTGATAGGGACAATGAAATGACTAGGCCTGAAGGTGATGCGACACGTGAACCGGTTGCGAGACGAAGGGTTAGAGGCAGTACAAAAATGCCTGCATTGGTAGCACGTCATAACCATCAACAGGAGAGGTTGCATATTGACTTTGATCAAGATATGAAACCAATTGGTCCGGAGGAAGACCATTTCATTAGCTACGTAGGTTTTTTGGCTCGAAGCAAAGTTCGCATTACCTATGCTAATTGGAAGTTGGTTCCACCAAAAACCAAAGACTTGATTTGGCAACAACTTTTGGTATATAAGTTTCAATACATCTGCATTATATCTTTATTCCTATCGCTTCAAATATAATTAACGTATGTTTTTACCTTGCAGCAAACCTATGATGTCCCTGACACCGCGGAGATGTACAGGGAGTGGATGACGGAGGTTCGTCTACGATGGAAAGATTTCAAGAACAGGCTCACACGAGATTACATTCGAGGGGACTTGAGGGGTAAGGATCCATGTCATGAGTATCCATTTTTGTCTCCAGAGGACTGGAGGTTGTTTATGGCATCACGAGAAGATCCAAACTTTTTGGTAAGATTTCTGTAATCATAGTGTTTTATTTGAATATAGTTGACATTATTGATTCGGTGTTCGTTCTTTTCCTTTAAAAGGCATTAAGTGCAGCAAATGCAGAGAGGCAAGCAGCTAATAACTATCAACATTGCATGTCTCGTGGTGGTTATCGGAAGCTTCAGCGACAGATGATGGCAGAAGAGTTGGAGAAATTGAAGGAAGCAGCCACATCTGATCCTACCGTTGTGGTCCAGCCCCCGCCACCTCCACCACGTCACAAAAAATGGAAAGCAGGGAGGCTTAAGGGTGGGAAGTACGTAAATCCGACTGTTGCTGACGTTGCCGCAAGAATTGTAAGTAGTTAGAGCATAAGTACAAACTTATTTTTTCATATTGGGAGTGCTTACGATAACTTTTATGTTGCAGGATGAACTGGAAGATCATAGTAGCCAAGGTTCGTTCACTCCAAGTGGACGGATGGACATCTTGCCAACGGCGATTGGGAAGCCAGATCACCCTGGTCATGTTCGAGGGGAGACAGTGGGAGTTCGTGTCACGAAGTATTTTGGCCGAACCTCACATCCTTATTCGTCACAAGGTGAACCCAGTAGGGAGCTTATGGCCAAGATTCGTCAGGAAGTCTCACAAGAGCTCGAGGCCAACCTTCGCGACAAGCTCCAACAAGAGCTGTTGCCAGAGCTACGTCTTGAGCTGATGCCTGAGCTACGAGCTGAAATGCAGAAGATGTTTGAATCGTAGATGGCAACTACCGAGCGTAGAACCCATTCATCCCCGGCCTTCCACAGCACCAAAGGAAGTTACAACCCGGCGGAGGAACCACTTGGCGAACCTTCTCATTCTCCAGCGCCGGGAGAACCTACCATCCTCTCTTTGGATGCCCCAGTGCTGCGTGTAGTTGCAGATGCTCTCGTTCACACAGAAGCTACTACCCACCATCATCAGCAAATTCCACAGCATTGCGTAGGGTGACTGTGACGTGTGTTCGAGCGGGGGAAGAAGGTACAGTGATCCCTATTCCTGATGCCGAGGTTGCCACGATAGCTCAGGCAAGAGGATCCTTCATCCTTTGGCCTGTACATCTTATTGGCTTGTTACCACAAACACCTCCAATGGTATGGAACTACCTCACTTTTACTTGAGATGTGTTGACATCCTACTAACAGTATGTGTTTTTATGTTCTAAAAGAACGAGCAGGAAGCAGAGAAATGGCCCTTCTTAGCACAATTGCAGCATATCTATAAAGGCATTCGCCAGATTGATTTGTATATGCCTCCAGGGATTGTGGGCCAGAATACAGACTATCACTTCACAATTGATAAACAAGATCTTAAACAGTTCATGAAGTTCGAGGAGCTAGATATTGGATGGGGCAAATTTGCAATCCTGTAAGTTTTTTATTTCCCATTTTTTGATTCATTTAGTTAAGTTGATTTTAACTAGCTAATACATTCATCATTTTAATTCTATTATAGCTCCTTCCGTCGTATATGCATTGACTCTGAGAAAGTTGATTTATATGGATTCTTGTCTCCTGCACATATGACAAGGGTTGAGAATACATTGAAACGAAGGACGAACTATGTGGGCTTTACATTGTCAGAGGACGAGTATAGTTGTTATCTAGTACCGATTGTTCAAGGGTACTCATTTTAATTTTGTGTATTTGAGATTTTTAGTAAATAATTGCCTTGCCATCTAACTTCATTTTAATCTGTATATGTTGTGATAGTTATCACTGGAGTTTGTGTGTTGTCTGTCCTCGGTCGCACGTTGTTTACTGGTTTGATTCCTTAAATAGAAGACCAGACAAAGAAACTAAAAGCGTCTTCAACCAGTAAGTTATTTTTTTGTATTTCATTGCTTCTTGATTCTTGACTTAATGAATTATTCTAATTTATGTTGATTTTCATTTTCATGATAGTGCATGCACGACGTATCGAGCGCTTGGCGGGCCACGCGAACGTAGAGGTGGCAAAGATCCAAGATGGTTGTTTCCAAAGGTACGTAGTTTCAAATCAAGTTCTTTTGATTGACGGTCGTTTTAGATATGCCTTTATTGATTTTAACCATTTGCTTTTGATTTATAGTGCCCTCGATAACCTGGCAGCTGGGAATGTGGATATTATGTCTTGCTTTATATGTTTAACATCATTCAGAGTGGCATTACGACAGATTTTGAACAAGTAATCGCTTCTTCATTCTCTGAGGATAATATTCTTGGTGTTGTCATTCAATGGGAATTCATTCACTTCATTCATTATTTCATCTAAGCTTATTTTCTAATTTACAGATTTTTGACAATGAAGATGCCTACTCATATGAAGACTTAAATATGATCAGAGACTTTATGGCTGGACATCTTCTTCAACGTGTACCAGAAGAGTAAAGTCTTTAGTAGTTTGTGTAGGACATACTTTTGTGGTAGTACATATAATTAGCGTTATTGTTGTTGGATATGGATTGGATTTTAGTCTTGGTTATTGTACAAACTGGGGACTTGGATATAGATTGCTGTGTAGTTTGTCAGGTTTGAAAGTTTGTGTGGCATGTAGTAGACTTGGATATAGATTGTTGTGTAGTTTGTGTGGTTTGAAAGTTTGTGTGGCATGTAGTAGCCTTGGGTTGATCACTGTGTTTGTTGTTGTTTTCATTCTGCTGAACTGCTGTTGTTTTACTCTGTTGTTGGAATTCTATTTCTGCAGTTTTCATATTTTCCAGACAGTGCAATATGTATAAAAGGTCCATTTTAAAAAAAAAAACTTTCAACGTCCTTAATAAAAAAGGGACGTGGATAGTACTGCTGGCGACACTTTAGACGTCCCCAGGTTCACTGGGGACGTCTAAGGTGGACCTTAGACGTCCCCAAGTCTTTTGGGGACGTCTAAGGTCCACCTTAGACGTCCCCAGTGAACCTGGGGACATCTAAAGTGGACATTAGACGTCCCCAGTGAACTGGGGACGTCTAAGGTCACACTTTGGGGACGTCTAAAGTCTTCCTTCTACGTCCCCTATTTTATGGACGTTAATGACGTTATTTTCTACGACTCTCACATAGACGTCCCTCTGTTTTCAAACGTTGAAAGGCCAAAAAAAGGGACGTTAAAACCCTTTTTTCTAGTAGTGAAAGGAAAGTTACCGACCAGTTAGTCAGTTACTGAAGAGGAAACTCATTAGTAACATAAGAGATTAAGAAGTGTGAAAGTTTTCTAAGTGTTATAGAGGGAATCCTCCCATGTTTGCATGTGCATGGAAAGAGTTTAGAGGAAGCTCAAGATCATTACACTTGGCAACATGTGCGCATTGGTTTTGGTCAAATTGTCAAAACTCTCCCCTCTCCCCTCACTTCTCTAAGTCGGCTAAGAGGGCCATTTGAAGCCCCAAAATCTGCTTATATTCATCATCTTCACTCTCTCTCCCATTCTCCATTTTCGTTCAAGACCAAGGAGGAAAGAGAAAGGAAAAGGTGAGATTTTAGCTTGTTTGATGACCTCGTTAGTTCAAATGCTCTTCTATAATGTTGTTCATGGTGATAAGAGATTCATCTCTATGGTTTTAGATTTTTGAAAGAAGGTGTTTGAGTGCTTGAAGAAATTTGAAAGTGCATGAATCAAGGAGCTAGCTTGGGAAAGAGGAAGAGGTGAGTAATAGTTGTACTTTGAAATATGTATTGTGATCATTGGATGAGTTTTAGAATTTATGAATTTTTTCCTGATTTTAGTGTGATTTTGGAATGAATGAATTGTCTAGTGTATTGTAGTAGATTTGGTGTCATATTGTGTCATTGGGACAATGGATTGGTTAGGAACTTGGAATGGAATAGATTTCAATGTTAAGACTTGTGTGGTTATATTGTGTTTATAGTTTGTGGCCAATATGGAACATGTCAATGTGATGTGAATTTGGTTGTTTTGGTGTTTCCAATAGGTTCCTTGTGAAAATTTGTGTGGGAATAGGTTTGGTTGTTGATTTTGGAGCCATTGGACACATTGGTTGAAAGTTTGAAATTCTGGCTATTGAAATTCTGTGATGGGCAATTAGGTTGCATGGACATTTTGAAAGAGAAAATGGTGTCTAAAAATTTTAAAACTTTCCAATCTTAAATTTCACATGCCAAGATTCAAAATGGACATATAATTCATGTCATTTCTATTTGTGAGCTAAGAGTTATGATTTTCCAAAGTTTGGGATTGAAACTGGAAGCTATTTTGGAGCAGTATGAGATTTCATGTAATTATGTATTTTTGTGGTTATGAACAGAATTGATTCATATTTTTCCTATAAAGAGGACTTGAATAGATTTCCATTGGCTTTGGAATCACCCCATTTTGAATTTTCTAGAATTAGTTATGATTTTTTCAATTTCCTTGGCTGCAGCTAAAAGTTCTTGGCTGCAGCCCAAAACTTTCTGGGCAGTCTTTAGCCGCAGCCAGAAAATCTTGGCTATAGCCAAAAACTCTCTATGCAGTTTTTGGCCACAGCTAGAAGATCTTGGCTACAGCCAAAAAATTTCTGTGCTATTTTTGACCACAGCCAACCCCTGTTTTTAGCACTTTGTAATTTTAAAAAGTGGTTCTAACCTAGTATTTCCAAATTCTTTTAGGTTATTGTTAGAGACTTTCATAGTTACCTAAAAACCTCAAATGTTAACCAACCTTCAGCATTTGAAATTAAGAATTTGGAAAAGGGAATAACGCTATGTCCTTGGTTTTGGATTTATGATTCCATATTTGCCCTATACGAGATCAACCGGTGCCAGAGCATAACCGGAAAGAACAAGGTAGTGAGTCTTTCTCTTATATTGTATGTAATGCATTATATGTATGTGATGTCATTGGATTATGTATTGCTAACATTGTGAAGCTTGTTGCTATGTGTATGCTGTGAAGTTATGTGTTTATTGTGACGTTGGTCATGTATCATGTGTATATTGTGACATCGGTCACACATCATGTGTATATGCCTTTGAGTTGCATCGCCACGCCAAGAGTCCTCCGGTAGCAAACAACGATTCGGGTAAGGGCTATATGCATCCTCGACGGTGAAAGAGGATGAGGGTGGGGTGTGACAATGAATTCGTTGTGTATGTGAAAGCCGAAAGGCTATGTGACAGCCGTAACGGCTATGAGTATGCCGTTAAGGCAATGTGTATAATGTGATCGTTGCTATTGTGCTGATTGATGATTTGCTTGCATGCTATGTGATTGTATACTATATGAGTGCTTTGTTACTACTGAGATTCTTTTGAATCTCATTCTTTCCATTAACTAATCTACAGATAGGGCAAATGGCTTGAAGGAGAAGCAGACAACCAAGGGCGGATAGTTCTTTATTTTAGTGTTGTTGGTTGGTTGCCATATCTGGATTGGGATTACTGTACATTTTTAACTGTTATTTTAGATATGGATATGTAATCCCATGAACGAGAATGGTAAGGGGAAAAAATTTCCCATAAACCCTTTATTTAATATATGGAAACCCGTGGGCTGCCGGGTAATTTTGTTTACACTCTAATATGTATGAATGCAACTTAATTGCATAGTTTAATTATATTTGAAATGTGAGTATGAGACTGGATCGAACAAGTTTTGAAAGAAATTTTGGAAACCCACTGCATTTCAGGGCGGGTCCTTGTCTTGAAGCGAATACTTAAATAGATTTTGTATTAATCATCTGTCTCTAATTTAACTTAATTACATATTTTTGAATTATAATTACTGTTTATAAGGCAAGGGTTTACAGTATAACCCGGTGTGCAAGATTGCATGGGGTAGTGTCCCTGGCTATAAGATCCTACATGCCCATTATGTTGTAGTGGACCTGTGTGTCTAGATGCCCTAAGAGTTAGAGGACCAATGTGTCTTTAGGCTGGCATATGTATTCACAATTGTGTCAAGCAGTGACTTAAGGAATAGGGGCAGAGACCCTTGGCTGTACAATCTTATATGCCAACTGTTTATGTTAGACACTGAATGTTGAATGTCATTATGATGAATGCGAATGCTGAATATTATCTGAGAACTATGTTAACAATATAATGATAATTATGTTCCATGGTTTGTGAGCCTGGGCATGAAAGGTATAGATTGAGCAATAAAAGTATTTCCCCAAGGTGTAGATGATTCTATACTATATTCAAATTTCGACGACAAAATTTATTGAACAGGAGGGCGAAATGTAATAACTCGAATTTTAGGATTAGAGGCTTCAGAATAGGCCTAAAGTAAGTGGATTGCTAAGCCCTGGTTTAGCAAGAGTCCCAGGAATGAGGTTCTAACATGACATTCTAGTTGTGTGACATTTTTAAATAGGCAAATGAAGTCCAAAAATTGTGAATTTTTCTAGAATGAAAGTAGACATTCCAGGCTTTAATTTGATAGGTCATATGAATTATTTGGACTTGTACGCTAAGAGTTGTGAATTTCTGAAGTTTACCAAGTGAAACTAGCTACTTTCTAAGACAACATCCAAATATTTAAATTCTGAGAATGTTGAGCTTTCAGTTGGCTAAAGCCTATATTTTTCCTTAAAAATAGACTCAATAAGGGTTAAGTAACCTTTTGAAGAACCTCAATTGGATGTCTGCAAAAAAAGATAAATTTTCAAAGTTTGATGAAAATTCTGTTAGCTTGTGCGAAAATCACAAAATGTATATGCATAATGGTATTTTGCCATAAAAAGAAAGAGACAATTATTTTTCCTAATTTATATGGTCATTTTCGGTCAAAAAGAGATATGAAGAGGGAAAAATAATTATTTTGTGAATAAATATCCATTAGGCACAATTTTTTGATACAAGGTCAAAGTAAAAAAGAAGAAGATGACCATAAGTCAAAATTTGCAACTCTAATGAAATATGTGTGGAGGAGGAAATAAGTTAATTGAAAAAGCATTTTAATGCCTCCCAAGTTGAACTTTCGGCCAAGTGAAATTGGGAAGAGAAGAGATGTTGCTAATTAAAACAAAGGAGTCATGTGCTTATTAACCATTAAATAATATTACAACAAAAGCAAGAGAGATATTTCAAGAAGCCAATATCTCTTTCCTTCCTTCCATATTTCGTGCATCTGAAACCAATAGAGAGAGAGAGAGCTCAATGATTTAAAAAAGCACAGGAAGTGCCCTAGGGTTCCAATTGCAAAACTCAAAGGTAAGAGCTTGAAATTGAAGTGATTTGCCTTCTAGACTCCTTGGAGCTTCCTCTAACTTCTTCTTTTTGAATTCCATGGATAGTAAACTAAATCAAGAGTGTAGAGAGAGATTATTGAGGCATTTTTAGGGAGAGAAAGTGGTGAAATCAAGAGGTAATCTCATAAACTTAAACCTCTTATGCTATAAGTTGTTGTTAGTTTTGGCTTGGTTTTGATTGTTTTGCAAATTTGAGCTTATGTAAACCCTATGGGAAATGCTGCTAAATTTTCCACTAATCATGTTCATTTAGTGTTTAATTAGTTAATCATGTGATTTGAAGTGGAAAGAAAGTGATTAAACCATAGAAATCAAGAAAACATATTTTCCTATTAATATACTTTCATTCTTCAATTCTACGTTTTCTTTCTTTCATGCTCATCTTCAAGCTTTCTTTTCTATGCAGCTCATGGACCTATAGGGTTGGTGGGGGAGGGTGAAATTTAGGGAAATCTCAGTAGTAAACAGTACTAACAATGTATGCAAGATGAATGCTAGTGTATGATCTGCTTGCCTTACATAAGCTCATGTTCACATAATGATAGTTCTACATGCTCAATGTTTCGTGCAACATATCTATGGGCATAGTATAAAGAGAAATAGAGCTTCATTTATTCATACATGCTTCACATAATCAAGCAAAGCAATACTGCATATCAATATACAACAAACACATTAAATACATGCAAGTTAAGTACGTTCACTACCTTTTGGACTTGTGTCCTCTTCTTGTCCCCTTTTCTTCTAACTATTGAAGCTTCTTGGAAATTCTTCCATGCTTCTTCTTTCTTGGATTCTTATAGCCCTACTTTATTCAGGCTTATTCTCTAACCTCTAGTCCTAAAGAAGGTTGCTAAGTCTAGTTTTAGTAAGAGTCCCAGTAATGAATGAGAAACAGAATGACTATTAGAAACTGCACTCGGAGTAAAATGTGAATTTTGGTGTGAATTATTTGAAAGGAAGTACCTGATTCCTTTAGAATGTGTCTGAATGACATAAAACCTAACTTAGATCAAAAGAAAAAGGGAAATGGTGTTTAGAAAAAGAGTAATAAAGAGAACTAAAAGAACTAATGGCACAAGAAATAATATTGCCATAATCAAGGGTAAAAGAGACAATTGCCACTTGATCTTGAGGTTAAAATTGGAAGACAAAATAAAGGGCTAGGATTTGCTCTTCAAAAGTAAGAAATAATTATGAGAAATAAAACACAAATTAACTTTTCCTTTATGACCACAAAAAAAATCCAAGGAGGGGCAAAGAAGGAAGAAAGAGGAGTTTGGTTAAAAGGTAGAAGTATCTTCAAAATTTTCCAACTTAGAAAGTTTGACCAAAAGGCAAGTTGTTAAGAGTAACTTGGTCAACATTTCCTCTTCCTTTCTGAAGACAAATTTTGGTCAAGAATGAAGAAGAGAGAGAGAAGTGAAGTTACATTAACCCAAGTCATTATGGTTAAATTAACTGCATAACTTTTGCAAGAAGCAACAATATTGGCCGCATATTTCCTCAGGCAATTTTTGGCCAAGTATTCAAGAAGGCAATTAAGTAAATATGAAACACTTAACTCTCTCCCTCACATACTCAAATTTCTGCCAGGCCTAGCAAGAAAGAGAAAAAGAAAAGAAAATTGGAAAAAGAAAGAGAAAGAAGAACAAAGAATCAAGGTGAGACTTTTAACTTGATTTTCACCTTCAAGATCATCTCTCTAGCTCTTGAGGTCTTCATAAATGTTGTTCCTCTCACTAAGAGCTACATTTCTATGATTTTAGATTCTTGAATATAGGTGTTTTGTGCTGTCTATAAAGTGACAAAGTTAGAGAATCAAGAAACAAGCTCTAGAAAGTGCATAAGGTGAGTATAAGCTTCAATTTGAACCCCATATCTTGTGATTTAGTTTAGTTTGGTGAATTTTGTATGCTGCCCTAATTTCAAGTTCTATGATATTTTTGGGGTTTCATCATGCTTTGGTCATATACATGTGGTTATATAATGTTTGGGAAGCATATGAACCTAGTTTGGTGAATAAATTGTGAATTGGTAAATTGTTGCTTTGTGCCCTAATTTTTGGATAGATCTAGGCATGAAGAAGGAGTATGTTTAGCTAGTTTTGAGGTCTCCAATGGATTCTTTGGGCAAAATTGTGTACGAATAGGTTAGTGGTATAATTTTAGAAAGAATGGATTTGAAATCCAAAAATTTGAAGTATGCTACACAATTAGGGTTCTTGCATGTGTAATATCCTAAATTTTAGGACTAAAGGCTTGAGAATAAGCCTGAATTAAGTGGACTACTAAGCTCAATTTAGCAAGAGTCCCAGGAATGAGTATTTGCTGCCAGTCTATTTTTCCAGCGTGGCAGTTTAGTTGTGTGATATTTTTAAATAGGGAAATGATTCCCAATGCCTATGATATTTTTCAACATGAAAGTAGACTTATCAATCTTTAATTTGCTAGGTCATTTGGGGCTGTACACAGAGTTATGTATTTTTTATGTTAGCCTAGTGATACTAGTGATTTGCAGTGGCAGAGTCCAAAAACAATAACTCTAGGAATTGTGAGCTTTTAGTTGGCTAAAGGCTATATTTTTACTTGAAAATAAACTTAATAAGGGTCACATAGCCTTTGGAATCACTAATTGGATCTTTATGAATAAAGATATGAAATTTTTACAGTTTGATGAAAATTTTGCCCAATTTTCCAACAAGTATGAAAATAGAAATAAATGTAAGGGAAAAATGGTTATTTGACCAATACAGCAAGTAGTCATTTATTTTTCCCTTTAATTGGGATAAATGTTGGCTGAAGTAGGGAGACTAAAATGATTAGGAAAATTAATTATTGTAACTAGTTAGTTACCTACTTTTAGTGGAACCATAAGAATGTGATACTTGGCATATTGTGGGCTAAGTGTTTTACTTAAGTAAGGATAAATATTAAAAACTCCCTCCCTCCTCATAGTTTTCGTGTAGCACCTGAAAATAGAGGGAAAAATAGTTGGGAAAAAGAAAGAGGAGAGAAGGAAGCTGAATAGCAAAAATTCATGAGTTCCAGAGCTGATTTCACCTCTGATTCAGCATTTCTAGCTTCCGTAGTATTCTCTAATGTTGCTCTACTCAACAAGAGCTTCCTTTTTACGATTTTTGATTCTTGATCAGAGGTTTTTGGAGCCATCTACCTAGGGGAAGTACTACCAAAATCAAGAACCAGTTGTAGAATCGAGTAGAGGTACATATAAGCTTCAATTTGAACCGATTGATTTGCAGTTTTGCTGAGCTTTGAGCATTTCTTGGGCTACCCTATGATTTTTTTCAAGTTATGATTTTAGTGTTATATGTTGTTTTAATAATAAAAATGATGATCTATGAGGATTAGTGATGATATTAGACTAGTTTGATAGTGAAATTACAAAACTGTTGATTGCTAGATTGAAATTTCTGGGAGGCAGTCTGTTTTGTGATGAAATTTTGTTTAGTCAAACTAGGTCCAAATGCTATGAAATTTTGTAGGTTTAAAGTAGACATCTAGGGCTTTACTTTGATAGGTATTGAAGCAATTTGGAGTAGTTGATTGAAAGTTATGGATTTTTGAAGTTGTGCCCTGTTTTTGGATTTGATTCTACAACAGTATGGGAATTCATGGAATTTTGTAATTTTGTGGTTGCAGATGGCAATAGTTCATATTTTTCCTGTATAGAGGACGTAAAGTACTTCAAGTAAGACTATGAACCACTCCATTTCGATTTTTGTAGATTAAGTTATGATTTTTGGAAACTTAGCCAAGAAACGGGACAATTTCTTGGCCATAGCCAGAGGATTCTTAGCCATTGCCGAAATGTGCCTAACCTCCTCTTAGCCACAACCAAAAAGTCTCTAACTTTTTTTGGCCGTAGCCAAAGGATTCCTTAGCCATAACTAACATCCAATTTTAGCATTTTATGTTTTTGAAAGGTGGTGACTAGTCTAGCTCTTCCTAACCCTCTTAGACATTTGTTTGAGCCTCTAATAGCTTCTTAAAGGACTTAAATAATAACCAACCCAAGAATTTTGAGTTATTAAAGAATTGGAATTGGTAATAACTTGTCATCCTTTAATTCTAATTTATAAGATTTGATATATGCCCTGAGCACAAGAGATCAGCGCAAGAACAAGATCGAAAATACCAAGGTAGTGACTCTTTCTCTTATATCATGTGTAATGCTTTATATGTATGTTCATATAATCAATTGTTAAAAATGTTAAGAATGTTAAGAATGTCAAGATGTTATGAGTATTACGATTATCAAGAATGTTATGAGTGTTCTTATTGTCAAGAATGTTATGAATGTTACAATTGTCAAGAATCTATGACTGCTATGAATGCTGTTATATGATGATTGTTTACATGCTCTATGAACTTATATGTCATATAAGGGAATTGTTACTACTGAGATTCCTATGAATCTCACTCTTTCCAATGACTAACTTACAGCAAGGGCAAGCAACTCAAAGGGCAAATAGGTAAACAAGGGTGATTAGAGCGCACAGTTAAAGGCTTAGGACTTTTGTTGGTTGTCGAATTTAAGGAATTGTATATAACTTACATGATATGTCTATAATACTTGTAATGGGTTTAGATACTTTGGTAGCCCTATGGCTACATTGTCTGTCTATATATATATATGCAAATGAATGAACTAGGAAAGAGCAAGGAATGCTCTGGAAAAATAAATGAGCAACAAATCACTTTGATTGAATTAAATAAAGGTGAGAGTCAATTAGTAGTAATAACGTTACAAACTACTGAATGATGCTTCCACAAGATTTTGAAAATTATTTTGAAAAACCCACTCAACTATAGGTTCAAATCCTGTCTCTAGATTGGGAATTTAAAATGATTTTAAGAAAGTGATTTGGACTTATTGTGTACAAGCTCATCCGATCGATTATGAGAATAAGGCATTACAGTGTAGCAGTCTGAATGTGTTATGTTTTTGGGTAATAGAATATTGTCCAGTGGCAATTATAATTTCCAAAATGAAAGTAGACATATCAAGCTTTAATTTGATAGGTTATATGTGTCAATGGGTTAGTACATTTGGAGATTTGAATTTTTGAAGTTAGGCATTGAATCTGGAATGTTGGTTGTGGTAGTAAGGTTTTAGTTGAAGTTCTAGAATTCTATGGCTATAATTGGCTTTGAGTAATATTTTTCTTATGAAATAGACTTAAAGAGCTTTGAATAGGAATTTGAACCACCCCAATTGGAGTTTTCTAGAATTAATTATGATTTTTCAAAGTTTGGTCAAAATGCTGGTAGCTTGTAGCTACCATGCAAATTTAAGAAAGAACCAAATGTAATAAGTGTCAACTCTAAGGGTGAAAGTAAGTATATGGGACTAATGTAGCCTATTAAGAATTAATTTATCATGGGACTAATTATGTGATTATATATCTAAGGCCATAAGAATCCAAGAAAAAAGAGGCATGGAAGAAGTTCAAAGAAGCTTCAATGGTTAGAAGAAAAGGGGACAAGAAGAGGACTCAAGTCAAAAAGGTAGTTAACTTACATATCTTGTATGTATTTCATGTGTTTGATATGTATTGATTTGCAGTATTGCTTTTCTTGATTATGTGAAGTATGTATGAATGAATGAAAGTCTGTTTCTGTTTATACTATGGCCATAGATATGTTGCACGAAACATTGAGAATGTAGAAATGTCATTATGTGAACATGAGCCTATGTAAGGTGAGCATATCATGCACTAGCATTCATCTTGCATGCATTACTAGTACTTTTTGCTACTGAGATTCCCTCAAATCTTATCCTCCCCCACTAACCATATAGGTCCATGAGTAGGATAGAGAATAAAGGTTGAAGAGGAGCAATTAGGAAAGAAGATGTAGAATTGAAGAATGAAAGTGTATTAATTTACCGTATGTAAATTATTTGCACAACAATATATTTGTATGAATAGGCAAGTTTTAGATGATCGATAATCAGGATCACTGAGAACAAGAATTAACTCTGATATATGATATTTAGTAAGAATAATGAATAACGAGTTGTGAAGAAATTACCCCTACGTAATAAAAGAATAAGACTTCCGTGTACGAAATAAAGGGGCATTTAAGATGGGTGTTACAAAGTGTAGGCTTTGTCTAGTGTTTTCATTTTTCCATAATTTCTTTCTCCTCTCCTTCTAGGGGCACATGAAGGTGCATTTTAGCTCTGATTGAAATGCAATTTGTTTCTAAGAATCCCTAAATTTGTTATCTACATTTTTGACATATTATATGAGTATTTTGGGATACATTTGGATAATTTTTTAGTGGCTTTCAATGCTATTCTAGAATATTAATAATAACTTGTATTTATTTTATTTGCGATAAATATGAACTTTGAGAGTTCTAAAAGCACAGAATGAAAAGATTTTGTTCTTTTTGATTGATGGCTGTGTTGGAGAATACATTCTTGAGTATGAACTACTTTTAAGTAGATCAAAAAAGGAGCAAGCCATTTGTTTGTTGCCTTTAACTATTGATCCAAGCATAAATTACTTAGAGGAAAGTAAATCTCTAAGTGATGAATGGAAGAGGGATTTGATGATTTAAACTTGAGCCTTAAGAGATAACTTAGAAGGAGAAGATCCTAGAGAGGGTTAAGAGGAGACTAATTTAGAGTATGGTTCATTTGAACTTGAAATTTAGTATAAGGTGTAACCGGAAAGATATTCTAGAAGATGAACCTATAGAAGAACTTGTATCTCCTAAATCTTAAGAAATTCAATGTCAAGATTTGAATATGGAGAAACCTCAAGGAGGTGAAAGTAAGGGATCAAATATTAAAGAGACAGTATTAGATCAAAGTAAAAGGAAATATCAAACAGGGAAATTTTCCATCGCCAAAACTATGGATCATAATGGGATTCAAGAGAATAGTACACCTTGAAAAGAAAACCCTACTTCATGTGAGAAGGAGCCTTAAGCCAAGTCCAACCGCTCATACTAGAAACCATAAAAGAAATAAGAGCAAATACATAATTTTTCCTTGAAGAAACAAGGACAAATTGCATAAGATATTTGAAATATCTCTTTCAAGAAGATAGGGAAACTCTGGGACGTGATTAAAACAACATGGGACATAAAATTCTTCCAGCATTAGAAAAAAATGGTTATTGAGAACCTATCAAATTATGAGAAGCAAAGAAACTTCTACTTTTTTGAAGATTTGTTTGGTTGCAAATTATATATAAACAAATCAGATGAATATAGAACCAAAGAAAAGTATTGAGTTGTCTTAAAAAATGCCTAAATAATAAGACATTATGAACACAATAAATGCAATAAGAGGCATGAATAAGTAGATGTCAAACACTCTTTTTGAGTGGCAGCTGTACTATCCTAAAATTGTAATTAAGGGATAATGACTTCAAGAGTAGTGTAGTTATTATGGATGGAATACTTTTGAAGCATGTAATGTAGATTGTGATATAAAATATGTTTGTTGATGGTTAAGTAAATGTTGTGATGATTAGGGGCAAAATGGGAAATTGTCAACCAATGGTCCGTTACTGAAGAGGAAACTCCTTGGTAATTTAAGAATCATGGTTAGGATTAAGTGATTGAGAAGGTAGAATTGTGTATGAATGAGTTCATGTGTGTCTGTAGAAGGAAAATCTATGATCATGACAAGTGGCATCTTAAGGACCATGGATGAAGTCAACATTTCAAAATTTATTTTTTCTCTTCCCTCTCACTTGTAAAGTCGGGTAGTTGCATAGGAATGGGGAAAAAATATGCATCTTCATCCTTTTCATCTCCTCTCTCATCTAACCTCCATTTTGGTTGAGCAAGGGAAGGAAAGATAAAGTGTTAAGGTGAGTTTTGGCTAGCTAGATGCCTCTTAATGCTCAAATGTTCTCCATTAAAGTTATACATGGTGTTGAGAGCTTCCTTGCTATGATCTTAGATTTTTGAAAGGTGGTGTTTTAGTGTTGGAGGGAATTTAGAGGTTGAGAAATCAAGGAACTCACTTTGGGAAGATGAAAGAGGTAAGAAAGAGCTCTCTATTAATCTAAGTTTTGTGATCATAGGTTGAGTTTTGAGAATTTATGTTCTTGCCCTAATTTTGGTATAATTAGAAATGCATGAATTTGGATGATGCTTGGTGTTGGATTTGATGGCATATTGTGTCTTTAAGCCATTATGATTAGTTGGGATTTGAATGGTGATATGTGGTGAATTTGGTAGTTGTGGTGCAATATAAGTCAAAACCCAAACTTCTTGGCAGAATGGGAATTTGATTGTTTTGAGGTATCTAATAGGTTCCTTGTGAAATTCTGTATGGGAATAGACTTTGGTATAAGTCTGGAAACCATTGGAATTAGATTTGGTAAATTTGTAAAAATATATCAGTTGCTGCGATTCTAGTTTCTAATATCCTCACTTGAGTGAGGTTGGAGCTCACTTGAGTGCAGCGTTATCTTCTTCCTTTTTCTTTCAGTATTTTGGTTGAGTGTTCAGATAGAAAGCAAGAGTGCGCGTGGATACTCTCGAGTATTGGGAAGCCACTCGAGTGCTAGGGCTAGCACTTAAGTGCGCCTGTCTCTTTGGGGTTTTAGTTGGGTTGTCACTTTTTGTTCCTCACTCGATGGGACTCGGGTGACTATGTGTCATCACTCGAGTACTTAGAGGAGTGCTCGAGTGAACCGGTCACTCCAGGATGTACGGTGCTCTCAAGTACTCACTTCCTGTGTTTCACTCGCTAGGGCTCGAGTGCAAGTGGTAGCATCACTCGATGAGGTCTCCTTCACTTGAGTGACTCGGTCAGAAATTAGTACTTTTGCTCCCAAAAAGAGATCTTTGATCAAGTGTTACCCAACTCTTTAGGCATATGTCTAGGCTTCTAGTGGCCACCTAAAAGAGTTCAAATGATAGCCAACTTTAAGTATTATAAAAAGAAAGAATATGGAATAAAGAATAACCTATCGTCCTTGATTTTGGTTATAGGCTTTGACATTTGCCCTGGTCATGAATGAGCTGTGACGGAGCAAGTCAGGAAAGAACAAGGTAGTGACTCTTTTCCCCTATACTATATGTGATGTATGGCATGTTTGTTTGATCATTGTTTAAGAGTCTATCACCTGCGGCCCATCAATGGTGACGGTGGGAGGATTGTACCTTCGGGGCGGTGGAACCTGGGGGATGAGACTATGTGAAAGCCGAAAGGCTGTTTGTGAGTCTATTACCTATGGCCCATCGATGGTGACAGTGGGAGGATAGTACCTTCGAGGTAGTGGAATTCAGGGAATGAGACTATGTGATTATATGCATATGGTAGCTTGCGTGCTATGTTTTATGCCGTGATGCTGCTTGATGATTTACTTACATGCTATGTGATTACATGTTGTATGAGTGATTGGCTACTACTGTGATTCTTTTGAATCTCATTCTTTCCATTGACTAACCTTACAGACAGGGCAAGTGGCTCCAAGGAGAAAAGGACGACTAAGAGCGGCTAGAGTCTTGTAGAGATATTAGTTTTGGACTGTTGGCTATTCACTTTGGATTTTTAAGATTACTGTATATTATTTTTGGATGTAAATAATATTTTGATTACAGTATGTAATCCCCTAGTTGGAAATTATAAACCAAATAGTTAGTATTAATATGACCCAGGGGTTGCCAGGATTTCTGTTTCACACTCTGATGTGTTTAAATGTGATTCAACTACACAGGGTAATTATATTCAGATTATGGAATTTAAGACCAAGGAAGGCAAAAATTTTGAAAATGTTTGCGAAAACCCTACCATAAGGAAGGGATTGAAAGTAAGTTTTGTTTTATTGGTCTCTATTTCATTTTAATTATAAATTTTGAATTATAATTACAAAGGGGGTTTACAGCAACTCTTGGAAAATGAGTCTTCTAAGAGAATCATATGCTCTATTTAAGTGGGAGCTAGTGTAATATGCTTTATCTAAGTGGGAGCTAGTTTCATATGCTCTATCTAAGTAGAAGCTTGTAGAAAATGTGTTTTCTAAGAGCCATAACTAAGCATATTATTAAAGAACTAGTATTAAATTCTTAATAGATGATAGTGTAACACCCCAAAATTTAGATGCACCAAATATATTGTAATTATTTGAGAAATTCAATAAAATGATGAACACTCATGAATTTGGAATTTATGATTTTATAATTTAACTTCGTTTGTGGTTTTCTTCTCTAATAATTTAACGTCGTTAAGTCAAATTTAACGGTTTTATACTGGATGCCCCACTTTTAAAACCTTATGTGTATTTTTGCCCCCTTTAAAACATAATTGTGTTAGATCCCAAGTTTTGATGATAACAATAATTCAATTATGTGTAAGATATGCTTTCAGAAGATTTAGAAAAGATTCCAAGTTACCAAATGCATGTTTTGAGTTTGCTGATATCTGCTGTGAAAATGCACTTGAGTGCTCGAGCATGAATCTGCACTCGAGCACAAATCTCTTCTGTACTCGAGCAGGTATGAGAGAAAGCCAGGAAGTGAGTACCCGAGAGGCTTTCTCCCTTTGTATTCAATGGATCACTCGAAGCACAAGTATGCACTCGAGCAGAGAAGTCATTCTCACTCGAGCACGTATGCGAGTGAGGGCATGCGAGTGCTTGGCCGAGAGCAAGTAATGGGATGCTTCCTCCATTCACTCGAGAAGAGGCATGCGAGTGCTTGCCCGAGAGCAAGTTATAGCATGCTTCCATCTTTCACTCGAGAAAGGCACTGCGAGTACTTGGCCGAGAGCAAAAGTGATGGCATGCTTCCTATATTCACTCGAGCAAGAGACGCGAGCACTTGGCCGAGAGTCTTGAATTTCAGAAATGTGCAAGTGTGCTCGAGCACACCCATCCATGCTTGGAGTGACACGTCCATGCTTGCGAGTAATATTTCCATCCCTCTCAAGATCAGTTGCGAGTGCCTGTTCAAGAGAGCATATTCCCTGAGAATATGCTTCTCACTCGAGCAGAGGTAAGTGTGCTCGAGTGAGGGCCAAAATCACTCGCGAGTGAAAATTCTATCCCTCTGAAATTCTGATGCGAGTGATGGTTTAGAGAGCATATTCCCTAAGAATATGCTTCTCACTCGAGCAGAGGTAAGTGTGCTCGAGTGAGGGTCCATATCACCCGCGAGTGCAAATTCTCACTCTTGTCAAAATGGTATGCGAGTGATAACCCAAGAAGACACTCCCAGTGTAAAATGCCAAGATCACTCGAGCAGAGATATTGTGCTCGAGTGAGACCTCTCTTCACTCGCGAGTGAAGATCTTTTCTCTCTGATATTCCATGCAAGCACAACCCGATAACAGAGGTATATGAAGAAAAATAGGAGATCACTCGAGGTGAGCCTTTCATGCTCGAAGTGATGCCCTGTTGACCACAGAATATGATAAGTCTCATAACGTTCATTACGAATATGGTTTATTGTTATTAATTCATATCATCATTACTTATTATTCTTATCTAACATTGTTTTGATTATTTTAAAAGTATAATACAGGAAGATGAACTTTTCAAATTTGTTGTTATAGAGAAAAGTCAAACATTGGCAGACAGCATAATTACAGACACGTTCGCACCAACCACATTCAGATTATTCAAACATGCGCGTGTTCTTCTACAGTTGCAAATGTCCAGCTCCTCCAATGATGATTTCTCAAACGGGCAAAAACTGAAGCAACTATATATACAGAGATTCAAGGATAATCAAAATGCAACGAAGCACAAGAATTCACAAGCTTATACCAATTCTCTGCTATTCATCTGTTTTCTCTGTATACACTTTGATCTTCAGTGTTTATTCATTTGCTCTATAAGAGAGTCCTCATACAAACTCAAAATTCTGTGTTTATGTGATCTCAAGGTATTGGGACCTTGAGAGGGTAGTTATTCCTTACGAGAGAAGCAGTTGAGAGAATTCCTTATATTATCTTCCACTCATGAGTCTTGTAAACATAAGCAAGTGAGAAGGTTCATAGGTTGTTTCTCTGCACATAAGACTTGTCGTAAGGGGGAGAGAAGTTTCTTGTTGAGAGAATATTTCTGCTCATAGTCCATTCAAGGACGATGGTTGTTTTGTGGCGTTCTAAGAGCCCATTGAATCTTGGAAGTATAGTGAAAAGCTCAGTAGGTCTTGATCTCTGAGGACTGGACGTAGGCATTGTTGTTAAGCCGAACCAGTATAAATCTCTGTGTTTAAATCTTCTCTACTCTACTCTATTTACATATTATCATCTCAAACGAAAAATTTATAACATCACCCAATTCACCCCCCTCTTGGGTGAAGCTTGCCCCTTTCATTTGGTATCAGAGCCTCGTCTTCTCCGAAGAGCCTAACAGCTTGAGAAGGATCCTATCAATGGCAACAATGGGTGAAAATATCCTTCCAGATGGTGCTTCAATCACTAGACCTCCTGGATTTGCTGGAGAACATTTTTCGTTCTGGAAAGCCAAATTCAGAGTGTTCGTGATGGCCAACGAGTATGGGTTATGGAATGTTATACAAGATGGTGACTATGTTCCAGTGAAGAAAATCGAAGATAGAGCAGTCAAAAAGACTCCAGATGAGTTTGACGAAAATGACAAGAGGTTAGTAACGTTAAATAGCAAAGCCATTTTAATGATACAGAGTGCTCTTAGTCAAAAAGAATATTTTCGTATATGTACTCTACCTACTGCCAAAGATATGTGGGATGCCCTTGAAATTGCTCACGAAGGTACATCTGGAATCAAAGAGAATAGGATCAATACTTTAATTACAGAGTATGATTTATTTCGTATGAAATCTGGAGAGAGTATATCAGAATTTGAACTAAGGTATACTCATCTTGTTAATCAATTATCTGCTCTTGGAAAGTCGTTTGATCAAAATTCCCAGGTAAGAAAGATTCTTAATATTCTTACGAAAGAATGGGAAGCAAAGGTGACAGCCATCGAAGAAGCCAAAGGAGAGTCTATGAGATCCGTAGCTGCTCTCTTTGGAAGTCTTTCTGAATATGAAGGTAAGTTGAAATTCAAAAAGGAACTTGAAGAATTCGATGATAAAAAGAAAAAGGGAGTTGCATTTAAAGTTATTCAAGAAGAAGAAGGAACTTCCGAAAATGAAAATGTTCCTAGTGATGATGAAATGGGAATGATCGTGAGAAAGTTCAAGAAATTCTACAGAAGAGGACAAAGGAATTTCAAGAATTATCAAGGTGGACCAAGCAAGAAAGAAAACAAGGAACACCAAATAGTATGCTATGAATGTGGAAAACCAGGACACATCAAATCTGAATGCTTCAAAAACAAAGACAAAAAGAAACAGAAAAAGAAAGCATATATATCATCTATTTGGGGTGATAGTTCGTCAGACGAAGAAAATGACAATGACGAAGTAGCCAATCTATGCTTGGTAGCTAAGGAAGAAGAATCAGACTCTGAGGTAAGTGACTCTGAACCCTCTTATAATGAATTATTATCTGAATATAATGCATTGCATACAGAGTTCATTAAAGTTGCTAAAGAAATGGTTAGTTATAAGAAGAAAGTAAAAGAATTAGAAAGTAATGTCATATCATCATATGAAATGTGTAAAGAGAAAGATAAGAAAATAGAGGACTTAACAAAGATTGTTGAAAAATTTACTAAAGGAAGTGAAACTCTCAAGGTTATCTTAAGCTCTCAGAAAGTTTCTTTTGATAAAACTGGAATTGGATATAATGCTGTGCATGATAAGAATAAGAAGAATAGTAGAAACTATCTTAATTATTTCAGGAATTCTGTGCATATATCAAATCCATTTGTATCATGCAATTTTTGTAATAGAAAAGGACATTATACTTCATCGTGTTATTTCAAAAAGGGAAAGGTCGGTGGAACATATAAATGGGTTCCGAAAGGGACACATATTCCAAATACTAACCACAAAGGACCCAAGAAAGTGTGGGTACCTAAAACTTGATCATCTTATTCTAGGTATGTCTCAAAGCATCTCGAGCGAACAAATGGTATATTGATAGTGGATGTTCGAGACACATGACTGGTGACAAAAATAAGTTCACCATGTTTGAACCTAGAGAAGGAGGAAAGGTGACTTTTGGAGGAAATCAATCCGGACGTATTGCTGGAATTGGAGAAGTGGGAAGAACAGATGGCTTTCAAATCAACGGAGTATATTATGTTGAAGGTTTATGCCACAATCTCTTAAGCGTAAGCCAAAGCACTGACAAAGATAACTGGGTGATTTTCGATTCAAAAGAATGCTTGATAGTAAGTAAGAAAGATCTACTTCTAAACAAAGAAACTATCAAGGCAAAAATCCGAGCTCAAAGGGACGGTAATTGTTATACAATTGATTTAAATTCAAACTCTTCTGAAAACTGTTTTCTTAGTCGATCAGAGGAAAGTTGGTTATGGCATAAGCGTTTGGCTCATGTCAATATGAATCAACTTGACAAATTGATCAGAAAAGATTTAGTTGTTGGCCTTCCCAAACTTAAATTCAAAGATAACATGATTTGTGATGCATGTCAAAAAGGCAAACAAACTAAATCTTCTTTTAAAACAAAATATGAAATTTCTACTTCAAAACCTTTACAATTACTTCATATGGATTTGGTAGGACCTGCAAGAGTAAAAAGTTTTGGAGGAAATTTATATACGTTAGTAATTGTAGATGATTTTACAAGATTTGCTTGGACTATATTCATTGCCTCAAAAGATGAAACTTTTGCTGAATTTATTATGTTTGCCAAAAAGGTTCAAAATGAGAAAGGTATTTCTATTGTCTCTATTAGAACAGATCATGGAGGAGAATTTGATAACCAATTGTTTGAAGAGTACTGCAACAACGAGGGGATAGATCACAACTTCTCAGCTCCTAGAACACCTCAACAAAATGGAGTAGTGGAAAGGAAGAACAGAGTGCTTACAGAAATGGCAAGAGCTTTACTTAATGAAAAAGAAATGTCACAAGTGTTCTGGGCAGATGCAATGAGTACTGCATGCTATATCTCAAACAGAGCATATATTCGCAAATCTCTTGGAAAGACACCATATGAACTCTACAAAGGAAGAAAGCCAAATATTGCTCATCTTCATATCTTCGGGTGTAAGTGTTTCATTCACAACAATGGTAAGGAAAATTTAGGAAAATTTGATTCAAAGTCTGATGAAGGTATTTTTCTAGGATATTCTAATAGAAGTAAAGCTTATAGAGTTTTCAATAAAAGAACATGTACTATTGAAGAATCTATTCATGTTGTGTTTGATGAAATTGAATCTCAGACAAAACTTAATGATGAAGAAGAAATGGATTCAATCAAGAAAAACAAATCTATTTCAAAGCAGGATGATTTTGAAACAAATGATTTTCAAAATTTAGAAGATGTTGATGATCATGATCAACCTAAAGCATGGAGACATATGAAGGATCATCCAATTGATCAAGTTATAGGAGATATTCATGAAGGTGTCAAAACCAGAAATAGAATCCTCAATGAGGTAACATTTTCTGCTTTTATTTCTGAGATTGAACCTTCTAATATAGATGAAGCTTTATCTGACAATGATTGGGTGATTGCTATGCAAGAAGAACTAAATCAATTTCAAAGAAATCAAGTTTGGGATTTGGTTCCTCGACCTAAAGACCATACGGTTATAGGGACCAAATGGGTTTTCAAAAACAAACTTGATGAATCTGCAATCATTGTGAGAAATAAAGCAAGATTGGTTGCCAAAGGCTATAATCAAGAAGAAGGTATTGATTATGAGGAAACATATGCTCCAGTAGCAAGATTGGAAGCAATACGAGTACTCTTAGCCTTTGCTTGCATCAAAAGTTTTAAACTTTATCAAATGGATGTAAAAAGCGCTTTTCTAAATGGTTATATTATGGAGGAAGTTTATGTCGAACAACCTCCTGGTTTTGAAGATGAAACAAAACCTGATTATGTCTTCAAACTTAAGAAAGCATTATATGGTTTGAAACAAGCACCCAGAGCTTGGTATGAAAGACTAAGCAAATTTCTTCTTGATCAAGGTTTTGTCAGAGGGAAAGTTGATACAACTTTATTCATCAAACATAACAAAAATGATATTCTAATAGTTCAAATTTATGTTGATGATATTATTTTCGGTGCCACTAACGAATCTATGTGTCAAGATTTCTCTAAGATTATGCAGGGAGAATTTGAAATGTCTATGATGGGAGAATTGAACTTCTTCCTTGGACTTCAGATCAAACAAAAGAAGAATGGAATATTTATATCTCAGACAAAATATTTGAAAGAGTTGTTAAAGAAATATGGACTAGATAATGCTAACGGAGCTGATACTCCAATGAGTTCTACAACATTGCTGGATGCTGATGTAAAGGGACCTAGCTTCAACATCACAAAGTATAGAGGAATGATTGGTTCATTACTCTATCTTACAGCAAGCAGGCCAGATATTCAGTTCAGCGTAGGAATGTGTGCAAGGTATCAATCCAATCCTAAAGTATCTCATGCAGAGACAGTAAAAAGAATTTTCAAATATCTAGGAGATACTTCAGAGCTTGGACTTTGGTATCCAAAGAGAGGGAACGAGTACTTAATGGCTTATTCAGATTCAGATCACGGTGGATATAAAACTGACAGAAAGAGTACTAGTGGACAATGTCAATTTCTCGGAGGTTCTCTAGTGTCATGGTTCAGCAAGAAGCAGAACACAGTCTCATTATCTTCGACTGAAGCTGAATATATAGCTGTGGCAAGTTGTTGTTCTCAAGTGCTGTGGTTAAAACAACAACTTCAAGATTTGGGAATTTATTTAAAAGAAATCCCAATCTATTGTGATAATACTAGCACGATAAGCTTGGCAAAGAATCCTGTACAACATTCAAGAACCAAGCATATAGACATTCGACATCATTTCATTCGAGATCATGTTCAAAAGAAAGATGTCAAAGTGGAATTCATACCAACTCATCTTCAACTTGCGGATATTTTCACAAAACCAATTGCAAAAGAGCAATTTCTCTATATTCGAAGAGAATTGGGAATGGTTAATCCCAATGAGTTGTAAGATTCCTTGTTGAAAAGCTTAATTAAATGTTTGTTTTGATGATAACCATATTAACTTTGGCATCGGAGTGGCCAAAATTTGTTTTTGCAGGAGTCTCACTCGAAGCACAGGAGGTGCTGCTCGAGTGAGGAGCTGTGTCACTCGAAGCACAAAAAGCTCTGCTCGAGCACAGCACTATTTTTGATACTCTGCTTCCTAACATGGAAAACAGAGGTTAACAGAGGAGTTATTAATACCAAGGGAATATATCATAAACTACAGTGAAAATTGAGCTCACTCGCGAGTGAGGAATTTTCACTCGAAGCATGGTATGAACATGCTTGAAGTGAGGAATGCCTACTCGAGTGAGGAAGAAGAATTTATTTGCAAAAATGATCAAACTCATGGTTACTCAAATGATCTTGGAGGATTTGAGTACAAAGGTGCAAAAATATGTCAGGGAATCAACAATCCAGGTACGTTCTACTTGTTTCTTTATTTTTCCAGAACATCACTCGAGCACAGATAGAACACTCGCAAGCACAGTATGAACATCACTCGAGCACTAGGGATCATGCTCGAGCACTGTCACTTATATCAATTACTGGGGAGCTCAGAACGTCGCACTTCCTCCTCTCACTCGAAGTGCTCTCTCACTCGAAAGTCACAACCTTTCATCTTCAACCGCTCTCTCATCATTTAATCACATCCTTCTGCTTCAAATCGATGTTACAACCTCTCAATCTTCTATAAGAGGTGATTCTTGTTTTCTGCATTCTTCACTTGTGCCCTAATTTCCTCTTCGTGTGTCTATATTTTTTTTCAAAAACAAGATTTCTTGTTTCTCTTCCATTTTTCAAATGGCAAGAACAAAGTTACCTTCTGTTCCTCAAAAATCTCATTCTCCTTCTTCCACTCACTCTGCTGCCAGTGAATCTGCAACCCCTGAACTTACTCCTCCATCTCCCAAAAACTCTCCCTCACCTTCACCGCCTCCAAAGCCTAAGACCAAAAAGAGAACCCCTGCTAAGAAACATCACCCAAAGCCTCAAGTTTCCAAGAAAGACCAACCACCTCCAAAGAAATCAAAAGGTGTGGTCTTCAAGGAACCCATAATCACTCGGTCTCAATCCAAAGAGGTACAAGGAAAGGGAAAGAAGAAGGATTTAGAGCAATCCCAATCATCCTCTTCTTCTGGGGATATTCTCAGTAATCAACTCAGGGAAGCAATAGAAAAATCCAAATTGGACAAGATAGTTGGGAAGATCACATCTCAGGCTGGTGTCTCAAGTTCACATCAAGTTAAGCACCCAAGTGCTTCTGCTTCAGGAGCACCTTCTGCCTCTCAAGCACCAGTGGATGACCAACTCACTAGTCCTCCTGAGGGATTCAATGTGACAGAGCTTAAGGCTTTACCACAGAAGGTATATGATGATGAATTTAAGCATAGACATTTCTGCCCTGTAGTATATGTTGATTTGGATTATCTGAAAGAGAATTGTCATTTGGACTTATACCCTTATCTTCAATACTATGCTCCTTGGTTAGAAATTCATTTGCCATATTCCCCCACTGTTGTAAAGACATTTTATTCCAACATGAAAACTCATAATATCATGTCTAGATCCGGGGATTTGATTGAAGAAGCTGTGTCTACAACCATTAGAGGGAAATTCATTATGATTTCTGCCAAAATCATAAATGATTTACTTGGTTATGTGGCACCTCCTACTGACCCACCTTCATTTTCTGTCAATGAAACCTTTAACATTTTGAGACCAAAAGATCCAATTGGCCCCCTCACTTTCAAGCCTATTGATATGCCTGATAAACACAGAGTCCTTCATTACATTTATTCCCGGAGCATAGTTAATAAATCCAGAAACTTTACTCACTTTGCACAAAGGGATTACTATCTATTGGCTTCATTGGTTGCTGGGCAACAAAGGAATGTAGGGGAGATCATTTTTAGTGAGATGAGAAGGTTTCGTTTTTCTTCAACAAGATCCACAACCATACCTTACCCTCAACTAGTTTCCTTTATTTTGATGAAAAACAAAATCTGGTATTTGGAAGGAAAAGAAAGGGTTCTCATCTCAAGGTTTGGAAAGACTCAATTAACTCACATGGGTATCAATCTTCCAGTGAGTCGGACCAAAGCCACATCAAAGAGGGAAGCCACTCCATCTAGAGGAGATGAGGCACAATCATCTGCACAAGGCCCTATTCCCCCTCCTTCATTTCTCAATGCCTCTCTGTCCAATCATCTGTCTGAGGTAATTAATCAAGCTGTATCAAGTTTGAAGAAGGAGTTAGTGACTGAGTATGAGAAGCTTGTGGAGAAGATGGAAACACAAGTCATTAAATTGGTAGACCAGGCCAATCTTAATTTTGAACTGATGTTCAAAACACAAGATGAGATGTCACAGAGGATCACTAATATGGAGACCTTCTTGCATTCACATTTTCCCTCCTCATCTTCCGGGGTGCCTCCAGAGACCACTCATACCTCACCCCCTCATCCACAGACTCATGTGCTTTTCACTGATCCTGAGTCTAATGTAGATGTTACATTTGTCCCTCAACCACCATCTCCTGACCAGCCCATTGACCCTCTCTCTGCAATGATATCTTTTGTTCCACCTCCAGAACCCCCTCCTGATGTTGACAAAACGGGGGAGAAGGATGTGTGATGTTTTCTGAGCTGTAGGGTGTATATGGGTGTATGGGTAGATTTCTGTAATGGATAGGAATTGAAATGTATGTCATTTTGGGTTTCAAGTTATTATGTTATGAAATGTTGTTCAAGTTTTTCTTTCAATAATGTTTCAAGTTATTAAGTTTACTATACTTACCTTGGCTGTTAAAGTGTCCAGAGGAACCATTGCAGGAAAAATTGAATTTGAAACTTAAACTTGATATGTATTTGGAAACATTGAAGAAATTTCAAAAATTTTCAATCACAATCAATTTCTAATAAATCTTCATCACAAAGAGTTTTGTCATCATCAAAAAGGGGGAGAATGTTAGATCCCAAGTTTTGATGATAACAATAATTCAATTATGTGTAAGATATGCTTTCAGAAGATTTAGAAAAGATTCCAAGTTACCAAATGCATGTTTTGAGTTTGCTGATATCTGCTGTGAAAATGCACTTGAGTGCTCGAGCATGAATCTGCACTCGAGCACAAATCTCTTCTGTACTCGAGCAGGTATGAGAGAAAGCCAGGAAGTGAGTACCCGAGAGGCTTTCTCCCTTTGTATTCAATGGATCACTCGAAGCACAAGTATGCACTCGAGCAGAGAAGTCATTCTCACTCGAGCACGTATGCGAGTGAGGGCATGCGAGTGCTTGGCCGAGAGCAAGTAATGGGATGCTTCCTCCATTCACTCGAGAAGAGGCATGCGAGTGCTTGCCCGAGAGCAAGTTATAGCATGCTTCCATCTTTCACTCGAGAAAGGCACTGCGAGTACTTGGCCGAGAGCAAAAGTGATGGCATGCTTCCTATATTCACTCGAGCAAGAGACGCGAGCACTTGGCCGAGAGTCTTGAATTTCAGAAATGTGCAAGTGTGCTCGAGCACACCCATCCATGCTTGGAGTGACACGTCCATGCTTGCGAGTAATATTTCCATCCCTCTCAAGATCAGTTGCGAGTGCCTGTTCAAGAGAGCATATTCCCTGAGAATATGCTTCTCACTCGAGCAGAGGTAAGTGTGCTCGAGTGAGGGCCAAAATCACTCGCGAGTGAAAATTCTATCCCTCTGAAATTCTGATGCGAGTGATGGTTTAGAGAGCATATTCCCTAAGAATATGCTTCTCACTCGAGCAGAGGTAAGTGTGCTCGAGTGAGGGTCCATATCACCCGCGAGTGCAAATTCTCACTCTTGTCAAAATGGTATGCGAGTGATAACCCAAGAAGACACTCCCAGTGTAAAATGCCAAGATCACTCGAGCAGAGATATTGTGCTCGAGTGAGACCTCTCTTCACTCGCGAGTGAAGATCTTTTCTCTCTGATATTCCATGCAAGCACAACCCGATAACAGAGGTATATGAAGAAAAATAGGAGATCACTCGAGGTGAGCCTTTCATGCTCGAAGTGATGCCCTGTTGACCACAGAATATGATAAGTCTCATAACGTTCATTACGAATATGGTTTATTGTTATTAATTCATATCATCATTACTTATTATTCTTATCTAACATTGTTTTGATTATTTTAAAAGTATAATACAGGAAGATGAACTTTTCAAATTTGTTGTTATAGAGAAAAGTCAAACATTGGCAGACAGCATAATTACAGACACGTTCGCACCAACCACATTCAGATTATTCAAACATGCGCGTGTTCTTCTACAGTTGCAAATGTCCAGCTCCTCCAATGATGATTTCTCAAACGGGCAAAAACTGAAGCAACTATATATACAGAGATTCAAGGATAATCAAAATGCAACGAAGCACAAGAATTCACAAGCTTATACCAATTCTCTGCTATTCATCTGTTTTCTCTGTATACACTTTGATCTTCAGTGTTTATTCATTTGCTCTATAAGAGAGTCCTCATACAAACTCAAAATTCTGTGTTTATGTGATCTCAAGGTATTGGGACCTTGAGAGGGTAGTTATTCCTTACGAGAGAAGCAGTTGAGAGAATTCCTTATATTATCTTCCACTCATGAGTCTTGTAAACATAAGCAAGTGAGAAGGTTCATAGGTTGTTTCTCTGCACATAAGACTTGTCGTAAGGGGGAGAGAAGTTTCTTGTTGAGAGAATATTTCTGCTCATAGTCCATTCAAGGACGATGGTTGTTTTGTGGCGTTCTAAGAGCCCATTGAATCTTGGAAGTATAGTGAAAAGCTCAGTAGGTCTTGATCTCTGAGGACTGGACGTAGGCATTGTTGTTAAGCCGAACCAGTATAAATCTCTGTGTTTAAATCTTCTCTACTCTACTCTATTTACATATTATCATCTCAAACGAAAAATTTATAACATCACCCAATTCACCCCCCTCTTGGGTGAAGCTTGCCCCTTTCAAATTGTGCCAGGCACTCCTTCCTTAAAACTTTGTTGGTAAATTTACTCCTTAACCCTTGAATAATTAAAATAAGACAGAAGATATAATATTAACGCACTTCATCTCCTTCCTCTAGCCATAAATCGATGTGAAGCGTAGCTTTAAGAGAGAGGAAGAGCAAAAGTTCTAGAGAGAGAAAAAGGGAAGGAAAAACTTGCAAAGGTAAGTACTTTCTTCAGTAAATTGGTTCCTAATACGTATAACTCAGTTCCTAAGCTACTCTCCTATGTGTTTAAGGTTTGTGAAGTTCAAAATCTCTTGTTGGAGTAGCTAGGGTTTCGGCCAAATTGAGGAAAGTCAGAGGGAAGCGAAAGGTAACTTCCAAACCTTCGTATATTGACTGTTCTAGCTGCTGTGGACAATTTAATCGGTGAAATTTTACTGGATTGTCTTTCATTTAAAATTTTGGAATTTGTGTTGCCTAAGGGTTGTGGTATCTAATTTTAATTCAAATGGTAGTTATAACCTTATTAAATAGTTAATAAAGTGGTTATGAGTAGAAAGAAATATGTCTGCAGAGCCGAAATCGCAAAAGCCCAATTTTCCCGGAGGACCTATAAGTTTTGGCTAGGCTGTTAGAGGAATTTAGAGTTGGATTTTTAATGATTTGATAATTCCATTGAGTTCATAAGGGAAAATTAGGTAGGGTTATAGTTTGTCACTTTTTCGGAAAAGTCTGAAAAATCATAATAATGAAAACGCAGCTGAAACCCTGAAATAGGAACTACTAAAGGTAATTTTGTAATTTGATAGTAAATTTGGTAATTCTGAGTCCAAAAATGGATTCCTGGGGTGGAAATATGTTTGAATAGCCCATGTCAAAATTTTACGAAAAGTACAACCTGCCCGGGTACGGCGGGGCCAGGCCAGGGTCCTAGGGGCATTTTGGTAATTTTTGACCATGGGCAAATATAACCAAAATAAACACTATGGAAGTGTCTAAACTGATACATGGATATGTTTTAACCTATTTCTTGTACATTTTACATTTTAGGACCGAATTGGGAGTTTTAGCTTGGCATGAGTTATGAGGCAAGCAAAACAAGGCTGAGAAGGGTTCAGGTAGTAATTATTATCTCTTGTACAATATGTGATGGTTAATATATTGTATGTTCTGTATTAAGTGACATGAATTCGGTGCCTAAGGTATGTTACCTAGCTGTGGTTAGGTATCCAGTTGAGGTACGCCTGGGGTGCATTGCCTAGTTGTGGTTAGTTACCCAGCTGAGGTACATGAATATTGCCTAACCGAGGTATTCGTAGGGGTTCCAAGCTATTGTTTAGCCCTGAGCGTTGTGTACACATTAAGATATGAATTTTCATTTTACACTATATGGTGCATTGCATATTTAATTTTTGCATTTTATATGTTTGATAGTATATTGCTATTAAGATTCCCTGGAATCTCACCCCTTTTTCTAAATAAAAATTTCTTAGCGGGTGCCAGTGGATCAAAAGGCAAGGACACAGATAAGGGGAACTGATGGTCACATTTCCCAAAATGGAGTAGTGGTTCTATATAGTCTATTCGTGGAATATTTTTGGGTATTTTGTACATATTTGTAAATATTGTTGCATTTTGCACTATTGATATATACCTGTCTGTAAATGAATACTATTATCAATATCACTGTACTGTTTTGTTTGCCTGTAGAACTTATTTATTATTGCCTTGCGCATATCAAAATGGAAACGGGTGTTGATAGATAGTGGCATTGCTAGAATCTATGTGATGGGGGGTACATACGTACTCTCTTGATCATGGTCCCAATAGTACTGTTTTTTTCTAGTTAAGAATAATACAAGTGCATGACATTGTATACTTCAATGTGCTATCTAATGAACATATGTTCTTGGTTCAAATTAGTTGTAAATAACCCTGTGTGTGAGAGATTTTAGTGACCAAGTTAAGAAAGGCTACCAAGAACAATAATGTGATTAATAAACTTAATGGGGACAATTGTGATATATGGTATTGAAAATCCTCATTTAAATAAAAGAACAGAATATTGCTAAGCCATTAACTAGAGTAATGGCATTGATTGAAGCTAAGACATTTGCTCAACATATAAAAGATTATGAGACCTATATGGCCTGAAAAGGGTAACTTCATAGCACAAAATGCCCTGTATATTTCTATACTTGATAATTGCATGTGCAAACATGAAAGAAATCCAACAGCAATGCAATGTGAATTACATTGAAATATAACTTTTTGAGGTTAACACCTTTTAGGAAGTAGCACCTACATGAGATAACCAACATGCCAAAGAAACTGAAAGAAGCTGAACACGTGTTGTTTGACAAACAACTTATGTAGATTGTTTATCAAGACACTCCTTTCTAGGTGGGAGCTCATGAAAGTCAGCATAACCCATAGTAAAAACATTGTTACTTTCATTAATATATTGAAATACTTGGAGCTTGGAAATAAATGTTAGAGGTTTGTGAATTCTCGGGACACGCTTACCTCATAGAGGAGGCAAGTCTTTCACTCTCTAAACCCAAATTAAGGAAGGTTAAAAGGTTCTAAAAAGGAAATAAGGATGACCCTATGTTCAAGGAAGGATAAGAAATTCTTCAAACAAAAGGCTAACCTAAGCGCAGTCAAATACTTTTGTAGTTAGATGATTAGCCATTTTGCAAAGGATTGTTCCAAGTATAGTGAGCATAAAACGACAAGCTCCATAAATGATGATGATAGATATTGAGGATTCTTTATAGAATATTCTCTATTGTTAAATCAAAGCAAGAGGCTTAATATAGGTGGCTCCATGAGGATTAAGAAGGCATTAGCGCCTCCAAGTTCACCTTATGTGGTGAAACAATATTAATTCTCTGTGAAGTGCTTCATACCCTAGTTTAAATAAGATTAAATTGTTATCTTGTGCTATCTAAATTATGGGTTTAAAAGGTCTAAAATTTCATGATATTTTTTTGATAAAAACATATGGTTGTAATTTATTTTTTCCTTTAATGAGATCTTTTATGTAAACATTGTTGGTGACACCATGGTCCTTGGTTGCTTTACTACTCGTTCTAGCTCAAGTGTTGACTTGATTTTGTGTCATGCTAGACAAGGACGTAGGAATTGCCACCAAAATTAGCCTAATAAGGATTGCTAAGTTTAATTTCCAATGTGGAGATACCTTTGTGTGAATCTAGCAGGTAAAGCAACACAAAAAGATTTACAGTGAAGGGACAATGACTATGTTTCCATTGCGATTATTCCATTATGATAAATGTGGTACTGTGTATGAGGGTAAGAAATGGTGCTTAACATTTTATAACCTTTTGTTGAGGATTATTTATGATATAATCATATTTGTTTGATTATGCATAAGTCAGAAGCTTAAGTACTTAGGACTGTAAATGGATGAGTTGTGAAATCAATTGAATAGGAGTTTTGAGATCCTATGAAATAATTGAGGTTGTAAATGATCAAATGAGCTCAATGACAAGAGAAAGATAGTTACATTGCTAACTATTCGATGCATTCCACTACTAGATAGAGTTGTTCAAAGGCAAAATAAAATGTTATGAGACATGACTGTATATGTGATGGTTCAATCTAACCTACTAAATGTGAATGGGAGAGTGTTATCAGGTCCAATTATGGTAGATTAGTACATATATTTGTTTTCATAGAGTATGTGTGGTCTTGAAATTAACCATGTGCCCTCTAAAGTGGTCACTTCTACAACCTATGAATTATGGTCAAAGAACAAATTGGATTTTATTTTCTATAGACCATAAAGGTCAAATATGTGTTCCCATTATTATTATAAGTGAGAGCACATTAGGTTTATTTTTTCACATTTTCTAGAGTGAAAACAAAGATAGAATTGTCACTGAATAGAATTAAAAGGTACCACATTTATTATGGATTATTTTCCAAACAAGGGAAAAACTAATCACATTGTATCTTGTTATGAGACATAGAGACAAGGCAGTACAAAATCAGCTGATTTTCAATTATCCTTATAAGTAGGAGCTTATACAGTCAATAAAGAGACCTAAATAAGAAAAGCAGGAAGCTCCAGTAAGAAGAGAAACTGAGAAAGAGTTAATGGTTACTCTAGAAGATGATTAGTTGTGTTCTATACAAAAGATCTTATCAAGTCATGATAAGGCAAAATGGAAGAAAGAAATAAAAGTGATAATTAATTCATTTAGAAAGAATCAAGTTTTCGAAATGAGTTGATCTACTACAAGGTCGAGAGGTCAATTGGGAACAAATGGGTTCTTAAGATTAAGAGAAAAGTGGAAAGAATAATTAGCAAATACAAGACTCCATTTGGTTGCAGAGAGGTAAGCAGAACAAGAAGGCATTCACCTTGCTTGTTGTGCTCTCGAATCAAGCTTATTCTGGCAACAATTGACTATTTGGATTTAGATATACATCAAGAGGATGTAAAAACCTACACCTTTAAGTAGTGATCTGATTAAAAAAATCTATTTGAGATGATGATTGTATTTCATTAAAAGTGGTATTTGAGTTTTCAAAGAGGATAACCCGTATATTTGCACGGATCCTTTTATAGATTGAAGAAATTGTCTAAACAGTTATGCATAAGGTTTTGTGAGAGTGATAATCTAATGTGTTTTTCAAATGGTTAAAGAAAATCATTGTTAAGTGATTTGTGATATCATCTTTTTAAGATGATAGTATACTATTGTCCAGAAATAGTTTGAATTCAATAGTATTTATTGAAGAATGGTACTCATAAATTTTGAAAAGAAGCATATGGGTGAAGCAATGTATATTCTTGGATTTAAGATCCAGTAAGATAGCTTGAGAAAAATCCTCTCTTTCAAAAGAGAATTATATCAAGGAGCTTCTTGAGTGATTCTATATGAGTAAATGCAAACCCATGGATACCCCAATGACTTCATGGATGAGAATTTGAGTCTTGATATTTGCCCCAGAATTGATTCAACATAGAAAATGGAAAAAGGATTTCCATGCAAATGTTATTGGTAATCTAATGTATACAGTATTGTGTACAAGTCCATATATCTATTTTATGGTAGAACTTGTAAGTTCATACTAGTCTAACCATTGTGTGAGACATAGGATAGCTCCATTAAGGGTCTTGAGATATTTTTAGGGCACATAATGATTAGGTGCATTTTAAGTATGTACTGTATTAGTCAGGTAGCTATATGGCTAATGATGTTTGGAAAAACACCTATGATTTGAAAATGAGAATTCAAATCTAGTGTTAATGTATTGTGAAAAACTTGTAGTCATTGCCAGGATAAAAGACCCTAAGTATCATATTAAGGCTTAAAATAAATATGTGATTTCTAGAGACACTATAACATATAAAGTTGTTGTTGAACAATATATTCCTATACAAAGTGCCCCTAACTAAGCATGTGGCCAAGGAAGTACATGAAGAGCATGATGACTCCTTGGGCATGCATAGGAAGTAAAGTATAGATACTTTATTATGGTTTTACATGGGTATGCAAAAGTATACAATGTCTAGTATATCGTACAAGCTGATGAGGTTGGCTTTTTCATATAAGCAACTGCCTTTGACACTCAGGAGTAGTGTGTAAAGATGAGACATATGTGTTCACCAATAAAGTAATAAGAGAGCTAATATAGTAGACAAAACATAAACTAAATGTCACCTTGAGTTAGCAGTATAGTCAATCAGGATGAGATATATGATTATAAATGTGGATTGAAGCATGGAAATCCATGCCCATGATGTTGTAGCCAGATAAAAAAATTTTCAAAATTGACGTCGTGTTAGTAAAGTTGAAGAATTTGGGTTTAGATATTGTGCACATGTTGTTAGATATGAATAGTTTTGATTATGTCAAATAAAGATATCAAAATTAAGAGCAAAAAGTTTGTACAATATACTTATCTTCTTCATTGACTAACTACTATATTTAATGTTGGATATTTTGTAGATTAGTCAAGCAAAGAAAGAAGAAGATTGAAGATATTCAGAGAGATATCTAATTGAGTTATGGAGTTAAGAATAATGATATTCAAGAAAGAAGAACTTAAAAGAACAATGGGAATATCAAGATTCAAGATTAGTCAAGTAAAGAAAAAAGAAGATTGAAGATATTCAAGAAGATATCTAGTGGGGTTATGAAGAATGATCATCAATTCAAGAAGATTTCTAGTTGGGTTATGAAGAATGATCATCAATTCAAGAAGATATCAGTTGAGTTATAAAGAATGATCATCAAGAGGAAAAACAAAAAGAAAGAGATTGAAGAAAGAAGAACTTGTAAGATCTAATAAGAATATCAAGATTCAAGCTCCTAGAAGTGATACCAGAGGTTGGAATAGGTCAATACAAAGTTAAAATGATGTATACGGAAGTTATTGAAAGAGGCAAGCTTCACCCAAGAGGGGGGTGAATTGGGTGATATGATAAATTTTTGCTTGATGTGGTGATATGGAAATAGTAGTAGACAGAGTAAAGTTAAGAAGATTGAAACACAGAGAGTTATACTGGTTCGGCCTAAAAACCAAGCCTACGTCCAGTCCTCAGAGATCAAGACCTACTGAGATTTTCACTATTCTTCCAAGATTCAATGGCTCTCAGAATGCCATAAAACAACAATTGTCCTCGAACGGACTACGAGCAGAAATATTCTCACACTAAGAAATTTCTCTCCCCCTTACGACAAGTCTTGCAAAAAAACAAACAATGACCTTTCCCACTTGCTTACGTATACAAGTCTTATAATCAGCAATGTTCTCTCCTGCTTACACAACTGTAAGTCTTACAAGTAGCAATGTTCTTTATTGCTTGTATCTTATAAGTCTTATGAGTGAAAGGTTTAACTAGGAATTCTCTCAACTGCTTCTCTCGTAAGGATATCTACCCTCTCAAGGTCCCAATACCTTGAGATCAAATGAAAATAGAATTTGAAATGTATATGGACTCTCTTACAGAGCAAGTATGATAAATACTAAAGATTAATATGAATACAAAGAAAATATGAATAAAAGAGACTTGTGTATTTGCTTGTAAATTCTTGTGCTTAGTTGTAGTTGTCGATCTCTCTGGAACTCTATATTTATAGATGTTCAGTTTTGCCCATTTGAATAACGATCATTATGGAGCGGGGTATGTTACTGTGGAATGGCATACACACGTTTGAAAACTTTGAACGTAGTAGGTACGTGCTTGTCATGATGTTGTCTGCCGTTGTTTGACTTCCTTCGTGTCTGTTTATTTCAACATTCATCCTCCTGTATCACACTTATAAAACATTCAAAATGACGTTAAATAATAATAATAAGTGATGATAAAATAAATAAATAACATTAAACTATATTCGGATTAAATGCTATAAGACTGGTGCATTTAGTCTTCTGGAAGAGTATCACTCGAGCATGGATGGGCTCACTCGAGTGATCTTACCATTTTTCTCCTTGTTCTTTAGTTTTATACTTGCACTAGCATAGGATTTCAGAGAGATAGTTTTCTCACTCACGAGTGATGTGGGGCCTCACTCATGCATAACTCCTTTTGCTCGAGTGGCCTTACATTTTACACTAGGAGACTCGTCTCTGGACAGCACTCGCATACCATTTTATCAAGAGTTAGATTTTACACTCGCAGGTGATGTGGGCCCTCACTCGAGCACACATACTCCTGCTCGAGTGAGAAGAATATTCTCATGTAATATACCCTTGTTATCATCACTTGCATTAGAATTAGAGAGAGTTAGATTTCTCACTCGCGAGTACTGATGTGTAACTCAGGCACATGAAGTCTCACTCGGGCATACTTGTGCTTCTTTGACCTTCATGACTCTCGGCCAAACACTTGCAGTCCCTTACTCGCTAGTGCTCGAGTACAAAGCAGCTTCATGCTCGAGCATTGATTTCACCGCTCGAGTGCATTAAAGAAGAATGACAGGAATTGCTCTCGGCCAAGCACTCGCAGTCCCTCACTCGCATGTGCTTAAGTGAGAAAGACTCTTCTGCTCGAGTGCTATCTCCAGTGCTCGAGTGCATCAGCAAAAATGACATTAGTATGCTCTCGGGCAAACACTTTCTGGCTATCACTCGCATCTGCTCGAGCATAAAAGAGTTCTATGCTCAAGTGCTAGTCTTGTGCTCGAGTATATCAGTTAAATTTGACAGCAATTATCACAGAACTTTGCCATATGCATTTGGTAACTTTGTAAACATTTCTTAGACTTATAAAACTATGATTTGCACACAATTGTCTTTTGTTATCATCAAAACTTGGGATATAACAATTATGCTACCTCTAGAGATGATTACTCGATTAATCCCTTGAGTAATATGCCACTGCCTCATTTTGAAGGTGACTACTTGAGGGCTCCCTCGACTAATGACCCATGATTACTCAAGGGCTCCCTCGAGTAATGAGATTTCTGATATGCTCTGTCTTTGCGCAGCAGGACAAAGGTTTAGTATTTTGCTGATATCTTTCTAACCACATGTCGGAATAAGTTAAAACTAGCTTCATGTGAAACTATACTCCCAACACAAAAATTACACACCAAGATCACATTCAAAGGATATCAGATGAGGGAGATATGATCTGTTGAAATTACTACCCAAATCAGCATCATATTCCAAAATAGCTTCGGTATTTTGGACATAACTCTTAAACTACACATCGGATTGTGATGAAACTAGTGCCATATGAAAGTAGACTTGAAGAAATTTCCATGGATATATAATTCATCACATTTGAAGCTATATACTAAGAATTATGCCTTATGGAAATTTCTCCTCATGATTTCAGAGATTGTCTAAGAACAGTAGATACTCCTTGGATCATAAATTTCTATATGCAACAAGTTTGGAACTAATTCTTATTGCGTTGGAATCTAGACGATAAGAGCTTTCCGATGAGATATTATTTGCCATGTTTAGAATTAAAATGAAAACATTACTCGAAGGGATCACTCGAGTAATCTGCAAAGTTACTTGAAAATTACTCGAGGGATCACTAAAGTAATGAAGTTGGAAATGCTCTTGGTCATATTTTGAAGGACATTACTCGAGGGCTGACTAGAGTAATTATCCAAGAGAACAGAACAACATACTAAAGCTTTCAAAAATCATGGGATTAATTATGAAACTCACTCTTCTTGCTTTAAATCACTCTTACACTTCATTGTGTTAGTGTTTAATGTGTTTCTCCATGAATAAAATGAGATGATGTGAGGAGACAAAAGTTGACTTTACGTAAGTGAAGCATCAACATTTGTAACTGCTAGTTTTCAAATTCTAGCAAACAAATGAACAAAGCAACGGGATTCAACGGATAAGTTGAAATACTCACAATAGTCATATCCTACTCAACTATAAAAATAGGAGAGATTCAAGTAGAGAACAACAACCACGACGACACGAGAACATAATGACACAAACATGCTTATTTCTTGAGTCATCCAGTTTGACCTAACTACTCTCTGTTCTTATCTATTTTCTATATCATGTATATTTGAGAGAGAGTTATTTGTATTGTACTTCAATTAGCATTTTATCCTCTTTGTGAGAGAGTTTGTAAACACTTGTATTTCTGAATTGATTCCAAGGTATAGGGACCTTGAGAGGGTTGATTTTGTTATAGGAGAAGCTGTAGAGAGAATTGCCGGTAAGACTTTCTGATCATAAGACTTACAAGGTGCAAGTAGTAGAGAACGTCGCTGATCGTGTAACCCCTTGCCTTATAAACAGTAATTATGATTATAAAATATGTAATTAATATGAATTAGATACCAACAAATAATAAAATTTTGTTTAAACTGATCCCATCATTAAGAAAGGATTTTATAAATTTCTTTCTAAAACAGTTGAACCTGGTCTCCTATTCATATTTTAAATATAACTACCCTGTGCCGTTAAATCACATTCATACATATCAAAGTGTATAGCAAAAATCCCGGAAACCCCCGGGTTTCATACATATCCACTAAGGGTTTATAAATTCCCATTTAGGGGATTACACAAAATCATGCCAACATTTACATCCCAAATATATATACAGTAATCCTATCCAAAATTGATAACCAACAACTCAAAATCAAATGGCCCTAACGAAGATTTAGCCGCCCTTAGTCGTCTCTTTTCCCTTTAAGCCACTTGCCCTCTCTGAAGGTTAGTAAATGAAAAGAATAAGATTCAAAGAATTCCAGTAGTAACAGATCACTTATACCATACATAACCACAAAGCATGCAATGACATCATCAAGCAGCATAGTAGCACGAAACATAGGAAATAAGCTGTTACATATACACATTGTCACATAGTCTCATCCTCATATCTCTACCGCTCCGAAGGCACCGTCCTTCCACTAGAATCACCAATGGGCCGCAAGTAAAGAGTTCACAAATAGCCTTTCCACTTTCATAAATAGCCTTTCCACTTTCACATATAGCCTTTCAGCTTCCATATGTCTCATCCCCTATAAACTACTACCCTGAAGGCATGGTCCTCCCATCAGAAACACCGATAGGTCGTAGGTGATAGACCCACAAATAATGATAAATCAAACATACCATGTATCACATATAGTATAAGGGAAAGCGTCACTACCTTGTTCTTTCCGAGCATGCTCCGGCACATATAGCTCACAAGCAGGGCAAATATCAAAACCTAAAAACCAAAATCAAGGACGATGGATTAATCTATATTCCAAGTTTTTGATTCCATAATACTTAAAGTTGGTTATCGTTTGAATTCTTTAGGTGGCTACTAGAAGCCTAGATACACGCCTAAAGTGTTGGGAAAAAGTTAACCAAAACCCTATCTCAGAAGTGAAAACACTGATTTTAACTCATGCACTCGAGTGATAGATGGCACACTCTAGTGAGGACGGTTCACTAGTGTGAGTGCTTGGCCGAGAGCAACAACTGAGATGGAACATAATCATAACACTCGAGTCCTAAACCTAACACTCAAATGGTAGCCTCATACTCACCCGAGTCCCACCAAGTGAGGCACAAAAAGTGATTACCTAAGAGAAGAAGGAATCTAAAAATAGGAAGTGCACTCGAGTGACAACCCTAGCACTTGAGTAATGACATAATGCTTGCGAGTGCTAACACACACTCTTGACAATTTGGCCGTGAGTGTTACCCCAAGACGTGAGTTCATAGTGCAAAATACATGCACACTTGAGTGGAACCAGATGCACTCGAGTGATGACCCATATCACTTGCAAGTGTGAACATGCACTTTTGCTTTCTTTGTGTGAGAGTGCAATTGAAACTTGAAGGAAAAGAGGAAACATGATGTTGTACTTGAGTGAGACCCCAAATTACTTGAGTAAGGCTTATCAGAAGCCAAAATGCAGCAGATGACAAAATTTTCTAGATTTTACCCAATATGCTTCCAATGGTCCCAAAGTTAACAAATAACCTATTCCCACACAAATTTTCATAAAGAGTCCATTAGAAATACCAAAACAACCAAATTCCTATCACAATAACTTATTTCACACTTACCAAACACATTGAAGTCCAAAACCACTAAATGACCAACTTGGCTTCCAAGATTTCAAACCAATTCCAAAGACACAAAGACACAATATGACACCAAATCCACCACAACACACTAGGCAATTCATGCATTGCCAAATTATACCAAAATCAGTGCACAAATCACAAATTTCAAAACTTAACTAATGCTCTCAAAATTTAAGCCAAAATGCATCAAATACTCACCTCTACCTCTTCCCAAGGTTGGTTCCTTGATTCCTTAACTTTCAAATTTCTTCAAGTACTCAAACACCACTTTTCAAAAATCTAAAACCATAGCAATATTACTATGAACAATATTAATGAAGAGCATTTGAGCATTAGAGGTCACATAGAACATTAACCTTAAGCTTTCTTCTTTCTTTTTCTTCCTGAGCTTTGGATGAAAATAGAGGCAAGTGAGAGAAGATGAGATGATGAAGATGAAACAGATTTTTGGCTCCCCTAAGTCTACTTGGCCGACCTAAGGGAAAGGGAGAGAGGGAGTGAAGTTTAAAACTTTGACCATCATATAAGGCTCATGCAATGCCACTTGTCAAGATCTTAAGACATTATCTATAAGCACATATGCATTAAATCCTAACCATTGATCTCCAAATTACCAATGAGTTTTCTCTTTGGTAACTGACCTATTGGTCAGTAACTTTACGTTTTTCCATTTTCCCCCTGATTATGGCAATTCCTTACCAAACCACCACCAAACACATTTTATCATTCATTTCTCTCAACCATGCGCCCTCCCCTATACTAGGGTTCATTTTAAGCTTTGTCCCATAATTAAGCTCAAATACAGGGTTTAGGCACTGATTGAAACACATTCAAATTGAATTTCACATCACATTCTCCAAAAGTGTTTATTTAACAATAATTACATCCACTTTTGAAGTCATTAGCCCTTAATCCCATTTTTGGGGCATTACACTTATAAAATGCTTTGATTATGATATGTGGGATGTCTTTACAAATGTCTTTGATTTCAAACTGAGAAATTATTGGACAGAAAGAGAAAAGAAAATATTTTCGATAAACATTAGAGCAATGAAAATTTTGTATAGTGCATTAACCGAAAATGATTTTAAGAAAATTAGATTTTTCTCTACTGCTAGAGATATTTGGGATACTCTTGATTCTATTTATATTTCTAACAATTGTGTTGAAGTTGAAAGTATTGACAATTCATGTGAAACTATAAGCTGCATATCTACGGCGCATGAACAATTGGAAGTTAATAATGAAAAAGGAGAAATCATGGAACACTTCCATGATCCTGTCAACATAGAAGAACAAGAGGAAGATGATTCCCAAGAAGAGCTCATTACAAACGAATTTGATGGATCATCCTCTAGAGCTCAAGATGCACATATGGTAAATAATTCCAATTCTTCTAGAGTTATTTTAAAAACTGATTTTCAAAGTTTGTATAAAATTGTTTTTCAACCAATTATTAATTTTATTGAGAAAAGAAAAAACGTTTTCAATCATGCTGGAAATTCATATGGGAAGAAAGAACATAGGCAAACTGATCATTTGTGATAATCTTTTCTTGATCGACACAATACTTACATAAAATCTCATAATGTATATCATTATATTATTTGCGATTATTATGGTAAATCAGGTCATATTTCTCACACATGCTATATTAGGAGAAATTCTAATGTGAGAAATAAATTTGTTTTGATTCCTAAAACCCAAGTGAGTTCAAATGCTAAAGGACCCAAAGCAAAGTGGGTACCAAAATGTCCATCTGGTGTTTCATGTGTGCAGATTGATTCTAGAAAGAATGGACAAAAAGGTACTGAGAAGATGAAGAAGATTCTAAGAGTTCCTAATGCACCTAAATGGAGATTCATATCAATTAGGAGAACTCTCAGATTACCCATTGCTGCAACTGCAAAGTTTAACCACAAAGAAAGGTGATGGAGAAAAGGAGTACGTTCCACCTTAAGAATAGACTACCATAGAGTACCGTTCAACTATCTTAAGGAGAACAAGAAAAGGAGGATCTCTCAAGCATTAAGTAAACAACTCTTGGAGTCTATATATTTTGAGAAAAGGTTGCCAGCACCTAAAGAAAGATATTTAAAGTATCAACATCGTAAAAAGATGCGGTGGGTAAGCAAAAGCATTCCTCCAAGTATCTAATGCAAAGGTATATAATGATAAAACCTCCTAAGCTATTGCATGTAATATTTATTAAGGTTTTATATTTTGGAACCTTAGGAATAAGTATTGCAAAAGATTTTGAAATTATGCTTTTAAAAAAACCAGTTAATAGATTATTGCAATACTCAATAGGTTAATTCTTTATCAATATATAATGATTTGAAAATAAAATATTTCTTTTATGCATAAATACTTTTTAATTCATTTTGCTCAATTACCTCGAATTGATTATATTCTTAAAGCATGTGAATTTTATCTTAATTCCTACAAGCTAACAAGAAATGGATCCAATCAATGTTGGATACCATAAAGAAAAGAAATTTATACAATTCTGTAGGATAAGTAAAAGCTTCTCAAGACTATGGCCACATGAAAAAAAAATTCATATCTTGATGATGCTGAATTTCAGAGTTTGGATTTTGGTGCTGATTGTGCAAATGAGAAAAATCAATATTATTCCACCAAAATCAAGCAAGCTATCACAAGGACAAGAGGAATTATGGTGATATCTAATCCTTACTCTATACTGTGATTATATGAATTTTTTATTTTGAGTAATGAGTATTTGTCCATTATTGCATTCCTTTAGCAATCAATCCTTGGTGATCGTTAAATTGTTTACAGATTGCTAAATGAACAAAAATTGAAATAGTGCATAGTTTTTATATCAGTTATGTTTTGAAGTGCACAATCCAAAAATGTGTTTTGGTTTCAACTTATCTTGTTTATAAAAGTGCATACACATGGTTTGAAAATTTTTCATATTTTGTTTGCATTCAAATTAGTTTTAAAATTGGAAGTTAATATTTTTGTGTAATGAACATCAAAAATGCTTCAAATTTATCCACTAGAGTTTTTCCCATCAATCACATATTATTTCTTGATTTTAGACCTATTACTGCTTGAACTCCTCAACCATTATTTTCTAACAAGTTATACCTTATGTCTAACAAGTTAACTATCTATATGAGTTTCAAGTGTTTTTCCTTGAAAAGAATTCAATATGTGAAAGCCTTACGCCTAATGCATAAATCTTTAGTTGGCCATGTTATTTCAAGCATTATGAATGTTCATCAGTATATTGAATCTTAATGCATTAACCATTATAGTGGAATAACTTACTAGGATAATATTCTAGTACTCTAGTCATTTGGACTAATGAGTATGTGTTTAATCATTCATAATTCATTTGCACTCATTTTGTTGCTCAAATACATGAACCATTGAATCATATATCTTTGAGTAACTAGTGTATTGTATTCGAATCTTTGACATGAATATTCCTATTCTTCAAGACACAACTCTAAGAGTCAAGATTATCTCTTAGTCAATAGCAAAGTCATTATGTTTATATTCATCCATGAAGCTAAGCCTCTTTGGCTAATTCATTTTCCATATGACTTTTGCTCTTGGGAAAATTCTCAAACATGTTAAACTCCAATGTCTAACATGTTATCTTAAGTTGTTCTCTAAAAGAGAAGCTTTCTGGTATATGTATATTTAAACTGTTGACTTCCACCATTTTCAACATGAACATTGATTATAAACATGTTTCAAAGATGAGTTTTGTATATATTCAAAATCTCTATTTCATGATGCATTGTTATGATTTGAAATTACACATAAGATTTGAAACAATTTGCATATCTCATTATCATTCTTGAAAAACTTGATTTCATTCATGTTTTATCATTTCATAACAATTGGTTATTATGAATAAATTTTCAACTATCTTTAATCTAACTTACATTGATTGCATGAAAATCTTATTAATGACATATTTTTCTATACAAAGCAATTTTGCATATTGTTATTTTGAAAACATCATTCTTGATATAATACACTCTTTGCTATTCTTTATAATCTTTGGTGATTTAATACACTCTTTGCTCAATAATCATACGGTTTAATTATATAAGAGTATAAGAGTTGTTATGCCTAATATTGTATGAACCCAAGAGAAGTTGGGTACCAAAGAGCATATATTTATATTTTTGCAAGAACTGACCAAAATGCTTTGCTTTTGAATACAAAGATCAGAGGCTAACAGAGAAGGGATGACTAATAGTGTTGCAGTGTGAGCGAAAGCAAAATATGTTATATCACTGAAGCAAGACCTCATTACTAGCAAGTAACTAGCTAGTGATGCAGTCAGAGAAAGAGGAGAAAGATCTCTTAAGTGAGACAGTTGAGATTCATTTCAAAGTAGCTTAAGGCCAAGAACAAATCTAGCTATTATGCATCTTTGTTGCGTACCCATCTTCCTTATCAAGGAGATTAAACATTTCCATTATGATATAAAGCCAACAAAGATGTTCAGAGGAAGACACTACGATGTACAGAATCATCAAGCTTGGTGACCCTATGAGGATTCTCAACTACTATCCTAGCTCTATGTCTAATCTTCACAAAATTATATGGTACATCTAAATTAAAGCTATGGTGAACAAGGCCAACAACTTCACTCACTTCATTGTGAATAATTATCATACAATGACCTATATTATTAGCAAGAAGGAAAGGAACGCTGGAGAGATCATGTCTTTTAGAGAACAAGAGGTATATATATGCATTTACAAGGCATGCTCCAACAAAATACCCTTATTTGGTATCTCTATTCCTCAAGGCCAATAAGATGTAGTACCTAAAGCCAAATGAGTCCCTTTTGAGGACTCTTATGGTTGAGAACCTGCATAACCAAAGGGTAAATATACACTTGTCACTAGTGGGTACTAGCTAGAGACAGAGAATAGAACCTAAGGAAATCAGAGATAATGAAGAACAATCCTCGCTAGAGCTAAATCAGCTAAAGTCTCTTTTATTGGATCAACCATTCAAACAGACAATGCTTCACTTGATGTTACCAATTAGAAGGTCATTAAGGTCGTGGTGAAGGAGTTAGGAAGTTATGTACTGTAGTGAATCAAAACTTCCAAATGTTGTTTACTACACACTGGACCTTCAAGTAATATGCAATTACTTCAAATAATTCACAATTACTTCAAGTAATATGCAATTACTTCAAATAATTCACAATTAACACAAGAGGGGCAGAGGATGGGAGATGAATCTTCAAGGATAGATGAGATACAACATTTTGCTAGAGTTGGTGTCCCTGGTCCATCTGTCCAAGGCTATCTGAGACAGAAGCTTCAACAAGCACACAGAGCTTGCTACGAAGAATGCTGAGTTCATCACTTCTGTGAATTGCATGATTAGACAAACTCTATGACTTGATCAACTAGAACATCAAGGCCTTATTTCGAGCTCATCTTGGTATACTTAAATGCTCATAGAGACTACACCTTCAGAATCTCTTAGTACTGATTACATTATCAGATAATGAGTATCTAACGATGCAGCAATGGACTTCAAAGGATTATGGCTCGAGTGATTATGATATTACTCGAGTAAGGTATTGTATTCTTGCTTAATTAAAATTCTTTGAGTTGCATCACTCGAGTGAGCACTTGAGTGATAGTTGAGTGGAATTACTTGAGTAACTACTCAAGGGATACAAGGTTACAACCTTAAAAACTTGAATAACATCATCATTTTCAAAATTTGATTTCTCTCCAAATCTTCATATTTTCGTACTTATTCTCTCTACAAAATTTCTAATAGTTTTACAAATCTAGGAGAGTTATTAACTATATTACTCACAATGATTTTCTTTTAAGCAATGCATTCATTAAGGGGGAACTTCACATTCACATGTGTTTTAAATCTTGAAAGCTCATCTCCTTTATTGGAAGAAAATCTTTTTAACATACTCATCTATATTCACCATGTCTTGATTAGTTTTGATGATGAGTTACTCCTATACTGTTCTTTTCACGATCATAATTTTAAAATATCATATGGAAAGGTACCTTTTGTTACTTGATTGAACTAATTATTCTCTTTGCAAAGAAAGATTTAAATTTATGATAGGAGAATTTGTTTTGTGCATTAGCATTCCTCAACATATTACAAGAAGACTCTAATTGAGTTATGGAGTCAAGAAGAATGATATTCAAGAAAGAAGAACTTGCAAGAACTAATAGAAATATCAAGATTCAAGATTAGTCAAGTAAAGAAAGAAGAAGATTGAAGATATTTAAGAAGATATCTAGTTGGGTTATGAAGAATGATCATCAATTCAAGAAGATATCTAGTTAGGTTATGAAGAATGATCATCGAGAGGAAAAACAAGGTAAAAGAGATTGAAGAAAGAAGAACTTGCAAGATCTAATGAGAATATCAAGATTCAAGCTCCTCGAAGAGATACCGGAGGTTGGAATGGGTCAATACGAAGCTAAAATGATGTATATGAAAGTTATGCTACCTCCAAAGATGATTACTCGAGTAATCCCTTGAGTAATATGCCACTACCTCATTTTGGAGGTGATTACTCAAGGGCTCCCTCGAGTAATGAGATTTCTTATGTGCTCTATTTTCATGCAGGACAGAGGTTTGGTATTTTGGTGATATCTCTCTGAACACACATCAAAATGAGTTAAAACCAGATTCATATGAAACTATACTCCTAACACTAAAATTACGCACCAACATCACATTCAAAGAATATCAGATGAGGGAGATATGATCTATTGAAGTTACCACCCAAATCAGTGTCATATTCTAGAATAGCTTCGGTATTTTGCATATAACTCTCAAACTACAAATCGGATTATGACATGATGAAAGTAGACTTGAAGAGCTTTCCATGGATATATAATTTGTCATATTTGAAGCTATATACTAAGAATTATGCCTTCTAGAAGTTTTTGCTCGTGATTTTAGAGATTGTCTAAGAACAGTAGATACTCTTTGGATTATAACTTTCTGTATACAACGAGTTTGGAGCTAATTCTTGTTGCATTGGAATGTAGACAATGAGAGCTTTCCGATGATATATTTTTTGCCATGTTTAGAATTAAAATGAAAACATTACTCGAATAGATCACTCGAGTAATCTGCAAAGTTATTTGAAACATTACTCGAGGGATTACTCAAGTAATGAAGTTGGAAATGCTCTCGGCTAGATTTTGAAGGACATTACTCTATGATTCCCTTGAGTAATGATCCAGGAGAATAGAACAACGTACTGAAGCTTTCAAAAATCATGGGATTAATTATGAAACTTACTCTTCTTGCTTTAAATCACTCTCACACTTCATTGTATTAGTGTTTAAAGTGTTTCTCCAGGAATACAATGAAGAGATGATGCGAAGAGATGAAAGTTGACTTTGCAGAAGTGGAGCATCAATGTTCGTAACGGCTAGTTTTCAAATTCAAGTAAATAGACGAATGAAGCAACAGGAATTAACTGATAGGTTGAAATACTCACAACGGTCATATCCTACTCAACTATAAATACAGGAGAGATTCAAGTAGAGAACAACAACCACGATGACACGAGAACATAATGACATAAACATGCTTATTTCTCGAGTCATCCACTCTGACCTAACTACTCTCTATTCTTATCTATTTTATATATCATGTATATTTAAGAGAGAGTTATTTGTATTGTACTTCAATGAGCATTGTATCCACTTGTATTTCTGAATTGATCTCAAGGTAGAGGGACCTTGAGAGGGTTGATTTTCTTATTGGAGAATCTGTAGAGAGAATTGCCAGTAAAACTTTCTAACCATAAGATTTACATGGTGCAAGCAATTGAGAACATTGCTGCTCGTAAAACTTGCACGGGTAAGAAGGAAAAAATGTCTTCGGGTTTGCTCTGCTCATAATACTTGTTGTAAGGGGGAGTATCTCGGAGAGAGAATTGTAAAAGGCTTCAAAGTGTCTGGCTAAACTTGTGGGGTTATAAAGGTTTTTCTTGTGCCTAGATTAAATAAGAAGATAGTGGATTTGAAACTATCAAGAGAAGCCTGGGGACTGGACATAGGTCATCGTAGATTGGACCGAACCAAGATAAATCACAATTTGCATATTCTCTTCACTAAGCTCTTAAATTCTAACCTACATTATTTAATCTAATTGTTGTTTTATGATTCATTACTTTCATATTTACTGCTTCTACTAAGATGGGAAAATATTTTTAAAGTTCTTAAGATTTTTATCTTACACCTAATTCACCCCCTTCTTGAGTGTCAGCCAGTTTTAACACAAGTCTATACTTAAGTCTGTACAGTGTTAATGGTAAGATTAAAACAACATACACTCTTATAGTACAAGAGTAAAACCGTAGCATGTGGTTCATACCGTATATGCAAGAGAGCCACTAATTGGAAGCAATTGAAAAGATTGCTCCATTGTTGTGTAAGGCCTTGAAAGGTTAACCTTTCTAAGATGTCCTTTGAATTTGACAATACAATGGAGATATGTTTCAAAGTTTGTTACTTTAGCATTTTTCCTATGATCATGCTAGATATGATCTAAAGGCTCTACTACAAAAAAGCAAAGCTATGGCGCTTATAATTGATTAGCTGTGGTGCTAGAGAAGTACTACATATCTGAACACTACTAAAAGAAGCTGTGGCGCTAGTAAGCACCACAGCATTATAAATTTTTTTAAAAAAAATACCCTCCTGTGGCCCTTGTTGGAGCAAGTGCCATAGGAGGAGCTCTCCTATAGTGCTTGATGACTCAAGAGCCACAAGAGGGGGGGTCTCCTGTGGCGCTTACATCATCAAGCGCCACAGGAGACCCCCCTCCTGTGGCACTTGCTCCAACAAGCACCACATGAGGGTCTTTTTTTCTTTTCTTTTCTTTTTTTTTGGGCTCTTCCTATGGCCCTTGTTTAAAAAAGCTCCACAGAAACTCTCTTTTTTTCCAATCATATCTCCCATAATTATACAGTATTTCACACTGCATGGTCTAATAAATATTTTGTATCTATATCCACAGCACTGCAAAATGAAGAAAAATAAACAACAATAATAGATAACTTCAAAATGATACAAATAGATTATTAATTAGTTAAATTAGAACATAAAATAATGATAAAATATAATATACGTGAATGAATTATATAACAAATTCAACTTGAATACATGCATGCATGACACAACAATTGCCAAGAAACAACACAACAAAGGCAAACAGCTAATGATGAATTAAATAGTGTAGCTACCCAGAGATTTGCCTAAAAACATATTCACACCATTCCTCGATCACTTCATCAAGCTAATGGTCAGTCAAAGTGCCATAACATTGATCTTCATAATACTACACATATATACAATCAGCCACAAATTAAAATAAATTAAAATCAGCAAAACATAATTATCAGGAACTAATTAAATTTAATTAAAACACAATATGGAGTGCAACTAAATGACTTACTTTTTGAGGAATAAATGCCTGATCATGCATAATTACATGCTTCATAAATTTCATGATGTAATACCAACAATCATTGTCATTGGGTTGGAAAGGGCACTGCAAAAATATAATGCAATATTTAACTATGTTTATGAATAAAAAATTGTTTACTAACAAAATTTGAGTAAATTCATATATCAATACCAATATCTTCTTCCAAGGATAGCTAAAGTGAGGGTCAGCAACTTTAGAGTAGCTTAAGCAGACAGAAGCCTGATATGCAGTCAACGCGCTAACAAAACAAATAGAAATTGATGACTTTTGATTATTCAACCACATATGCAAATATTTACACGTACGCACGTACGCTTACCCATTGAACAATAGTAACATATTAGAACGGTTTTGTGGAAGACCATCTTTTAAAGGATCTACATAGTAAATGCGAGGGCCTGAAGGTTCCGCTGGATTGATAACTATCAATATCAAATGGTGCCTAAAATATTTTAAAAAATTAGTTTCAACAATCATGGTATGATAAAAGTTAAACAATAAAAATAAAAATTGTACCACTAATAACTTACCCTGCGTTGTATGGCACTAAAAATAGTGTAGTCGATGTCACTCTCTTTCTAAAGTAATCTTTTAGCTCATTAGACTGCGCATGTATATCTACTTTACCCCCATGGTAGCCAATGAGATAAGGGTTGACAAATATGAATTGGACCCTATTTGTATCCATTAAGCAGTCATTGTATAAATGCCTGGTATAAAACAAACAGTGTCATGAAAAACAAAAGATATGGAACAAGAAATATTAATAACAATGATATACGATAATGGTTAAGTACCTTATCCAGAAGTTGATAGCTGAACCACTAACCCAATCACGACTACATATGTCATGCACAACCTGGGCAGTAATATAATCAACTAGACCGCCAACATTGTAGATATGTCTTTCAAGAAGTATTTCCCGTCCTCCTGCACCGATCGATTGTGGTGTAATCGATACTAATTGATCACGATATAAGGTTGGTCTCCTTCTGCTCTGTTGGCTAGCCGAAGCTTTAAACTTGGGTTGTGTTGTCGAACACTTTGAAATCATGCCCTGTAAAAATAAAAAAATTAAATCACAGTTTTATATGAAAGTACAAAGGAAAAATGCAGGGAATTGTAAATGAAAGACCTTTTCATATGGCTCTATAAGACCTATTGGCCAAGCAACATAGCCACCTACAACATCTTTCACTATTATTTGCTCATCCCGAGACGGGATCGGTAAGAAGGCGTCTTCATTCGTGCAGACATCAATGCTCACTCAGAGTGTGTTGTCAAGCAGCGGTGAATTGTGTAATGTGTTCTTATCAGTGTTGTAGGCAGCACCTACTGCAACCACGTGCTTGGAATCTTGCTCGGCATATAACTTACATTGAAATTCGCCCTAGAGAAAATAGACTTAATATGTCATAGTTTGTTAAATTATAATGTAACATAAAGTTAAGTGGAGAAGAAATTAATTACCAAAGGAAAATGGACTTTAGGCATAGAAGTGCAACTATCTTTGATACTTGGACTATCACAAAAGGGAACATTTTGTGTTGGCCTACACTACATAAACTGTTGTGTTTGTGTTGTTGACAACACATTCTGTTCTTGCAACAAATGCATTTGTTCTAAGAATTGTTCTTCTCGTTGTTCCTTATAGCGCATTTGCTCTTGAAGTTCTTGAATTTGATACTTGAAACTAGTCATCTCGTCACGCAGCTGGGAAACGTCACCTCTACTATAGCGCTTCTGATGTCCGAAGTATGTTGATGGGGTGACAGTAAAACCAGTACCCCAAACACGACCATCATACTCGAGTACTCCAAGCGCTCTGCTCAACAAATCGTCCCGGACCAACATAGCTCGCCAATGCAAGATCCTCCTATGACACTTGTCGCTATTACAAAAAGAATTACAACAATATTAGTTATTATAAATCAAATTCATTTAAGTAAAGACAATTATTTATTGTACACATAATCCAATACTTACACAATATTCAGCTACTCTTCTTGCTTTCTCACTATGAATTTCACCTTTCTTATTTATGACACCGGCTATCCACAGATCATGTTGTGGAATCTGTGTAATACCTGAACTTGATTCTTCTATCTGCATAGAAAATTTAGTTGAAGTTAAATAATATTCATACAATTTATCTACAAATGAAATAATAATTAGTTCGTACCATTTTTCTTTCTAACTGTGCATATAAAACAGGTCCTTGTGTGTACCGGTATGGGATATTGAGCGCGTTAGCATGATTTTTCTTGCTCAACTCCTATTTAGATCAAAATGATTCATATCAATGTATAAATGTTAATTACAAATATGTACATTACAAGTAATAGGGAAAGTAAAAAAATTATATTACCAGAAATACTTGACTTGTATGTGTTCTGATAAACTCATCCCACATTTCTTGAGTGATGATTCCTTCGTACAATGGATAAGGCGGTGTATCAATGATAATGTCATCATCATCCATCAAGTAGTATTTGACAAGATCAGAACGAAACTTTCTCATAAGTTTTTTGGCTTTTCTTATCACGAAGTTCTTCCTATCATCATTAATAATAAAATGCTCTGTAACAATAAAATATATATATATATATATAATATGTAAGATTGAAATTAAATGAAACATAGCAAACTAAACAATAATATAATTAATGTGTTATCTGAACTTCATCTCATATGTAATCCTCATAATCATTTTTTTTTCATTTTCCAGTTTTGAACTATAATAGGGACTCTATCTCGAATTGTAGTCCCAATCAAGTTATTTAATGACTTACCATTCTCACCGAATGGGTTTCTATTTTCATTCCACTCTAGTTGTAACTTGATTCCCTTACTTCTCATTTTGATCAATCTCACCATAACTGTCCTGCCATGTCTTGCGTTCGCCTCAAATCTTTGTCTACCAATGTGCTGAGGAACATCATCAGTTTCATCGTGTGGTAAGTTCATACTCCTGGAAGTGAAATACACCAAAATAAAACATCAGTGCATAATGTCAACCATATCAACGAAAGCAAATTATTTTAAAATTTATAAAAACGTACGTACAAGTAAACAAGTCAAGTTATTCATTATCTTTTCCTTTTTCTAGTTTGATTTAAAATTTTATTCTTCAGAATTCATGTTGGATTGAGAATTGTGTTTCTCTTGACCCAAGTTCCCTCTTCATGATCATGTTTCACGTATACGGGTCCATCTCCATCTCTATCTTCATCTTCATCTGCATCTCCATCTAGATTAATCACTACTAACCACAAATTCTCAAATGAAGGATCATCATCATTGATGTTCAAATTTTCATTACTTTTAAGATCAACTTGTTCTTGACGATTCTTGTTGGATGGGAGTACAATAGACCAATTCATTTTATCAGGATCTAGAATGAAAAACGCTTGTTCTGCTTGTGCTACTAAAATAAAAGGATCATCTTCATACCAAACTTTAGAAAGGTCCACTTGAACAAAGCCTAAGTCATCTATCCTTAATCCACAGTTGTTGTTAACCCACTTACATTTGAAGACAGGGACCCTGAATATAGAGTAATCTAACTCCCATATGCGTTCAATGACACCAAAGTATGACATTGATGCATAGATAGGGTGTATGTCTTTAGCACTAGATTTATGCCAAGAATCAACAAGTGTTACCCTACTATTCCGTATCGTGCTCTGTGTATCATGATCTTGTGTATAGAATGTGTAACCGTTGATTGCATAACCATTGAAAGATAATACATTTAAGCTCGGTCCCTTCGATAGCCACTTTAATTTTTCAGAAACTAAATCAGGATTCTGCTCCATCTCATCATTAATGCGATTTTTAAACCAGCTTGAAAATTGGTTATTGTGTTCTTTTGTTAACAAGTTTTCATTCCTATCACCATGTACCAATTGAAGAGCATCCTTGTATTCTTCTACATACGGTTCGACCTCATCAGTGTTATGTAGCACATACAAGTAGGCTTACTCCTGTTCAGTAGCGGATATCGTTACTACATCCCTCCTAGTTATTCCTTTCCCTGATCTTTGCCCATCATGACAGGATTTGGGGATCCCTACAGGGTCAACATTTGATAGAAAATCAACACAGAAGTCACTTGCTTCTTCAACCATATACCTTTCAATGATACAACCCTCTGGACTATATCTATTTTTCATGTACCCTTTTAATATTTTCACGAATCGCTCATTCGGGTACATCCATCTCAAGTACACTGGACCGCACAATTGAATCTCTTTGACCAAGTGTACGGTTAGATGTACCATAATGTCAAAAAAAAGAAGGTGGAAAATACATTTCAAGTTCACAAGAGTACATACAATCAGCCTTTACAAATCTTGTAACTTAGTTGAATCTACTATTTTACTGCAAATCAACTTGAAAAACACGCAAAGTTTAGTGATGGTGTTTCTTAAATTTTTGGGTAAAATGAATCATATACCAACCGGTAGGAAATTCTGCATGAGCACATGACAATCATGAGACTTAAGGTTCTTTAACTTCAAGTCTTTAACTGATAAAGGTTCTTTATATTTGAAGAGTAGCCCTCGGGAACTTTAATTCCTTGTAGAAACTCACAAAACAATTTCTTCTCTTTCCTCGATAGAGTGTATGCCGCTGGCGGTAGGTAGGTACGATGCCCTTGCTCAATCGGTGCCAACTCTTCTCTAATTCCCAAGTTCACCAAATCCAACCTCGAATTGACACTATCCTTGCTTTTTCCATGGATATTGAGCAACGTGCCAATTAGACTATCACAGATATTTTTTTCTATGTGCATCACATTAAGAAAATATCTCACATATAAAGACTTCCAATATGGAAGTTCAAAGAAAATAGACTTTTTCTTTCAACCACTTGTCTCAATTTGTTTTGTAAAAGGCTTGCCAAAATTGTTATCCAAGTCTTTTACACTTGGGCACCAGTCAACATCTTCAGTGGGCTACCTTCTTCTGAGTCACCATTGAAAGGCTTTTTCCACTTCCTCTAATGATGTTGTGATGGTAAGAATCTTCGATGCCCTATGTAAACATTTTTCTTACAATGATGAAGTCGCACTGAATGAGTGTCATCTTCACATATAGGGCATGCACCATATCCTTTGATGCTATATCCCTACAAATTACTATAAGCAGAGAAATCATTAATTGTGCCAAACAACATGGCTTTCAAAGTGAAACTTTCTTCCCTGTACCCATCATACACACTGATGCCTTCTTCCCAAAGCAGTTTCAAGTCATCAATTAGAGGAGCCAAGTATAGATCTATATCATTCTCAGGTTGCCTTGGCCCATAAATTAACATGGACAACATCATAAACTTACATTTCATGATCAAGTGTGGAGGAAGGTTATAAATCATCAATGTCACTGGCCACGTGCTATGTATACTACTCTGAACACCGTGCGGGTTAATTCCATTAGTTGACAGTGCAAGGCGAAGGTTCCTTGCTTCATCCGCAAAGTCAGGGTACTCATGATCAATTTTTTTTCATTGAGGAGCATCTGCAGGGTGCCTAAGCTTCGTGTCTTTAATCCTTTCATCTGCATGCCATGTCAACTGCTTAGCAATCTTTGCATTACTGTACAGTCACTTGAATCTCATAATAACGGGAAAATACCATAGGACCTTCAAAGGACTCTTTCCTTTCTTCTTTCTATAGCGAGATGCGTTGCATTTAGGGCACTTTTCCAATGTTACATACTGATTTTGAAATAATACGCAATCATCATTAGAACATGCATGTATCTTCTCATATCCCATGCCGGTTGTAAAGCAAAGAATTTGCTTTGCCTTGTATGTCTTGGTAGGAAGTACATTTTCTTCTGGAAGCATATCTTGCAATAGTTCAAGCAGTGCGGTTAAGCCCGAATCACTCAATCCGTAGCAAGCTTTAAAGTTGTACAACTTCAACACTGCTAGCAATCTTGTGTATTTAGTACTACCGACATATAATGGTTTCTCTGCATCACCTTTCAACTTCTCAAATTCGTTAGGGCAGTTATGATGCACCCCTTCAATCACATTTAGCATTTCTTCAAGACCATCATCTTCATCAAATATGCTTTGATCAAATTCATCTGAAGCACCACTCCTGGTATGCACCTGATCACTACATGCATCAATCGTCTCACCATGCCTTGTCCATCGTATATATGTTTGATCAATACCGTAACACACTAAATGATCTAGTACATCAAGTGGACAAATCCGCTTTCCAAAACAACAAGATAAGCAAGGACACAAGATTTTGTCAGGATCTTTTGTGTGCTCAATTGCAAATGTAATAAAATCTTTCACCCCATCTTTACATTCCCTTGAACACTGATTAGATGACATCCATTTACGATCCATCTATGCCTTCAATCTATTTTTAAAAAAGTACATGGTTATTTGTATGACTATTGCATTTACTAATTACTTTTATATTCTCTTACCAATTTTAAAATAAATTCCGAACATGAAATCTTCAAAATTGAAGCTTTCTAAGTCTTAAACCTTATGTTTTAATTGACAAAAAAAACCCATTCATTATTCCCAGGCATTATAATAATTTTTCACAACTCATAACGAAAGAAACCATATTTGCCACAATATATCATAGGTAAATTAGAAAACATTACAAGTCAACAAATAAAATACAAGTGTTAAGAATATATAAATAATTATTTTACTTATGCAACTAATCCATAACAATCATTAGAACACCTACAAATTATAACTAACTATTATTAAATTCAACTACAATCACATTTGTAAGCTCAAAATTTAAAAAACATACCTTAAATAGAAGCTTCAATAGATTAATGAGCTGAAACTACAAACACAAAGTACACATAAAAAAAGTCAATAACATATTAGTGGTTGTAAATTAATTTTTTAATAATAATAATGTGTACAAAACATCAATATATAATAAAATAAAATATGATTAATTAGCTTAAATCAAAAAATATGATTCAGAAAAAGAAAGAAAGAAAATAAGATAAAATAAAAAGGAAAGCATATATAATTCCAACATTAATTAAATTATTTTCAGCTCAATGTTGAGAATATAAAAAAAAAATTTATTTTTTACTAGCTACATTATATTGCCAATTAATCTTGGGTAGTCATAAATATGATGCATGCATGCTTACATACATACATACATACATACATACATATAAAGAGGGAATTGAACTAGACACACATATTGTAAAAAAAATATTTTTCACTGTTAATATGCTAGTTAAAAAGATATTAAATATACTTAAAATTTCTTTTTTTATTAGGTGAATTAAGTTCGCTTAAAATTTTGTTTTACATATTGGAATATAGAACTTTAAGAAAACTTTATATATGAAACAAATATAATAAATTTTATACATAATATATTTATTAAAAATTAATTTTTATATTGATATATATTATAAAATTTTTGGAAAAAAAAAATCAATTGAATAAAATGAACTCCTTATTTTAGTTAATAATCAGAGAGGCCCACTGTGTCAAATATATATTAGTTCAAGTTAGTGATTTGACCACACACTACAAGTCCCACGTGCTTAATATATATCGACTAGCTCTCAATAAACATTATTATCTTAAAGAACCCACTTAGACCATATTATGTCTAGAGGAAATGAACCATACCTAATTCAACACCAGTAACATACAGGAGTTAAGTATTTATTAAAGTCACTTGTATTAAACCCCAATAAGTCATCACAGTTTAATTTGAGGCAATTATAAAATTTAAGTATGACTAATATATTAAAAATAATTTCTAATTAATTTTATTATGATATCAAAATGCTATATCCATCGATTATATATACAATATAGAATTTCATTTACGTATAAATATATTATATTCATTAAGCATATGTTTAAATTACCGATTAACTAATAAATGTGTTGCTTTATCATATTCAAAATTAAAGAGTACTATAAATCTAATCACCCAGTGTCATCGGTCAAACGTAAAAAGCTTTCAGCGCGCGCACACACAAATAAATATATAATGTTATTAAGTTTCAAAACCTAAAGCAACAATACTGTTAGGTCCTTTAACAGTATTTTCAAATAAGTGGTACAAACCTAAAGTTCTGTGAATTATTTGACAAGTTGTTATAATATAAACAAATTATATTTTATTTTATTAAATATATACCCATCACCAGCGGCAAGTCCATTCATAAGAGAACTTGTGTTTTGAGCTTTAATTCATAAGAAACATTTCTTTTTAAAAGAGAACATAAAAAGAAAAAAGAAAAAAAACAAAACCTCTTTAAACCTTGCAAGTTTAAGTTAATGATTTTGTGTTTATATTACCTCTATAAAATGGAACACAAATATATATAACATATATATATATATACACGTGTGTGTCATATAAAGAAAAAAAGCACATCATAGAATATAATCCACATATATATATACATGTGCGCGTGATAACAAAAATAGGCAGAACAACCTGAAAAAAAAAGACACGTTGAACTTACAACTTAATTTATCAGTGCAGTGCAGTGGGGGACCACATTGCCCATTGGTGACGCAATCTTGAGTGAGGAGGAGGAGGAAATTTCAGCAGTTGGGACCAACTAGATGGAGTGGGGACCAAAAGTGGAAGATAGTACAAAGACAAGGGAAGGGATAGGAGTGAGGATGGCAGTTGGAACAAATTAAAACAAAGATGTAGATTAATTGATAAAGACGTGTGAGCGTGTGGGTGTGTATTTTAGTGTGAAGATGATAGGAAATGGAGGGAGGGGGTGATGGATACACTAAGAAGATGAGAAAGGGAAACTAGTTTAAAGTGGAGTAGTAGTCAAAAAGAAAAGGAATGAAGGGGGGCGGACGCGAGAAGTGAAATAATTAAGAGATAAGGGTTGGGGCGGGAAGAATTGCTATTGGTGGAGATGATTACATACACTATCCACTTGAATTTTTCTTTTTTATTAAATGGGCAAGTGTGGAGCTTGCTAAAAGGCAGGCCCCACAATTGCTTCATCAGCTGCGGCACCTGGGAATCCCAGGCACCAAAGCTGGTATTTAGTGGGCCATGTAGGCAGGCACCACACTTGGCCTTACCATCTGTGGACCCTAACTTACTAGGCGCCACAGCTGGTACCTAAAATAAAAAAAAAATTGAGAAAAAGAAAAGGGAAGCTGTGGCACTTGTTTAAAGAAGGGCCACAATATGTGCGCCACCTTTCACCCTTTTTGTAGTAGTGAGGTATTATGTTAGGGAAGTGGTTAATTCATATCAAAATGATATATGGGCAAAACGAAGATTATCTGGCACATACACACTTATGCTTGTGTCTGAGACTAGTCTATTATGATGTTACTTGGGTAATTTCATCAATGTAGACACTATGCATACGGATAAAGGCAATCTATGTTTCATCTTGACTCTAGAGGGATTAGATTGACCATGACGAAAGTGTATATGGGTAAAATCTAGGACATCGGAGGCATTACATTAATATGATCGAGCTGCACTACAGGGTTGTTTTGTGCTAGTCTCTGTGAAAGGGATTTCTACTACAAGACACCTAATAGAGACGCCATACCCTCGCAGTTATGACAAAGCAGCTAGTATGAAAGAAGGATGGAAGAGAAAGAGACTTGAACCATGATATTTGATCCACCAAGTGAGTGAGAGATGTTGGGAATATGGCTAATCCACCATTTGTGGATTAGGACCCAAGTTCAATGCAAATAAGGTTGTTGTTGTGAAAATATAGAGAGAGATGGGTCTAAAGGAGGAATTTTATCTTTATAATTATATTTGAAACTCAAATTATGATAATTTCCCATACAAAATATATAGAATCATTAATAGTTTGTGGGGTGTCAATTGTGTACACTAATGGAAAACTTGATAAAACTACTCTCTCTGGCTTTCTTCTTTCTCCATGGTGTATCTGTCGTATAAACATGATCGAAGTCTATATCGGTGCTCTGATCTCATGTGGATACTCAATAATAAGTCAATCGAATTTCAGGTACGCCTAATATCCTTCAACTTTGATTCCCTATATATCACTCAAATGATCATCCCATACAATTAGTCTGACTTTTTAAATATCAACTACTTGTTTTTTGCTAATAACATGACAAAACCATACTATATAGCCTTGAGCTTAATCACAAACCTTGCCATATGCTAAAAGAAGATGATATCATCACTTAGAAATACCCAGAGCTTACAATGCAACAAAATGGTCGAACAAAAAGAAAGCAACCCCAAAAACAGCACAAGATGAAGCGAAATAAGGAGCCCCCTAAAAAAAAAGAACATAAGAAGACAAAAAAAAAGGTTCTCAAATCATAGTATAGAAAAGCAATTTCATTTGATAGGATACTGATATCCATCAAGAACCTTAGAGCCACATAATATCGACTTTGCAGTAGAAAGGAATAATGTAATCAATCTAATAAAAAAAATTCATGCAAAACAACACTGACAGTAAAAGTCAATGTGAAAAGGTTACTATGGTTTAGGTAAAAGATAACAAATCACTTTTCCAAGTCAAATAAAGGGTGATATGTTAAATATGTCAAACCAAATGATACATAAAAGATAAAAAATTGTGAGGAAAAAAGAGGAAACAAAAAAAAAGTAACTAATAATTTTCGATACTTTAATTTTGGCATGAAGGAACAAACAAGGTCAAGGAAGATTACATCATATTGGTTCTCTTGGGAAAATGAAAAAAGATTACACCATATTTAAAATACTATAACTATAATGCCGCCAATATTACCTAACTAAAATATAAAAAAAAAACTTGAAATTGATTAAAAATCTAAAAATAAAGTTGAACCCTGAATACTTCCACAATTTCAATTAATTTACAATTGAACTTAACCACAAGAGGGTTGCCTTATATTTTATGTTCATCCCAACCTGATCTGCTAGTTCATTAATAATGGTCCCAGGAAAAAGTCCCTTAAAATTAACTTTTAAATTATTTAATATTTTTATTTTAGTATAAAGTTCCACAATATTTTGTTACATTTTAGAGATTCAATAATAACGTTTTAACTAAGCCTTAGTTTGGAGGAGGTTAATTTAATAAAATAATTATTTTTATCTAACTCTATATAGTTTTTGTAGTAGTGTTAACCCTTTTGATTTGTGCATTAGCAGCCAATTCCATACCACGATGCATGATTCTAACGGCACCCGTTTCCATAACTATATACCATGCATTAAAATAGCAAAAGCGATGATATGATTAGTATAGATTTATGTATATCATACTACCTCCAGTACTTAATATAACAGTTAGATAACTAGTTTGTAAATATTAAAAAAATAACTCAGTTATTTATTTGTAACAAATAGTTTTTTATTTTCCTAAAATACCCTCTTCAATCATGAGTATTAGAATTATCCTTAATGGAAAATCCCCTTCATATAAATAATTAATAGGATACCTTTGGAGAAAAAATTATAAATTTGCTAGACAAAATGGATTGAAGTCTTATATATATTTAAAACCAAAATGAACCCCTTATCTAGCTCTTATATTACCGGAGGAAGTAAGTAACTTTTAATAGTAGTATTGGAAGTTCACCAATATCAACATGTTGAAGTCTTGATTAAGGTTTTGTTCGGGTTAAAGCTTGCAAACTTGGAGTTGGATAGACTTAATTAAGTTTGAAAAATTTTTGTTTGCAAAAGTTGAGTATCAGTTGCATTTGCTATTAAATAGCAGTTTTCAAAAGTCAATCAAACATATTATAAAACATATTACAATAATTTGAACCTAAATATGTTTTCTTAATCTCAAGTTGGAGCCTTCAACTTAAAATTAAACACACACACACACACACACAATGTTATTATATGTTGAAAGTGTAAATAAGGGCTCTATATGTGGTGATATGTATGGAACACTTACTCGTTCAACATGTTGGTTTTATTAGTCTCTGTAGGCTTAAGGTGAACCAATTTAAATAGGGAAGATCAAATGAGTTACTCTGATGTGTGTGTATTAGTTATTTTTATTATCAAAGGCCCCTAATGAAGAGATACGATATAATGACAACATACAACAGGAAGATTGTATCTCTTAACCTAATGAAATGGAAAAAAAATGCGATATATGATACTTGTTACACTTGATTAAAATTACATTTTGTAGATCCTTGCACATAGAAAAAAAAAATGTCTCTTGGACAGTTTTAAAATGAGCCTCTTAGATTAAACTTGGATCCACTCTAGAATTGACTGGTTTAAAAAGTCAATCACTTTCTAGATCAATCTTACACAGAATCTAAAAATTCATTTTTAGACAAGTTGTTATTGTGATCAGTCTTAAAAAGTTGACATTTAATATAAAAATTTTCAATTTTTAGACTAGCTATTTCCATATCCTATCTAAAAAATGGACAAATGCTTTATATATATATGGTCTAAGCCTCAAAATTCTAGGATGTTACACATATGATAGGCTTAAATTTGTCCACCCGCCAAATAGAATGGACGCAGAAGGAGTGACCCATTGTGTGACTCGCTTCGGTGACTGTGCTACTCACTGAAGTGAATGACACAGCAAGAGGGCTTCCCTCTCTGTGTCACTTGCTTTGGCAAGTGATGTACTCACCAAAGCGAGTCATCAAAAAATTAACAACTATACGATGACTGACCTAATCTCTTTCTTCTAGAAATTTTGACACAAAGGAGTGCGAGCTCTACCATGGTTTCATCTTAGAAATATCTAGAGGTTCCTAATCATCAAGCAAGCCTTTCTTATCTTAATTCCTCCTCACTTTAATAGATTATGGACCTCAAGGGATGTTAGGTTAGTTGTTAAGAACCTCAAATTGGGGCTTTTCTGAAGAATTGTGTTATTAGGGTTAGAACCCTAAATTGAATGCCTATGAACATTATTAGACAAGCCCAGCACAACGCTCCGTTGGAATCAATTCTCTGACCTAGTGTAGTGTCATTATACTGATGCTAACTTGTAAGAAATTCTATGTAACTGAATGAGATAGGCTATGGGTTTGTTAAATCACTGAGGTTTGATTAATATTTTCTCGTTACTCTATAGACTCAATTCACGCTTCGAAGTGACTTTCCTCGATTATGACTAAGAAGACAACAAGTAACATGATTTCTTTTCATTCTACCTATCAGTACTGCTTGTGGGAAATTTAAGAAAACTTCATAACTTAAGAAAGTAGTTTGATTAAGTATTTATGTTCCCTCTATTGTTTTGTGCCAAATCATGCCTTTTGGGATTATTTTCAAAAGGAGTTAGAGCCTTATGAAACCTAGGGACTAATATAAGAATTTGTTCAAACATGTTGTTCTTGTTATAGATTTCAAACTCTCACCTCACCATAGAGAGTTTGACAGTTTTCGCCCTGACGAGTAACTTACTTACTGAGGCGAGTACAGTCATTTATTGCTCTAGTGAGTAGCCTAATATGATTTACTTTTTGAATGCTATTTTGCACATATTTGAGAAGCATACTATAATGATTTCGATGAAATGCTGAGAAACTATAAGGACCGTGATTACTGTATTGGATGCTGAGAATATGATTAGACTTGATCAACAATGATTGTTATGTTTAATGTTTGATGACAACCTCAAGATGAAATTAATGTACTTGTGGGAGGATGAGTGGAGTTACTATGTTTATGTTATGTGACCATGTGGCATACCGCTATGTTTATATTGCACACCATAATTGTAACTGTTAAGCAGGGTAGTATTCTCTGACGTGACACTTCAATGGCTAGTGGGCAGTATTCCAAAGCATCAGGCAGTATTTTTGAGGTCCCTTGTGTGCTCTATAGGATTTCAGTTAGTCTACATCACACTTGCAAAGAGCCCATGAGAATCACCTGTCGAATGGGCTAATACTTAGCCTATGGGTTCAGTCGATCGAAATAAGGAGGATATAATGATATGTTTAACTAAACATTTGATATACTTTGACTATATATGGCATATGTTTATATGTATTACATATGTTTCTTTATTACTTTGCTTCTATAATTTCACTTGTTAGTCCCACCTAACACCCTACGGTTGGTGTGGGTCGGTAGGTTGGCTAGAGGTTTCAACAATGAGGTGGCGGTCGCACTCTATTACTCTCAGTGTTTTTCAGGTGAGAGCTCGGGGGAGGCATGAATGGGAAGGCATCAGAGCACTGAGGCTTTTGCTATCAATTGTAGTGGTTATTTATTTTGATTTACTCTGTTGCCTCAATTAGAAACGTGCACCATGATTCATTGTGTTAAACATTGATTACCATTCCAGTTGTTTAAATTGAACTTTAACAGTGGATAGTTACAAGTCAAATTCTATTTTGAGGTATTTAACATTGATTACTATTTATGAGTTATGGTATAAACTTGACGTTTTTGAAATTATTTGAGAACCAAGGGCATGAGGCTTGAAACCGAGCTCCCTTTGTTATTATTTCTGTCACAGGGACATGTTTACTGCTTTTATTGCATTTGCCTATATGAAATGTTTTAATTAACCATGTTTTAATTTATAAATATATGAGGTCCAAACCAATCTTATTTTTTTAACAAATCCTAACACTGAGGAGTGGGAACTCTACTAGAGTTTTATCTAAGGAACTTCCTAAGGTCCCTAATCATCAGGTAGGCCCTTCTTACCTCAATCCCTCCTCTCCTTCTTAGATTATGGACCACATGAGATTTTAGGTTTTGTGTTAAGAACCCAAAATTGGGGAATTTCTAAAAAATTGGGTTCTAAAGGTTAGAACCCCAAATTAAATGTTTAGGAACATTAGACAAGCTTAGTTTAATGCTCCATTAGCACCAATTTTAAGACCTATCGAAGTTTCATTATACTGATGCTTACTCATAGGAAATTCTAAGCAACTAAATGATATAATCTGAGTTAGTTAAATGAGTGAAGTTTGGTTAAAATTTCCCGTTACTTTGTAGATTATTCAATTCATGTGTCGGAGAGCAACTTTCCTCGATTGTAACTTAGAGATGATAGGTAATATTATTTCTACTCATTTTGCCTATTTGTACTACTTGTGGGAGTTTTAAGAAAGCTCCATATCTTAGAAAAGTATTCTAATTAAGTCTGGTGTGTTCTTTCTATCATGTCATACCAAAATTGTGACTTGTGGGATTGTTTCCAAAAGGAATTAGAACCCATGTGAAATCTAGAAAATAACACGTGAATTTGGTTTTGCATACTGTTCTAGTTATAATTTTGTGGACCATCACCTTGCCTTAGTGAAAAAGCTCACTTACTGAGGTGAGATCCTTTAGCCCTGACGAGTGACTGATAACTCTCCATGTTTTATATATTTAAAGTATATTTTGAAGATATTTGAAGAGTTGTCTATAATTTTTGGAAGAATTCTATGAGATTTTATTATCATAAGATCAAATCATAGTGGTGCATTATTTGTGGGATTGATTTTATTGCAAATATCTTAGATTTAAACCAAAAATAGAAATAGTCTAATTTAGGATAAAATAATTAATAATAAATTACAGTTTGAAAAAAAAAAACAAGAAGAGAAATAGCTTTTCTCCATTTTATTTTTTATTTTTTGTTTTAGTTCTTTTCCATTAGTTATTTTATTGTCATTTTTCTCTATCATATGTATCAGATGTGATGTCATTTAGCTAGAAAAAAAAAGATCAGATTTGATATGGAAAGAAACGCCAAAGTGTGCAACATCGTTTGAACGGGAATCAATTGGAAACCTAAGGAGAGAGCTACAGTGAACACAGGTAGCAGGGGATGAGCAGCGTTTTGGGAGATGGTGGAAAATCTTCTTGCTTGACTTCTTAAAGTGAGAGAACATGACAGAGAAGGTGGCTGATTTTTTGGGAATCACTATTCGTCATCTTCCTTCCTTCATCACTGAACGAACACATCGACATTCAATCACTAACATCTTCATCGTCTTGGGCTTAAAGGCAAGAACTAGAGAAGGAGCCGGTATTTTTCCACTGTCATCGTCTTCTTCACTCTTCTTCTTATCCCAAATAGTGAGACATAGAGGGGAGCCAAGAAGAAGAATGACAAGTTTGGTCAATTGGTCAAAGTTTTTTCAACTTTTCCAACTTGGAAATTAATTGACCAATGGCAACATAAAGAAAGGTAAAGGGGTCAACAAATCCTCTCCATTTGGGTAGTGCATTTTCATCCAAAAGCAAGAAGGGAAGAGGAAGGAAATTAAAAGCCCAATTAAACTAAGTCAACCACACATGGTTAAATAGACTAAAGCTTAGGTAAGAAGAATGATTTGTGGCTACATGTTATTTTCTTTTTCCCTTATTTCTTTTGGGATTAATTTTGGTCAATTGTTTAAAGGCAAGGGAAGAGAAAATTTAAGATCATTTCATACTCTCTCTCACTCTCACAATTCGGCCAAAGAGCTTCAAGAAAAAGGAAATGAAGACAAGAACAAGGTAAGGCCTTCTAGCTTTATTTTCACCCTCATAATCACTTATATGGCTCAAATACTCTTCATAAACATTGTTCCTCTTGATGAAACCTTTATTTCTATGGTTTTAGAATTTCAAGAGGAGGTGTTTTGAGTCATCTTGCAAGAGCCAGAGTTAGAGAACCAAAGAAAAAGCTCAAGAAAGAGCATGAGGTGAGCAAGAGCATGAATTTGACCTATAGATTGTATTGTTTGGTTGAGTTTTTGGGATGTGTTCTTGCTGCCCTAATTTTGGTCATTTAGGGTTTGTTAGGGTTCATGAAGCTTTGACCATATACATGTGATTATACCTTGTTTTGGAAGCATATAAGTTAAGTTTGGTGGTTAAATTGTGAATTGTTTGAATTGTTGTAACACCTTACTTTTGTAATTGATCTGATGAGTTTTACATAGTAAATTTGAACCACTAAGTGATATTTCTTAGTAAATAATTTCAAATCCCAACTTCAATACAGGATTCAAACTTGCACTTGAAGGGGATTTTCTGAATAACTTAAAACTTTTCGAAGATTGTTCACCATGGTTTCCTACTCATTGTGACTCATCTTTCCATAATTCTCTTTATTATATTAATTAGAGTGATTCTTTGCTCATTATTATGTGCAGAAGGTTTCTTAACTAACGAGCTCATATCGCACGATTACATACCCATTCCTAGTTTAATTATCACGCTTGGATAATTTTTCATTTGTCATACGGGTTATACAATTAACCATTGCAAATTTATTAATTTACATAACGGACTAGTGCGTGAATAATTCTTCTCTTCTTTATTGCAACTTCTTTCTTGGTACAATGTCCTGCACTCCTCTTCTGTGTTCAACTGTCTATATGGTTGGGTGACAGAGAGTGAGATTCAAGAGAATCTCAGTAGCAAACTTTGCTAACTAGGAATACAAGATTCAACCTTAATGCATGACATGCTTGCTTACATAAATTCATACTAGCATGCTCAATGCTTTACAAATTACACCTATGGCCATAGCATAAGTAAAATCAGAGCTTCAGTCATTCATACATGCTTCATACCATTCATCAAAGAAATTAGACACATCAATGCATAAGCATACTTATCAAGTATATGTAAGTCAGGAAAGTTATACTACCTTCTATCTTCAATCTCCTTTCTTGTATCTTTTCTTCCAACCATTGAAGTTATCTAGAAATTCTCCCATTCTTCTTCCTTGTCATCTCATGGCCTTAGATAAATGGCTATATTATTAGAGCTATGACAAATAAATGTCCAATGGGCTACTTTAGCCTCTAGTACTTGCCTTTATTCTTTGGGCCTATACTTGTCCCAAATTCTAATAACCCAAGACACTTTTGTTGGTTAACCTTAAAGTTAACACATTAGGCCCTATGGATATTTAATAGGCCCACACTAATTTTATGCACTTTATTTAACCATTGAAGTTCAAATTAATTACTAATTACCCTTACTTACTTATTTTCACTTAATTACCAAAATCTACCAGAATTTTCAATAATCTTTGAAAATTCATAACTTTGTCTAGGAAACTCCAATTGTGATGATTCTAAAGGCTATGTGACCCCTAATCAATCTAGTTTCAAGGAAAAATATAGCCATTACACTTTTGGATGCTCATCAATACAATATCTCACTTAATCGATCACTGCCACCAGAATTCACTAGTTTTCTAGACCAAATTTTGGAAATTCATAATTAATTCTGAAAAAATCCAAATGGGCGTTGGTTCTAGGTTTTATAAAAATATCTTTAAGTCCTGTTTCATTTAAAAATATCACAGAGCATTGATTACAGCCACACATGTTCCATAATTTCATCAAACACAGACTGCCACAGTTTTCATTCCAAAATCAAAGTTAAACTTTGAAAAATCATAACTTTCAATCTACTGATCCCAATGACTCATATTACCTATCAAATTAAATCTCAGGATGTCTACTTGAACCTCAAAAAGCTTCATATCATTTTGACTAAGTTTGACTGAAAAAAAACACATTGCAAATTCTCTACCTCCAAAAAATGAATTCAGACAGACTTGAACACAAACTTCCAAAATCATCATAAATCATCATTTAACCATAAACATATGATTAAACTATGATTAAACCTCAAAAATAACCCTTGGATGAAAAATGAACAGCACCCCACCCTCATGAAAGTGCATCCAAACAACAAACCAATCGGTTCAAAAGGAAGCCTACGCTTACCTCTACGCGTTTCTGCAACCAGTTCGGAAATCTGACACTATTCCGACAAGCAAGATGGCACCAAACACCTACAAATGAAAATCTAAAACTGCAGAAATGAAGCTTATAATGAGTAGGAGAAGGTTATAGAAGGGTATTTTGAGAGAAAACACCGATTCGGTAGTGTTTCGGCGGATTAATATTTTGAAAAAGTTACTATTCACCTTCTACCTCTCCTCTACCATTTTTTCATGAGTTTTCTTTGATTTGTAGGGCAGCTGGAACTTACCATAGTTGCATGTACTTGATATGTATGCATGTGTATTGATTTATGTGATTGCTTTACTTGATTATAATAAGCATATTTGAATGATGAAGCTCTGTGTTTGTTATGCCATAACCATGAGTATAGTATATGAAGCACTGAGCACACAAAAATGTTATTATAAAGCATGCATCTAATTAATTCTAACATGTCATACACTTAGTACATATCTTGCATGCAATACGGTATTGTTTACTATTGATATTCCCTGAATCTCACCCTCCCCCAACCAACTTGTTAGGATCGGCAGGTACAATGGAAGAATTTTAAAAATTTTCACCGATCCTAATCGAGGATCTATCAATGGTGTTTAAGCCAAGTTGGAAGGATTCATACCTTTTTATAATTCAAGGTTTTCACGATCTCTAGGAGCCAACACTTCAAGTCCGCTCCCTCTACCGGTATCCACACGAATGCTCTCCAACCGAGACTGCGTGCTTGCGCCTCTAATGTCTCCTAGGGTTTCCCTTGCGGCTCTCAATTCTGATATATATCTCAGTATATCTGCTCTATCAAGTTTATAACCTATGAGGGCTATTTTCAAATTTCAAAATTAATCATCATTAATTTCAAAATTAATTAACTATTAATTATCTTGATGAGCTAATTAAATAAATTCAGTTTAAATTAAATATGTCCAACAGTTTTAATTTAACCTATTTATTTAATCTAAATAAAGAGCCATTAGATTGAAGTTATCTTCATAAATTAAATCTGAGATACCATATCTCTATCATGTTAGTTATTAGATTTAATTTATCTTAATAAATTAAATTTAAAACTAACACAATATAATAATATCATATAATATATATACATATATATATATAATATGTATTTCAAAAATACATATCTATATAATATTATTAACGAATTTTTTATATTACATATATGCATATATATATATATATAATTCATCCACCCTAATTAAACATTATCTCGTGTTGGGCCATTCTTGTGAGCGACCCTGTAGGCCCATATGAAGTTGGTAGTGGGCCAATAAATTTATTAACCCACAAGTCGCAAGTGGCCTCTAGCAAGACATCATGACTACCCAATTTATATGAGGATCATTAACACGATTTTAGGACAATCTTTATAGATTACTGACCAGGGACATTTTAGGACAATCTTTATGAATTATCCAAGGATACAATTATCACAGTTAACATGCGAATAATATGATAACAGAATGGAGAAATGTCATTAAATTAATAATGTTCAAAGTACAATGATTGGCCCTTTGGGCATAATTTCCAACATCATCCCACTTGCCCTAGGTACAATATCTGTATATATTCATGTTATGAATAAACTAAGAATGAACAAAGAACTAAGCTAAGAATCGCTCTGATAGAAATAAATGAATAGTAACCCAATGAAAGGAAAATTAATAAGTTAAGTTTTAGTTTAGGAACGTTAATTAGTGATATTCCTAAGCTAGAACAAGTGAATTAACACTTCTGTATTTGTAATAAGGGGCTTAAAATTAAGGTGTTACATTTTTTGTATCAGAGAAGTGATTCTAGCAATGGAATTGTCTAATCAGAGGTAAAGGTACAATCAAGGCAAGAGATTCTGATTATAGGTTATATTCTCTGCTCATGTGTATACTATAGTGATCCTTTATTAGTGTTATAGTGACTGGGAGTCAGAGATAGCAGAGGAAACTAAAGACTTAGACCACCTCTGTCTATTAATCAATATGTTAAAGGAAGGGGAAAAGGTCTATATAGTAGAAGTGACCAGTCCTAGTGAGGATTCCTCTACTGTTGACAATGACAATGAGACCTTAAGGATAGAAGAGTAAGCACGGGATTTAGATTTTGTTGCTAACTCTAGGTCTCCTGATATTGAGTTAGAGTATGACCCAGATTTTCCCCATGTGTTATGAGAACACATAAAGGGGTTATACCAAGAAGCTGGTACTGCTTATGTTTCCCTGTGGGGACAGTGTCTAGTATTTCTATGTAGGATAACATGATATACTGGGATTGAGGTATATATGGGATACTGATGCCCAGAGAAATATAGATCGATACGAGTACTAATACCCCAAATACGGTCAGAACTTCATGGTTAAGCATGCTCTAGTAAGAGTAATATTGTGATGGGTAACCCCTATGAAGTACCTTGGGAGTGCACTGAAACCCATTAGAACTTCACTGTTAAGCGTACTTAGGCAAGAGAAATCCTAGGATGGGTAACCCCCTGGGAAGTTAAGTTGGTAAGGTCTTGGAGACTTGAGGAATACTTATTACCTTAAGGTTCCTCCAAGACTAATGATCATCTTAGTTAGATAAATCATAGTTAAAGGCATATAGGTATGATAGACAATATTAAGCTGGAGGAGGCTACAAAATGTTAAAGAGATACGTAGTTGTTTGGGTTTTACCAGATATTGTTGGGAGGTATCCTGATACTAAAATTTCCTTGCCATTGACAAGCTCTTAAGAAAGGATTTGTTGTTTGAGTGGAATGAGGAATGTGAGAGAAGCTTCATAAAGCAGTAGAAGGGGTTTACACTTACACTAGTATTGATTATCATATATCCTAGTGCAACTTATGCGGTCTACAAAGAAGTGACCTGAGTGGTTTACAGTAAAGTGACCTATATGGTCTGTAGTTAAACGTATAAGAAAGGAATGGGATATGTCCTGATGAGACAGGGCAGAATGGTGGGGTAGGTCTCTCGACAGCTGAACCCTCACATGTTGAGTTAGCAGCGATTATCTTTAAGGTAGAAGAATGATTATTAGAATATGCCTTTATAATATTGAGGTAGAATTAGAACCTCAAAACAATGTTAATGCTATAAGAACACAATTTGAACATTTCAGGATTATTTATAGGAATGTTGAATCCTGATTCTAGTATGTGTGTATATTGGGTATAATTTGGGAACATGATTTCTCAGCTTAGTAGATGTTAAGGTTCTAAGGTTCTAAGAGTTTAATCATAACCTGAGAATAAAATGCAATAGTTGAACTAATTCTCCAGGAATTTGAAATAGCCTAAGTGGCTTGAAGTACTAGAATATGGTAGAGAAATGTGCATGAGATTTTTGGAGGCTGCTAGTTTTTAATCTAGCATAGGGAAAGATGTTAACCATAGAATATTCCCTTAGAGTTGTGATTATGCCTAGAGCAAGACCGATATCGAAAGTCCATATAAAATAACCCTAGATGAGATACCAAAATTAGAGAAAGCAGATTATAGAATTGCTAGAGAAGAGGGACCTTATAAAATCTAGATTCTCATTATAATGGTATTTCCATTAAGAGATGGCCAACTAGAGAGAGCTACTTATGAAGAATTCAGATTGGAGAGGGCTACCTATGGAGCGTTCTGATCAGAGAGCGCTACCTACAAGGGTTCTGACCGAAGGGGCTAACTAGTTAAGTGTAACCCCCTACCGTAATTATATCCGAAATATGCGATTAAAATGAAATAGAGACCAATAAGAAACAAAACTCATCTAAAATCCCATCTTCATGATAAGGTTTCACGAATACCTTTCGAAATTTAATTTACCTGGTCTCATATTCAATTTTGAATACAATTACATCACGCGGATATCACATTTATACAAATATCAGAGTGCACAACATAATTCCCGGCAATCCCGGGTTCCATACCTTCACTAATAAGTTTATAGGGCACATAGCCCATTACACTTGCTCAAACAGAGATTACACAATATCTTCTCAAATACATATCTGAATACACATTCCAAACATATATACAACCAAATGTACATAATACTCCCAACTATGATAACCAACTACCAAACCACATCCCGAGGGAGACCTCGCCACCCTTGTGCCTACTCCATCCTCGATCCACTGCCCTATCTACATGGTTAGTAGGGGAGGGTGAGATTCGAGAGAATCTTAGTAGGAAAGCATTACCAATATGCATGCAAGATAAATGTTTAATGCATGACATGCTGGCATCACATAACTCATGCTCACACAATGACAAATATGTAAGCTCAATGCTTCGAACAATATACCTATAGCCATAGCATAAATTGAAACATAACTTCAATCATTTATATATGTTCACATAATTAAGCAAAGCAATAACATGCATCAACACACTAACACAAATATCAGAGCATGTAGGAGAGGTATGTTCCTTACACTTAGTTTTTCCACGTATGCTCCAGCTCCGCTTACTCACGATCTGATGAATGTCAAACCCTATAACCAAAGCAAGGACATAGGGTTATTCTCTATACCAAAACCTTACTTTTATATCATTTAAAGTTGGTTATCATTCATGACATTTAGGTGGCTAATCAAAGCCTAAACATATGCCTAAAGGTTTGGGAAACAACTAAATCAAAAAACCATCTTCAAAAGTCTAAAATGTCATTTTTGAGGGTTGGCTGCAGCCCACAAATCCACTGGCCACTCCCAAGAAAATCTTGTTTCTTGGCTGCACTTCTAAAAATCATGACTAATTCCACAAAAATCAAAATGAGGTGATTCTAAGCCAAAGGAAAGGTATTTAAGTCCTATGTATAGGAAAAATATGGAATATTACTAGAAATCACCACCAAAATTCCAGAATTACACAAAATCCACCACTGCCGCAAACAGAGTCCATTTTCGACATCAAGCTTTGGAACACTGTAACTCCCAGCTCACAAACCGAAATGACACAATTTTATATGTCCATTTTGAAGTTTAGGATGTGAAATTTAAGACTGGATAGTTTCATAATTTTTAGACCTTATTTACCCAGTCAAAATGTCCACACAAGTAGACTGCCCAGAATAAACTTCCAATGGATAGCATTTCCAGTTTTGCAACCAATGTGTCCATTCCAATCCAACCCAATTCCAATGACTAAATACCACAAAATGACACAATTTTCAACACAAAACATAACCCAATTCATCTATTTCACAATTACACAAAATCAGGGCAAAATTTGAAATGCACAAAGCTCATCCACAAATCACAAAACTTATATCAAAAGGCTTCAAATACTCACCTCTTCCTCTTTCCCAAACCAATTCCTTGATTCTTCACCTTTCCACTTTTCCTCAAGCCATCAAACACCTCCAATCAAGAATCTAAAACCATAGAGATGAAGCTCTCATCATTATGAACAACATTAAAGAAAGGTATTTGATCATTAGAGGACCACAAACCAACCAAAAACTCACCTCAAACTTTCTTTTTCCTTCTCTATTTGGACGAACATGGAGGTTTTGGACAGAGAGAGGATGAGATAATGAAGAAGGTAAGGCAAGTCAATTTTTGGGCTCTAAAAGCCTCATTAGGCTAACCAAAAAGGAAGAGAAGAGAGAGGATAAGTATTGACCAATTGACCAAGATCCAAAGGTCCAAATTGTGCCAAGTGTTACCCTCTTGCTCTATCAACCATGAGTTCATATAGGCACACATGCATGGGATTCTACCCCTTTTAATCACATAACAATCAATCTCAACCATTGATAGTTGAGTTACCAATGAGCTTCCTCTTCGATAACCGATCAATTGGTTGGTAACTTTACCATTTTGCCCCTGATTATGGCAATTCACACTGATCACCACCAAACTCATTTTCTTATTCATTTACACTACCTTATGCACCCTCCTTATACTCTAAGTCAATTTAGATGTTAATCCATAATTGAACTTAAATACAGGATTTCAGCACTGCTCATAACACATTCAAATCTCAAATCACATTAGATTCTCCAAAAGGGTTATTTATCACTAACCACATTCACTTTAGGAGTCAATAACCCTTAATCACCATTTGAGATCTTGCTAAATCGGGGCTTAGAAGTTCACTAATCTCAGGCTTATTCTCTAGCCTCAAGTCTTAGAATTCGGGGTATTACATTAGGTGAGTGAGTAAAGCATCGAGTGCAGTACTGTAACTTAGAACCACCATAATGTTGCATTATAGTGTGTAACCACCGTTACGTCAAAATTTAGAGTAAAGCTTCCGTGACGTCAAACCATAGAGTAGAGGTACGGGAATGTTGACACTCAATAGTGGTGTATTGTCATGAGTCTCCCATCAAATGGATTTTCTTGAGAGAAGGGTTTATATGACCCAGTAAATCGCCATGGGTTGCTCTAGTGCCATTTGTAGAAAGAAAGATGAGGAAGGAAATTAGGGAAGAATAGGCTTGATGGTATAAAGGAAAGCAACTATTGTTCTTGTATCTTATATAATGATTCTACATATATGTTTCTACCATCGGATATATTCGTGTTATGAATATATGGTTTACAATAAGACCTATTGGGACAACATGTCCTTAGGCAGTCAAATCGAACAAGCAAAGGCCTAAGGTTATAAGTCTAGTAATGCCTATGGCATAGGGGTGATTCCCCAGGCAATAAGACCTAATGAGCATTCAAAATATGCCGAGTAGATGCCTGGGCCATGGAAACTTTTTATATTATGGATGGATGTCCTCTGTCGGATTTCTGGCATACCTGAAGTGTCGTTTCGAATTATTTCGGTACCCATGCCAGTCGAATCACCAGGATTTTGATTATATCACACAGCAAATGCACAAGAAGGAAAGAGTGGAGAAGAGAGTTCTCAGAAAATGTTTTCCTCTCTATGTTGTCTGTTTTGTGTTCTGTGTACTTATTCACGCACACATATACGTCTGTTTCTCAAACAACTGTTCCCTCCAAAATATACGGGGGAACTGCTCCCTCTAGGTTTCAATTTTGAACCCTTGGGGAAAATTACAAATAAATACCCCACATTTGTCTGGGTATTTTATTTTGCCTCAAAACTTAAAGTTTATGGGTTTGGGTTTTGGGCCTAATCCACCAAGGGTGGACCAAACCCAATTTCCAACATCTCCCACTCACACTTGGTGAATTTGATGCCATAAGAATTGTCTCTCTCTCTCTTTCTTCTTTCATACTAGGTGCTTTGCTGTGACCGCGTGGGCATGACGTCTCCTAGGTGCTTGTACTAGAAATCCCTCTCATAGGACTAGCACAACACAATCTTTCTTTGTGTAGCTTGAATTTTAATATTATGCCTCATATGTCCTAGATACACCAATATACACTTTCACATGGCAGATCTAATCCCTCTCAAGTCAAGATAAAACTTAGATAGCCTTTTAATATGCTTAGTGTCCACACTTATTAAATTACCAAATATTAATCATAAGGGACATGTCTCAGACACCAACATAGGTGTGTATATTTTAGGTAACCTTCCTTTCGCTCATATATCATTTTGATATACGTCAACCCCTTTCTTAAAATAATACCATGGATTGTATCAGTCGTAATCATAGGACGAATGTTAAGGTAGCAGTCGCTGAAGTATACCTCTATGACAATGTCAAAGTCAAAGGACATCATAGAAGTGTTTAACCTTCTTGGGACTCACATAGCAATGAAGCAGGGATCCATTCACTTGCTTCCTATTTACGGTTCTTTAGCATATGTGGTATGAATCACATGCTACGGTGTTACTCTTACACTATAAGAGCATACATCATTTTGATTCTCATCATTAACACCGTACAGACATGAGTTTAGATGCTCCCAGTATCTAAACCCAAATTCTTCTACTCCATTTATCTATCATGACGTCAATGTTGAAGAATTTGTTATATGGCAATAGGCATCATAGAAGTGAGTATCCATGATTCGATCCACATTTATATTATGTATTATTGGATCCCATCTCAACATACTATACTCTTATTGAGGTGACATAATTTGTGTTTCTTCTCTACCATATCAGCATTCCTGCTGCTTTACTGGTGAACACAACTATCTTATCTTTACATACTCTTCCTGAGTATCAAAGGCTATTGCTCGTGTGAGAGAGCCAACCTTACCTTCCTGTACGACATACTGCACATTGTATACCTTCATATAGACACATTAAATTTTATGAAGAAACATTTTCATTAATCATAAACATATTACATAGTGTTTGCAAGTTTACATTTTATGCATCCCAATAGCCTTCACATGTTTGTCATACATTTCCTTGGTTATGGGTTTGGTTAAGGGGTCTGCGACCATACACTAACACAGGATTTGTGCTTTCATTTCCAAATCTAAGATGTTCAATAAATCTCTTCAGCCATATAGCCTCTTGCACTGCTGAAGTGCATGCCAAGAATTCAGCTTCCATAGGATGTAGGGCAATGCACGTCTGCTTCTTGCTTCTCCAACATATGGCGCCATTGTTCAGCAAGAAGGTGTATCCTGAAGTCGATCTTCATTCAACTTCATCTCCACATAAATCAACGTCAAAATATCCAACCAAGCGCATATCGCTTCCTTGATAGCATAGTGCATAATCTAACGTGCCCTTCAAGTATCTCAAAATACTTTTCATTGCTTTCCAATGTTGCTCACCGGGATTTGACTGGAATCTGCTAACCAGTCCAACTGCGAAACAAATATCTGGCCTTGTACACATCATTGCGTACATCAAACTTCCAACGGCACTAGCATAGGGAACCCTTTCCATTTTCTTCTTTGCTGACTCAGTTTTGGGACACATATTAAGACTTAAGGCTACACCTGAAGCTACTGGGGTATCTAAGGGATTGCAGTTTCTCATATTGAATCGTTCAAGAATTTTCTTGATGTAATTCTCTTGTGAAAGAGAGAGAATTCTTTTAGAGCGATCCCTTTGGATTTTAACTCCAAGTATATATTCTGCTTCACCCATGTCTTTCATCTCAAAATTCGATAATAACCATTCTTTAATAGCTAAGACCGACTTTACATTATTTCCAGCTAATAGTATGTCATCTACATATAAGGATAATATTACAAAATTACCCTCAAACTGTTTAATGTAGACGCAGTGGTCATCTTCAATCATTTGAAAGTCATAAGAGGTTATTGCTCTATAAAATCTCAAATACCACTGTTTGGATGATTGTTTCAGTCCATAAATGGACCTTTTGAGCTTACAAACTCTACTCTCCATTCCTTTCTTAATGAAACCTAATGGTTGTTCCATATAGATTTCTTCATCCAGATCACCGTTTAGAAATGCGGTTTTTACATCCATTTGATGCAGTTCCAGATCTAAACTATGTACTATTACCAGAATAAGTCTTATAGAATTGAAACGTACAACAGGTGAAAAGGTATCCTCATAATCTATACCTTCCTGTTGTGTATACCCCTTTGCAGCCAATCGAGCCTTGTATTTGTTAATTGATCCATCAAATTTTCTTTTAATTTTGAGAACCCATTTGTTCCCAATGGCTTTTTGCCCTTTTGGTAGATCAACTAGTTCCCAAACTTGATTCTTCTTCATTGAATCAATTTCCTCCTCCATTGCATTCTTCCATTCATCCTTAGCAGGACTTGATAAGGCTACTTGCATAGAACGAGGCTCATCATCTCCATTTGGAGTAACAATAAGTGCCTCTCCTTCTATGAAGAAGCGTCTCCTAGGTACATTTCCCTTGTCACTCCTTCTTGTGGGAACTTCTTGTCTCTTTCGCTTCTCTTGTCTAGGCCTTTGTAAAGGCCATTTTGAGCTCCCACTCAAGTCAATGTATTGAGATGATTGAGGATCATTAGTCTGAGTTTGTTCTATACTGCCTTGTTCTTGTGTTTCATAAAGAGATACTGTACTATCAATATCTCCCCTGCTAGGAAATTCATTTCCTAGAAATACGGTATCTCTTGATTCAATTTCAGTCACAGTTTCATCTTCATTTTTACCTATGAAAACATATCCTTTTAATTGCTCATAGTATCTTATAAAGATACACTTTTTTCCTCTAGGACCCAATTCCCTATACCTATGGGAATCATTATGAATATACGCAGCAGACCCCCAGGGTCTGAGGATGTTTAAATTTGGCTTGTGTTTTGTCCATAACTCATAGGATGTAGAAGTGACTAATTTTGAGGGCACATGGTTAAGAATGAAGGAAGCCGTTAGTAAAGCATCACCCCAATATGAAATTGGAAAATGTGCTTGAGCCATCATTAACCTAACCATGTCTAGAAGAGTTCTATTTCTTCTTTCAGCAACTCCGTTTTGTTGTGGAGTGCCAGGGATGGTTAGTTGCCTAATTATCCCTTTTTCTTTACAGAACTCCTTAAACTGATCAGATAAGTGTTCACGACCCCGATCAGTGCGAAAAGCTTTAATTTTACAATCCGTTTGATTATCTACTTCATCCATGTACCGTCTAAAGCATTCAAGAGCTTTAGACTTGCATGAGATCAAATAGATGTGACCATATCGCGAATAGTCATCAATGAAGGTAATAAATACCAGGCTCCATGTCTCGCCCTCACACTCATTGGACCGCATATATTAGAATGGATTAATTGCAATGGAATCTCTGCTCTAGTTCCCTTACCGAAAGGTTTCCTAGTTGCCTTACTAGCTAGACAATTCTCACATAAGGACATTTCCATATTCGAAATTTCACCTAGCAAACCTTCTCTAGTTAGTTTAATCATTCTATTTTGATTAATGTGTCCTAGTCTAGAGTGCCAGATATTCATATCAATAGTTATATTGGAGGAAATAACAAAACAGTCATGCACATTAAAATTTCCAACAATATCCATAACAAAGAACTTTCTATAAAGGAAAGCTAAACCATAAAAGGTCTTGTTGCTAAAAATGTCTGCAACTTTGCCATAAAAGTTTACATCAAACCCATAATCAAATAAACAAAGTACTCAAACTAAGTTCCGTCGGATGTCAGGTACATGTAGAACATCATGTAGTAACAAAGTCTTCCCACCACGCAAAGGTAACTTGCAGGTGCCAATTCCTTTGACATCGATCTTTGCATTGATGCCTACGTAAAGCCATTTGCTTAGATGCGGCAACCGACGGTATTCCAAGAAGGATCCCCGATCCCTCGCCACATGGTCTGTTGAGCCTAAATCCAAAATCCAAGAAAAACAGGTTCTATTAGAAAAGAAGTACTTAAAACAAAAGAAATGTGTGAATTCACATAATTTGCTAGTACCTTTTCACGGTCGTTTTGCTCGGTACAGTCCCGTGCGAAGTGACCCATTTTCTGGCAGGCATAACACTTGACCTTATTCAGGTCAACTTTCTTCTTGCTGCCCTTCTTTCCTTTCTTCTTGAATTACTTTATGCTCTTTTTGAAATTAGAGCCATCCTTCTTGCCTTTCTTTTGAGATTTCTTGCCCTTTTTGGAATCGGGCTTTGCATTAGAAGGACCAGCATTTTTAGTGTAGTAAGCTTGACCAGAAGCCTTATACACCGTTAGGCATTCATCCTCAAGCTCAAGATGTTTCACTACATCATCAAAAGTGACGATGTTGTCATTATGAGTTAAGTTCACTTTCATGTGCTCCCAGCTAGAAGGAAGTGATCTGATTACAGCCTGAACTTGCTGTTCATCAGTCAAGGTGTGTCCAGCTTCCTGAAGTTCTCTGATCATGTTGGACATTTCTCTCATATGCTGCTTCATAGGAGTATTTGCTCTAAGCTTGTAGGTATCAAACTTGATTGTCAACCTTCTAAGCTTAGTGGTTGATGTGCCACCAAACTTATCCTTGAGTGCAGCCTACATAGCCTGAGCAGTTTGGTATTTCTCATATTGGCACATCAAGTCATTCTCCATTGTGCTCAATAAGGTGACTCTTGCAATGCTATTCTTCTTCCTCCATGCTTGGTAAACTTCCAAGTTTCTCCTGTGGTGAGTAGTAGTCCCAGCTTCAGGTTCTACTAAAATAGTGGTTAGTGGTTCAACAGCCTCCTATTCCTCCAAAATGTACTGCACCTTACGATGCCAAATGTCCAAGTTGTCGCCATTCAGTTTCTCCCCCTTATTCAGTTCAGCAATGATCCCTTTCGTGGCCATTTGTCAATTCTGAAGTAACGTTTTTCACATTTAGAAACGTTGTTCTCTTTAAGAGAACATAACCAAACGATTATGTAGCATAGCACGGTATACAACATCTGTACTTATATCATTCTTGACCAGAAAATAAGTTCATTACTAGATCCATAATCAAGAGAATACGTTTGTACCTCCTATCAGACAAATACTAGCAACTTATTATTTTCTATAAAAAAAAATTCATATAAGTACTTTAAATAAATCATCAGCGTTTAGAAGTTTCACCTTCTAAAAGCTCCCACTCATCAAGGATACATGGTATCATAATGCACAATTAAAAATTAGCATTGTATGACAGACATAATTCATTACATGAAAAAATACCATGTCCATACATAAAACATACAAACAATAATATTTAGAGTCATATTCTCAATACAGATAGCATAAAAGGAAATAGGAATATAATACACCATTAAATGTCAAAACAACAGTAATTAATAATGGCTTTCTTTAGTTTCCTAAAGAATCTTTTCTTTTTCTTCATGAATCTTATTGTTTTCGTCACAGCATCAACCCAAGCAACAGTCATTAAAAATGTGACCCTTGCCCTCACAGCCGCGAGGTACTTCATCATTACGCTCACGTAGAACTTTGCACTCTTTTTGTCTTTTATGATTTCCACATAATTCGCAATGATTGAGTATATGATTTTTATATTATTTATTCTAGCTGTTTTGTCCGCGTCAACTTCCGCTATCTTCTCAGCTATAGCAGCAGAATAGGGTTGATCGACCTCTTCTTCTAAATTTTGAGGTTCATCAAGACAGGAGGGCACATACTTAGGTCCAGAATTAGAGTAAACCACTTGAGGTTCCACTGAAATAGGCTCCAGAAAACCTTCTTCAGGATCTTCCTAAAAAAATTCATATTTTTCAGGTTCCTCTTCGGGATCCTCTCCAAGATCATCCAAATGAGCTTGATCGTCCATAAATTCAATGCTCAATGACCCATACTCAAGTGTTTCAATGTTGTCAGAAGCCTCTTGCTTCATTTTTTACCTAAATAAACAAATGTAAGTCGTTATCATGATTTTAGGTATTCTTAAATGTACAAAAATCACTTAAATAAGTACTAAAACCTCATAAATAGATCTTGAACTGCCATAAAAATAGGCAAATAACATATCATTATGAAGATCTCGAATTTAGGGATTTTTAGGAATAAACCGCGTCTCAAATAGAGCTCTTACAAGCCCTCATGTGCCCCAAGAAGATAAAATCCTAGAAAAAATAAAAAAATAGATGAACCCCACTCTCGCTGGAGGCGCGTGTAGTATGTGCTACTCTGCAGTCCTCCGATTTCCACACGTACCGGTGAGCTGGGACCCACGCGCCGCCTGCTGTAGGTCTATGTCCGCCAAGTATCAATCGGGTCTGCCACGTGGCCACACGCGCCACGTGGCGTTTCTGTCCTTTAATTTTTTTTTATTTTTTATAAGTCAGGTTGGGCCTTACCACCGACCCAAGCCCTTTTTTTTTATTTTGGGCCACCTATGGTCCAAACTGATTCTTTGTTTTTTTTGCACCGGATCGAGTTGGGCTTCGACCCGATCCCTTCTTTTTTTGTGTTTAGGTTTTGGGCCCCTGATGGCCCGAAAACCCTTTTTTTTAAATATTATTGCAACGGATCGAGTTAGGCCAAGTACCCGATCCATTTTTTTAAAATTCTCTTGCACCGAATCGGGTTGGGCCATTGACTCGATCCGGATATTTTTTTTAGGCATAAAATGGCACCATTTTGGAGTCACTGGAGGTTGTCTTCAACCTCCAGCCAGGTCGGCCTGGACCCGGTTTTAGTTGTGGGTCGGGTCCGCCGATCCGAAAACTTCTCTCCTTTATAACTTCGCCGTCCGATATCCGTTTTACGCGTTCTTGGTGTCCATCTTCATCATGTTTTTGAGCTCTACGCAATGGGATTATTTTTAAACCTAAAAATCTCATTTTATGATGACATAATCCAATTCTCTTTTCGGTCTTCCATTTTTTTTTAGATTTCTCACAACCTATGTGTTCTCTCTTGTTTCATAGCCTTATTATGTGTATTATAAGACCTTTTGATATACTAATACTCATAGTACCAGAACTCAAACATATAACAGGAATTCAAAAAAAGGAGGAACTCATAGTGTATCACCAAAAAAACAGTAAACGCAGAATGAATACATGTATATACATATTAACAGGAACTCATTCTCATACAGATCATCATATATTCATGAACTTTAAACAAATTAACAGACGGACAATCAATTTCCATATATGCATTCATGATCAAATTCATGTACGTACAGTATAGCAGAAGCAACATTCGGACAGATTAAAAACCTAAACTCTCTGACATCAATGTTGGATTTTGGGCATACCTGAAGTGTCATTTCAAATTCTTCCAGTACCCATACTAGTCGAATCATCAGGATTTCGATTATATCACACAACAAATGCACAAGAAGGGAAGAGTGGAGAAGAGAGTTCTCAAAGAATGTTTTTCTCCCTGTGTATTGTCTGTTCTATGTTCTATGTACTTATTCATACACACACACACGTCTGTTTTTCAAACAATTGTTCCCTCCAAAATATACGGGGGAACTGCTCCCTCCAGGTTTCAATTTTGAACCCTTGGGGAAAATTATAAATAAATACCCCACATTTGTCTGGATTTTTTATTTTTCCCCAAAGCTTAAAGCTTAATGGGTTTGGGTTTTAGGCCTAATCCACCAAGGGTGGACCAAGCCCAATTTCCAACACCCTCAATCATTGAGAATGCACCGGGTAGAACCCTGGGGGCCATACGCCTTGATTTTCCAAATGATTTGGTGTGGGACCAATGGTCCAATATATGTTATGATATCTGAATGCTTAATGGATGATTATGGTTGGATGGTTTGTTTAGCATGCTTCATGAAAATTACATAAGTGTATGATTGGATTGAGTAGCAAGAGTTAAAGCCTAGAATAAATTTAGAATACCTAATGGATTGTGTGTCCTAGGTAGCAAGACTTGATATGTATTCAGTGAAGATGATAGACTGTATGTCCTAAGGCTATAAGACCTAAGGGACTGGTATATCCTTGACCCAGCAGAATGTTATGTATTTGAGAATTGTTGCAAGCAGAGACTAGAGGCAGTAAGACCCGGTATGCAAGTTGCATAGGACGGTATCCCTAGGCCATAAGACCTGTGTGCCTAGCTCTATGATTATTGCCTAACGCGATGACATTGGACCAATATCTTTAGAGTACACCTTGAGGCTAGCAGAACATTCAGACTATACCAGGTTATAGCCAAGGCAGTAAGTCTTAAGATTCCTATGGCATGGGGATGATTTCCTGGGTAGTAAGACCAGAATATCTAGTACTGCGAGAGCAAAATGGTTGTAAGGCTTGAAATGCATATAGTGTGATCCGGGTAAAGTCCCACATAGACTGTAAGGCTTGATATTGTGATCTGAACAAAGTCTCAAAGAAGCTGTAAGGACTGATATGCACACAGTGCGATCTAGGTAGAGTCCCAAAAAGGCTTTGTGGCCTGAGAACCCAAGTATTGTAAGAATAAAACAGTGGGTCCTGTGTTGAATGCTACATACTAGGTATAGAATGAATGAGAATGTTGAGTGATGATTACTGAATACTATTTGAGATCATTATTGATAATATGGTGAATTGTGTTGCATGCTCTGTGAGCTGCAAATATAAGTGATAGACTGAGTATCTAGAATGATTCTTTGAGGTATAGTTGTTCAAAATTTTGAGGACAAAATTTATTGAACGAGGGGATAATTGTAATATCTCAAATTTTAGGAATAGAAGCTTGAGAATGAGCCTGAATTAAGGGGATTGTTAAGCCCTAGTTTAGCAAGAGTCCCAAGTAGGCACAGAAAATAGAATGGCTTATAGAAAATGCAGCTAGAATAGAATATGATTTTCGGTGTGAATTAGTCGAAAGAAAGTACCCAATTGCTTTAGGATTTGTCAGAATGACATAAACATGACTCAGATCCAAAGGAAAAGGGAAATGGTGTCTAGAAAGAAGAAACAAAGAGAAATGTAAAGAACAAAAAGAAATAATGGCACAAGAAATAATATTGCCATAATTAAAGGGCCACTTGATCTTGAGGTTAAAATTAAAAGATAAGATGAAGGGCCAAGATTTTCTTTTCAAAAGTAACAAGTAATTATGAGATCAAAAAGCAAATTAACCCTCCTTACATAAGGGTTAAATTTTGGTCAGCAAGGGTAAATAAAGGAAGAAAAGTTTGGCCAATTGGTTAAAGTTTTTTCAACTTTTCCAACTTGGAAATTGATTAACCAATGGCAATATAAAGAAAGGTAAATGGGTCAACAAATCCTCTCCATTTGGGTAGTACATTTTCATCCAAAAGCAAGAAGGGAAGAGGAAGGAAAAGCCCAATTAAACTAAGTCAACCACACATGGTTAAATAGACTAAAGCTTAGGTAAGAAGAATGATTTGTGGCTACATGTTATTTTCTTTTTCCCTTATTTCTTTTGGGATTAATTTTGGTCAATTGTTTAAAGGCAAGGGAAGAGAAAATTTGAGATCATTTCATACTCTCTCTCACTCTCACAATTCGGCCAAAGAGCTTCAAGAAAAAGGAAACGAAGACAAGAACAAGGTAAGGCCTTCTAGCTTTATTTTCACCCTCATAAGCACTTATATGGCTCAAATACTCTTTGTTTCTTTTGATTAGAGCTTCATTTCTATGGTTTTAGAATTTCAAAAGGAGGTGTTTTGAGTCATCTTGCAAGAACCAAAGTTAGAGAACCAAAGAAAGAGAATGAATTTGACCTATGGATTGTGTTGTTTTGTGGAGTTTTTGGGATATGTTCTTGCCGCCCTAATTTTGGTCATTTAGGGTTTGTTAGGGTTCATGAAGTTTTAACCCTATACATGTGATTATATGTTGTTTTAAAAGCATGTATGCTAAGTTTGGTGGTTAAATTGTGAATTGCTTGAATTATTGAGTGGAACCCTAATTTTTTTGTCTGAATAGGACATCAAAAAAGAATAGGAATTTGGTCAATTTGATGTTGTGTTCTACATGAAAAACTATGTGGGATAGCCCCTAGTTATAAATTCTAAATCATTAGAATAGAAACTGTAAAACTGGAATTTGCTACCAGTTAAGATTTTTTGTGTGGCAGATGTTTGCATTGTGTTTTGAGTAACAAAATGGTGTCCAATGCCTATGATATTTTTCATAATTAAAGTAGACTTATCAAGTTTTGATTTCATAGATCATATATGTCATTTGGACATGTACATTATAACGCCCTAATCTTATTTTTGCATTTTTAGAGTCCTTAAGCATAGTTCGGTGAGCAATACAGGAATGTGTAGATATACTGATATATTGATATAAGGTACTTGATTACATTACAAGTTTTCCCCGTAGAGTTTGAAATATAGATACAAACTTGGTCCAAAACTATCCAAAACAAACTAATAATAACTAACAGCTTCATTCTCTGGACCCGTACACCTCAGTTGCCAGTATTTATCATTTTGCCCTTGGAGTCACTAGCTTCTACTGGAATATTTTTATTTGGAAAAAGGGTGAGATTCAAACAAATCTCAGTAGTAACAGAAAATTGATCATAAAAAATGAAACAATAAATATGCCATGTACCATATGCAGCAATATTATAATAACACAAAATTCAATTCAGTTCAGTTAGAAACATTCAGAGCCAACCATTGTTGCAACTCCTACTCATTATGTACCTCAGCTGGACTCATGGCCACCAACTGGGCATATTAGTCATATCAGTGTACCCGTAGGCTGTTAGATCTATATGTTTTGATGATAACAAAGATTGAATTAATATTACAAAAGGTTTTGATAATAGACAATAGTTTTTGAATAAAGTAATTGAGTTCTTGGTAGTAGGCAAAGCCATCACTCGAGTAGGTGATCGAGTGATGAAGAAGAACTGGAAGTCAGAGAATAAGAGAAAACATCACTAGCAGATTTCTGAAGAGATCACTTGAGTGATGATCCTTCATTAATCGAGTGACCACTCAAGTGATATGTGTCAAATATTTCCAGAAGCTCTCTGCCAAGATTTGCATGATGTCACTCAAGGGATCACTCGTGTAATGACAAAGGATCACTTGAGTAACCAGGTAAGAATTGAGGCAGTGATGTCTCTGCTAATATTTTGAAGAGATCACTCAAGTGACCACTCGAGTGATTAGGTCAGAGTCGTTGACTTAACTCTCTTGCAAGGTTTTCAATGAATCACTCGAGTAATCACTCGAGTGATAGATTTAGACCACTCGAGTAATAAAGTTCAGAAAGCATGATTTTAATTTGTCGCTTATTGATTTATTTTCTATATGATTAATCTTTCATTGTGTTAGTATTCTAAGTATATTTACAAAGAAATAATGAAGAGATCATACGTTGAGAGTAAAGTCAAGCATATCATCCGCAACATTCAAAACGCTCACCTACTGCAAATGGCTAGTTTTCAAATTTAAAGAACGGGAAAATAAAGCTGCCCGACTCTAAAGGACATGTTGAAATAGTTTCAATGGCTATTATAAATTCAACTATAAATATGGGAACATTCAATAAAGAACAGAACACAACAACCAGACCATCGGGCTTTAATGGCGAACACTTCTCTTTCTAGAAAGTAAAGTTCAGAGTATTCGTAATGGCTACAAAATACGAACTGTACGTTATAACACTTTTCTTTCTTGAAAGATTGTAGATTCACATAAAGTTCGAAAGACACCGGCTGAATATATTGAGAATGATAAGAAACTCATTACTCTCAACAACAAGGAAATTCTAATTATTCAAAGTGCATTAAGTCAAAATGAGTACTTCAGGATTTGCACACTTCCAACGGCTAAGGAAATATGGCAAGCCTTGAAAATAGCTCATGAAGGAAATTTGGGAATAAAGGAAAACTGGATCAACACTCTGGTCACTGAATTTGAATTACTTCGAATAAGATCAGGTGATTTAATAGCTGAATTTGAACTTAGATATACTCATCTTGTTAATCAACTTACAACACTTGGGAAAGTCTATGATCAGCATACCCAAGTAAGAAAGATTCTGAACATACTTTCTAAAAGAGTAGGAGGCCAAAGTCACTGTGATTGAGGAAGCAAAAGACGAATCAATGCGATTGGTTACTTCTCTATTCGGAACTCTCTATGAATATCAAAGTAAATTAAATTGAAATGAGAACTAGAAGATATTGGTGACAAGAAAAAGAAAGGTATTGTACTAAAAGTAAAAGAGGAAATTCAAGAAGATGAAGATCTCAACAATGATGAAATGGGCCTGATAATAAAACCATTCAAAAAATTTTAAAAGAAAGGCCAAGGACTCAGAAATTTTCTAAAAGGAGGAACAAGCAGTAAAGAATACACCATCTACTATGAATGTGGAAAGCCAGGACATATCAAGTCAGAATGTTCGGAACTAATTCAGAAGAGTAAAGAAAAAATAAAAGGCATGTTCTTCAATAAGAAGAAAGGTTCTATATCTGTTATATGGGGAGACAATTCCTCTAATGAGATAGAGATGATGAAAAAGTAGATAATATTTGTTTGGTTGCTCAAGAAGAAACAGAAGAAGAGGTAACTAATTCTGATCCTACCTATGATGAATTATTTTCCAAATATAATGCTTTACATTCTGAATTCATCAAAGTAGATAAAGAACTAGTTGTTTTTAAAAAAGAAAAACAAAGTTCTTGAAGAAGAACTTAAAGAGAATTCAGAAAAAGTTTGTGAAAACTGCTCTTCTTTGAAAAAGAAAAATATTGATCCCACTACAACTCTTGAAAAATTTACAAAAGGTAGTGAGATGTTAAATGTTTTTTAAATGCTCAACAATTTGTAAATGATCGATCTGGTATTGGATATAAACCAAAAATAGACAGAAAGGAAGGAAGAAAGAAAATAGGAGGTAAGATGTATTTGAGTCTTTTTCAACATTTTGTACATACGTCGAATCCTTTTGCATATTACAATTATTGTAATAGAAAGGGTCATTATACTTCATCATGTATACATAAAAAGAAAGGAAAGATAGGAACCTATAAATAAGTGCTTAAAGGTTCATATGTTCATAAAACAATTTGTGCTAACCCAAAAGGACCCAAAAAGATGTGGGTACCTAAGACTTAATCATATTTGATAGCAGATATGTCTTAAAGCTTCCAAAAACAACATGTGGTGTATAGACAGTGGATGCTCCAGACATATGACTGATGATTTCAAAATTTTTACCACATTACAACCTAAAGAAGGTGGAAAGGTAAAATTTGGAGGAAATCAATCTGGTAAGATAGCATGAATTGATGAAATAAAAAATGATAAAGGAATACAAGTCAAAGATGCGTATTATGATGTTAAAGGTTTGTGTCACAACTTGCTGAGCATGAGTCAAAGTACAGATAAAGATAATTGGGTAATATTTGACTCAGAGGAAAGTTTAATTATAAATAAGAAAGACTTACAATTGGATAACAAGAATCTCACAGCAAAAAGGAAAGGTAATTGCTATACTCTTGATATCAGTAGAAAAGCTTCTGAAAATTGTTTTCTAAGTAATACCGATGAAAGTTGGTTATGGCATAAGAGACTAGCTCATATCAATATGCACCAACTAGGCAAGTTACTTAAAAAGGGTTTAGTACTTGGTCTACCCAAAGTAAATTTCAAAATCGATTTGATCTGTGATGTATGTCAGAAGGGTAAACAAATTAAATCATCTTTCAAATTGAAAAATGAGATCACAACTAACAGACCACTTCAATTGTTGCATTTGGATTTAATTAGACAAGTAATAGTTAAAAAAAGTCTTAGTGGCAACTTATATTCATTAGACATTGTTGATGATTTTTCTAGATTTACATGGACTATTTTCTTATCATTAAAGGATTAAACCTTCAATGAATTTATTGTTTTTGCCAAGAAAGTGCAAAATAAGAAAGGTATATCCATTACAGTTATCAGGACAAATCACGGTGGAGAATTTGAGAATCAAGCCTTTGAGGATTACTGTGACACTAATGGCATTGATCACAACTTCCCTACTCTAAGGACACCTCAACAAAATGGAGTCATGAAGCAAAATAACAAAATATTCACTGAAATGGCTAGAGCAATGCTGAATGAAAAGAATGTGTCTCACGTTTTTTGGGTCGATGCAAAGAGCGCAGCATGCTATATCTCAAACAAAGCCTACATGAGAACAAAACTTGAAAAGACACTGTACGAACTATACAAAGGAAGGAAACGAAATCTCACTCATCTGCACATCTTCAGTTGTAAGTGTTTCATTTATAATAATGGTAAAGATAACGTAGGAAAATTTGACTCTAAAACTGATGAAGAATTATTCCTACTCTATTATAACCAAAGTAAGGCATACAGAGTTTTCAATAAACAAACATGTGTTCTTGAAGAATTAGTTTATGTTGTATTCGATGAATTTGAATCCTCTGACAAAATTATTGACGATGAGCAGGAAATGGTATTAAATCAAGATAATGAACAACCTAATCCTAAACCATACAATCCTGAAAATGTTCAAGCAAAGGAAGAGGAACAATCACTAAGACAACCTAGAGCCTGGAAATATAACAAGAGTCTTCCCCTAGAATAAGTCATAGGAGATGTGAATAAAGGAGTCAAAACCAAAAATAGAATTTTTAATGAAGTTAGTTTTTCTACATTCATCACTGAGGTTAAACCTTCTAACATTAACAAAGCTCTATCAGACAATGATTAGGTAATAGCAATGCAAGAAGAACTAAACCAATTTGAAAAAAATCAAGTTTGGGATTTGGTAAACTGACCTAAGGATCATCCGATCATTGGTACAAAATGGGTATTCAAGAGCAAACTTGATGAATCTGTAATCATTGTCAGAAACAAGTCAAGAATGGTCGCCAAAGGTTATAATCATGAAGAAAGATTTGATTATGAGGAAACATATGCTTTAGTGGCTAGATTGGAAGCTATACCAGTACTCTTAGCCTTTGCATACATCAAAGGATTCAAATTATATCAAATGGATATATCATGGAAGAGGTATATGTAGATCAACCTCCAGATTTTGAAGATGTAACTAAGCCTAACCATGTTTTCAAACTGAGAAAAGCTTTGTACGGTTTAAAACAAGCCCCGAAAGTATGGTATGAAAGACTTAGTAAATTTCTCATTGATCAAGGTTTTGTAAGAGGAAAAGTCAATACAAAAATTTTTACAAAATGAAAATGAAATGATATTTTAATAGTTCAAATATATGTTGATGGTATTGTTTTCGGTGCTACGAATGAAACTTTATGCAAGGAATTCTCTGAGATAATGTAGGGAGAGTTTGAGATGTCAATGATGGGAGAATTGAACTTCTTTAATCAAATAGAAAAATAATAGAATTTTCATATCTCAAACAAAGTATTTAAAGTAGCTATTGAAGAAATACAAATAGATGAAGCAAATGGTATGGACATACCTATGAGTGCAAATACATTTCTTGATGCTGATGTCAAGGGAAAAGATTATAACATCACAAAATATAAATGAATGATTGGATCATTACTCTATCTTACTGCAAGTATACCTAACATCAAATTCAGTGTTGGTATGTGTACAAGATATCAATCAACACCGAAGGAATCATATGTTGAAACTGTCAAATAAATCTTTAGATATCTTGCCAACACAACAGAATTAGGTCTTTGGTATCATAAAGAAAGAAATGAATACTTAGTTGCATACTCAAACTTTGATCATGGAGGATACAAAACGGACCGAAAGAGTACCAATGGACAATGTCAGATTCTTAGAGGTTTACTTGTGTCATGGTTTAGCAAGAAACAAAACACAATATCTCTTTTATCAATGAAAGCTGAGTATATTGCAGCGTCAAGTTGTTGTGCACAAGTATTGTGGCTGAACAACAACTACAAGACCTTGGTATATATTTAAAAGAGATACTTATCTAATATGACAACACTAGCACGATAATCTTGGCAAAGAATCCGGTTCAACATTTAAAAACCAAGAACATTGATGTTAGACATCACTTTATCAGAGATCATCTTCAAAAGAAAGATGTTAAAATAATATTCATTCTAACTCATCTTTAACTAGCCAACTCATTCCAAAGATCAATTCCTTTTCACTAGAAGAGAATTGACAATGGTAAATCCCAATGAATTGTAAGTTTTTTCATGTTAGAAATTGTAATTTAATTATGTTTTGATGACTACTGACTTAAGCTTCAGAGTATCTAGCAATTTGTTTTATAGGATCTTGATACTCTATTTTGGGCATGAAAAGAAGAGGTAATAGAGTACCATATCACTCAAGGGACAACTTTAAGTAATCTACATTACCCAAGTAATAACTATAAGTGATGGTAAGTATCACTCAAGTGACCACTCGAATGATGACCTATAAAAGTTGGCAGTGAGCATTAAAGTTAAATAAATTCAAAAGAAATAGCATAGCAGTTGAATCTGAAGTTTAGGGGACTATTCACTCGAGTAAGCACTCAAGTGATGTTAAATAAGCACTCCAGTGAGCCCTCGAGTAATTATCAATATAGATCACAAATCAACTGAGTTTCAACACAAATATACCTTGAAGTGCCAACAAATCACAATAGGGATTTACATGGGTAATTATAATATTATTCATCTTAGGTACACATTTAAATTTGCATTATTTTTGAATTTTTTATAGGCACACTCAAGTAACCACTCGAGTGATGCCTAAAGATCACTTGAGTGATATCAGGCGCTAGGGCTCTATCTATCGCAATTCGATCATTTTTCACAAAATCTCTTCAAGTGATTCTCCTAGAGCTCTCGCAAAAATCTTTCACAAACTCTTTCTCACTTCATTTCTATCAAAACCCACTATATTTTAGTGTGAAAAACCTCTCAAATCTTTCAAATCTCTAAGCCCTAAGATCACGTCTGTCGGACTAATTTCTTCCAGAAATCTTCTCTTTTCTCAATTACAATAGTTAGAACTAAAACTCCTCTTTCTAATACTCCTTCTAGTTCTTCTGATCCTCAATAACCATATGAATCTCTTCCATCTCCTCCAACTAAGAAACAAAAATTATCCCCCAAACCAAAAGCCAAACCGAAGCCACAAGCCAAACCAACAGCCAAAGGGGTTGTAATCAAGGAACCTATTACTACAAGGGCTCAAACAAAGAAGGTCGTTCCTCCTAGTAGAGGTAAGGAAACCACAGTTCCATCCTCACCTTCCTCTAATTCATCTAACACTCCCTCTTGGTCTAGGAAACCTTCTAAGGTAGCCAAGTATGACATAAAACTTTCCCAAGAAATGGCAAGTATGCTAGATAAGGCTTCCAAGTCTAGAGGAGGGAAGCAAGGAAAATCCTCTAATTCACCACCTTAAGAAGGAAAGGGAGAAAAAGAAGTAGAAATTACATGTCCACCCAAGGGGTTCAATATAAAGAAGCTAAACAAGACTCAAAAGTTTAGTGATCACTTTTCAAGGAGAAAAGTATGCAAGATGCACTACATTGACCTTGATCTTCTTCAAGAGGTATTGAAATTTAATATGAGTCCTTATCTTAAGTCTTATATGCCCTGGCTATCAATTAGATCTCCTTTTTGCACTAAATTAGTTAGATATTTTTACTGCAATATGGAACCTGTAGATGACGCCCTTAGAGATTTTGTTGAAGAGGAAATGGTCTCTAAGGTTAAGGGCAAGAAATCCTAATCTCACCCTCCAAAATAAACACCTGGTTAGGGATAGAGGACCCTCCTAAAGATATTCATCCTATTCTTGATTCAAACCAGTTGTTTTCAATCCTGAGGCCCGGTGAGATAGTAAGACCCCCTCAATTTTAATCCTAGTAATATGTGTGATTTACACAGAGTCTTATGGTATATTTACTTTAGAGCCATCATAAATAAATCAAACAATTTCATACCTTTCATTAAGAGGGATTTCAGAAAGATGGCTTCCATTCTCCTTAAAGAGCAAAAGGACTTGGGTGAGCTTATATTTGCTGAGCTAAAAAGATATTGGTTCGATAGAAAAATGACCACTCCAATGCCTTTTCCCCAGCTTATATCTTTATTCTTCAAAAAAAATAAGATTTAGTATTTGGAGAAGAATGAGCCTATTGAGAAGCTAGCCCCAGTAGGAAGAAATCAAATTGGGAAATTAAACATTAAAATTCCCCTGAAGAAACCACTTGAGTTTAGCCCTAAGAAGAAGAAAAGGACTGAGACTGATCAAGTCGGATGGATGATACATAGTCTTCTACTCCCTGCCTCTACTACTCCTCCATCATTCTTTGGATCTGCATTGCAGACATTTATGGAAAATATTCTTAAGAATTTTCATATGGATATTGACAATACCAATGCGGAGCTCATCACTCACATAAACCACAAGATAGGAAAGTTGGTGATTAGTATGAGCCAACACAATGAGGCAACACTAGCAAAGCAACGAGCATAAGGGATTGTCGTTTAGGAGCTTGGTAATCTCATATGATCATTACATGCCAAGCTTGATGCCATAGCACTTGGTTCATTCACCCCCAATCCATCTATGCCTACTACTATACCTGAATCAGCACCAGCTTCTGAGCCTAGACCTTCTTCCATTCCTCTTCCTACCATACCTATAACCATTCCTAGTAACTTTCTCTTTGCTATGCTTGATCCATCCACATTCGAGCCAGTTCACATCACTATTGATGACCCTGTCCAGCCAGCCTAGCTAGTCCTGCCCTAGCTAGTGACAACACATATTGCTTCACCTGCAGGCACTGAGGAGGTGGTTGTTTCATCCAGTGATCATCAGTCACCTGTTGGTATAGAGGAGGTGGAAGTTACTTCTCAAATCGCAGCACCACAGAGTCCTCCAAAGAATCTTCTTTAGATACCTCCAGTAAATCTACCTGAGCTTGAACCATCATCTTCAGATACCTCTAATCAGGGTAACTCACATGACTTTGGACGTACACCCTTCCCTATCACTCCCATCTCTACTGTCCAACATCTAGCCCTAGCTCTTATTTTGAATAATTCCCTCCTTTGTGATGAAGACAAAAAGGGGGAAAAGAAATAGAAGGTGTTTCTGAAAATTGACAATGATGTTCACTGATATAGAGTTTTTGGGATATGGGTGTATTGGGATTTAGGGAGCAGCTTTTGACTTTTGTACTATATTTTGACATATATATATATATATATTTCCTGAATTTAATTCAAGTTATTAATTCAACAATCTAATTATATTATAGACTAATGAGCTTTTTATTGTGTATGTCGAAAGATTACATGTTTCAATTAAAACTAAGATATTAGTTTAAATGATTTCAAATGCTAAAGATTTCAAAGTCACTGAATTTAAATTCAAAATGATTTCAATCTATCAAAGTTTCACAATCATTGGATTCGGATTCAAAGGAGTTTCATATGTTTAAAGTTTCGGAGTTATTAAGACTGAACTTAAAATGATTTCAAAATATAAGTTTCAAAATCATTGGTCTAAAAGAAGTTTTGAAATATCCAAGTTTAGTCTGGAATAATGGAAAGGTGTCAAGTATTTTAAAGGCATATGATCCTAGTTGAAGGTTAATCTTTCAAAATGCTTTCAAATACATTGTTCAAAAATCACCAAGTTGTGTCATCATCAAAAAGGGGGAGAATGTTAGATCCATATGTTTTGATGATAACAAAGATTATATTAATATTACAAAAGGTTTTGATGATAGACAAAAGGTTTTCAAATTGTTCCAACGGCTATTACAAATTCAACTATAAATATGGGAACATTCAACAAAGAACAGAACAAAACAATTGAGAACACACGAACATACGTCGATTAATATATTCTTAGTGCTCTATTTTTCTTATATTTATTCCAATACTTCAGTGATTATATATTTGCTCTGTGAGAGAGATTTTCATTACAAATTCAATATTCATTATTGAGACAACTTTATGTTATGGAACCTTGAGTTGGGGATTTGATTACAACGTGTAGGGGGAGTGAGTGTCTGGTGTAGGAACAAGCTGTGTACTGAGGTGCCAAGAACCCACTGAATCTTGGAAGATATAGTGAAACTCTCAAAGAAGCTTTGAGGACTGGACGTAGGTCAAAGTGGTAGTGACTAAACGAGTATAACTCCCAATGTACACTTCGGTGATATTTCTCCTAGCTCTTAGCTGCTTTAAATTCCCAATCAATTTTTATATGAACGAATTTTCTGTATTCACTCAATGCACCCCCCTCTTGGGTGAAACTCTTGTACTAACATAGGCACTATGTTCAGTCATGTTCATGCACTCGTAGGCATTATGTTCGGTGTACCCGTAGGCACCATGTTCAGTGTACTTATAGGCACTATGCTTAGTCATGTTCAATGTACCTGTAGGCATTATATTCAGTGTACTCGTAGGCACTATGTTTAGTCATATTCAGTGTACTTGTAGGCATTATGTTCTATGTACCCGTATGCACTTTGTTCAGTCATGTTCAGTGTACCCATAGGCACTATGCTCAGTCATGTTTAGTGTACCCGTAGGCACTATGCATCATACATATTACGGTAAATGGCATACACAAAGCATATAAACATTGACATAATGTATGAAAGATAGAGTTACTACTTGAAATAGCCCTTTCCCACCTAACCATCTAACTGTCTTGATCTGGCTCGACCACAATTGTTCAATCCTAAAATTCCAAATATAAAAGAATTGAGTCAAAACCCATTCATGTACTAGTTTAAACTCCTTTAAACTCATTTTTTAGTTATCTATTGTAGTTATAACAATTTCTGTATAGTACAACTCTGCACAGTACAATTCTACTATTTTCCAGAAACTGGCAGATTTTTCAATCAACTTTGGAAATTCATAATTAATTCTAAAAAGTCTAATTTGACTTATTCCAAAGCCCAATTGAGGCTCCTCAAATTTGCTTTCATGGAAAAATGCCAAATCTGATTACTAGACTCATATTATTCCCAGAAATTTGCCAAACATAAGTTGTTCCATATTTCCTTCCAGAAACAAGGCACAACTTTGAAAATTCATATCTTTTGATGTACTTCTCCAAAAATTACAAAATACCTATCAAATTAAATATTTGCATCTCTATTTTAATCCTGTCAAGTTTCATAATTTTTAGACAAGGTTTGACCCACAAAATCCGTTACATAACAACACTGCCTCACTAGAGGCAAATCAGGCAGCATGCACTTACAACTTTAGAAAATTCCATATTTGGATACTAATTTCCAAAAATTATGAACACCTATATTACCACACAATTTTTCCTTCTAAATCTAATAGAACCATCATAATTATAAAATTCCAACTTTACCATAAGTGAACAGTAGCTGGATGAATTTCATAATAAAAAGGGCAAATTGGGATTTCTTGATTTTAACCTCTAAACTACCTTCTTTACACCTCTAATAACATGTTTAACCCATTAAACACCAATTGGACATGATTAGGGGAAATTTTGGCAGCATTTCCTTATAGGGTTTCATATTTCCAAATTTACAAATCAACCAAATTCAAGCCAAAATCAATATCAACCACCACCACAACATCAAACTAAGCAAGAGGATCAAGTTCATGAGATTAACTCTTGGATTCTTGGCTTTCTCTCTCTAGGATATCACTATTTACTCTCTCTTCCCTCTTGATTTTGCTTACTAAGCATGATTTCCAAGATGGAGAAAAGGTTAGAAGAAGTTCCCAAGTGATCTAGAAGGCATAAGCACTTGAAATCAAGCCCCTTACCTTAGATTTTGGTTTGTTGAACCCTTTGAGCTCTCTCTTGTTCTTGAAGCTCTTTCTCTCTCTATTTGTCATGATTTGGACGAAAATAAAGGCTAAAGAAAGAGATATGAAGCTCTTAACAAAATATCTTCATACACCTCCTTAACTTAATATATTTTAATGCTTATTTCCCATGTCTATTTTGCTTTATGTCTACATCTTTTTATGTGGCTTGAAATAATGACACATGGCATGTTGTATGTCTAAGTAAATATCCCCCCTATTTTCTTCCCTTGGACGAAAATGACAAGAGGAAAGGGAAATAATATTTGTTTCATGCATTTCCCTTAATTTCTTTCATCAATTAATTAATTATGTACATATATATATCCACTTTTTTTACTTTTCAAACTTCATATACTTGGCCACAATTACTCTAAAATTGAGATAGTTATCCCTAAATATTTATTTCCCCTTCTTTTCTTCATTTGCCCAAGAATGGTCCCAAATTATTGGGAAAATAATTAGCTCTTGGCTTAACTGGCAGATTACCATTTTTCCTTTACATTTTTGCATTTAATTGGGCCAAAGTGTTTCTTCCTGCTTTTGGGCTGAAATTAACCCTTAATATTGGGCCAAGAGTTGTGCTCTTTTATTCTCCAATTTGGGCTTTAACAATGGGCTTTAGTAATGACCTTTTTGGAAGATAATAACTTAGCTTTATGTCTTGCTTAAGCCCGCCAATTCTCTGTGACTTCATCTAAAAGTGTTGTTATCATTTTAATTGCATCAAAATTCATCATCTTATTTCTTTGAATGCCACAAGTATTTACCAGGCATATTGGTGAATAAAAATGGGGTGTTACATACACTAGGAATTATGTATAGATCATATATAAATGAATGGAAACACCTTGAAGGGAAAATTAATAAGGCAAGTTTTGGTTTGGGAACATTAATTCATGATATTCTTAAGCTAGAACAAGTGAATTAACGCTTCCGATTCATAATAAAGGGCTTAAAATTTAGGTATTACAAGTAGCTTGGTATGGTATATTGTTTGAGTGTTAGTTTGAAAATATTTGAGAAGCAGGATATGGTTATTGTGATGCTATACCTTGGTGTTGAATATATTGATGAGAATAGCAATTACTTATACTATAATGTTGATATCATGATAAGTATTTTAATAATAATGACTTACATGCTTAATGATAATTGATAACCCCATATGAGAATATTGTGTTTAAGGATGATGAGTGGAGATGGAAATATATATGTTATGTGACCATGTGACACACCGCTATGTCTATATTGCTTACCATAACTTGTTAGTGCAAGCATTTCACCCACGAGGGGGTGAATTGGGTGATACCAGAAAATTCATTTCATATATAAACATTAATTGGAAATTTAAAGCAGTTAAGAGCTAGGAGAGATTTCACCGAAGTGTACACCGAGAGTTATACTAGTTCGGCCACAACCACTTTGACCTATGTCCAGTCCTCAGAGCTTCTCTAAGAGTTTCACTATATCTTCCAAGATTCAGTAGGTTCTTAGCACCTCAGTACACAACAAGTTCCTTCACTGGACACTCGCTCCCCCTTACACGTAATCAAATCCCCAACTCAAGGTTCCACAACCTTAAGTTGTCTCAATAACAGATATTGAGTTTGTAATGAAAATATCTCTCATAGAGTAAATAGATAATCACTGAAGTATAAAGAGTGAGTATAAGAAGACAAAGCACTAATAATATATTGATCGATGTGAATTCATGTTCTCAATTGTTGTGTTATAATCTTCATTGAATGTTCCCATATTTATAGTTGAATTTGTAATAGCTGTTGGAACCATTTCAGTATGTCTGTTAGAGTCGTACAGCTTCATTTGACCGTTCTTTGAATTTGAAAACTAGCTATTTACGATAGGTGAGCGTTTTGGACATTACGTATGATATGTTTGACTTTTCTCTCAATGCATGATCTCTTCATTATTTCTCTGTAAATACACTTAAGGAACTAATACAATAAAGATTAATCATATAGATAACAAATCAATGAACAACAAGTTAAGATCATGATTCTGGACATGATTACTCGAGTGGTTACTCAAGGCGTCTAGAAACATTACTCGAGTAACCTCCCGAGTAATTCCTTTCAAAATAAGCTAGAGAGCAAGTCAACATTTTCTAACCAGATTACTCGGGTAATCCATCGAGTAATTCATTTTACAAAACTTAACAAACTTGATTACTCAACCGATCCCTCGAGTAAGTCTTTCTTTTCTTTTCTGATTACTCGAGTGATCCCTTGAGTAATGTCACCCAAATCCTGGCCGAGAGTAACTGCCTCTTTACTTACATGATTACTCGAGTGATCCCTCGAGTAATGTCACTCATTTTTTGGTTGAGAGTTTCTGCATTATTTTTTCTCTGATTAGTCGAGTGATCCCTTGAGTAATACCATGCAATTTTTGACAGAGTGCTTCTGGAACAATTTCTCACACATTACTCAAGTGATCCCTCGAGTAATGCCTTCAAAAATCTGTCAATGCTTTCTCCTGCTCTCTGTCTTTCAGTTCTTCTTCGTTACCTGAGTAGTTACTCGAGTAATGATTTTTCCTACAACCAAGAGCTTAGTTACTATATTCAAAACCTTTTTGTTTAATATCAAAACCTTTTGTAACATTAATCCAACTTTGTTATCATCAAAACATATGGGATCTAACATAACTGGCACAATTTAGCAAGATGTGACACTCTAGTAGCTAGCCAGCAATATTCCTACAGTGGGAACTTACAGTCCATTATGCTTTCTATAGTACTTTAGCCGACCTACAATACAGTTGTAGAGATCGAGCTTGTGAGAGTTACCAGTTGAATGGTTTAAACTTAACCCATGGCTTTAGTCATAGAAAATAAGGATGACATAAATATGGCTAATACTTTTGAGTATAAGAGAAAATGGATAAATGAACCATTTGCTTATTGGTTGTATTGCATGTAGCTAAATGAAACATTTTAATTAACTACAATAGATCATTATGGGTGTCTATTCATTTTTCTATCATGGTTAAGATTTGAAAGTAGTGACATTTTGCCATTTTAACCTTGATAGTCTCAAATTGAGTTGATTCTTGTCTATCGAGGTTACCCATGAAAGTTTTTAAAATTTCTCGCTAAGAGTAGTATAGTAGAGTAACGGTGTTACAGTAAGGGGGAAAATCTTATTTAATGAATATGAGTATAAAATATTTCATATACAAAAATGAGAACTAGATTTTATAAGAGTGAATATGATATTTGAGAAGGTTTTGGTTGAGAAAGAAATCAAACTAAAGGCTAATATTAAGGAACTAGTCATCAAGGTGGAAATACTACTTGTTAACTCAGGATTAATGACTATAAATTAGAGGGGGGAAATATAGGGTTGATGATCTAGTCTTAGAAAGACAAATTGCGGAGTTGCATGACTGAGTTTTGATTGTAACAAAGTTGAACTGCCCCATAAAAACTCGGTCTTCTAGCTCAATGAATTTGTCCCTTGAAGTATAGATTACCAACACTACATCTTTCATCGTCTAATATAGGCACCTTAATCCTCAACTCACCACTAGTAACTCCACCTTGTCAGTTAAGTTTTACAATATTGTTCTTCATTTTGGTTCCTTCTCAACTAAGACCTCCTCACATGATCATATTTGGCCATATACAAAATAGAGATCTTAAATTTCTATATCAACTTTGTTAGACTCATCTTCAATAAAAAAGAACCTTTACCCTTATCACCTCAAGTTGAGTTGGGCAGAGCCATATTCTATTTTTTAACTCTAAAAGGATCAAAATTCCTAAGATTAATTAACTTAGCCCCTAATCCAAGAGCGACAATATTTTAATTTAGGGATGCTTGTGAAATGAACTTGGCCTCAACAACTCTCAGACGTCAAGGTTAATATTACAATCATCACAACCATCCAAAGCTTAAGAATTATCTAAGCCTCTTAATGTGGGGCAACCAAATTAGAAAACTAGGAAAAGAACAAATACTACAAAAACAAGATTCATTTAATCAATCACATACATACATTAATGTGTGTGTGTACATGTATATATAAGTAAGATATATTGTTGATGATTCAAATAAGGCTATTTTATTTGAGTTATCAACAATATATACCCATTTTTTGCATCACATATTTAATTACACACACATATATATCACTAGATACAAAAAATAATATGCACGCTATAGAAATTATATTAACAAACAAATAAGAAGCTTCCATGAACCACCTAATATCCAGCTAGTAGATAAATTGTTCATACTACATCAATGACCATACAAGCAAGCTGGCAAAGTTCATATCATTTTTGTGCATGAAAAAAAAAATCTAAACTTTGTTTTAAAAGCTGAGTGGCACAAACAAGAGTGTGGAGGCAAGAAAAGCTACCTCAGATAAGTTCAACTCTGAACCAAAGCAACAACTAGACCACTGGAAGTTTTGGCAGAAAACCTATCTCCTCAATGTCATCTCTATTGTTCATCTTTGATCGGCCAATAGTTGGTCAAGCTTTGCTAAAGAAAGAAAATGTGTAAGCAACAGTAGACAACCAATTGAAATACCATCATGTAAGCAAAGACATAGGACAACAAATGAGAACACTTATAGAATGAGTGCAATTGAGGGTTTTTGAAAACCCATGAAGGTTATCGGACACCAGAAGACAACAAGATTGCAAAAGAGAGACTCTCAATAGGAGATCACGGTAGCGCCAAGAGAGAGAGCACTCGACAGCACTGAAAGAGAGAGAAAGAGCGTGATGCCAAGAGATATGATGAACTCTAAGCATGAAAGTGAGAGGAACTGTAGGCTAAAATTCTAGACCAGTCCTCCATACAACTAGTGTAGATAATAGCACTTTATCAACTGGACTTTAAAATAATCGGTTTAAAATATAATTTTATCAAAAAATTTATATAAAATTTAAGCTAAAAATAAAAAAAATAAAATGAACTAAAAAAACAAGAACATTTTCATTGCAGAAATATATAAGTTTTTATTAATTTGGTAGCCTAATAAAGGCAAAAGTACACATGATGATGATAAACAAAAGATTACATCAAATATAAGAAAAAAGGTTATGAAACCCATATCGTTAGCATTTGTCCTCATTACTCCCTAGGACATATAGTTAAGGACTTTTTCCACCTTTACTGTTAGATCTTGTACTTGTTGCATAATGCAATTTTGATTCTCCATTAGTTCTAAACTATTCATTGGAGAATGTTAGTTCAAACATTTCACTCAAGAGAAGGGTAAATTAGGTGATATAAAAAATTTTAAACTTCACGACAAACTAAATAAAGAGAGGAGAGTTAGAAAGATATCACCAAAGGTGGACACAAGAGATTTATACTGGTTTAGTCAAAACCACTTGAACTACGCCTAGTTCTTAGAAGGCCTTTCTAAGATTCACATGGCTCTTCACTACTACAAAAAAATAAAGTTGTGGTGCTTATATTTGAATTAGTTGTGGCGCTTAGTAAATATCACATATCAAGACGCCACTAAAACATGTTGTGGCCCTTGAAAGCGCCATAGTGTAATATCCTGGATTGTGACCAAGGATTAGCAACTTCAAAGTAATGTAATTAATATTAATTGAGCATTTTTGAAGCATTTTGAAGCATATATTATGCATTGTGATGATCAGGGGCAAAACGGTAAATTTACCGACTGACTAGTTAGTTACCAATGAGAACACTCCTTAGTAATCAAGATCAATGGCTAGGATTAAAAGAACAAGAGGTGGAATCTTGTGCATGCAAATGTATGTGAAATCATAGAAGGGAGAATAAGATGGTGCCAAGTGTCAAGATATGGACCATGGATGAGGTCAAAGTTTTCAAACTCATTCTCTCTTCCTCCCAAGTCGGCTAAGTACATAGAAAGAATGGAAATGTGATCATCTTCATCAATATCTCATTTCTTTCTCATCCTCCTCCATTTTTCGCTAAACAAGCTAAGGAAAGAGAAAGTAAAAGCTTGAGTTGAGGTAAGTGAACATCTTCATATGCTCAAATGTTCTCTGCTAATGTTATGCAAAAAGTTGAGGGCTTTAAACCTATGGTTTCATAATTTTCATTGGTGGTGGTTGAGAGATTGAGAATTTTGGAAAGTTGAAGAAGTGAAGAATTGACTTTAGGAAGAAGAAGAGGTAAGAATTAGAAGCACTTTGGTATGGTTGCTTTGATCATTGGTTGAGTCTTGAGGACTTTGGAATTTGCCCTGATTTTTGGTAAATTTCGAAAAGCATGACTTGGTTAGTGTTTAGTGTGGAAATTAGTGTCATAGAGTGTCTTTGTGCATTTGGAATTGGCTTGGAATTTTGGGTTGGAATGGATTGCAATGTGTGTGTTGATTGGAGATGTTAAGGTGACATGTGGTGATTGTGGTAGAACATGCTCATGGATAATGAATATGGTCATTTTGATGGCTCCAATGTGTTCCTTGAGCCAAATTGTGTGAAAATAGTATGTGATTTGAAACTAGGGACCATTGGAAGCCAATTGGCAAAATATGGAAAATCTGTCCAATGTAAGTCTGTTCTAGACAGTCAGATGGTGTGGACGTTTTGACTGGGAAAATGATGTTGAAAATTATGAAACTTTCCAGTCTTAAATTTCACTTCCCAAGCTTCAAAATGGACATAAATTTTGTGTCATTTCGCTTTTTGAGCTGGGAGTTTGAACTGTCCAAAGTTTGGCATCAAAGCTGGACCCTGTTTTGGTACAATGTTAGGGTTTTGGTAAATATGGATTTTTGTGGTGATTTCTAGTTATGGCCAATATTTTTCCTTAAAATAGGACTTAAATAGCTTTCATTTGACTTTGGAATCACCTTATTTCGATTTTCCCTGAATTAGTTATGATTTTTGGAAGTTCAGCCAGAAACTGGATTTTTTGGGCCGCAACCCAAATGTTTCTAAGCATTTCTGGGCAGTTTTGGGCCGCAGCCCATGGATTTTTGGGCCGCGGCCCACCCCCAAAAATCAGTATTTTACACTTTTAAAGGTGGTTCTTGGTATAGCTTTTCCCAACCCTTTAGGCATATGTTTAGACCTAGAATAGTCACCTAAAGAGTTCAAATGATAACCAACTTAAAGTATTATAGAGAAAAGAACTTGGGAAAGAGATTGACGGGTTGTCCCTAACTTGGTTTACAGGATTTGATATTTGCCGTCCTCGTGAGCCCGTAGTGCCAAGAAACGTCGGGAAAGGATCAGGTAGTGACTCTATCTCTTATACTATGTATAATGCCCTGTATGTGTGTGTTATCACTGTTATGTGATGATTCTTTGATGCTGCTACGATTACAGCTGGTGATAGCTGTCGTTTACAGCGTAAGCTGTCGTTACAACGCAAGCTGTCGTTATTGTGATTACAGCGTAAGCTATCGTTATTGTGATTACAGCGTAAGCTGTCGTGATTATTATTACAGCGAGAGCTGTCGTATTGTGCATACAGCCGTGAGTGCTGTCGTTTGTGGTGAAGACCATGTATCTTTAAGATTGCTGCTGCTGTTGCTGTTGCTGGTTGTGATTTATATACATGCTTTGTGTTATGCATTGTGTGAGTGGTTTGTTACTACTGGGATTCGCTCGAATCTCATTCTTTCCTATGACTAACATTTCAGACAGGGCATGTGGCTCAAAGGAGAAGCGGCCAACCCGAAGCACTTAGGATCTTTAGTGATACTAAGGATTTTTGAGATGTTGGTTATCTACTTTAAACTCGGGATTACTGTATATTTTGAATTAGGAATATTATATTCGGTTTTGGTTGTGTAATCCCCTAGTGGATACTTATAAACCTCAGGTTATATGTATAGAACCCGGGAGTTGCCGGGGATTTGGTTATACACTCTTATATGATTGAATGTATATTAACTGCACAGGTAATTATATTCGAATACTGAAATTGAGACCAGGATGGGGAAAAAGAGTTTTGAAAGTTTTGCAAAAATTTTACTGTGAGACTGAAAGTTTAAAACGAGGTAAAAGCATCCAATGGTCTCTAATCCGATTTCAATATGCATTATCGAATTACAATTACGTGTTTAAAAGCAGGGGGTTACACATAGCATATATTTTTTTTTTAAAAAAAAAAAAACACTTACTGTGGCGCTTCCTTAAAAAAGTGTCACAAGAAGTCAATAATTATTTTTTAAAAAAAATACCTAGGGTGGCACTTGCTTGAGGTTTTTTTTTTAAAAAAAAATTATTTTCATATTTTTATTTTAGAACCCTATAATTATTTTTTTTAATCAAAAGAACCTCATAATTATAGTTGATAACACACTTTAAATCCATTTTCATATCCACAACAAAATGAAAAAAATTACCAAATAACTAATTAACAAAATCACTACTAAGTAAAATACAAATATTAAAATAAATAATTATTTTACTTCTGCAAATCATCAATGTTAATAATTACTACAACAACTAAAAATTATAACTACTAAATATATAATAACATTTAATTTTATCTCATTTATTTTTTAGCATATAAAAACGAGAATAATTTTTTTAGGAATAAAATGAGAAAAGAAATTTCAAAAGCATTCTTCATAAAGGAAAATTAAAACAATTAAAAGTAGAAAACTTGAAAATAAATATGAATGTTCTTTACCAATGCTGCAATTGATAAAACAATATGAACACCATTGCCTCCGTCATTAAAAACCAAAGATTTCTTCTCCTGTAGAAACATATGCAACATAATAGTAAGAAACTATTATTCAAAATAAACTGGTAAGCTATATATGTGATATAATGCAGCTAAAATAGCAATTAGACCAAATAAACTTACTACTTTGTGGCTAATGCTAAGTTGGATAATGCAGATCTAAAATTCGAAGCTTAATATAAAAATAATGGAAGAAGAAACAAGTGAAAAGAGAGAGAGTGTGCAAGTGTGAAGGAAGGAAGTGTATGTCACCATCTTTATAAGATCCAGGGAAGGGAAAGTGATTGAAGATCTATTATTTATAGATGTAAGAATCTGGCAAACCACAAATTTTTCAAAAGAAAATCCTCACAAAGGTGATGAGTGACAAAGGAATAAGGAGGAAGTAGCAATCGAAGTAGAGACGGTGATGAATGACAAAAAGAAGAGAAGGAGAAAATGTGGGGACTAGGAGGATAAGAAGTGATGGCATGTGTTAGATGGGGAGTGGAGATTAAGAGGATAAATATAATAAAACCATATTGCAGAAGAGAGAATAATTTAAAAAAAATTACTTTGTGTGGCACTTCCTAAGCCAAGTGCCATACAAAATATGTAGCAGCTGTGGCACTTCCTTAAGCAAGTGCCAGAGCTCCTACTTTTTTTTTCAAAAAAAACACCTTAGGCTGCACTTCTTCAAGGAAGCGCCACCTAAAGTGGTTTTTTAAAAAAAATAAAAATTTTAAAAATCTAGAAAGAAGCTGTAAAAAAGTGCCATAAAAGGTGCACCACTAATCTCTATTTTTGTAGTAGTGCTTAGTGCCTCAGTACAAACTAGTTCTTCAAAGACCATTGCTCCCTCTTACGCTTTGTAATCAATGCCCACTCAAGATCCCTCTAACTTGAGTATCTCAATCAAAGTAAATATTTAAGTATATTCTCTCACAAGAGTAAATAAATGAACACTAAAGTACAAATTTACACAAAGAACCTTGAGACTTAGCAAATGAATGTAACAGTAAATTCACAGTGTTGAGTTAGTTGCTCCATCTTCAATGCTCTTTTATTTATAGTTTGAGAATTTTTGAAAACCATTGATCTTCAATTTGTAGCTATTGAAGTGTATGGTCTTTGCTTCTAGTCGTTAAGAATGTCAAATTATTCTTTATGTCTTTGGATGTAGCCGTTGAGAGCAAAGAGAATGTGAAGTGTTTGAACTCAGTGCATTTAATTCTTTGACACAAAAGTGCTTTTTGCTAATTTTGTTTTAATCAGAGAATAAGCACCTGTAACATGATCAAATACTAGTATAATGAAGTGTTAGACCAATTAAAAGCAAATATAACAAGTTTAGGATAGATTTGAATGAGTATCAAGATTTACGATATGATACTCTATTTTTTGAAATTGCATCACTTGAGTGATTACTTGAGTGGTCTTCACTTAGTCATTTTGAAAAGAAAACATATAACTGGATTGTTCACTATAATGATATGGTAGTGATGAAAAAATATAAGATCACTTGAGTGGTCACTCAAGTAATCTTGTTTCTTTTGAAAATAGATCACTAGGTACTTCAGTAAGGTGAAATGGTGGAGATAAATGTAACAGGGTCACTCAAGTGATCACTCAAATGATCTTGTTTCCCTTTCTTTCAAACATAAACAAATCAATAGCTACTATCATCATGGTGTAGTGGTAGTGATACTCTTTTAACACATCACTCGAGTGGTCACTCGAGTAATTTAGTCTTAGAAACTTTTTCAAAAATACTAAGTACTACCAAAGTCATTGTGGTGTAATGCTAGTAATATACTTTAACATACATTACTCGAGTGGTCACTCGAGTGATCTTCTCTTCGAAAATTTTCAAAAGGCTTATCACTATAATAGATCACTATGGTGAAGTGATGGTAATGAAAATTTAATACATCACTCGAGTGGTTACTCGAGTGATCTTCTCCTTAAAACAATTTTAAAAAACATATCACTATGAAGGATCACTATGGTAAAGTAATACTTAACGGTTCTTTATGAACAACCATAACATATTGGCCGCTAATGTTTTTCCCTTGAAGAATATATAATGGTTCTTTGTGAAGAACTATCAAATATTATTAAATAATTTTTTTTCAAAATCATGCCTTCTTATATAAAACGTTTATCATTTTTAACCATTAAGCATTCTTAAAAAACAAGTATTTAGGAATCATACTTTATGTTTAATTGTTATAAACATTATATATTTGTTTTTGTTATATAAAGTTATGAAGACAAATCGTTTGAAAGTGTTACATAAAGATTATTTTGTAAAAACCATCATTTTTGTTAATAAATACATGACGGTTAATAATTACAAACGTTATTTTATGTTTTCGTGAATTCTACCTCTCAATACATAATGATACTCATATTTAACCATGAAGTTTTAGAAGATGATATGTATTGTTACATTTTTGGAAAAACATTATTTTAATTTTAATATAATTATATATTGTTTAAAAATTGCCATTAATAATTTTTAAAATATATTTCCTGTCTCCATATTTATTATATTTATTTTTAATGATAAACTTATAAAAAAATTATATATTAAAGTATATGATTTATATTTATACTTTCAGGTAGTGTTAAAAAATCACTAAACCCTCATATAAAAGTGTGATTAGATCTAATATATCTATAATAATATATTGTCTAGGGGTGGGAGAATAAGAAAATTTCATATAGCCTAATAGATATAGATATGATAAGCCGCATTATGCGTTTCGTTAAGTATATTATTTTTAAACAAAAATAAAATATTGCATTTGTTGTTGTTGATGTTGCAGCTGAAGACAACTTAATTGTTGTCGCTGAAATTCTTAGACTTTCAGTGGTGACACTTAAATCCAATTTTCAGACGTTTTTTTATGGTGCCTACATATTCTAGGCAAACTCTAATTGTTTTCTAAAACTCAACCCTTGTTGTATGTATCTTACTTTGCACAAATATTTAAAAAGCACATTCAATCCTTTAACTTTATACATGGTTTCATTGTTGTCCCTTAATTGAGTTTAGAAAATGTATTTTTAGTCCTTTAACCTAATGCCATTAATAAAAAACTGTTGGCATTAAAATTTAAAGTGTTGGAGAATTAACCTTTTTAAATGATGGCATGTTAAGTTTAATTTTCAAAACAAAAAAGATTGTTATAAAAACTATCATTTCAGGCTAGTGATATTAGGATTAAAGGACTGAAAGCATAACCTTTTAAAATTAAGGAATTAAACTAAAACTTTGTATAAATTTACATACCAAACATATACTTCTGCCTAAAAATAATACTATGTATGATTTCAGGAATGGCTAAACAAGGAGGCAAATGGAATATTTTAAAGCTGGTTAATTATACTATTTTAAATGGAGCAATTTACATTTGAAAAGTTCCAATTTGTGTTCACTAAAAAATAATTTTCTGGTGCTAAAAGTAACACCTAGTTTGGGGCAGATTTTATTCCTAAATTAAAGACCTTTATCTATTTTATCTCTCATATTTAATATTTTTTCTAAAATTATTTTGCTTAACTTATAATCAGAAATATTAATCTTATGTTTATTTTGGAGATATCATGTCATACTGTTATAATTAAGTAATTTATTTAACTTTATTAATATTTTTAAAATAAGTAAATATGTTTTATATTAAGGGCCAAAAGAGTACTTTTATACTTTCTGAAACAAAACTCTTCTCACATGTTTACTTTATGCAGCACAACATCAATTGAAATAAGTAAGTGAAAACAAGAATTAGAGGATAACATTCACACGAAAAAAAAGGGTGAATGAATATTACTGGAGATCCAAGAACGAAATCAATGAAAGCATATCACAGCAACTGAGAAAAGGTAGAGACAGATCAAACCGAAATACTAGTATTTATTACTGCAAGGGCTCCTTATCCAACTAACTAGCTCTTTGGTTTATTAAAAAAGCTATAAATCTCTATGAAAAATAAATTATACAATAATATAATTAGACCATGCATGTACTGGCAAATATATATACATGTGTGTTTGTGTGTATATGTGTGTGGGTGCCTGGCTCCTCATACGCCATTAGCGAAGGCCACCGGAGCTCCGGCGGGCTCCACAAGTGGCATACAAGGAGCCAGGCACATAAACACACATATATTTGTGCTTGCTATAAATGCCATCCACACACACACACACACATATATAACACATATATAATCAATAAGATGCATACATAGGATCTCGGATTTCTCTTCGGAGACTCAAAAACTTCAAATCTTTGTTTCCAAATGTTTAATAAATAAATGCAAGCGAATGAATGAATGCGAGGAGAACATGAAGCGGTGGTAATTAAGAAGATCGGAAGATGATAGACTAATGAAGTAACAAACCTGGATGTTTCGCTCTCTCTATGTATATAACTGGAATCGCCTTGAGATAGGTATATATATTCATATATTTACATGGGCAGATATATATATATATATATATGACATGTTGCTGCATGAAAGAAGGAAAACAGATGGACTACTGGGAAGGAAGCTAATTTTACCGGGGCGAAATTGAGGTCATGCTTGGCTAATAATAATTGAGAAATTTTCAGAGGTAAAAGAGGAAGATGTGGGGTTGAGATTGCACCCTTAATGCAAGTTCTCTCACCATCCAGCTATAGATATATATATATATATATAGAGACAGAGAGAGAGAGAGGTTTACATATAAATATTTATTAGCCACGCAATTTCCTAATTGAAATCTCCCTATCGTCTGAGTCGGAAAGCTGAGTGCACTTTTAAATATTTTTTATTTTTTTGTTGTTGTCTTGGAGTGCTTGGAACACACATGGATTCCTCATCACTCTTCAACTTTCTTTCAATAACAACAATAAAGCTAAAGAAACATAAAGCCAAATTTTTACCAAAATGTCTTCCTTTCTTTCTCTTTTTCTCCCATCACCTCTTCATTATTTATGTTTTGACTTATTCTTCTTTTTTTGGTTTAATCAATTCCTGTTTATGATCATATACTTTATTGTTAATTGATAAATATTTAACAACTTAGTCCTACTTTTGCCTCGCACGAACTTCTTTTTTATACTACCTAAATACCCAGTAGCCATAATGTTATTAAAAATGAGTCCCTATGGATTGGTTAGAATTAATATGGAATTATTATCCCCACACTCATTCTTTATTTTCCCTTTGATTAATTCTATTAGGTGCAATTCAAATAATTTATGCAGCTTCAACATCTCTTACTCAACATAATTTTTAAAAACAGAATAGTTTATTCCTCCATATATCATATGGGTTTTATAATTATAGGAATTTGTTCTATAAGCAATTTGGAAATCAATGGAGCTATTTTACAAATAATTTCACATGGATTTATTGGTGTTGCGCTTTCTTTCTTAGCAAGAATAAGTTATGATAGAATATGTCTTTATTATCTCGACGAAATAGGTAGAATGGCTATTCCAATGCCAAAAATATTCATGGTACGGTCTTCAATATTTTATCAATGGCTTCTATTGACTAATTTAAGGAGATTGAAGAAATTAAATAAATTACTTAATTATTTATCTTTATGAAAATACTTATAATATATATCATTAGATTATATATTCGTTTATAAGTTAAACAAACTCATTTATAGAAAAACAGATAAATACTTTAAAATAACTTACTTAGCTTCCTTAATTTCTCCAAGTTCATCAATTGACTTTTATATTAAGGATCAGATATAGTATAAGGTTTTAGAATAATCCTTTGCCGTGGTCATCAGCCTAATCCACCCACTCTCATGTCTATCCCTTTAGATAGCAACCCTACCCTACAACTTCTTATGTCATTTGGTCCTTTTCCTTTTTTAAGCTCCATCATGCTAAAATTGTGTGTATTTATGAGAAAATGACCCACACCCAAAGACACAGTATTAATTACTTTAGAAAAACAATTTCTCTTATTGTTTCAATCAAAGTTGTCGGTTGTGCTTCGATAGTTACTTTGGTATAAAACTGCTTTCTTTCTTTCTTCAAACAAAACTCATGCTTTCTAAAACTATGGATCTAATCACATTCTTATATATATCATGTGAAAGTCTCTATTAAAGAAATTAGCAGTCCTTTTGACAAGTTTCAAGTGATATGCGTAGGTCCTTTAAGGATTTTTTTTTTTTTTTAAAGTCTTTGAATGTCATTAATGTTTCTTACTAGCTAGTCTATACATGTCGTCATTTTATCCTCAGTAACAAGTACGTGTGCACCGAAATTTTGGTATCTTAAGATTTTGCATAATGTATAAGCTGTTGATTTATTGCTGGTTAAAAAAAAAGAATAAAATACTCTAACTACCCTTCTTTTTTGCCTTAATTACATAAACATCCCATCTATTTTGCAACATACATTTAAACATAAACTATTAACTCTATTAATAATATTCTAAAAATGTATGTTTAATTAAAATTTATATAAAAATAAAATATATTTGCTAATTTACGCATAATATTAAATCCCAAATTTAATTGACAGCTTGTGAATATCACAAACTTTTCAAATTTTGAGTAATTTTTTTAAATGTTTGTAGAAAAAAATATGAAACTATAAATTTAAATGATTTATACAATCTCTCAAACCTATATATATAGTTTAATATATTTGATAGAAAAAATGTGTTTGATATATATTTTTAGTCATTTAAGAAACTAAAAATAAATAAATTTCAATAAATATGGTGAAAATTTAAAATTATAAATTTTATTATCTCAAAATTAATAAATGTTTAACATATTAGAAAGTTAAAACTGTAATAGAATTAAAATTTGGTGGTATAAATTCTTTTGGCTCATATGTATATATGTTTAAACATTTCTAATGTTAAAGAGGGGCATTGTGGTAAAACAAAAATCCAAAAGTCAAATTTAACTGTCAACTAAATGTTTGAGTGGTTGAAAATAGAATAGTAAAATATAAGGGAGGTTTGTGTAATATACATTTTAATTTTAAGGGGAGTCTATATAGGTTTTCAGAATAAAGAGGAGGTCTATGTAATTAAGACAAAATATAAGGGTAGTTAGAGTATTTTACTTTTAAAAAAAGTTGTTGATTTATAGTATTGAATATAAAACACTTTTTGTTACAGTACCAGAAGAAGAAGAAGAAGAAGAAGATTTAATCTTGAAAATGGCAAAACTTGAGCGTAACAATGTGTAATTATATTTTCTTTAAAAAAAATCTCCCAACCAGTGCTATAAAAAGGCCAAAGGAATACTCATTCAATATGATTTACTTTTCAATCAAATTTAATTTAGAATTACGATTATTTTTTAATGCATTATACAAATTCAAATAAATACTAAGAGGGATATTTGAAAATGTTGTGGTTACAATTTAGCAAGTGATCTCGTGTTCAAGTCCAACCCCGGATATGCAGCGACGATATTTACTCAAAGGTAATGAGGTTCTCCTATTGTAAGCGTACATTCCTGAAAACCGGACTAGTGGGTTAATAGCGCTAAACACTAGTGCATAAATCTAAAAATAAATATACTTGAACCACAGAATAATAAAATATATATGATTTATTTTCTAATCAAATTTAATTTGGAATTAAAATTATTTTATTAATACATTATATAAATTCAAATAAATAGTTAGAAGGATATTTGAAAATGTTGTAGTCCAAACTTACCCTGTCTTGTGTCCAAGTCCAACTTTGAGTATGCAGCCGCAATAGTTATTCGGAGGTGACTAGGTTTCCATATTGTGAGCCTACATTCTCGCAAACCGTAATAGTGAGTTGCTAGTAGCACTAGACACCATTGGTGAGAAACCCAAAAATATTTATAATTAAACCACATTAAAATCATATATATATATATATATATATGATTTATTTTTAACCAAATTTAATTTGGAATTAAAATTAATTTTTAATGCATCATACAAATTTAAATAAATAGTAAGAAGGATTTTTGAAAATGTTGTGGTCCCAATTTAGCCCATGGCCTCGTGTCCAAGTCCAACTTTGAGTACGCAATAGCCATAATAATTAGTCGGAGGTAATGAGGTTCCCTTATTGTGGCACTACAATCCCACAAACCAGATTAGTGGGTTGCTAGTAGCGCGGACACCAATGGAGAAATCCAAAAATATTTATATTTAATACACATAATAATCAAATATATATAATTTATTTTCTAATCAAATTTAATTTGGAATTAAAATTAATTTTTAATGCATCATACAAATTCAAATAAATAGTAAGAAAGATTTTTGAAAATGTTGTGGTTCCAACTTAGCCTGTCAAATTCAATTTGGAATTATAATTAATTTTTAATGCATCATACAAATTCCAATAAATAGTAAGAAAGATTTTTGAAAATGTTGTGGTTTCAACTTAGCCAGTGGCCTAGTGCCCAAGTCCAACTCTGAGCATGCAACAGCCACGATAATTACTCGGAGGTGACGAGGTTCCCTTATTGTAGAACTACAATCCCGCAAACTGGGCAAGTGTGTTACTAGTAGCGCAAACACTAGTGGAGAAATCCAAAAATATTTATATTTAATACACATAATAATCAAATATATATAATTTATTTTCCTATCAAATTTAATTTGGAATTAAAATTAATTTTAAATGCTATATACAAATTCAAATAAATAATAAGAAAGAAAGTTGAAAATATTGTGGTTCCAACGTAGCACATGATCTCTTGTCCAAGTTCGATTCCAGATATACAACCGTGATACTTTCTCAGAGGTGACAAGATTCCTTTATTGTAAACCTACATTCCAGCAAATCGAACTAATGGGTTGCTAGTAGCACCGGAAACAGTGAAGAAATCTAAGAATATTTATATTTAATACACATAATAATCAAATATATATGATTTATTTTCTAATCAAATTTAATTTGGAATTAAAATTAATTTTTAATGCATCATACAAAGTTAAATAAATAATGAGAAGGATATTTGAAATGTTGTGATTCCAACTTAACCCATGGTCTCGTAGGTCTAATTCTGGGTATGCATCCTTAATAATTATTTGGAGTTGATGTGGTTCCCATATTTGGGCCTACAATTCCGCAAATCGGACTAGTGAGTTACTAGTAGCGTTGGATAATAATTATTTAGAGTTGATGAGTCTCCCCTATAGGCCTACAATTCTATAAATTGAACTATTAAGTTACTAGTAGTGCTGGACATCATCAGTAGAGATATCCAAAAATATTAATATTTAAAAAACAGAACAATTAAATATTTATGACTTATTTTCTAATCAAATTTAATTTGGAATTAAACTTATTTTTTTAATGCATTGTACAAATTCAAATATATAGTAAGAAGGATATTTGAAAATATTGTGGTTCCAACTTAGCACGAGTCTTGTGTCCAATTACAACTCTAGCCATTTAGTCGTGATAATTACTCAAGGGTGACGAGGTTCCCTTATTGTGGGCCTACATTCTTACAAACTGAACTAATGAGTTGCTAGTAGTGCTGGATACCAGTAGAGAAGTCTAAAATATTTATACTTAAAACATATAACTATCAAATATATATGATTTTTTTAATCAAATTTAATTTGGAGTTCAAATTATTTGTTAATGCATTATACAAATTCGAATAAATAGTAAGAAGGATATTTGAAAATGTTGTGGTTCCAACTTAGCCTATGGCCTCATGTCCAAGTTCGATTCCGGGTAAGCAGTCATGATGATTATTCAGAGGTGATAAGGTTACCCTATCGTGGCCCTACTTTCTCACAAATTAGACTTGTGGGTTGCTAGTAGTGATGGACATCAGTGGAGATATATAAAAATAAATATACTTAAACCACATAATAATCAAATAAATATGTCTTATTTTCTAATCAAATTTAATTTTGAAATAAAATTATTTTTAATGAATTTTAAAAATTCAAATAAATAGTAAGAAGGATATTTGAAAGTGGTGTGCTTCCAACTTAGCCCATGGCCTGGTGTCCAAGTCTAATTCCGAGTATACAGCCGCGATAATTACTCGGAGGTGATGAGGTTACCTTATTGTCGGCATACTTTCTTGCAAATCAGACTTGTGGGTTGCTAGTAGCACTGCATGACAGTGGAGATATCCAAAAATAAAAATCCTTAAACCACATAATAATCAAATATATATGTCTTATTTTCTAATCAATTTTAACTTGGAAATAAAACTATTCTTAAAGAATTATACAAATTTGAATATATAGAAAGATGGATATTTGAAAATGTTGTGGTTTTAACTTAGCCCGTGGTCTTGTGTCCGAGCTCAATTCTAGGTATGCAGCTATGATAATTACTCTGAGATGATGAGGTTGCCCTATTGTGGGTCTACTTTCTCACAAATTAGACTTGTGGATTGCTAGAAGCATTGGACACCAGTGGAGATATCCAAAAATAAATATACTTATTTACTTAAACCACATAATAATCAAATGAATATGTCTTATTTTCTAATCAAATTTAATTTGGAAATAAAATTATTTTTAATGAATTTTAAAAATTCAAATAAATAGTAAGAAGGATATTTGAAAGTGGTGTGCTTCCAACTTATCCCATGGTCTGGTGTCCAAGTCTAATTCCAATTATGTAGCCGCAATAATTACTCGGAGGTGATGAGGTTACCTTATATTGGGCATACTTTCTTACAAATCAGACTTGTGGGTTACAAGTAGCGCTATATGCTAGTGGAGATATCCAAAAATAAAAATACTTAAACCACATAATAATCAAATATATATGTCTTATTTTCTAATCAAATTTAATTTGGAAATAAAATTATTCTTAATTCCAATATACAGTAAGATGGATATTTGAAAATGTTGTGGTTCCAACTTAGCCCGTGGTCTTGTGTTCAAGTCCAATTCTAGGTATGATGTAATATCTTGAATTTTAGGCCTAGAGACTTGAGAATAAGCCTATATCAGGCAGACTACTAAGCCTTGTTTGGGAAGAGTCCCAAGAATGTCTAAGAGTCATAATGAGTTTTAGAGACTAATTTGGAATAAAGTATGGGATTTAGTTCCAATTAGTTGAAAGAAAGTACCGAATTCCTTTATCTAAAATTAAATAAGATCTAAGGCCTAACTTAGATCCACAAAGAGAGGGAAAGGCCTTGGAAGAAGGAAGATAAAGAAAAGAAAAGAACTAATGGCAAAACAATTAATATTACCATGAGCAAGGGTAGAGACAATTGCCATTTGATCTTAAGGTTAAACTTGGGAAGTAAAAGGAAGGGCTAGGATTTGCTCTAGAAAAGCAAGAGTAATCATGAGGATAAAAAGAAAATTTACACCTCCTTACACATGGTTAAAAAACATCCAAACGGGCAAAGAAGGAAGAAAGAAGGGTTTGGTCAAAGTGTCAACCATTTTTACAAGAAAACTTAGGTCAAACTTGCACTTATACACTTATAGGTTTTGGTCAACAAATTTCTTCTTCCCTTGGACTCTTAAATTTAGGCCAAGACCAAGAAAAATAGAAAGAGAATATGCAATTAAACCATAACCATTGACAAGTTAACAGGCAAAGAAAGAAGAAGAGAAGAAAAGTCAACAAGACTCGCAATTGGTTGTAACTTGGAAGGTTGACCAAAAAGCAAGCTTGCTAGAACAATTTGGCCAACAAAATTGTCCCCTTTTTAATGCCCAAGTTTGGTCAAGATAAGATGGAAGAGGGATGGAATAAAGTTGACTCAAACCAAACCATAGTTAGCTACTTAACTCATTACTTTTTCAAGACACCATGTTAGTGTGACACATCACCTTTCTTGGCTTTTTAGAGTGAATTTCAGCCAAGTAAATTCATAGGCTGAAGCTAAATGATTTCAAACAAAATTACTCCTTCCAAAACATCATAAAAGTCATCCAAGTAGAGAAAAGAAAAGAGAAAAAGCTTGGAAAAAGAAAAAGGAAAGAGAAAGTGCTCTTGAAGATCAAGAAGCAAGGTAAGATCTTCTAGCTCAATTTTCACCCCTTAAATCACCTCTTATGCTCAAAACCTCTTCATAAACTTTGTTCCTCGTGCTAATAGCTACAATTCTATAGTTTTTGTTTCTCAAAAGGTGGTGTCTTGTGTAACACCCCAAATTTTATTCCCCAAAATGTATTGTAATTATTGGAAATAGTCAATGAAATAAAATGGTGAATTTTGGAGAATGTGAACAGTGCTATCAGTGAGATTTTTTGTGATGCAATGAGTTTGTTATGTGGCTTTGGATTACCAAGTGATGACAAAAAATTATGAAATTTTATAGGGAGGAAGAAGACATCCTAAGCTTTAATTTAATAGGTAATTGGTAATTTTTAGAGCTGTATGTAAAAAGTTATGAATTTTTGAAGGTAACCTAGAAAAATTGTGGACTTTCTGGAACAGTATCCAAAGAATTTAATTTTTGGAATTTTTTGCTTCCAATGGGCTAGATAATATATTTTTTTCTTGAAACTATACTCAATAAAGTTTTCATAGCTTTTGGAATCGCTCCAATTTGATGTCTACAAATATAGTTATAACTTTTCAAAGTTTAGGCAGAAAATCTGCCAAAATTTTTATAAATCCTAAAATGGAAAACATTTTGGTATTAAATTGATATCAGCCTATTTTGGCTAATTTGGGCCCCTAGATATGTAAAGGGTTGACTAGAGATAGAAGGAATTGGTTACATGTAATGGCCTTTAAGTCATAAACTTCTATATACATAAAGTCTACTTACTTGTGGGACACTCTCACCAATGGGAGAGCATTCGATCCCGGGGAAGTCCACTTAGTTGTAGTCCAGTCAAGGCGCTGGGGGAGGCATCCCAACTTGAAGACCTACCCTTGGATCATGGATGAGCCTAACCCCCTTTCCTAAAATTTTTGTAACAAAAAAAAAAAGTCTACTTACTTTATGTTACATAAAAGTCAAATTTTTTATTTTTGCTTAAAAAGATAATTATGGGAACATGATGACATAAAGAAAAATGTTTTAAAAACACTTTCCTTCCCCTTCCCAAGCTCAAAACCATGCAGCCATAGAGAGAGGAGAGAGGAAGAGAGTGATTTGAGAATTCTAGAGAAAGGGAGGAGCAATTTTGGCTAGGTAAGCTTGATTTCTCCGGAGAATTAGCTCCTAACGTATGTAATCCTTCTCCTAAGTTGTTCTTCTACATTATTTAAGGTTTTGAAGCAAGAAATTCAGTGGTGAAGGGCTAAGTGTTACGAGTGTAGATGATCAATTAAATAGTGCAAGTGTACATTGTCGTAATCAAGTAATACAGAAGTGAGTAGAATATCGTTCCCACGAGGATTGATCACTAAGTACCAAAATGAGTAATTTTAATTCTATTTAGTCGATCGATTAGTTGGTGATTTTAAGTATAAAATAAAAGATAATTAAATATGAATGCAAATAATATAAAACAACTATGAGAAAAAGTCCTAGGCGTCAGATTTCACTTAACAAATTCCAGATTGAATCACTTATCAATTCTAGCCCAATTTATTCCACATGATTGACAGTTAAGTTTCCCTAATTTAATTACTAGCATCTTCCAAGGTCAAGCAATTCTATAATTAATTGCTAATCTAATATATTCCTATATGAATTTAAGCAATCAATTATGTTTTAAGATTTATGGAACTCAGTAAGACTACACAACTCATATGAATATATTCCTATTTCATATGCAAATCATCGTTTCAATTATAGGATCTATACACATGTATCTCATTCCGGTCTCAACATGCATAATGAAATCATTCAAAAGATGGCCAGTCAATCAAAAGCATTAGGAATAATAATTAAAACTCAATCATGAAGGAGAAATCCAAACTAGATTTAATAAGTTAAGATTTAATCCGTTATTAGTAAGCTACGTCATCGCCCTAGGAAAATGGAAATTTAGCTCATGATGAAATTAAAAAAAAATAAAATAAATTGAAAACTTCATAAACATTGCATAAAACTTGAATATTAAATTCTAAAACATAAATATACAACCAAAAGATGTATGGAAATAGAGAAAATATAGCCGTCCCTTTAGGAGGTAAAACCTTCCATATAGGTGGTAACCTATACCATCCATTAAGGAGGACTATTTAAGTCTTCCATGTAGCAGGCATGCAAAATGTAATACAATGCATAAAATTATATCTAAAATATGAAATAAAGTATTTAGAATTCTCGGACAAAGGATTGAAAATTGTAAGAGAAATATCTCCATGCCCCCAGTCTTTGTGCCTAATACTCATATTTATAGGTAGTGAGCGAATAGTTGCATGTAATTTTTTTCACTAAGTGAATAGTATCCTGTCAGCAGACTTACGTGTTTTTCCATGACTGCTATAGTGTTTTGTTGCCTACTACAGTTCTTCCATATGCTACAGTCACCTCCGTTGCTACAGTAACGGTCTGATACAGTGATTTCATCATGAATAGTGAACATTGAACAGTGACGTCTGTATCATTTTTAAGCTATGCCTCTATCTTGTTTCAATCTTTAGGGTATGTTTTTAGGTATCCTTTTTTCTCTTTTCTCCTTCATATGGTGTATATGGCTATCAAAAGAAAAGCAAGGAAATATTTATCAATTATATCCAAATTAATTACATTAAGCTCAAATGTTGTCCACAAAACCATTATATAAGGAAAAATAAATATGCAAATATTTTACATATCAAATTCCCCCACACTTAGCTCTTGGACATCCTTGAACAAGGATTGGCTAATAAGTGCTTACAACAAAATCAGAAATGTCAAGTCATACGTTAAACAACAATTGAAAAATAAAGAGATCATAATATTCATGAATCAACAAAAATTTAAACTAGTAACTTTATCTAAAAATGAATAAACCGAGTTCGTAAGTATAACTCATTTTCTCAATTTCTCAAGTGTTTAAGGGTAAGTTTTCGCTCAAATTCAACAAAAAAATTGCACTACCATAGGCTTGCTAAAATCTCAATCTCTACTACCTAATTCACATGCATAATTCAAATCAAAAGGACTTATTAAGGGTTGTAATTGGGTTAAGGTAAAAGGAATGTAAAACATGGTATGAAAGGCTAAAGAAATAGAGCAATTGAAAAATAGGCTACTTATAAATAAATTTATCTCATCACAACAACCCACAATTCTAATATCTTTTTTTTTTCTTCTTTTTTTCTTTTCTTTTCTTTTTGTTATTACATAAAATTGCAACTCTGAAGTTGATGATATATACACCCCCACATTTGTCAAAAGCCCATTTCACAAGAATTTTAAATGCTCTACTAATCTTCCCAAATGAGGTAAAAGCACTTGATAGATCATTAAAGAACATGTTAATGGGTTGAGAATAAAGAAATAGTCAATTAGGCTTAAAGGGGCTTATAAGCAATATAATTGCAAGGTTGGCTATTTGGCTCAGGCTAAAAAAATGAATGCCTTTATCATTTTTGAATATGCATGTGAGATGTAATTTCAACCAGATTTAAAGCAAGTTCTAGAGTGGCAACTTAATAGGTGAATATCAAACACAAGAGAAATAATCATTATAGGCTCGAAAGCTCACAGTTAGGGATTTTTAAACTCAGTTCATTCAATCTTAAAATTCATCACCAATTGCAACAATCAATTGTTCATTCATGCTATAAAATCTCTAAATTCAATTGATCCATACTTAAAACTTATATACTTCTTAAAATCATTACAAAGCACTTGAACAAGATGATTTTTTTTTACTTTTACTCTTTTGTTAGGAACAACAAAAAAAAATGCAACTAATAAAATGCATCTCAGAAGTTAAGAATAACTTCTTACTCTGCCATTTTTTTCCCACACCTCATGCATCTAATGGTTTTACCAACTAACTAAATATAATTTTTTTCCTCCCCCAACCTAAATCAAACATTGTCCCTAATGTCTTATAGAGCTTAGAGAAAGGTTTTTTTTGAAACATAAACACACAATAAAGTAAAACCAAAATGCTAAGAGTTAAACCAAGAGATTAAGGAAAGTTACAACCGAAGAGTAGTGTCTGGATCCTACTTATGACTGCTATCTAAAGATTGCCCACCTATTTGCTTGACTAATATTCATAGGTTTGCAATTGATTGAGCAGCTAATCAGCAATTAGGGAAGAAATTATGGAATGACGAGTCGCTTGGGGTATGAATCCTATTTCCATAGCATGATCAAAAAAAGACAACAGATCATCAAAAAAACCAGTAACATTTAACAATCCTAATGGCTTTTTGTGAAAGTTAAACTTAGCCCAATATGCAATACTATAAATGCCATCCAACATCTCCAAACCATCAGGTAGAGCAATGAAAGCTTGAGCATGGTAGAGCATTCGTCCCATTCATTTAGGTAAGCTCTAAACCTGTAACTCTTGTTCTAAGGAAAAGGTGTGATCTTCCAACTCCTTCACCCTTACAATTAAACCCTTGCTTCCATTCATGGATGTAGAAATGGTCATACTTCCCCTTAGGCCCTGGATGCCTCCCCCGTATACAAAGTTAATCTTTCTAGCAACTAATGCAATTCCAAGTTCGTTTGCTGCTATGACAAACTCTCCATTCTTGCTCGACTAAGTTTCACCAAAAATGCAAATAGATGTAAATCTACATTTTTGTGTGATACCCTTTTTCTCTTTCTTTCTCTCAGACCATTTGTGTTTACAAGTAGAAGAATGCATATTTACAATGAAAGAGTGCATATTTACACGTGAAAGAGTACATATATATGACACTGAAACAACGATAACAAAATCATACAAATCATGCATTTTTCAAAGAAAAGACATAAAAAGCTACTAAAAAGATAAGACAGATTAGACAAAAGTGACGAAAAAGATAAGAAAAACTAAACAAAAGCATGATTATGTACAGTTGTGACGAAAAAGTTGTGATTTTTGCTCATATCTTCCTCTGGTTTTACGTCCAGTAACGGCTTAAACGCTTTCAATGAATAGAGGATTTGCTTCCCATTCAGTTTTCTTATAAACTAGCAAACAAGGTCTTTTAACATCAGATTCCTAAGATAATAGCGCTCTTTTTCTCTATCGTATATGTCCACTAAATCAAGAAGAATACGATAAATATCACTACTCGGATACGTCTCAAGAGTTTGAATGATATCATCCAGTGACTCCTTACTCAGTCCATCCTTTATAAATTTTGTTTTATCTTCTCAATTTATAGAAACCATACCTTTACTTCTACAGCGTTGATCACAATTCCACCTTGCACATTTATGGCAGACATTCATCCTTTTAGCTCTTCTCTTTTTGGAGTAAGAACTTCTTCCCATTCCCGGCAAAGGTTTAACAAATGATTTATGAATCTCACCTGCTAAACGTACCTTAGCTTCAATGATCCAGTGTATGTCCACAGGAAGGCCTAAAAACTTGAATGTCTTCATCCTTCCAAGTCGACTGCTATAGATCTTCCTGAGCACATCTTTGGAAAGAGTGGGGAACTTGTTCTTAAGCTTTACAAGAGATTCCTTCATGGTAACTTAAAATGAAAATGATGAAAACTAAAATCTCAACGTAGTGCAGTGCGTTTCAGTTAGTAAGAAAGAAAAATGCGTTTCAGTGACTATTTGGGTTGCCTCCTAAATAGTCGCCCTTCTTTAACATCTTTAGCTAGACAAAGATTAAATTTTTTTTATTTTAAATTTTTTTAAACAAAATTACTAGATTGAGGACTTACCTGTTGGTTCCTCAAATATGATGATAGATTTCAAAGTGTTGAGTGCACCTTTATTAAAAAAATTTACTAGATTGAGGACTTACTTGTTGGTTCCTTAAACGTGATAACAGATTTCAAAGTGTTGAGTGCACCTTCATTGTATTCTTTGAGCCTTGCCCATTAACTTTGAATTTTCGATCACCGTCTTGATTCTCCACAATTCCATATGGCCATACTTGAATCACAGTAAAAGGACCTGACCACCTTGATCTCAGCTTTCCTGGAAAGAGCTTTAACCTTGAGTTGTATAAAAGCACTTTTTGTCTTGGTGTGAACTCTCTCCTCAAAATTCTTCTGTCATGCCACATTTTTGTCTCTCCCTGTACAACTTGGCATTTTCATAAGCTTGTTGTCTGAATTCTTCAAGCTCATTGAGTTGGAGAAGCCTTTCTCACTAACTTCCTTTAAGTCAAAATTTAAGGCTTTTACTGCCCAATATGCTTTGTGCTTCATTTCTACTGGAAGATGGTATGCTTTTCCATAGATTAATTGATATGGGGATGTACCAATTGGTGTCTTGAAGGCAGTTCTATAAGCCCAAAGTGCATCATCTAATTTCTATGGCCCAGTCCTTCCTATTGGAATTCACGTCTTCTCTAAGATCCACTTCAATTCTCTGTTTGAGATTTCCACCTGCCCACTAGTTTATGGATGATATAGAGTTATAACCTTATGAGTTACTCCATATTTAGCTAACACATATTGAAGTTGCTGATTACAAAAATGCCTTCCTCTATCGCTGATAATAGCTCTAAGCACTCCAAATCTTGTAAAAATATTTTTCCTCAGAAACTTCACAACCACACGAGAATCATTTCTAGGAAAAGTAGCTGCTTCAACCCACTTAGAGACATAATCAATAGCTACTAAAATGAAATGATTGCTAAATGAGGATGGCAAAATCCCCATAAAATCAATCCCCCATACATCAAAAAGTTTAACTTCTAAGATGTTGGTTAAAGGGGCTTCATGTCTCCTTGAGATATTTCTTATTCTTTAACATCTGTTACAGGTTGCCATAATTCTGTGAGCGTCCTTGAAGACTGTAGGGCAGTAAAATCCTGATTGAAGGAATTTAGTAGCTATTCTATTTGCTCCAAAAAGATCACCATATAGGGATGAATGGCAGTGATTTAAGATGTTGTCCATTTCTTCTTTAGGAACACATCGCCTGATAATTCGATTTGGGCATTGTTTGTATAAGAACAGATCCTCCTAAAACTAATGCCTTACATCAACCATAAACTTCTTCTTTTGCACTTTAGAAAGTTCATAAGGCATTACTCCGCTTGCCAAATAATTCACAAAATTAGCATACCAAGGAGTAGGTTGTGACTGCATGATAAAAAGTTGCTCATCTAGTAAATTCTCCTAGATTGGTGATTCTCTCTTTCGTTTAGGTGGTTCTAACTGAGAAAGATGATATGCAATGAGATTCTCGGTCCCTTTTTTGTCTTTGATCTCCAAGTCAAATTCTTGTAATAAAAGCACTCATCTAATCAGTCTGGGCTTAGCATCTTTCTTCTCAATCAAGTATTTGATTGCTGAGTAGTCCGTCCAGACAATGACCTTTAACCCAATCAAGTATGCTCTGAATTTGTCTAATGCAAATACTATTGCTAGGAGCTCTTTTCTATTGTTGCATAATTCGGCTGTGCTTCTAAGAGTGTTCTGCTAGCATAATATATAGCATGAAAGATCTTGTCTCTTCTTTAGCCTAAAACAGCTCCAACTACATAATCACTTGTATCGCACATGATCTCGAATGGAAGATTCCAATCTAGAGCTATGATAACTGGTGTAGAAGTCAAGGCACGTTTTAGAGTTTGGAAGGCTGATAAGCACTCCTTATTAAACACAAAGGGAGTATTTTTCTCCAATAGCATGCAAAGTGGCTTTGTGATTTTTGAGAAGTCCTTAATGAATCTTCTATAGAAGCCAGCATGTCCTAAAAAATTCCAATTGCCCTTGATTGAGGAAGGAGGTGGTAGCTTTTGAATTGTTTCAATCTTAGCTCGTTCCACTTTAATGCCTCGATTAGATATCTTGTGACCTAGCACGATTCCTTCTTTCACCATGAAATTGTATTTCTCTCAATTTTGAACCAAGTTTGTCTCTACACAACGTTGCAAGACTTTTGCCAAATTTAAAGGACAATGATCAAATGATTCTCTAAAACTAAAAAATCATCCATGAATACCTCGATGAACCTTTCAACTATGTCTGAGAAGATCGCCATCATACTCCTTTGAAATGTTGATGGTGCATTACATAGACCAAATGGCATCTTTTTGAAGGCAAAGATACCATATGGACATATAAAAGTTGTTTTCTCTTGATCTTCCAGTGCAATTGTAATTTGATTATATCCTGTGTACCCATCCAAGAAACAATAATAGGCTTTCCCTGCTAGTCTGTCAACCATCTCGTCTATAATTGGCAGAGGGAATGATCTTTTCTGGTGGCTTTGTTGAGCTTTCTGTAGTCGATGCACACTCTCCATCCATTCACCATTCATTGTGGAATCAATTCATTTTTTTCGTTGAGCACTAATGTCATTCCACCTTTTTTTGGTACAACTTAAACTGGACTTACCCATTAACTGTCGAAGATTGGGTATATTATGCCAGCATCCAGCCACTTTATTACCTCCTTTCTCACCACCTCCTTCATGTTTGGGTAGAGTCTTCTTTGGTGCTTGACTGATGGGTTGTAGTTGTCCTCCATCAAGATCTTATGCATATAAATTGAAGGACTAATCCCTCTTATATCAGTTGTTGATTATCCAAATGTTGTTTTATACTCCCTTAGAATTCTTAATAACTTTTCTTCTTCTTCAAGAGTAAGAGTTACAGAGACGATTACAGGTAATGTTGAATTTCCTCCTAGATAAACATACTTCAAGTGGGATGGCAGTATTTTCAACTCCAGTACTGGTGGTTTCTCTGTTAATGGTACCAACTTACTTGGTCTTTCCCCAAGATCTTCAAATAGTTTCTTGATAAAAATTGGGGAATTTTCTTCAAGGTACCTTATCTGCTCCAAGACTTCTAGATTAGTAGATTTTGATACATTTACTATTCCCATTGCTAATGATTGATCCATACAGATTTTGTTCACCATGTCTTTTGTGTAGCTAGTCAATGTATCTACTCTATAACAGGTGTCACCTTCATCTGGAAAGAATAAAGCCTTGAAAATGTTGAAAGATACTTGATCATCTTGAACTCATAAGGTTAACTTCCACTGTTCCATTTCTATTAACGTTCTTCCAGTTGCTAGAAATGGCCTCCTAAGAATACTAGGAATTTCTTGGTTTTCTTTCATGTCAAGTATTATGAAATCGGCTGGGAATATGAGTTTGTCTACCTTCTCCAGAACATCTTCTAAGACACCCCTCATATGTTTTATTGATCAGTCAGCTAGAAGTAATAAAGCTGTGGTCGGCTTCACATCTCTAAGACCAAGTTTGTTGTAGATAGATAAATGCATGAGGTTTACACTTGCTCCAAGGTCACAAAGTGCTCTTTCAAAGTGGTATTGACCTATGGTACAATGTATGCAAAAGCTTCCTGGATCTTTCAGCTTTGGTGGTAATTTCTTTTAGATAATAGTACTGCACTCCTCAGTAAGTACAACTATTTCAAATTACTCAAGCTTACACTTATTTGAAAGAATGTCCTTCATGAATTTTTCATAACTAGGCATTTGTGCAAGAGCGTCGACAAAAGGAATGTTAATGTGCAACTTTTTGAAAACCTCCAGAAACTTTGCAAACTGCTCGTCTAGCTTTGCCTTCATAAGTCCTGAGGGTATGGAACTGGTAGTACATATGGAGGAGGATTGTCTGGAAAGCTGATTCTTCCTGGAATCACATCATCATCCTTCTATTCTTGTACTTCATCCTTTTGTTCTTCTCTGCTTTCTTTCTTTTCTCCGTCATCTTTCTTCTTAATTATAGGATCTTTCAATTCTTTACCATTTCTTAATGCAACGGCCTTCACATGTTCTCTTGGGTTTCTTTTAGTATCACTTGGTAGAGTTCCTGGTTGCCTGGAATTCAGCATATTTGTAATTTGGCCCATCTGGATCTCCAAGTTCTTTATTGAGGCGTCTTGGCTTTTGAGTGTTGCATCAGTCCTAGCCATGAATTGAGATTATTCATGGTTAGTTGAGCTAGTGCATGTTCCACATTCACTTTTTGCTACGATAGATTTGCTGGTTGAAGAGCTTGTTGTTGGTAATTCCCTTACGATCTAAACATTTTTTGATTATTCCTCTAACTAAAGTTTGGATGATTTTGCCAACCTGGATTGTAAGTGTTTGAGAATGGATCATTTCTTTGATTTCTGACATAATGAGCTTGCTCCGGCATGAATAAGTGTCCTTCTTGACATTCTGTGCTCACATGAGGTCCTCCACATTAATCACAAGCTTTAGTAAGAGTACTAATTGCTTGGTTTGTCAAAGAGCCCACTTGCTTGGATATAGATGCAACTTGAGAAGTCAAAGTTGTAAGGACATCTAGCTCATGCACTCTAAGTGCTTTCTTTGAAATATTATGTTCAAAAGGCCATCGGTATCCATTGGCTGCCATCTCCTCAAGTCAATTGTAAGCATCATCTATAGTTTCTCCCATTAAAGATCCTCTGGCTGCAACATCTATAAGAATTATAGAGATGTGTGTCATCCCACTATAGAAAGTTTGCAGTTGCCACCAATTTGGTAACCCATAATAAGGACATCTCCTTAGTAACTCCTTATATCTTTCCCATGCTTCATAGAGGCCTTCTTGTTCATTCTGGGTGAATGAGGCAATTTTATTCCTTACTTTAGCAATTTTTACTGAATGAAAGTATTTCTCCAAAACTTTTTGCTCCATAATCTCCCATGTAGTTATGCTTCCCATTGGTAGCAATTGTAACCAACTCTTAGCCTTATCCCTGAGTAAGAAAGGAAAAAGTCTAAGTTCAATTGCATCATCAGTAATACCATTATGCTTGAATGTGTCGCAGATTTCTAGGAAGTTGGCTATATGGGCATTAGGATCTTCTATTGGTAAACCACCAAACTAATTTGATTACATCATCTAGATAATTGCAGGCTTAATTTCAAAGTTGTTAGCTATTACTGGTGGTCTTCTAATTCCAAAATTTGTCCCCATGACTGTTGGTATTACATAGTCACAGAGTGTTTTGGTATCTGTTGTTTCTCTCCCAGATTTGCCATTGAATTGCTTAGGATTGAAGTAGGCTGCTTCTGAACTCTTCGATTAATTCGACAAGTTCTTTCAATCTCAGAATCACAAGGTTGTAGTTCAGTCTCCTTCAATCTGGTCATACACTAAGCAAAAACCTGAAAAGAAACACAAAACACCAAAAAGAAAACAAATATAATATAAAGATCAAATTAGTATTAAAATTACTTAGTATTGATATTAATGACTATAATCCCCGGCAACGGCGCCAAAAACTTGTTACGAGTGTTGATGATCAATTAAATAGTGCAAGTGTACACTGTCAAAATCAAGTAATACATAAGTGAGTAGAATATCGTTCCCACGAGGATTGATCACTAAAAACTAAAATGAGTAACTTTAACTCTATTTAGTCGATTGATTAGTTGGTGATTTTGAGTATGAAATAAAAGATAATAAATATGAATGCAAATGATATGAAACAACCATGAGAAAACGTCCTAGGGGTCAGATTTCACTTAACAAATTCTGAATTGAATCATTTATCTATTCTAGCCCAATTTATTCCACATGATTGACAGTCAAGTTTCCCTAATTTAATTACTAGCCTCTTCCAAGGTCAAGCAATTCTATAATTAATTGCTAATCTAATATATTCCTATATGAATTTAAGCAATCAATTATGCATTAAGATTTATGGAACTGAATAAGACTACACAACTCATGAATATATTCCTATTTCATATGCAAGTCATGGTTTTAATTATAGGATCTATACACATACATCTCCTTCCGGTCTTAACATGCATATTGAAATCATTCAAAACATGGCTAGTCAATCAAAAGCATTAAGAATAATAATTAAAACTCAATCATGAAGGAGAAATCCAAATTAGATTTAATAAGTTAAGATTCAATCCGTTATTAGTAAGCTACATCGTCACCCTAGGAAAATGGAAATTTAGCTCATGATAAAATTAAAAAATAAAATAGAATAAATTGCAAACTTCATAAACATTGCATAAAACTTGAATATTAAATTCTAAAACATAAATATACAACTAAAAGATGCATGAAAATAGAGAAAATCTAGCCGTCCCTTAAGGAGGTCAAACCTTCCATATAGGTGGTAACCTATACCATCCATAACGAAGGACTATCTAATCCTTTAATTTTAGAGGCATGCAAAATGTAATACAATGCATAAAATTATATCTAAAATATGAAATAAAGTATTTAGAATTCTCGGACAAAGGATTAAAAATTGTCTGAGAAATATCTCCATGCCCCTAGTCTCTGCACCTGATGCTCATATTTATAGGCAGTGAACGAACAGTGGCATGTCATTTTTCTCCATGATGCTACAATGCCATGTCATTTTTTTCACTGAGTGAATAGTATCCTATCGGGAAACTTACATATTTTTCCATGACTGCTACAGTGTTTTATCACCTACTACATTTCTTCCATTCACCACAGTCACCTCCGTCACTACAGTAACTATCTGCTACAGTGATTCCGTCATGAATAGTGAACATTGAACAGTGACGTCAGTATCATGTTTTTCAGCTGCGCCTCTGTCTTGTTTCAATCTTGTGGGTTTGTTTTTAGGTCTCCTTTTTTCTCTTTTCTCCTTAATATAGTGTATGTGGCTATCAAAAGAAAAGCAAGGAAATATTTATCTACACCAAAATTAATTACATTAAGCTCAAATGTTGTCCGAAAAATCATCATATAAGGGAAACTAAATATGCAAATATTTTACATATCACTAAGGTTTTAAGCCATAAGAGGAAAATCAAGAAGGAGCTTAAGGTAACTTTTGAAAATTCAAATATTGATTGTTCTAGCTGCTGTGAGTAGTTTAATTGGTGGATTTCTGATTAATTTGCTCTGAATGTAGATTTTGGAAAGTTGTGTCCTAAATGTTAGGCTACCCAAATTAAGTCTAAATTGTGGTTTTAACATAATTAAATAGTTAATAGGGTGATTACGAGTAGAAAGGAGTAAGTCTGCGGAGTCAAATTTCGAAAACCCCAATTTTCCTCGGAGAGTTGAGAATTTCGGCCAGGGGAAGAAATGGGGCTAGGAGTTTTATTTTCATAATATTAATGATTCAATTATGTTAAGGTAGGAAATTAGGTGGGGTTACAGTTGATCACTTTTTCAGAAAATCCTGAAGCATAATTACCAAAATCCCCCTGAAACCCTGAAATAGGGGTTGCTAAGGGCATTTTTGTCTTTTGGCAGTGAATTTGATAAAACCATGGCCAAAAATGGATTTCTTGTGTGAAAATATGTTAGAATAGCCTAGGTCAAAATTTCAGGAAAGTATGGTCGAACTGGGTGCTGCGGGGCCGGGTCGGGTCCCTAAGGGCATTTTAGTAAGTTTTTAAAATAGACTCATATAACCGCCAGAAGCACTATGGAAGTGTCTAAACTAGTAACACATGGGTTTTAACCTAGTCCTTGTATATTTGAAATTTTAGGACTGAGTTGAGAGCAAGTTGGTAGCACGCTTTACAAGGCACACGTTACGAGGCAAAAAAAGGTTAAGGTAGGAAACTTACCTCTCCTGTATGTATTTGATATTTGTGCTAGGGTATTGATGCATGTAATTTGCTTTGCTTGATTATGTGAAACATATATGAATGATTGAAGCTTTGTTTCTATTTATGCTATGGCTATAAGTATGTTGTTTGAGACATTAAGCACGCAAATATGTCATTATGTTACCATGAGTTTATGTAATACAACTATGTCATGCATTAAGCACTTATCCTACATGCATATTGGTACTGTTACCTACTGAGATTCTCTCAAATCACACCCTCCCCTACCAACAATTTAGACAGGTGAAAACAAGAGGTGTGCTGAGATCAAATCAGAGAATTGTGTGTAGTGGAAAGCAGTGGTGGAATGAAGAAAGGAAGATGTCTCTGTTTCACTCAGACGAGTTTAAACACCCTAGTATCCTTATGTGGCTACATTGATCGTAATTATCATGTATGAACTCCTATGGGGAATTTATGTAATCGTGCACGTATTATCAATATATTTATGCTATTCTTATGTTGCCCATCGAACTGCACATTGCTACTTTGATTAAGATTGATAATAAGTGGTATGTAAGGTGAGGTCTTACATTTTGGTATCAGAGCCTAAGTAGTTCTGGAAGAGCGGCAGTTCTGGCAAAAGGATAGTATACAGATATGATCTTGATTACATGGTGAAAGGAGATATGACAAAACGGGGCACTGGAGAAGTAAACTACCCTTCTTCTGTGAATTAGCCCCGAAAAATTAGGAAATATCTAAAGGGTAGCTAGTTGTATAATACCAGACTGAGGATGGTCCAAGGATATTGTGATAACCCAAGGAAGCGGTACGGCCAAGGACAAGGTATAGACATGGTATTTTGTCAGCCGAAGGCAGCTGACATGATGTTTTAGACAAGGCAAGTATCAGGGTACCAGTGATTTGAAGCCATTGAAGCTGGTATTTGTGTTTTGACACGGGTACATGAAAGTTAAGCATGCTTAACCTAGGGAAATGCCATGATGGGTGACCCCCTAGGAAGTTGTTGCACATGTTATGTCATATTATGGAAAAAGAGTAAGAACATGTTGTACAGTAGTTCAGAGGCTGTATGTTGTTACAGGCTCTCCCTGACTATTGTAAACATCTGTGATATGTTGTCTTTATGGTACCTGTGTACCCAAAACTTTATGAAATGACATATATGCCCTTGGTTTATGTGGAATTTACCTCTTCCTTATTTCCAAGTAGTGAAACACAAAGATAGTAAGGTTAAGGGGTACATATGCTAGGCAGGGTCAAGAAGCTAAAACCCGACCCAATATAGTAAATTTTGGAGATGTTAGTAGAACATCAGACAAGGATCAATAATTAAGGATCATAGTAAAGAGCTATGAGAAGTGCAGTAGAACACAAATCACGGGAAGATTTGAAATCCAATATTATCCAGGAAAGGCCAATGTAGTAACTCTATCTTTCATACATTATGTTAATATTTATATACTTTCTGTATGCCATCTTCCATAATATGTATGATGCATAGTGCCTACAGGTACACCAAGCATAACCAAACATAGTGCCTACAAGTACACTGAGCATGACCGAACATAGTACCTATAGGTACACCAAACATGACCTAACATAGTGCCTATAGGTACACCGAACATGACTGAATTGTGTATCGTTTTTTGTAAATACATAGTACCTTCTAGTACACTGATGAATAAGGCCTACGGGCAGTGCCTTTGGGTACACTGATGAATAAGGCCTACGGGTCATGTAACCCCCTTCGTAATTATGATTCAAAATATGTAACTAAAATGAATTAGAGACCACGGATAATTAAAAATTCATTTCTAATCTCTTCCTTATGGTAAGGTTTTCACAAATTCTTTCAAAATTTCTACCTTACCCTGGTTTCAAATTTCACAATTTGAATATAATTACCCTAACAGTTAAATCACATTAATATACTAGAGTGTACAATAAAAATCCCAACATTTCCTTAGGTTTGATGTAAATACTAAGGGTTTACAATTTCCCACTTTGGGGATTACACAAAATCATTCCAAGATTTACGTCTCAAATATGTACAGTAATCCCAATACAAATACTAATAACCAACAACTAGCATATAAATTTCCCTACGGAGTCCTATCTACCCTTGGTCATCTCCTTTCCTTTGGAGCCACTTGCCCTGTCTGAAGATTTGTCAAAGGAAAGAATGAGATCCAAAAGAATCCAGTAGTAACAAATCACTTATACCACACATGATCACACAGCATGCAAATAAATCACCAAATAGCAATAGCAATACATATCACACCTCACCCTCATCCGCTTTTACCACTGGAAAGGCACACATTCCTTACCCGAATTATTGTTAGTGACTCAGGGACTATTGGTGTGGCGGTGCATACACATAGCCTTATGACTCACATAGCCTTTCTGCTTTCACATATCCACAGGTTTTGCAGGATTCAAAATCATCACAAACCAATGATATAACACACATACAATCCATTACATATAGTATAAGAGAAAGAGTCACTACCTTGTTCTTTCCGAACGTGCACCGGCACAGTCTGTTCTCGAGCAAGGACAATATCAAAGCCTATAAACTAAATCAAGGATGATAGGTTATTCTCTGTTCCAAATTCTTATCTTCATAACACTTAATGTTTGTTACCATTTGAACTCTTTAGGTGGCTACTAGAAGACTAGGCATATGCCTAAAGGTTTGGGAATACTACATTGAAGATCCCTCTTTCGGAAGAGAAAAGACTGATTTTCAGCTCTTGTACTCGAGTAATAGATGATGCACTCGAGTGATGAGATAGTTTGCACTCGAGTGAGGTTGGCTCACTAGTGTGAGTGCTTAGCCGAGAGCAACTACTGAGATAGAAATGATCACAGCACTCGAGTCCTGACCCCAACACTCGAGTGATGCCCTCATGCTCACTCGAGTCCAACCGAGTGAGGTATAGGAAGTGACTACCTGAGAGCAACCTAAACCTTAGAATGAGAAGTGTACTCGAGAATTAGCTCTAGCATTCGAGTGATGGCTCAGCACTTGAGGGTGCTAGCATACACTCTTAAGAAATGGTCTATAAGTGACAGCTGAGACATGGCCTCATAATACAAAATACTCTTGTACTCGACTGAGACAAAGTTCACTCGAGCGATGACTCATATCACTTGCAAGTGAAAACATGCACTCTTGCATTATGGAATAGAAGTATGACCAAAAATCAAAGGAAAAAGGGAAAACATGATACTGCACTCGAGTGACACCCCTATGCACTCAAGTGAGGCTTATCAGAAGCCAAAACACAGCAACAGACAAAATTTTTCTAAACTTTCTACTAAAGTATCCAATGGTTCCTCAAATCCATAAACAACTCTATCCCTGCCAAATTTTCATAAGGAACACATTGAAAACATCAAAACAACCAAATTCTCATTCTAACAACAAGTTTTGAGTTTTGGTCATCACATTCCAATACATTAACCAATGACACAACTTTTCCTTCTAAAATGCCAGACTAACTTCAATGGCACAAATATACAATTTGACATCAAACCCAACACAATACACTATCAAAATTGTCCATTCTAAAATTATACTAAAATCAGGGTAAATTCAATAAATTCCATAAATCATTCAATGGCCACATCAAAAATACCAAAAGAGGGTTATCACTCACCTCAACAACTTCCTCAAGTTTGTTTATTTATCCTCTAACTTCCAAACTTTCTCAAGTTTTAAAACACTCTCTTTCAAAAATCTAAAACCATAGAAAGAAAGTTCTCATCACCATGGACAAGATTAATGAAGACGTTTAGAGCATTTGAGAACAAGCACAAAGTCAAAACATTACCTTTTACTTTCTCCTTCCTTCCTTTCTTGGCCAAAAATGGAGAGTAGAGAGAGAAAAGATGAGATGATAATGAAGAAGATCAATTTTTCCCTTTTCCCCATGCTCCTAGCCGATTTTACAAGTGAGAGGGAAGAGAAAATGAGTTTGAAATGTTGACTTAATCCATGGTTTACATTTGGACACTTGTCGAAATCTTACTTCTTCTCCCAACTCTTTCTTTGTGCATGCACACATGAAATAACTCTATCATAATTTATTAAGCAACTACACATTTACCATAACTTCAACCAAACTAGTAAACCCCCCTTTAGAAGCTGACTAATTGGTCAACAAATTTCCTATTTTGCCCCTGATGATGGTAATTCTTACCGAATCACCACCAAGCATATTTTATCATTCCATTTCACCTTACTATGCTCCCTCCCTCTTATTCAATTCAATTTATATGTTAATTCATAATTGAACTTAAATACAGGATTTAGGCACTGATTAGAACACATTCAGATTGAATCTCATATCAAATTCTTCAAAAGTATTTATTAACCCTGATTACATCCACTGTTGAAGTCATTAGCCCTTAATCCCATTTTTGGGTCATTACATATATTGATATGCCCAGTCGAGGACTGAGGTAAGGAATGTGTAGGGGTTGCAATAGTGGTTGGCTCTGAACACATTTCTAACTGAATTGAGTTATGTGTTAGTATAATATTACATTATATGGTGCAAGGCATATACATTATAGTATTCTCTATGAACAATTGTGTGTTACTACGAAGGTCAAGTGGGATCCAACTAAGGTGGTAAGCAAATGCGAGTTCTAGCTTTTGGAATTTAATTTCTAAGCCATATAATCTCACAGCAAGGAGTCTTGATGGATCCTTGCAGGGTGGAAGCAGTATTGAACTGAAAAAGGCTAGAGACTATCTTTGAAATACGCAGTTTTCTAGGTTTTACTAGATATTACAAAAGATGCGTACTGAATTTCTCCAGAATAGTTTAAAAACTCAATATTATATATAGGACCGTAAATGGGATAAGAGCTTAATTGAGCTCAGAGGAAAATCAATGTCAGCACTGATATTGATAATCCCATATCAACTGTAGACCTTTCTTGTCCTTGTTGATACCAGTAGGCAGGATTAAGAAGTATTTTAATGCAAGCATCACCATGTATTAGCTTATGCAACTAGAGAACAGAAGCCTTATAAAAAAATTAATTATTATCCCACACATAATCTTAAGTTAGCAGCAATTGTGTTACACTAAAAATCTGGCGACGTACCATTATAATGTGACTATAGCATTATACTACGACCACCAGGATTTGAAGTATTGGTATAATCACAAAGAATTGAATACGAGAAAGCATTACCCGGAGTTTATGGCTATGTATGTGTAGAAAATTGTAGGGATGAAATTTTTTTAAGAGGGGGAGAACTGTAACACCCTAAATTTTATTCCTTAAAATGTATTGTAATTATTTGAAAGAGTCAATGAAATAAAATGGTGAATTTTGAAGACTGTGAACAGTACTGCTAGTGAGATTTTCTGTGAGCCAGTGAGTTTGTCATATGGTTTTGGATGACCAAATGATGACAAAAAATTATGAAATTTAACATAGAGGAAGTAGCCATTCTAAGCTTTACTTTGATAAATAATGGGTAATTTTTGGAGCTGTATGTAAAAAGTTATGAATTTTTGAAGTTAGCCCAGAAAAACTATGGATTTTCTGGAACAGCATCCAAAGAATTTAATTCTGAGAATTTTGTGTTTCCAACTGGCTTAAGAATATTTTTTTTTCTTGAAACTAGACTTAATAAGGGTTTCATAGCATTGAGAATTTCCTCGAAAACCCTAATTTTCCTCAGATAATTGAGAATTTTGGCTAGGGACAAAAATATGGCTAGGAGTTGGATTTTCATGAAATTGATGATTCCATTGTGTTCATATGGGAAATTAGGTAGGGTTATAGTTGATCACTTTTTCAAAAAAGCCTGAAAAAGCATAATTATGAAAATGCTCCTGAAACTCTGAAATAGGGGATGCCAAGGGCATTTTTGTCTTTTGGCAATGAATTTGGTAAAGTTGAGGCCAGAAATGGATTCCTTGGGTGAAGATTTATCAGAATAGCTTAGGTCAAAATTTCAGAAAAAGTACGATATACCCAGGCCCTGCTGGGTCCTCGGGGGCATTTTAGTAAATTTTCAATATAGACTCATATAATAATCAGAAACACTATGGAAGTGTCTAAACTAGTACATGAATGGGTTTTAACCTAATTCTTATACATTTGAAATTTTGGAACCGATTTGAGAGCCAGTTGGTTGCATGCTTTATGAGGCGCATGTTACGAGGCAAGAAAGGGTTAAGGTAGGGAACTTACCTCTCCTACATGAATTTGAAATTTTTACTGGGGTATTGATGCTTGTAATTTGCTTTGTTTGATTATGTGAAATATATATAAATGATTGAAGCTTTGTTTCTATTTATGCTATGGCTATAAGTATGTTGTTTGAAACATTGAGCACGTAGATATATCATTATGTTAGCATGAGTTTATGAAATACAAGCATGTCATGCATTATGTACTTATCCTATATAGATATTGGTATTGTTACCTACTGAGATTCTCTAAAATCTCACCCTCCCCTACCAATAATTCAGACAGGTGAAAACAAGAGGTGTTTTGAGATCAAATAAAGAATTGTGTGTAGTAGAAAGCATTGGTGGAACGAAGACGGGAAGATGTCTTCATTTCACTCAAATAAGTTTAGACACCCTAGTAGCCCTATGCAGCTACATTGATCGTAATTATCATGTACGAACCCTTATGGGGAATTTATGTAATCATGCACATATTATCAGTATATTTATGCTAGTCCTCTATTGCCCACCGAACTGTTCATTACTACTCTAATTAAGATCGATAATAAGTGGTATGTAAGGCGGTGTCTTACATCTTGTGTTGTCTACAAAGTGTCAAAGTTGGAGAAGCAAAGAACAAGCTCTAGAAAGGGCAAGATATGGGTATGAGCTTTGATTTGAACCAAGTTTCTTGTTGATTGGTTGATTGTGGTGAATTTTAGTGGCTGCCCTAATTTTGGTTATCCTAGGGTTTTAGTACGTCATGTTGATTTTGTTAGGATCGGCAGGTACAGCGGAAGAATTTTAAAATTTTACTGATCCTAATCGAGGATCTATCAACGACGTTTAAATCGAATTAGAGAGATTCGTACCTTTTCAACTTAGGGTTTTCACGATCTCTAGGAGCTAACACCTCAGGTCTGCTCCCTCTACCGGTATCCACACGAATGCTCTCCAATAGAGACTGCGTACTAGCGCCTTCAATGTCTCCTAGGGTTTCCCTTGCGGCTCTGAATTCTCATGCACGTATGAGTATATATGCTCTATCAAGTTTATAACCTATGAGGGTGATTAAACCATATTTTTATATGAATTTCCATGATTAATTTGGGATTTTAATGTATTTCCTGGGACATAATTGCATGATTAAGCACTATTTTTAATTAGAGACATTTGTATTGAATTAATTGTAAATAGGGGCAAAATGGTCATAAATTTGTTAATTATTCATACAAATGTTTTCTTGTACTTGTGATATTATTTTATGGTTAATTTTTGCATTGTAGGTGCTCAAGAAGGAAATTTTAGATTCTTGGGCTTAAGATGAAACGAAAAAAAAAGAAAGACAGGTCCAAAGAGCTGAAAGAGAGTGCAAAGGCCCAAGATACAGCTGAGACCCAATACGCTGAGAGGAGGAGACTGAATACAGAATAGGGCAGCTGAGAATAAAAAAAAGAACCAGGGCCGCAAGCATCATCGCATCTCATCATCACTTTGGGCTACATCTGGTGCTTGGAAAAAAAGATGGAAGAAGCCCAAACCCGAGAGGATCAGACCCGTAAATCTGAGAGGGAGTTGAGCGTGAGATAATAAAAAGAAACAGAGAACAGCGCCGCATAGGAGAGCTTCATCATTATCGCATCACCTAGAGTCATCATCGTCCAACCTTCATCTTCTTCTTCCTCTCTCGCCGGCGGCGTCTTCACCACCACAGGCCGCCGGCGAGCATCACTCCTCACCACCACACTGACAGCCACAGACCCGAGGTGGGATTTAAAGAAGCAGAGGATCCAAGAGCTGGAGAGGATCGGGGAAACTGAACCAGAGGCAAGAGCTGAGAGCTAGAGTCACCGGAGGAAGCTTAAACCGACAACACACCACCACTTCCATTGCCGAGAAGGAGAGCTGAGAGTGCAGAGCTGAGGGCGAGCTGGGAGTTGGAGGCCGTGAGTGGTGAATCAGGATCAAGGAGGAACAGAGCTTCTGGACTGAATCGGATCTTCATCGTCTCTTAACCTCCACCGTCCTTCTTCACCACCGTCCTCGTTGCACCTGGCATTACTTCCGTCGACCTTCCTCTGTTTTAAACCATTAGAGACCGTAGCTTTCTCTGTTCAAACATTGGCTTTAATTTCTCTTATCAGTTTTGTTTTTTTGGTTCAAATCCAGCCCATGAATTAAATTGATTTAGGCTGATTGGTTTAATTATTCTGATATTTTATGGTTGGGTGTTTGAATCAGAATGGGATTATATTTCTTGAAGTTATTCTCATGATTGTTTAGGTAATTTTGTGCTCTTGGAGATGAATTAGAGATGACTTGAGCTCATATGTGCTTCAAAGGGCAGTTTATTTTATCTATAGCTCATTGTATTTTTGATTTCTTAGGTTTAAGAATTCATTTATATATTGAGACTATAATTTTAGTTATGTTTTATTCTATGGATTGAGTTGTTGTGATTTGGAATTTGTAATGAGGATTTGTTCTGATCAATACATATGGTTATATATATGTTTTCTATGATTCTATTGCTTTATATCTATTTAACATGGTATTGTTGGATAGTTTGATTGACTTGGAATTGTAGTTGAACTTAAATGCATTGCTTATTCCATAGTCACTCTCTAAGGGATTTTAATAATGCTTAAATAAATGGGTTCATGAGTTTAAGCATTAGACTCAATGGTAATTGGGGTTTGATATATTAGAAAACTTAGAGAAACTCATTACACTAAGAGGGCTTAATAGCATTTCAAGGGTAGGGGTTCCTCTCTTGTGCTACTAGACTCAATGGTAATTGAGGTTTGGTATATTAGAAGCTTAGTGAATTAACTCCCCAAATATCTTAATTGAGCAAGAATAGTCATTGAAAACCATTTCCAAGAGCATCTTCATCATTTGCATTTCTAACCCATTCCATTCCATATCAGTTTTATTCCAAAAATCCAAAAATATTAGTTTTAAAAGCATTTTAGTTTAATTGCAATTTAGTTGTTAGATAAAAAGCTCAAAGATCATTTTTAACTCATTTCATGTCAATCATTGCACTTAGTTTCTAGGTAATTAATAAAAGGCTCTTCGAGAGACGATCCGGGATTGTACCCTATATTGCAATCCTTGGTTTAAATTTTGAAGAGGTTACCAAGGTATTAAGGCCGACAATGCCTTATTTCTTCAGAGGGCTATATTCAAATTTCAAAATTAATCATCATTAATTTCAACATTGATCAACAATTAATTATCTTGATGAGCTAAATAAATTCAATTTAAATTAAATCTGTCCAATAGTTTTAATTTTAACCTATTTATTTAATCCAAATAAAGAGATATTAGATTTAATTTATCTTGATAAATTAAATCTAAGATACTCTATCTCTATCATGTTAGTTATTAAATTTAATATATCTTAATAAATTAAATTTAAAACTAACACAATATAATAATATCATATAATATATATACATATATATAATATATATATAAGATATATATTTCTAAAATATATATCTATATAATATTATTAACGAATTTTATATTATATATATATATATATAAAATTCGTCTACCCTAAATTAAACATTATCTTGTGTTGGGCCATTTTTGTGTGCGACCCCGTGGCCCATATGAAGTTGGCAGTGGGTCAATAACTGTACTAACCCAAAAGTCGCAAGCGGCCTCTAACAAGACATTACGACTACCCAATTCATATGAGCATCATTATCACGATGCAACCTGTCATACAACCATGTCACATCCCTTTTGTCACACGATACATCGATCAAGGATAAGGCATGGATAATGTCATCCTCTTGTTCCTAACCATTACTTTCTCGATTCCTGAGTAGCCTGACAATAGAAATGGAAACTCCTTTCCAATGTAGTATGGCCATACATTTCTCAGACTTACTCATCATAGGGCCTAGTAATATCTCTCTACTAATGTGAGGGACAAATTCCATCTTCATCATTCATATTCCTCTGCATGAAAAACCACCAATCCTGATTGTAGCCTTTATCATCACCCGGTCAAAAGTGACTTTTGACTAGTTCAAAGCTTAGCAACTCTCATGTAGGAATGCATGATGACCTCAGGTCTAAGGGCATTGTGACGTGGTTATACATGAGAAAAGCTTATGACTTGATCTATGTAGCTTTCTCATAGTGGGTCAATCCAGCACCTTGTACTCTTACAAGTGCCTAAGGCTTTGATTCGTATCTCTATATCTTATCAAAGTCAAACTGGTCTTGTTTCATTTGTGCTCCCGCATAGATGACCGACCAGGGACATTGTAGGACAATCTTCATGAATTATCCAAGGATACAATTATCACAGTTAACATGCAAATAATATGATAATAGAATAGAGAAATTTCATTAAAATAATAATGTTCAAAGTATAATGATTAGCCCTTAGGGCACAATTTCCAACAGATTTGGTCTAGGAAATAGAAATATATGATATTAAATGATGATTCTAGCATAGTTTTGAAGTGTAATTAGCAAACTTGTGAATTTTGCTTTAGGACCCAACTTTTAGTTAGAGCAGGGCATGTAGAAGGAGTGGGATTTTGATAAATTTGATGTTACCAATAGCTTCAGCATGAAAAAAGGAGTGGGGTAGCTTGTGGTTGTGATTTTGGTTGAGTATGATAGAAAATATAAAAATCAGAAGTCAATGTCACCTAGGTTTGGCACTTCCAGATTCATGGTAGGTGGATTGTAGCATGTTTTGAATGACGAAATGTCATCTAATGGCCATGAAACTTTCCAAAATAAAATTAGACATCACAACCTTTAAAATGATAGTACACAGTGAGTTATGATTAATTAAAGTTGGGCAATGAATCTAGAGTAATGTGAGTGGCAGTAAGGACTAATTGGGAATTCTGTAACTATGGACATACAATTGGCAAAAGGAGGAATCTTTCCCTTAAAATAGACTCAAAGAAGGTCACATAGGACTTTGAACCAACCCAATTGTAGATTAAGATATGATTTTTGGAATTTGACCTGAGAAACAGAGGATTTCTTTTCCGTGGCTAGAAGATTGCTTGGCCAAGACCTAAATGTTTCTAGATCATTTTTTACAATAGCCAAAGGATTCCTTGGCTGTAGCCAATACCCCAACTTTCATCATTACATATTTTTTTGAGAAATGTCGAATTGTTTAGCCTCCCTAACTTCTTGGAGATTGATATATACTTCCAATGACTCTTTTTCATGTTTCTAATGATGTGATTGAGTATCTAGGGTCATGAGAGGTCAAGGAAGAAGAAATGAAAGAACTTCCATAAAGCTATAATAGTTCGAAGAAAAGGTACAAGAGGAGGACACGAAGACAAGAGGTACTTAAACTCTCCTGACTTGCATATATTTGATATGTGAATACTTGTGTGATGATATGTGTTATTGCTTTGATGAATTATATGGAACATATGTTAATGATTGAAGCTCTGTTTGTACTTATGTTATAGGCATGAGGGTATTGTAAAACATTGAGCATGCAAACGTCATTATGTTGGCCTGAATTTATATAAGCAAGCATGTCATACATTAAGTATTATCTTGCATGCATAGTTAGCATTGTTTGCTATAGATATTATCTTGAATCTCACTCTTCCTCACCCAACCAAAGAGGTATGATGAGTACAGGAGAAGAGTTCATAAAGATATGCAAGAAAGAAGGGTGATAGCAAATTGAAAAATTATATGTGATAGTTTGTCATGTATAAATTATTGCATGTTTTCATTGTTGTATAAACATGCCATGAATGATGAATGTATGTACTCAAGGCTAAATGAATGACTTAAGGATGATAGAGAAATGAGCAACGAATCACTCTGATTGAATTGAATGAAGATAAGAATGATGAGTAACAATGAATTTGCGAACCATTATAAGACACTTTAGCAAAATTTTGAGACATTTAGAAAAAAACCCACTCAACTACAGGTTTAAATCCTGTCTTAAGGTTAGCAATTGAAAGAATTTTTACAAAAGAATAGCGATGAGTGGTTCGAATTCATTGTGTAAAACTCATTAGATTGATTATAGAATATAAGGACATTACATACAAGTCCAATTCTGGGTATGCAACCGCAATAGTAACTCAAAGGTGATGAGGTTTCCCTATTGTGGGCCTATATTCTCGCAAATTGAACTAGTGGGTTGCTAATAGCTCTGGACACCAATAGAGACATCCTAAAATAAGCATACTTAAACAACATAATAATCAAATATATATGTCTTATTTTTAAATCAAATTTAATTTGGAAATAAAATTATTTTTAATACATTATGCAAATTCAAATAAATAGTAAGAAGGATATTTGAAAATGTTGTCGTTCCAACTTAGCACGCGGTCTCATGTCCAAGTCCAGCTTTGGGTTTGCAGCCGCAATAATTACTTAGAGGTGATGAGATTCTCCTATTGTGGACCTATATTCCCACAAACTAAACTATTAGGTTGCTAGTATATAGTGGGCACACCAGTAGAGAAATCCAAAAATATATATACTTCAACCACATAATAATCAAATATATATTAGTCTACTATATATATAGCTATATAGTTAAAAAGAAGACAAATTACATAAACGTTATATAGCTCTATTTTGAAAATATATTCTTCACTAATTTGAAATTAAAGATTATCTTCCAATAATATTTCACACAAGATTATTTATTTTGCATTAATCTTTTTATTGTTTAATTTTTCAATCAAATTATTTGATTTCATACTTTTTAAATTTTGAATTATAGTTTTCATCATTAAGTAAAATTACAGACCACTTAGCAGGGAGGAATTAAAAAAAAGGAAAAGTAGAACTTCTCAGTAAGTGATTTTTTTTATCAACAAAGAGAAGGAAGGAACCTTTAATCAACACTACTAGCAACATGGGCCTCAACACAATCTCGGTGAATATGATGTTAGATCCCACATATTTTGAAAATAACAAAGATTGGATCAATGATATAAAAGGATTTGATAACAAATAAAAGACTTTGAACAAAGTGGCAAAGCATTACTTGTAGTAAGCACTGGAGTAATGAGCAAATTCTCTATGGCTTACTCTGGTGGCTACTTGAATAAGGGAAGCTATTGCTCGAGTAAGCACTCGAGTAATCGCACGGAATTTCATCCAGAGAAGCACTGCCAAAATTTGGAAGAAGTTACTCGAGGGACCACTCGAGTAATCTGCAAACTTATATAAACTATTACTCAAGTAGCCACTCGAGTAACACATGAGAAAAGGCTTTACTCAAGTAACCACTCGAGTAACCAAGGCAAACATCTTCCAGTAACACTAGGCCAAGAAATGCACCAATTTACTCGAGTAACCATGTGAGAAAAAGACATGACTAGAGGTAGCACTCTAGTAATCTGTGAAGTTATTTAATTCATTACTCGAGGGATCACTCAAGTAACCAGGTAAGCAAACTCTCGGCCAAGTTTTGAATGACATTACTCGAGGGAATAATCAAGTAATCTACAAAGCTATTTGGCATCTACTCGAGGGTGCACTCGAGTAACTTCTAAATAAAACACATCGCCACTCGAGTAACCACTGGAGTAATCAAATTACCAGAGTCAGCACCAGAGTAACTTGTGAAGGAAAGACATGGCCACTCGAGTAGCTACTCGAGTGATCAGGTATTTCCAAGGTTTGTGATATATCTCAATCCATGTCTTACCTGAGTAATATCTTATGAAAAAATGTTGAATTACCCACTGCCATATTTTTTATAAGTTTACTCAAGGGATGACTCGAGTAACAAACATGATCACTCGAGTAGCAACACGAGTAAGGCAGTCCAGAAATTATGTTTTTAATTGAATATTTATTGATTTGTCATCTATTAAATCTTCATTGCATTAGTATCCTAAGTATATTTTCAAAGAAACAATGAAGAGATCATGCAAGAAGAGTAAAGTCAAATAAAGTGTTCGAGATCTCACCTACCACTACTACCACAAACAAATAGTTTTCAAACTTGAAGAATGGTCAACCGTTGCTGCGCGACTCTAACGGATATGTTTGAATTGCTTCCAACAGATACTACAAATCATCTATATATATTGAGCATTCAAAGAGAAGAAAACAACACACAACAACTGAGAACACACGAACATACATCGATCAACATACTCTTTGTGCTTTGTTTTCTTATACTCATTCATTATACTTCAATGATTATATATTTGCTCTGTGAGAGAGTTTTTCATTACAAACTCAATATTTGTTATTGAGATAACTTAAGGTTCTGGAACCTTGAGTTCGGAATTTGATTGCAACGTGTAAGGGGGAGCGAGTGTCCAGATGAAGGAATTTACTGTGTACTGAGGTGCTAAGAACCCACTGAATCTTAGAGCATATAGTGAAACTCTCAGAGACACTCTGAGGACTGGACATAGGTCAAAGTGGTTGTGGCCGAACCAATATAACTCCCAGTGTACACTTCAGTGAAATTTCTCTTTACTTTCAACTACTTTAAATATTCTGTCAATTTTCTTATATGCAACAAAATTTCTGGTATCACCCAATTCACCCCCCTCTTGGATGAAACACTTGCACTAACATTTGGTATCAGAGCGTGGGTCTTCTTGTTAAGGTTTAACAGCCTAAGAAGGATCCAATGGCAAGCATGGATGAAGGAATTCTTCCCGACAGAGCTTCTATCACAAGACCTCCGGGTTTCAATGGTGAACACTTCTCATTTTGGAAATCAAAGTTCAGAGTTTTTGTAATGGCTACTGTAACCCCCTGCCGTAATTAATATTTGGATTACACAATTAAAGTGAAATAGAGACCAATAAGAAACAAAACTACATTTTACAAACCCATCTACCAGACGGGGTTTTCATAAATACCTTTCAAAATCGTTTATAACCTGGTCTCGCATTCACATTCCGAATATAATTACTATGCGAAGATAAATCACATTTAAATATATCAGAGTACGCAAAATAATTCCCGATCAATTCCGGGTTCTCTTCATTAACTCAAGCTTCATAGGGCACATTAGCCCATACAAGCCCTCATATGGGGATTACACAAATCTTTCTCATACACATAATCAAATCCTCATTGACATACATATATACACATCTAAATACAAATATCCCATCTAGGATGATAACCAACTACCATAATGACAACCCAAAGGAAGTCCTCATCGCCCTTGGCTGCATGCTCCATCCTCAATCTACTACCCTGTCTGAAAGGTTAGTAGGGGAGGGTGAGATTCGAGAGAATCTCAATAGGATAACAATATCAATATGCATGTACGATAAATGTTTAATGCATGACATGCTTGCATCACACAACTCATGATAACACAATGACAATTTGCAAGCTCAATGCTTCGAACAATATACCTATGGCCATAGCATAAATTGAAACATAGCTTCAAATTACACACAATTATGCAAAGCTAAGACATGCACCAACACACTAACACATATATCAAATACAAGCAGAAGAGATATGTTCCCTACACTCTTTCCATGTAAGCTCCGGCTCCGGCTGCTCACGATCAGGGCGAACACCAAACCATGTCCAGGGCGAATATCAACCCTATAACCAAAGCAAGGACATAGGGTTATTCTCTATTCCAAAACCTTACTTTCATATCACTTAAAGTTGGTTACCATTCATGACCTTTAGGTGGCTAATCAAAGCCTAAACAGATGCCTAAAGGCTTGGGAAACACTTGATAAAAAAGATCACCTTTAAAAGTGTAAAATACTGATTTTTGGGGGTGGGCCGCGGCCCACAATCCACTGGCTGCCGCCCAAAACTACCCAGAAACGCTCAGAAACATTTGGGCTGCGGCCCAAAAAATCCAGTTTCTTGGCTGAACTTCCAAAAATCATAACTAATTCCACAAAAATCGAAATGAGGTGATCCCAAAGCCAAATGAAAGCTATTCAAGTCCTCTACACAGAAAAAATATTGGCCTTTACTAGAAATCACTACACAAATACAGAATTCCCCAAAACTCAAGACTGTCCCAAAACAGAATCCATTTTCGACCTCAAACTTTGGACAGCTATAACTCCCAGTTCCCAAAACAAAATGGCACAAATTATATGTCCATTTTGAAGCTTGGGATGTGAAATTTAAGACTGGAAAGGTTCATAATTTTATGACTTCATTTGCCCAGTCAAAACATCCACACAAGCAGACTGTCCAGAACAAAACTTCAAAAGACAGAATTCCAAATTTGCACAATTGACTTCCAATGGTCCAATTTTCATATCAAACATCATTCTCACACAAAATTTCACAAGCAATCTATTGGAAACACCAAAACAACCAAATTCACATTACTTTGACATGTTTTAACCATAGTCACAACATGCCTTCGCTCAACCATAACACAATTCACAACATTGTAACTCTTCATTCCAAGTTCTCAAATCAATTCCAATGGCCATATCACACAACAAAATACCAATTTCACCACAATACACAAGGCAATTCCTCAAATCCAAAATCACATGAAAATCAAGGCAAAATTCAAAATTTACAAAGCTTAACCAATGATCACAAAACTTAAGTCAAAATGCTTCAAATACTCACCTCTTCCTCTTTCCCAAACCAATTCCTTGATTCTTCATCTTTCCACTTTTGCTCAAGCAACAAAACACCTCCTCTAACAAATCTAAAACCATAGAGATGAAGCTCTCATCACTATGAACAACTTTATAGAAGATGAATTGAGCATTAGAGGATAAGAAGCCAACCAAAATCTCACCTTTTGATTTCTCTTTCTTCCCTTAAGCATGGCGCCATGGAGAATGAAGGAGAGAGAGATGAGATGATGAAATGAAGATGATTTTCAGTTTTTTGGGATGCCACAACCGACTAAAAAGTGAGAGGGAGAGAGGAAAAATAAGTTTGACATTTTGACCAATCCAAGGGCCCAAAACTTGCCAAGTGTCAACATTTCAACACACCTCCCATGAGCTCACATAAGTGCACCACATGGGATTCCACCCTTTGATCTATTACACAATCAATCTCAACCATTGATCTTTGAGTTACCAAGGAGCTTCCTCTTCGATAACCGATCAATTGGTCGGTAACTTTACCGTTTTGCCCCTGATTATGGCGATTCCTCTCGAATCACCACCAAATACATTTTCTCATTCATTTACACCATATTATGCGCCCTACCTCTATTTTAAGTCAATTTAGAGGTTAATCCATAATCAAACTCAAATACAGGGTTTTGGCATTCCTCACAGCACATACGAATCACATTGGGTGCCAAATCACACCATAATCTCCAAAAGTGTTTATTTATCACTAATGACATCAACTTTTGGAGTCATTAACCCTTAATCACAATTTGGGATCTTGCTAAACCAAGGCTTAGCAGTCCACTTATTTCAGGCTTATTCTCTAGCCTCGAGTCTCAAAATTCAGGGTATTACGCTACTGAATATGGGTTGTGGGATGTGATTGAGAGTGGAAACTACAAACCTGAAAAGATTGTAGATTTACATAGAGTTCCCAAGACACCAGTAGAATATGATGAGAATGACAAGAAACTCATCACACTCAACAGTAAGGAAATGCTAATGATTCAAAGTGCTTTGAGTCAAAATGAGTACTTCAGAATCTGCACACTTCCACAGTTAAAAAAATATGGCAAGCCTTGGAAATAGCTCACGAAGGATCAATACTCTAGTTACTGAGTTTGATTTACTTCGAATGAAATCAAGTGAGTCGATGGCTGAATTTGAACTTGGATATACTCACCTTGTTAATCAACTTACAGTACTTGAAAAAGTTTATGATCAACATACCCAAGTACGAAAGATTTTAAATATTCTTTCTAAAGACTGGGAGGTAAAAGTCACTTTAATTGAGGAAGCAAAAGGTGAATCAAAGCTATCGGTTACTTCTCTATTTGGAAGCCTTTCTGAATATGAAAGCAAATTAAAGTTCAAATGAGAACTAGATGATATTGATGACAAGAAGAAAGGAGGTCTAGCACTAAAAGCAAAAGAAGAAGAACAAGATCAAGATGAAGATCTTGACGATGACAAAATGGGCCTAATCATAAAACAATTTAGAAAGTTTTACAAGAAAGGCCAAGGATTCAAAAACTTTCAGAAAGGAGGAACAAGCAATAAAGAACACATCATCTGCTATGAATGTAGGAAACAAGGACATTTCAAATCAGAATGTCAAGAACTGATTCAGAAGAATAAAGAAAAAAGAAAAGACAAATTCTACAACAAGAAGAAAAACTTTGTATTTGCCATATGGGGAGATAGTTCTTCTGACGAAGAAAGTGATGAATAGGAAGTAGCCAATATCTGTCTAGTTGCTCAAGAGGAAACAGAAGAAGAGGTAACTGATTCTGATCCTACCTATGATGAATTAGTTTCCAAATATAATGCTTTACATTTTGAATTCATCAAAGTAGTTAAAGAACTAATTTTTTTCAAAAAGAAAAACAAAGCTCTTGAAATAGAACTTAAAGAAAATTTTGAAAAGGGTTGTGAAAACTATATTTCTTTGAAAAAGAAAAACACTAATCTTACTAAAACTCTTAAAAAATTCACTAAAGGAAGTGAGATACTAAATGTAATTTTAAAAGCTCAACGATTTGTGAATGATCGATCTAGAATTGGATATGATCCAAAATCAAATAGAAGGAAAGGAAGAAAGAAAGCTGGAGGTAAATCATACTTGAACTATTTTTAGCATTCTGTGCATACATCAAATCCTTTTGCATACTGTAATTATTGTAATAGAAAAGGTCATTATACTTCATCATGCATTCATAAGAAGAAAGGAACAATAGGAACCTACAAATGGATACCTAAAGGTTCATATGTTCTGAAAATCTTTTGTATTAACCCAAAAGGACCCAAAAAGAAGTGGGTACCTAAGACTTAATCCTATTTAATTGTAGATATGTCTTAAAGCATCCAAAAATAACAAATGGTATATAGACAATGGATGCTCTAGACATATGACCAGAGATTTCGAAAGTTTTACCACATTGCAACCTAAGGAAGGTGGAAAGGTAAAATTTAGAGGAAATCAATCTGGAAAGATAGCAAGAATTGGTGAAATCAAAAATGACAAAGGAATACAAGTCAAAGATATATATTACGTTGAAGGCTTGTGTCATAATTTGCTGAGCGTAAGTCAAAGTGCAAATAAAGACAATTGGATAATATTTAATTCAAGGAATGTCTAATTGTCAACAAGAAAGACTTACAACATGATAAGAAAAATATCAAGGCAAAGCTCAGAGCAAAAAGGGAAGGTAACTGCTATACACTTGATATCAATAGAAATAACTCTGAAAATTTTTTTCTGAGTAATGCCGATGAAAGTTGGTTATAGCATAAGAGACTAGCTCATGTCAACATGCACCAACTAGGCAAACTACTCAAAAAGGATTTAGTTCTTGGATTACCCAAAGTAAGTTTTAAAAATGATTTGATTTGTGACGCATGTCAAAAGGGTAAACAAACTAAATCATCTTTCAAATTGACCACTTCAATCGATACATATAGATTTAGTTGGTCCAGCAAGAGTTAAAAGCCTTGGTGGCAACTTATATTCATTGGCCATTATTGATGATTTCTCTATATTTATATGGACTATCTTTCTGTCATCAAAGGATGCAACCTTTACAAAATTCATTGTTTTTGCCAAGAAAGTGCAAAATGAAAAAGGTATCTCCATTATAGGTATTAGGACAGATCATGGTGGAGAATTGAAAATCAAGCTTTTGAAGAATATTGTGATACTAATGGCATTGATCACAATTTCTCTGCTCCAAGGACACCAGAACAAAATGAAGTCATTGAACGTAAGAATAGAGTGCTCACTGAAATGGCTAGAGCAATACAGAATGAAAAGAACATGTCTCAAGTTTTCTAGGTCGATGCAATGAAAACAGCATGCTATATTTCAAATAGAACCTACATTAGAACAAAACTTGAAAAGACACCACACAAGCTATACCTCATTTACACATCTTCGGTTGTAAGTGTTTCATTCATAATAATGGTAAAGATAACTTAGGAAAATTTGATTCTATAAAAGATGAAGGAATTTTCCTAGGATATTCTAATCGTAGTAAAGCATACAAAATTTTCAATAAACGAACATGTGTTGTTAAAGAATCAATTCATGTTGTATTTAATGAATTTGAATCCTCTTATAAAACTATTAACGATGAGCAGGAAGTTGTTTTGAATCAAGAAAATGGTCAATCTATTTCTAAATCTCTTATTCCAAAAGTTGATCAAACCAAGGAAGAAGATCAGTCACTAGGACAACCTAAAGCCTGGAAATACAATAGGAGTCATCCCCTAGATCAAGTCATAGGAGATGTGAATAAAGGAGTCAAAACTAGAAATAGAATTTTCAATGAAGTGAGTTTTTCTACATTCATTTTTGAGATTGAATCTTCTAACATTGACGAAGCCCTATCAGACAATGATTGGGTTATAGCAATACAAGAAGAACTAAACCAATTTGAAAGAAATCAAGTTTGGGATTTGGTACCCCGACCTAAGGATGATCCGATCATTGGCACTAAATGGGTATTCAAGAACAAACTTGATGAATCAGCAATTATTGTCAGAAACAAGGTAGATTGGTGGCCAAAGGCTATAATCAGGAAGAAGGAATTGATTATGAGGAAACGTATGCTCCAGTGGCTAGATTAGAAGCTATATGAGTACTCTTAGCCTTTGCATGCATCAAAGGATTCAAACTCTATCAAATAGATGTAAAGAGTGCATTTCTAAATGGCTACATCATGGAAGAAGTATATGTAGATCAACCTCTAGGTTTCAAAGATGTAACCAAACCTGACCATGTTTTCAAACTCAAAAAGGCTTTATATGGTTTAAAACAAGCTCCTAGAACATGGTACGAAAGGCTCAGTAAATTTCTTATTGATCAAGGTTTTGTACGAGGAAAAGTTGTTACAACACTTTTTACAAAACAAAAATGTAATGATATATTAATTGTTCAAATACATCTTGATGATATACTTTTCGGTGCTACTAATGAAACTATGTGCAAGGAATTTTCTAAGATAATACAGGGGGAGTTTGAGATGTCAATGATGGGAGAATTGAATTTTTTTCTCGGTTTGCAAATCAAAAAAAGAAAGAATGGAATTTTCATATCTCAAACAAAATATTTGAAAGAGCTATTGAAGAAGTATGGATTGAATGAAGCAAATGGAACGGACACACCCATAAGCTCAACCATATTGCTTGATGCGGATGTCAAGGGAAAAGATTACAACATCACAAAATATAGAGAAATGATTGGATCATTACTCTATCTCACTGCAAGTAGGCCTGATATTCAATTCAGTATGGGCATGTGTGCAAGATATCAATTAGCACCAAAAGAGTCACATGCTAAAACCATCAAACGTATCTTTTGATATCTTGCTGACACGGTAGAATTGGGTCTCTGGTATCCCAAAGGAAGAAGAGAATATCTAGTTGCAAACTCAGACTCTGATCATGGAGGATACAAGACGGACAGAAAGAGTACGAGTGGATAAGGCCAATTTCTTGGAGGCTCACTTGTGTCATGGTTTAGCAAGAAACAAACTACAGTGTCTCTTTCGTCAACAGAAGCTGAGTATGTTGCAGTATCAAGTTGTTGTGCACAAGTAATATGGCTAAAGCAACAACTCCAGGATCTTGGTATTTATTTGAAAAAGACACCAATATACTGTGACAATACTAGCACGATAAGCTTGGTAAAAAATCCTATTCAATATTCCAGAACCAAGAATAATGATGTTAGACATCACTTCATTAGAGATCATGTCAAAAAGAAAGATATCAAAGTGATATTCATTCTAACTCATCTTCAACTAGCTGATATCTTCACAAAACCTCTTGTAAAAGATCAATTTTTGTATATTAAATGAGAATTCGAAATGGTAAATCCCAATGAATTGTAAGTTATTTAGTATTTACAAAATGTTAGATGATATTATTTATTGATATTTTGATGATTACTAACTTAAGCATCGGAGTTTCTAGCAATTTAATTTGTAGGATCATGATATTCTATTTTAGAGTATGAAAAGCATAGGTTAACAGAGGACAATATTACTGGAGGGACAACTTCAAGTAATGAGCATTACTAGAGTGACACCTTAAAGTAATGGATGCATTACTCGAGTAGCTACTCAAGTAATGAACTTGGAAATGTGCCAGTGAAGCAGTAATTTCAAATGAAACGGCACAACGATTGGAAATGAATAGTCAGAAGGTGAAGAGACAGATTACCTGAGGGAGGCATCGAGTGAACTTCAACATTACTCAAGTAAGGCCTTGAGTGAACCTTGGTGCAGATTTCAAATTTGCTGAGTTTTAGCTCAAATCAGTCCTAAAGAGCCATCAAATGATCGAGGGAATATACATGGGTAATTACAATATTATTCATGCCAGGTACGCACTTGAATTCACAGCATTTTAAAATTTCTTGTATGATCACTCGAATAGATACTCAAGTGAGGCTGATGATCACTCGAGTAAGCCCTCGAGTGATGTCGAGCTGTAGGTTATTTCAGTCGATACTCGGTCATTTCTCACAAAATTGCCTCGAGTGATTCTCCTAGTACTCTCAGAAAAACTTTTCAAAATCTTTTTCTCTTCCCATAACTGTTAAAACCCAATTATCTATGCTTACAAAAACCTCTCAGAATGCACTGAATCGTCTGCCCTAATCGCACGACGCTTGGTCTCTGTTTTTCCAGAAATCATTGATTTTCTCAAATCACAATGGTGAGGACAAAATCTCCCAATCTTAGCACTCCTTCTAAATCCTCTGAACCACATCAACCCTCTAATTCATATTCCTCTCCTCCTACCAAGAAAAGAAAGATTTCTCCTAAACATAAAACCAAAGCCAAACCGCAAACCAAGCCAAAGGTAAAAGGGGTTGTGATTAAGGAGCCTATTGCCACAAGAGCTCAATCCAAGAAGAGTTCACCTCCTAGAAAAGGCAAAGCAACAAAAGAGCCATCTCCTCCTTCTTCTGATTCATCCAACACACCTACTTTTTCTCCTAAGCCTCTGAAAAAGCCTAAAGTTAATGAGAAGATTACCAAAGTCATATAGGCATGCTTGAAGAAGCTTTTCAATCTAAGGAAGCAAAGAAAGGGCAATCTTCAAAGCAACCAGAAGAGAGGGAAGAAGAAATCACATTTCCACCAAAGGGATTCAACATAAGCAAGCTTGAGGAATCTCAGAAGTACCTGAGTCATTTTGCAAGATGCATTACATTGACTACAAGGTTCTTTAAGAGGTATTGAAATTTGATCTGAGTCCCTATCTTGATTCCTACATGCCCTGGCTCTCTGTTAAACTCTCATTTTGCACCAAAGTCGTAAGGCATTTTTATTATAACCTTGAACCTATAAATGATCCCATTAAGAAGTCTGTGGAAGAAGAAATGACTTCTAAGGTTTGAGGACAGAGAATTCTAATCTCACCTTCCAGAATCAATACCTGGTTAGGAATAAAGAACCCTCCTGATGATGATTACCTTAATCTTGACTCAAACTAGATATTCTCTCCTAAGACCTGGTGAGATAGTGGTACCCCTCAATTTCAATCCAAGTGATATGAGTGATTTACTTCGAGTCTTAGGTATATCTATTCTAGAGCCATGGTGAACAAATCCAACAATTTCACACATTTCATTGAGAGGGATTTCAGAAAATTTGCCTTATTCATTCTCAAAGAGCAAAAAGACTTGGAAGAATATATCTTCAATGAGATTAAGAGATATAGGTATGAAGGAAAACCTACTACTCCAATGCCTTATCCTCAACTTATTTCCTTGTTCCTCAAGAAGAATAAGATTTGGTACTTGGAGAGTATAGAGCCAATTGAGAGGATAGCACCAGTGGGGAATAATCAAATTGGAAAGTTGAATATTGAGATTCCTCTGGAGACTCCTCTAGAAGCAAGTCCTAAGAAAAAGAAGAAGACTGACACAGCAACTAGTCGAATGGATGACACACAGTCTTCTGCTCTAGCCAACACATCTTCTCCATCCTTTTTTGGTGCCGCAATGCAAACATTCATGGACAACATTCTGAAGAGTTTTCATATTGACATTGCAAATACCAATGCGGAGTTGATAACCCATATGAATAAGAAGATGGGACAACTCGTGGAGAGGATAGATAAGAGGCACGGAGAGTTGCTAGCTGAACAACATGCCCAAGGTAAGCTTCTGAGATCCATTATTGCCAGATTTAATGCTATGGCATCTGGCTCCTTTATCCCTAGTCCTTCTGTTACTCCTGAGCCCATACCTGTCTCTGAACCTAGACCCTCTATACCTATTGAGCATGGACCCTCTGAGATTGGACCCAATAATGTCTTGTTCTCTATGCCTGACCCTGAGACATCGGAGCCAATCCACATCACCACTGATGATCCATCTCAGCCTGTTCAGTCAGAGCCCATATCTACTCCTATTGCTTCACCTGCATGCACTGAGGAGGTGCTTGAGTCTTCATCGGTTGCTACAGAGGAAGTAGAATTACTTCTCTGGTTCCTTACCCATCATCTTCGTTGAATCCTCTAAAGGATCTTCAGTCACCGCCAGTGAACATTCTTGACCCTGAACCATCATCTTCAGATTCTTCAAGTTCAAATGCTTCATATGAATCATTGGCATTTCTTGTCACTCCTATCTCAGCAGCCAAGCCACCTACTCCTCCTCATGATTGACTCCACCTTTGTGATAAAGACAAAACAGGGGAGAAGAACCTGAGTGATTTTGTGATTTGATGTATTGGGATTTGGGTGTATAGGGCTTTTGGGCGCTTTTCAGTTTTTCAACTTTGAATTCTAAGTTTGATTATGTATTGAATTCTTCTTTATGCAATTTTTTTCCTTATGCCATTAAAGTTAAATTTCATTGAAATTATGTTGCATTTTGGGACTAATGTGTTTTCAATTGTGTATGCAAGGTAAACAAGTAAATATAAGAACAAAAACTTTGAAAAGATCTTTAACAAGCTATTTCAAAAGAGTTTTCAAGTTTAAATTGAACAAAAGATTTCATATGAAAAGTATTTGAGAAGCATATGTTTGAAAACTCAATTTCAAAAAATTTATTCAAAATCACCAAGTTTTGTCATAATCAAAAAGGGGGAGAATGTTATATCCCATATTTTTGATGATAATAAAGATTGGATCAATGATATAAAAGGATTTGATAACAAACAAATGACTTTGAACAAAGTGGCAAAGCATTACTTGAAGTAAGCACTGGAGCAATGAGCAAATTCTCTGATGGCTTACTTGAGTGACTACTCGAATAAGGGAAGCTATTACTCAAGTAAGCACTCGAGTAATCGCATGAAATTTCATCCAGAGAAGCACTACCAAAATTTGGAAGAAGTTACCTGAGGGACCACTCGAGTAATCTGCAAACTTATATAAGCCATTACTCGAGTAGCCACTAGAGTATCACATGAGAAAAGGATTTACTCAAGCAACCACTCGAGTAACCAAGGCAAAAATCTTCCAGTAGCTCTCGGCCAAGAAATGCACCAATTTACTTGAGTAACCATGTGAGAAAAAGGTATGACTCGAGGGAGCACTCTAGTAATCTGCGGAGTTATTTAATTCATTACTCGAGGGATCACTCAACTAACCAGGTAAGCAAACTCTCGGCCAAATTTTGCATGACATTACTCGAGGGAATAATGGAGTAATCTGCAAAGTTTTTTGGCATCTACTCGAGGGAGCACTCGAGTAACTTCGGAATAAAACACATGGCCACTCGAGTAACTACTCCAGTAATCAGATTACCAGAGTCGGTACCCGAGTAACATGTGAAGGAAAGACATGGCCACTCGAGTAGCCACTCGAGTAATCAAGGATTTCCAAGGTTTGTGATCTATCTCACTCCATGTCTTACTCGAGTAATATCGTATGAAAAAATGTTGAATTACACACTGCCATATTTTTTATAGGTTTACTCGAGGGACCACTCGAGTAACAAACATGATCACTTGAATAGCCACTCGAGTAAGGCAGTCTAAAAATTATGTTTTTAATTTAATATTTATTGATTTGTCATCTATTAAATCTTCATTGCATTAGTATCCTAAGTATATTTTCAGAGAAACAATGAAGAGATCATGCAAGAGTAAAGTCAAATAAAGTATCTGAGATCTCACCTACCGCTACTACCGCAAACGGATAGTTTTCAAATTTGAAGAATGATCAACCATTACTGCGCGACTCTAACGGACATGTTTGAATCACTTCCAACGAACACTACAAATCATCAATATATATGGAGCATTCAAAGAGAAGAAAACAACACACAAAAACTGAGAACACACGAACATACATCGATCAACATACTCTTTGTGCTTTGTTTTCTTATACTCATTCATTATACTTCAGTAATTATATATTTGCTTTGTGAGAGAGTTTTTCATTACAAACTCAATATTTGTTATTGAGATAACTTAAGGTTGTGGAACCTTGAGTTGGGGATTTGATTGCAACGTGTAAGGGGGAGCGAGTGTCCAGGTGAAGGAATTTGCTGTTTACTAAGGTGCCAAGAACCCACTAAATCTTGGAGAATATAGTGAAACCTCAGAGATGCTCTAAGAACTGGACATAGGTCAAAGTGGTTGTGGCCGAACCAGTATAACTCCCGGTGTACAATTCGGTGATATTTCTCTTTACTCTCAACTGCTTTAAATATTCTATCAATTTTCTTATACGTAACGAAATTTCTGGTATCTCCCAATTCACCCCCCCCCCCTCTTGGGTGAAACGCTTGCACTAACATATGAACATTCAGCAATTCATACCTTCATGTCATAAACCCTGTCAAGATGCTATAATTTAGAATGATATTAGTCTTTTGCTATCTTATTTTTCTAAATTTCTAGTTTTTCGAAAGCAACTTTTTTTTCATAATATTTCTAATTTGTTTTGCATCCTTACCTTATTCCTATATAATACTTTATTGCTTAATACTATTCTGGTCCTTAATATAAGATCCACTTAATTTGTAGTTCATTTTCTTCATTAAATTTAATCTTAGATTAAGGATCGGAGGTAGTATATCATTTTGTCTTCTTATAAAAAAATAGATGCAATTCAAAAAAAGCATCCAAGCTAGTATCACTAGGTGGTTAGAAACCTTATTTCTACTGTGAGCATTGTATTGCAAAATTATCAATTTTGCTTCTATGAAACTCATATCTTCTTCATGTAGTAGCATGACCACTATGGCCTGCTTTAAGCCTCTGTTCGAGGGTTTTTTCAAGCCAAGCATGATTTTCCAAAGCTTTGTATGGAGACTACCTCCCTCTATTAGACTAACTCCTTCAATGCTTCTTCTAGCTTGATTCATAATCCCATGACTAGGGATATAAAGGCCTTAGCTTTAACACCTTCATTAATTTTTAGCAGCTTACTTTAAAAAATGCATTCGTTAATTCTGTCTTTAATTTTTTATTAATAAATGGCCATTTCATCCTTCCCATCTTCTTTTCTGACGACCTTGGCTACAAATATTAGACCATAGCCACGTACCCATTCAAGTTCAAGCCAAAGGAAACTTCCTGCTCTGGCCACAGCTTCTTCAATTTTAATACAATACATACCCCTCTACCTTTCTCTTCATATATAGTAATAGACACATACAAATGTCATTTGATTAGATTCCACCTCATTTTTGACACACACATATAGCCTTGGCTTTGTCTCTTCACATGTCTTAAGCCTAACCCTCATTTGTATTGGTTTTGTAGACAATTTCCCAAGAAAGGAACCTTTCATTGATTGAACCCCACATAAATAACCCGTTGCTTCTTTCATTGCTTTCACATGTACGAGCCGGTTGGAAGCAATGCCATTTAATTTTTATGATATATCCTATAGCTAGCTTTTCACATTTATAACTATGCTAATGAGAGCAATATTTTTGTAGGAGCCAACTAGAAATGAAATAATTAACTCCTAACATTTAGGTTGATGAAAGTATGAGTGAGAATATTAACAAAAAAGTAAGACACCATTAGGCCTTCTTTGGAAGCATTATACATTTTTGTTGGGTTAATTAATGGAATATTTGGTCTTTATAATTTGCTCTCATTTTGGCTTTAGTTCTTATAATTTTAAAAATATAGTGACTAACATTTTAGATGAAAATAAACTAAGGGACCAAAATCAAAATGAGTGCAAACTATAAGGGGTAAACATTATATTAAAGGTAAAAATGAATGAGAGAGTGTTTATGAAAGCAGCCAAAAAAGGGAAAGTGACAGCGACGAGGAGCACCAAAGAGGTAGACCCAATGTCGGAGGAGGCTACAGAACTCGTGAGTAGGAAAAATGTGAGGAAAGGCTAGACTATGTTGGTTACATGGAGGGTCAATATACCTAAGGTAGAAGAATGGATAGAAGAGGAAAAGGAGGTTGTTTCTACAATAGAGAATTCGAAAGCCCATAATGAGGAGCCAAAAATGTTGTATAAGAAGGCGTACATGAGTGGTGGGGGGGTCAGAAGGGGAAGAGGAAGATGGTTAGTGGTTGAATGATGACTGGAAAACAAAGATCAAGGTTAAACACATTGGACAAGGGCCAAATATTGTCCTTCTACCAGAATATAGGCACCAAATTGCACGGCAGTTGTAGCATGCAGTCATCATCACAGTGATCGAAAGAATGGTGCGGGAAGAAACTTCTAGCATCAAACTTTCTCAGCTGTGGGGTGAGGTAGACATCTTTGATATTTGTTCAGGTTTCTTTATAGTTAACTGCCCACATAAAGAATCATATGAACTAGCATTGACCAAAGGGCTATGGTTGCTACATGTCATTATATTAGTGTTCAGCCTTAGTGAGCGGACTTTGATTCAGATGAAGATCAAGTTACTAGCATTGCAACCTGGGTTCATATCGTAAAACTACCTCTCGATTCTATGAAAAGGGTGCGTTATTTGTGATAGTAAGCTAGATTGGGAAGGTTATTAAAGTTAAAACTAATACTATGTGACATTCAAAAGGCAAATTCACAAGAATTTGGGTTTAGCTAGACTTGAGTAAACCTCTAGTGCCGACTATCATGGTGAATAGGGTGGAGAAGAAAGTGGAATATGAGGGCTTGCACCTTATTTTCTTTCATTATGGTAGATATGGCCATGATGTAGATCACTGTTCTAACAAAGATATCGCTATACATGGTGGAAGCAAGAACCCTATGTAAACTGTACCACCGTATGAAGTGGTAGGGTTTCTAGTCAACCTGTATAGCAGTCAAAGGGTAGCATGTCAGTGCCAACATATAGGGGCTAGATGGTGGTTCAGTGGCCATGGAAGGTGTGTCGTACGGGACAACAAGACTAGAATGGTAGGGAAGTTATCCATAATTCTCATGATGCGTATTCAATGGGATCTCGCTTTCATACTTTAGATTCTAATCCACATGATCCAACATCCAATTCACTGGAAATTATTTCCCAAATTATTCTTGTGCCAATCAAGGCCTTGCCAAATGGGTTCAGAGCTAACAAATTGATGAAGAGTAGTAGGCCAATAGGGGCTAAAAAGACGGTTCAAGCCCAAAGAGAGCAAACTGTGAAAGGCCCATTGGTAGAGTTTTTGGATCTTAAAATTAGAATTAAGTAGGGGTATGTAACGATTAATGAAACGGTTAGTATGGACATGATAGATTCTGAAAAAGCTCTGGTGCTTGCCAAAACATATATGGAAACCACATATATAGTTCCTCATGGCATGAAGCAGATAGTTTCTTTAGACACCACCTCATCTCCAGAATCTAATCTGATGGATCCAAGTGAAAGGATGAGCTCTGAGTTTCTGGTTCACAGTAACCTATTATCACGGCATGCAGTGCTTGATGAGTCAACCCATGTTGCAAGTTCCAATATGAAGGTTGATTAGTTATTGCTGAAGTGCTAGTTTTCTTCCTATTCAGGCAATCGTTATAGAGTACATCATTTGGAATTGTAGGGGGATGTGTGCGAAACACTTTCCTTCTCTTATTAAGGATATTCGTGTTTTATGACATTGATTGCCTAGCTCTTTTAGAGACTCAATCAAGTAGTGATAGAGCCTAGAGCATCACGATGAAGCTAGGTTTTCCATTATTTGAAGTCATTGATACGAAGGGGTTCAGGGGTGGAACATGGTTCCTATGGAAAGCTTTTGTTAAGAATGTTACAATTGTGGAGAAGAACACACAGTTTATACATATAAAGGCACGTGATGCTTCTAATAAAAGATGGTATATGCTATAACTTATGCCTCTTTGAATATCGTTAGAAGAAGATTGTTATAGAATGAGTTCACTAGCCTGCAAGGATCTATACAATGTGTATGGGTGATTGTGGGAGATCTAAACACCACCTTGGACTATGAGGATAGATTCTCAATGGAAAATTGTGTAACATCGATTGATAAGGACCTATGAAACTAATTTGATTCCTCAGGCTTGATTGACCTTAATTTTTCAATTCCTAGGTTCACATGGCAACATAAAGGGTGTAGAGCCTGTTTTGACAGAGCTTTAGTAAATGGCACTTGGTTGCTTCAATTTCTAAAATCAAAGGCAATTCATCTTCCCAAATTAAAATCTGACCATATGCCCCTCATGTTACAACTAGATTCAAAGCAAAGGTTAAATCAAAGGAATTGGCCATTTCACTTCATTGCGTTATAGGTCTTTCATAAGGACTTTGATGCTTTTATTAAAGACACTTGGAGATGTGAAGTTCCATGAACCGAGAATGTGGCCAAGTTTGCTCACACTTGCTTCTACTGGAACCGAGAGGTGTTCAGGTTTGCTGAATACAGAAGGAAGTAATTACTAAAGTGTTTAAATGGAATCCAGCATACCATGGGGACAGATAGTGGCCGACCTAATTTGCTTGATCTTCAGAAAGAGATGTCGTTTGAGATGGAAAAGCTTTTAATTCAGGAGAATCTTATGTAGGCTCAGAAGGCTAAAGCTGAATGGAATTTACTGGGAGATAAGAATACTCACTTCTATCACATCCGAGCAAATGGCCAGCATCGATATAAACAAATAGATGTAATTAACAATGAGGGGGATGTATGGATGTATAATGAGAATGTGATGAAGACCGAAACCACATCATTTTTTTCTGTTTATTCATAGAATAAAATGATCAAGAGATTTGTCCATTAGTGATACAACTTACCCAAGTATTGAATTAGAGCATCTAGAACATTGCAAAATGATGGTTACAGAAGAGGAAATCAAATTTTCTTTATTTGATATAGGGGCTCTTAAAGTTCCTGGCCCTGACAGATTGAATGTTTTATTTTTCCAAACTCAGTGGATGCATGTGTCCACTTCTATTGTATCTTTGGTCACCAACATGTTTTCTAACCCAAGGGAAATTGGTAATGTTAATGGCACACTTCTTATCTTGATTCCAAAAAAGGATTCCCCTGAGTCTTTCCACGATTTAAGGCCTATCAGCTTATGTAATGTTATATACAAGGTGATAACTAAGATCATGGCCAAAAGAATTAAATGTTTTTTACCTTATGTTATTAGCCCAATACAGTGTAGTTTTGTTCCAAGGCAATTGAGATTGGATAATATCATTGTTGCACAGGAAGTTATCCATCTAATGAGAGTGAAACATAGTAAAAAGGGAATAATGGCCATTAAGATTGATCTTGAAAAGGCATGTGGCCGATTAAATTGGGAGTTTATTACTCATTGTTCATTAGAAATGCACATACCGGATAATTTGCTTTATGTCATCAAGTATTGTGTTTCATCGTCTAATGTAGTTGCTTTGGAATGGTAGTAAGGTCGATGTCTTCTCTCCAACACGGGGTGTCGCCAAGGGGATCCTATTTCGCCATATTTGTTCGTCATATGTATGGATAAGCTGTCTCACATTATTCATGATAGCATCCAGGAGGGTTCTTGGCAGCTTATCTATCTAATCAGGGAGGGACGTCCTCTCTCACACCTTATGTTTGCTGATGATATTGTGATTTTTGGTGAAGCATCTATTCAATAGGTGCATACTATAAAAGGATGCCTTAAATCCTTTTGTGAAGCTTCCATATAAGGGTGATGCTTCCAAGTCTAAAGTGTTCTTTTCTTCTAGTATGAACCATAACCGATATAGTGAGCTGAGCAAAGAATTGGGGTTTACTTAAACCAATTATTTGGGTAAGTACTTAGGGGTTCCTATGATCCATACAAGGGTGACCAAGGATACCTTTTAGGAAGTGGTAGATAAAATACAACATCAACTATCTAATTGGAAAGCTAATACACTTTTGATGGCTGGAAGGCATACCTTGATCTCTTCCATTACATCAGCCATTCCTAATTACACCGTGCAGACGGCTCTCTTGCCTTCTACTACATGTGAATCTTTAGAAAAGAAGAATAGAGAATTCCTTTGGGGTTCTTCAGACAATGAAAGAAGTTGCATTTGGTCTCATGGGATAAAATATGTTAGAACAAAGCAAGTGGCGACTTAAGACTCTGACATGCTTGTAAGGAAACGCAGACACCTTCCTGTCTTCATTCCACCACTACATTCCTCTCGTGTGGTTCTCTTCTTTGTTCTCAACACACCTCCTATTTTCACCTATGTAAATTGTTTGTAAGGGAGGGTGAAATTCGAGAGAATCTCAGTAGCAAACTTTCTTAACTAGGCATACAAGATTCAAGCTTAATGCATGACATACTTGCTTACATAAATTCATACTAGCATAATGACATACTTGCATGCTCAATGCTTTACACATTACACCTATGGTCATAGCATAAGTAAAAACAGATCTTCAATCATTTATACATGCTTCATACCATTCATCAAGCAATTAAACACATCACTGCATAAGCATACTCATCAAGTAAATGCAAGTCAGGAAAGTTATACTACCTTCTGTATTCAAGTTCCCTTCTTGTACCTTTTCCTCCAACCATTGAAGTTGTTTGAAAAATTTCCCACTCTTCTTCCTTGTCATCTCATGACTCTAGATAAATGGCTATATTATTTGAGACATGACAAATAAATGTCCAATATGCTCCTTTAGCCTTTAGGAGTTGTCTTTATTCTTTAGGCCCATACTTGTCCCAAATTTTAATAACATAAGACACCTTGGTTAGTTAACCTTAAAGTTAACACATTAGGCCCAATGGGTACTTAATGGGCCCACACTAACTTTGTGGCTTTACTTAACCATTGAAGTTCAAATTAATTACCAATTACCTTTACTTTCTTATTTTTTCCTAATTACCAAAATTTGCTAGAATTTTTAGCAATCTTTGAAAATTCATATCTAATTGTACAGATGTCCAATTGATGTGGTTCCAAAGGCTATGTGACCCTTATTAAGTCTATTGTCAAGGAAAAATATAGCCTTTAGCCAACTGAAACCTCACAATTGCCAGAATTATTATTTTTTGACGCTGCCACGGAAAATCGCCGGTTTTACTGGGCTAACTTCAAAAATACATAACTCTTTGTGTACAGCTTCAAATGACCTATATGACCTATCAAATTAAAGCTTGATAAGTCTATTTTCATATTGAAAAATATCATAGGCATTGGATATCACTTGCCTTTAAAAATGTCACACCACTAGACTACTACACTGCAAAAATACACTGGCAGCAAATCCTCATTCCTGGGACTCTTGCTAAACCTGAGCTTAGCAGTCCACTTGAGTCAGGCTTATTATCAAGCCTTTAATCCCAAAATTTAGGATATTACAATGCTAGTAAGCAAAATCAAGCTTTCCATATGAAGCTTGGGTGGAATCTTGTGAAAAGGAGGGATGCTCTTTGGGTTAAAGTTATTCAAAGAAAATATATATAATTGTGGTGAAGACTTAATGCCCACTATTAATAAACAGAAGCAAGGTTCTAATGTTTAGAAAGGCATTAAGGCTGCATGGGAAATGACGAAGGAAAATATGTTGTGAAATAGTGATAATTCTGATGTGTCCTAGATAGGCACGAAGGATGGTTCATTCTCAGTAAAGGCTGCGTATGAAAGCTTAGATAGTTCTGTCACTACTCGGGATACTGTTTGGGGGACGATCTGGAAACTGGCTGTCCCTCATAGGTGTAAAATGTTCATATGGCTTCTTTATCATCAGTGCCTACTCACTAACGCACTACTACAAAAAGGGGCTTTAACCTCCCAAATTTGGCACTTTTAACGTCCCAAAACGGGGGGAAGTAGATGCTGGGGGCGTAGTAAGTTGAAACAAAAGACGTCCCAAATGATAGGGACGCCTAAAGTCAGACTTTAGGCGTCCCAAATTAAGAATTGGGACGCCTAAAGTCCCCACAGGGTGGGACTTTAGGCGTCCCAAATTACAATTTGGGACGCCTAAAGTCCCTCCCTGGGGGACTTTAGGCCTCCCAAATTACAATTTGGGACGCCTAAAGTCCCACCCTGGGGGACTTTAGGCCTCCCAAATTTTAATTTGGGACGCCTAAAGTCCCACCCTGGGGGACTTTAGGCCTCCCAAATTTTAATTTGGGAGGCCTAAAGTCCCACGCTGGGTTACTTTAGGCCTCCCAAATTTTAATTTGGGACGCCTAAAGTCCCACCTGGGGGACTTTAGACCTCCCAAATGTTAATTTGGGACGTCTAAAAGTTTGGTTTTTTTTTATACCATAATTTACATTCTGTATTACCCAACGAATTGAAACTGCAAAGACAGAATAAAAGATGGATTCATAAACCACACTGTCCGTTACAAACTGGTAAGGACATCCAGCACTACAATCTTTACTATATATACATACAATAACCTTTCATGCAACCTACTACTATATATATCAACAAAAAACAACCAGAAAGTGTCAAAACGCTGTCATCACACAAGTACAAACTGATATAAAATAACAAGTTTACTGCTCTATATGTTGAAGAAGATGTCCAGCCAAAAGATCTCTGATCAAATCAAGGTCTTCACGTAGGTAGGCATCTTCATTATCAAAAATCTGAAAATTAGAAAGTAATAAGCTTAGATGAAATGAATCTCAAGCAAATGAATTAATTAGCATTTCGATTAGAACACCAAAAATATTATCATTTGAGAATGAAGAAGCGATTACCTTTTCAAAATCGCTAGTAATTCCACTTTGAGTTATGTTATACATATAAAGTATAACATAATATCCGCATTCAGTGTTGCCAGGTTGCCGAGGGCACTTTTAATCAAAGGGATGCAATTGGTTGTTAAAATCAATAAAGGTATGTCTAAAAGGACCGTCAATGAAACAATTATGTAGGATCGAATGTACTTACTATGGGATAAAACCACTTTGGCTTTTTAACAACTGCACCCTCGCGTGACCCACCTAGGATTCTATATGTTTGACAAGCACTATCATGAAAAGCAAAATGAACAGAAATTAGAACCATTCCTTTATTTTGTTGTCAATGAAATACAAACAGGATAACTTACGTGTCGAAGACGGATTTTGTATCTCTGTCTGGCTTGTTACTCAAGGGATCAAACCAATAGACTATGTTGCGGCGGGGACATATAACACACAAAGTCCAGTGGTTTCTTTAACAACATGTACACATTAAAATGAAGTTAGATGAGTGAGAAGACAATTATTTAGTAAACTTCTGAAATTGACAAAATGTAAATACGAACCGTTGGACAATGGGTGCTAGATAACAACGAAGTTTGTGTTGTGCCATTTGGTAGCCGACATAGTGAGTCCTATGCGCCACAGTACAAGTATCCCCTGTCGTATTCGCAGGACATAAGAATCCATACCAATTACCTCTTTCCATGTTTGCGCAGAGATCGTGCAAGGTGCTATAATAGAATTAAAATAAGGAATCAATGATTGAATGTATGAAAACAAAAAACCACTAAATGAATTCTATGGGAAAATTGAAAAAAAAACTTACCGGACTGCAAATTTGACCCAGCCTGCATCTATCTCCTCCAACCTGATAAACTGCTTGAGATCTTTATTGTCAATCGTGTAGGGATACTCCACTTGGCTCACAATCCCTGGAGGCATCTTCAAGTCAATCTGTTTAATGCCCTTGTAGATCTGTTGCAGCCGTGCTAAGAAGGGCCATTTGCTCGCAGCTTCGTCATCCTTTTAGAACATCAAAAAACAAATTGTTATTAGGATGCCAACAGATTTTCAGTAACAGTAAGGTAATTCCTACCATTGGAGGTGTTGCGTCTGAACCAATAAGATTGCGAGGCCAAAGGATGAAAGATCCTATCGCTTGACCTAACGTGCCAACCTCTGGATCGGGAACAGGGATGGCTGTACCTTCTTCCCCCTTTCTAACACTCGTCACATTCACCCTACGATAATCCTCCGGAATTTGCTGATTATGGTGGGTGGTAGCATATGTGTGAACGAGAGCATCAGCAACAACACGCAGCAGTGGATCATCCAAATAGAGGGTGCAAGGGTCTCCCGACACTGGATTGGGAGAAGGGTCGCCAAGTGGTCCCGACACTGGAGTGGGAGAAGGGTGGCCAAGTGGTTGCTCCAGAGGGTTGTAACTTCCTCTGGTGCTATTGAAGGCAGGGGATTCCTGAGTTCGAGCCTCGTCCCTTGCCCTTTGTGCTTCAAACATCTTTGCCATTTCAAGTTGAAGCTCTGGCAACAGCTCTTGTCGGAGCTTGTCGCGAAGGTTGGCCTCGATCTCTCGTTCGAGGTCCTCTCGAATCTTGGCCACAACGTCCTTACTAGGTCCAGCTTGTGACGAATAACGTGGCTGTCGTCCAAAATACCTCGCGGCACTAACTCCCCGTGTCTCTCCTCGAACACGACCAAGGTCATCTGCCTTCCCAATAGCCGTTGACAAGATGTCCATCCGTCTACTTGGATTGAATGAACCTTGGCTACTCTGCTCGTCCAGGTCATCCTATAGCATGCAGTTTATTGTAAATGTATCGAAACCACTCGCGACATGTAAAAAATTAGGTACTTATGGTATAACTACTTACAATCCTCACTGCAACCTCAGCAACAGTCGGATTTATGTACTTCCCAGCCTTAATCCTCCCTGCTTTCCATTTTTTGTGACGTGGAGGAGGTGCCGGTGGCTGGATAACAACGCTAGGATCAGATTCCGCTGCTTCCTTCATTTTCTGTAACTCTTCTGCCATCATTTGCCGCTCAAGCTTCCGATATCCACCGCGAGACATGAAATGTTGATATTTATTTTCTGCTTGCCTCTGGGCATTTGCTGCACTTAATTTCTATGAATGAAAAACAACAAAAAATGAATCAACGATATAAAGTATATGAAATCAAATATATAAGTAGTTCTATATCATGACAGAAATCTTACCAAAAACTCAGGATCTGCTCGTGATGCCGCAAACAACCTCCAGTCCTCTGGAGATAAATATGTATACTGTGCACATGGATCGTTACCCCTAAGGGCCCCTCGAATGTAATGCTTTGTTAGCTTGTTCTTGAAACCTTTCCATCGTACACGAACCTCATCCATCCAGTGCCTATGCATCTCTGTGGTGTCGGGGACATCGTATGTTTGCTGCAAGGTAAAACATAAGATTATTATATTTGAAACAATAAGAACAAAGCTACAATGCATCAAAACTTACATACCAAAAGTTGCTGCCAAATCATGTCTTTCGTTTTTGGGGGAACCAATCTCCAATTATCGTAGGTAATGCGCACTTTGCTTCGAGCCAAAAGCCCTATGTAGCTAATGAAGTGGTCTTCCTCAGGACCAATTGGATTCAGATTGTCATCGAAGTCTATATGCAGCCTCTCCTATTGATGTTCATGACGTGCAACCAATGCTCCCATCTTTGTACAGCCTCTAACCCTCCTTCTTGCAGGGGGTTCAACTCTAGGAATTTCGTCATTGCTAGAGCTTTCGTCATCTCCACGCCTCTCGTCATCACTAACGTTGTCCATATTCCTGTTAACACAAAAAGCATCATCAGAAACGTAAGTAAATTGCAATGAAAACACATGTATATAGTAAGCGGGAAGTAAAACAGAAAAAACATAGTTCTCGTTTATAAATTAAGGTCTTACTCTAGATTGTTTCCCATAGTCCTTCACCATGGTCATTTCTTACAGCATATTCGTCATCATCTACCAATTCAACTTCATTTGTTCGAGGTGTAGTTGTTGTGAAAATCATTGCACGTAGCTTAAAAGACTCCTTCTTATAAGCATCAAACACATCTACGCCTTCCTCCCACAACTTCTTCAAGTCCTCAATCAAAGGCGCCAAATAGACATCAATATCGTTCCCTGGCTGTTTTGGTCTAGAAATCATCATAGATAGCATCATATACTTACGTTTCATACATAGCCAGGGAGACAAGTTGTATATTACAAGGAGAACCGGCCACGCACTATGTGTGCTAGTAAGAGTTCTATACGGATTGATGCCGTCTGTACAAAGCCCAAGCCATAGGTTTCTCGGCTCGCTGCCAAATTGAGGGAAGATTTCATCTATTTTTTTCCATTGTGGAGAGTCAGCTGGGTGCCGAAGATATTTCCCATCAGATATTCTCTCATCAGAGTGCCATCTCAACTTCTTCGCTTTTGTTGCACTCGCAAACAAACGTTTAAAACGTGGTATTATTGGAAGATACCACATAACCTTTAAAGGTTGCCTTTTACTTGTCACATCACCACAACCACCATCTTTTTTCACTTTGTATTGTGCAGTTTTACACTTAGGACACTCACTAAGACCTCCGTACTCATTTCTGTACAGTACGCAGTCATTAGGGCAAGCATGTATCTTCTTATACTCCATACCCATTGTAGACAGGATTTTCTTGGCCTCATACATACGATTTGGAAGTACATTATCTTCCGGAAACATATCACACAATAGTTCAAGCAGCAATGTGAAACTACTATCGGTCCACCCACAAGTTGCCTTTAAGTTAACCAAATGTAATGTTCCTGTCAGCCGCGTGTACTTACTACCACTGTACAATGGTGTCTCTGCATCACTCCGCAGGCTATCATACTCCTGCGACTGCGCAAAGGATTCTGCCTCAACATCGTTAATCATTCTCTCCATTCTATCTTCATCTATGACATCCACAGCTCCCTTCTTGTGTGACGGAAAATCAGTTATTTCCTCACCATGCCATATCCACCTTGTGTATCGCAGATTTATTCCATCACAAAGTAGGTGATCCTTTATGACATCAACATCCCGTCTACTCTCATTCAAACAATTGACACAAGGACAAAAATACTTCCCATTTCTTGCAGGAGCATTCTTTTTAGCGAATTCAATAAATTCGTCCACCCCTTTCTCATATTCCTCACTAGTTCTCAAAGCATTCATCCAACTATGATCCATTTTGTTACCACCTAAGGCATTACCAATAACATTCACACGTTTAGTACAATTCTCAAGGACATATGATGGGATTGCCTAATTAAGTTATCAACCCAATTTATGATTTTAAAATATGGGCTTAATAACTTTATTGCCCCCTCCTAGCCTCATCTCTCCTATTAAAAGGGTTTCAGTGCTATGTAACTTTTTTTTTTAATAAGTATATGTATATAAAATTAATGTATAATAAAATAAATACAATAAGATTAAATTAAAGAATTTTTTTGAGGTTTGGAAGAATTAAAAACAAAACGAGTTTCATATTAACAAAACAATTTTAAGTTGAGTTCTTCCAAAAATAAAATTGTTTTATTGAAAATATTTAGATAAAAATCATTTAATGAATATTGGGGTTATCGTTTTCTTTTTAAGTTTTGGCTTGAATTATTCTTCATAATTCAAGAATTTGGAATTAACAAAACAATTGTGTGTAATTAATACAAGAATTTCTTTAATTTAAATAAATCATATTTTATTTTATTATATATACTAATTAATGGTGCAGGATTTTAATACAACTATGAATTGTATTGGTTTCATGTGGCATACACTAATCAATGATTGAAAGAAACTTTTATGAGCCACTTTCATTATGTTACACTTGAACAAATAAATAAATAAAAGTTCAAAAACTTTGTCTTAAAATTTAATACTCTACTTCTAATCGTTCTTATAAGTCACTTTTAACATGATCACAATAGTGAAAGAAATCTTTAAATCTCATTAACTCTACCTTTAAATTTAAAACCTTTCTAACTACATCCCTATTTAATATAACATTTTATCTTATAAGAACAAAGTTTACTCAATAATTAACGAGAGGCAAATTGAAACAGGGAGTAACTTTTAAACTTTACTCATATTTAACACAATGGAACGGGTGAGAACTAAGAAAACTTGTTTCTATTATACACAAGTAAATTTATATTTAAACAAGAAAATAAACCATTCCCAAATCAATGCAATTTAAACAATATAACCACACCAAACACATCAGGCTAATCTTTGATATCTCAATATAAGCAATATATATATAATAAGCACTATGTCAACCATTCGGAAATATTTTTCAAAAACAAAATAAACCATGTTCTGTTACAAAAAAAAATTGAAGAAAATAAACCAACCTGAGGGCACCCCCTAGCTACTATGTTTGAGAGGTTGAGAAGATGTTGGAGCTCCACCCACGCACAACAATGGAGGAGAGAGCAAAACCCACTGTGGAGGAGGTGAGGTTGCAGCCGTGGAGGAGGTGAGGTTGCAGCCGTTCAAGAGGAAGAAGAAGAAGGGAGGAGGGAAGAGTTCAACAAAGCTAGGGCCGATGGTGGGGGAGGGAGCTTGAACAAGGGAGGAGGGAGGAGTTGAAGAAAAAAATTCCTGAGGAAGAGGGCCGACGGTGTGGGTGGGAGAGGAGGAAGAAGAGTAAAGTATGTGAGGTGAGGGTGTGATGGTGATGAGAAGACCGCATGTCAGACAAGTGTCTGACATGCAGGGACGCCTTTAGGCGTCCCAAATGGCATTTGGGACGCCTAAAGTGGGCTCCTGGCGCTAAAAAAAATTTATAAAATTTATATTTCGCGCCAGGAAGCACTTTAGGCGTCCCAAATTCAAATTTGGGACGCCTAAAGGTTCCCCTACACATAAATAATTACGAAAATGCCACCGCCTCCCTTTTTAACCACCCAATTCTCAATTTGGGACGTCTTTGGGGGTGGTTATATCTCAATTCTGTAGTAGTGACGAGGCCAGAATGAAGTGGAACTAGTCTGATAACAACTGCTGTGATGTTTGTATCAACTCGGTTGAAGTATGTATTCATGTTCTACATGACTACAAGGACGCGAAAGAGTATTGGGAGCAAGTCATTCGATCATAACTCACTAGGAGGTTTTATATGACAAATGCATGTGAATGTGAATGGGTGTCTGCCAACATTACTTTCACAGATCCCCAAAGGCACTATAAATGGCCTAAAGTTTTTTCTATTTCTTGCTGGCTGTTATGGCGGAAAAGGAACTTGCAAATCTTTGAACACACCTTGCTTCCCAATAGTGCTATCTATGCACAAACAATAGCAATACTTGATTCTATTCAGTTCGCTAGCTTCCAACTTTGAGGAATGCGTGCTAATAATGACTCTGGTATGGTCCTTCTTCCTCATCATTGGCTTGCTCCTGCTTTGGTTGGTGTACACTAAATGTGGATGGGGCGTTTTCAAGCACCATGAATCGTGCAGAGTGTGGAGGTTTGTTCCGCAATACAGATGGGTGTTGCTTAGTTGGGTTCAGGCACAAACTTGATCATGGTGATGCGTTAACTTCGGAATCATGGGCATGCCTTTTGGGACTTAAGATCGCTTGGGAACGAGGTGAGAGATAGTTGATCGTAGAGACAGGCTCCTTGAGGTTGTGAAATCGCTCACGGAAGGTTGCTCGGAGTTGCATGAAGACCTTCGCTTGGTGGAGAACATCAAGGTGTGGCTGCAACGTGACTGGAGAGCAAGGATTCAGCAAGTATCTCGAGATGCCAACGAGGCTGCAGACTTCCTAGACAAACAAGCTCTTTCGTATGGGCCTGGTTTGGTGTCATTCTCTGGTAGCTTTCCAGGTTTAGACCCCTTTGTGCGTAAGGACGAGTGTTGCAAGGACCTCTTGTAGGCGCTAGTTTCGTTTGTTCTGGCATCTTTTATCAAAAAAAAAACATTGTATTAAGTATAATGGTGTAAAAATAATCATAAACTTTTATCCAAATCCCCTAACATCATATGTTTTTTAGAGATGTAAAAGCACCATGAACTTATAAAATCAAAGCAAAAATGAAAAGACTGTTAAAATTGACCAACGTATATATAAACCATAAAATTATTAGTATGGTGTTGGGAGCACTTTTTAAGTTCATCTCAGGTTTAATTTTGCACTTCTGAGAAGCATGGGTCAGGCTGGTTAAAGTTTCACATGTATTTTTATACTTTTACCCTTGTATTAACCCTATATTTTAATATTATATATTATGTAAATTTTAGTGTTCTTTGTAGAGTTGCATTATTCCTTGTATAATTTTAATGAGTTGTTTTAACTCATCTATTATTCGATTTGCTTTGTGCAGGATTTCTTTTTCTTTTTCTTTTTCACTTTATATAATGATTCTGATTAAAGGATCGGAACAACTTATAGCCCGTTTGGTTCAATCTAATGGGAGAGGATTACTTATAATTCTAATATAATAGACCGATTATAATGTTTAATTGAGCTTACGTAATGTAAAGAGGAATACATTTTGTAATCCTGATTACATCATTTGATGTAATCAGGATTACACTGTTAAGACTAATGAATAGGGATGCAGACATACTGTAATTAACTAAAAAAGGCATTATTACCATTATAATTTTTAAATTGGCCAAAGTGTCTATACCCATAAATGTTGTTAAATATTAAATAATTACCACAATTAAATAATAAAAAATTAATTAATACTATAAAAATTCAAAAAATATTCCCCATTAAAAAGATTATATTCCATTGTTAAAAATATTAAAATATCCCATCAAATAATATTCCCATCATTAAATATTAAAAAATTACCATGAACCAAACATGTACACTGCATATTAAAAAATTATTATGAACCCAATATGTACACAAATTGAAAAAATTACCATGAACCCAATATGCACATGTGTAGTTAGAGGTAATTTTTTCTCTAACTATATTATTCTCATATATTCTTATGTACGATATAATCTAACCAAATGTTTTTATGCACATACATCATCTTTCCTTAATGATAAACCAAACAAATTTATGTAATTGGTACAAACTCCACAAGTGCTTGTTTGGTTCATCGAATAAGTTCTTTTTCACAAAATTTTAACTCATCTATTATTCGATTTGATATAATATTCCCTTGTATAATTTCACCGACTACTTTGATGAAAAATTTCTGTATATACTTCCATTCCATGCTTGTGTAAGGACCTTTGTATGATTTTTTTTGGCGCAAAGATCTTTATATGATTTGATCTGTAAAAAGATACACTATCCACAAAGCTATGAACATTACAATTAATTGGTTTCCATTAATGCTTAGAAATCTGTCCAAATGAAAATTTTAGAGTTGGCGCTGAAAGTCTATTTTTTTAATAGTGGATATATGCCTAAATATTCTACCCAGACTCTAAAGTTACCATTGGAAGTCTATTTTTTATTGCGTATATGCCTAAATATTCTAACCAAATTCTAATTGTTTTCTAAATTTCAACCCTTGTCGTCTCTAACTTTGTACTCATATATAAAAAACACATTTGGTTTTTTAACTTTATAGAAGGTTTATTTTTATCCCTTGGGTTTAGAAAGTGTCTTACTAAAGGGTTTTTGAGAAACTTTTTTAAATGTTGACATATTAAGTTTAATTTTTAAAATAACAAAAAATGTTATAAAATCATCATCTGAGGATAATGATATTAGGATTAAAGGAAGCCTCCTGCTATGGCCTGGCTACCAATTCCAACCATATCTTCTTCATTTTCACTGCACATACTGCTCTAAATCTCTCTTCATATATAGTTATCGACACATACAAAGATCATTTGATTAGATTCCACCCAAGCTTTGACACACATATATGTATAAGCTAGGTATTGTCTCTTCATGTGTCTCAGGCCCAACCCTCATTTTTGTTGGTTTTGCAGACAGTTTCCCAAGAAATGGACTTTTATTTGGTTAAACCCCACATACCTTGTTGCTTCTTTCATTGCCTTCACATGGACGTACTGGTTGGAAACGATGCATTTAATTTGCATGATATATCCTATAGCTGGTTGTTGATAGTTCGAGTGAGAATATTAACAGAAAAGACACTATTAAACCTTCTTTTGGAGCAATATACATTTTTGGTGGGTTAATTAATACAATACTTAGGTCTTATGGTTTGCCCACATTTTAGTTTTAGTTAAAATAGTTTCAAAAATATAAGGACTAATAGATGGAAATAAATACAAGTGACCAAAGCTAAAATGAGCATAAACTATAAAGACCAAACATTATATTGGGCTTGTTTGGTCTGAGGGGAGGGGAAAGAAAGTGGACGAGGGGAAAATTTTTTTGAGTTGAATTTAAAAAAATTAGAGAAGTGGGTTAAAAAATTTTAATTAATTTTTCATACTCTTTTATCTTATATATTCTCTTTATTAAAATTTTATTACCCAACTTCTTCAATCTTTTAAAATTCAACTCATAAAATTTTCCCTCTCCTCCCTTCCCCTCCATATCCCTCACACCAAATAGACTCATGCCCTATTTGGTATCATGGAAGAGTTTTTAATGGAAGTGGAAATAGAACTTGAAGTGGAATTGGAAGTGGAACTCGATGGGGAAGTAAATTTTAAAACATGTTTGGTACAATGGTGTTAGAAGGATGGAAGTCAGGTATGATATTTAATTAAAATATGTATTTATAATCTAAAAATACCAAAATGCCCTCAAAAGAAAAAAAAAACTCTTCCTCTTTCAGCCCACTCAACCACCGTCCACCACCGATGACCACCACCAGTCACGAGAAAATGCTTGAACAATGAACCAGAAACAAAATGCTTGAACAAAATAGCTGTAATTGAAATCGGAGCAATCAAAATGCTTGAACAATGAACCAGAAACAAAAATCGAAGCAATCGTGGCTGTAATTGAAATTAGAAACAAAATCTAGAAGAAGCGATCCTGGCTGTAATTATTGGAGCAATCAAAATTGTAGGAAAAAAATCAACATGCTTGAACAATCAGATTGTGCAATCGCAATCAAAATTCTTGAACAACAATGAACCGCCGCCGTTGCCTTTGCAGATCGCCTTCGCCTTCCGCAGATCGCCTTTGAAACCGAAGTGCCGTCCACCGCGATCATCCTCGTTCAGAGATCGCAGATCACAGAGCTGGTTTTCTGGAAACCGAAGTGCCTTCGCTGTCGCCTTTGCAGATGCAGATCCTTCCTCCCCTTTGTTCACAGTCGTCGTGGCCTTTAGAGATCACAGATCCGTCCTCCCCTCCCTTCACAGTTGCTGTCGCCGTCACTCTTGCAAATCGCCCATGCCGTCACTCTCACAGTCCGCCGTCGCCTTGGCCTTCACCGTTTGCTGTCGCCATCGTCCGTCACCTTGTTGTGGTCCTTGCTCAGTTGCTCTCATCAACAGATATGAAGGGCAAAAGGGTCCTCGTTTTTCACTTCAATGGAACTGGTCAGGTGATGCATGGAACTCACTTCCATCATTTTTTATGGAAGTGAGTTCCCTAGAGAATTGAGATCTATGGTACTAAACACACAACATGGTGGAACTCACTGTTGGAAATTGTGCCTTAAGGGCCAATCATTGTACTTTGAACATTATTATTTTAATGAAATTTCTCCATTCTGTTATCATATTATTTGCATGTTTACTGTGATAATTGTATCCTTGGATAATTCATAAAGATTGTCCTAAAATGTCCCTGGTCGGTCATCTATGCGGGAGCAGAGATGAAACAAGATCAGTATAACTTTGATAAGATATGGAGATACGGATCAAAGTCTTAGGCACTTGTAAGAGTACAAGGTGCTGGACCGACCCACTATGAGAAAGCTACATGGATCAAGTCATAAGCTTTTCTCATGTATAACCACGTCACAATGCCCTTAGACCTGAGGTCATCATGGATTCCTACATGAGAGTTGTTAAGCTTTGAACTAATCAAAAGTCACTTTTGACCGAGTGATGATAAAGGCTACGATCGGGCTTGGTGGTTTTTTTTGCAGAGGAATATGAATGATCAAGATGGAATTTGTCCCTCACATTAGTAGAGAGATATTATTGGGCCCGTCGATGAGTGAGTCTGAGAAATGTATAGCCATACTATGATGAAAGGAGTTTCTGTCTCTGTTATCAGGCTACTCAGGAATCGAGAAAGTAATGGTTAGGAACAAGAGGATGACATTATTCATGCCTTATCCTTGATCGATATATCGTGTGACAAAAGGGACATGACATGGTTGTATGACAGGTTGCATCGTGATAACGATCCTCATATGAATTGGGTAGTCGTAATATCTTGCTAGAGGCCGCTTGCGACTTTTGGGTTAGTATAATTATTGGCCCACTGCCAACTTCATATGGGCCTGCAGGGTCGCACACAAGAATGGCCCAACACGAGATAATGTTTAATTTAGGGTGGACGAATTTTATACTTATATATATATATAATATAAAATTCATTAATAATATTATATGGATATGTATATTTTCGAAATATATATCTTATATGTGTGTGTGTGTGTGTGTGTGTTTTATATGAAATTATTATAGTGTTAGTTTAAAATTTAATTTATTAAGATATATTAAATTTAATAACTAACATGATAGAGATATTATATCTCAGATTTAATTTATGAAGATAAATTAAATCTAATGGCTCTTTATTTGGATTAAATAAATAGGTTAAATTAAAAATGTTGCACAGATTTAATTTAAACTGAATTTATTTAATTAGCTTATCAAGATAATTAATTGTTAATTAATTTCAAAATTAATGATGATTAATTTTGAAATTTGAAAATAGCTCTCATAGGTTATAAACTTGATAAAGCAGATATATTGATACACACATGAGAATTGAGAGCCGCAAGAGAAGCCCTAGGAGACATTAGAGGCTCTGGCACGCAGTCTCGGTTGGAGAGCATTCGTGTGGATACCGGTAGAGGGAGCGGACCTGACATGTTGGCTCCTAGAGATCGTGAAAACTCTGAATCAAAAAAAGGTATAAATCCTTCCAACTTGGTTTAAAATTCTTCCGCTGTGCCTACCGATTCTAACACTCACTTCCACTTCTACTTCTCCATTTTGAATTCCTTGCTACCAAACGAGGCATTAAGAGTAAAGACGCAAACATATCAATGAACTTTTATACAAAGTGCCTAACATCATATGCTCTTCGAAGGTACAAAATTACCCATAAAATTGGCTAACGTATACCTTAACCATAAAATTATTAGTATGATGTTGGGTGCACTTTGTAAGTTTATCTCATAAGTACTTTTACACATCTAAAAAGTATGAGTTAGGCACACTTTAAGTAAAAGTTCATGGGTATGTTTGCACATTTACTCTAATATTAACCATACATTTTATGTGAATTTTAGGGTACTTTGTAGAGTTGCATTGTTCCTTGTAAAATTTTAATGAGTTGTTTTTACTTTTTACTCATCTATTTACTGTGTGCAGATTTTGTTTTTCTTTTTCACAGTATACAATGCTTCTGATCAAAGGATCAACTTAAGGTGTTTTTAATATAAATATATGCTTGAAAAAAAATCTTTGCCCCAAGTTCAATTTTTTTTTTATAATTTTAAATTCATAGGTTAATATAATATTTGGTCCTCATAATTTACCTTCACTTTAGTTTTGCTCCTTACAATTCCAAATCATAGATTTTGGTCCCTCAAGTTTTATGTCGTTAGAGCTGCTAGTCCTTGTAATTTAATAAGGACTTGGATTAAAGTTAACACTTAACGGTGTTAAATATACTAATGTGTCCCTCACACCCTTAATCATGCTGATGTGGCTTGATGACTAGCAAGCTTATGTAGCAAAATAGATTACAATCTCATAATTTTAAAACAGTTAAATAATAAAAACAACTCTCAATCGGCATCACACTGGAAGTTCTGTCTTCATACTCAAACCCAGAAAGCAAAGCACTATTCAGAAATAGGGGAAAGATGAATCTAATTCAACAAAACCACGAAGCCATCAACAAGAACTAGAAAGGAGATTGTTCCAGCAGAACCTCCATATTTTTTTTACGTTGAAAAAATAAAAAATTAGGAAATAATGAGAAATGTATGGTAAAAGTTACTAGTAAACGCCTTGAGATGATCAGACACAGACATTTATCAGTAAAACTACCAATATCAATTTGGGCCTCCGATGAATTAAAATAACGCGTGTAGAGAGGTGTTGGTTGTTTTTAACTTTTAGGGGAGGCTGGGTTGAACTAGATGAGGAGCAGTAACCGCATGGACGAAAACTAGACCGAAGGGAAGGCAGACGCCATTGGTGAGATGAGGAAGAGAATGTTGAGAGTGGGGTTGTTTTTATTATTTCAATTTTTTAAATTATAAGTTTATAATTCATTTTACTACATCAGCTTACTAGTCATTAAGCCACATTAGCATAATTAATGGTGTGAGTAACACATCAACATATTTAACACCATCAACTCCAATCCCAGACCTTATTAACTTACAAGGACAAACGGTTTTGACAGAATGAAACTTGAGGAACCAATACCTATGATTTGAAATTACAGGAACTAAAACCAGAATGAAGACAAACTACAAGAACCAAACATTATTAAGCATTAACTCCTAAATTTATAGTTGGGAGCAAGTTGTCTAGGATAAATTGCAAGGTGGGTAAGATCTAGGTACTCAACACTTCCAACATACAACAAGAATAACAACAAATTTAGCTGACAAGGTTGGTTCAATTGATAAGGAATTAATTCATAACCATAAAGTCGTGGGATCAAATCCCAATATTAATGTAAGAAACTTGTTAGTGGACAATATATAAATACCTCTGTAAACGCTTTTTGAACCCTACGCCTTGGCCCTGATGAGGCTCTAAGACCCAAGTCACCTAAAATTCAACTCTCACTAAAAAAAAAGACAAGAATTACAAGTTTATTCTCTTCCTTTGCCGCCCCAGATATTCTGTTGTCAGGGGAAAAAATAAATCCGGCAAATTGCAATCACTACTTTGATGAAAACTTTGGACATACTTCCTGTAACAAGTCTTGGGAGAGTACCTGGTTGGAAGGCAGCGCTTGGATATTTTTTATTAAGGAATCCACCCAATTCTCTTGTGTAAGGATCTTTATATGATTTAATCTATAAAAAATTACACTATCCACAAGTTATGAACATTACAATTCACTTTTTAAATCCCACTAATGCACAATAGCCCAATCATTTGGTTCCCATAAATACGTGGAAATCTGTCTAATGAACTCTAGTTGGTTAATCCTCTAGCTTTTCTCGCATTAGAACCTCCTTTGACTCTCAGATTCTTATGTCAAGACCAATGAGCATCATGAACTGCTGTTGATTAAAAGTTCTAAGAACTATCACGTGACGTAGGGAAGCTAGTTCCATCCTTCAGGTGGCTTACTGCTGTCGGACACAACCATTTCAGCATGTTTGGGCCCAAAATCTGGTTAAAAGATATATGAACATATTAAAACACAATAAGCACTTAATATAAGGCCCACTTGACTGATTTGAGGAGATTAAAAAAACTAAATAAATTAATTAATTATAACTTTTGTTATATGATCTCTTCGAAATGCTATATCAGTTTATAAATCAGGTAAATTAATTTAGAGAAAAAGGATAAATAAAAATATTTTCAAGTGATTTATTCAACTTCCTTAATCTCCCCAAGTTAGTCAACTTAGCATCATGGAGGAGGTAGTAGTTTGTATATAAAACTGTGATAGGTCAAGATCACAAATGATAGGGTTATACCAAAGTAATGTTTTTGTATGCGCCAATGTTGAATGGATGTCGATAGTTTTGTCCAGATTTTCTAGCCAACCACTGTGCACGCTTACCCTCATAATACTGGTTACAAGCACAACTTGAGATATTCAGGGACCAAAACCAAAAAAACAAAAAAAACAAAAACAAAAATTATTGTGTATAGCCTACTAGCAACCCACCTCTATGGTAGTCATATTATGAAGGACGAGATAGATATGCCATCCCAGAAGAGCTAAAAGGGTTATAACCAAGGAGATCAATATCAATCCACATGCTACCTAAACATGTATCACACAAGATCTCGACGTTAATGTAGGATAAGAAAAGCACGAGTAAAAAGAAGAAAAAGATACCCTAAAAAATCCTCAGAATATTTTTTGGGTTCAGCCAAAGAGCAATTTTCTTACAATAAAGATCCTTTGACTGTTACAAGCATGTTAAGCATAAAAGGAAAACATTCAAACCTGAAAAATGTACTAGGAAATACATTAGACAAAGTAAAATAAACGCTGCCTTTTTGCACTATAGAATGAACTTTAGATGTCCTTTATGAATGGGAAGATGCTTGTGGAATGGAGATAAAGTACAGGCAAGAATGAATAAAGAAACACACCACTCAGACTTCTTAGTTACTCATACTAAGATAGTTCAGTAAAGAAACAAGTCAACTCTAGTAAAAAATTCAAATAATCCATCTATCAACCAAAGCCATTGCACACTAAAGCCCAGCAGGTAAGATTAAAAAGCTTGAAAACAATTCCTTATAAAAATCTGGAATAAATTGTGAACATGATTATTAGATTCCACTTGACAGTTATATCTACATGTTGTGTCTAAAATTATGCATGCATTATATTGCGATCTGCAGAAGAGAAAGAAAATCTAGTACCTAATCCTCAAAGGACCTACGTTCATATAAATATAGTCACAAAGATATTGAAACAACTTTCAAGCCAAATAAGAAAAATGTCATGAGTTATGACTAAGCATTGGTTTAGTCCAGAAACAAACTCCAGTTGCATGAGAAGGTTAAGGGTAGAATATTAGAAACATTATTTTCTGCAGCATGATAAGAAATTCATAGGGTAATTTTAATTCTCAACAGACCAACAACAAAGCCTCATCCCACTGGGTAGTACATAGATCGCATTACGCCATTGTACTATACCAAAAACCAGATCTTTAGATAGATTATTAACCAATATATCCCGCTCTATAATCTCATAAGTGTTCACTTCGGTCTTCCTCTACCTCTTTTAAAAGACTCCATACTATCTAATCGACCCTCCTCACCGGCACCTATGATTATTAACTCCACCTATATTTTATAGCCAGTCCCAAACCCATGTAAAGGAGGAGGGTTGTGGTAGACCCTCAACAATCAATGTAAACCTTTGTCGAATCTTTTATGAACATGGATTAATTTTCAATAGACCATGATAAAGTAATACTACCTCCAATCCCAAATATAAGAGCTAATAGACGGTTAGACTTAGTCCTAAACATAGAACCCCAATCCACTTTATCCCCCATATTTATCATTTTATTTCTAAATTATCCCCATTCATTGCACATGCCAAGGGAGTTTGTACCAATGGGTAGTTTCAATGCAAATGATTTAAGAGAGTATTTTAGGGAAACCAACACACATTTTTGACAAATATCTAACTAATTTACTTAAACTTAATCTACCCAAATTAGTTAAGTAGATCTTACATTAAAGACTAAAGGTAGCATTATTTATTACAAAAGAGAAGCCAAGGAAAAAATAGAGTTCTATAAGAAACAGATAGACATAAGAAATAGAAGTGATCAAAAATAAGAGGCAGACTTTTTTTCTAAAAAAAATAAAAGGAAAGAAAAAGGAAAAAAGTCAGATAATCCTCCCCAATTTTGACGGTTCAGAAAAAATATCATCAACTTGTAGGTCTGACAATTAACTTCTCTCACCTTGGTAAAAAATTTAAACAGTCTCTAAAAAGCTACTAAAAGTTCAGGAATGGCTAGGTTTGGAGAGTTTGGTCTCTAAGCACAAATTCTTCTTAGGAATCAAAGAGAAAATTATTTGGTGAAAATTTCAAGTGTGTAGTGGTAAGAAAGATTAATCAACCAAAATTGAAAGTTGATAAAAGGGTTGTTGATTTTTCCCAACAGGAAATTAAAAAGAACATATTTTGAAATGCAAAAAGGTTTCATCAAGAAAATCCTTATAGTTCCTTGCTGCATAGATGTGCATGAAGAATATTATCCCTTGGTTCATGTAAAATTTAATGTTTTCCTAAATTACTGTATCAGGGTTTAGTTAATAACTAGAACAAAAGAAACCGTGGTTATGTTCTACAAGACCAAAATACAACTTGATGGAAACCATTCATCCAATGTAGATACTTCCTATTCCAATATGTTGTGAGATATGGTATCAATTCATAAAAGTTAACTTTTAGCTACTATAAAGTCCATTTTGTTCTACTTTGCACTTTACTCTTTCAATAAGAGCATAAATGCAATGCAAATATTGAGTTTGGTGAGATTAAAATGGGAAAACAAAATAGCATTGAAATTAGCATATCAATCTCAACATAAACAATTGCCTTGGACATGGCTTAGAAGAAAAGCAAAATCTGGTTTCCTCACACTGAACAACTACGAAGACACAGATTAATCTGTATGATTGATTAAGTAGAGAGGATATGAACCAATTGTTGTGTATTTCAGCCATTTTATTACTAATATATGCAGCTGACCAAATGCAATACATGGCAGTCAACATTTAACTAAAGGGGGGGTTCATTCAACATTTAAAAACTGTGGAAGGACAAGTTTTTGGAAACAACCACAGTTTAAATCACCTCGCATGGAAACAATCAAGTAAAAGAAAAGGTTAGAGAAATAATGTGTTGAAAGAAATAGGAGCATTAGGTTCCTTTTCTAGTGGGAAAAAGTTCAAGGAAAAATGCATGAGAAGACTGACAAGAAAGGAGAAAATTTCACACGAGACAGCCAGAAACTGAAATTGGGATAAAAATAAATTTGAGAGGGATCAATGGAAAGAAAGTGATTATAGCAACGGGATCCTATACCTCAAACATTGACACAGCTCAAACCAAAGCTGTCTGTCTTGTCAACCCATATGGATCAATCAATTTCGGCAGTGACAGGTTATATTTTGAAGGGTGAAAATTTTGGCATCAGTAATCCCTTCATAAACTAATGTTTATTTAAAAAAAAAAAGATCCAACAACATCAAAGACCCTTGAAGTTAAGAATTACATTCAGAACACGTGATTTAGTGCTTCAACATTTGAAGACTTTGAGGAAAACAGTTCTGCAACTATAGGAGAATTGATGTAGATAGCCTAGTGATATATAAATATCCTCTAAAGTGCAAGCTCTCCTACAAAGAATAAAGTCCAAATGAATAACTGCTGGTGAAAAATTGAACGACTTGTATTTTCGTACAGAATATATATGAGAACCGACTACCTTTATTGTTTCATGATATTTGCAAAGTAATTAACATGTATTTCCTCACTGCAAAAGGTGCTTTCCCAATTACATTAGAAGCAGATTTTTAAACCATCAAAGGCTCAATACTCTATCCATTGTCTAAGAAGGTGGAGTCCTCCCATGTCAACCCACAATCTCATCATTTGGCTCTGCTCAATCGAGCTTAACTTAAAGAATGTAAAGATAAAGGGATAAAGGCTTTCAAAGAGTTGGAGATGAGCTTAAGAAATTTATAATAATTGTTTGACACCATTTTTAGCACACTTAAACTTCGTTTTCAATTGATGTACTGGATTTATTAGCTTCGTACAATGGTATCACAAATCTAGATAAAGGAATAAAGGCTTCCAAAGAGTTGGAGATGAGCTTAAGAAATTTATAATAATTGTTTGACACCAGTTTTAGCACACTTATACTTCGTTTTCAATTGATGTACTGGATTTATTAGCTTCATACAATGGTGTCGCAAATCTAGATAAGTTTTAAACCGACATAAATTACCAATAAATAAAGCATTCAAAGATCTAGTATCCAACACATTAAAAGATAAAGCCACAGACGTATTAGAACACTCATAGTTTACTCAGTAACTTACATAATATATCTTGAGAGATCTTCCTTTCAATGAATCCCAGTCCTTTTGAAGCACAAACCTTATAAAGATTGCCTGCAAATTGGAATGATAATCAGGTAATACAGGAAGGGTGGTCAGAAAAAGAAAAATAGATACCACAGAACACATACCGTAGAATGAATACTTGCTATGGTGGCATATAATGTAAGAAGAAAGAAAGCCTTATAATTCCAATAACCAACACAATTATTTATCCACATGCAATGATGGTCCTGCATCAATAAGGCAACAAAAGAAAAGAAACCACAGAACGTTAAATTCTGAACTCAAATACAATATTGGAGCTCAAAAATTATTTATTGGGGTCAATCAAAAAATGCAACTACCTTACCATTTTTAGAATACATCTTCTGCAGACTCGACAATGATGAGTCCTCGGAGGCTTGTAAGTAAAGCATTTGTCACATCTCTTCTGTTCTAAACTCTGAGGGTCATTCAAAGCAATTTAGAAAGAGGTTAAGCTTATTAGATGAACATTACCAATATTAAAGGAATCTCCATCATATATAAATCAGAAAAGCAACTTTATGACGACAGTTAAAAGAGATAGCTAAGCCATTGTTTGGAAAAAGTCATGAGAGAACGCGCGGTACATAACGTTAGCACAACTAAAAATAGAAAAATATATGGAAGTAAGCAAGAATAGGCAATGCAGATTGTTTGGTAATCATGATAGGTAATTGAAAGAATTTAAGCATCGCTTTATTGGCAAGTAAGCAATTGAGAATGGAAATATAATTCCGAAGTTGCTATCTTATAAACGAAATATAACTGATCTGTTGATTTTTATAAACAACTGAAATCTATTCCATATAAAACAGCCCAGAATCTAGGATTACACTTTATGCAGGACAACGAATCCCACTTCCAATAACATTTCAGCTTCACTCTTCCGTCAGATTCAACATAAATCAAACTGAAAGAATGCACAATAAACCCGATTTATCGTTTGCTCCGGGAAAAACTTACATCTTTGCCATTTGCATGACCCATGATTTCTCCGCCTTCAACATCAGGGAGATACGAAGAAGGAACCTGGCCTGGGTCTGTAAGAACACAAACAAGAAAAGAGAAAAGACAAAAAGAGGCCAATACAGTAAAGGAGGAGGCATTCAAAATGCCTGGAGAGCTCTGCAAGCCGACCCAATCATCGATCAAGATGAAGACTGTAATGTAATACACAAAAGCCATAAGTGAAATCACCGCCATCACAGGGAGTGACAGAAACCTTTTGATCTTCATCGCGAGATTGAACTGGAATAGGAGTGGGAATCGCGCTCTCTTTCGCTGGGGATCTGGGAGGCATGTGGGCGGTCATTTCATTTGGTGGGACGAAACCCGAAATTCCAATGTATCTCCACATTTTTATGTGTAATCTTTTTATTTGGGAAATCCCTTAAAACTATCGTCGAAATAGCTAAATTTCAATTCAGCACGGTAAAAATTGTAAAATCCCAATTTAGTGTTGTATCAGTACGGATGAATAATGCAGGGGTGTGAAAAGATAATTTTGCCCTTTAGTCCTCTATCTCGCCACTTCAGAATAACAACACGAGGCTCTTAATTAATAACTCCAGATTTTTTATTAACAACTTCAGTTTCTTCTTTTTACTTTCAAAATAACAACACCGGTCTTATTATTAACAACACTATATTCTATATTAACAACTTTCATTTCTTATTTCACAACTTCGTAATTTAAGTTTCAGGGCCAATAACAACACTTCTTTCTTTATTAACAACACCGTATTTTACATTAACAACATTATATTTTTTAGATACGAATATGTGAAAGAATAAAGTGGAGTTGTTAATCAAAAATCCAGAGTTGTTAATTAAGAGGCTCATGTTGCTATTCTGAAATGGCGAGAGGGAGGGCTAAAGGGCAAAATCATCTTTTCTCACCTCTACACTGTTCATTCGTACTGACACAGCAATAAATCATGATTTCGCAATTTTGCAACACTAAATCGAGATTTAGCTATTTCGATGGTATTTTTAAGGGATTTTCCCCTTTTTTCCCTAATTGTTTGAGAAAAAATATAATCACAGATGTACCCTTGGATTGTGTCCTAACACATATTAGAAATTCTCAACTACAAAAGGCAAAGAAAAGGGAAAATTCCAAAAAGAGAACTTCAAAAATATTAAAAGATAAAAAAAGTGCACCGAATATTCATAATGTTAAAAATGTGTGAGGATCTGATTTATCTTTTTCAAAATTAAATTGAAATGACAAAAATGCCCTTAGGATATAAAAAGAAAAGAATGAAAACATAAAGAGAAAGGTGCGCGAAGTGGGAAGCAATGGAGGAGGAAGCTAGGAGCAGGGGAAGGAAGTGAGGTATGTGATTTTTGACTCCACAATATTCTTCTCTTTCATCACTCAATCCTAAGCATGGTTTGATCTTAATTTTGATGGGTGTTGGTTTTGGGCGGCTAGTTTTGTAGCTTGGAGGGAGGTGAATGTAGATGAGTGAAGGTGGTAGGAGGTCGCGTTGGATGAGGACATGAGTTTGAAGTTTGAGGTTGAATGACAAATAAAAAAGAGGATTTTGTAGGTATTTTTTAATATGAAGTTATGAACCCTAATACGAATTTGTAAAACAATGAAGTCGTGACCCTTTTTTTGGTTTTTGGGAAAGTGATATAATATGAAAGTTCTTGAAGTGATACTATATAGGCCTCCTTAAAGGGAAAGCAAAACGACCAAAAATAAAAATCCAAGTGAAATAATACAAATAATAATATAACAAAACCTCGTACTAGTGTGTTTGGATGAAGAAAAAAAAGTGCTTTTAGAAGGAAATCATGGTTTTGCAAAATAAAACCCAAACACTTGATGAAAAAGCCAGAATCCCCTTTTTTGTATGGTTTTGGAAAAGCTGAATTTTTTTTTCTTTTTCAGGTTGGTGGGGGCCTATACCTCTCTCTTTCTCTCTCATATCTATCCTTGTGCAGGTTGGTGGGCCCCACGCCTCTCTCTCATTTCCTTTTGCAGGTTGGTAGGCCGCACATGTTGGGTTTGCCTCTTTTTCTTTTCTTTTTCTTTTTAGAAATTGATGAAATTTAATATTTTGTAATATTACTATAAATACAAACAAATAAATTTAAACTCCTAAAATTTCACAACTACAATAATAAATAAATAAATAATTTTTTTTATAGAATATTAGACTTTTCCAGTTTTTAAAACTTGGTAATTGAAAATTAATTTCAATTTACATATTAATTTCATTAAAATTAAAAGTGTTATAGTTTCAATAAAAAGCTTAATGATATTTAGACCGTTAAATTTTATTATGCAATATCTAAAAAACACCGATTTGGATATAGGCAAATACATCATAATAGGCTAAATTAGACAATTTTCAAAATTTTAATGCTCTATTTTATCCTTAATATAAGACATGTTTATCTAATTTGATTATAATAAGAAAATTAGTCAAGTTAATTAATATCACATGTAGACAAATTTATTTCATTTTTGGTATTTATTATGAAATTTAATATTAAATAATACATAAAATATAATCTTATCCTTTATATGTAATTATCATAAAAGTTGATATCCTTTTTAGTAATTTAACCATGAAAAAAGTGATTCTAATTACCATACCCAAACATTATCATTTTATCAAAATTACTTTTTTTCCTAAAATCTATCATGCTCACAATCTATTCTCTAAATCACTTTTATCAGTTTTTCTCTCAAAGTTAATCCAAACACACTATTTTCCCCCTTCCCTCCTTATCTCTCTTCATTCGTCCAATTCAAGCAAAAAACGCAGAGAAAGAAGTCTATGGAATCTTTGAGAATTAGAACCCATCCAATCATATTCCTTAGGGATGTGCAAAAAACTCGAAGTCCAGTATGATCCGTCCTGGTCTAGCCCAACCTGATCCTACCTAAAGAGGAAAAACAGCTTGATGGAACAATTAGACTGACTGAACTAGACTAAGTCATCAAGTCGAACAGGGTTTCGGGTTGAGTATTAGGACCAAGTAGTCTAGTCCAGTCTGATCCATATCCTTTTTTAATATATTTATTTATTATATTAGGTTATGCTTTGTTCCCTTCCTACCTTTTTCCCTGTAGCCATTCAACAACCTCTACTATTCAGAAGATCGCACCATCACACTGTCATCAAGCCTCTCCCTAACTTAGCCTTCAAGTCTTCACCCTTCAAATCTTTGATACTCCTTCTTTCTCATATTTCAGCTCTCCAAATCATCATCATCTCCTCCCCATCCTCTCCTCTTCTCATTCTCCTTCTTTTTTCTCAGATTTTAGCCCTTCAAATCAACAACATCATCTTCTTCTTTCGTTCTCAGAATCTTGACCCCCCTCATTATTAGATATTGGCTCGTCTTTAACTTCATCTCAGGTGTCAAAGGTAGATAACATATCCATAAGTAGGAAAAAAAGAAACTTTGCATCTCAAATCTATTTGTGAGGAGCTAAAAGAGAGGAAACGGGTTTGTCGAAGGAGGCTGTTCTAATTTTTCTTAATTTTTGTTGGTTATTCTGTTAACTTGGACCAACCTAAAAGTCTGGAATAACCCAATCTCTTCTAGGAAGGGATCGGGTTATGTTCAGGTGACTAGACCACAAACTCATTTTTTCAACCCAATGATATTTCAGACTAGACATTGGGTTAGGGCGTAACCTAGTCCAACCTGATCTTTACTTAACCCTAATATTCCTCTGTCTTTTAGGCTGTCATTGATATGCCAATGCTAGTGAGACATCATCCTCAGCCAAGTTCCTTCTTTGCTGCTCATTTCCCTTTGTCTTCATCTCCTTCTTCTTCCCTTATTTTGGTTGCTATTGCTGAAGTTTTGTTCTTCTTTAACTACTTCAAATGATGTTGTCTTGTAGGCTGTGTGAGGATACTTTCAAATCTAATATTTAGCATTGAGACAATACTTGTAGGTTCGAATTCTTCTTCTCTTTTATCAACTCTACACCTCGCTGTTGTGTATGTGTGCCTATTAAACTTCATCCTTTGCCGATTTGTGCTTGTAGTAGATTTAAATTTTTGTGCTCCGTTAGTTTATATATATGTTCAAAGTCTTTCTTCTCCCTTTGGCTGTTATGATGTTGGATAAGAAATTGAAATGCCTTGTATCTTCTTGCAACTAGATGTTTAAAGTAAAGATGGAATTTGGGAAAATTTATGTAACTATTTTGATGATTGAAGATCATATAGTTGTTAATGATGGATGATTGTAACTTGTTCTTAGAATGCACATAAGGTATTTGTAAAAATGTGTGTGAGAGGAGCTTGTTTGAATTTAAGATTGAATTTACTTATTTAGTTAGCTATTTTGATGCATGCCAAATGTTTGAGGAAATGCTTGAGTAAAGAGGAGATTGATTGTGTGATAAGATGTATTGTAGAAGAGATAGCATGGTAATTAGGAGCTATTTAATTTATATGTTGAGATCTGGAAAATTTTATCAATGTGCTCATATAAAAATATATACAATGGATTAGGCATAATAAAGCTAAAGTAATTATTTCTTACCTCTAGCTAACTTCTTGTGAGTGTAGAATTATGAATATATGTGTGTGTATGCAAGCACTTACTATATGTATGGGGTGTATGTGTGTGTTGCTATTACTGTAATGCCCGTCTCTAGACCCCTTTATTATGTATCACAAAAGCACTATGGCTTAAGGGAACATTAGGTCAAGCCCCTAAACCCAAACTTACAATTTTTTTCCTTTACGTGGCCACTATTCATTTGGTAAAACCATTTGTACCAGTTTACTTATCATTAATCACGGGGTTACTAACTTCGCTCCATTCATTATTATCAGAGTATCTCCTTGCTTATTAAATTGCTTTGCTTACATAACCATATAAATGTTGTTCTCTATGAGAGGAACAACATTAGAGAAGACTCTAGGAGCTAGAAACGCAATTTCGGAGGTGAAATCGGCTCTGGAGCTCAAGAACACAAAGTTTTTCTCCCCATTCTCTCCTCTTTCATTTTCACATGATTTTCTCCATTTATCTTCCCTTTTTCCATGGCTGCCCGAAATTATTAAGGCTTGGAGAGAGGTTGGAATGGTCTTATTGTAATATCCCAAAAAGTGATTAAGGGCTAATGACTTCAAAAGTGGATGTAATTATTGTTGAATAAACACTTTTGAAGAATGTGTGATGGGAATTTGGATATTTTAATGATTCCAATGGATTCCTTGTGAAAATTTATGTGGGATTGATGTTTGGTATGAAAATGGAACCAATGGAAGCAAAGATGCAAAATCTAAAATTCTGTCCAGTGAAATTCTATTCTGGGCAGTCCGTTTGTGTGAACGTTTTTAATGACCAAATGGTATCTAAAAATTCTGAAATTTTCCAGTCTTATAGTTCACATCTCAAGCTTCAAAATGGACATATAATTTGTTCCATTTTGTTTTGTGAACTAGGAGATATAACTGTCCAAAGTTTGGGATGGAAACTGAACTCTGTTTTGGGGCAGTGATGAGTTTTATGTAATTCTGGAATTGTGTGGTGATTTTTAGTAATGGTCCATATTTTTCCTATAAAGAGGACTTAAATACCTTTCATTTGGCTTTGGAATCACCTCATTTCAATTTTTCTAGAATTAGTTATGATTTTTCAAAGTTTGGGCAGAAAATCTGCCAGAAAATCCGAAAATGGGAATTATGACATCATCTCATTAAAAGATGATGTCAGCATGGAATTACATATGTTATCATCTTCCTCAGCTCATTTCTGTCGCACACAGCAGCTGAAGCAAGAAAAAAAAACGTGGAGAGAGCTTGGAGAAAAGAGAGAAAAAGAGGAAGAAATCTCCCAAGGTAAGCCGATTTCTCCGACGATCTAGCTCCTAACGCGTATAACTCCGACTCTAAGCCACTTCTCTTTATTCTTTAAGGTTGTGAAGCTCAAAACTTGGTGTTTTAAAGAGGCTAGGGTTCAGCCAAATTTGGGAAAAGCTAGTGGGAGCTTGAGGTAACTTCCAAACTTTCGTATATTGCTTATTCTGGCTGCTGTGGGCAATTTAATCGGTGAAATTTCGCCGGATTGCCATTGGTTTTAAAGTTTGGAAATGATGTGGCCTAGGAGTTATGCTGCCCAAATTGGGTCTTAATGTTAGTTGTAACCTAATGTAATGGTTAATAAAGTGGTTAGGAGTAGAAAGGAACGCGTTTACGGAGCCGAAATCGTAAAACCCCGATTTTCCCTGGAGAACTCATAAATTTCGGCCAGCCCTAGAAATGGGTCTTAGAGTTGGATTTTCAATGATTTGATGGTTCCATTGAGTTCAGGGGCAAAAATTAGGTGGGGTTACAGTTGGGCACTTTTTCAAAAAAGGCCGAGAAAGCATAATTACGGAAACACCCCTAAAACCCTAAAAGTAGGGCTGCCAAGGGCAATTTCGTAATTTTACATTGAATTTGATAATTCCGAGTCCGGAAATGGATTCCTTGGGCGGAAATATGTCAGGATAGCCCATGTCAAAATTTCAAGAAAAGTATAGCCGGACCGGGTACGGCGGGCCCAGGCCGGGTCCCCGGGGGTATTTTTGTAAATTTTCATTATAGACTCATATAACCCTAAGTAACACTATGGAAGTGTCTAAATAGTGCATTTGGAATTGTAGGATTCGATATTTGCCGCCCTCGTGAGCCAACTACGCCAGCGAACGTCAGAAAGGAACGAGGTAGTGACTTTTCTTTTGTACCATATATGATGCATTGTATGTGTGTTATATCGTTGATTTGTAATGAATTCGTATGCTGCGACATCTGTGGATTTGTGTTAGCACTGTCATTCCAATAGTCCCTGAGTAGCTAACAACGGTTCGGGTTAGGGCGGTGTGCCTTCCCGGCGGAGAAAGGGGATGAGGATGAGGTGTGATATATGTGATTATGTGAGCCGAAAGGCTATTTGTGGAGGCCGACGGGCCATTTGTGAAAGCCGAATAGCTGTACGGGCTATAAGGCTATATGTATGCACTGCCACGCCAATAGTCCCTGAGTAGCTAACAACGGTTCGGGTTAGGCGGTGTGCCTTCCCGGCGGAGAAAGGGGATGAGGGTGGAGTGTGATTTGTGGTGCTGCTGCTGTATGATGATTTGCTTACATGCTGTGTGCTTATGTGTGGTGTAAATGTTTTGTTACTACTGGGATTCTCTTGAATCTCATTCTTTCCTTTAACTAACCTTTCAGACAGGGCGAGTGGCTCTAAGGAGAAGCGTACGACCCGGAGCGGTTAGAATCCTGTAGGGACATCTATTTTGGTTATGTTGGTTAAACCTGTTGGACAGGGTGTCTGTATATTATGTTGGTTGTAAAGAATAGTTGAACGTAGTTGTGTAGTCCCCTATATGGAGGTTGTAAACCCTTTTTGTGTATGAACGGAACCCGGGGGTTGTCGGGATTGCTATTAGATATTCTGATATGAATGAATGTGAATTAACTGCACAGGTGATTATATTCGATAATTGAACTTGAGACCGGAATAGGAAAGAAGTTTTGAAAATTTTATAAAGTCCCTACTTCACAGGGAGTTCTAAATGAGTTTTGAACTATTCGACGGTCTCTAAACCAATTTAATTACGTAATATCGAATTATAATTACGCTATTTAAGGCAGGGGGTTACATTTTGGTATCAGAGCTGTAGTTCCTGGCAAGGGTAGAGGTTGCTAGGATAGCTCCCTTAGTTGGTTTTAGGGATAGAAGATTATCTGTGAACGATTGTTGTGTATGCACATGTATGTTTATTGATGTGGACATATATGGGTTTTATGACTATTGTGCATACTATTTCTGCTCAATTAATGGGGCAAGTTGTTTGTAGAATGAAGAAAACTAGAGGACGCCCCAATATTCTGCGTGTAGACCCTGAAGTGGAGGTTGTTAATGAAAACCCACCGGATGCAATGCAAGAGCTTATGGGTCTAATTCGGGATCAGAGAGATATGATCACTGAACTGAGGGAAGAGCTCAGAGCTGAGAAGGCGAAGAACCAGGAAGGTCCGGTTCAATCCACTCCGGAGGAGACTCAAGGAGAGACTCGACATGAGGACACTGCAGAAGGATCAGCACGACCTCTGGAATCCCCACCTCGTGCTACCTTGAATCAGGAATCATATGGGATGCCACCCAGGGAGGAAAAAGACCTTCAGTATTGGGTCACCCGATTCTGCAAGCATATGCCTCCGGTGTTCAGAGGGAGGTTTGACCCTCAAGCAGCCGAAGATTGGCTGAATAGGCTGGAGAAAATATTTGAGGTGCTTTGTTGTCCAGAGGAGGTGAAGCCACGATTGGCGGTCTACAAACTCGAGGGTGATGCGGATCGTTGGTGGCGGAATATCGCCCTAACACTGAAGAGCAGAAATGTGCCGCTAACTTGGGAATTGTTCCTACAAGAATTCAATGAGAAGTACTTCCCAAAATCGGTTCGGCTTGAAAAGGAGACAGAATTCCTTAACATCAGGCAAGGGGACACAGAGAGCTTCGATGATTATTTGTCCCGTTTCGTTCGATTGGCTCGATACTCCTCCTACCTCCGATTCAAAGATGATGAAGAATGGAGCTCGGACATGCTCATTCGCGGTCTAAGGCGAGAGTTGAGGAAACGCCTAGCTACTCATCAATTTGACAAGTTTAACAAGGCTGTGGAGCAGTGTCGAATCACAGAGAACAACCTAAGAGAAGTGTATCCTGCTAGAGCCACTGGTCACCGTAATGAACCCAGCAAGGGTAATACCTCTCAGAAGCGGAAAGGCCAAGGATCTTCTTCATATAAGGGCGGTGATAAGAAGCCCTATCAGCCTAGAGACCGTGAACCTCAGAGAGTTGCGACCGAGTGGAAATGCCGTCGTTGCAACAAATCACATTATGGCCAGAATTGTCGGGGAGAAATGATTTGTTTTAACTGTAAGCAGCCAGGACATCTTTCAAGAGATTGTCAACAACCACGAGTTGAGCAGAGGCCGAAGACACAGGGTCGAGTGTTTGCTATGACCCACGAGGAAGCCCGCAAATCTCCTGAGCTGATACAAGGTAAACTTCTACTTCATGGCCATCTGTTGCAAGTTTTATTTGACTCGGGTGCAAGTCACTCCTTCATTGCCTATGATTGCGTGAAGCGCCTGGGATTGCATGTGCACAAACTACCATTTGAATTAGTAGTGTCAACTCCAATGGGTATTAAGGCCTTGACCACAGAAGCTTGTTTGAGTTGTGTCATAACTGTGGAAGGGCATCAATCTATTGTAGATTTGATATGTTTGCCTCTTAGTCAATTAGAAGTCATTTTGGGTTTTGATTGGTTAATGGCAAATAATATATTACTTGATTGTGGAAACAAGAGGATAGTATATCCTGTATCTCAGAGGGTTGAAGATGTGGATGCTAGTATGAATTTTCTTTCGGCAGCCAAAGCTGAAAAGTATCTTGAAAAGGGTTGCCAGGGGTATGTAGTGTTTTTCTCTGTGCAAGGGGAAAATGGCGAAACCTTGAATAATATACCCGTGGTAAATGAATTCCCTGAGGTGTTTCCGGACGATCTGAGCGGATTACCTCCAGAAAGGGAAGTTCAGTTCCCAATTGACATTGTACCTGGAGCTGGTTCTATATCCAAGGCCCCATACCGCATGGCCCCAAACGAAATGGCGGAGTTAAAGAAACAAATAGAAGATTTGCTTGAGAAAGGGTTTATTAGACCCAGTGTGTCGCCTTGGGGAGCTCCAGTGTTGTTTGTAAAGAAGAAAGATGGGAGTCTTCGCTTGTGTATCGACTACAGAGAGCTGAATAAAGTTACTATAAAAAACAAGTACCCTCTTCCCCGAATTGATGACCTTTTAGATCAACTCTCTGGTTCGTGTGTGTTTTCAAAGATTGATCTAAGGTCAGGGTATCATCAGCTGCGAGTGAAAGCAGAAGATATTCCAAAGACTGCTTTCAGGACCCGATATGGTCATTATGAGTTCTTGGTGATGCCATTTGGGCTAACCAATGCGCCTACGGTTTTCATGGATTACATGAACCGTATCTTTCGGCAATATCTGGATCAGTTTGTTGTTGTGTTTATCGATGACATTCTGATATATTCCAAGAATAAGGATGAGCATGAGCATCATTTGAGAATCGTATTGAATATCTTGTGCGAGAAGCAATTATATGCTAAATTGAGCAAGTGCGAGTTTTGGCTATCAGAAGTGAAATTCTTAGGCCATGTTATCTCGCAAGAAGGGGTCTCTGTGGATCCCAGCAAAGTGGAAGCAGTACTGAACTGGAAGAGGCCAGAATCTGTGGCGGAAATACGCAGTTTTCTGGGTCTTGCTGGTTATTATCGGAGATTTATCCAAAATTTCTCCCGTATTGCGTTACCAATGACCAAGCTCACGAGAAAAGATCAGCCGTTTGTGTGGGACGAGAAATGTGAAAATTGCTTTGTGGAGCTGAAGGAGAGGTTGACATCGGCACCTGTGTTGATTTTACCCGATCCCAGTTTGACATACGTTGTATATTCTGATGCCAGTGGGCAGGGATTAGGGTGTGTCCTTATGCAGCAGGGACGTGTGGTGGCCTACGCCTCTCGACAGCTCAGACCTCATGAATTGAATTATCCCACTCATGATCTGGAGCTTGCGGCCATTGTATTTGCTTTAAAGATTTGGCGTCATTACCTGTATGGTGTGACTGTGGAACTGTACTGCGACCACAAGAGTCTTAAATATCTATATGATCAAAAAGAGCTGAATATGAGACAGCGTCGCTGGATGGAATTGCTTAAGGACTACGACCTAGAGATAAAATATCACCCGGGTAAGGCTAATGTAGTCGCTGATGCTCTTAGCCGAAAGACTGTGCTCGTTGCAGCTATGATGATACAAGAAAGGAAATTGATTGAAGATTTCCGTGATTTAAATTTGACAAACCAGATCATCTGTGCCAATTACACTGTTTCTCAAGAGGAGAGTGATCTAAGGGCGGAAATTGAAGAAGCTCAGAGTCAAGATGACTGGATACAGCGCAATCTGACTCGAATCGAACAGGGAGAAATTTCAGGCTATGACATATCGCCTCGTGGATTGGTTCGTTACCAGAAAAGAGTCTGCGTTCCACTTAAGGCAGAGTTGAGGCAGAAGATTCTGGATGAGGCACACAAGAGCCGATATACTCTTCATCCTGGTATGACCAAGATGTATCAGAATCTGAAATCGGTGTATTGGTGGCCGGGTTTGAAGAGTGACGTGACCAAATATGTTGCAAGGTGTCTCACTTGTCAAAAAGTGAAAATCGAGCACCAGAGACCGCCTGGGTTACTTCAGAGTCCTGAGATTCCGGAATGGAAATGGGAAAGCGTGACCATGGATTTGGTTGTGGCATTACCCAGGATCAGAAACTATGATGCGATCTGGGTAATTGTGGACCGATTAACAAAGTCAGCCCACTTCATACCAATCGATGCTGGTTACTCTCCGGATAAGCTAGCAGAGATTTATATCCGAGAAATTGTGAAACTCCATGGTGTACCGAAGAATATCATTTCCGATCGAGATCCCCGATTCACTTCGAGATTCTGGAAAGCATTGCATGAAGCCTTAGGTACTCAACTGAGATTCAGTACGGCTTATCATCCTCAAACGGATGGACAATCTGAGAGAACAATTCAGACGCTGGAAGATATGTTGCGAGCTTGTGTTCTCGACTTTAAAGGAAGTTGGGATCGTTTCCTTCCACTGGCTGAGTTCGCTTACAATAATAGCTATCATGCGAGCATCCAAATGGCTTCGTATGAAGCGTTGTATGGAAGACGGTGTCAATCACCTTTATGCTGGAATGAATTATCCGAAAGGAAGCTTTATGGGCCAGATTTGGTTGATCAAACCTCAGCACAGATTCAGATCATTCGTAAGAGGCTCCTTGCAGCGCAGAGTCGACAGAAAAGTTACGCTGACAAGAGGAGAAGGCCTCTAGAATTTGAGGTTGGTGATCACATATTTCTGAGAGTATCACCAGTCACTGGCATTGGGAGAGCTATCAAGCGAAAGAAGCTGAGCCCAAGGTACATAGGTCCTTTTGAAATCCTTGAAAGGATTGGGCCTGTTGCTTATCGAGTAGCCCTACCCCCAAACTTGAGCAGACTCCATGATGTGTTTCATGTTTCCCAACTGAAGAAGTATCAACCGGATCCATCTCATATTGTTGAATATGAAGAAGTTGAGTTACAAGACAACTTCACATATGCGATAGAGCCAGAACAGATCATTGATAGAGAAGAACGACGGCTCAGACACCGAAGCATTCCCTTTGTGAAGGTGATCTGGAAGGGAATGACTCAGAGGGAAGCAACTTGGGAAGCGGAGGCGGATATGCGAAGGCGTTATCCAGAGTTTATGGCTCAAGTTGTGTGACAAATTTCGAGGACGAAATTTATTTTACGGGGGGAGAAATGTAATATCCCAAAAAGTGATTAAGGGCTAATGACTTCAAAAGTGGATGTAATTATTGTTGAATAAACACTTTTGAAGAATGTGTGATGGGAATTTGGATATTTTAATGATTCCAATGGATTCCTTGTGAAAATTTATGTGGGATTGATGTTTGGTATGAAAATGGAACCAATGGAAGCAAAGATGCAAAATCTAAAATTCTGTCCAGTGAAATTCTATTCTGGGCAGTCCGTTTGTGTGAACGTTTTTAATAACCAAATGGTATCTAAAAATTCTGAAATTTTCCAGTCTTATAGTTCACATCTCAAGCTTCAAAATGGACATATAATTTGTTCCATTTTGTTTTGTGAACTAGGAGATATAACTGTCCAAAGTTTGGGATGGAAACTGAACTCTGTTTTGGGGCAGTGATGAGTTTTATGTAATTCTGGAATTGTGTGGTGATTTTTAGTAATGGTCCATATTTTTCCTATAAAGAGGACTTAAATAGCTTTCATTTGGCTTTGGAATCACCTCATTTCAATTTTTCTAGAATTAGTTATGATTTTTCAAAGTTTGGGCAGAAAATCTGCCAGAAAATCCGAAAATGGGAATTATGACATCATCTCATTAAAAGATGATGTCAGCATGGAATTACATATGTTATCATCTTCCTCAGCTCATTTCTGTCGCACACAGCAGCTGAAGCAAGAAAAAAAAACGTGGAGAGAGCTTGGAGAAAAGAGAGAAAAAGAGGAAGAAATCTCCCAAGGTAAGCCGATTTCTCCGACGATCTAGCTCCTAACGCGTATAACTCCGACTCTAAGCCACTTCTCTTTATTCTTTAAGGTTGTGAAGCTCAAAACTTGGTGTTTTAAAGAGGCTAGGGTTCAGCCAAATTTGGGAAAAGCTAGTGGGAGCTTGAGGTAACTTCCAAACTTTCGTATATTGCTTATTCTGGCTGCTGTGGGCAATTTAATCGGTGAAATTTCGCCGGATTGCCATTGGTTTTAAAGTTTGGAAATGATGTGGCCTAGGGGTTATGCTGCCCAAATTGGGTCTTAATGTTAGTTGTAACCTAATGTAATGGTTAATAAAGTGGTTAGGAGTAGAAAGGAACGCGTTTACGGAGCCGAAATCGTAAAACCCCGATTTTCCCTGGAGAACTCATAAATTTCGGCCAGCCCTAGAAATGGGTCTTAGAGTTGGATTTTCAATGATTTGATGGTTCCATTGAGTTCAGGGGCAAAAATTAGGTGGGGTTACAGTTGGGCACTTTTTCAAAAAAGGCCGAGAAAGCATAATTACGGAAACACCCCTAAAACCCTAAAAGTAGGGCTGCCAAGGGCAATTTCGTAATTTTACATTGAATTTGATAATTCCGAGTCCGGAAATGGATTCCTTGGGCTGAAATATGTTAGGAAAGCCCATATTAGAATTTCGGGAAAAGTGCAACCGGACCGGGTACGGCGGGCCCGGGCCGGGTCCCCGGGGGTATTTTTGTAAATTTTCATTATAGACTCATATAACCCCAAGTAACACTATGGAAGTGTCTAAATAGTGCATTTGGAATTGTAGGATTCGATATTTGCCGCCCTCGTGAGCCAACTACGCCAGCGAACGTCAGAGAGGAATGAGGTAGTGACTTTTCTTTTGTACCATATATGATGCATTGTATGTGTGTTATATCGTTGATTTGTAATGAATTCGTATGCTGCGACATCTGTGGATTTGTGTTAGCACTGTCATTCCAATAGTCCCTGAGTAGCTAACAACGGTTCGGGTTAGGACGGTGTGCCTTCCCGGCGGAGAAAGGGGATGAGGATGAGGTGTGATATATGTGATTATGTGAGCCGAAAGGCTATTTGTGGAGGCCGACGGGCCATTTGTGAAAGCCGAATAGCTGTATGGGCTATAAGGCTATATGTATGCACTGCCACGCCAATAGTCCCTGAGTAGCTAACAACGGTTCGGGTTAGGCGGTGTGCCTTCCCGGCGGAGAAAGGGGATGAGGGTGGAGTGTGATTTGTGGTGCTGCTGCTGTATGATGATTTGCTTACATGCTGTGTGCTTATGTGTGGTATAAATGTTTTGTTACTACTGGGATTCTCTTGAATCTCATTCTTTCCTTTAACTAACCTTTCAGACAGGGCGAGTGGCTCTAAGGAGAAGCGTACGACCCGGAGCGGTTAGAATCCTGTAGGGACATTTATTTTGGTTATGTTGGTTAAACTTGTTGGACAGGGTGTCTGTATATTATGTTGGTTGTAAAGAATAGTTGAACGTAGTTGTGTAGTCCCCTATATGGAGGTTGTAAACCCTTTTTGTGTATGAATGGAACCTGGGGGTTGCCGGGATTGCTATTAGATATTCTGATATGAATGAATGTGAATTAACTGCACAGGTGATTATATTCGATAATTGAACTTGAGACCGGAATAGGAAAGAAGTTTTGAAAATTTTATAAAGTCCCTACTTCACAGGGAGTTCTAAATGAGTTTTGAACTATTCGACGGTCTCTAAACCAATTTAATTACGTAATATCGAATTATAATTACGCTATTTAAGGCAGGGGGTTACACTTATGATATGTGTCATAAGTGCTAAAATATCCCAGGGTGCCCGGTGCTCCTTTTCTCTTACTTAGTTAACCTAACCACCAGGAAATTCACCCAACTTGCATAAGGAATGTCAGGGAAAAGGACATGTGTCAAAATATATTCTCTCTCTTCCCTCTTTCCTCTTTATCATCTTAGTTAGTCTGGGGAGGAAGAGTCTGATGATTTCATTCAACTTTCGTGTTCGAAGTCTGGGTAAGTTAGGTACATGACCAGACCAGAGACCAGTGAATTCCCCTAACCATTATGCTACGTGGCACTTCATGATTGGTCAGCTAGGGAAAAGGTCAAAAAGTGGCCTTAATAAAGCTACTTTATCATTAGTATTTACTTCTACTTTATTAAAGCTACTTTATACAAAGTCACTCGGTTTTGCGCTACGTGTCCTTATGGGATCAAGATCTTACCAAGTGTCCGTGTAAGCCCTCAGATGGACCCACATAGCCTATGACTCAGGGAATTATAGAGCGTATACCAGTGTATCTTGGAAAATGTCGAATGTAAGCTTGTGGGCCCTACATAGCTCCATATATACCCTTCATATGCCATCCAAAATGGTGCTTAAGTGTGCTATAGTGCCCATACAACGGCATACTTTATGCGACTCTCTTCCTATACTGAGCCACCATATAGTTTGTAGAATTATTCTCTACCCAAAGGGCCAAATCATAGAGTCTCTAGAAAGCATTTTATTTCGTAGTCATTCTTAGGACTCTTGCTAAACCTAGGCCTAGTAACCTGCTTGACTTAGGCTTATTCTCAAGTTGTTAGGCCTAAAATTTGGGATAATACAATTCTCCCATGTTCAATAAATTTCATCCTCAAAATTTTGGACGTAGTATAGATTTAACTATACCTCAGGGAATAACTTCTTATTGCTCAACCTATCTCTTCCTATGCAAGCTTACAGAGCATGCAACACAATTCGTCATATCATCAACAAAGATCACATATAGCATTCAGCAATCATCAGAACACATTCTTTGGACTCACTAGTCTAATACCACAGCACTAAGCAACAACTACAGCGTTAGGTACATAGGTCTTGCAGCCTAAGACCTCTGCCCCGTATAAGATGCATATTGAGTTTATTGCCATATGGCGACCTAAGGCCTCTGCCTTATGCAACCTTGCATACTGGGTCTGTTAGATTCTAAGTTTTGATTATAACAAAAGGATATTGTGTGCAAGTTATGTTTTTACAAGTCTAGACAATAATTTACAAAGTTACCAAATGCATATGGCAAAGTTTAGAAAGGTTTGCTGTCAGTTTTACTGATGCGCTAAAGCAACAGAGTTAACACTCGAGCATCAACCTCCTTTGCACTCGAGCACATGCAAGTGTTGGACAGAAAGTGTTTGATAAAGAGCAATTATTGTCAATTTTACTGATGCACTCGAGCACTATAACTAACACTTGAGCATCAAGCTGTTTTGCACTCGAGCATATGAAAGTGTAGGACAAAAGGTGTTTGATAGAGAGAAAAGTCAGAAACAAGATATGAATACTTCACTTGAGCATAGGTTCTATACTCGAGTGATGGCCTTATCTGCACCTGAGTCCTAGCGAGTAAGAGACTGCAAGTGTTTGCCTAAGAGTCATATAGAACAGAGAAGAATAAGCATGCCCGAGTGAGAGTACATTCACCCGAGTGATACCTCAGCACCCGCGAGTGAGAAATCTAACTCTCTCAATTCTGATACAAGTGCTAAAGACAAAGAGTATATTATAGAAGAATATTCTTCTCACTCGAGTTAGAGTAAGTATGCTCGAGTGAGGGCCCACATCACCTACAAGTGTAAAATCACGCTCTTGATAAAATAGGGCGTGAGTGTTGTCCAGAGACGTGGCTCATAGAGTAAAAGAAGAAGCACTCGAGTGAGGAGATCCGTGTTCTAGTAAGGACTCACATCACTCGCAAGTGTAAAAATGCACTCTCTTAAAATCCGTGGAAGTGCAAGTGTAAAACTAAAGCAAAAGGAGAAAATATGGTATTGCACTTGAGTGAGATATCACAGCACTCGAGTGAGACATCACAGCACTCGAGTGATACTTTGCCAGAAGCCCAAACGCACCAGTCTTACAGCGTTCAATCTGAATATGGTTTAATGTTATTTATTCATTTTATTTTCACTTATTATTATTACATAACATCATTTAACATGTATTACAAGTGTGATACAGGAGTTTGAACGTTTGAATTAGAAAGACACAGAGGAAGTCAAACAACGGCAGACAGCATCATTACTACCATCCAAGCACGTACCTACCGCGTTCAAAGATTTCAAACGTACGCATGTCGTTCCACAGTAAAATGGCCCGCTCTACAATGATTATTATTCAAACAGGCAAAAACAAATGTCTATAAATACAGAGCTTCAAAGACCATCAATTACAGCGAAGTGCAAGAATTCACACAAGCAAATTCACGAGTCTCTGTTATTCATATTTCCTCTGGATTCATATTATTCTTCAGTGATTATCATATTTGCTCTGTAAGAGAGTCTGTATACACTTTAAATTCTATTTGATCTTAAGGTACTGGGACCTTGAGAAGGGAAATTTCCTTACGAGAAGTAGTGAGAGAAATCCTAGTGGGACTTTATGCTCATAAGACTTACAATATACAAGCAGTAGAGAACGTTGCTGCTCGTAAGACTTACAATGGTGTAAGCAGAAGAGAACGTTGCTACTCATAAGACTTGTATACGTAAGTAAGAGAGAAATGTCATAGGTTTGTTTTTCTGTACGTAAGACTTGTCGTAAGGGGGAGAGAAATTTCTAGTATTTCTACTCATAGTCCTTCCAAGGATGGTTGTTGTCTTGCGGCATTCTGAGAGCCCACTAAATCTTGGAAGTATAGTGAAAATCTCAGTAGGTCTTAATCTCTTAGGACTGGACGTAGGCATGGGTTTTGGGCCGAACCAATATAACTGTCTGTGTGCTTATCTTCTCAACTCTACTCTATCTACAGCTAATGCTATATCACCACATCAATCAAAAAATTTATCACATCACCCAATTCACCCCCCTCTTGGGTGAAGCTTGCCTCTTTCAGGGTCTTATCGCCTCAAGCCTCTACTCATCACAATTTGGATATGTAACAATCTGTTTGCCTAAGGACATACTAGTCCAACAGGTCTTATGGTCTTAGGACATATCCAACATCCACACTGAATACATGTCAGGTCTTACAACCACATGACATACAGTCTACTAGGTACTCCGATTACATTCCAGGCTCAAACTCATGCAATCACAGGACACACAACCCAATGGGAAATCACAGGAGATACTATCCATCATATACTATCCATGTAGCTTGTGAGGTTTATAGCCTAGGTGATAAGTAAAATATTTACATATTTATTTTCCCTTATATGATGATTTTATGGACGATATTTACGTTTAATATAATAAATTTGGGTGTGATTGATAAATAAATATTGTTTTTGGAATAAACAGCATTTACAAAAAAAAATAAAAAAAAATAAAAGTACTGTAGCAGCCACCGGGCACTGTAGCAGTCAGCGGGCACTGTAGCAAGCCGCCAGCACTGTAGCATGTCAACGGAACTGTAGCAAGCCGCCAGGGGACACTGTAGCAGGTCAACGTCACTGTAGCAACCGCCAGATCACTGTAGCAGTACTGTAGCACACGTTTTTCCCCCCTATAAATAGAGATCAATGCCAAGCTCAAAAGAGGAGGAGAGGAAGAGAAGCAGAGGCCCTTCTCTGACCGGGAGAGGTCCTTCTCTGACCGGGAGAGATCTTTCTCTATCATTTCTGAGTTCTTTGTGTTGTTTCTTAGATTTAATTTCATGTATTGCATGCCTCCATCTTGGAAGGCTTAGGATTGTATTACTTTTTGCATGCCTCCATCTTGGAAGGCTTAGGATTTTATTACATTTTGCATACCGCCTACATGGAAGGTTTTACCTCCTCAATGGACGGATAGATTTCTTCATGCCTCTATCTTGGAAGGCTTAGGATTTTATTTTGCATACCGCCTACATGGAAGGTTTTACCTCCTAAATGGACGGCTAGATTTCTTCATCTTTCATTCATCTTTTGGTTGTATATTTATGTTTGAGAATTTAATATTCAAGTTTATGCAGTATTTCTGAGGATTTCATTCTAGTTTTATATAATGTCAATTTATTTTGGTTTTGTTTTTAATTTCATCATGTGCTAAACTTTCATTTTCCTAGGGTGATGATGTAGCTTACTAATGACGGATTGAATCTTAACTTATTAAATCTAGTTTGAATTTCTCCTCCATGATTGAGTTTTAATTATTATTCTTAATGCTTTTGATTGATTGGCCATCTTTTAAATGATTTCAATATACATGTTGAGACCGGAAGGAGATACATGTGTGTAGACCCTATAATTAAAACCATGACTTGCATATGAAATAGGAATATATTCATATGAGTTGTGTAGTCTTACTGAGTTCCATAAATCTTAAGGCATGATTAATTGCTTAAATTCATATAGGAATATATTGGATTAGCAATTGATTATAGAGTTGCTTGACCTTGGAAGAGGCTAGTAATTAAATTAGGGAAACTCGACTATTAATTATGTGGAATAAATTGGGCTAGAATAGATAAGTGATTCAATCCGGAATTTGTGAAGTGAAATCTAATCCCTAGGGCTTTTTTCTCATATTTGCTTTCATATCATCTGCATTCACATTTAATTATTTTTCTTTTATTTTGTACTCTCAATCTAATCGATCGACTAAATAGAATTAAAATTGCCCATTTTGGTACTTAGTGCTCAATCCTCGTGGGAACGATACTCTACTTACTTCTATATTACTTGATTACGACAGTGTACACTTGCACTATTTAATTGATCATCTGAACTCGTATCAAGTTTTTGGCGCCGTTGCCGGGGATTGTTGTCACTAATATCAATACCAAGTAATTTTAATACTAATTTAGTCTGCATGTAAAGTTTGAAAAAAAAAATGAATTATTCACAGCATTTATTTGGTGATAACTTGTCATATCTTGGTTCTTTTTCTGGAATGCATGTGAATGGAATGAGACATGAAAATATAAATGCTGATTGGATTGAAAATTCTTCTCCTTACAATTGTTTTTCTTGTGCTTATTGTGGAGAGTGTCATTCTTATGAGCATTGTCCATATAGCAATACCGGTCTTTATGTGAGAGATGATTTCAGTATGAACCAAACTTGTTTTGATCATTCCTTGTATCCTGGTGGAATTTTGGAGCAACAAGAGTCTTTGGATCCATATGTCAGGTATTCTTCTAATCCTCCTTTCTACTCTTATCCATATATTGAAGAACACACTCTTGAGTATAAGGAAAAATCTGGTTTAGAAAGATTAGGTGAGGTGTTTGAGGAATCAACAGAGAGATTTATCAGAGAGCAAAAGAAAATTGTCACTAGTGTTGAGTCAAGTGTCCAAAATATTGGAATATATGCGAGTCAAATTATTGCGTCACTTGAAACTATGAGGCAAGATAATTCTTTGAGCATGATTCCTATTCCTTGTGTTGATGATGATTATTGTGAGGAAATTGAGGATGTGGAATTGCATGAAACCTTAGCTCTTGTGGCATGTGATAAGGAACTTGAAATCACTTTTGGAGAGAATAATGGATGTCCAATTGAGGTTCCACCTGTGGAGCCTAATTTTTGTAATTTTGATGTTGAAACTAATGTGGATATTCTAAAAGATGTTGTTCATGTCTCTCCTGTTGAAGTATTGACTCTTACTGATGAGAGTCAAGTGGATTTTATGGGGTGCTCTAAAATTTTGGAAACTCCTAAATCTGTTTGCAAATACATGCATGCTGTGCTTTATTTGAATTCAGTAAATAATTGTACTCTAAAATTGTCTATGATTGAAGAAGTACAATTAATTACTTTGAATGATCATTGTTGGTTTCTGAAATATTGTTGCTTGAAAAGAAATGAAGACAAGGTGATCCTGGTGTTTGATACTTTTGATTAGTAGTTTTTGTTTGAGAAGTCTGGCTGAAGACTATAAATTTAGCGCTGCTTGGGAGGCAACCCAAGGTTTGGTTTGATGTTTTGTTGTGATTTTGCAGGACTTCTGGTAGCTCCTGATAATGTATTCTACTTTGATAGTTTAAAAAAAAAAAAGAAAAAAAAAATTTTGTTTTGGTCTTTGTCTAGCTAAAGACGTTAAAGAAGGGCGGCTATTTGGGAGGCAACCCAAAACTTCTTTCCTACTCTTTCAAAACTTCTTTCCTACTCTTAGTTTTCTTTACCCACTCTCTCAATTTTCTTTCCTACTCACTCATTTCTTTCCTACTCTCATTTTTCTTTCTTACTCACCGAAACACACTACACTGCATTGAGCATTTTAGTTTTCATCATTTACATTTTAAGTTGCCATGGAGGAATCTCTTGCAAAGCTTAAGAACAGGTTCCCCACTCTTCCCAAAGATGTGCTTAGGAAGATCTATAGCAGTCGACTTGAAAGGATGAAAGTATTCAATCGTTTGGGCCTTCCTGTGGATATACGTTGGATCATTGAAGCTAAGGTACGTTTAGCAGGTGAGATTCATAATTCATTTGTTAAACCTTTGCCAGGAATGGGAAAAAGTTCTTACTCCAAAAAGAGAAGAGCTAAAAGAATGAAGGTCTGCTATAAATGTGCAAGGTGGAATTGTGATCAGCGCTGTAGGAGTAAAGGTATGGTTTCTGTAAATCGAGAAGATAAAATCAAATTTATAAAGGATGGACTGAGTAAGGAGTCACTAGATGATATCATTCAAACTCTTGAGACGCATCCGAGTGGTGATGTTCATCGTATTCTTCTCGATTTAGCAGACATATTCAATAAAGAAAAAGAGCGCTATTGTCTTGGGAATCTGACGTTAAAAGACCCTGTTTGCCAGTTTATAAGAAAACTGGATGGGAAGCAAATCCTCGATTCATAGAAAGCGTTTAAGCCGTTTCTGGACGTAAAACCAGAGGAAGATGTGAGCCAAAATCACAACTACTGTACATAATCATGCTTGTGTTTAATTTGTTTTGTCTTCTTCGTAGCTTTTGTCTAATCTTTCTTATCTTTTTGGCATTTTTTTTCTACTCTACTATATCTTTTGACTTTCTTTCCTCTTTTTGTTTAATTTCTTCATGCAGTGGCCCACCGGTCATTTGTGTCGGAAATTTTTTTCAAACTTCTTTGAAAAATGTGTGATTTGTGTGATTTTGTTGTCGTTGTTTTAGTATTATATATATGAACTCTTTCATTTGTAAATATGCATACTTCCATTTGTAAAAATGAATACCTTCTCTTGTAAGCGTACATGGTCCGAGAGAAACAAAGAGAAAGAGGTTATTTCACAAAAATGTAGATTTACATCTATTTGCATTTTTGGTGAAACTGATTTGGGCAAGAAAGGAGAGTTTATAACAGCAGCAAATGAACTTGGAGTTACATTAGCTGCCAGAAAAATCAACGTTGTGTACGGGGGAGGCATCCAGGGCTTAAAAGGAAGTGTGGTCGTTTCTGCATCCATGAATGGAAGCAAGGGTTTAAGTATAAGGATGAAAGGGTTGCAAGATCATACTTTTTCCTTAGGACAAGAGTTACAGGTCTCAAGCTTACCTGAACAGATGGGAGTAATGTTCCACCATGCTCAAGCTTTTATTGCTCTACCCGGTGGTTTGGAGACATTGGATGGCATTTCTAGTGTTGCATATTGGGCTAAGCTAAACTATCACAAAAAACCATTAGGATTGTTAAATGTTAACGGTTTTTATGATAATCTGTTGTCTTTTCTTGATCATGCTGTGGAAACAGGATTTATACCCCAAGCAACTCGTCACTCCATAATTGCTGCACCAACTGCTGATCAGCTGCTCGATCAAATGCAAACCTATGAACCTAAACCAGATCTGCTCGTCAAGCAAATAGGTGGGCCATCTTCAGATAGCAGTCAGAAGCAGAACCCAGATACCGCTCTTAGGTTGTAACTTTCCTTAATCTCTTAGTTTTACTTTATTATGTGTTTATGTTAAAAAAAAACACCTTCTTTAAGTTCTAGAAGACATTGGGGACAATGTCTGATTTAGGTTGGGGGAGGAGAAAAAAAAATTTTGTTTTTCTTTTATTAGTTAGTAAAACCATTAGATGCATGGGGTGTGGAAAAAGATGGCAGAGTAAGGAGTTATTCTTAACTCCTGAGACGCATTTCATTAGTTGCATTTCTTTAGTTGCATGATTTATTTTTATCTTTTTCAAAAAAAAAAAAAAAAAAAAAAGAGCCATTTCATTATTTGCATTTCTTTTTGTTTTTCAAAAAAAAAAAAAAAAAAACTTTTTCAAGTGCTTTGTAATGATCTTAAGAAGTATATAAGTTTTAAGTATGGATCAATTGAATTTAGAGATTTTATAGTATGAATGAACAACTGATTGTTGAAATTGGTGATGAATTTTGAGATTGAATGAACTGAGTTTAAAATTCCTAGCCGTGAGCTTCTGAGCCTATAATGATTATTTCTCTTGTGTGTGATATTCACCTATTAAGTTGTCACTCTAGAACTTGCTTTAAATCTGGTTGAAATTACATCTCACATGCACATTCAAAAATGATAAAGGCATTCATTTTCTTTAGCCAGAGCCAAATAGCCAACCTTGCAATTATACCGTTGATAAGCCCCTTTGAGCCTAATTGACTATTTCTTTGTTTTCAACCCAGTAACATATGCTTTAATGATATATCAAGTGCTTTTACCTTATTCGAAAGATTAGTGGAGCATTTGAAATTTTTGTGAAATGGGCTTTTGACAAAGTGTGGGGGTGTATCTATCATCAACTTTATAGTTGCAATTCAAAAAAAAAAATGAAAAAAAAAAAGAAAAAAAAAATTATGAAAAAAAAAAACAAGAAGAAGAAAAAAAAAAGAAAAAAAAAATGTTAAGTGTTTGAATTGTGGGTTGTTGTGATGAGATAAATTTATAGTAGCCCATTTTTCAATTGTTCTATTTCTTTAGCCTTTCATATCATACTTTACATTCCTTTACCTTAACCCCATTACAACCCTTAATAAGTCCTTTTGATTTGAATTACGCATGTGAATTAGGTAGTGGAGATTGAGATTTTTAGCAAGCCTATGGTAGTGCGATTTTTTCGGTTGAATTTGAGCGAAACACTTACCCTTGAACACTTGAGAGATTGAGAGAGTGAGCTACAAGTACGAACTCAGTTTATTCATTTTCAATTAAAGTTACCAGTTTATATTTTCATTGATTCATTAATACTATGATTTCTTTATTTTTCAATTGTGTTCTTACTTATGACTTGACACTTCTGATTTTGTTGGAAGCACTTATTATTTACTTCTTGTCCGAGGACGTCCAAGAGTTAAGTATGGGGGAATTTGATAAGTAAAATATTTACATATTTATTTTCCCTTATATGATGATTTTATGGACGATATTTACGTTTAATATAATAAATTTGGGTGTGATTGATAAATAAATATTGTTTTTGGAATAAACAGCATTTACAAAAAAAAATAAAAAAAAATAAAAGTACTGTAGCAGCCACCGGGCACTGTAGCAGTCAGCGGGCACTGTAGCAAGCCGCCAGCACTGTAGCATGTCAACGGAACTGTAGCAAGCCGCCAGGGGACACTGTAGCAGGTCAACGTCACTGTAGCAACCGCCAGATCACTGTAGCAGTACTGTAGCACACGTTTTTCCCCCCTATAAATAGAGATCAATGCCAAGCTCAAAAGAGGAGGAGAGGAAGAGAAGCAGAGGCCCTTCTCTGACCGGGAGAGGTCCTTCTCTGACCGGGAGAGATCTTTCTCTATCATTTCTGAGTTCTTTGTGTTGTTTCTTAGATTTAATTTCATGTATTGCATGCCTCCATCTTGGAAGGCTTAGGATTGTATTACTTTTTGCATGCCTCCATCTTGGAAGGCTTAGGATTTTATTACATTTTGCATACCGCCTACATGGAAGGTTTTACCTCCTCAATGGACGGATAGATTTCTTCATGCCTCTATCTTGGAAGGCTTAGGATTTTATTTTGCATACCGCCTACATGGAAGGTTTTACCTCCTAAATGGACGGCTAGATTTCTTCATCTTTCATTCATCTTTTGGTTGTATATTTATGTTTGAGAATTTAATATTCAAGTTTATGCAGTATTTCTGAGGATTTCATTCTAGTTTTATATAATGTCAATTTATTTTGGTTTTGTTTTTAATTTCATCATGTGCTAAACTTTCATTTTCCTAGGGTGATGATGTAGCTTACTAATGACGGATTGAATCTTAACTTATTAAATCTAGTTTGAATTTCTCCTCCATGATTGAGTTTTAATTATTATTCTTAATGCTTTTGATTGATTGGCCATCTTTTAAATGATTTCAATATACATGTTGAGACCGGAAGGAGATACATGTGTGTAGACCCTATAATTAAAACCATGACTTGCATATGAAATAGGAATATATTCATATGAGTTGTGTAGTCTTACTGAGTTCCATAAATCTTAAGGCATGATTAATTGCTTAAATTCATATAGGAATATATTGGATTAGCAATTGATTATAGAGTTGCTTGACCTTGGAAGAGGCTAGTAATTAAATTAGGGAAACTCGACTATTAATTATGTGGAATAAATTGGGCTAGAATAGATAAGTGATTCAATCCGGAATTTGTGAAGTGAAATCTAATCCCTAGGGCTTTTTTCTCATATTTGCTTTCATATCATCTGCATTCACATTTAATTATTTTTCTTTTATTTTGTACTCTCAATCTAATCGATCGACTAAATAGAATTAAAATTGCCCATTTTGGTACTTAGTGCTCAATCCTCGTGGGAACGATACTCTACTTACTTCTATATTACTTGATTACGACAGTGTACACTTGCACTATTTAATTGATCATCTGAACTCGTATCACTAGGGAATCACCCTTATGCTATGGCATATCAAGACTTATGGCCTCAGGTCTTTGCCAATCTACCACTGGATATTCATTAGGTCTTGTAGCCCAGGGTAAGTCCCCAGACAAGGTACACTCAAGGGCCTTCTGCCTTAAACCTACCTGGCTCAAGTGTTGCAGTTAAGGTAACTCCCTATGTTGCCGCCCAGGGTAACTCCCTGTGCAACTTGTACTTATGGGTCTTATAGCCTTATGACTAACTGTTCGTCATTCTTAGGCATTACAACCTCTTCGGGATACTTCTTGGAATCTCATGCATCAAGTCACTGCCCGTAATCTCAAATTTTGATTGTACCATAAGTCTTATGACCCTGCTCTAAATGCACATTAGGTTTTATGGCCTAAGGATGTACTAGCCCAATATGTCTTACTGCCTACCGTATATTCATAAAACAAATATATTCAGTGGTAAACACATACATGTAGAATCATTACATAAGATACGAGAGCAAGAGTTGCTCCCCTTGATATCATTGAGCTTGTTCTTCCTTAATTCCATACCCATCTTTCTTCCTACAAACAGCATCGGAGTACCCCATGGCAATTCACTGGGTCACACAAACCCTTCTTTCAAGGCAACTCATCCGACTTGGGACTCATTATAATGTACTATACTTGAGAGTTGACATCCCAGTAGTTCCACTCTACCGTTTGACATCCCGGCGGCTCCACTCTACAACTTGAAGTCATGGTGGCTCCACTCTACTGTTTGACATCTCAGTAGCTCCACTTTATGGTACTTTACTCTACGCTTTACTCAGTCCACTCTAACTGGTCAACCCCTCTTGTCAAAACCCTCTATAGGTAGCCCTCTCCGATCAGAATGATCCATAAGTAGCCCTTTCTGTTCAGGATCTTCCATAGGTAGTCCTCTCCTATCAGAATTCTTTGTAGGTAGCTCTCTCCAGTTAGCCGTTTCTAAATAGAAGTATCATTGAATAGGAAACCCATATCTTATAAGGTCCATCTTCTCTACTAGTTTTGTAATCTGCTTTCTTTAATTTTACCATCTCATCTGGGGTCATTCTATATGGACTTTTAATACTGGTCCAACACCAGGTATATTTGCAAATTCAACTTCCTATATTAGGAATCTACCTATGTCGTATAAGGGATCCGTAAGCCACTTGTATATTCTATTCTCTGTCTCGACCACAAGACTATAACTCGTGGCTTTTTTCATTCTTTCTATCACTATGTTCCATAGGGAACAAACTCTCATTCATTCATTCTATGGGAATATTTTGTGATCATGATCTTTCCCAATGCTAGATTAGCAACTAGCAACCTCTAGAAACCTCATATATATCTGTACCATATTCTAGTACCTCAAATCATTTAGATCAATTAAAATGCCTAAAGAATCAACTCAACTATTATTTGATTCTTAGGTCATAATTCATTCGATTACCATTCTTAAAACCTCAACATTAGCTGAGCCAAAATATCAGGTTTCCTCAATACACCTAACATACATTCTAGGAATCATTGAGATTTATCATTCCTATTCTAATCCTTGAAACATTAGGATAATATCCTTATTGCATCAACATTGATCACGAGGTTCTAATTCTACCTCCATCCTCAATGTCATAAAGGCATATTCAAATCAACATCCTTTTAGATCAAGACAATCGTCGCCAGCTCTAAATCATAAGTGGGGTATTCTATCTCGTGAGGCTTCAGCTGTCGGGAGGCATACACCACCATTCTGCCCTGCTACACTGGGCACATCCCAATCCCATATACTCATTTCACTACAACCTATACTGGTTGCTTCATTTGTAGACCACACAGGTTGTATCACTCAAACCACTCAGGTCGCATATCTGCAGACCACACCGGCTGCACTAGGATTTGGGATAATCAATACTGGTGTGGATGTTAGCCCCTCCCTTAGCTTTATGAAGCTCCTCTCACAATTTTCATCCCACATAACATCAAATTCTTTCATTCACATAAGCTCTATTAATAGCCAGGCGACTCGGGATTCAAGATATCTCCTCAACAATATCTGGCAAGACCCAAAAAACTACGTATCTCTATAATAGTTTTAGGCTTCCTCCAGTTCAATACTGTCTATCATACCTATATGCCTTTAAATATGATTTATCAAACTAAGATGATAATTAGTCATGGAGAAACCTTAAGGTAATTGCTATTTCTCAAGTTTCCATGACCTTACCAACTTAATTTCCTAAGGGGCCACCCATCTCGGGATTACTCTCGCCTAAGCATGCTTAACGACGGAGTTCCGTTGGAATCCGGGTCATATGCCAATTCAACATCAGATTCATTGGAGCTCATACCCTTCTCTACTAGGTATACATCACTGTTGCTCCATTTCATGTTCTATATATAGCTCTACCCCTTTCTTTGACAGGGGAATCTATAGTTAGCCGGTTCATCAATATACGGCTCTACCCTTCCTCTATATAGCATGCCAATTAGTGGCCGGGGGAAATTCTATTTCTTATGTTTTATCTATCACCCATAATTCTTAATCCTAGTATCACTCAGGATTATCACAATATTGACTTGGATACTATTCACACAAGTAGAAGATATCAGCTTATTGCTAGAATCTCTGCTCTGATACCACTAAATGTAACACTCATCTCTAGACCCCTTTATTATGTATCACGGAAGCACTACGACTTAGGGGAACGTTAGTTAAAGCCCTCGAACTTGAACTTACAATTTTTTTTCTTTACGGGGTCATTATTCATTTAGTAAAGCTATCTATACTAGTTTTCTTACCATTAATCACGGGGTTACTAACTTTGCTCCATTCATTATTATCAAAGTATATCTCTACATAATAAATTGCTATGCTCACTTAACTAATGGGCTCGTACCATGCGATTACCCGTTTCTAGTTCAGTTATCTTGCTTAAGAAGTCAATTCATCCGTCATATAGGTTATACATTTAGCCACTTCAAACGTTAATATTTACATAACAAATTAGTGCCCACAAATCCTCAACTCTTCATTGCAACTTCTTATGGCACATCGGCCTACATCCCTCTTCTATGATCGCGTGCATATATGGTTGGTTGAGGGAGGGTGAGATTTGGGGGAATCTTAGTAGCAACAATACCACTTAGCATACAAGATAGATGATTAATGCATGACATGCTTGCCTTACATAAATTCATGCCACCATAATGACATATCTGCATGCTCAATGCTTCATACAACCTACTTATGGTCATAGCATAAATAGAAATAGAGATTCAATCATTCAAATATGCTTTACATAATTCAGCAAAGCAATCACATTTATCTATGCATAGCATACATATCAAATACATGCAAGTTAGGTAATTTTTACTACCTCTTGTCTTTAAGTCCTCCTCTTGTTTCCTATTCTACCAACCACCAAAGTTGCTTGAAGAATCCTTCCATTTCCTCTTTCTTGGTATCTTATGGTCCTAGATGTATAACCATATCATTAGAGCCATAACAAATGAATGTCCAATATGGCTACATTATCCTTTAGGACATGTCTCTTGTCTTTTGACCCATACTTGTCTCAGTTTACCTTAAACGCCATAAATCCGTAGTTCACCCTAATATGCCAGATTTATCCCTTAACTTTGAAAAATCATAATTAAATCTAGAAAAATCCAAATGGAATAGTTCTAGCTTCTATGCAAAGCTATTTAAGCCCTATTTACACAAAAAATGTCACCCACTACCAGTTATAGGCATAAAAGTCCAGAAACCTCAATCAATCCTCACTGCCACAGAAATAATTCCAAATTCAATGCCTAACTTTAACAAATCATATCTCTTAATGTATTGACCTAAATGACACATATTACTTATCAAATTGAAGCTTAGTATGTCTACTATCATTCTGGAAAGTTCATAACCATTAGGTAAGATTTGGAAATTTAAAAACACATCACAATAATTTGTTTACCAGAAAACGCAATCTAGCAGTACTACTCCTTTAACTTACATTTTTGGGTTTTCAATCCAACCATTCTAAAATTATGTCATAACCTATTCCCACATAATTTTGGCTATAGAATCTATTTCTAACCTTAAAAGCACCAAAATCACATTCCTTTTCTATGATTCTAAATCTAGCCAAAACTTAAGGTTCTTAGGCCAAAATTCAATTTTCTATTCTAATACTTCCAGCATCGGTTTCTCACTTCTATCCCACACAATTTTTCATTGTAAACTCATTGGAAGCATCAAAACTAGCAAAATCACACTCCCTCTCTATGCCCTATTCTAGTTGAAACTAGGTAGCTTAAAGAACTTCAAGAAAACTTATCAAAATCATAGGAGATTTGGCTCAAATTAGAGCTTATACACACCTCTACTTGACTCCTTAACCAGTTCTTGATTCCAACAGTAACTCTAACTTTTAGACTGCACCAAATGTAACCCCTACCTTCACAGCTGTTAATTTGGTTCGAAAACATGTCATAAAGCAAGCGAGAGACAAAAGAACAATTTAAAAATCATTCGCATTCCCAACTTCAAGATAGGACTTGGGCTTATGGTAAAGTGGGTTTTCTCAAAACTTTTCACAATATGTTTTAATATGGTCTCATGCCTACATTTTAAAACTATTTGGCCTGCTCGGTATCGTTCCATTCATTCATATCAGAGTACTTAATGAAATTCCCGATGACACTCGGGATTCAACCTTTAACTATAAGAGCCTATAGGGCATTTTTACCCATTTCAAATGGGGATTATAGACAATTACACAAACCTACTACATCGGTCTACATCTACATATACAATTATCCTAACATTTGATAACCAACATAAAACTAATCTCTTAGCCACGAACTCTAACCATCCTTATATAACAGCTTTTGATTTGATCTGTTTGCCCTAGTTGTAGGTTAGTAATGGCAAGAGTGAGATTCATAGGAATCTCAATAGTAACATTTTCAATCATATGGCATATAATAAACAAGGCATGTAAGCAACTATCACAAAGCAATAACACAAAAATATTCATAATAATGATAACATTCTCAGCGACAATTTACAACAGTAGCACCTTTTTATGTAACAATCGCACCCGCACATTCCATCGGGACTTTTGGCTAGCCTACCCTCACCCGTACATCAGCTGGGACTTTTGGGCATAAATAACAACAGATTTCACCATATCCACTTCCACGGCATTACAACAACTTTTCTTGTATTTACAATAATGTGTGCAATTGTCACAACGGCTTTTACTGTATTTAGCTACTACTTTCTTCACAACTCAATGATAAATACAAACATATAAGTATTATACATGATATAAGAAAACGAGTCACTACCTTGTTCTTTCCATTCCTGCTTAAACAATAGTTTTGTACGCTCAGGGTAGATGTCAAGTACTATAAATTACAATCAAGGACGATGAGTTATTTTCCATTTCAATTATTAACTCTAAGATACTTAGGGTTAGTTATCATTTGAAACCTTTAGTGGCTAATAGAAGCCCAAATAGATGCCTAAAGGGTTGGAAAAAACTAGACCAAAGACCATCTTTCAAAAGTTCAAAATACAGTTTTTAAGGGGTGGCCGCGGCCAAGAGATGGTCAAAGAGATTTTGGCTGCGGTCAAGAACCATTGGCCGCGACCAAGATCAGGTCAGAAACTTTAGGGCCATAAGCAAGAGCCTTTTGGCCGCGGCTAATAACATGTCAGAGAGTTTTGGGCCGAGGCCAAGAACTAGATAGAAACTCTGGCTACGGCCAAGAATCCTGGCCGCAGCCAAAAAGTTGGCCTGATTCTTGGCTGACTGCCAAAGACCATAACTTTTCATACACTTATTGAAATGACACAAACTTTATATCATTGAAAAGCTTGCAATGTCTGCTACAACGCTGCCAAATTTCATAATTTTTTAACATCATTTACTAATTCGAAACACCATGCAAACACACTCTCCTGCATAACATTTTACACTTAACAGAATTTCCATAATTTCTAATTTTCAACCAATATTTCCAAAGGTCCAAAATTCACAACCAAAACTACTCCCATACAATTTTTCATATGGAATCCAATAGAAATATCAAAATGACCAAATTCACATTCCTTTTACAAGTTTTGTTTTGAACACCAATTCAACACAAAATCTCAAAATCACCAAACTTCACATTCAAGACTCAAATTCATTCCATTTAGCCAATGAACACTACAAAACACCAATACCATCAACAAAACACTATACCCCCTCTAATACCCTAATTACACAAAAATTAGGGCAAATTTCACAAGCTAACATACACAACTAATGATCACAATATACACATAAAAGAGTTGCCTTTGTTTATCTCTATCTCTTTTACTAGCTTGTTCTTTGATTTTCCAACTACTAGCTTTTCTTGAGTTCACAAAACACCTCTTCTTGAAAATCTAAAACCATACAAATGAAGCTTACATCAAGAGGAATAAGATTATAGAAGAGGTTTAAGCAATGGAGTCATCTACTAGATCAAAATCTCACCTTCACCTTGAGCATCTTCTTCCTCTTTCCTCTTTTACATAGACGACTATGGCATCTTAAAGAGAGAGAAATGATTATGAAATAAATGGAAAAACTTTAGTTTTTCACCCCATTTTAGCCAACTTTGAGAGGAGCGGAGAGAGGGAAGAGAGTTTGAAACTTTGACCCATCCTATGGTGTCAAATGTGCCATGTATCATGATCTTGCAACTCCACTTAAGGGCATGCAATGATAGGATTATTCTCTTTAATTCCATTATCCATTTAGTCACATCACTTACTCATTTAGTTGAAGGTGAATTTTCAATTTGGTAGCTAACTATTTGGCCAACAAATTTCTTTCTTCCCGTTTTGCCCCTAACTATGCCAATTTCAACTAGATTATCACTTAACACATTATTTGACCCTTCCATCACATGCCATTCACCCTCCCTTTCTCTTCTAATTCAATTTAAGCTTTGCCACATAATTAAGCTTAAATACAAGGTTTGAGCACTTTCTGCTGCTAATTCGGGTTATTCGGGTCAATACTCACACTGTATTCTCCAAGTGTTTATCTAACGTTCATTACATCCACTCCTAGAGTCATGAGCCTGTATTCACATTTTGGGTCATTATGTAATATCTTGAATTGTAATTAAGGAGTAATGGCTCCTTAAGTGGTGTAATTATTATTAAGCCAATGTTTATATGGTATATGATGTAAATTGTGATGTAAATGTTGTTAGAGCAAGCGTTTCACCCAAGAGGGGGGTTGAATTGGGTGATACTAAAATTTTGTTGCAAATAAAAAATTGACGATGAATATAAAGCAATAAGAGTAAGGAGAAATATCACCGAAGTGTACACCGAGAGTTATACTGGTTCGGCCACAACCACTTTGACCTACATCCAGTCCTCAGAGCTTTTCTGAGAATTTCACTAAACTTCCAAGATTCAGTGGGTTCTTGGCACCTCAGAACAAGCAAGTTCCTTCGCCTGGACACTCGCTCCCCCTTACAAGTTGTAATCCAATCCCAACTCAAGGTTCCACAACCTTAAGTTATCTCAATAACAAATATTGAGTTTGAATGAAATATCTCTCTTACAGAGTGAATAAGAATCACTGAAGCATAGAATTACAAATATAATGTAAAACAGAGTAATGAGCTTGATAATGCGTTCGTGTGTGTTCTCTTGTTCATCTTCTCTGTTTGGATGTTCCCATATATATAGGTGTGTTGGTAATGACCGTTGGAACATTTTCTTCTCATCCGTTAGAGAGTACGCAGCCACTGTTGACTTTTACAGTATTTGAAAAATATCTGTTTGCGGTAGGTGGCGGTAGGTGACATTTGATCGTTGCTTTTGACTTTCCTTATTTAGTAAGATCTCTTCATTGTATATCTGTGGATATGCTAAGAATACTAATACAATGAAAGGTTAATCATATAGGAAACAAATCAATGAATGTTGGAATGAATTCTCAAAATTTGAACTTGCATACTCGAGTATTCATTAAAGTTTACTCGAGTACATACTCGAGTATCATCGGGAAAACTTTGATAAACTACAAGTTAATAAGCAAACATAACATTACTCGGGTAGTGCATGAAGTAAACAAAATTTCAAACCTTTGGAAATACCTGTTTACTCGGGTATGGCAAAATTTTCTTCATTAGTTACTCGAGTAAACCTTCAAATAAACTTTAGGTTACTCGATGCTTCACTCCAGTAATGTTGGCAGGATTTCAAGGCCGAGAGCACTGCAAGTTTGATTACCTTATTACTCGAGTCCTTACTCGAGTAAACATAAATTTTTATGCATAGCTTACTCGGGTAATGACTTGAAGTTCTCTTCCAACTAACTCTGCATACTCGAGTAGTGACTTGAAGCTTTTCTTCTAAGTAATTCTGCATACTCGAGTAGTAACTTGAAGTGAAGGGTGATAAAAACATTTCATGTTATTCGAGTAATACCTTCAGGTTTTGCTTACCATAGTGAGTTACTCGAGTAGCTCCTCGAGTAACATTGGCAGGGTTGAAAATGCTGAGAGCAACACATTTCTTGAAATAGAGTAACTCGAGTACTTACTCGAGTATCATTGGTAAAGTTGAAAATGCCGAGAGTAACTAGAAGTATTTGACATGGTTACTCGAGTACTTACTCGAGTAACGTTGGCAGGTCGAGAGCAATTGCCAGTGAGTTACCTGGTTACTCGAGTAGCTACTCGAGTAACATTGACAGGCCGAGAGCAACTTGAAAATATTTTCCTTATTACTCGAGTGCTTACTCGAGTAACGTTGGCAGGTTACTTGAAGGTTGACCTGGTTACTTCAAGTTTCTGTCTCATTACTCGAGTAGCTACTCGAGTAACCCTTTAGAAAATTTGCCAACAATGAAGTTTCTCAGCTTTTTCTCTCGGCCTTTCTTCATTACTCCAATGCTTACTTCAAGTGATGATTTTCCCTATTTTTACTTTGTTCAAACTTATTTGTTTTTCAAATATTTTTCATGCCATTCTTTGTTATCATCAAAACATGAGATCTACCAAATGTGTTTGATGAAGATTTGGTAAATGTTGTGATAATCAGGGGCAAAATGGTAAATTACCGATTAATTGTTCAGTTATCGAAGAGGGAACTCATAGTTAACTTGAGATCAATGGTTAAGATTTGTTGTCAAGAGATCAAATAGGGTGGAATCTTGTGTAAATGGGCTTATATGAGTTCATGGTAGAGGGAGTAGAATTATACCAAGTGTCAAATTGTGGACCATTGGATTGGTCATGTAATATCCCAATTTTTGATTAAGGGATAATCATGATTAATATGGATAATTATGAATTTAATTGGAATTATTATGTGTTTTATGGCAATATTAAATTAATATGTCATAATTACTGAAAAATTGGAATAATGGAAATATTGGCCATAAGTGGTAATTAATGGAGAAATTAATTACTAACTAAGAGAAAATGGGATGTGTGATTAAAATGGCTAATGGAGATATTAAAGTAGCTAATTGGTGACTTATTTGGTGAGAACCAATAGCAATTTGACATGTGGCATAGAGGGTATGGGGGAGAGTGCATGTGTGTAAGTCAAAATTGATTAAAATAATCAATTCTCTCTCCTTCCTCTCCTCTCTTTTTGGCTGCAGCATGGGTGGAGAAGAGTGATGATTGCTTCTTCTTCTTCACTCCATCCCTCACCATCTCTCTCTCATTCTTGCTCTCTCTCTCTCTCGTTCACCATTGTTGAAGGCAAGGGAAAGAAGAAAGCTTGATCTTTGGGTAAGTAAATGCCTTCCTTTGCTCAAACTCCCTTCATTAAAGTTGATCCTTGAGTTAAGAGCAACATTTCTATGGTTGTAGTTTGTCCATTGGTTGTGGTTTGTGGCCACACAAAATTTTGGGAGGTGGTGAATCAAGAACTCCCTTTGAGAAAGTTGATAAGGTGAGTGAGACCTATCTATCTATCTATGTTTTATGCCCAATGGACTAACTTGGATTTTCTGGAATTCTTGGGCCATTTTCAAAAATGAGGGCCATTGAGAGTTTGGTATATGTTTGGTATGAAATTTGTATGTTTGGAATGCATTTTGGATAGATAGAATTGTTTGGGTTGGAAATTGTTAAGTTTGGAGAAATTGAGATTTTAGTGTTTAATGTTACCCAAAACCAAAGCATGATAATGGAATAGGATTTTGGTGATTTTGACATTCCCATTGGATTCCTTGAGTGATTTTGTGTGGGAATGAGCTTGGTTATTGATTTTGGGTTCATTTGAATCACTTAGGAAAAATTGGAAAGTTGTCTGGTTTGAGCTCTATTTTGTGCAGTTAATTTGCACGAGCATTTTGAATGACCAAATGGTATTGGAAAATTATGAAACTTTCCAGTCTTAAAGTTCACATCCCAAGCTTCAAAATTGACATATATTTTGTGTCATTTCGTTTAGAATTCTGTGAGATATGGTTGTCCAAAGTTTGGGATTGAAACAAAACTCTGTTTTGGAGTAGTGGTTAGTTTTTGGTGATTCTATATTTGTGTAGTGATTTCCAGTGATGGACTATATTTTTCCTTGAAAGAGGACTTATATACCTTTCATTTGGCTTTGGAATCACCTTGTTTTGATTTTTCTACAATTAGTTATGGTTTTTCGAAGTTCAGCCAAGAGTCAAGAAATTTCTTGGCCGTGGCCTAGGAGTGGCTGGCCACGGCCCAAGACTTTCTGGCCTGATTCGGGCCGCAGCCCATGGATGGCCGGCCGCGGCCCACGGCCTTCTGACCATGTTTGGGCCGCAGCCCAAGGAAGGGCTGGCCGCGGCTCACTCCTATGTTCCAGCACTTTAAGTTTTCGAAAGGAGATCTCTAACCTATTATTTCCCAATCTTTTAGGGCTTTTATTAGAGACATTTGTGGCCTCTTAAGGGTCAATTATGATAACCAAAATTAAGTGTTTCAAGTTAATTAAGTCTTGGAATAGAGTATAACTCTTCGTCCCTAATTATAAATATAGGATTTGACATTTGCCTTCCTCGGGAGAGACCGGCGCTAGGACACGCATGGAAGGATCAAGATAGTGACTCTTCTCTCATATTATGTATGATGTTTTGGCATGCATAACTTATCGTTGAATTTGTGAAATGTGTGCCATGGTCCATTACGGCGTGAGCAGGTCAGCGTGAGCCATGTAGGGATTGACGGTGGTCATCTCTAGGTCGGCCGTTGAACTGCCGTCGTAATCGACATGGATATTGTGAATCAGACCCATGGGGCGGCGTTTGTGAATCCAGCCGTGGGCTGTGTGTATCTTGCCTGTATGGCTTGTGTATGAAATGCATTATATGAATCCCAGCTGTGGTGAAATGTATTGTGTGGATTGTTGTGATGCAATGCAATGTGAGCAATTTAGGGTGAGCAATCGTAAGGGATGACATGTGTCATACTAACCATTGCCGTTGTAACTGCCGTTGTAGTTGCTTGTTGTGGTTAATGATTTGCTTACATGCATTATTATTGTACATTATATGATTGATTTGTTACTACGGAGATTCCTTAGAATCTCACTCTCCCAAAAACCATGTTTTAGACAGGGCAGAAGGATCAAAGGGAAAGCGGGCGACGAAGAGCGGATAGTGCTCCGGTTTAGAAGTATATTTTGGTTTATTGGTTATCATGTTTATCTTTTGGATATTTTTGGGAAACAATTGTGTATATTGGGATTGGTAGTGTAGATTTGTGTAATCCCCAAGTTAAGGGTAGTGAATTGTGGGCTCTAATTCCACATTAATTACATTTTTACGAACTAATCTCGGCCTTAATCATGAAGGGGGTTACATTTGTGGTATCAGAGCTGTAGTTCCTAGCAAGGTGAGGATTTGCTAGGATAGCTCCTTGGTTGACCTTAATCCTTTGAGTTTAGGGTAGCTTAATGATTGATAAATGCTTGTTGCGTATACACACGAGTATTTCTACTAGTTGTGGATTGAGATGAATTTTATGGATTATGTGTATACATTAGCTAAGGTATTGACGTGGTGAATCATTTGTAGTGATAAAGACGAAATGGTTCGCCCTCTTACTAGAGTCAGGCAACAGGACCCAGATGTGGAGGAGTTGAATGACAATCCTCCTGATCCAATACGAGAGATGATGGATCTCGTACGGGAACAAAGGGATATGATAGCTGAGCTGAGAGAAGAGCTCAGAGAGGAAAGGGCCCAGTCAACTCATGAGGAAACTCGACCAGAGACTCATCATGAGGAGACAGCTGAGGGGTCCAATGGATCTCATGAATCCCCACCTCACACAGTACTTAATCAAGAGTCTCTAGGGGTGCCGGTTCGTGAGGGAAGGGACTTGAATTCTTGGGTCTCCAAGTTTTACAAGCATATGCCTCCGATGTTCAAAGGGAGGTTTGATCCCCAAGCTGCTGAGAACTTGTTGAACCGGTTAGAGAAGATTTTCGAAGTCCTCGAGTGTCCTACAGAGGTAAAGGCAAGTGGTAGTGGGGATGGATTGAGGCGCTACTTACCACCAGGTAGTGGCTTCGATCCCCACGGAGGCAAGAAATCTCGCTTGGGGAGCGAGGGACTCTTGTGAGTCCTGGGCCCATAAGCCCAGCTACTTGCCATGCCCGAATGGTAGTACGGGTGGCACTACGGTCGGTGCCGTAGCCGGTTGTGCTGGAGTAGGCGTCCCCGAGAGCACCGGCAGGGGGATGTGACAGTTTCCTTTACCATTGGTGAGCCATGGCATACACTTAGCTAGCAAGGTGATCAAGCCCCGTGTTATGGCCAACATACGTGGAAGTGTGTGTCTATACCTATTTTTGTTCTGTTTAGGTCCTGATTAAGAATAAAACTGTTTTTTTAAAATTATGTTATCAATTATTAAATAAAAAGTTCTTTGAATATATTTTTATTTTAAATAGCAATGATTAATTTGTTATTTACCTTCTTATGATTATTTGTTTGATTGTCTGCATGACAAATAATTAATCCTTTCATATTCAAATGCCAAGTTACTTTATTCTATTATGCCAGTTGATTATGTTACTTTTGCACCCCAAAATAGTTAATTCTGTTGGGTTCCTATAAGGAAATAATTTGTTGCTCAATTTGCACCTTTACCCTTTACCTATTATTGTCTATTTGTATTTTATTGTAAGGACGCTATTTACTAGAAAAGTATTTTTGCACTTAGATGGTAGAAGTGTACATGCTCCTCTGTTAACTCTTGAAGCTCAACCTTTTATAAGAAGCCTAGGACTACTACTTCTATCACATAATTGTTGTAAATGTTTAACTTATAATTTTGTATGATTTATTAGATTTGCTCCATGTATTCTATAGGTAGGATTATTGATGTTTTTGAGATTTATGTATATGTATATGTTGTTGTGGAGTGGAGCTCCGTATGCTTTGATTATACTAACAAGTTGTTATAGAATTTTCAGAAAGTCTAACTTACAGAGAGGATTATGCCAAATTTCTATAAAAAGCTTTAGAATATTTATAAAAATATGGTTACATATGAATTAGAAAAGTTAAATGCGTATGCAGGATTATTATACTTATTATGGTATTGTAAATGCTATTATATTTAATATGTCAAGTATTTATTTTTATATTTCAAGGCTTATGAAATGAGATATTGTCTTATATTTCATGCCAGTCACCCCTTAATTTTTAGGGCATGACATATACATTACTGATTTGTTTGTTGTAGGTCACATAACAAAATAGATGGAAATGTTGGGTCAGGTTGTTCAAAGGAGTTGTTTTGTTAAAATCTTATATGAAGTTGTCAAACCCTTGTCAGAAGTGGGAATCAAAACATAGTCATTGTAGCAAGTGGTGACTTAAGGTTTGGAATTTGTGAAAACCTTATCTAAATCTGTTAAAACTTTATCTGAAGTTGTCAAACCCTTATCAAAAGTGGGAATCAATACATAGCTATTATAGCAAGTGGTGACTTAAGATTTGGAATTTGTGAAATTCTTATATGAACTTGTTAAAACCTTATTTGAAATTGTCTAACCTTTATTAGAAGTGAGAATCAATATATAACCATAGTAACAAGTGGTGACTTAAGATTTGGAATTTGTGAAATTTTTATCTGAACATGTTAAAACCTTATATGAAGTTGTCAAACCCTTATTAGAAGTAGGAATCAATAAATAGCCATTATAGCAAGTGATGACTTAAGACTTGGAATTTGTTAAAATCTTATCTAAACTTGTTAAAGCCTTATATGAAATTATCAAACCCTTATCAGAAATGGGGATTTTGCATTTACAACCACATCCTTTCATAAATGCAACAAGGGTTAAAATTTATAGTTGCAAAATCCACATTGACATAAACATGACAAGTGTCTGCTTGGTACACCCCCTATCCTTATGTAACTACTATGACAAATGACATCTTTTGTTGGTCTTCTTTTTACGCCCTATTAGCTCCAAAGCGCTCTCACGACGTGAATTCAACAAATGATTTACTAACCACCATATATTATCTCACGATTAATTAAGGAATATGTTCCTACAAATAAATGAAAGGTCAAAATGTGCTCAAACCGTAACATTGAAACAATTGAAGTGTGAACTTCAGGACTGTACGTTTTCATATTCAAACAAAATATTAGGATCCCACTGGCTCAACCATATCATCACATGTACACCACAATCCCTCCTGTTCACACAATGACATAAACACTTTTTGTTAGTTAAGAAAACAACAAAACATCATAGCACTTATAGATTATTCTACTGAGGTACAAGAGGTAAAAAATGTAATAACAAAACATCATAGTACCCACAGAATGCCTATTACTTTAGTAAGTATAGTCATCACAAAATAATGTATTGATTCCTACTTCTATATAGGTTTGATAATTTCATAAAAGCTTTTAACTAGTTTAGATAAGAATTTCACAAATTCCAAGTCTTAATCCACCACTTGATACAATGACTATGTATTGATTCCCACTTTTGATAAGGGTTTGACAACTTCAGATAAGGTTTTAACAAGTTTAGATAAGAGTTCACAAATTCAAAACCTTAATTCACCTCTTGCTATAATGACTATATATTGATTGGGTTTGACAATTTCATATAAGGTTTTAACAAGCTCATATAAGAATTCCACAAATTCCAAGTCTTAATTAACCACTTGCTACAATAGCTATGTATTGATTCCCACTTCTGATAAGGATTCGACAACTTTAGATAAGGTTTTAACAAGTTCATATAAGAATTTCACAAATTTAAAATCTTAATTCCCTACTTGCTATAATGGCAATGCGTTGATTCCCACTTCTGATAAGAGTTTAACAACTTCATATAAGGTTTTAACAAATTCAAATAAGAATTTCATCAAATCCAAATCTTAATTCACTACTTGCTACAATGACTATGTATTGATTCCCACTTTTGAAAAAGATTTGACAACTTCAGATAAAGTTTTAACAAAACAACTCATTTGTACAACTTGACCCAATATTTTTATCCATTTTGTTAAGTTACTTGCAACAAACAAATTAGTAATGTATTAGTTCAAGAACTTTTATATTTCGTCACTTTCCCAAAAACATAAAAAAGACCATAACTTCAATTTCCACAAATTCGTATTAAGGTTTCACAACTTCATATTAAGATATACCTACAAAATCCTCCTTTTATTTGCTATTTCACCCTCAACTTCGCCGCTCATTACCAATCTTCTCGGCCATAATAACCAACAATTCAAACAAAATGGGAGCATGATACTGACCACAAAAAAGTGTATCGCGCCATTATCTCTATTATATTTTTAAACAATGTAGTGGGAAATTTTTGTCATTTTTGTTTAATTTAAAAAAAAACAAATCAGGTTATGGTACCTCTTTAGTATTACAAATATTCGAAATATCTTTTTATGTTTTAACATTTTAAAAGTTCTTTTTTAAGAATTTTCCTTATTAATATTAAATAAAATTTGAAACCACGCGGCGCGTAATTTTCCACCCCAATTCCCAAATATCTCCGATGGCACGGATAAATGGGAATTTTTTTTTATCGGCTATAAATGGGAATTTACTATCATCCTTTTCTTCAACAAGTTAGTTTTTTTAATAATATTATAAAAATAATATTTTAATAATATATTAAATCTGAATAAGAATAGCGGGAGCCGGGTCCGGATAAAAGCCTGTGCAAGCTGAGAAAAGCTTTCTGCGCATTCTTCGGCTTGCAGCGATAATGGAAGCCTTCCAGTTCTCTACTTCACAGTACCCAATTCCCACCACTAGCACTCCTCTTCCCTTGTCTTCCTCTATTTTCTCCTCGAAACCATGTCCCTTCCCCACCACTTCTTCCTCCTCTTGTGTGTTTGTTTGCCTCAAACAACCGCCTGATTCTACGGACCCCTCCAATTCCTCCTCTCTCTCAGGCAACCAGCTCCGCCGCCCCAATAAATCCCTGCAAACCTCAAATCCTTCCTCGCGGCAGAATCCTTTAACTCCATCCAAGTCTAATCCTCTCAAGAAGAATCCCCTCAATTCTTCTGCTCATGTCACTGCTAACAATACTAATCATTCCCATTCGCATTCTTTGACAAACAAGTTATGGCTCACAAGCAAGCTCTCTCCACCACCTCCACCACCACCACCACCTGCTTCTCCACCCCTGCGAAACCGAGATGAAGAAGAAACAGGAAGCATGGAGAGCCGTGAAATTGGGAGCTCTAAATCTAACGACTCGGATATTGATACCTTACACCCGGCGACTCGGTTCCGGCAAGAGGGGAAAATCTTTGTGGGTAATTTGCCCAATTGGGTTAAGAAAATCGAGGTTACTGAGTTCTTTCGGCAGTTTGGGCCGATAGAGAATGTGATTCTGATTAAGGGTCACAATAATACAGAGAAGAATGCGGGTTTTGGGTTTGTGATTTACGGAGGTCCAACTGCGGACAAATCAGCCATGAAGGCTGTTGAGTTCGATGGTGTTGAATTCCACGGCAGAATTCTGACAGTGAAGTTGGATAATGGCAAGAGATTGAAGGAGAAAGCGGAAGATCGGGCACGGTGGGTGGAAGGGGACGAGGGAGTTGAGTATCGTTCCAAGTGGCATGAGGAGAGGGACGGCTCTAGAAAAGAATTTAGAAAGATACTGGAGACTGAACCTGAGAACTGGCAAGCTGTTGTTCGGTCCTTCGAGAGAATTAAGAAGGTTGGGCAACTTTCCATTGCCTTTTAATCGTTACGTCTATTAGCACTTGAATTTGATAGTTGCGCAATATTTTCTTGATTTTAGTATCATCTGAGCTTGCAAAAATTGAAAAGATAGGCTATTTGGCTTTGCTAAGTTCTAATTTGGTTTATCCTGGCCTTTGTTGCGATAAAGGCAGTAAGATGGTATCCATTTTAAGCTCTTTCCTGAAACTGATGTGGTGTGCAATCTATCATAATCAATTTTACTTTTATGTTTAATTCCTGTATGTTGACTGAGTTAGATATTCCCTCTGTTATTTTTTACTTTTGTCTCACGTGAGAAGGTTCAAAATAAAAAGCCCGTTGCTATGCCTTTTACAGATGGATCTACTTTTTTCAATATTTAATACTTTAAAATCAATGCGAGCATTTTAGCAGTGCCTTATTGTTGACATGTTACAATTTTATGTTGTTGGGTTCATATCCTGGTTAGATGGGAAGTATAAATTCTTTACCTCAGCAGATAAAGATTATGCATTATAAATTAGTTATATCATAAATGAAAGTATTTCTTCTTGTGAGTTTTTTTTTTAAATATATGTTTTTTTTAAGATTTTGAGGCAGTCTATATCCTCATATGATATACTTTAATCGTAGCTTTACTTTTTCACTTAAGATATAGCTATTGTGTTCATCTGATAACCTGGTATACTCTGTTAGACGATTTTGGCAACCAATCCTTTATAACTGACAAGGTTAAAAGATTTTGTTTCTTTTTATAGTCCCTGTAGCTATTTTGGATATGTTTGTCTCTTATTGCAGAGATAGTGGCATCTATGGGCCTCTGACGGTCGGCACTTATTTTTGGCATGCTGAATAAGCTCTAATTCAGCTGCCTAGCTCCTTTGATAAGTCAATTAAATTCCATTTTCATATTTAATGGACATGGAGCAACAGCTTCTGCTATGTTGTTTATAATACCATAAATACCTATATTTAACTTAATCACACTAAACTTATTATCTTGGAGATGGAAGTCATTTTGTGGAAACCAGGAAGTCATCTGTCATTTTTTGGAGACATGGAAGTGATCAGTTTGAAATATGTGGCCCTTGATCCATTCAGCAGAACATAAATTTGTATATTTAATTTAGTTTGATGGGGGGGATAGCAAGGAGAAACTCCATTTTACTATGTTACAAAGCTTGCCTGCCATGTTAGGATCATGTCTACTCAAAAGCTTAAGTTTTTCAAAGAAGACCCATTAATGTTTTAGTATGTGCTTAAATTGACCTGATATGTGTTTCATTCATTTACTGAATAATGTATTCATACGCTGTGCCATGAATTATAGCTACCAAACCTTCTCTGACTAATGTAATGAACATAATGACGAATAGACTAACTATATTAACGTCCTAACTACCCTTACAAATTTAAGTTGTTAGACTTTGATGCCGCCTCTGGTTTTGACTCTGTTAGTTATTTCATATGGTTTTCTAGAGTGAATGTTGTAATGAAAACGAGAACTCTATTTTTGCAATTGGAGAAATCTGAATGATTTGATAATCAATTATGCATGAGTTAACTACATCTTATGATTAATCGGTTTGTTTACTACTTATTTTATATAATATAGTACTACTATTACAAGGGGTTCCAATTATAAAGTTAATTGGCTGCTTTTTTGTGATTTGATGATTTCTTTCCCTGTAGCTAGTTTTCCAAATAAAATGTCTTTTATAAAAAAAATGTTTCTCCATGTATTTGTAGATTATATATTGCCTGAGCATGTGCAAAAATTTATTTAAGAAAACTGTCAGGGACTAAATTTGAACTTTCTGTTGTGGATGTTCTTTCTCATGGTTTTATTTATGTTCTCAGCCTTCTAGAAAAGAATATGGCTTGATGGTTAAGTTTTATGCAAGACGAGGGAACATGCATCATGCACGTCAAACATTTGAGAGCATGCGGGCAAGAGGAATTGAGCCATCTTCTCATGTGTATACTAGGTAATATCTATAAACACAAACCCTGTACTGGAGCTTCTGTAAAATTTTAGTTTGATTGATTAATTCCTATTTTATCTAACGGGATAAGGTTTGTTGTTGTTGTTGTTGATTGGTTGATTCCTATTTTGTGTTTTGTAGCTGATAGTTTTGATGGGCTTGTGTTTTCTCTTAAGTGATGAATGTCCACCCATGAAAATTTTCTACTGACAAAAAATTGCTACTTTGTTTCACTCTGAAACTTCTACTATTTCGAATTTTTATCTCAAACTGGATATTTTGCCGTCTCTTTTCACATATATATTGATGGATGCACAGTGGTTTCTCTTCTGATGTTAATATATGTTAATTCCTTGCAGTCTTATTCATGCTTATGCAGTTGGAAAAGATATGGAAGAAGCTTTACATTGTGTTAGGAAGATGAAGGAAGAGAGCATTGAAATGAGTTTGGTGACATACAGTATTATTGTGGGGGGATTTGCCAAAGTAGGCGATGCTGAGTAAGTATATTTGACCAATGTCTTGCGTCACTTTATCTTTTACTGAAAAAGTAGCCCTTTAGTTTCTGGCTGTAAGCTTTACTTTTAAGTATGATTAATGAAAAAATAGAAGAGAAAGTATGTAAACTCTTTAAATATAGTGTGGAGACAAAGAATAATTGAGGGAGACCAAAATTGTAATTGAAAAGCCAGTCTGGTGGAAAAGACAGTTTTCTAATTTAATCGTTGTAGGGTTTCATTGAAAGTTATTTTCATGTTGAGTAACTGGAAATTTTACAAACACGACTGAAAACAGATGAAAAGCAAATCAACAAATCAGAAAATTTTATGAAACAAAACAGATCATTTTGTTGCAAGTAATTATGTCAGATGACAAACATTCTTAGTATGTGCCATTTCAAGATGCCCAGAGTATGACTAGTATGAAGAAAATAAACCAATGTGCATGTGACTATTTTCATTTAACAATATCCATATATTGGGCCAAAATAATTTGGTTTAAAAGCAACGTGATTTAGATTTAAAAGGTTATTTAGGCCTTGAATTTTGTTTTGGACTTTTAGTTCACAAAAGGTGGTGAGACTTTCATTTATCATGATTAAACTGATATTTTTACTTCTCTAAAAATATTTTAGTATTATCATCACAATCCTCGTTCTGTGTGATTGCTCATTCAGTTGAACTGTTCTCCTGCGTTCAGCTTCACTGATCTGGAGCAGAAATGAAACTATCCAATTCTTTTTTCTTTTTTTTTTTGATACAATGAAACTATCCAATTCTAGAAGATAATAAGAAAGAATAATAATGGATGAGTAGATAATTAAAACATTAAACCTTATAATTGTGCTGCTGACACTTCAAACATCGATGCTAAACAATTTGATGCAACCAAAACCCAAGTTTGTCACCAGTATAGAGAGAAAGATGTTTTAGCTGTTAAGTGTTCAATACCATCAGAATCGGGTGCTAGATTAGTGTTCCCATTTATTGGTTTTATGGGGGGAAAAGGCATATGCTTCAAAGATGGAGTTCACTTGCTAAATTTTGAGTCAGTTACTACTTTATTTGTTCTGGTTTCATTTCTGACATTTAGATTGTCGCATGAACTGATGGACATGCTTATCTATACTTTGACAGTCTTCTGTCTCAGCTCCTGGTAGGATGTTCATTATGTAATTTGTTATATCAATGTCTTTTTGATGGTCTTTTCATATAGGGAAGGTTGAATTGTCGGATCTTTATCATATAGATAACCCTATTTAATCTTGTTTTGGAAGTGCTGCAGATCACTGGTTTAAGGAGGCCAAAGAGAGGCATCCATCCTTGAATGCAATCATTTATGGGAACATAATTTATGCACATTGGTGAGCATTTATTTATTGTGGGCTGACATGCAAATACATATATTTATTTTGTGTTTGTTTATTTGAACGTTCAAATTCCACTATGTATATATTTAATCCTAGCCTCATCACTCTTCTGTAGAGGTAGAAGTTAGCATCTTCACATTGGAACTGAATGAAAACTATTTCTATATTTTTAAGAGAGGGGTTCAGATATTTGCAAGGTCATTTAATTCATTTGGAAAATCAGGTCTTAAGATGACGACTTATGGAGCCTTGCATTTACTGTATCTTCAGAGAGATATTTGGTTCATTATGAAATTGGGGGATGCTAACTTTTACTCAAACTGAATAATTTCCCACACAGATGGAAAATCGGGTTTCTGTCCGGTTTATTGCTCTTTTGACTTTTGGTATCCTGTGGTATACCACAGCCAAACTCGGAATATGGAAAAAGCTGAAGCCTTGGTGAGGGAAATGGAAGAACAAGGAATAGATGCTCCCATTGACATATATCATAGCATGATGGGTGGTTATACTATGATTGACAATGAAGAAAAATGCTTGATTGTGTTTGACAGACTTAAGGTAAAAGCTTGTTCATAATCTTCAATATAAATGCCGTACGATGCTGTTGTAAATTATTATCGTACTATTCTCGGGTCTTTGCAGCTCAATTTTCTTGGGTTGATGTAGTTATTATTAGCATGCTATTGAAGGCTTTATGACCGAGACTTTTTTGTTATTGTTCTTAATTTTATAAAGTGTATTTCTAGTCCAATGTTAACACTGTTGATCTCAATAACAGAAAATGCTGACTCGACGAATTTAAATGGTGAGTTTGCAATTAAAATGCTGACATATTAATCTTTAATTTAAAATTTGTAAATTGGAAAATATTTAAATGATGTCTTTGAATCTTTTAATTTTCACATTTTAAATATTTTTTAAATTGTAAATTGAAAAATATTAATCTTCAGGTTTTATTTTAAATATTTTTCAATTTACAAATTTTAAATTAAAGATTAGTATGTCATCATTTAATTGCAAAGTCATTATTTAAATTCATTGAGTTAACATTTTCTATTAATGAGATTTATGGTGTTAACATTGAGGAACTGAAAATACATTTTATAAACTTGATATAAAATTATAGGACTAAACCTATACTCTAACCTTATTTTTTTAAGTAAAAGTTTTAAAAGGAGACAACTTTGTAATATCTTCCGCCCTTATTAATATGCTTTTTCATTGTATTGTTTTGTTTTTGGTTTACCTTTAAGGGCCTATTTGGTATGAGGTAAAGGGAGGGAGAAAAAAATTTTAGAGTTTGATTTAAGAAAATTGGAGAAGTGTAGTGGAAAGTCTTTGATTAATTTTTCTTACTCTTCTATCTTACATCTTCTATTCATTAAAATTTTTTAACCCCACTTATCCATTTCTTTTAAATTCACTAAAACTTCCCCTCCATTTCCCTTGTGCCAAACTGTTATAGGATATAAATAAGTATCGGAAGGGTAGTTATGTTTGTTATTATATCATGAAGGCTACTAGCCATTAGGGTAGGTAGGATTAACATCTATAAATAAGCCCCTTAATACTTGTTTTCATATCAACGACTGACTATTAATAAAGCAAACTATTCAGATTCTCTCCTCTCTATCTCTCTCAATCTGTGTTTATTCTTTCTTTCTCCTCTCTTATCTTTTTCCTTTTCTTCTTCAACTTCCATATCAAGTTGTATCTAGAGTCAGGCTGTCCTCGGGTGACCACGACCCTTTCCCACTAAAATTCCCAAAACTCTATGTTTCTTACCTGAACGCAAAGCATCAATTGTGCAATGGATGAACGCTTTCAGATTGTTGAAGGACAATTAGGGACCGTCTAAGAACTTTCTAGCTTCAGTTGTAAGGGAGGACTAATGAATGGCATTGATCTATCTTTAGTGCACATTATTTCCTATGTGTCCATTGGTATTAAGTGTAAATAAAGAAGCTCTCCGTTGGACTTTGAATTGAGCCTTTAAATAATTAGAATGAAGATAGGTTGCCCAACATTAGATCACTTGGTAAGAAGACCTAGTACTGTTGAAATCAGTCAAAATGGTAATGTTGGATAATGATGTTTTATCTCTTAAATTTATGCTTTTCTAATCCTCCGTAAGCTTACTTATTAAGATCTTACTGTACTTTAATTTACTCAGCAGGTAAATAGGATTTAATTGGTTACACAGCAATGGTTTTTGTGGTTGACGTTCTTAGAGACACTTCTATTTTTTAGTGTTAATTTTCTTCTATAAGAGTTTGTGGCATTTCACATTTTTTTGGCAGAATTTTTGAGCTTCTGCTGTTTGATCATCCTCTTCCTGACTTTTTTTTTTTTGCAATGATCTGTCTTGCATCAGAGTGAGTTATGCTGGACATACATAATTGAGTAACTCCAATCAAGACATAAAACCTAGAAATGACTGAGCCTTTGGACTTTAGTATATTTGGCTACTTAATTAAGCTGGGATCATAAATAGCTGGCAATTATGGTTCTTAATGGTGGGACCATGCATAGTGTCTAAATTGTATGCTTCTTAATCTTAATTCTTAACACATACTGATTATTGTTTCAGCCCAGCATTTTATCATAGTGTTTGTACTTGGAATTGTTGGATGCAGTATTTAAAGTATTTGAAGTTATTGAAATTGAATTGCTCAGTGACCTCTGGTTTTTTTTGCCCACCTGAAGGAATGTGGTTTCACACCCTCAGTTGTCACCTATGGCTGTCTTATTAATCTTTACACCAAGGTAAGACATTCAAATTCTTTAATTTAATTCAACTTGAATGCTCTTCTGAATTTTCAAAATAGAGATAGGTTGCTAAGTGCTGTTGTTCTCGCCAAATTCTCACACCTTGTCTCATTTTTTTATACCTTCGGTCAACTTCCACCTTGCTGCAGGAAAGTAGGAGTTGATGATAGATTTTAGATCTCTCTTCTCTCTTTTGCTGTTGTAATTTGTAAATACTTTCTGATTAATGATAGTTTTTTCCCCATTAAAAAAAGTCAACTGTATATTTGCCCGTTAACCTCTGTTTTTGTTGCTTTCCATGTGAATGAAAAGATTTGAAATTAAACCCTTTTTAATTAAATTTATATTGACAAGTTTTTTCATTTTTTTAAAATGCTAGTTTCAGGGCTTTAGTCGTGGAAAATTCCTTTTCTCATTTCAATATCTTGCTAAAGCCTGTATAATGAATGTGATTAGTTTCTGTTACCTGAACTAAGTTTTATGACATTAAAATGTTACCTTCCTTACAACTTATGAGTCGGCTTTAGCATGCAACTAGATGCAATTGTTGCATTATATGAGCTTTTTCTCAGCCTACACATGGCCTTCATACGTGTGAAGGGTGTATGTTTTTTATTTTAATTATTTGTTTCTCTTTCCTGCCTTTGTGGTATGAAATGAACAAGCATGCTGAAACTTTCTATTGAAATAGGTTGATTCCCGTTACTTATGTGATATATTGTAAATTTATTATTTTTCATGCAATTCCCATATTGTAATTGGCCTTCTTAACTTTTTCTACCACATGATGTGTTGTATCTTTTTTTCAACCTAGCAACCATCAATTTGATTATTCATGGTATTCTTAATTTCTTTTCCAGATTGGGAAAGTTTCTGAAGCATTGGAGATTAGCAGAATGATGAAAATGGCTGGAATAAAACATAACATGAAGACCTACTCTATGTTGATCAATGGATTCTTAAAGTTAAAAGACTGGGCCAATGCCTTTGCAGTTTTTGAAGATGTTTCTAGAGATGGTTTGAAGCCTGATGTAGTACTTTACAATAATATCATAAGAGCATTTTGTGGGATGGGTAATATGGATCGTGCTATTCGTATTGTGATGGATATGCAGAAGGAGAGGCATAGACCTACAACACGGACATTTATGCCCATTATACATGGTTTTGCAAGAGCTGGAGGGATGAGAAGAGCGCTAGAAATTTTTGATATGATGAGGAGGAGTGGCTGCATTCCCACTGTGCACACATATAATGCTCTTATTCTTGGCCTTGTTGAGAAGCGTCAGGTAACTTGTGCTTGATAAATAATCATAAATGTTTGGTTCTTTAGGTGTATCGAGTTGCTTGGATGACATGCTGGGATTTTTAATTATAATTTTTCTTGATTCTTTCTTTATTTGTTTGATAAATGAACTGTCTCGAGGGAGTTACATTGAATTAGAGTTATTTATTTCACCCAAAAAAATGAATTAGAGTGAGTTAGCCAAATTATTAATTCAGTAGAGGTAACAAACTCAGCTATAACGGCTGCATTTCATATACACTGGGAATATCTGAAGAATATGGGGAGAATTGGAAGAATTGAGTTACTTGCATCTAACTACTGGAAGAATACTTTTGGACACACTTACATGGAATGGGCACCACTATTTATTGCTTAGGGCTAAAGGGAATTTACAATTTGTTGACAATTTTGTTTGACATAATTTATATTTGATTATGATGGATTCGGCTGATTAGGCAGATCAGATTTTGTAATTATCTACCATTAGTTTCGTCTTGTACATCTACTATAAGATAACATGCACATTCCTGATAACACGAATACATTTCTCCGAATCTGCATTTCTTCCATGCACTCTTCATAATCTCTTCATGGTTTGTGAGCCGCCAAAGACTGTACACCATTCAAGCCTCTAGTTCCTCCATCCCTCCTTTCTGATAGTCTGATTTTATTAATATTTATTTTATTAATTGAGTCTGTTTTTATTATTATTTTAGGAAATCTGAAAATAAGTGGATAATCCACAAATAGGATTTAAAATATTTTAGCAATATTATTTATTATTTTAGATATTTCAGAATAAGTGGAATATCCACAAGTAGGATTTAGTTCCTAGATTTTAGATATTATTATAGATATTATTTTAATTTTTTAGTTTGAATTTTGAATTAGATTTTATCTCTCTGTACTTCTATAAATTGGCTTCTTGCCTACTCAATAAAGCATTGAATATTCATGAGAGTAAATTGGTTTAGGAGATTCTCTAGGACTGTTCTTAGAGGGTTACTGAGATGCTTGCTTTCTCTTTATAATAGAGTATTGGCTGTTTTAGAGAGAAGGTGAGATTCTTGCCTACTCTTTATCTCAGAATACCTTTATCCTTCACAACATAAATACTGAAATTATCATCTAACTTTCCCATTTATCCATTACTTAGTACCTTAACAAATGGTATTAGAGCCGTTCGATCCAAAAATATTACTTACTGTTAAATGTTTAAAAGTCAGTCAGCACCGAATAGCACACAATGGTTGACACTCACACATCTCCGTCTATCACTCACCTATCCTCTGATTTTGTCTTTGACTTTCTGTATTCAGTTTCCCTATATATACATTGTAACACTTCTGTGATATATGAATTAAGCAAGAATGAGACCCAAGAGTCTCATACTTAATCGTTCCGTTCACTCTTTTCACAAATTTATAATATCACCACCCCTTCCAACATATTCTCATTTGTCATTTAAAAGATACTTTCCCAGATATAATGGTGGAGATCCAAAGTCATGGATTTCAGAGGCTGAGAATTATTTTCGGCTTTATCAAACTTCTGAGGATTCCAAAGTCGATATCGCATCTAGGCATTTAGAGGGCGACGCTTATGATTTGTTCATCACCATTAGCATGGAGCATACAATCCTCTATTGGGATGAACTAGTAGAGGTATTATTGGAACATTATGGGCCAATAGAATTGAAAAGTGCTGATGAGTATCTTTGTAGCACGCAACAAGTGGGGAGTGTTAGAGAATGTAGCTTAGAGTTTGCTAAACGTTCAGCACGAGTCAAAAATTAGCCACAACACTGCCTTGGTTTTTTCTTAGGCGGCCTAAAGGAAGAATTAAGAGCTGAATTGAGGATTTGTAGGCCCCATACTTTGTATGAAGCAACTCTCCTAGCCCTAAAATATGAGAAGCTTATGTTATCATGTGGGCCCAAGCTGAATCACTTAAGCACCCAGATTTGCATAACACAACCCAGTTCTGCGACAACAGGGGATGCACAATATGCGTATGATTCATCAAACCAAAATAAATCAGTTGTGTCGTCTTCGCAACTAACTCAATACACAACATCGGCTTCAACGAGAACAACTCAACTAGATACGGAAGCTCAAATCAGGAGGGAGAAGGGAGTGTGCTATCAATGTGGAGACATTTTTTGCCCAGGCCACTACTGCAAATCAAGCTTTTCACCAATGAAGATCACCAGAGAGGTCGAAGAGGTTATGCCTCCCTTAGTAGTAGAAGTCAAGACTGAATTAAGAGGGAACGTTGCAGGAATCTCCTTCAACACCAAAATATGCAAGTCTTTTGCTTCAATGATGAAGAGTACTGTCCAGAGTCATAAAATTCTAATTCTTGCGGACAGTGGGTTCAAACATGATTTTGTATTTGAAGAATTGCTATTTGGCATGTGTCTTCTTGTTTGGTCCACTATTCTTTTTGGAGTCTTACTTAGAGTTGTTGATACAACTTATATTGCCTTCCTACCACCTCTGCCTAAACCTCCAGACATACAAGATAATTTTTTCGTTTTGCCTTGAAGACAAGGCAAATTTACAAGTAGGGGATAATGATAGAGTCTGATTTTATTAATATTTATTTTATTAATTGAGTCTGTTTTTATTATTATTTTAGGAATTCTGAAAATAAGTGGATTATCCACAAATAGGATTTAAGATATTTTAGTAATATTATTTATTATTTTAGATATTTCAGAATAAATGGAATATCCACAAGTAGAATTTAGTTCCTAGATTTTAGATATTATTCTAGATATTATTTGGATTTTTTAGTTTGAATTTTGAATTAGATTTTATCTCTCTGTACTTCTATAAATTGACTTCTTGCCTACTCAATAAAGCATTGAATATTCATGAGAGTAAATTGATTTAGGAGATTCTCCAAGCTGTTCTTAGAGGGTTACTGAGATGCTTGCTTTCTCTTTATAACAGAGTATTGGGCTGTTTTAGAGAGAAGGTGAGATTCTTGCCTACTATTTATTTCAGAATACCTTTATCCTTCTCAACATAAATTCTCAAATTATCATCTAACTTTCCCATTTATCCATTGCTTTACTCAGTACCTTAACACTTTCACATCTTCCATCTTCCTTAATCACTAAATACCCTGTTTTTTCTGCATCCATCAAATGCTTCTAGTGGCTATGCTTTCTTCCAGCTGCTATGCCCCTTATTTTTGAATGACCACTGTTCAAGGCTGAACTTTTGGTCCAGGATCTGAGAAATTGCTCTAAGGTCTGAGGACACAACTTAATGCTTACAAAAGATTCTATACAGATCCTAGTATTTTCTTAAGGGCACTAGTTTGAGGCTGAAATTATGCTCCAAAATAGGAATGCTATGTTAAAACCTTTATCCAGATTGTTTCTTATTTATTTATTTATTAGTTTTAAAGTATGTGCTGATTTATTTATGTTTAATTTCTATCAATATGTACGATTTTGTGTGAATATGTTGCATTTCTTGCAGATGGAAAAGGCTGTGGGAATATTGGATGAAATGAATCTGGCAGGCATCAGCCCTAATGAACACACATACACGAGTATCATGCATGGTTATGCATCATTGGGTGATATAGGAAAGGCCTTCGAGTACTTCTCCAAATTGAAGAATGAGGGATTGGAGGTTGATGTATATACATACGAGGCATTGTTGAAGGCATGTTGCAAGTCAGGCAGAATGCAGAGTGCCCTAGCTGTCACAAAAGAAATGAGTGCAAGAAAGATTCCAAGAAATACCTTTGTCTATAACATACTTGTTGATGGGTATAAATCACCTTATCACAATTGAAGTTTCTCATTTATTTTACGTTTTTCTTGCTTTCTCGGATCATTGCAGTGTCTATATGCCTCTATCTGACCATTGTTTCATGTCCATATACTCTCATCCTCCTTCTTGATGTTTTCCTTTAATGGTTTGTTGTCCTGTATTCAAGTAGCCTTTCTTAAACTTGCTTAGGTGGGCTCGGAGAGGTGATGTTTGGGAGGCTGCAGACCTGATGCAACAAATGAAAAAGGAAGGGGTTCAACCTGACGTCCATACTTACACATCGTTTATAAATGCTTGTTCTAAAGCTGGGGATATGATGGTATGACATTGAATGATTTTCTTGCCGTAATTGAACTTGAAACCACAATAGTCTATGATTTATATGACAATGGTAATATTGAATCACTTGAGCTCATGTCTTGTTTGCTTTACATGTTTCTTGATTGAAATTGTATAATTTTGTTGGCTGAACATAAAATTTTACATGTGTGCTCATCATCATATAGAATTATATATTGCAAGCAAAAATTTCTATTGTCATGCATTTCATTATGAGATTCTTGTATCAGTTGTGTTTGCATGGTTTAGTATAGTTTTTACTTTCCTGTTCATCGAATATATATATTTTTTATTATATTACTTTGAAGCTGAAGTATTAAACCTTGTCAACTCAGTTTTGAATCTCTTGAAGAATATACTTGTTTAGAAGTACATATTTCAAATTAAATGTAAGTAGCACCAGAATTTAATTACATAGGAATTGGAGGACGACTTGGTGGTATTATTCATTAGTTAGTTGTCTGTTATGTCTCCCTCTAAATCACTGTAAATATGTCTGGAATTTACCATCAGCATTCCTTGATATATTCTTCTGCTCATTACTTTCTGTTCTCACTAGAATTAGATTTTGAAATATTTATCAATACATTGTAGGTTTTCTTATCAGGAACCCTTATGCTGTTTGGGCCTTTTGAATTTAGTTCTCTACCTTTTCCAAAAGAAAAAAAATGAAAAAAAAATTATCTACAGTTTATTTCTTTTAATTTAGGGTTAAGGTGCAAAAATACACATGAGGTTTTCTCAAAAGTGCACCCAACACCAAATGCTTTTTTTAGGGGCAAAAGTAACTATGTGGTTACAAAATGAGTGCAAAAGTCACGGTTTCCGTTAATGTTAAAAAACGTCCTTTACTTTTTTTGCCTGATGGCGGGAGAAACATCATGGATCATTCACTACCTTGATAATGCAACCAGGGAGACTAGGGAGTTCGATTCATGTTTAGAATTTGGTGAGGAAAGTGATAAAGAAGTCACTGCTGTTTCTGTGGATAGTATTTTCCCTGATGAACTGTTGGAACGTATCCTAGCCTATCTTCCCATTGCAAGCATCTTCAGAGCTGGTTGTGTATGTAAGAGATGGCACGAAATTGTTACCTCCAAGAGGTTTCTGTGGAATCTTTCACATGTGCTTCCTCAAAAACCTTGGTACTTTATGTTCACAAGCTTTGATGAGCCAACTGGTTATGCTTATGATCCCATCCTTAGGAAATGGTATGGCATTGAACTTTGCTGCATAGACACTTCTAATTGGTTCATCGCATCCTTGTGTGGTTTAGTTTGCTTCATGAACAACGACAATCGAAGTGAATTATACGTGTGCAACCCCATTACTAAAATCTATAAGAAGCTCGAGGGGCCCCCCGGTTCTGACTTTTCTGAGTACAGTGCATTGGCAATTTCGGTAAACAGAGCATCACAAAGTTACACAGTGGCTATTGTGAAATCAAAGGAAGTGCCTGAGAACTTCTCCCAATCTGTTATTTCAATTCATATATACAATTCAGAAGATGAGACATGGGTGACCAGTTTAACAGAGGTTTTGATAGGGTGGAGAGGCGGTGATGAGAGTGTGATTTGTAACGGGGTGCTGTACTTTTTGGTTTATTCAACTGGGGCTGGCCATGCAGAAAATCGACATGCCCTCGTTAATGTTAAAAAGACGTCGACGACAAGGTAAACTAATTCACTGCAACTCAACTTCGATTTTCCCCTATCATCCATGTCTGTTCTTGTCAAGAATCATTCAGTTCCTGAATTATTTTTTTTATTTTTTGCAGAAGAGAGAAAAACAACGATGGATTGTCAGAAAAACACCGAATCATGATGCAGCAATGAGTATCCAGCTGTCATAGTTAAGGAAAAGTAACGGACGTTTTTTAACATTAACGGAAACCGTGATTTTTGCACTTATTTTATAACCACATAGTTACTTTTGCCCCTAAAAAAAGCATTTGGTGTTGGGTGCACTTTTGAGAAAACCTCATGTGTATTTTTGCACCTTAACCCTTTAATTTAGTTATTCAATCATTGAAATGCTTCAGTATTTCCTTCCCCCCTTCCCATATTTCATTTAAAATTTAGCTTCAATTCTTACTATTTTCTGACTATGATGTCAACTTTTAGGTGTAGCTTAGTAAAGGGTGTCAGGTATGGGAATAAAATTAGTCAGCAGACTGCTAAAATCTGACATTAAATTTTGGATGAAAATCAGATGAAGAGTAACATTGCTGAGATGCTTATGTTTTAGGGACTAGTTTCAAAGAAATGATGTGCTGCTGACTTAATTAAGTTTTCCTCCTTGTCTTTATTTTTATCTATATGTATAAATATATTTAAATCTTTAACAATCTCCATTGTAAAGTCATGAAAAATGTTGCTTCTCTCTATAATTCATTGTTTACAAGCCTGGTTAATCGTATGGCTATTATATCAGGTTCCATTTATCTCTTTATTCCGAATATTCTCTTTTTTATTTGTTCATATTAATATATTTCTTCTATTTCATATCTTCTTTGGTTATTTGAAATCTGAACTTCCCACTTACAACTTCCCAACTTTCCAAATTAATACTTCCTCCGGTCCTAATTATAAGACAAAGTTGACTTTTTTGGAGAAATTAAAGAAGCCAATTAAATTACTTTAGAGTATTTTTATTTTTATTTTTTTCTCCAAACTAATTAATTTGACTAATAAACTAATATATAATCTAAGGATACTAAAAATATAAACACTCTAAAGTAATTTAATTGGCTTCCTTAATTTCTCCAAAAAAGTCAACTTTGTCTTATAATTAGGATTGGAGGGAGTATATCTTTTCAGTCTGAAAATTTCGTAATAAATTTAGTTTTTATTATAACAGCTTTTGATCAAATTGTTTTACCCCACAGAGAGCTACTCAGATTATTCAAGAAATGGAAGCTTGTGGTATAAAACCAAATGTGAAGACCTACACGACTGTAATACATGGTTGGGCTCGTGCTTCCCTTCCAGAGAAGGCGTTGAACTGCTTTGAAGAGATGAAAGCTTTAGGGTTGAAGCCTGATAAAGCAGTGTTCCACTGTCTGGTGACTTCTTTGCTTTCCAGAGCTACTTTTGCTGAAGCATCCATTTACAATGGACTCTTGTCCATATGTAGAGAGATGGTAGAGTCTGACATGACTGTAGACATGGGAACTGCTGTTCACTGGTCGAAATGCTTACGGAAGATCGAAAGATCTGGAGGGGAACTTACACAAATCTTGCAAAAGACATTTCCCCCGGATTGGACCTCCCATTCTGTTTTTGATGCCAATTCTGTGGCTGAAGCTAGTGATGCTGAAATTGATGATGATGATGATCATATGTATGAGAACAGTGATGACGATGGTTTTGGTTCTGATTCTGATTCTGATAATGTTATGTCTTACAGTTCATGGCCTTGAATGTTTTGTTAATAGCTGTGAATGGGTTTTAATGTTTATATCTTCAATTCGTTTTCCCCATATGCATGCGAGTAGAATGTGTTGTACTGTAAAGTCTGTGACTGAAAAAGAAAAGGGATAAAGAAGAGAATGATGCCGTAGTACAATACAGAATGCAATACAGTGATCAAATCTCTAGGATTTCTTAGGTCATCAAAATCCTAGGTTACTTGGGGTATGCAATACAGTATAATTGTGTAACCTGCGTTGATCCCTTGGTCTCTAATCTCTAGGATTTCCTAGTAATGTAAGTGTTGTACAGAATATCGATGAGAGCAATGATCAAATCTCTATGTTTCTAATGAACAAATTCTGATGTTTATTCATGTGCTTTTCTGGTTTTATGTATGGAAGCAGAACAAAATTGGATGGTATGTGAGATGGGAGGAATGCAGTCAATTGAATTCCCCTATAAGTCCTTACTTAGCCATCATCACCTTCTAATATTATGGAGTAGAAAGCAAAACTGAAAACTAGATATGCTTTTAATGATCCTCGATGGAAATAAGAACAATATTTGTCATATATTTATTGTAATATTCTAAATTTTGAGCCTAGGAGTTTAATGATAAGCCCTATACCAAGCAGACTATCAAGCCTGGTTTGGGAAAAGTCCCAAGAATGTCAGAGAGATAAAAAAAAACTTTTGGGAACTATGAGTTAGCCTTCTAGGAAGAGAATGGTTCTCTCGATGATATGAGGGCTTAGAAGTGGTAGTTATTTGGAGAAATAGACCGACGTATGTACTTAAGTACATGTGAAGCCCTTAGGGGGCAGAAGGCCACTTGGCTCCATTTTGAATGGCAAACACAAGTATTTGTGAGCCATGTGGGGCCTTAGACTGTGTGATTCCGCTCCTCAGGGTAGAGAACAAGTCTCTGGATTATATGGGGGCTCAGTGGGTGTGATTAGACAGATAAAATATGTCGATAGAGGTGTGCACATGACATTTTTAGAGTAGGTACATATACCCTACGTTTTTTAAAAGGAAGAAGGGATATAGGTCATGTGGGTCCCACATGTAGAAACACACTCAACACTCCCCTGAGGCAGCACATATGGTGCACTCTGGAAGACACAAACCCATGTGGCACAGTCTGAGCCCTACACCGATAAAGTAGCTTTAATAAAGTACAAGTAATGATTAGCCACTTTTTGACTTTTATCCTTGATTGACCAATGAGAAGATGCCACCTAGCACAATGGTCAGGGGAATTCACCGGTCTCCGGTTCGGTCATGTATGTGACTTACTCGGACACCGAACACGAAAGCCAATGAAATCACATGACTTCTCTTTCCCTAATTAGTTTGGACAGCTAAGAGGAGAGAGGAAAAAGAATGATTATATTTGGACATATGTCTTATTCCCTGACATTCCTCAGGCAGGTCTGGTGAATTTCTCGGTAGGTTAGCTGGTCGAATTTTTGAGAAGGAGCACCGGGCACACTGGGATATTTTAGCATATGACACATGTCTTTAAATGACATCAACACTTTCTCTCCACTCTATTAATTTCGTGTAGCCCCTCAAAAATAAGGGGAAAATAGAGAAATTCAAGGGAAAATGAAAGAGGAGAGAAGGTAGATGAATAATGAAAGTTCTAGAGCTCTGGAGCTGATTTCACCTTCGATTCAGCGTTTCTAACATTCAGAGTCCTCTCTAATGTTGTTCCTCTAAGTGAGAGCAACATTTCTATGGTTTTGGATTCCGATTAGAGGTGTTTGGTGCCGTCTACTTAGGAGAGTTGCTGTTGGAATCAAGAACCGGTTATGGAATCGAGTAGAGGTAAGTATAAGCTCCGATTTAAGCATAATATTTTGACTTATTTTCAGTTAAATTTGGAGTTAGGGGGCTGCCCTGTTTCGTCCAAACCATGATTTGTGCGGAATAAGTGTGATTTTGTTAGTTTTGATGCTTGCAATGGGTTCAGGACACAAAACTGTGTGGAATAGTAGCAAGAAACCGGTACTGGAAGCATTATGATCAAAGACAGAATTTTGACCCAAGAACACCTAAGTTTCGGCCAGACCTAGAATCTTAGGGAAAGAATATGAATTTGATGATTTTGAGGATTCCAATGGATTTCTTGGGCAAAATTGTGTGGGGTTAAAGTGTGGTTATGATTTTAGAAGGGTTGAATTGAAAACCTAAAAGTTGAAGTTAAAGGAATAATGCTGCCATATTTTGTTTTTTGGGAGGCATGTTGTTTGTGACGTGATTTTGGATGATCAAATGTTGTCTGATGATCCTGATATTTCCCAAAATAATAGTAAACACATTGAGCTTTAATTTGATATATAATATGTGCCATTTGGGTCAGTAGTTTGGGAGATATGAATTTTTAAAGTTTGGGTACTGAATGTGGAACAAGTCCTGCACAGTTGTGTAATTCAGGATTCTGGAATTCTGGGGGTATAATTGGAAGTAGATGATATTTTTCCCTTAAAGTAGACTTAGAGAGCTTTATATAGAACTTTGTACTATCCTATTTGGAGTTCCCTAGATTAAGTTACGATTTTTCAAAGATAGGTGAAAATTCTGGCAGTATAGATTACCATGCGAAAATGAGAGAATGGCTTGAATGGTAAATAAGAGTGAAATCCAACGGTAGAGATATGGTCTAATACTTGGGCAAAATTGTAATAAGATGGATGTCTAAGGGTAAATTGTACTTAGGGTAAATGGTAATAAAGTTGAACTCCAAAGGCTAAGATAAGTCATGAATATTGACTTACTTCCATGGCTCTAATAATGTGGTTATTTATCTAGGGCCATGAGGTGACAAAGAAGAAGCAACTTTAATGGTTGGAGGAAAAAGGAACAAGGTGTGAACTCAAAGCAAGAAGTAGTGAACTTTCTTGACTTGCATAACTTGATATGTTTACTTATGTATTGATGTGTTGAATTGCTGTGATGAGTTGTATGAAGCATGAATGAATAATTGAAGTTCTGTTTTTACTTATGCTGTGGCCATAGGTGTAATGTGTAAAGCATTGAGCATGCATGTATGTCATTATGCGAACATAAATTGATGTAAGTAAGCATGTCATGCACAAAGCATGTATCTTGTATGCATAATTAGCAAAGTTTGCTACTGAGATTTCTCTGAATCTCACTCCTTCCAACCAACCATTTAGATAGGTGAACACATGAAGTGTGTAGGGAACATAAAAGAGGACTGCACAAGAGGAATGCAGTGGTGGAATGAAGACGGGAAAATGTCTTCGAATTTTTATTGTACGGGTTAGACACCCTAGTAGCCCTATATGGCTACATTATTTGTAATGTTCTGTAATTGAAAATTGTAATTGAGCAAAGTACTGAATTAAAAGAATAACTCTGATGATAATAATAATAATGAAGCCCCTTAAAAGTATATAACTTCTGCATGCATAATAAAAGGGTATAACGAAGGGTGTTACATTTATCAACTCAATTACAAGTATGTATCAACCAAAACATGAGAGCCATCAAAGGTTACCCAAACAATCTAAATATCAGAATACATCAAAGGATTCAGCCTAGAGTCCATCATAAAAAATCAAAATAACAAGTTTAGGGGCATGGCATATGCTGAGCAACGCATTAATAAAATATTATTGTCAGCATCAGGTTTGAAGATTAAAGCCATTACTTGCATATTGTACAATGCATTAATTAAGGATCATAAAACTTATTCCACTTATTCATAAATGATTGAAGTATCAATATGATTATTACTATACATAAAAAGTATATGATAATAATTTAATTTCAATATAATCAATCCGCTTCAATTATGTGGAATGGAGATTGGTGAATAAACGAGTATGAGATGGTGATTGCAGAATGAGTGAATTACGTATTATAATGCTTATTACACAAATTAATAAATGAATGAAAGATCATTATGATTACTATACCTATAAGGTTTATGCTGATATTTTCATTTTATTGTATTAAATAGATTGCATACTGTAACCCCCTGACTTTAAACACGTAATTATAATTTAATAACACATATTTAAATCGGATTAGAGACAATTGGATGCTTTAACCTCGTTTTAAACTTTCTGTGTTACAGTAAAATTTTCACAAAATCTTTCAAAAATCTTTTTCCCATCCTGGTCTCAATTTCAATATTCGAATATAATTACCTGTACAGTTAATATACATTCAATCATATCAGAGTGTATAACCGTATCCCCGGCAACTCCCGGGGTTCTATACATATATAACCTGAGGGTTTATAAGTATCCACTAGGGGATTACATAACCAAAATCGAATATCATACTCCTATTTCAAATTATACAGTAATCCCGAGTTCAAAATAAATAACCAACATCTCCAAAATCAAATATACCCCTAAAAGTCCTAATTGCTCCAGGTTGGCCTCTTCTCTGTTGAGCCACACGCCCTGTCTGAAATGTTAGTCATATGAAAGAATGAGATTCGAGAGAATCCCAGTAGTAACAAACCACTCACACAATGGATAAACACAAAGCATGTACATAAATCACAAACAGCAACAGCAGCAACAATCTCAAAGATACATGGTTTCCACCACAAACGACAGCACTCACGGTTGTATACACAATACGACAGCTCTTGCTGTAATCAATGTCACGACAGCTTATGCTGTAATCACAATAACGACAGCTTACGCTGTAAACGACAGCTTGTGCTGTAAACAACAACTATCACCAGCTGTAACCGCAGCAGCATCAGAAATCATCATAACACAGTGATACAACACACATACGGTGCATTATACAAAGTATAAGTGAGAGAGTTACTACCTTGTCCTTTCCTGACGTCCTTCAGCGCAGTTGGCTCACGAGGGCGGCAAAAATCAAAGCCTATAAACAAAATCAAGAATGGTGGATTAATTTCCTACCCCCAATTCTTACTTTCAAACACTTAAGATAGGTTCCATATGAGTCCCCTAAATGGTTATAACAAGCTCAAAGAGAACCTAAAAGGATTGGAGAGTACTAGGTTGGAAATTACTTTGCAAAGTCACAAAATGCTGAAGATAGGGTTTTGGCTGCAGCCAGGAATTCTCTGGCTGCGGCCAAAAACAGCACAGAAGTATTTTGGCTGCAGCCAGGAATTCTCTGGCTGCGGTCAAAACGTGCACAGAAAGTTTTGCGCTGCAGCCCAGATTTTCTGCTGCAGCCAAGGAAATTTTGAAAAATCATAATTAATTCTAGAAAAATCAAAATGAGGTGATCCCAAAGCTAAATGAAATCTATTTAAGTCCTCTTCCTAGGAAAAATATTGGCCATTACTGGAAATCACCAAAAAAATACAGAATCACATAAATTTCATCACTGCCCCAAAACAGAGTCCATTTTCGACCTCAAAATTTGGACAGTCATATCTCCCATTCCCAAAACGAAATGGCACAAATTATATGTCCATTTTGAAGCTTAGAATGTGAAATTTAAGACTGGAAAGTTTCATAATTTTATGACATCATTTGCCCAGTCAAAACGTTCACACAACCTGACTGCCCAGAATATACTTTCAATGGACAACATTTCAATTTTGCACCAATGCTTCCAATGGTTCCCAAATTCATATCAAATACCATTCCCACATAAATTTGCACAAGGAATCCATTGAAATCATCAAAACAACCCAATTCAACCTCCATTGACAAGTTACACAATGGCCACCACATGTTTTGCCAAGAACTCAATCAAACCACTATATTGCAAACCAATCCAAACCAATTTCAAATGCTCAAAGACACACTATGACACCAATTTCACACTAAACACTAACCAATTCACACATTTCAAAATTAAGCCAAAATCAGGGCAAAAATCCAAAATCCTCAAAGCTAAACCAATGACCACCATAAATATATCAAAAGATTCCAAAGGCTTACCTTAACTTCTTCCCAAGACTAATTCTTGATTTCCACCACTTCCAAATTTTCTCAAGCTTCCAATCACCACTAATCAAAAATCTGAAACCATAGGATGCTCTTGACACTATTATCAATATTAATGAAGAGCACTTGAGCATTTAGAGACAAATACTCACCCAAAACTCAAGCTTTTCCTTCCTCTTTCCTACCAAGCTTGGACGAAAATGGAGTGGAGAAGAGAGAGATGAGAGAATGAAGATGGGATCATATTTCCTTGTGCATGAGACTTTTTGGCCGACCTAAGTGGAGGAGAGAGGGAGAAAAAGAGGTTGAAACATTGACTTGATCAAAGGCTCACAAATGGACACTTGGCAACATCTTGGCCCTCCTTTCCTAACCTCACATAACACATGCACACACACAACTCCTCTCATACTCATGGATCCTAACCATTGATCTCGAGTTACCTATGAGTTTCCTCTTCGGTAACTGACCAATCGGTCTGTAATTTACCATTTTGCCCCTGATTATCACAATGCTTACAACACTATCACCAATCACATTTTACATTACAATTCACATAATATACTTCAAAAGTGCCTAATTAACATTAATTACATCCCTTTGAAGTTATTAGCCCTTAATTACAATTCAAGATATTACACCCTTCACGATCAAGGCCGAGATTTATGTTCTTAAACACGTAATTAATGTAGAATTAGAGACCATATTTCAAATTGGGACTTATTAAGGTAATCTTTTGCCCAAAATCGGATTTGCAAAAAAATTTTCAAAATTTATTCACAATGGTCTCATATTCATAATACAAAACAAATATGGCCTGTACAGGTGGTTTCCATTGACAACTATCAAAGTGCAAAGTAAATTCCCGACTCACTTGGGTTCCATTCATTTAATAAGGGTTTATACAAAGGCACAAAGCCCATAATTCGTACCCTTTACTTGGGGATTACACAAAACTACATCACAAATCCCAAAATATACATATACTTCCCACAAAATATCCAATATTATACAATGATAACCAATAACCAAAAAGGAACTCCTAACATGGAGCTCTACCCGCTCTTCGTCACCCGTTTGCCTTTCGATCCTTCAGCCCTGCCTAAAATGTTTAATTTTGGGAGAGTGGAATTCTAAAGAATCCCCGTAGTGTCAAATCAATCATATAATGTACAATAATAAGGCATGAAATCAAATCATTATCCATACAAGCAACTACAACGGCAGTTCAACGGCAATGGTTAGTATGACACATATCATCCCTGAAGATTGCTCATGCTGAATTGCTCACGCTGTATTGCATCACAATAATCCACATAATATAATTCACCACAGCTGGGATCCATATAAAGCATTTCATAACGCAAGCCATACATGCAAGATACACACATCCCACAGCTGGTTTCACAAACGCCACCCCCACGGGTCGGATTCATAAAGATCCATGTTGATTACGACGGTAGTTCAACGGCCGACCTAGAGATGACCAGCGTCAATCCCTATACGGCTCATGCTGAAGTGCTCACGCCGTAATATACCATGGCACACATTTCACAAAATACAATGATAAGTTATGCATACCAAAACATCATGCACAATATGAGAGAAGAGTCACTACCTTGATCCTTCCGTGCATTTCCTAGCACCGGTCTCTCCCGAGTAGGGCAAATGTCAAATCCTATATTCATAATTAGGGACGAAGAGTCAATCCTCTATTCTAATTCTCAATGACTTCTTAACACTTAGTTTGGTTATCATTATTGCTCTTTTAGAGTCATTAAATACCCCCTAACAAAACTCCTAAAGGGTTGGATGAAACTACCCCAAAGACCCCTTTTTGAAGGCACAACACTGATTTCTGACAGCCTCACTCGAGTGAAGATGACCTCACTCGAGTGATGAGAGACTTGTGCTCGGGTGAGAACGACTCTCACCCGCGAGTATTTGACAGTGAGCAACTACAACGACCAGAATGTGCTTACCTTACTCGAGCACCAAGCTCCTCACTCCGGGTGAAGACCCCAAATATGCTCGAGTACCCGAAAGTGCGACACCACGAGTGACAACCTGAGAGGTCAAACCACACCAGAGGCACCAGCTCACTCGAGCATGACACCCTGCACTCGGGTGAGAGAACTATGCTTGCGAGTGTCAGAGCACACTCTTGGCATCATCCAGCGAGTGAAGACCCAAGAGCAACCCTAACTATGGATTCACACCATCACTCGAGCAAACCTAAGCTTACTCGAGCATGATCTTCCCTCACTTGAGAACAAGGAAGAGCACTCGAGCCCCATACATAGAATCCACCTAAAACTCAAAGCAGAGAAGGGAAAAATGCACACAGCACTCGAGCATGATCTTCCTCTGCTAGAGTGTTGTGCATTAAAGACCAGAAATGCAGAAAACATCAGAAAATACCAGATGGTCAATTTCATACCCAATGGTCCCCAAACTCTACCAAAGGCTCATACACACAGCACTAACTAGGGAACACATTGGTAACCTAAAAAACACTCCCAAAACCAATTTGACCACAATCATACCCTTAGGTCTCTATAACACAACAAATGTCCAATTTCCCTTAACACATTTCCAACATTCCAAACTAAATCCAATACTCAAATATCTTCACAATAGATCATTTTCAACATCAAACACAATAAAATTCATGCATTCAACATTTGACATAACTAGGGCAAATTTCCAGATTTTACCAAACTTATCCAAAAATCACAAATAATACTTCAAAATGCACTAAATGCCTACCTCTTCACTTTGCCAAATCCAGAATCTTGATTCTTCCACTTTCAAATTTCGACCAACACACAACCTCCACTATTCAAAATTCTGAAATCACCACAATGAAGCTCTCAATGAGATGCATATCTTTAGAGAAGAGGATTTTAGTAAAGGAGGATCCTTACTTACCAAATATCAAAGCTTTATCCTTCTCTTTCTTGCTTGATTCAGCAAAAATGAAGAGAGAGGGAGAGAGAAGAGAGAGAAAATGGTGAGATAAAGCTAATGATGATGATGAGGTACACTTCTCTCTTCCCTTGCCCATACCAACTGAATAGGAGAGAGAGGATGAGGGAAAAAAAGTGGTCCTTTGTCCTCTTGTCGCCTTATCCAATGGCCACCACAATGCCACATGCCACTATCTCCATACTTCCACTATGAGCTCACATAGACACAAAGCATAGAATTTCGACCCATCAATAATGAATCTCAACCCTTGATCTTAAATGCCACACACATGTATACCAAACTCACATCACATTAATTCCAAAAGTGTTTAATCACACTAATTACAATAATTATCAGAGTCATTAGCCCTTGATCCCGAATTGGGATATTACTCATACAGGTAGAGTAGGGATTTTTGTCAGTATCCGACAAGCATGATCATTTATTATAAACTAATTAACAATCATAATAAGTATGACACATTATCATTGTTTGATTCTTAGTATAATAACAACAAATATTAACACATTAATTTAGGTTATTTAAATAACTCACAAAGTAGTATAAAATTGATTTGATATAACATGTGTTTAATTATGTGTTATTCTATAATTAGTGCATAAGGTAACACCAATATGCAAGACTAACTGTTCAAGGCAATAAAGTTAATGCAATACATATTGCTGATACATAATTAATATGTGAATAGTTTTTTCAAAATGTTGATTTAGTAACATGTTTTTGACAAAAAATGGATACTAATGCAAATATTGGAAAGTCATATGTAAAAGCAAAATCATTTTAGATATTCATATCAATAGTAAATACCTTGGGAAGTATTGCGATAAGATAGTTGGAGGTCTTCACATTATAGATTATATGTGATGTGTTATCTAAATGTAAGCACTAACATCGATTCCAAGTAGGACCAATTAATGATGCGTATTCTTGTAAGAAGTACTTCTTAAAATTGAAGACTTCATATACTATGGTTCTCAGATACACCGTATGAATTAAGTATTTGGAAGAAAACATACTTTGTTTTATTTATTTTATATTAATAGTTTTTTCCTTGAGCAGCCCAACGATGGGACAATTTTAGTTGTTTTCACAAAGCTTATTATTAGTTTGTAACCTAAGTTGAGATTTGGTCATACACTATCATTATGACAATTAATGCATATATAGTATGAAAAACTTCTTAGTACAAAAAAGTATGACATAATATTCGTAATTTAACCAGTATATTAGTGAATGTTTAATGTATTATAGTAAGTATGGGAAATCTAAAGTATCCAAGGATAGGTGCTCAATGAGCATTCCTCTATTACACGCAACGTCATCGTTATAGATATAACTTTCTTAGAAAATCAAAATTGAGCATAGAATGTTGAAATATTTTAAAATGAAGAGATGTGTTTGTTAAAAAGTCATGTCCTTATAAATTATATTAAGGAATTTATATGAAGGGTTCCACTAAAGGTCACCAATGTCATGTCTCTTTAGCTTCTAAAGCACCAAAGAAAAGGTATGGTAACTACTACTTGGTGAAATGTTATGTTGGTTTTTCAAGAAGACCCTACATACTATAAATGTGCATGTAGCTCTTCATAGAAGAGTTATTTTAAATAACTATTAGTTATTTAAATTATGTTGATTCATAAAGGTTCATGAATCTAACATATGGTTATGACTTTTAATTGAAGAGGTATTGCTTCAAGAGATACCATTTCAAGATATTGCTTCATGGTCTATAAATACCCTTGACGGGATAAAATTAAGCATTTTTGGTGGCCCAGCCCTTGAAGGGCTCGGGATCAATCCAACTTAACTCAAAATCCACGAGTAGCAATAAAATATATATATATATATATATATATTTAAGTATAAATATATTAATACCTTTTAATTACCATTAAATTGTTCCTCTCTTATATCATATAAATCTTATGAATTAAAATTAGGATGATACAACCAAAGGGTTGCATTGTTGATTGATAAATTTGTGAAGAGGCTACTAAATTTTCTACCTAGTACTTAAAAAATACAAGTAATATTGGGATTTGGTGTCTTTGAATAAGGGAATCACGAGTTGGGCAGCGATGATAGTATGAAAATTGTTACTATATTAAACCAACATTGGGAGCATGTACACCTATGTGTATTGCACAATTTAGAAGAGGGATAACCCCAATAGACTAGAACTTTTGTATCCTAAAGCACACAATAAACAATTTACAACATGATTTAAAGAACACATGCTCAACATGTATTACATTGATCTTAATTCATTTTATAAGAAATTAAAGTTATTGGCAAGCGGTATAAGCAAACAGGTGCTTTCTTACACATGCTACATCATCAATTGAAAAAAAAGGAGTGCAAATTGAAAAAAAGAGTGGTAACTCTTGTAGCTAATACCAAGCATTTATTGAGTGGTGAAAATGGAAATCCTATCTATACAAATATGTCATGCTTTTGGGGATGATTAAGCGCATTTTGTAGTTATATTACGTCGAATTTTGAGTTTTTAACATATGGATGCAAGAGTGCGGGAGAGAGCGCATTTAATTTCTTCTTCTTCTTGACAATGTCAAGGGATTTAGAGGTATATAGCTCAATTATAAGTCTCTTTTGACACTCAGTTATTCATATCTCAAAACTTTCTCCATAAATATTTCATATCACTTTGTGCCTAAATGTAAGTCACTTGTAGAGGGAAAATGTTTGGTTCAAAATCTAGGTCACTTGTAGGGTAATTAATGATTTTTGGTCAATTTTACCCCTATTTATTTTCTATTGGAAAGAGAGAAATAGGAGAAAGAAGTGTGAAATTTGTAAAGTAGTGATAAACAAAAAATTTAATAAGGGCAAATGTAGAAAATTTCAACAATTTAATGCATTTTTTTTGTATGTGAAAATGGAGTACAAGTGATTTATATTTAAGCATAGAGTAGTATATAATGTATTAGTTCAAGACTTTCACATAGGGGGTGAATTGATTAACTGCAGTCATATATTCTATTTACTAATATTTATGGATTTTCAAAGTTTATGAAGCAAAAGTGAAATAAAACAAATTGGTATATGGCAGTAGAAAATATTCAGAGATGAGATTGACTTCCTTAAGTGTTTTGCGTTGCCTTCCTTCTCTTTCTATTTAATTGAATTGAACCAAAGAGGAGAAGAGCTGGACCGAAATTGAAGATTGGAAGAAATAGATGAGCAGCTAGACCAAACCGAATTAAAGCATGAAAACAGCTGCTGGACCGATTAAAAGAGAAAGAGGAGCTGAACCAAGCGTGACCGAAATAGCATAACTGAACTGAATTGTAGCTGTTTGAAGAATAGAAGATAAGAGCAACGAATTGAATTGGAAAGAAGAGAGGATGTTGAGCCGACATTGTTGACCGAGCTAAAGCAATCGAAAATGAGAATTGAAATGGATAAAGGAAGCAAGCTGGACCGATGGAATAAAGAGGAGGAGAAGCAGCCGAAATTCTTGACCAAACCAATTTGAAATGGTGGACCAAAAGGCTTAAGTGAAGAAGGAGGGCTCCACAATAAAAGAAGGGTGTTGCGGCTGTGTGTGGGGGGAGAGGCAACATGGAATTAATTGGAGCAAGTGAACCGAGAGGGTTGAAAAAAAAAGCTGGACACAATGAAATAAAAGGGAGGAAGAGGTGCTGGTGTGAAAGGAATTAAAGAGAGCACCGTATGGAAGAGAAAAGGGAGGCATCATGAGAGGAGACCATGACCGAGTTGAAGAGTGTGAAGAGAGGAGGTGCTGGGCCAAAAGAATTGGAGGGGCTGTTCGGTGTTCTCCATTATTCTCTATGGCCAATCTCTTCATTATTCATCAAGCTTCATCTTCTTCTTCTTCCATGAGTAGCTAAGCTTTGGTGATTTCCTTGAGTTGGGTAATGGTTTGAGCTTCTAAACTTCAATGAAATTCCTTTAAGCTCTCTTTTTAGTTCATGATTATGTAGCTTGGTTAAGTATGTAATTGTGATCTAGATTGTTCTATGCCAAGTGAATAAACTTGGTGGTTGAGCTAGAAGTTGATTAATTAAGCTTTGTATGATTCATATTAGGAGTAAGTTGAATTGTTTATTCCAACTTGGTTAAGTGGATTTAAATGATTAAACTGAATATTTTGAATTATTGTAATGGTAATTACAATTTAGAATTGGAAGTTGATTATTCATCTCCTTGAGTCTGAATTATTAGGTGGTATTCATTTAATTGCTTTGGTTGAATGAATTAAATGATTATTGCAAGTATGGAGCTAGTGGTAGCTTAGTTCCATCCTTTTGGCTCATTATGGAATTCAAATCATTAGCAAGCAAGGAAGCACTACTACAGAATATACATATAAAGTCCCTAAAGGACGTCCCTTTTTGAAAAAGGGACGCCCAAAATATTGGGCGGTGGCATATGTGTAATTATAGATCAAAGTTGAAAAGGTTGGCTCGTAAAAAAAATTGAATCTCGCGCCTGAATGCGTTTTAGACATCCCTATGTTTATTGGGGACGTCTAAAGACTGTTTTAGACATCCCCAACAAACATGGGGACGTCTAAAGACTCGAGAAAAGCGTATGTAGGGGCGGGGGAAAAAAATAACACACTTAAGACGTCCCCAGATGGCCTGGGGACGTCTAAAGCTTAAACATTAGACGTCCCCAGACCAGCTGGGGACGTCTAAAGCTTATATTAGACGTCCCCAGCTGGTCTGGGGATGTCTAAAGGGGCCTTTAGACGTCCCCAGCTGGGCTGGGGACGTGTAAAGGGTGCCTTTAGACGTCCCCAGACCAGCTGGGGACGTCTTAGGCTGAAGCAAATGCACTAGTCGACATGACCAGTGCATGTGAAGTGTCAGATTTTTCTGTGCACTTGCTTTACTCTCCCTCTCCTTCATCACTTCCGTCCCCTCTCCCCTGCTTCTTGATTTTTTTTACTTTACTCTTTCACTTCCGTCTCTCCCCTGCTTGTTGCTTTATTCTCCTACCTTCATCACTTCTAAATATGCGAGGCCATTTCTCCTCTCCCCTATTTCTTCTTGTTCCTTCTTAGCCTCTATTTCATCCAGACCGTTGCATCTTTGCTCTGCTGGTTATGCACTGTTCTCTCTCATTCTCTCCACAGTCGGCCTCCTCTTATCATCGTGGGTCATCTGCTCTAAAGTTCTGTGCTTCAGGTTAGCTAAAACTAAACTTGTGAATGAATTTGTGAATGATTAGGAAAATGCCTTTGTTCTGTGCTGGAATTTAAGTATGGTTTGAATGAATTTGTGAATGATTAGGAAAAATGCGTTTGTTCTGTGCTGGAATTTAAGTGTGGTTTGAATGAATTTGTGAATGATTAGGAAAATGCCTTTGTTCTGTGCTGGAATTGAAGTGTGGTTTGTGCTTGAGCTTTATCTTTGCTATTTTGCTGAATTTAAGACGTACCACATCAAGTTTTAATCTTTTTCTTTTTTCCTTTGTTTTGAGAAACATGAAATTCTCATTAACTAAAAAATCAACCCATAACTTATTCAGGCATCTTCAAGCTAGGCCAAGTACTAAGCAAGACCAGACACTAGGCAATGTATACTGCCCTGCATATTTGGGGCTGCTGAAGTGTATATATAATTGTATTTAATATATATATATATATATATTCATTATTTGACAAAATTGAACAAGCATATTTACTTATCATTCATTTAGAATATAATGAATAAACATATTTTTTATTTACTTAGTAGATATTCATATTTTTCATAAAGCATATTTAATTAAGAAATTGGTAAATTGAGTTCTTAAGAAATAAATTATTATTATTATAATTATTGTTCTTATTGTTGTTGTAGATGTTGTTGTTAAATAGTAAGAAAATAATCTCTAGTGAATTAATTTTCATTGGCTCAAAAATTGAATCTAAACAATAAAATCTAAACAGGATTATTGCATAGAATATGTTTTTGAAATATTAAGCTGAGATGGTTTGTTATTTTGATTTTGGGATGTCTCACTTTTAAGGGGAAATGCTGCCAAAATTTTGAAAAACATGCTTGTAAAAGGCAATTCCCCATGTTTTCAATTATTCTAAACTTGAGTGTAAATGGAAATGGCATAGGTGGTAATAAAATGGATCATAGTTGGATGAATGCTCTGAGAACAAGTGAAGAATATGAGAATGGGGTTGAAAACTTTATTGAATTTGCTAGGAGGAACGTTCCAGCAAAAAATGGGATGTATTTTTGTCCCTGTGTCAATTGTTTAAATGAGAGAAAATGGGATGTTGAAGTTATAAGGGATCACCTACTTTGTGATGGAATAAATCTTCGATACACAAGGTGGATATGGCATGGTGAGGAAGTAACTGATTGTCCGTCACACAAGAAGGAAGCTGTGGATGTCATAGATGAAGATACAATGGAGAGAATGATTCATGATGTTAAGGTAGAATCGTTTGCGCAGTCACATGAATATGACAGCCTGCGGAGTGATGCAGAGACACCGTTGTACCCTGGGAGTAAGTACACATGGCTCACAGGAACATTACATTTGGTTAACTTAAAAGCAACTTGTGGGTGGACCGATAGTAGTTTCACATTGCTGCTTGAACTGTTGTGTGATATGTTTCCAGACGATAATGTACTTCCAAATCGTATGTATGAGGCCAAGAAAATCCTATCTACAATGGGTATGGAGTATAAAAAGATACACACTTGCCCTAATGACTGTGTACTGTACATAAAGGAGTATGAAGGCCTGAGTGAGTGCCCTAAGTGTCAAACTGCACGATACAAAGTGAAGAAAGATGGTGGTTATGGCGATGGGAAGACTAAAAGGCAACCTGTAAAATTTTTGTGGTATCTTCCAATAATACCGCGCTTTAAGCGTTTGTTTGGCACTGTAAAAAAGGCAAAGAAGTTGAGATGGCATTCGGATGACAGAATATCCGACGGAAAATATCTTCGGCACCCAGCTGACTCTCCACAGTGGAAGAAAATAGATGAAATGTTCCCTGAATTTGGTAGCGAGCCGAGAAACCTTCGGCTTGGGCTCTGTACAGATGGCATCAATCCGTATGGAACTCTTAATAGCACACACAGTACGTGGCCAGTACTCCTTGTAATATACAACTTGCCTCCCTGGCTTTGTATGAAACGCAAGTATGTGATGCTTTCTATGATGATTTCTGGACCAAAACAGCTAGGAAACGATATCGATGTCTACCTGGCGCCTTTGATTGAAGACTTGAAGAAGTTGTAGGAGGAAGGCGTAGATGTGTTTGATGCGTATAAGAATGAGTCCTTCAAGCTACGTGCAATGTTGTTCACCACCATAAATGACTTCCCTGCCTACGGAAACCTCTCAGGGTACAGTGTGAAGTGGCATAAAGCATGTCCGATCTGTGAAGCAGATACTCACTTCCACCAACTGAAACATAGAAGAAAAATGGTCTACCTAGGTCACAGGAGGTTCCTTCCTAGATTCCACCCGTATCGTAGGTTAAGAAAGCGTTTTAACGGCTTGCCGGAGCATGGAATGGCTCCAAAGGCATTAACCGGAGAGGAAGTTTACAGTCGGGTTGAACGTATCAATGTCTTACTCGGTAAGAATCATAAGACTTTGGGTGAGAAGAACATATGGAAGAAGAGATCAATTTTCCTTGATCTTCCATATTGGCGTAGTCTTGACGTGAGACACAGTATTGATGTAATGCACGTGGAGAAAAACATTTGTGATAGCCTTGTCAGTACACTTTTGCACATTCCAGGGAAGACCAAGGATGGGATTAATGCGAGACTAGACCTTGTTGATATGGGAATAAGAGAACGGTTACATCCATAGCTAAGAGATGATGGTAGGAGGGCATACATGGAGCCAGCAGCGCATACACTATCAAAAGCAGAGAAAAGAAGTTTGTGTGGGTGTTTGTATGAAATTAAGGTACCACAAGGATATTCTTCGAATGTGGGAAGGTGTGTGTCAATGGATGATTTGAAGTTAGTGGGAATGAAGTCCCATGATTATCATGTGTTGATGCAACAACTGTTACCAGTAGCTATTAGAGGGATTATGAAAGATGAAGTTCGAAACACTGTGACAAGATTGTGTGTTTTCTTTAATGCTATCTGTAACAAAGTCATTGACACTAAAAAGCTGGATGAACTGGAAGCTGAGGGTTATATCATATTGTCCCAATTAGAGATGCACTTTCCTCCTTCTTTTTTTGATATAATGGTCCATTTGATAGTTCATTTGGTAAGGGAGGTAAGGCTCTACGGTCCAGTTTACCTGAGGTGGATGTGCCCTTTCGAGCGATACATGAAGATCTTAAAAGGGTACTCTAAAAATCCCTATCAACCAGAAGCCTCAATAGTTGAAAGGTATGTTGTTGAAGAGGCTATGGACTTCCGCAGTGATTATCTATCAGGGAAGTAGGAACAATCTCGGCATGAAGAGGGGAGGAGCAAGGGAACACGAGGACTAAAAGTGAAGACTATGCCTCGTGAAGAGGTATTGCAAGCACACCTTTATATCCTGAATAACATGGCAGAAGTGCAACCGTACATAGAGGAACATAGAAAGAGATTGAAGAAAGAGAATCCGAGGAAGAATGACATGCAGATTACTATTGAGCAAAACAAGACATTCATTTAGTGGTTTGAGGAAAAGGTTTTGCATGAGACTGGTGTGTCTGGGACAATAGAGTGGCTAGCCTGGGGGCCTTCGTTTCAGATCATTACTTGGAGCGGTTATGATATAAACGGTATTCTTTCTATACAAAAGACCAAGATGACAGGAGTACCATGCAAAATAGTGGGGTGATGGTAGAAGCTGAAGCCATGCACTTTTCTAGTTCGAAAGACAAAAACCCCATATTAGCATCCATGGCCTATTATGGAGTGCTAGAAGAAATATGGGAAATCACTTACAACAAGTTCAAAGTTGCTTTATTCAAATATAAGTGGGTTAGCAATAATGCTGTGGTAATAGATCAACAATTTGGATTTGTTTCAGTTGATCTTGAAAGAGTAGGTTATAGGGATGAGCCCTTCATTCTAGCAAGCCAGGCGAAACAAGTGTTTTATGTCACAGATCCCGCAAATAAAAAAATGTCCATTGTACTTCAGAGTAAAAAACAGAAGCATGGTGATCCGACCTTCAACCTTGACGACACACCACCTTTCACAATTAATCCACCTACAACAAGTGAAGTAGAATTGGTAGATGATGAAGAATATGCTGTGAGAAATGATTATGGTGAAGGAATATGGGAAAAAATCTAGAGTAAGAGCTTAACTTAGAAAATAGTAATGTGTGCTTTTTGTTTTATTACGTCTCAGTTTATTCATTTACTTACAATTTATTCACCTATCTGACAATGATTTTTATCCTTACAGGAATATGGACAATTCTGGTGACTCTCAAAGTGATAGGGACAATGAAATGAATAGGCCTGAACGTGATGCGACACGTGAACCGGTTCGAGACGAAGGGTTAGAGGCAGTACAAAAATGCCTGCATTGGTAGCACGTCATAACCATCAACAGGAGAGGTTGCATATTGACTTTGATGAAAATATGAAACCAATTGGTTCGGAGGAAGACCATTTCATTAGCTACGTAGGTTTTTTGGCTCGAAGCAAAGTTCGCATTACCTATGCTAATTGGAAGTTGGTTCCACCAAAAACCAAAGACTTGATTTGGCAACAACTTTTGGTATATAAGTTTCAATACATCTGCATTATATCTTTATTCCTATCGCTTCAAATATAATTAACGTATGTTTTTACCTTGCAGCAAACCTATGATATCCCTGACACTGCGGAGATGTACAAGGAGTGGATGACGGAGGTTCGTCTACGATAGAAAGATTTCAAGAACAGGCTCACACGAGATTTCATTCGAGGGGACTTGAGGGGTCAGGATCCATGTCATGAGTATCCATTTTTGTCTCCAGAGGACTGGAGGTTGGTTATGGCATCACGAGAAGATCTAAACTTTTTGGTAAGATTTCTGTAATCATAGTGTTTTATTTGAATATAGTTGACATTATTGATTCGGTGTTCGTTGTTTTCCTTTAAAAGGCATTAAGTGCAGCAAATGCAGAGAGGCAAGTAGCTAATAACTATCAACATTGCATGTCTCGTAGTGGTTATCGGAAGCTTCAGCGACAGATGATGGCAGAAGAGTTGGAGAAATTGAAGGAAGCAGCCATATCAGATCCTACCGTTGTGGTCCAACCCCCGCCACCTCTACCACGTCACAAAAAATGGAAAGCAGGGAGGCTTAAGTGTGGGAAGTACATAAATCCGACTGTTGCTGAGGTTGCCGCAAGAATTGTAAGTAGTTAGAGCATAATTACAAACTTATTTTTTCATATTGGGAGTGCTTACGATAACTTTTATGCTGCAGGATGAACTGGAAGATCATAGTAGCCAAGGTTCGTTCACTCCAAGTGGACGGATGGACATCTTGTCAACGGCGATTGGGAAGCCAGATCACCCTGGTCATGTTCGAGGGGAGGCAGTGGGAGTTCGTGTCACGAAGTATTTTGGCCGAGCCTCACATCCTTATTCGTTACAAGTTGAACCCAGTAGGGAGCTTGTGGCTAAGATTCGTCAGGAAGTCTCACAAGAGCTCGAGGCCAACCTTCGCGACAAGCTCCGATAAGAGCTGTTGCCAGAGCTACGTCTTGAGTTGATGCCTGAGCTACGAGCTGAAATGCAGAAGATGTTTGAATCGCAGATGGCAACTACCGAGCATAGAACCCATTCATCCCCGGCCTTCCACAGCACCAAAGGAAGTTACAACCCTACGGAGGAACCACTTGGCGACCCTTCTCATACTCCAGCGCTAGGAGAACCTGCCATCCTCTCTTTGGATGCCCCAGTGCTGCGTGTAGTTGCAGATGCTCTCGTTCACACAGAAGCTACTACCCACTATCATCAGCAAATTCCACAGCATTTGTGTAGGGTGACTGTGACGTGTGTTCGAGCGGGGGAAGAAGGTACAGCCATCCCTATTCCTGATGCCGAGGTTGCCACGATAGCTCAGGCGAGAGGATCTTTCATCCTTTGGCCTGTACATCTTATTGGCTTGTTACCACCAACACCTCCAATGGTATGGAACTACCTCACTTTTACTTGAGATGTGTTGACATCCTACTAACAGTATGTGTTTTTATGTTCTAAAAGAACAAGCAGGAAGCAGAGAAAAGGCCCTTCTTAGAACGACTGCAGCATATCTATAAAGGCATTCGCCAGATTGATTTGCATATGCCTACAGGGATTGTGGGCCAGGAAACAGAGTATCACTTCATAATTGATAAACAAGATCTTAAATAGTTCATGAAGTTCGAGGAGCTAGATATTGGATGGGGCAAATTTGCAATCCTGTAAGTTTTTTATTTCCCATTTTTTGATTCATTTAGTTAAGTTGATTTTAACTAGCTAATACATTCATCATTTTAATTCTATTATAGCTCCTTCCATCGTATATGCGTTGACTCTTAGAAAGTTGATTTATATGGATTCTTGTCTCCTGCACATACGACAAGGGTTGGGAATACATTGAAAAGAAAGACGAACTATGTGGGCTTCGCATTGGCAGAGGACGAGTATCGTTGTTATCTAGCACCGATTGTTCAAGGGTACGTATTTTAATTTTGTGTATTTGAGATTATTAATAAATAATTGTCTTCCCATCTAACTTCTTTTTAATCTATATATGTTGTGATAGTTATCACTGGAGTTTGTGTATTGTCTGTCCTCGGTCGCACGTTGTTTACTGGTTTGATTCCTTAAATAAAAGACCAGACAAAGAAACTAAAAGCGTCTTCAACTAGTAAGTTATTTTTTTGTATTTCATTGCTTCTTGATTCTTGACTTAATGAATTATTCTAATTTATTTTGATTTTCATTTTAATGATAGGGCATGCACGACGTATCGAGCGCTTGGCGGGCCACGCGAACGTAGAGGTGGCAAAGATCCGAGATGGTTGTTTCCAAAGGTATGTAGTTTCAAATCAAGTTCTTTTGATTGACGGTCGTTTTAGATATGCCTTTATTGATTTTAACCATTTGCTTTTGATTTATAGTGTCCTCGACAACCTGGCGGCTGGGAATGTGGATATTATGTCTTGCTTTATATGTTTAACATCATTCAGAGTGGCATTACGACATATTTTGAACAAGTAATCGCTTCTTCATTCTCAGAGGATAATATTCTTGGTGTTGTGATTCAATTGCAATTCATTCACTTCATTCATTACTTCATCTAAGATTATTTTCTAATTTACAGATTTTTGACAATGAAGATGCCTACTCATATGAAGACTTAAATATGATCAGAGACTTTTTGGCTGGACATCTTCTTCAACGTAAACCATAAGAGTAAAGTCTTTAGTAGTTTGTGAGGACATACTTTTGTGGTAGTACATATAATTAGCGTTATTGTTGTTGGATATGGATTGGATTTTAGTCTTGGTTATTGTACAAACTGGGGACTTGGATACAGATTGCTGTGTAGTTTGTCTGGTTTGAAAGTTTGTGTGGCATGTAGTAGACTTGGATATAGATTGTTGTGTAGTTTGTGTGGCATGTAGAAGCCTTGGGTTGATCACTGTGTTTGTTGTTGTTTCCATTCTGCTGAACTACTGTTCTTTTATTCTGTTGTTGGAATCCTATTTCTGTAGTTTACATTTCCAGACAGTGCAATATATATAAAAAGTCCATTTAAAAAAAAACTTTCAACATCCTTAATAAAAAAAGGGACGTGGAAAGTATTGCTGTCGACACTTTAGACGTCCCCAGTTGGAACTAGGGACGTCTAAGGTCCACTTTAGACGTCCCCAGTTGGAACTGGGAACATCTAAAGTCTGCCTTCTACATCCCCTGTTTTACGGACGTTAATGACGTTTTTTTCTATGACCCTCACATAGACGTCCCTCTGTTTTCAGACGTTAAAAGGCCAAAAAAAGGGACGTTAAAACCCTTTTTTCTAGTAGTGAAGACTAAAACCTCAACTCAAGGGAATCCCATTTTGTCATTATATTAGTTAATTGAATCTATCTTGTTGTTAGTGTTAATTTCAATTCCTTTTGTTTCTTTGTTTTGAAAACTGAAATATACAAAAATGTTGCTTTAACTTAGTTTACTTCATTAGTTTACAAATGCAATTTCTCAAAAAATGATTTCTCACAACTTTAAGGTTTTTTTATCACTTTACTACTTAGGAACTTGGAAATTAATCTCCTCACAAGAATGACCTAGGTTGAGCTACTACGCTACATTTTCAAACCTAGTTTTATTTTGTGAACTCCTACAACATGGGTTCATTAGGCAGTTGATAGTCATTTTGAGAAAATATAGAATTATTAGAGTGATTACTGTTTACTCGAGTGATCTTTGAAAATCTTGAAAACTGTTTAAGTCACTATCGAGTAACTCTGTGGTGATGCTCTGTATCACTTGAGTGACTTAATAGCACTCAAGTGCATTGTATTCTTCCCTTCAAAAAATATGTGAATCACTATTGAGCGACTATATAATGACGAGGCAAAAATGGTCATCACTCAAGTGACCATCATAGCACTTGAGTGATCCTTCTAAAAAAGTATGGCAAAGTGGCCCATTACTAACGATTGACTATAAAGTTATTCATATCACTCAAGTGAGCCTTTGAACACTTGAGTGATCTATCACAAAAGATCACAAAATTACTTTGTCACTATTGAGTGCCTTGATAGTGATATAAGAGGAAATGAGATGTCACTCGAGTATTCATTACCACTCAAGTGATCTTTCAAATTTATGAAGAGATCATTATGTGGTGAATATGCAGTGATAAGTTTTTTAGGCTATCACTCGAGTGGTCTCTTAAATTTTGATAGAACCACTCAAGTACTATTTGGTGACTTGTTGGTGATGAGATGAATAGTTATATCACTCGAGTGACTTGCATCAACAAGTCATCTTAGACTTAGGAAATCTTTTCAAAAACATTTTAATCTTGCAGAACATTGATCCTAGGATGTGTTATCATCAAAACATGAGTCCTAACATAATGAGGGCTTCCTAGTGGGAGTATTATTTTAGGGAAGTGAAGCAAATTCAAGGATTTTGCGCTTAAATAATTATTGCGTTTTAACAATAGGTGACTCTAGATTTGTCTTATAGATTAATTTAAGACTAAAAAATTAGGATTTAGTTGAAAAGTTTACAATTTTATGATGAACAAGATATTTATAATGATCAAACTTAAAAAAAAATTATAGATTGAGGCTCCAAAGTAATTTTGGGGAACTCTGAGAGAGATCTAGGAGATTGTTATTTTAAATTGACATAAGATTTATATTATGACATATATTGGTTTTAAAATCAAGGTTTGAGCGCAAGATAACAATTTGATATTTTAGTTTGTAACTCTAGTGATAGGTAATTGGCTTCTTACCCAAGGATAATGTTCCAGAGAGTGAACCCACAATCTAGTTATGTGCATAGTGGCCTTTTACCGGTCTATGTACACTACACAATCGGTTAGTTTGTTTGAGTGACTGAGGACATGGGCAAAACTTATCATGTGGGTTCAATCGTCGGGAACAAGGAGGATATAAAAGAAATATGATTAATGAGAGATTATAGGTATAATGACTAAGATAAGGTGATTACCATAAATATGATCAACTAAGTACTATGATTCTGATTACTATGCATGTTATGATTGACCACTCTATATTGAATATGTGAATGTACTTATTATTAGTTGTTATTCTTAAAAGTGTCCCACCTAGAACCTCACAAGCACATGTTGTAACCCCCCTCACGATTAAGGCCGAGATTTAGTTCATAAACACGTAATTGAGATAGAATTAGAGACCTTAAATGATTTTGGGACTTAAACAAAGCCAAACTTCCCAAAATCATGGCTTACAAAAACTTTTACAAAACATGTTCATGACGGTCTCATATTCACATTTCAATACTAAATGGCCTGTACAAGTTGATTTCATTCACAAATATTAAAGTATAAGGCAAATTCCCGACACACTCGGGTTCCATTCATTAATAAGGGATTTACAAAGGTATAAAGCCCACAATTCATTACCCTTAACTTGGGGATTACACAAAACTATACTACCAATCCCAATATACACAATTGTTTCCCAAAAATATCCAAAAGATATACATGATAACCAATAAAACCAAAATATACTTCTAAACCGGAGCACTATCCGCTCTTCGTCGCCCGCTTTCCCTTTGATCCTTATGCCCTGTCTAAAACATGGTTTTTGGGAGAGTGGGATTCTAAGGAATCCCCGTAGTAACAAATCAATCATATAATGTACAATAATAGTGCATGTAAGCAAATCATTAACCACAACAAGCAACTACAACGGCAATTACAATGGCAATGGTTAGTATGACACATGTCATCCCTTACGATTGCTCACGTTGCATTGCATCACAGCAATCCACACAATACATTTCACCACAGCTGGGATTCATATAATGCATTTCATACACAAGCCATACATGCAAGATACACACAACCTACGGCTGGATTCACAAACGCCGCCCCACGGGTCGGATTCACAAATATCCATGTCGATTACGACGGCAGTTCAACGGCCGACCTAGAGATGACCACCGTCAATCCCTACACGGCTCACGCTGACCTGTTCACGCCGTAATAGATCATGGCACACATTTCACAAATTCAACGATAAGTTATGCATGCCAAAACATCATACATAATATGAGAGAAGAGTCACTACCTTGATCCTTCCGGGCGTGTCCTAGCGCCGGTCTCTCCGAGGAAGGCAAATGTCGTATCCTAGAATCATGATTAGGGATGAAGAGTTACATTCTATTCCAAGACTTAATTAACTTGAAACACTTAATTTTGGTTATCATAATTGACCCTTAAGAGGCCACAAATGCCTCTAATAAAAGCCCTAAAAGGTTGGGAAACAATAGGTTAAAGATCTCCTTTCGAAAACTTAAAGTGCTGGAACACAGGGGTGGGCCACGGCCAGCCCTTCCTTGGGCTGTGGCCCAAATATGGTCAGAAGGCCATGGGCTGCGGCCAGCCACCCATGGGCCGCGGCCAAAACAGGCCAGAAAGTCTTGGGCCCCGGCCAAGAAATTTCCTGACTCCCTTGGCTGAACTTCAAAAAACCATAACTAATTGTAGAAAATTGAAACGAGGTGATTCTAAAGCCAAATGAAAGCTATATGAGTCCTATTTCAAGGAAAAATATAGCCCATCACTGGAAATCACTACACAAATACAGAATCACCAAAAACTAAACACTACCCCAAAACAGAGTTCTGTTTCAATCCCAAACTTTGGACAACCATATCTCACAGAATACTAAACGAAATGACACAAAATATTGTCCATGTTGAAGCTTGGGATGTGAAATTTAATACTGGAAAGTTTCATAATTTTCCAACACCATTTGGTCATTCAAAACGCTCGTGCAAACGGACTGCACCAGACAACTTTCCAACTTTTCCCAAGTGATTCAAATGAACCCAAAATCAATAACCAAGCTCATTCCCACACAAAATCACTCAAGGAATCCAATGGGAATGTCAAAATCACCAAAATCCTATTCCATTATCATGCTTTGGTTTTAGGTAACATTAAACACTAAAATCTCAAATTCTCCAAACTTAACAATTTCCAACCCAAATAATTCTATCTATCCAAAATGCATTCCAGACATACAAATTCCATACCAAACATATACCAAACTCTCAATGGCCCTCATTTTCGAAAATGGCCCAAGAATTCTAGAAAATCCAAGTTAATCCATTTGACATAAAACATAGATAGATAGATAGGTCTCACTCACCTTATCAACTTTCTCAAAGGGAGTTCTTGATTCACCACCTCCCAAAATTTCGTGTGGCCACAAACCACAACCAATGGACAAAATACAACCATAGAAATGTTGCTCTTAACTCAAGGATCAACTTTAATGAAGGGAGTTTGAGCAATAGAGATCATTTTCCTTACCTTTTTCAAGCTTTCTTCCCTTCCTTTTGCTGCCAAAAATGGTGCCCAGCTGAGAGAGAGAGAGAGAGATGAGAGCAAGAATGAGAGAGAAATGAGATGGAGTGTGAGGAAGAAGAGACAATATTACTCCCCCCATACCTCTAGCCGAAAGAGAGAGAAGAGAGGAGAGAGAAAATAATATTTTTATCCCATTTGTCTTACACACACATGCTATAACGCCCCAAATTTTGATTAATGGCTAATGAGGATTATTGAGAAGGTAATTGTGATTTAGAGTGGATTAAAGTTGAATTAATGTATTTTGGTGACAATATTATTTAATATGTCATAATTGATGGAAAAATTTAAAGAATGGAATTATTGGCATAAGTTGGTAATTAATGGGGAAATTAATTACTAACTAAGAGAAAATGAGAAGTGTAATTAAAATGGCTAATGGAAGGATTAGAGAGATTAATTGGTGATTTAGTGAGTGAGAGCCAATAAGGGGTGGGCACATTGCAAGCTCACATGGGGGGAGATATGAGAAAAGTCAAAAGGGAATTTTTAAATGCATTTCTCTCTCCTCTCTTCCCTCTTGTGCGCTGGAAACTGAAATGGGAGGGAGTGTAATCATTTTTCACTTTCTTCACTCCACCTCCATCCCTCATCTCTCTCGTTCTCTCTCTTCTCTCCTTGGGTGGCGCCATTGTTGCAGAAAATAGAAGAAGAAAAGCTTGCAAAAAGGTAAGGAAAATGGCTTCTATTGCTCAAACTTCCTTCTTTAATGTTGATCCTTGAATGAAGAGCTTCATTGTGATGGTTGTAATGTGTTCATTGGTGTTAGTTTGTGACCTCAAGAGATTGTAAAAGTTGAAGAATCAAGAAATCTCTTTAGCAAAGTGAAAGAGGTGAGTGTTATCTCCCTTTTGATATATATATATTGTGGTTGTTGGTGAGCATTGATTTTTCTGGAAATTTCTGCCCTATTTTCGAAAATTAGGGTCTTAGTGAGTTTGGCATGTTGTGATCATGGAAATGGTATATTGTGATGTCTTTTGGACAAATGGATTGGTTTGAATCGTTAAAAGTAAAGTTTGGGAACTTTGTGTTGGTTTTGGTGTATTGGTCAAAACAGGGCATGTGGTTAGATTGTGAATTTGGTCATTTTGAGGTTACCATTGTGTTCCTTGTAGAAAATTGTATGGGAATATGTTTGGTTAATGATTTTGGAGTCATTGGACACTTTGGTAGAAAAGTTGGAAAACGCTGTCAATGTGAACTCTGTCTGGGCAGTTTATTTGTGTGGACATTTTGAGTGAACAAATGATTTCATAAAATTGTGAAACTTTCCAGTCTTAAAGTTCACATCCCAAGATTCAAAATGGACAAATATTTTGTGTCATTTCGTTTGGTATTCTGAGAGTTATGCTTTGCCAAAGTTTGGTACAAAAACAGAACTCTGTTTTGGAGGAGTGTGTAGTTTTTGGTGATTCTGTATTTGTGTAGTGATTTCCAGTGAAGGGATATATTTTTCCTTGAAATAGGACTCATATACTTTTCATTTGGCTTTGGAATCACTTCGTTTTGATTTTTCTATAATTAGTTATGATTTTTCGAAGTTCAGCCAAGAGTCAGGAAATTTCTTGGCCGCGGCCCAGGAGTGGCTGGCCGCGGCCCAAGACTTTCTGGCCTGATTCGGGCAGCGGCCCAAGGGTGGCTAGCCGCAGCCCATGACCTTCTGACCATATTTGGGCTGCAGCCCAAGGGAGGGCTGGCCGCGGCCCACCCCTGTGTTCCAGCACTTTAAGTTTTTAAAAAGAGATCTTCAACCTATTGGTTTCCCAACCTTTTAGGGGTTTTATTAGAGGCATTTGTGGCTTCTTAAGGGTCATTATTGATAACCAAATCTAAGTGTTGAAGAGTTAATTGAGTATTGGAATAGAGAATAATATTTCGTCCTTAATTATGACTTTAGGATTTGATATCTGCCCGAAGCATAAAAGGCCTGTGCCTGCTCAAGGAAGGAAAGACAAAGGTAGTAACACTTTATCCTATATCATGTGTATTGCATTGTTTGTTTGCATTAGTCATTGAATACAGTGAAAGTGAAGAGGACGTGGCGAAAGCCCGGACTCGATTACAGTGAAAGTGAAGGGGACGTGGTGAAAGCTCGGACTCGATTACAGTAAAGTAAAGGGGACGTGGCGAAAGCTCGGACTCGAATATTGATAAAGTGATGGGGCGTGGCGTAAGCCTGACCTCGTATATAGTGAAGGGAACATGGCAAAAGCCCGGTCTCGAATATCAATTGCTGCATTGTGATATATGTTTATTTGCTTTGTATATATGCATCATATAAATAAACTGTTGCTACTGGGATTCTCTAGAATCTCATTCTTTCCAAATAACATTTTTAGACAGGGCAAGTGGATCAAAAAGCAAGCAAGTGGCAAAGGACGATTAGGACTGTCGGCGATAGTCTTAGTTATATATTTTGGTTTATATCGAATTGGTTATCATTTTGGATCATTGTAAACATATTGAATAGAATTGTAGTGGTATAGTTTTGTGTAATCCCCGGTATGGATACTAAGATGGGCAATGATGCCCTGTATAAACCTTTGGATTAATGTTATTATCCCGGGTGAACGTCGGGAATTGTGCTTACTCTGATATTGTATATGTAACAGACCAAATAGGCCATTTGTTTTAATGAATGAAATGAATGGAAATCCATTTGTACAGGTGTTTTAAAAAGTTTTTAATTGTCTTGGATTTCTTATTCGATAATTAAATGTGCTTAAACGTTAATCCTGGCCTGATTATCGAAAGGGGTTACACATGCACTCCCTCTCCCATGCTCTCTTTGCCACATGTCAAATTGCTATTGGCTCTCACCAAATAAGTCACCAATTAACTTATATAATCTCTCCATTAGCCATTTTAATCACACATCCCATTTTCTCTTAGTTAGTAATTAATTTCTCCATTAATTACCACTTATAGCCAATATTTCCATCATTCCAATTTTTCAGTAATTATGACATATTAATTTAATATTGCCATAAAACACATAATAATTCCAATTAAATTTATAATTATCCATACTAATCATGATTAACCCATAATCAAAAATTGGGATATTACACATGCTAGTGTGTGTGATAGGTAGGCCAGCTGGTTATTGAGACTGTGATCTTATTCTATCACTTTAAAAAATTTTCCAAGTCAGCGTTCTAAAGAAGGGACATTGGGGATGGATTTGGAGGAGTGAAGTTACATTAGCAACACATAGCACCTCAACCTTTACAAGTTTATGTTGTTTTCTGCATATTGCCACCTTTAGGACATTTACTGCATTTCTTTTTATGATTTATTTATTTTGAATTTATGGATTATTGATGAGACATGAGTAGTATAATTTTTAGTTCTTAAGCATTAAGATTTTGAGTACTATAAAGTATCATTTATGAACAATAGAAATTTAAAAGTAATGTATTTTAATTGAATAGTATTGTGATCAATCAGTGGTGACCTTTACATACTATTATTGCATGTGATTAATCAATCAAAAGAGTAAGGTTGTACTACTACAAATTCACACAAATATAACACTTAACAAATAATGGTTACAACAAATAAATGTCATATATGTCGAGGCGGAAGTCGTGTAAGAATATACAATGCTAAGACCTAATGGTTAATGTAACATTCAAAATTTCAATCACCAAAAAATTCCTTTACAACTTTGTGACATCAAAAGGAATAAATGGTGAATTTTGACAAATTGAAAAGAATGGCAAAACATTGCAAATAGTAGACACACACAACATGATTATGTTTGGGCACAAGAGTGCAATTTTGTTCTATTGAAATTTAATGTTGAAGCCCAGAATGGAGAAGTAAAGAGTACAATTTTTGGCCCAATTCTTTGTGTAAAAATTTGGTCAAAATGTCCAAGAGGGGGGCAAATAAGGAATAGAAAAGTTTGGTCAAAGTTTCAACACTTTTGGAAGAAACCTTTGGTCCAACTTGAGCATATACACCAATAGGCATTTGATCACATTCTTCTTGCCTTTTTAATGAAACATTTGTCAAACCCTTGTGTTATTTTCACATTTTTCAGAGTGTTTGTGCGCAGTTTATTGGGCACACAAAAATAACATGAAAATATTGATACATACACTACAAAAAAAACGTGATTTAGTAGCAGTTAAAAATGGGTATTCGTAGCGGTTCTAACCGCTACAAACTAGGTTAGTAGCGGTTACCCAAACCACTACTAAATCGTACGTTGCAAGCGGTTTTGTAGCGGTTTTATAAAACCGCTACTCAATAAAAAATAACCGCTACAAACTTTGTAGCGGTTCATAGTAATCGCTACAACACCCAGAGATATAAAAAATTTTATTGAGAGCTTTAAAAAAGAATTTTTTTTTGTAGCTGTTTACTAACTGCTACAAATATAAAAAATTGAAAATTTGTTAAAAATGACATTTTTTATTTGTAGCGGTTAAGAACCGCTACTAATTTTGAATTTCATGAAATTAGTAGCGGTTTTAAAAACCGCTACTAATTTCATGAAATTCAAAATTGGCGCAAAAAAATTTAAATTTAGCTCTAAAATTTTTTTTAAAAATATACGTTGATTTTTTTTCTGTTTTTTCAATATTATATTAAATAGTTTAATTTGTTATTATTTTATCTATTTCAATTAGTTTATTATTCAATAGTTTAACTTATTAATAAATTAAAAAGAAAAAATGTAATTGAATATGATTAGTATAAAATTTATATTAATAATATTATTAAGGATAGTTAGGAAATAAAGAATTATTATGTTTTATAATATAATGTAATTGTATATGAAAAATAGATGAAAATGAGATAGAGTTATGATATATCTAGAAAAAAAATGGCTAGAATACATTTTATAGAAAGGAAAGAAGTATTCTAAAAAAATTGAAAACCTTGTTATCATATTTGATCGTATTATTCAGCTCCTCTACTCATACGAAAGAAGTTGTAAATGAGAGGAAATGAAAGAAGGGTAAGGTGAAAAGAAATTGGGGAGTATTTGAAATGAGTTGTGATAAGGGTATTTATAGGGATTCACGTATTATTTGTAGCAGTTAATGTAGCAGTTATTAATTAGTAGCGGTTATTTATATTTTTGTAGCGGTTTAATTATTTGTAGCGGTTAATGTAGCGGTTATTATTTAGTAGCGGTTATTTATATTTTTGTAGCGGTTTAATAACCGCTACAAATATTATTTTAAATTTTTTTTAAAATTTTTTTTTAACACAAATTTTTTGCATTTCTTGTAAAGACAAATTTTTTACACTTGAATTTATTCACTCATCGTCGCCATCCCTACAGAAATTTTGTAGAAAAATTATTGTTATTGATGTATTATTAAATTTAAAAAATTTAATTGAAATGACGTGGACTTAAAAAAACTCACCGCAGTAGAGGTAAATTGTCATCGCCTTCAAGGAAGTAGTTTTCAAAATCAGCTGGCTGAAATGGCTCACTCTCGTAGGCGATGTTATCGCCTTCACCCATGTCGTAAAGGTCTCTTGGCTTTAAATGAACGACCATGTGCCAATCCCTATGCCTCTCGTCCTCGACATAATAAACCTGATGTGCCTCTGAAGCTAGAATATACGGCTCATCATCTTGAGAAATACCAGTATGAATCGGGCGTGAGAAATTGACTAATGTGATCCCTAGGTCGTCAGTTGTCAGTCCCCGAGAAATAGTGGTATTTGCCCACAAACACTTGAACAGCGTCACGGTGAAACGGCCTTGATAATTAAGCTCGACCACATCAAGAAGCTTGCCATAGTAAGGGACGCCTCCGAAGTGCATGTTGGCGTCACTGCTGCTCGCATAACTTGTAACCCCCTCACCGTAAATACATCTGGATTACGAAATTTAAATGAAATAGAGACCAATAAGATGGTTTAACAATTTATAATCCCTCATCCAAGAGATGGGGCGTTCGAAAAATCATTTCAAAACTTATATATTCCTGGTCTCACATTCATGTACGGATATAACTACTTGAGAAATCAGAGTACATAATAAATATCAAAGTGCGGAAACTAAAATCCCGGCAACCCCGGGTTACTTACATAAATAATATGGGTTTTATATTTCCCAACAACGGGGATTACACGATCGAAATAATCATTTACGTCAATTTACACTTTGGCAATCCCAAATCCAAAGTAAGGATAACCAACTATCCCAAAAATCCCTAATGTCCCTAAGAGACCCTAACCACTACGGGTTGGTCGCTTCTCCTTCGAGCCACTTGCCCTGCCTGAAAAGGGTAGTCATATGGAGGAATGAGATTCTTGAGAATCCCAGAGCAACAACTCACTCATACAATATATAAACACAAAGCATGTAATGTATCATGTTCACCAACATCATCAGCAACACAATGATTCATGGCTCGCGCCACAGACGACAGCACTCACGGCTGTATCACAATGCACTATGCCCGCTTACGCGGTAATCACAATGACAGCTTTCGCTGCAAACACTATGCCCGCTCGCGCGGTAATCACTATGCACAACGCCCGCTTTCGCGGTGAACACTATGTAGCAGCAACTCAAAGCACAAAGCACCACAAAGCATCTCAAAGCACAATGTATCACTAAGCATCTCCAGACACAATGCATCACAAGGCACAATGCTCCACAGTACACAAAGCTCCACAACGTATCTCAATGCATCTCGAAGCAGCAACAGCACACAATGCATGATAGGCAAACATACAATACATTTACATAAAGTATAAGAGAGAGGTCGCTACCTGAATCTTTCCTGATAATCTTTGGCACAGTGGGCTCACGCGTTCGACAGATGTCAAATCCTATTCAAATTAGGGACACTTGATCAATTTCTTTTCCATAATCATATTTCAACAATACTCTAAGTTGGTTATCGTTTAGGACTCTTTAGGTGACTAAAATAGGCCTAAACATATGCCTAAAGGGTTGGAAGAACCTACCCAAAAGACCCCTTACTCGAAGGCAAAAACACAGATTTTTGGTCATCTCACTCGAGCACAGATGCTCTCACTCGAGCACAAGTACGGACATCACTCGAGCACAAGTGCGAGTGAGACCGCGAGTGAGCACCCGAGAGCACAAAGACACTTGCAGGAACTGGCTCACTCGAGCACAAATCCTCACTCGAGCACAAGGCTAAATGCCTCACTCGAGTACCCGCGAGAGAAACTCAGAAAGTGAGGACCCGAGAGCACACACAATGCTCTCCAAGACCAGGATCCCTCGAGCACACCCCTCTCACCCGCGAGCACACCCGCGAGCACACACCTCACACCCGCGAGTGAGAAGGCACTCTCGAGCACCTTACTCGCGAGTGAGAACCCGCAAGCACAACTCGCACCAGAAGCACAGCCTCACTCGAGCACAAAGCGATGTGCTCGAGCAGTGTTCATAGAAAACCCAGGCAACTCGAAGCACAAAGGGAAAAACTTGCGCATCACTCGAGCACGTTCTTCCTCTGCTCGAGTGATGTGTATCAGAGACCCAAAAGTGCAGAAAACCAGAAAACGCCAGATGGTCAAAATCACTTCCAAATGGTTCCCAAACTCTTCCCAATGCTCTCACACTCTAAGCACCAACTAGGGAACACAATGGCAACACCAAAAACACCCCAAAACTCAATTTGACCACAATCAAACACTAAGGTCTCTAAGATACACATTACCCAAATTTCATCCAAACTCATTCCAACATTCCAGATCATATTCAATACTCAATTAACTCCATAGTACATCATTTCCAATTATAAATCACAATGAACTTCATATCTCCAAAAATAGGCATATTTAGGGCAAAATTCCAGATTTGACTAAACTTAGCCAAAAATCATAGACAATATATCAAAATGCTCTAAATGCCTACCTCTTCTCTTTGCTCAATTCAGAACTTTGATTCCTCAACTTTAAATTTCGGCCAAAATCCCAATCTACACCATTCAAGGCTCTACAATCATCACCATAAAGCTCTCATTGAGATGAACAATGTTAGAGAAGAGGATTGGAGCAAAGGATAATCACAACTCACCAAAATCAAAGCTTTTCTTCTTCCTCTACTTGTTTGTCCAGCGCCCAAAATGGAGGAAAGAGAGATGAGGAGATGCAATGATGATGATGAAGCACATCACCCTCCCTTGCCCATGCCTCCAACCGAATAGGAGAGAGAAAATGAGAGAAAAGTGAGGTTTTGTCCTCTAGTGCCATATCCAATGGTCCAACTTAAGCCACATGTCATCATCATAAGCACTCCCTCAAAAGCTCACATAACCGCAAAGCACAGGATTCCGACCCACGGTCAAGGAATCACAACCCTTGATCTTATACACCACATGTATACATACAAGATTCACATTACATTAACTCAAAAGCGCCTAATTACACTAATCTCAATGATTATCAGAGTTATCAGTCCTAATCACAAATCGGGATATTACAATTCTCCCCCTGTCAAATAAATTTCGTCCTCGAAATTTCTACTCCCCTTGAGCCATAAACTCCGGATATCGCCTTCGCATATCTTCTTCCGTTTCCCAAGTTACTTCCCGCTGAGTCATACCCTTCCAGATCACTTTCACATAAGGAATACTCCGGTGTCTGAGCCGACGTTCTTCTCGTTCAATAATTTGCTCTGGCTCCACCGCATACGTGAAGTTATCTCGCAACTCCACATTCTCATACTCAACGACATGAGATGGATCCGGTTGGTACTTCTTCAATTGAGAAACATGAAACACATCATGGAGTCTGCTTAAGCTCGGAGGTAGGGCTATACGATAAGCAACAGGCCCAATCCTATCAAGGATCTCAAAAGGACCTATGTATCTCGGGCTCAACTTCTTTCGCTTTATAGCTCGCCCAATACCGGTGACAGGTGATATTCTCATAAATACATGATCACCAACTTCAAACTCTAGAGGCCTTCTCCTCTTGTCTGCATAACTCTTCTGCCGACTCTGAGCTGCAAGAAGCCTCTTACGAATGATTCGAATCTGGGCTGAGGTTTGATCCACAAGATCCGGCCCATAGAGTTTCCTCTCGGACAACTCATTCCAACACAATGGCGATTGGCATTTTCTCCCATACAACGCTTCATACGGCGCCATCTGAATGCTCGCATGATAGCTATTGTTATAGGCAAACTCCACAAGTGGAAGAAAACAGTCCCAACTCCCTTTGAAGTCAAGAACATATGCCCGCAACATATCCTCTAAGGTTTGAATAGTCCTCTCTGACTGACCGTCTGTCTGAGGATGATAGGCTGTACTGAATCTCAACTGAGTACCCAGTGCCTCATGCAACGCCTTCCAGAATCTCGAAGTGAAACGAGGATCTCGATCAGAGATGATATTCCTCGGTATGCCATGGAGCTTCACAATTTCACGAACATAAATCTCTGCTAGCTTGTCCGGAGAGTAACTAGCCTTGATCGGTAGGAAGTGCGCCGACTTCGTTAACCGGTCCACAATGACCCAGATCGCATCATAATTCCTGATCTTGGGCAATCCCACAACAAGATCCATGGTCACACTTTCCCATTTCCATTCCGGAATTTCAGGACTCTGCAACAATCCAGGCGGTCTTTGGTGCTCAATCTTTACTTTCTGACATGTGAGACACCTCGCCACATATTTCGTCACATCACTCTTCATACCCTGCCACCAATACTCAGATTTCAAGTTATGGTACATTTTGGTCATACCAGGATGAAGAGTATATTGGCTCTTATGCGCCTCATCTAAGATCTTCTGTCTCAACTCCGCCTTAAGTGGAATACAAATTCTCTTCTGATAACGAACCAATCCACTAGGCGACACATCATAGCCCTGAGCTTCACCACGCTCTATTCTGGCTAGATTACGCTGAATCCAGTCATCTTGCCTCTGAGCTTCTTCAATCTCAGCTCTCAAATCACTTTCCCCTTGGGAAACATTATAGTTGGCACAGATGATCTGGTTCGACAGATTCATATCACGAAAATCAGCAATCAACTTCCCCTCGTGTATCATCATAGCTGCCACTACCACAGTCTTCCGACTAAGAGCATCAGCGACTACATTTGCCTTACCCGGATGATATTTGATTTCCAGGTTGTAGTCCTTTAGCAACTCCATCCAGTGCCGTTGTCTCATATTCAATTCTTTCTGATCATACAGATACTTGAGACTCTTGTGGTCGCAGTACAGTTCCACAGTCACACCATACAGGTAATGACGCCAAATCTTCAATGCAAACACTATGGCCGCAAGCTCCAGATCATGTGTGGGATAGTTCAATTCATGAGGTTTGAGCTGTCGAGAGGCGTAGGCCACCACACGTCCCTGCTGCATAAGGACACACCCTAATCCCTGCCCACTGGCATCAGAATACACAACATATGTCAAACTGGGATCGGGCAAAATCAACACAGGTGCCGTAGTCAACCTTTGTTTCAGCTCCACAAAGCAATTATCACAATGTTCATCCCATACAAATGGCTGATCTTTTCTCGTGAGCTTGGTCATCGGCAACGCAATACGGGAGAAATTCTGAATGAATCTCCGATAATAACCAGCAAGACCCAGAAAACTGCGTATTTCAGCCACGGATTCTGGCCTCTTCCAGTTCAGTACTGCTTCCACTTTACTAGGATCCACAGCGACCCCACCTTGCGAGATAACATGGCCTAGGAATCTCACTTCCGATAGCCAAAACTCGCACTTACTCAATTTAGCATAGAGTTGTTTTTCACGCAATGTATTCAACACAATTCTCAAATGATGCTCATGCTCTTCTCTACTCTTAGAGTATATCAAAATATCGTCGATGAATACCACGACGAACTGATCCAGATATTGACGAAAGATACGGTTCATGTAATCCATGAAAACCGCAGGCGCATTGGTTAACCCAAATGGCATCACTAAGAACTCATAATGACCATATCTGGTCCGGAAAGCAGTCTTCGGAACATCTTCCGCTTTCACACGCAGCTGATGATACCCCGACCTTAGATCGATTTTCGAAAACACACATGAACCAGATAGTTGATCTAATAGGTCATCAATTCTCGGGAGAGGGTACTTATTCTTGACGGTAACCTTATTCAACTCTCTATAGTCGATGCACAACCGAAGACTCCCGTCTTTCTTTTTCACAAACAAAACTGGAGCACCCCAAGGCGACACACTGGGTCTAATAAACCCTTTCTCAAGCAAATCCTCAATCTGCTTTTTCAACTCAGCCATTTCATTTGGAGCCATACGATATGGGGCTTTGGATATCGAACCCGCTCCAGGCACAATGTCAATCGGAAATTGAACTTCCCTTTCCGGAGGTAATCCATTTAGATCATCTGGAAAAACCTCAGGGAATCCATCCACTATGGGTATATTACTCAAAGTTTCACTGGTTTCTCCTTGTATAGAAAAGAAAACCATATACCCCTGACAACCCTTTTGCAAATACTTCTCAGCCTTAGCTGTCGAAAGAAAATTCAAACCGGCATTTTCGCCCTCAATGCTCTGAGAAACAGGATACACTATCCTTCTGTTCCCACAATCTAACAACACATTATTCGCTCTCAACCAATCAAAACCCAAGATGACTTCTAACTGGCAGAGCGGTAAACAGATCAAATCTATCACAGACTCATAACCGTCTACGGTTATAACACAATTTAAGCAGGCTTCCGTGGTCACAGCCTTAACACCCATCGGTGTAGACACAATCAAATCGAATGGCAACCTATGCACATTCACTCCCAGACGCTCTACACAAGCATAAGCAATAAAAGAGTGACTTGCACCCGAATCAAATAACGCTTGTAACTCAATGCCATGGATAAGGACTTTACCTTGTATCAGCTCTGGGGATTTCCGGGCTTCCTCATGAGTCATAGCAAATACTCGGCCCTGAGTCCTCTGTCTCTGCTCTGGTTGTGACTGTTTGCACTCAACAGATGTATGCCCCACTTGCTTACAATTGAAGCAAATCACCCGACCATCACACGTCTTGCCATGATGTGGCTGGTTGCAACGAGGACATGTCCATACACTAGGAGCTCTCTGCTGATCACGACTCCCAGACTGATAAGGCTTCTTACTACCCCCTCTATATGAAGAGGATGATCCTGAGCCCTTCCGCTTCTGAGAAGCACCGCCCTTACTAGACTCACTATGACTACCACCAGCCTTAGCCGGATATAACTCTCTAAGATTGCTCTCAGTGATCCGACATTCTTCAACGGCCTTGTTGAATTTGGAAAACTGATGGGTGGCTAGTCTCTTTCTCATATCACGCCTTAAACCCCGAATTAACATGTCCGAACTCAACTCCTCATCATCCATTTTCTGAAGATAAGAGGAATATCGGGATAGGCGGGTAAACCGGGACAAATATTCATCGAAAGACTCCGCGTCCCCTTGCTTGATATTCAGAAATTCGGTTTCTTTCTCAAGCCTCACTGACTTAGGAAAATATTTCTCGTTGAAGTGTTGTTGGAACACCTCCCAGGTCAATGGCTCATTCTTTAAACGCAGTGCCAAGGCAATATTACGCCACCAACGATCGGCATCGCCTTCAAGCTTGTACACCGCCAACTTGGCTTTCACTTCGGAGGGACACACTAAGACTTCGAAAATCTTCTCAAGACGGTGTAGCCAATCTTCAGCCGCCTGAGGATCAAACTTCCCTTTAAATGCCGGAGGTAGTTGTTTGCAGAATTTGGAGACCCAATACTCAAGGTCTCGTTCCTCCCTGACCGACTTTCCATGCGGCCTTGGATCTACTTCCGCGTGAGGAGGCGATTCAAGCGATCGTGCCGACCCTTCAGCAGTATCTTCCCGTCTAGTCTCCTCTCGGGTTTCCCCTCGAGTTCCTTCTTGAGTAGACTGGCCTCTACCCTCATTGTTCTTGGCTTTCTCAGCTCTGAGCTCTTCTCTAAGCTCCGTAATCATATCCCTCTGATCCTTTATCAAGCCCATTAACTCTTGCATAGGATCCGGTGGATTGTCATTGACCAACTCCACATCGGGATTTTCTTGTTGTCCTCTGGGGCGACCTTTTGTTGTTCTTTTCATTCTACAAAGAACTCACCCCATTAATCCAACAATCATAGTATCCACATAACTCTACAAAGTACATATATCCACATAATCAAACAGATATATGCATACGTCACGTATTCACAGATGGTTTTCGATTATCACTAAGATTGCACTATGGGAGCTATCCCAGCAAACTCTACCCTTGCCAGGAACCACCTCTCTGATACCAAAAATGTAACCCCCTCACCGTAAATACATCCGGATTACGAAATTTAAATGAAATAGAGACCAATAAGATGGTTTAACAATTTATAATCCCTCATCCAAGAGATGGGGCGTTCGAAAAATCATTTCAAAACTTATATATTCCTGGTCTCACATTCATGTACGGATATAACTACTTGAGAAATCAGAGTACATAATAAATATCAAAGTGCGGAAACTAAAATCCCGGCAACCCCGGGTTACTTACATAAATAATATGGGTTTTATATTTCCCAACAACGGGGATTACACGATCGAAATAATCATTTACGTCAATTTACACTTTGGCAATCCCAAATCCAAAGTAAGGATAACCAACTATCCCAAAAATCCCTAATGTCCCTAAGAGACCCTAACCACTACGGGTTGGTCGCTTCTCCTTCGAGCCACTTGCCCTGCCTGAAAAGGGTAGTCATATGGAGGAATGAGATTCTTGAGAATCCCAGAGCAACAACTCACTCATACAATATATAAACACAAAGCATGTAATGTATCATGTTCACCAACATCATCAGCAACACAATGATTCATGGCTCGCGCCACAGACGACAGCACTCACGGCTGTATCACAATGCACTATGCCCGCTTACGCGGTAATCACAATGACAGCTTTCGCTGCAAACACTATGCCCGCTCGCGCGGTAATCACTATGCACAACGCCCGCTTTCGCGGTGAACACTATGTAGCAGCAACTCAAAGCACAAAGCACCACAAAGCATCTCAAAGCACAATGTATCACTAAGCATCTCCAGACACAATGCATCACAAGGCACAATGCTCCACAGTACACAAAGCTCCACAACGTATCTCAATGCATCTCGAAGCAGCAACAGCACACAATGCATGATAGGCAAACATACAATACATTTACATAAAGTATAAGAGAGAGGTCGCTACCTGAATCTTTCCTGATAATCTTTGGCACAGTGGGCTCACGCGTTCGACAGATGTCAAATCCTATTCAAATTAGGGACACTTGATCAATTTCTTTTCCATAATCATATTTCAACAATACTCTAAGTTGGTTATCGTTTAGGACTCTTTAGGTGACTAAAATAGGCCTAAACATATGCCTAAAGGGTTGGAAGAACCTACCCAAAAGACCCCTTACTCGAAGGCAAAAACACAGATTTTTGGTCATCTCACTCGAGCACAGATGCTCTCACTCGAGCACAAGTACGGACATCACTCGAGCACAAGTGCGAGTGAGACCGCGAGTGAGCACCCGAGAGCACAAAGACACTTGCAGGAACTGGCTCACTCGAGCACAAATCCTCACTCGAGCACAAGGCTAAATGCCTCACTCGAGTACCCGCGAGAGAAACTCAGAAAGTGAGGACCCGAGAGCACACACAATGCTCTCCAAGACCAGGATCCCTCGAGCACACCCCTCTCACCCGCGAGCACACCCGCGAGCACACACCTCACACCCGTGAGTGAGAAGGCACTCTCGAGCACCTTACTCACGAGTGAGAACCCGCAAGCACAACTCGCACCAGAAGCACAGCCTCACTCGAGCACAAAGCGATGTGCTCGAGCAGTGTTCATAGAAAACCCAGGCAACTCGAAGCACAAAGGGAAAAACTTGCGCATCACTCGAGCACGTTCTTCCTCTGCTCGAGTGATGTGTATCAGAGACCCAAAAGTGCAGAAAACCAGAAAACGCCAGATGGTCAAAATCACTTCCAAATGGTTCCCAAACTCTTCCCAATGCTCTCACACTCTAAGCACCAACTAGGGAACACAATGGCAACACCAAAAACACCCCAAAACTCAATTTGACCACAATCAAACACTAAGGTCTCTAAGATACACATTACCCAAATTTCATCCAAACTCATTCCAACATTCCAGATCATATTCAATACTCAATTAACTCCATAGTACATCATTTCCAATTATAAATCACAATGAACTTCATATCTCCAAAAATAGGCATATTTAGGGCAAAATTCCAGATTTGACTAAACTTAGCCAAAAATCATAGACAATATATCAAAATGCTCTAAATGCCTACCTCTTCTCTTTGCTCAATTCAGAACTTTGATTCCTCAACTTTAAATTTCGGCCAAAATCCCAATCTACACCATTCAAGGCTCTACAATCATCACCATAAAGCTCTCATTGAGATGAACAATGTTAGAGAAGAGGATTGGAGCAAAGGATAATCACAACTCACCAAAATCAAAGCTTTTCTTCTTCCTCTACTTGTTTGTCCAGCGCCCAAAATGGAGGAAAGAGAGATGAGGAGATGCAATGATGATGATGAAGCACATCACCCTCCCTTGCCCATGCCTCCAACCGAATAGGAGAGAGAAAATGAGAGAAAAGTGAGGTTTTGTCCTCTAGTGCCATATCCAATGGTCCAACTTAAGCCACATGTCATCATCATAAGCACTCCCTCAAAAGCTCACATAACCGCAAAGCACAGGATTCCGACCCACGGTCAAGGAATCACAACCCTTGATCTTATACACCACATGTATACATACAAGATTCACATTACATTAACTCAAAAGCGCCTAATTACACTAATCTCAATGATTATCAGAGTTATCAGTCCTAATCACAAATCGGGATATTACATAACTCCTTGTCCCAAATGTGCCATAAACACCCGAATTCTGTGTTTGCAATCCTTGATCTCGTGAAACCGTGCAAAACTTAAAACCATTGACATTGTATGCCGTAAACCGTTTTGCATGATCAAGAGGGCCGATTGCGAGAGCTCTGAAATCTGATGAGTGTGGGTTATGGTCATTTAGTATTCTACGCGCAAACCAGCTCGGGAATTCTCTGTGGACCCTCCTATCAACTTCTGAGGATGTCTGTGTACGGATCCTGAGCTGACGCTTGACATGACTTCTGAATTCCCTGCAATTAATAATGGAAAGGCGTTAGTGAAATGAAAGTGAGAAATGTTACGAAAGATATAGATCGAATAACATACATGTGAGTGTACAATTTTTACCGTATGAAAGGCTCAACTTGAGTGCAATTAATCAAGACATGTCTATGTGCTTGGAACTTCTCAGTTGCCGTTAGTTTGAAGTTCTCAATTGCTCCAACTGGTTTACCAACACGAGGGATAAATTCTCCTGATGTCGGTGCAGGTTCAGGACAATCGTCAACACGAGGCGGGCGGTTGAAAGCCGTCTCAAGATCATCAAAATACCTTGAGCAAAAATATAGCACCTCATTCCCTATATAGCCTTCAGCTATAGAACCTTCTGGCCACGCCTTATTCCTCACGTAAGATTTTAATTTCCCAAGGAACCTACGAAGTACATAAGAGAAAATTGATATAAAATGATGAAAAGGACGACTAGCAAACATTAAATACGGACAATAAATGAAAGCACATATTTAAAATGAGTACCTCTCAAACGGATACATCCAACGATATTGTACTGGTCCAGCGAGCTTTGTTTCATGAACGATGTGGACTGTGAGGTGAACCATCACAGTAAAAAAGGACGGAGGAAAGATCATCTCCAAGTGACAAAGCGTAAGAATGATTTTCGACTGGAGCTGATCGAGCTCCTCAACGATCAAAACCTTAGAACACAACTTCCGAAAGAAAGAACAAAGTTCCACCAAAACGATAGAAACATCGGGAGGAAGTGTATTCTTTATAGCCAGAGGGAGTAACTGCTGCATAAGAACATGTGAGTCGTGACTCTTCAGGCCAGCAACCTTTCGAGCCTGCAAGTTGACACATCGAGAAATGTTGCTTGAATACCCATCAGGAACTTTTAATTTCTTCAACGTTGCGAGGAACACATCCTTGTTCGGTTTTGTGAGGGTAAACTTTACTGGTGTAAATCTATCATGCTCATCTGGCCAAGCGTCTTCACGAACTCCTATGTCGCGTAAATCTTTCCTAGCTTGAAGGTGATCTTTTGTCTTGCCTGGTTCGTTAAGCAGCGTATACAGCACATTGTCGCAACCATTCTTTTCAATGTGCATTACATCAAGACTGTGGCGAAGCAAAATAGATATCCAATACGGAAGCATGAAGAAAATACTTATCTTCTTCCACTACTGAGGCGCCGAAGTCCTGCGCGTCTTTTGGCGAGTATGTGCTGAATCGTCGCTTTTTCCAAACTCGAAGTCAACATGCTCAAGCTGCTGTAAGATATCTGTACCGGACAAAGTCTGAGGTGGTCCTCTTTTCTCTGGTTTCCCATTGAAGTGATTCCGTTGCAATATGAACTTATGCGTTCCATCTAGAAACCTCCGATGCCCCATAAAGCACCACTTTCGGCTGTGGGGAAGGCGCAATGTGTCAGAGTCAAAATTGCAAGCTGGACACGCCGACCCAGTATGCACATTCCAACCAGATAATGTGTCAAGGCCAGGAAAGTCATTGATCGTCCACATCAAAGCTACACGCATGTTGAACAAAGTCTTGCTGTGAGCGTCGTACGTCTCCAAGCCGACATTCCACAGGTCAAGTAATTCCACAATAAGCGGTTGGAGATACACATCGATGTCATTGCCCGGTGCCTTTTTGCCTGGAATGATCATAGACATAATGAAAGAGCTTTGTTTCATACACATCCAGGGGGTAAGTTGTAGGGAACTAAGACTACCGGCAAAATGCTGTAACTTGTGCTAAGATTCCCGAAAGGATTGAAACCGTCGGTCGCCAACGCAAGCCGGACATTTCTGGGGTCAGTCGCAAAATCTGGAAAGTCGTTGTCAAACGTTTTCTAAGCAGCTGCATCCCGCGGATGTCTTAATTTACCGTCTTCGTTTTTATCAACGGCATGCCACCTCATGTGCTCAGCAGTTTTAGACGACATAAATAATCTTTGTAGACGAGGTTTCAAAGGGAAGTACCTGAGAATCTTTGCAGGTTTCTTCTTCTACTTTTTCCCCTTCTGAATTGTCTTGTACCTCGATGTGTGACATCTCTTACACGTCTCCCTGCTGGAATCGTCTCCCTAATACAGCATACAATCATTTGGGCACGCATCAATCTTTTGATAATTCAACCCCAACCTGTTGATAATCTTCTTGGCCTCGTAAAGGTTGTGGGAATCTCAGCGTCGGGGAATGCATCTTGTAATAAGTCGAGCAACATCGACATTCCCTTATATGTGATCCCACACAAGCACTTGATATGATACAATTTGATCAAGAAAGATAATTTAGAATATTTGCGACAACCTTGATATAAAGGACGATCTGCCTCATCCATCAAGCTGAAAAAATTCTGAGCTGCTTCATTCCCCTTAAAAGCCAGCTCAGAGCCGTGCACTTCTTCGTTGAAGTTGTCGCCTTGAAATCCAAACGCATCACGCACAGCATCATTCACAGGATCATCTTCATCTACTTGAACGCCTACTTGAGAACTTCGAGGAAGAGCCTCGTCATATCTAATGCCGGCCTTCTCACCATGAACTGCCCAGAACGTATAGTCCTCAGGGAAAGGCTTCACAAGCAAATGTTCCTTCACAACATTTCGTGGATGCCACTTCTTGAACTTGTATTTCTGACATGGACAGACGATCTTGCCATTACAGCTGGCGTGAGTGAATGCGAAATCTAAGAAACTGTTTAATCCGTACAAATATTCAGGAGAATTGCACGGCAACCTTATCCATGATTTATCCATAGCTATAAGTGAGAGAGAAGAAAGTATAGAGAAGAAGATGAGTGAGAAGATAATGACGAATGCCTAGAACCTTATATTCTAAAAATCCAACGTTTATAATTTTGTAGCAGTTATTAAACCGCTACACCAACCGCTACAGAAATTCCAACGTTTATAATTTTGTAGCGGTTATATATATAAAACCGCTACTAATGTTCAACGTATTAGTAGCGGTTATATATATAAAACCGCTACTAATATTAAAGCCGTTGGACATTAAATATAAAAATAATTTTCTAATTTGTAGCGGTTATACACAACATAACCGCTACAAATGTGCACAAAGGCGGCAAATTTCAAAATTCAAATGATTTGAGTGTTTGTAGCGGTTATTAGTGTATAACCGATACAAACATATATATTTGTACCGGTTTCTGAAGGTAAACCGCTACAAATATATATGTAAATTTGTAGCGGTTATGAGTTTATAACCGCTACAAATATATATCTTTGTAGCGGTTATACACTATTAACCGCTACAAACATATAGATTTGTAGCGGTTTTAAGTTAAAACCGCTACAAATATATATAATTTAATTTTTTTTAAATTTAGATATAAATCATTCATAAATTATTTCAACGCGATCTAATAATATAAATATAATTATATAAAACACAATAAGAAAATTCTGAAATAAAATCTCAAATAAATATTTACAAATGTTTAAACAAAAGAAAATGTCCTAAACTAAGGAGCTGGGGGCTGATCCTCTGGTGCTCCCTCAGGTGGGGCTCCCTCAATGCCGCTGGATCGGGCCGCTGTGCAGAGTAAACCGCACCATCATCATCATCTGGAGGAGGAGCTGTAGCAGGAGGAGTAGTACTCGGGACGACGTAGCGAGGGACAGGAGGAACCGCTGGATGCTGCTCATTCGGGAACAGACGACTCCATGCTCCCTCGAGCATGGTGTTCGCGATCTCACGCCACTGTGTTTGCTGAGCGTACATCATATCTACATGCATCTGCAGCTGCTGCTGCACCTGCACCTGCTGCTGCGTCTGCTCCAAATCTGACCGCAGCTGGTCAATAGACTCGTCCCTCCGACGTCTGACCCCTCTAGAGCTGCTAGCCTCAGAGGCGGCGCTCCTGTAGTAGACCATGCTGGGTCTGGCGCCTATCCCCATACCCCGCACGCGTCCGGGGTGCTCAGCCTGAGCCAGACCTGCCTTCAAAGGAGCCGTCAGGTCCACTGACCCCTGTGACTCCTCAGGCTGGGTCTGTCGCAGCTCAGCCTGCGACTGCTGCATCCGCTCCTGCCATTTTATTAAACAATTAATAATTACCATTTTTCATTATTAACTTGGTTTTATAAAAAATATAACAATAAAATAACTTACAATGGCCACCTCTGCCTGCTGAGAGGTCGCAGTCCCGTTACAGTTTCTGTGTGTGATGGAGTACAGCTCCGCATAGTCCGTCTGACGGTTCTCCTGCTGTGCCTTCGTCTCCTGAAACAATTACAAAACAATTAGTATTATGACATAATCAGCTAAAAGTAAGTAAAGCACTTGAAAAGTTACCAGCTCGCTGTAGGTCACAGCAAAGGTCTTCGATCCTGCTGTGTGGTGGATCGTCTGCTGCGCCCGGATCTCGGTGTTCCTCTGAGAAAGCTCCTGGAAAAACAAATAATTAAATGTATTATAATTTAAAATTAAATACAAATTAAATTGAAATTATAATTTAATATTTAACAATTACAAAATTATATATCAAAAATATAATAAATACATTACCTGTGCCTGAGGGCTCCTCCTGAACTGAACGAAACGCGCCTAGTCGTTTGGTGGCACGCCGTCCGGGACGCTCTCCTGTAGCTGCTCCAGAGGCATCGTCCCGTCCCTATCTACCCTGTGGAAGAGATGGTTCCTCCTGTTCCTCCAGGCGTCGCCCATCTTCACGAGGGCGTACCTCTTCCGGTTGGCCCAGATGGCAAACCGCAGCTGAAAAAAATACATTTAAATATCAATAATTATAAAAACCATAATTTTAAAAAAATAATTAAATAGAATTAATTAAAAAAGATATTAATTAAATAGTTTTAATTACCTGAACCACCTCCTCCCAAGGCTGGTCCTTCGGCCCCCTCGGAATGTGCCTCCACGTCGGGAAGTGAAGGGGGAACCGCATCCAATTCGCTCCCAGGTCGCTCAGGAAGCGGTTGAGTAGGTGACCCCCATTGTGGATCGGCTGGTCAGTGCCCTCGTTCCACGGCACTATAACTCGCAGGGACCGGTCCATGCTGTTCAGACCGGCCACATCCAGCCTCCTCGTCGACACGTTCCCCTGCTCATCTGCACAGTTGACCGCACGTTAGATAAATTATAATTCAAAGTTAACATTTCTAATTTAAATAAATAATTTACTAAATTAAAAAATTAATTTACCTTCGACTTGCACCTCAAACCCAGTGGACCACGAAGATGACCCTCGTGGGTTGTTCTGCTCCCGAGCGTCTTCCTCATCGAGGAACCGCTCCATCTCCCTGAACCCCATCGGGATCTAGAACTCCTCCTCGTTGAGGAAGTCCTCAACGCTAATCTCTGGCCTCTCCACCTCAGGCACCTCTGCTGCGGTTGTCGCCTGTGGGATCGTCTGCGGTGCCTGTGGGGGGATGGGCTAAGATGCCGCGATAGCTTTGCCTGCGCGCTGCCCCCTCCCTCTGCCCCCTGCCCAGCTGCTGCCACCTCGTAAAGTCAGTTTGGGGACCTCAGGGGCCTTCCCTTTATCCTGCCCTGAAGCCATATCAACTGTACAAATTAAAAAAAAATTAGTCCATTATTATGCAAAAATATAATAAAAATACGTGTTATATACGTACCTCAAGTGTGAATACTGCGGAATACTGACCAAAAACTCCTATAGAGACGTCTGAATGCTCAAATCTTGAAGAAATCACTTAGAGAAACCTCAGGAAACAAAATGAGCAAAAAGAGAAATGAAGGAGGTAGGGGTTTAAATAGGCCAGATATTAGTAGCGGTTATTAAAATAACCGCTACTCTAATCGCTACAAATAATTAAATTTGTAGCGGTTCTACAATAACCGCTACAAATCTTCACAACGTTTGAAATTCTGTAGCGGTTATTGCCCAAAACCGCTACAAATTTGGGGTCTCTTGAAATTTTTTTAGCGGTTTTTGCCCAAAACCGCTACAAAATTCTGACCTTTGGTACTTTGTAGCAGTTTATGTGCATTAACTGCTACAAAATAACCGCTACAAGTTTTGGCGGGAATTTCACGCCAAATTTGTAGCGGTTTTTTGTAGGAAACCGCTACAAATACTATAATTTGTAGCGGTTTAATATAACCGCTACAAGTGCACCGCTACAAAATACCTTTTTTTTTTGTAGTAATAGTACATGATTATTTTATAGGAATTCTCCACAGGGTTTGAAAAATATATACAGACCCCAAAATATACAAGATTAAACTAATGATCACTAGTAGCAACTTTGTTTTGGACTGGAACCATCAATCACCTGTATTTACATTTTTGCCCCTGGAGCTGCTACCTTCTACTGGAATGTTTTAAATTTTGGGAGGAGGGTGAGATTCAAATGAGTCTCATAGCAACATGCAATCAATCATATAAAATGTGATAAATAAATATGCTATGCATTACATAGTGAAAATGAAAATTCAACTATATCTAGTATATGCGTACAATTCAGGGCTAACTCCCCTACTTGTCTGGGTACCTCAGCTGGGTCCCCAACCACAGCTAGGTAATGTGCCCCTAGCACTATCCATATCACTGTGCCCCTGGCACTATCCATATCACTGTGCCCCAGGCACACTTTTCACCCACAGAATATGGAATACACAAAGCATACAAATAATCACATAGTTTATGAAAGAAAGAGTTACTATCTTAAGTCCCTTTTCGCTCGCTAACAATTCTTTAATCCTTGATCCGGCTCGGACAAACTGTCCGGTCCTAAAGTCCAAGTTTATAAGAATTGAGTTATTACCTATTCATGTATTGTTCTAAACTCATTTTGTTGGTTATCTTAGTTTAAAGCTACGAAAGGATCATAATACCCCTAGTGACCTGGTCTAAGTCCCTTTGTACTGATCTAACTGCACTTTTTCAAAAATTATGTCCTAGGCTAATTCTACACAATTTCAAGTGTAGAATCCAATTTTGACTCAGATTAGTCAAATTCATATCCAAATTACAGATTTACCTTTGGCAGCCACTATGTTAGGGTTTTAGGGTTAAAATTTTCATTTCACAACCTAAAGCCTTCATACTTCATATTATACATGTTCCCTACACAATTTTCCATTTTAAACATAATGGAATCATCAAATCAACCAAATTCCAGCCCAAACACCATGAGTAGCAGCTGGCCGAAAATCACGAAAAAATTAAGGAAAATGTGATTTTCACTTTACATGCAATTAAACTTTTTCCTTACACTTCTACTCACATGATTAACCATTTAAACACCTCTTAGAAATGATTAATCAAAATTTGGGTAGTACCCCCTTAGGTCTAGGCATCCCAAATAATAAAATCAAGCCAATACAAAGCACAAATCATCTACAACAACAATAATCACCTTGAATCCAACAAGAAAATCAATGTTTATGAATTTATCTCTTGTTTCTCTCTCTAGGCCTACAAAACCATGGCTCCCCCTTGTTCTTTCCCTTGATTTTGTCTTGCTACATATGTTATTCAAGAATGCATAGAGACTAGGAGAGAGTTTCTATGAATTATAAGTCATAAACAAGTGGAAATCACTTGAAACCTACCTTATTTGGCTTCTTGAATATATTGTGCTCTCTCCTTGTGTTCTTGTGTTTCAAACTCTCTCTCTCTCTCTCTCTTGTTTTCTTAGTTTGGACGAAATATGCCCAAAGGAAAGAGATAAAAGCTTTAAAAAATATATCAACATCCACCTCCTTAAAATATATTATTTAATTGTTATAATCACATGCCAAATTAATTCAAACCATCATCTTCTCTTTCCTTCCACCTATTTGGATGAAATATATGATCTTGAAAGGGATAATTATCTCTCCAAAATATCCCTCTTCCACTTTCTCAAGTAATAATATTTTATTGCCAATTAGCGTGATAAAATTGACTTTAGTCTTCATCTTTTTGAACTTGACTTTAATGGCTTCCAAAAGACACCATTGATGTCCAATTATTCACTTTCTCTTTCCTTCCTCATGCCAGACGAAAATACATCACAAAAAGGAAGGAAGAATGTTGTCCAATTCTCTCTTCTTGCTTCCTTTATGTCTAGCCACAATTTTTGACTTTTCAACCTTCATCTTTTTGTTTTTTGGCCATAAATATTTCCTCTCTCCCTCTCCATTTAACTTGGACGAAAATGATGGGCCTTGGAAGAGTTAAAATGCTTCTTGAATTATGCTTATTTTACCCCCTCAAATATTATATCATTTACCTACAATTGTTGACTTTTCAACATCTTTTTACTTGGCCCAAAATTGCTCCAACCCTTGACATAATTATCCCAAACATCTATTTTCCTTGTTTCATCTTTTTGGATGTCCATGACTTCAGGAAAAAGGAAAATATTGGCTTTTAATTTTTATTTAGCCAAATGACCATTCTCCCTATACATTGTTTTATAATTAAATTGGGCTTTCTTCTTTCCCTTTGTGTTTGGCCAAAAATTAATATTAATTGGGTCCAAAAATTGTGTTCTTCTATTATCCAATTTGGGCTACAAGAATGGGCTTTTATGAAGACATAAATTAAATTTTATATCTTATTGTGGCCCAATTTCATGTGGTCACTATTTGGCCATTCAAAGTGTATCAAAATTCACCATTTTATTTCCTTTAATGTCACAAAGGTGTAAAGGAATTTAGGTGATTGAAATTTAGGATGTTACAACAGTTCAATCAAAAAGCAAGGAAGAAAAAAAGAGAATTTAATTAAAGGCATTCCATACTCCTTGACCAAGCCAAAAAGCAAAGAAAGAGGAAGAGAAGAAAAGTCAACAATTGTGGCTAAGGCAAGCTTGGAAAGTGTGTCCAAAAGGCAATATTTCATGAACACTTTGGTCAACATTTCCTCTCCCATTTTGCATGTTGATTTCATCCAAAGAAAAAGAAGAAGAGGAAAGAGAGAGCTTCATCAAATTGAATTAATCACACATGGTTAATTAACCATAGGCTTATTCAAGAAGCCACAATTATGGCCACATGTTATCTTAGCAATTTTTGGCCAAGTAAATTGCAAGAGGGCTATTAAACATTACACTCTCCCTCTTACTTTCTCATATTTCGTCCATCACCAAAGAAATAGAGAAAAATAAGAAAAAAAAAGGAAAGAGAAAGAACAAAGAAGCAAGTTGAGTCTTCTACTTTGATTTTCACCTTCAAGATCACCTCTCTAGTTCTTGAGTTCTTCATGAAGTTGTTCCTCTCACTAAGAACTTCATTTCTATGGTTTTAATTTCTTGAAAGAAGGTGTTTTTTTTGTCTACAAGATGCCAAAGTTGGAGAAATCAAGAACAAGCCCTAAAAAGTGAAAGAGGTGAGCTTAAGCTTCAATTTGATTTATTTATTGAGTTGGTTGGTGGATTTTTATGGTTTTTCTCTTGCTGCCCTATTTTTGGTCATTTAGGGTTCTTGGGGTTTCATGATGCTTTGATTATATACATGTGATTATTTGATGTTTGGGAAGCATATGAAACTAGTTTGGTGGTTAAAATGTGAATTGGTAAAGTTTTGCTTGGAACCCTAATTTCTGGTTTGAATAAGGCAGGTAGGAGGAGCATGATTTTACCAAATTTGAGGTTTCCAATAGATTCCTTGGAAAAAATTGTGTGGGAATATGGTATGGTAGTGATTTTAGAAGGGTTGGGTTAAAAACATTAAAATTGGAATTCAATGTTCCTAAGGTCAACACTATGAGATTCTATTAGGTTTTTGTGATGAGGTTTTGGATGAGCAAAAATTGTTCAAAAATCATGAAAATTTCGAGAAAAATAGTTGACATCCCAAGCTTTAAAGTGATGGGTAGAATGCGTGATTTGGATGTCTATAAATTAAGTTATGATTGTGGAAGTTGAAGCATAACAACTGGGATGGATTCTGGACCAGTGAAGTTGGTCAAGGATTCTAGGAGTTGAACTCCTATAATTGGTAGTGGTTAATAATTTTCCCTTAAAGTAGACTTAAAGAGCTTTACCTAGGACTTTGAACCACCTCATTTGGAGCCCTAGAGAATAAGTTATGATTTGTGAAAGTTGAGGGTCCAAACTGGTAGATTAGGATTGATCTATGAAATTATAACATTTAAAGGGAAACGTGGGAATTGAAGACATAGTTCACTTTCATGAATCTAACTACTCATATGGTGTTATGTCTAGTGTCATGATGTGACAAATAAGAAGCATCCTTAATGGTAAGAGAAAAGGTACAAGAGGAGGACTCAAAGACAAGAGGTAGTGAACTTACCCTACTTGCATGTATTTGATATTTATGCTTATGTAGTTATGTATGTGATTGCTTTACTTGATTGTGTAGATCATATATGAATGATGAAGCTCTGTTTCTATTTATGCTATAGCCATAAGTATAGTATGTGAAGCATTGAGCATGCAAAAATATCATTATGGGGTATGCATCTAGTTAAGGCTAACATGTCATGCACTTATCATATATCTTGCATGCATTATGGTAACTATTTACTACTGAGATTCCCCTGAATCTCACCTTTCCCAACCAACTATTTAGACCGGTGAAAATAGGAGGTGTGTTGAGAATAGAGAAGAGGTCTACACGAGAGGAATGCAGTAGTGGAACAAAGACGGGAAGATGTCTATGTTTTGTTGTAATGGGTTTAGGCACCCTAGTAGCTCTGTGTTGCCTCATTATTTGTATTCATATGTACAACCCTATGAGAACTCTTGTAATGTAATAAAGTACTTGTTATGAGTATTTTTATGCTATTCTTGTGTGTCCACCGAACTATGCGTAAACACTCTGATGAATGTTAAAATAAATAAGGGGTTTTATATTTTTGGTATCAAAGCATATCAAGCAACCTCATGATCAGGTTTCTCACAGTATAATATCTAATGAAGTATTGGCTCTTACCCCAACATGACTAGGATTCTTGTTGGTGCCAGATTATGGTTGCACAAAGCCTAAGCTCTACCCTTGGCCGAGAGGCAGTACGTAAAACAAGAGTCTGAGGTACCTTATGTTGCCATGGCATAGGTGCACCAAAGAGACATTTTTGGTATCAGAGCGGTGGTTCTGGCAATAAGATAGTATATTGATATGGTCTCGATTTTACAGTGATAGGACATATACATAGAAAAGGGCACCAAATAAGTGAATCATCCCCTTCTATGAACCGGCCTTAAAGAAACAACGAATACCCGAAGGCAGTGAGTATTACAATATCGGTCCACATATATTGCGAAACCTGATGAAGTGAGTACATTCAAGGCCTGTAGATTGGCCTCACATTAGATTGGTATCACTAGTGAGCTCATTTGTGGGGGGACATTGATCAATCATGGGCAGAGGAATCAAAGTCAAATTCGGATTCCGTTATTGATTCTAGAGTTGGAATGGTATACATGATGTATGATGTATAACTGGATTAAGAGTTATGGGGGGATGTTTGGAGTACATATATCTGCAGGCTGTCCAACAATGTGACACCCCTACAAATTAGTATACAATATATTTGGACATTTTGACCTAGGAATATTTTGATTTTGGAGATTCCGAATGATATCTGGATCCATACAACATTGTAATTCTTTCTGGACACAGTATTCTGGGCCAGAAGAAGAATAATATTATAGAGGGGGTCCAAATAAAATTTTTGTGGAATTAATGGAGCATATCACAAGGTATGTGTTTGAGATCATGTATTAGCACTAATATGCAATCCAGACAATATATTTAGTTAGCCGGAGATAATTGGCATGATTTTTAAGATAAGGGCAGTCACGGGTACCAGTAGTTGGAAGTAGATAAAGCCGGTATCTGTGTTTTTCTATAGATACACAAAGGTTAAGTGTGCTTAACCCAAGGAAATCTTGGGATAGGTGACCCCCTGGGAAGTCACATAACATGTTATGTTATGATATGTATAGGGAACAAGAACATGTTGTATAGTAGTTTAGAGGCTGTATGTTTTATAGGCTTTCCCTGACTACTGTAAATGACTGTTATATGTCATTTCAGGAGTACATGTGTACCCAATACTTTGTAAAATGATAGATATGTCCTTGTAACTATGTGAAATTTACCTCTTCCTTGTTTCTATATAGTGAAACATAAAGATGGTAAGACCAAGAGGTATAGGTGCTGGGCAGGGTCAGGAAGCTAGACTTGGCCCAATATAGCAAATAATGAGCATGTTAATAGAACAGGGAATAATGATCGATGATCATAGGCATGAGTTGTGAGAAGTGCAGCAGAAATATAACTCAGATAGGGATAATCCTAGTAAATAGGAAAATGAATCCATACAGTCCGAGGAACATGAACAAGAGCCTTTGCTTAGATGTGCTCCTAAGGGAGACAATTAGCAGAGATGAGCAATATGGTTCAGTCAGCAGGGGGTTGCTGCTAACAGAGGATGACACCTTTATCTTATGAGGAAAGTCTGATTCCTAGCTGACAAGACTGCTTATAGACTTAGTGTTGATACTCTAATATACTCGTAGAGTAGAGAAGAACATAAGAAGCATATAAGAGTGGTGCTAAGACATGTCACACAAAATGGGATCTAGTAGATCCTAATAAAGTGGAAACAATAGTGAGTTGAAATAAGATAGGAAATGTCACAGAGGAACACATATTTTAGGTTTAGTCAGGTGTTATAGGAGGTTCTTATGGAACTCTTATCAAATCATCTTGACATTATTAAAGTTCCTATGAAGAGACAAAACTTCAGAGTGGCGCAGCGGAAGCCACTATGAGACAATAAATCATCTAAGTGGGATAACAAATCTCCATGTAACTTTTAAGGATAATAGGAGAGGTTAATATTTGTACCAGTGTTGATCATCCTAAATCATTATTAGACTCATGTGGTCTATAGTGACAGAGCTTGTATGGCATACAACAATATGACCTTGTGGTCTCTTGTGATTTGCCCTGTATGGTAAGCCAACCCCATTAGAGCATGTTAATCAACCCCATGATCAAGGATACATTCCTAACATGGCCAGGAAAGTCCTGGTTGTACCGGTGAAAAGTATAAGTAACCCTATAGTGAGAGGCGGTGCATAAAATATGCTGTTGAGGCGGTGTGCTATACAGTGATATAATACATTGGTAAGCAAACTCTATCGGAGCATGTTAAACAACCCCATGATTGGGAATTTAACTCCTATAATTAGCAGTGGATAATATTTTTTTCCCTTAAAGTATACTTAAAGAGCTTGACCTAGGATGTTGAGCCACCTATTTAGAGTCCTAGAGAATAAGTAATGATTTGTGAAAGTTGAGGGTCCAAATTGGCATATTATGGTTGACCTACGAAATTGTAACATTTAAAGGGAAATGTGGGAATTGAAGACATAGCTTATTTTCATGACTCTAACCAATCATATGGTGATAAGTCTAGCATTATGAGGTGACAAAGAAGAAGCATCCTTAATGGTTGGAGAAAAGGTACAAGAGGAGGACTCAAAGACAAGAGGTAGTGAACTTACCCTACTTGCATGTATTTGATATTTATGCTTATATAGTGATGTATATGATTGCTTTACTTGATTGTGTAGAGCATATTTGAATAATGACACCCTGTTTCTATTTATGCTATGGCCATGAGTATAGTATGTGAAGCATTGAGCATGCAGAAATGTCATTATGAGGAATACATCTATTTAATGCTAACATATCATGCACTTAGTATATATCCTGTATGCATTATGGTAACTATTTACTACTGAGATTCCCTCGAATCTCATATTCCCTAACCAACCATTTAGACAGGAGAAAATAAGAGGTGTGCTAAGAACAGAAAAGAGGTCTGCACGAGAAGAATGTAATGGTGAAACAAAGATGGGAAGATGTCTGTGTTTTGTTGTAATGGGTTTAGGCACCCTAGTAGCTCTGTGTTGCTGTATTATTTGTATTCATATGCACAACCCTGTGAGAACTCTTGTAATATAATAAAGTACTTATTATGAGTATTTTTATGCTATTCCTGTGTGTCCACCAAACTATGTGCAAACACTCTGATGAATGTTGAAATAAATAAGGGGTTTGACATTTTTGGTATTAGAGCATGTCAAGCAACCTCATGATCGGGGTTTCTCACAGTATGATATCTGATGAAGAATTAGGTCTTTCCCCAACATGACTAGGATAGGAACTGTCACAGAAGAACACAGATTTTGGGTTCATTCAAGTGTTATAGGAGGTTCTTATGGAACTTTAATTATGGAACTTTTATCAAATCATCTTGACATTATTAAAGTTCCTATGAGGAGTTAAAACATCAAAGTGGAGCAACGGATGCCATTATGAGACAACAAATCTTCTGAGTGGGATAGCAAATCTATATGTAGCTTTTGAGGATAATAGGAGAGGTTAATATTTACACCAGTGTTGATCATCCCAGATCATGATTAGACCCATGTGGTCTATAGTGACACAGCCTGTATGGCATACAACAGTATGACCTGTGTGGTTTCTGGGGTGATTTGCCCTGTGTGGTGAGGCAACCTCATCAGAGCATGTTAATCAACCCCATGATCAAGATACACCTTTGACATGTCCAGGAAAGTCCTAGTTACTCCAGTGAAAAGCACAAGTAGCCCTATGGCTGAGAGGCGGTGCATAAAATATGCTGCTAAGGCAATGTGCTATATAGTGATACAATACAGTGGTAAGCAAACTTCATCGAAGCATGTTAAACAACCCCATGATTTGGAATTTAACTCCTATAATTGGCAGTGGATACTTAAAGTAGACTTAAAGAGCTTTACCTAGGACTTTGAACCACCTCATTTGGAGTCCTAAAGAATAAGTGATGATTTGTGAAAGTTGAGGGTCTAAACTAGTAGATTCAGGTTGACCTACGAAATTGTAACATTTAAAGGGAAATGTGGGAATTGAAGACATAGCTTATTTTCATGACTCTAACCAATCATATGGTGATATGTCTAGCATTATGAGGTGACAAAGAAGAAGCATCCTTAATGGTTGGAGAAAAGGTACAAGAGGAGGACTCAAAGACAAGAGGTAGTGAACTTACCCTACTTGCATGTATTTGATATTTATGCTTATGTAGTGATGTATATAATTGCTTTACTAAATGTCATTATGAGGCATACATCTAGTTAATGCTAACATGTCATGCACTTAGCATATATCTTGCATGCATTATGATAACTGTTTACTACTAAGATTCCCCCAAATCTAACCTTCCCCAACCAACCATTGAGACAGGTGAAAACAGGAAGTATGCTGAAAATAGAGAAGAGGTCTGCACGAGAGGAATGCAGTGGTGGAATGAAGACGGGAAGATGTTTGTGTTTCATTGTAATGGGTTTAGGCACCCTAGTAGCCGTATATGGCTACATTATTTGTATTTGTATGCACAAGCCTGTGAGAACTCTTGTAATATAATCAAGTACTTTTTATGAGTATTTTTATGCTATTCATGTGTGTCCACTAAACTACGCTCAAGCACTGTAGTGAATGTTAAAATAAATAAGGGGTTTGACACTTAAATACACGCACTGTTATGTATTGAGATGTGGAATTCATGAAAACAGAACTATAATGGTTGTAATTATTAACCATCATATATTTATTAACAAAAATGATGGTTCTTACTAATTAACCTTAATGTAACACTTTCAAACAATTTGTTTTTTCAACTTTATATCATCAAAAGCAAATATATAACGGTCATAATAATTAATTGTAATGAATGATTCCTAAATACTTGTTTTTTGTAGAATACTTAGTGGTTAAAATTGATAACTGTCATACATAAGAAGGCAGGATTTTGAAAAAAAATTATTTGATAATATTTGATAGTTCTTTACAATGAACTGTTATATATTCTTCAAGAATACTTAATAAAAAATTTATTTAACAATATATTACGGTTCTTCACAAATAACCGTTAAGTATTATTCAATATAAATTAAGGTAGGATTATGAAAGATATCTTATCTAAGGGAGAGGATTCTGAAAAATATAATTTGACAATACATTACGGTTTTTCACAAAGAATTGTTAAGTATTCTCTAATATAAATAAAAGTGGGATTTTGAAAGATATTATATATGAGGAGGGAGGATCCTGGAAAAAAAATTGACAAAACATTATGTTTCTTTACAAAGAACTATTAAGTGTTATTTAATGTGAATAAATATAGGTTTCTGAAAAATATCAAATATAAGAAAGCGAGATTTGAAAAAAAAAATTTATTTAACAATACGTTATGGTTCTTTACTAAGAATCGTTAAGTATTTCAACAATACATTATGGTTCTTCACTATGAATCATTAAATATTATTTAATATAAATAAAAGTGGGATTCTGAAATATATCAAATATAAGTAGGCAAGATTCTTACAAAAAATTGACAATACGTTATGGTTCTTCACTAAGAACTGTTAAGTATTCTTTAATTAAAAAGTGAGATTATGAAAAATATCAAATATAAAGAGGTGGGATTCTAGAAAAAATTTATTTGATGCAATTCTTCAAACCTCTTCTCAAATGTTTTTTGGAGCTTCTGTAATACCCCGAATTTTGAGACTTGAGGCTAGAGAATAAGCCTGAGATTAGTGGATTGCTAAGCCCCGGTTTAGCAAGATCCCAAATTGTGATCAAGGGTTAATGACTCCAAAAGTGGATGTCATTAGTGATAAATGAACCCTTTTGGAGATCATGGTGTGATTTGGCACCCGATGTGATTCGTATGTGTTCTGAGCAGCGCCGAAACCCTGTATTTGAGTTCAATTATGGATTAACATCTAAATTGAATGAAAATAAGGGGAAGGGCATATATATGGTATGAATGAATGAGAAAATGTATTTGGTGGTGATTCAAGAGGAATTACCGTAATCAGGGGCAAAACGGTAAAGTTACCGACCAATTGGTCAGTTACCGAAGAGAAAACTCATTGGTAACTTCAAGATCAATGGTTAGGATTGATTTGTGCAAAAGATCAAGAGGTGGAATCATGTGTGTATGTGTGCCTATGTGAACTCATGAGAGATGTGATAAGGGTGTGACACTTTGAGCCCTTAGATTTTGGTCAAATTGTCAAAGCTTTTCCTCTCTTCTCTCCTCTCTATTTGGTTATCCAAGTGGCCTTCATTTTCCCAAAAATCTGATCTCTTCTTCATCTCATCCCTCTCTCTCCAAAACCTCCATTTTCGCCAAGCTTGGGAAGGAAGAGGAAGAGAAAGGTGATGTTTTGGCCTTGTTCTTGTCAATGTTCAAACACTCTTTATTAATGTTGTTCATAGTGATGAGAGCTTCATCTCTATGGTTTTAGATTCTTGATTGGAGGTGTTTGATGGCTTGAGGAAATTTGGAAAGATGAAGAATCAAAGAATTGGTTTGGGAAAGAGGAAGAGGTGAGTATTTGAAGCCTTTTGATCTAAGTTTTGTGATTTGTGGATGAGTTTTGTGAATTGTGAATTTTTGCCCTGATTTTGGTGGAATTGTGAAATGCATGAATTGTCATGTGTTTTGTGTTGAAAATGGTGTTTTGTTGTGTAATTTGGTCATTGGAATTGGTTTGAGAACTTGGAATGAGAAGGATAACAATGTGGTGTTTGTGTTGTGATTTGTGATGACATGTTGTGATTGTTGGTAAAACATGTCAAAGTGATATGAATTTGGTTGATTTGGTATTTCCAATGGATTCCTTGTGAAATTTTGTGTGAGAATGATGTTTGATATGAAAATGGAACCATTGGAAGCCAAATTGCAAAAACTGGAATTCTGTCTTTTGAATTTCTGTTCTGGGCAGTCTGGTGTTGTGGACGTTTTGAATGACCAAATGGTCTCTAAAAATTATGAAACTTTCCAGTCTTGAAGTTCACATCTTAAGCTTCAAAATGGACATATAAATTGTCTCATTTCGTTTTGTGAACTGGGATTTATGTTTGCCTAAAGTTTGAGGACGAAACTGGATTCTGTTTTGGAGCAATGTTGGATTTTGTGTAAATCTGGATTTGTGTGGTGATTTATGGTAATGAGATATATTTTTCCCATAAAGGGGACTTGAATATCTTTCAATGGGCTTTGGAATCACCTTGTTTCAAGTTTTCTAGAGCAAGTTATGAAGTTTTGAAGTTTCCTTGGCTGCAGCCAAAATTCTGGCTCCAGCGCAAAACTTTCTGTGTGTGTCCTGGCCGCAGCCAGAAATTCTTGGCTGCAGCCAAATGTTTCTATGACATTTTTAGCCATTTTTGGCTGCAGCCAGAACCCAATTTTCAGCAATTTGTGATTTTGAAAGATGATTTCCAACCTAGTACGTCCCAATCCTTTAGGCTTTCGTTGAGCTTATTTTAGCCACCTAAAGGGTGTGAATGGTAACCAACTTTAAGTGATATAAAAGTAAGGGTTTGGAATTGAGATTGACCCTATATCCTTGATTTGGTTTATAGGGTTCAGTATTCATTTGGATCGCGAGTAAGCGGAGGAGCTGGAGCATACGTGGAAAGAAAAGTGTAGGGAACTTACCTCTCTTGCATGCTTTGATGTTGTGTTTGTGTATTGATGCATGTATTGCTTTGCTGGATTATGTGAAACATGTATGAATGATTGTAGCTCTGTTTCTAGTTATGCTATGGCCATGAGTATGTTGTTGAAACATTGAGCACGCAGATATGTCATTGTGTGAACATGAGTTTTGTATTGCAAGCATGTCATGCATTAAACACATATCATACATGCATATAGATATCTGTTTCCTACTGAGATTCTCTCGAATCTCACCCTCCCCTACCAACATTTTAGACAGGGTAGGTGGATCGAGGATGGAGGCAAGCAACCAGGGGCTACGAGGCTTCCTTCGGAATATTTGAGTTGGTAGTTGGTTATCATAGTTGGGAGTATTATGTATATTTGGATTTAGATTTGGATATGTACGGATTGGAATATGTTTGGATATGATATTTGTAGATGTATTTGAGAGGATTTGTGTAATCCCCATGTTGAAATTGTAAAGGGCGAATGTGCCCTATGAATTCTATGTAAAGGTATGAACCCGGGGGTTGCCGGGAAGTTATTATTATACACTCTGATATTTGTTTAAATGTGATATTCCGCGTGATGTAATTGTATTCGAAATTGAATATGAGACCAGGTTAATTAGATTTCGAAAGTGATTTGTGAAAACGCTATCGTGAAGATGGGAATTTAAATAAATTTTGTTCTTATTGGTCTCTATTTCATTTTAATTGAGTATTTCGGATATAATTACGGCAGGGGATTACAGCTTCCCTAGTGGGTTTCATACTCTTTTCGCCATAAGTTTTGCTTTGGAGCTGCAGATCTTGTCCTCCGCCATTGCCATGAGTTTTCACTTTGCAACTCCTCCCTCTTGTGATTCTTCCTCATGGAAGCTTTCATTTTTTTAGGTAACTTTTTTAGTTTCATTTTATTTTTTATATAATGAGAGCTCGCTAATTGATGCTCAAGGTCACCAGTTGGGATTACAATATCTAATCTGATGATGGCCGTTGGTTTAATTTGAAGATTAAAAGAGAGAAAGAAAAGCAAGAGAAAGTAGAGAACACGAAAAAAAAGATGAGGAAAAATGCTGAATTTTTTATTGTTGAGCATCTCACATTCTTAAACTTTAGCAAGCCAAACTGTAGGTTAAAAGCAGGTTTGTTGAATCAGGTTATGGGATTTGGTGAAGTTTTCATATTTACCAATTTTTTCTATATTCTAATTTACAAAGTTATATTCAGAGATTTGTTTAAGTTTTTATATTTGCTTATTTTTTATATATATTTTTATTTTTTATACTTGTATTATCCTTTTTGCAATTAAAGGATATGTGATGGGAAATATTAATAGCAAAAAGTTTGCATAATGTATTTATCTCTTCCATTGACTAACTACTATATTTAATGTGAAATATCTTGTAGATTAGTCAAGCAAAGAAAGAAGATATCAAATTGGAATATGGAGATTGATCAAGAAGAAAAGATTAAGATATTAAAGATTGAAGCATTGGGGATTTACAAACAAGAGTATTCGGTTATTAGGGAAAAATCAATATACTTCTAATGTCGAATCAGGATCAACTAGGACAGAAATAAAGCATTGGGTCGAACTCTTCTTTGGTGTCAAGGTAATAGCTATGAATAGTCATCCACTCCCAATAAAGAGTAGAAGAATGGGGCCTATTATGGGACATACAATGCATTACAGACATATGATTATTATGCTTCAACCGGGTTATTTTATTCCACCTCTTAGAAAGAAAAGAACTTAAATCAAAATACTTAATAGCACGGCGATACATTTATACAAAACTTCTACCCCGAGCACACGTAATAGAGCCGTAGACAGTTAAGTGAAATCCAATCCTTGAATAATTTGATCTATGGACAAAATCATTGTGGTAAAGGTCGTAATGCCAGAGGAATCATTACTGCAGGGCATAGAAGGGGAGGTCATAAGCGTCTATACCATAAAATAGATTTTCGACGGAATGAAAAAGACATATATGGTAGAATCATAACCATAGAATACGACCCTAATTGAAATGAATACATTTGTCTCATACACTATGGGGATAGTAAGAAAAGATATATTTTACATCCCAGAGGGGCTATATAAATGGAGATACCATTGTTTCTGGTACAAAAGTTCCTATAAAAATGGGAAATGCCCTACCTTTGAGTACGGTTTGAATTATTGATTTACGTGATTGGAAGTAACCAATTAGGTTTACGGTGAAACCTAGAAATCGATCACTAATCCAATTTGAGTACCTCTACAGGATAGACCTTAATAGAAAATTGAAGAGTAACAGCAGCAAGTGATTGAGTTCATTAGTTCCTCATATAAGATTATTGACTCTAGAGATATAATAATATGGAGAAGATCAAATTATTTCAAGAACCGACAGAACCAGAAGCGCCCCTTGTTTCAAAGAGGGTTATTCACATTTTATTTAATGGTCAAAGGCAAATTAAAAGCTAAGCAGTGGTAATTCTAAAGATTCCCTGGGGGAAATTAAAGATGTCTCCTACGTTATCGAATGTGGGGAGAGGAAGTCAAGGACAAGAAAGAAGCTACCTAATTGGATTATGGATAATGACTAAAAGGAAGAAGAAGAAAGAGATTGAATATAATAGTCAAGAAAAACAAGGAGTTATCATAAAGAATTGTGGAAATTAATCAAGAAGGAGGAGAAGATATTGAAGAAGAAGAACTTGCAAGATCTAATGGAAATATCAAATATTCAAGCTCTTAGATGAGATTCTGGAGGCCTTTATGGTCAAATGGAGGTTGGAATAGGTCAATTCGAAGCTAAAATGACTTATATAGAAGTTATACCAACTCACTCGATTGATCACTCGAGTGGCACCTCTAGAGATGATTACTCGAGTGATTTTCTTCATTATTGGCACCACCACTTGAGTGATGTCATAGTGATGACCACTCTGTTATGCTTTGTTTTCGTTCAGCAAGACAGAGGTTTGGTATTTTAGACATATCTCTCCAACCACACATCTGATTGAGATGAAACTTGTTTCATATGAAACTATACTTCAAATATTGCATACAAAAATCAAGATCAAGCTCAACAGACTTTAGATGAAAGAGATATGGATCTTGAAAGTTGACACTAGAATTTCTCGCGTTATTCCAAAATAGGTTTAGTAGTTTGTATGTACCTCACAAAATTGTGGTGAAACTGTTGCATATGAAATAACACTTAAAAAGAGTTTCTGAAAAGGACAAGATCAAACTTAAAGAGTCTTAGACAAAAGAGATGTGGATCTCAGAAGTTGATGCTCGATGTTCTCATGATATTACAAACCAGTATTCACTCTTTAGATCATAACTTTCAGAATACAATGAATCTGGAGCTGATTCTTTTTGCATTAGAATGTAAACTTCAAGAGCTTTCTGATGATAGATCATTTATTATATTTGGATTCAAAATGAGTTTATCACTAGCAAGACACTCTAGTGATGTATCAAGTAATCTGACACAAGATCACTCGAGTGACTACTCAAGTGATTCCATTTTATGCATCACTAGCACATCACTCCAATTATCTATCCAGTGCTCCGTATTGCTAAGAGAAGATCACTCGAGTGATACTTTATCAGAAAATAGAGCATCGCCTAGAAACTTCTAAAAATCATTGGAATGATTGTGTAACTTGTTCTTCTTACTTCTAATCACTCTAACTCTTCATTATATTAGTGCTAAGTGTTTTCCAGGTGATCAAACAAGGATTAACATGCAAATTGGAAAAAGCATTTTTGTGTCAGAAGCATTAAATGCGAAGGACATTTAATGTTTAGAGACTTCAATGGCTACTTCCAACGGTTGTTTTCTTCTCAATGGGAAGAAGCATGCTCAACAGTCATTGAGCTACATCAACTATAAGTTGAAAACCATTCAAAGTCGAAGAGTAAAGCTTGCACCTTCACTATCGAAATGCAAACACTTTAACTCCAACGTTTATCTCATATGCTCTTTGTTTTCTTAATGTTCATATAATCTACTTTAGAGAGAGAGATTATTTGTATTATTCTTCAATGTTCATCTTATTCACTTCTAAGAGAGGATATTGATTGTAATCATTCATCATCCAGAGAGATTGTAAACTTACAGTGTGTAAGGGGGAGTAGTTGTTATCTTAGTGAGAAGACTGTAAGTGGCTTCACAAATGCCTAGATTAAAATTGTAAGATTGTAGTGGTGCTCAAGTACCTAGTTTAAACTTGAGGGAGATAGTGGATTGAAATCTCAGGAGAACCTGGGGACTAGACGTAGTTCATCATGGGTTGGACCGAACCAGGATAAATCATAGTTTGCATACTTTCTTCCCTTATCTCTTAAATTTCCAGTATATATGATTTTAATAATTAACTGTTGACTTATGGCTCAATATCTTCATACTTCTTGTTTTTAATAAGATGCGAAAAGATTTTTTAATTTTTTATTTTACACCCAATTCACTCTTCTCTTAGGTGTCCGCCAATTCTAACATAAATAAGAACAAATAATAAAAATTACTACATATAATAAAAAAAATAAAGCCAATACATTACTGCTATTAACAAAAAATCATTATATATGCCCTTAACATATTACGGTTTGGAGCCATTATTTATCTACGCAGAGCATATATAGGCCCACATATATAACAGTTCGGAATTGTCATATATGGTCGATAATAACCATTATAAAAGGCATTTTTTTAGTAGTGTTGTTTTTATATATAACCATGGAAGCATATTGCATATCTAGTTGAGTTCTATTTTTTGCTATTATGGTTAGTTTTTTAAAGTAAGTTTTCAACAGCTCAAAATGGCTAAGTTATTGGGAGTGCTAAGAGTAATGTTACAAAAAAAAACTACTTGTGCATCTAAATTTTTAAAAAAAATTTTTAAACTAATTATGGGTTGAGTTAATTTTGTTTGAATTATTTAGGTTGAGATCCAAAAAACCTCCTTGAAGTGTGAATCACCCCCTGACCTATAAAAAGTTTAAATATGAGACCTTGAAGTTTCATATTTTGATCATAAACTCCCCTATCATTAAAGATGCTATTAAACTTAATTTTTTATGTTATCTCACCTTTTTTTCTTAATTGAACAATGTGCCACATCACGCTCATTAGTAACACTCCGCATTGACTTGGAATTAGATATTTTAACTATTTTATTAAACTTTACAAAATGCTTAGGGTCATTGTGTCATCTCCCATTTTAGGTCATATTAGCATAAAAAGGTGGAGAATTTCTTCATCAGCGTAAAGCGGCACACCATCAACAAGGAGATCATGCCTTCAAATGACGAAAGGCAGAAATTTCTTCAAATAGTTATTCCTTGAGCCTTTGCTTGAGGTTTGCAGTTTTGGATGGCATTGAATGATCCAGCAGGAGCGATCCTTCACAGTGGAGATTAGACTAACTTCATGATTTCAAAGGACCTTTTTATATGTTGCATCATCCTTATAAGTGTCTACATAATTATATATATGCATCAATTACATTCAAGAAAAAGAAGCAAGGAGAATCTTATTAGAGCTTAATCACCTGATTAGGGACTTGCATATATCAGAATTCATACCATAAAGTAATTAAGGACTAGCCAAAAGAACGTGACAAATTCAGATGAGAAAAATACTGGGTTTCTTTTGAAAGACTAACTTGAAAATGGAACATTAAAATACCCTTCTTTCTTTGCGCCGACATCATTTGTCTAAGTTTGCCGATGGAGGAGAAAACCTATTTTAATGGGGGACATGACAAAGTGACCCTAATCATTTTTTAAAGCTTAATAGAATATCTAAAATACCTAAAATTCCATGTCAATGCCAAGTGTTACTAATGAATGTGATGTGGTGCATTGTTCAATTAAGAAAAAACCATGAGATGTCACAAACAGTTAAGTTTAATGGCAACTTTAATAGTAAGGGAGTTTATGGTCAAAACATGAAACTTCAAGGTCTTACATTCAAACTTTTATAGGTCAGGGAGGCGATCCACAACACCTCTAAAATTTAGGAAGGTTTTTTGGATTTTAACTGTTTATTTATTCTTTGAATTAATTATTATTGTAATTATTTTGGTTCTTTGTTATGTGTTGCTGGTAGTTTTTGTATTTGTAGTAAGAAGCTTATCTATTTTTAGTGCAATTATCAAATTATTTTTTTGTCAGGAATAAACGGGTTATAGTGCAGACATTCAAGTATTTATGTTAACTATACTTGACGATTATTTAAAAAAGGGTTAAGGTATAAAAATATACATAAGATTTTTCTAAAAGTGCACCCAATGCCAAATACTTTTTTGAGGGACAAAAGTAACTATTAACTTCCAAAATAGGTGCAAAAATACATATTGACCATTTGTTTGAATTTTTTAAGGGTTAAGGTGTAAAAATACACATGAGATTTTTCCAAAAGTCTGTCTTATAATATCCTAGATTTTGGGCCTAGAAGCCTGTGAATAAGCCTAAATCTAGTAGGCTACTGAGCCCAATTTAGTAAGAGTCCCAATAATACTCAAGAGATCCACTACAAAAAAAAGGTATTTCGTAGCGGTGCACTTGTAGCGGTTATATTAAACCGCTACAAATTATAGTATTTGTAGTGTTTTTTTCCTAAACCGCTACAAATTTGTAGCGGCAAGAATATTTGTAGCGGTTTCCTACAAAAAACCGCTACAAATTTGGCGCGAAATTCCCGCCAAAACTTGTAGCAGTTATTTTGTAGCGGTTAATGCACATAAACCGCTACAAAATACCAAAGGTCAGAATTTTGTAGCGGTTTTTACTGAAAACCGCTACAGAATTTCAAGAGACTCCAAATTTGTAGCGGTTCTGGGCAATAACCGCTACTAAATTTCAAACGTTGTGAAGATTTGTAGCGGTTATTGTAGAACCGCTACAAATTTAATTATTTGTAGCGGTTAGAGTAGCGGTTATTTTAAATAACCGCTACTAATATCTGGCCTATTTAAACCCCTCGCCTCCTCCATTTCTCATTTTGCTCATTTTGTTTCCTGAGGTTTCTCTGAGTGGTTTATTCGATATTTGAGCGTTCAGACGAGTCTATAGGAGTTTTTGGTCAGTATTTCGCAGTATTTACACTTGAGGTACGTATATAACACGTATTTTTATTTTTATTATATTTTTGTATAATAATGGACTAATTTTTTTTTTAATTTGTACAGTTGATATGGCTTCAGGACAGGATAAGGGGAAGGCCCCTGTGCTCCCCAGACCAACTTTATGGGGTGGCGGCAGCCGGGCAGGGGGCAGAGGGAGGGGGCAGCGCGCAGGCAGGGCTACCGAGGCATCTCAACCCATCCCTCCACAGGAACCGCAGACGATCCCACAGGCGACGACCGCAGCTGAGGTGCCTGAGGTGGAGGTGCCAGAGATTAGCGTTGAGGACTTCCTCAACGAGGAGGAGTTCGAGATCCCGATTAGTGGGTTCAGGGAGATGGAGCAGTTCCTCGATGAGGAAGAGGCTCGGGAGCAGAACAACCCACGAGGGTCGTCTTCGCGGTCCACTGGGTTTGAGTTGCAGGTCGAAGGAAAATTATTTAATTATTTAATTTTTTAACTTTTTAACTTTGAATTATAATTTATCTAACGTGCGGTCAACTGTGCAGATGAGCAGGGGAACGTGTCGACGAGGAGGCTGGATGTGGCCGGTCTGAACAGCATGGACCGGTCCCTGCGAGTTGTAGTGCCGTGGAACGAGGGCACTGACCAGCCGATCCACAATAGGGGTCACCTGCTCAACCGCTTCCTGAGCGACCTGGGATCGAATTGGATGCGGTTCCCCCTTCACTTCCCGACGTGGAGGCACATTCCGAAGGGGCTGAAGGACCAGGCTTGGGAGGAGGTGGTTCAGGTAATTAAAACTATTTAATTAATATCTTTTGTAATTAATTCTATTTAATTATTTTTTTTAAATTATGATTTTTAGTATTATTGATATTTAAATGTATTTTTTTCAGCTGCGGTTTGCCGTCCGGGCCAACCGGAAGAGGTACGCCCTCGTGAAGATGGGCGACGCCTGGAGGAACAGGAGGAACCGTCTCTTCCACAGTGTGGATGGGGACAGGACGATGCCTCTGGAGCAGCTGCAGGAGAGCGTCCCGGACGGCGTGCCACCGAACGACTGGGCGCGTTTCGTCCAGTTCAGGAGGAGCCCTCAGGCGCAGGTAATGTATTTATTATATTTTTGATATATAATTTTCTAATTGTTAAATATTAAATTATAATTTCAATTTAATTTATATTTAATTTCAAATTTTATAATACATTTAATTATTTGTTTTTCCAGGAGCTTTCTCAGAGGAACGCCGCGATCTGGGCGCAGCAGACGATCCACCACACAGCAGGATCGAAGACCTTTGCTGTGACCTACAGCGAGCTGGTAACTTTTCAAGTGCTTCACTTACTTTTAGCTGATTATTTCATAATACTAATTGTTTTGTAATTGTTTCAGGAGACAAGGGCACAGCAGGAGAATCGTCAAACGGACTATGCGGAGCTGTACGCCATCACACACAAACACCGTGACGGGACTGCGACCTCTCAGCAGGCAGAGGCGGCGATTGTAAGTTATTTTATTATTATATTTTTTATAAAACCAAGTTAATAATGAAAAATGGTAATTATTAATTGTTTCATAAAATGGCAGGAGCGGATGCAGCTGTCGCAGGCTGAGCTGCGACAGACCCAGCCTGAGGAGTCACAGGGGTCAGTGGACCCGACGGCTCCTCTGAAGGCGGGTTTGGCTCAGCCTGAGCACCCCGGACGAGTGCGGGGGATGGGGATAGGCACCAGACCCAGCATGATCTACGGCAGGAGCGTCGCCTCTGAGGCTGGCAGCTCTAGAGGGGTCAGACGTCGGAGGGACGAGTCGATTGACCAGCTGCGGTCAGATTTGGAGCAGACGCAGCAGCAGATGGCGCAGCAGTAGCAGCAGATGCAGCAGATGCTGCAGGTGCACGCAGATACGATGTACGCTCAGCAGACGCAGTGGCGTGAGATCGCGAACATCATGCTCGAGGGAGCATGGAGTCGCCTGTTCCCGAACGAGCAGCATCCAGCGGTTCCCCCTGTCCCTCACTACGTCGTCCCGAGTACTGCTCCTCCTCCTACTGCTCCTCCTCCTGCTGATGACGATGGTGCGGTTCAGTCTGCGCAACGGCCCAATCCAGCGGCATCTGAGGGAGCCCCACCTGAGGGAGCACCAGAGGATCAGCCCCCAGCTCCTTAGTTTAGGACCTTTTCTTTTCTTTTAAACATTTGTAAATATTTATGAGATTTTATTTCAGAATTTTCTTATTGTGTTTTATATTATTATATCGCATTGAAATAATTTATAAATGATTTAAATCTAAATTTAAAAAAAAAATTATATATATATTTGTAGCGGTTCTAACCTAAAACCGCTACAAATGTAAATATTTGTAGCGGTTTTAAACTAAAACCGCTACAAATGTATAGATTTGTAGCGGTTATTAGTACATAACCACTACAAATATATAATAATTTTATAAATTAAATATATATATATAATTTATTTTTTTAAATATATTTTAAAAAAAAATAAATTATATATACATTTCTAAATAATTTATAAATGTATATTTGTAGCGGTTTTGAACTCATAACCGCTACAAATTTACTTATATATTTGTAGCGGTTTCCCTTCAGAAACCGCTACAAATATATATGTTTGTAGCGGTTACACACTAATAACCGCTACAAACACTCAAATCATTTGAATTTTGAAATTTGCCGCTTTTGTGCACATTTGTAGCGGTTATCTCATGTATAACCGCTACAAATTAGAAAATTATTTTTATATTTAATGTCCAACGGCTTTAATATTAGTAGCGGTTTAATATATTTAACCGCTACTAATTCTTTGAACATTAGTAGCGGTTATATATATAAAACCGCTACAAATACTCAACAAGTACATTTTGAATTTCCCACCAATTAACGGCTTGAATATTAGTAGCGGTTTTATAAATGTAACCGCTACTAAATTATAAACGTTGGAATTCCTGTAGCGGTTGGTGTAGCGGTTTAATAACCGCTACAAAGTTATAAACGTTGGATTTTCAAAATATAAGGTTCTAGGCATTCGTCATTATCTTCTCACTCATTCTTCTTCTCTATACTTTCTTCTCTCTCACTTGTAGCTATGGATAAATCATGGATAAGGTTGCCGCGCAATTCTCCTGAATATTTGCTTGTGAAGCCTTTCCCTGAGGACTATACGTTCTGGGCAGTTCATGGTGAGAAGGCCGGCGTTAGATATGACGAGGCTCTTCCTCGAAGTTCTCAAGTAGGCGTTCAAGTAGATGAAGATGATCCTGTGAATGATGCTGTGCGTGATGCGTTTGGATTTCAAGGCGACAACTTCAACGAAGAAGTGCACGGCTCTGAGCCGGCTTTTATGGGGAATGAAGCAGCTCGGGATTTTTTCAGCTTGATGGATGAGGCAGATCGTCCTTTATATCAAGGTTGTCGCAAATATTCTAAATTATCTTTCTTGATGAAATTGTATCATATCAAGTGCTTGTGTGGGATCACAGATAAGGGAATGTCGATGTTGCTCGACTTATTACAAGATGCATTCCCCGACGCCGAGATTCCCACAACCTTCTACGAGGCCAAGAAGATCATCAACAGGTTGGGGTTGAATTATCAAAAGATTGATGCGTGCCCAAATGATTGTATGCTGTATTGGGGAGACGATTCCAGTAGGGAGACGTGCAAGAGATGTCACACATCGAGGTACAAGACAATTTAAAAGGGGAAAAAGCAGAAGAAGAAACCCGCAAAGATTCTCAGGTATTTCCCTTTGAAACCTCGTCTACAAAGATTATTTATGTCGTCTAAAACTGCTGAGCACATGAGGTGGCATGCCGTTGATAAAAACGAAGACAGTAAATTAAGACATCCGCGGGATGCAGCTGCTTGGAAAACGTTTGACAATGACTTTCCAGATTTTGCGACTGACCCCAGAAATGTCCGGCTTGCGTTGGCGACCGACGGTTTCAATCCTTTCGGGAATCTTAGCACAAGTTACAGCATTTGGCCGGTAGTCTTAGTTCCCTACAACTTACCCCCTGGATGTGTATGAAACAAAGCTCTTTCATTATGTCTATGATCATTCCAGGCAAAAAGGCACCGGGCAATGACATCGATGTGTATCTCCAACCGCTTATTGCGGAATTGCTTGACCTGTGGAATGTCGGCTTGGAGACGTACGACGCTCACAGCAAGACTTTGTTCAACATGCGTGCAGTCTTGATGTGGACGATCAGTGACTTTCCTGGCCTTGGCACATTATCTGGTTGGAATGTGCACACTGGGTCGGCGTGTCCGGCTTGCAATTTCGACTCTGATGCACTGCGCTTCCCCACAGCCGAAAGTGGTGCTTTATGGGGCATCAGAGGTTTCTCGATGGAACGCATAAGTTCAGATTGCAACGGAATCACTTTAATGGGAAACCAGAGAAAAGAGGACCACCTCAGACTTTGTCCGGTACAGATATCTTACAGCAGCTTGAGCATGTTGACGTCGAGTTTGGAAAAAGCGACGATTCAGCACAAACTCGCCAAAAGACGCGCAGGACTTCGGCGCCTCAGCAGTGGAAGAAGATAAGTATCTTCTTCACGCTTCCGTATTGGAGATCTAATTTACTTCGCCACAGTCTTGATGTAATGCACATTGAAAAGAATGTTTGCGACAATGTGCTGTATACGCTGCTTAACGAACCCGGCAAGACAAAAGATCACCTTCAAGCCAGGAAAGATTTACGCGACATAGGAGTTCGTGAAGACGCTTGGCCAGATGAGCATGACAGATTTACACCGGCAAAGTTTACCCTCACAAAACCGAACAAGGATGTGTTCCTCACGACGTTGAAGAAAATAAAAGTTCCTGATGGGTATTCAAGCAACATTTCTCGATGTGTCGACTTGCAGGCTTGAAAGGTTGCTGGCCTGAAGAGTCACGACTCACATGTTCTTATGCAGCAGTTACTCCCTCTGGCTATAAAGAATACACTTCCTCCCGATGTTTTCATCGTTTTGGTGGAACTTTGTTCTTTCTTTCGGAAGTTGTGTTCTAAGGTTTTGATCGTTGAGGAGCTCGATCAGCTGCAGTCAAAAATCATTCTTACGCTTTGTCACTTGGAGATGATCTTTCCTCCGTCCTTTTTTACTGTGATGGTTCACCTCACAGTCCACCTCGTTCATGAAACAAAGCTCGCTGGACCAGTACAATATCGTTGGATGTATCCGATTGAGAGGTACTCATTTTAAATATGTGCTTTCATTTATTGTCCGTATTTAATGTTTGCTCGTCGTCCTTTTCATCATTTTATATCAATTTTCTCTTATGTACTTCGTAGGTTCCTTGGGAAATTAAAATCTTACGTGAGGAATAAGACGTGGCCAGAAGGTTCTATAGCTGAAGGCTATATAGGGGATGAGGTGCTATATTTTTGCTCAAGGTACTTTGATGATCTTGAGACGGCTTTCAACCGCCCACCTCGTGTTGACGATTGTCCTGAACCTGCGCCGACATCAGGAGAATTTATCCCTCGTGTTGGTAAACCAGTTGGAGCAACTGAGAACTTCAAACTAACGGCAACTGAGAAGTTCCAAGCACATAGACATGTCTTGATTAATTGCAGTCAAGTTGAGCCTTTCATACGGTAAGAATTGTACACTCACATGTATGTTATTCGATCTATATCTTTCGTAACATTTCTCACTTTCATTTCACTAACGCCTTTCCATTATTAATTGCAGGGAATTCAGAAGTCATGTCAAGCGTCAGCTCAGGATCCGTACACAGACATCCTCGGAAGTTGATAGGAGGGTCCACAGAGAATTCCCGGGCTGGTTTGCTCGCAGAATACTAAATGACCACAACCCACACTCACCGGATTTCAGAGCTCTCGCAATCGGCCCTCTTGATCATGCAAAACGGTTTACAGCATACAATGTCAATGGTTTTAAGTTTTGCACGGTTTCACGGGATCAGGGATTGCAAACACAGAATTCGAGTGTTTATGGCACATTTGGGACAAGGAGTTATGCGAGCAGCAGTGACGCCAACATGCAGTTCGGAGGCGTCCCTTACTATGGCAAGCTTCTTGATGTGGTCGAGCTTAATTATCAAGGCCGTTTCACCGTGACGCTGTTCAAGTGTTTGTGGGCAAATACCACGACTTCTCAGGGACTGACAACTGACGACCTAGGGATCACATCAGTCAATTTCTCACGCTCGATTCATACTGGTATTTCTCAAGATGATGAGCCGTATATTCTAGCTTCAGAGGCACATCAGGTTTATTATGTCGAGGACGAGCGGCATAGGGATTGGCACATGGTCGTTCATTTAAAGCCAAGAGACCTTTACGACATGGGTGAAGGCGATAACATCGCCTACGAGAGTGAGCCATTTCAGCCAGCTGATTTTGAAAACTACTTCCCTGAAGGCGATGACAATTTACCTCTACTGCGGTGAGTTTTTTTAAGTCCACGTCATTTCAATTAAATTTTTTAAATTTAATAATACATCAATAACAATAATTTTTCTACAAAATTTCTGTAGGGATGGCGACGATGAGTGATCAAATTCAATTGTAAAAAATTTGTCTTTAAAAAAAATGCTAAAAATTTGTGTTAAAATAAAATGTAAAAAAAATTAAAATAATATTTGTAGAATTCAAGTGTAAAAAATTTTTCTTTACAAAAAATGCAAAAAATTTGTGTTAAAATAAAATGTAAAAAAAAATTAATATAATATTTGTAGCGGTTATTAAACCGCTACAAAAAAATAAATAACCGCTACTAAATAATAACCGCTACATTAACCGCTACAAATAATTAAACCGCTACAAAAATATAAATAACCGCTACTAATTAGTAACCGCTACATTAACCGCTACAAATAATACGTAAATCCCTATAAATACCCTTATCACAACTCATTTCAAACACTCCCCAATTTCTTTTCACCTTACCCTTCTTTCATTTCCTCTCATTTACAACTTCTTTTGTATGAGTAGAGGAGCTGAATAATACGATCAAATATGGTAACAAGATTTTCAATTTCTTTTAGAATACTTCTTTCCTTTCTATAAAATTTATTCTAAACATCTTTTTTTCTAGATATATCTTAACTCTATCTCATTTTCATCTATTTTTCATATACAATTACATTATATTATAAAACATAATAATTCCTTATTACCTAACTATCGTTAATAATATTATTAATATAATTTTATACTAATCATATTCAATTACATTTTTTCTTTTTAATTTATTAATAAGTTAAACTATTAAATAATAAAATAATTGAAATAGATAAAATAATAACAAATTAAACCATTTAATATAATATTGAAAAAAAAGAAAAAAATCAACGTATATTTTTAAAAAAAATTTTAAATATTTGTAGCGGTTATTAAACCGCTACTAAATAACGCGCCTTTTTAAAGGTAAATTTAAATTTTTTGGCGGCAAATTTGAATTTCATGAAATTAGTAGCGGTTTTAAGAACCGCTACTAATTTCATGAAATTCAAATTTGGTAGCGGTTTCTTAACCGCTACAAATAAAAAAAGTCATTTTTAACAAATTTTCATTTTTATATATTTGTAGCGGTTTTTTAACCGCTACAAAAAAAAATTCTTTTTCAAGCTGTAAATAAAATTTTTTTATATTTGTAGCAGTTATATAACCGCTACAAAGATCTCTTGATTTTGTAGCGGTTACTATTAACCGCTACAAAGTTTGTAGCGGTTATTTTTGATTGAGTAGCGGTTTTATAGAACCGCTACAAAACCTCTTGCAACGTATGATTTAGTAGTGGTTTTTCTAACCTCTACTAACCTAGTTTGTAGCGGTTAGAACCGCTACGAATACCTATTTTTGACCGCTACTAAATCACGTTTTTTTGTAGTGAGATAGAATGATTTTTAGGGACTATATGATTCAACCCTCTGGGTAGAGAATAATTCCTTGGATTACATGAGGACTCAATGAGTGTGAGTAATCAGATAAAATATACTGGAGCAAGTGCATTTTGGCACACTTGGCACCATTTGGTTGGGCCACATGAGTACATGTATAGCACTATGTGAATCTCACATGAATAAAGTATCTTTTAAGGTGACGCAATGAGAAGTTTCCATGTGTATCAGTAGTCGGATGAAAGTTATCGGTGTCTATATACACTCGATGTTCCATAAGACTCATAGGTTCACATATGGTAGTTTTTGAGGCATGTGATGCCATTTTATGCCACACAAGTACATATGTGGCACATTTTGGAAGACATAGACATATGGGCTAATTAGTCGGATAAAATATGCTAGTATGGGTGCGTACATGGCATTTTTAGAACAGATCCATGTACCCTGCGTTTTTGAAGAGACACTAGCTTAGTGTCTGATATCTGGGACACTCAAGGGTAGATGTCGCCATTTCATGGTCACCAAGGACATATGGCATCCTCTGAGTAGTCTCTAAGACACATGGCAGCAATCAAGGAGGAGCATGACACGTGTCGCAAAACTGAGTGGCCCTATATCAAAAAGTAGCTTATTAAAGCAACTTTTTGACTGATTAAGCAATCATATGAAGACATTTACTGTTATATATCAGGGATATAAAGAATAGCCAGTATAGTTCTCTAGTGTCTGATCTGGCTACATAGTTGATTTTCCCAAGCATTGTATTGGAAGCCGAATGAATTCATCAAGCCTCCTCTTCCCTAGCCATTGAGGTCGGTTAAGCATGACAGAGGGAGAGGGGAGATAAATTTTAAGAAGATGCATTGGGTATCCTGTAGTATCAAGAAAGAGCATTTGGTACATTGAATTGTCGAATACTCGAGAATTTCCAAAAAAAAAAGTGTCGGGCACCCTGGATTTTTATCCACTTGACACATGTAATTAAAGGACCATTCAGCACCCCAACACCTCACTAATTTCATGCAGCCCCTAAAAACTAGAATAAAAAGCAGAAAGTTCAAGAGAAAAACAAAGAGAAGAGAAGTTTTGTGCTCTTGAGCATTTTCGCCGATTTTGCCTTCGATTTCACATTTTTAGCCTATTAACCCTACACTAATCTTCTTCTAGTCGATAAGAGCTTCATTTGTATGGCTTCAAATTTCTAATTTGAGGAGTTTGGTGCTGTCTACTTGGTGGAAGTACTACCAAAATCCCGAACCAATCGTAGAATCGAATAGAGGTAATCATAAGCTTCGATTTGAGCATATTGTCTTGATGTTTTGATTAGTATTTCTGAAGTTTTTGACCCTCTAGGGTTTCAGCCAAGAGAGGGATTTAGGGTTCTAATGGTATTTTGATGATGAATATGATGTTAGATAGGGTTTTATGATGAGAAATAATATGTATTAAAGTTGAAATTGTAAGAACACGTCTTGTTCTAATTAGGGTCAGAATTCGGCCAACTTAAATTCAATGGGTTAGAGCTATAATTTGATAAAATTGAAGTTAGAAATGGATTCTTTGGGTAAAAGTTTGTAGGAATAGCATATGGAAATGATCTTTGGATGGTTGGTCTCAAAATACATAATTTGAAGTTTAAAGTGCTAATGTTTAATGCTGCCAGATTCAAGTTACATTGATTTTGGATTGTTTTTGAGTGGCCAAAACTTGTCCAATGGCTGTTTAAATTTTATAGGGTGTTAGTAGACATCCTGAGCTTTCCAATGATATATAGAATGATCTATTTGGCTTGGTAGATTGAGAGTTATGCCCTGTTTAAGTCAAGCAATAGATCTTGACAAAATCCTGCAATAGTGAGGGGTGATTGTGAATTCTGGAATTATGTGCATATAATTGGCAGTAGTGGGTATTTTTCTTGTAAATTAGACTTAATGAGTGTCACATAGGACTTTGAATCACACCAATTGGAGTTTTCTTGACCAACTTATGAATTTTTAAAGTTTGGTCAAAATTCTGGCGGCTTATGGATAACATGCGAATTTAAGATACCTAGAATCAAATGTAACAAGTTTGAACGCTAAGGGTAAATTTAAGCATGTGAGGCTAATGTAAGCCCATTTACTATTCATTTGGTATAATGTATCCATCTTAGAGATAACCAACATATTGGGATAAGTAATAACTCGTCTGTACATGAAACCTATAGGATTTGGTATTTGCCTGGGATGCTTGAAGGACTGGGAAGAAGGACAAGACTTGGAAAGGCTGCCAGGTAGTAACTCTTTCTGTTATATACTATCTAATGCCTTGCATGTATGTTTTACCATCCCTGTGATTGTGCTTGAGCATGTGAGTTTGCTCGGTGGATGCTCGTGGCATTAGAGCATATAGTTGGTGAACTCCCGAGTTTATTACCAAGCATTGTGGTATGAGTTGTTTATATGCCAAGTTGCATAATGAGATGTTAAATGCTCTTGATATGCTCATTATTTGTGATGGTTCATATGACATGTCTTATTTCATTGCATTTTATATGATTGAATGTATGTTCCTATTGAGATTCTTCCGAATCTCACCCTTTTCAAAATTCATTATACAGCAAAGATCAGTGGCACGAGGGCAAAGAGGTAAGTACTGATAAGTGAAGGAAGCAGATGGAGAATATGACTACTTTGTGGTTACCTATAATTTTAATATTTTTGATAGCCTTAAATGATCCCACGAGCTTGTATGTATAAGGATGCTTGTAGACATGAATAGTATGATTAGTAGAGAATGGTATAAGAACACTTAATTATTTTCTCAAAATATTTATATATTTGATATTACTGGACCACATTAAGGTAAGATCAGGACATCTAAAATGGATATCAATACCTAAGTGTGGTATCAAAATTATCATAGAGCAGTGATATTAGATGGTACAACTTATATGTTAGTATCAATATTGATGTCCTATTCACATATCCAAATGAATTGCATAGTAATTCATAAATATATGATAAAAAAGGGGGGGTGTTATACATCCAACAGAAATGCTTTTTGTAGGTACAAAAGTAACTATAAACTTTAAAAATAGGTGTAAAAATACACATTGACCATTAGGTGGCTATTCGTTTGAATTTTTTGACACAAAATGGTGATATGGAGGATGAAGCGGATGATTAAGTAACAACTTGGAGAGAAATACTTACATACTCTAGAATCTGAACGTTGTCCAAATGAAAACATAACAAATCATATCATTTTAATACTAGATGGTTGTGACTCATTAGGAAAAATTTAATTTTTATCTTTTTTAAAGAAAATATTGGTTGATCATTTTGTTTTAGTTTTTTTTAATTAATATTTTTTCTTCTTTAAAACAAGATGAAATTTAAATTTTTTTCAGATGAGTCATTAGCCGACTAGGATTAATATGATATGAGTTGTTATTGTTTAATTGGATAGAGTTTAAATGACATGGTACTCTTGAAGTATGTAAGTATTTCTCTAATTTGGAATAATAATTTGCTGATCGAAAATTAATGTGTTGTTTATGTTCTTATTTCAATTGTTCATAAGGAGAAGAACACTTGCAAATAAAACTTGTTCAATTTGTGTTGTACATATGTATAATCTACTTGTTCATGAAGAGTTGGACACTTACAAATGGAACTTGCTCATGATCGTTTGTTTTCTTACTAGCCTATTAATTTGTATTGTTCATATGCCTATCATCGACATCACCCTCCATTTCACAATTTTCAGTCAAAAAATTGAAACAAATAGTCAACTAACAGTCAATGTATATTTTTACACCTATTTTAGAAATTCATAATTATTTTTGCCCGTCAAAAAAGCATTTGTATTGGTTGCACTTTTGAGAAAATCTCATGTGCATATTTGCACCTTGACCCTTAAAAATTAATTTTAAAAAAAAACAGCCAACTGATGGCCTATTTGTAGTTTTGTACCTATTTTAGAAATTAATAGTTACTTTTGCACCAAAAAAAAAGTATTTGATGTTAGGTGCACTTTTGAAAAAATTTCATATATATTTTTGCACCTTAATTAACCAAAACCATTAAATAATGCTACCCATAGAACTCTTAGGGCCATACCAGAAGCCTCAATGTGTGACGGTTGTGGTGTAAGAATCTTCAAATATGGTACCCCATTTTTAATGGTTTGACGAATAAGAACCGTGAAATATTTCTTTCTAAATATTTGATGCATTGTTATTTTAGTGTTCCTAACTGTTAAATATTTACACTTTTGTAGTATTGATAATAACCAAGACATATGATTTATAACAGCCAAGTAAACATAATACTTTTTATCCCCTACCTTTAAATTTTAGACAACACTTCCACTGTTCTTCCATCATAATCCGCACTCATGTTAATTAAATGAGAGTGGGATGAAAGTTAATTCTGTGTTAATTCTATAGAATAATATTTTAATATATTTGAAAATTAACTGACAACTCATGTCAAAAAAATTAACTAACGACAAAAAAATATTTTGAAGAGGTAAAGTTTATATTTTTTAAAAAAGAAATTTTTTATTTAACTATTATTTACAAGTCCAGATTATTCGCAATCGTAAAATCATAATACAAAATAGCATCCAAATGAAATAAAGATAAAAGCAAAATGAATGTAACAAAATGTCTGATATTCTTAAATCTGTTTCATATCCAGAGCTTCTCTCTTTTCCGAGAAACATTGAAAGATATAATTTCATTACTTGTTGAAAAGAAATAGTTCAAAAACCGGAGTCAGACTCAGATATAGATGGATAATCTCACCTCAGCTAACAATTGACTTTCTGTATTTTTGCTACAATCTCCGGTCTTAAATATGAGACAAAGTTGATTTTTTTTAGAGAGATTAAGGAAGCTAAATAAGTTACTTAATTATATCATATGTTATGTATCCTTAAATTATATATTAATTTATTAGTTAAACTAATTAGTTTGAAGAAAAAAATAAAAATAAAAATATTCTAAAATAATTTAATTAGCTTCTTTAATTTCTCTAAAAAATTCAACTATATCTTATAATTATTTAGACACCCAAGTACAAATATCATGAAGTGGGACATCACATTGTCCTTTTAAGGTGAGCAGAAAAGGAAGGAAGAAAAATTAAACTTTAACAACAAAAAATTTACAGTATTTAAATTTTTGAATTTGAATTTTTTCCAAAAGCTAAAGAAATAAAAAACATTAAATATCATAAATAATTTATTTAATGACAATTGACAAACTTCAACAGAACAATAAGAAGTACTGATGGAAGAGGAGGAGAAGGGGATTCATACATCCTAGTATAGGGGGGAAACAAAGGTTTTTCTTTGAAATACAACTCTGATCTTATTTTTAAGTTGCTTCCAACATGAAAATCTAAAAACTCATCAAATTTGCAAAACTTTAACGAGTTTTCAACTTTTGTCCTCTATTAAATATACCTATTTTAAAACATAAATAACATACATGTACATTTAACAAGAGGTAAATGAAAAAAGTAGTAATGAAAAATTAATTATATGCCTTATTATAGGAATAAAAAAATTTCTTCTTTCTTTAATAAAGGTGACCAAAGTTGAATTGACGATTTGTACCGACCCATATGCCAATTAAAAAAGTATTACAATAATTTTTTGTTAAAAAATATTTTAAAGCAATATGTTCAGATAATTATCATGAAGTAAAAGTTCCTGTCAATAAAAGAAACAATACATCCAGAGTCACACAAGTATTTTTCAATAACCACATTGTATGGTGTTTGGTTGAATATAGTCACATTGTAATACACAAGTTGCATTAAATTCTGTTTTATAAGTTTATTTCATGCGATCCAACCATATCTTAACTGACTCAAAAGCTGAAGAAAACAAACAAACAAATTTATAAGAGATACCCAACCCATCATTTACTCATGGCATGATATGATGTGTCTCTCAATCTCATCCCCTTTTTCATTTTCTTCCTTTTTTTTTTCCTCACACATCCCTATTTGTGATATACTTTTAGGATATGCAATAAATAATAAGACACATAGATAACTATAAGCTTCAACTTATGGTGGGAATAAAAATGTGTGTGTGTGTGTGTGTGTGTATTAAAATTTTAAGTTGAAGATATTTTATATTAAATGGCTTTGAGTTTTGAAATTATTTAAAATGAATTCAAAGTGAACATATTAAACAGCTAAATTAACCAAAAAAAATAACATTTTAAATTTCTTATATTAAGAATTTTATTAGTTTTATGAATTTGTTAAGATAATTTTAAAATCTAAAGTAAATTTAACGTAAATATATTTAACTTAAAGTCATCAATTATAATCTTGTAAAAATATGTATCATAAGTGTAGCTGACTTTAGGTTTCGATTTTTGTTAAGTTCCCTTGAGTTGGTCTTACAGTCAAGCAACTTTATCTTCACATGTTGCTTGAGAGTTGAGACCGGAAAGAAGTCTTATGCAAAGAAAAGAAATAAAGGAGAGGTGGAGGATTATAAGTAAGAATAAAAAATTAACTTGAAATAGACACAATTGTGACATTTCGGAAAAGAAAGCATGATAAATTATAAATTTATATTTCGGGAATAAATGTAAAGTGATTATATACTATATATATGTATCATGATATTATTATAAATTAAATCCCTACCACATTTTGACTGAAAGATTTTCTTACAAAGATATGAAAATAACTACGTTTGAGTTTACATAAAGGGCATAAACACTAATAAGTATATACTGGGATAATCATGGAATATGATCTTTTTTATTGCTTTTGACTGTTGAATAGAAAGAAAGGGGAGAGTTATGAAGTAAAACCTGACTTTCATCGTAGGACTTGAGAATTTGTTCCTTGCTTTTAAATTTGACCTAGAATCCATAGAGAGAAAATTAATGATCACTTGCAAGTCCACTTATGGGAATTGAAATAAAAACCACGTAATGTAAATAAAGTATTCATATCTAAAGACAAAAGAATATATCTTCAATCTTTACACACACTGTAAGAAAAATAGAGAGAGAGAGAGAGAGAACTTGCGTACCAAGGCGAATCTATGTTTGGATCCGGGTCAAAGCTCCAACGTTTCATAATAGTGCCCACATAATTATTAGACTACTAGAGCCTAATTGTGATTTGCACAGCAGATCACTAGAACTAAAAAGATGGTAGGAGAGAAGAGATTGCTAGAAAACTCAATAATAGGGGTGATCTGTAATTGAGGAGGCACACCCTATTTATAGTGGTTTAGAGTGGCCACTAATTAGGAAACGTGTGCACTCCTTCTTGCCATCCAAGATAGTAATTAAATTAATTGATTCTCAATTAATTTCCTAGTTATGGTGACTTATTCCTCAATTAAGAATCCCATAATTAATACTGACTTATTCCCCAGTCTGCAATTAATGCTGATTTTATTCTCATTTGATTAGGCTACTTGTATCCTAATCAAATAGTCTAGCCCATTAAGGGTGGACTTGGACCCAAAGTCCAACATCTCCCATTCGCACTTGATAGGCCTCCCATCGTGCGTCCGTTACTCTTTCCTATTTCATACTTGGCGTCTACCGTTGCCGCATGGGTAAAAACGTCTTCAAGATTTGGTGCTTGTGATATTAGAAATCCCTCATATCGGATCAGCATCCAAGGACACCCTTTATATATATCCATAAGCTATATATTCATTGCCTCATATGGCCCAGATTCTCCCATACATATTACTCATGGCATATCTAATCCCTCTCGAGTTAATATGTTGATTAACTCAGATTACCCTCTATGCACATAGTAATTAACCGCACTTACAAGCTACACATGGAGCTAGTAAGGGGTCGACCACAGATACTAGCACATCTTATATATCTAGGAATAAATCTTCCTTTTTGACTAAACATTAGTCCATCATGACTTGGTAGCTTTCCTAGTTTTCACTTGTCTGACCGAATTGAGTGTGATCATCGAGCTTCAGCTAAAGTTGCTGTCACCAAACCAAGCTTTTATGATGCCGCCTAAGTCTTAAGGGCATCGTGGAAGGATTCTTCCTTCCTATGACTCACACTGTAGTGAACTAGGGATCTTTCACCTACATCCCATGTTGCAGTCTAACTCTCAAGCACATACAGTATGAATTGCATGCTATGGTGAACGGTTTGTGGTGTATGTCGATTTCTTTCTCTTTCACCGTATAGACATTAGTTCTAAAGTGTACTCAACATTAGAACCAGAACTCTCTTTTTCACAATATCTTTTTTACAATCTCATTTGTGAAAAAGAGTTCTTTGCTTGGCTACAGGTCTGTATTCATGCTGCGATACATTTTTTATGTATATGTACACATATAGATCTCATCTCAGTCTAACTGAGGTGACTCAAACGCAAAGATTCTTCCTAACCATCTCATGGTGATCATTTACTCGTCTTACCCTCCCATGCCCCTTGCAAAACATGGGAAGACGGTTGTTCGTGTGAGTGAACCAACCTCTTCGGACCTGTATGACATACAAAATTATATACCTTATATGTATTTACTCATAACATACATACTATTTCTTTTATCTTCATATAAAAAAAGTTCACGACCTTACATTTTATTTGCGCCCCAAGATTTTCACTAACTCAATGAGTATCAAGCTATGGGCTCAGTAAGGGGATCTACCAACATTCTATCAGTAGAAGGTCATTGAACTGTCGATTTCCTCTTTGAAAGCATATCTCCCATAGAGATATATCAAAAAGTATGTTTCACCTTGCTATGATGCTTAGGATCCTTATCATAAGATGTTGTTGTTTGAATCCTTCTATCCACCATTTATTCCCAATCTCTCATAGGAACTACTTTAGCCATATGGCACTTTGAATGATGGTAGAACACGCTCTGTGTTCTATTTCCATGGATAATAGGAAAAATACTTTGTATATTTCCTTACTCCATTACCATTTGCCTAGGTCTTGTATTGGAGTATCCTTTTAAAGAAAAGTTTTTGTCTTAACAACTTAATTCATGGTTATTCTTATAATCTATTTCACAATAGGACAAAAAATAGCTTCTAAGTCTAACAAAAAACATTTAGTCTTATATACACCAATGTGCACAGTACCAACCATAGTCTTACTATAGGACTCTATCCATTTTTTTTATGTTGGATTCCTCATAGGACATGTAACCTCTCTAGGTTTGTGCCCTAGACTTCAGGGGTGTCTATGGGTTTGCAATTTGGCATCCTAAGATGCATAAGTATCACACTTGTACATATCTTAAGTGGCAAATACTGTATCTTCCTTGTGCAATCTCTGTTTACCTTGTTATTCAAGATATTTGTTCAACCCATGATTTTTCAACTCAGATTTTAAGGCTTCTCTTATCCTTTACTCCTTTAACTCCCTTGACACTTGTTTCAGCTAAACATGTCATTTGACAAAGAATGATTTCACAAAGAATCATCACTAGACCGTTTGGCACTTATTTAGTATTCTTCAATTATCTCGAAGTTGGTGAGGCTTTAACCTTGTGAAACCTCATATACTACTATCTAGGTGATTGTTTCTACAAAGCCCTTAAGCTGCTTCATGTAGAGTTCATCATCCAATTTCCAAAATTTCCAAATTGGAAAGCGGCCTTTACATAAACTTGATGTAATTTTAAGACTAAACTTGTTGTCATAGCCAAAGTTCAGACTTAAAACGCACAATGTACAACCTTCCATTGTAGTACCCCTTAGCCACTAAGTGTTTTAGGTTTTATATGCCACTAACAAATTTGAGAACCTACTTGTCCCCAATCGCCTCTTGGCTAGGTGACAAATTGCCTAAAACATATACTTGGCTAGTTAAACAAAATTCATATCCTTCAGCATAACACTTTGCAATTCTTCTTAGCAGGTCATTCTAGTGTCTTTCATACACTTATAGGTAGCTATCATCACCTTATAGGTAGTTATCATCACCTTCTAAATGGTGAAGAGAGCATTTAATCCATTAGGGAATCTATCCCCTTATAGTCATTCGTTGGATGACAATTTGTTTCGAGGTGGATTACATAGGATTCTTTTCCTATGTATGAGGGAGGTAATTCTCTCGTAACTTACCTCATACCTTTTTTGTTGTGAAAATGGTCTCAACCCTCCCACTTGGATCAGTGAACTTAGGAACACTTGGTTATTCCTTGTTACTATGAACCTCTTAAAGAGATTTAATATGATTAATGCTCATTTCCTGCTAGAAAATCTGGGTTTTATGAACGTTGCATCCCTTGGCTCTCTCACAGTCACTGAGCCACCATCATTTTCACTAATGAAAATGTGTCTTGTCAAATTCTCAAGTCATATTACAAAGAAATACTTTGTATACCATGACCCCAATCTTCCTTACTCATAGGAAGAATTATGGATATGAAGTTGCTGACCCTTATGGTCTTAACGAGCTTGTGCTTGATCTGAGGCCTATCCATGATTCACAGGGTAAGGTTGTGACTAACATAGAGGGCATTTGGTTAAGTGTGCAAATAATAGTTGAGTTTACATACCAACATATGGCTGATAGTTTCACTTATGCTATTATTTACTTAACCATGTCAAGGAGAGATCTATCTCTCCATTTCAACAAGTCTAATATGTTGAAGGGTTCTAGGTATTGATAATTTCCTAACAATCCCTGTCTTGTACATAAAGCAGCTTGAACTAATTAAGTGGATGTTCTTAACCCTTTTTAGTTCGAAAGGTTTTGTCATTTTAGTGTAACTGATTTCTGACTAGTTCAGTCATTATCTAATAGCTTCACACTTACCTAAAATCAAGTGAACATTACTTTATTTTGAGTAAATGTCCATGACATTAATGAAACACGAACCTCTGTGTTTTTCCCTCACGTTTATTGGTTCACTAACATCATAATATGCCAATTGCAGTGGATTTTCTCAAAAATGTTTCTTTATCTTTCTTGCCAGGTAGAATAAGTTCTCAACTTATTCATAAGGGTATTAACCCTTTAACACGTTATTTAGCAAATACTCTTTTGCTAGTTTGATTATTTCTTTTGATCAATGTGTACATATGGCAAGCAATGGAATCTTTTATCCTTAAAAGAAATGTCAAAATCCAACAAAGGATTTGAGAGTCATAGTCCCATCAATTCTTAACTAAAGAGATAGCAAAGATGTGATTTTGTCGAATGCAATTGCATGGAGTGAATCAGAGTGGTTTATCTATGCAGAGTTAACGTGCAAGTCCCAATCCCTTGATCCTTTCTCTTTCTTGCTTTGCATTTGACATGAAGCCATATGCTTCTTTGAAACATCCACTACTCATGTGGATTGCTACTTCTACAACCTTTAAAGGATTATCAATACAACCTTTCATCTTTGTAAAAAGCATTAACCTCCTCTAGATCAAGTTTTCCTCATAGGTTTCTTGCCTTTAGGCTTAAAGGATAAATCCTCCCACTCTTTAGCTAAGTTCGTCTGACTGATGGATCTTAGATACTTCAGTCTTTTACGCTTAAGTTCAATATGGAGAATCACATTGTCGAAGGTCACAATATGCATATTAGGAGCAGTATTTGCTTTCGTATAGGCCCACTCACTGGAAGATGTGCCTTACTCCCACTCACTGGGAGACATAGCTTAGTCCCACTCACTGGAAGATGTCTTATCACAACATACACTTATTGTCTGTTAGAAAAAACTTGGCATTTAGTTTGTCTCAACTTCTTAGTGTGACATTTGCCTCAAGTGTTGCCTAAACGACATGTTAAGACTTAATACACTATGTTAAAACTTAACTTAGTTTTAACTTTATGGAAGAAGATCACCTATTCAACTATCTTCCAACACTATCCACATGGCTTGGATAAGGTTACATTGCTCGTACCATCATAAGTTTAAGCAATGTTGTTCTTTCTATGCTTGATAGCATAATCTTTTTGTATCCTTTGATTGCTTCAGCCTCTAAATGCTGAAGACTAGTTGGTAGGATGTCCTGACATCTCATTCTTTTTGAATGAAAGAAACAACTAGGTTGACTCCCATCCCAATCATGCTAGTTAGCTCATCACTCTTTTAACCATAGTTTTCATTGAAAACTTTCCCCTTTGGATTTCTAGACGTATTCCAGAAACCCCCATTCAATCAAAGACAGTTATATTAAGAAGATAATAATACAATATCATCTAATCAACATGAATGTTCATGAAAACAAGAAGAGAATATGCTTAATTCAACTCTAAACAAAAAGAGAATTTAATCATAAATTCAATGAAAAACAAGAACATTAAAAAACTTTGCCTTATATTGTTGTCTCTTAACTAGGTTCTCCCTCTCATAGGCCCTTCTAACCATAAGAACTCATGTAGCGTCTAGCTATAATGTCAAGCTCCTCTTTGCCATGTTTACATCTACTCACTTGGATGTATTTGTAACACACGTCCTACTTGATGAGATGATTCACTACAAAAAGAAACATCTGATTTCTAATGGAATTTGTGACAGAATCAGCATTTCTGACGAAACGCGTTCCCGATGGAATGGATTCCGTCGGCAATAATAGCGTCACAAAAAAATTTGCGACGGAATTTCAATTCCGTCGGAAATTTCCGATGGAATCTGTTCAGTCGGAATTTTTCGTAGCAAATTCTGACGGAAATCAATTCCGTCGAAAATTTTCGATGGAATCTGTTCTGTCGCAAATTCTAACAGAATTTTCTGTCAGAAATTTTGACGGAATCCAATTCTGTCTCAAATTTTTGATGGAATTTTTTTCCGTCGCAATTTTTTTAAAAAAACAAATCGAAAATTTTTTAAATTTTTTTTAATTTACAAATGCTACGTGTTTGCTCCTCAGAGCGCCATGTGTCCCTCTCCCCTGGCTTCCACGTGTCCCCTTCTCATAATTCCTCCAAATGCCTCTCCTCTCGTTCGAACCCGCGACCTCAGGGTGCAGACGCCTTCATGCCCGAGTCTTTGCCAGTTGCGCCGGAATGAACCTGTGTTATATTATTATATATATAATATTATCATATATATATAAACATACATACATACATATAATTAATTAATTATATACATATAATTAATATTAATTAAATATAATATTATTAAAAATAATGAAAAATTTAATAAAAATGAAAAAAATATTTATATATTTAAATTAAATAAATTTTTAATTAAAATTATTTAATAAATAATTTTTTAATATTATAAATATTATTTTTAATATAAAATTATAAATATAATATTAATAACATATATATTAATAAATAAAAATATAATTTTAATAATTAAATTTAAATATAATTATTTAATAATTAATATTTTAATTTGATAAATATTATATTAATTTTATAAATATTATTTTTAAAAAAATTAAAAATTTTTAATTTTAATTTTTTGACAGAATTTTCCGTGGCAAATTGCGACAGAAATTTCCGTCGGAAAACTTTACGACAGAAAATTCCATCTGAATTTGTCACGGAAAAAATTCCATCGGAAAATTTTCGAAGATAAATTTCGACGGAAATTGCGACGGAAAAAATTCTGTCGGAAATTTCATGGCTAAATTTGCCACGGAAAATTCCGTCGGAAAAATTTGCGACAGAATTTTCATCGGAATTTGCCATGGAAAAAATTCCGTCAGAAATCGGGTGTTTTTTTATAGTGATTCTCATATCTCTATCTGTCTTGTTCTTTGTCACAATATTTTGTGATAAAGGGTTGACTTTTAGAAGTCACTGCTTCAATCCCAATTGAATCAATATGGTTAGAAGCATGGGAAGATTTATTATTAGATGATAGAATGGAACATTGATGTGGATTAGAAGATAGAATAATCCCCAATTCTTTTGAAGCTGTGGATTTAATTCGTGTAAATTAATCTTTATTATGTTGATTAGTAATTTCCCTCATCTGTTTCTTGTTGGTTGAAGCTACAGTGAGGAGCAGTAGCAGACATTAATGATGCAGCTTCAAAAATGAAAGATGCCACCGACCCATGAATGAGAGAGAGGGACCACACAAAGAGAAAGTGGGATGAGGGAGAAAGAAATAAAGGAAGCTAAAAGTAATTAATTAGGAGGAAAAACAAACAATAGAAGGCAAGTGAGAAAGAAACAATTGGTGCAGCAGACAAAGGAGGCATATAAAGCAAAACATGGTGCCAATATAATGGCCCATTATCATTTGTTTTCTTACCTATTTTGTCAATTATTATAGACCACTATCATCCATCTTACAAAGTTGAGATAAGGCCTGGCCTTGTGTGATGATTTCATAGATTCCTGTTACTTTTCTTTTTAAAGAAAACAAATTTACCCGTCGTATCATGGGTTTATTGGTCAAAAGGTTGGAAACTCACCAAAGGGAGGGGGTTCGGTTCCTAATAATGCCGTGCCTCTTGGACAGGCATCTTCGTAGACAAGTGAAACACTTTGTAAGTAACCATTGCAGGGGGTGTGGATCATGGGTTAGTTGCCTTGCCCTTGGTTTATGCATGAACCCAACCAAGTGCTTAAAATATTTTAACCGATAAAAAAAAAAAAAGTTTAGTAAATGAAGTGAATTACCCTTTGATCAATATACACTAAATATTTATATTGTAAATGTTTGCCATAATATACAGAGATGGGACAGCGGAAAAAAGAAGATATAAATGGAGGGCGCATCATCTTTTATATCCAAGTACAAAATGCTATAAAGTCTATATTATCCATATTTAATTCTTTTTTGATTTATTTCATAGTGTATGCTAATGATGAATGAATCAGCTTTACCAAATATTATAGAACAGAAATACTTCATTTCCACTTTGTATCATCTTAATTATTTCAATATCTATATATCCTTTCGGTCAGAGGCCCTTAAATCTCTTCAGAAAAAGTCTAAATCCCATGATTAGATGCTGTTTATATCTTTGAATATATTTTGCTCAAAATGCCACAAACAGCTGCAAAAGTATCAATGTAGCATCACAAAACTTTAAAAAGGGAAGGGTGCACTAGTGTCAAATACTATCTTTGACGTCGGCTAAAACTGAGTTTTCACTACTACATATAAGGAATAATGGAAACAGCACTAGTGCAAAAATGAAACAGACATGGTATGCAAAAAAGTGTAAAAATATTTAGCCCAATATTAATATATAATAAACTGAATATTATTAATATTAATTAATCATAAAATAAAATAGTGAAAATCCCACAAAGGTCCTAACAAAGGAAAATAATATTTGAAAAATTTCATAATTTGTCAATGATAAGAAAAAGTGGCACCATTGACATATAAGCTATGAGACTTATCAGGTATTATTTTTCTTAGTTGGGACCTTTTGTATAATTTTCCCAATAAAATACGGTAACTAATTATGCTGTTGTATTATAATATAATTATGTTATTATTCTTTAAACTTAAGTATTTTTATTTAATTATAATTTCACAATCAACATTTAAAATATATCTATCCTTCAAAAAAATTCACAAGTTTAAATGGCATTTATCTTATTTAAAGGTTTCAAAATTTAAATTATATATAATATACTATTTGTAACATTTGGTGCTTATGATATCTATGCCATAAGTAATTTAGGGCCTCTGTTTCCGTAAGGTATTTACGAAGTTTGGTGCATGTACAACAAATGTTAGAAGATATCTGCAATGTCTGTTTAAAAGTAGGCCGAAGCAAAAATATGAAACTTTATCTACCACTTAAGTTCCTTAAGTAACAAACACTAAACTGAGTAGTTAAATTACTATTTTGTACATTTGACAAATAAAAAAAAAACTACTATTTTGTACTAATGGTGAACAACTCAGAACAAGAGTTACCCAATGGTTTATTTGGTATTCTTAGTGCTTTATTTCAATTTAGCAGTTAAAAGTCACAAAAGCCGGCCAAGAGAACAAGAACTGAGATTTTTTTGACATAACAATAGGCGGATTTACAAAAGCAATCAAAACGTATTCGGCTTCTTTTAAGGCTATTTTTTTGGACAAAAGCTTCTTAAGGCTTTAACTATACAATTCACCATTAATTCCCACAACACTGCTAGCTATATATTCTACTCTATTGGTAGCCTATTCTACTTTTGAATATCATCTCTGTACCATATATATAATTCTCCCTCCCCATTTCTAATATAAGTGACTGTCAATTATACAAAAAGGTTGAAACCATCCCATGCTAATTTGGAACAGACACACACACAAGGAGAGATGCACAGGAAATAATCTACACTTGAAAACTTTGGTCCCCATTTTGTTTGGATAATTGAATTTCCCCATTCTTTTCATGGCAGAGAGATCCATTTCCTTCAGCATCAAAGCTAGCATGAACACTGTAAAATATATAGACAAGCACGACGATGGTGGAAAAGAATCCGAATCGAACATAGGATGGCCCATCCAGTGCACCAAGCAAAAACACATTGAGGAAGATTGACATGGAGGGTATAAATGGCATGAGAGGGACCCCCCAGAATTCTGGTTTCCGAGTTTGAGGAACCGTGCGGTGGAAGATAAGCAGAACCGCCATGGCCATAACCCCACAAGCACTAAGTATTCCTGCCTTGACCCTTCCAGTTGGAAGAAGTCTCCAAGTAAGGGTGAACAATATGGAGGTGAAGGAAAATGAACAGAGAAAGGACATTGTAGGCCATGGATTATTATTGGTCGTCGTCTCCAAAGACACATAACGTCTATAAATCACAGCATTTGCCACCATGTAAAACACAAAGAGGGTACCGATTGATACGAAGCTGAGAAGAACATTGAGGTCAGTGAAAAGGGCAATTGCAGCAGTGAAAATCCCTGAAAATGAAAGATTATGTGCGAATATGAGGAAAAGAATTGAAATGCGCAATAATAATATCTTCAAAAGTTATAAAGAGGAGGAATTTTTAGCCCATTGAATGTAGGAAGTCAAAATGAACCACTTGGAATAAAGATCAAGGAAATCCATTATTTAGGCCCACCTTGCAACCAGCTATAGAGCTCTAGGGACATAATAATCATCAGCCAAAGATTCTTATCAAAAGGAATATTTAACTCGAGCAATAACATTGGTTGGACCATACCAACCACCAATTTCCATGTCAGATTCTTTATTCACTCAATGCACAGAGAAAATGAAGATTATCAATTATCATGGAGCTTACAGCTTAGTTGTCCATGTATGAGTGAATCACGTCTTCTTAAACCAAACCCCATGGGCCAATTAATCTCTTCCATCTATGTCTTGTGTGGATACGGATAATTATGCGATGCTAATATTCATTAATATTAACAAAGAAATCATATGATAAGACCATCTCAAAATCTAAAGAGTTATAAATTTAGGGAAAATTATACATTTTTGAGACATAATGTATTAAAGTCTTAAATTTATAACCAAATCAAATTTCTAATTAATTCTTATATTAAGGATTGTATATAATAATTATTAAAATTTATTTTTTTGAGAAAATTATTAAAAGTTCTGCAGCCTCTGCTATTCTTTCCTAACTGAAATAAAAGTTTCCACGCAGGGCATGTCCCTTATTAAGACAAGGACAAGAAAAAGTGTCCCCACCTGTAGAAGCTACCTAAGACCACATATTGTTGCAAAACATGTAGGATAGGATCACTCTTAAGACAAAAAAGGCATGAATTGTACTTCCTCGGTTACTTTTTATAAGATTGGATTCATTAACTTTGTTTGAAAAATTGGTTAAAATTAATTAGTTAGGCACAGTAAATATGTAAAAAATGAATGTTGCTTTCTAAAAATGTCCTCATTAATGTGGAAGAGAGAGAATATGTGGTTGGTAGAGAAAATTATCTTGAAAAATGGGGAATTAAATCAATAATGTTTGTAATTGAGTGATGGTAATTTAAGTATCCCTAAACTTATCTTATAAAAGAAACATGAAAAATTCAAAAATGATTATACTTACATTTTAAATTTCTTGTATCCATTACATTAAGATTTCCAATTACACATGATTATATGTCATATTTTTCTTCATACGAGCTTATTATTAAATGATAATAATTCAAAAATATAATACATGGGTACATGTAATTAGAGAACTTATGAAATAAATATAAGAAACTTTATCTAAATGTTACTATTAAAAAAAATCCTATCTTATAAAAAAGCAACCAAGGGGGTACTGTTTAGTTATTTGGAAAGAGACACTTAAAAATCAATTAAACTTTAAAATCTTAAATTGATTTTATTGACAGTAAAAATAATGAGATTGAAAAAAAAAATATAACAATTGACAATACAAATATTTAAGAAATCAGTAATTTAATATTTTAAAATTTAAATGATATTTAAACATTTTTTCCCTTAATTATTTCCCGACACAAAAAGCACAAATAAGGAGCCGCTCTGTTCTGTACACGTACCAGGAGTTAATTAAAAAAATAGCGTACCTAGTGTGTATTTGGCAAGCTTTCAAACCATAGTTTTAAATTATGGTTTGTATAACCTGAGATAAAACTCCTCTCACACACTTACCTCGTAAGTCATAAAAACTTTTAAAAAAAACTAATCCAAACACACACTAGACACGGAAAGGTGTAACGTACCAAGGAAAATGGAGGCGTTGACGGGCGTGGATTTCTTGGGGTGGACCCTTGCGAACCAAGTGGGGACAACACTGGACCTTCCAATCACACACATGTATCGAGCCTGGCCCAACATTGCCACCAACAGCGATGTCAGGATCCCAAAACTGGCCCCCACCCCTATCACCTTCGCCACCCATCCCCAGCCCTCTGATGTCCCCCTGAACACTGCCGCAAACGGCGCTTCCGCATCGATCTGCGTCAAAATCCGCCAGCCGCCGGTGGGATCAGATGCAGTCGTCAATTAAGGGAAAATTTTTTAAGAATGAAAATAATTACCATGTCGTAAGGAAGAAGCTTGGACATGGAGGCGGCCATTAGACAGTAGAGAAAGGTTATGATTATGACCGATCCTATAACGCCTATAGGGATATCTTTAACTGGCTCTCGAACTTCCTCGGCCATAGTGGAAACGGCGTCGTATCCGATGTAACTGAGATAAACCATTGCTGATCCATTGAACACGCCTGAAGCACCGTAAGGGAAAAACCCGGATGGCTTTTCCGGATCACCAGGTTCCGTGAAATTCTTCCAGCTCCCTCCCCAGAAACCCATCAATATCACAAATGCTATGAAAATTATGTGAAGCGCCGTCAAAATCATGTTAATCACTGAGCTCTCCCTCGTGCTGATAGGAAAACCAACACAAATAAAACATGATTTGTCACAAAACATTGGCTAATAATAAGGGTCAAACCAACGAACTACTTTACTGGGCTTATTTTGAGGGTACCTGTAGCAAATAATAAGGGTGATGAGCAAAACGACAGATGCTGCAATGAAGTCAATCTCGTCGAATTCTTTTGGAAGCCAAGGAACAGTAAGCCTCCATTTTGTGGCGGAGACGCCGGTGGCTGTGCCCAAGTAGGCAGTAAAACTTCGGGCAACGGCGGCATTTGACATCACATAATCCATCACAAGGTTCGCACCCGTCAGGAAGGCAGCAAATTCGCCTGTGAAATTGAACTGAAACCTAACATCAACAATCTAGTTCTAGAGCACATAAAGGATTGTATCGTGAAGAGAAAGAAACGAAGAATAATTCAGCAACTGGAAACGTACCGAATGTGACGCGGACGTAGCTGAAAGCGCCGCCGGCGACCGGCATGTTGACTGCGAACTCGGTGTAGCAGAAGGCAGAGAGGAGAGCACAGAGACCAGCAATGGCGTAAGAAAGAATTACTGAAGGACCAGCTGCATAATGGCTGGCGCGGCCGGTGGTTACAAACACACCGGCGCCCACCATACCTCCGATGCCAAGGCCGACCAAGTCGAACCAGCGGAGGGACTTGTGCATTTCAGAACCGGACCGGGCTCTTATCCGGTTCATCTCATCGTAGGGAGTGGAGAGGGAACTCGCACGGCAAGCGAGCCGGGAAGGAGTATGAGCGAGGGCACATAGGTAGGATCGGAGGCTAGAGAAGGACGAGCCTTGCATTTCCATTGCTCCAGCTTTGCCTCACTGCGTCGCTGAATGAATATATTGGAATGAAAGAGTCTCAGTTATATAAACTGCTAGTGGATGAATATTGAATCGCTTCTTTTATATTCTTGTATTATATTCTTGTGATATTCTTTTGGGATATGCAATAAATAATAAGTCAGATAGATCCGCTCCAACTTGTGGTGGCCTGGGAATAAAAATGCATATATATATATATATATATATTAAAATTTTAAGCTGAAGATATTTTATATTATATAGTTTTGAGTTTTGAAATTATTTAAAACCACTTCAAAATTAAACAGTTAAATTAACAGAAAAAAATAACATTTTAAATATCTTACATTAAACATTTTATTAGTTATGGACTTTTTAGCATAATTGTATAATCTAAAATAATTTAATGTAAATATATTTAACTTTGGGAGAATCCCTTGAAAAGAACTTTGAAATTACAAAATTTCAATTTAGGTATTTATCAAAAATAAATTGGGAAATTTCAACATTTTCTAATCAGCTCTTTGTAAGAAACCTGATTTGGCATTTTACAATTTCCAAATTCTTTATAAGGAACTCTCCCTTTAACTTATTAAAGTCATAAATTGTAATCTTGTATAAATATTTGGGAAAATTCCAAAAAACTACACTCAAAATATAAAAAGGACAAATCAGTACATCGAAATTCAGAAAAGACGAATTAGGCGAGTGTCAGAAAAAAGAGAAATCTGGCATTTTGAAATTTCGGCCAAATTACGAAAATGCCCTTCAGCACTTCAGGCCTACTTCAGAATAACAACATGATCCTCGGAATTAACACCTCCGGATTCGTTATTAACAACTTCAATTCTTCTTTTACAATTCACAAGTTTCAGGGCTAATAACACCACCGATCTCGCCATTAACAACCCCGGATTCGATATTAACAACTCCATTTTCTTCTTTCGCACTTAACAAATTTCAGAGCCAATAACACCATCGATCTCGCCATTAACAACTCCGGATTCGCCATTAACAACTCCTATGTTGTTATTCTAACTGAGGGCTGAAGGGCATTTTCGTCATTTGGCCGAAATTTCAAAATGCCAGATTCCTCTGCCCGTCTGACACAGCTTGATCTGTCCTTTTGCAATTTCAATGTACTAAATTGTCCTTTTGCTATTTCCAATGTAGTTTTTTAGAATTTTCTCTAAATATTTATCATCAGTCCAGTTGACTTTATGTTTTGATTTTTGTTAACTATCCCTTGAGTTGGTCTTTACAATCAGGCAACTTTATCGTCACATGTTGCTTGAGATTTGAGACAGGAAAGAAGACTTATGTAAAGCAAAGAAATAAAGGAGAGGTGGAGGATTACAAGTAATAATGAAGTATTAGAATAAAATATACAGGAGGAGAAGGAGGAGATCAATTGTCAAACCCTACCCTTAACATTTCGATATACGCAGAGTGATAAAAGCACAGTTCCACAGGCATATAGAAATAACACAAGTATACTAATAAGAAGTATTTGTTTACATATAGGAGTCTCCCTGTAGGGTTTGAAAATATATATACAATATTGTTCAAAATATCAAAATAAACTAAATATAACCAAATAGTTCCGCTTTCTGGACCCGTACACTTTAGTTTTCCGTATTTACCGTCTTGCCCTTGGAATCACTAGCTTCTGCTGGAATATATTTTGATTTGAAAAAGGGTGAAATTCAAATGAATCTCAATAATAACATACAATCAATCATATAAAATGCGAAAATTAAATATGCAATGCATCATATAATGTCAAATAAAAATCCTTACTATATCGAGTGTGTGCACAATGCTCAGGGCCAAATGACTGTTTAGATCCCCTATTTGTTCATATACCTCAGCTGGGTCCTAGACTATGGCTAGGTAATGTGCCCTAGGCACCGTATTCATATAACAAAATATAGCAACATACATCATATCAACATTCACATAGTATATGAGAGAAGAGTTACTACCTTGTGCCCCTTTTTGTAACAGAAAACAATTCCTAATTTGATCTGGCTTGGCTCAACAGTCGGGTCATAACAATCCAAGTTCATAAGAATTCGGTTAATACTCATTCATGTATCACTTTAGACTTTTCCAATATACTTTTGTTGGTTATATTAGTTCAATTATGTAAAATTACTAAAACGCCCCTGGGAACTTGGTCTAGGCCCCTTTTTACCCGGTTCGACCATACATTTTTAGAAACTTTGACCCGGGCTATTCCTTCATAGTTTTGCATGTATAATCCATTTTTTACCTCGGATTTCATAAAATCATTGTCAAATGACAGTTTTATCCTTGATAGCCCCTATTTAGGGTTTTAGAAGTATTTTGGTCATTTTACTTTCTAGGGCTTATCTCACAAAGTGATCAACATCAACCATACACAATTTTTTCTCCTGAACACAATGGAACCATCAGATTTATGAAATTCCATCCCTAACCCCTCTAACTCCAGATGGCCGAAACTTGTGCCATGAAAGAGGGAAAATGTGATTTTTGAATTTCAACCCATAAAGCTTGCCCCTTTTCACTCTTAACCCCTTGTTATACCATTTGAACACATACTAAACATGATTTGAGGAAATTTGGGCAGTATAACCCCTTAGGGTTTCCACTTTCCAAATTTACAAAATCAACAAACAATCCACCAGCCAAGCCAAGAGCAACAACACTAACAACAATATGCTAAAAGATTTGAAGTTCTTGAGATTACCTTGGATTTCTTTACTTTCTTTCTCTAAAATCGTCCTCCCTCCCTCTCTCTCTCTCTCTCTCTCTTCCCTTGAATATTTGCTTGCTACACATGGTTTTCCATGAAAAACAAGAGATTAGAGAAGAGATTACACAAGTTGGGAGGCAAAAATCACATGAAACTACAAGACTTACCTTTAAATTTTTTCCCTCTTGATCTCCTCTTCTCCAAGTTTCTTAAGGCTTCTCTCTCTCTCTTTCTATTTGATGTTGGTGGCGTGAAATGAGGAAGAGAAAAGATGATCCAAAGCTTAAATATTCTACATCTTTTCCCTAATTAATAAATAATCATTAAGGGTTTTATGACATCACACTTATACTTTAGCTTTATCTTCTTCTAATTGGTGTCGTAAACTCCATTACAATTGAACCAATTCTCCTTCCCTCTAGTTGGCCCAAAATGACGCCCCCAAGGCCCTTCATTAACCAAGTTTTGGTTCCTCCAATTGGCCCAACTACATGTGCACTTAATTATTATTTTATGGTAATAACACATGTGCTACTTTTCTTAATTAATTCTTGTTTAATCCATGGCCTTGGATGACGACACTTGGCACATTAAGATTCAAATAATTATTTCCCTTCCTATTTTTCTTTAATAGGTGAAATTAACAAAGAGAAGGTAATAAATATTTGCTCCAACATTTTCCACAATCTCTTTAATTAATTTATACACAAGTCCAAACCTTAACTTTTCAACCCATGATTTATTTGACCTGGAATATTTCAAATATATATTCATCCTTTATTTTCCCTAATTAACTGAAATTAACTGCAATTAATTGTAAAATAATTAATCTTATGCTTTGTTCGCAAATTTATGATTTTGCCATTATATTTCTTGGATTTAATTTGAAACTTATTCCTTTTCTTCATTCATGGCCAAAATTAACCTTAATATTGGGCCAAATAATGTGATGTACTATTCCTCCATTTTTGAGCTTTGATATTGGGCTTTTTAGAACACCCAAAAATCAATTTCATGATTTTTTCTAGCTCAATTGTCATGAAAATGGAGATTTACTAGCCTTTTAAATTCCAAACACATGAATATTCACCATTCCATTTAATGATTACTTCAAATAATTACAAGGCATATTGATGAATAAAATTTGGGGTGTTACATCAATAATATAATTCTCTTCAAAGTTTAAGTTTGAATTTTAGTTGAGGTTAATCTTTTTAGAAGAAAAATAGAATTTATTGAATATTGATGACCCATCGCATCAAAAAATTAACTTGAATTGTGACACTTTGGTAAAGAATATATGATAAATCAGAAAACTAAATTTCGGGAATAAATGTAAAGTAATTATGTACTATATATATGTATCATTATATTATTATTAAAAATTAAATACCTACCGCATTTAGACTGAAAGATTTTATTATAAAGATAGTAATTAGTAAATAGCCACATTTGAATTTAATCCATAAAAACATAAACACCAATAAGTATATACTGCTATAATCATGGAATACGTTTTTTTTTTAACTGTTGAAAGAAAGAAAGGAGAGAGTGTTGAAGTAAAACCTGACTTTTTGGGCGGAAAAAAGAAAGAAAGTAAAACCTGACTTTCATCACAGGACTTGTGAATTTGTTCCTTGCTTTTTAGTTTGACCAAGAATCATAGAGAGAAAATTAATGATCACTTGCAAGTACCACTTGTGTGAATTGAAATAAAATCCACGTACTGTAAATATAGTATTCATATCTAAAGACAAACGAATCTTCAATCTTTATCTATATATATATATATTGCTTTTATTTAAACTGATTCGACATTATTGATGATCATAATTGATTTGCCATGATGAGTGAAAATTCAAGTGCCAACCATAACATCATCTAGCACCAAAAATTACAAGAGAAAACAAAGACATAAAGAAGTTCAATACTGACTCAGATATATAACCCAATGTACAAGATATACTACAGCTTAAAATTCTAATCAAGAAATTTTATTCACGATTAAGTATGACACAGTAATCAATAGATAGGACAACAAAAATCAGTCACTATATAGACAAGCTTGGCCCTTTCTTTTAACAAATCCCTGAATAAACTCAACAAAGAAAATAAATAAAAAATAAAAAATGTTAACTTTGAAACTATTTTTCTTTTAACAAATTAACCATCCGCCGTATCCATATTGCATTCCGATTGATGAGCAATGTATTGGATGCTAAACTCTTCCTGGGTAATGTATGCTCTCGCAGAATTTAATAATTAAAGTGGAAGATGTTAGCCAGGACTTCCACCAAGAGGGGGGTGAGTTGGGTGAGTTGGGTGAGTTGGGTGAAGGTAAAATATGAAAATAGTTAAAACTTTAACTACAGCAATAAACACAAATATAAAGTTAGAGAGACATCAATGAAGGTTCAAGTGCAAGGAGAGAGTAGAATGACAGCCGATTTATATTGGGTCGATCTTATCATGCAACCTACATCTAGTCTTTTGAATACCTCTAAGAGTTTGACTTACTTCCAAGATTTCAACGAGCTCTTAGTGCCTTAGTGTAAATTCAGTACAATCAAAATTTCTCACACTAAGGTAATTACTCCGCCTTATTATGTGTAAGAGTACAGTCCACTCAGGATCCCACAATCTTGAGCTACTCAATTATAAATGAGTATACAAAATTATTTTTTCTCTTAAACAAAGTAAATGATAAACATTAAAGTACAGAGAATCTGTTGCTCTTTGAATAGCTAGTTCGCATAGTATATGCTTAATCAATAGTGACTCAGTATCTTCTTTTGTATTGAATGCTTCTCTAGTTTTAGTCAAGCTTAGACTATATATGTTACACTCATAGATTTTCTCATTGTACCTTGAGTTTGAGGTAGATGGAGCATTTAATGCTTTGACATAAAGGAGTCTTAGACTCTTCAATAGTCATTGTTCTTCAATTCAACTTCACCTATAAATTAAAGAGTGTTTATATATTTCCAAATATATATATTTTAAGCTTAAGACACTCTTTTCTAAAGGCTGATCTTGTTTAGATTATGCTTAGAACTCATAAATCTGACATGATAATGATAACTTTGTAGCTTTGACTCAGACACTATTTGGGTTATAGATATAACCAAGAACTTATTTTCAACCTATTGGAATGTAACACATATGATTCTTAATGATGAATAATGATATTGGATAAACAACTTGACTTGGATATGATCAAGATTCATAGTGTGGCCATGAGAGAGAACCTGATCAAACAACCTGAGCTAACACTAGGTATAGAGATCATTTGTAGCTTTGACTCAAGGCAGCCATAAACCTGGGGAAGACTCAAGGCGTAACATATATTTTCTTTATAAATCAGGTTGGGATATGGATTATATGACTCGGATAACTTCGTGGTTAGCTCAAGGTTAAGAACAAAGTATTTATGACTCTGGGTGAAACCATTTACAACTCTAGGTAAATTAATTTATATTCTCTTTTCATCATTTAACCTAATTATTAACCCTGATTAATATTTGACCTGCAAAAATAACTCTTTACTTCATACCAGAACTTGATATATACTTGAAGTAAAATTAATTAAGTATTTTTATGTTATATTGATATCTATCATAATATTAACTTTTAAAACGGGCATGACACATGACCCAATCTAATTCACTAGTCTCTTTCAAACATATCTTTGGATATGAATGGAGTATTCACTACAAAAAAACTGACTTTCAGCGACCACTTTAAGCAGCGACTATCAACAGTCGCCGCTGAAAGTGGCGACAAAAAATGTCGACGCTAAAAGTGGCACTTTCAGTGGCGCCTATTAAAATTTGCCGTTGAAACTCATACTTTTAGCGGCGACAATTAAAGTTGCCGCTGAAAGTCAATTTCAGCTTTTTTTTATGGATTGTTTTTATCACCAACAAATGTTATTTCTTTATATATATTTTGTTTAAATTTGATATTTAACATTTGATGACACTAAATATGTTATTTATTATAAAGAAAAATCAGATAATTATACATTTGCATGTATGTGACACTTTCAAATGTATAAGCAAACCTATCGTCTATTAAATTCTTCAAGATTTATTATTCCCCACACTCCCATCAGTATATCTTTATAGATTAATAACATGTAATGACACTTTTATCTAAAATAAATTATTTCATAAATGTATCAATTAATACATATGACCTATATTTGGTTTTCTTTTTTAATTACTTCATTTATATATAAACACACTTAATAAGTTAAGTAAATATAAAAAATTAATACATTTTAATTAATAATAGGATATTAATTAAATTTTTATTTTGATTTGTTCAAAAATAATTTTAAAGTATTATATTAGTATACACACACATGTTAATAATCACACATATGTGTATATATATATTTGTTACATATATTAATATATTATAAATAATATATAGATATAATATTTAACAATATAAGTAATATTTTATAATATATATTTATTTACGTTTGTGTTGTTTAATATATATATATATATATATATATTATTTTGTAATAACAATCAACAAGTTCTTTCTAACTCAGAGGTAAAGGCATGACCACACAAAGAGGTGGTCTTGAGTTCAAACCTTGGAGATACCATAAATGAGTTGAGTTTCACACAAATGTGGTGGTGACACGTGGCACAAGGTGAGGTGGTGAGGGACAAGTCGACATATGGGCCTTACTGATGACATGGACGGCGGTTGGCCTGTGATGAAGTGGACGACCGGCGATGGGTTGCTGTTGACTGCCGGAGTATTTTTTTTTTAAAAAAAATTGACACTTTCAGTGGCGACAAAAGTTGCCATTGAAAGTATTGAGTCGCAGCTGAAAGTCACATTCAGCGGCAACACTATATACTACTACAAAAAAGGGTTTTAACGTCCCTATTTTGGTACTTTTAACGTCCAAAAACTGGAGGACGTCTATGTAGGGGGCATAGTATGTTTTAAGAAAAGACGTCCCAAAAAAATGAGACGTCTAAAGTGAGACTTTAGACATCCCAAAATAAGAATTGGGACGTCTAAAGTCAGGACTTTAGACGTCCCAATTCTCAATTTGGGACGTCTAAAGTCCCCCTATGGAGGACTTTAGACGTCCCAAATTGAGATTTGGGACGTCTAAAGTCCTCCACAGGGGGACTTTACACCTCCCAATTCTTAATTTGGGACATTAAAAAGTTTTATTTTTTTTAAATTATTATTTATATCCTTCATTACCAGCAAATTAAAATTGCAGAAACAGAATTGAAGATGGATTCATAAACCACAAAATGTCCCTTACAAAATGGTAAAGACATCTAGCACTGCAATCTTTTTTCTATATATATATATATGTCTGTGTGTGTGTGTGTGTATAATAACAACAACTCATACAACTTAATATTATATATGTATAACAACAACCAGAAAGTGTCAAAATGTTTGTCACCACATAACTACAAACTAATTGTTGTTTATTTCATGAAAATAAATATACATATGTATTTCCCTCTATTTCCAAACTCCAAACGTATAAAACAAAAACATTATTAGTATATTTCATAACTACTAACAACTAGTTTATGATTCTAGCAAAAAAAAATAATCAAGGTAAAAACACTCCAATAACTAGAATCATATAAATAAATTGAAAGCATTATAATAATTTCACATTGCAAGTTTAACTTAATTCTTCATGTAAATTTATATTTAAAAAAAAACAAACCAGATGAAAGTAGGGGAGAGGGCAGCCAACGGTATCTATGTGCTTCCAAGGTGGAGAGAAGACGTTGGAGGAGTTGTGTATGCACAGTGGAGAGGAGAGGTACGCCGGAGGCTGAAAGCAATGATGAAAGTGGGAGGTCTACGCTGGAGGGTGGAGGGGGCAAAAAAGGTGGAGGAGGCGTACATCGGAGGGTAAGAGCAAAGAAGGTGCTATGAGAATGGAAGGAGGTGGAGGAAAAGGGAATGAAGAAAAGGAAGAGAGGAAGACGAAGTGTAATGAAGAAAAGAAAATAATGAAAAAGCATACCCATGGTGTAGATAGAGAAGACGAAGTCACGGGAATGAAAGAAAAAAGGAAATACAGAAAAAAGGGAAGATAAGTCATGGGGGATGGGAAAGATGGAAAATGAGGGTTGGGTTTTTGACATGGGAATGAATAAAAGGGAAGAAAAGTCTCACGCATGTTAGAATTTCTGACATGACTTTAGGAGTTCCAAAAAAATTTGGGACTCCTAAAGTCAATTTTTATGGGACTCCTAAAGTAAGACTTTAGGCGTCCCAAAACCATTTTAGGCGTCCCAATTCTCATTTGGGATATCTAAAGTTAGTTAAATTTTTTTAATTTATTTTTTTGGCGCCAATGGAAATCTTTAGGCGTTCCAAATTTTATTTGGGACGTCTAAACTCTACTTTAGGCGTCCCAAATTCAAATTTGGGACATCTAAAAGTTTCTCTACGTGCACATAATTATGAAAATGCCACCGGCTTCCTTTTTAACCACCCAATTTTAAAATTGGAACGTCCATTGGGGTGGTTATATCATAATTCTGTAGTAGTGATACTTTCAACGGCACACACAAAGTTGCCACTAAAAGTCACCTTTAGCGGTGACAAAATATTACCGCCGCTAAAATTTTCAGCGATGGTTGCAACAATGGTGACTTTTAAACTTTCAGCAGCAACTTTTGTCGCTGACGAAAGTCATTTTTTTTTTTTGTAGTGATTGATGTGGATTAGATGATGGAGTAATCCCCAATTCTTTTGATGATGTGGATTTCATTCGTGTAAATCAATCTTTATTATGTGGATTTTTAATTCCCAGAAGCTACTGCAGTGAGGAACAATAGCAGACATGAATGATGAAGCTTCAAAAATGAAACATGCCACCGACCCATAAATGACTATGAGAGAGAGGGACCGCACAGAGAAAGTGGGATGAGGGAGAAAGGAAGCTAAAAGAAATTAATTAGGACACAAAAAAACAATAGAAGGCAAAGTGAGAAAGAAACAATTGTTGCAGCAGACAAAGGATGCATATAAAGCAAAATATGGTGCCAACATAATGGCCCACGATCATTTGTCTTCTTACCTATTTTGTCAATTATTATAGACCACTATCATTCACCTTACAAAGTTGAGATAAGGCCTGGTCTTGTGTGATGATTTCGTAGATTTCCATTACTTTTCCTTTTAAAGAAAACAAATTTACCCATCCTACCATGGGTTTATCGGTCAAAGGGTTGGACACTCACAAAAGGGAAGGGGCTCGGTTCCTGATAACGCCGCATCTCTTGTAGAGGCATCTTCGTAGCCAAGTGAAACACTTTGTAAGTCATCATTTCACCAAGTGTGGATCATGGGTTAATTGCCATGCCCTTGGTTAATGCATGAGCCTACGAACCCTCTCTTAAAATATTTTCACCTGAAACAAAAGAAAAGAAAACAAGTTTAGGAAATGAAGTGAATACCCTTTGATCAATATACACTAAATATTTATATGGTAAAAAAGTATTTTTGATTTTCAAAATTAGAATGTCTTTGAAGAAGATAATTAACAAGGTGGGAATGTATATAGAGTTAATTATTATTTATTATCTTTTGAGATATTTCATAAATTTATAATTATAATTTTAGACGATGCAAAATCTATCAAGAAGACTGCACTGAAATAAAATAGCTAGTGTCTTATTATCAAAAAAGGAAAAAGGAAATAGTGTCACAAAGTAAAAAATTGTTTCATATGAAATACTTGAGGATCGCGTGGAGTATTATAGTAGGGAGTTCATACTTCATAGTGAATGAGATAAGCAACTAATTCCATGAAAAGGGATCATCTAGTTGAAAATTAAACACTACAAAAAAACAGGCATTTCAAGACAGAAATTAGCAACGGAATTCTTTCCATCGCTAATCTATCTCAACACCATCCAGAAATCCGTCACTAATTTTAGACAAAATTAGAGACGGATCAATGACGGAACTTAGTGATGGAAAAATTCCATTTCTAATGTCACGACCAACATTTTGTCGCTAATATCCTTCATTGATCTATCTTGAATCTATCAAAAAATTCTGTCACAATTTTGTCGCTATTCCATTGCAAATTCCGTCATTAATTTTGGGGATAACTTATTCTGGATTTTTGGCAGAAACTAGCGACGGAAAACATTCCATCTCTACGTTCCATTGCTATTCCATCTCTAATTTTCATTGCTAAATCCTTTCGTCGCTAATTCCATCGCTAATTTAAAAGTTCAAATTTTGATCATTTAGAGAATAAATGATAATATAATTGTTTAGATATATTTTTAATTAAAAACTTAAATTTTCACAGGTAGATGGAAGGATATTGAGTAGGGCATCATCATTATCATCTCGTCATTAAAACTTATTGAGACATCATGGAGACGAATTATTAGGAAACACATTCGTATATCATTAAAAGGGAATCATCATGCGATTTTGCATTAGCTAAATAAACAAGAAAATAATATATGGATTATTCTCTTTTAAAAATTGCCATAATAAAGGGAGAAAGAATATTTGTATAATGAACAATATGTTGATGGAATAAGGCATGCATGACAGAAACCATTAATCGACAAATGAATGAAAATGAATATATCCAAATGAATTAATCATTAAATTTTTAAAACTTTTTTGTCATTAGTTTCTTTAAGTGCGTGATTGGATTTTTTACTTATATAGAACATTCTTTATTTCCATTAATTACTTGGGAAAGTTTTGTAATTATTCATCCTCATGCCACTCTTGGTTGTCTGGCTAACATATAATAGATTTTGTGCTCATAGTCAAGCTTACAAATAGTGCGAAACTTAAAAGAAAGTCCACTTTGGACTAAGTTACAGGACCAATTTGATTAAATATAGTGGATAAAATTAAAATATAATGAAATTTTAACCAATTTTTTTTTTCACATAAGAAATATTTATTAAAAACTTTACCAAGTTTTTCCTCTCTTAATTGAGTATAGCTTGTCGCTTAGCATAGTTTGGTGAATGAATAATATAAGTGATAGATATACTATGCAAAATTTAGGCACAAATTATAAAATCCTTCTACTAATAATTTTCCTCATTTTAATTACAATAAACAAAAAGAATTTATTCATATTCACTCTTTGAATCATTCATAAATAATGCAAAATTGAAAATTTAACTCATAGTTAATGAGTTAACTAACTATCCTTGGTATGTGAGAGTTAGTTAATTGAGACTAATAAATAGGATCAGAGTGATAATCATTAGATATGTTAATAGGCCAAAGAAAATAATAAAGTTAGAGGCTAATGAATTTTTTTAAAAAAAATCTTCAAATTAATATATATATATATATATAATTTTCTGAATATATAATTTTTGTATATATTTGTTTTTGTATTTTTACCATCTCACCCTTAATTTTCTTTTTTATTCCATTTTTAACCTTATGAACCTATCCTGCTTTGTGGTTCAATTCATTTTTGAAATTCAAAATTGATTCCTATTTGGTCATTTCCCTCCAACCTTAATTTCCTCCTCATTTCCTTTTCACTTATCCTCTCAAACTCTCCACACTCTCTATGTGCTCGAGCCCTAACTCATACCCCATTACCACCAGCTTCCTTCTTCTCTATCCAGATTGTCAAGCTACACCTTTGGCTAGCCTCTCCTCCACCATCGAAACCTTATTCTCCATCCTCCTTTTTGTTCTTCGTCCTCTATTCTACATTTACATGCCTTAAATCCCACTTTTGGGTGGAAGCAAGTGTTTGGTCGACAACATTTGATTCAATTGAGTGAGCAATTCTGTGAACTTCGTATCACTCCACCCACTTTTCATCTTCTAGTTGTACAATAGGAACACATCACTCAATAAGGTAAAGTCAGTGAAACCATCATACAATGACTTGATCGAGTCATCCTTCAACCTTTCAAACAATTTAAGACAATCTTGAAGGTAATCTTCTAACACCTTAGCTATATCATCGAGACAGTCAACCTCAAACGCACTTGTGTCAAAATCAAGTGATGCACAACTATCCTTCTGTTCAACCATCCTACTATTTTTTGTCTCCACGTGCCTTGTCCAACACATATAAGTGGAATCAATTCCATTAATCACTAAGTGCATCTCACAAGAATGTCGATCAAGCCACTTCATATTGCCACACTTCATAAGGGCAAGGAATCCTACTGTCATTTGGGGGGTTATGCACAAATGCAAAGTCAAGGAAATCTCTTACCCTTTCCCAGTAGACATTGGATACCCGATCAGTAGACATCCATTGTTTATTCATAGATCCCACCTAGCATAAATCTTTTAGGGAAAAAAAATAACTTAATCAAAACCTAATAATCATCTCCTAAGAATAAATTCTTCAAAATTTATAAGGAAAGAAAAACCATGAACGAACCTTAATGTGAACCTCAAAGTTGAAAGTGAAAATAATGAGGTTGAATGGATGCCATGCACATATCACATAAAGCGCTCACAAACGTACACAAAGCTTGACTAACAAAATAATATGAGAAAAAACCAATGGCATTTCAAACCCATTGGTACATGGAAAAATGGGAAAAGGGAGAAGCTTTGAATTCACAGGGTGAAGAGAATGGCGAAGGAAGCTAGTCAATGCCTTCTGCATTTCACGTCATTGCCTCCAAATGAGGAAGCAAAGGATAGAGGTGGAGGTAGAAATGGTAGAGGTGGAGGATGAGGCCGAGAATTTCCTGGCAACTCTTTAGCAAAACATTTCACCATGGCGATTGAGAGAAGAGAGGATGATAATGAAACACATGAAAATGGGGAGTTTAAATAGGTTGGAAGTGACTGATTCAGACCATCATTGCACATATTGGAAATTGAACAGGAATAGTCATACACAATGGAGGGTAATGAAAGGGTACTTGGTTCTCGTATGTGATGATCATCAGAGAATGAGGAGGCACACAGAGTCAACGTGGGGAAGAGGAATGGCTTCAAAAGTTTTAATTAATGATTATTACATAGAAACCATTATGTATTAAAATATATCACAATTATTAAGTTAGAATCGTTAAGCATGTTTGGAAAATACTTAACGGTGTTATTTAGAATTGTTAGATATTTGAAAAAAATCACGCTCTTAACTTAATAACTGTGAAGCATTTAACTTAATTTTTGAATGTTTTTTATATACTTGTCATCTATATATATAGCTGCTTTAGAGTTTGTTGTTCCCATAGAGGGCTTGATTTGGAATTGTATATTAGACTAAAAACTTATATTGATGTGATTAGAAATTCTTCAATCATGCTAGTGTGTATTGAAACTCATGGATATGTATTTTGGAAACTGTTTAAGCATGCTTGTGTGTTATGATGGAAATATCATGTGTTATGAATGATTTGGATATGATGTTATATGTTTTAGATGATAAAAACATTTTGTTATGGTTCCTCAAGTTGAAATTGTATTTGTTATCTTAATGATTATTGAGGGGACATATTATTTGATAAATCGTTTTTAGAATCATACACATATATTGGAACTTGTATATACATGCCATACTTATAATTGTTTGTCTTTGATGAACATGGATGGATGTGGAGTGGTGATGGGGGATATTGTGTAAGTAAATAACACATGGTATGCCACAACTCAATGCACAATGAGTGGCCATTCTCAAGGCCCCATTTCCAATTTTTTTCTTTTGCCGGGAATTATAACAGGGTTAGTGGATAGTGACACCTCCTTGGTTTTGTCAAAAGGAGGGGAGCCATAGTCCAATCATGACGAGCTAGGGACCTTAGCTGGTTGACGCCTTATGATTTGGAGTCTTGTGTAATCTAGTTAAATAGATAATCATTTGTTAACTATGGCTTTAGTTAGTGGTTATTGTTGGGATTGACAGGCACAACAGAAATTTAAAAGTTTGCCAATCCCAATTACGGATTTATTAATAGCGTTTAAATCAAGTAGAAAGAATTGTACCTCTTATATATGCGTTTTAGGGTTTTCTATCTTTATGAACCGACACCTCGGATCAGCTCCTTCTACCGGTATCCACATGAATACGGCCCCAACACGGACTGCATGCTAGTACCTTCAATGTCTTTCATCTCCTTAGGGTTTCCTTGCAGCTCCTCAATTTCTCATCCGTATCCTAATTAACCTACCCCCTTCATTCTTATAACTAATGAGGGTTGTCTTGGATCTTTAAAATTAATCTTAATTAATTTTGAAATCAATTAACACTTAATTGTTTAGATGAACTAATTAAATAAATTCTGTTTAATTAAATCTTTCCAACAGTATTAATTTAATGAATTTATTTAATCCGAATAAAGAGCTTATAGTATTAGCTTTAATTTATCTTTATAAATTAAATATGAGATATTATATCTCTACCATTGTTAGTCATTTAAATTATCAAATAAAATTAAATATGAAACTAACACTACATAACAATATTATTATTATGCTTTTTATGAATTTTATATCATATATTTATGTGTGTGTGTGTATAAAACTCACCCACCCTAGATTAAACATTATATTGATTGAATCTTAGACACATCTTAGATTCAATGAACCTGGATATTATAGCTTGTGTTGGGCTATTCTTGTGTGCGACCCTATAGGCTCATACGAAGTTGGCGGTGGGCCAATAACTGTACTAACTCACAAGTCGCAAGCGGCCTCTGGCAAGACATTTTGACTACTCAATTCATATGAGGATCGTTAGCATGATGCAACCTGTTATAAAACTATGTCACATCCCTTTTGTCACAGAATATTTCACCCAAGGATGAGGCACAAATAATGTCATCGTTCAGTTCCTGACCATTACTTTCCCAATTCTTGAGTAGTTTAACAATAGAAATGGAAACTCATTTCTATCGCAGTATGACCATACATTTATCAGATTCACTTATTGAGGGGCCCAATAATATCTCTTGACTAACGTGAGAGACAAATTTTATCTTGACCATTCACATTCCTCTGCATGAAAATCACCAAGCTCGACTATATCTTTTATCATCACCCGGTCAAAGGTGACTCTTGACTAGGTCAAAGCCTAGCAACTCTCATGTAGGAGTCCATGATGATCTTAGGTCAAAGGGCATTGTGACACAGTTATACATGAGATAAGCTTATGACTTGATCCATATAGCTTTCTCATAGAGGGTCAGTCCAGCAACTTGTACTCTTACAAGTGCCTAGGACTTTAATTCGTTTCTCCATACCTTATCAAAGTCATATTGGCCTCATTTCATCTCTGCTTCCACATAGATGACCGACCAGGGACATTTAGTACAATCTTTATGATATATCCAAGGATACAGTTGCCATATTTAACATGCTAATAATATGACAACAAAATGGAGAAATTCATTAAATAACAATGTTCAAAGTACAATGATTGGCCCTTAGGGTACAATTTCCAATAGTTACAAGGCTTGTCAAGGGTAATAAGGATGGTTTGTACATCAATTATTTGCTTGGCATGTTATATATTTTATTTATGATTTGAATATGGTAAAGCTTCCGTATAAATATTTTTGTAACAAGGTTGAGACATGCTTTTAATTTGTGAAATTTCTTATGAAAAATATTTGAAAAATGAATTATGATGTTTAATCATTTTGAATCCTTTTTAGGAGGGAGTTTCGGTAATCAAATCAAGAACTCATTTATGAAAGGTTTTATGTATAGAATAATATAGGGCTCTTTTGGTTCAACCCCATTTCAGGTGTGCAATGGTAATCCTCATTGCATTAATATAAATGGCCTGTTTGGTTGGGCTTAGTGATGGTAAAGGAGATTGCACTTGAAAAAGGGATTGCACATTTTTTTGGTAATCCCTATTCATATGGGGACCCTATGAATCTTCATTGCAAACCTGTAATCCATTTTAAAATGTCAATTTTACCCTCAATATCACATGTGAAAAGACAACACTTACCCTCCAAAAATAATATCTACAAAATTATAAACGCTATACCTATATATGCAAAAACACAATAATGAGAGTGGTTTGCTAACAATGACAAGAGCGATCGCATCATTTTTGTTCACCTTTGGTTTTCTTTGACAAGAGAAACCCTATTATCTATTGTCGGCGAGGTGAGTTCACCTTTGACCTTCTTTAAATTTTCCTTGTTCATTTTTATTGTTGCTTGTGTTTAGTTCCAGTCCTTTCCTTCTCTCTCTTACCAATCAATTAAAATTTTCTTCTCCCAAACCAATTACGTCTCTCCCTCTTTAAGATTTTCCTTCACAATAACATTCTATCTCTCTACACCATACATCAAAATACCTTGTTACGCTATTTTACAGGTACTTTTTTGTTCATTTTGCTATGATAATTGTCATAACTGATATTAGACACTTCTATTCCAACTTTGATTGGATCTATTGTTTTGAGCTTGTAATTTCTTCTGTATTTTGATGCTATATTTTCTTTGTTATGTATTCTAAATTGATGGATTCAAGTCATTCAACTTTTGCTCAAGCTTCAATAGGTTGAGTAAACTGGAAGGAAAAATAGGAAAAAAATTTTATTACACAAAGTTGAAGGCATACAATATTTACTATTCAACAACAAATAAATATGTCTTTTGATTCCTTTGTACTTAGGCGAATAAAGGTCAATTTTCATCTAAAAGTCACTTTGTCATTATGTTCTCTTCTCTATCTTGCTCTGTTTGGCATATCAAACAAGTTTAATGAATACATGTTTATCAAACAAAAAGGGAGGATAGTGTAAATAATAGCAAATAATACACAAATAGTAAAATCTAGAGAGTCAAGAATCCTTTCACTTTTATTTATTCACACTCAAAGCCACACAGAGTGAGAAACTCATCCCTACATGCTCTCCTACCAAATTCATCTCTATATCCCAAAACGACTCCAAATCACGACAATCCCCACTAAATTTTATAATTGAAATGACCCAAATAATTTTGGGAGAATGCGTCAAAGTCCAGCTAATACAATACCGTATATATAGGCAGCGAATATCATGATTCCTAATAAGAAATTTTGCTTTGTCTTTAGCTGTTACGTCATGCCTATGTTGAATGGTTGTTACCTCTATGATTTTTTTATTTTAACATATATGGATGGTTAACAAAAGCTGAAAATTTAGACAAAGATAGAGAGGAAGCAGATCTCTATCTAATGCTTGGGTTGTTGACATTTTTCTATGCTTTTCAAACAATGTTGATGAATATGATGTCTACTGTAACTATTTAAAGCAATAGTATCATGCAAGACCATTCATACGGTCTTGATTTTCATACTTAGAGAAGGCATCTTAGGGAATTAATTTATGGCAGTAACAATTCTTGTTACAATCAAGTTAGGATGTATAGATCTACATTTGATAAATATTGTGGCATGCTAGATACAAGAGGTGGCCTCAAATCAACTAGACATATGTTAGTGGATGAGCAAGTGGCTATGTTCTTGCATATACTTGCTCATCATATGAAAAATAGGATTATCCAATTTGAGTTTGGGCTATTTAGGGAGACAATTATTCATTATTTCAACATAGTGTTAAGAGCCATGATGCTACTCCAATGATTGCTTTTCAAAACTCGTGAGACAATTCTTCAAGATTCAAATGATGAGAGGTGGAAATGGTTTAAGGTACAACAATTTCTTTTGTTTTGAAATTAGCTCAGGTGATTATTTCACCATAGTGACTTTTGATGACTTTGGATGCAGGGCTTCTTGGGCGCACTGGATGGCACACACACATAAGGGTTCAAGTGCCAATTTTTGTAAAGGCTAGGTACCAAAATAGAAAAGAAGTAACCACTAATATGCTTGGTGTGTGCTCCCTTGAAGGCCAATTTATACTTGTATGTTTGGGTTTGGAAGGCTTTACAGTAGATGGAAGAGTATTTCGAGATGCTATTAGTAGACCTAATAGGTTCAAGGTGCCATAAGGTACATATAGAACCATAATTTCTTTGCGGTTTTCAGTGTAATGTTGATTTTGTGTCCTAGACATTGGTTTTTGACAATTATGAATTGGGTGTAGGCAATTTTTACTTTGTTGATGTAGGCTACACCAATTGTCAAGGTTTCCTTGCCCCATATAGATGAGATTGACATAGCTCATCTTAAAATTGCTGCATCTCTAAACATAATAAATGGTTTCCCACTCATTCCAAATGAACGCAAGGGTTATTGGATGCGTTTTCTCATCAACTAGCTAGTATAACTTAAAGTTAGTTTATTTTTTCATTGTTTGGATTATATTTTTCAAGGTTATGAACTTGATGGTTGCAAGTTGTTTTCTTTCATTAAGGGGTACACCATGTTTTAATTTTTTTGTTCAAGTATTGTGACTTTATTTATTAATATCTAAATATACTTGACTTATTAAGCATTAAGTGCCTAACGCTACTAGTTATCTCAAGGAAATCTAATCTTACTGATATTGTTGATTGGATAAAATTTAAATTGATGAGCAATATATATTTTTATGGAAGAAAGCAAGGCCCTTTTTTTTATGCATATAAGGAAGTGAGGTTATGTTGATCTACAAGAAGTGTGTTATTATGATTTGTCCCCCTAAAGTTTCTTGCATTATTATATCACTAATGTAAGATTCTACTCTCACCCACTCCTCTCAATCTCTCAAAGAATTGTGAAAAAATGGTTAGTGAATTACTTCTAACTTTTTCCTTCTTTAGACGAAAATTTCTCTTTTAATATCTAAATATAGCCACATCATTGTGTGAGAATAGGAATGACAACAAAGCTATGTCTTTAGAGTTTTAATAATTCATGAATCGAAGTTTTAATTAATCATGAATTGAAGTCAGCTCAATACCAGTTAATTATTCCACATAAAACAACACAACATTTGTTTTCATCATACATAACGGATAAGTATCACATATCACCCTTGCTGACTCAAATTTCTCATGGAGTCTTCTTGCATTAGATGAGAACCATATAATTTCTAGTAACATCAAAAGTTTAGCTGTACTTCTATTTTCAATTTTTAACCTTTCTTGTTCTTAATATCTAAAAAACATGTCACTTTCTTCAATTACGTTCATCTTTATCTAGTTTTGAGTAGTGCAGTAGATGTTTGATTGCGCCTATCATTGGCACTCAAATTAATTACTAAATCTTCCCTATATAGTATAGGGTCGACTCATGTCATATCTCAACGTGGAGTCAAGCTTAGCTTAAGAATTGCTTTTAATTATTAATGTGATTAGGAGAGAAGAGTAGAAGAAATTATTGATTTAATAAAGTGAGAAACTAAAAATGCAATAAGAGATAGAGTAAGAAACTTTTACCAATCTAATGAAGCTTTCCAAGGATTGATGAATGGCTATTATGGTCCAAAATGATACACAGAGTGTATCAGTTCATACTAAGTCATGCATAAAACCCTAGACAAATGCCATAGTCATAATTATATAATTAATAATCATACCTACACTATTACAAAAAGTACAAGCTATGCCGCTTAATTTAAAGAACACTATGGAGCCAAGTGCTATTAAGACTAGCTACGGCACTTCTTGAATATATGGAACTGCCATAGCTTGATTATTTATTTATTTATAAATATCAAGCTATGGCGCTTGTCTAGAGAAATGCCATAGGAAGTGCCACTTCCTATGGCACTTCTTTGCACAAGTGGCATCATAAGTCTATTACTTCCAATGGCACTTCTCTAGAGAAGTGCCATAGGAAGTGGCACTTCCTATGGTCTATGGAGAAGCGCTATTGGAGGTATATGGAGATGCAATATTGGAAGTAAGTTTTTTTTCTTCCCTCTGTACGCATTCAATCCACAAGTTTTTTTTTCTTCCCTATGTACACATTCAATTCACAACAATTTACAATTTATAAATCCACGGCATTACATTAATCCACAGCAAAAACCCAAACTAGAATCACACCAAATCAGAATGAAATAACTCAAATCAAAATAATTAATTTATAAAATTAGTACTAATGTATGTATTTAATTACAACATAACAAATAATTTTAAGTACCTATGTATGTAGAATGTAGGCAAGAAATAATTTTAATGTACAACTAATTCATAAACAACACAAGATGAATAGGCAAGAAACAACCTACTTATGTACTTAAATGTTGGCTAATTGTTTGACCATATATTCACACCATTCTTCAATGATTTCATCTACTTGTTAGTCAGTCAATTGGGCACAACATTGATCGTCATAATACTACAAAAAAGCATGCACAGAACAAATTAAAGTCACTAAAAGTCAATTAACTTAGACACTTGTCAATTAAATTTAAAACACAGTAACTGCAAGTAAAAGAACTTACTTGTGTAACCCCCTCACGGTAATTATATCTGAAATATGAAATTTAAGTGAAATAGAGACCAATAAGACAAAAATCACATTTATAATCACTCATCTCCAAGAGATGGGGTGTCCAAACAAAACGTTTAAAAATAGAATTCATCTGGTCTCACATTCACTTTCGAATACAATTACCTATGCGATATATCACATAATAAATATCAGAGTGTGTAACCAAAATCTCAGTAACCTCGGGTTACTTGTATATATACAATTGGTTTAAAGTTTCCAAAAATGAGGATTACGTATCCAAAAATTTATATTTACAATCCATATATATAGTAATCCCAAAAATCTAGCTAGATAACCAACGGTCCCAAAATCTAAAATGTCCCTACTAGCCCTAACCACTCCTGGTTGGCTTCTTTCCTTTCGAGCCACTTGCCCTGTTTGAAAATGTTAGTCATTTGGAAAGAGTGAGATTTTAAAGAATCCCATTAGTAATAAATCACTCATATAATATATAAACATAAGGCATGTATGTTCTTCATGTTCAGCAACAACACTATGAGCCATGGCTCACGCCACAACTGACAGCACTCACAGCTATAATCACAATGCACTATGCTCGCTTTCACGGTAAACACTATGCCAACTTTTGCTGTAATCACTATGCCAGCTTTCACTGTAGTCATTATGCCAGCTTTTGCTGTAATCACTATGTAGCAGCACCACAAGGCACAAAGCTCTACAAGGTATCTCAATGTATCTCAAAGCAGCAGCAGCAACACACAATGCATGATAGGCAAACATACAATACATTTACACAAAGTATAAGAGAGAAGTCACTACCTGTATCTTTCTAGATGTTCTTTGGCATAGTGGGCTCACGCGTTTGATAGATATCAAATCCTATACCAATTTAGGGACAATTGATTAATCTCTTTCCTAAATAATATTTCTATAATACATTAAGTTGGTTATCCTTTAAGACTCTTTAGGTGACTATTAGAGGCCTAAACATATGCCTAAAGGGTTGGGAGAAAATACCCTAAAGACCCCTTTTTCGAAGGCAAAACATTGATTTTTGGCTGGCTCACTCAAGTGAAGATGACCTCACTCAAGTGATGAAAGACTCGCACTTGAGTGAGACTAGCTCTCACTTGCGAGTGTTTGAAAGTGAGCAACCATCATGGCCAGAAAGTGCTCACAACACTCGAGCGTGGGGTTTTACACTTGGGTGATAACTCCAAAATCACACGAGTCCCTGAAAGTGCAACACAAGAAGTGACAACCCGAGAGCACATGCAACATCAGAGGGACAAGCTCACTTGAGCATACCCCCAGCACTTAGGTGAGAAGGTTTCACTTGTGAGTGTTAGAACACACTCTTGAATATCAACCAGTGAGTGACAACTCGAGAGTAACCCTAACCAAGAACTCACACTATCACTTGAGTGATCCCACTCTTACTCGAGTGATCACCAACATCACTCGCGGTTTAAGAAGTGCACTTGAGCCCCACTCATGAGAACCCAGGTGAAACACAAAGAGAAAAGGGAAAATATACGGTAGCACTTGAGTGAGTTCCTCCCTCACTCGAGTGAGGTTATCAGATTGCTAGATCGTAGCAACTGATAGAAATTCCCATATTGGACAAAATCACACCCAATGGTTCCCAAACTCCACATAAAGCTCATGCTCACTCAAAATGACATAGGGAACCCATTGGTAACCTCCAAAACACTCAAATACCATTTTAAACATAATTTAACCCTTAACACCCAATTCCAATCAACACACTTCCAAAACTCAAAACCATATCCAACACTCAAATGGCTTCACAATGAACTACTTCCAACATCAATCACTGTGAAATTCATACATTCCAAAATGAGCATAAAACCAGGGCACATTTCTAGAATTTCTTAAACTTATTCAAAAATCATAACATATATATCAAAAAGCACGAAATACTTACCTCTTCACTTTGCTAAAGTCAGAATCTTGATTCTTAAACTTTCAAATTACTCCAACACCCAGATCACTGCCTTTCCAAATTCTGAAAACACCAAAATAGAGCTCTTAACACTATGAACAAGTTAGTAAAGAGGATTTGAGCATATGAGGATCATTACTCACCTAAAATCAAAGCTTTCTTTTTCTCTTTCCACCTTCAAGGTCGCCGGACATGGGAGAAGGAGAGAGATGGTGAGATGATGAAAATGATGATGATGAAGCAAGCTTCTCTTTCTTGCTCATACACCCCAAAACCGCATAGGAGAGAGAAAAGAGAGAAAAAGTGATTTTTTGTCTCTTAGCATAATCCAATGGTCCACCAAATGCCACTTGGCAACATCTTATCCACTTCCATCTTGAGCTCACATAGACGCAAAGCATAGGATTCCACCTATGGTCAATAAATCTCAACCATTGATCTTTAATCTTTAAATACACTTATATCATATTTACATCACATTTCTCCAAAAGTGTTTAATTACACTAAAAGAGAACTAAAAGAACTAATGGCATAAGAAATAATATTGTTATAATCAAGGGCATAAGATGCAATTGCCAATTGATCTTGAGGTTAAAATTTGAAGACAAAATGAAAGGCTAGGTTTTGCTCTTCAAAAGTAAGAAGTAATTATGAGAATGAGAAGAAAAATTTATCTCTCTCTTAGGCCATCAAAAACATCCAAGCAAGGGTGAATTAGGGAGGAAAGTTTTGGCGGATTAGTCAAAGTTTCTTCAACTTTTACAACTTGGAAAAAAAGAGACCAATAGCAAGATAAAGAAAGCAAAATGGGTCAACATTTCCTCCTCTATTTTGAAAGGGGAATTCGATCAAAAAAAGAGAAGAGGGAGGAAAGAGAAAATTTCATTAAATTAAATTAACCACACTTGGTTAATTTACAACATTTCTTCAAGAAATTTTAATTAGGGCTACATATTTCCTTAGGCAAATTTTGGCCAAGTAGTTCAAGAAGTAAGGGAAGAGAAAATTAAAAACATATTCAATCCTTCTCACAACTCATAATTTGGCCAACACAAGAAAAATGGAGAAAAGAAGAGCAAAAAGAAAGAGGAACAAAGAAGCAATCTGAGACTTGAATCTTGATTTTCACCTTCAAGATCACCTCTCTAGCTCTTGAGGTCTTCATGCAAGTTGTTCCTCTCACTAAGAGCATCATTTATATGGTCTTAGTTTCTTGAAGAAAGGTGTAACATCCTAAATTTTCGGCCCAGAGACTCAAGGATAAGCTTGTATCAGGCAGACAACTAAGCCCAGCAGGGGAAGAGTCCCAAGAATGTCAGAGATAGAAAGACTCTAAGGGACTATGTGATCCAGCCTTACCGGGCATTAGGCTCAGTATGCATAGGTAGTTGGATTAAAGTATCGGTGCAAATGTGCACAAAACACATATAATGAGCTATTGCATTGGTAGATAGATGCCACCCAATAATGTCATAAAGTATGGGATTGATTGGTCGATTAAAATATGCTGATATAGGTGTGCCACATGGCATTTCAAGGCAGACATGTGTACCATTCACTTTTGGAAAAGACACCGGTGTGTGGTGCCATGTGGGGCCCACACACATATTCTGACCTGGCGTCATCTTGTAGGTTTCAATATGCATGACGCAATCTTGAATGAGTCTTGAGTGAAACCTAAGTAGACACCTATAAAGTAACTTTAGTAAAGTAGGTCATTATGTATAATGATTACTTAACTTTTGTGTTGGATAAATAAGAATATGACCCTTGTCATCAAAGTATACATCATCATGTCAAATACTATTCACACTTTTTGATTAGCACAATTGGAAGGTGACACTTATCCCTTCATCATGAGGTATCCTTTTGCATTTTTGTTGGCATTCAAAGATAGTGACATGTGGTGCTGAAGTCAGGGGAATTTATTGGTCCCCTATCGGGTCCCTCGATTAACTTTTACAAGCACCGTACCCGAAAGTCAGGGGAATTCATTTGGCTTCCCTTACCATAACATGGTGCACGGTTAAAGAGGAGAGAGAAGAGGGAAAAGGACAAATTGGATGGACACTTGTCAATATAAGATGTGATTTTGCAAAGTACGGAGCCATAAGATGAAGACACAACATCATTTTGCCTCCTCTCCTACTTGGTAATTTCGGTTAGCCTAAAAGGGAAGGGAATAATTGACTTAAAAATACCACATCACCCTTATTCTTCACCATTTGAACTTCTAATACAAAGGAGAAGAGAGAAAAAGTGAATCTGAAAAGTTCAAGCAAGATAAGACTCTTCTTTCTAAGATTTCACCCACTTATTCTCCTTTCTTGCCAAAAGTGTCTTCATAAACATTGTTCCTCTTGGTCTAAGCTTCACTCCTATGGTTTAAGTTTTTAAAGAGAAGGTATTTTAAGGCATTTATGAAGGTCCAAAGTTGTGGAATAAAGAAACAAAGCTTAGAAGAAGCAAGAGTTTAGTAAGAGCTTTCTTTTGAACCATATATTGTGTGGTTTGGTTGAGTTTTGTGGAATGGGTGTTCCTGCCCTAAATTTTGGTTCTTTGAGTATTTTTAGAGTTTATTGTATTTTTTTGTAAATGGTGTTAAATAAGGTTTAGAAATGAGAAATCACAAATTTGGAACTTAAGAGTACTGCTGTCAGATTTCGTTTTCTGGAAGGCAGTGATGTTGTGGCATGTGTTTAATTGGTCAAACCTCTTCCAAATGCTACGAAATTTTACACTATGCAAGTGGACATCCTAAATTTAATTTGATGGGTAGAACATAATTTTTCGATAAGTGAATTTAAAATTATGATTTCTCAAAATTAAGCTCTGTTTCTAAAATGAATAGGTTTTGATGCTTTTTTGGGAATTTGGTGGTTGTAATTACTAGCTGGTGATATTTTTTCATGAAAATATACTTAAAGACTTTATTTTGATATATGAAATGTATCATTTGGACAAGTAGATTGAGAAATATTAACTTTTTAAACTCTAATGATGATTCTAGAAACTTATGGTGGCAGGTTGATTGTGATGTCTTTTGTTTGGCAAAATGAATTCCAATGTCCACGAAAGTTTCCAAAAATAAAGTAGACCTAATAAGTTTTAACTTGATAGTTAACTTGTGGCAATTGGATAAGTCAAAACGTTATGATTGCTGGAAGTTGGGCATTAATTCTGGGTAGAATTTTGTGATAGAAGTGAACAATTGATAATTCTGGAAATGTGTGTGTGTGACTGGTAGTGCTAATTATTTTTACATTAAGGTGGACTTAATAAGGATGACATTAAGCTTTGAACCAACCCAATTAGAGTATTTTAGAATAAGTTATGATTTTTCAAAATACAATGAAAAATCTGCCAGCTGTATGTCTTATGCGAATTTAAGACTTAATGGCACAAATGTGATAATTAGGAACTCCAAAGGGTTAGGATTAGGCCTTTAAAGTTATTGAAGGCCCATATAGCCACATTGGACATCATTTATCATGTCTCTAATGTATGGTTATGTACCTAAGGCCATGAGAAGACAAGGAAGAGGAGTAGAAGGTTCTTCAACCAATTTTAATGGTTGGCAGAAATGGTACAAAAGGAGGACTTAAAGACAAAAGGTAGTAAAATTATCTAACCTGCATGTAGTTGATATGTATGTTTTTTGCATTGATTTATGTGACGGCTTTGCCTAATTTTATTGATCATATTTGATTGATTGAAGCTTTGTTATATTTATGCTATGGCCATGAATATGTTGTAACATTTATCATGCAGATATTTTATTATGTTTGGATGAAATTAAACAAGGCAAGCATGTCATGCATTAAATATATATCATGCATGCATAGTGGTATTATTTTCTATTGACATTTCTCGGAATATCACTCTCCCTCAACAACCATCTAGATAGATGAGCACAAGAAAGGAGTGCAGGATGATGTATCGGAAGAAGAAGTTGTAGATGAAGAGTTGAGGAATTATTCCTTACTGTTCCGTGATGTATTAATATTTGATATGGTTAACTATATAACCCACATGGTAGAGTGATTAATTATCTGAGTGCTTTAAATGAACTAGGAATGGGTAATCGCACAGTATGAGCCCATTAGTTAAGTAAGCAGAAGAATTGATAAGCCAAGAAAAACCTTAATAATAATAAATGGAAGAATTGAAAAGTTAAAGTAAATAGTAACCCCATGAATAAAGATAAGAAATATGGTAAATATGGTTTTACCGAATGAATAATGACCCCGATAAGAGAAATGAAAGTTTCAGTTTTGGGGGCCTAAATAAGGTTTCCCTAAGTCGGAAATGCTTCTGCAGCATATAGTAAAGGGGTCTAGGGACAGGCATTACATTTAGTGTCAGAGCATGTTTGAATATGCAGAATTCAACCTATAATCGAGGGTTCCTACTCAATAAGAGTATGGACGAAGTCATTGCTCTTACCCCGATATGGCCAAGCGGCTGAGTCATCGATCTGGTTGCTTGTAGTCAAGAGGCTGAGCGTAAAACATGTGTACTGAGGTACCTTTGTTGTCCACTGAGGGGTGTACCTCGAGGCTTGATATTTGGTGGTATCAAAACCATGAGGCTGGGGGCTATGACTAACCACTAAAGCGATGTGCAAGTTGCATAGGGCAAAGGCCCTATGTCGCCAGACGGCAATAAGACATGTGAATCTAGCACTAAGGTTGTTTCTTAGCATGGTGACATTAGAGCAGTGTGTCCAAAGTATATTTTGAGGCTTTCAGAACATCCAGATTGTACCAGGTTGTAGCCATGACAATAGAATTCCCAAGCACTGTAGGAATAAAATGAGTAAAAAAGCTATAATGAAATAAGTCGTAAGGTTGAATATACCAGGTAATGACCTAAAGAGGCAGTAAGACCTATGTAACCAAGCACTGTTGGGCCCTATTTTTAAATCAATGCTACATCCTGTGTACTAAATGAATGAAAATGTTGATTAATAGTTTCTGAATACTATCTAAGATCATTATTGAGAATATAATGAATTGTAATGCATGCTCTATGAGCCTATATAAGAAGAGATAGACTGAATAAGAAGTAATTCGCTGAGGTATAGATGTTCAAAATTTTAAGGATGAAATTTATTGAGCGGGGGGGAATGTAATATCCTAAATTTTGGGCCTAGAGACTTAAGGATAAACTTATATCAGGTAGAAGACTAAGCCGAATTCGGGAAGAGTCCCAAGAATGTTGAGAGATAGAAAGACTCTAGGGGACTATGTGATTTGGCCTTACTAGGTAGAGCGCCTAGTATTCGTAGGCGGTTGGATTAAAGTGTTGGTGGAAATGAGCACAAGACACATATATAGAGCCATTGGGTTGGTAGAAAGATGCCACCCAACTATGTCATGAGGTATGGGACTGATTGGTCGAGCAAAATATGCCGGTATAGGTATGTATATGGCATTTTCAGGCCAGACATGTGTACCCTGCGTTTTTTGAAAAGACACCTATATGTGGGGCCATCTGATGCCCACTTACATACTCTGACATGACATCATCTTGTGGGTTCTAATGCACGTGACGCAATCTTGAGTAAGTCCCAAGTAGAAACCTATAAAGTAACTGTACTAAAGTTGGTCATATTGTGTAATGGTTCCTTTACTTTTGTGTTGGATGAATAAGAAGATAACACTTGTCATCATAGTACACATCATCATGACAAATACTATTCACACTTTTTGGTTGGCACAATTAGAAGGTGACGCTTGTCCCTTTATCATGAGGTGTCTTTCTTGCTTTTTGTTGGCATTCCAAGATGGTAACACGTGATAATGAAGTCAGGGGAATTCATTGGTCCCCTGGTCAATCCCCCAATTAACTTTTCTATTACTACAAAAAGCATTTTTAATGTCTTTTTTTAGGCCTTTTAATGTCTGAAAATAAAGGGACGTCTTTGTGAGGAACGTAGTAAAAAAGGACTTTAGAGTCCCAATTTTAAAATTGGGACGTCTAAAGTTCCCCACTAGCACTTTAGACGTCCCAGTCCCAAATTTAAAAGTTGGACATCTAAAGTTCCTTTTTAAAAAAAAGTTTATGTTACATATCTATACTTGTGTTTAAAACCAAAAATTGCAGATCTTCATCAATAAAATTACAAATATAGTATCTGAACTCTAAATCCAAAATCCACACAATAATAATTCCAAATTTGAAATCTTATGGCATAAGATAACAACAATAAGGGGAATAAGTTGCAAAAAACTCATTTGCTTCTATTATTAAAGTTCATTTTCTTGTAATAGTGAATAGAGAAGAGTGACAATAGGGAGAGATGAACCTTGTCTTCTTGGCGGGAATGTGGGTCATAAAGCATCTTTCAGAGTCTCGATCTACGAGCCATAACAACACGAGTTAGAAGATAAAATAGAAGGAAAACAAGAAAGATCTGGAGGAGAAAATAGAGAGAGAAAGGAAGAAGTAAGAGTAAAAGAGCATATAAAGAAGAAGAGACAAGATTTAAAAGGCATGGTGATAGTGATTCTTCTTATAGTGGTAGTGGTTCCATTTAAATGAATAAGAGAAATGAGTGTAAGAGTGTAAAACTGATAAAAAAAGATAGAGAAGTGCAATTTAAATTGTTTTTGACGTCCCAAATTTAACTTAGGGATACCTAAAGTTCCTTCCTAAAAGGTTTAGACGTCCCAAAAATATTTAAGATGCCTAAAGTAGACTTTAAGCATCCCAAACTGAAGAAGTATCAACCGGATCCATCTTATATTGTTGAATATGAAGAAGTTGAGTTACAAGACAACTTCACATATGTGATAGAGCCAGAACAGATCATTGATAGAGAAGAACGACGGCTCAGACACTGAAGCATTCCATTTGTGAAGGTGATCTGGAAGGGAATGACTCAGAGGGAAGCAAGTTGGTAAGCAGAAGCAGATATGCGAAGACGTTATCCAGAGTTTATGGCTCAAGTCGTGTGACAAATTTCGAGGATGAAATTTATTTTACGGGGGGGAGAAATGTAATATCCCAAAAAGTGATTAAGGGCTAATGACTTCAAAAGTAGATGTAATTATTGTTGAATAAACACTTTTAGAGAATGTGTAATGGGAATTTGGATATTTTAATGATTCCAATGGATTCCTTGTGAAAATTTATGTGGGAATGATGTTTGGTATGAAAATGGAACCATTGGAAGTAAAGATGCAAAATCTGAAATTCTGTCCAGTGAAACTCTATTCTGGGCAGTCTTCTCGTGTTCATGTTTTAATTAGGCAAATAATGTCAGAAAATTATGAAAATTTTCAGTCATAAATTTCACTTCCCAAGCTTCAAAATGGACATATAATTTGTGCCATTTCGTTTTGGGAAATGGGAGATATGACTGTCCAAAGTTTGAGGTCGAAAATGGACTCTGTTTTGGGGCAATGATGAAATTTGTGTAATTATGGAATTGTTTGGTGATTTATGGTAATGGCTCATATTTTTCCTATAAATAGGACTTAAATATCTTTCATTTGGCTTTGGGATCACCTCATTTCGATTTTTCTAGAATTAGTTATGATTTTTCAAAGTTAGGGCAGAAAATCTGCCAGAATTTCTGAAAAATCCGAAAATGGGAAATTAAAAATTATGACATCATCATATTGTAAGATGACATCAACATGGAACTAAAAGCAATTCCACCATCTTCATCAGCCATTCCCGACCCCATTTCAGAAAAAAAAGACGTGAGAGAGAGCTTGGAGAAAAGAGAGAAAAAGAGGAATAAATCTCGCAAGGTAAGCCGATTTCTCCGACGATCTAGCTCCTAACGCGTATAACTCCGACTCTAAGCTACTCCTCTTTATTCTTTAAGGTTGTGAAGCTCAAAATTTGGTGTTTCAAAGAGGCTAGGGTTCAGCCAAATTTGGGAAAAACTAGTGGGAGCTTGAGGTAACTTCCAAACTTTCGTATATTGCTTATTCTGGCTGCTGTGGGCAATTTAATTGGTGAAATTTCGCTGGATTGCCATTGGTTTTAAATTTTGGAAATTGAGTCTCCTAAGGGTTATGCTGCCCAATTTGGGTTCAAATGGTAGTTATAACCTAATGTAATAGTGAATAAAGTGGTTAGGAGTAGAAAGGAACGCGTTTACGGAGCCGAAATCGTAAAACCCCGATTTTCTCCGAAGAGCTCACAAATTTCGGCCAGCTCCAGAAATGGGTCTTAGAGTTGGATTTTCAATGATTTGATGGTTCCATTGAGTTCAGGAGCAAAAATTAGGTGGGGTTACAGTTGGTCACTTTTTCGGAAAGGCCGAAAAAGCATAATTACGAAAACGCCCCTGAAACCCTCGAAGTAGGGCTGCCAAGGGTAAATTTGTAATTTTACAATGAATTTGATAATTCCAATCCGAAAATGGATTCCTTGGGCGGAAATATGTTAGGATAGCCCAGATTAGAATTTCGGGAAAAGTGCAACTGGACCGGGTACGGCGGGCCAGGGCCGGGTCCCCGAGGGTATTTTTGTAAATTTTCATTATAGACTCATATAACCCCAAGTAACACTATGGAAGTGTCTAAATAGTGTATTTGGAATTGTAGGATTCGATATTTGCCGCCCTCGGGAGCCAACTGCGCCGAAGGACGTCAGGAAAGGACAAGGTAGTGACTCTCTCTCTTATACTTTGTGTAATGCACTGTATGTGTGTTGTATCACTGTTTTATGATGATTTCTGATGCTGCTGTGGTTACAGCTGGTGATAGCTGTCATTTACAGCGTAAGCTGTCGTTTACAGCGTAAGCTGTCGTTATTGTGATTACAGCGTAAGCTGTCGTGATGTTGATTACTGATTACAGCGTAAGCTGTCGTGATGGTGATTACAGTGAAAGCTGTCGTGATTATGAATACAACGAGAGCTCTCGTATTGTGTATACAGCCGTGAGTGCTTTCGTTTGTGGTCAAAACCATGTATCTGTGAATTGCTGCTGCTGTTGCTGTTTGTGATTTATGTACATGCTTTGTGTTTATGCATTGTGTGAGTGGTTTGTTACTACTAAGATTCTCTCGAATCTCATTCTTTCCTATGACTAACATTTCAGACAGGGCGTGTGGCTCAAAGGAGAAGCGGCCAACCCGGAGCAATTAGGACCCTTGGGGGTATATAGTTGAATTGGAAACGTTGGTTATGTATTTTGAACTCGGGATTACTGTATATTCTGAATCAGGAATACTACATTCGATTTTGGTTGTGTGATCCCCTAGTGTATACTTATAAACCTTCAGGTTTTTATGCATAGAACCCGGGAGTTGCTGGGGATGCGGTTATACACTCTGATATGATTGAATGTATATTAACTGCACAGGTAATTATATTCGAATATTGAAATTGAGACCTGGATGGGAAAAAGAGTTTTGAAAGTTTTGTAAAAATTTTAATGTGAGACAAAAAGTTTAAAACGAGGTTAAAGCATCCAATGGTCTCTAATCTGATTTAAATATGTGTTATCGAATTATAATTACGTGTTTAAAGTCAGGGGGTTACAAGGTGTCCCTCATTTCACTTTATACATTTCAAAAATATTTTGGGACTCCTATACCTCTCAGGAAGGAACTTTAGATGCCCCAAATTTGATTTGGGACATCTAAACTGAACTTTAGGTATCCCAATTTAAATTTGAGATACCTAAAGTTTCCTATATTTACAAAAATTCCAGCGCCTTTTTTTTTACCTCCCTTATTTAGAAAGGGACGTCTTTTGGGATAGTAGTATCATTATTCTGTAGTGGTGTTTTAAGCACCATACCCGGGAGTTAGGGGAATTCATCTGGCTTCCCTTCTCCTAACATGGTGAACAGTTATAGATGAGAGAGAAGAGTGAAGAGGACAACTTGCATGGACACTTGTCAATACAAGCTGTGATCTTACAAAGTAAGGATCCATAAGATGAAGAAACATCATCATTTTTTTCTCTCTTTCTTGGTAATTTCAGTCAGCCTAGAAGAAAAGGGAATAAGTGACTTAAAAACACCACATCACCCTTATTCTTCACCATTTGGACATCCAACACAATGGAGAAGATAGAGAAAGTGAATCTGAAAAGTTTAAGCAAGGTAAGAAGCTTCTCTCTAAGATTTCACCATCCTACTCACCTTTCTAGCAAGAGTTTCAATATGAACATTGTTCCACTTGGTTGAAACTTTATTCTTATGGTTTAGTTTTTCAAGAAGAGGGTTTTTGAGACATTTATCAAGGTCCAAAGTTGTGCAATCAAGAAACAAAGCTTAGAAGAAGCAAAAGGTGAGTAAGAGCTTTCTTGTGAACTATATATTGTGTGGTTGGGTTAAGTTTTGTGGAATGGGTGTTCCTGCCCTAAATTTTGGTTCTTTGAGTATTTTTAGGGTTAATCATGTTTTGGTTTTGTAAATAGTGTTAAATAAGGTTCAAAAATGAGAAATCACAAATTTGGAACTTAAGAGTAGTACTGCCAAATTTCATTTTCTAGAAGGTAGCGATGTTGTGGCATGTGTTTGATTGGTCAAACCTCGTCCAGATGTTTTGAAATTTTACAAGATGAAAATAGACATCCTAAGATTTAATTTGACGGGAAGAACGTAATTGTTGGATTAGTGAATTTAAAATTATGATTTTTCAAATTAAGCCCTGTTTCTGGAATGAATTATAGAACATATAAGGTTTGATAAGTTTCTGGGAATTTTGTGGCCGTAATTGCCAGGTGGTGATATTTTTCCTTGAGAAATATGAATTTTTAAAGTCTGATAATGATTCTGGAAATATAATGGTGGCGGACTGATTTTGACATGTTTTTGTTTGGCTAAATGAATTTCAATGTCTATGTAATTTTCTAGAAATAAAGTAGACCCAATAAGTTTTTATTTGATAGGTAACTTGTGGCAATTGGATAAGTACACAAAATGTTATGATTGGTGGAAGTTGAGCATTAATTATGGGCAAGATTTGTGTGTCAAAAGTGAATAATTGAGAATTCTGGAAATGTGTGCGTGTCACTAGCAGTGCTAATTATTTTTCTATTAAAGTGGACTTAATAAAGATCATATTAAGCTTTGAACCAACCCAATTAGAATCTTTTAGAATTAGTTATGATTTTTCAAATTACAGTGAAAAATCTATCAACTTTATGTCTTATGCTAATTTAAGACTTAATGGCACAAATATAATAATTAGGAACTCCAAGGGTTAGGATTAGGCCCTTAAAGGTGTTGAAGGCCCATGTAGCCATATTGGACATTCATTTATCGTGGCTCTAATGTATTATGTACCTAGAGCCACAAGATGACAAGGAAGAAGAATGGAAGGTTCTTCAAGCAATTAACTTTGATGGTTAGCAAAAATAGTACAAGAGGAGGACTCAAAGATAGAAGGTAGTGAACTTACCTAACCTGCATTTAGTTTATATGTATGTTTGTGCATTGTTTTATGTGACTTCTTTGACTAATTGTGTTGAGTATATTTGATTGATTGAAGCTTTGTTATATTTTTGCAATGGCCATGAGTATGTTGTAACATTGAGTATACATATATGTCATTATATTGGCATGAAATTATGTAAGGCAAATATGTCATGCATTAAATATATATCATGCATGCATAGTGGCATTGTTTGCTACTGAGATTCCCTCAAATCTCACCTTCCTCCAACCAACCATCTAGGCAGGTGAGCACAAGAAAGGAGTGCAGGACGATGCACTGGAAGAAGGAGTTGCAGATGAAGAGTTGAGGAATTATTACGCACTGTTCCATGATGTATGAATATTTTATATGGTTAACCGTAAACCCACTTGGTGAAGGGATTAATTATCCAAGCACTACTATTATCAGAGCTCATACCCTTTCCTCGGGTATGCATCATCATTATTCCACTTCTTCCCTTATATACAACTCTACCTTTTCCTTTTGCAGGCTGCTTAATAGATGGGGGAGATCTAAATTTTTGGGTTTACATAACACTCAACAATTTATTCTAGTCATGGGGTCACTAACAAAGCATCAACAGAAGCAAAGAATACTTGCCTAGTGCCAAAATCTTTGCTTTGATACCAAAAATGTTAAACCCACCTTTATTTAATGTATATGTGTGAATGATTTCTAAATTTCCTTGTATAAAATAATAAAATGTCGATATTAACACTATCGTCATGGTTGCACCCTCTGATACTACTACGCGGATAATTTTGATACCACACTCAGGTTTTGATAATCTTATCTATGTACAAATCTTAACTTTATGAGGGTTGACGTTATCAAATATGTAAATATTCCAAAAGTATTAAGCAAGTTTTTTGCTACCACTTTATACCATCCATACCAATACATCTACAAGTATTCAGATACATACAAGTCTATATGGTCATCTAGGATTATCAAATTATCAACATTACAAATAATTAACAAAATAACTTAATCTCATAAGCTCTTTCTTTATTCATTAGTGCTTACCTCTCTACCCTTCGTGCCACTAGCCTTTGCTGAATAAATTTTTGAAAAAGGATGAGATTCAGGAGAATATTAGTAGTAACATACATTCAATCATATAAAATGCAATCAAACAAGGTATGTCATATGAATTATCACAAACAATAAGCATATCAAGAGCATTAAACATCTCATTATGAAACTTGGCATATTATGCAACTTTGCATATAAACAACTCATACTATAGTGCTTGGTAATAAACACAGGAGTTCACCCGCTATTTGCTCTGATGCCATGGGTGTCCACTTGGTAAACTCACATCCTTAAACACAATCACAGGGATGGTAAAACATACATGCAAGGCATTACATAGTATATGACAAAAATAGTTACTACCTAAACATCTTTTTGATCACTCGTTCTCAGTTATTAATCTCTTGGCTGGTCCAGGTAGAAATCGAACCCCATAAGTTAGAATCCAAGATGAATGTGTTATTACTTGGTTAATCATCTTCTAAGTATAGTATATTAAGTCAAATGACAATAAATAGGGTTTATATTAGCTTCTAGTACATACCTTTATCCTTTGGAATCAAACTTGACTTAATTGACCTTAAACTCTTCAAATTCGTAGGTCATCCCAACTTGGCAGATTTGATCCCCAACTTTAAAAATTCATAACTTAATCTACCAAATTCCAAATGGGGTAGTTCTAAGACCTATGGAAAGCTCTTTAAGTCTTCTTCCAAATAAAAATACCACTCAAGGCTAATTACATGGTCAACGCCTCAAGAACCCATGACCAACATTACTATCTCAAAATACAATTCAGGGTTTAAGTCACAACTTCAATAGGGCATATCTCCTAATGTATAGTGCCAAATGACACTAGTGGAAAAATGGCTTTTTAGACCGGTTAAAATAGACTTTTTAGATCGGTTTTGGATCCGGTCTTGATATAGGTGGTCATAAAAGTATGTCACTTTTATGACTGGTTTGGCAATCGGTCTTAAAAGTCTCACTTTTAAGACCGGTTGTATTAATAACCGGTCTAAAAGTAATAATTTTAAGACTAGTTGTTATAAGGACCAGTCTTAAAAGACCTCTTTTGGAAGGAAATTTACATAACATTTTTAAGACCGGTTATAATTATTACCGGTCTTAAAAGTTATTTTAAGACCGGTTATATGCGTAACTGGTCTTAAAATAACTTGTAAGACCTATTATTTTTATAACCGATCTTAAAAGTGTTATATTTTTTTTAATTGTGTGTGATTAGGTTAGTTATCAGAACGCATCTTAGAATTACTACCTCCAATGCCATACTTATTAAGTGCCATATGGTGTTCAGTTTGTTTCCACTTACCATGTCCTTTTGCTTTAACCTTCTACTTACCATTTCCTTTTGCTTTAACCTTCTCATTGAATTGGGAACTTGTAACATGTCATATATCCTCATGTATAATGTTTTGTTTAAAACCATCATATATATATGCATAAATGAATTCAACCATGTCATATCATGAAACCAACAAGTCAATTCATCAAAATATACAAAAACCATGTTAAAACCAACAAACATGTCAAATCATGCAACCAACAATATTTGCAACCAACTAACATGTCAATTCATCAATATATACAAAAAAATTCCTCAGTTTTACAAGAACTTACTCTGTTGTAAAAGTTCATAAATGAATTTAGCACAACAATTGCTAGTGTGCTCAATATCTTCTTTTGAAAAGGGGTCAGCAAGTTCAAACATCTGAAACATCAAAGCCAGGCAAAACATTAACTTCACTTAAAAAAATAGAAGTAATACAAAATTTTTGAAATATATATACATTTTTCTCTTCAGTAAGTTCTGTTGTGCCTAGGGTAATAATATTATACATGTGCCTTAGAATATACAACCCACACAAGTTGGACCCTACTGGTGCCTACAGGTCTGAAAAATTAGATGATATCATTAAAACAAGTATAAAATTAAAGCATGGCTTATTATTGAATACATTCTTAAAACAAACCAATATGTAACTAACCTTAGGTAAGATCCATGTAAGGTCTTTTACCTCACGTATAGGCCTGCCACAAGTAGCATGTTGGAATGTACACATAGCCCTATATCATCAAAATCACAAAGGTTACTTATTTTACACAAATTCCATAAATTTTGCACATGAAAGGTAATTAATAATGTAAGAAAACTTATATGTTCAAGCTCTTCTTCAATTCACTAGTTGGCTTGCTGAGGTAGAGGGAGCATAAGAGGATGACAGAATAACTCTTCTTGCACAAAATAGCCAATTGCCAATGATCACTGAAAAAAGGGAAAACTTTTAAGCAAATATAAAACATTATGTATATTATGAAATATAAATTTGTTTCTTACCCATTCAAATATGGAGCCAAGAAACACTCAATTGAGGTTTCACTAAGCCTGTGCAATAAGTATGTGTGTCTGATAGAAGTAGTGGTTCCTTTGTCGCAGAGTTGAACACGGCATAGGAGTCCAAATTTATTGGTTTTGCCAGAGTCAACCAATTTATGATGCATGCACGTACAATAATTCAAGCACGGACATTAAATCAAAGTTTAACGGCTTAATTTGTAAAATATTAACTTCCTATTTGAGAAGATACTTACATAAAAAAGAGTTGGACAATTAAAATCATAAGCTGTTGTAGAGGAGCTACCAGTGACATTAAATCATCCCTCTTAAGATAGCATTGCGCCCCTGACTTGCCAATAGCTGACTCAGTAGACTAATCTCTTGTTGCAAAGGACGTATCATATGCCATCAGAATCACTTGCTGCATGACATTCAATGGAGGCCGTGAAACATCTTGAGTGGAGGGAGGTGGAGGAGGAGGTAGAGGTGGAGATGGAGGTGGCGGGGATTCCTCAGCTCGATCAGAAACAAGGTTCTTTGGCCACAAGATGAAAGAGTTGATGACATCACCCTCAACCTTAAAGTTATTAATAGGGATAGGGAGAGGTGTAGCTGCAACGATCACCTCTTCAACTGCAACTCTGACTTGATCATCTTTTATTTCTTGGTGGTGGATAATTGATACCAACTTGTGCACGCTCCCATATGTAACCAATTGTCTCAGAGGATCCTCCACAAATAGGTCACAAGGCTCACCAATTTCTTTTCTAGGACCCTCTGATGACTGACCAATGCAACTCCCTTTGGTGCTCTGTTTAGGATTTAGGGAATGAGCCTGGGGAGCACTGGTATTTGCTTGTCTTGTACTCATCATGATCATCCATTCCTCTTTCATCTTTTTGAACCTTTGTTCAAATTGTGCATCAAATGATGCTTCTGCTCGGCCCTAGCTTCCACCCTCACAGTGACCAACATACGCTCTATTTCCTCCCTAGTCTCTATACTACTTGAGGAACAATGTGAGGGTGCTCCAAAGTAATCCCATATGCCTACCCCTCTTCCAATCCCCCTGACATGGCCAGGATGCTTAGGTTTTCTTGTAGCTACGGTCAGGATGTCATTCCTCCCATCCGACCTAAATGATCCCTCGACTTGTTTTTTTGAAGCTCCTCCTATAAGACACAGAAGACAAATGTTAGTAATGAAATTTGTTTACTAAATAATTAATAACAACAAGTCAACAACAATAATTACAATTTTCTCACCGACTATATGATATTGTTCACTCATATAAGACCCGCTCCTCTTTTGGTGAGCGAACAACTGTAACCCCCTCCATAATTATATCTGAAATATGCGATTAAAATGAAATAGAGACCAATAATAATCAAATAACATTTACTAACCCATCATATGATTGGGTTTCACAAATACCTTTCAAAATCATTTATAAACTTGGTCTCATATTCACATTTCGAATACAATTACTACGCGAAGATAAATCACATTCATATAAATATCAGAGTGCACAACATAATCATCCCGGTAATTCTAGGTACATGCCTTCGCTAAAGATACACAGGGCACAATTGCCCATTACAATTCTTCAAATAGGGATTACACAATCTCATCTTAAACTCATAACCATATATTCAACCGAATCATATACAGTTTTCACAACTCATTGGTAACCAACTACCAACTCTCATCTCGAAGGAGTCCTAGTCACTCCTTCCACGAGACACTTTGTAACACCCTGCCTTTAATCATGTAATTATAATTCGATATTAAATAATTAAAGTAGATTAGAGACCTTCAGATAACTTAAACTCATTTCAATCTCCTACTTTGTGGTAGGGTTTTCACAAAATCATTCAAAATCTCTTTCCTATTCCTGGTCTCCATTTCAAAATTCGAATATAATCACCTGTGCAGTTTATCTACATTCACGTATGACAGAGTGTAAAACCAATTCCCCGGCAACTCCCGGATTCTATACATATATAACCTGAGGTTTAAGTATCCACTAGGGGATTACATCCAAAATCGAATATACTATTCATATTTCAGATTATACAGTAATCCCGAATTCAAAAGAAATAACCAACATTTCCAAAATCAACTATATACCCCCAAGGGTCCTAATTGCTTCGGGTTGGCCGCCTCTCCTTTGAGCCACACGCCCTGTCTGAAATGTTAGTCATAGGAAAGAATGAGATTCGAGAGAATCTCAGTAGTAACAAACCACTCATACAATGTATAAATACCAAGCATGTATATAAATCACAACCAGCAACAACAGCAACATCAATCTCAAAGATACATGGTTTTCACCACAAACGACAGCACTCACGGCTGTATACACAATACGACAGCTCTCGCTGTAATCTTCATCACGACAGCTTACGCTGTAATCACAATAACGACAGCTTGCGCTGTAAACGACAGCTTGCGCTGTAAACGACAGCTATCACCAGCTGTAACCGCAGCAGCATTAAAGAAATCATCACAGAACCATGATAACACACACATACAAAGCATTACACACAGTATAAGAGAGAGAGTCACTACCTTGTCCTTTCCTGACGTCCTTCAGCGCAGTTGGCTCACGAGGGCGGCAAATATCGAATCCTACAATTCCAAATGCACCATTTAGACACTTCCATAGTGTTACTTGGGGTTATATGAGTCTATAATGAAAATTTACAAAAATACCCCCGGGGACCCGGCCCGGGCCCGCCGTACCCGGTCCGGCTGTACTTTTCTTGAAATTTTGACATTGGCTATCCTGACATATTTTCGCCCAAGGAATCCATTTCCGGACTCGGAATTATCAAATTCAATGTCAAATTACGAAATTGCCCTTGGCAGCCCTACTTTTAGGGTTTTAGGGGTGCTTCCGTAATTATGCTTTCTCGGCCTTTTTTGAAAAAGTGCCCAACTGTAACCCCACCTAATTTTTGCCCCTGAACTCAATGGAACCATCAAATCATTGAAAATCCAACTCTAAGACCCATTTCTAGAGCTGGCCGAAATTTATGAGTTCTCCGGGGAAAATCGGGGTTTTACGATTTCGGCTCCGTAAACGCGTTCCTTTCTACTCCTAACCACTTTATTAACCATTACATTAGGTTACAACTAACATTAAGACCCAATTTGGGCAGCATAACCCCTAGGCCATATCATTTCCAAACTTTAAAACCAATGGCAATCCGGTGAAATTTCACCGATTAAATTGCCCACAGCAGCCAGAATAAGCAATATACGAAAGTTTGGAAGTTACCTCAAGCTCCAACAAGCTTTTCCCAAATATTGCTGAAAACCCTAAGTGCTCAACAACAGATTTTGAGCTTCCAAACCTTAAAGAACAAAGAGGAGTAGCTTAGGATCGGAGTTATACGCGTTAGGAGCTAAATCGTCGGAGAAATCGGCTTACCTTGTGATTTTTCTTCTCCTTTCTCTCTCTACAAACCTCAACGTTCTCACTCCTCATTCAGCTGCTGTGTGCGACAGAAATGAGCTGAGGAAGATGATAACATATGTAATTCCATGCTGACATCATCTTTTAATGAGATGGTGTCATAATTCCCATTTTCGGATTTTCTGGCAGATTTTCTGCCCAAACTTTGAAAAATCATAACTAATTCTAGAAAAATTGAAATGAGGTGATTCCAAAGCCAAATGAAAGATATTTAAATCCTATTTATAGGAAAAATATGGACCATTATTAGAAATCACCACAAAATTCCAGAATTACACAAATTTCATCACTGCCCCAGAACAGAGTCCATTTTCGACCTCAACATTTGGACAGTCATATCTCCCAGTTCCCAAAACGAAATGGCACAAATTATATGTCCATTTTGAAGCTTGGGATGTTATCTTTAAGACTGGAAAGGTTCATAATTTTATGACATCATTTAATTAGTCAAAACATCGACACGAGAAGACTGCCCAGAATAGAATTTCACTGGTCAGAATTTTAGATTTTGCATCTTTGCTTCCATTGGTTCCATTTTCATACCAAACATCATTCCCACATAAATTTTCACAAGGAATCCATTGGAATCATTAAAATATCCAAATTCCCATCACACATTCTTCAAAAGTGTTTATTCAACAATAATTACATCCACTTTTGAAGTCATTAGCCCTTAATCACTTTTTGGGATATTACACACTTGCCCTGTCTAAATTGTTGGTAAGGGAGGGTGAGATTTGAGAGAATCTTAGTAGGAAACAGATACCATAATGCATGCATGATAGATGCTATATGTATGACATGTTAGCTTTATTTAGATGCATGCCCCATAATGACATTTCTGCATACTCAATGTTTCATGTAACAAAACTATGGCCACAGCAAAACAGAAACAGAGCTTCATTTATTTAAATATGCTCTACACAATCAAGTAAAGCAACCATATACATCACTACACAAGCAAAGATATGAAATACATGCAAGTAAGGTAAGTCCCCTACCTCTAGTCTTTTCTCCTTGATTTGCGTGCCAGCAACTCGGGGCTTCACATTCGATCTTACAATGTCAAATGTACTATTTAGGCACTTCCATAGTGTTTCTGGGGGTTATATGAGGCAATATTGAAAATTTCCTAAAATACCCCCGAGGACCCGGCCTAGCCCTGCCGTACCCGGTCCGGTTGTACTTTTCTTGAAATTTTGACATGGGCTATTCTTACATATTTTCACCCAAGGAATCCATTTCCTGACTCGGAATTATCAAATTCAATGTCAATTTACAAATTTATGCTTGGCAGCCCCACTTTAAGGGTTTCACGGGCGTTTTCGTAATTATGCTTTTTCGGCATTTTCCGAAAAAGTGACCATTTGTAACCCCACCTAATTTTCGCTCCTGAACTCAATGGAATCATAAAATCATTGAAAATCCATCTCTAACCCCCTCCAAACTAGGCTCGGCCGAAATTCTCATTTCCCCGGGAAAAATTGGGGTTTTTCGGTTTCGGCTCCGTAAATGCTTTCCTTTCTACTCCTAACCACTTTATTGACCATTACATTGGGTTAGAACTACCATTTAGTATCAATTTGGGCAGCATAACACCTAGGCCAACCCATTTTCCAAATTTACAAATAAAGACAATCCGGTGAAATTTCACCGATTAAATTAACCACAGCAGCCAGAACAATCAAAGATTGAAGTTTCAGAAGTTACCTCAAGCTCCCTCTGGCTTTTACTCAATATGGCTGAACCCTAGCCCATTTTAAACAATGAAAATTGATTTTCCAACACCTTAAAAAACATGAAAGAGAAGCTTAGAAGCAAGGTTATACGCGTTAGGAGCTAGATCGTAAGAGAAATCGGCTTACCTTGCAAGATTTCTCCTCTTTCTCTCTCTAAGAGCTCTCAACTTTCTCTCACTAGTTTCAGCTGTTTTAGCATGACAGAAAATGAGAGCTGAAGAAGATGAGAAAATATTTAATTCCATGCTGATGTCATCTTTTATTGAGATGATGTCATAATTCCCATTTTCGGATTTTCTGGCAGATTTTCTGACCAAACTTTGAAAAAACATAACTAATTATAGAAAAATCGAAATGAGGTGATTTTAAAGCCAAATGAAAGGTATTTAAGTCCTCTTCATTGAAAAAATATGAGACATTACCAGAAATAAGCACAAAATTCCAGAATTACATAAATTTCATCACTGCCCCAAAACAGAGTCCATTTTAGACCTCAAACTTTGGACAGTCATATCGCCCAGTTCCCAAAACGAAATGGCACAAATTATATGTCCATTTTGAAGCTTGGGATGTGAACTTTAAGATTGGAAAGTTTCATAATTTTCTGACATCATTTGCCTAGTCAAAATATCCACACGAGAAGACTGCCTAGAATAGAGTTTCACTGGACAGAATTTCAGATTTTGCATCTTTGCTTCCAATGGTTCCATTTTCATACCAAACATCATTCCCACATAAATTTTCACAAGGAATCCATTGGAAACACCAAATCAATAAAATTCACATCTCATTGACATGTTTTAACAAAAATCTCAACATGTCAACATAATTCACATTTAAAAACCTAACATTGCAACATTTCCATTCCAAAGTTCCAAACCAATTTCAATGACATCAAAACACACTATGACACCATTTCCAACACAATACCCCATTCAATTCTTCCCTATATTCTAAGTCAATTTGGATGTTAATCCACAATTGAACTCAAATATAGGGTTTCAGCACTGCTCACAACACACACAAATCATATTCGAGTGCCGAATCACATCATATTCTCCAAAAGGGTTATTTATCACTAACCACATCCACTTTTGGAGTCATTAACCCTTAATCACAATTTGGGATCTTGCTAAACTGGGGCTTAGCAATCCACTAATCTCAAGCTTATTCTCTTGCCTCGAGTCTCAAAATTCGGGGTATTACATACACAACATTAGAGATGAGGTCTAGAGCGTTAGAGGTCAACAAGGACATCAAAATCTTACCTTTCTTTTCTTCTCTCTTCTTCAAGCTCGTCGGAAATGGAGATGAGCAGAGAGACAATGAGGGATGATGGAGATGATGATGATGATAGAGGCAAGAATATATTTTTACCTTCCCAAACTCAAAACCAAATAGGAGAGAGAGAAGAGAAAAGTGAATGTTTAACTTATGTGCATGATCCTTTGGCCCACATAATGCTACTTGGCATAATCTTGCTCACTTCCCCTATGAGCTCACATAAACTCAAAGCACAGGATTCTGACCCATAGACAATAAATCTCAACCATTGATCTTTAGTCACTACTGAGTTTCCTCTTTAGTAACTGACCAATTGGTTGATAAATTTCCAATTTTACTATTTTGCCCCTGATTTTGACTATGCTTAATAAATTATCACCAAGTATATTTATATCAAATTCCCATACATTTCTCTAAAAGTGTTTAATTATACTAATTACAAGCAATTTTGAAGTCATTACAATTCTCCCCTATAAAATAAATTTCACCCCCGAAATTTGTCAAACTACTTGAGCCATAAACACCAGATATCATATTTGAATATCCTCTTCTGCTTCCCAAGTTGCTTCTCTTTGGGTCATTCCCCTCTAGATTACTTTACATAAGGAATACTTCATTGTCTGAGCCGCCATTCTTCTAGATCAATAATCTACTCTGGCTCTACCGTATACATGAAATTGTCTCGCAACTCAACATCCTCATACTTAACAATGTGAGATGGATCCGGTTGGTACTTCTTCATTTGGGAAACGTGAAACACATCATGGAGTCTGCTCAAATTCAGGGGTAGAGCTACTTTGTATGCAACAGGCCTAATCCTTTTAAGGATCTCAAAAGGACCTATATACCTCGGGCTCAGTTTCTTTCTCTTGATAGGTCTCTCGATACCAGTAACTGGAGATACTCTCAAAAACATATGATCACCAACCTCAAATTCTAGAGGCCTTTTCCTTTTGTCTGCATAACTTTTCTGGTGACTCTGCGCTGCATGAAGCCTCTTATGAATGATTCGAATCTGTGCTGATGTTTGATCAACAAGCTCAAGCCCATAAAGCTTCCTCTCAGACAATTCATTCTAACACAATGGTGATTGACACTTCCTCCCATACAACGCTTCATACGGTGCTATCTGGATGCTCGCATGATAGCTATTGTTGTAGGCGAATTCAGTAAGTGGAAGAAAGTAATACCAATTTCCTTTAAAATCGAGGACACAAGCTCGCTGCATATCCTCCAGCGTCTGAATAGTCCTCTCTGACTATTCGTCTATTTGGGGATGATAGGACGTACTGAATCTCAACTAAGTTCCCAGGGTTTCATGCAATACCCTCCAAAATCTCAAAGTGAAATGGGGATCTCGATCGGAAATAATATTCTTTGGCACCCCATGGAGCTTTACAATCTCACAAATGTAAATCTCTACTAGCTTGTCTGGAGAGTAACTAGCATTGATCGGTATAAAGTATGCCGATTTCATTAACCGGTCCACAATTACCCAGATCGCATCATACTTTTTGACTCTAGGCAATCCCACAACAAGGTCCATAGTCACACTTTCCCATTTCCATTCCGGAATCTCAGGACTTTTCAATAAACCAGGCAGTCTCTGGTGCTCGATCTTTATCCTCTGGCTTGTGAGACACCGCTCCATATATTTCATCACATTACTCTTCAATCCCGGCCACCAATACATAGATTTCAGATTATGATACATCTTGGTCATACCAGGATGAAGAGTGTACTGGTTCTTATGTGCCTCATCTAAGATTTTCTGTCTCAATTCTGCCTCAAGTGGAACACAAATTCTTTTTTGGTAGCAAACTAGTCCACTAGGCGACAGATCATAGCCTTGAGCTTCTCCCAGTTCAATCCTAGCCAGATTATGTTGTATCCCGCTATCTTGCCTATGAGCGTCTTCAATCTCAGCTCTTAAGTCACTTTCCCCTTGGGAAATTATATAATTGGCACAGATGATTTGGTTTGACAGATAATCATGAAAGTCAGCAATCAGCTTCCCCTCTTGTATCATCAAAGCTACCACAAGCACTACCTTTCGACTAAGAGCATCAACGACTACATTTGCTTTACTCAGATGATATTTGATTTCTAGATTATAGTCCTTAAGCAACTCCATCTAGAGACATTGTCTCATATTTAACTCTTTCTGGTCATACAGATACTTGAGACTCTTGTGGTCACAGTACAGTTCTACCATCACACCATACAAATAATGTTGCCAAATCTTCAAAGCAAACACAATGGCCGCATGATCCAGATCATGGGTGGGATAGTTTATTTCATGAGGTTTGAGCTGTCGAGAGGCATAGGCCACCACATGTCCCTGCTGCATAAGGACACACCCTAATCCCTGCTTACTCGCATCACTATACACAATGTAGGTCAAGCTGGGATCAGATATAATTAACATAGGTGTCGTAGTCAACCTTCTCTTCAACTCCACAAAGCAATTTTCACAATGTTCATCCTACACAAACGGTTAATCTTTTCTCGTGAGCTTGGTTATCGGCAAGGCAATACGTGAGAAATTCTGAATAAATCTTTGGTAGTAACCAGTAAGACCCAAAAAACTACGTATCTCCGCAACAGTTTCTGGCCTCTTCCAATCCAGTACTGCTTCCACTTTACTGGGATCCACAGAAACCCCTTCTTGTGAGATAACATGACCCAAGAATTTTACCTCTGACAGCCAAAACTCACATTTACCCAGTCTGACATAGTGCTGCTTCTCACGTAATGTATTCAACATAATTCTCAAATGATGCTCATGATCCTCTATACTCTTCGGGTATATTAAAATGTCATCGATGAATACCACCACAAACTGATCCAGGTATTGTTGAAAGACATGATTCATATAATCTATGAATACCGCAGGTGCATTGGTTAGCCCAAATGGCATCATTAAGAATTCATAATGACCATACCTAGTTCTGAAAGCAGTTTTTAGAATATCTTCTACTTTCACTCGCAGCTGATGATATCCTGACCTTAGATCAATCTTTGAAAACACGCATGAACCAGATAGTTAATCCAAGAGGTCATCAATTCTGGGGAGAGGGTACTTGTTCTTGATGGTAATCTTATTCAACTCTTTATAGTCAATACACAAATGAAGATTCCCATCTTTCTTTTTCACAAACAATACTGGAGCTCCCCAAGGTGACACACTGGGTCTAATGAACCCTTTCTCAAGCAAGTCTTCTATTTGTTCCTTTAAATCTGCCATTTCATTTGGGGCCATACGATATGGGGCTTTAGATATAGAACCAGCTCCAGGCACAATTTCAATTTGAAATTGAACTTCCCTTTCAGGAAGTAACCCACTTAGGTCATCCGAAAATACCTCAGGGAATTCATTTACCACAAGTATACTATTCAAAGTCTCACTAGTTTCTCCTTGTACAGAAAAGAAAACCATATATCCCTGACAACCCTTTTTTAAATATTTCTCAGCCTTAGCTGTAGAAAGAAAATTCATACTGGCATTTAAAACTTCGTCACTCTGAGAAACAGGGTATACTATGCTCTTGTTCCCACAATCTAACAACACATTATTGGCTTTCAACCAATCAAAACCCAGAATGACTTCCAATTAGTAGAGCGGTAAACAAATTAAATCTACCACAGACTCATGACCCTCAATAGTTACAAAACAATTTAAACATGATTCTGTAGTCATAGCCTTAACACCCATCGACGTTGACACAATCAGATCGAAAGGCAACTTATACATATTCATACCCAGGCGCTTCACACATTCATAGGCAATAAAGGAGTGACTCGCACTGAGTCAAATAATGCTTGCAACACATTACCATAAAAAAGGACTTTACCTTGTATTAACTCTGGGGATTTTTGGGCCTCTTTATGAGTCATAGCAAATACTCGGCCCTGAGTCCTCGGTCTCTACTCTCGTTGTGGCTGTTTGCACTTAATGGATGTATACCTCACTTGCTTGAAATTGAAACAGATCACCCAACCATCATAAGTCTTGCCATGATACGGCCTGTTACAACAAGGACATGTCCATATGTAGGAGTTCTTTGCGGATCACGACTCCTAGACTGGTAAGGCTTTTTACCACTTCCCCTATACAAAGATGATCCTGGGCCCTTCGGCATTTGGGAAGCACTGCCCCTACTAGGCTCACTACAACCAACAACAGCCTTAGCAGGATACAATTCTCTTAAATTGCTTTATGTGATCCGACATTCCTGAACCGCCTTGTTGAACTCGGTGAACTGATGGGTAGCTAATCTTTTCCTCATATCATGTCTCAAACCCCATACTAACATGTATGAGCTCAACTCCTCGTCATCCATCTTTCATAGATAAGAAGAATGCAGAGACAAGCGGATGAAGCAGGACAAATAATCATTAAACGACTCCATGTCCCCTTACTTAATATTCAGAAATTCAGTCTCCTTTTCAAGTCTCATTGACTTGGGAAAATATTTTTGATTAAAATGTTGCTGGAATACCTCCCAGGTCAGTGGTATATTTTTGCTCCACAATGACAAGGCAATATTTTGCTACCAGCGATCTACATCTCCCTAAAGTTTATACACTGCTAGTCGAGCTTTTACTTCTGAGGGACACTCAAGGACCTCAAAAATCTTCTCAAGACGGTTTATCCAATCTTCAGCCACCTGAGGATCAAATCTCCCTTTAAATACAGGAGGCATGTGTTTGCAGAATTTAGATACCCAAAACTGAAGATCTCTTCCCTCTCTAGCTGGAACTCCATATGATTCCGGGTCTGGTCTAACATGAGGAGCTAACTCAAGTGGTCGCGCTGACCCTTCTGCAGTTTCTTCTCTATGGGTCCCTTCCTGGGTGTCCTCTTGAGTGGACTGACCCTGACCCTCATTATTCTTTGCTCTCTCAACTATGAACTCTTCTCTTAGCTCAGTAATCATGTCTCGCTGATCCCGAATTAACCCCATCATTTCTTACAGCGGGTCCGGTTTGGCAATCTCCACTTCAGGATTTACTTATACTCTGGGAGACCTTTTGTTGCTCTTTTCATTCTACAAATAACTCACCCCATTAGTCTGACAATTATCGTATACACATAATTCCACAAATTATACACCATCCATATAACAAGAACACATATGTGTATACAACAGTCATTCACAATTGATCTTCTATTACCAAATCCAAACTATGGGAGCTATCCTAGCAACTCTACCCTTGCCAGGAACTATAGAGACCCATAAGAAATGTAACCCCCTCATCGTAATTATATCCAGATTATGAAATTCAAGTGAAATAGATACCAATAAGACAAAAACAACATTTATAATCCCTCATCTTCAAGACAGGGTGTCCAGAAAATCATTTCAAAATATAATTAATCTGGTCTCACATTAACGTTTTGAATACAATTACCTGTGCAGTAAAATCACATTCATAAATATCAGAGTGCCCAACTAAAATCCCAGCAACCCTGGGTTACATGTATATATATAATGGATGTACATTTTCCCAAAATAGGGGATTACATATCCAAAATAATATTTACATCCCAAAATATATACAATAATCCCAAGCTAAAATAGATAACCAACAGTTCAAAAATTAAAATGTCTCTATAAGGTCCTAACCGCTCCTGGTTGTCCGCTTCTCCTTTGAGCCACTTGCCTTGTCTGATGGTTAGTCAAAGGAAGGAATGAGATTCAAAAGAATCCCAGTAGTAACAAATCACTCATACAGTATATAAACACATAACATATAAGATCATGTTCAGCAACAACTCAATGATTCATGGCTCACGCCACAAACGATAGCACTCACGGCTGTAATCACAATGTGACAGCTTTCACTGTATCACTATGCCCGCTTTCACAGTAAACACTATGCCAGCCTTCACTGTAATCTCTATGCCTGATTTCACGGTAAACACTATGCAGCAGCATCACAAGGCATAAAGCATCACAAAGCAGCAGCATCACAAGGCATAAAGCACCACAAAGAAGCAGTAGTAACACAATGCATGATATACATACATACAATGATTTGCACAAAGTATAAGAGAAAAGTCACTACCTTCTTCTTTCTTGACGTTCTTTGGCACAGTGGGCTCACGAGTCCGGCAAATGTCAAATCCTATAACCAAATAATGGACAACCGATCAATCTTTTTTCCAAATACATATTTCCATAATACATTAGGATTGTTATCATTCGAACTCTTTAGGTGACTATTAGAGACCTACACATATGCCAAAAGGGTTAGGAGAAACTACCCTGAAGTCCCATTTTCAAAAACAGAACACTGATATTTGGCTGACTCACTCAAGTGAAGATGACCTTACTCGAGTGATAAAAGACTTGCACTCAGGTGAGAACAGCTCTCACTCGTGAGTTTTTGACACTGTGCAACAACCATGGCCAAAAAGTGCTCAAAACACTTAAGCATAAGGTTTTGCACTCAGATAATGACTCCAAATTCACTTGAGTCCACAAAAGTACAACACAGGAAGTGTTTGCCCAAGAGTACAGACAACTCCAGAGGTAGAAGACCACTCGGGCACAGCCCTTGGCACTCGGGTGAGAAGACTATACTTGCGAGGGTCAGAGTACACTTTAGAAGGTTGGCCAGTGAGTGACAAACCGAGACACAGCTCTTAAAATGAACTCACACTATTACTCAAGTGAAACCAAGCTCACTAGAGTGATCATCAATATCACTCACGAGCAAGGAAGTACACTCTTGATTTTTACCAGAAAACTAGGAAAAATGCAGAAAGAAAAGGGAGATAATACTACAGCGCTCGAGTGAAAGCCCCCTCACTTGAGTGATCTTATCAGATTGCTAGATCTCAACAACTGACAGAAACTCCCAGATTTGCCAAAATTGATCCCAATAGTTCCCAAACTCAGCCCAAAGCTCATTCCCACTTAAAATTTCATAAGGAACTAATTGGCATCCTTAAAACACTCAAAAACCCATTTTAACAACAATCTCACTCTTGGGTCTCTATAACACACAATACCCAATTCCATTCAACTCATTTATAAAATCCAAAACCATATCCAATACCCAAATAACTTTACACTAAACCAGTTCCAATATCATTCATCATGTAATTCATGCATTCAAAAATTGGCATAAAACCAGGGAAAACTCCAGCATTCATCAAGCTCAACCATAAATCACAATAAATATATCAAAAAGTACCAATGCTCACCTCTTCAATTTGCTATAGCCAAAACTTTGATTCTCAAATTTCTAAATTTGCTCCAACACCCAAACTACCACCTTTTAAAATTCTGAAATCATCAAGATGAAGCTCTCAATGAGAGACACAACATTAGAGAAGAGGTCTAGAGTGTTAGAGGTCAACAAGGACATCAAAATCTCACCTTTCTTTTCTTTTATCTTCTTTAAGCTCGTTGGAAATGGAGGATGAGGAGAGAGACAATAAGAGATGATGGAAATGATGATGATGAAAGAGGCAAGCATATATTTTTCCTTTCCCAATTCTCAAAACCAAATAGGAAAGAGAAAAGAGAAAAGTGAATGTTTGACTTATATGCATGATCCTTCGGCCTACTTAATGCCACTTGGCATAATCTTGCTCACTTCCCCTATGAGCTCACATAAACTCAAAGAACAGGATTCCAACCCATAGACAATAAATCTCAACCATTGATTTTTAGTCACCACTGAGTTTCCTCTTTGGTAACTGACCAATTGGTCGATAAATTTCTAATTTTACTATTTTGCCCCTGATTTTGACTATGCTTAATAAATTATCACCAAGTATATTTATATCAAATTCAAATCACATTTATCCAAAAGTGTTTAATTACACTAATTACAAGCAATTTTGAAGTTAATAGTCCTTAATCTCAAATTGGGTTATTATAATAAGTGATTCGTTCATGTCAATATGAACTAACTTGACAAATTGATTAGAAAAAATTTAGTTATTGGTCTTCTTAAACTGAAATTCAAAGATGGCATGATTTGCAGTGCATGTCAAAAAGGATAACAGACTAAATACTTTTTCAAAATAAAGAATGAAATTTTGACATCTAAACCTTTACAATTGCTTTATATGGATTTAATTGGTCCTTCAAGGGTAAAAAGTTTGGGAGGAAATTTGTATATTCTTATAATTGTTGATGATTATTTAAGGTTTATATGGACTATATTTCTTACTTCAAAAGTTGAAAATTTTGTTGAATTCATTTTGTTTGCTAAAATGATCCAAAATGAGAAAGGTATTTGCATTGTTTCTATCAGGACCAATCATGGAGGAGAATTTGATAAACAATTGTTTGAAGACTTATGCAACAATCAAGGAATAGATCACAACTTCTTTACACCTAGAACATCCTTCTGGTTTCGAAGAGAACACAAAACCTAATCATGTTTCCAGACTTACGAAAGACTTATTTGGTTTGAAACAAGCACCCAGAGCTTGGTATAAAAGATTAAGCAAATTTCTTCTTGATCAAAACTTTATCAGAGGAAAAGTAGATACAATACTCTTCATCAAACACAACAAAAATGATCTTTTAGTAGTTCAAATATATGTTGATGACATCATATTTGGTGCTACTAACGAATATTTTTGTCAAGAATTTTCTAAGCTTATACTGGAAGAATTTGAAATATCTATGGTAGGAGTGTTAAACTTTCTTAGACTTCAAATCACGCAACGAAAGAAAGAGATATTCATATCTCAAACCAAATATTTAAGACAATTATTAAAGAAATATAGGATGGAAAATGTTAATGGTGTTGATACTCCAATGAGCTCTACCACACTGCTAGATGTCGATGTGAAAAGCCCTGAATTTAACATTAATAAATATAGAGGAATGATTGATTCACTACCCTATCTAATAGCAAGTAGGCCAGATATCCAATTCAGTGTTGGAATGTGTGCAAGATATCAATCTACTTCTAAGGTATCACATGCAGAAACTATGGAAAGAATTTTTAAGTACCTAGGAGTCACTACGAAACTTGGTCTATGGTATCCAAAAGGTAGAAACGAGTATAAAATGGCATATTCAGATTCAGATAATGGAGGATACAAAACTGATAGAAAAAGTACTAGTTGACAATGTCAATTCCTTAGAGGTTCTCTGGTATATTGGTTTAGTAAGAAGTAGAAAATAGTATCATTTTCTTTAACTAAAGCAGAATACATAGCTACATCAAGTTGTTGTTCACAAGTACATTTGTTAAAGCAACAACTTCAAGACTTGGGGACATACTTGAGGGAGATACCTATTTACTATGACAACACAAGTACCATTAGTTTGGCCAAGAATCTTGTACAACATTCAAGAACCAAGCACATAGACATCCGACACCACTTCATTCAAGATCACATTCAGAAAAAGGATGTCAAAGTAAAATTCATTCTGGCGTATCTTTAACTCATCGATATATTCACAAAGCCAATAGCTAAAGGTCAATTTTTATATATACAGAGAGAATTAGGAATGGTTAATCCAAATGAATTGTAAGATTTTATTGTTAATAATTATTTTTAATATGTGTTTTGATGTTAATCTTACTAACTTAAGCATCAGAGAATGTTAAAAGCTATTTTGCAGGATTACACATCAAGTGCACCATGTATGACTCAAGTGTAAGTGTCTATCACTCAAACACAATAAGCTCTCACTCGAGTCCATATATCATTCAAGATACTCTGCTTCTAGATATGTAAAACAGGGATTAACAGAGTGTGTAAGAACTCTTAGGACTCAATCAAGCACACCAAAAGTATTAGACCTTACTTGAGTGAGGAAAGAAGTTCACTCAAGTGGTATAAGAACAAAACTGGAAGTACAACAAGAATACTCGAGCAGCAAGAAAGATATATGCAAACATAAATCCCAAAGCATGGTTACTCAAGTGATCTTGGAGGACTTGAGTACAAGGTGAAAAATATAACAAGATACACTTAAACCAAGTATGTTTTTACATGTTTTATGAGATTTTTTGTTTTGTACTCGAGAACAAAAATGTGTCACTCGAGTGCAGTATGAATAACACTCGAACACTAGGGATGCTCACTTGAGTGACGGGGCTTATATCAGTCATACGACAGCTCAAACCGTTGTACTTCCTTATCTCACTCGTACTTGTCTTCCCACATGAGAGTCACAAGTCTTCACCTCTGATCGTTATCCATTGATTAAACACCTTCAATATCTTTAATTAACCGTTACGTCTTCTAAATCCACTCCCAAAATGCCTAATTACTTCCTATAAATTTATTACTCTTGCCCTAACCTAGGTACCTCATTCAAAAATCTCTCCAAGTCTTTATAATCTTCTTACCTCTCATTTTCTCTTAGAATCACTCAAAATGGTGAGAACAAAGATCCCTCAACTCTCCTAGAAGACTTCCACTCCTTTCTCTCACTATATCACAAGTAAATCGGAAACACCGATGGTAACTCTGACTCCTACTCCTTCACCTCCCCCAAAGTCCAAAACTACTAAGAAGAAGTCAACTATGGCCAAGAAGACTCATCCCAAGCCTAAGGTGGCTAAGGAAATTCAACCTCCACCAAAGAAGACAAAAGGAGTAGTATTCACAGAGCCAAATGTGACACAGTCAAAGTCACAATCGGAAGTAAAAGGAAGAGGAAAGAAGAAGGCCACAGAGGAACCACAAGAGTCTTCTTCTTCTGATGATTCCTTCAATATGCGACTCCAAGAAGAAATAGAGAAATCTAAGCTTGATGCCTTAGTTGGCAAGATTACCTCCTAAGTGGATGCCTCTGCTTCTGATCATGTTGGTCAATCTAGTCACATAATTTCACAATCAGGAGTCCCCTCTACCTCTCAGACTTCAGAGGAAGAAGAACAAGACTTGATTCCTTCAGAAGGTTTTAACATTCAAAAATTGGAGGCAACTAACCAGAAGGTATATAATTCTGAGTTTGCTCAAAGAAGTTTCTATCCTATAGTCCATGTGGATTTAGATTATTTGAAGAAAAGTTGTAGCTTGGATTTTTGACCTTTCCTTGGATACTATAATCCTTGGTTAAATGTGTATCTTCTATATTTTCGGGAGAAAATTTTATTGCAATATGAAAGTGCACAACATTATTTTTAGGAGTGGTGAGGTGATAGAGGAAGGAGTCTCTACTACAGTTAGAGGCCAACTTGTTATGATTTCCCCCTCTATTTTAAATTCTATACTTGGCTATATTGCACTACCATCCAATCCACCTACATTGGAAGCCAATAAAGTTTTTCAAAAGTTGAGACCCGATTACCCTGTAGGACCTCTCAATTTTAAGCCTATTACTATGCTTGACTCCAATCATACCCTTTACTATATATACACTCATAGTATCATAAACTCACTTCTTCCAGAGAGATTACTACTTGTTAGCCTTCTTCCTAGCCAGACAACAAAGAAATGTATGGGAGCTTATTTTTACTGAGATGAGAAGGTTTCGATTTTCTTCATCAAGATCCACCACAATTCCATACCCATAGCTCGTATATCTCATCTTAAAGCACAACAAGGTTTGGTACTTAGAGGGAACTGAGAGAGTGAAAATCCTAAGGTTTGGGCGAACTCAGTTAACACACATAGGGATCACTCATCCGTCAATAAGACCAAGGCAACATCATAGAGAAAAGCCATACCTTCAAAAGGTGATAAGGCTTAATCTTCAGCCCAAGGTCCATCTCCACCTCCATCATTCCTAAATGCCTCTCTTCCGAGTTACATAGCCAAAGTGATCAATCAAGTGATGGCATGCCTAAAAAAGAAACTGTTAAGTGAGTATAAGAAATTGGTAGACAAGATGGAAACAAAGTCATAAAGTTGGTAGACAAGGCAAATACCAATTTTGACTTGATGTTCAAGGCAGAAGAAGAACAGCCACGAAGAATCATTGAAATAAAGATCTTTTTGCATACTCAGCTTCTGACTACTCAGACTGAGGTGCCTCTAGAGTCTATTCCTACCACAACTTCACCATCCCATCCACAGAAACATGTACTCTTCACTTACACCGATTCCCATCCTGCCTCTCCAATTGATATGACTTTTGACCAGCCATCATCATCACGGCCTGTAGCCTCTACTCTTCAGTCATCATCTCCACCTTTTATGCCTGAGCCAATTGATCCATCCACCGCCATAGTGTTATATACCCCAGCAAAGCCATATGATCTTACCTTTCCTCAGCCCCCTTCTGATGGTGACAAAATAGGGGAGAAGGACGTGTGATGGATCTTGAGCTATTCTGGATTGATATGGGAGTTTTTTGGCTTAAGGGGGAGTATTGGGTAGTTTTCATGTATTTGGGGTATATTTGATGTTATATTGGGTTTTTTAGATGATTTGGGTGTATTTGGGTTTCATGGGTAGATGTTGATTTTTATTTAAGGTTTGCTAATGTACTTCACAAGTTCATATATGGTTATTTTCATGTTTTCTAAGTTTTTTGCTCAAATCTTATGGTACTAAGACTTATCTTTGCTTTAAGTGTCCATTAGAAGTATTGCCGGAAGCTTATAAGGTTAAGTGTAAAAATTTTGGTATATGTGTCAAAACTTTAGTGAATATGCATTTGGAAATCTTGAAAGTATTTTCAAAAATTTTGAATTCAATCAAGTCTTTAAATCCATCACAAAGGTTTTGTCAACATCAAAAAGGGGGAGAATGTTAGATTCCAAGTTTTGATTATAACAAACGATGATTATGTGTTGTGGTAAGAAATTCACATTTTACAAGTTTAAACAACGATTGAATATGCTACCAAATGCATCTCACAAAGTTTATAGGTTATTGCTATGATTTTAACTGATGCACTAGAGTAAAGAAAGCTTAAACTCGAGTGAGAAGCAGTTTTACACTTGAACACAATGAGTGTTGGACTGAAAGTATTTAACAAAAGTAGTCTTCCAGTTGAAAATAATAAGACAACTCGAGTGATGATATGATTTGTACTTGAGCATGATGGCACACTCATGGAAGTATTTGGCAGAGAGACAAGTCAGAGATAGGAATTAGCTTTTACACCTGAGCACTAGATTGGCACTCGAGTGAAAATCAAAAGTGTACCCGAGTCCAGGGAGTGAAGCATAGAAAGTGATTGCTTGAGAGTCAACTAGAGCATGAAAGAGGAAGTGCACCTAAGTGAGGAACATTTGCACCCGAGTGACAGCTCAACACCTGCTCGTAAGAAAACTCACTTCCTTCAGAGATGATGAGAGTGCAAAAGCAAAAGGATACCTGATACAAGAATGTACTAATGTACTCAAGTTTGGATCAGTGCACTCGAGTGAGGGCCCACATCACCTACAAGTGCAGAATCACACTGTTTACAACTTGATGCGAGTAATATCTAGAAGTAAAGTCTAGAGCATGAAAAACACTTGTGCACTTAAGGTGAGAATTTGTCACCCGAGTGATAACCTCTAAACCCACGAGTGAAGAATCACACTTTTGAAGAAATGATGCAAGTGTTATCCAGAGGTGCAAGTCCTATGTAGAAAATAAATATGCACTAGAGTGGAACTTCTAGTACTCAAGTGATGTATCAGAACACTTGCAAGTATCAAAATGTACTCTCTCAAATTGAGAGGAAATGCTGCATGAAAGCACAGAGAAAAAAAATCAAGTTGGACCTGAGTGATATATGAGTACTCAAGCAAAGGATGAATGCTAGCAAGAAAATATGCAGTACACTCGAGTGAGACTTCTTGGCACTTAAGTGAGGCTTTAACAAAAAACCAAATGCAACAGACTTATAATGATCAATCTGAACATGGTTCAATATTATTTAATTCATTATGTTTTCACTTATTATTATTATTAAACTTCATTTAACATATATTTCAATTGTGAAACAAGAATTGAATCTTTGAATATGAGATGCACGTAGTAAATCAACAATGGAGGACATGATCATTACGTCCAAAATCTAAAGCACGCACATTACAAACCTACTACCATATCTTGTCTAGAGATTTCAAACGTATGTATGCCACTCTATAACATAATGCTCCACTCCACAATGGTTATTACTCAATAGACAAAAACCAACGTACTATAAATACAGAGCTTCAGAGACCATTTAATACAAAAAACACAGAATGTGAAATTCATACAAGCAAACACACAAGTCTCAGTTTTCATATTTACTTTATATTCATATTGTACATTAGTGTTTATCATTTCTACTCTGTGAGGAGAGTCAAAAACACATTTCCTTCATATCTCTTGATCTTAAGGTAAAGGGACCTTGAAAGGGTAGATCTCTTACAGGAGAAGCAATAGAGAATACAAGGAAGGTTATTCTATACATAAGACTTGCTTTGAGGGGAGAGAGATTAGTATATTTCTACTCATAGTCCTTGAAGGGACAATTGTTGTTTTGCGGCGTTCTGAGAGCTTATTGAATCTTGGAAGAATAATTGAAATCTCTATAGGTCTTGATCTTTGAGGGGTGGACGTAGGCTTGAGTTGTAGGTTGAACCAATATAATTCTCTGTGTCTAAATTCTCTCAACTTTACTTTATCTCTATCTATATTTGAATCACTTACAAAATCACCCAATTCACCCCCTCTTAGGTGAAGCTTGCCTCTTTCAAAGTATAGTTAGTCCCATACTGGCAAGTCAGTAAACATGTAAGTAAGTGCCTATATATAAGCGAATGCATAGTGACATCCGAACCAATAGTGGATAATAATCCATCTAGGGCCGTTAATTAATTACAGTAGTTTGAGTTCCAGTAGAGAATGTATTGGTAAAAACTCTGATATAAAGAAATAAACATAAAATAGATGGCTTAAAATGAATCCTAAAATAACATGAGACCAAATCTGAAACAACTTTTGAAAAGATATTTGAAAACCCACCCAAGAGTAGCTCCACACTCTGCTTGAAGTTAGGACTCCTGCTGTTTGTGAAAGATTACCAGTCTCCCTTTTTTAAGATAATACTTTAATTAAGCCGTCTATACACTTTGAAAATGAGGGTGTTTCATTTATTGGTATCAGAGCATAAGTTCTTAGCTATAAGATAAAATTTCTCTGCTTAGACAAGTGTACTAACTCCTAAATAGTGGTCTTATGAATAGGAATAGTTAATAGTAGAGAAAGGCAAAGAAGTAGGTCAGCCCCGTTTGTTAACCAGTCTCCTTTAGAGCATCGTATACCAGAGGGTTGACCCTATGTAGTCATCAATAGATAAGTCGAGTCAGGTTGGTCCCAACATAGAGCCATCTATAGACAACACTAGTGATACCGAGAATGATGAGATGTTATAGAACTCCAATTCTGATACTGAGTCTAGAGCCCTGGTAGTTGAGTTAGCCTTCGACTCACATCCTGGCCAAGAACTGTAGAAGCACTTTAGGGGATTATACTTGACACGTTCTAATGAATATATTTCCTCCAGGTTACGATACGTATCAGTTTTTAGGAAAGTGAGGAATCTATATCAGATAAGGACTGAGCTAGGGTTAGTGTTTACTGATTATATCTAGATCTGAACCACACAAGCCTCCCTCCCCGATTTTACTTCTTGGATGAAGAAAAAGAATAAGATTGTATTTTGGGGACCCTTCAAGTTTTGGACATTTCTGGACTACATAGAATCATATGTGGTGAAAAATATGGATTGGTAGTAGTAGGGTTATCTAGACTGGCTATAGCAGCATAGTCAAGGCTACTTTTGTATGTAAATATTAAGCCGCTTTAGCTGCTTTTGTTATAAATATGACTCTTTTAGTATTAATGTATGTATATCCTGTTGTGTAATGGTTTTTAAGTTTAAGGAGTGTGTGTGTTTGATGTGGTATTAACGTGGTATTCCTTCTGAATAGTGAAAAGGAATAATGGTAAAGGGTAGACTAAGGAAAAACTTGCAGTGCCATAAGTTAAGGAAGTAGGAAACCCTCCCGACCCTATGTAGCAAGTTCTTGGAATGCTTGCACAACAGCAAAACATGATTCATGAGTTGTGTGAGGAAATAAGGGAAATCAAGGAAAAGCATAAAGAAGATGAAGTGCCACCTGAAGACACTGAGGTTAATAAAATTACTAAGGCAGATCTAGAGGGTGAATCATTTGGGAGTAGTGAATCTAATCAGGGGATCCCCATTGTCCTGGTCTAAAAGGAGGAAACTCTTCAATACCTTCCAGCATTTAAGGGGAAATTTGATCCACAAGCTGCTGAGGAGTGGTTGACATTGCTAGAGAAAATATTTGAAGTGCTGGGGTTGCCCTACTGAAATAAAAGCTAGAATGGCTATATATAAGTTAGAGGGAGATGTAGACCACTGGTGCAAAAAGACAACAATAATAATAAATGCCTGAAACATTCTATTGACTTGGGAGTTGTTCCAAATAAAGTTTAATGAGAAATTCTTCCGGAGGTCTGTGAGGCATAATAAGGAGAAAGAATTCCTGCCTATCCGACAGGGTGATAATGATACTTTTGATGAGTATCTATCCCAATTGACTCAGTTATCCTGTTACTCCTCTTATTTGAAATTTAAAGATGATGTGGAATGGAGCTATGATATGTTAATTGGGGGACTGAAACCCAAGATGGTGGAGAAGCTAGTAGCCCGGCAATTCACCAAATTCAGCAAGGCAGTGGAAGTGTGCCGACAGACAGAGGGTAACTTGAGAATAATGCATATAAACAAAAATGTGAGAAACTAAGGTGGATCTAGTCAGGGAAATACTTCTCAACAACGATAAGAAGCCTTCCAACCTGAGAGGAAAGGCTACCAAGGTCTACAACCACCGTGACCATATCCTTGATGCGGTAGGACACATTCGGGTAGGACCTGTGTATGGCAGGTGATTTGGCATGCTTGTAGGAAGCCTAGATACTTAACGAAGGATTGTTCGTAATGAGTAGGTGATCCCAGGCCCCAGAACTAGGGTAAAATTTTTACAATGATGCATATGGAGGCCCAAAAATCACTAGAAATGATCTAAGGTACTATCCTCCTCCATGGTAATACTTTGCATGCATTGTTTGAAATGGGTGCTAGTCATTCTTTTATTTCATTTGTTTGCGTTGAATGATTAGGGCTAAGCATCTACAAATTGTTGTATGACTTGAATGTATCGACGCCTATAGGTGTTAAAACTGTGATTGCTGATGTTTGTCAAAATTGTCTTATAAATATTGAGGGGCATGAATCTATAATAGATCTAATCTATTTGCCACTCCAACAACTAGAAGTCATATTGGGTTTGAACTATTTGACATTGAACAATGTGTTGATAGACTACGGTAATAAGAAGGTAGTATTTATAGAACTGCAAATGGAACTTGATGCTAATCTAAACCTAAATCTTCTCTCTGTGGCCGAAGCCGAGAAATACCTAGAAAAAACATGTCAAAGGTATTTGGTGTTTTTCTCTATACAGGCAGAAGCATATTTAACTCTTGAAAATGTACCTATCGGGAATGAAATCCCGGTGATCTTCCCAGAAGACATTAATAGGTTGCCTTTAGAAAGATAAGTAGAGTTTGACATTGAAATCATACTAGGAGATGGATCTATATCTAAAGAACCTTATAGAATGGCAATGAATGAAATATTAGAATTGAAGAAAAAAATTGAGAAACTTCAGGAGGAAGGGTTCATCCGACCGGGTATTTTACTGTGGGGAGCACCAGTTTTGTTTATCAAAAAGAAGAACGGAAGCATAAGGCTATGCATTGACTACAGAGATTGAACAAGGTGACCATCAAGAACAAATATCTGCTTCCAGATTCGATTATGTCCTTGATCAATTGTCTGGATCTAGTATGTTCTTGAAGATTGACTTGAGATCAAGTTTCTATCAGCGCGAGTAAAGGCTGAAGATATTCTGAAAATAGCTTTCAGGACTTGATATGGGCACTTTGAATTTTTAGTAATGCCTTTTGGTTTGACTAATGCACTTGCCATGTTTATGGATTACATGAATTGGATCTTTCATTAGTATTTAGATCAGTTTGTAGTAGTTTTCATCGATAACATCCTAACCTATTCTAAAAGTAAAGAAGAACACGAGGAGCATCTGTGAATCGTGCTGGGTATTCTGAAAGGAAAACCACGCTTCTCCAAGCTCACTAAATGTGAGTTATGGCTGTCAGAAGTCAAATTTTTGGGTCATGTGATTTCAGAAGAAGGGGTCTCTGTGGATCCTAGTAAAATAGAAGCAGTGTCAAACTAGAAGAGGCTTGAAATTATTATGCAAATATGCAGTTTTCTGGGTCTTGCTGGTTACTATCGCAGGTTTATACATAATTTTTCCAGAATTGCCTTACCATTAACAAAGCTCACAAGAAAGAACCAATCATTTGTGTGGGATGAACGTTATGAAAATATCTTCAAACAACTGAAGGAAAGATTGACGACCACACTAGTATTGATTATCCCATATCCCCATGAAACTTATGTGGCGTATAGCGATGCTAGTAAACAGGGATTGGGATATGTCCTTATGCAATAGGGTAGAGTAATGGCGTATGCCTCTCGATAGCTGAAGACTCATGAATTGAATTACCCCACTTATGATCTGGAACTTACAACAATCATGTTTGCTTTGAAAATATGGCGGCATTATCTATATGGTACCACTATAGAATTATACTGCGATCATAAAAGTCTCAAGTACTTACATGACCAGAAAGAACTAAATATGCGGCAGCGATGGTGGATGGAGTTTTTGAACGATTATAACCTGGAGATCAAATCCTATCTAGGTAAGGTAAATTTCATCGCTGATGCTTTGAGTAGAAAGGCGATGCAAGTAGCAGCTATGATGATAGGAGAACAAAATTTATTATACGAATTCAGAGATTTGAATCTTTTAAACCAAGTATCCATGATTGTGAATGAACTAAACAAATCACTTGTTGCTAACTACATTGTTAGCCATAAGGAGAATGATTTGAGAATAGAAATTGAAGAAGCTCATAAGCAAGATAGAAGAGCAATGTATATCCGAGACATGGTTATACAAGGTGAAACTCAAAAACATGATATTTCGCCAAGCGAGTTAGTCAGGTTTCAGAAAAGAATTTATGTTCCCCTAAAGACTGATTTAAGGTGAAAAATCCTAGATAAGGTGCACAAGAGAAGAAACACTCTCCATCTAGGGGCGAAAAAAATGTATCACAACTTGAAGTCTGTATACTGGTGGCTAAGGTTGAAGAGTCATGTGATCAAGTATGTTGCACGGTGTCTTTATTGGAAACTGTGCCCTAGGAGTCAATCATTGTACTTTGAATATTATTACTTTAATGAATTTTTTCCGTTATGTTATCATATTATTTGCATGTTCACTGTGATGACTATATCCTTGGATAATTTGTAAAGATTGTCCTAAATGTTCCTGGTCGGTCATATATGTGGAAGCAGAGATGAAATAAGATCAGTATGGATTTGATAAGATATGGAGATACGAATAAAAGTTTTAGGCACTTATAAGAGCACAAGGTGCTGAACCGACCTGCTATGAGAAAACTACATGGATCAAGTCATAAGCTTATCTCATGTATAACCACGACACAATGCCCTTGAACTTGAGCCTATCATTGATTCCTACATGAGAATTGCTAAGCTTTGAATTAGTCAAAAGTCACCTTTGACTGGGTGATGATAAAGGTTATGATCGGGCTTGGAGGATTTTCATGTAGAGGAATATAAGTGGCCAAGATGGAATTTGTCCCTCACATTAGTAAAGAGATATTACTGGGCCCCTGGATGAGTGAGTATGAGAAATGTATGGCCATACTACGATGGAAAGGACTTTCCATTTCTATTGTCAGACTACTCAGGAAATGGTAAAGTAGTGGCTAGGAATAAGAGGATGACATCATTCATGCCTCAACCTTGACCGAAATATCATGTGACAAAAGGGACATGACATGGTTGTATAACCTGGTTGCATCGTGACAATGATCCTCATATGAATTGGGTAGTCATAATGTCTTGCTAAATGCGACTTAAGACTTGTGGGTTAGTACAGTTATTGGCCCATCGCCAACTTCGTATGGGCCTACAGGGTCGCACACAAGAATGGCTCAACATGAGATAATGTTTAATCTAGGGTGGACGAATTTTATATTTATATATATAATATAAAATTCGTGAAAAGAAAATTAATGATATTATATATATGTATTTTTGAATTACATATATACATATATATATGATAATATTATTATATTGTGTTATTTTTAAATTTAATTTTATTAGATAAATTAAATTTAATAACTAACATGATAGAGATATAATATCTCAGATTTAATTTATAATGATAAGTTAAATCTATTAGCTCTTTATTCGAATTAAATAAATAGGTTAAATTAAAATTGTATGACAGATTTAATTAAACCGAATTTATTTAATTAACTCATCAAGATAATTAAGAGTTAATTAATTTTGAAATGAATCTTGATTAATTTTGACATTCAAATATAGCCCTCATGGGTTATAAAATTGATAAGGCAGAAAAACTTATAAACAAATGAGAATTAAGAGCCGTAAAAAAAACCCTAGTCGATGTTGGAGGCGCTAGCACGCAATCCGTGTTAGAGTAACATTCGTGTGGATGCCGGTAGAAGGAGCCAATCAAAGGTAATGGTTGCTAGAGATCAAAAACCCTAAATTTGAAAAGGCACGATTCTTCCTAACTCTATTTAATCGCCATTGATAGATCCTTAATTAGGATTGGCAAAAATTTTAAAATTATTCCGCTATGCCTACCAATTCCAACAGTCTTACCTGGCAAAATGTCAAAATTGAACTTCAACCACCACCAAGACTTTTGCAAAGGCCGAAAATTCCAGAATTGAAGTGGGACAACGTTACTATAGATCTAGTGATGGGATTACCCAGGATCAGAAACTATGATGCGATATGGGTAATTGTTGACTTGTTCACAAAGTTAGCTTATTTCCTACCAATCAATGCCGGTTACTCTCCTAATAAGCTAGCAGAAATTTATATAAAGGAGATAATCTAATTGTATGGTATGCCAAAGAGTATTATCTCTTATAGAGAACCTCGCTTCACATCCTTATTCTAGAAAGCTCTACATGAAGCATTGGATACGAAGTTGAGATATGGCCGATACCCATAAACAGATGGCTAGTTAGAATGAACCATACAAACACTAGAAGACATGTTGCAAGCATATGTCATAGATATCAAGGGGAATTGGGATCATTTCCTTCCACTTGGTGAATTCTCTTACAATAACAGCTATCATGCGAGCATTGAAATGGCTCCGTATGAAGCACTGTATGGAAGAAAATGAAAGTCACCTCTTTGCTGGACAGAATTATCAGAGTGAAAATTGTATGGGCCGAATCTAGTTGATTAGACTTCAGAACAAATAAAGACTATCAGAAAGAGGCTTCTTACAGCATAGAGTAGATAGAAAAGCTATGCTGACAAATGGAGAAGACATCTAGAATTTGAAGTTGGGGATCATGTGTTCCTAAAGGTATCACCTATCATTAGAGTTGGCAGAGCAATAAAAAGAAACAAGCTGAGTCCTCGATACATCGGATGTAATATCCTGAATTGTGATTAAGGGACTTTGACTCCAAAAGTAAAGGTAATTAATGTTAAAACAACATTTTTGGAGGACATGACAAGAATTATGATCAAAATATGTTACAGCCAGAACTCAAACCCTGTATTTAAGTTCAATATCGGATTAATATCTAAATTGAATGAAAATAGAGGAGAGGGCGTGTGAATGGTATAAAGGAAGGAGAAGAATGTGTTTAGTGGTGATTTGTTAAGTGTTGTGATACTTATGAGTAAAGTGATAATTTACCAACCGATTGGACAGTTACCGAAGAGGAAACTCATTGGTAATTGAGATCAATGGCTAGGATTGAAAGAGCAAAGAGGTGGAATCTTGTGCATGCAAATCTATGTGAAGTCATAATAGGGAGAACAAGATGTTGACAAGTGTCAATATGTGCACCCTTGATCATGGTCAAAAAGTCCACATGGATTTTTTATTCATTTCCCATCCTTCTCTCTCTTTCCATTTCGTTTTATGTGTGTGAGGAGGCAATACAAATTTGCTTCTCATCTTCATCATCATCATCTCATATTTTCCTCTCTTTCTAAGTCCTTGTGCGCCATTTTTGAAGAGGAAAGAGAAAAGAAAGCCTTGTGATTTAGGTAAGGTTTTGACTTCAAATGCCAAAATCTCCTTCTCTAAAGTTGTTCCTCTTGCTAAGAGCTTTCTTTCTATGGTTTTAGAATCTCAAGGGGAGGTGCTTTTGTGGTTAAGAAAACTTGAAGGTTGAGGAATCAAGAAATTAGTTTGGGAAAGTGAAAAAGGTGAGTAAGAGCTTTCTTTTGACCAAAGTATTGTGATTTTTGGTTGAGTATTGTGGTTTATGGAATTTGCCCTGATTTTAGTGTAATTTCAAAATGAATGAATTGGATTGTGTTTTGGGTAGCAATTGGTGTCATGTTGTGCCTTTGTGCCATTGGAATAAGTTTGGAATTTGAAATGGAACGCAATTGCAATGTGGAGTCTTGTATGTGGTTTTGTGCTGCAATGTGCTGAAGAACTAAATATGTGTAAATGTGGTGTGAATTTGGTGGTTCTAGTGTTTCCAATGGATTTCTTGTGCAAATTTATGTGGAAATGGTATTTGGTGTGAATTTGGGAACCATTGGAATCATTGGTGAAAAACTGAGAAATCTGTCCCTTGAAGTTTTGCTTTGGGCAGCCTGGTGTTGTGGACGTTTTGACTGGGCAAATAATGTTGGAAAATTATGAAAATTTTCAGTCTTAAAGTTCACTTCCCAAGCTTCAAAATGGATATAAATTTTGTGTCATTTCGCTCTTTGATCTGGGAGTTTGAACTGTCCAAAGTTTGGCATCAAAGCTGGACCTTGTTTTGGTACAATGTTAGGTTTTTGGTAAATCTGGACTTTTGTGGTGATTTCTAGTTATGGCCAATATTTTTCCTTGAAATAGGACTTAAATAGCTTTCATGTGGCTTTAGAATCACCTTATTTCAATTTTTCCTGAATTAGTTATGATTTTTGGAAGTTCAGCCAAGAAACTAGATTTTCTAGGCCGCAGCCCAAATGTTTCTGGACAGTTTTGGGCCGCAGCCCAAATGTTTCTGAGCGTTTCTGGGCAGTTTTGGGCTGCAGCCTGTGGATTTTTGGGCCACAGCCCACCCCCAAAAATCAGTATTTTACACTTTTAAAGATGGTTTTTGGTATAGCCTTTGCCAACCCTTTAGGCATATGTTTAGACCTAAAATAGTTACCTAAAGAGTTCAAATGATAACCAACTTAAAGTATTATGGAATTAAGAACTTGGAAAAGAGATTGATTGGTTGTCCCTGATTTGGTTTATAGGGATCGACATTTGCCTTACTCGTGAACCAACGGTACCAAGGAACGTCCGGAAAGAACAAGGTAGTGACACTTCCCTTATACTTTGTGAAAATGTATTGTATGTATGTTGGTCATGTGCTATGATGAGTTGTGAGGAAGTTGTGATGTTGCTGCTTATACAGCTAATGATAGCTGGTGACTATATTATACAGCGAAAGCTGGTGACTTGTGTATACAGCAAAAGCTGGTGACTTCATTATACAATGAAAGCTGGTGATTATATTATACAGCGAAAGCTAGTGACTTTATTATACAGCCATGAGTGCTGTCGCTTGTGGTGAAAAGCATGTTCTATTGTTGCTGTTGGCTGTGATTTACTTACATGCTATATGTTTACATATTGTATGAGTAAATTTGTTACTACTGGGATTCTTTTGAATCTCATTCTTTCCAATGACTAACATTTCAGACAGGGCAAGTGGCTTAAGAGGGAAACGACCAACCAGGAGCGGTTAGGGATTTTAGGAAACATGGAATTGTTGGTTATCTACTTGGATTTTGGATTACTATATATTATTTTTGGGTTGTAAATAATATACTGATCACGGTTGTGTAATCCCCTAGTAGGGAATTTTGGGAACCCTTAGACTATATATATGAACCCGGGGTTTGCCGGGATTTTGTTGTACACTTTGATATACGAATGTGATATAACTGCACAGGTGATTATATTCGATAATTGAATTTGAGATCAGAATAGAAAAGAAGTTTTTAAAATTTTGTAAAGTCCCTACTAAAAGAGGGAGTTTTAATGAGTTTTGAACTATTCGACGGTCTCTAAACCAATTTAATTAAGTGATATCGAATTATAATTACGTGTTGAAAGTTAGGGGGTTACATCGGACCTTTTGAAATACCAGCGAGAATTGGGCCAATACCTTATCGAATAGCCCTACCCTCAAATTTGAGCAGACTCTGACATATTTAATATCTCACAGTTGAAGAAGTAGCAACCGGACCCTGAGCATGTGTTCAAATATAAAGATATTGAAGCACAAGAGAATAATACATATGAAGTAGAGCTAGAGCGAACCATTGATGAATAAGAGAAACAGCTTAGATATAAAAGCATACCATTTGTGAAGGTGGTCTGGAAGGGTCTGTCTCTAAGAGAGGCAATATGGGAAACAGAAGAACACATGAAGAAACATTATTCGGAGTTTATGCCTTCAAATATGTAACAAATTTTAGGGACGAAATTTGTTATATGGGGGGAGAATTGTAATATCCCAACATTCATGTAAGGACTAAAAGTCGCAAAAACTAGTGTACACAATATTAGCATAATCACTTTAGGAATTTTGTAAGGAATTAATTCCGATTGATCAAGGAAAAGATTTAATTCCTTTAAAATATGTCTAGGGAGATACAAAACATAATTTAAACCTAGAAAGAAAAGAGAAAATGGCGTATGGAAGAGGAAAGGGAATTAAATAAAATAGCTATTGGCAATTAAAAAACAATTGTCAAGAAAAAGGGGAAAAATGATTATTTGTTTTATCTTGAGGTTAAAATTGGAACCCAAGATTTGGGGCTAAGATTTGCTCTTAGAAAGTGGAGTAAGTAGGGGCTCAAAAATTAAATTATTTTCCCCCTAATTAAGCTAATTATTTCAGCAAAGAAGGAAGGAGGAAGGAAAGAATGGCTACAATCTAACCGAATGGCAGTTTAGTAATTGTTACACTAACTGAGGGCATGTTGATCGAAATTTTTCCCTCCGTTTTTAATGACTTTTTGTCTAGCCCTATGAGAGAGAGAGAGAGAGTAAATGAAATAAAATACTCAAACACCCTCTCTCACACTCATTTTGGTTTGTCATTTGCAAGCAGGAGAGAGAAGGAGAAGTTCAAGAGCTATAGGTAAGTTTCTCTCTTCATTTTCACCTCCTTACTCAAATTTTTAGCTCAAATGTTCTTCATGTACATTGTTTCCCTCCTTCTAAGCTTCAAATTTATAGGTTTTGTTTTTGAAAAGGAGGCTTCTTGAACCATTTTCCAAGACCCAAAGTTGGAGAGTCAAGAAACAAAGCCTAAAAGAAGCAAGAGGTGAATAAGAGCTTCTTTTTGAGCTATGATTTGTGTCTTTTGTTTGTGTATTTTTGGGCTCTATATTTTATGTCAAAAGGGATTATTTGAAGATTAGTGGTTTTTTATTGATGCTTATGGGGTTAGAAGAGGTTTTATATTATTGAATGATGATTTTGAAGTGAAATAGCAAGAACTTGTTTTTCTTGAAAATAAGGGTCTATTCGGTTTTGAGAAAAAGGGAAGAGAAGGAGTTGGTTTTAGATATTTTTAAGTAGTTCATTGCATTCTATAAGAAAAATTATGTGGAATAGAAAGTGGTGGTGATTTTTGGGTGATTTTGTTGAAAATCTTGGAAGTTAGGGTTTGTTCTGCCCAAAAATCGGTTTCTGGAGTCAGTAGTGTTGCAACTTGTTTTTGAGTGGTCAAACCTAGTCCAAATACTATAAAATTTTCCATAATAATGTACACTTAAAGATTTTTAATTTGACATGTATTATGAAGGATTTGGATAAGTAAATGAAGAGTTATGGTTGATTGAAGTTGAGTAATAATTTTGGTCAGATTTTCTGGCAGCAAGGGAAAACATGAGCTAGGAGTTTTGTTTGGATAGGAAAACATGAGAGCTATCAACACAAAATTCCTAGCTCAAGTTATGAATTTTGAAAGATTAATGAAAATTCTGCTAGCTTTTTAATAATTGTGCAAAAATTTAAAGTAAAGTGTTTTTGTAATATAATTGGACCTTTAAGGGGTAAGTTAAGCATTTGGGGTAGCTTGGACCCATTAGCTACACATTAGGCCTAATGAAGTGACCCTATTATAACCAATATAAAAGAAGGATTTATGAAAGAATTAGACTTAGTAATAACTCGTCATCGGCAAATTATAATTTATAGAATTTGACATTTGCTCGAGACGCCCGAAACACATCAATTACGTCAAGATTTGGAAAATTTGTCAGGTAGTTACTTATGCCTCACATACTATATGATATGTTATATGTATGTTTGTACCTTTGTAAATTTTAAGCATTAAGTGAGAAGGGCTCAGGCCCAGTAGAATTTCCCAGCGCTGTGGCAAGGGATGGTTGTCCTTGAATAGGTAATTTTATGCTTTCTGCATATCGTGAATTTATCTTTGAATGTTGAATATGTTGCTTGTATTGAATCTTTGTTGACATGGAATGTTATATATATGCATCTTATATGAGTGATATATGTTATTACTGAGATTCTTTGAATCTCACCCTATTTTTCCAAACACAAATTTTCAGCTCGGGTAGGTAATTCCTCAAGCAAGAAGGTAACCACGAGCAAATGAAGCGAAGAACTTTAAATTTAACTTTCTGTTCGTTATCTATTTATTTTTGGAAAATTGTACTTAAACTGTATTTAAGTGTAGTTAGTCCCATACTGGCAAGTCAGTAGATATGTAAGTAAGAGCCTGTATATAAGCGAACGCATAGTGACATCCAAACCAATAGTGGACAACTATCTATATTGGATTGTTAATTAATTGTAGTAGTTTGAGTTCCAGCGGAGAACGTATTGGTAACAACTCTAATATGAAGAAGTGAACCTAAAATGGAAGGCTTAAAATGAATCGTAAAATAACATGAGACCAAATCTGAAACAACTTTCGAAAAGATTTTTGAAATTGCACTCAAGTGCAGCTCCACACTCTGATTGAAGTTGGGACTCCCGCTGTTTATGAAAGATTGCCAATCTCCCTTTTTAGAGATAATGCTAAAATTAAGCCGTTTATATGCTTTGAAAACGAGGGTGTTACAACAATCATTCTAACTCTTGTCATATCTATTTCAAATACTCATTGCCCTTGCCTCTTCTCTTTTGGACGTCCAACACACAAAAAAAAGGAAAAAAATATGGGTTATGGATCTAATTTAGCCAAATGACTATTTTACCCATACATTTTTGCCACTGCCTTGTAAATTTCACACCTTGCCTAAAAGCTGACAGAATTTTCATCAAACTTTGAAAATTCATATATTTTTAATAGATGTCGAATTGCAATGGTTCTAAAGGCTATGTGACTCTTATTAAGTATATTTTTAAGGAAAAATATTGTATTTAGCCAACTAGATACAGCATTCCAAAATTACCATTTATTAAACACTGCCATATAAACTTGCCAGTTTTACTTGGCTAACTTCAAAAATACATAACTCTCTGTATATAGGTCCAAATGACTTATATTAACATCAAATTAAACCTTGATATATCTACTTTTATCCTAGAAAATTTCACATATATTGGACATCATTTGATTATCCAAAAACACATGATAATCTCCTTGTCATGAAGGAAAACAGACTGGCAGCAAATCCCAATTCTTACAACTTATGTTCCAAACTTAGTTATGTTGTGTGCAATAACTAACTGCAACTTTTTTGTCATTTTATGTGCAACATAATTCACCAGATTATTCCATTAAATATCACAAAATTACTAGGAATATTAGTGAAAAAAATTGGGATGTTACAAATGACCCCAAGTGTGCTAAAGTGCCCATATACTGGCATCCTTTATCCAATTACTTATATGCACTGAGCCTCATATAATCCAGAGACTCGTTCTCAACCCAAAGGGTTGAATCATATAGTTCCATAAAACTTAGTCTAGCTTGGGACTACTATTATCAAATTGGGCTTAGTAGTCTTCTTGACCTAGGTTTATTCTCAAGCTTCTAGGCCCAAAATTCGAGATATTACATATTGGCCCTAACCTTGTTGTAATTTGGCCAAAAAACAGTGTTTAAGGCCTTATTTTCTATGGGTCATTTTGCCTATGCGAATTCCCACCTTCTTTTCCATGGTTGATTGTCTTTTTAACTTTAATTCCACAATTTCCCTATAACAAATACAACCAAAAATACCTTCATGCAAATCTTTTTAATTTACGGAAATAAAAATATGGCAATGTCACCATTTTTAGCATTTCAATTGTGCAATATCTTTTAATCCAAAATACACATAATTAATACATTTAAGCACAATAATAACGATAAAGTCCCATAAATAGATTAAAATAGGTAATGAAATAGGGACATATCAAAGTGGTTCTTGAATGGCTAAACAATTATGATCAGTGACCTTATAGTAGTGAGGTGTTACATGTAACAAGCATATTGATGTAAAGACAAAATCACAAACACTTTCTCTCACATAACACAAATGATTTATGGTAAAGGGATTGATAATAAAGAAGGATATAGGAGAGGAGTGCAAAAACAAAAGGGGAAGAATGACAAAAATGATCAAAAATGGAGGGGGAAATGAGGAAGAGACAACATACTTTTACGCATATTTTAAATTTCAGAACTATCAAATAAAGATGCATTATATATTCTCTGAGCAAAATATTTGATGGTTAAGAACCATCAAATTTGTTAGTACCATATGTGATGCCTCTTATTTTCCAATAGTCAAAATATTGAGCCTTCTGGTTTGATAGGTCTATAGGTAGCTTTTCTTGATAGGTGTTCAATCATAATAGTCAAGTATTCATTTTATAATTGATGGTTATATTTAATAATTGTCAAGTATTTGTTCATCATTTTTTTTAAATAAGGGGTTTACATTTGAGTAGACCCCTGCGTGCGCACGCACACACACACACACACACACACACACACAGAAACAACATATACATAATGGAATTAAGTAAAATAATGTAACCCAGTAAGGCCAATACACGACAAGCATCAGAAATAGATCAAACATATATATACGTACACATTTGTGTGTGTATATGCATTAAAACCAAAAGTTCAAAGTACAAGTGGAGGATGTGAAAGAAGAAAAAGCATTGAATATGAAAGAAGAAAGAAAAGAGACTAAACCCATGATATCTAATACACCAAGTGCGAGTGGGGGATGTTGACTTATGTTTGATCTACCCTTAGTAGATCAACCTATGTCCATTAAGTCATAGGGCTAAAGTGCAAATAATATTTACTGTGAATGACTAGCTTGTATATTTTCTTCATATGTAATGTGTACAAAGAAAATAATTGTGTGCATTGAGTTACTTAAAGAGGCCATCAATTTTGTTCTCTTAATGAAGCCATAAGACAAGGTATAGGTTGCACAATGAATTAGTGGTTGTTCAAGGTAATGGATTGCACTTTAGGTATGCTCATATCTCACATATATTATATATCAATGAATATATAATTGAAATGCTCATCAATGTACCTTTTTCATATTGTTGATTTCATTAGTATAGACCAACATGCGCCATAATACTCAATGATATTATTTACCCTCTTGACCATCATTTTCATAATCTTTGTTAGTATTCATGGTAAACAATATAAGAGACAACAACTACCAACATAGTGAATTGGTTTTTCCCTTAAATAATATGAACCATAATCAATGAGAAAATAGAAACCAAACACAAGTATTCATACAAAAAAGTCAAAATAGTACCTCTCATAACCCAATCAGAAAAACTAGAATAAAAAATTACCAAATTTAATTAGATTAGTTGAGAATATATCTGACTAAGTGGTCAAAAGATAAAAATCATATATATGTGCATATATATAATATCTTTTTAATTTGGACCCAATTTAAGTATTTAAACTTTTGTACATATTGAAAGGGCATTTTGTCATTCATTCATTCATTTTGCAAAATATGTGTGGCCTTAAAAGTGGTTTGTTTTAGTATAATGTAAGGGCCCAAGCCTATTCATACAATTTAAAACAAAGCCTGTTTAATTGTAGTGACACTCCCCGATTCTTGTTTCAGCTCCTTGAATGCCAAAGTCTATCTACTACTAGATGTAGTTTGATGACTACTTACTTCATGATGTAGTTTGACAAAGAGTGCAATACAATCACCGTAGCCTTTATCTCTAACTCTATCATTGATAGCCCACACCTTCCTAATGAGGAATGATCTTTAATCTCTACAAGTGACAAATTCTTATCTCATATTTCATATCTCAACAACATCTTCATCGCCTGACTTTCTTCTTCAGCCTCTACAACCTCTATTGTTGGCTCCCATCACCAATATAGTTCCTGAATAATCTATTGTCCCAAGTTTCCCTCATCTTTTCTCATCAAATTCCGTTGGCCATCGCTATGTTCTTCCTCCCTTTCTTCTTCAACCTTCATCTCAATCTACATCTTTTGTAACACGCCTAAATAAAACGACTTAGGTAACCCGCCCAACCTATCGAGTTAGTGAGGTTACTCTTAAGTAGAAAGACCCTTTCTCTTAAACAAACATGTAGCCATAATAGTCTAACTAAAAACCTGGTTAATAATTGTTAAGTGGAAACATAATCTTTCAAGAAAACACATCCAGGGCCAGAGCATAAAACCCTCATACAAACCTACTACAGTAACCTAAGACTTTGGTCACAAATGTTTAAGAGTGAGAAGTCACAGCCCATAAGTTATAACCACAACAATGAACCTTATACATAAACAAATATGACAAAATCATTTGACTTTCCAACAAGTTCAATTAGTGTAACTTCCCAAATTTTCATTCATAAGACCTAGATAATCCTATGAAGGAAACATTTAACGAAATTAAATGAAGTCTAATAAAAATATAATTAAGAAATTTTTATTTTTGAATTTCTTTATAAAAGATAAAATAAGAAAATTAGTAGAGGTTAAATGAGAGTATTTAATTTTAGTTTTCATTATGTGTGTACAAGTAGATAAATAATAAAATAAAAAAGACTAAGAAGACTCACATCAACTAAATAATTTGAGAATATTTAATTTTAATTTTCATTATGTGTGTCAAAGTCCTATTGAAGCTTTTTAAGTCCTCTATACAGCAAAAATAAAAACAACTACCAGCCACCGCCACAAAAATATAGACCTAAACGAAATTCCATACTGTTCCAGAATTGATTCCAGTTTCTAGCTCAAACTTTAAAAATACATAACTCCCAGCATACAAATCAAAATATCACCCATATATGGCCATTTAAAGCTTACAATGTCTACTTTTATTCTAGAAAGTTTCACCTTCATTAAACATCATTTGGTTAACCAAAAATACCATATAATCAGGGTACCACACTGGAATTTTGTTCAACAGAAAATCCAGTTCTACATTTTAGTTTCAATGACCAAAAATGCATAACTCGAGGTTACACCCACACAATTTTTCATGTAGAACACAATGGTAACATCAAAAACAAATTCTCAGTCATTCCCCACATCCTGTTTTGACAAAAAATTCAAATTAAATTCTAACAATTACCAAACTTCCAATTTCAGCACCAACATGTGTCATACAATTTCTAATCATTATGAACCACCAAAAACATAACCAAAACACCATGACTTTTCCAAACCCTAGCTTGGACAAAATTGGGCAGAATTACACATGTAAAAAATACTCATTCAACCTACACAACCAATAGCTCAAATTGCAGCCAATACTCACCTCTTGGTTCTCCTTTGCTCCTTTCTTTGGTTTTTCAGCTTTTGTTCTTAGATGATGGCTCAAAACACCTCCGCTTGAAATTCTAAAATCATAGAAATGAAGCTCTCATCAAGAGGAACAATGTTTATGAAGAGGTTTAGGGCTAAAAAGGTGATTTAGTTGGTGAAAAGTGAGTAGAACAAATACCTTTAAACTTCGTTCTTCCAACTCTTTTTTCTCTTTCTACTTTCATTTTTTCTTCTTTTCTCTCCTCTTTTCTCTATTTGGCTAACTTTTGGGCTGTGAGTGGAGGTGTTTTATGTTTTAAATCATTTAACTTCAGGCCCCATAATCACTTGGCCGAAAAGTCACTTGGAAAGACAAGTTAATATGTGTGGTCATAATTGGCTTCTTCCAAAAGTAATTAATTGGCTTATAGATATTTTCACCTTCCTTCTTTCTTCTTCTTCACTGCTAGCTGACTCTTTCATTAGCTAAAGGTGAAGTATTAATTGATTAATATTCACTCTCTTCTTCTTACTTCTTGGCTGCAATTTTTGAACAAAAGAGAGAGTTAGGTTGACCATTCTCTTCTTTCTTTCTTCAAGCTTTTTATTTGACCAACTTCTTGGTCTAAAAGATGGAGAAGTGTATTAATTGAACTATCTCTCTCTCTTCCTCTCATCTTGGATGAAAAGCATATAAAAATGGAAAGTGGAAAGCTCTTGAAATATCCTCTTTATCTCTCTTAATTTACCATATTTTATTAGTAATTTTCCATGTGCTTTTATCTTTATGAACTCTTATTTAATTACTTGGCCCAAATTAATTCCACATCGCATCATCTTCTTCCAAGTATTTATTTTTCTCAAATATTTCCATTGTTGACCAAAATTATCATGAGAAAAGGGAAATGAAGTTGTTTCTTGAATTATCATATTTTCCTCCTTACTTTAGTTGCAATTGCTGACCAAGTTTTCATCTTTTGCTAACTTGGTCAAATTGTCTCCATATGTCATATTTAGTAGCCAATATGTATTTTCTCTTGCTTTTTCCTCTTGTCATACGTAAATCATGGCCCTTTGAAGGAGATGATGATCTTGTAAAATATCTTCTTGCAATATAATATTTAATTGCCAATTTTGCATGTGAAAATTGACTTTTCTTCTTCTTTTTCCATATGGCATCTAAAGCTTCAACATGGCATGATTTATGGCCAAGTGAATATTTTCCTTTAATATAAGAAATTTTGGTGACTAAAATTTGGGATATTTCATTTCTTCCCCTATCAATAAAATTTTTTCCTCAAAATTTGTTACATAACTTATGGCATAAACACCGAATAACGTTTCTTCATGTCTTCCTCAACTTCCCAATTTGCTTCCCTCTGAGATAGTTCCTTCTAGACCACCTTCATAAATGGTATGCTATGGGTCCGATTCTAGCAAGAATCTTAAACTGACCAAGGTATCATGGACTTAGCTTCATTTTCTCTATCGTTCTACTGATTCCCATGATCGAAGATACTCTCAAGAGCGCATAATCTCGAACTTAAAACTCCAGAGGTCTTCAACTCGCTCACTCATGGTTCGGGTGGATTGTACTTGTTCATCCGTGTTTTGAGCCCCTTCAATCTCATACATCAAGTTACTTTCCCCTTGGGGAACACTATTAGCGCATACGATTTGGTTTGAGATCTAAATCTCAAAAATCCTCTATCATCACTGTTGCAACCTACACCGCCTTCCGACTATGCATATCCACGACGGCATTAGCTTGACCCAGATGATATTTAATCTCCAGGTTGTAATCTTGTAGCAACTCCGTTCACCTATGTTGTCTCACATTCGATTCTTTCTAATTACACAAATACTTTAGACTCTTAGGGTCGCAGTACAATTTTTCCATCACACTATACTAGCAATATCGCCATATTTTTAATAGAAACACAATCACCGCATACTCCAGATCATAAGTGGGATAGTTTATTTCATAAGACTTAAGCTGTAGGGAGGCATAGCCCACCACTCTACTCAATCTAGTCAGCCTAGGGTCAACACCAGCACAACCAGCCTGGTGGCTAGCCATGCTGGCTATGTAAGGATAAGTGTCCTTACAGCATGCAGTGAGAATCCCTAATCATGTAGTAGAATTCTCCATATGCTAAACTACCTCAACTTTGTTGCATACGGCTACACCCCAATCGTAGCTTATTCATATCACGATACACAACATAAGTAAAGTTGGGTAGGGCATACCCCAACCCTTGCTTATTCACATCACAATACATATAATAATCCCCATTATAATATGTAAGAAAGTCATAGGCAATGAAGGAATGACTAGCACCTGAGTCAAATACAACTCACAGTAAACTACTATTGAGAAACATTTTACCTTGAATCCGATCGAGGAACTTTCATGCTTCTTTATGTGTCACAGCAAACACCCTACTCTAATTCATAGGCCTTTGCTCAACCAATTCTCACTAGCAATATGTCCTATCTACCTACAGTTAAAGCAAATTACTTGCCCCAAACACGTTCTACCACTTTACATTCTGCCAAAACGAGGACATATTCATGTTGCTGGTGATCTCTAATTCTCACGATCCTTGGTCAGTAGGGTTTCTTACCGCCGCCCTTGGATGAGGATTCTTGCCCCTTACACTTCTGGGAAAAAGTTCCCTTATTGGGCTCACTTCGGCTGCTAATACCCTTAGGTGGGTATAGATCCCTTAGGTCATTTTTAGTGATTCTGCACTCCTCCACTACTTTACTTAATTTAGTAAACTAGTGGGTGGCTAACCTTTTCCTCAGCTCACGCCTTAAACCTCGAATCAGCATGTCAGAGCTCCATTCCTTATCATCCATACACCGTAGATAAGAGGAGTATTTGGCCAGTCAAATAAAGCGAGATAAGTAGTCATCAAAGGTCTTTGCATCACCCCGCTTAAAAGATAGGAACTAAGATTCCTTCTTGAGCCTCATTGACTTAGGAAAGTATTTATCATTAAATTTTTCTTAGAACAACTCCTAGGTCAAGGGCACATCATGGTTCCACAACATCATTGCAATATTCCGCTACCACCAGTTAGCATCCCCCTCCAGCATGTAAATGGCTAAGCGTGCCTTTACCTCAGTTGGGCAGTCTAGTACTTCAAAGATCTTTTCTGGGTGGTTCAACTAATCTTCAGCTGCTTGGGAATCAAACCTTCCCCTGAATACTGGAGGTAGATGTTTGCAGAATTTGGAGACCCAGTACTGTAGATCTCCCTCATCTTGGGCTGGTACCCCATGTGACTCCTGATTCGGTGAGTATGAAGCGGGGACTCTTAAGCTCGAATCGACCCTTCTGCTATCTCTTTATGATGTCTCTCTTCTTGAGTCTTTTCCTGGGTCGATTGAACTCTATCAGCGTTGCATTTTTCTTTCTCCTCTTGGAGCTCTTCCTTAAGCTCATTAATCATATCCCACTGCTCAATTAACATGCCCATCATCAGTTGTATGGGATCAGGTGGGTTGTCTTTAATCCCTTCTACCTCTAGTTCTACACATCACACTTTTGGGTGAACCATTGTTTCTTTTTACTCTATAAATTATTCACCCCGTAAATATCACAGTAAATGTATGCACATATCCCTTAAAATTCATGTACCAGCAATAGCAGGAATATTCAAGTGTATACAACAAAAAATCATTGGTCATCTATCATCACTAATCCAAGAAGCTATTACAACTATCCTAGCAACACCTACCCTTGCTAGGACCTACAGCTCTGATACCACAAATGTAACCCCCTACCTTGATAGCCGTTAATGTGGTTTGAATACGAGTCATTAATTAAAACCGAAGACCAGTGGAAAATTCAAAACTTATAAAAGGTCCTAACTTTAAGACAGGATTCGGTCCTGTGATAAGGTGGGCTTTCGAAAACCTTTTCCTAAACCAGGTCAATAGGTCTCACATTCAACCTTTGAATATATTTGGCCTATGCAGTTTGGTTTCATTCATAAATATCAGAGTGTATTGCAAAATTCCCGTTGACTCTTAGGTTTCATCTATTTACCATAGGGGTTTATAAGGAATATTTGCCTATTCAGTTTCCCATATCGGGGATTACGTTGCACTTTCCAAATTTACACATTAAATATGTACAATAATCCCAAAAATATGATAACCACCTAACAAAACTAAAACTCCTAGTTGGTAGCACTAGCTACCCTTTATCATTTGTTTCTCCTTCGACTCGCTTGCCCTAGCTATAGATTAGTCATTAGAAAAAGTGAGATTCATACGAATCTCGTTAGCAACATTTTCACTCATATGATATATAATAAACAAGCATGTAAGCAAATATCATAAAACAACAAACACAACAGCATCTACAATAGCAATCACACAATGCGTGACTTTCGTCACATAAACAACAGCTTATGTTATATGCACATGTACCTCATCTTTCATTATTTTCACAAATATCTCAGCTTTCGCTATTTTCACATTACCTTAGCTTTTGCTTTATGCATATTACCTCAGCTTTCACATTTGTCACAACTCAATAATAAGCATAAACATGCAAACATTATACATGATATAAGAGAAAGAGTCACTACCTTGTTTTTTCCGTTCTTGCTCGGACACCGGTTTCTTATGGGCAGGGCAAATATCAAATCCTATAAATCATAATCAAGGATGACAAGTTATTACCTATTCCAATCCTTCAATAACTTATAATGCTTGGGTTGGTTATCACTATGGTCATTTAATCAGTCAACAAAGGAGCTAAAGTGGTCAATTAACCCAAAAAGACCAATCTTCTAACTTTTGAGTTCATAGTTATTACCATGTGCCATTACCTTTGAATTTTCACGCTCTTGAACCACATCTGCCAGAATTTTTTCCAGATTTTGAAAAATCATAACTAATTTTACAAAAATTAAGATGGGGTGACTCCAAGTTCTATTGAAGCTTTTTAACTCCTCTATATAGGAAAAATATGAACAACTACCAGCCACCACCTTAAAAATACAAACTTAAACAAAATTCCATACTTTTCCAGAATTGATTCCAGTTTCATCCTTAAACTATGCAAATACATAACTCCCAGCATACACATCAAAATATCACCCACAATATATCAATTTCAATCTTCCAATATATACTTTTATTCTGGAAAGTTTAACCTTCATTGAACATCATTTGGTTATATAAAAATACCATACAATCAGGGTACCTCGCTGGAATTTTGTTCGGCAGAAAATCTTTTGCTAACATGGTCAAATTGTCTCCATATGTCATATTTAGTAGCCAATATATATTTTCTCTTGCTTTTTCCTCTTGTCAAACATAAATTATGGCCCTTTAAAGGAGATGATAATCTTATAAAATATCTTCTTGCAATATAATATTTAATTTCCAATTTTGCATATGAAAATAGACTTTTCTTCTTCTTTTTCCATATGGCATCTAAAGCTTCCACTTGGAATGATTTATGGCCAAGTGAATATTTTTCTTTAATATAAGGAATTTTGGTGACTGAAATTTAGGATATTATAGCCTTTGGATGAGGATCCCTAGCCATTCCACTTTTGAGGAGTACTACCCTTACTGGGTTTACCTAGACCTCCACGCTTGGTTGGGTTTAAATCCCTCAAATTATTTTTGTGATTCCGCACTTCTCTACAGCCTTGTTGAAAACTCTAAGCTGTAAGAGGCCAACCTTTTCCTCAGCTCACGCCGTAAGCCTTGGATCAACATATTGGAACTCCACTCCTTATTATCCATGTGTCAAAGATAGGAGGAGTATCAGGCTAGCTACATGAAGCGAGAAAGGTAGTCATCAAATGTCTCTGCATTACTGATAGAGCTCAATATTTATATCTTTTTATTAATTAATCTTAGGCTTTTGTGGGACTTAATTGAATATTTTGGGCATAATCAAGTGTTAATGTGAGACTTTAATGGAAGAATAATTTGGGAATTAAAGTGGTTAAATTGTTATATTTTTAATTAATATTTGTTATTCCCATTATTCTTTGATTGTGAACAAAAGATATTACCTTTGTGAATATAATTTCGTAGGTGATGATGTGGCATAACTTGAGTGGTAAAGGTAAAAGATGTTATTTTGGAGCTTAATGAAGGACAAAAGTGGAACATGACAAGTACATAATTTATTTTCACATTTTTTCTAAGAGGAGGTTAAATGAGTAAGGGCCTTGTTTGGTGGTTGCAATTTTGTGTCTAATGTTAAAACACATTTTTATCTCTTATCCAAACAAGTCATAACTCACTTTTAACCTAAAAACAATTGAATTGCAAAGAGAAAGAAAGCAAGTGGCGGCTGAATTATTTAGGGGCTGCTAAACCGAAATTGAAGGGGTAAGTTAAGTCGAATTTGTTGACCAAAAGCATCAAATTGAATTGATGAAGAGAGAGCCACTGTTTTGGACCGATTTAGAGAATGAATTAAGAAGAGCATGGACCAAATTGAAGGGTTAAGACAGCTGGACCAAATGGAGAAGAGAATTGCTGCCGTTTAAAGAAGAGAAGAGGGGAGCCAAAATTATTGACTGATTTGGTAGATGTTGAACAGATGGAATTAATTGAGAAAGGGGAGCTGACCGAGTTGAGATGAGCTAGAGCAAGTGAGTTGGTTGTGTGTGAGAGGTGTGTGGGGGCTGTTGAAGGGATTGGCCTAATGACAAGGAGGAATAAAAGGAAAGGGGGGGCTGGACGAGAGAGGGGTGAGCACCAAAATGAAAAAGGAAATAGTGGTTGTGAAGGAAAACAAAGTTTGAGTGTGAAAGGAAGAAAAAGGAAGCATCGGATGGAATGAAGAAAAAAGTGGGGGCGGCTACAATAATTAGAGGGAAATAGGAGATGCAAGCATTCTCTATGGCTCATATCTTTAACACTCTTTGTAACCCCCTCCGTAATTATATCCGAAATACGCGATTAAAATGAAATAGAGACCAATAATAATCAAATAATATTTACTAACCCATCACATGACGGGGTTTTCACGAATACTTTTTGAAATCATTTATAAACTTGGTCTCATATTCACATTTCGAATACAATTACCACGCGACGATAAATCACATTCATATAAATATCAGAGTGCACAACTTAATCATCCCGACAATCCCGGGTACATACCTTCGTTAAAGATACACAGGGCCCAATTGCCCATTACAATTCTTCAAATGGGGATTACACAATCTCATCTCGGAGGAGTCCTAGCCGCTCCTTCCACGAGCCACTTGCCCTGTCTAAATTGTTGGTAGGGGAGAGTGAGATTCGAGGGAATCTCAGTAGGAAACAGATACCATAATGCATGCATGATAGATGCTATGTGTATGACATGTTAGCTTTATCTAGATGCATGCCCCATAATGACATTTCTGCATGCTCAATATTTCATGTAACAAAACTATGGCCACAGTAAAACAGAAACAGAGCTTCATTTATTCAAATATGCTCTACACAATCAAGTAAAGCAATCACATACATCACTACACAAGCAAAGATATCAAAGACATGCAAGTAAGGCAAGTCCCCTACCTCCAGTCTTTTCTCCTCGATTTGCGTGCCAGCAACTCGGGGCTTCACATTCGATCCTACAATGTCAAATGTACTATTTAGACACTTCCATAGTATTTCTGGGGATTATATGAGGCTATATTGAAAATTTACTAAAATACCCCCGGGGACCCGCCCCGGCCCCACCGTACCCGGTCCGGCTGTACTTTTCTTAAAATTTTGACATGGGCTATTCTGACATATTTTCACCCAAGGAATCCATTTCCGGACTCAGAATTATCAAATTCAATGTCAATTACAAAATTACCCTTGACAGCCCCACTTTAAGGGTTTTAGGGGCGTTTCTGTAATTATGCTTTCTCGGCCTTTTCCGAAAAAGTGCCCAACTGTAACGCCACCTAATTTTCCCTCCTGAACTCAATGGAATCATCAAATGATTGAAAATCTAACTCTAAGACCCATTTATAGCCCAGACCGAAATATATGGGTTTTCTAGGGAAAATCAGGGTTTTTCGGTTTCGGCTCCGTAAACACGTTCCTTTCTACTCCTAATCACTTTATTGACTATTCCATTAGGTTACAACTACCATTTAGTATCAATTTGGGCAGCATAACCCCTAGGGAAACCCATTTTCCATTTTTACAACCAATGGCAATCCGGCGAAATTTCACCGATTAAATTGCCCACAGCAGCTAGAATAGTCAATATACAAGAGTTTGGAAGTTACCTCAAGCTCCCAATAGCTTTTCCTTGACTTGAATGAAAGCCCTAGGTGTTTTAACACCAAAAGAGGAGCTTCCAAACCTTAAAGAACATAAAGGAGTAGCTTAGGATCGGAGTTATACACGTTAGGAGCTAGATCGTCGGAGAAATCGGCTTACCTTGCGAGTTCTCTTCTCCTTTTCTCCCAAAACCCTCTCAACTCTTTTTCTTTACTTTGGTTGCAGAATGGCGTCGGAATGCTGAAGGAGAAAGATGATGTTTCTTTAATAATCCTATGCTTATGTCATTGCTTATGTCATCAACAATTTTCCATTTTCGGATTTTTCAGAAATTTTGGCAGATTTCTGTCCAAACTTTGAAAAATCATAACTAATTCTAGAAAAATCGAATTAGAGTGATTCCAAAGCCTATAGAACCCTTATTGAGTCTAGTTTCAAGGAAAAATATAGAATTTTGCTTTATGGAATCAAAAATTCCCAGAATTTCAATCTTTGCATATTGTTCCAGAAATTTCACAGTTTTTCTGTGCTGACTTCAAAAATTCATATCTTTTTGTGTATAGCTCTAATTGATTCATATGACCTATCAAATTAAATCTTAGGATGTCGACTTTCATCCTGTAAAATCTCATAATTTTTACTTATCATTTAGTCTTCCAAAACCTTATGATAAGCTCACTGCCTCATAGCCGATTTTATCAAAAACATAATTATATTCCCCAAAATTCACCATTTTACTTTCTTAATACCCCAAAGATATTAGAATCATTAGGGAATAAATTTGAGCTCTTGCTAAATTGGGGCTTAGTAGTCCACTTAATTTAGGCTTATTCCCAAGCCTCGAGTCTCAAAATTCGGGGTATTACACTCTTAAAGCTTCATTTTCTTCCTCTTCCTCCATGGATAGCTAAGCCTTGGTGATTTCCTTGAGTTGGGTAATGGTTTGAGCTTCGAAACTTTAATGGAATTCCTTTAATCTCTCTTTTTAGTTCATGATTATGTAATTTGGTTAAGTATGTAATTGTGATCTAGATTGTTATGCCAAGTGAATAAACTTGGTGGTTGAGCTAGGAGTTGATTAATTAAGCTTTGTATGATTCATATTATGAGTAAGTTGAATTGTTTATTCCAACTTGGTTAAGTGGATTTAAATTATTAAACTGAATGTTTTGAATTGTTGTAATGGTAATTACAAACTAGAATTGGAAGTTGATTATTCATCTCCTTGAGTCTGAATTATTTGGTGGTATTCATTTAATTGCTTCAGTAGAATGAATTAAATGATTATTGCAAGTATGGAGCTAGTGGTAACTTAGTTCCATCCTCTTGACTCATATTGTGGAATTCATATCATTAGTAAGCAAGGAAGACTAAAACCCCAACTCAAGGGAATCCCATCTCATCATTATTCTAGTTTATTAAATTTACTTTGTTATTAGTGTTAATTCAATTCCATTTGCTTCTTTGTTTTAAAAACTGAAAAATACAAAAATATTGTTTTAGCTTATATTACTTGATAGTTTTAAACTCAAATTCTCAAAAATGATTTCTCACAACTTTAAGGTTTTTTATCACTTTACTACTTAGGATCTTGGAAATTAATCTCCTCACTAGCTAGAACGACCTAGGTTGAGCTACTACGCTACATTTTCTAACCTAGTTTTATTTTGTGAACTCACACGACATGGGTTCATCAAAATTGGCGCCATTGCCAGGGAGGATGATTGCCAAGGTTTTAAGTAGTTAGGTGTTCTTTTCTGTGATCATAGTGTATCTTAGTTTAGTAGGAAGTGTGTAGCACTCATTTGAATTTTGGTAAAATTCTGATTTTTGATTAGCACTGTCTTGCTAGAACTGAAATATTTGTGGCCAGAAAATTCTGAAATTTGACACGTTAACGATTTTCAGCATTCTAAGCAAGACTAATAGCTACAACTATTAGGTCTGTTGGATTTTAGCCAAATTCAAAGGTTTGCTATACTTTTCTAAATTTTCTTTCTTTTTTTGGTATTTTTCTAAGTTTTTGATTTAGTTTGTTCTTAGGGTTTTCTTTGATTTTTCTTGGTTGTTAGTGTGTTTTTAAGTTTGTCTTAGTTAGTTGTTCATTGTTGGAGTGTTTGATAGTGGTTTAGTCATTTTTTATATTCATAGTTGTTTTGCATTCCATTTGCAATTAGAAAAAAAAAGAAATTTGCATTTTTTTGCTTTGCTATCATGTTCTTAGTGGCCATTATGTGGTTCATTATTGTTTTATGGTGAGCAACTTTGCATTCTTCATCCTTGGATATTTGTTGGTTGCAACTTGAGATTTCAGGTAGCTATCACATTCTGTAAGTTGTGCTTCCAGTGACTCTGCTTATATAATTGCGGTTTGAGGTACTACTTCATTGCTATACCAACTTGTTCCCCTAAAAGGTGAAGTTTTACCTTGCAACTCCTATTTGCCTCTTGTCACATTGTGTTGCACTTGCCTTGTTATTGCTGAAACTGGTATTACTCTTTAGACACTTAAATTTTATTGGTTGTGGTTAACTCTTTTGGTTGTCAAAGATTAGTTATCTTGGTTTCCTACAAGTTGCTAATTTTTGCTGTATACAACCCTTCTTCAATTGACCATTTGACCAATTACTTTGCTGTAATTTGTATATCTATATGAGTCTTCTTACTGTGCATGACTAGATCTCAGAAAATTGAACTTGTGCCTTTAGATAAAGATATTAACAAGACAATTAGGTTGCTTAAGAAAGGAAAGAAAGCTGAATCATCTAGTGTAGGACTTGGACAAGTCATTGACACTGAAGTTGTTGCATATACTTGTGATAATTCTTCTCATATTGGCTCTTCGTTCATTGTAGATCACCATCTTGCCATGGACCCAATTCCTCCTCCAGAAGATGTACCTCTACCTATTGGGGAGCGTAAAACTATCAAAGATCTTACCTCTTCTACGGATATTATTGATCCTTTCCTCTCTTGTCCTGAATTTAATATTAATTTTGAGTTGAAAGGTCCTTTGTTGAGTCACTTACCAAAATTTCATGGTTTACCTGCAGAAGACCTTAACAGGCACTTGAGGAATATGTATATTTTGTGTACCTCCATGAAACCAATGGAAGTTGATCTAGATGAGATGTGCCGGAAAGTTTTTCATTTCACATTGGAAAACAAAGCTAAGGAGTGGTTCTTGATGCTACCTCACCATAATCCTAATGCTTTATCATCCTGGGACAACTTGAAGAGTGCCTTTTTGGAAAAATACTTCCCTTCTTCAAAGATAACATCTCTCACTAATGAAATCTTCGATGCTAAATAAGGCCTCCATGAATCTTTTTGAGTATTGGTGTCATTTTCAAGAACTTCTAGCCAAGTGTCCACATCACCAAATCCCAGAAGCTCGATTGGTGTAATATTTTCATAGTGGGTTGCTTCCTCAAGATAGGAGGAGTTTGGATTCATCTTCTGGAGGCACTATTCAATTGCTTACACCTGAAGAAGCTTGGCTTTAATTGAGAAGATAGCTAGTAATGATCAACAATTTGAAGGGTTGGATGCTAGACAATTCTATGAGGTCTCACATACTTTAAGATCTTCAAGGGAGTATGATAATTTGTCATCCCAAATGACAGATATAAGAACTGACCTCAATAAGCTCATGGCCCATCTAAACAATGTGAACATTCATGGGTCACATTCTCAAGCTCTAGTGGGTCCTAGCTGTGACATATGTAGCTCTCACATGCATATTGCTCCTAATTGCCCACACCAACTTGGGAGGTCTCGACTGTTTTTCAAGGGAGACAAGGACAGAATCAAAGGCCCCCTACTCTAATACATACAATAAGGGTTTGAGGTCCCAACCCAACTTTGGTTGGAGGAACCAGAATCAATTTCAAGGGAGTTCTTCAAATCAAGCTCCAACTCAAGGACCTTCAAACCAATCTAATCCCCAACCAACAGTGGTTACTACACCTGAATCCCATGCTACTAAAGATGACATCTCTCAACTTCTCAAGTATATGAATAATGTGTCATCTTCAATGGGTAACTTAGCCTTGAGATTTGATGAAGAGAGAGCTCAAGCCAATTCTAAATTTTCTAACATTGGGACTAAGTTTGATACAATCTTTAACAAGTTGGAGTTGTTAGATTCTAAGAATTCTAACCTTACTTCATTTGTCACTTAAATGTCAGATAGCCTCAATGAGCAACAAGCTAAAAGTGGACAAGGGTGGCCTTCCAACACTGTGATCAATCCTAAGGATGTACATGCTATCTTTTTAAGGAGTAGTAAACAAGTGGGTAAACAAGTCTGATTTGAAGAAAATGTTGAGAGTTTCAAATCTGGAATGCATTTTAGTGATAGGCACAATGCAGAGGTTGAGGTTCCCTTGCAACCACAAGTGGAAGATATTGATGGTAGTGATGATTCTGATCAAAGCACTCACCTTGCTATTGGAAAATCTGAGAGTGTGGTTGAACAAAAGCTTCTACAAAGGCATTCTTCTCCAAATTCAAATATGGATAACAAGCAAGGAGTGTCAACTTCAACAAATGCTAAGGTACTTGACCCTTCAACTTCTTCTTCTTCAAGCAAAGGGGAAGGTAAAAAGGTAAATCTCTCTAAAATTCCATTTCCTAATTCATATGTGCTTAGCAAAAAGGTTTCAAATGAAAAGAAATTTCTTGATATGATGAATATTTTCAGTAAGATTGAAGTTAATTTGCCTTTGCTTGATGTGTTGAAAGGAATGCCTGCTTGTGCTAAATTCTTGAAAAATTTGTGTACCCAAAAGCGTAGGTGTAAACCCAATGAGTGTGTTCAATTGAGTCCTAGTGTGTCTGCTATGTTTAAACCCCATCTTCCAATTAAGTGTAAAGACCCTAGCTTATTCACTGTTCCATGCACTATAGGTACCATGCCTTTTAGTAATGCTCTTCTTGATCTAGGAGCTGCTTAAATGTCATGCCTCACTCTGTTTACACCTCTCTTGGCCTCGTAAACATCAAATCCACTAGTGTCATCCTACAACTAGCTGATCGCACCACTAGGAAACCTCATGGCTTATTGGAAGACATCTTAGTCAAGGTCAAAGACTTAGTGTTTCCTGCTGATTTTTATGTCCTAGACATGTCTATTGAGCTCTCAGTTGAGGAACCATTGATTTTGGGTAGGCCTTTCATGTGCACAGCTAATACTATTATTAGCATGAAGGATAGGTACATAACTATGGAAGTAGGAGATCATGTCATTCGGTTCAATGTTTATGAAGCTTTGAATCACCCATTTGAGGACTACTCCCTTCTTGGCTTGAATGAGATTGATTTGGCCTTGGAAGAGGCAATTGATGAGTTTGCTTTCTCATTGTGTGTGAAAAATGATTGTCATGATTATGTATGTGCTACCATTGGTTCAAATTCTTCTCCCTCTATTGATTATGATGATTATGTGTGTAGTATTGATTGCATGTCAATTGATAGCTCACTTTCCACTTCCAATCCTTTTATTTTTGATTTCTCTAACCTTGGTAGTACTATATCTTCATTTGATAGTTATCATGGTGTTGGGAAAGAATTATTGTGTAGCTTTACAGAATTTGAGAATGTTAGTGAAGTGGATTCCACTTTTGGAAGTGAAGCAATATCCATTAGCACTGAATCTGCTCCTATGGACACAAGTGGAGTCATTGTTGAAGATGAGGAAAGAAATCAATGTGCTACTGATGGCATGATTACAATTCATAGGTTTAAGCTTTACATTCCTCCATCTTACAAGTTTCAGACTTCTCCTAACCTCAAGGATGATTGTGTGGGTAACCTCACTTATTTCCAATTATTGAAATACTTATATTCTCCTTTTGGTGATGAACTTAGCAGGTCAAAAGTCATAAATTTCTTTGCTGAAAATTTTGGAAATAATGGACAACCACATGTCAAGACTACAACAGGGGAGAAACTCAGTTTTAATTAATTACTACAATGTTGCATACCATTTCATGATGCTACTTCTCATATATTTCACTCTTTGAATGATGTAGGTGGTAGTCCAGGTTGCTTTGTGAATGAGCTACAATCTCAATCCACATCTGAACAAGGGGGACATACTTCTAATCCAATAATTATTAGGGATTCTCATAAGAAAGGGAAGTTTCTTGGTGCACTTGAGTTGAAAGAACTTCTACCTTTAATTGTGCAACCCCCTGAACTTGATTTAAAACCCCTTCCCCCTAACTTGAAGTATGCTTTTCTTGCTGAACATGATCAATTACCTGTCATTATCTCTAGTTCCTTAAGTACATTTAAGGAGTTGAGTTTACTGCATGTGTTGAAGAAACATAAGAGGGCAATAGGGTGAACTTTAAGTGACATTCCAGGTATTAACCCAACTGTGTGCACCCATAAAATACTTTTGAATGAGGGTTCTAAACCTGTGAGACAGCCCCAACATAGACTCAACCCTCTCATCTTAGATGTAGTTAAGAAGGAGGTCACCAAACTCTTGAGTGCAGGGATCATATATCCTATTTCAGATAGTGAGTGGGTTAGTCCGGTCCAAGTTGTTCCAAAAAAGAGTGGCATAACTGATGTGTGAAATGAGAAGAATGAACTCATTCCAACAAGAGTCCAAAACTCTTGGAAAGTTTGTATAGACTTTAGAAAGTTGAATGAAGCTACTAGAAAGGACCACTTTCCCCTCCTCTTTATAGATCAGATGCTAGAAAGATTGGCATGCAAATCTCATTATTGTTTCCTTGATGGTTTTTCTGGTTATTTTCAGGTTCCTATTGCACCGGAGGATCAGGAAAAGACAACATTTACTTGCCCATTTAGGATGTTTGCATACCAAAGGATGCCTTTTGGGTTATGCAATGCTCCTGGGACATTTCAAAGATGCATGCTCTCCATTTTTAATGACTTGCTTGAATAAGGTATTGAGGTATTCATGGATGATTTTTCTATATATGGGAATTCTTTTGAAGAATGTTTGCTGAATTTAGAGAGAGCATTAGAAAATTGTGTGCAAAAGAACCTTGTGTTAAATTTTGAGAAATGCCACTTCATGGTAGATCAAGGAATAGTCTTAGGCCACTTGATAAGTAAGAGGGGTATAGAAGTTGACAAATCTAAAATTGAAGTAATTTCATCTCTTCCTTATCCCTCTAACTTAAGAGAACTTAGATCATTCTTAGGGCATTCTAGGTTTTATAGAAGATTCATTAAGGATTTTAGTAAAATAGCTTATCCCTTATCTAAGCTTCTCCAAAAGGATGTGGATTTCATATTTGATGATGCATGCAAATTGGCTTTTGATGAAATTAAGTCTAGACTCATTTCTCCACCTATTCTCATTGCTCCTAATTAGGATCTTGATTTAAGCTTTGTTGTGATGCTTCCATTAGTGCTGTTGGTGCAGTTCTAGGTCAGAAAATTAGTAAGACCTCTTGTGTTATTGCTTATGCTTCTAAAACATTGGATAAGGCTCAAATAAATTACACTACTACTGAGAAAGAGCTCTTTTCCATTGTTTTTACACTTGAGAAGTTTAGGTCTTATCTAGTGAATTCTAAAGTGATTATCTATTTTGATCATTCTACTGTCAAGTTCTTATCTAGGAAGACTCATACTAAGCCTTGGTTACTAAGGTGGATGCTAATACTTCAAGAATTTAACAGAGTTTAGGGATAAGGCAGGTGCAGAAAATCTTGTTGCTGACCATCTAAGCCGCTTGCCCCTTGCTACACAGGGAGTAGTTGATGCTGAAGTTACTTGTGATGGTTTTCCTGATGCCCATCTCCTTGCTATTATACTTCATGACCCATGGTTTGCTCACATTATGAATTATCTTGCTGCTGGAGTGTTACTTGATTCTTTGTCTCGTTTTCAGAAACAGAAGCTGAAACATGAATCTCAATACTATTTGTAGGATCCTCCTTACTTGTGGCGGCATTGTAGTGACCAAGTCAATAGGAGATATATGCCGGATGATGAAATTTATTCTGTTATAACATCTTGTCATTCTTTGTTGTGTGGTGGTCACTTTGGGGCAAAGAGAACTGCTAGGAAAATCTTAGATTGTGGTTTATATTGACCTAGCCTCTTTAAGGATTGTTATGCTTTTTGTAAAACTTGTGATGCATGCCAACATTTTGGGGGTTTATCTACAAAGCATGAGATACCGCAACAACCTATGTTGTTTTGTCAAGTTTTTTATGTTTGGGGCATTGATTTTATAGGTCCATTTCCTGTATCTCATGGATATTTGTACATTTTGTTAGCTGTTCATTACCTTACAAGGTGGATTGAGGCCATTCCTACAAGGAAGGATGATGCATCTACTGTTATAAAATTCCTACGTACTCATATCTTTTGTAGGTTTGGTATGCCAAGAGCAATAATGAGTGATCGCGGCTCACATTTTTGCAACAAATTGATGGACAACTTGCTACCCAAATATGGTGTTCTCCACAAGACTTCTACCCCATACCATACACAGACAAATGGGCAAGCTGAGGTGTCTAATAGGGAAATCAAGTATATCTTGGAGCGAATTGTCAAGCCAAGTAGGAAAGATTGGAGTCTCCGGTTGGATGGTGCTCTTTAGGCATATCGTACAGCTTTTAAAACTCCCATTGGCATGTCTCCTTTTCGGTTAGTCTTTGGTAAGGGTTGCCATCTACCTGTTGAGCTAGAGCATAGAGCTTACTGGGCTGTGAAGACTTGTAATATGGATCTTCAAGGTTCTGCTGAGGAAAGGATGCTTGAGATACAAGAGCTAGAAGAGTTGAGGTTGGATACATATGAAAGTTCTCGTATCTATAAGGAAAAATCCAAATTGATTCATGATCAAGGCATCTTACGGAAGTAGTTTCATGAAGGAGAACAAGTACTTATGTTTAAGGCAAGATTCAAGCTCAAAAATGGGAAGCTTAAAACCAAATGGCAAGGTCCCTACAAAGTGGTCAAGGTGCATAACTTTGGGTTAATAGAGCTCGAAGATCTTGCAAGTAGTGCAAAGTTTCAAGTGAATGGTCACTTGTTGAAGCACTACCATGCTAGTCATCAACCACCATAATGTACACAGTAGCCTCTTTCCTTACCTTGTTCCTTGTTTTATTTGGTGATCTGTGCTATTGAATGAGTGTGGGGGAGGGACTAACCAGTAGTAAAAAGTAGTTTGTTAGATTGCAAGTAGTGCAAAGTTTCAAGTGAATGGTCACTTGTTGAAGCACTACCATGCTAGTCATCAACCACCATAATGTACACAGTAGCCTCTTTCCTTACCTTGTTCCTTGTTTTATTTGGTGATCTGTGCTATTGAATGAGTGTGGGGGAGGGACTAACCAGTAGTAAAAAGTAGTTTGTTAGATTGCATTTTCCAATTGAATAAACGCCATTGTGAATCATACTCTTGTGCTATCCTATACTACCCTTTTCTCTTATCCTTATGCCTAATTTCTGAGAACTATTTCCACTTATGTCTTGTCCTCTCTCTTCTTGTGACGATGATGTGTTGTGCTTTAATCTTGAATTGGACTTCACAACATTCACTTCACCCAAGAGATAAGTGCGTCTAGGTTCTTTGTTTTTATACATTACATTGAGGGCAATGTAAGGATTGACTGTGGGGGAGTGTGTGTTATTCTCATGAGAATTCACTGTGATATCATATGCCTCTGTCTCTTGCTTGTGTCCTCTGTTGTTTTTGATCCAATTCACTGAGATTTTTGAAGCTTTTAGTCATGATCAAGTATCTTGATTACTCTTAGTTAGATTCATGGTTGAAACTTGCTTTGAATTAGTGAATTGCCATAAAATTCAAGTGTTTTAATGATGCATGTTTTAATTTTGATGAGTTTATTAGGAAACAAAAAGCCTAGTTGGAAGGTATTTTGGGCCTAATTGTCATTTCATTGTGTGATTCATCTACTTAGATTATTGCTCTCTAGAACTTGTTTTATTTCTTGCTTGAGGATACATTTTACAATGGTATAGATAGAGATGACATTGGCATTCATTTCATCACCCATTTACCCAAACACAAACCATTAATCTTTTACCTTTATTTAACCCCTTGAGCCCTTCACTTTCGTTTCCATTTCATTATACAAATGTTATGCTTGCATCCTTTATCAAGTTCTTATTAGCACTATTGAAAAAAAAAGAGTACTATTATATATTCGAAAAGAAAAAGAAAAAGAAATACCATGTGAATAGTCAAAAGAAAGAAAATAGAAAAGAAGAAAAAGAAGAGAAAAAGTGTGAAAAAAAAGAGAAAAAAATCAAAGAAAGAAATAAAGTCACAATGGTGAAATATGTGAATTAAGTTTAGTTTTATAGTGCTAAGAGATCTAGAAAATTATTTGGTGCAAGCATTGTGTTTGTTACATTTTCCATCATTTGGCCTATTCAACATTACAACCTTACAAAGTCCTTTGGATTTATTTATGCCATTGTTGCAAGTAGTGGAGGGCCTAGAAATAATACAAGCCTATGGTAGAGTGTGGTCAAAGTGGATGTGAGTGAAAAACTACCCTATATGAGAGAAGAGTGTAAACACTTATCCTAGTTAAGGTTTCGAATTAAGCTCATTGTAATTAAACTTTGCATTGCTTTAGCTACTTCAATTTTTGGTATGTTCATTGGATTTGGATAAGAGGATACCTTGTTATTTAACTAAGTATAATTCTTGAAGCCTAAACTTGCCTATCCTTTAAACTTTCATCCCTCTCCTCCTATTATGAGTTTAATGTTTTGCTCAGGAGTGCAAAAGCTTAAGTGTGGGGGAATTGATAGAGCTCAATATTTATATATTTTTATTAATTAATCTTAGGCTTTTGTGGGACTTAATTGAATATTTTGGGCATAATCAAGTGTTAATGTGAGACTTTAATGGAAGAATAATTTGGGAAATAAAGTGGTTAAATTGTTATATTTTTAATTAATATTTTTTATTCCCATTATTCTTTAATTGTGAACAAAAGATATTACCTTTGTGAATATAATTTTGTAGGTGATGATGTGGCATAACTTGAGTGGTAAAGGTAAAAGATGTTATTTTAGAGCTTAATGAAGGACAAAAGTGGAACATCACAAGTACAGAATTTATTCACATTTTTTCTAAGAGGAGGTTAAATGAGTAAGGGCCTTGTTTGGTGGTTGCAATTTTGTGTCTAATGTTAAAACACATTTTTATCTCTTATCCAAACAAGGCACAACTCACTTTTAACCTAAAAATACTTGAATTGCAAAGAGAAAGAAAGCAAGTGGCGGCTGAATTATTTAAGGGCTGCTAAACCAAAATTGAAGGGGTAAGTTAAGCCGAATTTGTTGACCAAAAGCATCAAATTGAATTGATGAAGAAAGAGCCACTGTTTTGGACCGATTTGGAGAATGAATTAAGAAGAGCATGGACCGAATTGAAGGGTTGAGACAGCTGGACCAAATAGAGAAGAGAATTACTACCGTTTAAAGAAGAGAAAAGGGGAGCCGAAATTATTGACTGATTTGGTAGATGTTGAACCGATGGAATTAATTGAGAAAGGGGAGCTGACCGAGTTGAGATGAGCTGGACCAAGTGAGTTGGTTGTGTGTGAGAGGTGTGTGGCGGCTATTGAAGGGATTGTCCTAATGAAAAGGAGGAACAAAAGGAAAGGGGGGGATGGATGAGAGAGGGGTGAGCGCCAAAATGAAAAAGGAAACAATGGCTGTGAAGGAAAACAAAGTCTGAGTGTGAAAGGAAGAAAAAGGAGGCATCGGATGGAATGAAGAAAAGAGTGGGGGCGGCTGCAACAATTAGAGGGAAATAGGAGATGCAAGCATTTTCTATGGCTCATATCTTCAACACTCTTCAAGCTTCATTTTCTTCCTCTTCCTCCATGAATAGCAAATCCTTCGTGATTTCCTTGAGTTAGGTAATGGTTTGAGCTTCTAAACTTCAATGGAATTCCTTTAATCTCTCTTTTTAGTTCATGATTATTTAGCTTGGTTAAGTATGTAATTGTGATCTAGATTGTTATGCCAAGTGAATAAACTTGGTGGTTGAGCTAGGAGTTGATTAATTAAGCTTTGTATGATTCATATTATGAGTAGGTTGAATTGTTTATTCCAACTTGGTTAAGTGGATTTAAATTATTAAATTGAATGTTTTGAATTGTTGTAATGGGAATTACAAGCTAGAATTGGAAGTTGATTATTCATCTCCTTGAGTCTGAATTATTTGGTGGTATTCATTTAATTGCTTCAGTAGAATGAATTAAATGATTATTGCAATTATGGAGCTAGTGGTAACTTAGTTCCATCCTCTTGACTCATATTGTGGAATTCATATCATTAGTAAGCAAGGAAGACTAAAACCCCAACTCAAGGGAATTCCATTTTATCATTATTCTAGTTTATTAAATTTACTGTTATTAGTGTTAAATTCAATTCCATTTGCTTCTTTGTTGTAAAAACTGAAAAATACAAAAATATTGTTTTAGCTTAGATTACTTCATAGTTTTAAACTCAAATTCTCAAAAATGATTTCTCACAACTTTAAGGTTTTTTATCACTTTACTACTTAGGAACTTAGAAATTAATCTCCTTACCAAAACGACCTAGGTTGAGCTACTACGCTACATTTTCTAACCTAGTTTTATTTTGTGAACTCACACGACATGGGTTCATCAATTACCCTGCTTAATGGACTAGAATTCGGATTTTTTCTCTATTCTTACTGACCTTAGGAAGTACTTGTTGTTAAACTGTCCCTGAAATAGCTCCTAAGTTAGAGGCTCATTCCAGTTGCATAACATCATAGCAATATACCGCCACCACCGGTCGGCATCTCCCTCAATTTTGTAGATGGCCAACTATGCCTTTACCTCAGTTAGGTAGTCTAGCATTTCAAAATTTTCTCCAGCTGGATTAGCTAATCTTCTGATGCTTAGGGGTCAAACCTTCCCCAGAACACTGGAGGTAGATGTTTGCAGAATTTGGAGACCTAATATTGTTGATCTCTCTCCTCTCAGGCTAGTACCCCATGTGACTCCTAATTTGATATTGTATAAGGTGGGGACTCCTGAGCTCAAATCAACCTTTCAGCTATCTCTTCATGATGTGTCTCCTCTTGAGTATCTTCCTAGGTCGATTGAACTCTATCAGTATTGCACTTTTCTTTCTCCTATCGAAGCTCTTCCCTTAATTCATTGATCATATCCTCTGCTCCAATAACATACCCATCATTACTTGCATGGGATCAGGTAGGTTGTCATGTATCTCTTCCACCTTTGGTTCTACACATCGCACCATTGGGCGAACTATTATTTCTTTTCACTCTACAAATGATTCACCACATTATTATAACAATACATGTATATATATTCCTTAAAACTCACACACCAACAATAACAGGAGCATTCATGTGTATACCACAAACATTCATAGGTTGACTATCATTACTAAGCCAAGGAATAATGGCAATTATCCTAGCAAAACCTACCCTTGCCAGAAACTACAGCTCTGATGCAAAAAATGTAACCCCTTACCTTATAATTATAGTCCAAAAATGTGTCATTTTGTTAAATTAGAGACATATGGATAATTCAAAACTTGTTAAAGGTTCCAACTCCAAGACAGGATTAGGACCTATAATAAAGTGGGTTTTATTCATAAATATTAGAGTGTAAACAAAATTCCCGACCATATTTAGGTTTCATCCATTCATTAAAGGGTTTACAGGGCTTATTTGCTCCATTACAATTTCCCATATCAGGGATTAAATCGCACTAACTAAATTTATAAAATTTACAATAAGCACAATAATGCTAAAGTATGATAGCCAACAAATAAAACTAGAACTTCTAGTTGGGAGTACTAGCCACCCTTGGTCACTCGTTTCTCCTTCGACCCACTTGCCCTGGCTTGTATCTCAGTACTAACAATTCATTCATAAAATATATAATAACATCACATGTAAGAAAATCACAAAGCAACGACAATAACAGTTATGCGTGACTTTCGTCACAAACGACAGCTCTCACAGCTGTATCTAAATGATGTGTGAATTGTGTCACAAATGATAGCACTCACGGCTATATCCATATAATGCGTGACCTGCATCACAAATGATAGTACTCACAGCTATATCCACTTGATGTGTGACTTGCGTCACAAACGACAACACTCTCGGCTATATACTCAAAGCTTTCACAGCAACATACACTACAACAATTGTAATCAACGCAATTCAATAATAAGACATACATATAATGCATTACACATAATATAAAAGAAAGAGTCACTACCTTATTCTTTCCACTCGTGTTCTGGCACCAGTTTATCACACCTAGGGAAAATGTCAAATCCTATAATCCATAATAAAGGACGACGAGTTATTCCCGATTCCAATGTTTAATTTCAAAACACTTAGGGTTGGTTATCATTTGAGACGTTTAGGCAGCTACTATAAGCCAAGAAAATGCCTAAAGGGTTAGGAAAAACTAGACCAAAGACCATCTTTCAAAAGTTCAAAATGCAGTTTTTGAGGGGTTGGCAGTGGCCAAGCCACTCTTTGGCCACGGCCAACAGATGGTAAGAAAGATTTAGGCTACAGCCAATATCCATTGGTCGTGGCCAAAATCAGGTTAGAAACTTTTGGGTCATGGCCAAGATCTACTAGCCACGGCGAAGAACAGGTCAGTAACATTTGGGCCGCGGCCAACAATTGGCCTTTTTTCTAGCTATTTTCAAATGATCATAACTTTGTACAAACTTATCAACATGACACAAACTTTACATCATTAGAAATTTTGTAATGTCTGCTACAACACTGGAAAATTTGATAACATTTTGATAGCATTTGCTATTTCAAAACACTATGCAAAGTTGGTCCCCTGCACAGAATTTTAACTGGACAGAATTTCCAGAATTTTTAGTTTTTACACAATAGTTTCCAAAGGTTCAAAATCCACCACCAACACTACTTCCACACAATTTTTCACAAGGAATCCAATGGAAACATCAAAACACCCAAATTTCCATTACTTTCTCATGTTCTATTTTGACCACAATGCAATACAAAATCTCACACTTTGGACAATTTCACATTCAAAACTCTAAGCAATGTCATTGTCCATAACACATAATAAAACACTACTTCTATAATCAAAACCTCATGAATTCTCTAAAACCCTAATTATACAAGAAATAGGGCAAGAATCCAGAATTCAAGAGTCTCAAATAATGGTTACAACATATATATCAACTGGCAGCTTTTACTCACCTCTTTCACTTTTCCAAGTTTGTTCTTAGATTCTACAACCTCCAACTTTTCTTGAACTCACAAAACACCTCCTCTTGAAAATCTAAAACTTTAGAAATGAAGATCTTGTCAAGATGATCAAGATTAAAGAATAAGATTTAAGTCAAAGAAGTCATCTTCAAGGTCAAAATGACTCACTTACCTTGATTTCTTCTTTGTCTTTCCTCTACTACCATGGACGACAAGAGAGCTTGGAGAGAGAGAGCATGAGATGATCATGAAGTCATATTTTTTACTCCCTCTATGCACCTTGGCCGACTTTGAAGAGAGAAGGAAAAGAAGAGAGTTGAAATTTTGACTTTAATCCAATGGCTCATGTAATGCTAAGTGTCATCATCTTGTGACTTCTTCTATGTGCATGCAACCATGTGAATAGTCTCTCTTATTTTACTTGGCAATTAGTCATACCACTTAATCTTTAAGTTGTTAGTGGAACCCCTCTTTGGTTGATGACTAATTGGCCGGAAGCTTTCTTACTTCCCATTTTGCCCTTAGCTATGGAAATTCCTTTTTGATCACCACTTAATACATTTCCTCATTCCATTTCCTCATCCGTGCACCCTCCATTTCTTTTTAATTAATTTAAAGCCTTAACAACACAATTAAGCTTAAATACAGGGGTTGGGCACTGTCCGCTGCTTATTCAGATCATAATTCTCATTGTATTCTCTGAAAGTGTTTGTTTAACATTAATTACATTTACTTTTGGAGTCATTAGCCCTTAATCATTTTTTGGCGTATTACACTTTTATTGCTAGCCAAACATGCTTCAAGAAAAGGGAAAATGTGATTTCTTGATTTAACATTGAAAACTCCTTCCTTTTCACTCATAATCACATAATTAAACATTTAAATACCATTTGAACATGATTTGTAGAAATTTGGGCAGCATCACCCCTTAGGGTTTCATCATCCCAAATTTACAAAATCAACCAAACAATCTACAAATCAAGCTTACAAACACCACAACAACAACAACAACATAACATTAAGAGAATCACAAGAGAATCAAGGTTCTTAAGGTTACCTTCAATTTCTTAACTTTCTCTATCTAGGACGTCTTCCTCTCTCTCTCCCCCCTTGGAATCTTACTTGCTAACCATGATATTCATGGAGGAAAAGAGATTAGAAGAGGTTTTACACAAGTCAAAAGGCAAGAACACTTGAAATCACAAGTACTTACCTTGGATTTTGCCTCTTGAACCCTAGTTCTTGTTCCTTTATTCTTGCTCTTTCTATGACTATTTCTCTTTCTATTTTTGGTCTGCTAAGCATGAATATGAGGAAGGAAAGAGATGATGATGCTTTTAAAATATCTCCACCTCTTCTTTAAGAAATAATTGTTTAATGGTTTATGACACATGAGTTTCTCCTTAAGCCTAATCCCTTCATAATTATGTCATAAACCCTTTATTGATTTTGGACCAATTCTCTTCATCTTTTTAAGCCCAAAAATGATCCCATGTGGGGTCCTAGTTAGACCAAATGGACTTCCTTCACTTAGTCTAACCAATTGCACATATATTATATTTTATGGAAATTTTAACACATGCCCTTTTAACTTGATATAATCATCATTTCTCTTCCCTCATACACTTGGTTGAAAATGGCCTCAAGAGTGAGTAATCGGCTGATTTAATTTAGCTATTAACCTCCTCCACAAATTTTAGATCAGAGTTGCAAATGTTGACTTCTTTGCCATCATCATTTTTTTTCTTTAACCATTGCCCAAAAAGTATTGTGAATTCTCAATAAATTATCTTCCCCCTTTTATACCTCTTTGTTTGGATGAAATGGTGCTCTAAAAAAGGAAAAATAATTAGCCTCTTTTTTTTATTGGCAAATTACCATTTTGCCCATACATTTTTTTTGTCCAAATTTGATAGCATTTTCACTCAACTTTGAAAATTTATATCTTTATTTTTAGACATTCAATTGAGGTGCTTTTAAAGGCTACATAACCCTTTTGAGTCTAGTTTTAAGGAAAAAAATAAACTTTAGGCAACTGGAAGCTCAACATTCCTAGAATTTAAATCTTTGGACGCTATCCCTTAAATTGGCCAGTTTCACTATGTAAATTTCCAAAATTTATAACTCACTGTGTACAACTCCAAATGATCTATATAACTTATCAAATCAAAGCTTGGAATGTTTACTTTCATTCTGGAAAATTTCACAATTTTAGGACATCATTTCGTTATCCAAAACCACATGACAAACTCATAACCTCATAGGATATTTTCACTGGCAGCATAACAAAATTCTCCAAAATTCACCCTTCTATTTCAATAAATGCCCAATTAATTACAAGGCATATTAGTGAAAATAAATCAAGGTGTTACAGTTTTCCCCTTCTTAAATAAATTTTCTCACTAAAATTTGCTACACATACATAGCCATAAATTCTGAGGTAACACTTCTACATATGTCTCATTGACATCATTACCATTGATCAAAATCTGCTTAAAAAGACTAAGATCTCTGAAATCCTTGATCAGTTTTTGCTCATGAATCATCATAGCTACCACCTACACTATTTTACAGCTTAATGCATTAGCAATAACATTAGCCTTTCCTGGTTGATATTTCACGTCGAGGTTGTAATCTTTAAGCAACCTTTGTATGTAATGACCAACCCTGTATCCACTACCTTGGTATGCAACGGTCAGGTGTTAGCTTGGGAACTACCCCTATAGACCTCTCACTAAGCAAATTGCCCTCTCCTATAGAGGATTTAAATTTCTGGCCTAAGGACTTGAGCCCATGAGCTGAGGATAAGTCATGCCTTAAGAGCTCCTTCGTAGCCGCTTTTTATTCCCTTAAGAGCTCCTTTGTAGCATGAGCATGTCAGCGTGAGCCAATGTAGAGAGTGACATTGGTCATCTCTACCCCAGCCTTTGATATACCATTGTAAATGTGAATGCTGTCAAGGCAATGTATATGTGTGACCATGTCAATAGTCCTCTGATAGCTAACAATAGTCATAGTGATGGCAGGTGAAAGAGGATGAGGATGGAGTAGGGAGTTTGAGACTCCCGGCCGGCTGCCTGGATAGAATAGACTGAGATTCCAGGTAGGTTACTACAGTAGGGTGCTTCGGATAAAAGAGATTGTGATTTTGGAGTTGCCAGGTATTATTGCTAATGGCCAAAAGTCCTGGTTACCACTAGCGGAGTCATTGGTGGGTGTTTGGCTAAGGGTAATGTTGTGAAAGTGGATATAGCAAAGCTGAATTATTTATGGAAATAGAGAAAGCTAACGTATTGTTGCAAACGGCAACAACTGAGGTATTTTGCAAATAGCAAAAGCTGACGTATTTATGGAAATAGTGAAAGCTGAGGTATAGTTGCAAACAAAAAAAGTTGAGGTATTTTTCCAAACAGTGAAAGCTGAGGTACTTGTGAAAACAGCAGAAGTTGAGGTATACGTGAATACAGTGAAAGCTATCAGTTGTGTTTAGTGAATCTGTGATGCTTTGGGTTATTTCAGAAAGGGGAGACTAGATGGAGCAGAGTAGTGGCATATGCCTCCTAACTGCTGAGGTCTTATAGAATGAGCTAGCCACTCAAGATTTGAGGATTGTAATAATTGTGTTTGTGCATTGATTGTGTTTTACAGAGGTTATATATAGTGGCAATTATGACCTTGGGACAATTGTGTTGTGTTAAATGTGAGTCAAAGTTATAGTATCATTGCCTGTATGGGTTAACGATAGAAAAGTACGGCAACTATTAGTGTCCCAAGTATTGTTTTATCAGAAAGAATCAAAGGTGTGACAACACGAGTTAATGGAGTTACTGGAAAACTCACAACCTGGAGATCAAGTATCATCCAGGTAAAGTTAATCTCATTGCGGATATGTTTAGTTGTAAGGCAATGCGGATTGTTGGAGTAATGATTGATGATTGTTGAAATCTAAATCTCTCAAAATAGATTGTATGTGTTAAGTATAGTGTACCAAAACTGGGAAAGTGACTTGATGACTGAGATTAAAGAGGCTCAAAGCTGTGATACACAAGTGTAGCTGTCTGAATTATGATCGAATGAGGCGAAGACCATTAAAGTTTGAAAATGGAGATCACACGCTCGTGAGAGTGTCTTCAAGTATGGGAATTGGTAAAGTGATTAGGAGAAAGAAATTGAACCATGAAGTATTGGTCCGTTTAAGATTCTTGTGAGAATCGGACCTGGAGTGTATCATTTATGCAAGTAATCTTGAAAGGACTGTCCTAGTGAGAAACAACTTGAGAAACGGAAGACGTCATAAAGAGGCGTCCAACGATTATGTCCAAGATGTGTAACAAATTTTAAGGATGAAATTTATTGAATGGGGGGAGAATTGTAATGCCCTATATTTTGATTAAGGTATAATGACAATTATTGAAAATGTTTTTGTGAATTAAAGTTGATTTTAGACCCGAATTAATTATTGGAATGCCCAACACCTTGTATTTTAGCATAATTATGTGACAATAATTATTTGGGCTGAATATTTGAGTAAATGGCGCATAGAAAAAGAAAAAGAAAATAGTTGTGTTATGTGGCAATTTCAGTTAATATGCCATAATCAGTGGAGAAATTGAAAGAATGGAACAAATTATCGGCCAATTAGTCAGTGATTAATGAAGAAATTAATTACTAACTAAGAAGAAATGAGATGTGTCTAAATGACTAATGGTGTGGTTAGAGAAACTAACTAGTTACTTTATAAGGGCCAATGAGATTAAGACACTTGGCAAGTTAGGATGAAGAGAGAGAGTGGAGAAAAGTCAAATAGTCATTGTTTAATCATATTTTTCGCTCTCTCTTTCCCTCTATTTCAGCTGAAGAGTATGGGCAAGGGAAGAGCCCATCATTCCATCTTCTTCACTCTCATTTCCCTCTCATCTCGCTCTCTCTCTCTCTCTTGTCCTCCATTTTTGTCAGCCATGTTTGAAAATGACAATTATTGAAAATATTTTTGTGAATTAAAGTTGATTTTATACCTGAATTAATTATTGGAAATGCCCAACACCCTGTATTTTAGCATAATTATGTGACAAAATAATTATTTGGGCTGAATATTTGAGTAAATAGCACATGGAAAAAGAAAAAGAAATTAGTTGTGTTATGTGGCAATTTCAGTTAATATGCCATAATCAGTAGAGAAATTAAAAGAATGGAACAAATTATCGGCCAATTAGTCAGTGATTAATGGAGAAATTAATTACTAACTAAGAAGAAATGAGAAATGTGGCTAAATGACTAATGGTGTGGTTAGAGTAACTAACAAGTTACTTACTTTATGAGGACCAATGAGATTGAGACACTTGGCAAGTTGGGATGAAGAGAGAGAGTGGAGAAAAGTCAAATAGTTATTGTTTAAACATATTTTTCTCTCTCTCTCTCTTTCCCTCCATTTCAGCTGAAGAGTATGGGCAAGGGAAGAGCCCATCATTTCATCTTCTTCACTCTCATTTCCCTCTCATTTCTCTCTCTCTTGTCCTCTATTTTTGTCAGCCATGTTTGAAGAGTCAAGAAGAAGAAGCTTGCGAAAAGTGAGTATTTTGACCCTTAAGATGAGCTCAAATGCAAAAACTCTCTTCTTCGATCCTGCTTCTTGTGTTGAGGGCTTTATTTCTATGATTTTATATTTTCCATTGGTGGTGTTTTGATCACGCAAGGAAATCTAGAGGTTGGAGAATCAAGGAACAACTTTGATAAAGCCTTGATTGGGGTTGAAACTGAAAGCAATTCTGGAGCAGTAGGGGATTTCATGTAATTCTGTATTTTTGTGGTTATGGAAAGCCTTGATTCATTTTTTTCTTGTATAGAGTACTTAAATTTCTTTTAATAGGCTTTAGGATCACCTCATTTCAATTTTTCTATAATTAGTTATAATTTTTAGAAGTTCAGCCAAGAAACTGAACTTTTTCTTGGCCACAGCCAAAAAGCTTCTAACCTACTTTTGGCCATAGCCAGAAGACTCTTGGCTGCAGGCAAAAACTCTCTGACATGATTTTGGCCACATCCAAATGTCCTTGGCCACAGCCCAAAAGTTTCTGACCTATTTTTGGCTGCAGCCAAAGATTCTTGGCCATGGCCAACACCCAAAAATCAAAACTTTTCACTATCATAAGGTGGTCTTTGAGATAGTATTTCCTAATTCTTTAGGTCTTTGTTTGGGTTTCTAGTAGCCACCTAAAGGTCTCAAATGATAACCAATCTTAAGTATATTGGGGATGAGTATTGGAATAGAGAATAACACTTCGTCCCTAATTATAAATTATAGGATTCGATATTTGCCCTACTCGCGATAGCCCTGTGCCAGAGGATGCACGGAAAGACCAAATGAGTGACTTTTCTCTCATATTGTGTATGATGCTTGGTATGCATGACTTTTTCTTGTGTTGTTGTGAAATATCGCATGAAACCTTGATGTTATGGAAATTGTGGTCATGATGCCATTGTGAAATTGTGAATGTGAAATGTGCCTTAGTGCATTGCAGCATGAGCAGTCGTAGGGGGTGATGCTTATCACACCTACCCCTGCTGCTGTAACTGCCATTGTAATTGTCGTGGCCGTGCTCTTGAATTGTGAATTCCTACTTTTAGAAAAATGCTAGTGTGGATATGTGTTGTGAAATATTTTATATGGAACCCAGTTGTGGTGAGATATATGGATGTGAAACATGTGGCTGTGCAATACAGTGTGAGCACTACAGCGTGATAAGGGTGATGCACGTCACACCTGCCCCTGCCACTGTAACTGCCATTGTAAGTGTTGTGTTATGTGTTGTGATTTGCTTACATGCTTTGTGGTTGTGCGTACTATAAGTGATTTGTTACTATGGGAATTCCTTAAAATCTCACTCTCTCATAAAACAATTTTCAGACAAGGGCGGTGGTTCTAAGGAGAAGTAGGTGACAAAGGCCGAATAGAGCTCCAGATTAGTATTTGTTGGGGAATTATTGTATATATAGAAGATGTGGAATAGTATTTGTGTAATTCCCTTGTTATGGGAAGTTGATTACGGGCAATTGTGCCCTGTAAACCCTTTAGTTGATTAATAGAACCCGAGTGTGTTGGAAATTTATATTGTACTCTGATATTTAAGAATAGAATCGAACTATATAGGCCAATTGTGTATTTGAAATGTGAATATAAGACCATTTGATGAACATGTTTTAGAAAATTTTTTGCAAACCCTATTTTGGGAAAAGAAAATTTTATAAGTCTTAATTTACCCATGGTCTCTAATTCAATGAAATTACATATTTTGAATGTAAATCTTGGCCTTGGTTGGAAGGGGGTTATATTCTATTTTGCTCCTTGAGTATACTAGAATATCATCATGAAAGACTACACGAATTGGTCCCAGTACGGATGAAACATTTGATTCATATAGTCTATGAACACGGCAGGTGTATTGGTCTGCTAAATTGCATTACAAGAAACTCACAATGGCCATATCTGCTCCTGAATGCATTTTTCAGTACATCCTCTATTTTTACCTTATGCTAGTAATACCCAATCTCAAATCAGTTTTTTTCTTTGGAAAACACACGGGAACCAGACAATTGATAGAGCAAATCATCTATTCTAGGAAGTAGGTGGTTGATCTCAACAGTCACCTTATTCAACTTCCTGTAATTAATACAGAGCCATAGACTTCCGCTGTACACTCTGATGTTTATCTCCTCATAAGAGCTTTATTAATGTCAGGATGATTTAGTAGGAGTCCTACAGGAACTGCCTATAATAGCTTACTGCACCCAAAATTTACGTTTCTTTATGCCAGTTCCTGGCCCATTTCAACTTAAATCATTTTGGGCCATTTCAAACTTTCATGGAATAGTTGATTCTTGGGTTACGATTAACTTGATAACCCTTCTACTCAAACCTTTCATCACATCATTTGCCATCCACCAATCGACTCCTATTATAGCCTCAAGTTAGTTAAAGAGCATGCAGATCAATTCTGTCTCTCATTTTATCAAAGAGCTATCACCTCAATCAATTCTTTAATGGTATAATTTATGATCATAATCTTTCCCTATGCTATACTTAATAGCTAGCTAGTTTTCAAAATGCCTTTTTGCAATGATTCTATCCGTCAAAATCTTGTTCCTCGATTCTATGGAGTATCACTAGCTCGACACAATTCTGAATACATATGCTAGCCCAAGGACATACTATAGTCCACTAGGTCTTAGGGCTTCTGGAAACACTGGTCCATTACAATATATCTGGCATGTAGAAGTTTACAGCTTAAGGTCTCTAACCCAACTTTTATGTTCATTAAGAAATCTATGACCTCAACATCACACAAATTGGAAATCATTTTTCTCAAGTATACCTAATAGGTTCGCTAAGAATAAGGATCAATAGCGCCTATTCTAACCTCCACAGTATTTGGGTATTATCCTTAAAACATTCTTGAAGGTTCAATACTATTCATAATGTTCAAACTTTCATCATGGAACAGAACTATAGTGCAATAAATTCACATTCTGACCAAAGCATTATTTCAGCTTATATCAAATTCAACCATATCATCAACCTTCAATAACATTAGATCGGATCCTCTAGGATCAATATATAGTATAATCACCATTCATCATATAGCACCGTATATCATGCCTATATTCCTTTAACATCATGGTGTTACTAAGGATCACCACTTAGCATGGAGAAACCTCAAACATTTACTACACCTCGAGTTTCCCATAACCTAATCAAAAAAACTTTTCTGCACAGTAATTACTACAAACTAAAATGGTTCACATTAAGATTAATACTTACATCATCATCATCTCCATGCTTCTAAACATCATTTGAATCATCTAACTAAAATGATTATTAGCTATGGAGAAACCTTAAGACAATAACTATTCCTCAAGTCTCTATAACCTTGCTAACTTAACTTTCCAGGGAGTCGCCCATCCTAAGATTTCCTGGGTTGAACACGCTTAACTTTTGTATGCCCATGAAAACCGCAGATACTATCTTTATCTGGTCCTAACCACTGGTACCTGAGACTACACTTGTCTCAAACATGGTGCCAGCTGCCTTTGGCTGACTAAATACTGTTTGAGGTCTGAATACTAGCCTTGGTCATACCCGCTTCTTCGGGTTTCATGATATCTTTAGACCAACATCAATCCAGTTTGCACTACTTGCTGACTTTCAATATTCCATTATTCCTCTTGACTAGTTCACAGAGAGTTATACTGGTTCGGCCTAACAACCAGGCCTACGTCCAGTCCTCAGAGATCAAGACCTACTGAGATTTTCACTATTCTTCCAAGATTCAATGGGCTCTCAGAACGCCACAAAACAACAATTGTCCTTAAAAGGACTACGAGCAGAAATATTCTCTCACTAAGAAACTTCTCTCCCCCTTACGACAAATCTTACATGCAGAAAAACAACCTATGACCTTTCCCAATTGCTTATGTATACAAGACTTGTGAGCAGCAATATTCTCTCCTGCTTACACCATTGTAAGTCTTACGAGCAGCAACGTTCTCTACTGCTTGTATCTTATAAGTCTTATGAGTAGAAGGTTTAACTAAGAATTCTCTCAACTGCTTTTCTCGTAAGGATATCTACCCTCTCAAGGTCCCAATACCTTGAGATCAAATGAAGATAGAATTTGAATTTTATAAAGACTCTCTTACAGAGCAAGTAGATGAACACTGAAGATCAAAATGTATACAGAGAAAATTATGAATAGTTTGACTTTCTTTGTGTCTGTTTATTTCAAACGTTCATCTTCTTGTATCACACTTATAATACATTCAAAATGATGTTAAATAATGATAATAAGTAATGATAAGATAAATAAATAACATTAAACCATATTCGGATTGAGTTATAAGTATAAAAGTTGTAGGGTTTTGGGTGTACCTGAAGTGTTGTTTCGTACTCTTACGATACCCACGCGAACCGGATCACCAAGGCTCCGGCTATCTTACACAGCAAATTCACCAGAAGAAAGGTATAGAGAAAAATTTTTGTTTTTCACAGTATAATCTTTCCTTGGAGAGAATATGTCTCATAATAAGCAGAACATGAAGCCTCGTTCAATCACACTTATTCCCATCAAAACATTCGGGACAACTATTCCCACTTATTTTTAATTTTGAACCCTTGGGGAATATTACCAACTAATACCCCACATATATTTAAGTATTTTATTTAGTCCCAAAGCTAATAGGTTTGGACCTAATCCACCAAGGGTAGACCAAGCCCAATTCCCAACAAAAGTAATAGTTTAATAAGGCTTATTATTAAATTTCATGGGTTTTATGATTAAAAAAACATGGGGTTGTGTGATTTAGAATTTTCCATAATATATGAAGAAATTGATATATCATATCTATTTCCTAATATTAGTTCTTTGAGCATAGATATAGTGTTAAGAAGTTTTGCTAGAAAAATCGATTAAGATCATAAATGTGTCGGCATAAGGTTGATCCACTCACGCAAGGTCCAATGACAAGAGTAAAATATTATGTTAGAATTCATTGGTTTTAATCAACTTATTTTTAACAAAACTACTTTTAACTTAGTTGATTTGTGAAAATTAGTGATATATGACTTACACTAGTGAATAATAAATGCTAATAATGGGAGAACACAATGAATCTAAAACTACTCGTCAGATGAATGAGTGTGTAATATAATGTTCCTCATAGTTGAAATTGAATTAATGATGCATCGCATTGATTGATTGTGTTTTGGCATAGAATTGTTACATGAACAATTAACTACATCAAATGCTCAAGTTTCTTATGGTTATGTGATGGCATAAGGGTGAAGTTCAGAGGAAGAGGCAAGTGGCTTTGTATTTAAAGGGGGAAAGTTACAGGAAGTGGACCAGTTTAGCTAGAGAGAGCTTATGGCCCTTATTCCAAAGCTATATTTCATGGAACATTTCTTGACTCTGTGGTAACTCCTCAAGGATAAGATTCATGCACTACGGGAAAAAACCCTTTTAAGACCACCACATTTAGACCGGTTTTGGCGGATAAGGTCTTAAAAATTTGCACGGTGGCAGTTTTGTAATTATATTGAACTTTTTAGACCGGTTCTTAAAAAACCTGGTCTAACAAAATTTATTTAGACCGGTTATAAAAAAATGGGTCTTAAAGTATTAAAATTTTACGCATTCAAAATTTTTTAACATTTAAGACCGGTTTAAATATAAACCGGTCTTAAATGTTAAATATTTAAAACCGGTGTTAAATGTTAAGTGTTAAATATTTAAGACCTTCAGGGTATTCTTCAAATGTTAGGAAGCTTGTGTCGATGAAAGACTTGAAGTTAGTGGGGCTAAAGTCTCATGATTGTCATGTCTTAACGCAACAGCTGCTCCCAGTAGCTGTTCCAGGCATTGCCGAATATGATCTTCAACATATTTTGACTAGACTTTGTTTCTTCTTCAATACTATTTGTAGTAAAGTCATTGAGACAGAAAAATTGGATGAACTGGAAAATGAAGGATATCTTATCTTGTGCCAGCTTGAGAAGCTTTTTCTTCCTTCTTTTTTTGATATCATGGTACATCTAATTGTTCATCTAGTCAGGGAGATCAAGTTGTGTGGCCCTATCTATTTACGATGGATGTACCCAATTGAAAGAACTATGAAAATCCTAAAAGGGTATGTGAAGAACCCTAACCGGCCTGAAGCATCTATTGTTCAGAAATATGTTTTTGAAGAAGCCATGGAGTTTTGTCAAGATTACTTGTCAAATGTAGGACACATTGGACTTCCTAAACGTCATGAAGAAGAAGGCGGTAGAAGCGAAGCTTCAGTAAAGAGCATGGATCCTGATGAATTGCAACAAGTCCACTTGTACATCTTGAATAATGTTGATAAAGTTCAAGATTACATTAATGCTCATAAATAAATTGTACGGAAAGGAAATAGTCGAATGACTGAACAAAGGTTAATTAGGGAGCATAACAAAACTTTTTCACATTGGTTCAAAAAAAAGGTTGACAGCGAAGAATGTGCTTCTGATACAATTAAATGGTTAGCACGTGGTCCTGAGGTTGATGTCATAAGTTGGACTTCATTTGTGATCAATGGTTATACATTTTACACAAAGTCCCTTGATGATAGGAGCACCGTCTAGAACAGTGGGGTTATGTTAGTGGCTGAATCTATGCACTTCTCTAGTTCAAAAGATAAGAATCCTAGATTGGCAGTAATACCTTATTATGGGGTGATTGAAGAGATTTGGGTGGTTTATTATGTTAAAGTTAAACTTCCCATTTTCAAATGCAACTGAGTTGATGTCAACAATGGTGTGATGATTGATCAGTTGGGATTTACATTAGTTGATTTGAATAGTAGAAGTTTTAGAGATGAACCTTTTATTATGGCATATCAAGCAAAACAAGTGTTCTATGTTATTGATCAGGCAAACAAAATGTGGTCTGTAGCTCTCTAAGGAAAAAGGGTCGTTGATATTAATCAGGAAAGTCATTCAATGAATGATCTACTTGAGACTCCTTCTTTTTCTAGAGGTTTACCAGAATTGAACGAAGAAGATGAAGCAGACAGTGAACACGGCATAAGAAATGATCATCATGAAGGAATATGGGAGGATATCCCTTTATAAAACTACATTGAAGGTTAGTTAGCTAAAATAATTATCATGAACTATATTTGAATTATGTATATTGTTACCGGTGTATATATATATAACTACTTTTTTTGTTGTCATAATAGGAAAATGAAGGATATGAGGTGTACGTCTTAGTGTAGATTCTCCGACGCCAGGCCAGCTAGTCATCATCAGCCTGAGAAGAGTGTGATCATCATTAATGTAATTTAATCTTTGATGTATGTATGTAAGTGAAAAGATAAGGAACTTGGTCAAAACAGCATTGTCATGGTTGTATGATTTCCTTGCATTATGATTTTGTCTATGGTTGTGAGTTTATTATACATGGTTGCTTTCCTTTGCTTCTGTTTCGGCCAGCACTGTTTAAGCACAAGGGAGTTGAGTTTTAATATGTTCCAATGAGTTTTAAGATTTATTTATTTCAATGTCGTTGAACTAGTTGCTGCTTGCTGAGTGAAATGTTTTAACAGGGGAAATGACTTGTTGGGTATACTTTTAAATGAAATTTTTTTTAAAAAAAATTCAACTTGTAAAACCGGTTCTATCCAAAACCGGTCTGAAAAGTAAATTTAAGACCGGTGTTGGAGAAAACCGGTCTAAAAATTTGACTTTTTAGACCGGTTTATAAAGAACTGGTCTAAAATGTGATACTTTTTAGATCGGTTATTTATAAAACCGGTCTCAAAATAAAATTTTATTAATTTAAACCGGTTCCTATTATAACCGGTCTAAAAATATTTATTTTTAGACCGGTTTTATAATAACCGGTCTTAAAAAGTTTTTTTAAGACCGATTCCATAGCCGGTCTAAAAAGTAGAAGACTTTTTAGACCGGCTGTATCAAGACCGGATCGAGAACCGGTCTAAAATGTCTTTTTTAACCAGTCTTAAAAGTGATTTTTCCACTAGTGATGGCATTACACACAAAATGTGTAAGCGTATATACCATTTTCACATATTTTCATTTTAATACTAATTCTATAATACTAAAAAAAGACCATACTTTTGGAGCTTTATGATAATGCCCCACCTTTACAATTTGTTTTTTTTTTCTATTGATGATTAGCTAAATAAAATAAGAAGCATTTTGGTATATTGTAATTATGAAATACTCCCTGTACGTAGAAGATATATAATTAATTTACATCTATTAAGAAAATTAATTATGTTAATATTTATAAAAAATGTGTATTGAGTTTCTAAAACATACTATCTAATTATTTGCATTGAAAACTACCTTATTGGTAAAAACTCTCTTTATACATGCATAGCCAATCAAAGGTGAAACGCTACCAATATTCCTATTTTTTTAATTTTTTAAAAGGTTTTTGATTTAGGTAGCTGTTCACACGTGAAATGCTGCTACTAGTGTTTGTATTTTTTTAAAAAACAAAAAAAGTTTGACTTTGGCGGTCCTTTGAAGGGTGAACCGCTACCGATCTTAATATTAGGTTTCTGTTTCTTAAAATATGAACTTGGTAGCACTTCACCTATGGAGCGCCATTGGTTAAATTGTTTTTATTTTTTAAAAAGTTTTAATTAGGCAGCAATTTCTATGTAAAGCACTACTAATTTAATTTATTTTCATTTTTAATATATAATTCACTAGGTACTTAGCAGTTTTGAGTTTCTTTAAAATGTTTTAAAAGGTTATTATATTAAAAAAAAAATTCTGTACTATCTCCTATGTTTAGAATTACAGGGAGTAGGAGTAGTGTAGTGTTGTGGTTTCACGATTTTTGAAAAAGAAAATCAGAACTAGAATTGAATTATATTTTTTTTAAAAAAATGAAAATCCATTTTTTCATGACTATGAAATATGACAATGTCTCTTATTTTATTTTATAGCAAATGATGGAAACAATTAGAAAGGTGGAGTAAAATATAGAGGCCTGAAATCCAACAACATTTATTAGAATATTGATGCATTTTTTAATATATGCAGAGGTAATTTGATGTTTGCTGAAGTTGATTGTACTAGCCTAGCTGCAAATCGGGAAAAACGAGTGTCGTGGAAGATGAACCGCTCTTCTTCTCAACTAAATCAGTTTTCAGTATCATCATTCTTAGGCCAAGATCAATGGCTTGCAAAAAAGTTTAACTTTCTGGATTTGTAATGGACCATTGCCATGTAAAGGATGTTTAACATCCCAATTTTTATTTATAAGATTTAAGTAATATTATGTAGGAATTGTTTCATGGTAAATGGAATTTAGCATATAATTAATTTAATAGAAAATGTATCCATAATAAATTAAATACTAATTAAGGATACAAATATAATACTGAGTCATAATTTTAGAAAAGGATAGAAAACAAAGTAAGGTTAAGTAAAAATATGGACAAATTATTTCTCAATTAAAGGATTTCAAGCATATCAATTTTATTCTATATGTTTTTTAGTTGAATTAGTTTAATCTGATTATCAGAAATCATTAAAAGAATTATAAGAGAGGATTTAAGGAGTTATAAAGTGAAAAACTTAAGGTATATAAGTAAAGTACAAAACCTGGATTAGGTTTATGTTAAACTAAATAACAAAAGAGACATGATTCGGGGTTGCAAATGAGTTTTATCTACCATCATTACTATAGAGTCGCATATATTTGACGCTTCATACTTAACAGTTTTCATGAAATCGATAAATATAAAGAGGCAGGATTATGGGAAAGCAATATATAACGGTTGTTTAAAATAACTGTTAAGTAAATGAGACAATATTTAACAGTTTTATATGACCATCATGATATATAAGTTTATTTTTGTTGAGAAAAAAAGATATCATTTACTTGACGGTTGTATATTAAAAACCCGTTAAATATAGGCGATCAATATATAACGGCTGTTTATCAAAAAACCATGAAACTTATATATTTGATGGTTTTTCAAAATAAACTGTCAAATATATCTTTAAAATCCCTTTTTGAACCCTATTCTGTCATGAATTCAAAATTCCCATAATTTCTCAATGCACTTGAAACATCTCCGACCACTCTTTTTCGGCAATCCCCACCACTATTGCGCTCTTTGTTGTTGGTGGACTTGTCATTCTCCTCCATTACGTGTTCATTGCAGTCCGTGAAGGTGTTCGTTATTCTTCAAATCTCCATTTTTTAGTCACACATTCATAAAGGTGAGTTTTTGGTGGTCTTAATTCGTTGTAAAGTCAAATTGCATACTTTAAATTGCCATTTCTAGATTATTTGTTCAGTTAGAGTACTTATAGGTCCATTCTAGATTCTGGGTTTAGGTTCCTAATTTGTTATTCATGGTGATAGCACCGTATGAGTACATTTGAATTCATTTCTTGCTTCCATTTCACATTGGATCAATATGATTAAGGATGGTGTTGAATTTCTTTTGCAATTTCATTTTCATCTTCCTTCATTTATACAACTGACCTTATTTTTCCCTTTATTGCTTCAATGGTTTAGTGCTGATTTAGATAATGGCTTAGAAATAGAATGTTTGTTTATTGAAGATTGAAATTTTTAGATTAAGAAACTTATTGGCAAAGGAGGATTAGAAAGAAATTGATTTTGAGGTGATCAGAGAATGTTCTACAAGAAAAAAGGCTTAGTTACCTATGTCTTTATAGTATTTTGAATGGTGGCAATATTTAGATCTTAGTTTGGGTTTATTATGACTTAAATCTTGTTGAGAGGAAAATTTAGAAATTTTACAATTTCATGAAGATGCTGAAATAAAGTTTGGTTATATAATACCCCAAATTTTGAGATTTGAGGCTAGAGAATAAGCCTGAAATAAGTAGACTACTAAGCTCCGGTTTAATAGGATCCTAAGTTTCAATTAAGGGTAAATAACTCCAAAAGTGGATGTAATTAGTGATAAATGGACCCTTTTGGAGATTATGATGTGAGCTGTGATTCGTATGCGTTATGAGCAGTGCTGAAACCTTACATTTAAGCTCAATTATGGATAAACATTTAAATTCACTTAAAATTTAGGGAGGGCATATATTATGGCTAAATGGAAAAGTATGATGTGTTTAGTAGTGATTCAGGAGGAATTGCCACAATCAGGGGCAAAACAGTAAAGTTGCCAACCAATTGGTTAGTTACCGAAGAGGAAACTCATTGGTAACTTAAAGATCAATGGTTAGGATTGATTTGTGTAATAGATCAAAGGGTGGAATCTCATGTGTTTGTGCTCATGTGAACTCATGAATATGTTGTAAGAGTGTGACAAGTAGTAACATGTGGACCCTTGATATTAGGTCAAAGATTTAACACTCTTCCTCTCTTCTCTCTCCCTTATCCAGACATATTTTTGGGGCCAAAATCTACCGCCTTCATCTTCTTCTTGTTCATTTCTCTCTCTCTTCTCATCTCCATTTTCGCAAGCTTGGGGGAGGAAAAAGAAAGAAACAATGTGAGTTTTGGCTTGGTAAATAGCCTCTAATGCATAAATCCTCTTCATTAATCTTGTTCATAGTGATGAAAGCTTAATTTTTATGGTTTTAGATTTGTGAAAGGAGGTGTTTGGGAGCTTGAGGGAAATTAGAAAGATGAAGAATCAAGGAATTTGTTTGGGAAAGAGGAAGAGGTGAGTATGCCTGTTGATCTAAATTTTGTAACTTGTGGTTGAGTTTTGAGAATTTTGGAATTTACCCTGATTTTATGGTATTTTTGAAATAGATGAATTGCCTTGTGTTTTGTGTGGCAATTGGTGTCATGATGTGTTATATGGCCATTGGATTTGATTTGAAACCTTGGAATGGAAAAAATGGCAAGGTGTGTTTTATATTGCGTTTTGTAGTGACATGTTGTGCCAATGTGGAAACATGTCAATGTGATGTGAATTTGGTTGTTTTGGTGTTTTCAATGGAATCCCTGTGAAACTATGTGTGATAATGATGTTTGATGTGAAAATGGGACCATTGGAAGCCAAAGTGCAAAAACTGAAATTCTATCCATTGAAACTCTTTGCTGGGCAGTCTGTTTTTGTGGATGTTTAGACTAGGCAAATGGTGTCTAAAAATTTTGAAACTTTCCTGTCCTAAAGTTCACATCTTAAGCTTCAAAGTGGACATATAATTTTTGTCATTTCGTTTTGTGAGCTGGTAGTTATGGTTGTCCAAAGTTTGATGTCGAAACTAGACTTAATTCTGGAACAGTATGGAATTTTGTGTGATTCTGTAATTGTGTGGTGATTTTTGTAATTCTTCAAATTTTTCCTATGAAGAGGACTTAGAGAGCTTTCAATAGGCTTTAGGATCACCTCATTTTTATTTTTCTAGAATTATTTATAATTTTTTGAAGTTTCCTTGTCTACAGCTAGAATTCTTGGCTGTAGCACAAAACTTTCTATGCACGTTTTGGCCGCAGCCAGAAAATCTTGGTGCAGCCAAAAACCTTATGTGCTATTTTTGGCAGTAGCTAAATGTTTCTTGGCTGTAGCCAAGCCCTATTTTCAGCACTTGGTGATTTTGAAAAGTGATTTCCAACCTAGTACTTCCTAATCCTTTAAGTTTTCGTTAAGCTTATTATTAGGCACTTAAGGGACTCAAATGACAACCAACTTTAAGTGATATGGAAATAAGAACTTGGAATATAGAATAACCCTATGTCTTTGCTTTGGTTATAGGGCTCAATATTCATTCTGATCATGAGTAGCCAGTGCTGGAGCACACGTGGAGAGAATAAGGGTAGGGAACTTACCTCTTATGCATGTACTTGATATTTGTGTTGGTGTATTGATGCATGTTATTGCTTTGCTTCATTTTATGAACATATATGAATGATTGAAGCTCTGTTTCTATTTATGCTATGGCCATAAGTATATTGTTGTTGAACCATTGAGCACGCAGATATGTCATTGTGTGAGCATGTGTTAATGCGATACAAGCATGCCATGCATTAAACACTTATCTTGTATGCATATTGGTATCTGTTTCCTACTGAGATTCTCTTGAATCTCACCCCCTACCAACATTTTAGATAGGACAAGTCGATCTAGGAAAGAGCAAGCAACCAAGGGTGGCGAGGACTCCTTCGGGATATAGTTTTGGTAGTTGGTTATCAATATGAATTGGGATAATTGTACATTGTTTGGATGTATATTTGGTTATTCGAATGTATATTTTGAATGAAATTTTGTGTAATCCCCATATGAGAACTTGTATATGGCAAATGTGCTTTGTGAACTTTTTAGTTAAAATATGGAACTCAGTGTTTGCCAGAATTATTATTGTGTACTCTTATATTTATAATAAATGTGATTTATCTTCTTAAAAAAATTGTATTCGAAATTTGAATATGAGACAAGGTGTATTAGATTTTAAAACTTATTTGAGAAAACACTATCTCAAGGATGGGATTGTAAATGAGTTTTTATTATTATTAGTCTCTATTTCATTTTAATCATGTATTTCAGATATAATTATGGAGGGGGTTACATTTGTGGTATCAAAGCTAGGTTTCAATCCTGGAACCTATGGGTTATGGGCCTACCATGCTTTCACTGTGCCATGAAGAGAACTTAAAGAGCTTTCAATAGGCTTTAAGATCACCTTATTTCGATTTTTCTATAATTAATTATGATTTTTCGAAGTTTCCTTGCCTGCAGCACAAAAAGTTCTGTACACATTTTGGCCGCAGCCAGAAAATCTTCTGTGCTGTTTTTTGCCACAGCCAGAGAATTCTTGGCTATAGCCAACCCCTATTTTCAGCACTTGGTGATCTTGAGAAGTGATTTCCAACCAAATATGTCCCAATCCTTTCAAGCTTTTGTCGAGCTTATTATTAGACACTTAAGGGACTCAAATGACAACCAACTTTAAGTGATATAAAAGTAAGACATTGGAATAGAGAATAACCCTATGTCCTTAATTTGGTTTATAAGGTTCACTATTTGCCCTGATCGTGAGTAGCCGGTGTTGGAGCATATGTAGAAAGTACAAGGGTATAGAGCTTACCTCTCTTGCATGTAGTTGATATTTGTATTGGTGTATTGATGCCTGTTCTTACTTTGCTTGATTATGTGTGACATATATGATTAATTGAAGCTCTGTTTTTATTTATGCTATGGCCATAAGTATGTTGTTTGAACCATTAAGCACACAAATATGTCATTGTGTGAGCATGAGTTTTGTAATGCAAGCATGTCATGCATTAAATACTTATCTTGCATACACATTAGTATTTGTTTCCTACTAAGATTCTCTCGAATCTCACCCCCTACCAACAGTTTGACAGGACAAGTGGATCGAGGAAGGAGCAAGCAACCAAGGGCGGCTAGGGCTCCCGTTGGAGTTTGATGTTGGTAGTTGGTTATCATAGATGGGAATATTATTTAATTTGTATTCGTATTTGAATTTGGGAATGTGTATTTGGAATGTATATGTAGATTTGGAGATGATATTGTGTAATCCCCGTATGAGAACTTGTACATAGGCAGATTTGCCCTTTGAAACCCATTAGTGAAGATATGAACCCAGGATTGCCGGGATTACCATTGTGCACTCTGATGTTTATAATAAATGTGATTTATCTACGCTAAGTAATTGTATTTGAAATGTGAATATGTGACCAGGTGAATTTATATTTGAAAGATATTTGTGAAAACCCTATCGAGAAGATGGGATTGTAAAGGAGTTTTGATTATCTGATGATCTCTAATTCATTTTAATCTCGTATTTTAGATATAATTACAGACGGGGTTACAGTTTGGTTGTATGATGGCTTGTTAGATGATTAATTTTGATGGTTGTGTTATGACTTAGTATGTTTTTATGCATGTTTGTTGATTCTTTTTTGTTTTTTTTGTTTTACTAATAATCCATAAGCTTTATGTTATGACTTAGTGTGTTTAGCCTCTTTACAAGGTTTTATGGGTTAGAGAAGTTATAATGATTATTTAAGACTTGTTATAGGTTAATATGTTGGCATCCAATGGTGGCTCAAGTACTAAAGGTCCTAACCCCTCCGCCAACCCCTCTAGTGCACAATAGGATGATAACACTTATAGCTCAAGAGGAAAGATCATTAAGGAAGGGCCTTGTGATGAGAAGGTTAATAAACAAAGAGATAGTGGAGGAAACTTAATGTGAGATGGAATAAGAAAGGGAAAGTTGTGAAATCTAACAAGTTCATTAGCTAGCCGAGTATGCAACAAAACCTAACGTGCCTATCACTTTGAACAACTAGAAGAAGGCAACCGATACAATGAGTAAGAGTATCTGGGATGAAGTATTAGTAAGACATGATGTTACATAGTTAATAATATCTTGTTAACCGGTATGTCTAACACTAACAATGATTTTGTGTGTTTCGTAGTCTAGATCCACATAGATTATGAGAAGAAGGATTATATGCTTGGGAATACTGGCAAGATTATGTGCTTATTTTGAGGGTTTGCAACTAAGAAATATTTGTTGGAACCCGTCTTTATAGATGAGTTAGTAGTTCTGACACTACTAAAGGAAGTTGTCAAATAGCTCGAATGGGCTGCTTTTGTATGGTTATTGTAATATCCTGAATTTTGGGCCTAGGACATTGAGGACAAGCCTATATCAAGCAGATATGTAATATCCTAAATTTTAGGGTAGACATATGTACCTTGTGTTTTTGAAGAAGATACTAGTATGTGGTGCCATGTAGGGCCTACACACATACTCCAACCTGGTGTCATCTTATGGGCTCCGATACGCATGATGCAATCCCGAATAAGTCTCAAGTGAAACCTAAGTAGATTCTTGTAAAGTAACTTACTAAAGTAGCTTTAATAAGGTAAGTCATGATAGTTAGTGATGACACAACGTTTGTGGTGGCACCACAAGAAATTGACAAGTGTCATCTCATCATGACAAAGTACAAGATCACTTTTGTGTTAGATGAATGAGAAGGTGACAAGTGTCCCTTATGATGACATTTACTTTTTTCCGTTTATGTTGCCATCCCTGGGATGGGCTACCTAGTTTAAGTGCTGCCATAATGATGATTAGAATATGCCTTTATAATATTGAGGATTGAAGTAGAATTAGAATCTTGTGATCAATGCTGATGCTATGAGGATTCTATTTTATGATACTGAAAGTTGAGGATAGGCTTGAATTAAATCTAAGTTGAAATAGTGCTTGGGTTGAAATGTGAATCAGGTTGCACTATAGTTCTGTTCCATGATAGAAGTTTGAACCTTACCTTGTGGATAGTGTTAAACCTTCAGTAATGTCTTGATTATAATACTGAATATCGTGAAGGTTAGAATAGGCACTATTGATCATGATTTTAGTATGCTTGTTGGGTATATTTGAGAAAAATGATTTCTGATTTATGCGATGTTGAGGTTCTAAAGTTAGTGATGAACCTAAAAGTTGGATGTCTATCCAATAGCCAGAGAAGGGTTACCAAGTGAACTGTAACCTAGGAATCAACTATTAAGTTTTGATTCCTTAAGAATTTGAAATAGGTGAGAATGATTTGAGTTATTAGAATATGTTGAAATGTGTATGAGGTTTTCTAAGGTTGCTAGTTACTGATCTAGCATAGAAAAAGATCTTGATAATAGAATATTCCCTTAGAAAGATTAAATGAGAATAGTTCTCTGATAAAATAGAGGGTAACCAAGAACTACGGTCTCATGATTGAGACAAGTATTAGAGAATATACTATTGGCTTACGGATTCCTTGTATGTTATTGTTAGATCTCATGTGTTTTGATGATAACAAAGATTGGATTTGATAACAAAGAAAAGAATTTGAACAAAGTAACTAAATGGCAGACAAAAGCTTTACTTAAAGCTGGGAATGGAGTAATAAAGAAGATCTGAGAGATAGAACACAGGAAAAACATCACTGGCAGATTTCTTAAAGGTTTACTCGAGTGACCACTAGAGTAAAAAACTTTGTTACTCGAGTGAGCACTCGAGTCATGTTGGAGAAAATGTTCTAGAAATATACTGCCAAAATTTGGAAGGAGTTACTTGAGGGGTTACTCGAGTAATCTGCAAAGTTATATGGACCATTACTCGAGTAACCACTCGAGAAAACACATGATAAAAGGCATTACTCGAGTAGACACTTGAGTAACCAGGCCAAATACCTTCCAGTAGCTCTCGACCAAAAATTGACACACTTTACTCGAGTAGCCACTCGAGTAACCATTTGAGAAAACTATTTACTTGAGGGACCACTCGAGTAATCTATATAGTTATTTAAAGTATTACTTGAGGGATCACTCTAGTAATCAGGTAAGCAAAGCACAGGTATTTTTGGCCAATAATTTGTTGTTGTTACTCGAGGGAGTAATCGAGTAATCTGCAAACTTATTATCAATTTACTCGAGTGATTACTCGAGTAACCTATGAAGAAAAGACATGCTTACTTGAGTAAGCACTCGAGTAATCAGGTATTTCCTAGGTTTGTGATATATCTTACTCCATGTCTTACCCGAGTAATATTTTATGAAAATGTTGAATTACTCTCTGCCATATTTTTGATAAGTTTACTCAAGGCACTACTCGAGTAATGAGCATGATCACTCAAGTAGCCACTCGAGTAAGGTAGTCCAGAAATCATGTTTTTAATCATACGTTTATTGGTTTGTTATCTATATGATTAAATTTTCATTGAACTAGTATTATAAGTATGTTTACAGGTAAACAATGATGAAATCATGACATAAGAGAAAAGTCAAATAAAAAGTCTGAGATCTCACCTATCACTACCTACCGGAAATGGATAGTTTTCAAATTAGAAGAATGGTTAACCGTTGCTGCGTAACTCTAACAGACATATTTGAAATGCTTCCAACGAACACCACAAATCATCTATATATATGGAGCATTCAAAGAACAGAATATAATAATTGAGAACAAGCAATCACACATCGATCAATATACTCTTTGTACTCTATTTTCTTATACTCACTTTTTATACTTCATTGTTTATACATTTACTCTGTAAGAGAGATTTTCACTACAAAACTCAATATTCATTATTGAGACAACTTAAGGTTGTGGAACCTTGAGTTAGGGATTTTTATTACAACGTGTAAGGGGGAGGGAGTGTCCAGGCGAAGGAACTTGCTATACTGAGGTGCCAAGAACCCACTGAATCTTGGAAGATATAGAGAAACTCTGAGAGAAGCTCTAAGGGCTGGACATAGGTCAAAGTGGTTGTGACCGAACCAATATAACTCCTGGTGTATACTTCGGTGATATTTCTCCTTACTCTCAACTGCTTTATATTTCCAGTCAATTTTCTTATACTCAACGAAATTTCTGGTATCACCCAATTCACCCCTCCTCTTGGGTTAAACGCTTGTACTAACATTTGGTATCAGAGCGTAGGTCTTCTTGTTAAGGTATAACAGCCAAAGAAGGATCCAATGGCAGTATGGGTGAAGGAATTCTTCCCGACGGAGCTTCTATCACAAGACCTCTGGGTTTTAATGGCGAACATTTCTCGTTCTGGAAAGAGAAGTTCAGAGTCTTCGTAATGGCTACAGAGTATGGGCTATGGCTGTGATTGAAAGTGAAAACTTGATAGAGCTCAATATTTATATATTTTTATTAATTAATCTTAGGCTTTTGTGGGACTTAATTGAATATTTTGGGTATAATCAAATGTTAATGTGAGACTTTAATGGAAGAATAATTTGGGAATTAAAGGGGTTAAATTGTTATATTTTTAATTAATATTTGTTATTCCCATTATTCTTTAATTGTGAACAAAAGATCTTACCTTTGTGAATCTAATTTTGTAGGTGATGATGTGGCATAACTTGAATGGTTAAAGGTAAAAGATGTTATTTTGGAGCTTAATGAAGGACAAAAGTAGAACATCACAAGTATAGAATTTATTTTCACATTTTTTCTAAGAGGAGTTTAAATGAGTAAGGGCCTTGTTTGGTGGTTGCAATTTTGTGTCTAATGTTAAAACACATTTTTATCTCTTATCCAAACAAGGCACAACTCACTTTTAACCTAAAAATACTTGAATTGCAATGAGAAAGAAAGCAAGTGGCGGCTGAATTATTTAGGGGCTGCTGAACCGAAATTGAAGGGATTGGAGAATGAATTAGGAAGAGAATGGACCGAATTAATATCAAGGGCTGGACCGTGCAGAGAAAGAGAGCAGACCGTAAATAAGTAAAGCAAGGAAGGAGAGGGAAATAGAGAAAGGAAGCATTGAATGTCAAAAGAAAACCAAGGGAGCCGAAATTGTTGACCGGTTGGAATTGCTGAACCAATGAGAAGAATGATTCGAGAGGGTTGAAAAGAAGGGAGTAACACAATGGAATAAAATAGAGGGAGTGAGAGCAGCCGTCATTGTGGACCGTGGACTTGAGGAAAAAAAAGAAAAACACGAGGAATTAAGAGATGTGGAGGCGGCTGGGAATAAAGGGGTGTGAAGGGAGTATTGTGCGCCGAAATAAAGAATTGAGAATTGGAGGCTGCGGTTGTGTGAAGGCTGTTGCTCCATCTATGGCTAATTCTCTCTTCATATATCAAGCTTCATCCTTCTCTTTTTCCATGAGTAGCTAAAGTATTGGTGATTTCCTTAAGTTAGGTAATGGTTTGAGCTTCTAAACTTCAATAGAATTCTTTAAGCTCTCTTTTTAGTTCATGATTATGTAGCTTGGTTAAGTATGTAATTGTGATCTAGATTGTTAAGCCAAGTGAATAAACTTGGTTGTTGAGCTAGGAGTTGATTAATGAATCTTTGTATGATTCATATTAGGAGTAGGTTGAATTGTTTATCTCAACTTGGTTAAGTGGATTTAGATGATTAAACTGAATATTTTGAATTGTTGTAATGGTAATTATAATTTAGAATTGGAAGTTGATTATTCATCTCCTTGAGTCATTATTAATTGGTGGTATTCATTTAATTGCTTCGGTTGAATGAATTAAATGATTATTGCAAGTATGGAGCTAATGGTAGCTAGTTCCATCCTCTTGGCTCATTATGGAATTCAAATCATTAGCAAGGAAGGAAGACTAAAACCCCAACTCAAGGGAATCCCATTTTATCATTATTCTAGTTTATTAAATTTGCTTTGTTATTAGTGTTAAATTCAATTACATTTGCTTCTTTGTTTTAAAAAACTGAAAAATACAAAAATATTGTTTTAGTTTAGTTTACTTCCTTAGTTTATAAATGCAATTTCTTAAAAATGATTTCTTACCACTTTAAGGCTTTTTATCACTTTACTACTTAGAAAATTGGAAATTAATCTCCTCAAAAGAACGACCTAGGTTGAGCTACTACACTACATTTTCAAACCTAGTTTTATTTTGTGAACTCACACGATAAGGGTTCATCAAAATTGGCGCCGTTGCCGGGGAGGATGGTTGCCAAGATTTTAAGTAGTTAGGTGTTCTTTTCTGTTGTCATAGTGTTAGATAGTTGTTTTGAGTCATTTTTCATATTCAAAGTTGTTTTGCATTTCATTTGCATCTTAAAAAAAATTGCATTTTGTTGTTTTGCTATCATGTTCTTAGTGGCCATTGTATGGTTTACTATTGTCTTGTGGTGAGCAAATTTGCATTCTTCATCCTTGGGAAGCTCTTGGTAATATTTCCAAAATGGAAGATCTTCTTTCACAAAGCTTTAAAGCCCTACAACATCAATTAGAGCTTGTTCAAGCCCAGTTGGAGAGTCTAGAGAGAGCTTCCAATAGTCAAGAATATGATTCATCCTTCCACAATCTATGTCATGAACCCTACCCCCAACAATCTTTTCCACCACACCAACCCTTCGATAGTCCTTCATTCCCACCACAACCCCCATATAGACCTCAACATGACCTTTGTTCCCTACCCTACAACCTAAATTTTTACCCCATCCCTTCACCACAAGGACCACCTTATAAACCATCTCCTCTACACCATCTACCTTCTTACTTACCATACCAACCCTCATTTCAATCTTCATTCCAATCATTTAACCCACTACTTTTTGAACCTTCCCCAACATCCTACCTTGACCCTCCACTTCCATTTCATGACCCACAACCTAGTGGATTAGATACCATTTTCTCTCCTCATAACATGGATTCCCTAACAAGTGCCTTAACAAGAAAGTATGAGACACTCCAAGAGCAATATCTTCAGTTACTCATGTATCAAGGACCAATTGATAGCTCTAAGGAGAGAGAAGAGCAATTGAAAGATATTGATGAATTCTTCAAGGCATACTATGATCACATGTTATGGGTAAAGACAGGAGGTGAAGCTGGAACCCATTAGGCTCAAGACCTACAAAAGGAGGAACAAGGAACCCAAAATCAAGAGCTTTATGATACTTCACATGTGGAGAGTTCTCAACCTTCAATGATTCCATCGAATGCATCTATCCAAGCACAAGAAGTGAAGCAAGTACAATAAAGCAATGAAGAGTCTTCCTTACCCTTCGGTAACAATCCTATCCTTACAAAAGTTGACTCTCCTACTACTTTGATTGATAAAGCAATTCATGATTTGAGTGATAATGAGGTGGATGAGGAAATAATTGTTGAATTCCCTCTAATGCTTGAACATGTAATTGCTCAACCCATTGATTCTAGTAGTGGTAGCTTGGATGAGCCTATGCCTTGTAATGATTCTACTCCTTTGCATGATACTTTGAGTGATGATTTGGATGATAATGATGATGCTAGTGCTAAAATTACATGTTCTTGTGATAAATATACAATGTGTATGGATTGCATTGATGAGAAATATCCTAAATTTGTTGAAATGCATAGAAGTAGAGATGACCATCCTCTAGAACTTAGTGATATGCATGCCATGCATGATGTTGAGAATCAAACTTATTTGTCTTTCTCCTCTTCTCCCTCTCTTACTTGTGAAAGTGACTTGATGCATTCCAATTCTATATTGGATTCTGTATTTTCCACTTCACACAAGAGTGAAGATAAAGATATTAAATCACAATTGATCACTAACTCTAAGGTCAATCTTTGTTTGCAAGAGTTCAATGTGCATATTTTTTATGATGACAAGCATGTACCCATTGTTTCAATTGATAGTTGTTTTGATTTGGTCAGTGAGATTCACCTTGATCCACTTGAATTACTTGAACCTAGTTTTGTGCTTTGTGATGGTCATATTTCTTTACTAGATGATGTCAAGCATATTTATGACTCCTATTCCCAAATCTTATCATGCGATTTACCCCCTGATTTATTAGGATTTGATGTTGTTAGTGATTCTATTGACTTGGATTATGCTATACATGATAGAGTGGTGCTTGACTATGTCACTACCAATACTGAAATCCAAATTGATTCTTTGATACCTAGTGTTGCTTGCTGTATGCCACTAGTTGACTTTATTGGTTATAAGAAGCACTTGTTATCGACTGCACCCGACTCTAGTCTTCTCATATTACCTACACCATCATGTCATTTCATTGGTCCTAATGCTTTCCATGGATTTAAGTATTTTGATTCATGTGGCATCCTTGGAGTAAGTACTGCTATTGTTTTGGTTAATTCTTTGTAGGCTAATTCTCTTAGTGGTTGCCTTCATTCCTATTTTCTTTGGATTTGGGAACCTCTACTCTTATTGAGGCCTAAACTGTTGAGGAGCAACATACTGAGCTTCCTTTTGATTTTCCTATCTAGCTACAAGCCACCATAATGCACACGGTAGTCTCTTTCCTTACCTTGTTCCTTGTTTTTATTTGGTGATATATGCTATTGAACGAGTGTGGGGGAGGGACTTACCAGTAGTAAAAGGTAGTTTGTTTGTTTGCATTTTTCAATTGAATAAAATCTATTGTGAATCATACCCTTGCGCTTAACCTTATCCTACACTACCCTTTTCTCTTATTCTTATGCCTAATTTCTGAGAACTATTTCCACTTATGTCTTGTCCTCTCTCTCCCCTTGTGATAATGATGTGTTGTGCTTCAATCTTGAATTGGACTTCACAACATTCACTTCAACCAAGAGATAAGTGCGTCTAGGTTCTTTGTTTTTGTGCATTACATTGACGGCAATGTAAGGATTGAGTGTGGGGGAGTGTGTGTTATTCTCAGGAGAATTCACTGTGATATCATATGCCTCAATTTCCTACTTGTGTCCTCTGTTATTTTTTTGGTCCAATTCACTGAGATTTTTGAAGCCTTTAGTCATGATCAAGTATCTTAATTACTCTTAGTTGAATTCATGGTTAAAACTTGCTTTGAATTAGTGAATTGCCATAAAATTCAAGTGTTTTACTGATGCATGGTTAATTTTGATGAGTTTGTTAGGAAACAAAAACCCTAGTTGGAAGGTATTTTGGGCCTAATTATTTATTTCATTGTGTGATTCATCTACTTAGATTATTGCTCTCTATAACTTGTTTCATTTCTTGCTTGAGGCTACATTTTGGAATGGTATAGATATAGATGACATTGGCATTCATTTCATCACCCATTTACCCAAACACAAACCATTTACCATTTACCTTTGTTTAACCCCTTGAACCCTTCACTTTCATTTCCATTTCATTATACAAATGCTATGTTTGCATTCTTTATCAAGTTCTTATTAGCACTATTAAAAAAAAGAGTATTATTATATATTAGAAAAGAAAAAGAAAAAAAATATACAATGTGAATAGTCAAAAGAAAGAGAATAGAAAAGAAAAAAAGAGAAGAGAAAAAGTGTGAATACAAAAAAAAAAATCAAAGAAAGAAATAAAGTCACAATGGTGAAATATGTGAATTAAGTTTAGTTTTATAGTGCTAAAAGATCTAGCAAGTTATTTGGTGCAAGCATAGTATTTGTTACATTTTCTATCATTTGACCTATTCAACATTACAACCCTACAAAGTCCTTTGGATTTATTTATGCCATTGTTGCAAGTAGTGGAGAGCCTAGAAATACTACAAGCCTATGGTAGAGTGTGGTTAAAGTGGATGTGAGTGAAACACTACCTTATATGAGAGAAGAGTGTAAACACTTGTCCTAGTTAAGGTTTCCAATTAAGCTCATTATAATTAAACGTTGCATTGCTTTAACTACTTCAATTTTTGGTATGTTCATTGAATTTGGATAAGAGGATACCTTGTTATTTGATTAAGTGTGACTTTTGAAGCTTGATCTTACCTATCCTTTCAACTTTCATCCCTCTCTTCCTATTGTGAGTTTAATGTTTTGCTTAGGAGTGCAAAAGCTTAAGTGTGGGGGAATTGATAGAGCTCAATATTTATATATTTTTATTAATTAATCTTAGGCTTTTGTGGGACTTAATTGAATATTTTGGGTATAATCAAATGTTAATGTGAGACTTTAATGGAAGAATAATTTGGGAATTAAAGTGGTTAAATTGTTATATTTTTAATTAATATTTGTTATTCCCATTATTCTTTAATTGTAAACAAAAGATCTTACCTTTGTGAATCTAATTTTGTAGGTGATGATGTGGCACAACTTGAATGGTTAAAGGTAAAAGATGTTATTTTGGAGCTTAATGAAGGACAAAAGTGGAACATCACAAGTACAGAATTTATTTTCACATTTTTTCTAAGAGGAGGTTAAATGAGTAAGGGCCTTGTTTGGTGGTTGCAATTTTGTGTCTAATGTTAAAACACATTTTTATCTCTTATCCAAACAAGGCACAACTCACTTTTAACCTAAAAATACTTGAATTGCAACGAGAAAGAAAGCAAGTAGCGGATGAATTATTTAGGGGCTGCTGAACCAAAATTGAAGGGATTGGAGAATGAATGAGGAAGAGCATGGACCGAATTAATATCAAGGGCTGGACCATGCAGAGAAAGAGAGCAGACCGTAAATAAGTAAAGCAAGGAAGGAGAGGGAAATAGAGAAAGGAAGCATTGAATGTCAAAAGAAAACCAAGGGAGCCGAAATTGTTGACCGGTTGGAATAGCTGAACCAATGAGAAGAATGATCTGAGAGGGTTGAAAAAAAGGGAGTAACACGATGGAATAAAATGGAGGGAGTGAGAGCAGCCGTCATTGTGGACCGTGGACTTGAGGGAAAAAAAGAAAAACACGAGGAATTAAGAGATGTGGAGGCGGCTGGGAATAAAGGGGTGAAGGGAGTATTGTGCGCCGAAATGAAGAATTGAGAATTGGAGGTTGCGGTTGTGTAAAGGATGTTGCTGCATCCATGGCTGATTCTCTCTTCATATATCAAGCTTCATCCTTCTCTTTTTTCATGAGTAGCTAAAGTATTGGTGATTTCCTTAAGTTGGGTAATGGTTTGAGCTTCTAAACTTCAATGGAATTCTTTAAGCTCTCTTTTTAGTTCTTGATTATGTAGCTTGGTTAAGTATGTAATTGTGATCTAGATTGTTAAGCCAAGTGAATAAACTTGGTTGTTGAGCTAGGAGTTGATTAATTATGCTTTGTATGATTCATATTAGGAGTAGGTTGAATTGATTATCTCAACTTGGTTAAGTGGATTTAGATGATTAAACTGAATATTTTGAATTGTTGTAATGGTAATTATACTTTAGAATTGGAAGTTGATTATTCATCTCCTTGAGTCATTATTAATTGGTGGTATTCATTTAATTGCTTCGGTTGAATGAATTAAATGATTATTGCAATTATGGAGCTAGTGGTAGCTAGTTCCATCCTCTTGGCTCATTATGGAATTCAAATCATTAGCAAGGAAGGAAGACTAAAACCCCAACTCAAGGGAATCCCATTTTATCATTATTCTAGTTTATTAAATTTGCTTTGTTATTAGTGTTAAATTCAATTACATTTGCTTCTTTGTTTTAAAAAACTGAAAAATACAAAAATATTGTTTTAGTTTAGTTTACTTCCTTAGTTTATAAATGCAATTTCTCAAAAATGATTTCTTACCACTTTAAGGCTTTTTATCACTTTACTACTTAGAAAATTAGAAATTAATCTCCTCCAAAGAACGACTTAGGTTGAGCTACTACACTACATTTTCAAACCTAGTTTTATTTTGTGAACTCACACAACAAGGGTTCATCAAAACTATCAACCTATAAAAATTGTAGATTCCCAGAAAATTCCTAAGGCGCCAGCAGAATATGATGAGAATGACAAGAAACTCATCACTCTCAACAAGGCAATTCTGATGATCCAAAGTGCTTTAAGTCAAAACGAGTACTTCAGAATCTGCATTCTTCCAACGGCTAAGGAAATATATGAAGCTTTGGAAATAGCTCATGAAGGAACTTCAAGAATTAAAGAAAATCATATCAACACTCTGGTTATTGAATTCAATTTACTTTGAATGAAATCATGTGAGTCAATAGCTGAATTTGAACTTAGATATACTCATCTTGTTAATCAACTTGCATTACTTGGAAAAGTCTATGATCAGCATACCCAAGTGAGAAAAATTCTTAATATACTCTCTAAAGAGTGGGAGGCCAAAGTCACTACAATAGAAGAAGTAAAAGGCGAATCAATGCGATCGGTTTCTTCTCTATTCGAAAGTCTTTCTGAATATGAAAGTAAATTAAAGTTTAAATGAGAACTTGATGATATTGGTGACAAGAAAAAGAGAGGTCTAGCACTGAAAGTAAAAGAAGAAGATCAAGATGAAGAAGTAGAGCTTGACGATGATGAAATGGGCCTAATAATAAAACAATTCAGAAAGTTTTACAAGAAAGGTCAAGGATTCAAGAATTTTCAGAAAGGAGCAACAAGCAGTAAAGAACACATCATATGGTATGAATGTGGAAAGCCAGGACATATCAAAATAGAATGTCAAGAATTGGCTCATAAGAATAAAGAAAAGAGAAAAGGCAAGTTCTACAACAAGAAGAAAGCCTTTGTATATGCCATATGGGGAAACAATTCTTCTGATGAAGATAGCGATGAAGATGAAGTAGCCAATATCTGTCTAGTTGCTCAAGAAGAAACAGAAGAAGAGGTAACAGATTCTGATCCTACTTATGATGAATTACTTTCCGAATATAATGCTTTACATTATGAATTCATCAAAGTAGTTAAAGAAATAGTTGTCTTCAAAAAGAAAAACAAAGTTTTTGAAATAGAACTCAAAGAGAATTTATAGAAAGATTGTGAAAACTATTCTTCTTTGAAAAATAAAAACATTGATCTCACGAAAACTCTTGTAAAATTCACTAAAGGAAGTGAGAAGCTAAATGTGATTTTAAAAGCTCAACGTTTTGTCAATGATTGATCTGGTCTTGGATATGATCCAAAATTAGAAAGAAGGAAAGGAAGAAAGAAAGCAGGAGGTAAGTCATATTTGAATTATTTTCAGCATTCTATACATACATCAAACCCTTTTGCATATTGTAATTATTGTAATAGAAAAGGTCATTATACATCATCATGCATTCATATGAAGAAAGGAAAGATAGGAACCTACAAATGGGTACCTAAAGGTTCATATGTTCAGAAAGTCATCTGTACTAACCCAAAAGGACCCAAAAAGATGTGGGTACTTAAGACTTAATCTTATTTGATTACAGATATGTCTTAAAGCAACCAAAAACAACAAATGGTACATAGATAGTAGATGCTCTAGACATATGACTAGTGATTTGGAATGTTTTACCACAATGCAACCTAAGGAAGGTGCAAAGGAAAAATTTAGAGTAAATCAATCTAGAAAGATAGCAGGAATTGGTGAAATAAAAAATGACAAAGGAATACAAGTCAAAGATGTATATTATGTTGAAGGCTTGTGTCATAATTTATTGAGCATGAGTCAAAGTACAGATAAAGACAACTGGGTAATATTTGATTCAGAGGAATGTCTGATTGTCAACAAGAAAGACTTACAACTTGATAAGAAAAATATCAAGGCAAAGCTTAGAGCAAAAAGGGAAGGTAACTACTATACTCTTGATATCAATAGAAATGACTCTGAAAATTGTTTTCTGAGTAATGCCGATGAAAGTTGGTTATGGCATAATAGACTAGCTCATGTAAACATACACCAACTAGGCAAACTTCTCAAAAAGGATTTAGTTCTTGGATTACCCAAAGTAAGTTTTAAAAATGATTTAATTTGTGACGTATGTCAAAAGGGTAAACAAACTAAATCATCTTTCAAATCAAAAAATGAAATTACAACAAATCGACCACTCCAATTGCTACATATGGATTTAGTTAGACAGTAAGAGTTAAGAGTCTTGGTGGCAACTTATATTTATTGGTGATTATTGATGATTTCTCTAGATTTACATGGACTATTTTTCTATCATTAAAGGATGAAACCTTTGGAGAATTTATTGTTTTTGCAAAGAAAGTGCAAAATGAGAAAGGTATGTCCATTACAGGCATTAGGACAGATCATGGTGGAGAATTTGAAAATCAAGCCTTTGAAGAATATTGTGATACTATTACATTAATCACAACTTCTCTGCTCCAAGGACACCTCAACAAAATGGAGTCATGAAACGTAAGAATAGAGTGCTAACTGAAATGGCTAGAGCAATGTTGAATGAAAAGAATGTGTCTCAAGTTTTATGGGCCGATGCAATGAGCACAACATGCTATATTTCAAATAGAGTAGATTAGAACAAAACTTGGAAATACACCATACGAGCTATACAAAGGAAAGAAGCCAAACTTTGCTCAGTTACACATCTTCGGTTGTAAGTGTTTCATTCATAATAACGACAAAGATAACTTAGGAAAATTTGATTCTAAAATAATAAAGGAATTTTCCTAGGCTACTCTAACCAGAGCAAAGCTTACAGAGTTTTCAATAAACGAACATGTGTTGTTGAAGAATCAATTCATATTGTATTTGATGAATTTGAATCCTCTGAAAAAATCATTGATGATGAGTAGGAAGTTGTTTTAAATCAAGAAATTGGTCAATCTATATCTAAATCTCTTATTCGAGAAGTTGATTAAACCAAGGAATAAGATCAGTCACTAGGATATCCTAGAGCCTGGAAATTCAATAAAAGTCATCCCTTAGATCAAGTCATAGGAGATGTGAATGAAGGAGTCAAAACTAGAAATAGAATTTTCAATGAAGTTAGTTTTTATGCTTTTATTTTTGAGATTGAACCTTCTAACATTGGTGAAGCCCTATCAGATAATGATTAGGTTATAGCAATGCAAGAAGAACTAAACCAATTTGAAAGCAATGCAATAAGGATCATCCGATCATTGGCACTAAATGGATATTCAAGAACAAACTTGATGAATCTGCAATTATTGTCAGAAACAAGATAAGATTGGTGGCCAAAGGTTATAATCAAGAAGAAGGAATTGATTATGAGGAAACATATGCTCCAGTGGCTAGATTGGAAGCTATATGAGTGCTCTTAGCCTTTGCATGCATTAAGGGATTCAAACACTATCAAATGGATGTAAAGAGTGCATTTCTAAATGGCTATATCATAGAAGAAGTGTATGTAGATCTACCCCCAGGTTTTGAAGATGTAACCAAACCTGATAATGTTTTTAAACTAAGAAAAAATTTATACAGTTTAAAACAAGCTCTTAGAGCATAGTATGAATGGCTCAGTAAATTTCTCGTTGATCAAGGTTTTGTACGAGGAAAAATTGATATAATACTTTTTACAGAATGAAAATGAGATGACATTTTAATCGTGCAAATTTATGTTGATGATATGTTTTCGGTGCTACTAACGAAACCTTGTGTAAGGAATTTTCTGAGATAGTGTAGGTGGAGTTTGAGATGTCAATGATAGAAGAATTGAATTTCTTTCTTAGTTTGCAAATCAAACAAAGAAAGAATGGAATTTTCATATCTCAAACGAAGTATTTGAAAGAGCTATTGAAGAAGTATGGAATGGATGAGGCAAATGGAATAGACACGCCCATGAGCTCAACCACATTGCTTGATGTGGATGTCAAAGGAAAATATTACAATATCATAAAATACAGAGGAATGATTGGATCATTACTCTATCTTACTGCAAGCAGACCTGACATTCAATTCAGTATGGTTATGTGTGCAAGATATCAATCTGCACCAAAGGAGTCACATGCTGAAACTGTCAAATGTATCTTCTGATATCTTGCTGACATGGCAGAATTATATCTCTGGTATCCTAAAGGAAGAAGTGAATATCTAGTTGCATACTCAGATTCTGATCATGGAGGATACAAGACAGACAGAAAGAGTACTAGTGGACAAGGCCAGTTTCTTGGAGGTTTACTTGTATCATGATTTAGCAAGAAACAAAATACAGTGTCCCTTTTGTCAACAGAAGTTGAGTATGTTGCAGCATCGAGTTGTTGTGCACAAGTATTATGGCTAAAGCAACAATTACAAGATCTAGGTATTTATCTAAAGGAGATACCAATATACTGTAACAACAGTGGCATGATAAGCTTGGCAAAAAATCCAGCTCAACATTCTAGAACCAAGCATATTGATATTAGACATCACTTTATCAGAGATTATGTCCAAAAGAAAGATGTCAAAGTAATATTCATTCCAACTCATCTTCAACTAGCTGATATTTTCACGAAACCTCTTGCAAGAGATCAATTCTTGTATATTAGAAGAGAATTGGGAAGGGTAAATCCCAATGAATTGTAAGAAATTTAGTATTTATAAAATGTTAGATAATGCTATTTATTGATGTTTTGATTATTACTAACTTAGGCATCGGAGTTTCTAGCAATTTATTTTGTAGGATCTTGATATTCTGTTTTTGAGTATGAAAAGCAGAGGTTAACAGAGGACAATATTACTGGAGGGAAACTTCAAGTAACCAACATTACTAGAGTGACACCTTCAAGTAATGGACTGGATTAATCGAGTATCCACTCGAGTAATGACTTGAAAATTATAACCCTGGAGCATTAATTCAAAATGAATTCAAAAGAAACGGCACAACGGTTAGAAATGAACAGTCAGAAGGTAAAGAAACACATTACCTGAGGGAGGCCTCGAGTAATATTCAAGCTTACTCGAGTAAGGCCTCGAGTAACGCTGGTTTCAGATAAAAAAATTCCTAAGTTTTAGCTCCAATTTGTCCTAAAGAGCCATCAAATGATCGAGGGAATATACATGGATAATTACAATATTATTCATGCAAGGTACGCACTTGAATTTACTACTTTTTGAAATTTCTAGTATGATTACTCGAGTAGCTACTCAAGTAAAGTAGATAATCACTCGAGTAATTCCTCGAGTAATGTCAGGATTTAGGGCTATTTCAGTTGCTACTCAGTCATTCTTTACAAAATCTCCTCAAGTGATTCTCCTAGTGCTCTCACAAAAATTTCTCACAATCATTTTCTCTTCTCATTTTTGTCAAAACCTATTGATTCTTGCTTACTAAAACCTCCCAAATTGCTCAGATTCCTGTGATATACTCTCACGACTTCCGAACTCTATTTTCTAGAAAATCTTTCCTTTCTCAAATCACAATAATGAGGACAACATCTCCCAATCTTAGCACTCCTTCTGAGTCCTCTGAACCATATCAACCCTCTGATTCTCTTTTATCTCCACCTATCAATAAGTGAAAGCTTTCTCCTCAACTTAAAGTTAAAGCTAAAGGACAAACCAAGCCAAAGGTGAAAGGGGTTGTGATTAAGGAGCCCTTGACCACAAGAGCTCAATCAAAGAAGAGCATATCCACTGGAATAGGTAAAGGAATAAAGGCACCATCCCCTCTTCCTTCTAACTCATCTAACACACCTATATTTTCTCCAAAACCCCTTAAAAAGGCCAAGCTTTATAAGAACCTCACCAAAGTCATGGTAGGGATGCTTGAACAAGCCTTCTAGTATAAGGAAGCAAAGAAAGGGCAATCATCCAAGAAGCCAGAAGAGGTAAGGGAAGAGGAGATCAAATTTCCTCTAAACGGATTCAATACGTACAAGCTGGAGGAATCTCATAAGTACTTGAGTCATTTTGTAAGAAGAATTGTGTGCAAGATGCATTACATTGACTACAAGGTTCTTCAAGAGGTATTGAAGTTTGACCTAAGTCCTTATCTTGATTCCTATATGCCCTGGTTATCTATTAAACTTCTATTTTGCACCCAAGTTGTGAGGCATTTTCACTGCAACCTTGAACCTATAAATGATCCTATCAAGAATTCTGTGGAAGAAGAAATGACTTCTAAAGTTAGAGGACAGAGAATTCTAATCTCACCCTCTAAAGTCAATACCTGGTAAGGAATAGAGGACCCTCTTAATGATGATTACCCTAATTATGATTCAAATAAGTTGTTTTCTATTTTAAGACCTGGTGAGATAGTAGGACCCCTCAATTTTAATCCAGGTGATATGTGTGATTTTTATTGTGTTCTATGGTATTTCTATTCGAGAGCTATAGTCAATAAAGCCAACAATTTCACTCATTTTATTGAGAGGGACTTCAGAAAATTTGCCTCATTACTCCTCAAAGAACAATAGGACTTGGGAGAATACAGTTTTGCTGAGATTAAGTGATATAGGTTTGAAGGGAAACCTACTACTATAATGCCTTATCCTTAGCTTATATCTTTATTCTTGAAGAAGAACAAGATATGGTATTTGGAGAGTAAGGAGCCAATTGAGAGGTTAAGTCCAGTAGGGTGAAAACAGATTGGAAAGCTGAACATTGATATACCTCTGAAGACTCTTCTTGAAGCAAGTCCCAAGAGGAAGAAGAAGACTGAAACTGCAACTAGTCGAATGATGACACATAGTCTTCTGCTCCAACTAACACATCCTCTCCTTCTTTCTTTGGCGCCACAATGAAAACATTCATGGAGAACATTCTGAAGGGTTTCCATATCGACATTGCCAATACGAATGAGGAGTTGGTAACCCATATAAATGAGAAGATAGGACAACTTGTGGAGAGAATGGACAATAGGCAAGAAGAGATGTTAGCAGAACAACGTGCCTATAGTGAGCTTCTGAGATCAATTGTTGCCAGACTTGATGTTATGGCATCTGGCTCCCCTATTCCTGTTCCTTATGTTACTCCTGAGCCAATACTAGTCTCTGAACCTGGACCTTCTAAACCTAGTCCTCCTGATCCTATACCTACTGAGCAAAATCCCTTTGAGCTTGGACCCAGTAATCTTCTATTCTCTATGCCTGACCTAGAGACATATGAGCCAATCCACATCACCACTGGTGATCAAGCTCAGCCAGTTCAGCTTGAGTCAATGCCTACTCCCATTGCCTCACTTGCATGCACTGAGGAGGTGCTTGTGTCTTCAGCAACTAAGCCATCTACTCCTCCTCATGATTGATACCACCCTTGTGATGAAGACAAAAGGAGGGAGAAGAGCCTGAGCGATTTTGTGATCAATGGTTGAGTTAATGTACTGGGGATACGGGTGTATAGGGCTTTAAGGAGCATTTAAATTTGAATTTTAAGTTTGATTATGTAATGAATTCTCCTTTATGCAATTTTCTTATTTATGCCATTAAGGTTAAATTTTATTCAAGTTATATTGCATTATGGGACTAATGAGTTTTTGATTGTGCATGCAAGGTAAATAAGTAAATAAAAAAAATCATCTTTTTAAGATCATTTAAAAAGATCTTTAATAAGCTATTTCAAAAGAGTTTTCAAGTTTAAATTGAACAAAAGTTTCATCTGAAAAGTATTTAAGAAACTTATGTTTGAAAACTAAATTTCAAAAACTTCATTCAAAATCACCAAGTTTTGCCATCATCAAAAAGGGGGAGAATGCTAGATCCCATGTGTTTTGATGATAACAAAGAAAAGAATTTGAACACAATAACTAAATGGTAGACAAAAGCTTTACTTAGTTGGCATTGGAGTAATGAAGAAGATATAAGAGACAGAGCACAGGAAAAACATCACTGGTAGATTTCTTAAAGGTTTACTCAAGTGACCACTAGAGTAATAAACTCTGTTACTCGAGTGAGCACTCGAGTAATGTTGGAGAAAATGTTCCAGAGGTGCACTACCAAAATTTGGAAGGAGTTACTCAAGGGGTTACTCGAGTAATTTGCAAAGTTATATGGACCATTACTCGAGTAACCACTCGAGTAAACACATGATAAAAGGCATTACTCCAGTAGCCACTCGAGTAACTAGGCCAAATACCTTCCAATAGCTCTCAGCCAAAAATTGACATACTTTACTCAAGTAGCCACTCGAGTAACCATTTGAGAAAACTATTTACTCGAGGGACCACTCAAGTAATCTATAGAGTTATTTGAAGTATTAGTCAAGGGATCACTCGAGTAATCAGGTAAGTAAAGAACAGGTATTGTTGGCCAATAATTTGATGTGGTTACTTGAGGAAGTAATCGAGTAATATGCAAACTTATTATCAATTTACTCAAGTGATCACTCGAGTATCCTATGAAGAAAAGACATGCTTACTCGATTAGGCACTCAAGTAATCAGGTATTTTCAAGGTTTGTGATATATCTTACTCCATGTCTTACGCGAGTAATGTTTTATGAAAATGTTGAATTACTCTCTACCATATTTTTGATAAGTTTACTCTAAGGACTACTTGAGTAATGAGCATGATCACTCGAGTAGCCACTCGAGTAAGGTAGTCCAGAAATCATGTTTTTAATCATATGTTTATTGGTTTATTATCTATATGATTAACTCTTCATTGCACTAGTATTCTAAGTATGTGTACAGAGAAACAATGAAGAAATCATGACATAAGAGAAAAGTCAAATAAAACGTCTAAGATCTCACCTGTCGCTACCTACTGCAAATGGATAGTTTCAAATTAGAAGAACGGTCAACCGTTGCTATGCGGCTCTAACGGACTTATTTGAAATGCTTCCAATGGATACCACAAATCATTTATATATATAGAGCATTCAAAGAACAGAAGAGAATAACTGAGAACAAGCTATCACACATCGATCAATATACTCTTTGTGCTCTGTTTTCTTATACCCACTTTTTGTACTTCAGTGTTTATACATTTACTCTGTAAGAGAGATTTTCACTACAAAACTCAATATTCATTATTGAGACAACTTAAGGTTGTGGAACCTTGAGTTGGGGATTTTGATTACAACGTGTAATGGGGAGGGAGTGTCCAGGCGAAGGAACTTGTTGTACTGAGGTGCTAAGAACCCACTGAATCTTGGAAGATATAGTGAAACTCTGAGAGAAGCTCTGAGGACTGGACGTAGGTCAAAGTGGTTGTGACAGAACCAGTATAACTTCCAGTGTACACTTCGGTGATATTTCTCCTTACTCTCAACTGCTTTATATTTCCAGTCAATTTTCTTATACGCAACAAAATTTCTAGTATGACATAATTCACCCTATCTTGGGTGAAACGCTTGTGCTAACAGTTATGAGTAGATATTCGATATGGGAATTAGAATTATTTCTAAAGCTAGATCAACATGAAAAGTCCATATAGAATGAGCCCAGGTGAGATGACAGAATTAAAGAAAGTATGCCTTAGGTTCTCTAAGGACTTGTTCTCGTTACAATGGTGCATTGTAACAAATCCCAAATGGGGGAGTTTACCTGAGAAAGAAGGGTTTATATGACCTAATGAAATGCCATGGGGTGCTCCAGTGTAGTTTGTTGAAAGAAAGACAAGAAAAGAGACTAAGGTAAAATAGGCTCAACAAGATGGACAAAATCAAACAACTCCTGCTCTTGTATCTTATGTAATGGTTCTGCATGTATAGGTTACCATCGAGTATATTTGTTTTATGAATATATAGTAGGAAGTAAGACCTATTGGGTTAGTACATCCTTACGCCATAAGACATTATGTGTATTCAGGACAGGGTCGTAAGACGTACTGTGCAATCCAAATTTGAGATTTCGAGCAGTGACATGATGCATGAGATTCCGGGAGTGACCTGATGGGTGAGATTCTGAGTAGTGTCCCAAAGAAGTTGTAAACCCTGAGAATGACGGGACAATTAATACTACGGCTATAAGATCTGTAAGTACATATTGCACTGGGAGTTATCTGGTGTGTCTTGAGCCAAGTATGCTCAAGGCAGAAAGCTCGTAAGTACACCTTATATAGGGAGTTATCCTGGGCTACAAGACTTAATGAATATCTAATGGTAGATGGGCACAGGCCCGAGGCTATAAGTCACGATGTGCTTATGGCATAAGGGTAATTCCCTTGGCTATAAGACCTTATAGGCTATCTGGATAGTTTATATTGGACAGTGTGTCCTGTGATTTCCCATTGAACTGTATGTCAAGTGATTGTTGAATGTCAAATGATTGATTGATGTTAGATGGCTTGTTTAACTTGCCTCGTGAATATTACATAAGTATATAAAGGATTTGAGTAGGAAGAGATGGAGCCTGGTATGAATTCAAAATACCAAGTGTGTTGTGTGTCCTAAGGTAGTTAGTTTCGATATGTATTCAGTTTGAATGTTGAACTATGTGTCCAAAGGCCATAAGACCTATCAGACTAGTAAGTCCTTAAGCAAGCAGAATATTAGGTAGTTAAGGACTATGATGTGTGGATGCTCAAGGCGATAAGACTTGATGTGCAAGTTTGCATAGGGAGGTGTCCCTGGCCATAAGACCTGTGTGTCTAGCCACTAGTGGAAAAATCACTTTTAAGATCGGTTAAAAACGACATTTTAGATCGGTTTTGGATTCGGTCTTGATACAGCCAGTCTTAATATGCTATTTTTTAGACCGGTTAACAAAACCAGTCATAAAAATAACTTTTTTAGACCGGTTGCTTGAAGACCAGGTCTAAAAAGTCCAGACTTGTTAGACTGGTTGTTTAAAAACCGGTCTAAACTTTTTTTTCAAATCTTTTAAGACCGGTTGTTAAAATAACCGGCCTTAAAAGTGATATTTTTAAAATAAATAAATAAATAGGCCCTTTTTTTTGTAGCAAACGTACATATGAGTAGAAGGGATTACAGTGAAAAATCGATTACGGATACTTAAATTTTTCATATTTAAGACCGGTTTTTATTAAAACTGGTCTTAAATGTTTGATATTTAAGACCGGTTATTATTAATAACCGGTCTTAAAAGTTTAAAATTTTTAATTTTTTTAAATATTTTGATATTTTTAGACCAGTTTTATTTATAACCGGTCTAAATAATTTTTTTAAGACTGGTTTTTTTGAGAACCGGTCTTAAAAGTTCTATATAATTACATAATTGCCACCAGTCAAATTTCTTAGACCTTATCCGCTATAATTGGTCTAAATATGGCGGTCTAAAAAGGAAATTGTGTACCAGTGAGCGTTGTGGTTATTTCCTACAATAGTGACATTAAACCAGTATGTCTAGAGTCTATCTTGAGGTTGGTAAAACATTTAGACTATACTAGGTTGTAGCTGAGGCAATAAATCCTAAGATGCCAATGGCACAGGGGTGATTCCCTAGGCTGTAAGATTGGAATATACAGCACTGTGGGGGTAGAATGAGCATAAGGCTTGATATGCATACAATGTGATTCGAGAGAGTCCCGAATAGGTTGGAAGGCTTGGTATGCATACAGTGTGTTCTGGGCGCGTCCTGAAGAAGTAGTGAGGCCTCAGAAACCAAGAGCTGAGAGAATGGACTAGTAGGTCCTATATTTGAATGCTATATATTGGGTCCATAATAAATGAGAATGTTGTTTAATAGTGGCTAAATACTATTGGAGATCTAAGGATATGATCATTATTTTACATACTCTATGAGCTTGCAAATGAAAGAGCTAAAATGAAAGAGATAGACTGAGTATCTAAAGATAATTCCCTGAGGTGCATATTTCACCATATGATATTTGAAATTTCGAGGATGAAATTTATTGAATGGAAGGAGAATTGTAATATCCTAAATTTTGGGCCTAGGACTTAAGGATAAGCCTATATAATCCAACCCTACTGGATAAAGGGCCAGTCTGTGTAGGCAATAGGATCAAAGTGTCAGTGTAGATATGCATAGGACACATATACGATGCCATTGGGTTAGTAGAAAGATGACCCAGATATGTCATGAGGTATGGAACTTATTGGTTAAGCGAAATATGCTGGTATAGGTGTGCACATGGCATTTTCAGGATAGACATATGTACCCTACGTTTTTGAAGAAGACAATGGTATGTGACACCATTTGGGGCCTGTAATATCCTAAATTGTGATTAAGGGCTAAATCCTTCCAAAAGTGATGTAATTATTGTTAATTAAACACTTTTGAAGAATATGATGTGAATTGCGATTCAAATGTGTTTTGATCAGTGCTTAACCCTGTATTTAAGCCTAATTGTGTGATGAAGCTTGAAATGAACCCTAATGGTAGGGAGGGCACATATTGAGTGGCCTGAATGAGATAAAGGTGTTTGGTGGTGGTTTGGTAAGTATTGTGATAATCAGGGGCAAAATGGGAAAGTTATCGACCAATTGGTATGTTACCAAAGAAGAAACTTATTAGTAACTTAAAGATCAATGGTTAGGATTGATTATTATGAGATCAAGAAGGTGGAATTGTGTGTGTTCATGTCCAAGTGAGTTTAAGGAAGATGCCTCAAGATGTTGACATTTGGCATCATCTCACACCCCTTTTGACAAGTTAACAATTGCAACTCTTTTTTTCTTCCCTCCCATTCATTTAGGTTGGCAAATGGCCTTAGTAGAGACCAAAAATATGATTTATCTTCATTTATCATCATCATCATCTCATCTCTCCTCTTACCTCCATTTTCATCCCAAGTTTGAAGGAAAGAGAAAGAAGAAGGCTCAAGTTAGGTGAGGATTTGTTCTTGTATGCACAATTCACCTTCATTAATATTGTTCATGGTGTTGAGGGCTTCATGGTTATAGATTTAGGTTTTTGAAATGTGGTGTTTGAGAACTTGAGAAAAATTGAAAGTTAGAGAAACAAGGAAGTTGCTTTGGGAAGAAGAAGAGGTAAGAATTTAACACATTTTGAGCTAAGTTTAGTAACCATTGATCAAGTTTTGAGAATTTTGAATTTTTGCCCTGAATTTCATGTGATTTTGGTTTGGAAGAATTGAATTGTGTGATGTGTTGGAATAGTTGTCATTTTGTGTTTTGGTGCCAATAGAATTGGTTTGGAACCTTAAATGGATAGGAATTGCATTGTGAGTTTTGAGTTAGGTTATTGTGTGACATGTTGTGTTTCATGTGTAACATGTCAATGTGAGTTTAATTTGGTCATTTTGGTGTTTTCAATGGATTCCTTGTGGAAAATTGGTGTGGGAATGGTATTGGTTGTGAATTTGGAACCATTGGAAGCAATTACTCAAAAACTGAAATTTTGTCTCTTAAAACTCTGTACAGGGCAGTCAGGTTGTCTGGACGTTTTGAATAGGAACATGGTGTCTAAAAATTATGAAACTTTCCAATCTTAAATTTCACATTCCAAGCTTCAAAATGGACATAAATTTTGTGTCATTTCGTTTTGTGAGCTAAGAGTAATGACTGTCCAAAGTTTGGGATTAAAACTGGAATTTGTTTTGGAGTAGTGGTGAATTTCGTGTAACTTTGTAATTTTGTGGTGATTTATGGTAATGATCCATATTTTTCCTATAAATAGAACTTAAAGAGCTTTCATTTTGCTTTAGGATCACCTCATTTCGATTTGTCTAGAATTAGTTATGATGTTTTGAAGTTTCCTTGGCTGCAGCCAGAATTCTTGGCTGTAGCGCAAAACTTTATGTGCATGTCTTGGCCGCAGCCAGAAAATCTTGGCTGCAGCCGAAAACCTTTTGTGCGCATTTTGGCTGCAGCCAGAGGATTCTTGGCTATAGCCAACCCCCATTTTAAGCATTTTGTGATTTTGAAAAATGGTTTCCTACTTAGTACTTCTCAATCCTTTAAGCATGTGTCTAGGCTTCTAGTAATCACCCAAAGAGTGCAATGATAACCAACTTTAAGTGTTATAAAAGTGGGAATTTGGAATAGAGATTAATCCATCATCCTTGAATTTGGTTTCTAGGGTTTGATTTTGCCGTACACGTGAACAACTCATGCCAGAGCAAGCCAGGAAAGAACAAGGTAGTGATACTTTCCCTTATTCTATGTGAAAATGCATTGTATGTATGTGTTATCATTGTTTTGTGATAATTGTGAATGCTGCAAGCCAGAGAGGCTATGTGAAAGCCAGAGAGGCTATGTGATTGCCAGAGAGGCAATGTGTTATGTGTATGCCAGTGAGGCAACATGCATATGTGATAGCTGACATACTGTGATTTGTGCTACTGCGCTGTGTGATGATTTTCTTGCATGCTATGTATTTATGTGTGGAATAAGTGATTTGTTACTACTGGGATTCTTTTGAATCTCATTCTTTCCTTTAAATAACCTTCAGATAGGGCAAGTGGCTATAAAGGGAAGGAGATGACCAAGGGCGGCTAAGACTCTCGTAGGAATATAATTTGGGTCGTTGGTTATCAGATTTTGGTTTGGGATTACTGTGTATTGTTGGGATGTAAATATTATTTTGGATACGGTTAAGTAATCACCTAAATGGGAATGTATGAACCCTTATTATATATATGAAACCCAGGGGTTGTCGGGATTTTTGTTATACACTCTGATATATATAAATGTGATTTAACTGTACAAGTAATTATATTCGGATATTGAATTTGAGACCAGGGTAAGGCAAAAATTTTGAAGGAATTTGTGAAAACCCTACCGGAAGGAAGGGATTGGAAATGAATTTTTAATTATCCGTCGGTCTCTAGTCCATTCTAATTACGCATTTTCGAATCATAATTATGGTTTTCAAGGTAGGGGTTACATTTTTGGTATCAGAGCTGTAGTTCCTGGCAAGGGTACAGTTGCTAGGATAGTTCCCTTAGTTTTGGCTATACAGATAGAAGATGATTTGTGAATGATTATTGTATACACGTGTTTTTTTGCTAATGTGGATATATATGTGCTTTATGGACATATGTGTATACTTTATTTGTGATATTAATGGGGTGAGTTATTTGTAGAATGAAGAAAACAAAAGGTCACCCCAGAGTACAGTAGGTAGACCCTGAGGTGGAGGTGATCAATGATAATCCACCGGATCCTATGCAGGAGATGATGGGTCTGATTCGTGATCAACGAGATATGATCACTGAGCTGAGGGAAGAGCTCAGAATAGAAAGGGCAAAAACCAATAAGGGCTGAGGTTAGTCCACACAAGAGAAAACTCAGAAGGAAACCAAAGAAGAGACTGGACATAAAGAGATTGCAGAAGGTTCGTTACGACCACTTAAGTCACCTCCTTATGCTGGACAAAACCAAGAATCACAGGGTTACAATTAGAGAGGAAAGGGATATGCAATACTGGGTTTCAAAATTCTACAAGCACTTACCTCCAGTGTTCAAGGGGAGGTGTGATCCACAAGCAGCCGAAGATTGGTTGAACCGGTTGGAGAAACATTTTGAGGTTCTTGAATGCCCGAACTAGGAGAAGGCTCATCTGGCTATCTATAAGCTCGAGGGTGATGCAGATCGTTAGTGGTGAAATATTACCCTAACACTGAAGAGTCGAAATTTGCCATTGACCTGGGAGCTGTTTCAACAACAATTTAGTGAGAAATATTTTCCTAAGTTAGTGCGACTAGAGAAGGAAACATAATTCCTGTCTATCAAGCAAGGGGATACAAAAAATTTTGATGATTATTTATCTCGTTTCATTCGCCTGTCCCGGTATTCCTCTTATCTTTGGAGGATTGATGATGAGGAATAGAGCTCGGATATGCTCATTCGTGGGCTGAGGTGAGAACAGATCAATGCAGAATCACCGAGAACAATCTGAGAGACTTGTATTCGGCTAAGGGTACCAGCAGCCGTAATGAACCCAGTAAGGTTAATACTTCCCAAAAGTAGAAGGGTCAGGGATTCTACATTGTGGATATGCCCTCATTGTGACAAGCCATATTATGGAAGAACCTGTGAGGGTCAATTGATCTGTTTCAACTATAAACAACCGGGGCACTTTTCTACCGAATGTAAATGACCGCAGGCAGAGCAGAGATCGAGGACTCAGGGTAGAGTGTTTGCCATGACTCATGAAGAGGCTCGAAAGTCCCTTGACTTGATACAAGGTAAAGTCCTTCTTAATGGCCATTTGTTGCAAGAATCATTTGACTCGGGTGCAAGTCACTCCTTCATTGCTTATGAGTGCGTTAAGCGCCTGGGTATGCATGTACATAAGTTGACATTTGATTTAGTTGTGTCGACGCCGATGGGTGTCAAGGCTGTGACAGCTGAAGCCTATCTAAATTGTGTTATAACTATTGAAGGGTTTGAGTCTACTGTGGATTTGATTTGTCAGCCGCTCTATCAATTAGAAGTCATTTTGGGTTTTGATTGGTTAATGGCTAACAATGTGTTGCTTGATTGTAAGAACAAGAGGATAGTGTATCCTACTTCTCAAAGGGTAGATGATGTGAATGCCCGTATGAATTTCCTTTCGACGGCCAAAGCTGAGAAATATTTGGAGAAGGGTTGCTAGGGGTATATGGTATTCTTTTCTGTACAAGGAGAGACCGGAGAGACCTTGAGCAGTTACCTGTGGTAAATGAATTCCCTGAGGTATTTCTGGATGATCTTAGCGGATTGCCTCTTAAAAGGGAAGTTCAATTTCTGATTGAGATTATGCCTGGAGTTGGTTCTTGTAATACCCCGAATTTTGAGACTTGAGGCTAGAGAATAAGCCTGGGATAAGTGGACTGCTAAGCCCCGGTTTAGCAAAATCCCAAATTGTGATTAAGGGTTAATGACTCCAAAAGTGGATGTCATTAGTGATAAATGAACCCTTTTGGAGAATATGATGTGAACCGTGATTCGTATGCGTTGTGAACAACGCCGAAACCCTGTATTTGAGTTCAATTATGGATTAACATCCAAATTGACTTAGAATAGAGGGAAGGCATGTTTTGGTGATAAATGAAATGATATGAAGTGTTTGATGGTGATTCCAAGGGAATTGCCAGAAATAGGGGCAAAACCATAAAGTTACCGGCCAATTGGTTAGTTACCGAAGAGGAAACTCATTGGTAACTTCAAGATCAATGGTTAGGATTGATTTGTGTGATAGATCAAAGGGTGGAATCCCATGTGCTTGTGTGCATGTGAGCTCATAGGAGATGTGGTGAGATTGAGACAAGTGGCAAAATGTGGACCTTTGGAGTGGGTCAAGATGTCAAACTCTTCCCTCTCTTCTCTCTTCCCTTTTAGGTTGGTTAAGTGGGCTAATTGGGAGCCAAAACTGATCTCATGCTCTCTCTCCTTCATTCTCCATGGCGCCATGCTTAAGGGAAGAAAGAGAAAATGAAAGGTGATGTTTTAGCCTTGTTCTTGTTCTCTTTAGCTTAAACACTCTTCTATAAAGTTGTTCATAGTGATGAGAGTTTCATCTCTATGGTTTGAGATTCTTGATTAGAGGTGTTTGATGGCTTGAGGAAATTTGGAAAGATGAAGAATCAAATAATTGGTTTGGGAAAGAGGAAGAGGTGAGTATTTGAAGCCTTTTGATCTAAGTTTTGTGATTTGTGGATGAGTTTTGTGAATTGTGAATTTTTCCCTGATTTTGGAGGAATTGTGAAATGCATGAATTGTCATGTGTTTTGTGTTGTAAATGGTGTTTTGTTGTGTAATTTGGTCATTGGAATTGATTTGGGAACTTGGGATGGAAAATTGTGCAATGTTGAGTTGAAATGTGATATTGTGTGACATGTTGCAATTCATTGTGAAACATGTCAATATAATGTGAATTTAGTTGATTGGGTATTTCCAATGGATTCCTTGTCCAAATTTATGTGGATGGGATGTCCTACAAAGATGAAAACTAGAATAGCCATATATAAATTGGAGGGAGACGCTGACCGTTGGTGGAAAAATACAACAATAATACTGAATGCACAAAACATTTCATTGACTTGGGAGTCTTTCCAACATGAGTTCAATGAGAAATTCTTTCCAAGGTCTGTGAGGATCATAAAGGAGAAAGAATTCCTAAATATATGACAGGGTGATACTAAGACTGTAGACGAGTACCTGTCCCGGTTGACTCGGTTATCCCATTACTCTTCTTATTTGCAATTTAAAGATGATAAGGAATGGAGCCCTGATATGTTAATTAGAGGATTGAAGCCAGAAATGGAGGATAAGCTAGTTTCCTGGAAATTTACCAAATTTAACAAGGCAGTGGAAGTATGCCGGCTGACAGAGGGTAACTTGAGGAGGGTGCATATAAGCAAAAATACAAACAACCAAGGTGGATCTAGTCAGGGGAATACTTTTAAAAAATGAAAGGGGCAAGGATTCTTTTCAAAGCAAACAACAAGAAGCCCTTTCAATTTAAGAAGAAAGGCTACCAAGGGCCTCAAACACAGCAACCATATCCTCGATGAGGTAGGACACACCTGGGTAGGTCTTGTTAAGGGAAACTTATTTATCATGCTTATAGAAAGCCTGAACACTTTATCAAAGATTTTTTACAACGAGCAGCTGAGCTTAGGCCGTAGAACCAGGGAAGAGTTTTTGCCATGAGAGGAGGCTCAAAAATCACTAGAGAAGATCCAAGGTGCTATCCTCCTCTATGGTAATACTTTACACGCATTGCTTGACTCGGGTGCTAGTCATTCTTTCATTTCATAAGATTGTGCTAAACAATTGGGGTTAAGCATCTATAAATTGCCATATGACTTGACTGTATCGACGCCTATGGGTATCCAAACTGTGACTGCTGATGTATGTATAAGTTGTGCTATAAATGTTGAGGGGCATGAATCTGTAATAGATCTAATTTTTTTGCACCCCCAACAACTAGAAGTCATATTGGGTCTAAACTGGTTGATTGCAAACATTGTGTTACTAGATTGTGGAAATAAGAGGGTAGTATTTCCAGAACTACAAGCAAAACTTGATGCTAGTCCAAACCTAAACCTTCTCTCTATAGCTTAAGCTAAAAAATTCTTAGAGAAAAGGTGTCAAGGGTATATAGTGTTTTTCTTCGTACAGGCATAGATAAATATAACTCTTGAAAATGTACCTGTCATGAATGAATTCCCTGAGGTCTTCCTAGAGATATTACTAGGTTGCTTCTATAAAGAGAAGTAGAGCTCGTCATTAAAATCGCACCAAGAGCCGGATCTATATCCAAAGCACCTTACAGAATGGCACCAAATAAAATCATGGAACTAAAGAAGCAAATTAAAGAACTTCTGGAGAAAGGATTTATTCGACCCTGTGTTTTAGGAGCACAGTATTGTTTGTAAAAAAGAAGGACGGAAGCCTAAGACTATGCATTGACTACAAAGAGTTGAACAAGGTGACCATTAAGAATAAATATCCACTTCCCTAAATTGACTATCTCCTTGATCAATTGTCTGGATCTAGTGTGTTCTCAAAGATTAACCTAAGATCAGGCTATCATCAACTACGAGTAAAGAATGAAGATATCCCGAAAATAGCTTTCAGGACTAGATATGGCCACTATGAATTTTTAGTGATGCCTTTTGGCTTGGCTACTGCATCTGCCCTATTTATGGACTACATGAACCCGATCTTTCATAAGTAGTTGGATCAGTTTGTAGTAGTCTTCATTGATGACATTCTGATTTATTCTAAAAATAGAGAAGAGTATGAGGAGCATTTGAGGATCATGCTGAGCATTCTGAAGGAAAAACAACTCTTCACCAAACTCAGTAAATGTGAGTTTTGGCTGCCAGAAGCCAAATTTCTAGGTCATGTAATTTTAGAAGAAGGGGCCTTTGTTGATCCTAGTAAAGTAGCAGTGTTAAACTGGAATAGGCCAGAAACTATTATAGAAATACGTAGTTTTTTGGGTCTTACCAGTTACTAGCAAAGGTTCATACATAATTTTTCTAGAATTGCCTTACCATTAATAAAGCTCACAAGAAAGAACAAATCATTTGTGTGGGATGAATGATGTGAAAAGAGCTTCATACAGCTGAAGGAGAGATTACTGAACACACTAGTATTGATTATCACAGATCCCCATGAAACCTATATGGTGTATAGCGATGCTAGCAAACAAGGATTGGGATGTGTCCTTATGTAATAGGGAAAGGTGATAGCATATGCCTCTCGATAGCTAAAGACTCATGAATTGAATTACCCACTCATGATTTGAAACTTGTTGTAATTGTGTTTGCTTTGAAGATATGGTGGCATTACCTGTATGGTACCACCATAGAATTATACTATGATCACAAGAGTCTCAAGTACTTACACACCAGAAATAACTTAATATTCGGCAGTAAAGATGGATGGAGTTGTTGAAAGATTATAACCTGGAAATTAAATATCATCTAGGGAAAGCGAATGTTGTTGTCAATGCTCTTAGTAGGAAGGCGGTGTAGGTCGCAGCCATGATGGTACGAGAACAGAAATTACTAAAGGAATTGAGGGATCTGAATCTGTCAAATCAAGTATTCCTAAACATGAATATGCCAAATGAAGTACTCATTACTAACTTTAATGTTAGTCAAGAGGAAAGTGGTCTAAGGGAAGAAATAGAAGAAGCTTAAAAACAAGATGAGTAGGCCATGTCTATTCGAGAAATGATCAGAATAGGTGAAAATCTAGACATGTTCTTTTGCCCAGTGGATTAGTCAGATACTAGAAGTGAGTATATGTTCCACTAAAGGCTGACCAAAGGCGTAAAATTTTGGATCAGGCACATAAAAGTAAATATGCTCTTCATCCAGGAGTAATTAAGATGTACCATAACTTGAAATCAGAATACTGGTGGGCAGGACTGAAAAGTGATGTAATCAAGTATGTTGCAAGAAGTTTTACTTGTTAAAAGGTTAAAATTGAACATCAATGACCATTAGGACTTCTACAAAGCCCCAAAATTCCAAAGTGGAAGTGGGAGAGCATTACCATGGATTTGGTTGTAGGATTACCCAAGATCAGAAATTACAATGCAATATGGGTAATTGTTGACCAGTTTATAAAGTCAGCTAATTTCCTACCTATCAATGCTGGTTATTCTCCTGAGAAGCTAGCAAAAATTTATATAAAGGAGATATAATCAGATTGCATGGTACACCAAAGAGTATTATCTCTGATAGAGATCCTTGCTTCACATCTTGATTCTGGAAAGCTCTACATGAAGCATTGGGTATAAAGTTGAAATTCAGTACATCCTATCATCCACAAACGAATGGGCAGTCAAAAAGGACTATACAGACACTGGAAGACATGTTGCAAGCATCTGTTATAGATTTCAAGGGGAATTGGGATCATTTCCTCCCAATTGTTGAATTTGCTTACAACAACAGCTATCATGCGAGCATTCAAATGGCTCCGTATGAAGCACTGTATGGAAGAAAATATCAGTCACCTCACTTCTGTATAGAATTATCAGAGAGAAAATTTTATGTGTCAGATCTGGTTAATCAAACTTTGGAACAAACAATAGCTATCAGAAAGAGGCTCCTTACAGCACAGAGCAGATAGAAAAGCTACACTGACAAAAGAAGAAGACCTCTAGAATTTGAAGTTGAAGATAATGTATTCTTGAAAGTATCTCTAGTTACATGAATCGGTAGATCGATAAAGAGAAAGAAGTTAAGCCTATGGTATATTGGTCCTATTGAGATTCTTACGAGAATTGGACCAGTGGCATACAAAATAGCCTTACCCCCAAACCTGAGTAGACTATATGATGCATTTCATGTCTCTCAGTTAAAGAGTACTAACCAGACCCTAAGCACGTGATCGAGTATAAAGAAATTGGGGTATGAGAAAATAATACCTTTAAAGTAGAACCAGAGCAAATCATTGATCGATAAGAGAAACGGCTCAGAAATCAAAGTATACCGTTCGTGAAGGTGGTTTGGAAAGTTTTATCTCCAAGAGAGGCAACATAGGACGTATAAGAGAATATGAAGAAACATTACCCGAAATTTATGTCTTTGGACGAATAACATATTTTAGGGATGAAATTTCTTATATGGATGAAGAATTGTAATATGCCAAATTTTGTAATACTAAAAATGTGTAAATATGGAAATAGTGGAATAAAATAAATATTGGTATTTACAAATTAAAGGTAGAGTTACTTTTAAAATTCCCAAATGTCCACTATGTCATCTACGGAAATCAAGTAGTCAGGATTGTAAAAATACAAGTGCAAATTTCGTTAGTGGTTGCAGGGTACAAGGGCGTCAGTTGCGAGATAGGAGGAATTTGGACATTGCATGATGTGCCTTGATATGCGTGCCACAGTCCCACGTGGGTCCAACGTGGAATTTGGGGTAATGCACTGATGGATCAACTTTATTAAAAGAACTTCAGTAAATATGTAATGACAGCTCATTATGACTCATGATGACACATCATTTGTATTGGCCAAATAAGGTAATGATAAATGTCCCAAAATCATTATAAATTAAAAACATGTTTTTGTGTTGGCTAAATGAGGTGGTGACATGTGTCCCTCATCATTGTACATCATTATACCCACTTTAAGCCTTTAGTGTTGTTATCTCCGGAGTATGCCATCTAGCGGCTGAGTTCGGGGAATTCACCGGTCTCCTGTCGTGTTACTTACTATCCAAGTTGAGCACTGAACCCAGGAGTTTGAGGAAATTGTCAGGGCTCCCCCTTCACCTGACCATTTATGCCTCACCAAAGAAAGAGAAAATGGAAGGCCAATAGTTGCACAACACGTGGCACTCTTAAGCCTTAAACTTGTGACACTTGGCAAGATGAGATGAGATCATTTTATGTGATTAAATCACAACCATCCATGCCAAATTTTCATGCAAGCATGGAAAGAGAGAGAGAAATCTGATTTCATAAACTCAAGAACACAAGAAGAGAGAAGGAGGAGTGAATAATGAGTTCTCTTGACTACCAGAGCCGATTTCGACCTCGAATCGCCATTATCGTCTGGTAAGTCCTTCAGGAAACTTCCTCTACTCACTATAAGCTTCAATTATATAGTCTTAGATTTCTCATATGAGGTGTTTTGTCCCAATTAGTCTACCGGAGTGCCGCCAGAATACCAAACCATCTGTAGAAACATGAAGAGGTAAGCGTAGGCTTCCTTTTTAACCGATTGCTTCGCGATTTCATTGAGTATTTCTTGACTCTCGTGCCACCTTTGATTTTCCTCCAAGGGGATTTTTTCAAGTAAGATGATGTTTTGAATCATGTTTAAGGTGATATATGATGTTTGTGGAAGTATTAGACTTATTGGTAATTAAAAACACAAAGTTGGATTTTTGTTGTTTTGGGAGGCAGATTTTAGTTAGGGGCTAAATATGGTAGAAAGAATTTGATTTTTGTATTTTCGAGCTTTTGATTTGATTCTACATGAAAAATTGTGTATAAATAGGCTCTGGTTATAATTTTTGACAAACTGGTTTAAAGACTCAAAAATTGGAAATTAAGTCTGCTTGTGTAACAAAGTTGCTAGTGTGCGTTTTTGTCTGGTAGTTTTGTTGTGGTGAATATTTCACTGTCCAAGCTTCATATGATGATGATGATATTTTCCAGAATTAAAGTACACTTAAAGACCTTTAATTTGATTAGGTATTATAAAGGATTTTGATAAGTATACTAGGAGTTATAAGTGTTTGAAGTAGACCATTAAAACTGGTCAAATTTTCTAGCAGTAGGGGAAAAAGAAAACTGGGAAGTTTACACAGTCAGACTGCTACTGAAATTATTTTTCCCTTAAAATAGACTTAATAAAGGTTATATAGAATTTTGAATCACCCCAATTCAATTTTTCAAGAATTAGTTAATATTTTTCAAAGTTCAGTGAAAAATCTGTCAACTTTTGGTAATTATGGAAAATTCAAAGTAAAGTGTTTTTGTAATAGAATTGGACATTTAAGAGTTAAGTTAAGCATTTGGAGTAGCTTTAGCTCATTAGCTTCATATTGGGCCTAATGTTGTTACGGTAATGATAACCAACATAAGAGAATGATTTATAAGGAATTGGACTAAGTAATAACTCATTGCCTGTAAATTATAATTTATAGAACTTGACACTTGCCCAGGATGTCCAAAGCACATCAATCAAGATTTGGAAAAATTGTCAGGTTGTAACTTATCCCTCACATATTATATAATATGTTATATGCATGTTTGTACCAAAGTGAATTTAAAACATTCAGACGAGAAGGGCTAAGGCCTAGTAGAATTTCCTAGCGTTGTGGCAAGAGATAGTTGTCCTTAAATTGGTAACTTTATGCTTTATGCATATTGTGAATTTATCTCTGAATGTTGAATATGTTGATTGTACTGTAACTTTAGTTGACATAGCATGATATTTGTGCATTTTATATGAGTGATATCTGTTACTACTAAGATTCATGGAATCTCACCCTATTTTTCCAAAACAAATTTTCAGCTCAGGCAAGTAGTTCCTCAGGCAAAAAGGTAAATACGGGCGAATGAAGCAAAGAACTTAGAATTTAATTTTAACTGTCAGTTATCTATTTTGGGATTGTACTTAATTTATATTTATGTGTGGTCAGTCTTATACAAACATGTACATAGGCGCCTGTATATAAGCTAACGCACAACGACATTTGAACCAGTAGTGGACAGTAGTCCACCTAGGGCCATTAATTAATCGTAGTAGTTTGGGTTTCAGCAGAGAACTTATTAGTAAAAACTCTGATATGAAGAAATTATCTGAAATCGGACGGCTTAAAATGAATCGTAAAATAATATGAGTCCAAATCTGAAAATGGCTTTTTAAAAGATTTTTGAAAACCCACTTAAGTACAGCTTCACACTCTGCTTGTAGTTGGGACTTATGCTATTTACCAAAGATTATCGGTCTCCTTTTTAAAGATATTACTATACTTATGCCATCTATATGTTTTCAAAATATGGGTGGTACAATCACCGCTATGTTTAGTAAGCACTTCAGGAAAGTTCTTCTACTTATTGAGAGCTTTATTTCTATGGTCTCAGTTTTCTAACCTGAGGTGTTTTGTGCCATCTAGTTAGCCAAAGTGCCACCAAAATACCGAATCAGTTGTAGAAATGCAAAGAAGTAAGCCTCGGCATCATTTTGAATCAATTGTTTTTTAGGATTTGTTGAGTTTTTATGGACTCTGGACCACCCTAAGGTTTCGTCTAGAAGGATTTTTTGAGGTCTAATGATTTTTTAATCATGAATATATTATCATATATGGTGTTTGTGAGGCAGTCTGATTGTGACACGTTTTTGACTAAGAAAATCCAATGGCTATGAAACTTTTCCTATTCAAAGTATACATCATAAGCTTTAATTTGATAGGTCATTGTGTATCATTTGGATTTGTATATTAAGAGATATGAATTTTTGAAATTAGACCTTTAAAAGAGGACTCGAAGACAAAAGGTAGTGGACTTATCCTACTTATATGTCCTTCATAGTTATTCTTATGTATTGATGTGAGTAATCACTTTGCTTGATTATGTGATGCATATATGATTAATTGAAGCTCTGTTTCTATATATGCTATGGCCATGAGTATGATGTATGATACATTGTGTATGCAGATATGTCATTATGTTAACATAAATTCATGTAAGGCAAGCATGTCATGCTTTAAGAATTTATCTTGGATGCTAATTCATATTGTTTGCTACTAAGATTCACCTAAATCTCATCCTTCCTCAACCAACCAGACAAACACGTCAGCACATAAGAGGAGTGTAGGACAATATGCCAGATGAAGAAGTTACGATGAGGAGATGAAGAGTAAGACACGCTAATCTGTTATGTATAATTTATATTTCAAATGGTTAATTGTATAACCCGCATAATGGATAGATGTTTTTCTGAAGCACGATAATTGAACTAGGAAGGAGTAATCATACGGTACGAGCCCATTAGTTAAATAAGTAGAGTAGTTTAATAAACGAAGCAATACTTTGATAGTAAGGAATGAAGATAATTAAATAACCCCATGAATAAAGTTAAACAATCTGGTAAATACATGCTTTACCAAACGAATATTGCCTCAAGAACAAATGTGAAAAATTTTAGCTAGGAGATTATTTACTGATTCTCTTAAGCCACAATAATAATGACATTGCTTCTGATGCAAAATAAAGAGGCATAAGGTATAGGTGTTATAGTCACGATGCTTCCCAGCTTTCAAGGTAAATTAAATTTAATGTAAGGTATAACTTTAGATCAAGGCTTCTGTATTAATGTAATGTGTAACTATGATATCTTTGTTCTTTTTGTCCATAGGCGTGCGCCAAACTATGAGAGGGTGAAGAACCATGAACACCAGTACTGTGGAGGTCGCATGGGGTATGCAAACATCGAGCAATAATTGATAGAGAAGTAAGGGTTAGGATTGGATGTGACTATCAACTGTAAGAGTGTTATGGGCTACTGTGAGGCAAAACAAAGTGGGCAACATTGACAATCCTCATGTTTGATTTGTAATCCGTACTTTCCAGTTTAAATGGTTGCATTGAATGGATATGTTTAAATGGTTTCTGTAATTGGTTTTATGTTGGATTTGTAATCAATTTTACATGCATGTAATATGTAAATAGGGAATTATTGAAAGTGAGCCTCCTAATTTTTTTAAAAAATTTATCACACATAGTTAACTATTATTCACCAATAACCGTCAAATAATATACATGTATAATGGTTTTTCTTATGGTTCATGAACTCGGTGTAATCCCCTACCTTGATAATCATAATTAAGATTCAAAAATGTGTAATTTAAAGGAATTAGAGACCGACAGATACATTTTTCGCAAATCTCTTTTCTAAAATTCGTTCAACATGGTCTCAAATTCATCTTCCGAATCTAATTACTCTGTGCAGTTCAATCACATTCATACATATCAGAGTGCATCGCCAAATTCCTGGCAACTCCCGGGTTTCATACATGTATAAACTAAGGGTTATAAGTTCCAACTAGGGGATTACATGACCAACATCAACGTAATATCTACATTTAAAAAATAAACAGTAATCCCAAGTCCAAAATAGAAATCCAACAATCTAACAACACATCTCTACAAGATCTTAGCCGCTCTTAGTGGTTCGCTTCTCCTTAAAGCCACTTGCCCTGTCTGAAATGTTAGTCAATGGAAAGAATGAGATTCAAAAGAATCTCTGTAGTAACAAATCACTCATACAGTTTATAAATGCATAGCATATATGATCATGTTAAGTAATATCACAATGATATATGGCTCACGCCACATACGATAGCACTCATGGCTGTAAACACTATGCGTAAGCTTTCGCGGTGATCTCAATGCAATAACTTATGCTATAATCACTATGCGTTAGCTTTCGCTATGATCTCAAAGCATCACAATGTATCACAATGCATGACAAACATACATACAATACTTTACATAAAGCATAAAAGAAGAGTCACGACCTTGTTTTTTCTTATTGTGCTCTAGCGCAGTTGGATCATGAACAGGGCAAATATCGAATCCTATAATTCCAAATACACCATTTAGACACTTCCATAGTGTTTCTTGGGGTTATATGAGTCTATAATGAAAATTTACAAAAATGCCCGCGGGGACCTGGCCTGGGCCCGCTGTACCTAGTCTAGTTGCACTTTTCCTGAAATTCTAATATGGGCTATCCTAACGTATTTCTGCCCAAGGAATCCATTTACAGACTCAAAATTATCAAACAAATGAATTTTACCTTTGGCAGCCCTACTTCAAGGGTTTCAGGGGCGTTTTCGAAATTATGCTTTTTTGGCCTTTTCTGAAAAAGTGACCCACTGTAACCCCACCTAATTTTTGTTCCTGAACTCAATGGAACCATCAAATCATTGAAAATCAAACTCTAAGACCCATTTCTAGAGCTGGACAAAATTTATGAGCTCTCTAGAGAAAATCGGGGTTTTACGATTTCGGCTCCGTAAACCGTTCCTTTATACTCCTAACCACTTTATTAACCATTACATTAGGTTAAAACTAACATTAAGACCCAATTTGGGCAGCATAACCCCTAGGCCATATCATTTCTAAACTTTAAAACCAACGGCAATCCAGTGAAATTTCACCGATTAAATTGCCCACAGCAGCTAGAATAGTCAATATACGATGGTTTGGAAGTTACCTCAAGCTCCCTTTAGCTCTTCCCTTCTTATGGCTGAACCCTAACTCTTTATACAATAGATTTGAGCTCCAACAACCTTAAAGTACATGAAAGAGAAGCTTAGGAGTAGAGTTATACGCGTTAGGAACTAGATCGTCGGAGAAATCGGCTTACCTTGCGAGATTTCTCCTTCCTTCTCTCTATTTTTCTCCTAGCTCTCTCTCACCCTTTTTGGCTGAAAATGGCATCGAGAAATGGTAAGGGAAGCTGATGAAGTTTTGTTTTATAATCCCATGCTTATGTCATCATTATAGTATGCTTATGTCATTTTTTTCAAATTTCCAAAATTAAAGCTTTTGTGTACAAATAATGTTGTGCCATAAATCCAGTTGACATGCAACTAATATTTTCCATCTCTTGGCCTATGTAAATGACATTTAGGAGGTCCTTCCATTAGCCCAAATGAGTTTTCCATGTACCTCATAATTTCAAAACTTGCCATCACATTATTTCTTTATTTTCGGACATAATGAGATTTCTGGCAGATTTTCTGCCCTAACTTTGAAAAATCATAACTAATTCTAAAAAAATTGAATTGAAGTGATTCTAAAGCCTATAGAACCCTTATTAAGTCTAGTTTCAAGTAAAAATATAGACTTTTGCTATCTGGAATAACAAAATTCCCAGATTTAATTTCTTTGATCGCTACTCCAGAAAATAATCAATTTCGCTAGGCAAACTTCAAAAATCCATAACTCTTAGCTCACAAATCGAAATGATACAAATTATATGTTCATTTTGAAGCTTGATATGTGAAGTTTAAAACTGGAAATTTTCACAATTGTTAGACACCATTCCCTTATTCAAAATGCCCATACAAACTGATTGCCCTGCACAGAATTGCACTCAACAGTTTTTTTTCGCATTTTCAACCAATGTGTCTAATGGCTCTAAACTCAACAATCAAACCTATTCCCACACAATTTTTCACAAGGAAACCATTGGAGTTACTAAAACAACCAAATTCCCTTCACGCATTCTCTAAAAGTGTTTATTCAACAATAATTACATCCACTTTTGAAGTCATTAGCCCTTAATCACTTTTTGGGATATTACACTCGGACTAGACCGAATGATTCAAACCAGAACTCGGGGAATATGCCAACTCTCTAGTCCCATTTAGCTAGGCAACTATTCGTTCTGATTTAGCTTGACCCAAAAAGAATCAATGCTACCTGAGAGTAACTCGGCTAACCTGCCGAGTTGTGCGGATTGGATGAGTTATATTTTTTTAACTTTATAGCCTATGAAATGATGCTGTTTCTTTTTTTGGTAATTTAAAAATCAATCACCTTATCTCTCATTTTCTGCTTTGCACTGTGTCCTCAACCCTCATATCTCACTTACTCTCATTTGACTCTCTCTAGACTATGTCTTGGACATGCGCCCTAATCATAATTTGTCGGAATCTATCCCCAAATACTCTAAAATTATCGATGGTTTTAGTCTATTAAGGTCTTGTGTGGTCTGAGGGCATAACTGTAGCTTATGGGAGAAACAAAGGCCTCACCTTTAATGGTCACCGACTGTGTTTAAGGTCATCAAGGTCGAGTTTGATTCTTCCTTGGTTTCATTAGTTTGTTTTCTTTCTTTCCCTTAACCTTTGTTTGTATTTTACATTTTTATGCTTATTGTGTTCAGATTATATTATACACTTCTACTTGTTGGTTTGTTTTGGACTAATTGTGTTCATCTTTGCCTTGCGTCTAAGCCTGGGAAAACAATTTGTGCAATTGTCTAGGATAATTGTCACGCCCTCCTTTTAATTTAACCTTTAACAGAGTATTCGTGAAAAATGATATGCGGTTCGATAAGCAACACAGGAATAGAATAAATATATTGATAATATGTGCATGATTACAGAAATTCCTTATAGGGTTTCATACGTAATAATTACAAACCTTGTAGCTGCACAGGGCTCTTGGGTATCTAAACCCATCCCAGTGAAACGAAGACATCTTCCCTTCTTCGTTCTACAACTGTAATCCTCTCGTACGGTTCTCTTCTTTGTTCTCAGCATATCTTTTGTATTCACCTCTCTAATATGTTGGTAGGGGAGGGTGAGATTTGAGAGAATCTTAGTAGAAAACAGATACAATAATGCATGCATAATAGATACTATGTGTATCACATGTTAGCTTTATCTAGATGTATGCCCCATAATGACATTTCTGCATGCTCGATGTTTCATGTAACAAAACTATGGCCACAGTAAAATAGAAACAGAGCTTCATTTTTTCAAATATGCTCTACACAATCAAGTAAAGCAATCACATACATCACTATACAACAAAGATATCAAATACATGCAAGTAAGGGAAGTCCTTTACCTTGTGTCCCTTTCGCTAATTGGAAATAGTTCCTCGATCTACGTATAAATAGCTACAATGCCAAATGTACCATTTAGACACTTCCATAGTATTTATGTTGGTAATATGAGACTATTATGAAAATTTACCAAAATGTCACCAGGACCCCTACCCGGTAGTACCTGGTCCGACTGTACTATTTCCAAAATTTTGATGAGCTATTCTTACTTATTTTCACCCAAAGAATCTATTTCCAGCCTTGGAATTACTAAGTTCACTACCAAAAGATGAAATTGCCCTTGGCAGCTTTACTTCAAGGGTTTCAGGGGTGTTTTCGTAATTACGCTTTTTAGGGCTTTTCCGAAAAAGTGACCAACTATAACCCCACCTAATTTTTCCTCTTGAACTCAAAAGAATCATCAATCATTGAAAATCAAACTCCTAGCCCCCTAATTAGAGCTGGCTGAAATTTATAGGAACTCTGGGGAAAATTGGGGTTTTTGAAACCAACTCTGAAGACGTGTTTCTTTCTACTCTTAACCACTTTATTAACTATTTAATTATGTTATAACTACCATTTAGACTCAATTTTGGCAGCATCAGCTTAGGCCAACTCCATGACCGAATGTGAAATCAAAGCAAATCAATCCGAATTTCACCGATTAAACTACTCACAATAGCCAAAACAATCAATATTCAAAGGTTTGGAAGTTACCTTTTGTTTCCGCTGGCTCTTCCCTAATGTAACCAAAACCTAGCCCTTCTCAATAAGGAATTTGACCTTTTAATACCTTGATTCATGTAAAAGAACAACCTATAAGAAGGATTATGCAAGATAGGAGCTAATTCACCGAAGAAATCAAGCTTACCTGGTGAATTTTCTCCTCCTTCTCTTAAGAAATCTCAAAGTCACACACACTCTCTCTCATTTCAGTTTTCACGTCTGAAATGGCTAAAGGAAGATGAAGAAATTGCTTTTAAACATTAGGCTTATATCATTTTATCTCTTGCTTATGTCATCATTTCTTTTTAATCTCCAAAAATTTAAAATGTTACCTTTTATGTACATGTATCATGTCAATTAACCCACTTGACATGTACATAATATTTCCCTCTTCTTGGCCCATAATAAATTATGTCTAGGGTCCTTCTCTTTAGGTCCCAGTTGGCTTCATAACATTGTTCAAGTCACATGTTTACTTGTATCTCATTTTCCCCATTTTTCAATTTGTTTTACAATTCTGGCAGATTTTCTGCCCGAAGATTGAAAAATCATAACTAATATTATAGACATCATTTCAGGGAGATTCCAAAGGCTATGGAACCCTTATTGAGTCTAGTTTCAAGAAAAAAATAAAAAATGTTGTTAGACCTCATGTTTTGATGATAATAAAAGAATGGTATGAAAAAGAATTGATTAATAAATATGTTTGAACAAAGTAATAGCAGGGATAAGCATCACTTGAAGTAAGCATTGGAGTAATGAGGAAAGAACAAGAGAAAATGCTGAGAAACTTGAGCAGGAGCAATTTTTTTAAGGCATTACTCGAGTACGTACTCGAGTAATAAGACAAAACTTGTAGTAACCAGAGGCACCTTCCAGTAACCTACCAACGTTACTCGAGTAATAGTGTAAAAGCTTTCAAGTTGCTCTCAGCCTACCAATGTTACTCGAGGAGCCACTCGAGTAACCAGGTAAATACTTGGAGTTGCTCTCGGCCTGCCAATGTTACTCGAGGAGCCACTCGAGTAACCAGGTAAATACCTAGAGTTGCTCTCGGCCTGCCAACGTTACTCGAGTAGGTACTCGAGTAACCATGTAAAATTTTTCAAGTTGCTCTCGGCCTACCAATGATACTCGAGTATGTACTCACGTAACCTTGTTTCAGTAAATGTGGTGCTCTCGGCACTTTGTACCACTGCCAATGTTACTTGAGTAGATACTCAAGTAACTCACTGAGGTAAGCACAAAACCTGAAGGTAGTACTCGAATAACTTGATCTAATTTTATTTCATTTTCCTCAAGTCATTACTCTAGTATGCAAGTATTTAATGTTTTATTTTAAGTGGATTACTCGAGTATGTACTTGAGTATGCAGAGTTATGTTTGAAGGAAAACCTCAAGTCATTACCCAAGTAAGTTATGCACAAAAAGTAAGTTTACTCGAGTATGTACTCAAGTAACAAGGTAATCAAACTTGAAGTGCTCTCGGCCTTGAAATCCTGCCAACATTACTGGAGTAAAGCATCGAGTAACCAAAAGATTATTTGAAGGTTTACTCGAGTTGGTACCCGAGTAACCTATGAATAAAAGAGTGCATTACTCGAGTAGATACCCGAGTAAACAACTATTTACAAAGGTTTGAAATTTAGTTTATTCCATACACTACCCGAGTAATCTTATTCTTGTGTGTTGACTTGCAATTCATCAAGTTTTCTCGATGATACTCGAGTAAACTTAAATGAATACTCGAGTAACTACTCGAGCATGCAAGTCCAGAAACTTATAAATCATTCCAACATTCATTGATTTGTTTGCTATATGATTAACCTTTTATTATATTGCTATAAGATTATTTGAAGGTTTACTCGAGTTGGTACCCGAGTAACCTATGAATAAAAGAGTGCATTACTCGAGTAGATACCAGAGTAAACAACTATTTACAAAGGTTTGAAATTTAGTTTATTCCATGCACTACCCGAGTAATCTTATTCTTGTGTGTTGACTTGCAATTCATCAATTTTTCCTGATGATACTCGAGTATGTACTCGAGTAACTACTCGAGTATGCAAGTCCAGAAACTTATAAATCATTCCAACATTCATTGATTTGTTTGCTATATGATTAACCTTTTATTATATTAGTATTTTGAGCATATCCACAAATAAACAATGAAGAGACTTTACCAAATATGGAAAGTCAAAAGCAACGTTCAAATGTCACCCACCGCCACCTACCACAAACGGATGTCTTTCAATACTGGAAAAGTTAATAGTGGCTGCGCATGCTCCAACAGACATGAAGAAAAAGGTTCCAACAATCATTACCAATGTATCTATAAATATGGGAACATCCAAACAAAGAAAACAACAAGAACATACACACGAACGTATTATCAAGTTCACTACTCTGTTTTACATTATTCTTGTAATTCTATGCTTCAGTGTTTCTTATTCACTCTGTAAGAGAGATATTTCATTCAAACTCAATATTTGTTATTGAGATAACTTAAGGTTGTGGAACCTTGAGTTGGGATTGGATTACAACTTGTAAGGGGGAGCGAGTGTCCAGGTGAAGGAACTTGCTTGTACTGAGGTGCCAAGAACCCACTGAATCTTGGAAGTTATAGTGAAACTCTCAGAGAAGCTCTGAGGACTGGACGTAGGTCAAAGTGGTTGTGACCGAACTAGTATAACTCCCGGTGTACACTTCGGTGATATTTCTCCTTACTCCTTACTGTTTTAATTCTACTGTCAAATTTTATATTTGCAACGAAATTTTAGTATCACCCAATTTACCCCCACTCTTGGGTGAAACGCTTACTCTAACATTTGGTATCAGAGAGTAGGTCTTATTGTTAAGGTTTAACAGCCTAAGAAGGATCCAATGACAAGCATGGGTAAAGTAATTCTTCCCGACGGAGCATCCATCACTATACCTCCAGGTTTTAGTGGCGAACACTTTTCTTTTTGAAAAGCAAAGTTCAGAGTATTCGTGATGGCTACTGAATATGGGCTGTGGGATGTGATTGAGAGTGGAAACTATCAACCTATAAAGATTGTAGAATCTCAGAAAATTCCCAAGACGCCAACGGAATATGATGAGAATGATAAGAAACTTATCACTCTTAACAGCAAGGCAATTCTGATGTTACAAAGTGCTTTGAGTCAGAGTGAATATTTCAGAATTTGCACACTCCCAACAGCAAAGGAAATGTGGGAAGCTCTGGAAATTGCCTATGAAGGAACTTCGGGAATAAAGGAGAATCGAATCAACACCTTGATCACTGAATTCGATCTACTTCGAATGAAATCAGGTGAGTCAATCTCTAAATTCGAACTTAGATATACTCATCTTGTTAATCAACTTGCAGCACTTGGCAAAGTCTATGATCAACATACCCAAGTACGAAAGATTTTGAATATTCTTTCTAAAGAGTGGGAGGCCAAAGTCACTGTGATAGAAGAGGCAAAAGGAGAATCAATGAGATCAGTTGCTTCTCTATTTGGAAGCCTTTCTGAATATGAAAGCAAATTAAAGTTCAAAAGGGAAATAGATGACATCGGTGACAAAAGAAAGAAAGGCCTAGCACTAAAAGCAAAAGAAGAAAATCAAGATGAGGATGAGGAGTTTGATGATAATGAAATGGGCTTAATCATAAAACGATTCAGAAAGTTCTACAAGAAAGGTCAAGGCTTCAAACATTTTCAAAAAGGAGGAACTAACAACAAAGATCATATCATTTGCTATGAATGTGGAAAACCAGGACATATCAAATCAGAATGTCCAGAACTGAATCAAAAGAGCAAAGAAAAGAGAAAAGGCAAATTCTTTAACAAAAAGAAGGCCTTTGTATCTGCTATATGGGGAGATAGTTCCTTTGACGAAGAAAGTGATGATGAAGAAGTAGCCAATATATGTCTTGTTACTCAAGAAGAGACAGAAGAAGAGGTAAATGATTCTGACCCTGCCTATGATGAATTACTCTCTGAATATAATACTTTACATTCTGAATTCATCAAAGTTGTTAAAAGATTAATTTTTTTCAAAAAGAAAAACAAAGCTCTTGAAATTGAACTTAAAGAAAGTTCAGAAAAGAATTGTGAAAATTGTTCTTCGTTGAAAAAGAAAAACATCGATCTCATAAAAACTCTTGAAAAGTTTACCAAAGGAAGTGAGATGCTAAGTGTAATTTTAAAAGAACAACGAAGTGTAAATGATCGATCTAGTATTAGATATGATCCAAAATCAGATAGAAGGAAAGGTAAAAAGAAAGTAGGAGGTAAGTCATATTTGAATTATTTCCAGCATTCTGTGCATAGATCAAATCCTTTTGCATTCTGTAATTACTGTAATAGAAAAGGTCATTATACCTCTTCATGCATTCATAAGAAGAAAGGAAATATAGGAATCTACAAATGGGTACCTAAAGGTTCATATATTCAGAAAATCATTTGTACTAACCTAAAAGGACCCAAAAAGATATGGGTACCTAAGACTTAGTCATTCAATTGCAGATATGTCTCAAAGCATCCAAAAACAACAAGTGGTATATAGACAGTAGATGCTCTAGATATATGACCGGAGATTTCGAAAGTTTTACCACATTGCAACCTAAGGAAGGTGGCAAGGTAAAATTTGGAGGAAATCAATCCGGAAAGATAGCAGGAATTGGTGAAATCAAAAATGACAAAGGAATACAAGTCAAAGATGTATATTACGTTAAAGGCTTGTGTCATAATTTGCTGAGTGTAAGTTAAAGTGCAGATAAAGACAACTGGATAATATTTGATTCAGAGGAATGTCTGATTGTCAACAAGGAAGACTTACAACTTGATAAGAAAAATATCAAGGCAAAATTCAGAGCAAAAAGGGAAGGTAACTGTTATACTCTAGATATTAGTAGAAATGAATCTGAAAATTGTTTTCTGAGTAATGCCGATGAAAGTTGGCTATGGCATAAGAGATTGGCTCATGTCAATATGCATCAACTAGGCAAACTACTCAAAAAGGATTTAGTTCTTAGATTACCAAAGTAAATTTCAAAAATGACTTGATTTGTGATGCATGTCAAAAGGGCAAACAAACTAAATCATCTTTCAAATTGAAAAATGAGATTTCAACAAATAGACCACTACAATTATTACATATGGATTTAGTTGGTCCAGCAAGAGTAAAAAGTCTTGGTGGTAACTTATATTCATTGGTCATTGTTGATGACTTCTCTAGATTTACATGGGTTATTTTTCTATTATCAAAGGATGAGACATTTGAAGAATTTATTGTTTTTGCCAAGAAAGTGCAAAATGAGAAAGGTATGTCCATTGCAGGTATTAGGACCAATCATGGTGGAGAATTTGAAAATCAAGCCTTTGAAGAATATTGTAATACTAATGGAATTGATCATAATTTCTCTACTCCAAGGATACCTCAACAAAATGGAGTCATGGAATGTAAAAATAGAGTGCTTACTGAAATGGCTAAAGCAATGTTAAATGAAAAGAATGCGTCTCAAGTGTTTTGGCTGATGCTATGAGTACAGCATGCTACATTTCAAATAGAGCCTATATCAGAACAAAACTTGGAAAGACACCATACGAGTTGTACAAAGGACGAAAGCCAAACATTGCTCATCTACACATCTTCAGTTGTAAGTGTTTTATTCATAATAATGGTAAAGATAACTTAGAAAATTTGATTCTAAAACTCATGAAGGAATTTTCCTAAGATATTCTAACCGAAGTAAAGCATATAGAGTTTTCAATTAAAGAACATGTGTTGTTGAAGAATCAATTCATATTGTATTTGATGAATTTGAATCCTCTGACAAAATCATTGATGAAGAACAAGAAGTTGTTTTAAATCAAGAAAATGGTCAATCTATTTCTAAGTCTCTTATTCCAGAAGTTGATGAAACTAAGGAAGAAGAGCAACCACTAGGTCAACCTAAAGCCTGGAAATACAATAGAAGTCATCCCTTAGATCAAGTCATAGGAGATGTGAATGAAGGGATCAAAACTAGAAATAAAATTTTCAATGAAGTAAGTTTTTCTGCATTCATTTCTGAGATTGAACCTTCTAACATTGATGAAGCCCTGTCAGACAATGATTGGGTTATAGCAATGCAAGAAGAACTAAATCAATTTGAGAGAAATCAAGTTTGGGATTTGGTACCTCGACCCAAGGATCATTCGATCATTGGAACTAAATGGGTATTCAAGAACAAACTCGATGAATCTGTAATTATCGTCAGAAACAAGGCAAGGTTGGTGGCCAAAGGCTATAATCAGGAAGAAGGGATTGATTATGAGGAAACGTATGCTCCAGTGGCTAGATTGGAAGCTATACGTGTACTCTTAGCCTTTGCATGCATCAAACTCTATCAAATGGATGTAAAGAGTGCGTTTCTAAATGGATACATCATGGAAGAAGTATATGTAGAACAACCTCCAGGTTTTGAGGATGTTACTAAACCTGACCATGTTTTCAAACTCAAAAAGGCTTTATATGGTTTAAAACAAGCTCCTAGAGCCTGGTATGAAAGGCTCAGTAAGTTTCTTATTGATCAAGGTTTTGTACGGGGAAAAGTTGATACAACACTCTTCATAAAATGAAAACACAATGATATTTTAATTGTTCAAATATATGTTGATGACATTGTTTTCGGTGCTACTAATGAATCTCTGTGTAAGGAATTTTCTGAGATAATGCAGGGAGAATTTGAGATGTCAATGATGGGAGAATTGAATTTCTTTCTTGGTTTGCAAATCAAACAAAGAAAGAATGAAATCTTTATATCTCAAACAAAGTATTTGAAAGAGCTATTGAAGAAGTATGGAATGGATGAAGCAAATGGCACTGACACGCCTATGAGCTCAACAACATTGCTTGATGCTGATGTCAAAGGGAAAGACTACAACATCACAAAATATAGAGGAATGATTGGATCATTACTCTATCTCACGGCAAGCTGACCAAACATCCAATTTAGTGTTGGCATATGTGCAAGATATCAATCAGCACCAAAGGAATCACATGCTGAAACAGTCGAACGAATCTTTAGATATCTTGCTGACACACCCGAATTTGGCCTGTGGTATCCCAAAGGAAGAAGTGAATATCTTGTTGCATATTTAGATTCAGATCATGGAGGATACAAGATAGACAGAAAGAGCACCAGCGGACAAGGACAATTTCTTGGAGGATCTCTTGTATCATGGTTTAGCAAGAAACAAAATACAGTGTCTCTTTCATCAACAGAAGATGAATATGTTGCAGTCTCAATTTGTTGTGCACAAGTGATATGGTTAAAACAACAACTACAAGATCTTAGTATTTATCTCAAAGAAATACCAATCTATTGTGACAATACCAGTACGATAAGCTTGGCAAAGAATCCAGTTCAACACTCTAGAACCAAGCATATCGATGTCAGACATCACTTCATCAGAGATCATGTTCAAAAGAAAGATGTGAAAGTGATATTCATTCCTACTCATCTTCAACTAGCAGATATCTTCACAAAACCCCTTGCAAAAGATCAATTTCTATACATTAGAAGAGAATTGGGAATGGTAAATCCCAATGAGTTGTAAGTTATTTCAGGTTTTCATAATATTAGATGAAGTCATTTGATAATGTTTTGATGATTATTAATTTAAGCATCGGAGTATATAGAAAATTGTCTTGCAGGAAGGTAGAAATTCTGTTTTGAGAAACAAAAACAGAGGTTATCAGAGGACACTATTACTGGAGTACCAACTTGAAGTAATGACTAACAGTGAAGCATTACCCGAGGAACAACTTGAAGTAAAGAAGCACTTTACTCGAGTATGTACTCGAGTAATGGACTTCAAAACAGGAAGTAACGGATCAAGTTACTTGGAATTTAAATCTAACGGTTCAGTTACAAAGAAATAAAGAGTCAGAAGTTGAAAAGACAAGTTACCCGAGGCGAGCCTCGAGTAAACTTAAAGCTTACTCGAGTAAGGACTTGAGTAACTGGAAGTCCAGATTTCCAAATTGATGCAAAATCGACTCAAATCTGTTCAAAATTGATTGACAATGATCGAGGGAACATACATGGATAATTACAATATTATTCATGCCAGGTACGCAATTTAAATGAATTATTTTAGAGATTTTCTGTATGATCACTCGAGTAAGGCCTCGAGTAAACTTGAACATTACTCGAGTAAGGCCTCGAGTAACGTCGGGTTTTAGGTCTTTATCTGTCGCAAACTCGGTCATTTCCATAAAATCTCCTCGAGTAAATCACTATACCCTCTTTCAAAAACTTTTCACAATCGATTCCTTGCATCATTTCCGTCAAAACCCAACAGATTTCATCCTTAAAAACATCCTATTCTGTTCAGATTCTCAGTGCCCTAATCTCACGACTGTGTCTCTGTTTTTCTGAAACTTTCATTTTTTTTCACTGATTCATAAAAATGAGAACTAAAAACCTTACTCCCATAGATTCCTTTAAATCCCAACAACACTCTGATCTTCTTTCTTCTCCTCCCACAAAGAGAAGGAAACTTACTCCAAGATCCAAAGCCAAAATCCAACCTCAACCGAAACCAAAAGGGGTTGTGATTAAAGAGCCTATTGCTATAAGGGCTCAATCCAAAAAGAGTACTTCAATTGGGAAAGCCAAGAGTACCAAAACTCCCTCACCTACTCCCTCGGACTACTCTACCCCCTCTTTCACACCTAAGCCTTCTAAAAAGCCCAAGTATGACAAAAATGTGGCTAAGGCCATGGCTGGAATTCTAGAGCAGATGGAGAAGGGACAATCTTCCAATAAGTCCAAAGTGCCGGAAGAAGAGATCACCAACCCACCAAAGGGATTCAATGTCAGTAAACTGGTAGAGTCTCCCAAATATCTATCCCAATTCTCCAGGAGGAAAGTGTGCAAGACACACTATGTGGATCTCAGGCTACTTCAGGAGGTATTGAAGCATGACCTTAGTCTATATCTAGATCCTTTTATGCCTTGGTTATCCATTAGATTACCTTTCTGCACAAAAGTGATCACACACTTTTACTGTAATCTAGAAATCATAGATGAGCCAAACAGAACCTCAGCTGAGGAAGAGATGACCACCACAGTGAGAGGCCAAAAGATTCTTATATCACCCTCTAGGATTAATTTGTGGTTAGGGATCGAGAACCCCCTAGATGATATTTATTCTCAACTCGAACCAAACCAAATCTTTTCTGTCCTAAAACCTGGAGAGTTAGTTGGCCTTCTAAACTTCAAACCAAGTGATATGTGTGATCATCACAGGGTCCTATGGTACATCTATTCTAGGTCCCTTATGAACAAGGCCAACAACTATACCCACTTCTCTTATAGGGACTTTAGGTGGTTTGCTTTAGTTCTCCTGAAGGAACAGAAGGATTTGGGGGAGTATATCTTCTTTGAAATGAAGAGGTATAGGGTGGATGGGAAGGCTACAACACCAATGCCATATCCTTAGATAGTCTCACTGATCTTGAAAGAAAATAAGATATGGTATTTGGATAGCAAGGAGCCTATTGAGAGGTTGACTCCGGTTGGGAGAAACCAGATTGGGAAATTAAATATTGACATCTCTCTCAAAGGCCCTCTGGAGTCTAGGTCAAAGAAGAAGAAGAAGACTGAGGCTGAGACTAGCAAGATAGATGACACTCAGTCATCAGCTCCAGCTGCCACCACATCATCACCATCCTTCCTCAATGCCACTCTCCAGCACTTCATGGAAAATATGCTGAGAGGATTCCATGTGGATATCGCCAACACGAATGCTGAACTAATAACCCACATGAATATCAAGATGGGAGAGTTGGTTGAGAAAATGGATAAGAGACATGAGGAGTTGCTAGCTCAGCAACGTGCCCAGGGTGAGATTCTGAGATTGATTCTGGCACGATTATACTCATTGGGTCCCGGGCCTTCTACCGGTCCATCTTCTTCTGCACCTCCACCTCCAGAGAACCCTCCCTCTGATACTCTTCTTACTGAGGCTGAACCATCTATTCCTCCGGTCTCTAGTCCACCTGAGCTTCAAGCCAAAGATATCCTTTATTCAGTGGATAACCCTGATATCAACGAGACCATACATATTGTCATTGATGATTCTCCTCCTAAACCTCAGCCTGAAACTGCTCCTAAACCTAATCCATCACCTACCCATACTGAGGAAATATCTCCTTCCTCCTCCTCTGAACATCACACTCCAAAGATTGATACCCCTCCAGAGGTTGAGACCACTATGGTTGTATTCAAACCTTCTCCTATTCCTCCTAGAGATGACATCCATATCCCCCCAGTCAATCTCCCTGAACCAGCATCTTCCAGCTCTTTTGACTCTTCCAGTTTAGATGGTGGTTTAGTCTTTCCTGTGAAGCCCATCTCCATAGTCAAGCCTTCTAGTCCTCCACTTGATTGATGAAGACAAAAAGGGGGAGAAGAGCTTGGGTGTGATTTTGTGGAAGTCTCATAGTCTCTTTGGGTTTGTGGAAGTCTCTGAGTCTCTTTGGGTATTTGGGTGTATATGGGTTCTAGGGAGTCTTTTGTTAAAGCTGTTATCTTGTTTTTAAACTTTTTAAGTTTTGATATTGTTATCTTGTAATATACAACTTTTAAGTTTAATGCAAGTTCATTTAAGTTATGATTTCATCTCAAGTCCATTTAAGCTTTAAATTACGATACATTGTTGGACTATGTTGGACTAATGAAGTTTATTATGTATACAAGGTGAATATGTTATAATCTCAATATTTTTCAAATCATTGTTTGAATATAAAAAGGTTTTCAAGATGTGTTTATTTGAGAACTTACTTTCAAAATTTTGTTCAAAATCACTAAGTTTTGTCATCATCAAAAAGGGGGAGAATGTTAGACCTCATGTTTTGATGATAAAAAAAAGAATGGTATGAAAAAGAATTGATTAATAAATATGTTTGAACAAAGTAATAACAGGGATAAGCATCACTTGAAGTAAGCATTGGAGTAATGAGGAAAGACCCAGAGAAAATGCTGAGAAACTTGAGCAGGAGCAATTTTTCTAAGGCATTACTCGAGTACGTACTCGAGTAATGAGACAAAACTTGAAGTAACCAGAGGCACCTTCCAGTAACCTGCCAACGTTACTCGAGTAAGTACTCAAGTAATAGTGTAAAAGTTTTCAAGTTGCTCTCGGCCTACCAATGTTACTCAAGGAGCCACTCGAGTAACCAGGTAAATACTTGGAGTTGCTCTCGGCCTGCCAATGTTACTCGAGGAGCCACTCGAGTAACCAGGTAAATACTTGGAGTTGCTCTCGGCCTGCCAACGTTACTCGAGTAGGTACTCAAGTAACTATGTAAAAGTTTTCAAGTTGCTCTCGGCCTGCCAATAATACTCGAGTATGTACTAAAGTTACCCTGTTTCAGTAAATGTGGTGCTCTCGGCACTTTGTACCACTGCCAATGTTACTCGAGTAGCTACTCGAGTAACTCACTGAGGTAAGCACAAAACCTGAAGGTAGTACTCGAATAACTTGATCTAATTTTATTTCATTTTCCTCGAGTCATTACTCTAGTATGCAAGTATTTAATGTTTTGTTTTAAGTGGATTACTCGAGTATGTACTCGAGTATGCAGAGTTATGTTTGAAGGAAGACCTCAAGTCATTACCCGAGTAAGTTATGCACAAAAAGTAAGTTTACTCGAGTATGTACTCGAGTAACAAGGTAATCAAACTTGAAGTGCTCTCGGCCTTGAAATCCTGCCAACATTATTGGAGTAAAACATCGAGTAACCAAAAGATTATTTGAAGGTTTACTCGAGTTGGTACCAGAGTAACCTATGAATAAAAGAGTGCATTACTCGATTAGGTGCCCGAGTAAACAACTATTTACAAAGGTTTGAAATTTAGTTTATTCCATGCACTACCCGAGTAATCTTATTATTGTGTGTTGACTTGCAGTTCATCAAGTTTTCCCGATGATACTCAAGTATGTACTCGAGTAAACTTAAATGAATACTCGAGTAACTACTCGAGTATGCAAGTCCAGAAACTTATAAATCATTCCAACGTTCTTTGATTTGTTTCCTATATGATTAACCTTTTATTATATTAGTATTTTGAGTATATCCACAGATAAACAATGAAGAGACTTTACCAAATATGGAAAGTCAAAAGCAACGTTCAAATGTCACCCACCGCCACCTACCACAAACAGATGTTTTTCAATACTGGAAAAGTCAATAGTGGCTGCGCACGCTCCAACGGACATGAAGAAAACGTTCCTACAATCATTACCAATGTATCTATAAATATGGGAACATCCAAATAGAGAAAACAACAAGAACATACACATGAACGTATCATCAAGTTCACTACTATGTTTTACATTATACTTGTAATTCTATGCTTCAGTGTTTCTTATGCACTCTGTGAGAGAGATATTTCATTCAAACTCAATATTTGTTATTGAGATAAATTAAGGTTGTGGAGTCTTAAGTTGGGATTGGATTACAACTTGTAAGGGGGAGCGAGTGTCCAGGTGAAGAAACTTGCTTGTACTGAGGTGCCAAGAACCCACTGAATCTTGGAAGTTATAGTGAAACTCTCAGAGAAGCTCTGAGGACTGGACATAGGTCAAAGTGGTTGTGACCGAACCAGTATAACTCGCGGTGTACACTTCGGTGATATTTCTCCTTACTCCTTACTGTTTTAATTCCACTATCAAATTTTATATTTGCAACGAAATTTTAGTATCACCCTATTTACCCCCCCTCTTGGGTGAAACGCTTGCTCTAACAAATGTTTCTATCTGGAAACACAAAATTCTTAGATTTTCAATCTTTGCATGCTGTTCCAGTAAATAATCAATTTTGCTGGGCAGAATTCAAAAATTCATCATTCTTTGTATATAGCTTCAATTAATTCATATGGCCTATCAAATTGAAGCTTAGGATGTCTACCTTTACCCTATAAAATTTCATAATTTTTACTCATCATTTAGTATTCCAAAACCTCATCAAAAAATCACTACCTCGTAGGATATTTCACTAGAAGCATAATCACTTTCTTCAAAATTCACAATTTTATTTTCTTTAATGCCCCAAAGATATAAGAAATATTAGAGAATAGATTTGTGGGACCTGCTAAACCGGGGCTTAGCAGTCCACTTAATTTAGGCTTATTCCCAAAACCTCCAATCCCAAAATTCGGGATATTACATTTCTCCCCCGGTTCAATAAATTTCGTCCTCGAAATTTGAACGTTTACAACTTGGGGATCACCTCTTATCACTCAATCTACCCCTTTTAATGTACAAGCTCACAAGACGTGCAACATAATGATCATATTCAATCTATTTCTTTTATATGCAAGCTCATCGATTATGCAACATAATCATCATTTTCTTATCAAATTTCTCAGATATTATTCAGCATTCATCATTCATTTAGTACATAGTTTGTAGCGTGTAATCAAACACAAGACCTACTGGTCCATTCCCACAGTGCTTGATTCATTAGGCCTTACGCGCTCAGCTCTTATATTTTACACACAACCTCTCAACTCCAAGCAACCAATACGGCACAAACCACCTAGCCATGTTAGGGTATGAGCCTCCCAATTATAGATTGATTAGTCACATCTTCTTTATACAATTTACTATGCCATTAAAGTTAAACTTCATTGTGAAATTATATTGTATTGTGGAACTAATATGTTTTCGATTGTGTATGCAAGGTCAACAAGTAAATTTAAGAACAAAAAAACTTTGAAAAGATCTTTAATAAGTTATTTTAAAAGAGTTTTGAAGTTTAAATTCAACAAAAGATTTCATATGAAAAGAATTTAAGAAGCATATGTTTCAAAACTCAATTTCAAAAACTTTGTTCAAAATTACCAAGTTTTGTCATTATCAAAAAGGGGGAGAATATTAGATCCCATATGTTTTCATGGTAATAAAGATTGGATCAATGATATAACAGAATTTGATAACAAACAAATAAATTTTGAACAAAGTAGCAAAGCATTACTTGGAGTAAGCACTGGAGTATTGAACCAATTCTATGAAGGCTTACTCGAGTAGCCACTAGGGTAAGAGAAGCAATTACTCGAGTAGCCGCTCGAGTAACCAAGGAAAATTTCATCCAGAAAAGCATTTCCAAAATTTGGACAACATTACTCGAGGGAGTACTTGAGTAATCTGCAAAGTTATATAGACCATTACTCGAGTAGCCACTCGAGTAACATGATTTTCAAAGGCATCACTCGAGTAACCAAGTCAAAAATCTTCTAGTAGCTCTCGGCCAAGAAATGCAACAATTTACTCAAGTAGCCATTCGAGTAATCAGGTGAGAAAAAGGATTTACTCAGGGACCACCCTAGTAATCTGTGAAGTTATTGAGGTATTACTCGAGTAGCCACTTGAGTAATCAGAAAGCAAACTCTCAGCCAAGAATTTGATCCAATTACTCGAGGGAGTAATCGAGTAATATGCTATGTTATTTGAAATCTACTCGAGGGACCACTCGAGTAAGATGTGAAGAAAATTGAAGGCCACTCGAGTAGCTACTTGAATAACCGTATTACCACAGTCAGCACCCGAGTAACTAGTGAAGGTAAAGACAAGGCCACTCAAGTAGCCACTCGAGTAATTAGGTATTTCCAAGGTTTGTGATATATCTTACTCATTGTCTTACCCGAGTAATATCTCATGTAAGATGCTGAATTATTCACTGCCAGATTTTTGAGAGATTTACTCAAGGCACTACTCGAGTAACAAACTTGATCACTCGAGTAGCCACTCGAGTAAGGCAGTCCAGAAATTATGTTTTTGATCGAATGTTTATTAAATTGTTATCTATATGATTAACTCTTCATTGCATTAGTATTCTAAGTACATTTGCAGAGAAACAATGAAGAGATGATGCAAGAAGAGCAAAGTCAAATAAAGTGTCCGAATGTTCACCTATCGCTATCTACTACAAACAGATAGTTTTCAAATTCGAAGAATAGTCAACCGTTGCTACATGACTCTAACGGACATGTTTGAATTGCTTCCAACGGACATTACAAATCATCTATATATATGAAGCATTCAAAGAAAAGAAAACAAGACACGAGAACTAAGAATACACTGATTAACAAACTCTTAGTGCTTTGTTTTCTTATACTCATTCATTGTACTTCAGTGATTATATATTTGCTCTGTGAGAGAGTTTTCCATTACAAACTCAATATTTGTTATTGTGATAACTTAAGGTTATGGAACCTTGAGTTGGGGATTTGATTACAACGTGTAAGGGGGAGCGAGTGTCCAAGTGAAGGAACTTGTTGTATACTGAGGTGCCAAGAACCTACTGAATCTTGGAGAGTATAGTGAAATTCTCAGAGAGGCTCTGAAGACTAGACATAGGTCAAAGTGGTTGTGACCGAACTAGTATAACTCCCGGTGTACACTTCAGAGATATTTTTCTTTACTCTCAACTGCTTTAAATATTCAGTCAATTTTATTATACGCAACGAAATTTCTGGTATCACCCAATTCACACCCCCTCTTGGGTGAAACGCTTGCAATAACATTTCTTACTATTGCCCCCAGATGAGGACCCTTGCCCTTCCACTTCTGGGAAGTATTTGCCTTGCTAGGCTCATTACGGCTGCCACTACCTTTAGTCAGGTACAACTCTCTCAAGTTGTTCTCAACTATTCTACACTCTTCCACCGCCTTGTTGAAGTCGGTAAACAGATGAGTGGCTAACTTCTTCCTCAACTCATGCCTCAACCCCTGGATAAGCATATCGGAGATCCACTCCTCATCATCCATATGCTAGAGGTAGGAAGAGTATCGAGATAGCTGGATGAAACAGGATAAATATTCATCAAAGCTCTCCGTATCATCCTGCTTGATAGCTAAGAACTCAGATTCTTTTTCAAGCCTCTATAACTTAGGGAAGTACTTTTCATTAAACTTTTCTTGAAGCACCTCCTAGGTCAGTGGTACATTCCGGCTTTACAATGTCATGGTGATATTTTGCCACCATCGGTCTGCATCCCCTTCTAGTTTATATATTGCCAACTTCGCCTTTACCTCCGTTGGACACTCAAGGACTTTGAAGATCTTCTCTAACTGGTTCAACCAGTCCTTATCATCATGGGGTTTAAATCTCCCTCTAAAACCTGAAGGTATATGCTTGCAAAAATTTGAGACAAAAAATTGTAGATCTCTACCCTATCGGATTGGTACCCCTTGTGACTCTTGATTAGGTACAGTATGAGACGGGGTCTCTCGAGACCAATTGGACTACTCAGCTGTCTCCTCATGACGATTACCTGCTTAGGTTTTCTCTTCGGTCTCCTCACGTGTAGACTGGACTCTTTCCTCATTGCACTTGGCCCTTTCTTTCATGAGCTCTTCCCTTAGCGCAGCAATCATGTCTCTTTGCTGTCTGATCAGGTTATCATTTCTTGTATTGGATAAGGTGGATTGTCATTTAATACTTCCACCTCTGGATCCACTGGTCTGAGTCTAGGGCGAACCATTTTGTCCTTTAACTCTATAAATGGTTCACTATGTCAGTACCATAGCAAATGTATACACATAGTCCTTAAAACTTATATATATCCACAAACAGCAGAAATACTCATGTATATGACAACCAATCGTAAGTCATCATCTATGACTAATGCAACAAACTATGGCAACTATCCTAGCAAATCATATCCTTACCAGGAACTACAGCTCTGATACCACAAATGTAACCCCCTTCTCACCAAGGCTGAGATTAAGTTCATAAATATGTGATTATGTGGAATTAAGACTATAAGGTGATTTGGGACTTTTTTTAAAATTAAACTTCCCAAAAATGAGGTTTACAAAACTTTTCTAAAACCTGTTCAACAACGGTCTCATATTCAAATTTCAAATTCACAAATGGCCAGTATAGTACGATTTCATTCATAAATATCAGAGTACAATGCAAATTCCCGACACACTCGGGTTCTATTAATCAGTAAAGGGTTTACAGGGCACAAATACCTGTAATTAGTTTCCCAATCTAGGGGATTACACAAATTAATCCAATACATCTAATAAATACATGTAATTCCCAACAAAATATCCAAATGATTTCTACATGATAACCAAAAGCCAAAATAAACTCCTATCCTGGAGCTTTATTTTCCCTTCGTCACCTACTTCTTTTAAAACCACAGCCCTATCTAAAATTTGTTTAGGAGAGTGAGATGCAAAGGAATCCCCGTAGTGTCAAATCACTCATACTATGTACAACTACAAAGCATGAAAGCAGATCATAACATAACACATAGCAACTACAATAATAGTTACAGCAGTAAGGGTAGGTATGACATGCGTCACCCTTATGTTTTCTCACGCTGAAGTGCTCATGCTATTTTGCAGACATTATATATTTAACCACAGCTGGGTTTCATATAAAATATTTTACAACACATCAAAGCCACACTGGCATATTCTCAAACAAGAATCTATAATTCCATAACACAACCTCGGCAATTACAACGGAAGGGATAGGTGTGATAATCATCACCCCTTATGGTTGCCCATGCTGAACTGCTTATGTTGTAATGCCCTAAGGCAGATAACACATTTATATTTTCATAATGGTCTCAAGCCCACAATTTTTTTGCAGCAACATAATGATAAGTCATGCATACCAAGTATCATACACAACATGAGAGAAAAGTCACTACCTTGGTCCTTCCGTGCATGCTCTGGCACTGGTCTCTCCCGAGTAGGGCAAATATCGAATCCTATAATTCATGATTTGGGACGAAGTACTATTCTCTATTCCAATACTTAAATGACTTAACAACACTTAGATTGGTTATCATTAATGTCCTTTAGGAAGCTACAAATGCCTCTAATAAAAGCCCTAAAGTGGTAGAAGAACTATCTCAAAGATCTCTTTTTAGAAGTACAAGTACTGATTTTTCACTATTGCACTCGAGTGAAGAAGACCTCACTCGAGTGATAATGGACTTGTACTTTAGTCATGAGAAGCACACTCATACGAGTGCTTGAATGTAAGCACAGACAGAAACCAGAAATGCCGAAAGTACTCGAGCATAGAGGTCAATACTCGAGTGATATCCTCACTCTCACCTGAGTCCTAGAAAGTGAAGTACCAGAAGTGATCACTCGAGAGTAGAAAAGAATGACAGAGACAAGAAAAGATCACTGCACTTGAGTATGAATTCAAACATTCAAGTGATATCTAAATGCTCACTCGAGTTCCACAAAGTGAGGTACAGAAAGTGCTCACCCAAGAGCAAAAGAAACTTTCAAAGGAGATGAGCACTCAAGCAGGGGTCTTGCCACATGAGTAACAGCTTAATACCCGTAAGAGCTAGACCACACTCTTGAAAATTAACCGCGAGTGACAACCTAAGATGCGAGTTCATAATGTCAAATACACATACAATCTAGTGAGAAAATGTCCGCCCAAGTGAGAACCCACAACACTTGCAAGTGAGGCATACACTTTTGCTATTTGCACGAAAGTATATCAGAAAAACTGAAAGAAAAATAATATGCACCACCGCACTCAAGTGAGACCCTTGATCACTCGAGTGATGCATATCAGAAGCCAAAAACGCAGCAAAATGATAGCATTTTCCAAACTTTACCCAAGTATTTCCAGTAATCCTAAATTCTCAACCAAGGCTACTCCCATATAAAATTACACAAGGAATCCAATAGAAACATCAAAACTACCAAATTCCTATTCCATTATCATTCTTGGTTTTAGGCAACTTCTAATACAAACTCCTCAAAATTACCAAACTTAACATTTCAACCTCAAACCAATTATATCTATCCAAAACACATGCCAAAACATCATTTCCATGACTACATTATACCAAACTCCCAATGGCCCTTATTTTCGAAAATAGGGCATAAATTCCAGAAATTCAAAGCTTAATTATTTGGCACAAAACATAGAATTAATGTTCATTTCACTTACCTTAATAACTTTCTCAAAGAGGTTCCTTGATTCACCAATCCTTAGATTCCCTTGTGTACTCAAAACACCACCAATGGACAATATAAGACAATAGAAATGGAGCCCTCAATCCAAGGAACAAGATTAATGAAGTGAGTTTTTGCATTTGGGGTCATTATCTTGCCTTAATACCAAGGTTTTCTTCCTCCTCCTTAAGCTCTCAAGGCTGCCGCATAAGAGAGAGAGAGAGAGAGAGATGAGAGTGTGAAGAAGATGAAATGATGACAATTCCCCCATACCCATGCTTGCTTCAACAAAAACCAAGGGAGGGAATAGAGAGAAAATCAATAAACAATTGCAATTTGACTTTCTCTACACTCTTGCCTTATACCACTTGCCACATGTCCTCATTTCATTAGCTCTCATAAAGTAAGGAAATAATTAGTTACTCTAACCACTCCATTATCCATTTGGTCACACATCTCATTTCTTCTTAGTTAGCAATTAAGTTCTTCATTAATCACTAATTAACCGACAATCTTCTATTCTTTCCAATTTTCCACTGATTTGGGCAAATTTACCGAAATTGCCACAAAACACATAATAATTCAATCTTTAATTCACAAATTATTCTCAATAATTATCATTAGCCCTTAATCAAAATTTGAGGCATTACAGCCTCCACACATTCAACTTGTCACTATCCACATATACTGCTTGTTTGTTATACATAAGCTATGCAGTTCATTATTGCATACACTGTTTGTCTGGTCTTATTGCCTAGGGTCATTACCCCATGCAAGCATACATATCAGGTCTTATTGCTTTGTTCTCTATTTTGTGCTCATGGGCCATCCAACCCATTATTGTAATGATTGTCTATCAGGACACTTAGTTCATTATTCAAGGCCGTATTGCCTTGTTGTGACACTATCTGGTGTATTTGGTCTTACGGTTTATGTCATTCTACTCACACAATAATGAATATTTGGTGTTGCTGCCTTGTTCAAACATATACACAAGGACTTAACGGTAATATATCTATCTGTATTTATGCCTGCCTATTTGGTGTTCAGGACCAAATGACTATTTGACCCTTACTAGTCGTACTGTGTGCACTGTTCGGGATCAAATTACTATTAAAGCCTTCCTAATCATATTGTGTGCATTGTAACATGAATGGGTAACTAATTCTGTGAGGTTATGGCTGTTAAGATGCACATGCCTTTACTTCAGAATCCATGCCTACTTGCATTTGTGTAGACTATAAAGGTCGACTGTGGATTTAGGATTGTTAACACTGGTGCTGTTGAGAGGTATTCGCCACCATTCTGCCCTACTATACTAGGGCTCTTCCCAATCTCTCTTTACATGTGTCACTATAGACCATATAGGTTGTGTGACTGTTGACCATACAGGTCATTGCACTGTACACTAAGTAGGGTTTAATACTATACACCACATAAGATGTAATATTGTATACCACGCAGGGTGTAATACTGTACACAACTCTGGATGCAATAGTGTAAACCACACAGGGTGTAATACAGTTCATCACACATACTATAACATTATTAATCATTAAGGCCATATTATGTTTTGGGGTGATCAACATTGGTCCGAACATCAACCTCTCCTATAAATTTCAAAATTGCACCTAGATTCACCATACTTTCACTGCCCACTTGATGCTTCACATTGTTAAATACAATAAAGGTGAAGCTACACTATCTGCCCACCCTTGTCTTACTAAATCCGTTATATCCCACTTGGCCTCTATAGTAACCCACAATCATCCATAGAAAATGTGATAGATACATATAACATGCACCATATAGTGTAAAATGAAAATTCACATCAATCTATGTGTGTACACAAAGTTCAGGGCCAAACACCCAGTTAAAACATCAATTCGTGTGTACACAAAGTTCACGGCCAACCATTCAGTTGAAAACCCTACGTGTACCTCAGCCGAGTCATTGATTATAGCTAGGTAAGACTAGTACACCTTAACTAGGTCCCAAACCACAACTAGGTAAATCATGTGTCATAGTTGGGTCCTTACTAGGCCAAATGGTACATATACACTTCCCGCACCACAGCTAGATAATATTCGTGTACTTCGGCTAGGCACCCAACCACAACAAGGTAATATTCATGTACCTCATCTGAGTCCCAAATTACAACTAGGTAATATGCCCTAAACACATGTTCATATCACAGAATACAGAATATATAGCATGTTAACCATCACATAATGTACAAGAGATTATTGTTACTATATTAGCCTTTCTTGGATAACCTTCATGATGACCATTGATCATTTTTTACTGTTCTATTATCTTGCCTTACGTTTGTTGTATTAGGCTAGGTCTAACTTTCTGACCCTGCCCATTATTTAAACCTCTTAGCCTTACCATCTTTATGTTTCACTATATAAAGCAAGAAAGAGGTAAATATCATATTATCACAAGGGCATTTCTATCGTTTTACATGTGTTGGTTACATAGGTACTCCTAAAATTACATATAACAAATGTTTTTCTTATATGGGGAAGACCTGTAATAACATATAGTCCTCTAAACTACTGTACAATATGTGCTTATTCCTATTACATGATATATCACAACATGTACATGTAACTTCCTAAGGGGTCACCCATCCTAAGATTTCCCTGAGTTGAGTATGCTTAACTTTTATCTACCCATGCCAAACGTAGATACCTATTGTATCTATTCCCATTAACCGGTACCACGAGATTGCCATTATCTTGAGAGTTGTACCACCTATGGTCGGTCAACTAAACACTGTTTGTGGACTTCATATCCGTGCCAATACTTATTCCTGAATACGTACCCTGATGTTGACAAAGTTGTCGTCTGACTCTGCTCTGCAATCTCATTCTTCTTCTAGGCCAAATGTCTAGAAAGAAGTACAGTATTGTATAGATCCCTATGCCATTCAAAATCCCCAAATTAACTTATCCCTAACCACCCGCCACTAAGGTTAGTTTATCTATGTATATTGTATACTAGGTTACAGGGTGTCATACTCATGAACATCCAAAAATTGTCCCCTAATCCTCGATCCAGTTGTAAGCCACACATCACGTATACTGCTCTAACTCCGGGATCGGTAACAAAACTTGGATCTGTCTCTATATTGTCTGTTTGTGGTTTATCTGCTTGTCACTTTACACCCATAACTGTGGCTGGTTGTTGTTGAGTTAACTAGTGACTCTATTTTAGGATGAGTCTCCACAATTTGACCTTACTCGGCCCCGCTCCCTCGATGTTCGTGCCATCCTTATACCATCCTCTCTCTGCTATGGTAACATGTACTGCGTTCCAGGTATTCCACTAGTTCCTCAGGACTTGTCTATTCCTTTCATGGGCTTGTGAACTAGCCAAAGTAATTCACTTTACTATTCCTACCACAGTATAATCAAGCATATCGGTATACTATCCTATTACCAAAACCACCGCATTACTCTGAGCAGACAATTTTGTGGGTAGAATCCTTGCTTTAATACCAAAATGTCATGCCCTCCTTTTAATTCACCTTTACCAGAGTATTCATGAAGAATGATATGTAGTTTGGTGGGCAACACAGGAATAGCATAAATATACTGATAATATGTGCATGATTACCGAAATTCCCTATAGGGGTTCATACATAATAATTAAAAACCTTGTAGCCACACAGGGCTTTAGGGTATCTAAAACCATCCCAGTGAAATGAAGACATCTTCCTGTCTTCTTTCTACCACTACAATCCCCTCATACAGTTCTTTTCTTCGTTCCCAGCATATCTTCTGTAACTTGTCTAATATGTTGGTAGGGGACGGTGAGATTCGATAGAATCTCAGTAGGAAACAGATACCATAATGCATCATGATAGATGCTATGTGTATGACATGTTAGATTTATCTAGATGTATGCCCCATAATGACATTTTTGCATGCTCAATGTTTAATGTAACAAAACTATGGCCACATCAAAAGAGAAACAGAGCTTCATTTATTCAAATATTCTCTACACAATCAAGTAAAGCAATCACATACATCAATACACAAGCAAAGATATCAAATACATGCAAGTAAGGTAAGTCCCTACCTTATGTCCCTTTGGCTAAACAGAAATAGTTCCTCGATCTACGTGTAAATAGCTTGGGCTCCATATTCCATCCTACATTGCCAAATGTACCATTTAGACACTTCCATAGTGTTTCTGGTGGTAATATGAGCCTAATATGAAATTTTACTAAAATGCCCTCAAGACCCCAGCCAGGCCCGGTCATATCCGGTTCAACTGTACTTTTCCTGAAATTTTGATATGGGCTATTCTTATATATTTTCACCCAAGGAATCTATTTTCAGACTTAGAATTACCAAATTCACTACAAAAAGATGAAATTGCCCTTGGTAGCCCCACTTTAAGGGTTTTAGGGGCGTTTTCGTAATTATGCTTTTTCAGTCTTTTACAGGCTTTTCCGTAAAATTGACCAACTGTAATCCCACCTAATTTTCCCTCTTGAACTCAATGGAATCATCAAATCATTGAAAATCCAACTCCTAGCCCCCTAATTAGAGCTTGACGAAACTTATAGGAACTTTGGGGAAAATTAGGGTTTTTGAAATCCAACTCCGCAGACGTGTTTCTTTCTACTCCTAACTATTTTGTTAATTATTTAATTATGTTATTAATACCATTTAGACTTAATTTTGGTAGCATAACGCTTAGACCAACTCCTTTACCAAATTTGAAATTAAAGCAAATCAATCAAAATTCCACTGATTAAACTACTCACAGTAGCCAGAACAGTCAATATTCAAATGTTTTGAAGTTATCTTTCATTTCCTCTGGCTCTTTGCTAGTGTAACCAAACCCTTGCCCTTCTCAATAAGGAATTTGAGCTTCCAACACCTTGATTCATGTAAAAGAACAACATATGAGAATGATTATGCAAGATAGGAGCTAATTCTCTGAAGAAATCAAGCTTACCTGGCGAATTTTCTCCTCCTTCTCTCTAAAAATCTCAAAGTTACTCTCTCTCTATTATTTCAGTTTTCATGTCGAAAATGGCTAAAAGGAAGATGAAGAAATTGCTTTCAAACATTAGTCTTATGTCATTTTATCTCTTGCTTATGTCATCATTTTTGTTTTAATTTCCAAAAATCAAAATGTTGCCTTTTTTGTACATGTATCATGTCATTTAACCCACTTGACATGTATATAATATTTCCCTCTTCTTAGCCCATGATAAATTACATCTAGGGTCCTTATCTTTAGGTCCCAATTGGCTTCATAACATTGTTTAAGTCACATGTATACTTGTATCTAATTTTCCCATTTTCAAATTTTTTTTACAATTCTGGCAGATTTTCTGGTCAAATTTTGAAAAATAATAACTAATTTTGTAGACATCCTTTTAGGGAGATTCCAAAGGCTATGGAACCCTTATTCAGTTTAGTTTCAAGAAAAAATATAGAATTTTTCTATCTAGAAACATAAAATTCCCAGATTTTCAATCTTTGCATGCTGTTCCAGAAAATAATCAATTTCGCTGCGCAGAATTCAAAAGTTCATAACTGTTTGTATATAGCTTCAATTGATTCATATGACCTATCAAATTAAATCTTAGGATGTCTACTTTCACCCTATAAAATTTCATTAATTTTACTCATCATGTATTATTCCAAAGCGTCATGACAAGATCACTGCCTTGTAGGAAATTTCATTGGAAGCATAATCACTTTCTTCAAAATTCACCATTTTATTTTCTTTAATGCCCCAAAGATATAAGAAATATTAGAGAATAGATTTGTGTCACCTGCTAAACTGGGGCTTAGCTATCTGCTTAATTCAGGCTTATTGCCAAACCTCTAATCCCAAAATTCGGGATATTACAATATCAGTTATGGAACGACTATTTTCAAATTGTCAAGATTGCTTCCCCAATTATTAGACTATTGAGGATTGTTGATTCTGATGGCAAGCCTTCAATGTCTTATTTTTATGAAGTCATGCAAAGGGCTAAAATAGCAATCAGGGAGATGTTTTAGAATAAGGAGGAGTAGTAGAAGCCATACACTAACATTATTTAGGCTCGCTAGGTTAAATATTTAAAACGTCAACTTCATGCAATGACTTATCTTTTGAATCCTACCTTCCTCTATAGTGTAGAAATTGTTAAAAAGAATAGATTAATGCAATCTTTGATCGATGTGTTTGAGGGCAACTCACATGATAATATTGATTGTTATGTTATAATGATATAGCAAATGAGTGTCTACCGTGATCATAAAGATTCCTTTAATAAAGTTTCATGTGAAAAGCTGCCCAAAAACTAAATCCTCATAAGAATATTAAAGTTTTTATTTTAATGGACATATTAATACATATTGGATATTTAACCAAATGTCTTTTATTTTATGCAGATGAGTGGTGGATCCACTATAGGGGTTGAATTCCGGAGTTGCAACAAATTGCTATTTGTCTACTTAGCCAAACTTCTTCTTCTGCTTGTGAAAGAAACTGGAGTTTATTTGAGCACATCCATACAAAAAGAAGAAACCAATTGGAGCATTAAAGGCTCAATAACTTGGTTTTCTCAAATTATAACCTAAGGTTAAAGTATAGGTAATCTTATAACTTATTACTTAATTTTCTTTTATAGTTTTATTTAATATAAATTTTACTAATGTTGATCTTCTTTCATTTTGTCACTAAAGGGATACATTGACAAAGAAGAAGGAAAGTTATGATCCGATTGATTATGAATCAATAGATAAAGTGGAATTTTAGGTTGTTGAAGATGATTCAACCCTTGAGTTTGATAATCTAGGCGTGGCACATTTTGAACTTGATGAAATTACGAGGAACTATGGAGGTTTATAATAAATTATCTCTTATATTAAGATTATATTCTTATACAATAGTACATAACTATGTTTTCATCTTTACATAACACTAGTGGAAAAAAGACTTTTTAGACCAGTTGTGGATTTGGTCTTGTTATAGCCAGTCTAAAAAGTTTATTACTTTTTAGACCAGTTGGCTTAAAAGTCTCCTTTTAAGACCGGTTGTATGTACAACCGGTCTAAAAGGTCATGCCTTTAAAACCTATTGTAGCTACAACAAGTCTTAAAATCATACTTTTAAGATTGATTGTAGCTACAACCAGTCTTAAAACTTCTATTTTTTTAAAACGTCCCTCTTATATGTTAACTCTACCCAGTAAGCCATTTAAACATCTATCCCAGATTCCACTGAAGCAACATAACACAAATTTCACAGAAGCAATAATATCAACTAGATCAACAACAAGCAGAAATAAAGGTGTGCAAGTAACTTTAAATTAACTTCCAACAAATGGTAAGTATAGAACACTTAATTTTGAGCCACAAATAAAATGATTTAGCTAACAATTGGTGAAATGTTGTAAGATTGCCATTGGGTAAAATCAGATTTTTGCAAATTGCAGCAATATAATTCATATACATGAGTTAACAATCATTTCAATATGGACAATTCAAGCAATAAGCTTAGATTAGATTCCAGGAACTCTAGAATGCACTCAACTGTCTAAAACTAAAACACAGCTTATGAATCAATTTCAGAATGCAATATGAAGGAATATCCAAATAGACAAATTTGCTCAGAAATGGATGCAAAACTTTAAATGACAATGGCAGCAATAAAATTCAAGGATTGATACAAGCAATGATAGAAATTCCTCAGTTTGATAGAATACAAATGGAAGAAAAAGTACAGAGGTCAATCTCTCAAATCCGATGCCGTATCACCCATATCCCAAAAATTGTCCTACATAGATACATAAACAGAGTTAGAAATTCATACAGCAGGAGCAATACGTATAAGAAAAATGTACAATGTAACGTTGGATACAAAAACTCACTATTTTTGTAAAAGCTCATAGATGAATGCAGCACAAGATCTGCGGATGAAATCAATATCTTCTTCAAAAAAGGGATCAACAAGATCAAACATTTGTGACACCAAAACCAGACAAAACATTAACTTTGTAACTTAAAAACAATAAGTAATACAAAAGTTCTGAAATATAAATTTACCTCTTTAGTAAAGTCAGCCGTACCTAGAGTGATAATATTGTAAATGTGTCTCAAGACATAAAAACCACATAAGTTGGACCCCTATGGTTGCCTACGGCTCTTAAAAAGAACATGATTTCATTAAAACAAGTATAAAGGCGTGGCTTATTACATTCTTTAAACAAACCAATAAGACCTAACCTTTGGCATGATCTATGTAAGGTCTTTTAAGTCATGAGCATGCTTACCATAAGAAGTGTGCAGGAATGTCTGCATAGCCCTATCATCATCAAAATCACAAAGGTTACTTCCATAAGCTTTGCACACAAAAGTTAATAATGCAAAAAAACTTACGAGTTCATGGTCTTTTTTAAATCATTCTCTGGTTTGAAGTGAAGGGAGCATAAGAGGATGATAGTGTAACTACTCTTGCATAGAAGAACCAATTGCCAATGATCACTAAAAAAAGAGAAGAATATTAAGCAAACATAAAACATTAGATATATTATAAAATATAAGTTTGTTTTTTACCCATGCACATATGGAGACAAGAAATACTTAGTTCTAGTTTCACTAAGCCTCTCTAATAAGTATGTATGTCTGATAGCTGCAGTGGTTCGTTTAGCTTTGATCCAACTACAATCTATATATTTCAACACCTTTTTTTCTCTTTCCTATTTTTTCCTTGGAAAATGCATGAGTATGATGAGAACATAAAACTATTATGTAAAAAGGGAAATTTCTATTTCATTATCAAAATAGGAAAGGTAGATGAAATATATGCATCGAAGAACAAAGGGAAAAATATAACGCAATACATATATAAGTACATGTATATAGACTATAATTAATTAACAAGCAGTAACATCCTGGGATGCTTGTTAACTAGTGAAGGATAATCCTATATATATATAAGGCACACACTCTTAACATTTTACTCTAATTCTATAGTTCACAAACTCACATATTTGTGACTACTTGAAAAATACTGCCTCCGATACTAGTTATGGGATATACTTCTATAAATCATAAAACAAGCAACAAACCGAAAGTCCAAGAAATATTAAGAGTGAACGATATAAAAACAAAGAAAAGAACAAGGCAAACAGAGTAAAAAGACTAACTAACGCTCTTTCTGCAATCTGGATCTCAAGTATCACTTAAAAGTACAGAGCTTCCAAAAGATCAACAGTTAGAATAGGAACCAATGAATGCGATAGTTGAAGCTGCCATCCCAGAAGTAAAGAGTAAAAGGAAAAGCCTGCCAATTTTTAAGAGCTAAGAAAAACTATTCCAAGAGACAACAAAGTTATCTAATCCAAGTTTTTACTTAACAAATCTAAGAGAATTTGAGTATACATAAACAAACTTAAGCACACAAATTGCACTAAACACTATCCAAAACAAAACAAAACATTTTATTTGGCAAAGTATAGAAGTACTGCAACCTAGTAATCACTAGTAAATATCAAAAGAAACCTGATTTATCATAGAACGGAGTTTTCTTTCTCTTCTTATATAGCCTTTGAACTTCAAAAGAAATCAAAGAAACAAGTATTTTCTCTCAGAGAGGTTAATATAATTACATGTAACTTCAAAACTGTAATTGGGAAAGCAGGATTTGGAGATGTTTACCTTGTCACTTTGCAAGATGGTAGAGAAGTTGCAGTGAAGTTACCTCTATAATTCTCTTCTTATGTAGCCTTTCTTTAAGATGTGGTTTAATTTATATATATTATGTTTTCTGTACTACTCTACACATAAAAATCCAACTTTTTTGAAGTGGTTTGAGAGACTTCAATTTGTTGTGGAAGTTGCACTTGGTACTTTCTCTCAATGACTTCTATTTTCTTAGTCTTCAATAATCTCTATACTAACCAACTAAAGGTGTATGGTACGTATTTAATGAAAATGTAGGATTGGAATATTTGCATTATGGTATTAGGCCTCCCATAGTTCACAGAGACTTGAAGATCGTCAATATTTTGTTGAATGAGAATATACAAGCCAAATTTTCTGACTTTGGACTTTATAGATCTTTTGAAAATTAATATGACAGTAATATAACAACAAGACCAGTTAGCATGCATGCATACTCGGTTGCCTCCATCTCGAGTAAGTAGAGCAGGTTTCAAATTTTCACTAAAGGTCATCATGTTTTATAGATAAAATCTTTGCAAAGTTTTTATGGCTTAATAAACTATAGCACCATGATATTTAAGAAACAAAGTTTTCAGACTATAGTTAGACTTTACAAATATGAACTAAAAGCATAGAGGCAATTAATTCTCTTAGTAAATTTCACATGATAATGAAGACAAAAAAGATCAAATTTGCTCGACCAAATCATAGGAAATAGGTTGTAATGAAAGAAGTGTCACGTGGAATCAAGATATAATTACTTTATTGGGTTAATTCAAAACTTAACAATGGAGATATTGAATCTATAGTTGATCTAAGGTTAGAATTACAGCAAAACAACAACCAATACATAACAATTTCATATTTTAGAAGCACTGATCAAGGTCTAATTTCACCAAGAATTCAGTTTACAGGCAAGTGCACACCAATGATAGTAAGCTCCAATCATAACATCATTAAAAAAATGTCACAGAGCATATGCTAAATAGATAGCAGCCAGATTATAATGGATACACTAGCATATACACTATCTAGATTTAATTCACAAATTTTCAATAAAGGCTAGTTCCCATAATGGAATTCCAAAAATCAATTACTTAGCTCCAGGAATAATTGAAATATGAAAGGGATTTAGAACACTCACCTAGAATAGAATCTATAGCTTGTATGAACCCATTACATTCTTCCTTTACAGTGTCAATAAAGGAGCAAAGTGCGACAGAAAAGCAGAGGAGTGACTTCAGTAATGACGAAGGAGCAACTTAGGTCACGATAGATTAGTAACCTTGGCAACGAACGAGGAAGAGAGTAGTTTTACATTCAGAGAAATAGAATGGTTGACTTTAGAAGAGGTCCCACAGGGAAATCAAGCGAGAAAGAGTATTTTAGATTCAGACTAAGAGAGTAAGAATAAGGAGCATAGAAGACGGATGACCGACTTTGGCAATGACAAATGAAGAGAGGAGCTTCACATTCAGAGAAAAAGAGGACGGTGGAATTTAGATTAACAAAGACTGACAAAGAAAGTGAGGAAGAGTGTTTGTCAACACCCGTTTCCATTTCGATATTCGAAGAGTAATAAAGACTAGATTCATTGGGCATACAAAAAAGTATATATATACTGATAAAGTATTCATTTACAATCCAAAGTCGTCCATAGACAAAATACATAATGCTATAGTTTTTTCAATAATTACAAGATTTCCCAAAATATCTTAGCATAAACTAACTATAACTACCGACTTTAACATTGCCTCGAGACATGTGCCAATCACTTCTCAGCGTCTACGCCTTCACCTTTCATCCTACAGGCACCCGCTGAGATGCTTGTTTAAAAAAGGGGTGAGATTCCAAGGAATCTTAGTAGAAACATGCTATCATTCATAGAAAATGCGAAAAGAAAATGATATACGCCATGTATGCACCCACTAATGAACAATATAAACACTTCATCATCTTGCATACATGTGTAGGGCCCAACCCCACTAATCTACACTGGTTGGATTCTTACCAACTCCTAGTACAAGTACACCCCTAGCACTGATTGCCACTCTCTAGGCAAAACATATTGATTAATAAAGCACATTTACAAACAATGGCATCCACACAATTATATAACTATGGCATGATGTATGAAGGATAATGTCCCTACCTCAAAGTTCTTTCATCCCCTTTTTAGTGTGCCTCACAAAAATGTGTTGCTTCAAGCTTTCGACCTGGTCCTAAAATGTTAAATGTACCAGAATTAGGTTGATACCCATTTAAGTACTACTTTACACTCATGGTATTTGCTCTATTTTAGGCTATTTAGATGGCCATTGGAGGTTTATACAAGTGCCCATAGGTTTAGAAATGTTAAACAAATAAAAAAGAAAATGCTGAAATAGGGTTTAGGCTCTAGCAAAAAGTCCTATAACTGCGGCCAAAAAGAGCTCAAAAGGTTTTGGCCTGTGGCTAAGATGTTGTCCTATTTCTTGCCTGAACTTCCAAAAATCATAAGTAATTCCACAAATATCAAAATGAAGTGTTCTAATATTCAATGGAAATCCCTTTAAGTGTAGTTTCATGGAAAAATATGAAACACCATTATCTAGAAACACAAAATTCCAGAATTCCATAACTTCCCATGCTGCTCCAGAATTAAGTCCAGAATCAGGGAAAGATTTGAAAATTCATAACTCTCAGTCCATAGATCAAAATTGTTTATAATACCCATCAAATTAAAGCCCCGGATGTCTAATTTAATCCTATAAAGTTTCATCTCATTTTGATTTGAATTGGTCAATAAAATTCATGGCAAAGCAATACTGCCTCTCACGAAATAACCGAACAGCATACATTTGCAACTTCAAAAAATTCCATACTTGTATACAAATCTCCAAAAATTATGAACCTAAATTCCCACACAATTTTTCCTTATAAATCCATTGGAACCATCAAAATTTTGAAATTCCAACTTTATCTTGGGTAAACAGTAGCTGGACAAATTTAGGGTTTGGAAGAGAAAAATGTGTTTCCTTGATTTCTCTTGTTTAATCACTTCGCTTTTACTTTTATTCACAAGGTTAGCTATTTAAACACTAAATGAGCATGATTTGAGCAAGGTTTTGGCAACATCACATTTCTATGGTTCATCATCCAAAATCACACAACAAGCCAAATCAAACCAAACTCAACAACAACATTCACAACAACACCATACAACTCAAGAGAATCCAAGTTTTAGAGGTTACCTTTGGCATCTCTTGCTTTCTCTCTCTATAAGTTACTGTTCACTCTCTCTTCCCTTGAGATTTTTCCTTGCTACACATGATTTTCAAGAAGGAAAAGAGCTTAGGAGAGGTTCTACATGGATTAGGAAGCTTTAACATAAGGATTTCACTAACTTACCTTGAGATCTTTGCTTCCCTTGCTCCTCCTTCTTTCTAGCTTTTCTCCAACACTTTCTTTCTCTATTTTGGGGCACTTGGACAAAAATGAGGGAGGAAGAAGATGAAATGAAAGCTTAATGATGGCTTCATCTTTTCCCTAATTAAGTTTATTCAAAAATTAGGTTTTTATGACACCATTTGTACTTAGGCCTTATCTCTTTCCGACTTGTGTCATAAACCTCCATTAAAATGGAACTAATCTTTCTTCCCTTTAGTTAGCCCATAAAAATACCTAGGGCCCTTCATGCATACGACTTGAGCTTCAATTCTATTAGTTTAACTACATGACCACTTACTACTATTTTGATCCAATTCCACACATGCTCATTTCCAACTATTATAATTTAATCTTTTGCCTTAAGATGTTGACACTTGGCATAACTTTGAATTCAATTAATTATTTCCCTCTTATTTCCTTTACTTGGTCAAAAATTATTATGAAAAAGGGAAATACTAATCCTTCCAACATTTTCCATAATTTCCAATTCATGAATATTCACCATTTTTTTAATTTCACAAAAAATTAAAATATTTTTTGTGAATCTAAAATTTGGGTGTTACAATTCTCCCCCACTTAATTAAATTTCATCCCCAAAATTTGCTATACTTATACATTCATAAATTCTAGGTAACATTTCTTCATACTTTCTTTTGTTTACCACGTAGCCTCTCTGAGCGATAACCCTTTCTAGACAATCTTTACAAATAGAATGCTCTTGTTCCTGAGCTGCTTCTCTTATAGATGGATGATTCGGTCAGGTATGACTTCGTAACTCAAATCTTCATGCATTTCCACGTCTTCATATTTTATTACATGATCTAGATCAGGTTGATATTTTTTCAACTGGGAAACACGGAAAACATCATATAGCCTACTCAGATTTGGCTACAAACTAATGCGATATGCTATAGGCATAATATTCTCCAAGATTTCGAACGGACCAATGTACCTTGGTTGTAGCTTCTTTACTTTCAATGCTCTGCCAATACCCATAACAGGTGATACTTTCATAAATATGTGGTCACCGACTTCAAATTCTAGAGGTTTTTGCCTCTTGTCTACATAACTCTTCTGTCAGCTTGGAGAGGCTAACAACCTCTGCTTAACCAATTTTATTTGATCCATTGTCTAGTCAACAAGATCTGGCCCCAGTAATTCCCTCTTAGATAACTTAGTCCAGCATAAGGGCGATTAACACTTCCTCCCATAGTGTGCCTTATATGGAGCCATCTGGATGCTCAAATGATAACTGTTGTTGTAGGCAAACTCTGACAACGGATGGAATTTGTCCCAACTCCCTTTATAATCAAGTAAACACACCCTTAGCATATCCTTTACTAATCAGTGGGAAGTGAGTTGTCTTTGTGAATCTGTCAACTATCACCCATATAGCGTCATGGTTTCTGACCTTAGGCAACCTTGTCACAAAATCCATAATAACGCTTTTCCACTTCTACTCAAGAATCTCAGGGTTTGTCAAAAGCCCTGATGGACACTGATGTTCAACTTTTACTTTTTAATATATCAAGCAACTAGCGATGAACTCAGCACCTCTCTTTTCATCCCTGGCCAATAGTATTAAGCCTTCATGTCATGGTACATCTTTGTATTCCCTGGATGAAGAGTAAATATACTCTTATGTGCTTCCTCCAGGATTTTCTGTTTCAGTTCTGGTTGCGGTGGAACATAAATCCACTTCTTGTACCTGACTAATCAGCTGGGTGACAAGTCATATTCTTGGGTTTTGCCTCTATCAATCATACCTCCAATAGACATTGCTTCTTTAATTGCTACCCTCAAATAACTGTATACTTGGCTAACCCCATTGCCTAACAGAATTTGACTAGATAGATTTAGGTCTCTGAAATCCTCGATCAGTTTCTGCTCATAGATCATCATGGCTGCCACCTACACTGATTTATGGCTTAATGCATCTATGATGACATTAGCCTTACTGGGATGTTACTTGATTTCTAGATTATAGTCTTTTAGCAACTCTATCCATCTACGCTATCTCATGATAAGCTCTTTCTGATCATACAAGTACTTCAAGCTCTTGTGGTCACAGTACAACTCTACAGTCTCACCATAGAGATAATGTCTCCAGATCTTCAAAGCAAACACAATTGCAGCTAACTCAAGATCATGGGTGGGATAGTTCAATTCCTGAGGTTTCAACTGACACGATACATATGCCACTACTCAGCCATGTTGCATCAATACGCATCCCAATCCATGCCCACTGGCATCTGTATAAACAACATATGAAAACTGTGGATTTGGAATCATTAATACTGGTACTGTAGTTAACCTCTGTTCTAACTCTAGGAAGCTCTTCTCACAATTCTCATCCAACACAAAATGTTGAGCTTTCTATGTCAAATTTGTCAATAGTATGCAATTCTAGAAAAATTCTGTATAAACCTTCGATAATAACTAGCTAGACCCAGAAAACTACGTACTTCAAATATAGTCTCTAGTCTCTTCCAGTTCAATACTACTTCCACCTTACTAGGATCAATAGAGACCCCTTGCTGTGAGACAATGTGGCCCAAAAAATTTACCTCTAAAAGCTAGAATTCATACTTGCTCAGCTTGGCATAGAGTTGCCTATCCCGTAATACTTTTAACACAGTTCTTAGATGCTATTTGTGTTCAGCTTTACTTCAAGAATATACCAATATATCATCGATAAAGACTACTACGAATTGGTCTAAGTACAGACAAAAGATTTGATTCATGTAGTCTATGAATACACCAGGTGCATTGGTCAACCCAAATGGCATCACTAGGAACTCATAATGGCCAATCTGGTTCTAAAAGCAATCTTTGATACATCTTCTGCTTTTTCCCTCAATTGGTGGTATCCCATTCGCAAATCGATCTTTGAGAATACACATAAACCAGACAATTGATCGAGCAAATCATCAATTCTAGGGAGCGGATACTTGTTCTTAACAATCACCTTATTCAACTCTGATAATTGATACAGAAATGCAGGCTTCCGTCTTTCTTATTTACAAAAAGTACTGGAGCACCCTAGGGTGATCCGCTGGTCAAGTGAACCCTTTCTCAAGTAATTCCTTGATCTGCTTCTTTAGCTCCACCATTTCACTTGGAGCCATACGGTATGGAGTTTTAGAAATTAGACCTACTCCAGGCCTCAAATTAATCGAGAACTCTACTTCCCTATATGGAGGTAATCCACTGACATCCTTCAGAAAAGTGCCAAGAATACCATGTACTCTTGACAACCTTTCTACAAATATCTCTCAACCTTAGCCGCGGAAATAAGGTTCAGAGTGATTTATGTGTCAGCTTGCAGTTGTGGATTCAGATATATAACTCTCTTCTGTTTACAATCCAACAACACACCATTCGTTGTCAACCAGTCAATCCCCAAAATTATTTCCAACCCTTATAGTGGCAAACAGATAAGATTTATGGTCAATTCGTGGCTCTCAGCATTTACCACGCAATTTAGACAAACATCAATAATCATAATTCATGTGCCCATAGGCGTAGATACAAGCAAATCATATGAGGATTTATACACAGGTAAAAGTAACCGTCTCATACAGTCATATACAATAAATGAATGGCTTGCACCAAAATCATACATAACATGCACTAAAATACCGTTAAGAGAAATCATACCTTGAATCAGCTCTAAAAAATTTCTAGCTTATTCCTGTGTCAGTGTCTCCCTCTGCTGCTATTTGTCCCTGCTTGTTGCAAGCTTAATGGACAAGTAGTTTACTCGGGCCTGGCCTAAACAGAATTTTGCTACAAGATCTGCTGGGTGAAGTGGCTTTTGACAATGCCAACAACTCTTACTTCTCGAAGAACCCTGGCCTCCACGACCCCTAGATTGATTCGATCTCTTAAGATCCCCTATAAAAAATCCACTCTATTCCTTTCGTTTCTATATTGAGTTACCGCATCTAGAAGCACCTTTATTCCTAGCCTGTGTTGCCCAATTCAACATATGTTTTTCAATGTATTGGCACTCTTCTGCCTCATTGCTAAATTCAGTAAAGTGTTGAGAAATTAGCCTTTCTTTGAATTTGGGTCTTAACCCTTCAATTATTATGTCTGCATTCCACTACTCATTATCATTAGCTTGTGATATGATGAGTATCGTGACAGTCAGATATACTGAGCCAAATAATCATCAAAGCTCTCCTGATCTTGCTGTTTGATATAGAGGAATTCTTTCTCCTTTTATTTTCTGACAGTCAAGGGAAAACATTTCTCATTGAACATTTCCTAGAATAATTCCCATTTGATGGAATATTCCTCCCCTTCAGGATCAAATCTATGCCCTTCTACCAATGGTCAGCTTCACCTTCTAGCTTATATATAGCTAACCAGGCTTTCACTTCATCTGGGCATTACAGCATATCAAAAATCTTATCCAAACGAGCTAACCAGTCTTCCACGAGTTGAGGATCAAACTTCCCCTTGAACATAAGTGGCTGTTGTTTACTGAATCTGCTTAGCCAAGTTTGAGTATCCACCTCAGGCTCAGGTATATCACACTCTAGTGGAGGTTCCTCTTATAACTCCTCGCCATTCCCCTCATAAATTCATCCAGATGATTCTCTAGATGATCCTACCTTTGCTGTTCTCCTTGAAGGTAAGCTCTTATCTCATTCATTATTTATTACTATTATATTGGATCAAGTCATGGCTCAAGTACGACATGATGATGCCCTGCATGTGTCTTGCCACAAGGTCTACCAGGTTGAACCATCTCTATGTTTCAAACTATATGAAAATAGAGAAAAATTACAGTTTATATAAGAGCAAGGGTTTTTTTATCATTTCATAAAAGTTAGGATACAAATATTCATACATAGCACATCACAACTATTTACAGTAGTTACAGAGAAATAGAAACATCACATGTCCTACATACTACTATACATAACATACTATATTTTACATAACCAAAATACTAAGTTCATGCAACTTCCTAGGGGTCACATATCCTAGACTACCCTAGGTCGAGCATGCTTAACCATCTCTATACCCTCCTAAAATATCGACTCTGGCAAACTCTTTCTCTATCTGTCAGTTCCACCTGACTACCATTAACTTGTAATACGTGCCGGTCGACTCCAGTCACTAAAATACCTTGCGTAGGACCCATATCACAACTCGATATACATGAAATCCCGTACTGACCCTCTGATGTGCCTTCGAAAAACCCAAAAGTTCTTCTTCAGGCCTCACTTAGTGATGAAGTTTTTCTGTCGGTTCCAGGATGCTGAGTCCAGAAACAAGTACATCGTGGAACAAACCCAGCACTCGTTGGACACCGTAACCCCCAATAGTATCTGCAGTCGATACATAGTCTCTATACTGTCAAGGAATGTGAAGTATCGACCTCTCAGTGTATTGTGCTTTTGCAATGCCCTGTAATACTTGGCCTTGAGAAGGTAGAACAACTCCATGTCGGGCTATAAATCGTACGGCACATGTACCGGCTTTGCCTGAGACTCACTGTCACTCAACTCGTCCTATGACATCTCCTCCTGCTTATAGTCAGAATCCCACTCTGGGTACTCATCTGGTGTATCTCCGGTCTCCTTAACCACTGTCACTCTTGGAGATGTCAACCTCTACTTCGGACCTTACACAGGCAGCCTCAGTACACTCTTCCATGTTGTGTATCTTATGCATATACCGTTGTGCCCAAAATAATCTCTCATTGGCCTTCTGTCTGGAACACACTGGTTCACCATTGTCTTGCTCCTAGACGACTCGCTAGTACTGTTGATCACTATCATAAGCTCACTCAAAATATCCATGAGTAGTCCTTTTGCCATGCAAACAAAACCATATCATTATACCATTTTGATAATGCTAGAACCGCTTATTAGCTTGGATACCAAAAATATGAATACCCCGTTTCCATTTTGATATTCGAAGAGTAATAAAGACTAGATTCCATGGGCATACAGGAAAAGTACATATAGACAATGATAAAAGTATTCACTTACAATCCAAAGTCTTCCATCAATAAAATATAGAATACTACAGTATTTTCAATAATTACAGGATTTCCTAAAATAACTTAAGCATAAACTAACTATAACCACTGACTTTAACCTTTCCTTGTGACATGTGCCAATCACTTCTCGATGTCTATGCCTTTGCCTTTCATCTTAATGGCACCCACTGAGATGTTTGTTTAGAAAAAAGGGTGAAATTTCAAGGATTCCCAGTAAAAACATGCTATCATTCATAGAAAATATGGAAAGTAAATAAGATATGCGCCATGTATGCACCCATTAATGAACAATATAAACATATCATCAACATGTATACATGTGTAGGGCCCAACGCCACTAATCTACACCGGTTGGATTCTCACCAACTCCCAGTGCAAGTGCACCCTTGGCACTGATTTCCCCCTCTCTAGGAAAAACATGTTGACTAATAAAACACATTTCCAAACAGTGGCATCCACAAAATCATATAACTATGGCATGATGTATGAAGGATAATGTCCCTACATTAAAGTTCTTTCAACCCCTTTTTAGTGTGCCTGACAAAAATATGTCGCTTTCAGCTTTCAACTCGGTTTGGAAATGTTAAATGTACAAGAATTAGGTTGATACCCATTCAAGTACTACTTTACACTTATGGAATTTGCTCTATTCTAGGTTATTTAGATGGCTCTTGGAGGTTCATGCAAGTACCCATAAGTTTGGAAAAGTTAAACCAATAAAAAAGGGTGAAAATGCCAAAATAGGGCCTTGAATCTGGCCAAAAATCCTCTGACTACGACCAAAAATAGCTTACAAGGTCTTGTGCTGCGGCCAAAAAGCTGTCCTGTTTCTTGGCTGAACCTCCAAAATTCATAACTAATTCCACAAAAATTGAAACGAAGTGTTCTAAAATTCTATGAAAAGCTCTTTTAGTATAATTTCATGGAAAAATATGAAACACCATTATCTACAATCATGAAATTCCAGAATTCCATAAATTCCCATGTTGCTCCAAAATTAAGTCAAGAATCAGGGCAAAACTTTGAAAATTCATAACTCTCCACCCATAAGTTGAAATATCTTATAATTAAATTAAAGCCCCAGATGTCTACTTTAATCTGGGAAAGTGTCATCTCATTTTAATTTGATTTGGTCAATGAAATTCATGGTAAAGCAACACTGCCTATTAGGAAATAACCAAAGAACATGCATTTGCAACTTCAAAAATTTCCATACGTGTATACAAATCTCCAAAAATATGAATACCTATATTCCCACAGAATTTTTCCTTCTAAATCTAATAGACTATCAAACTTTTAAAATTCCAACTTTATCTTGGGTGAACAATAACTGGACAAATTTAGTGTTTGGAAGAGAAAAATGTGTTTCCTTGATTTCTCTTTTTTAATCACTTCACTTTCACTTTTATTCATATGGTTAGCTATTTAAACACTAAATGAGCATGATTTGAGCAAGATTTTAGCAACATCACATTTCTATGGTTAATCAACCAAAATCACAAAACATGTCAAATCAAACAAAACTCAACAACAAAATTCACAACAACACCATGCAACTCAAAAGAATCCAAGTTTTAGAGGTTACCTTTGTGTTCTCTTTCTTTCTTTCTCTAGAAGTTACTGTTCTGTTTTTCTTCCCTTGATATTTTTCCTTGCTATACATGGTTTTCATGAAGGAAAAGAGCTTAGGAGAGGTTCTACCTGGATTAGGAAGCTTAAACATAAGGATTTGTCTAACTTACCTTGAGATCTTTGCTTTCCTTGCTCCTCCTTCTTTCTAGCTGTTCTCTAATACTCTCTCTCTCTATTTTGGGGCACTTGGACAAAAATGAGGGAGGAAGAAGATGAAATGAAAGATTAATGATGGCTTCATCTTTTCCCTAATTAAGTTTATTCAAAAATTAGGTTTTTATGACACCATTTGTACTTAAGCCTTATTTCTTTCCGACTTGTGTCATAAACCTCCATTAAAATGGAACTAGTCTTTTTCCCTTTTAGTTAGTCCATAAAAATGCCTAGGGCCCTTCATGCATACAACTTGAGCTTCAATTCCATTAGTTTAACTACATGCCCACTAACTAGTATTTTAATCCAACTCTATATGTGCTCATTTCCAAGTATTATAATTTAATCTTTTGCCTTAAGATGTTGACACTTGGCATAATTTTGAATTCAATTAATTATTTCCCTCCTATTTCCTTTACTTGGACGAAAATTTTGAAGATAAATGGAAATACTAATCATTCCAACATTTTTTATAACTTTCAATTCATGAATATTCACCATTTTATTAAATTTCACAAATAATTACAATAGTTTTTGTGAATATAAAATTTGGGGTCTTACAGTGTTTCACAATGCAATGTTAAGGCGTGAGGAAAAGTGTTTCAAAGAGCAAGGTTAAGGCGCGAAGGAGGAGATTCTGAAATTTGGGCGATTTTTAAGACCGGTTATAGTGAGGAACCGTTCTTAAAAAGACATTTAAGACCGGTTATAGAGTACAACCTGTCTTAAAAAATATTTTAGACTGGTTCTAATTTATAACCAGTCTAAAAAGCTTTAACTTTTAGACCGGTTACAAATGAAATATAGTCTAAAAGGTAGATTATTTTTTTAAAATTACTTTTAAAGCTGAAATATTATTTAGACCGGCTATAGGAAAATCGGTCTAGAAAATATATGTTTTAGTCTAGCTTTCCTTATAACCGGTCTAAATAATATATTTAAGACCTAATATCACATTTACCGGTGTAAAAAAGTTTTCCGTTATTACAAAATTGCCATCGGTAATACCTTTTAGACCTTATCCTCTATAACTAGTTTAAATGTGCCGATCTAATTTGCCTTTTTATACTAGTGTAACTATAAAGAATTTAATTCATTTCAGTATTTCATATATAGGTGATGAATATGTGGCCATTTCTAAACCTCCATGTTTGAATTATGATGATGTTGTTGGTCCAAGTGCTTTTGGTTTTACTCCTTTAGCTACACCTCCTGATATTGCAATACTTGTAGTTCGAATGATGTTAACACAAATTATGGTGCTAGTTGTTAATTGATGATTGTTTAGTGATTAAAGAATTGTAGGTGGAAGGAACCTTTATTGATATTTTGATCTTTTGGTAGGATAATATCATGATGGTAATAGCAAATTATTTTGATCTTTTGGTGGGGTAATATTATGATGGCAATGGCAATACTCATTAATTTCAGTACATTTTGGCTATTGCTTTTGTTATCATTGGATTGCAATATGATACTATGATATGTTAAAGCAAGTATTTCACCTAAAAGGGGGGGTGAATTGGGTGATACTAAAAATTCTTTGCAAATATAAAACTGGACGGTGAATATAAAGCAATAAAGAGTAAGGAGAAATATCACCGAAGTGTACACCGGGAGTTATACTGGTTCGGCCACAACCACTTTGACCTACGTCTAGTCCTCAGAGAATCTCTAAGAGTTTCACTATAATTTCCAAGATTCAGTGGGTTCTTGGCACCTCGGTACAAGCAAGTTCCTTCACCTGGACACTCTCTCCCTTTTACAAGTTGTAATCCAATCCCAACTCAAGGTTCCACAACCTTAAGTTAGCTCAACAACAAATATTGAGTTTGAATGAAATATCTCGCTTATAGAGTGAATAGGAATCTCTGAAGTATAGATTTACAAGTGTGTTTAAAAACAGAGTATTGAATGTGAACTTGATAATGCGTTCGTGTGTGTGTTCTTATTGTTATCTCTGTTTGGATGTTCCCATATATATAGATGTGTTGATAATAACCGTTGGAACATTTTCTTCTTGCCCGTTAGAGTGTGCGCAGCCACTGTTGACTTTTCAGTTTTTGAAAAATATCCATTTGCGGTAGGTGGCGATAGGTAGCTTTTGAACGCTGCATTTGACTTTCCTTATTTAGTAAGATCTCTTCATTGTTTATCTGCGAATATGGTAAGAATACTAATACAATGAAAGGTTAATCACATAGGAAACAAATCAATGAATGTTGGAATGATTTCTGAATTTCTGGACTTAGATACTCGAGTAGTTCCACGAGTATTTATTAAGTTTACTTGAGTAATTACTCGAGTATCTTCGTGAAAGTATTGATAGAGAACAAGTTAATAAATGAACATCACATTACTCAGGTAGTGCATGGAGTAAACAAATTTACAAACCTTGGAAATACTTGTTTACTCGAGTACTTACTGGAGTATGGTATAATTTTCTTCACAAGTTACTCGATGCTTTACTCCAGGAATGTTGGCAGGATTTCAGGGCCGAGATCACTTCAAGTTTGATTACCTGTTTACTTGAGTACCGCCTCGAGTAAACATCTATTTTCTGCACAGCTTACTTGGGTAGATACTTTAAGTGCTTTGTTAATAACTCTGCAGATTACTTAATTACTGACTCGAGTAATCTAGTTCAATTCTTTGACATAGAATAATTTAATACCTGCATACTTGGGTAGTGCCTCGAGTAAAGTGTAATAATAACATTTTAGATTAATCGAGTATTACCTTCAAGTTTTGTTTACCACAGTGATTTACTCGAGTTGCTCCTCGAGTAATATTGACAGGATTGAAAATACCGAGAGCAACATATTTCTTGAAGCAGGGGACTCGAGTACTAACTCGAGTAACGTTGGTAGGCGGAGAGCAACTGCAAGTCTTTTCCCTAGTTACTCGAGTACTTACTCGAGTAACGTTGGCTGGTTACTTAAGGGTTGACTCTGGTTACTTCAAGTTTCTATCTCATTACTCGAGTAACCCCTTAGAAATTTTGCCAGTGAAGAAGTTTCTCAGCTTTTTCTCTTGGCCTTTCTTTATTACTCTAGAGCTTACTTCAAGTGATGGTTTGCTCTGTTATTACTTTGTTCAAACTTATTTGTTTATCAAATCTTTTTCACATCCATTCTTTGTTATCATCAAAACATGTGAGATCTAATATTCTTCCCCTTTTTGATGATGACAAAACTTGATGATTTTGAACAAGGTTTTTAAAATTAAGTACGCAAATAAACACTTCTTGAAATCAATTATAACTTTGAAATCCTTTATGAAATAACTTGTTAAGTGTTAATTCGAAGTGTTTTGGAAAATTTTGAAAAACAACATATTCACCTTGCATACATAATAAACTCATTAGTCCCAAAATTTAATATAACTTAAAAAATGCTTAAATAGACTTGAATTGAAATTAAAACTTAAAGAAACTTGCATTGAACTAAAATTGCATTACAAGTATGAAAAGCTCCCTAAGTCAAGTATGAAAAGCTTCCTAAGTCCCATGTACATCCATATACCCAAAATAAAAGAAACTCAGTCAACCACAAAAATCGCTCAAGCTCCTCTCCCCCTTTTTGTCTTCATCAATAAGTAGAGGACTAGAAGGCTTGACTGCAGATATAGGCTTGACAGGAAAGACTAAGAAGCCATCTGAACTTGAGGAATCAGAAGAGGAGTTGGAAGATTCTGGTTCAGGAAGATTAAGTGGAGGGATATGAATGTCATCACTTAGAGGAACTGGAGGGGGCTGATAGACAACAACAGTGGTGGTCTCAACCTCTTTTGTGGTATCTGTAGAATGATGAACAGAGGATGAGGGAGAGATTTCCTCTGTATGAGTAGGGGAAGGAATAGGTGCAGGTGTGGGTTCAGGCTGAGCTCTGGGTGGTGAATCCTCAATGGTGATGTGGATAGTCTCATTGGTTTCAGGATCATCCACTGAACATAGGATATCTCTAGGAAGAATAATGGGGATTTTGAGTGCAAAGTGTCTAGGTTCTTGTGGGCTAAACTCTGAAGGTTTAGGAAAGGAGATCTCAGGGACATTTGGCTCAACCTCAATATGATGATGATGCTCTGAGGGGATGTTCTCTGGAGGTGAGAATGCCTCAGGAACAGATGATAGACCAACAGAAGGTCCAGGACCCATAGAATTCAATCTTGCCAGAATCAACCTCAGAGTCTCACCCTGGGCACGCTGCTCTACTAACAACTCCTCGTGCCTCTTGTCCATCCTCTCAACCAATTCAGCCATCTTATCATTCATGTGAGTTATCAACTCAACATTGGTGTTGGCGATGTCTATGTGAAATCCCTTTAACATATTCTTCTTGAAGTTTGAAGTGTGGCATTGAGGAAAGAGGGTGAAGAAGTAGTGATAGCTGAAGCAGAAGACTGAGTATCATCCATTTTACTCATTTCAGTCTCTGTCTTCTTCTTCTTCTTGGGACTTGACTCCAGAGGACCCTTGAGAGGAATTGCAATATTAATCTTACCAATCTGGTTTCTTCCAATTGGAGTGATCCTCTCAATAGGCTCTTTATTCTCCAAATACCATATCTTGTTTTTCTTAAGGATAAGAGAAATAATCTGAGGATATGGCATAGGAGTAGTAGCTTTCCCTTCTATTATGTACCTCTTCATCTCAGAAAAGATGTATTCTCCCAAGTCCTTTTGTTCCTTCAGGAGTAGAGAAGCAAACCACCTATAGTCCCGGTAAGAGAAATGGGTGTAGTTATTGGCTTTGTTCACAAGGGATCTGGAGTAAATATACCAAAAAACCTTGTGATGGTCACACATGCCACTCGGATTAAAGTTAAGAGGACCCACTAGCTCACCAGGTCTAAGGACAGTGAAAATCAGGTTAGGTTCAAGCATGGAATATATGTCATCAGAAGGGTTTTCTATTCCTAACCAAATATTGATCCTAGAGGGTTAGATAAGGATTTTTTGGCCTCTAACTGTTGTGGTCATTTCTTTCTCTGCAGAAGTCCTATTAGGTTCATCTAGGATATCTAGGTTGCAGTAAAAATGAGTGACTATTTTAGTACAAAAAGGAAGTTTAATTAACAGCCAAGGCATAAAAGGTTCAAGAAAGGGACTTAGGTCATACTTCAATACCTCCTGAAGTACCTTGAGATCCACACTGTGAGTTTTGCAGATTTTCTTCTTGAGAACTATGTGATGTACTTCAGAGATTCCTCCAATTTATTGACATTGAACCCCTTTGGAGGTTTAGTGATTTCTTCTTCTAGGAATTCTGACTTTTTGGAGGATTGGCCCTTCTCTAGTTGTTCAAGAATCCCAGCCATAGCTTTAGCCACATTCACTTCATACTTTGGCTTTTGGAGGGTTTTGGAGTAAACAAGGGAGTGGAAGAATCAGAACGTAAAGGAGAAGGAGACTTTGTGCTTTGCCTCTCCCAGTTGAGGTGCTTTTCTTTGATTGAGCCTTTGTGACCATTGGCTCTTTGATCACAACACCTTTCTCCTTTGGTTTAGGTTGAGGTTTCGGTTGGATTTTGGCCTTTGATCTAGGAGTAAGCTTTCGTCTCTTCTTATGAGGAGAGGAAAGAGGGTCAGAGAGTTGTGGAGATCCAGAAGAGTCTGTAGGAGTAAGATCTTTGGTTCTAACCATCTTGATTTAGAGAAAGTAGAAATCTTAGAAAATCAAAGTGAGAAGTCGCGAGTTAGGGTAGAGAGATTCTAAGCAAAATAGGATGTTTTTGGAGCTAAAATTTGATGGGTCTTGATGGAAATCAAGAAAGGAAGAGATTGTGAAAACTTTTTGTGAGAGGACTGGGTGATTCACTCGAGGAGATTTTGTGGAAATGACCAAGTTTGCGACTGATAGAGACCTAGAACCCAACATTACTCGAGGCCCTACTTGAGTAATTATCAAGTTTACTCGAGTCCCTACTCGAGTGATCATATAGAAAATTCTAAAAATAATTCATTAAAATTGCGTACCTCGCATGAATAATATTGTAATTATCCATGTGTGTTCCCTCTATCATTTAATAGCCGTTTTAGAACAGATTTGAGTTGATTCTCATCGAGTTTGTGATCTGGACCTGCTATCACTCGAGGCCTTACTCGAGTAAACTTCAAGTTTACTCGAGGCTTCCCTTGGGTAATTTGTCTTTTCTCCTCTTGACTGTTCATTTTCCACAAATGAGCCATTTGATTTAAATTCCTTGTGACTTGAAATTTCACTGCCAATTTTTAAAGTCCATTACTCGAGTACTCACTCGAGTAATGTGCTCTTTTACTTCAAGTTGTACCTCGGGTAATGCTACACTGTCAGACATTACTTGAAGTTGGCACTCCAGTAATGGTGTCCTCTAATAACCTCTGTTTTTATTTCTCAAAACAGAGTTTCAATCTTCCTGTAAAACAAGTTTCTACATACTCCGATGCTTAAATTAGTAATCATCAAAACATTATTAAATAACATTATCTAACATTATGAGAAACTGAAATAACTTACAATTCATTGGGATTTACCATTCCCAATTCTCTTCTAATATATAGAAATTGATCTTTTGCAAGAGGTTTGGTGAAGATATCAGTTAGTTGAAGATGAGTAGGAATGAATATCACTTTCACATCTTTCTTTTGGACATGATCTCTGATGAAGTGGTGTCTGACATCGATATGCTTGGTTCTAGAATGTTGAACTGGATTCTTTACCAAGCTTATCGTACTAGTATTGTCACAATAGATTGGTATTTCTTTGAGATAAATACCAAGATCTTGTAGTTGTTGTTTTAGCCATATCACTTGTGCACAACAACTTGAGACTGCAACATATTCGGCTTCCGTTGACGAAAGATACACTGTATTTTGTTTCTTGCTAAACCATGATACAAGAGATCCTCCAAGAAATTGACCTTGTCCGCTGGTGCTCTTTCTGTCTATCTTGTATCCTCCATGATCAGAATCTGAATATGCAACAAGATATTCACTTCTTCCTTTGGGATACCACAGACCTAATTCTGGTGTGTCAGCAAGGTATTTAAAGAATCGCTTGACAGTTTCAGCATGTGATTCCTTTGGTGCTTATTGATATCTTGCATATATGCCAACACTGAATTGGATGTCCGGTCTGCTTGCCGTGAGATAGAGTAATGATCCAATCTTTCCTCTGTATTTTGTGATGTTGTAGTCTTTCCCTTTGACATCAGCATCAAGTAACGTAGCTGAGCTCATAAGTGTGTTCGTCCTATTTGCTTCATTCATTCCATACTTCTTCAAAAGCTCTTTCAAGTACTTTGTTTGAGATATGAAGATTCCATTCTTTCTTTATTTGATTTGAAAACTGAGAAAGAAATTCAATTCTCCCATCATTGACATCTCAAACTCTCCCTACATTATCTTAGAAAATTCCTTACACAGAGATTCATTAGTAGCACCGAAAACAATGTCATCAACAAATATTTGAACAATTAAAATATCATCAAGTTTTCGTTTGGTAAAAAGTGTTGTATCAACTTTTCCTCATACACAACCTTGATCAATAAGAAATTTACTGAGCCTTTCGTACTATGCTCTAGGAGCTTGTTTTAAACCATATAAAGCCTTTTTGAGTTTGAAAACATGGTCAGGTTTGGTTACATCTTCAAATCCTGAAGGTTGCTCTATGTTCACTTCTTCCATGATATAGCCATTTAGAAATGTACTCTTTACATCCATTTGATAGAGTTTGAATCCTTTGATGCACGCAAAGGCTAAGAGGACACGTATAGCTTCCAATCTAGCCACTGGAGCATACGTTTCCTCATAATCAATTCCTTCTTCCTGATTATAGCCTTTGGCCACCAAACTTGCCTTATTTTTGATAATAATTGCGGATTCATCGAGTTTGTTCTTGAATACCCATTTAGTGCCAATGATCGGATGATCCTTGGGTCGGGGTACCAAATCCCAAACTTGATTTCTTTCAAATTGATTTAGTTCTTCTTGCATTGCTATAACCTAATCATTGTCTGATAGGGCTTCATCAATGTTAGAGGATTTAATCTTAGAAATGAATGCAGAAAAACTTATTTCATTGAAAATTCTATTTCTAGTTTTGATCCCTTCATTCACATCTTCTATAACTTGATCTAAGGGATGGCTTTTATTGTATTTCCAGGCTCTAGGTTGTCCTAGTGATTGTTCTTCTTCCTTGGTTTCATCAACTTTTGGAGATTTAGAAATAGATTGAACATTTTCTTGATTTAAAACAACTTCCTGCTCTTCATCAATGGTTTTGTCAGAGGATTCAAATTCATCAAATACAATATGAATTGATTCTTCAACAACACATGTTCTTTTATTGAAAACTCTATATGCTTTACTTCGGTTAGAATATCCTAGGAAAATTCCTTCATCATTTTTAGAATCAAATTTTCCTAAGTTATCTTTACCATTATTATGAATGATATACTTACATTAGAAGATGTGTAGATGAGCAATGTCTGGCTTCCTTCCTTTGTACAACTCGTATGGTGTCTTTCTGAGTTTTGTTCTAATATAGGCTCTATTTTAAATATAGCATGCTGTACTCATAGCATCAGCCCAGAAAACTTGAGACACGTTCTTTTCATTTAACATTGCTCTAGCCATTTCAGTGAGCACTCTATTCTTACGCTCCACGACTCCATTTTGTTGAGGTGTCATTGGAGCAGAGAAATTGTGATCAATGCCATTAGTGTCACAATATTCTTCAAAAGCTTGATTTTTAAATTCTCCACCATGATCTATCCTAATACCTGCAATAGACATACTTTCTCATTTTGCACTTTCTTGGCAAAAACAATAAATTCTTCAAAGGTTTCATCCTTTGATGATAGAAAAATAACCCATGTAAATTTGGAGAAGTCATCAACAATAACCAATGGATATAAGTTGCCACCAAGACTCTTTACTCTTGCTGGGCCAACTAAATCCATATACAATAATTGCAGTGGTCTATTTGTTGAAATCTCATTTTTTAATTTAAAAGATGATTTAGTTTGTTTACCCTTTTGACATGCGTCACAAATCAAATCGTTTTTTAAATTTACTTTGGGTAATCCAAGAACTAAATCCTTTTTGAGTAGTTTGCCTAGTTGATGCATGTTGACATGAGCCAATCTCTTATGCCATAACCAACTTTCATCAGCATTACTCAGAAAATAGCTTTCAGATTCATTTCTACTAATATCTAGAGTATAGCAGTTACCTTCCCTTTTTGCTCTGAGCTTAGCCTTGATATTCTTTTTATCAAGTAGTAAGTCTTTCTTGTTGACAATTAGACATTCCTATAAGTCAAATATTACCCAGTTGTTTTTGTCTGCACTTTGGCTCACATTCAGCAAGTTATGGCACAATCCTTTGATATAGTATACGTCTTTGACTTGTATGCCTTTGTCATGTTTGATTTCACCAATTCCTGCTATCCTTCCAGTCTTCCAGTTTGATTTCCTCCAAATTTTACCTTTCCACCTTCTTTAGGTTGCAATTTGGTAAAAATTTTGAAATCACCGGTCATATGTCTAGAGCATCCACTGTATATGTACCACTTGTTGTTTTTGGATGCTTTGAGACATATCTGAAATTAAATACGATTAAGTCTTAGGTACCCACTTCTTTGTGGGTCCTTTTGGGTTAGTACAATAAATTTTCAGAACATATGATCCTTTAGGTACCCATTTGTAGGTTCCTATTGATCATTTCTTCTTATGAATGCATGAAGAGGTATAATGACATTTTCTATTACAGTAATTACAAAATACAAAAGGATTTGATGTATGCACAGAATGCTGGAAATAATTCAAATATGACTTACCTCCCGTTTTCTTTCTACCTTTCCTTCTATATGCTTTTGGATCATATCCAATACCATATCGATCATTTACAAATCGTTGAGCTTTTAAAATCACACTTAGCATCTCACTTCCTTTAGTAAATTTTTCAAGAGTTTTTATGAGATCAATGTTTTTCTTTTTCAAAGAAGAACAATTTTCAAAATTCTTTTCTGAACTATCTTTAAGTTCAATTTCAAGAACTTTGTTTTCCTTTTTGAAAACAACTAATTCTTTAACTACTTTGATGAATTCAGAATGTAAGGCATTATATTCAGAAAGTAATTCATCATAGGTAGGATCAGAATCATTTACCTCTTCTTATGTTTCTTCTTGAGTAACAAGACATATAATAGCTACTTCTTCTTCATCACTTTCTTCGTTAGAGGAACTATCACCCCATATAGCAGATACGAAGGCCTTCTTTTTGTTGAAGAATTTGCCTTTTCTCTTTTCTTTGCTCTTTTGGTTCAGCTTTCGACATTCTGATTTGATATGTCCTGGTTTTCCACATTCGTAGCAGATGATATGATCTTTGATGCTAGTTCCTCCTTTCTGAAAGTGTTTGAATCCTTGACCTTTCTTGTAAAAATTTCTGAATCATTTTATGATTAGGCCCATTTCATCATCGTCAAACTCTTCATCCTCATCTTGATTTTCTTCTTTTGCTTTTAGTGCTAGGCCTTTCTTCTTCTTGTCACCGATGTCATCTAGGTCCCATTTGAACTTTAGTTTACTTTCATATTCAGAAATACTTCCAAATAAAGAAGCAACTGATCTTATTGATTCTCCTTTTGCTTCTTTTAACGTAGTGACTTTGGCCTCCCACTCTTTATAAATAATATTCAAAATCTTTCGTAGTTGGGTATGTTGATCATAGACTTTCCCAAGTGCTGCAAGTTGATTAACAAGATGAGTATATCTAAGTTCGAATTCAGATATTGACTCACTTGATTTCATTCGAAGTAGATCGAATTCAGTGACCAAGGTATTGATCCGATTCTCCTTTATTCCCGAAGTTCCTGTTAGATCCCAAGTTTTGTTGATAACAAAAGTCAATTGTGTACAAATCATGTTTTTATAAGTTTAAGAAATGTTTACAAAGTTACCAAATACATATAGCAATGTTCTTAGGTGCCTGCTGTCAAAATGAACTTGTGTACTCGAGCATGAGTCTAGCACTCGAGCATGGAACTCTTCTGTGCTCGAGCAGGTATGAGTGATAGCCAGAAAGTGTTTGCCCGAGAAGCATGCTACTGTCATTTTTACTGATTCACTCAAGCACTGGAGATAGCACTCGAGCAGAAGAGCCTTTCTCACTCGAGCACATGCGAGTGAGAGACTGCGTGTACTTGGCTGAGAGCAAGTTTTGTCATTATACCTTGATGCACTAGAACAGAGAAATCAATGCTCGAGCATGAGTGTCCTGTACTCGAGCACTAGTGAGTGAAGGACTGTGAGTGCTTGGCCGAGAGTCATGAAGATCAGAAAGCACAAGTTTGCTTGGGCATAGCTTCATATGCTCGAGTGACACATAAGCACTCGCGAGTGAAAAATCTATCTCTCTCAAATCCTGATGCAAGTGCTGATATTAAGGGTATATTACTTGAGAATATTCTTCTCACTCGAGCAGGAGTATGTGTACTCGAGTGAGGGCCCACATCACCTGCGAGTGCAAAATCTCACTCTTGCCAAAATGGTATGCGAGTGCTGTCCAGAGAAGAATCTCCCAATGCAAAATGCAAGGCCACTCGAGCAGAAGGAGTTGTGCTCGAGTGAGGCCCCACATCACTCGCGAGTGAGAATTTTGTCTCTCTGAAATCTTATGCGAGTGCAGGCTCAAAAATGAAGATCAAGGAGTAAAATAGCAATATCACTCGAGTGAGCCCATCCATGCTCGAGTGATACTCTGCCAGATCACCAAATACACCAAGTCTCACAACATTCAATCCGAATATGGTTTAATATTATTTATTTATCTTATCATTACTTATTATCATTATTTAACATCATTTTGAATGTATTATAAGTGTGATATAGGAGGATGAACGTTTGAAATAAACTGACATGAAGAAAGTCAAACAACGGTAGACAACATCATTACAAGCACGCACGTACCTACCGCATTCAATATATTCAAACATGCGCGTGTTATTCCACAGTAACAAGCCCCGCTCTTCAACAATCATTACCCAAACAGGCAAAAAAACTGAACATCTATAAATACAGAGATCTAGAGATCGTCAAGGATAGCGAAGCACAAGAATTCACAAGTATATACACGAGTCTCTGCTATTCATAATTTTCTCTCTATACATATTGATCTTCTATGTTTATTTATTTGCTCTATAAGAGAGTCTGCATACAATTCAAATTTTATCTTCATTTGATCTCAAGGTATTGGGACCTTGAGAGGGTAGATATCCTTACGAGAGAAGCAGTTGAGAGAATTCCTAGTTAAACCTTCCACTCATAAGACTTATAAGATACAAGCAGTAGAGAACGTTGCTGCTCCTAAGACTTACATTGATGTAAGCAGGAAAGAACGTTGCTGCTCATAAGTCTTGTATACATAAGCAAGTAGGAAAGGTCATAGGTTATTTTTCTGCACGTAAGACTTGTCATAAGGGGGAGAGAAATTTCTTAGTGAGAGAATATTTCTGCTCGTAGTCCTTTCAAGGACAATTATTGTTTTGTGGCGTTCTAAGAGCCCATTGAATCTTGGAAGAATAGTGAAAATCTCAGTAGGTCTTGATCTCTGAGGACTGGACGTAGGCCTGGTTGTTAGGCCGAACCAGTATAACTATCTGTGTTCTAATCTTCTCAACTCTACTCTATTTTACATATCACCTCATCAAGCGAAAAATTTATAACGTCACCCAATTCACCCCCCTCTTGGGTGAAGCTTGCCTCTTTTAGTTCCTTCATGAGCTATTTCCAGAGCTTCCCACATTTCCTTTGCTGTTAGAAGTGTGCAAATTTTGAAGTATTCACTTTGGCTCAAAGCACTTTATATCATCAGAATTGCCTTGCTGTTAAGAGTGATAAGTTTCTTGTCATTCTCATCATATTCCGCTGGCGTCTTAGGAATTTTCTAAGAATCTACAATATTTGTAGGTTGATAGTTTCCACTCTCAATCACATCCCATAGCCCATATTCAGTAGCCATCACGAATACTCTGAACTTTGTTTTCCAGAAAGAAAAGTGTTCACCACTGAAACCTGGAGGTCTAGTGATGGATGCTCCGTCGGTAAGAATTCCTTCACCCATGCTTGCCATTGGATCCTTCTTAGGTTGTTATACCTTAACAAGAAGACCTACACTCTAATACCAAATGTTAGAGCAAGCATTTCGCCCAAGAAGGGAGGTGAATTGGGTGATACTAAAAATTTTCGTTGCAATTATAAAACTTGTCGATAAATATAAAGCAGTAAAGAGTAAGGAGAAATATCACTGAAGTGTACACTGGGAGTTATACTGGTTCGGCCACAACTACTTTGACCTACATCCAGTCCTCAGAGTATCTCTAAGAGTTTCACTATAATTTCCAAGATACAGTGGGTTCATGGCACCTCGGTACAAGCAAGTTCCTTCGCCTGGACACTCGCTCCCCCTTACAAGTTGTAATCCAATCCCAACTCAAGATTCCACAACCTTAAGTTATCTCAACAACAAATATTGAGTTTGAATGAAATATCTCTCTTACAGAGTGAATAGGAATCACTGAAAAACAGATTTACAAGTATGTGTAAAAATAGAGTATTGAATGTGAACTTGATAATGCGTTCGTGTGTGTGTTCTTATTGTTATCTCTGTTTAGATGTTCCCATATATATAGATGTGTTGATAATTACCATTGGAACATTTTCTTCTCAACCGTTAGAGTGTGCGCAGCCACTATTGACTTTTCAGTTTTTGAAAAGTATCGTTTGCGGTAGGTGGCAATAGGTAGCGTTTGAACGCTGCATTTGACTTTCCTTATTTGGTAAGATCTCTTCATTGTTTATCTGCTAATATGCTAAGAATACTAATACAATGAAAGGTTAATCACATAGGAAATAAATCAATAAATGTTGGAATGATTTCTGAATTTTTGGACTTGGATACTCGAGTAGTTTCTCGAGTATTCATTAAGTTTACTCGAGTAATTACTCGAGTATCTTCGTGAAAGTATTGATAGAGAACAAGTTAATAAATGAACATCACATTACTCGGGTAGTGCATGGAGTAAACAAATTTACAAATCTTGGAAATACCTGTTTACTCGAGTACTTACTGGAGTATGGTATAATTTTCTTCACAGGTTACTTGATGCTTTACTCCAGTAATGTTGGCAGGATTTTAGGGCCTAGAGCACTTTAAGTTTGCTTACCTGTTTACTTGTGTACCGCCTCGCGTAAACATCTATTTTCTGCATAGCTTACTCGGGTAGATACTTCAAGTTTATTGTTAATAACTCTACAGATTACTCGATTACTGACTCGAGTAATCTAGTTTAATTCTTTGACATAGAATAATTTAATACCTGCATACTTGAGTAGTGCCTCGAGTGAAGTGTGATAATAACATTTCAGATTAATCGAGTATTACCTTCAAGTTTTGTTTACCACAATGATTTACTTGAGTTGCTCCTTGAGTAACATTGACAGGATTGAAGATGCCGAGAGCAACATATTTCTTGAAGCAGGGGACTCGAGTACTGACTCGAGTAACGTTGGCAGGCCGAGAGCAACTGCAAGTGATTTACCTGGTTACTCGAGTACTTAGTCAAGTAACATTGGCAGGCCGAGAGCAACTGCAAGTCTTTTCCCTGGTTACTCGAGTACTTACTCGAGTAACATTGGCAGGTTACTTGAGGGTTGACTCTGGTTACTTCAAGTTTCTGTCTCATTACTCGAGTAACCCCTTCGAAATTTTGCCAGTGAAGAAGTTTCTTAGCTTTTTCTCTTGGCCTTTCTTTATTACTCCAGTGCTTACTTCAAGTGATGATTTGCTCTGTTATTACTTTGTTCAAACTTATTTGTTTATCAGATCTTTTTCACATCCATTCTTTGTTATCATCAAAACATGTGAGATCTAACATGATGCTCATTTGTCAAACAAATTGTAAACATGTTGGATATATATGATTATTTTGAATGGATATTTACTATTTAGTATAGTTAGATGGTATGATTTATATGTTGATAACTTATATTATTTTTTTATTCCTTAGATGGTTTGACCCCTGGGTTGACTCCGATCTGATCCACTAACCCTTGACCTATTGCCTTACCCGGTTAAGTTCTCAGTCTAGGTTTTTCTAAATAATCATCAAATAAACCCCTTCCTCTAGTGACCAGTACTTTATCATTCATCATTTTAACTGTTAAGAATTGTACAAAATATATCACGGTTGTTATTAAAAATCTGTTAAATATGGATTGTTATGTTTAGCAGTCATTATCTTATAACTATTAAATATAGTGCCCTATACATAACGGTTGTATTTGAAAAACCTTCAAATATAGTGCCCAATATTTAAGGGTTAAAAATCGTTATATAAATATATTTGTTGCTCGGATATTTAACTGTTAAAAAATGTTAAATATCGGTAAAAAAATCACTAAATATAGATAAATCTATAGTAGTGCATGAACTAATGCGTACAATGAAATTAAAATTAAAACAAATCTTTTTGGATTTTTAATAAAGGAATGAATGAGTTGATTTGGATTTTTAAGAAAGTATGATTAAAGGGCCTTGATGATGGATTAGGTTACTTGATGGATTTCTCAATTGCTTTCCTAGATTTTTAGATTGGATTGCTTAATGGGTATACTAGCTTCTGAATGGATTAGTAGGAGTTAGATTTCATTAAGTCTATTGATTAAAGGCCTTGATAAAAAGGGCAAATGTAATCCATTTTCTCTTAGATGAATGTGAAATCTTGACACTCAATTCAACTAACAATGTCAATGGAAAACATGTTCCTCATTGAATCAATAGCAAAATATATATACATACGCACACACATACATATCTCAAAATACAACAATCCAATCTAATCACAATAGTGCACCAACATAGAAAAAACATCAATTACCTAAGACTCACAATCATGTATCATCAAATGTACAAACTAGAAAATTAAATACATAAACCTAAGCTAATAGAAAACAAAAAAAAAATCACCTATATAGACCATTGACACTCAAGCCATATATTTCATATCAACAAAAACACAAAAAAAATCTAGCCATTCATAGCTTCAAAATTTTAGCCTATGAGCTCTAAGCTTTCTACCATGAATGGATGGTGACATGGGGTTGACTGGAGTAGCAGGATGGTGAAGAATGAAGGGATATAGAGTGAGTAATGGAGGAAATTGATGAAACCTGATGGAAAATGGATGGATTCAAGTGGAGAACCAAAGAAAACCTAAACAGGAGTAAAATAGGATGAAAAGTCTAATGAATGGTGGCTAGAAAAGTGTGTTTTGGGTTTAATACATAAATGGGTAGTTTGTAGCACTCTCCCTCGAAAGCTATGTATGTACTTAACATAGATTTTAGAAAATTTTCATATCAGAACCTTGATAAAAATGAAAATGAGTCATAGTGAATCTATGTCAAGGTTATAAAAATCATAACATTACTTTTCAAATCTTAACCATGACAGAAAATAGACAAGCGAATATAGGTCTATCACGATTAATTAAAATGGTTCACAATGTCACATGCATTGAAAGCATTATACATACCTCTGTAATAGTTAAGACATATATAGGGAGCATAGCTTTAGGCCTCAAGCTTGACAATAACTATAACATAAAGGAGCTCCATTTCAAACCTCTAACCCTTAATATGATCAAGACAATACCAACAGGATAAGTTTAAGTCTTTTAATTTAAAATTAAATAAATAAATCGAAAAATTTAAACTATGGTAGTTAAGTTATCTGGACAAAAAGACATTCACCTCATCAAACTTATCGCTTATTGGGGCGAGAAACTCGAATATTCGCCTTAGCAAATGTTGCCGTTGTTGGGATGAAAGACTACCAAACTCACCTTTGTGAGCAATGCACTCGCTAGGGCAAATGATCCAGAATCCAAAATCTGAAATGCATAAACAAAGTCATAACATCCATCATAATCAAAAGCATGAATCCTAATGGCAGAAAACATAGAATGTGAATCACAAAACTAGAAATCATAAATTATGAATTCAATGTCTTTCCAGAAGCTCCAGCTCTATCGTTCTAAACTGAAAAATAATAATTATGGAAAGGGTGAGATCGACATCTCAATAACTGAATCCCATCCTATAACATAATCATTACATGCTTATGGGTGTTAGGTGGATGTTCACAATAAGTGAGTGTAGTCAAGGTATTACAATCACATTGAAATATTCAAGTCCCAGATTTAACATGATAAAACATTCATTTATTATCTTTATTTATTCAATTCCTGCCTTATCTCCTCTAATCTACTAGCTTAAATCCATGGTCCAAGTTTCCCTTGTGATTGGGAACACTTAACAGCTCTCTGATGTGTGATACCAGCAAAGTACTATAGAGCATATAGTAGACCATGGATTCCCTCACTTTTTATTTTATGTGGTGCCACATTCCCTAGTTACCACTTAGGTACAATAAATTGAGGACGAAACCCAGGGGAGGTAAGAAATCGAGAGACAAAACAAACATCAAGCCTTACAGTAATATATTCAACTATACCTCAGTGTCAACGGCGGTGAAAGTTAAGGATAGAGGAGCGATAAGGGAATTAGACGCAAGCGGAAGCAAGGGAGGGGTTTACAAGAAGCTTAAGTATCATATTTTAGAGTTGAAATTAGGTGCAAGCTGAAGTGGCCCTGAAATATTTAAGGCACTATTAAGATCAGTTATTTTGCAAAACCGGTTTTAAAAGTACTAATAATGAATTTTTTTGCTCTCTTTTTAGACCGGTTCCCAATAACAACCAGTCTTAAAAGCTTAATATTTGAGACTGGTTATCCTTTACACCTGATCTTAAAAATAATAAACATATCATTTTTTAAATTGCCTTTAATTCAGAAAATATATTAGACTTGTTATATTTAGAAACTATAAGACCCTGCCTTACATATCACTTATCATTAATATTAATTAGAGTTCTTAAGTGTAGTTTGGTGAGCAACATAGGAATAACATAGATATACTGATATTATCGAAACAACATTACTCGATTACATTACAGGCTTTCCCCATCGGGGTTTGTACATAATGATTGCAGACCTTGGAATAATAAAAGGTCTTTAGATAACCAACGTCTTCACTCCATCTGAACTAGAATCTTCAATTGTTGGTAAATACAATCATGCCCTCAGAGCCATTTCCTGGTGCTGCAAACTTTAGACATTTATGGAAAGGGTGAGATTCGAGAGGATCTCATTAGTAACATACAATCTATCATATAAAATGTAAAAATTAAATATGTCATGCTTCATGTTATGCAACAAATTAACAACATGTATACATGATTTAGAGCCTCATTCCTCTCCTATCCATAAAAACACAGTTGGGTTCTTACTCAACAACCAAGTATACCTCAGTTGGATTCTTGCTCAACAACCAGGTAAAAGTGCCCACTCGCACTAATTGCCCTCCTTGGTAAAGCCACATTTATTAATTATGTCATAGAAGATGGCATACACAAACATATAAATATTGTCATAATGTATAAAGGATAGAGTTACTACCTTAAACACTTTTTGAGACACAAACAGGTCTTATCTCAGATCGGGCTTGGGCTAGCGATTCGTTCCTAGAATTTCAAATTTATAATAAATGAGTCATTACTCATTCAAATATTATTCTAAACACATTTTGTTGGTTATCTTAGCTTAAAACTGTGAAATAACCAAAATACCCCTGGGGACTTGGTCTAAGCCTTCGGTCCTACTACACTTTTCCAAAAATGCCCTTAGCAGCCCCTAACTTACAGTTTTAAGGGTATATTTAACATTTCACATTCTAATGCTTTTCACACTTCATGATCAACATAAACCCTACACAATTTTCCCTCTGAAGACAATAGAATTATCAAAAATAGCAAAATCCAACCCAAACATGGCCCAAAATAGGTCTGGGCGAAAATTACCAAAAATTGAGAATATTGGAGTTTCTTGATTCTATTCCATTAACTACCTTCCTTTTACCTTTAATCACTTGTTTATCCACTTAATTACACTTCCCACATGACTAATCCAAATTTGGTCAGCACCTACCCTTAGGGTTTCATCATCCCAAATTTAGAAAAACATCCAAACAATCCATAAATCAAGCCAACAACCACAACAACAACCACATAACATCGAGAGAATCAAGGTTCTTGAAGTTACCTTTCATTTCTCAAGCTTTCTCTCTCTAGACGCCTCCCTCTATCTCTTTCTTCCCTTAGAATTTTGATTGGCTACACAGGATTTTCATGAAGAACAAGAGTTTAGAGAAGCTATTACATAAGATAGGAGGCTTTATCACTTGGAAACACAATACTTTGGATTTTTTCCTCTTGTGCTCTCCTTCTCTCTAGTTGTCAAAGCTCTCTTCTCTCTCTCTTTTCTTAGTATGGAATGTGAAATAAAGAAGGAAAGATGAAGATGAAACCTTTAAAATATCTCTAGATCTCTCTTTAAAATATAATTGTTTAATGGGTTATGACACATGTTTCATTATTTAGCCTTATCCTCATCAAATTGTGTCATAAACTCTCATTACTCTTAGACCAATTTCCTTCCCTCTTTGCTAGCTAAAGTGACGCCATATAGGGTCCATATTAAACCAATTGGGCTTCATCCAATTACTTCAATCAATTGCACAAAGTATTATATTTTATTACTAATTTCACATGTGCTCATATCTTAATCAATTCTTATTTAATTACTTGGCTCAAAATGATGACAGGTGACATATTTATTGTCCAAGTAATTATTTTTCCTTCTCCTTTAATATTTTGGCAGCAAATATCCACCAATAAAGGGAAAATATGAACTTTTACTTTATTCCATAGTTTACATAATTGCCATTATATTTTTCCCAAATCTGCAATAGTTGGCAATTCTAGTAGATTTTCTGACCAAATTTTAAAAAATTATAACTTTATTTGTAGAAATCAAATTGGAGTGGTTCTAAAGGATATGAAACTTTTATTGAGTCTAGTTTCAAGGAAACATATGGCCTTTAGCCAAATGGAAGCTTAGAATTCTCAAAAATTCATTAAACCTTACTTGTTCCATAATTGGTTCCAAAAGTAGGGTCTAACTTCAAAAATCCATAGCGTTTAGTATACAAGTCAAAAAATTACTCATTGCCTATCAAATTAAATCTTAATATGTCTACTTTCATCCTGTAAAATGCTACAATTTTTGGACATCATTTGCCTATTTGAAAATGTCACACAACAAGATTGCTACATAGGGAAACTCACTAGTAGCAAACATCAACTTGTGTTCCCACATAATAATGTTGTGTGTGACTACTAATCACCTTGTTTTTGTCATTCCATGTGCTCTTTAATTCACCATTTTATTGCCCTAGATATAACGAATTTTTATGACCAAAATTCAGTGTGTTACATTTCTTCTCCCATTCAAAAAATTTCATCCTCGAAATTTGAACGTCTACAACTTGAGGATCACTTCTTATTACTAAATCCATCCCTTTTTCATGTGTAGGCTCAAAAGCCATACAACATAATTATCATATTCAATCTATCTCTTTTATATGCAAGCTCATCGACCATGTAACACAATCATCATATTGTCATCAAAGATCTACGATAGTATTCAGCATTCAGTATTCATCATTCATTCAGTATACAGTATGTAGCGTACAATCAAACACAGGACCCACTAGTCCATTCTAGTAGCTTGGTTCCTTAGGCCTTATATCCTCTTTGGGACTTCACTTGAATCTCACAATCACATTAAATACTAGACCAAAATCATCCAGCAATCATAACAGGCACTAGACCTCACTCGTCCAGGTAATAATCATAACAAGCATTAGACCTCACTCGCCCTGACAACAATCATAACAAGTACTGGACCTCACTCACCTAGGCAATAATCATAACAAGTACTGGACCTCACTCTCCCAGGCCACACCAAAGCGCTTGGTCATACTGGTCTTTCTGCCTAAGGAATCACCCCTATGCTATTGGCATCTTATAACTTACTGCCTTGATGACAACCTAGTACAGTCTGAATGTTCTATAGCTTTAAGCCATACCCTGGACACACTAGCCCAATGTCATTGTACTAGGCATCAACCACAGTGCTAAGCACACAAGTCTTACAGACTAGGGACAACATCCTATACAAACTTGCACATTAGATCTTATCGCCTCGAGCCTTCACTCGGTACAATTCTTAAACACATCACATTCTGCCTGCCTATGGACTTACTAGTCTATTAGGTCTTATGGCCTATGCACATACAGTTCATTATCTTTGCTTAATACATATCAAGTTTAACTACCTAGAACCAATCATTAGTGCCTAAAGATTACACATAAATTTACTATGTTTTCGCTACCTTCTCTGAGGCCTATCTCCTTATATGAGCTTTAATAATGTCAAGATAATTTAATAAGAGTTCCATAGGAACCTCCTATAATACCTTACTGCACCTAACATTTGTGTTCCTCTGTGCCAATTCTTGTCCCATTTCAACTCAAATCATTATGGGCCATTTCAAATTCTTGTGGATCAAAACTTAACAGTTGATTCGTGGATTATAGTTTACTTGGTCTTTTTGTGTAATGGCTAAGGGCAACACCACAAAGGCCGGTATGAGAACCATCCAAGGGCAACACCATACAGGACTCTCACTAAGCAAGAATTGTCCCCTCCTCCACATCGAGGGCCTTTGCTATACAGGTGCTTCGTGATTTTTTCTGCCTTCCCAAGGTCTCAAGGCTAAGACCTGATGATAAGTCATGCCTGTTGGAAATTGTGCCCTAAGGGCGAATCATTGTACTTTGAACATTATTATTTTAATGAAATTTCTCCATTTTGTTATTATATTAATTGCATGTTAACTGTGATAATTGTATCCTTGGATAATTCATAAAGATTGTCCTAAAATGTCCCTGATCGGTCATCTATGCGGGAGCAGAGATGAAATAAGATCAGTATGACTTTGATAAGATATGGAGATACGAATCAAAGTCTTAGGCACTTGTAAGAGTACAAGGTGCTAGACCGACCCACTATGAGAAAGCTACATGGATCAAGTCATAAGCTTTTCTCATATATAACCACGTCACAATGCCCTTAGACCTAAGGTCATCATGGATTCCTACATGAGAATTGCTAAGCTTTGAACTAGTCAAAAGTCACTTTTGACTGGGTGATGATAAAGGCTACAATCGGGCTTGGTGGTTTTTCATGCAGAGGAATATGAATAATCAAGATGGAATTTGTCCCTCACATTAGTAGAGAGATATTACTGGGCCCCTCGATGAGTGAGTTGAGAAATGTATGGACATACTATGATGAAAGGAGTTTCTGTCTCTGTTATAAGGCTACTCAGGAATCGAGAAAGTAATGGTCAGGAATAAGAGGATGACATTATCCATGCCTTATCCTTGATCAATATATCGTGTGACAAAAGGGACGTGACATGGTTGTATGACAGGTTGCATCGTGATAATGATCCTCATATGAATTGGGTAGTCGTAATGTCTTGCTAGAGGCCGCTTGTGACTTTTGGGTTAGTATAGTTATTGGCCTACTGCCAACTTCATATGGGCCTACAGGGTCACACACAAGAATGGCCCAACACGAGATAATGTTTAATTTAGGGTGGACGAATTTTATATATATATATAATATAAAATTCATTAATAATATTATATAGATATATATATTTTCGAAATATATATCTTATATATATATGTATATATTATATTATATTATATTATTATATTGTGTTTGTTTTAAATTTAATTTATTAAGATATATTAAATTTAATAACTAACATGATAGAGATATAGTATCTCAGATTTAATTTATGAAGATAAATTAAATCTAATGGCTCTTTATTTGGATTAAATAAATAGGTTAAATTAAAACTGTTGGACAGATTTAATTTAAACTGAATTTATTTAATTAGCTCATCAAGATAATTAATTGTTAATTAATTTCAAAATTAATGATGATTAATTTTGAAATTTGAAAATAGCCCTCATAGGTTATAAACTTGATAGAGCAAATATATTGATACGCACATGAGAATTAAGAGCCGCAAGTGAAACCCTAGGAGACATTAGAGGCGCTAGCAAGCAGTCTCGGTTGGAGAGCATTCGTGTGGATACCGGTAAAGGGACCGGACCTGACGTGTTGGCTCTAGCGATCGTGAAAACTATGAATTATCAAAAGGTATGAATCCTTCCAACTTGGTTTAAACGTCATTGATAGATCCTCGATTAGGATCGGTGAAAATTTTAAAAATTCTTCCACTGTGCCTACCGATTCTAACAATGCCTTAAGAGTCATTTGGTAACCCTTCTATACTTATACCTTTCAACACATTATTTTCCATCCACCAATCTACTTCTAGTATAGCCTCAAGTTAGTGGAATAGCAAGCAAATCAATTCCTTCTCTCATTTCATCAAAGAGTCTCAATCAATCGTTTAAGGGAATATTTTAGGATCATAATCTTTCCCTATGCTAGTCTTAATAGCTAGCAAATTTACAAAATCCCTTTCTGCAAGGATTTATATTCGTAAGATCTTGTTCATTAATTCCACGAATCATCACTAACACAACACAATATTGAATTAATTTGCCAACCTAAGGACCCACTAGTCTATTAGGTCTTATGGCTTCTAGACACACAGGTCTACTACAACATATCTAGCATGTAGGTTTGCTAAGAATTAGGATCAATAGCTCCTATTTTAACCTTTATGGTATTTGGGTATTATCCTCAAAACATTATTGAAGGTTTAATACTATTCATGAGGTTTAAACTTCCACCATGTAACCCCCTCAGTAATTATATCCGAAATACACGATTAAAATGAAATAGAGACCAATAATAATCAAATAAAATTTACTAACCCATCACATGATGGGGTTTTCAAAAAATACCTTTCGAAATCATTTATAAACTTGGTCTCATATTCACATTTCGAATACAATTACTACGCGAAGATAAATCACATTCATATAAATATCAGAGTGCACAACATAATCATCCCGGCAATCTCGGGTACATACCTTCGCTAAAGATATATAGGGCACAATTGCCCATTACAATTCTTCAAATGGGGGTTACACAATCTCATCTCGAATGAGTCCTGCCGCTCCCTCCACGAGCCACTTGCCCTGTCTAAATTGTTGGTAAGGGAGGGTGAGATTCGAGAGAATCTCAGTAGGGAAACATTATCAATATGCAGGCAAGATAAGTGTTTAATGCATGACATGCTTGCATCACATAACTCATGCACACATACAATGACAAATCTATAAGCTCAATGCTTCGAACGATACACATATGGCCATAGCATATATTGAAACATAGCTTCAAATCATTCATACATGTTCCACATAATCAAGCAAAGCAATAACATGCATCAACACATTAATACAGTTATCAGAGCATGCAGGAGAGATAAGTTCCCTACCTCCAGTCTTTTCTCCTCGATTTACGTGCCAACAACTCGGGGCTTCACATTCGATCCTATAATGTCAAATGTACTATTTAGATACTTCCATAGTGTTTCTGAGGGTCATATGAAGCTATATTGAAGATTTGCTAAAATGCCCCCGGGGACCCGGTCCGGCCCCACCGTACCCGGTCCGACTGTACTTTTCCTGAAATTTTGACATGGGCTATTCTAACATATTTTTGCCCAAGGAATCCATTTCTGGACTTGGAATTATCAAATTCAATGTCAATTACAAAATTACCCTTGACAGCCCCACTTTAAGGGTTTCAGGGGCATTTTCGTAATTATGCTTTTTCGGCCTGTTCCGAAAAAGTGACCAACTGTAACCCCACCTAATTTTCGCTCCTGAACTCAATGGAACCATCAAATCATTGAAAATCCAACTCTAAGACCCATTTATAGCCATAACCGAAATATACAAGTACTCCGGGGAAAATTGGGGTTTTTTACGTTTCGGCTCCGTAAACGCGTTCCTTTCTACTCCTAACCACTTTATTGACTATTCCATTAGGTTAGCACTACCATTTTGTATCAATTTGGGCAGCATAACAGCCCCACAAACCTATTTTCCATTTTTAGAACCAAAGACAATCCGGCGAAATTTCACCGATTAAATGGTCCACAGCAGCCAGAATAGTCAATACACAAGAGTTTGGAAGTTACCTCAAGCTCCCACTAGCTTTTCCTTCTTGTGGCTGAAAACCCTAACTTCCAAAACACCAAAAGAGGAGCTTCCAAACCTTAAAGAACATAAAGGAGTAGCTTAGGATCGGAGTTATACGCGTTAGGAGCTAGATCGTCGGAGAAATCGGCTTACCTTACAAGATTTCTTCCTCTTTCTCTCTCTAAAGATCCCATATGCTCTCTCTCTATTTCAGCTGTTCTCAGCGTCAGAAATGAGGAGGAAGAAGGGAAAAAACCGTTTAATAACATATCTTATGATGATGTCATCTTTTATTGAGATGATGTCATAATTACCATTTTCGGATTTTCTGGCAGATTTTCTGCCCAAACTTTGAAAAATCATAACTAATTCTAGAAACATAGAAATGAGGTGATTCCAAAGCCAAATGAAAGTTATTTAAGTCCTCTTTATAGGAAAAATATTTACCAATACTAGAAATCACCACAAAATTCCACAATTACACAAATGTCATCACTGCCCCAAAACAGAGTCCATTTTCGACCTCAAACTTTGGACAGTCATATCTCCTAGTTCCCAACATGAAATGGCACAAATTATATGTCCATTTTGAAGCTTTGGATGTGAACTTTAAGACTGGAAAGTTTCTTAATTTTCTGACATCATTTGCCTATTAAAAACGTCCACACGAGAAGACTGCCCAGACAGAATTCACACTGGACAACATTTCTAGTTTTGCAACCAATGTGTCCAATCCAATTTAAATCAATTCCAATGATTAAATACCACAACATGACACCATTTCCATCACAATACCCCATTCAATTATTCCCTCTATTCTAAGTCAATTTGAATGTTAATCCACAATTGAACTCAAATATAGGGTTTTGGCGTTGCTCATAACACAAGCGACTACAATCCACTTTATATTCTCTAAAAAGGTTCATTAATCACTAACCACATCCACTTTTGTAGCCATTAACTCCTAATCACAATTTGGGATCTTGCTAAACCGGGGCTTAGCAATCCACTAATCTCAGGCTTATTCTCTAGCCTCGAGTTTCAAAATTCGGGGTATTACACACCATGGAACCAAACTATAGCGCAGCAAATTCACAGTCCGACCTAAGCATTATTTCAGCTTATATCAAATTCAAGCCTATCCTCAACCTTCGGTATAATCATATCGGATCCCCTAGGATCAATGTACGGTATAATCACCATTCATTATTAGATCCCATATATTTTCATGATAACAAAGATTGGATTAACCATATAAAAGTTTTTTGAAAATAATCAAAATGATTTGAATAAAGTAACTAAGTTCTTGGTGATAGGGAAAAGCATTACTCGAGTAGTTACTCAACTAATGAAGAAGAAATGCAAGATAGAGATCAGGAGAAAACATCACTAGTTGAACTCTGAATGCATTACTTGAGTAAGCCCTCAGGAAATGATCTTTATTATGCAAGGGATCACTCGAGTAATATGAGAAGAATTGCTATCTGTCAAAAATTACATAGGATTACTCAAAGGGTTTATTCGAGTAATCTATAAAGTTATTTGGAAGCTTACTCGAGGGATTACTCGTGTAACCTAAGCAAATATCATCCTATAGCTCTTGGCCAAGAAATGATAGATATTACTCAAGTAACCATATTTGAAAAGCAACATTACTCGAGTAACATGAAATGAAAAGATTGCATTACTCGAGGGATTACTTGAGTAAACAGGCGAGCAAAATAGAAGTTGCTCTTGGCCAAGATCTTAATGCCATTATAAGAGGGATCATTCAAGTAATCAGAAGGAAAGGAACACTTGCTCGACTAATTACTCGAGTAAGCAAGGTGTAATCTGGTTAGACAAAGTTGACTTACTCTCTTGCTTATTTTTAATGAAATTACTTGAGGGACAACTCGAGTAATGAGGCTTCATTACTAGAGTAGCCACTTGAGAGTGGAAACTACAAGCCTAAGAAAATTGTAGATTCACTGAGGGTTCCTAAGACACCAACAAAATATAATGAGAATGACAAGAAACTCATCACACTCAATAGCAAGGCAATTCCAATTATTCAAAGTTCCTTGAGTCAAAATGAGTACTTCAAGATCTGCGCACATTTAACGGCTAAAGAAATATGGGAAGCCCAAGGAATAACACTTGAAGGAACTTTAAAAGAAAACCAGATCAATACTTTGTCTACTAAGTTTGATTTACTTCAAATGAAATTAGCTGACTCTATAGCTAAATTCAAACTTAGATATACTCATCTTGTTAATCAACTTGTAGCACTTGGGAAAGTCTATAATCAGCATACCCAAGAATGAAAGATTCTGAACATTCTTTCTAAAAACTGGGAGGCCAAAGTCACCACGATTGAGGAAGCAAAAGATGAATCAATGTAATCGGTTGCTTCTATATTTGAAAGTCTTTCTGAATATGAAAGTAAATTAAAGTTCAAACAAGAGCTAGATGATATTGGTGACAAGAAGAAGAGAGGTCTAGCATTTAAAGCAAACAAAGAAGATCAAGATGAAGATGGAGAATTTGACGATGACGAAATGGGCCTAATGATAAAATGATTTAGAAAATTTTAGAAGAAAGGCCAAGGATTAAAAAAATTTCAGAAAGGAGGAACAAGCAGTAAAGAACACATAATCTCTTATGAATGTGAAAAGCCAGGACATATCAAATCAGAATGTCAAGAACTGGCTAAGAAGAATAAAGAAGAGAGAAAAGGCAAGTTCTACAATAAGAAGAAAGCCTTTGTATCTGCCATATGGGGAGACAGTTCATCTGATGAAGATAGTGATAATGAGGAGGTAGCCAATATTGTCTAGTTGCTTAATAAGAAACAGAAGAAGAGGTAAATGATTATGATCCTACCTATGATGAATTACTTTTTAAATATAATACTGTAAATTCTGAATTCATCAAAGTTGTTAAAGAACTAGTTTGTTTCAAAAAGAAATACAAAGTTCTTGAAGTAGAACTTCAAGAGAATTTTGAAAAGGATTGTGAAAATTGTTCTTCTTTGAAAAAGAAAAACACTGATATCACAAAATATCTTGAAAAATTCACCAAAGAAAGTGAGATGTTAAATGTGATTTTAAAAGCCCAACAATTTGTAAATGATTGATCTAGTATTGGATATGATCCAAAATTAGATAAAAGGAAAGGAAGAAAGAAAATAGGAGGTAAGACATACTTGAGTTATTTTCAGAATTCTGTACATCCATCAAATCCTTTTGCATACTGCAATTACTGTAATAGAAAAGGTCATTATACTTCATCATGCATTCATAAAAAGAAAGGAAAAATAGGAACCTACAAATGGGTACCTAATGGTTTATATGTTCAGAAAATATTCTGTACTAACCCAAAAGGACCCAAAAAGATATGGGTACCTAAAATTTAATCATATTTGATTGCAGATATGTCTTAAAGAATCTAAAAACAACAAGTGGTACATAGACAATGGATGCTCGAGACATATGACCGGTGATTTCAAAAATTTTACCACGATACAACCTAAAGAAGGTGGAAAGATAAAATTTAGAGGAAATCAATCCGGAAAGATAGCAGGAATTAGTGAAATAAAAAATGGTAAAAGCATACAAGTTCAAGACGTATCTTATGCTGAAGGATTATGTCACAACTTGCTGAGCGTAAGTCAAAGTTCAGATAAAGACAACTGGGTAATATTTGACTCAGATGAATGTCTAATTGTAAACAAGAAAGATTTACAACTAGATAAGAAGAATCTCAAAGCAAAGCTCAGAGCAAAAAGGGAAGGTAATTTCTATACTCTTGATATAAGCAGAAATATTTTTGAAAACTATTTTCTAAGTAATACCGATGAAAGTTGGCTATTGCATAAGAGACTATCTCATGTCAATTTGCACCAACTAGGCAAGTTGCTTAAGAAGGATTTAGTGATTGGATTACCCAAATAAATTTAAAAAATGATTTGATTTGTGACAAATGTCAGAAGGATAAACAAACTAAATCATCTTTCAAATTAAAAAATTATATCAGAACCAACAGACCACTTCAATTATTACACATGGATTTAGTTGGACCAGCAAGAGTTAAAAGCCTTGGCGGCAGCTCATATTCATTGGTCATTGTTGATGATTTCTCCAGATTTACATGGACTATTTTTCTATCATCAAAGGATGAAACCTTTACAGAACTTTTTGTTTTTGTCAAGAAAGTGCAAAATGAGAAAGGTATGTTCATTCTCCATTACACCTATTAGGACAGACCACGGTGGTGAATTTCAAAATCAAACCTTTGAAGAATATTGTGACACAAATGGCATTGATCACAATTTCTCCGCTCTGAGGACACCTCAACAAAATGGAGTCATGGAATGCAAGAATAGAGTACTCACTGAAATGGCTAAAGCAATGCTGAATAAAAAGAATGGCTCTCAAGTTTTTTGGGTTGATGCAATGAGCACAGCATGTCACATTTGAAACAGAACCTACATCATAGCAAAAATTGGAAAGACACCATACGAACTATATAAAGGAAGGAAGTCAAACATTGCTTATCTGCACATCTTTGGTTGTAAGTGTTTCATTCATAATAATGGTAAAGATAACTTAGGAGTATTTGATTCTAAAATAGATGAAGGAATTTTCCTAGGCTATTCTAATCGAAGCAAAGCATACAGAGTTTTCAATAAACGAACATGTGTTGTTGAAGAATCAATTCATATTGTGTTCGATGAATTTGAATCCTCTGACAAAACTATTGACAATGAGCAGGAAGTTGTTTTAAATCAAGAAAATGGTCAACCTATTTCTAAATCTTCTATCCTAGAAATTGACCAAACCAAGGAAGAAGATCAGTCACTAGGACATCCTAGAGCCTGGAAAGACAATAAAAGTCATCCCCTAGACCAAGTCATAGGAGATGTGAATGAAGGAGTCAAAATTAGAAATAGAATTTTCAATAAAGTTAGTTTCTCTGCGTTTATTTCTAAGATTGAACCTTTTAACATTGACGAAGCTCTTTCAGACAATGAATGAGTAATAGCAATGCAAGAAGAATTAAACCAATTTGAAAGAAATCAATTTTGGGATTTGGTACCCGACCTAAGGATCATCCCATCATTGGTACTAAATGGGTATTCAAGAACAAACTTGATGAATCCGCAATCATTGTCAGAAACAAGACAAGATTGGTGGCTAAAGGCTATAATCAGGAAGAAGGAATGATTATGAGAAAGCATATACTCCAGTGGCTAAATTGGAAGCTATACGAGAACTCTTAGCCTTTGCATGCATCAAGGGATTTAAACTCTATCAAATGGATGTCAAAAGTGCATTTCTAAATAGCTATATAATGGAAGAAGGGTATGTAGATCAACCCTTAGGTTTTGAAGATATAACCAAACTTGACCATGTTTTCAAACTAAGAAAAACTTTATACGATTTAAAACAAGCTCCTAGAGCATGGTATGAAAGACTTGGTAAATTTCTCATTGATCAAGGTTTTATACGGGGAAAAGTTGATACAACACTTTTTACAAAACGAAAACGAGATGATATTTTAATTGTGAAAATATATGTTGATGATATAGTCTTTTGTGCTACTAATGAAACCTTGTGCAAGGAATTTTCAGAGATAATGTAGGGAGAGTTTGAGATGTCAATTATGTGAGAATTAAATTTCTTTCTCGACTTGCAAATCAAATAACGAAAGAATGAAATTTTCATATCTCAAACAAAGTATTTGAAAGAGCTATTGAAGAAGTATGGAATGGATGAAGCAAATGGAATGGACACAACTATGAGCTCAACTACATTGCTTGATGCAGACGTCAAAGGAAAAGATTACACCATTACAAGATACAGAGGAACGATTGGATCATTACTCTATCTTACTGCAAGCAGCCTTGACATCCAATTAAGTATTAGTATGTGTTCAAGATATCAATCAGTACTAAAGGAGTCACATGCTGAAACCGTCAAATGTATCTTTCGATATCTTGCTGACACGGTAGAATTAAGTCTCTGGTATCCTAAAGAAAGAAGTGAATATCTAGTTGCATACTCAGACCTTGATCATGGAGGATTCAAGACATATAGAAAGAGTACCAGTGGACAAAGCCAGTTTCTTGGAGGTTCACTTGTGTCATAGTTTAGCAAGAAACAAAATATAATGTCTCTTTCGTCAATGGAAGCTGAGTATGTTGTAGCATTAAGTTGTTGTGCACAAGTGTTATGCCTTAAGCAACAACTCCAAGATCTTGGTATTTATCTAAAGGGGATACCAATATACTGTGACAATACTAACATGATAAGCTTGGCCAAGAATCCAGTTCAACATTCTAGAACCAAGCATATTGATGCTAGACATCACTTCATTAGAGATCATGTCCAAAAGAAAGATGTCAAAGTGATATTCATTCCAACTCATCTTCAACTAGCTGATATCTTCACAAAACCTCTTGTAAAAGATCAATTCTTATATATTAGAAGAGAATTAGGAATGGTAAATCCCAATGAATTGTAAATTATTTAGTGTTTACAAAATGTTTGATGATGTTATTTGTTGATGTTTTGATTATTACTAACTTAAGCATCGGACTTTCTATCAATATGTTTTACAGGCTCTTAATATTCTATTTTAAGGTATGAAAGTAGAGGTTAATAGAGGACAATATTATTGGAGGGACAACTTCAAGTAAACTTCATTACCTTAGTAATACCTTGAAGTAATTATAAAGATTACTCGAGTAACCACTCGAGTAATGACCTGGAAAATGTAGCAGTAGAGCATTAAATCAAAAGGAATTCAAAAGGAAATGACATAGCAGTTTTAAATGAACAGGCAGGAAATGAAGAGACAGATTACTTGAGGGATGCCTCAAGTAAACCATCTAAGTTATTCAAGTAAGGCCTCGAGTAATCATGAGTGGAAATAGAAAATCAATTCAATCTCCATTCAAATCGGTGTTAAAATACCATCAAATGATCGAGGGAATATACTTAAGTAATTACAATATTACTTATGACAGGTACGCATTTAAATTGCTTTAATTTAAAATTTTCAAAGAACTTTACTCGAGGGAGTCCTCGAGTAATGCCCATGATCACTCGAGGGAGCCCTCAAGTAATGTCGGGCATCTTGTTTATATTGTAATATCCCAATTTTTGATTAAGGGCAAATCATGATTATTGTGGATAATTATGAATTTAATTTGAATTATTATGTGTTTTATGGCAATATTAAATTAATATGTCATAATTACTGAAAAATTAGATTAATGGAATTATTGGCCATGAGTTGGTAATTAGGGGAGAAATTAATTACTAACTAAGAGAAAATGGGATGTGTGATTAAAATGGCTAATAGAGAGATTAGATAAGTTAATTGGTGACTTATTTGGTGAGAGCCAATAGCAATTTGACATGTGGTTGATCCTTGAGTTAAGAGCAACATTCCTATGGTTGTAGTTTGTCCATTGGTTGTGGTTTGTGATCACACGAAATTTTGGAAAGTGGTGAATCAAGAACTCCCTTTGAGAAAGTTGATAAGGTGAGTGAGACCTATCTATCTATCTATATTTTATGCCAAATGGATTAACTTGGATTTTCTGGAATTCTTGGGCCATTTTCGAAAATGATGGCCATTGAGAGTTTGGTATATGTTTGGTATGGAATTTGTATGTTTGAAATGCATTTTGGATAGATGGAATTGTTTGGGTTGGAAATTGTTAAGTTTGGAGAATTTGAGGTTTTAGTGTTTAATGTTACCCAAAACTAAAGCATGATAATGGAATGGGATTTTGGTGATTTTGACATTCCCATTGGATTCCTTGAGTGATTTTATGTGGGAATGAGCTTGGTTATTGATTTTGGGTTCATTTTAATCACTTGGGAAAAAGTTGGAAAGTTGTCTGGTTTGAGCTCTGTTTTGTGCAGTCCGTTTGCACGATTGTTTTGAGTGACCAAATGGTATTGGAAAATTATGAAACTTTCCAGTCTTAAATTTCACATCCCAAACTTCAAAATGGACATATATTTTGTGTCATTTCGTTTAGTATTCTGTGAGGTATGGTTGTACAAAGTCTGGGATTGAAACAGAACTCTGTTTTGGAGTAGTGTTTAGTTTTTGGTGATTTTGTATTTGTGTAGTGATTTCCAGTGATGGGCTAAATTTTTCCTTGAAAGAGGACTTATATACCTTTCATTTGGCTTTAGAATCACCTCGTTTCGATTTTTCTAGAATTAGTTATGGTTTTTCAAAGTTCAGCCAAGAGTCAGGAAGTTTCTTGGCTGCGGCCCATGAGTGCCTGTCTGCGGCCCACGGCCTTCTGACCATATTTGGGCCTCGGCCCAAAGAAGGGCTGGCCGCAGCCCACCCCTGTGTTCCAGCGCTTTAAGTTTTCAAAAAGAGATCTCTAACCTATTGTTTCCCAACCTTTTAGGGCTTTTATTGGAGGCATTTGTGGCCTTTTAAGGGTCAATTATGATAACCAAATCTAAGTGTTTCAAGTTAAATAAGTCTTGGAATAGAATATAACTCTTCGTCCCTAATCATGAATATAGGATTTGACACTTGCCTTCCTCGGGAGAGACCGGCGCTAGGACACGCCCGGAAGGATCAAGGTAGTGACTTTTCTCTCATATCCTGTATGATGTTTTGGCATGCATAACTTATCGTTGAATTTGTGAAATGTGTGCCATGGTCCATTACGGCGTGAGCAAGTCAGCGTGGCCGTGTAGGGATTGACGGTGGTCATCTCTAGGTCGGCCGTTGAACTGCCATTGTAATCGACATGGATATTTGTGAATCCGATCAGTGGGGCGGCGTTTAGTTTTGTGTAATCCCCAAGTTAAGGGTCGGCCGTTGAACTGCCATTGTGGTATAGTTTTGTGTAATCCCCAAGTTAAGGGTAATGAATTGTGGGCTTTGTGCCTTTGTAAAACCCTTATTCAATGAATGGAACCCGAGTTTGTCGGGAATTTGCTTTATACTCTGATATTTGTGAATGAAATCAACTTGTACAGGCCATTTAGTATTGAAATGTGAATATGAGACCGTCATGAACAAATTTTGTAAAAGTTTTTGTAAGCCATGATTTTGGGAAGTTTGATTTTGTTTAAGTCCCAAGATCATTTATGGTCTCTAATTCTGTATCAATTATGTGTTTATGAACTAAATCTCGGCCTTAAGCGTGAAGGGGGTTACATATATCACTGCGCGTCATGTCATTTTCACAAAATTACTTCGAGTAATTCTCTAAGTAACTTCCCACAAAATATTTTCACAAACTCTTCCTCACTTCATTTTCAACAAAAACCCATCAAAATTTTTGAGAAAAACTTCTCCAAATCTCTCAAAAATCTCTGCCCTAATCCTAGACAATCATGAGAGAATTTTTCTGAAAATCTTCCCTTTCTCAATCAAAATGCTTAGAACCAAAACTGCCACTCCCGAAACTCCTTCTGAATCTTCTAATCCTTAGCAATTGCATGATTCTGCTCCATCTCCTCCAGCCAAGGACAAAAACTCACTCCCCGTTCAAAAGCTAAAACCAAGCCGCAAGACAAACCCAAAGTGAAGGGGGTCGTGATAAAGGAACCATCTACCACAAGAGCTTAATCTAAGAAGTATGTTCCTCCTGGTAGAGGAAAAGATGCTAAGGCACATTCTCTACCTCCTTCTAATTCCTCTGACATAACATCTTTCTTTGAGAAGCAACCAAAAAAGGCTAAGTTTAATGGGAAACTTGGTCTGGACATGGCAAACATACTGGATGAGGTTCACAAATCTAGAAGAGAGAAGGATAGACAATTTTCAAAAGAACCAGAGTAAGAAGAAATCACATTCCCTCTAACTGAATTCAATGTGAAGAAAATTAAGGAATCACAAAAATTCAAAGATCACTTTTCAAGGAAAAAAGTGTGCAAGATGTACTTCATTGACCTCAATGTTCTGTAAGAATTATTGAAATTCAACCTCAATTTGTATCTTGAGTCCTATATGCCTTGGCTTTTAGTTAAACTTCTATTTTGCTCTAAGATTATGAGACATTTCCATTATAATTTAGAACCTGTCAATGATCCACTTAGAGACTCTTAGGAAGAAGAAATGTTCTCTAAGTTTAGAGGGAAAAAAATCCTAATCTTTCCCTCCAAAATCAACACTTGGCTAGGAATAGAAGACCCACCTGAGGATAATTATCCTAATCTTGATTCAAACCAACTATTTTCTATCCTAAGGCCTAGTGAGATAGTAGAACCCCTCGGTTTCAAACCTAGTGATATGTGTGATCTTCATAGAGTCCTATGGTATATCTATTCAAAGCCATAGTGAACAAAGAGCATAATTACAAACATTTCATAGAGAAAGATTATAGGAAATTTGCCTCATTGCTTTTGAAAGAGAAAATTGACTTGGGAGAATATATCTTTGTTGAAATCAAATGGTATAGATTTGAAGGAAAATCCACCACTCCATTCCCTTACCCTCAGCTTATATATCTGTTTCTCAAAAAGAACAAGATTTAGTTTTTGGAAAAGGGTGAACTAATTAAGAGGCTATTTCCAGTAGGAAGAAACCAAATTGGGAAGTTACACATTGTGCTACCTCTAAAAAACCCACTTGAGACAAGTCCCAAGAAGAAGAAGAAGACAGAGATTGAAATAAGTCGGTTGGATAAGACACAATCTTCTGCTCCAGCATCCACATATTCTCCTTCCTTCTTTGGTGATATATTGCAAATTTTTATGGAGAATATTCTCAAGGGTTTCCATATCGACATTGCCAATACAAATGCTAAGTTGATAACCCATATGAATGTGAAGATGGGAGAACTTATGGAGAGAATGGATAAGAGGCATGAAGAGATGTTGGCATAGCAATGGGCTCAGGGTGAGCTTATGAGATCACTCCATGCTAGACTTGATGATATGGCATATAGTTCATCTGGTCCATCTATGCCTATACCAGCTTTTGAGCCTGGACCCCTTAAGCATGGACCTTCTTTTATCCCTACTCCTATCATACCTCCCAAAAACATCCTATTCTTTATGCCTGATGTAGACCTAGATACATCCGAACCCATTTACATCACTATTGATGACTCAGTTCCTCCAGCCCAGCCAGTTCAGCTTGAACCAGTGCCCACACCTATCACATCCCCAACCAGTACTAAGGAAGTAGTTGTCTCCTCTAATGATCATCAATCACCTAGAAGAACAGTGGAAGTAGAGATTTCTTCTTAGGTCCGAGCCCCATAAAGTCCTTCAAAGGATCTCATTGTGGCTTCACCTCTGGTACTTCCTAACCCTAAACCTTATAGCTCTTCTTCAGACTCTTCCAGTTTAGATGACTCATATGGTTCTGGCTACACACCTCTTCCTGTCAATCCCATCTCTGTAGTCAAGCCATCTAGTCCCTCTTCTTTTGATTAATCCTACCCTTATGATGAAGACAAAAAAGGGGAGAAGAACTTGGGTGATTTTAGTGAAATAATGCGATGATATGATTATGTAATGATATGGATATGGGTGTATAGGGTTTAAGGGAGCTTTATTAGTTTCAAGTTTGATTATGTTAATATCATGAATTCTTTCTTCAATTTCAATTAAAGTTATATTACATTGTGGACTAATGAGTTTTTGGTTGTATGCAAGGTGAATAAATTAGAACATATACATAATTATGAGTTTTTGATTTTAACATCATCAAAATTGGATTCAAAATGGTTTCAAATACTAAATTTCTCAAAACCATTAAAAATAAATTGGATTCAAAATGGTTTCAAATAGTAAATTTCAAACTTGAATTGAACAAAATATTCCATATGAAAAGTTATCAAGAAGCAAATGATTGAAAACTCAATTTCAAAAGCGTTGTTCAAAATCACCAAGTTTGGTCATCATCAAAAAGAGGGAGAATGTAAGATCCCATATGTTTTGATGATAACAAAGATTGGATTAATCGTACAAAATATTTTTTATAATAATAAAAATGTTTTAAACAAAGTAACTAAGCTCTTGGTGACAGGGAAAGGCATTACTCGAGTAGTTACTCAAGTAATGAAGAAAAAATGCATGACAGAGGTCAGGAGAAAACATTACTAGTAGAACTTTGAAGGCATTACTTGAGTAAGCCCTTGGGTAATGATGTAAATTACGTGAGGGATCACTCGAGTAATATGAGAAGAATTTCTCTTTATCAAAAATTACATAGGAGTACTTGAAAGGTTTACTCAAGTAATCTACAAAGTTATTTGGAAGCTTACTTTGAGGGATTACTCGAGTAACCTGAGCAAATATCATCCAGTAGCTCTCGGCCAAGAAATGACAAACATTACTCGAGTAGTTACTAGAGTAACCACATTTGAAAAGCAACATTACTCAAGTAATTACTCAAGTAACATGAAATGAAAAGATTGCAATACTCGAGGGATTACTCGAGTAGTCAGGCAAGCAAAATAGAAGTTGCTCTTGGTCAAGAGTTTAATGCCGTTACTCGAGGGATTACTCTAGTAATCTCCAAAGTTATTTGAACCATTACTTGAGGGATTACTCGAGTAATCAGAAGGAAAGGAAGACTTACTCGAGTAAGCAAGGCGTAATCTGGTCAGACGACATTGACTTACTCTCTGGCTTATTTTTAATGAAGTTACTCGAGGGACTACTCGAGTAATGAGGCATGATCAATCAAGTAAGAAAGTACATAAAGAATGATTTTAATCCAATGTTCATTGATTTGTAATCTATATGATTAACCTTTCATTGTATTAGTTTCCTAAGTATATTTGCAGTGAAATAATGAAGAGATCATGCATTAAGAGAGAAGTTAAATATATCATCCGCAACGTCTGAAACGCCTACCTACCTTAAATGGCTAGTTTTCAAATCCAAAGAATAGTTAAATGAAGCTGCGCGGCTCTAATGGACATGTTTGAAATGCTTCCAACAGACATCAAAATTCATCTATATATCAAACAACAGAACATACCAATTGAGAACAAGCAAACTCACATCGATGAATATATTCTTAGTGCTCTATTTTCTTATACTCACTCTTTGTATTTCAGTGATTATATATTTGTTCTGTGAGAGAGATTTTCATTACAAACTCAATATTTGTGATTAAGAAAACTTAACATTATTGAAACTTGAGTTGGGGATTTGATTACAATGTGTAAGGAGGAGCGAGTATCCAGTGAAGAAACTTGTTGTGTACTAAGGTGCCAAGAACCTTCTGAAGATGGTTTTTTGTATAGTTATTTCCTAACCCTTTAGGCATATGTTTAGGCTTTGATTAGTCACCTAAAGGTTGTGAATGATAGCAAACTTTAAGTATTATAAAAGTAAAGATTTGGAATAGAGAATAACCCTATCTCCTTGATTTGGTTATAAGGTTTGATATTCGCCTGATCTTGAGTGAGCGATGCTGGAGCAAACGTGGAAAGAACAAGTATAGGGAACTTACCTCTCCTGCATGTATTTGATATTTTTGTTGGTGTATTGATTCATGTTATTGCTTTGCCTGAGTATGTGTAATATATATGAATGATTGAAGCTCTATTTCTATTGTGCTATGGCCATAAGTATGTTGTTTGAAACATTGAACATGCAGATATATTATTGTGTGAGCATGAGTTATGTAATGCAAGTATCTCATGCATTAAACACTTATCTTACATGCATATTGGTATTGTTTTTCTACTAAATTCTCTAGAATCTCACCCCCTACCAACATTTTAGATAACGTAGGTAAATCGAAGATGGAGCAAGCAATCAAGGCAGACAAGAACTCCTTTGGGTTGTCATTTTGGTAGTTGGTTATCAGTTACGAGTTGGGATGTGTATTTGTATATTTGGATGAGTATTTGAGTATGTATTCAAAAAGATATTGTGTATTTGAATGGATTTGTGTAATCCCCATATAGAGAACTTGTATATGGGCGAATGTGCCTTTATACCCATTAGCAAAGGTATGAACCCGGGATTGCCAGGATAATTATGTTGTGCACTCTGATATTTATGTGAATGTGATTTATCTTTGCATAGTAATTGTATTCGAAATGTATATACGAGAAAAGGTTAAATGTGATCACGAAAGAATTTGTGAAAACCTTATCATGAAGATGGGATCTTAAATGAGTTTTGTTTATTATTGGTCTCTATTTCATCTTAATTTCGTATTTCAAATATAATTACAAAGGGGGTTACACCTTACGTACCACTTATCATTGATATTAATCAGAGTACTTGAGCATAGTTAAGTGAGCAACACAAGAGTAGCATAGCTATACTGATATTATTGAAACAACATTACTCGATTACATTATAGGGCTTCCCCATCGAGGTTCGTACATAATTCTTGCAAACCTTGGAATAATAAAAGGTCTTTAGATAACCAATGCCTTCACTCAATATTGACCGGAACCTTCAATTTTCGATAAATACAATTATACCCTCAGGGCCATTTCTTGGTGCTGCAAACTTTAGACATTTATGGAAAGGGTAAGATTCGAAAGAATCTCAGTAGTAACATTCAATCGACCATATAAAATGTAAAAATTAAATATATCATGCTCTATGTTATGCAACAAATTAACAACATATACCACAACATGTATACATGAGTTAGGGGCTTAATTCCCCACTATCCATAAAACCTCAGTTGGGTTCTTACTCAACAACTAGGTACATCTCGGTTGGGTTATTGCTCAACAACCAGGTAAAAGTGCCCACTCACACTAATTGGCCTCCTCGACAAAACCACATTTATTAATTATATCACAGAAGATGACATATAAGAACATATAAATATTGGCATAGTGTATGAAGGATAAAATTACTACCTTAAACCCTTTTTGAGACACAAACATGTCCTTATATCAGATTAGGCTAGCGCTGGCGGTCCAATCCTAAAATTCCAAATTTATAATAAATGAGTCATTACTCATTCAAATATTATTCTAAACACATTTTGTTGGTTATCTTAGCTTAAAACTGCAAAATGACTAAAATACCCCTAGGGACTTGGTCTAGGCCCCTTTTGTACTTGGTTTAACTATACTTTTTCAAAAATTATGACGTAGGCTATTCCTATATAATTTTACCCAAGGAATCCATTTTTGACCTCAGAATTACCAAATTCACTACCAAAAGACAAAAATACCCATAGCAGCCCCTAACTTAGGGTTTAAGGGGTATATTTGACATTTCGCATTTCACTTGCATAGCGCCATAGTGACTCAAAGCAGTGCTGTGTATTTTTTAAAATTATTTGCAAAGAGACACTCAAGTGATGTAAGAAAATTACATTACTTCCACTACAATATATTGAGCCCACTGGTGATATGGTTTACTTTGAACTAAGAACAAGCATGATCACTTGAGTAACTCCATTTATGCTTATCACTATCACTTCAGCACAATGTGTAATGGTTTACCACTAAGCAATATTACTTTGCAAAGTTTCTTCAATTCCCAACCTTAAGATAGGATTCAAACCTGTAGTTAAGTGGGTTTTTCTAAATAATTTTAAACTTTTTAAAAACCATTATAAAATGGTTCATAACTTTTTATTAACTTATCATTTTTTTAATTCCTTGTATAATTACTAGAGTATTTCTTGGTGTGACATCTCAAATTTCAGTCACCAAAACTCTGTTACCCCTTTGGGGTATTAAAGGGAATAAAGTATTGAATATTAGCATACTTGAAATGGCCAACAGTGCATGTAACACCCCAAATTTTATTCACCAATATGCCTTGTAATTATTTGTAGCATTCAATTAAACGGAATGGTAGATATTCATGAGCTGAGAATTTAATAAGCTAATAAATTTCCATTTTTATGAGAATTGGGCTAGAACAAGTTATGAAGCTATTTTCTAGGAGTTCCAAAAAACCCAAAATGGAAGAATAAATTAGCACAATATATGGCCCAAATATTGAGGATAATTTAGGCTAAGAAGAGAAGGAGAAGAATAAGGCCTAAATTAAATCCAAGAATGTGAGGGGAAGATTACTATTTTGCCAATAAAGTAAAGAATAAATTATTTTCCCATTTCTTAAGATTAATTTCGGGTCAATAGAAAAAATAAAGGGAAAATATATATTTGGAAATGAATATGCAATTTTGGAGCATTTTTGACTAAGTAAAATGGTTGGAAAAGTCAAAAAGTAAAAGTACTTGATTTAATTAATTAAATAAGGGAATTATGAAAAATAGAAGAAGCAATTAATATTTCCCTTTCTTCTTGCTATTTTTGTCCATAAAGGGAAATTAGAGGGAAAAATATATGCTTGGAAGAAATCATGCCATGTGTCATCATCTTAGGCCAAATGATTAAATAAGAATTGGTTAATATATGAGCACATGTGGAATTTCAATAAAATAATATATTTTGTGCAGTTGGTTAAAGTAATTAGATGGAGCTCATTTGGGTTTATGAAGGACCCTATATCGTGTCATTTTGGGCCAAAGGGAAAGGAGGGAAATTGGTCCAAAATCAATGGAAAGGTTATGACTAATTAGTAAGGGATAAAGCCAAAGAAATAAACACATGTCATAACTTATTAAAATATTATATCATAAGAAAAGATGAAGAGATATTGTAATCACCTTCATCTCTTTCCTTCCTTCTTATTTTCATCATTCATCACAAAATAGAGAGAGAGAGGAGCTTTGGGAACTTAGAGATATAGAGCTAAAGGAATCAAAATCCAAGGTAAGCACTTGTGTTTTCAAGTGATTATGCCTCCTATCTTGTGTAGTTCTTCTTTTAAGCTCTTGTTCCTCATGAAAATCATGTGTAGCCAAGCAAAACATCAAGGAAAGAGAGAGAGAGAGAGGGTGGACATCTAGAGAGAGAAAGAGGTGAATCAAGAGGTAACTTCAAAAATCTCATTCCCATTGGTAATATGTTGTTACGGTTCTTGACTTGATTTGTGGTTTGGTTGGTCATTTTGTAAATTTGGGATATTGAAACCCTAAGGGGTTATGATGCCCAAATTTCTTCAAATTATGTCAAATAAGTGCTTAAGAAGTTAAACAAGTGATTAGAAGTGAAAAGGAAGGAGTGTAAGGGGCTAATACATGAAATCACATATTTGCAATTTCTTTGGAATTTCTTCCAGACACTGTTCACAGAGGGTTTGGACTGGATTTTGGTATTTTTGATGATTCCATTGTGTTTAGAAGGGAAAATTGTGTAGGGTTTATGTTGATCATGAAGTGTGAAAAGCATTAGAATATGAAATGTTAAATATACCCTTAAAACTCTAAGTTAGGGGCTGCCATGGGCATTTTTTCCTTTTGGCAGTGAATTTGGTAATTTAGAGGTCAAAAATGGATTCTTTGGGTGAAATTATATAGGAATAGCCAAGGTCAATTTTTGGAAAAGTACAGTTGTACCGGGTATAAAGGGTCTTAGACGAGTCCCTAGGGGTATTTTGGTCATTTCACAATTTTAAGCTAAGATAACCAACAAAATGTGTTGAGAATAATATTTGAATGAGTAATGACTCATTTATTATAATTTGGAATTCTAGGATGGACCGCTAGCCCAAGCCCGATCTGATATAAGGACCTATTCGTGTCTCAAAAAGGGTTTAAGGTAATAACTCTGTCTTTCATACATTACGTGAATGTTTATAAGCTTTGTGTATGCCATCTTCTGTAATATGGATGATATACAATCCTATGGGTACACCTAATTATAGTTCCTACAGGTACACAAAACATATTGCCTATGGGTATACTGATATAAATAGTGCCTACGTGTACACCAAAATGCTTAGTCTGTGGTCTCAAACCCAGCTGAGGTACAGAACAAGTAGGGGTTGCAATAGTGGTTGGCTCTGAACATTTCCAACTAAACTGAATTATGTGTTATCCTGATATTACTGTATATGGTACTTGACATATTTATTATTACATTTTTATAATCGATTGTCTGTTACTACTGAGATACATTTGAATCTCACCCTTTTTTAAATTAAAAATATTCTAACAAAGGACAGCAGCTCAAAGGGATGAGAGCATACTTACTGATAACTGATGGTTTCGGTGCCTGATCAAATAAGGTTGTTGGTTATCTGAGGACCATTTTTATTATTTCAAGGTCTGTAATTGCTATTCACACACCCTGTAGAGGATTTATGTAAAATAATCATGTATATTTTATCAGTATATCTATGTTATTCCTGTGTACCCTCTAAACCATGCATTGCTACTCTAATTAATATCAATGTTAAGTAGTATGTAAGACGGGGTCATATAGTGAAATTGGTGGCCACATGAATTTTGGGCCATAGTAAGACATAAAATTTAATTTTCATCTTCATAAAAGCCCATTATTGGAACCTAAATTGGTTAATGAAAGAACACAACTGTGGGGCCTAATATATTGTGAATTTTGGCCTAAACACAATGGGAAAGAAGGAAGCCCAATTTAATTACAAAAATGTAAGGGTGAAATGATCGTTTGACCTATAATGCAAGAAAGCTTTTATTTTCCCCTTTTCTTTGTGATATTTTGAGCCAAAAAGAAAATAAAGGGAGGAAAAATATTTATTTAGCTACAAATAATGCCATGTGGGAGGAATAATAGCCAAGTAAAAAAGATGATGACAAAAGTTAATTTTCACATGTTAATTGGCCATAAAATATTATCTTAAAGAGGTAGAGATGTTGGGATTGGCAGGCACAGCAAAAATTTAAAATTGTAAAAGTTCACCAATCCCCAATTGCGGACCTATCAATGGCATTTAAATCGAGTTAAAAAGAATTGTACCTTTTATGCATTTTAGGCCTTTTGATCTCTAGGAGCCAACACCAAATATCAGCTCCCTCTACTGGAATCTACACGAATGCTACTCCAACACAGACTACATGTTAGTACCTCCAATGTCACCCTAGGTTATTTCTTGCGGCTCCTTATTTCTCATCCGTCCTCAGATTATATTGCCCCTTCGTTTTATAACTAATAAGGGCTATAATGGTTCTTTCAAAATTAATCTTAATTAATTTTGAAATCAATTAATACTTAATTGTTTTGATAAGCTAAGTAAATAAATTTGGTTTAATTAAAACTTTCTAACAGTTTTAATTTGACCTATTTATTTAATTCGAATAAAGAGCCAAAGGAATTAGATTTTATTTATCTTTTATAAATTAAATCTGAGATATTATATCTCTATTAATGTTAGTCATTTAATTTATCAAATAAAATTAAATCTAAAACTAACATTACATAATATTATTATTATTATTCTTTTCATGAATTTTATATCATATATATATATTGTGTGTGTGTATAAAATTCGTTCACCCTAGATTAAATATTGTATTCATTGAAGCTTAGGCACATCTCAAATTCAATGAACCTGGACATTATAGCGCATGTTGGGCTATTGTTGTGTGCAACCCTATAGGCCCATATGAAGTTGGCAGTAGGCCAATAACTGTACTAACCCATAAGTTGCAAGCGGCCTCTAGTAAGACATTACGACAACCCAATTCATATGAGGATTGTTAACAGAATGCAACCTATCATACAACCATGTCACGTCCCTTTTGTCACACGATATTTCAGCCAAGGATGATGCACGAATAATGTCATCCTCCTATTCCTGACCATTACATTCCCGATTCTTGAGTAGTCTGACAATAGATAAAAAAAACTCCTTTCATTCGTAGTATAACCATATATTTCTCAGACTCACTCATCGAGGGGCCCAGTAATATCTCTCTACTAATGTGAGGGACAAATTCTATCTTAACCATTCAAAGTCCTCTACATGAAAACTACCAAGCTCAATTGTAGCCTTTATTATCACCTAGTTAAAAGGTGACTTTTGACTAGGTCAAAGCATAGCTACTCTCATGTAGGAATCCATGACAATCTCAGGTTGAAGGGTATAGTGACATGGTTATACATGAGATAAGCTTATGACTTGATCCATACAGGTTTCTCATAGTGGGTTAGTCTAGCACCTTGTACTCTTACATGTGCTTAAGACTTCGATTTGTATTTCCATACCTTATCAAAGTTGTACTAGCCTCACTTCATCTTTCATCCCGTATAGATGACTGACCAAGAAAATTTAGGACAATCTTTATAATTTATTCAAGGATACAGTTATCACAGTGAACATGCGAATAGTATGATAACAAATTGGAGAATTTTATTAAATAATAATGTTCAAAGTATAATGATTGGCCCCATGGGTATAAGTTCCAACAGGAGTGATAGAGCTCAGTATTTATATATTTTTAGTACTAATCTTAGGCTTTTGTGGGACTTAATTGAATATTTTGGGCATAATCATGTATTACTATGAGATTTTAGTGAAAGGATAATTTAGGAATTATAGTGGTTAAATTGTTATATTTTAAATTAATATTTGTTATTCCCATTATTTCTTAATTGTGAGCAAAATATATTACCTTTGTGAATCTATTTTTGTAGGTGATGGTGTGGCACAATTTTTTTCAAGTGGTCAAGGTGAAAGATGTTATTTTGGAGCTTAATAAAGGATAAGAGTGGAACATCACAAGTGCAGAATTTATTTTCACACTTTTTTTCTAAGAGGAGATTAAATGAGTAAGGGCCTCGTTTGGTAGTTGTAATTTTATGTCTAATCCTAAAACATATTTTCACCCCCTCATCCAAACATGGCACAACTTACTTTTTAACCTAGAGATAATTAAAGAAAGAAAAGTAGGTGGGGGCCATTGTTTTAGAATAGAGTGGCAGCTTTGAAGAATTAAAGAGTTGAACCGAATTGAAGAAAGAAAGGGAGCCAAAATTAATATATGGGGGCTGGACCGAAAGAGAATTATGAAAGGAAAATGAAGAAATAATGGCTGGACTGAATGGGAATAATGGAGAAAGGAGAAGAATTGACCGATGAAAAATGAAAGCTGATTGAAATTGGAATTGAAGACAAGGAAGGCTGGACCGGAATGGACAAGAAGGGAGAATTGAGGAAAAAGAGAAGTGTAGTGGCTGTGTGTAAAGGGAAGAAACACGAAATAAAGAGAAAATGAGGGAGGCAGCTGTAGAGGAATGGGAGAGCAGCCGAAATAATTGAAGAAAAAGGGGAGTTGACCGAATAGAATGAAAAGCACGGCTAGACAAAAGGAAATGGAAGAGGAGGTGTTCGTGTTACAATAGGAAGAGTTGTTCGGTGCTTTACATGTTTTCCATGGCTGATTTCTCCTTCATTCATTAAGCTTCATCTTCTTCTTCCAAAAGTAGCTAAGTTTTGGCGATTTCCTTGAGTTAGGTAATGGTTTGAGCTTTTAAACTTCAATGGAATTCCTTTAACCTCTCTTTTTAGTTCATAATTATATGGCTTGGTTAAGTATATGGTTGTGATCTAGATTGTTCTATGCCAAGTGAATAAACTTGGCGGTTGAGCTAGGAGGTGATTAATTAAGCTTTGTATGATTCATATTAGGAGTAGGTTGAGTTTTTTATTTCGACTCAGTTGAGTGGATTTTAATTGACTAAACTAAATACTTTGAATTTTTGTAATGGTAATTACAATTTAGAATTGGAAGTTAATTATTCATCTCCTAACTAAGTCTGAATTATTTGGTAGTATTAATTTAATTGCTTCGGTATAATGAATTAAATAAGTATTTCAAGTATGGATCTAGTGGTAGGTTAGGTCCTACCTCTTGACTCATATTATTGAATTCTTATCAATACCAAGCAAGGAAGACTAAAATCTTAACTTAAGGGAATCTCATTTCATCATTATACTAGTTAATTGAATTTACCTTGTTGCTATTTTAAATTTTGATTCCATTTGCTTCTTTGTCTTGAAAACCAAAAAATATAAAAATAAAATTAGATTAGATTACTTCATTAGTTTTATAAACAATTTCTCAAAATGATTTCTCACAACTTTAAGGTCTTTACCACTTTACTATTTAAAAACTTAAAAATTAATCTCCTCACAAGAATAACCTAGGTTGAGCTACTACGCTACATTTTCAAACCTAGTTTTTTTTGAGAACTCACATGACATTGGTTCATCAAGGAGAAATGATATTTTTAATGCTTTTATCTTATTTCAAGAGCTCATTTTTGTCTAACACATAGAAAAGAGAGAGAGAGACTTGAAGAAAGCAAGAGCAAAGAGAAAAAAAACTGGACGTTCGAAATCTAACCGAATGGCATATTGGTAATTCTTGCACAAACCAAGGGCAAATTAGGGAATTGAGTAATTATCTCTCCTCCCTCTCTATTAATTTCGTTTAGCAACTTACAAAGAAGAGAAAAATTAGAAAAAAAATGAAAGAGGAAAGAGAAAAGATGAATAGTCAAAGCACTTAAACTCCAGAGCCGATTTCACCTTTAATTCAGGGTTTCTAGCTTATGAAGTCTTCTATAATGTTGTTTCTCACATGGAGAGTAACATTTCTATTATTTTAGATTTTTGATAAGAGGTGTTTGATTCCATCTACTTAGAGGAGGTCTACCAGAATCAAGAACAGATCAAAGATTTGAGTTCTTGTAAGTATAAAAGCTCTGATTTAAACTGAATATTTTGGATTTTGTTTAGTATTTCTTGAGATATTCAACCTTAAATTTTGGCCAGATTGAGTCTTTTAGGGTTTGATGCTCATATGATGATGCTTATGATTTAAAAGAGGCTTTATGATAATCTTTGATGATTTTGGAAGCTTGTGTTTAAATCCACCTGAATTCATTTTCTGGAGGTAGAGAATTTGCTATGTGTTTTGGATCAAATAAACTTGGTTCAAATGCTATCAAGTTTTGTAAGATTAAAATAGACATCCTGGACTTTAATTTGATAGGTAATATAAGCCATTTGGACTAATGGATTGAAAGTTATGAGTTTTCAAATTTTGACCTTGATTCTGGAACAAAATCTATAACAGTATGAGTTTGACGAATTTATGGGGAATGTGTGGCTATGATTGTGGCTCTATGACATTTTTCTTTGAAAGAAAACTTAAATTGATTTGTATAGAACCTAGAACCAACCCATTTGCATTTTTGTAGAACTAATTATGAATTTCCAAAGTTTGGTCAACAAAACTAACAGATTGGGTTAACCTACTAATTTATGGCAATTGTATTAAATTGTGTAACACCCCAACTTTTATATTTACCAAATATATTGTAATTATTTTTGAAATTCAATAAAATTGTGAATATTTATGAATTTGGAATTTACGAATTTTAGAAATATTCATATTCATGAGAAAATAGGTAAAAAAATTATGAAATTAATTTGGGTAATTCAAAAAGCCTAATATTAAGCTTCAGAAATGGAGAAATAATAGTGAAAATATTTGGTCCAAAAATATATAGGAATTGGCCAAATTAATTCAAGAAAAGAAATTATATTACAAAGGTAATGGCAAAATTGTAATTTTGCCAATTCAACACAAGATTAGTTATTTTCCAATTAATTGAAGTTATTTCAATTAATTTTTCCTTGATTAATTTCACCTAGTATAAGAGAAATGGAAGGGAAAAATAGTTATTGGGATTATGATAACCCAAGTATCTTTAATCCAAGCCAAGAGGAATAAACAACAATTGTTGAATATGAGCACATGTGTAATTTCCTTAAGATAATGTTTCTTGGAACAAGAAGCTTAAGATAATTGAATGAAATCCCATTTGTTTTCTTAAGGACCTAGAGGATGTGTTGGGCTAGAGGGGAAGAGAAGGAAAACTAGTTCAAACTTAATTGGACTTTATGACATAAGTTTGAAGAAGATAAGCCTAAGTACAAAGATGAGGTCATTAATCCAATTTACCACCATTTATTAAATGAAGGGAAAATGAGTAAGATTTTTATGAAGGCTCGCTTCCTCTTTCCTTGCCTTATTTCATCTTAAGCTAGGAAAAGGGGGGGAGAGAGAGAGGAAAAGCTTAAGAAAACGCAAGCTAGAAAGAAGGAGGAAGGGAAAGATCAAGGTAAGGCTTGTGATTCTTAAGATTTTCTTGTAATCTTGCACAAGTTCTTCTCTAAACTCTTCATCTCAATTAAATCCATGGTTTAGCAAGCTCATCTTAAGCTCAAGGGGGGAGAGAGAGGGGGAGAGGAAAGGAACTTAAGAAGTAACTTCACAAATCCTAAATCTATACTAGTATGTTGTTGTTGATGATTATGGTTGGATTTGGTTATTTTCGGTTAAGTTTGATATTTGGAAAGTGTTAACCCTAAGGGATTATGCTATCCAAATTTCTTTAAATCATGGCTAGTATGTGTCTAAATGGTTTAATAAGGGATTAGAAGTGGAAAGGAGTAGGCTTTAGAGGTTTAAACACAAAGTTGCAATTTTCCCTTTTCTTTGTATATGTTTTGGCTAGCAATGTTTTGGGGGGAGGAATAGGATTTTCAATAATTTGATGTTCCATTGAGTTTAGAAGGGAAAATTTAGTGGGGTTACAGTGGTCACTTTTTTCGGAAAAGCCTGAAAAAGCATAATTATGAAAAAGCCCTTAAAACCCTAAAAGTAGGGCTGTCAAGGGCAATATCATAATTTGACATTGAATTTGGTAATTTTGAGACTAGAAATGGAATCCTTAGGCAAAAATGTATTAGAATAGCCCTAGTCAAAATTTCAGGAAAAGTATAGTCTGGCCGGGTATGGCGGGGTCGGGTCGGGTTCCTGGGGGTATTTTGGTAAATTTCACCATAGGCTAATATAACCACAACAAATACTATGGAAGTGTCTAAAATGATACATGGATAGGTTATAACCTATTTCTTGTACATTTAACATTTTAGGACCGAGTCGGGAACCAAAAGTCAACACAGTTTACGAGGCACATGATACAGGGGTGATAAAGCTTTAAGGTAGGGACTACTATCTCTCATATATTATATGACTATTTATATTATTTGTGTTTCTATATTTTATGATATGAATACGTGCTTGAGGCACATTACCAGGTTGTGGTTCGGTGCCTAACTAAGGTATACTGGTGTTGCCTAGCTGTAGTTGGTGACTCGGCTGAGGTATACGTGGGGATTGAACTTGGCATTTGGCCTTAAAACTTTGTGTACACATATGAATCGATGTGAATTTTCATTTTACTTTATATGGTGCATTGCATATTTGATTCTCACATTTTATGTCATAGTATTTTTCTATTGGGATTCCTTGGGATCTCACCCCTTTTTATAAACCAAACATCTCAGCGAAGCTAAAGTGACTGGCACATGTCTCAAGGTGAAGCTAAAGCTCGTGGTTATAGATAGTCTTTGTTTAAGACACTTTTGGATTTTCTGTAAATGTTATAGATATTGTCGCCTTCTATATTTTGACTCTGGACTGTAAACAATTACTTTTATCAGTATATATGTACTTTTCTATATGCCTGTGGAACTTAGTCTTTATTACTGTGTTTATGTCAAAATGGAAACGGGTGTTGACAAATTGTAATAAGTATTAAGCCAAATATAAGAGACATGTCCTAAAGGCCCAAGTAGTCCTATTGGATACTCATTTATCATGGCTCTAATGATATGATTATATATCTAGGGTCATGAGGTGATAAAGAAGAAGCAACCTTAATGGTTATAGAAAAGGTACAAAAGGAGGACTCAATACTAGAAGTAGTAAACTTACCCTATTTGCATATATTTGATATTTATGCTTGTGTAGTGATGTATGTGATTGCTTTACTTGATTGTGTAGAGCATATTTGAATGATAAAGCTATACTTCTGTTTATGCCATGGCCATGAGTATAATACATGAAATATTGAGCATGCACAAATGTCATAATGGGGCATGCATCTAGTTAAGGCTAACATGTCATACACTTAGCATATATCATGTAAGCATAATGGTAATTGTTTACTACTAAGATTCCTCCAAATATCACCCTCCCCAACCAACTATTTAGACAGGTGAAAGCAGAGAAGAGAACTACATAAGAGGAATGTAGTGGTGGAACAAAGATGGGAGGATGGCTGCGTTTCATTGTAACAGGTTTAGACACCCTAGTAGCCCTGTATGGCTATATTATTTGTAATTATTATGTACAATCCCTGTGGGAAATTCTTGTAATCAAGTAATTATTATCAGTATTTTTATGCTATTTTTGTCTGCCCACCGTGCTGCATGTGTGGAAATAACATAAGGTTCTTATACTTTGCTCATTCTTAGTTTATTCATTTAGCCTTGTAAATTAAAGTATCTAGTTAACTCACAAATTCATACTCTTTCCTTCTTGTATGTAGATATATATTCATATATGCCATAGATGACCATACATAACAACAACATTATTCAACTAGGCATGTTTATACAATTAATCTTCACTTCACAACTACATCTTCCTCTTACATGACCTCATGTATTTCTTTGCAGTGCTCATTGCACCTATATGGTTGGTTGAGGGGGAGTGAGATTATAGAGAATCTCAATAGCAAACATTGATAACTATGCATGCAAGATATAATACATGACATGCTTGCTTACATAAATTCATGCTAATATAGTAACATAGTTGTACGCTTAATGCTATACACATTATGTCTATGGTCATAGCATAAGTAAAAACAAAGTTTCAATTATCATATATGCTTCATACCATTCATCAAGGAAACTAAACACATCAATACATAAGCACACTTATCAAGTAAATGCAAGTTAGGAAAGTTTTACTACCTTTTGCCTTTAAGTTACCTTCTTGTTTACTTCTCTTCCAACCATTGTAGTTTCTTGCTAAGCCTTTCCTTGACTCTTCCTTAATGTCAAACCCCTTAATATTTTGATATTTATTAGAGTATTAACGCATAGTTTAGTGAACAAACATAAATAGTATAATATACTTATATAAAGTACTTGATTACATTATAGGAATCCTCATGGGGTTTGTACGAATATTTACAAATCCCAAAACATAATCTAAAAAGATACAGATAACTAATATCAGCACTTAGATAAAAGGAACGAAAAATCGGACTGGGCATTGAACCCACCAAGGTAGTGGTTCAAGGGTCATTGGTTGGATAGGTTAACTTAGGGTCAGATCGTTCTTAATTAGAATAAGATAATTTAATTAAAAATATCTATATTTGACAATAAATATTTTAAATTCACCCTAAAGAGTGTTTTTCAGGAGTGAAATATGTAATACCCCGAATTTTGAGATTTGAGGCTAGAGAATAAGCCTGAAATAAGTAAACTGCTAAGGCCAATTTAGCAGAAGCCCAAATTTATTCCCTAATGATTCTTATATCTTTAGGGTATGAAAGAAAGTAAAATGGTGAATTTTGGAGAAAGTAATTATGTTTTTGGTGAAATCGCCTATGAGGTAGTGACCTTTTCATATGATTTTGTATGATCAAATGATGAATAAAAATTATGAAATTTTACAAGGTGAAAGTAGGCATCCTAAGCTTTAATTTGATATGTCACATTACTAAATTAGAGCTATAGACAAAAATTTATGAATTTTTGAATTCAGCACAGAAAAACTGTGAAATTTCTGGAATTGTATGCAAAGATTGAAATTCTGAGAATTTTGTGATTCCAGATAGAAAAAGTCTATACTTTTGATTCCAGAACTAGTTATGATTTTTCAAAGTCAGGGTAGAAAATCTGCTAGAGTTCAGACAGATCCGAAAATGGGGAAAATTTTGTGATGGCGACATGGTAATTTTAGGATAAATACATCAACCCATTTTGCTGATTTAAAGAACCCTTAGGGCGTCATTTTTCTGGGCCAAGAGAAGGAAAATATTAGTTAGTTTCAATTGGGCTTATGACTACATGTACATAAGAGTTATGTACATAAAAAGTCAAATTCTTGATTTTTGCTTAAATAAATAAATAAAAGGGATGAAGGCAAATATTATAAAACACATTCCATCATCTCTTTCCCTTCAAAATGGTGCATCCATAGGAGCTAGAGAGAGAGAGAGAGAGCTTGTGTTGAGTTCTAGAGAGAGAAGGAAGCAAAACTCGCAAGGTAGGTCGATTTCTTCGGTGTATTCATACCTAATGCATATAACCTTACTTCTAAGCTTATCTTTTATGTTCTTTAGGGTGTTAGAAGCTCAATTTTTAGGGATAAGAAGGGTTAGGGTTCAGCTATATTAGGGAAAAGCCAGAAGGAGATTGAGGTAACTTCTAAACTCTTGTATATTGACTTTTCTGGTTGTTGTGGGCAATTTAATCGATGAAATTTTGTCAGATTGTCATTGGTTTTAAAGTTTGGAAATGACATGGTCTAGGGGCTATGCTGCCCAAATTGGGTCTTACTGTTAGTTATAACCAAATGTAATGGTTAATAAAGTGATTAGGAGTAGAAAGAAACACGTATGTGGAGCTGAAACCGAAAAACCCTAATTTTTCCTGGGGAATTGAGAATTTTGGCCAAGGCTAGTTTGGAGGGGTTAAATATGGATTTTCAATGATTTGATGATTCTATTGAGTTCAGGGGCGAAAATTAGTTGGGGTTACAGTTGGTCACTTTTTCGGAAAAGGCCGAAAGAGAATAATTACAAAAACGCCCTTGAAACCCTTAAAGTGGGGCTGCCAAGGGTAGATTTGTAATTTGACATTGAATTTAATAATTATGAGTTTGGAAATGCATTCTTTGGGCAAAAAAATGTCAGAATAGCCTATGTCAAAATTTCAGTAAAAGTACAGCTGGACCGAGTATGGCAGGCTAGGCCGGGTCCCCGGGGGCATTTTAGTAAATTTTCATAATAGGCTCATATAACCCCCAGAAACACTATGGGAGTGTCTAAGTGGTACCTTTGGTATTATAGGATCGAATATGGAGCCTGAGCTGTTGGCACGCTTACGAGGCATACGTCTCGAGGCGAAAAAGGATTAAAGTAGGGAACTTACCTCTCCTACTTGGATGTGATATTTGTGTTAGTGTGTTGATGGATGTTATTGCTTTTCTTGATTATTTGAAACATGCATGAATGATTTAAAGCTATGTTTCAATTTATGCTATGGCTGTGAGTATATTGTTCGAAGCATTAAGCTTACAGATTTGTCATTGTGTGAGTATGAGTTATGTGATGCAAGTATGACATGCATTAAACATTTATTGTACATGCATATTGGTATTGTTTTCCTACTGTGATTCTCTCGAATCTCACCCTCCCCTACCAACAATTTAGACAGGAGAAGACAGAAGATATGCTAAGAACAATGCAGAGAACCATATAAGGGGATTGCAATGGTGGAACGAAGACGAGAAGATGTCTCTATTTCACTGGGACAGGTTTAGATACCCAAGTAGCCCTGTATGGCTACATTGATCGTAATGATCATATACGAACCCCTATGGGGAATTTATGTAATAATGCACTTATTATCAGTATATTCATGTTATTCTTGTGTTGCTTACCAAACTGCATATCGTTTTCCACGAATACTTTGAAAAAAGGTTAAAACAAGGTAAGGGCATGACAAAATATGTGCATTAAGGGGATTATATCTAATTAAATATATTACATAGTAATATTTGATTATGTTAGATTGGATTAGTTGAGATCATAACAAATTAATTAGTCAAAAAATCATATATGATTATCAATATACGTGTGTATAATATTTTTAACAAGAAATATTTATATTTAACTAGGATTTTTTAAATTCAATTTGAATTTTAGATCTTTTTAAGAGTGAAAAAGGTCATATATTATTCACTGGCTAAAAAATTAAATAGTCATATCTTATTTAAATTAAATCTGATGGCTTATTCTTGATCTTGATCCTCATGTTTTTCCACCCACCAATACTCTTATAGTCATATCTTATATTTGATAGTATTATTTTGCTAGCTCATTCTAGATACATGTGCCATTATTTTATTTTAATAAAAAATGTGGGGAATCTAAAAAAAACTAGAGTACAACTTCATTCTTTGTCTCTTTCATCTTCTATTTTTCTTTTTTCTCTTCTCCAAAATCATCTTCAGATCCTCCTTTTTTTATTCTCTACATTTTTTAAAAAAATTTAATTTGGCTAATACTTTGATGATCTTCTTCACTTGAGATCCCGCAACCAACCACTTTCCTTGCCTGGTTCTATGAGATCTTCAACATCCAGATTCTGTCATCACCTTTTCTTCATCAACCTCCACAGTCTCGGCATCTCCCATCTCCTGCAGGTAGCGATATCGCTATTTATATTGCTTCTCCTTCCTTTCTTCACGCTCCCTTGTCAGCTGGCAGCCTGCTCCCCCTCTTCGATCAACCTCCGCCATCATTTTGGGAATTTTTTTCAAAACAATATTGACTCGGGCAACCCATGTAATGAACCAATTTAAGATTAAGGGATAATGACTTCGAAATTGATTGTAATTAGTATATTTAAATGCTTTTGGAGAAATGTGATGTGAATTTGATATAAATGTACTTGGTGATAATTTATTTAGCATAGTGAAAACTAAGGGCAAAATGGTAAAATTGAAAATTTACCGACTAATTGGTCAATTACCAAAGAGGAAACTCATTAGTGATTAAGAATCAATGGTTGAGATTTATTATGTATGCGTCAAAATTGTGTGCTTTGTGTAATACCCCGAATTTTGAAACTTGAGGTTAGAGAATAAGCCTGAGAGAAGTGGTCTGCTAAGCCCCATTTTAGCAAGATCCCAAATTGTGATTAAGGGTTAATGACTTCAAAAGTGGATGTGGTTAGTGATAAATAACCCTTTTGGATAATATGATGTGATTTGGCACTCGAATATGATTCGTGTGTGTTGTGACCAGTGCTGAAACCCTGTATTTGAGTTCAATTATGGATTAACATCCAAATTAAGTTAGAATAGAGGGAAGAATTGAATGTGAATTGTGTTGACATGTTGAGATTGTTGTGAAAACATGTCAATGTGATGTGAATTTGATTGATTTGGTGTTTCCAATGGATTCCTTATGAAAATTTATGTGGGAATGATGTTTAGTATGAAAATGGAACCAATAAAAGCAAAAATGCAAAATCTGAAATTATGTCCAGTGAAACTCTATTATGGGCAGTCAGTTTGTGTGAACGTTTTGAATGAACAATTGGTGTCTAAAAATTCTGAAAAATTCCAGTCTTATAGTTCACATCTCAAGCTTCAAAATGGACAAATAATTTGTGCCATTTCGTTTTGTGAACTAGGAGATATGAATGTCCAAAATTTGGGATGGAAACTGAACTCTGTTTTGGGGCAGTGATGAGTGTTATGTAATTCTGGAATTGTGTGGTGATTTTTAGTAATTGCCAATATTTTTTCTATGAAGAGGACTTAAATATCTTTCATTTGGCTTTGGGATCACCTCATTTCGAATTTTCTAGAATTAGTTATGATTTTTCAAAGTTTGGGCAGAAAATCTGCCAGAAAATCCGAAAATGGGAATTATGACATCATCAAAATAAAATATGACATCAGCATGGAATTAAAAGCAATTCCTCCATCTTCATCAGCCATTTCCTGATGCCATTTCAGAAACAAAAACGTGAGAGAGAGTTTGGAGAAAATAGGGAGAAGGAAGGAGAAAACTCGCGAGGTAGGTCGGTTTCTTCGGTGAATTTGTACCTAACGCGTATAATCCTTCTCCTAAGCTTCTCTTCTACATGGATTAAGGTACTTGAAGCTTAATTTTGTTGTTTAAAAGGGGCTAGGGTTCAGCCATAAGAAGGATAAGCCAGAAGGAGCTTAAGTTAACCTCCAAAACTTCAATCTTTGATTGTTCTGGCTGCTGTGGTTGATTTAATCAGTGAAATTTCACCGGATTGTCTTTATTTGTAAATTTGGAAAATGGGTTGGCCTAGGTGTTATGCTGCCTAAATTGATACTAAATGGTTAATAAAGTGGTTAGGAGTAGAAAGAAACACGTTTACGGCGCCGAAACCGAAAAACCCCAATTTTTCCCGGAGTACATGTATATTTCAGTTATGGCTATAAATAGGTCTTAGAGTTGGATTTTCAATGATTTTATGGTTCCATTGAGTTCAGGAGAAAAAATTAGGTGGGGTTACAGTTGGTCACTTTTTTGGAAAAGGCCGAAAAAGCATAATTACGAAAACGCCCCTGAAACACTTAAAGTGGGGCTGCCAAGGGTAAATTTGTAAATTGACATTGAATTTGATAATTCTGAGTCCGGAAATAGATATCTTGGGAAAAAATATGTTAGAATAGCCCATGTCAAAATTTCAAGAAAAGTATAGCCGGACCGGGTACGACGGGGCGGGGCCGGGCGGGGTCCCTGAGGGTATTTTAGTAATTTTTCCATATAGCTTCATATAACCCCCTGAAACACTATGGAAGTATCTAAATAGTACATTTGACATTGTAGGATCGAACGTGAAGCCCCGAGTTGTTGGCATGTAAATCGAGGAGAAAAGACTGGAGGTAGGGAACTTATCTCTCCTGCATGCTCTAATAACTGTATTAATGTATTGATGCATGTTATTGCTTTGCTTGATTATGTGGAACATGTATGAATGATTTGAAGCTATGTTTCAATATATGCTATGGCCATATGTGTATCGTTCAAAGCATTGAGCCTATAGATTTGTCATTGTATGTGTACATGAGTTATGTGATGCAAGCATGTCTTGCATTAAACACTTATCTTGCCTTTATATTGATAATGTTTCCCTACTGAGATTCTCTTGAATCTCACCCTCCCTTACCAACAATTTAGACAGGGCAAGTGGCTCATGGAGGGAGCGGCTACGACTGCTTCGAGATGAGAGTTAGTAGTTGGTTATCAATGAGTTGTGAAGACTGTATATGATTCGGTTGAATATAGGGTTATGAATTTGAGATGAGATTGTGTAATCCCCATTTGAAGAATTGTAATGGGCAATTGTGCCCTGTGTATCTTTAGCGAAGGTATGTTCCCGGGATTGCCGGGATGATTATTTTGTGCACTCTGATATTTATATGAATGTGATTTATCTTCACGTAGTAATTATATTCGAAATGTAAATATGAGACCAAGTTTATAAATGATTTTGAAAGGTATTTATGAAAACCCTGTCATATGATGGGTTAGTAAATGTTATTTGATTATTATTGGTCTCTATTTCATTTTAATCGCATATTTCGGATATAACTACGGAGGGGGTTATACTTTGTATCTATGTTAGCTCATGGAAGAGTGAACAAGATGGTGACAAGTGGCTTAATGTGGACCAAAGGATCATGGTCATTGTCAACCACTCACTTTTCTCTTTCTTCTCTCTCCTATTAGGTTTTGGAGCATGGACCAAGGGAAAATTCTTTACTCTTCATCATCATTATCATCTCTCATCATCTCTCTCTCCTCACCTCCATTTCCAGCAACTCAAGGAAGAAAGAGAAAGAGAAAGCTTGATTTTTGGTAAGTAATGGTTCTCATATGCTCAAACACTCTTCATTAATCTTATTCATAGTGTTAAGAGCTTCATCTTGATGGTTTCAGAATTTTGAAAGGTGGTGATTTGGGTTTTGGAACAAATATGAAAGTTAGAGAATCAAGATTTGGTTCTAGCAATTTGAAGAGGTATGGATTTGGTGCTTGTTGGTATATTTATTGTGATTTTTGGTTAAGTTTTGTAAATTCTAGAATTTACCCTGGTTTTATGCCAATTTTTGAATGCATGAATTACATTGTGAATTATGTTGGAACTGGGTTATTGTGAAGTTATTTGAGTGTTGGATATGGTTTTGAATTTTGGAAATGAGATGAATGAAATTAAGGATTGTGTGTGTTATAAAGACCCAAGAGTAAGATCGTGGTTAGGATGAATTTTTGAGTGTTTTGAGGCTACCAATGGGTTCCTTATGAAATTTTAAGTGGGAATGAGGTTTGTGTAGAGTTTGGGAACTATTGGGCTCAGTTTTGGCAAATCTGGGAATTTATGTCAGTTGCTACGATCTGGCAATTTGATAAGATCACTCAAGTGAGGGGGGTCTCACTCATGTCCTGCAGTATAATTTCCCTTTTCCTTTGCATTCCACCTGGTTTTCTGATGAAAAGCAAGAGTGCACTTCTTAACCCACGAGTGATATTGGTGATCACTCGAGTGAAGATGTGAGTTCATGTTAAGGGTTGCTCTTAGGTATACACTCACTGGCCAATTTCCAAAAGTGTAGTTCGTCACTCGCAGGTGAGGTGCTCTCACTCGAGTAGTAATGGTAGTACCCGAGTAAGTTTTTTCCTCTGAAGTTGTATGTGCTCTCGGGCAAGCATTTCCTGTGTTGCACATTCAGGGACTCGAGTGAATTTGGAGTCATCACTCAAGTGTGAAACCTCATGCTCGAGTGCTGTGAGCACTTACTAGCCGTTGTTGTTGCTCACTGTCAAACACTCACGAGTGATAGCTATTCTCACTCGAGTACAAGTCTCTCATCACTCGAATGAGGTCATCTTCACTCGATTGAGTCAGCCAAAAATCAGTGTTATGTTTTTGAAAAGGGGTCTTTGGGGTAGTTTCTCCCAATCCTTTTGGCATATATGTAGGCCTTTAATAGCCACCTAAAGAGTTTGAGTGATAACCAACCTAGTGTATTATGGAAATATGCATTTGGAAAAGAGATTAATCGGTTGTCCCTAATTTGGTTATAGGATTTGACATCTGCCATACTCATGAGCCCACTATGCCGAGGAACGTTAGGAAAGAACAAGGTAGTGACTCTTTCTCTTATACTATGTGTAAATCATTTTATGTATGTCTATCATGCATTGTGTTGTTGCTGCTGCTTTGTGATGCTGCTGCATAGTGTTTACCGCGAAAGCGGGCATAGTGATTACAGTGGAAGCTGTCGCATTGTGATTACAGCTATGAGTGCTGTCATTTGTAGCATGAGCCATGAATTATTATGTTGCTGCTGAACATGATCTTACATGCTATGTGTTTACATACTTTATGAGTGATTTGTTATTGCTGGGATTCTTTTGAATCTCATTCCTTCCTTTGACTAACCATCAGGCAGGACAAGTGGCTCCAAGGAAAAGCGGGCAACTAGGAGAAATTAGGACCTTGTAGAGATGTTTTACATTTTGGACTGTTGGTTATCTATTTTAGCTTGGGATTATTTTATATTTTGGGATGTAACTATTATTTTGGGTATATAATCCCCTATTTTGTGAAAATATGCATCTATTAGATATATATATATGTAACACGGGATTGTCGGGATTTTAGTTGGGCACTCTGATATTTATGAATGTGATTTTACAGCACAGGTAATTGTATTCGAATGTAAATGTAAGACCAGATTAATTATACTTTTGAACTGTTTTTTTGTACACCCCATCTTGAAGATGCGGGATTATAAAAGTTGTTTTTGTTTTATTGGTCTCCATTTCACCTAAATTTCATAACCTGGATATGATTACCGTGAGGGGGGTTACAACCCACCCCACCTAGTGGGTTACATGAGTCAACACCTAGTTGCTTGAGTCAACTTGGATATTCTGGATTTGATGCCCTCTGGTTCCTTCTTAAACCAGACCAGATTGGTATCCGGTTCATCAGTTTTTCGGTCGAACTGGCCGGCCTGGTCCAATTTTTTGTTCCTTGCTTAGACTGGACCGAAACTGTCAGTCGCTCGTATCTACCTCTTTGCCTTTGGAGCCGATTCCTCTAGCTGAATAAATTTTAAATTTATAGAAAGGGGTGCGATTAATATGAGTCTCAGTAGTAACACACAATCAATCATATAAAATGCGATAAATAAGCATGAAATGCACCATATAATGTAACAAAATAAATGAACTGAAAACTTGCCTATCTATTCGGCGTTCAGGATCAAATGACTATTTGTCCCTACTGGCCACACTGTTTACACTATTCAGGATCAAATGATTGCTTGACCCTTACTGTAATGATCTGGAGCAAATGATTGTCTATCCGTACTTGTCCTACCACCTCTGCTTGGTCTTACTTAGCCTGATGGTACTTGTGTCTTTCCCATCGAGTTGTACATGTGCTTTTCCCACACCATGGCTAGGTTCTTGTAACAAATACTTCATATCATAAAACATGGAAACACAAATCATATAAATAATCATATAGTGTATGAAAGATAGAGTTACTATATGAAAATCCCTTCCAATTGCTAGTTCAGTCTATAATTTCTTTCTTCGACTGGGGAAAATGAAATATCCTAAAATTCCAAATTTATAATAATTGAGTCATTACTCATTCATGCCTTATTCCTAAATTCATATGGTTGGTTATCTCTATAAAAAACGAATAATTACCATAGTGCCCTTAGGAATCCAATCTAATTCCTATTATACCCTGTATAACTATACTTCAGCAACATTGTCCCGAGCTATTCCTACATAATTTCATGTATAGAATCCATTTTTTACCCTAGTTCTACCAAAATCACACTCCATTTCCCAAAATACCCTTGTATCCAAATATGTTAGGGTTTTAGGGGTAAAATTGTCATTTCACACCCTCCAGCCTCCATACTTCATTTTTCACATGTTCCCTACACAATTTTTCATTCTAAACACAATGGAATCATCGAATCCATCAAATTCCAACTCAAATACAATGAAATTTCCCCTAGCCAAAATTCTATAAAAAATTAGAAAAATGGAGTTTCTTGATTTCAATCAACAAAGCACCTTCTTTTACTCTAATTCTCCTTTTAAACCCTTTAATTACTCTTCCCACAGCTTAATCAAAATTGGACAACACCTCCCCTTAGGGTTTATGCTTCCCAAATTACAAATTCATGACTACCAAGCCAATAATTCAATTGCAACATAAAAAACAACCATGAATTTACCAAGAAATCTTAAATTACCTTTGACTCTCTCTCTTCTTCTTGTAAAACCGTGACCTTCTTCTCCTTCTTCCCTTTTATTTTCTTCTTGCGTCATGTGATTTCAAGAAGGATATATGGATAAGAAGATATTTCCAAGAGTTTAGAGATAAGAACACATGAATTTGGCTTACAACTTACCTTGATTTGCTTCTTGATCCCTTGTCTCTTCTCTTTGTTCTTTGAGCTTCAAACTTGTGTTCTCTCCCTCTTCTCTCTTGATGGCCAAAAATTGGGCCCTTTGAAAGTATTAAATAGCTTCTTAAAGAAGCAATTTCCACCTCCTCAAAATAATATTTTTTTTATTATAATTTTCCACATGTCTTAAATTATTTTAATATTTCTTTTTCTACTTGGTTCAAATTGCTTCCACATGGCATATTTTGTGTCCAAAAATTCATTTTCCCTCTTCTCTTCCTTCTTTAACTGGCCTTGCTCCTTAAATATAAGGAAAATAAAAGCTTCTTGAATGATTAGGCAAATGATCATTTTGCCCTTACTTTTCTTCAATTTTTGAATCATACTTTGTGTTCCTTCTTTCCTTTTTGTTCTTGGTAGAAATTGGCATAATAAATTGGACCAAAAATTGTGCTCTTCCTTTCTTTATTTTGGGCTACAAGATTATGCTTTTAAGAAGACAAACATTGAACTTTTATGTCTTACTTAGTCAAACTTTCATGTAACCTCTACTTCTAATATGTTGTCATTTCAAGTTAACCAAAATCCATCATTTTATTCAATTTAATGTAACAAATGTATAAGGAATTTTGTGAACAAAGTTTGGGATGTTACAGCTCTCCCCTCATCAATAAAATTTTATCCCCAAAAGTTTCTATATGAACATATTCATACATTTTGGGTAACATCTTCGTATGTCTTCCTCAGCTTCCCATGTAGCCTTTCTAGAAGATAATCCCTTCCAAACTACTTTCACAAATGGGATACTCTTGTGCCTGGGTTGTTTCTTCTGCCGATCAATGATTCGATCAGGCTCAATCTCATATGTAAGTTCATCCCGCACATCAACATTTTCATGTTTAATTATGTGCTTTGGGTTGGGTTGATACTTCTTTAACACTGAGATGTGTAAGACATCATATAATCTGCTTAAATTTGGGGGTAAATGTATTTGATACGCTACTGGTGGAGCCATTTTAATGCTCGGATGGTAATTGTTGTTGTATGCAAATTTTGTGAGTAGAAGGAATCGATTCTAGTTTCCTTTGAAATCTATTACACATGCTCTCAGCATATCCTCTAGCAGCTGTATTGTTCTTTCTTTTTGTATGTCTGTTTGAGGATGATAAGCTGTATTGAATCTGACTTTAGTACCTAAAGCTTCGTATAATGATCTCTAAAACCTAGAGGTAAATTGAGGATCTCGATAAAAAATTATATTCTTTGGTGTACCATGCAATCACACAATCTCCTTAACATATATCTCTGCTAGCTTATCAAGAGAATAATGGATACCAATTGGTAAGAAATAGGCTATCTTTATGAATCGATCGACGATTACCTATATTTCATGTTAATGCTTTCCCATTTCCACTCAGGAATTTCAAGGTTTTGCAAAAGCCCTGAAGGTCATTGATTGTAATATCCCAAATTTTGATTAAGGGTTAAGGACTTCAAAAGTAGATGTGATCATTATGGAATAACACTTTTAGAGAATACGATATAAATTGTGATTTGAATCTGTTATGATTAGTGCCCAAACCCAATATTTAAGCTTAATTGTGTGACCAAGTTTAAATGTATTGAAGAGAAGGGGGTACATGATTGGTATGATGAATGAGAAAAATGTGTTTGGTGATGATTTAAAAGCAATTACCGTAATTAGGGGAAAAATGGGAAAGTTACTGGCCAATTCATCAGTTACTGAAGAGGAAACGTATTGGTAACTTGAAAATCAATGTAGTTGATTGATTGTTATAAGATTAAAAGGGTGGAATCTCATGTGTGTGTGCTTATGTGAGCTCGTGGAAGAGGAAACAAGATTGTGACATGTGGCAATATGTGAGCCCTTGGATTTAGTCAAGATTTCAAACTCTTCCCTCTCTCCTCTCTTCCTTCTAGGTTGGCCAAAGGGATATTTTTGGGGCAAAAAACTGATCTCATTCTCTCTCTTCCGAGCCTCCATAGAAGTTGAGCTCAAGGGAGGAAAGAGAAATAGAAAGGTAAGTTTTTAGTTGGTTTAAGGTCCTCTTATGCTCAAATCATCTTCTTTAATGTTGTTCATATTGATGAGAGCATCATCTCTATGATTTTATATTTATGAAAGAAGGTGTTTTAAGAGCTTGAGGAAACTTGAAGTTGGAGGAATCAAGAAACTAGCTTAAGGAAGAGGAAGAGGTGAGTAAAAGCTTCTTTTTGATCCATGTATTATGACGTTTGGTTAAGTTTTGTGAATTGTGAAATTTTCCCTGATTTAGTATAATTGTGGAATGATAGTGTATTGTGGTAAAAATGGTGTTATATTGTATTTTGGTGCCACTGGGATTGATTTGGAACGTTGGAAGCAAAAGTGGTGTAATTGGGTAATGTGTGTGATAAGTGAGACCAATGTGAAAAATGTCATTGTGATGTGCTTTTGAGTGTTTTGAGGTTTCCAATAGGTTCCTTATGTAAAATTATGTGAAAGTAGGTTTGGGTTAGAGATTTAGGATCATTGGAAACACATGTGGAAGTTAGGGAAAATTTTGTCATCTGCTGCATTTTGGCTTCAAATAAGCCTCACTCGAGTGCATAGGGGTGTCACTCAAGTGCGGCATCATATTACCTTTCCTTCAGTTTTTGGTTGCACTTCCGTGCTAAAAAGCTAGAGTGTATTTCTTCACCTGCAAGTAAAGTGGCTTATCACTCGAGTGCGGGGTGTCTCACTGAGTATATATGTATTTTACACTATAAGGCTGCTTCTCGTGTAAGCAATCACAGTCCATTTGTCAAGAGTGTCTATTGTTACTCTTGAGTTTTATACTGTCACTTGAGTACTTATGGATGTCAATGGAGTGTACTCTCCAATTTGGGGTTTTCGTTGCTCTCGGGTGGTCACTTTCTGTGCTTCACTTTATGGGACCCGAGTGAATGTGAAGCCATCACTCGAGTGCCATGTTTATTACTCGAGTGCAGTGATCACTTCCATTTCTGTTATTGCTCTTTATCAAGCACTCGTACGAGTGAGCCGTCCTCACTTGAGTGTAAGTTTTCCATCACTTGAGTGCATCGATTAAAATCAGTATTTTCTCTTCTGAAAGGGGATCTTTGGTCAAGTTTCTCCCAATTCTTTAGCATGTGTTTAGGCTTCTAGTGGCTGCTTAAAGGTGTTAAGTGATAACCAACTTTAAGTGTTTGAAGTTAAGAAATTGGAAAAGAAAATAACCATATGTCCTTGATTTGATTCATAGGGTTTGATCTTCGCTCTGATCGTGAGTAGCCGGTGCCGGAGCAACCTTAGAAAGAACAAGTGTAGGGAACTTCATGTATTGGATATTTGTATTGGTGTGTTGATACATGTTATTGCTTTGTATGATTATGTGTAATACATATGAATATTTGAAGCTATGTTTCTCTTTGTGCTATGGCCATAAGTATGTTGTTTGAAACATTAAGCTTGAAGATATCTCATTGTATGAGCATGAGTTATGTAATGCAAGCATCTCTTGAATCTCACCCTCCCCTACCAACACTTTAGATAGGGCAAGTGGATCGAGGAGGGAGAAAACAACCAAGGGCGGTGATGACTCCTTCGGGATGTGGATTTGGTTGTTGGTTATCTATTGTTGGTTGGGATAACTATATATTTGGATGTGTATATATTTTTAGAATGAGTAATCGGTTATGTAATTAAGATGGTTTAGTGTAATCCCCTATTTGGGAAGTTGTAATGGGGAAATATGCCTTGTAAATCCTTTATTGAAGATATGAAACTCAGGGTTGCTGAGAATTATATTGTGCACTCTAGTATTTATACGAATATTATTTATCTTTGTGAAGTACTTGTATTCGAAATGTGAATGTGAGACCAGGTGTATTAGATTTCAAAAGGTATTTGTGAAAACCCTATCATAAAGATGGGATATTAAATGAGTTTTGTTATTCAGTTGGTCTCTAATTCATCTTAAACGCTTATTTAGGATATAATTACGAAAGGGGGTTACATTTTGGTATCAAATCTGTAGTTTCTGGCAAAGATAGGATTTTGCTAGAATAGTTCCCCTTAGTTGGCCTAGAAATAGGCAATGATTGTGATTGGTTGTGGTATGCACATTAAGGTCCCTGTTGTTTGTGGATATATGAGTTTAAGGCTGTGTGTATACATTATCTATGATGTAGATGTGGTGAATTTGTGTGGTTCGCCCGAGAATTTGATGTGTAGACCTAAAGGTGGAGGTAATCAAGATAATCCACTGGATCATTTGTGGGAGATGATAGGCTGATTTAAGAACAAAGGAAAATGATTTCCAAGGTATTTGATAGCAAGGTTTTAGGTTTCTTGTTGACTAGAATTTTAGGTTAAAAACCATAGTTGGTATGATATCAGCTACCAATGATATTGTACTGGACTTATGTGTTTATAAGCTCTAAAACCTAGGGGACTAGTATACCTTAGGTTGGCATAGATACTTGAACTTGTGTTGGAATTGATGATGCTCTATGGAATTGACGAAAGTGATTTCCTGGTCTAACTAAGGTTAAGGTTTTGATAATTGAATGGTGGTCTAAGGGTCAAACTTAATAGTCGAGCTGATCCTTAGGAATTTGAAATGATCTGTATAGCCTGTGGTACTAGAGTATGGTACTAGATTCAGATAGAAATAAGTATCAGGTATCTTGAGGTGGCTAGTTGTTAATCAAGTACAGGGAAAGAGTTACTTTGCAGAGAGTTCTGATCGGAAAGAAGAGCTTTGTGTGTGTTGATAGTTGTAGTGGGAGATTCCTATGGCACACTTGTTAAATCAACCTAACATTGTTAAAGCCCATATGAGGAAGAAGACCTCAGAGTGCACATTTGAAGCGTAGTGAATATGATGCATTGAAGAACTGCACTAAGCAGAAGCTTGAGGCAGAAAGTGCGATGTGTCAATTATGGATTCTAGAGGTAAAAACTTCGAGGTCAAGTGATCTTGTGAGAAGGGGGTCTTAGAGGACCTAATATGATGGAAAGAGTTAAGGTGCCGAAGATGAAGTTGTTAAAGGCATCAATGACAAATATACCCGGTTCTAGCTTGATATGATTGTGTATTATGAGTCCATCTTTTAAACCTAGCCTTAGAGCATTTGCCAAGTGCTAGGCCTAGACAGTGCCTTCGGGGCAGTGACAATGGGCCATACTAGTAGTGGGTGGTGCATAGGGATGTGACAAATATTTGTGAATTCTTCACCCATGGCCCAATGATATTTATAGTGGGATGATCGTGCCTTCAAGGCGGTGGAATACATGGGATGTGTGTGAATTCTTCACCCGCGGCCATCGGTGTTGACGGTGGTAGGACCGTGCCTTTGGGGCGGTGGAATACGGGGGATATGACTACATGAGCCTTCAAGGGAGTGACGCTGGTCATCTCTACCCCGGCCATTGATATACTGTTGAAAATGTGCATGTCGTGAAGGCAATGTGTATATGTGATAATTTTAAACAAGTTGGGATTGGGGGTGTGGTTATGGCTACAGAGCAGAACTAGTTCGGCTGATGGAAAATTCAACTACATGATTAAGGTTTCTCATTTGTGAGGGCACTTACCCCAGTATGGCCAGCATAGGTAGCTACCAAGCTGGTTGCACCGGTGTTGACCCCAGGCTGAAAGGCGGTGCTTAAAATTAGAACTTGGGATGTGTCTTGCTGTGGAAGCTATATGATTATAGCATAAGCTGTCATAATATGTATGCACTGCCATGCCAATAGTCCTCGAGTAGCTAACAGTGGTTCGGGTGATTGCAGTGTGCATTCCTGACAGAGAAAGAGGATGAGGTTGGTGTTGGGAGATTAAGATTCTCAATAGGGTGCTTCGGATAGAAAGAGATTAAGATTTTGGAGTGGACTGATGTGATTGTGAATGCATCAAAATCTCGGTTACCACTAGCAGAGTCACTGGTGGGTGTATGGGTGAGGGTAATGTTGTTAATTGCAATTACAGCTAAAGTTGTCATATGGTGTATACAGCCGGGAGTGTTGTCATTTATGCGAAGTGCATCTATGATACTTGGAGTTACTTTTGGAAGGAGTGACTAGATTACGTAGAGCGGTGACATGTACATCCCAACTACTGAGATTATGTTATATGCACTAGCTATCTAGGATATAGGGGCTTATAGCGATCATGGATAAGTGATGATAGGGTTGTGACAATCGTACGAGGAGGCGATTGCATTCATTTAGCAATTGTGTGGTGAAAGTGTTTGTGCGACAATCGTGTAATGGACCGATTGTGGTTTCATGGCAATCGTGTTGCATTTGTGTTTATGCCAAAGATATGGCGCTATTACTTATATGGGGTGATAGCAGAATTGTGAGGCGATTATGAAGATTCTGAGTGTTATGTGGTTAGAAAGAAAATCGAGCATGACACATTAGTTCATTTAAGTTTCTTACGAGAATCAAATTTGTGGCGTACTGATTGTGTGGGTGATCTAAAAGAGATAGTTCTAATGAGGAATAATTTGTCAAATGGAAGCCATCATAAAGAGGCATCCGAGTTATGGTTATATGCTCCGACAAATTTTGAGGACGAAATTTATTAAACAGGGGGAGAAATGTAATATCCTAAATTTCGATTAAGGGTTAAGGACTTCAAAAGTGGATGTGATTATTGTAGAATAACACTTTTAGAGAATACGATATAAATTGTGATTTGAATGTGTTACAATTAGTGCCCAAACCCTATATTTAAGCTTAATTATGTGACCAAGCTTAAATGTATTAAAGAGAAGGGGGCACATGATTGGTGTGATGAATGAGAAAAATGTGTTTGGTTATGGTTTTAAGATCAATTACCATAATTGGGGGTAAAATGTTAAAGTTACCGGCCAATTCATCAGTTACTGAAGAGGAAACTCGTTAGTAACTTGAAGATCAATGGTTGTGATTGATTGTTATGAGATCAAAAGGGTAGAATCTCATGTGTGTGTGCTTATGTAAGCTCATGGAAAAGGAAACAAGATTGTGACAAGTGGCAATATGTGAGCCCTTGGATTTAGTCAAGATTTCAAACTCTTCCCTCTCTCCTATCTTCCTTCTAGGTCGGCCAAGGGGCCATTTTTGGGGCAAAAACCTGATCTCATTCTCTCCCTTCTAAGCCTCCATGGATGTTGAGCTCACAGGAGGAAAGAGAAATGGAAAGGTGAGTTTTTAGTAGGTTTAAGTTCTGCTTATGCTCAAATAATCTTCTTTAATGTTGTTCATAGTGATGAGAGCTTTATCTCCATGGTTTTAGATTTGTGAAAGAAGGTGTTTTGAGAGCTTGATGAAACTTGAAGTTGGAGGATTCAAGAAACTAGCTTGAGAAAGAGGAAGAGGTGAGTAAAAGCTTTCTTTTAATCTATGTATTGTGACTTTTAGTTGAGTTTTGTGAATTGGGGAATTTTTTCTGATGTGGTATAATTGTGGAATGATATTGTATTATGGTAACAATGGTGTCATATTGTGTTTTAGTGCCATTAGGATTGATTTGGAATTTTGGAAGCAAAAGTGGTGTAATTGGGTAATGTGTGTGATAAGTGTGACCAATACAGAAAATGTCATTGTGATGTGATTTTGAGTATTTTAAGGTATCCAATGGGTTCCTTGTGTAAAATTATGTGGAAGTAGCTTTGGGTTAGAGATTTAGGATCATTGGAAACACATATGGAAGCTAAGGAAAATTTTGTCATCTGCTGCGTTTTGGCATCTGATAATCCTCACTTGAGTGCAGTATCATATTCCCTATTTTCACTTCAATTTTTTGTTGCACTTCAGTGCCAAAAGGCTAAAGTGCATTTCCTCACCTGCGAGTGAAGTGACTTATCATTCAAGTGCGGGGAGTCTCACTCGAGTGTATATGTGTTTTGAACTATGAGGCCGCTTCTTAGGTTAGCACTCACAGTCCATTTGTCAAGAGTGTGGGTTGGCACTCATGAGTTTTATGCTGTCACTTGAGTGCTTATGGGTGTAATTAGAGTGCAATCTCCAATTTGGGGTTTTCATTGCTCTCAGGTGGTCACTTTCTGTGCTTTGCTTTATGGGACTCGTATGAATGTGAAGCCATCACTTGAGTACTATGTTTGTGACTCAAGTGCAGTGATCACTTTCGCTTCTATTATTGCTCTCTGTCAAGCACTCACATGAGTGAGTCGTCATCACTCGAGTGCAAGTTATCTATCAATCGAGTGCATCAGTTAAAATTAGTGTTTTCTCTTTTGAAAGGGGATCTTTGATCAAGTTTCTCCCAATCCTTTAAGCACGTGTTTAGGCTTCTAGTGGCCACCTAAAGGTGTTAAGTGATAACCAACTTTAAATGTCTGAAGTTAAGAAATTGGAAAAGAGAATAACCATATGTCCTTGATTTGGTTTATAGGGTTCTATGTTAGCTCTGAACATGAGTAGCAGATGCTGGAGCACACATGGAAATAACAAGTGTAGGGAACTTGCCTTTCCTGCATGTATTGGATATTTGTGTTGGTATGTTGATGCATGTTATTGCTTTGCATGATTATGTGTAATACATATGAATGTTTAAAGCTATATTTCTGTTTATGCTATGGTCATAAGTATGTTGTTTGAAATATTAAGCTTGCAGATATATCATTGTGAGAGCATGAGTTATGTAATGCAAGCATGTCATGCATAAAACATTTATCATACATGCATATTGGTATTATTTTCCTACTGAGATTCTCTTAAATCTCACCATCCCCTACCAACACTTTAGACAGGGCAAGTAGATCTAGGAGGGAGCAAACAACCAAGAGCGGCAATGACTCCTTCAAGATGTGGATTTGGTAGTTGGGATAACTATATATATTTGGATGTAATCGAGATAGATTTGTGTAATCCCCTATTTGGGAAGTTGTGATAGGTGAATGTGCCTTGTAAATCCGTTAGTGAAGATATGAAACCTGGGGTTGCCGAGAATTATGTTGTGCACTCTGGTATTGATACCAATGTGATTTATCATCTCTAAGTAATTGTATTCGAAATATGAATGTGAGACCAGGTGTATTAGATTTTGAAAGGTATTTATGAAAACCCTATCGTAAAGATGGGATATTAAATGAGTTTTGTTATTCAGTTGGTCTCTAATTCATCTTAATTGCGTATTTTAGATATAATTACGGATCGGGGGTTACATTGATGCTCAACTTTCACCTTCTGGCAAGTGAGACAGTGGATAACAAATTTTGTTGCATCTCAATTCATCCTCGGCCACCAATACATGGACTTTAAGTCATGATACATTTTAATGGCTCTTAGGTGTAGAGTATATTTACTCTTGCATGCTTTATCTAGGATTTGTCATCTAAGTTCCATATGTGTTGGAACATATATCTGCTTTTTATATCTGACTAGTCCTCTCTTTGGCAGGTCATATTCCTGTGTTTTTCTTCTTTCAATCATGTTCCTAATAAACTGTACACGTCCACCTTGCATATAAGCTTTCTTAATTTTTGTTCTTAGATCATTTTCTACCTCACTGACATTGCTGCCACTAATCATAATCTAATTAGACAAATTAAGATCTCTAAAATCTTTAATCAATTTATGCTCTTAAATTGTTAAGCCTATTGCCTACATTATCTTATGGCTCAATGTATCTGCAACTACATTAGCCTTTCCTAGATGGTATTTAATTTCTAGGTTGTAACCTTTAAGCAACTCCATCTATTTGCGCTATCTTATGTTAAAATCTTTTTGATCATACAAGTATTTCAAGTACTTGTGGTCGCAGTATAGCTCTATGACTGCCCCAAAGAGATAATGTTTCCAGCTTTTTAGTACAAACACAGTTGCTACTAACTCAAGGTCATAAGTGGGATAATTTAGTTCGTGAGGCTTTAGCTGACGAGAGGCATATCTACAACTTTGCCCTGCTGCATTAGGACACATCCTAATTCATGCTTACTTGCATCACTATAGACTACATAGGTCAAATGCAGATTAAGGATTGTTAATACTGGTGCTATTGTCAATCTCTCCTTTAGCTCTAAGAAGCTTCTATTGTAATATCCTGAATTTGGCCTAGAGACTTGAGGATAAGCCTATATCAGCTAGACAACTAAGCCTAGTTCCCAAGAATGTTGAGAGATAGAAAGACTCTCATGGAGTATATGATTTAGCCCCACCAAGCAAAGGGCTCGGTGTTTATGGTAGTATGATTAAAGCGTTTGTGTAGATGTGCACATCACACATATACGATGCCATTTATTTGATAGAAAGATGCCACCCAATTGTGTCACAAGGAATATGACAAGTTAATCGAGTAAAGTATGCCGGTATATGAGTCATGGCATTGTCAAGGTAGACATGAATACCTTGCTTTTTTAGAGTAGACACTGATGTGTGGGCCATATAAGGCCCATACATATATACTCTAACCTGGCATCATTTATTGGGCCTTGGTATACTTGAAGCAATCCTGAGTAAGTCCTGAGTGAAACCCAAGTAGGCACAGATAAAGTAACTTTATTAAAGTAGATTTAATAAAGTAAGCAATGATGACACAACTTTTTTGTTGGATAAAGGAGAGGAGGACACTTGTCCCTTGATCATGAGAGTAATAAACTGACTTTTGTGTTGGCACTCTTAGAAGTTGACACCTAGTACTTGAAGTCAAGGAAATATACAAGTCTTCAGCCTAGTCACTTGTTTGACTTTCCCAAATACTATGCCCCGAAGTTAATGGAATTTATCAGGCTTCCATTCCCCTCACATAAAGTGGCGGCCAAAGAGAGAGAGAATGAGGAAAGTCCCTTCCCCGGAAAATAGATCAATTATGGGTAACATAGCCTTTAGAATTATCACAATTGGACATCTATACAATTAGTTATGAAGTTTCAAAGTACATTTAATAAAGTAAGCAAGGATGACACAACTTTTTTGTTAGATAAAGGAAAGGAGGACACATATCCCTTGATTATGAGAGTTATAAATTGACTTTTGTGTTGGCACTCTTAGAAGGTGTCACCTAGCGCTTGAAGTCAGGGAAATTTACAAGTCTTCAGTCTGGTCACTTGTTTGACTTTCCCAAACACCGTGCCTTAGAGTTAAGGGAATTTATCAGGCTTTCCTTCCCCTCACATAAAGTGGCGGCCAAAGAGAGAAAGAACGAGGAAAGTCCCTTCCCCTGAAAATAGATTAATTATGGGTAATATAGCCTTTAGAATAATCACAATTAGACATCTATACAATTAGTTATGAAGTTTCAAATATTGAAGAAAGTTCTAGCATATTGAAGTACAAGCGTGAAAATGGAAAAAATGTAATGGCACTAGGTAATTAAGTGTAACTTTAACAATGAAATTAACCAACTTGGGCTAGTTGGACCACTTTGACATTGCATTTGGCTTAGTGTGTTAGCCTTAATGACAACCAACTTGACTAATTAGATTATGCAAGTATTAGACGAAATAATAACTTATCATTCGTCAATTCTAATTATAGGACCTAATAGCTGTCTGGAGCTTAAGACTTGCTCGAGCTTAGAGAAACGATTTGATATTACTCAAGGGAAATGACCAGGTAATACCCTTGTGTTTCATATGCTGGAAGATACACTACATGTTTTATGGGTTCACCCTAAATTGTTTGACTCATTTTGATTATGTGGGGTGGTCGCCTGGATCCTATTGCATGCGTGGACGCTCAAGCCAATATAATGTTCTATGATTCATAAGTGGATACTTGAGGCCTATTGCACGGGTTACACTCGAGGCCATGTTATATACATAGCGTTATGGTGATATGTTGAACTACATGATGTTCATTGCATGCTGTTGTGATAATCTACTATATGATGACTATATGGCATGATCTATGATTTGGTATCCATATGATTAACTATCTGTTACTACTGAGATTTTTTTAAATCTTACTCTTTTCTATAATCAAATCTATAGAATAGGCTAGCAGCTTGTGGGGTAAAAAGGTAAATATGGATAGCTAGAGAATGGAGCAAAAAGACTTTAGTTTAATGCGAGTTGTCTTCTTTTGGGTATTTTGGAACTGTATATGATGTATATAACTATGTAAACGTGACAACAGTAGAGTAGTAAACCCAGTAGCTTAGTAAATAAACGGTGACTATATATAGAAATAATGCTTACAAAATCTAAGGAACCTAAACTAATGAAGAAAATGTAAGACTTAAGCAAAGAATCACTCGTATACTTTGATAAGAAGAGACTAAGAGCCGATTAGACTTAATGGCGTAGTGAAACTTTGTGAAAATAATTGAAATTTTTTTTAAACCTCTAGAAAACCCTCTTAATCCCATATTCATTTCCTGAGATAAGTTTGGGATTTGTGAACGCTGTCAAAAGTCTACTTAATCCAATACCAAATCTTGGTTTAACAACTTATTTCACTATATTTTTGCACTCATTTGAGCCTATTAGACATAAGGTGTTACAAATTGGTATCAGAGCAGTGATTCTGGCAATTGAATTGCCAGCTCAGAGTTAGAGGTCTAGTCAAGGAAAAGGGTTTTGACTCTAGGATATTTCTCTGCTCATGTGAATCCTCTAATGGTGTTACTGTAAGTAGGACTTATGGACAACAGAGGAAACCAAAAGTTAGACCGCCCCAATCTTTAATCAGCTTGTAGAAGAAAGGGGTATAAGATCGGTACCTAAGTGATGGTGCTAATGGTATTAGAGAACAGTGGTATCAATGCACGCAAAGGTGGTACCAGTACTTAGTTGGTGGTATCAATAGTACTAGTACACACAATAATGATTCTAGTACTCGTAATAGTGGTATCATAATAGTACCAGCGGTAGCAAAGAGTAGTGATATTAGTGACGCAGAAGGGGTGACAGTACCTAATTGGTGGTATCAGTAGTACCAGTGCACTTGATAGTGGTATCTATGCACGTAATGGTGGTATCAGAACACTAATGGTATCAGTTCTGCTAATGGTATCAGAATTAATATTGTGCATGACAAGCGAAAAAAAAGGTAGGCAAATGTATGACATGAGCCTACGATTTATGATACTGAGTTAGAATATGATTTAGATCCCCACCTTATGTTATACGAATACATAGGAGGATTATACCAAGAAGCTGGTACTATATATATATATTCCCCATAGGGGACAGTACCAAACATCTCTAGGGAGGCTAACATGTCATACTAGGATTGAGGTATATATGGGCTACTGATACCTAATGACGAATGGCATTGTACTAGAGTTGATGCCCGGGATCTTATTGGAACTCTGCGGTTAATCATGCTTAGGTGAGAGAAATCCCGGGATGGGTGACCCTTGGGAAGTACCTTAAAAATTTGAAACCATTAACTAAAGGTTAAAATGTATAAAGGTAAGTAGGTATAACATACGATGGTATATGATGGGTGGTGATTATGCCATATATTGATCCTAGAGGATATGATCTGATGAGACTAAAGGTTGAGGGTAGGTTTAAATTAAATATAAGCTGAAATAGTGCTTAGGTCGAAATGTGAATCAAGTTGTACTATATATGGTTCTATTTAATAGAGGATGTTTAAACCTTGTGAACCTTATGGATGATGTTGAACCTTCAGTAATGTTTTGAGGATATTACCATAATATCATGAAGGTTAGAATAAGTGCTATTGATCCTTTATTTTAGCATGGCTATGGGGTATAATTGAGGAAAGCGATTACCTAGCTCAGCTGATGTTGAGGCTCTAAGAATTGAATTGTGATCTAAGAATCAGACTCAACAGGTAAAATGATTCTTTAGGAATTTGAATTGACTTGAATGGTCTGAGGTACTAGAACTTGGTAATAAAATGTATTGAATGTGTATGAGGTTTCTCGAGGTTGCTAGTTACTAATCTAGAATAGGGAAAGATCTTAATCATAGAATATTCCCTTAGATTTTGTGTTCATGCCTGGAGCTAGACAATTATCAAAAGTCTACACAGAATGACCCCAAAGGACATGGCAGAATTAAAGAAGTAGATTAAGGAATTGCTAGAAAAGATGGACCTTATAAGATCTGGATTCCTATTACAATAATACTTCCATTTAGAGATGACCAACTTGAAAGAGCTACCTATAGAGGATTCTGATCAGATAGGGCTACCTACAGACAGTTCTAATCGATGAGGGCTACCTAAGAAGAGTTTTGATCGGATAGGGCTACCTATAGAAAGTTATGACCAGTGGGGACGACCAGTCAGGTGACTAAGTGAAGCATCGAGTACAATACTATAACATGGAGCCATGTGATGTCAAACCATAGTGTACAGCCCTCATGATGTTGAACCATAGAGTGAAGCCGTCATGACGTTGAACTATATGGTAAAGCTATGAGAACATTGACTCTCAATGGTGGTGCATTGTAATGAGTCTCCCATCAAATGGTTTTCCTTGAGATAAGGGTTTATATGACCCAATGAATCACCATGGGGTACCCCAGTGCTGTTTTAAGAAAGAAAGATGAGGAAGAAAATCAAGGAAGAACAAGCTCGACGATATAAAGGAAAGCTACTTTTACTCTCACATCTTATGTAATGGTTCTGCATATGTGTTTACTATCGGATATATTTGTGTTATGAATACATGGTGGGAAGTAAAACCTATTAGGCCAACATGTCCTTAGGTAGTTAGACCTGACAGGCTAAGGGCTGAGGTTGTAAGTCCCGTAATGCCTAGGGCATAAGGGTGATTTCCTGGGTAGTTGGACCTGTTAGCATTCAAAATTTATCGGGTTGTCGACTAGAGCCTATTGTGCGAGTGGACGTCTAGGCCATGGAGGTAATTATTATGCATGACCAGTCACCCGAGGGCTATTACGTGGGTGGACACTCGAGGCCATATGATTTGTTATGATATTTAAATGCTCACTAGATGATTTGTTTTACATGTTTCAAAAATATTACATAAGTATATGAAGTGTTTGAGTAGTAAGAGTTAGAGCCTAGGAGGAATTTAGAATACCTAATGGACTATATGTCATATGTAGCTAAACTCGATATGTATTTTGCAAAGATTATAGACTGTATGTCCTGAAGCCGTAAGACGTGATGGACTAGTAAGTCCTTACGTCAGCAGAATGTGATGTACTTAAGAATTGTGTCCAATGGAGTCTCGAGGCAGTAAGGCCTGATGTGCAAGTTTGCATAGGGCAGTATCCCTAAGCTGTAAGACCTATGTGCTTAGTGTTGTGGTTGATGCCTAGCATTATGATATAGGACCAGTGTGTCCAGGGTATGCCTTGAGGCTGGCAGAACATTCAAACTGTACCAGGTTGTAGCTAAGGCAGTAAGTCTCGTGATGCTTATGGTATGGGATGATTCCCTAGATAGTAAGACTAGAATATCTAGCACTGTGGGTGTAGGATAAGCCACAAGGCTTGATATGCATACAATGTGATTCAGGTGAAGTCCCAAAGAGATTGTAGGGCCTAATATTATGATCCGAATGGAGTCTCAAAGAGGCTGTATGGCCTAGCATGCACATAGTGTGATCCGAGTAAAGTCCCAAAGAAGCTGTGTGGCCTGAGAAACCAATCGCTGTGAGAATGGGCTAATGCGTTCTATGTTGTGAACTTATGCTACATACTTTATACCCAATGAATGAGAATGCTTAAAGATGATTGTTAAATACTATTTGAAACCCTTATTAATAATATCATGATTGTGTTGCATGCTCGATGAGCTTGCATGTGAAAGAGATAGATTGAAAAATGACTTGTGCGACATGCTTATTGAGCTGCCCACAAAATAGATAAACTGAGTGTCTAGAATGATCCCCAAAGTATAAACGTTCAAATTGTGAGGACTAAATTTATTAAATAGGGACAGAATTGTAATATCCCAAACTTTGGGCCTAGAGACTTGAGGATAAGCCTATATCAAGTAAATGACTATGCCTAATTAGAGAGAGTCCCAAGAATAATGAGAGATAGAAAGACTCTTAGGGAATATGAGATTTGCCCCTACTGGGCAGAGGGCTCGGTTTTTGTTGTGGTATGATTAAAGTGTCGATGCAAATATACATAGGACACATATACTATGCCATTTGGCTAGTAGAAAGATGCCACCCAACTATGTCACAAGGTATGGGACAAGTTAATCGAGTAAAGTATGCCGGTATGTGAGTGCACATGGCATTGTAAGGATAGATATGAATACCCTGCGTTTTTAGTGTAGACATAGGTGTATAGTGCCATGTGGGGCCCACATACATATACTATGACCTGGCATCATTTGGCGGGCCTCGGTATATGTGAAGCAATCTCAAGTAAGTCCTATGTGAGCCCGAGTAGGCACTGATAAAGTAACTTTATTAAAGTAGATTTGATAAAGTAAGCAATGATGACACAACTTTTGTGTTTGACAAAGGAGAGGAGGACACATGTCCCATCATCATGAGAGTCATAAAATGACTTTTTGGCACTCTTAAGAGGCACTACCTAGTGCTTGAAGTTAGGGAAACCTATCGGTCTCCAGTCTGATAATGTGTTTGACTTTCCCGAACATTGTGCTCAGGAGTCAGTGAAATTTATTAGGCTTCCCTTCCCTTGACATAAAGTGGCGGCCAAAGAGAGAAAGAAAGAGGAAAGGAATTTGATCTTGAAAAGCAAGATTGCAAAGGATTTATCCATTTGATCTAACGACTAAGATTTAATCTTGGACTTTCTTTTTTCCATTAAATTTTTCTAGCTGCTATAAATATAAGAAAAAATGGCAAGAAATTTGAAATTTTATTAGAAGAGGGATAGAAGGTGAATAGTAACTTTTTTGAACTTCAATTAGCCGAAACACTACCAAATCGGTGTTTTCGCTCAAAATACTCTTCACAAACCATCTTCTACTCATCCCAAGCTTCATTCTATGGCTTAAGATTTTCATTTGGAGGTGGTTGGTTCCATCTCACTTGTCTGCGTACTGCCGAATTTCCAAACTGGTTGTGAAAACATGCAGAGGTAAGGAAAGGCTTCATTTTGAACCAATTGGTTTGTTGTTTGGATGAGATTTCATGAGGGTTAGGGTACTGTTCATTTTTAGCTAGGGGGTATGTTTAAGGTTTAATCATGGTTTAATCATGTGTTTATGGTCAAATGATGATTTATAATGATATTAGACTAAGTTATTAGATAAAATTCTGTTTTGGTGATTTTAGTTAACGAGGGGTCTATTTGGTCAGAAAGATTGGGGCTGGAAGCTTTGTGATTTTGATGATTTTGACATTTCCATTGTGTTTAGAATGCAAAACTCTATGAGAATAGCCCTGGTTGTAAAATCTAGACCCCTAGAAATATATCCTACAAAGTTGAAATGCTACTAGTATTTGTTCTATGCAGGGCATATTGTTTGCATGATGTTTTTAAATAGGCAAATGATGTCCAAAATTTGTGAAACTTTGCAATCTAAAAGTAGACATGTCAAGCTTTAATTCGATATGTCATTTATCTCATTTGGATATGTATGTTGGAATTTCTACATTTTTAAAATTGGGTCTGGAAAAATTGGTGAATTCTGGGACAATGATCAATAAAGTGAGATATTGTATTAATATACATCTAGAAGTGTAATGGCTATATTTTTCCCTGAAAATAGACAAATTATACGTCATATAGCCTTTAGAATCATCATAATTGGATATCTATACAAATAGTTATGAATTTTCAAATATTTCAACTAGATTAGGGTACAAGCGTGAAAATGGAAAAAATGTAATGGCACTAGGTAATTAAGTGGAATTTAAACAATGAAGTTAACCAACTTGGGATAGTTGGACCACTTTGAATTTGCATTTGGCTTAGTGCGTTAGCCTTCATGACAACTAATTTGACTAATTAGATTATACAAGTATTGGATGAAATAATAACTTATTGCCTGTAAATTCTAATTATATGACCTAACAGTTGTCCTGAGCTTAAGAGTTGCCCGAGCTCAAAGAAATGGTTGGTTATTGCTTAAGGGAAATGACCAAGTAGTAGCCTTGTCTTTCATATGCTATAAGATACACTGCATGTTTTGTTGATCCATCATGTATTGTCTGACACATTTTGATTATGAGGGGTGGTCGACCATGGCCTATTTCACAGGTAGTCGCTCTGGCCAATATCATATTCTGTGATACATGAGTGGATGCCTGGGGCCTATTGCATAGGTTACACTTGGGGGCCATGTGATATACCTAGTGCTATAGTGATATGTTAAACTACATGATGTGCACTAAATGCTATTATGATAATTCTATTTTATGATGACTTTGTGGCTTAATCTATGATTTGGTATCTATATGATTGACTATCTGTTACTACTAAGATTCTTTTGAATCTTAATCTTTTCCATAAACAGATATACAGTACAGGCTAGCAGCTCACTGTGTAAGAAGGTAAATACGGACAGTTAGAGAATGGAGCATAAAGACTTTAGTTTATTGTTGGTTGTCTATTTTTGGGTATTTTGGAACTACATATGATGCACATAACTATGTAAACCTGACAATAGTACAGTAGTAGAACTAGTAGCACCAGTAGCTTAGTAAATGAATGGTGACTATATATAGAGATAACACTTCTAAATGCTAAGGAACCTAAATTAATGAAGGAAATGTGAAACTTAAGTAGAGAATCGCTCGTATACTTTGATAAGAAGAGACCAAGAGCCGATGAGACTCATTAATGTAGTGAAACTTTGTGAATATAATTGAAATTTTTTTTAAACCTCTGGAAAAGCCTCTCAATCCCAAATTCATGAGATAAGTTTCAGATTTGCTAATGTTTTCAAAAGTCCTCTTAAACCGGAGCTGAATCCTAGTTTAACAACTCATTTCACTACTCTTTTGCACTCATTTGAGTCTATTGGACATAAGGTGTTAACCTCTCACAACTATCATCTCACTTAAAAGGTTAAGTTTTCCATGTCAACTTTGTCAAAGGCAAAGCAATTGTGGAGAAATTCTAAATGAATCTTCTACAATAATTAGCAAGACTCAGAAAAATACGTATTTCAGCAGCAGTCTCTGGCCTCTTCAATTCAATACTGTTTTCACTTGGCTAGGATCTACCAAGACCCTTTCTTGTGAGACTACATAGCCTAGAAATTTAACTTTCACAAGCCAAAACTCACTTGCTCAACTTGGCATAGAGTTGCATATCTTTCAAGATGCTCAATACAATTCTCAAATTCTTTTCATGTTTTGTTTTTCTTCATGAATACACTAGAATACCATCGATGAAGTCTACTATGGATTGGTCTAGATATGGATGGAAAATTTGATTCATGTAGTCCATAAACATTGCAGGTGCATTAGTCAGCCCAAATGACATTACTAGAAATTCGTAATGACCATATTTGGTTCTGAGTGTAACCCCCTGACTTTAAACACGTAATTATAATTCGATAACACATATTTAAATTGGATTAGAGACCATTGGATGCTTTAACCTCGTTTTAAACTTTCTGTCTCGCAGTAAAATTTTCACAAAAACTTTCAAAACTCTTTTTCCCATCCTGGTCTCAATTTCAATATACGAATATAATTACCTGTGCAGTTAATATACATTCAATCATATCAGAGTGTATAACCGTCTCCCCGGCAACTCCCGGGTTCTATACATATATAACCTGAGGGTTTATAAGTATCCACTAGGGGATTACACAACCAAAATCGAATATAATATTCCTATTTCAAAATATACAGTAATCCCGGGTTCAAAATGGATAACCAACGTTTCCAAGTCAACTATATACCCCCAAGGGTCCTAATTGCTCCGGGTTGGCCACTTATCCTTTGAGCCACACGCCCTGTCTATAATGTTAGTCATAGGAAAGAATGAGATTTGAGAGAATCTCAGTAGTAACAAACCACTCATACAATGCATACACGCAAAGCATGTATATAAATCACAAACAGCAACAGCAGCAACAATCTCAAAGATACATGGTTTTCACCACAAACGACAGCACTCACGGCTGTATACACAATAACGACAGCTTACGCTGTAAATGACAGCTTGCGCTGTAACCGACAGCTTGCGCTGGAAACGACAGCTATCACCAGCTGTAACCGTAGCAGCATCAAAGATTCATCACAAAACAGTGATAACACACACATACAGAGCATTACACATAGTATAAGAGAGAGAGTCACTACCTTGTCCTTTCCCGATGTTTCTTGGCACAGCGGGCTCACGAGGACGCAAATATCAAATCCTGTAAACCAAGTTAGGGACAACCCGTCAATCTCTTTCCCAAGTTTTATCTCTATAATACTTAAGTTGATTATCACTATGGTCAATTAATCAAGTCAACTAAGGAGCTAAAGTGGTCAATTAACCTAAAAGGCTAATTTCTAACCTCAAAGTTCCACAATATTACATTATGCCATAAAATCTTCAATTTTCGCATAGGTGACCAATCTGCCAGAATTTTCCAACATCTTTGAAAAATCATAAATAATTCTAGAAAATTCAAAATGACGTGATCCCAAAGCCTATTGAAATCTCTTGAAGTCCTCTTCATAGGAAAAATATGAATCACTACCAGAAATCACCACACAATTCCAGAATTACACAACATTCCACACTGCTCCAGAATTAGGTCCAGTTTCGACATCAAACTTTGGGCAACTAGAACTCCCAGCTCAAAAACCGAAATGACACAAATCATATGTCCATTTTGAAGCTTGAAATGTGAAATTTAAGACTGGAAAGTTTCAGAATTTTTAGACACCAATCGCCCATTCAAAATGTCCCTACAAACTGACTGCCCCGCACAAAGTTACACTTGACAGTTTTTCCAATTTTCAACCAATGTGTCCAATGGCTTCAAAATCAACAACCAAACCTATTCCCACATAATTTTTCGTGTAGAACACAATGGTAACATCAAAATGAACAAATTCCCACTCATTCCCCATGTCCTGTTTTGGCAGAATTTTAGGGTATTTCACAACAAACAACCACTTCACTATCTAATCACTAAGCTTAGCTCATTTGCCTCCAAACCAACATATAAGCACATATATAGGATGAGAGCTTCATGATCCCTAATATACCCTAAAAAAAATGTCACAATAGCCCACCACAACTCAGCCAATTAAAGCATCATATACATCAACATAATGCTCTTACTCACCTCTTGCTTCTTCTTGTGTTCTTTTCTTGATTCCTCAACTTTTGTTCTTGCAAGGTGGCTGAAAACTCCTCCTCTTCAAAAACAAAAACCATAGAAATGAAGCTAAGGAAGAGAGGAACAAGTTTCATGAAGGTCACTTGAGCCATAGATGAGGTTAAGGAGGTGAAAATCCATGTAGAAGTTCTTACCTCAACTTTGTTCTTCACTTTCTCTTAGCTTGCTGAACTTGGACGACCTTGAGAAGAGGTGAGAGAGTGATTTATGATCAGTTTTTCTCTTCCTTTATCCTCTTAATATCTGACCGAAAATGTGGCCCAAAGAGAAAGAAAAGTTGTGGTGGAAAATAATTCTTTTTACACAAGCTTATGCCATGTTGACTTTGGTCAATTGATAAAGGTTTCTCTTGCCTCTTCTCTTCTTGCTTTTGGACGTGATATGGGCTACACAAATGGAGAATTATTATTGACCAACATGTTCTTCAAAAGGAGGAAGAAAGATTGACCAATTGCATGAACTTGCATAGCCATTGGTTACACAAATTTTCTAGTTGCAATTTTTGACTTTTCTTCTTTGCTTTTCATCTTGGTCAATGTCTCAACTTGTTTTAATTTAATTCCTCTTCCCTTTCCTTTGTCTCCACCGTAATGTTGCACTTTGAAACACAAAAAGAATGTTGACCACTTGCTTTAAGGCATATGTGACCCATATGACCAAAGTTCCCGTGTAAAAAAGTTGAAATTTTGACCAAATTCCTCCTTCCTTCTCCTTTACCCTTTTTGGACGTTTTTAACAATATGAGGAAGGGTATTAATTTGTTTTCCCATTGGTCAATCTTGATCCTTCATTTTAAGCTTTATCCCACAATTAAGCTTAACTATAGGGTTTAGGCACTGATTACAACACATTCGGATCAAAATCCACATCATATACTTCAAAAGTGTTCATTTACAATAATTACATCACTTTTGGAGTCATTAGCCCTTAATCCCATTTTTGGGTTATTACACTGAGAGTAGTCGTAGGTACATCCTCTGCTTTAACTTTAAGCTGATGATATCCTAATCTCAAGTCAATTTTTAAGAATAGGAAGGAACCAGATAACTGATCGAGCATATCGTGAATTTTAGGAAGTAGGTATTTGTTCTTAACGGTCACCTTGTTCAATTCTCTATAATCAATATAAAGTCGTAGGCTTCCATCTTTCTTTTTGACAAAGAGCATTAGAGCTCCCTATGATGAGACACTAGGTTAGATAAACCCTTTCTTTAATAGCTCCTCAAGCTGCTTTTTCAATTCTACCATTTCATTTAGAGCTATCCTATATGGGGCTTTGGATATTGGTCCCGCTCCAGGCTTAGCTTCAATTGCAAACTAGACTTTTCATTCCGGAGGTAGTCTACTGATATCTTTTGGAAACACTTTAGGGAACTCATTTACTATAAGGATATTTTTAAGTGTTGTTCCAGCTTCTGGCTGTATTGAGAAGAAAGCTATATACCCCTGATAAGCTTTATGCAAACATTTCTCAGCTTTAACTATTGAGAAAAAGTTAAGATTGGCTTCAATACTAATATTTGGTTGCGGATTGGGATAAATGACCGTTTTGCATCTGCAGTCTAGCAAAATATTATTTGCTGTCAACTAGTCAATACTGAGAATTACTTTTTAGTCTATGCAATTGCAAACAAATTAGATCCACTGCTGACTTGTGTCCTTTGATGCTCACTATGTAATTTAGACAAATATCAGATGTGACAGGTCTAATATCCATAGGCGTAGACACAACCATATCATATAGTAATCAATACATACTCAAGCATAGTTGTATCACATAGTCATATGCAATAAATGAATGACAAGTACCTGAATCAAACAATGCTAGTACTGAATTACCATTAAGTAAAACTATACCTTGAATTAATTCAGGAGATTTCTAGCTTCTTCTTGAGTTATAGCGAAGACTCTACCCTAAACTTGTTGTCTAGGGTCTTTTACCCATTGTTGCTATAGACATTCATTAGCAAAATGTCATAGTTTCTGGCATTTATAACAAACTATCTATTTTGTCAGGGCACCATATGGCTTTCCAGGATGGTATGGCTTGCCACAGTGCCAACATGTTCTATTCTTAGGGGATCTCTGGTTACTACAGCTATTAGACTGATACGGCTTTTTGTTACTCCCTCTAGGTGGTCCCCTTTGATTCTTGCATTTCTGGGAAGAATTTATACTACAAGATGCACCCTTACTATTAGCATTTTTGTTAGAATATAGATTTAGCAAATTTTTTTATGTGATCTAGCACTTTTCTACTGCCTTATTGAACTCTGTAAATTGTTTGGAGACTAGCTTCTCTTTCAATTCTGTTTTCAATTCCTGAATAATCATATCTAAGCTCTATCTCTCATCATCACGGTACCTTAGGTAAGAAGAGTATAATGATAACCAGATAAATTGAGCCAAATACTCATCAAAACTTTCTTTCTTATCTTGTTGGATCACAAGGAACACTGCTTCCTCTTCAATTTTGATTGATCAGGGAAAATATTTCTTATTAAATTGTTCTTGAAATAAATCCCATGTGATATGAATATTTCATGCCTAAAGGATCATTTCAGTATTCCTCCACCACCTGTCTGCATCTCCTTCTAATTTGTAAATAACCAACAAAGCTTTGATGTTATCTGAGTATTCTAGAATTTTGAAGATTTTCTCTAGTTGGGACAACCAATCCTCTGCCAACTGAAGATCAAATTTTCCTTATAAAATAGGGGTTGCTATTGACAGAACCATGACACTCATGTCTATAAACTTTCATTCTCAGTGGCAGGTTAGGTAGAGGCCCCTGATCCTCTATCTATAAACTTTCATTCTAGAATTTTGAAGATTTTCTCTAGTTGGGACAACCAATCCTCTGCCAACTGAAGATCAAATTTTCCTTATAAAATAGGGCTTGCTATTAACAGAACCATGACACTCATGTCTATAAACTTTCATTCTCAGTGGCAGGTCAGGTCGAGGCCCCTGATCAAGCTCCTGTGGCTATATAGGTTCATCCTCCTATCTACCAGGATTATTCCATCTTTCCCTATCCACATTTTGTTTTTTCTGCATTTCTCGCATCTCATCCCTAAGACCATGTATCATTGTTTGCTTTTCAGCTGGCATGCCCAAGATTTGATTCATTGGATCGGTCTAACTTCTTGACTTTGCCCAATACCTCCACTTCTTAGTCTCACCATCTTTATGTTTCACTATATTAAGATAAGGAAGTAAATTTTACATAATCATAAGGGCATACTTGTGTTTTTACAAAATCTTGAGTACACGGATACTTTATGGATAACATACAACAACATTTATAGCAGTTGAGGGAAATTGTTTAATAACATACAACTTATAGACCACTATATAACATGTTTCTACTCCTTTACATTACAAAACTTAACATGTACAAGCAACTTCACAGGGGTCACCCATCTCGACACTTCCCTGGGCCGAGCATGTTTAAGCCTAATATACTAGGGCAAAAATGTTGGTGCTAGATCCAACTGCTCTCGAGCATCGATAAACCATGATGGTCCTTATCCTAGTAAGTCATGTCAATCGTCTCTAGTCGACCAGATATTGGGTAATAGGTATATATCAGTACTGGTACATGTAGTCCAATACATACATTATAATATGTTCCATGAAGGCAATAAAAGTATCATTCAAACCCGGCTCTATAACTACATTCTTCTTTCGCGCCCAAAATGCAATATCTAGAAAGAAATATAATGTCGTGCAAATCCAAACATCATCCAGAATTTCAATAAAAGATAAACCCTGATCCCAATATAATGTGTCGACATCATGCATGTACTTTGCATACTAGGCTATTTAGGTGTCTCGTTTATAGTAGGCCTACATATATATGTCTATAATGTTCTCCCACAACTCCTGATCTGGCCGTAGGTTATGTGTCACATGTGCAAGTCCAACTTTAGAACTAATAATGGAATCCGGATCAGACTCTATCTCATTGGTCTATGGTTACTCCATATCCTATACAGATGACCTTACGGATGGTGCTGGTCTAGGATGAGGCATGAACACCAACCTTGGTCATACCCGTCATCTTTCTATTATTCGCCTACTCTCTGGGGACTGATTCACAAATGGTGGTGATCTACTTCTCTGGTGCCTTTTTCTGCAAATGATTATGTTACCATATAATAAAGATCATATCAATATACTATTCTGATACTGCTAGAACCAGATTGCCCTGATACCAAAAATGTCAAACCCCATAATATTTTGACATTTATTATGTTATTAACACACAGTTTAGTGGGTGAACAAACATAGCATAACATACTGATATAAAGTACTTGATTACATTACAAGAATTGCCACAAAGGTTTGTATGAATATTTACAAATCCCAAAAGATAATATAAAAAACTACAAATAACTAACATCAGTACTTGGACAGGACCAAAACTCTCAGTTGCCAATATCTATTTCTTTTCCTTTGGAGTTGCTTCCTCTAGCCGAATAACTTTTAAATTTATGGAAATGGGTGAGATTCATATAAATATCAGTAGTAACATGCAATTAATCATATAAAATATGATAAATAAACATGCAATGCACCATATAATGTAACAGAATAAATGAATTGCAAACTTGTTTGTATGTTCGGTGTTCAAGATCAAATGACTTTTTGTCCCTATTGGCCACACTGTGTACACTATTCAAGATCAAATGATTGTTTGACCCATACTTGTTGTAATATTCTAGAGTCGATGATTGTTTGTCCGCACTTGTCTCACCACCTTAGCTAGGTCCTACTTAGCCTGATGGTATTTGTGCTTTTCCCATACCACAACTAGGTTTTTGTAACAAACACTTCATGTCATAGAACATGGCAACACAAAGGATATAAATAATCATATAGTTTTGAAAGATAGAGTTACTACCTGAAAATCCCTTCCAATTGCTAGTTCAGTCTATAATTTCTTTATCCGTCACGAGCAAATGTCAAATCCTAAAATTTCAAATTTATAATAAATGAGTCATTACTCATTCTTGCCTTATTCCTAAATTCATATGGTTGGTTATCTTTATCAAAAACGAATAATTACCAAAATGACCTTAGGAATCCAGTCTAATTCCCATTATACCCAGTATAACTGTACTTTACCAAAATTATATCCCAAGCTTTTCCTACACAATTTCATGTGTAGAATCCATTTTTGATATCAATTCTACCAAAATCACACTCCATTTCCCAAAATACCCTTGCAGCCACATATGTTAGGGTTTTATGGGTAAAATAGTCATTTCACACCCTACAATCTCTATACTTCATTTTTCACATGTTCCCTACACAATTTTTCATTCTAAACACAATGGAATCATCAAATCCATCAAATTCCAACTCAAACATAGTCAAATTACCCCTAGCCAAAATTCTATAAAAATTAGGAAAAATGGAGTTTCTTGATTTCAATCAACAAAACACCTTCTTTTATTCTAGTTCACCTTTTAAACACTTTAATTACTCTTTCCACATGCTTAATCAAAATTGGACAGCACCTCCCCTTCCCAAATCATAAATTCATGACTACCAAGCCAAGAATTCAATCACAACATCAACAACAACCATGAATTTACAAAGAAATCAATTTGAGATTCTCTCTCTTCTTCTTCCAAAACTGTGACCTTCTTCCCTTTGATTTTCTTCTTGCTTCATGTGATTTCAAGAAGGATATAAGGATTAGAAGAGATTCCCAAGAGTTTAGAGATCAGAACACATGAATTTTACTTACAGCTTACCTTGCTTCGCTTCTTGATTCCTTGTATCTTCTCTTTATTCTTTGAGCTTCAAACTTGTGTTCTCTCTGTAGCACCCTTCTTACCGTAGTCATTAAATGAGTTTAGAAGCATAATGGTTTCAAACCATTCAGCCAGGTTTAAATCCTGGGACTTACAAACCTTTGGAATTAAATCCCAATTACAACAAAGGGATCGAACCTGACATTGATTGGGTTATTCTTGGAAATTTTGTTGCTTCGAAATAAATTCACAAAAGTTTGTATTTGTGTCATGACTTACCTATTCTTAATTCCTTTTATTATTATCAGAGCACGTCTCTACTTATATTCATATTCTATTCGCTAGCTGTTGGGTTGTTATCTTATAGTTGCCCTATTCTAATTTCTTTAACACATTAAAAATCTATTTGTGACTTGTTGCACACTCACATGGCTATTGTTATCACTACAACAACTAGCACTGTAGTCGTGCCCTCAAGTCATTCATTATTGGGAATAGTAAGCACAATGGAAAGTTAATATTCAAAAGATTTTCAATCCTTACTGCAGATATGTCAATGGCATTTAAATTGAGTAGTAGAGAAGCATACCTTTCTTATGTGTTTAGTCTTTCTTTTGAATCTCAAGGAGCTAACAACTCATATCAGCTCCCTCTACTGGTATCTACACGAATAGGAATCCAACATGAACAGCGTGCTAGAGCGACCAACGTCTCTCTATAGAGTGTTTCTTTTCTCATGGCTCTCTATCTTGGTTTTTTCATCCATAGAAAACCCTAGCTCACACTTTTTTTAACTAGTCAGGGCTTTCTATTTTATGATGGATGTTAGATTTTAAAAATTAATTTTAATTAATTATGAAATCCATATCATATCAATTAATAGTTAATTGTCTTTTGATAAACAAATGAAATAAATATGGTTTAATTAAATCTGTCAAATATTTTTAATTTAACCTATTTATTTAATATGAATAAAGTGTCAATTGAAATAGATTTACTTTATCTTTATAAATTAAATCTGAGATATTATATCTTTATCATGTTAGTTATTAAATTTAATTTATCAAATAAAACTAAATTTAAAAATAACATAATATAATAATATTGTCATACAATATATATAAATATGTATGTATTTAGAACATACATATATGTATATATAATATTATTAATTTTCTTTTCAAATATATATATATTCGTCCACCCTATATTAACCATTACATTCATTAAATCTAGACATATCTTATATTCAGTGAATCTGGACAGTATAGCTTGTGTTGGGCTATTTTTGTGTACGACCCTATAAGCCCATATGAAGTTGCTAGTGGGCTAATGACTATACTAACCCATAAGTCGTAAGCGGCCTCTAGCAAGACATTATGACTACCCAATTTATATGAAGATCGATAAACTGATGCAACCTGTCATACAACCATATCATGTCCCTTTTGCCACATGATATTTTAGTCAAGGATGAGACATGGAGAATGTCATCCTCTTATTCCTGACCATTACTTTCTTAATCCCTGAGTAGTTTGACTATATAAATGGAAACTTCTTTTCATCGTAGTATGGCCAGACATTTCTCATACTTATCGAGGGGTCCAGTAATATCTCTAGACTAATGTGAGGAACAAATTCCATCTTGTTCATTCACATTCCACTGCATGAGAAACACAAAGCCCGAATATAACCTTTATCTTCACTCAATCAAAGGTGCCTTTTGACTAGGTCAAAGTTGAGCGACTCTCATGTAGGAATCCAATATGATCTCAGGTCAAAGGGCAAAATGACATGGTTATACATGAGACAAACTTATGACTTGATCCATGCAGTTTTCTTATAGCAAGTCAATCTAGCACCTTATACTCTTACAAGTGCCTAGGACTTTAATTCATATCTCTATACCTCTTCAAAGTCATATTAGTCTTATTTAATCTTTGCTCTCGTAAAGATTATTGACCACGGATATTTAGGACAATCATTTTGATTTATCCAAGGATAGTTAACACAATGAACATGTAAATGATATGATAACAAAATGGAGAAGTTGATTGAATAATAATGTTCAAAGTATAATGATTGGCCCCTAGGGCACAATTTCCAACAACCTCCTACTCACACTTGGTACAATTGTTAATTTGCCTAATTCCCATTATACTAATATGACACTTATAGTTTGCCTGTGCAAGCAGCTTAGTAAGAGGATCAGCAACATTGTCTTCTCCTTCTACTTTCCATATTTTTATGTTGCCTCTATCATTGATTTCTTTAATGAGATGAAATCGCTTGAGTATATGCTTAATGCTTTAATATGACTTCACCTAAGTCTTTCATCGAGATAAACTTTCCTAACCAAGACTTGACACTCTGCAAGGCAGGAATGTCATTCCTAATTAGTACGATGTCATCTACAAAAAGTACTAGAAATACAACTGTGCACCTACTAACCTTCTTGTAAACACAAGGATCATCAATGTTTTGAATGAATTCAAACTCTTTAACTACTTTATTAAGACAATTATTCCAGCTCCAAGATACTATCTTCAATCTATAAATGGATCTTTAAAGCTTTCATACTTTACCAGAGTCCTTGGAAAGCACAAAGCCTTCAGGTTGTGTTATGTACACATCCCCAAGCAGTTTTCCATTAAGGAAGGCTGTTTTGACATCTATCTGCCATATTTCATAGTCATAATATTCTATAATGGCAAGAAGGATTTTTTTTGATTTGGCTATTGTCACTAGAGAACAAGATTTCATCATAGTCTACACCATGAGTTTGAGTAAATCCTTTTGCAACCAGACGTGTCTTGGAGACATTTACCTTACCATCCATATCAGTTTTCTCCTTGAAAACCCATTTATACTGGATGGTTTTTACACCTTCAGATGGATCAACTAAAGTCTATACCAAATTGTTGTATGTGGATTGCATTTTAGACTTCATGACATTTAGCCATTTCTTAGAGTTTGGTCCCACTATGGCTTCTCGATAGGATTTGGTTTATTTTGCTCAATGAGCAACACATCATAACTTTTAGTAATCAGAAATCCATATCTCTAAGGCTGATGCCATGTCCTATCAGATCTGTGTGGACCTTGTGTTACTGTGAGGCTCAACAACTTGTTGTGAGTCTTTTCTGTTTTCCATTATTAGTTCTATGCTATCTTGTGACTCTTGAACTTCTTTGAGATTTACCTCCATTTGTTCTTTTAGTGATAAACTCTCTTTCTAGAAATATACCATTTTGAATTACAAACATTTTTTTTGTAGGATTGTAGACGTAGTATCCCTTCGTTTCCTTAGGATACCCCACAAAAAGGCACTTTGAGGATATGTGTACTAATTTATTTGAAGCTTATTGCTCAATATATACCTCACATACCTAAATTTTATTAAAACATAAACTATATTTCTTTCCAATCCATATCTCATATGGTGTCTTTTAAATTGCCTTGGATGGAACACGATTTAGTGTGAATGCAGCTGTCTTTAGGGCATGGCCCCAAAAGAAGGTGGAAGATCTATTTGACTCATCATAGATCGAACCATACTAATAGTGTCTTATTCCTCCATACAGATATGACATTCCATTATGGTGTTCCTAGAGGAGTCAATTGTGAGATTATTCCATAACTCCTAAATGGGTAATGAACTTTTGGCTTAAATATTCATCCCCTCGATTAGATTGAAGTGCTTTAATCGTTTTACCAAGTTGCTTTTGTAGTTCATTCTAGAATATTTTGAACATTTCAAAAGATTCATATTTATGTTTCATTAGATAGACATATCCATATCTACTAAAGTGATCTATAAATGTAATAAAGTACATATAACCTCCTCTGACATCTATATTCAATGGTCCTCATACATCTGTAGTATGAAACCCAATATATTAATGGCCCTCTCACTATGCCTAGTAAAAGGTTCTTTTTTTATCTTTCCTAATAAGCAAGATTCACATGTATCTTATGATTCAAAATCAAATAAGTCAAGAAATCCATCTTGATGGAGTTTAGAAATGTGTTTCTCATTTATATGGCCTAGATGACAATGCCATAGGTAGGTCGAATTCAAATCGTTTGACTTAACCCTTTTGGTAGTTCAGTTATAAATAATTTTACTATTAGGATGTTCCAAATTTAATATATAATAACCAACATACAAACCACCATGTACAGAAAATGTCATTACGATAAATAGAACATTTATCATTCCCAATAATGGAAGTATAACCTTCCTTATCCAAATAAGAAAGAGAAACATTCTTACTACTCAAATCAGGAACATAATGTCAATTATTCAAAACTAACAAAAGCCTAATTGGCAGAACTAATTCATAAGTGCCTACAGCTAAAGCAGTAACTCTTGCTTTGTTTCCAACTCGTAGGTTTACTTCACCCTTCTTCAGCTTTCTACTATCCTTAAGACCCTTCACATTTGTACAAATGTGAGAACCACAAGCAGTGTCTAATACCCATGTAGAGGAAGTAGAAAGATGAAGGTTTATAACATAAATATCTAAAGAGATAGCCCTATTATCCTTCTTCTTCTTTTTCAGATCTTCGAGGTAGAGTTTGCAACTCCTCTTCTAATGACCAGGTTCATTACAGAAGAAGCATACTCCTTCCTTTAGAGGCTTTGACTTCTTGCCTGCAAGCTTGGTTTTAGGCTTGTTTGACTCTATGGTCTTACCACCTGAGCCATTAGCCTTCCCTTTCCCCTTTCCTTTCCTTTTCATACCCTTTACTTTCTTAACCATCAAAATAGTATTGGGTTTTTTCTTAATGCTCTACTCAGCAATTTTAATCATCCCATGCAGTTTAGAAATTGATTTCTCCATGTTGTTCATGTTATAGTTCATGAAAAACTAGTCATAACTCTCTGAGAGTGAGTTCAAGATCAAATCTATAGTTAACTCCTGGCTCATGGGAAATCCATACCTCTCGAGGTGATCAATGTAGCCTTTAATTTTTGACACGTGAGTACTAACTGATACACTTTCAGCCATCTTGTAGGAATGTAAGGCCTTTGAGGTCTCATACCTTTCTTGCCTTGCTTATTACTTGCACATATCCTTGAAATGCACATTCATCTCAAGAGCCTCCACAAGTTCCAGATCTCTTTGTAGTTCTGGAACCAGGGTGGCAAGCATCAAGCAACCTATATCCATAAAGTCATCCTTATGCTTTGGGTAAGCGTCTTTCTGAGATCCTGGAATATTGGCTACAGGCTCCTTAGGAATGGGTTGATCTAGAACATATGCTTTTCTTTCCTACTTGAGAACAATTCTCAAGTTCCCGAACCAGTCAAGAAAGTTTGTCCTATTGAGTTTTTCCTTCTCAAGTATTGATTGTAATGATAGTGTAGTAGTACTACTAGTCGACATGATTCTATAATAAAATATGCAAAGTTGGTTTGTAATCTCCCACTAAAATAATAACCCTCAATGTAATAATTAGTTGGCTAAGATCCATATTTTGCTTAAATTTAACTCTGCTTTGACAGGACGCTTAAATCAAGTTATTTATATTAGAAATTGTGCCTAAAGGGCCAATCATTGTACTTTGAACATTATTAATTTAATGAAATTCCTCCATTCTATTATCATATTATTTGCATGTTAACTATGGTAATTGTATCTTTGGATAAATCATAAAGATTACCCTAAAATGTCCCTAATCGGTCATCTATATGGGAGCAAAGATGAAACAAAGCCAATATGACTTTGATAAAATATGGAGATACAAATCAAAGTCTTATGTAACGCCCCAATTTTTTATTAAGGCCTAATGATAATTATTGAGGATAATTATTGGATTAAAGTGGAATTAATGTGTATTGGTGAAAATATTATCTAATATGTCATAATTGATGGAAAATTTATAGAATGGGATTATTGGTCTTAAGTGGTGATTAATGGGAAATTAATTACTAACTATAGGAAAATGAGAAGTGTGATTGAATGGCTAATGGAGGGATTAAAGTAGCTAATTGGTGGTTTACCTTCATGGGAGCCAATGAAAAATTGACATGTGTCAAGATGAGAGTATGAGAGAGGTAGAGAAAAGTCAAAACCCCCAATTGTTTAATGTTTTCTCTCTCTCCCTCCCTCCTTTTTGTTGGATGAAGCATGGGCTTGGAGAAGGAATCATCATTTCTTCTTCTTCACACACTCATCTCATCTCTCTCTTCACTCCATTTCTGTGCCATTTTTGAAGAAGCTAGGAGAAGGAAAAGCTTTCAAAAAGGTAAGATCTTGACCTCTAATGCCAAAAATTCCTTCTATAAAGTTGTTCCTTGGAGTGAGAGCTTCATTTTGATGGTTGTAATGTGTTCATTGGTGTTAGTTTGTGACCTCAAGAGATTGTGAAAGTTGGAGAATTGAAAAGTCACTTTGAGAAAGTTAAAGAGGTAAGGGAAACCTATCTACCCATCTAAGTTTTGTGCCATTTGAGGTAGCTTTGAATTTCTGGGATTTATTGGCCATTTTCAAAAATGAGTGTTATTGGTCTTTTGGCATGTTAAAGGAATAGAAATGTTCTATTTGGAATGTGTATGGATAGATAAGATTGATTTGGAAAGAAATGAGTGAGATTGGAAAGGTTGGAAAGTTAGTGTTTAGTGTGGCCATGTACCAAAGCATGCTAATGTAGTGGAAATTATGTTTTTTAAATGGTTTTATTGGATTCCTTGAGTGTTTTAGTGTAAGGAACAGGCTTGATTGTTGATTTTGGAGCCATTGGTCACTTTGGTAGAAAATTGGAAATGCTGCCATTGAAAGTCTATTCTGGGTAGTCTGTTTGTATTGGCGTTTTGAATGAACAAATGATTTCCTAAAATTTTGAAACTTTCTATTATTACAGTTCACATCCCAAGCTTCAAAATAGACATATATTTTGTGTCATTTCGTTTAGTATTCTGTGAGTTATGGTTGTCCACAGTTTGGGATTGAAACAGAACTCTGTTTTGGGGTAGTGATGCGTTTTGTGAAATTCTGGGATTTGTATGGTGATTTCCAGTATTGGTTCATATTTTTCCTATGAATAGGACTAAAATAGATTTCAATGGGCTTTAGGATCACCTCATTTTGATTTTTCTACAATTAATTATGAATTTTTGAAGTTGCCTTGGCTGCAGCAGAAATTCTTGGCTGCAGCGCAAAAGTTTCTGTGAGCGTTTTGGCCGCAGCCAGAAATTCTTGGCTGCAGCCAGAAACCTTTTGTTTGTGTTTTTGCCACAGCCAAAGGTTTCTTGGCTGCAGCCAACCCCCTGTTTTCAGCACCTTGGGATTTTGAAAAGTGGTTTCCAACCCAGTGTTTCCCAATCCTTTTAGGCGATTGTTAGAGACTTTCATAGCTACTTAAGGGACTTTAATGATAACCAAAACTAAGTGTTTTGAAGTCATTTGAGTATTGGAATAAGTAATAACCTATCGTCCTTAATGATTATAGGATTTGATATTTGCCCGGAATATAGAAGGCATACGCCTGAACAAGAACGGAAAGAACAAGGTAGTGACACTTTATCCTATATCATATGCATTGCATTGCTTGTTTGCATTAGTCATCGATTACAGTGAAAGTGAAGGGGATGTGGCGAAAGCCCGGACTCGATTACAGTGAAAGTGAAGGGGACATGGCGAAAGCCCAGACTCGAATATAGATAAAGTGAAGGGGGCGTGGCGTAAGCCCGACCTCGTATATAGTGAAAGGAACGTGGCGAAAGCCCGGTCTCGAATATTGATTGCTGCATTGTGATATATGTGACTTGCTTTGTACATATGCATCATATAAATAAACTGTTGCTACTGGGATTCTCTAGAATCTCATTTTTTCCAAATAACACTTTTAGACAGGGCAAGTGGATCGAAAAGCAAGCAAGTGGATAAGGGCGATTAGGGCTGCCAGCGGTAGTCTTAGTTAAATATTTTGGTTTTATATCGAATTGGTTATCATTTTGGATCAATGTAAATATATTGTATAGATCATAGTACTATAGTTTTGTGTAATCCCCAGTATGGATACTGAGATAGGCGATGATGCCCTAAACAATATTTTGGATTAAATGTTATTATCCCGGGTGAACGTCGGGAATTATGGTCGTACTTTGATATTGTACATGTAACAGACAAAACAGCCCAATTGTTTTATTAATGAAATGAATAGAGATCGATGTGTACAAGCATTTTAAAAATTTTTAAATTATTCCGGATCTCTCATTTGATTGTTAAACGTGTTTAAACGCTAATCCTGGCCTGATTATCGAAGGGGGTTACATCTTAGGCACTTGTAAGAGTACAGGGTACTGGATCAAGTCATAAGCTTTTCTCATGTATAACCATATCACAATGCCCTTAAACCTAAGGTCATCTGGATTCCTACATGAGAGTTTCTAAACTTTGAACTAGTTAAAAGTCACTTTTGATTGGATGATGATAAAGGCTACGATCGGGCTTGATGGTTTTTCATGCAGAGGAATATGAATGATCAAGATAGAATTTGTCCCTCACATTAGTAGAGAGATATTACTAGGCCCCTCGATGAGTGAGTCTGAGAAATGTATGGCCATACTACGATGGAAACGAGTTTCCATTTCTATTGTCAGGCTACTCAGGAATCGAGAATGTAATGGTCAGGAACAAGAGGATGACATTATCCATGCCTTATCCTTAACCGATATATTGTGTGACAAAAGGGACGTGACATGGTTGTATGACAGGCTGTATCATGTTAACAATCCTCATATGAATTGGGTAGTCGTAATTTCTTACTAGAGGCCGCTTGCGACTTTTGGATTAGTATAGTTATTGGCCCACTGCCAACTTCATATGGGCCTACAGAGTAGCACACAAGAATGACCCAATACGAGATAATTTTTAATTTAGGGTGGGTGAATTTTATATTTATATATATAGTATAAAATTTGTTAATAATATTATATAGATATATATTTTCAAAATACATATCTTACATATATGTGTGTGTGTGTGTGTGTGTATTATATGATATTATTATATTTTTTTAGTTTTGAATTTAATCTATTAAGATATATTAAATTTAATAACTAACATGATAGAGATATATTATCTCAGATTTAATTTATGAAGATAACTTAAATCTAATGGCTCTTTATTTGGATTAAATAAATAGGTTAAATTAAAACTGTTGGACATGTTTAATTTAAACTGAATTTATTTATTAGCTCATCAAGATAATTAATTGTTAATTAATTTTGAAATTAATGAAGATTAATTTTGAAATTCGAATATAGCCCTAATAGGTTATAAACTTGATAGAGCCGATATACTCATACACACATGAGAATTCAGAGCCCCAAGGGAAACCCTAGGAGATATTTGGAGGCACTAGCACGCAGTCTTTGTTGGAAAGCATTCATGTGGATACCAGTAGAGGGAGCGGACCTAAGGTGTTGGCTCTGAGAGATCATGAAAACCCTAGGTAGAAAAAGGTATGAATCTTTCTAACTCGATTTAAATGTTGTTGATAGATCCTCGATTAGGATCGGTAAAAATTTTAAAATTCTTTTGCTGTGCCTGCTGATCCTAACAATTTAGGTAGGTAACCACTTTACCAATTACATCACATGTAACTCTTAGATCTTTATGGGATTCGATCATTATATGATCCGGTATGTTTAATCCCATCTAATGCCTTGAGATCTAAAACCATTTTGTTAATCTCAATTTAGTCAAAACAATAATGAATCTTTGTGAGTAGCACCATTACTCACGGTTGTCCCACCAAGATAACTCAAATACATCCACTTTAGTGGAACCTACAATTGAGTGATCTAGGTTTTGACAAGTATTCATTAATTGACGACATTATGCTTAAGATTTCATTTAAAGGGCTTAATTAACTATATTGTTTATATGAATACATATATCATGGTTGTATCTCATACAGATATACATATATGTGTAAAACTAGAGCCATATTGTTCACCATTGTCAAACAATTTTAGAAATTAAAACCACAACAAATAACAATTCGTACAATATGAAAAGCGATAAATGTTATGATTATGTCATGCTATGAATAGTTAGCCACGACGGTCTCACTACCAAACCTATACTCCTCACTCCTTTTCTAAGAAAAGAGGAAGGAAAAGACGAAGATGGGGAGTGGTTTGGAGGATAGTTCAAGTGATCCTAATTCCAAGGGAAGGGTATCTTTGAGCTTTTTTCCCATTATTAGTAACTGACAATATGATTAGAGGAGAAAATTGATAAGTTCTTTAATTTCCCTTATATTCTCTTAACTTTCTTTTCTCTAACTCTTATATAATCTTTAATTAAAAAATAACTTCTTTTCATTTATTATCTCTATCGATCACCAAATGTGGGATTTCTATAATAATAGCTTCCTCATATTTTGCTTGATTTTCAAGTTTTTTTACACTAGCAGTAGAGGCATCACATGTCTCCAAGAATAGTTATGAATCTTCTTAATTTATTCATTATTAACATTTCATGTAAGAGATCCCCACATGTTTCTACTGAACGTGTTGCCCATTAGATTTTGAATCTAACAACCCTATAACACAAGAGTACCAAAGCCTGGCCAGGTTTTCCTTGGTTTCCTATCCTTCTCGATTAATCACCATTAATCGAATCTAAAGCAATATATCACATATACAATTTATAATCGAGACAAATACTTAAATGCACAATTGACCTGTCTCTGATACCACTGTTAGGATTGGTAGGCATAGCAAAAAAGTAAAATTCAAAAGTTTTCCAATCCTTACTGCGGATCTGTCAACAGCATTTAAATCGAGTAATAGAAAAGTGTACCTTTCTTATGTGTTTAGTCTTTATTTTAGATCTCAAGGAGCTAACAACTCGAATTAGCTCCCTCTACCAGTATCTATATGAAAAGGAATCCAACAAAACAGTGTGCTAGCCCCACCAACATCTCTCTCTAGAGCTTTTCTTTTCGTATGACTCTCTTGGTTTTTTCATCTATAGAAAACCCTAACTCACACTTTTTTTAACTAGTCAAGGCTTTCTATTTTGTGATGGATGTTGGATTTTAAAAATTAATCTTAATTAATTTTGAAATCCATATCATATGAATTAACACTTAATTGTCTTTTGATAAACAAATTAAATAAATATAGTTTAATTAAATCTGTTCAATAGTTTTAATTTAACCTATTTATTTAATCATAATAAAGAACCAATGAAAATAAATTTAATTTATCTTTATAAATTAAATATGAGATATTTTATCTTTATCATGTTAGTTATTAAATTTAATTTATCATATAAAACTAAATTTAAAACTAACACAATATAATAATATTATCATATAATATATATATATATATGTATTTTGAAAATACATATATATATATATATATATAATATTATTAATTTTCCTTTCGAATATATGTATATATATATTCCTCTACCTTATATTAACCATTACATTCTTTAAATCTAGACATATCTTAGATTAAATGAATCTGGACATTATAACTCATGTTGGGCTATTTTTGTATGTGAACCTGTAGGCCCATATGAAGTTGGCAGTAGGCCAATGACTATACTAACCCACCAGTCATAAGCAGCTTCTAGCAAGACATTATGACTACCCAATTCATGTGAAGATCGATAAACCAATGCAATCTGTCATACAACCATACCACACCCCTTTTTTCACATGTTATTTAAGTCAAGGATGAGGCATGGAGAATGTCATCCTCCTATTCCTAACCATTACTTTCTCTATCCTTGAGTAGTTTGACTATAGAAATAGAAACTCCTTTTCATCGTACTATAGACATATATTTATCAGACTTACTCATTGAGGGGCCCAGTAATATCTCTGTACTACTGTAAGGGACAAATTCCATCTTGACCATTCATATTCCTCTACATGTCCAAGCCCGAACATAGCCTTTATCGTCACTCGGTCAAAGGTGACTTTTGACTAGATCAAAGTTAAGCGACTCTTATGTAGGAATCCATGATAATCTCAGGTCAAAGGGCAAAGTGACATGGTTATACATGAGACACACTTATAACTTGATCCATATAGCTTTCTTGTAACCCCCTCACCGTAATTACATCCGAATTACGAAATTTAAGTGAAATAGAGACCAATAAAACAAAATCACAATTTATGATCCCACATCCAAGAGATGGGGTATTTCAAAATCTTTTCAAAACATATATATATTCTTGGTCTCACATTCCTTGCGGATATAACTACTTGAGAAATCAGAGTACATAATAAATATCAAAGTGCGGAAACCAAAATCCCGGCAAACCCCGGGTTACTACATATATATCATGGGTTTAGTTGTTTTCCCATAAAGGGGATTACACAATCAAAATAATTATTTACATCTATGTACACTTGGCAATCCCAATCCAAAGTAAGGATAACCAACTATCCCAAAATCCTGGTTGTCCCTAAGAGGTCCTAACCACTCCGGGTTGGTCGCTTCTCCTTCGAGCCACTTGCCCTATCTGAAAAGATTAGTCATATGGAGGAATGAGATTCTAAAGAATCCCAGAGCAACAACTCACTCATACGATATATAAACATAAAGCATGTATGTTCATCATAAACAGCAGCTTCACAATGATCTCTGGCTCGCGCCACATACGACAGCACTCACGGCTGTAATCACAATGCACTACGCCCACTTTCGTGGTGAACACTATGCCAGCTTTCGCTGTAATCACTATGCACAACGCCCGCTTTCACGGTGAACACTATGTAGCAGCAACACAAAGCACAAAGCACCACAAAGCATCTCAACGCACGATGTATCACTATTCTCCACAAAGTATCTCAATGCACAAGGTATCACAAAGCAATAGCAGCAGCTTCCACACAATGAATGACAGACAGACATACAATACATTTACACAAAGTATAAGAGAGGAGTCGCTACCTGTATCTTTCCTGACAATCTTTGGCACAGTGGGCTCACGCGTTCGGCAGATATCAAATCCTATACCAAATTAGGGACAATTGATCAATCTCTTTTCCAATTACTTAATCCCATAATACACTAAGTTGGTTATCATTTAGGACTCCTAAGAGGCCACAAATGTCTCTAATGAAAGCCCTAAAAGGTTGGGAAACAATAGGTTGAAGGTCACTTTTCGAAAACACTAAGTGCTGGAACACAAGCTTGGGCCCCGGCCTACCATTCCTTGGGCCGCGGCCCAAATATGGTCAGAAGGTCTTGGGCTGCGGCCCACCACTCTTGGGCCGCGGCCCAAAACAGGTCAGAAAGGCTTGGGCCGCGGCCCACCACTCTTGGGCCGCGGCCCAGAAGTTTCCTGACTCTGGGCTGAACTTCGAAAAACATAACTAATTCTAGAAAAATTGAAACGGAGTGATTCCAAAGCCAAATGAAAGGTATATGAGTCCTCTTTCAAGGAAAAATATAGCCCTTCACTGGAAATCACTACACACATACAGAATTACCAAAAACTACACATTGCTCCAAAACAAAGTTCTGTTTTCATTCCAAACTTTGGACAACCATATCTCACTGAATTCTAAACGAAATGACACAAAATATATGACCATTTTGAAGCTTGGGATGTAAACTTTAAGACTGGAAAGTTTCATAATTTTCCAATACCATTTGGTCACTCAAAACGCTCGTCCAAACTGACAGCGAAAAACAGAGCTTAAACAACCAGATTTTCCAACTTTTCCCAAGTGACCCAAATGAATCCCAATCAATTTCTATCTATCCAAAATGCATCAAATGTTCATATATCTCCAAACTAAATCATTTCCAATCATCAATCATAATGAAACTCCTAAAATCCACATTTGGTGCAAATTAGGGCAAAATTCCAGATTTGACTAAACTTAGCCAAAAATCACAAACAAATACATTAAAATGCTCTAACTTCCTACCTCTTCACTTTGCCCAACCAAGAACCTTGATTCCTCAACTTCCAATTTCGAGCAAATCACCAAGCACCACTTCTCAAGATTCTACAACCATCACAATGTAGCTCTCATTGAGATGAACAATATTATAGAAGAGGTTTTGAGCAAAGGAGAGTCACAACTCACCAAAATCAAAGCTTTCTTCTTCTCTTTCCAAGCTCAAACCAGCGCCAGAAATGGAGGAAGGAGAGAGGGAAAATGAGAGAGAAATGGGAGGGATGATGAAATGAATTTTCTTTCCCTTGTGCACACACTTTACCGATGGAGAGAGAGAGAATGAGGGAAAAAGTGAAGCTTTGTCTTCTTGTGGCCTCATCCAACCACTACCACAATACCACATGTCCACATCTCAAGCACTCCATCAAAGAGCCCACATAAATTCAATGTATAGGATTCCGACCCATATGAAATGCATCTCAACCCTTGATCTTAAATACTACATGTATTTATTCTCAAAATTCATATTACATTAATCCCAAATGTATTTAAATCAAGATAATTACAATAATTATCGAGGTCATTAGCCCTAATTACAAATCGGGATATTACATTTCTCATAGTGGGTCGGTCCAGCACCTTGTACTCTTACAAGTGCCTAAGACTTTGATTCGTATCTCCATACCTCTTCAAACTCATACTGGTCTTATTTCATCTTTGCTCTCGCATAAATGATCAACCATAGACATTTAGGACAACTATTATGATTTATCCAAGGATAGTTATCACAGTGAACATGCAAATAATATGATAACAAAATAGACAAGTTGATTGAATAATAATGTTCAAAGTACAATGATTGACCCCAAGGGCACAATTTATAATATTTAGAACATATACAGTAGTCAAAGCAACTAAAGTACAATGAAGTACTCATTTTGACTCAAAGCACTTTGAATCATCAGAATTGCCTTGCTATTAGTGTGATGAGTTTCTTGTCATTCTCATTATATTCTGCTTGTGTCTTGGGAAAACTTTAAACTTTGCTTTCCAGAATAAGAAGTTTTCACCATTAAAACCCAGAGGTCTTGTGATAGAAGCTCCGTCGGGAAGAATTCCCTTACCCATGCTTGCCATTGGATCCTTTTTAGGCTGTTAAATCTTAATAAGAAGACCTACACTCTGATACCAAATGTTAGTGCAAGTGTTTCACCCAAGAGAGAGTGAATTGGGTGGTACCAGAAATTTCGTTGCATATAAGAAAATTAACAGAATATTTAAAGCAGTTGAGAGCAAAGAGAAATATCACTGAAGTGTACACCGAGAGTTATATTGGTTCGGTCACAACCACTTTGACCTACGTCTAGTCCTCAGAGCGTCAATAAGAGTTTCACTATATTCTCTAAGATTCAGTAGGTTCTTGGCACCTCAGTACACAGAAAGTTCCTTCACCTGGATACTTGCCCCCCTTATACGTTGTAATCAAAAAGGGAATCTTGTAAACCCTTAGTACATATATGACACCCGGTGGTTGTCAGGATCTTTTATTGTACACTCTGATATGTATTAATGTGATATAACTGCACAGGTTAATTAAATTCGAACCCTGAACTTGAGACCAAGATAGGGAAACGTTTTAAAAGAATTTGTGAAAACCCTACCATAAGGAGGGAGTTAAAATGAGTTATAAATTATCCGTCGGTCTCCTATCCTTTTTAGTTATGTGTTATCGAATTATAATTACACTTATTAAGGTAGGGGGTTACATTTTTTGTATCAGAGTTGTAGTTCCTGGCAAGGGTAGAGTTTGCTAGGATTGTTCCCTTAGTTCTTTGCATTTGGGATAGAAAATGATTATGATTGGTTACTGTATACACATGTATGCTTTGTGATTGTGGTTATAAATGAGATTTGTGGACAATGTGTATACATTATCTATGAAACTGACGAAGTGAATAATTTATAGAATGAAGAAAACAAAGGGTCATCCCAGAGTACAACAGGTAGACCTAGAGGTGGAGTTGGTCAATGACAATCCATTAGACCAGATGTGAGAGTTAATGGGTCTAATAAAAGATCAGCGAGACATGATCACTGAGTTGAGGGAAAAGCTCAGAATTAAAAGAGGCAAAAATAAGAAGAATGGTGTCAATCTACTCTGGAAGAGACCTAAGAAGAGACTCACCATAAAGAAACTACGGAAGGGTCTACACAACCACTGGAGTCCCCACCTCATACTATCCCAAATCAAGAATCTCAAGGGGTGCCAGTCAGAGAGGAAAGGGATCTTCAGTTCTGGGTCTTAAAATCCTACAAGCACCTGCCTTCAATATTCAGAGGGAGATTTCATCCTTAGGCAGCCAAAGACTAGTTGAATCAGCTTGAAAAAATCTTTGAGGTTCTTGAGTACATGTCCGAGGTGAAGGCATGTCTAGCCATCTACAAGCTCGAGGGTGATACAGATCGCTGGTGGTGGACTAACACCCTAACACTGAAAAATCTAAATGTGCCATTGACCTGGGAGCTTTTTCAACAACAATTCAATGAGAAATATTTTCCCAAGTCAATTTGGTTGGAAAAGGAAACAGAATTCCTATCTATTAAGCAAGGGCACATAGAATCTTTTGATGATTATATGTCCTGTTCAATCCATTTATCCTGATATTCCTCTTATCTTTGAAAGATGGATTATGAGGAATGGAGCTTAGATATGCTCATACGTGGGTTAAGGCAAGAATTGAGAAAGTGATTAGGCACCTACTTATTTACCTAATTCAATAAGGAGGTTGAAGAATGCAGAATCACCGAGAATAAATTGAGAGATTTGTATCCTATCAAAGATACCAGCCATCGCAGTGATCCCAGTAAGGGTAATGCTCCTTAGAAACGGAAAGACCAAGAATTCTCTCCATTAAAGGGTAGTGGTAAAATACCCTACCAGTCTGGGAGTTGTGATCAGTAGAGAACTCCTTTTACATCATGGATCTACCCTCATTGTAATCAGCCACATCATGGAAAGACTTGTGAGGGTCAGGTGATATGTTTTAACTGTAAGTATATTGGCCATATTGCTTCTGAGTACAAATAGCCTCAACTAGAGAAGAGACTGAGAACTCAGGGTCAAGTATTTGCTATGACTCACGAGGAGGCCTAAAAATCCCCCGATTTGATATGCGGTAAAGTCCTTCTTAAGGGCTATTCATTACAAGTATTGTTTGACTCGAGTGCAAGTCACTATTTTATTGCTTATGATTACGTGAGGCGCTTGGATTGTATGTACAGTAATTTCCATTTGATTTGAATGTGTCAACACCAATGGGTGTTAAAGCATTGACCACTAAAGTTTGTTTGAACTGCATGCTAACTATGGAGGGGCATGAATCTGTTATCGATTTGATTTGTTCGCCGCTTTACCAATTGGAAGTCATTCTGGGTTTTTATTGGTTAATAGTAAATAATGTGTTATTAGATTGTAGGAACAAGAAGATAGTGTATCCTGCTTCTCAAAGTGTTGAGAATCCAACTGCTAGCTTGAATTTTTTTCAACAGCTAAAGCTAAGAAATATTTGTAGAAGGGTTGCCAGGGGTATATTGTATTTTTCTCTGTTTAAGGGGAGACCAGTGAAACTTTGAGTAGTATACCTATGGTAAATGAATTTCCTGAGGTATTTTCGAACAATCTTAGCGGATCCCTCCTGAAAGGGAAGTTCAGTTCCCAATTGACATTGTGCCTGGAGCTGGTTCTATATTTAAGGCCACATACCGTATGGCCCCAAATGAAATGGAAGAGTTAAAGAGTATATTAACGATTTGCTTGAGAAAGGGTTTATTAGACCCAGTGTGTTACCTTGGGGAGGTCCAGTTCTTTTTGCTAAAAAGAAAGATAGGAGTCTTCATTTCTGTGTTGACTATAGAGAACTAAATAAGATTAACGTAATGAACAAATACCCTCTCCCCAGAATCGATGACCTTTTAGATCAATTATCGGGTTTGTGTTTATTTTTAAAGATTAATCTAAGGTCGGGGTATCATTAGTTACGAGTGAAGGTGAAAGATGTTCTGAATACTGCTTTCAAGACTAGGTATGGGCACTATGAGTTTCTGGTAATGCCCTTTGGTCTGACCAATGCACCTACGGTATTCATGGATTACATGAACCGTGTCTTTCAACAGTATTTGGATCAATTTGTCATGTGTTTATAGATGATATTTTGGTATACTATAAGAATAGGGAGGAGCATGAGCATCATTTGATAATTGTATTGAATACATTACGTGAGAAGCAGCTCTATGACAAATTGAGTAAGTACAAGTTTTGGCTTTCAAAAGTAAAATTCTTAGGCCATGTTATCTCATAAGAAGGGGTCTCGATGGATCCCAATAAAGTGGAAGCAGTATAGGACTGGAACAGGCCAGAAACTGTTGCTGAGATACACAGTTTTCTGGGTCTTGCTAGTTTCTACCAGAGATTCATTTAGAATTTCTCATGTATTGCCTTGTCGATGACAAAGCTCACGAGAAAGGATTAGCCATTTGTGTAGGATGAACATTGTGAAAATTGCTTTATCGAGCTGAAAAAGAGGTTTACTACGGCACCTGTGTTGATTATACCTGATCCCAACTTGACCTATATTGTGTATAGTGATGCGAGTAAGCAGGGATTAGGGTGTGCCCTTATGCAGTAGGGACTTATGGTGGCCTATGCCTCTCGACAGCTCAAACCTCATGAAATAAACTATCCCACTCATGATCTGGAGCTTGCGGCCATTGTGTTTACTTTAAAGATTTGGTGGTATTATTTGTATGGTGTGATGATAGAACTGTACTATGACCACGGGAGTCTCAAGTATTTGTATGAACAGAAAGAATTGAATATGAGATAGCATCATTGGATGGAGTTGCTTAAGGACTACAACCTAAAAATTAAATATCATCTGGGTAAGGCAAATATAGTCGTGGATGCTCTTAGTCAAAAGGTGGTGCTTGTAGCAGTAATGATGATTCAAGAGGGGAAGTTAATAGCTGCTTTTTATGATTTGAATTTGTCAGACTAGATCCTCTGTGCCACCTATACAGTTTCCCGGGGGGAAAGTAATTCAAGAGCTAAGATTGAAGAAGCTTAGAGGCAAGATAGTTGGATACAACGTAATTTGGCTAGAGTTAAACAAGGAGAAGCTTAGGGCTATGATTTGTTGCCTAGTGGACTAGTTCGCTATCAAAAGAGAATTTGTGTTCCACTTAAGGCGGAATTGAGACAGAAGATCTTAGATGAGGGATATAAGAGCTGGTACACTCTTCATCTTAGTATGACCAAAATGTATCATAACTTGAAATCTGTGTATTGGTGGCCGGGATTGAAGAGTGATGTGACAAAATATGTGGTGCAATGTCTTACATGCCAGAGGGTAAAGATCGAGCACCAGAGACCGTAGGGTCTACTGCAGAGTCCTGAGATTCCAGAATAGAAATGGAAAAGTGTGACCATCGACCTTGTTGTGGGATTGCCCAGGGTTAAGAACTATGATGCGATTTGGGTAATAGTTGACTGGCTAATGAAGTCCGCATACTTCATACTAATCAATGCTGGTTATTCTTCAGACAAACTAGTAGAAATATACATTTAGGAGATTGTAAAGCTCCATGGCATACCGAAGAATATCATTTCCAACATAGATCCCTGGTTCACTTCTAGATTTTGGAGGGTGTTGCATGAAGCCCTGGGAACTCAATTGAGATTCAGTACGGCCTATCATACTCAAATAGATGGACAAACGGAGAGGACAATTCAAACACTGGAGGATATGTTATGAGCTTGTGTCCTCGACTTTAAAGAAAATTGGGATTACTTTTTCCAATTGCTGAGTTTGCCTATACCAATAGCTATCATGCAAGCATTTAAATGGCACCGTATGAAGCCTTGTATGGGAGGAAGTGCCAAGTACCTTTATGCTAGAATGAATTATCTAAGAGGAAGTTGTATGGGCCGGAGCTTATTGATCAAACCTCAGCGCAAATTTATACCATTCATAAGAGGCTTCTTGCAGCACAGAGTCGATAGAAAAGTTATGCTGACAAAAGGAGATGGCCTCTAGAGTTTGAGGTTGATGACCATCTCTTTTTGAGAGTATCACTAGTCACTGGTATTGGGAGAGCTATCAAGCAGAAGAAGATAAGCCCAAGGTATATAGGTCCTTTTGAAATCCTTGAGGGGATTGGACCTGTTGCATATCGAGTAGCCCTTCCCCTGAACCTGAGCAAGCTCCATGATGTGTTTGATGTTTCCCAACAAAAGAAGTACCAACCAGATCCATCTCATGTTGTGGAGAATGAAGAAGTTGAATTATAAGATAACTTCACATATGTGATAGAGCCAGAGCAGATCATTGATCGAGAGGACCGATGGCTTAGACACCAAAGTATTTTGTATTTGAAGGTGATCTGGAAGGGAATGACGTCGAGAGAAGCAACCTGGGAAGCGGAAGCAGACATGCGAATATGATATTCAGAGTTTATGGCTTGAGTTGTGTAATAAATTTCAAGGACGAAATTTATTTTACGGGGGGAGAATTGTAATGACCCAAAAATAGAATTAAGGGGAGAAAAGTAATGTAATTATTGTTAAATACACTTTTGAAGAATACAATGTGAATTTTGATTCAAATGTGTTCTGATTATGCCTAAACTCTATATTTAATTTCATTGATGGATTAACATCTAAATTGAGTTAAATAAGAGGGAGGGAGCATGGTTGAGCAATATGAACCATAAACATGTGTTTAGTGATGATTTAGTAGGAATTGCTAGAAATAGGGGCAAAACGGGTAAAAAGGAAGGTTACCGACCAATTGGTCAGTTACCGAAGAGTCAACTCATTGGTAAATTGTAGATCAATGGTTGGGATTACTTATCAAGAGATTATGACAGAGTGATCCTACGCTTGTATGAACATGTAATGAATTGAGAGGAGGAACAAGATCATGACACTTGGCTACATGTCAACCATAGATCAAGGTCAAAGTGTCGAAAGTTTCTTTTCTCTTCCCTCTCTCATTTAGGACGTCCAATAAGCTAATAAAGGGCCAAAAATTCAGATCATGATCTTCATCACATCTCTCTCTCTTCAAATCTTCCATTGTCATCCAAACCAAGCAAGAGTAAAGAAAAGGTGAGGTTTTGGGTGGTTTAGTGTCCTCTTTAGCTCAAATTCTCTTTCATAATCTTGTTCATGGTGATGAGAGCTTTATCTTGATTGTTTTAGATTTTTGAAAGAAGGTGTTTTGGAGCTTGTGAAAAATTAGAAGAAGAGAAATCAAGAAACTAGTCTTAAAAAGAGGAAAAGGTAAGAATTTGACATATTTTGACATATTCAATGTGGTTATTGGTTGAACTTTGGAATTCTTGGATTTTTGCCCTAATTTTCATGCCATTAGGGTCTTGGGTATAGCATGGTAATTTGGTATTGGAATAGGTGTCTTGTTGCATGTTTTGAACAATGAAATTGGTTTGAATTGGTTTTGATCATTGATTTGAAAGTTTGGAAAAATTATGCATTGTGTGTTCATGGCTGCCCAAAACAGAACATGTGTATGTGTGATGGGAATTTGGTTGTTTTAGGGATTCCAATGGGTTCCTTATGAAAAATTGGTGTGGAAATGGTGTTTGTTGAGAATTGGGAACTAGTGGAGGCATATATGCAAAAACTGAAATTCTGTCTCTTAGAACTCTGTACAGGGCAGTCAGGTTGTCTGGAAGTTTTGAATGAGCAAATGGTGTCTAACAATTCTGAAACTTTCTATTCTTAAAGTTCACATTCCAAGCTTCAAAATGGACATATAATTTGTGTCATTTAATTTTGTGAGCTGGGAGTTCTTGTTGCCCAAAGTTTGATGTTGAAACTGGACTTAATTGTGGAGCGGTGTTAAATTTTGTGTTATTATGGAATTGTGTGGTAATTTTTGGTAATGTTTCATATTTTTCCTATGATGAGGACTTAACTAGATTTCATTTGGCTTTGGGATCACCTCATTTCGATTTTTCTAGAATTAATTATGATATTTTGAAGTTTCCTTGGCTGTAGCATAAACGTTTCTGTGCACGTTTTGGCCGCAGCCAGAAAATCTTGGCTGCATCCAAAAACCTTCTGTGCGCACTTTTGCTGTAGCCAGAGGATTCTTGGCTATAGCCAACCCCCATTTTCAGCATTTTGTGATTTTGAAAAATGGTTTCCAACCTATTACTTCCCAATTCCTCTAGGTTTTCGTTTCGCCTATTATAGTCACTTAAGGGACTCAGGTGGTAACCTATTTTAAGTGTTTGAAAGTGAGTATTGGGAATAGAGAATTAATCCACCCTTTTTTATTTGGGTGTTTAGGGTTTGACATTTTCCTTGATCATGAACGAATCATGCCTGAGCACGCTCGGAAAGAACAAGGTAGTGACTCTTTCTCTTATACTATGTATAGAACATTATATGTATGTTTCATGCATTGAGATGCTTTGACATACTGCTGCCATTACAGCGTATGCTGTCGCATTAAGCATAGTGATTACAGTGAAAGCTGTCACATTGTGTATACAGCCGTGAGTGCTGTCGTATATAGTATGAGCCATATACCATTGTGTTGCTGCTAAATGTGATCTTACATGCTATGTGTTTATATATTGTATAAGTATTTTGTTACTACTGGGATTCTCTTGAATCTCATTCTTTCCATTGACTAACCTCACAGACAGGGCAAGTGGCTGCAAGGAGAAACAAACGATTAGGAGTGGTTAGGACCTTGTAGGGATATTTAGTTTTGGATCGTAAATAATATTTTGGAATATTGTTATGTAACCCCCAAAAAGGAAATCTTGTAAACCCTTAGTACATATATGACATCCAGGGGTTGCCATAATTTTTTATTGTACACTCTGATATGTATTAATATGATATAACTGCACAGGGTAATTATATTCGAAACCTGAACTTGAGACCCGTATAGGGAAACGTTTTGAAAGAATTTGTGAAAACCCTACCATAAGGAAGGAGTTAAAATGAGTTATAAATTATCCGTCGATCTCCAATCCCTTTTAGTTATGCGTTATCGAATTATAATTACACTTATTCAGTCAGGGGGTTACAGGTATGACTTTAGAAAGAATGGATTTGAAATCCAAAAAACTGAAATTTGCTACCAATTAGGGTTTCTTGGCAATATGAATGTGTTGTGTTGTTTAGTAATAGAATATTGTCTAATGGCCATGAAATCTTCCAAATTAAAATTATACATATCATGCTTTAATTTGATAAGTCATTTGAGCCATTTGGATTAGTACGTTAAGAATTATGAATTTTTGAAGTTAGGCATTGAATCTAGAATGGATTCTGTGGTAGTAAGGCTTTAGTCATAGTTTTGGAATCTTATGGCTAGAATTGGCTCTAAGTAATATTTTTATTGTAAAATAGACTCAAATAGCTTTAAGTAGGAGTTCAAACTACCCCAATAGGAGTTCTATAGAAATAGTTATGAATTTTCAAAGTTTGGTCAAATTGCTGGTAGCTATTAGCTACCATGTGAATTTAAGAAAGAAAGGGACAACGTAATTAGTATAAACTCCAAAGGTGAAAGTAAGTATATAGGACTAATATAGCCTATTAAGAATTCATTTATCATGGCACTAATTATATGATTATATATCTAGGGCTATGAAAAGCCAAGAAAGAAGAAGCATAGAAGAATTTCTAAGAAGCTTGAATGGTTGGAAGAAAAGGGGACAAGAAGAGGACACAAGCCCAAGAGGTAGTGAACTTACTTAACTTGCATGTATTTGTTGTGTATTGATTTTCAGTATTGCTTTGCTTGATTATATAAAGCATGTATGAATGAATAAAGCTCTATTTCTGTTTATATTGTGGTCATAGATATGTTGCATGAAACATGGAACATGCAGAAATGTCATTATGTGAACATTAGCCTATGTAAGGCAAGCATATAATGAATTAGCATTCATCTTACATGTATTGTTTGCTACTAAGATTTCCCTGAATCTCACTCCCCCTCACCAAACATATAGGCCCATAAGCAAGAAAGAGAAGAATGCTTGGGGATGAACGAGAAGGAAAGAAGACGAAGAATTGAAGAAGTGTAATAATGCACTATGTGTAAATTATTTGCATAAAAATATTTGAATGAATACTCAAGTTTTAGTTGAACAATAATTGAGATCACCGAGAACAAGAATTAGCTTTGATATTTGGTAAGAAAAACGGCAAATGAGTCAGAAATGAGTAATAAACTTCTAAGGAATTAATGATTAACGCTTTCGATATGTAATTAAAGGGGTATGTAAGATGAGACTTACACTATGTACACTCACACATGGTATATTTTATCTGACTAATTACATATACTAAGCCTTCATAGTCTGAAGACTTATTCTCTACCCAGAGGATTGAATCCATAGTCAATCAATCCTTGGAAGTCATTTTATTTCTTAAACATTTTTGAGACTCTTGTCAAACTGGGCTTAGCAATCTGCTTGTTTCAGGCTTATTCTCAAGCTTTTAGGCCTGAAATTTGGGATGTTACAATTCTCCTCCTGTTCAATAAATTTTGTCCTCAAAATTTTGAACACATATAGTATTGACTATACCTGGGGGAATTATCTCTTGACACTTAGCCTATCCCTTTCTTTACTCAGTCTATCTCTTTCTTCACGCAGTCTATCTCTTTCTTCACGCAAGCTCACTAAACACGCAACACAAATCATCATATCATCAAATATCTTTGATAGTATTTAGCAATTATCATACAGTATAACACATTCATTCAGTACATCGTATGTAGCATAGATTCAAACACAGGACCTATTAGGCCATTACCATAGTGTTGGTTACACAAACCTCATTGCCTTTTTGGGTCACTGCCCAGTATACTCAAGCCTTACAACCCATTTCATTCTTACAGCGTTGGGTATTCCAGTCTTACTACCTAGGGACACTGAGCTGTGCTTCATGCACTTACTAGTCTTACTACCACAGGCTATAACCTGGTACAGTCTAAATGCTCTGTCAGCCTAAAAACACACTTTAGACATATTGGTCCAATATCATAGTAATAGGCAATATAGGTCTTATTACCTAGGGCCTCTGCCGTATGCAAACTTGCATACTGGGTCATACAGCGTCGAGCGTTTTCTCACCAAAATTCTTAAATACATAACATTCTATCAACCTAAAGACATACTAGTCTATCATGTCTTATGGCCTTAGGACATACAGTCTATAGGCTGTACATTCTATCATATTTGATGAATACATTGCGAGACTACCTACCTCAGGACACATAAACCATAGGTATTCTAAATACACTCTAGGATCTAACTCTTGCTACTCAAGTCATTCATACACTTATGTAATTTTCACAAGGCATGCAAAACCAACCATCCAATAACAATTAGTTAATCATCATTCAACAATCACAGGACACATAGTCTATTAGGTAATCTCAAGACATACTATCCATCATCTATTATCTAGGTAGCCTATGAAGTCTTATTGCCTAGGGAATCACCCTTATGGCATAGTGTAATCCCCTACCTTGATAACCGTAATTAAGATTCGAAAATGTGTAGTTTAAAGGAATTAGAGACCGACGGATACATTTTTCTCAAATCTCTTTTCTAAAATTCGTTCAACATGGTCTTATATTCATCTTCCGAATCTAATTACTCTGCGCAGTTCAATCACATTCATACATATCAGAGTGCATAGCCAAATTCCTGGCAACTCCCGGGTTTCATACATGTATAAACTAAGGGTTGTAAGTTCCAACTAAGGGATTACATGACCAACATCAATGTAATATCTACATTTCAAAAATAAACAGTAATCCCAAGTCCAAAACAAATAACCAACAACCTAACAACACATCTCTACAAGATCCTAGCTGCTCCTGGTGGTTCGTTTCTCCTTGGAGCTACTTGCCCTGTCTGAAATGTTAGTCAATGGAAAGAATGAGATTCAAAAGAATCTCTGTAGTAACAAATCACTCATACCGTGTATAAACACATAGCATATATGATCAAGTTAAGCAGCATCACAATGTATCATGGCTTTCGCCACAAACGACAGCACTCATGGATGTAATCTCTATGCGTCAGCTTTCGTTGTGATCTCTATGTATCACTATGTGTCAGCTTGCGCTACAAACTCAAAGCATCACAATGTATTCACAAAGTATTCTCAATGCATGACAAACATACATACAATGTTTCACACACAGTATAAGAGAAAGAGTCACTACCTCGTTCTTTCCGATTGTGCTCTAACGCAAGTGGATCACGAACAAGGAAAATTTCAAATCCTACAATTCTGAATGCACCATTTAGACACTTCCATAGTGTTTCTTGGGGTTATATGAGTCTATAATGAAAATTTACAAAAATGCCCCGGGGACCCGGCCAGAGCCCGCCGTACCCGGTCCAATTGCACTTTTCCTGAAATTCTAATCTAGGCTATCCTAACATATTTCTGCCCAAGGAATCCATTTCCAGATTCGAAATTATCAAATTCAATGTAAAATTACAAATTTACCCTTGGCAACCCTACTTCAAGGGTTTCAGGGCGTTTTCGTAATTATGCTTTTTTGGCCTTTTCCGAAAAAGTGGCCAACTGTAACCCCACCTAATTTTCGCTCCTGAACTAATGGAACCATCAAATCATTGAAAATCCAACTCTAAGACCCATTTCTAGAGCTGGCCGAAATTTATGAGTTCTCCATGGAAAATCAGGGTTTTACGATTTCGGCTCCTTAAACACGTTGCTTTTTACTCCTAACCACTTTAGTAACTATTACATTAGGTTATAACTACCATTTGAACCAAAATTGGGCAGCATAACCCTTAGGAACCTCAATTTCATAAATTTAAAACCAATGGCAATCCGACGAAATTTCACCAATTAAATCGCCCACAACAGCCAGAATAGTTAATATACGAAGGTTTGGAAGTTACCTTAAGCTCCCACTAGCTTTTCCTCAAGGTGGCTGAACCCTAACCCTTGAAACACCAAATTTTGAGCTTCACAACCTTAAAGAATAAAGAAGAGCAGCTTAGAGTCGGAGTTATACGCATTAGGAGCTAAATCATCAGAGAAATCGACTTACTTTGTGAGATCTCTTCCCTTTCTCTCTCTAAACTCTCTCACCTTCTCTCTCTTGTTTTAGGTCTGGAACAACACAAAAATGGCTAGAGAAAGAAGGCTGATGGTATTTAATATCATATATTATATGATATTTAATTATTGATTAATTTCCAACAATTTCGGATTTTTTAGAAATTCTGGCAGATTTCTGCCCAAACTTTGAAAAATCATAACTAATTCTAGAAAAATCAAAATGGAGTAATTCCAAAGCCTATAGAATCTTTATTGAGTCTAGTTTTATGGAAAAATATATAATGTTTCTGGATGGAATCACAAAATTCCCAGAATTTCAATCTTTGCATACTGTTCCAGAAAATAATTAATTTCGCTGGGCAAACTTCAAAAATCCATAACTCTTAGCTCACAAATCAAAATGATACAAATTATATGTCCATTTTGAATCTTCACATGTGAACTTTAAGACTGGAAAATTTCATAATTTTTAGACACCATTTGCCTATTTAAAACGTCCATACAAATCGGCTGCCCTGTACAGAGTTTCAATGGATAGAGTTTTCAACTTTTGCACAATTGTTCCCAATGGTTCCAATTTCACAATAAACACTCTCCCCACATGAATTTTCACAAGGAAGCCATTGGAATAATTAAAATATCCAAATTCTCATCACACATTCTCCAAAATTTTTTATTCAACAATAATTACATCCACTTTTGAAGTCATTAGCCCTTAATTACTTTTTGGGATATTACACATAGGCACATTAGGACTATGGCCTCAGGTCTCTGCCCATCTACCACAGGATATTCATTAGGTCTTATAGCCTAGGGTAACTCCCCAAACAAGGTGCATTCAAGGGCCTTCTGCCTCAAGCCTACTTTGCTTAAGTCATGCAGTTGCGTAACTCCCTATGCTACCGTCCAAGGCAACTCCCTATACAACTTGTATGGACTTTTGATATCGGTCCAGCTCTAGGCATATTTGCAACTCTACTTCCTTTACTAGGGTAATCTACCTACGTCATATAAGGAATCCGTAAGCCACTAACATGTCTTCTATTAAGCCACTAACAACTCATGGCTTTCCTCATTCTATCCATAACTTTATTCCATCAGGGAACAAATCCTTAATCATTCTTTTTAAGGGGATATTCTATGATCAAGATCTTTTCCTATGTGAAGTTAGCAACTAGTAACCTCTAGAAACCTCAAACATATCTGTACCATATTCTTGTACCTTAAATTATTTAGGTTAACTCAAATGCCTAAAGAATCAATTCTACTATTGTTTGATTCTTAGGTTATAATTCATTTGATTGCCATTCTTAGAACTTAAACATTAGCTGAGCCGAAAAATCAGGTTTCCTTAATTACACCCAACATGCATACTAGGAATCGTTAAGATTTATCATTCCTATTCTAATCCTCATACATTTGCATAATGTTCTCACAGTATTAGCATTGTTCACAAGGTTTTAATTCTACCTCAATCCTCAATATCATAAAGGCATATTCAAATCATTATCCTTTTAAATCAAAACAATCACTGCCATCTTTAAATCATAAGTGGGGTATTCTATCTCATGAGGTTTCAGCTAATGGGATGCATATGCAACCATTCTACCCTACTACAATGAGCACATCCCAATCCCCGTACACTCATCTCACTAAAACCCATATAAGTCACTTTATTTACAGACCACTCAGGTCGCATCATTGCAAACTACTTAGGTTGCATCTCTGTAGACCACACCGGCTATACTAGGATCTACAATAATCAATACTGGTGCGAATATCAGCCCCTTCCTTAGCTCTATAAAGCTCCTCTCACATTTAGCATCCCACATAACATCGAATTCTTTTATTCACATAAGCTCGATAATAGGTTTTGGCCTCCTCTAGTTCAACACTATCTATCATACCTATATGCCTTCGAATACGATTCATTTAATTAAAATGATCATCAATCATGGATAAATGTCAAGGCAATCACTATTCCTAAAGTCTCTATAACCTTACCAACTTAACTTCCCAGGAGGTAACCCATCTCGCAATTACTCTCACCTAAGCATGCTTAACCACGGAGTTATATTAGAATCTAGGTCATATGCCAATTTGGCATCAAATTCACTAGAGCTTATACCCTTCTCTACTGGGTATACATTACTATTTCTTCGTTTCATTCTCTATATACAGCTCTACCCCTTCCTTTGGTAGGAGAATCTATAGTCAGCTGGCTTACCGATATACGGCTCTACCCTTCCTCTATACTAGCTTGCCAATTAGTGGTCAGGGGAAATTCTATTTATCTAGGTTCATCTATCACCCATAATTCTTAATCCAAGTATCACTCAGGATTATCAAGTATCAACACAGATACTATTCACATTAGCAGGGCATGTTAGACAAATGCCAATTCTTTGCTCTGATACTACTAAAAATGGGTTGCGTCGAGGTACCCCATCGGTGAACACTAAAATATATCTCAGAGGATGATTTACGCACAGCCTCTCGACCTATACAACCAGCACCAAATGGTGGCTAGTCATTCCAGCTATGTCCGGGTAAGAGCCAATACTTCGTTCACCACTCATCATGTAGTGAGAACCCCTTATCATAGTCACTAATTTGCCATCCTGTATAACATGCTCTGATACCACCAAATGTAATACCTTATTTCCATTATCGATCTAATGAGTTTTACGCAGCAAACTTGAACTACTAAGCGATATTTCTTTGGAAAGTTCTTTCAATTCTCAACCTCAAGACAAGAGTTGAACCTGTAGTTAAGTAGGTTTTTCTAAATAATTTAAAAATTTTTAAAACTTCCATAAAGTGGTTTATAACTTCTTAGTGACTTATCTGTTGGAAATTGTGCCCTAAGGGCCAATCATTATACTTTGAATATTATTATTTTAATGAAATTTCTCCATTCTGTTATCATATTATTTGCATGTTAACTGTGATAATTGTACCCTTGGATAATTCATAAAGATTGTCCTGAAATGTCCCTGGTCGGTCATCTATGCGGGAGCAGAGATGAAACAAGATCCGTATGACTTTGATAAGATATGGAGATAAGAATCAAAGTCTTAAGCACTTGTAAGAGTACAAGGTGCTGGACCGACCCACTATGAGAAAGCACTACTACAAAAAACATTTTTAATGTCCCTTTTCTAGGCCTTTTAACATCTGAAAACAAGGGGACGTCTATGTGAGTGACGTAGCAAAAAATGGCAATAACGTCCGTAGATAGAAAAGGACGTCTAAAATCTGGACTTTAGACGTCCCCACTTTAAATTGGGGACGTCTAAAGTGGTTTTTTTTTAAAAAAAATTCGTTTATATTACAGATCTGGACTAAACAATATTTAAAACCAGAAATCATATATCATCGTCAATGAAATTACAGATCTAGTATCTAAAATCCAAAATCTACACAATAATAACTCCAAAGCTGAAATCTTATAGGCAGAAGATGAAAATAATAAGAGGAATTAGTTACAAAAAACTTATCTCCTTCTATTATTGAAATTTATTTTCTCGTAATAATGAATAGAGAAGAGCGACAGGGAGAGATGAACCTCGTTTTCTCAGCGGGAACGTCGTCTTGAAGCATGTTTCAGAGTTTTGATCTACAAGCCATAACAACACAAGTTAGAAGATAAAATAGAAGAGAAACTCAAATAAAAAAGAGAAAGAAGATAAAATACAAAAGATGGTAAGAAACAATAGCAGATCTGGCGATGAAAAAAAAAAGAGCGATGAACCTCGTTTTCTCAGCGAGAACGTGGTCTTGAAGCATGTTTCAGAGTTCTGATCTACAAGCCATAACAACACAAGTTAGAAGATAAAATAGAAGGGAAACTCAAAGAAAAAAGAGAAAGAATGTAATATCCCGAATTTTGAGATTGGAGGCTTGGGAATAAGCCTAAATTAAGTGGACTGCTAAGCCCCAATTTAGCAGGAGCCCAAATTTATCCCCTAATGATTCTTATATCTTTGGAGTATTAAGAAAGTAAAATGGTAAATTTTGGAGAAAGTAATTATGTTTTTGGTGAAATCGCCTATGAGGTAGTGACTCTCTCTCTTATACTATGTGTAATGCTCTGTATGTGTGTGTTATCACTGTTCTGTGATGAATCTTTGATGCTGCTGTGGTTACAGCTGGTGATAGCTGTCGTTTACAGCGCAAGCTGTCGTTTACAGCGTAAGCTGTCGTTATTGTGATTACAGCGTAAGCTGTCGTGATGGTGATTACAGCGTAAGCTGTCGTGATTATGATTACAGCGAGAGCTGTCATATTGTGTATACAGCCGTGAGTGCTGTCGTTTGTGGTGAAAACCATGTATCTCTAAGATTGCTGCTGCTGTTGCTGTTTGTGATTTATATACATGCTTTGTGTTTATGCATTGTGTGAGTGGTTTGTTACTACTGAGATTCTCTCGAATCTCATTCTTTCCTATGACTAACATTTCAGACAGGGTGTGTGGTTCAAAGGAGAAGCGGCCAACCCGGAGAAATTAGGGCCCTTGGGGGTATATAGTTGAGTTGGAAACGTTGGTTAAGTATTTTGAACTTGGGATTACTGTATATTCTGAATCAGGAACACTATATTGGATTTTGGTTGTGTAATCCCCTAGTGTATACTTATAAACCTTCAGGTTTTTATGCATAGAACCCGGGAGTTGCCGGGGGATGCGGTTATACACTCTGATATGATTGAATGTACATTAACTGCACAGGTAATTATATTCGAATATTGAAATTGAGACCTGGATGGAAAAAAAAGAGTTTTGAAAGTTTTGTAAAAATTTTACTGTGAGACAGAAAGTTTAAAACGAGGTTAAAGCATCCAATGGTCTTTAATCCGATTTAAATATGTGTTATCGAATTATAATTACGTGTTTAAAGGCAGGGGGTTACAAAGAAGATAAAATACAAAAGATGGTAAGAAAGCATAGCAGATCTGGGGGTGAAAAAACAAAGAGAGAAAGGAAGAAACAAGAGTAAAAAGGGCATATAAAGAAGAAGAAGCAAGAGTTAAAATGCGTAGTGGTAGTGGCTCTTCTTATGTTTACGGCGATAGAAAAAGAAAGATGAATGTAAAACTAATATAAAGCTGACAAATAAAGACTGTCAGAAAAAATTTGAATTGTTTTTTACGTCCCCAATTTAATTTAAGGACGTTTAAAGTTATCCTTTTTTTTTTTTACTTTAGACGTGACTTTAGACATCCTTATATATATTGGGGACGTCTAAAGTTTTTTTTAAAATTTTTTTTAATGATATATATATATATGTTACAGGGACGCCCTTTGGCGTCCCCATACATATGAGGGACGCCAAAGGGTGTCCCTCATTAAAAAAAATTATAAAAAAAACTTTACACGTCCCCAATATATATAGGGACGTCTAAAGTGTAACTTTACATACTTTAGACGTCCCTAATTGAATTGGGGACGTCTAAAGTAAAAATTTTTTTTTTTTTACTTTAGACGTCCCCAATTCAAATAGGGACGTCTAAAGTCTGTAAAGTCACACTTTAGACGTCCCTATTTGAATTGGGGACGTCTAAAGCTATTCAGTTTTCACCCATAATTACAAAAATGCCACCGTCTTTATTTTGTACGTCCCTTTTCTTAAAAAAGGACGTTTTTTAGGGACGTAAAATGTATATTCTGTAGTAGTGAAGCTACATGGATCAAGTCATAAGATTTTCTCATGTATAACCACGTCACAATGCCCTTAGACCTGAGGTCATCATGGATTCCTACATGAGAGTTGCTAAGCTTTGAACTAGTCAAAAGTCACTTTTGACCAGGTGATGATAAAGGCTACGATCGGGCTTGGTGGTTTTTCATGTAGAGGAATATGAATGATCAAGATGGAATTTGTCCCTCACATTAGTAGAGAGATATTACTAGGCCCCTCGATGAGTGAGTCTGAGAAATGTATAGCCATACTATGATGAAAGGAATTTCTGTCTCTATTATCAGGATACTTAAGAATCGAGAAAGTAATGGTCGGGAACAAGAGGATGATATTATCCATGCCTTTTCCTTGATCGATATATCGTGTGACAAAAGGGACGTGACATGGTTGTATGACAGGTTGTATCATGATAACGATCCTCATATGAATTGGGTAGTCGTAATGTCTTGCTAGAGGCCGCTTGCGACTTTTGGGTTAGTATAGTTATTGGCCCACTGCCAACTTCATATGGGGCTACAGGGTCGCACACAAGAATAGCCCAACACGAGATAATGTTTAATTTAGGGTAGATGAACTATATATATATATATAATATAAAATTCATTAATAATATTATATAGATATATATATTTTCGAAATATATATCTTATATATATATATGTATATTATACGATATTATTATATTGTGTTAATTTTAAATTTAATTTATTAAGATATATTAAATTTAATAACTAACATAAAAGAGATATAGTATCTCAGATTTAATTTATGAAGATAAATTAAATCTAATGGCTCTTTATTTGGATTAAATAAATAGGTTAAATTAAAACTGTTCGACAGATTTAATTTAAATTGAATTTATTTAATTAGCTTATCAAGATAATTAATTGTTAATTAATTTCAAAATTAATGATGATTAATTTTGAAATTTAAAAATAGCCCTCATAGGTTATAAACTTGATAGAGAAGATATATTGATATGCATATGAGAATTGAGAGCAGCAAGTGAAACCCTAGGAGACATTAAAGGTGCTAGCACACAGTCTCGGTTGGAGAGCATTCGTGTGGATACCGGTAGAGGGAGCGGACCTGACGTGCTGGCTCCTTGAGATCATGAAAACTCTGAATCATCAAAAGGTATGAATCCTTCCAACTTGGTTTAAACGCCGTTGATAGATCCTCGATTAGGATGGTGAAAATTTTTGAAATTCTTCCGCTGTGCCTACCGATTCTAACATCATCATTTCTTAATTCCTTTTTTAGTTACTAGATTATTTCTCTACTCGTTCTTAATTATTCATTCATTTAGAATTGTGAATTGTAGTATCTAGTTAATTCGCAAATTCATACACTTTCCTTTTTTTATATATATTCATACATGACATAGATGACTATAAATATCAACAACATTATTCAACTAATCTTGTTTATACAATTAATCTTTACTTCACAACTGTATCTTCCTCTTACATGACCTCATGCATTCCTCCTTAGTGCTCAATGCACCTATATGGTTGGTTGAAGGAAAGTAAGATTCAAGAGAATCTCAATTCACACAAGATACAAGCTTAATGCATGACATGCTTGCTTACATAATTCATGCTAGCATAATGACATACTTGTATCACAAGTGAAAAAAAAGACTTTTTAGACTTGTGGATTAGGTCTTGTTATGTCCGGTCTAAAAAGTCTGTTACCTTTTAGATTGGTTGTAACAATCGGTCTTAAAAGTCATGCATTTTAGACCAGTTGTAGCTACTTAAGACATGTTGTAGCTACAACCGGTTTAAAAAGTATGACTTTTAGGACCTGTTGTAGCTACAATCGGTCTAAAAAGTATGACTTTTAGGACCTGTTGTAGCTACAACCGGCCTAAAAAGTCATATTTTTTAAATAAAGTCCATGCATGCCTTAATGAATTTAAAAAGATACTTTTTAAATTCATTTCTAGTTTAAATATCATATTCTCACCTTCTTTTCACATTAAAAGATGCTGGGTTTTTAAGCAATGGGTTCCATGTAGAAGCTCTGCCTCCTTTACTATATCCACTTATTTAATCTCCATAGTTGTCTACTATATTCATCTATAGCAAAGTGACAAAACAGAGGCATAATTAAACCTCACCTTGCAAAGCTTTTTCTATGCTCTTTCCTTCTTTATTTGGTCAAGCTCAGCGAAAAGAGCTTCAGTGTCATCCTCATCCTTTTCATCGTCATCACTGACCAAAAAAATTTTATAATGAATGCAAGCAATTTTACAACATCCAACTGATAAATATACAAGTAAACACATAAATGTGTAATGTACACTTGCCATTATCCAAAGTATCGACATAATTGCCTTAATTGACCACAAACCAAAACATTAAAGGAAGCCAACTTGAAGATAAAAACTAAGTGCAGAAAATATACAAAAAAATATTATATGCAAAACAAGTTCAATCAATTTCATTTGTAGTCCATCCATGCATGCAAATAATAACTTATTTTCCATTCTACTGTAGAAATCCAAAATGCCTATAGAAAAACAACTAACAACATAAAGCAATTGACGACTTATGATGTTAAAAAATGCAAGCTTACCAACCTCTCATCATCACTCCTGACATCAATGTTAGAATCATCTGCATCCACACTACATGCAACAATATGATCTTTAGTTTCTCTCTTTGTTTCTGTAAAGACAGAATCCTACTACCTTGTAAGACTAAACACACTAAATTATACATCATATCAGCTTATCTGTTACAGAATGAACAAATATCTAATTACATGTAAATACATAGAGACCAATATTACAACTTCCAACAAGAGATAGCTTCCTTTTCTACGATCCTTGTCATCTATCACAACCCATAAAAAACAATTAAGACAATCAGAATTTGGTAAAACAATAGATATACTAAATTTAGAAAACAATTTAAATTGGTCTTTTTATCATGCTCTTTTGATGAGAAATGTCTCCTCTCACTCTCTTCCAATTCAAGTTGATTTGTCCTTTTTGCCATGAAATCTAACCTGACTTATACACAAACAAAACGAGACACTCGGTACCAATTCCTATGGTTTCTTTTTGATTTCAAGAGACCAATACATGAAGAAGGATATTAACTGGTCAAGCAACTAAAATTCAACAAATGAATAAACATCACAGCATCCTTTCAAGTCACTATATCCCTTTAACGAGAAAATCTAAACAATCTTACAACACAAATAGAATGAGATATCCTAATCATGAAACTCAGTACTAATTCCTCTAAATTCTTTTCGATTTCAAGAAACCAATTCAAGAAACATAAATATAGGGCACAAGAAAAAACCTACCTAGGCTTTAGGGTGGTGTAGGATGTGATGTCCCTAGATGAGTACTTTTACGAAGGACTAAAAATTCTTGTACCACCTTGTTTGTTGCCACCTTTAGTAGGTGCCCATCGAGTTGCGGTCATCATTTCTCTTCATTTTTAGCTACTTCTCTGTAACAAAAAAGATTGATTTCCTACAAAGTAAACGAATCACACCAATCTGTATTTACAATCCCTTGTAGATTCCTCTATCATCTTATGCAAACCCTAACTATGTTGTAGATCACCAAAATACGATCACGGCTGTGATGGTTCCCACCCTTTCTTAGAATCGAACTATGCTGATGGAAATAGGCAATCATTAAACCGGTTGTGAATCAAAAATGGTCTTAAAAGTAGGGAAAATATTTTAGACTGGTTATTTAGGCAACCGGTCTAAAATATTTCATCTTTAAGACCGGTTATCAATCAAAACCGGTCTGAAAATTTCTTGATTTTTTTAAAATCTTTTTAGACTAGTTGTCGGAATGACCGGTCTAAAATTTTTTTTTTATCTTTTAGACCTTTTTATAACCTGTCTAAATGATTTATTTTAGACCGCATATCTTAAGAACCGGTCTTGCAAGTTCTTTATAATTACAAAACTACTACCGCACCTCTTTTTTAGACCGGATCCGCTATAACCAGTCTAAATAGGGCAGTTTAAAAAGGCAATTTTATACTAGTGCATGCTCAATGCTATACACATTACACTTATGGCTATCACATAAGTAAAAATAAAGCTTCAATCATTCATATGTGCTTCATTCCATTCATCAAAGCAATTAAACACAACAATACATAAGCATACTTATCAAGTAAATGCAAGTCAGGAAAGGTTTACTACCTTTTGCCTTTATGTCCCCTTCTTGTTTCCTTCTCTTCCAACTATTGTAGTTTCTTGCTAAGCCTTCCCTTTGCTCTTCCTTGACATCTCATAGCCCTAGAAACACAATCACATTATGTGTAAACTCATTAGGGCCATGAATGCAAGCCATTGCACTTGACCTGTTCTCTTCAAGAACTTTAAAATTTGGGTATCACCCTAGTCTGCCAGTTTTCATTGGTCAACTTCTAAAATTCATAACTAAATATAAAGAACTCCAAATGAGGTGGTTCAAACACCTATGTGAATCTCTCTTAGTCTTCTTTAAATGAAAAATATTGGCCATTACCAATTACAGGGGCTAAATTCCAGAAATCCTCGACCAACCTTACTGGTCTAAAAGTCATTCCAGATTTAATGCCTCAACTTTAAAAATTCATAACTTACTTTCTAGACAATCAATGGATTATATATATCATTTTAAAGCTTAAGATGTCATATATTAATATGGAAAATTTCATGACCATTAGATAAGATTTGTCCATTCAAAAGCATGTCATAAGTAGTCTGTCTCCTAGAAAATGCTATCTGGCAACACTAACCTTAAGTTCCAAAATTAAGGTTTTCTACCCAATAATCCTAAAAAATTATCCACACTTTAATCACACACAATTTTGCATGGAGATTCTCTATTTAACCTCACAATCATTAAAATCATATTCTTTCCCTATTAGCCAGGTCTGGCCGAAACTTATAGGTTCTTGGGCCAAAATTCTATTTTCTATTATGATGCTTCTAGGATTGATTTCTCACCCTCAATCCACATAGTTTTTCATTCTAAACTCATTGGAAGTATCAAACTTTACAAAATCACATTCCTTCCCATTAAGGTTTAGCTGAAAGTCATCTTAAGGCCAAACAAGGTGATTTTGCAACTTTAACCATAAGATAACATGTTCAAATCAAAGTTTGAGCTTACCTTTATCCAATGCCATAGTCTGTTCTTGATTTCGATAGCACCTCTGCAATCCCCTACCTTGATAACCATAATTAAGATTCAAAAATGCGTAATTTAAAGGAATTATAGAACGATGGATATATTTTTCTCAAATCTCTTTTCTAAAATTTGTTCAACATGGTCTCAGATTCATCTTCCGAATCTAATTACTCTGTGTAGTTCAATCACATTCATACATATCAGAGTTCATAGCCAAATTCCCAGCAACTCCTGGGTTTCATACACGTATAAACTAGGGGTTATAAGTTCCAACTAGGGGATTACATGACCAACATCAACGTAATATCTACATTTCAAAAATAAACAGTAACACCAAGTCTAAAATAGACAACCAACAACCTAACAACACATCTCTACAAGATCCTAGCCGCTCTCGGTGGTTCGTTTCTCTTTGGAGCCACTTGCCCTATCTGAAATGTTAGTCAATGGAAAGAATGAGATAGAATCTCTGTAGTAACAAATCACTCATACAGTGTATAAATGCATAGCATATATGATCATGTTAAGCAGCATCACAATGATATATGGCTCATGCCACATACGACAGTACTCATGGCTATAAACACTATGCGTCAACTTTCACTATGATCTCAATGCAACAGCTTACGCTGTAATCACTATGTGTCAACTTTCACTGTGATCTCAAAGCATCACAATGTATCACAATGCATGACAAACATATATACAATATTTTACACATAGATAAGAGAAGAGTCACTACCTGGTTCTTTTCAAACGTGCTCTGGCACAAGTCGTTCACGATCAGGGCAAATGTCGAATCCTACAATTCTAAATGCACCATTTAGACACTTCCATAGTGTTGCACTTTTCCCGAAAATTCTAATATGGGCTATCCTAACATATTTCCACCCAAGGAATCCATTTCCGGACTCGAAATTATCAAATTCAGTGTCAAATTACAAATTTACCCTTGGCAGCCCTACTTCAAGGGTTTCAAGGGCGTTTTCATAATTTTGATTTTTCGGCCTTTTCCGAAAAAGTGACCAACTGTAACCCCACCTAATTTTCATTCCTAAACTCAATGGAACCATCAAAATATTGAAAATCCATCTCTAAGACCCATTTCTAGAGCTAGCTGAAATTCTCAAGTATTCCAAGGAAAATTGGGGTTTTCCGAATTCGGCTCCGTAAACGCGTTCCTTTCTACTACTAACCACTTTATTGACTATTTCATTAGGTTACAACTACCATTTAGTACTAATTTAGGCAGCATAACAGCCCCATACACCCATTTTCCATTTTTCAAACCAATGACAATCTAGCAAAATTTCACCAATTAAATTGTCCACAACAGCCAGAACAGTCAATATGTTTTGAAGGTACCTCAAGCCCCCACCAGCTTTTCCTTGTCTTGGCTAAAACCCTAGTTGTTTTAACACCAAAGGAGGAGCTTCCAAACCTTAAAGAACATAAAGGAGTAGCTTAGGATCGGAGTTATATGCGTTAGGAGCTAGATCATAGGAGAAATCGGCTTACCTTGCTAGTTCTCTTCTCCTTCCTCTCTCTAGAAATCACAAACGTTTTTTCTCTTGTTCAGCTGAATAAACTGACAGTTTTGAAGCTTGGAGGAAGAAAATGATATGTTATATTATGGTTATGTCATTATTCCCTTATGATGATGTCATAATTCCAAAATTGACATTTTCGGATTTTCTAGCAGATGGTTTTGCCCAGATTTTGAAAAATCATATCTAATTCTAGAAAAATCGAAATGAGGTGATTCTAAAGTCAAATGAAAGGTATTTAAGTTCTATTTATAGTAAAAATATGGGCCATTACCCAAAATTACCACAAAATTCCAGAATTATATAAAACTCATCGCTGCCCCAAAACAGAGTTCAGTTTCCATCCCAAACTTTGGACAGTCATATCGCCTAGCTCACAAAACAAAATAGCACAAATTATATGTCCATTTTGAAGCTTAAGATGAACACTTTAAGACAAAAAAGTTTCAGAACTTTTAGACACCATTTTCCCATTCAAAATGTCCATACAAACTGACTGTCTTGCATATTAGAGCAAGCATTTCACCCAAGAGGGGGGTGAATTGGGTGATACTAAAAATTCGTTGCAAATATAAAACTTGACGGTGAAATTAAAACAGTAAAGAGTAAGGAGAAATATCACTGAAGTGTACACCGGGAGTTATATTGGTTCGGCCACAACCACTTTGACCTACGTCCATTCCTCAGAGCTTCTCTGAGAGTTTCACTATAACTTCCAAGATTCAGTGGGTTCTTGGTACCTCAGTACAAGCAAGTTCCTTCGCCTGGACACTCGCTCCCCCTTACAAGTTGTAATTCAATCCCAACTCAAGGTTCTACAACCTTAAGTTATCTCAATAACAAATATTGAGTTTGAATGAAATATCTCTCTCTCAGAGTGAATAAGAATCACTGAAGTATAGAATTACAAGTATAATGTAAAACAGAGTAATGAACTTGATGATACGTTTGTGTGTGTTCTTGTTGTTGTTTTTCTGTTTGGATGTTCCCATATATATAGATATGTTGGTGATGACCGTTGGAACATTTTCTTCTCGTCCGTTGGAGAGTGCGCAGCCATTGTTGACTTTTCCAGTATTTGAAAAATATCAATTTGCGGTAGGTGGCGGTAGGTGACATTTGAACGTTGCATTTGACTTTCCTTTTTTTGGTAAGATCTCTTCATTGTTTATCTGTGGATATGCTAAGAATACTAATATAATGAAAGGTTAATCATATAGGAAATAAATCAATGAATGTTAGAATGATTTCTAAATTTCTGGACTTGCATACTCGAGTAGCTACTCGAGTATTCATTAAAGTTTACTCGAGTACATACTCGATTATCATCGGGAAAACTTTGATAAACTGCAAGTCAATAAGCAAACATAATATTACTCGGGTAGTGCATGGGATAAACAAAATTTCAAACCTTTGGAAATACTTGTTTACTCGGGTACCTACTCGAGTATTGCAATCTTTTCTTCATAGGTTTCTCGGGTACCAACCCGAGTAAACCTTCAAATAGACTTAAGGTTACTCAATGCTTTACTCCAGTAATGTTGGCAGGATTTCAAGGCCGAGAGCACTTCAAGTTTGATTACCTTGTTACTCGAGTACATACTCGAGTAAACATAATTGTTTGCATAGCTTACTCGGGTAATGACTTGAGGTTTTACTTCAAAATAACTCTGCATACTCGAGTACTTACTCGAGTAATCCACTTTAAATAAGTCATTGAATACCAGCATACTTTGAGTAGTGCCTCTAGTGAAGTATGATAAAAAACCAGATCAAGTTATTCGAGTACTACCTTCAGGTTTTTGCTTACCACAGTGAGTTACTCGAGTAGCTCCTCGAGTAACGTTGGCAGGGTTGAAAATGCCGAGAGCAACATATTTCTTGAAACAGGGGACTCGAGTACGTACTCGAGTATCATTAGTAGGCCGAGAGCAACTGGAAGTTTTTTACATGGTTACTCGAATAGCTACTCGAGTAATGTTGGCAGGCCGAGAGCAACTCCAAGTAAATTACCTGGTTACTCGAGTAGCTACTCGAGTAACGTTGGCAGACCGAGAGCAACTTGAAAAATTTTACCTTATTACTCGAGTACTTACTCGAGTATCATTGGCAGGTTACTCGAAGGTGTCTCTGGTTACTTCAAGTTTCTGTCTCTTTACTCGAGTACTTACTCGAGTAATACCTTAGAAAACTTGCTTCTGATCATGTTTCTCAGCTTTTTCTCTTGGCCTTTCTTCATACTCCAATGCTTACTTCAGGTGATGCTTTTCCCTGTTATTACTTTGTTCAAACTTATTTATTAATCAAATCTTTTTCATACCATTCTTTGTTATCATCAAAACATGAGATCTAACATTCTCCCCCTTTTTGATGATGACAAAACTTGGTGATTTTGAACAAGAATTTTGAAACTAAGTTCTCAAATAAATACTTCTTGAATTTAATGATAATTTTGAAAACCTTGTTACTTTAGATTCAAAGTGTTCTTGAAATTCTAACATACACCTTGCATTCATAATAAACTCATTAGTCCAACAATGTAACATAATTTAAGACTTAAATGGACTTGAAATGAAATCATAACTTAAATAAACTTGCATTAAACTTAAGGAATTACAAGATGAAAATTTGAAAAGTTCAAAAACTCCCTAAAACCCATATACACCCATATACCCAAAAAGAGACACAGACACTCCACAAAATCACACTCAAGCTCTTTTCCCCCTTTTTGTCTTCATCAATCAAGTGGAGGACTAAAAGGCTTGACCATGGAGATAGGCTTTACTGGAAGAACCAAAGAGTCCTCTAAACCAGAAGAATTAAAGGAGCTAGAGGATTCTGGTTCAGGAAGATTAACTGGAGGGATATGGATATCATCTCGGGGAGGAATAGGAGAAGGTTGGAAGACAATCATAATAGTGGTCTCAACCTCTGGAGTATGATGATCAGAGGATAAAGAAGGAGAGATTTCCTCTGTATGGGTAGGAGATGGAATAGGTTTAGGAGCAGGTTCAGGTTCAGGCTGAGGTTTGGGTGGTGAATCATCAATGATGATATGGATGGTCTCATTTGTTTCGAGGTTATCCACTGAGTATAAGATATCTTTAGGTTGTGGCTCAGGCGGACTAGAGACTGGAGGGAAAGTTGGATCAACCTCAGTGTGAGGAATATCAAAAGGAATGTTCTCAGGAGGTGGTGGTGTATACTCTGGGGATGGAATATTCTCTGGAGATGAAGAAGTTCATATGCAGAAGATGATGGACCAGCAGAAGGTTCGGGACCCAAGGAATCTAGCCGTGCCAAAATCAATCTCAATGTTTCTCCCTGGACACGTTGCTCAGCTAGCAACTCCTCATGCCTCTTATCCATCTTCTCTACCAACTCCGCCATCTTTCTATTCATGTGAATTATCAACTTAGCATTTGTGTTGGCAATATCCACATGAAATCCTCTCAGCATATTTTCCATAAAGTACTGGAGTGTGGCATTGAGGAAAGAAGGTGATAATGTAGTGGCAGCTAGGGCTGACGATTGAGTGTCATCCATCTAGCTAGTCTCAGTCTCAGCCTTCTTCTTCTTCTTCAACCCAGACTCAAGAGGACCCTTGAGAAGAATATCAATGTTGAGCTTGCTAATATGATTTCTCCCAACCGGAGTAATCCTCTCAATGTGTTCTTTGCTCTCCAGATACCATATCTTATTCTCCTTCAGAATGAGAGAAATAATCTGAGGATATGGCATCGGTGTGGTAGCTTTTCCATCCACTCTGTATCTTTTCATCTCAAAGAAAATGTACTCCCCCAAGTCTTTCTGTTCCTTCAGGAGTAAGGAAGCAAACCATCTATAGTCCCTATCAGAGAAGTGGGTATAGTTGTTGGCCTTGTTCACAAGGGATCTAGAGTAGATGTACCATAGAACCCTGTGATGATCACACATATCACTCGGTTTGAAATTCAAAGGCCCTACTAGCTCACCAGGTTTAAGGACAGAAAAAATTTGGTTTGAGTCAAGTTTGGAGTAAATGTCATCTGGGGGGTTCTCTATCCCTAACCACAAATTTATCCTAGAGGGTGATATGAGAATCTTTTGGCCTCTCACAGTGGTAGTCATCTCTTCCTTAGCTGAGGTTCTGTTTGGTTCATCTAGGATCTCAAGTTTGCAGTAAAAATGTGTGACCACTTTAGTGCAAAAAGGAAGTCTAATGGAAAGCCAAGGCATAAATGGTTCTAAAAAGGAACTAAGATCATGCTTCAATACCTCTTGAAGCAACTTGAGGTCCACATAGTGTGTCTTGCATACTTTTCTCCTGGAGAATTGAGTGAGGTACTTTAGGGACTCTTCCAGTTTGATGACATTGAACCCCTTTGGAGGTTTGGTGATCTCCTCTTCTGGAAATTTAGATTTCTTTAAAGACTGCCCCTTCTCAAGTTGATCCAAAATGCCAGCCATAGCCTTAGCCACATTCATATCATATTTGGGCTTTTTAGGAGTTTTTGGTGTGAATGAGGGAGTTAAGAAATCAGAGGGAGGAGGAGAAGGAGATTTGGCACATTTGCCTCTCCCAGTAGAGGTGCTCTTCTTGGATTGAGCCCTTGTAACTACTGGCTCTTTGATAACAACCCCTTTTAGTTTCGGTTGAGGTTGAGGTTTGGGTTGGATTTTGGCTTTTGATCTAGGGGTAAGTTTTCTTCTCTTTCTGGGAGGAAAAGAAAGAGGGTCAGAGTGTTGTGGGGATCCAGAAGAATCTGTGGGAGTGAGGTTTTTGGTTCTAACCATTTTGAATTAATGAAGGTTTTAGAAACTCAGAAAAACTGAATGACAGTCGTGAGTTTTGGGCACAGAGAATCTGAGCAGAATAGGAGGTTTCTGGGGTTGAAATTTGTTGGGTTTTGACGGAAATGATGTAAGGAAGAGATTGTGAAAAATTTTTGTGAGAGAGTAGAGTGATTTACTCGAGGAGATTTTATGGAAATGACCGAGTTTGCAACAGATAAAGACCTAAAACCCGACGTTACTCGAGGCCTTACTCGAGTAAACTTCATGGTTACTCGAGTCCTTACTCGAGTGACCATATAGAAAATCTCCAAAATAATTCATTTAAATTGCGTACTTGGCATGAATAATATTGTAATCATCCATGTATGTTCCCTATATCATTTTGTAGCCAATTTAGAGCATATTTGAGTCGTTTCTCATCAAATTGGTGATCTGGACTTGCAGTTTCTCGAGTCCTTACTAGAGTAAGCTTCAAGTTTAATCAAGGCGCTCCTCGGGTAACCTGTCTTTTCCACTTCTGACTATTCATTTCCTAGCAACTGAACCGTTTGATTTAAATTTTAGGTAACTTGATCCGTTACTTCCAGTTTTGGAAGACCATTACACGAGTAGTTACTCGTGTAAAGTGCTTCTTGACTTCAAGTTGTTCCTCGGGTAATGGTTCTCTGTCAATCATTACTTCAAGTTGGTACTCCAGTAAATGTGTCCTCTGATAACCTCTGTTTTTGTTTCTCAAAACAGAGTTTCAATCTTCCTGCAAAACAAGTTTCTATATACTCCGATGCTTAAATTAGTAATCATCAAAACATTATCAAATGACTTCAACTAATATTATGAGAAACTGAAATATCTTACAACTCATTGGGATTTACCATTCCCAATTCTCTTCTAATGTATAGAAATTGATCTTTTGTAAGGGGTTTTGTGAAAATATCAGCTAGTTGAAGATGAGTAGGAATGAATATAACTTTCACATATTTCTTTTGAACATGATCTCTGATGAAGTGATGTCTGACATCGATATGTTTGGTTCTAGAATGTTGAACTGGATTTTTCGCCAAGCTTATCGTACTGGTATTGTCACAGTAGATTGGTATTTCTTTGAGATAAATACCAAGATCTTGTAGTTGTTGTTTTAACCATATCACTTGTGCACAACAACTTAAGACTGCAACATATTCGGCTTCCGTTGACGAAAGAGACACTGTATTTTGTTTCTTGCTAAACCATGATACAAGAAATCCTCCAAGAAATTGTCCTTGTCTGCTGGTGCTCTTTCTGTCTGTCTTGTATCCTCCATGATCTGAATCTGAATATGCAATAAAATATTCACTTCTTCCTTTGGGATACCACAGACCCAATTCAGGTGTGTCAGCAAGGTATCTAAAGATTCGTTTGACTATTTCAGCATGTGATTCATTTGGTGCTGATTGATATCTTGCACATATGCCAACACTAAATTGGATGTCTGGTCTGCTTGCCGTGAGATAGAGTAATGATCCAATCATTCCTCTATATTTTGTGATGTTGTAGTCTTTCCCTTTGACATCAGCATCAAGCAACGTACTTGAGCTCATGGGCGTGTCCGTGCCATTTGCTTCATCCGTTCCATACTCTTTCAACAACTCTTTCAAATATTTTGTTTGAGATATGAAGATTCCATTCTTTCTTTATTTGATTTGCAAACCAAGAAAGAAATTCAATTCTCCCATCATTGACATCTCAAACTCTCCCTGCAATATCTCAGAAAATTCCTTACACAGAGATTCACTAGTAGCACCAAAAACAATGTCATCAACATATATTTGAACAATTAAAATATCATCACGTTTTCATTTTATAAAAAGTGTTGTATCAACTTTTCCCCATACAAAACCTTGATCGATAAGAAATTTACTGAGCCTTTCATACCATGCTCTAGGAGCTTGTTTTAAACCATATAAAGCCTTTTTGAGTTTGAAAACATGGTCAGGTTTGGTAACATCTTCAAAACCTGCAGGTTGTTCTACATATACTTCTTCCATAATGTAACCATTTAGAAATGCACTCTTTACATCCATTTGATAGAGTTCAAATCCTTTGATGAATGCAAAGGCTAAGAGTACGCGTATAGCTTCCAATCTAGCCACTGGAGCATACGTTTCCTCATAATCAATCCCTTCTTCCTGATTATAGCCTTTGGCCACCAATCTTGCCTTGTTTCTAACAATAATTGTGGATTCATCGAGTTTGTTCTTGAATACCCATTTAGTACTAATGATCGGATGATCCTTGGGTCGGGGTACCAAATCCCAAACTTGATTTCTTTCAAATTGATTTATTTCTTCTTGCATTGCTATAACCCAATCATTGTCTGATAGGGCTTCATCAATGTTAGAAGGTTCAATCTCAGAAATGAATGCAGAAAAACTTACTTCATTGAAAATTCTATTTCTAGTTTTGATTCCTTCATTCACATCTCCTATGACTTGATCTAAGGGATGATTTTTATTGCATTTCTAGGTTCTAGGTTGACCTAGTGATTGCTCTTCTTCCTTAGTTTCATCAACTTCTGGAATAAGAGACTTAGAAATATATTGACCATTTTCTTGATTTAAAACAACTTCCTGTTCTTTATCAATGGTTTTGTCAGAGGATTTGAATTCATCAAATACAATATGAAATGATTCTTCAACAACACATGTTCTTTTATTGAAAACTCTATACGCTTTACTTCGATTAGAATATCCTAGGAAAATTCCTTCATTAGTTTTAGAATCAAATTTTCCCAAGTTATCTTTACCATTATTATGAATGAAACACTTACAACCGTAGATGTGTAAATGAGCAATCTTTGGCTTTCTTCCTTTGTACAGCTCGTATGGTGTCTTTCCAAGTTTTGTTCTGATATAGGCTCTATTTGAAATGAAGCATGCTGTACTCATAGCATCAGCCCAGAAAACTTGAGACATGTTCTTTTCATTCAACATTGCTCTAGCCATTTCAGTGAGCACTCTATTCTTGCGTTCCACAACTCCATTTTGTTAAGGCGTCCTTGGAGCAGAGAAATTGTGATAAATGCCATTAGTATCACAATATTCTTCAAAGGCTTGATTCTCAAATTCTCCACCATGATCAGTCCTAATACCTGCAATGGACATACCTTTCTCATTTTGCACTTTCTTGGCAAAAATAATAAATTCTTCAAAGGTTTCATCTTTTGATGATAGAAAAATAACCCATATAAATCTGGAGAAATCATCAACAATGACCAATGAATATAAGTTGCCACCAAGACTCTTTACTCTTGTTGGGCCAACTAAATCCATATGCAATAATTGTAATGGTCTATTTGTTGAAATCTCATTTTTCAATTTGAAAGATGATTTAGTTTGTTTACCCTTTTGACATGCGTCACAAATCAAGTCATTTTTGAAAGTTACTGTGGGTAATCCAAGAACTAAATCCTTTTTGAGTAGTTTGCCTAATTTATGCATATTGACATGAGCCAATCTCTTGTGCCATAGCCAACTTTCATCAACATTACTTAAAAAATAGTTTTCAGATTCATTTCTACTAATATCTAGAGTATAGCAGTTACCTTTCCTTTTTGCTCTGAGCTTAGCCTTGATATTCTTCTTATCAAGTTGTAAGTCATTCTTGTTGATAATTAAGCATTCTTCTGAGTCGAATATCACCCAGTTGTCTTTATCTGCACTTTGACTTACGCTCAACAAATTGTGGCACAAGCCTTCAACATAATATACATCTTCGACTTGTATTCCTTTGTCATTTTTGATTTCACCAATTCCTGCTATTCTTCCGGATTGATTTCCTCCAAATTTTACCTTTCTACCTTCCTTAGGTTGCAATGTGGTAAAACTTTCGAAATCTCTAGTCATATGTCTAGAGCATCCACTATCTATGTACCACTTGCTATTTTTGGATGCTTTGAGACATACCTGCAATCAAATGACTAAGTCTTAGGTACCCACATCTTTTTGGGTCCTTTTGGGTTAGTACAAATAATTTTCTGAACATATGAGCCTTTAGGTACCCATTTGTAGGTTCCTATTGTTCCTTTCTTCTTATGAATGCATGAAGAGGTATAATGGCCTTTTCTATTACAGTAATTACAAAATGCAACAGGATTTGATGTATGCACAGAATGCTGAAAATAATTCAAATATGATTTACCTCCTGCTTTCTTTCTTCCTTTTCTTTTATCAGATTTTAGATCATATCCAATTCCAGATCGATCATTTACAAATCGTTGAGCTTTTAAAATAACATTTAGCATCTCACTTCCTTGTGTAAATTTTTCAAGAGTTTTTGTAAGATCAGTGTTTTTCTTTTTCAAAGAAGAACAATTTTCACACTTCTTTTCTGAACTTTGTTTAATCTTAATTTCAAGAGCTTTGTTTTTCTTTTTGAAAACAATTAATTCTTTAACTACTTTGATGAATTCAGAATGTAAAGCATTATATTCAGAGAGTAATTCATCATAGGTAGGATCAGAATCATTTACCTCTTCTTCTGTTTCTTCTTGAGCAACAAGACATATATTAGCTACTTCTTCCTCATCACTTTCTTCGTCAGAGGAGCTATCACCCCATATAGCGATACGAAGGCCTTCTTTTTGTTGAAGAATTTGCCTTTTCTCTTTTCCTTGCTCTTTTGATTTAGTTCTGGACATTCTGATTTGAAATGTCCTGGTTTTCCACATTCATAGCAAATGATATGTTCTTTGCTACTATTTCCTCCTTTCTGAAAGTGTTTGAATCCTTGACCTTTCTTGTAGAACTTTCTAGATCATTTTATAATTAGGCCCATTTCGTCATCGTCAAACTCCTCATCCTCATCTTGATTCTCTTCTTTTGCTTTTAGTGCTAGACCTTTCTTTTTCTTGTCACCAATGTCATCTAGTTCTCGTTTGAACTTTAGTTTTCTTTCATATTCAGAAAGACTTCTAAATAGATAAGCAACTGATCTCATTGATTCTCCTTTTGCTTCTTCTATCGCAGTGACTTTGGCCTCCCATTCTTTAGAAAGGATATTCAAAATCTTTCGTACTTGGGTATGTTGATCATAGACTTTCCCAAGTGCTGCAAGTTGATTAACAAGATGAGTATATCTAAGTTCAAATTCAGATATTGATTCACCTGATTTCATTCGAAGTAGATCGAATTCAGTGACCAAGGTGTTGATCCGATTTTCCTATATTCCCGAAGTTCCTTCATAAGCTATTTCCAGAGCTTCCCACATTTCTTTTGCTATTGGAAGTGTGCAAATTCTAAAATATTTACTTTGACTCAAGGCGCTTTGTAACATCAGAATTGCCTTGCTGTTGAGAGTGATAAGTTTCTTGTCATTCTCATCATAATCCGCTGGCGTCTTTGGAATTTTCTAAGAATCTACAGTCTTTGTAAGTTGATAGTTTCCACTCTCAATTACATCCCATAGCCCATATTCAGTAGCCATCACGAACACTTTAAATTTTTCTTTCCAGAAAGAAAAGTGTTCTCCACTGAAACTGGGAGGTCTAGTAATGGATGCTCCGTCAGGAAGAATTCCTTCACCCATACTTGCCATTGGATCCTTTTTAGGTTGTTATACCTTAACAAGAAGACCTACGCTCTGATACCAAATGTTAGAGCAAGCGTTTCACCCAAGAGGGGGGTTGAATTGGGTGATACTAAAAATTCATTGTAAATGTAAAAATTGATGGTGAAATTAAAACAGTAAAGAGTAAGGAGAAATATCACCGAAGTGTACACCGGGAGTTATACTGGTTCGGCCACAACCACTTTGACCTACGTCCAGTCCTTAGAGCTTCTCTGAGAGTTTCACTATAACTTCCAAGATTCAGTGGGTTCTTGGTACCTCAGTACAAGCAAGTTCCTTCGCCTGGACACTCACTGCCCCTTACAAGTTGTAATTCAATCCCAACACAAGGTTCCACAACCTTAAGTTATCTCAATAACAAATATTGAGTTTGAATGAAATATCTCTCTCTCAGAGTGAATAAGAATCACTGAAGTATAGAATTACAAGTATAATGTAAAACAGAGTAATGAACTTGATGATACGTTTGTGTGTGTTCTTGTTGTTGTTTTTCTGTTTGGATGTTCCCATATATATAGATATGATGGTGATGACCGTTGGAACATTTTCTTCTCGGCTGTTGGAGAGTGCGCAGCTACTGTTGACTTTTCCAGTATTTGAAAAATATCCGTTTGTGGTAGGTGGCGGTAGGTGACATTTGAACGTTGCATTTGACTTTCCTTTTTTTGGTAAGATCTCTTCATTGTTTATCTGTGGATATGCTAAGAATACTAATATAAAGAAAGGTTAATCATATAAGAAACAAATCAATGAACGTTAGAATGATTTCTAAATTTCTGGACTTGCATACTCGAGTAGCTACTCGAGTATTCAATAAAGTTTACTCGAGTACATACTCGAGTATCATCGGGAAAACTTTGATAAACTGCAAGTCAATAAGCAAACATAATATTACTCGGGTAGTGCATGGGATAAACAAAATTTCAAACCTTCAGAAATACTTGTTTACTCGGGTACCTACTCGAGTAAACCTTCAAATAGACTTAAGGTTACTCGATGCTTTACTCCAGTAATGTTGGCAGGATTTCAAGGCCGAGAGCACTTCAAGTTTGATTACCTTGTTACTCGAGTATATACTCGAGTAAACATAATTTTTTGCATAGCTTACTCGGGTAATAACTTGAGGTTTTACTTCAAAATAACTCTGCATACTCAAGTACTTACTCGAGTAATCCACTTTAAATAAGTCAGTGAATACCTGCATACTTGAGTAGTACCTCTAGTGAAGTATGATAAAAAACCAGATCAAGTTATTCGAGTACTACCTTCAGGTTTTTGCTTACCACAGTGAGTTACTCGAGTAGATCCTCGAGTAACGTTGGCAGGGCTGAAAATCCGAGAGCAACATATTTCTTGAAACAGGAGATTCAAGTATGTACTCGAGTATCATTGGCAGGCCGAGAGCAACTGGAAGTTTTTTACATGGTTACTCGAATGCTACTCGAGTAACGTTGGTAGGCCAAGAGCAACTCCAAGTGAATTACCTGGTTACTCGAGTAGCTACTCGAGTAACGTTGGCAGGCCGAGAGCAACTTGAAAACTTTTACCTTATTACTCGAGTACTTACTCGAGTATCATTGGCAGGTTACTCGAAGGTGTCTCTGGTTACTTCAAGTTTCTGTCTCTTTACTCAAGTACTTACTTGAGTATTGCCTAAGAAAACTTGCTTCTGATCAAGTTTCTCAGTTTTTTCTCTTGGCCTTTCTTCATTACTCCAATGCTTACTTTAAGTGATGCTTTTCCCTGTTATTACTTTGTTTAAACTTATTTATTAATCAAATCTTTTTCATACCATTCTTTGTTATCATCAAAACATGAGATCTAACACTGCACAGAATTACACTTAACAATTTTTCAAATTTTCAACCAATGTGTCCAATGGCTTCAAAATCAACAATCAAACCTATTCCCACACAAATTTTAACAAGGAAACCATTGGAATCACTAAAACCACCAAATTCCCACCACACATTTTCCAAAAGTGTTTATTCAACAATAATTACATCCACTTTTGAAGTCATTAGCCCTTAATCACTTTTTGGGATATTACATTTCTCCCCCCGTAAAATAAATTTTGTCCTCAAAATTTGTCACACAACTTGAGCCATAAACTATGGATAACGTCTTCACATATCCGCTTTCGCTTCCCAAGTTGCTTCCTTCTGAGTCATTCCCTTCCAGATCACCTTTACATATAGAATGCTTCGATGTCTGAGCCGTTGTTCTTCCCTTTCAATAATATGTTCTGGCTCTATCGCATATGTGAAGTTGTCTTGTAACTCAACTTCTTCATATTCAATAATGTGAGATAGATCCGATTGGTACTTCTTTAGTTGGGAGATGTGAAACACATCTTGTAGCCTGCTCAAGTTTGGGGGTACGGTTACTCGATAAGCAACAGACTCAATACTCTCAAGGATTTCAAAAGGACCTATGTACCTTGGGATCATCTTCTTTCGATTGATAGCTCTCCCGATGCCAGTGACTGGTGATACTCTTAAAAATATATGATTACCAACCTCAAACTCTAAAGGCCATCTCCTCTTGTCAGCGTAACTTTTCTATCGACTCTGGGCTATAAGAAGCCTCTTACGAATGAAACAAATCTGCGCTGAGGTTTGATCAACAAGCTCCGGCCCATACAGCTTCCTCTTCGATAACTCATTCCAGCACAAGGGTGATTGGCACTTCCTCCCATACAACGCTTCATACGGTGCCATTTGTATACTCACATGATAGCTATTGTTGTTGGCGAACTCTACAAGTGGAAGAAAGTAATCCCAATTCCCTTTGAAGTCAAGGACACAAGCACATAACTTATCCTTCTGTGTCTGAATAGTCCTCTCTGACTGTCCATCCGTCTGAGGATGATAAGCCGTGCTAAATCTCAATTGAGTACCCAGGGCCTCATGTAACGCCCTGTAGAATCTCGAAGTGAATCGGGGATCTCGGTCAGAAATGATGTTCTTTGGTACACCATGAAGTTTTACGATTTCTCGAATATAAATCTCAGCTAGTTTTTCCGGAGAGTAACCAGCATTGATTGGTATGAAATGCGCCAATTTTGTTAACCGGTCTACAATTACCCAGATCGCATCATAACTCCTGATTCTGGGCAATCCCACCATAAGGTCCATGTTCACACTTTCCCATTTCCATTCTGGAATCTCAGGACTTTACAGCAACCCAGGAGGTCTCTAGTGCTCAATTTTCACCTTCTGACAAGTGAGACATCTCACTACATATTTTGTCACATCACTCTTCAAACCCGGCCACTAATACATAGACTTCATATTATGGTACATTTTGGTCATACCAAGATGAAGAGTATAACGGCTCGCCTCATCCAGAATTTTCTGTCTCAACTCCGCCTGAAGTGGAATATAGATTCTCTTTTGATAGTGAACCAATCTACTAGGCACTAGATCATAGCCCTGAGCTTCTCCCCGTTTAATCCGAGCTAGATTACACTGTATCCAACCATCTTGCCTCTGAGCTTCTTCAATCTCAATTCTCAAGTCACTTTCCTCATAGGAAATAGTATAATTGGCACAAAGGATATAATTTGATAGATTCAAATCACGAAAATCCACTATTAACTTCCACTCTTGAATTATCATTGCTGCCACCAACACTATCTTTCGACTAAGAGCATCTGCGACTACATTTGCTTTACTCAGATGATATTTGATTTCCAGGTTGTAGTCCTTAAGTAACTCTATCCACCGTCGCTATCTCATATTTAATTCTTTCTGATCATACAAATATTTGAGACTCTTGTGGTCGCAGTACAGTTCTACCGTCACATCATACAGATAATGCCTCCAAATTTTCAAGGCAAACACAATGGTGCAAGCTCCAGATCATGTGTAAGATAATTCATCTCATGAGGTTTAAGCTGTCGAGAGGCATAGGCTACCACACATCCCTGCTGCATAAGGACACACCCTAATCCCTGCTTACTCGTAGCACTATACACAACGTAGGTCAAGCTGGGATCAGGTCTAATCAACAAAGGTGCCATAGTCAACCACTCTTTCAACTCCATAAAGCATTTTTCACAATATTCATCCCACACAAAAGGCTGATCCTTCCTCGTGAGCTTGGTCATCGGCAAAGCAATACGTGAGAAATTTTGAATGAATCTTCAATAGTAACCAGCAAGACCCAGAAAACTACATACCTCTGCCACAGATTCTGGCCTTTTCCAGTCCAGTACTACTCCAACTTTACTAGGATTTATAGAGACCCCTTCTTGCGAGATAACATGGCCTAGGAATTTTACTTCCGATAGCCAAAACTCGCATTTACTCAATTTGTCATGGAGCTACTTCTCATACAATGTATTCAATACAATTCTCAAATGCTGCTCATGCTCTTCTCTACTCTTAGAGCATATCAGAATATCATCAATGAATACCACAACGAATTGATCCAGATATTGTCGAAAGATACGGTTCATGTAATCCATGAAAACCGCAGGTGCATTGGTTAGCCCAAATGGCATCAGCAAGAACTCATAATGACCATACCTAGTCCGAAAGGTAGTCTTTGGAACATCTTCTGCTTTCACTCGCAGCTAATGATACTCTGACCTTAGATCAATTTTTTAGAATACAAATGAACCGGATAGTTGATCTAAAAGGTCATCGATTTAGAGAAGAGGGTACTTGTTCTTGATAGTAATCTTATTCAGTTCTCTATAATCAATACATAGGCGAAAACTCTCATCTTTCTTTTTCATAAACAATACTAGAGCTCCCCAAGGCGATACACTGGGTCTAATAAACCCTTTATCCAACAAGTCTTCTATTTGTTTCTTTAACTCTGCCATTTTGTTTGGGCCCATACGGTATGGGGCCTTAGATATAGAACCAGCTCTAGGCACAATGTCAATGGGAAACTGAACTTCCCTTTCTGGAGGTAATCCGCTAAGATCATCCAGAAATACCTAAGGGAATTCATTTACCACGGGTATACTACTCAAAGTTTCACTAATCTCCCTTGCATAGAGAAGAATACCATATACCCCCAGCAACCCTTTTCAAGATATTTTTCAGCTTTAGTCTTAGAAAGGAAATTCATACTGGCATTTACAACTTTGACCCTCTGAGAAGCAGGATATACTATCCTCTTGTTCCCACAATCAAGCATCACATTATTCACCGTTAACCAATCAAAACCCAAAATGACTTCTAATTGGTAAAGCGGCAGACAAATCAAATCCATAGTAGATTGGTGCCCTTCTACAGTTATGACACAATTCAGACAAGCTTCTATAATCAAGGCCTTAACACCTAACGGAGTTGACACTATCAGATCAAATGGTAATTTATGCACATGCAATCCCAGGCACTTCACGCAATCATAGGCAATAAAGGAGTGACTTGCACCCAAGTCAAATAGAACTTGCAACAAATCGTAATTAAGAGAAATTTTACCTTGTATCAACTTAGGAGATTTGTGGGCCTTCCGTGGGTCATAGCGAATACTCAGTCCTAAGTTTTCGGCCTCTGGTCTGGTCGTGGCTCTTTGCATTCAACAGCAGTATGCCCCATACGTTTACAATTAAAGTATATTATTCGACCCTCACAAGTCTTACCATGATATGACTGATTACAAGGAGGACAGATCCAAGGTGTAAAAGGAGTTCTCTACTGATCACGGCTCCTAGACTAGTAGGGCTTTTTACCACTCCCAGATAAAGATCCCTATCCTTTTCACTTCTGTGAAGTACCACCCTTACTGGGTTCACTGCGGTGGCCAGTAGCTTTAGTAGGATATAGTTCTCTTAAATTATTTTCTGTGATCCTACACTCTTCAATAGCCTTGTTGAATTTAGTGAACATATGAGTGACCAACCACTCTTCAAATCACGTCTCAACCCCCGAATAAGCATGTCAGAACTCCACTCTTCATCATCCTTATATCGAAGGTAGGAGGAATACCGGGACAAATGGATGAAACGGGATAGGTAGTCATCAAAGCTCTCAGTGTCCCCTTGTATGATATTCAGGAATTCTGTTTCCTTCTCGAGCCACACCGATTTGGGAAAGTATTTCTTATTAAATTCTTGCTGGAATGATTCCCAAGTCAACGGCATATTTCTACTGTATAGAGTGAGGGAGATATTCCTCCACCAATGATCTGCATTGCCTTTTAACTTGTAGACAACCAGGCATGCCTTCACCTTGAACGGGCATCCTAGGACCTCGAAGATTTTCTTAAGGAGATTCAACCAATCTTCAGCTGCTTGCGGATCAAACCTCCCTTTGAACACCAGAGGCATATGTTTACAAAATCTGGTGACCTAAAACTGAAGGTCCCTTTGCTCTCTTGCCGGTACCCCATGCGACTCTCGATTTGGAGCAATGTGAGGTAGGGATTCCAGGGGTTATGATAACCCTTCAGTAGTGTCCTCATGACGAGTTTCTTCTTGAGTTTCTACTGGAGTGGACTGAATCGGGTCCTCTTTATTCTTTGCTTTCTCTACTCTGAGCTCTTCTCTTAGCTCAGTAATCATATCTCTTTGATCTCGTATTAGACCCATCAGCTCTTGCAAAGATCTGGTAAATTGTTATTAACTTCTTCCACCTCTGGGTCTACACACAGCAGCGTCCTCTAGTTTTCTTCATTCTGCAATCAACTTACCCATTAATATAATAGAGATCGTATGCACATATATTCACAAGTCTCATATATCCATATCAATAGAACATACATGTTCATACACAACAATTATTCATATATGATCTTCTATCCTTAAAGCCAACGAAGGGATCTATCCTAGCAAACTCTACCCTTGCCAAGAACTACAGCTCTAATACCAAAAATGTAATCCCCTACCTTGATAACCGTAATTAAGGTTCGAAAATGCGTAATTTAAAGGAATTAGAGACCGATGGATACATTTTTCTCAAACTCTTTTCTAAAATTCGTTCAACATGGTCTCAGATTCATCTTCCGAATCTAATTGCTCTGCACAGTTAAATCACATTCATCCATATCAAAGTGCATAGCCAAATTCCCAGCAACCCCCAGGTTTCATACATGTATAAACTAAGGGTTATAAGTTTCAACTAGGGGATTACATGAACAACATCAACGTAATATCTATATTTGAAACCAAGTCCAAAATAGACAACCAACAACCTAACAACACATGTCTACAAGATCCTAGCCGCTCCTGGTGGTTCATTTCTCTTTGGAGCCACATGCCCTATCTGAAATGTTAGTCAATGGAAAGAATGAGATTCAAAAGAATCTCTGTAGTAACAAATCACTCATACAATGTATAAACGCATAGCATATATGATCATGTTAAGCAGCATCACAATGATATGTGGCTCACGCCACATACGACAGCACTCATGGCTGTAAACACTATGCGTCAGCTTTCACTACGATCTAATGCAACAGCTTACGCTATAATCACTATGCATCAGCTTTCGCTGCGATCTCAAAGCATCACAATGTATCACAATGCATGACAAACATATATACAATACTTTACACATAGATAAGAGAAGAGTCACTACCTGGTTCTTTCCGAACTTGCTCTGGCATAGGTCGTTCACGATCAGGGTAAATGTTGAATCCTACAATTCCAAATGCACCATATAGAAACTTCCATAATGTTTCTGAGGATTGTATGAATCTATAATGAAAATTTATAAAATTGCCCCTGAGGACCCGGCTTGGGGCTGCCGTACCCGGTCCGGTTGCACTTTTTCTAAAAGTTTAATCTGGGCTATCCTAACATATTTCCACCCAAGGAATCCATTTCCTGACTCGGAATTATCAAATTCAATGTCAAATTACAAATTTACCCTTGGCAGCCCTACTTCAAGTGTTTCAGGGGCATTTTCATAATTATGCTTTTTCGGTCTTTTCCGAAAAAGTGATCAACTATAAGTCCACCTAAGTTTCGCTCCTGAACTAAATAGAACCATCAAATCCTTGAAAATCCAACTCTAAGACCCATTTCTAGAGTTGGCCAAAATTCTCAAGCATTCGGGGAAAATTGTGGTTTTTCGGTTTCGGCTCCGTAAACGTGTTCCTTTATACTCCTAACCACTTTATTGACTATTCCATTAGGTTACAACTACCATTTAGTACCAATTTGGGCAGCAAAATATCCCCATACATCCATTTTCCATTTTGCAAACCAATGACAATCCTGGAAAATTTCACCAATTAAATTTTTCACAACAGCAAGAACAGTCAATACACAAGAGTTTGGAAGTTATCTCAAGCCCCCACTAGCTTTTCCTTGTCTTGGCTGAAACCCTAGCTGTTTTAACACCAAAGGAGGAGCTTCTAAACCTTAAAGAACATAAAGGAGTAGCTTAGGATCGAAGTTATACGCGTTAGGAGCTAGATCATCGGAGAAATCGGCTTACCTTGCGAGTTCTCTTCTCCTTTCTGTCTCTAGAAATCTCAAACGTTTTTTCTCTTGTTCAGCTGAATAAACTGACAGTTTTGAAGCTTGGAGGAAGAAGATGATATGTTATATTATGCTTATGTCATTATTCCCTTATGATGATGTCATAATTCCAAAATTGACATTTTCGGATTTTCTGGCAGATTTTCTGCCCAAACTTTGAAAAATCATAACTAATTCTAGAAAAATCAAAATGAGGTGATTCCAAAGCCAAATGAAAGGTATTTAAGTCCTATTTATAGGAAAAATATGGGCCATTACCCAAAATTTCCAAAAAATTCCAGAATTATATAAAACTCATCGCTGCACCAAAATAGAGTTCAGTTTCGATCCCAAACTTTGGACAGTCATATCTCCTAGCTCAAAAAACAAAATGGCACAAATTATATGTCCATTTTGAAGCTTGGGATGTGAAATTTAAGACTGAAAAGTTTAATAATTTTTAGACACCATTTGTCCATTCAAAATGTACATACAAGCCGACTGTCCTGCTAGAATTACACTTAACAGTTTTTCAAATTTTCAACCAATGTGTCCAATGGCTCCAAAATCAACAATCAAACCTATTTCCACACAAATTTTCACAAGGAAACCATTGGAATCACTAAAACCACTAAATTCCCAGCACACATTCTCTAAAAGTGTCTATTCAATAATAATTACATCCAGTTTTGAAGTCATTAGCCCTTAATCACTTTTTAGGATATTACAACCTCCACTTTGTAGACAACACCAAACTCCTCCTTTCAAGAATTTGAAACCATAGAAATGTTGCTCTCATTGAAAGGAACAACATTAGAGAAGACTTTAGGAGCTAGAAACATGATTTTGGAGGTGACATCGGCTCCAAAACACTTAGGATTCTCAAGTTTCTCCACCTTCTTTCCTCTTCCATTTTCTCATAATATTCCCTATTTTTCTTCCTTTTCTTATCATCTGGCTGAATTTAATTAGGGGTGGAGAGATGTTGGATTAGTCTTGGAATGACATGTGTCATGTGCTAAAATATCCCAAGGTCTCCTTTCCTCTAACTTAACCAACCTAACCATCAGGAAATTCACTGGACCTGCTTGAAAAATGCCAGGGACTAGGACATGTCCCAAGCTATAATCATTCTCTTTCCTCTCTCTTCTTGGCAATCCTAACTAGTCAAGAAAAAAGAAGTCTGATGATTTCATTTGGCTTCCGTATTTGGTGTTTGGGTAAGTCAGGTACATAACCAAATAGAGGACTGGTGGATTCCCCTGACTAAGGTACTAGGTGGTGCCTTATGTAAGAGGGTCAACCCAAAAGTCAAAAAGTAAGAGTAATAATGAGGGACATATGGAAATTTCTTGCCAATCAACTTACACAAGTGTCCCTTTTTCTTAAAATGGTGCCAGATGGCCTAGGGCTCGTGAAATTACCAATCGTATACCAGCGTATCTTAGAAAATGTCGGATGTAGGTGTATAGGCCTCACATGGCAACACATATACCTTTAGTATGCCATCAAATAGCACCATATATCGGTGTCGTCTCCAAAAATGTAGGGTATACATGTCCACCCTAAAACACCATGTGCACTCGCACACTGGCATATTTTATCTGTGACTAATTATGCATACTGAGAACTCACAATCTGGAGACTTATTCTCTACCCAGAGGGCCGAATCACATCTTTAATTAGTCCCTAGAAGTCATTCTATTTCTCAAATATTCTTGGGTCTCTTGTCAAACTGAGCTTAGCAATCTTCTTGATTCAGGCTTATTATCAAGCTTTTAGGGCCTAAAATTTAGGTTGTTACACAGTGGACCAACAAGTGATCTATTTTGTTTTCAAAGTCAACTTTTTGAACAAAATGAAGATTACTCAAGTAACCAGTTGAGTTCACTTGAGTGATATAGCCTTAGAAATTGAACAATGCTTCAGAAATCTTGATATCGATTCAAATCATCTTTAAGCTTGTTCCTTTTTCTTAATCAAGGAATAACACAAGATTAGTGAAAAGTACTTTTGTATTAGAAGCATCTAATGTTGCAACCTTCATCCTCTTCAAATTCTCTATCTCTAAGGGCTAATTAAAAAGGCAAAAGGAATGACCCAATACACTCAACAAATAAAAGCAATGAGCCCACTCACTCATAATGGCTACACTCAATAGAGCAATGGTTATCAACTACCATCACACTATAAATAGCAAGGCATTGAAGAAGAAGCAACCAACTCTTTGCACAAAATTTACTATTGCATTTATTGCTAAGTTTTAAGCTCTATTTTTGTGATTATGTACTTCAGTGATTATTCATTTACTCTTGTGAGAGATATTACTGAACCATTTATTATGGTTAAGTTACTCAAGGTAGGCATTGATTGCAAAGCGTAAGGGGGTGGAGTGTTCTTCGAAGAAGAACTTACTTGTACTGAGGCACTAAGAGCCCTCTGAATCTTAAGACGATATGGAACTCTCATAAAGGATTTTGAGGACTGGACGTAAGTCAAGTGGTTTGGAATGAACCTATATAAATCTTCTATGACTTCCTTCGATGATATCCTTCTAACTCTATTTTCTTCATTAAGTTTGTATTTAAGTTTAAAATTCTTAATATCATCTAATTCACCTCCCCCTGGGTGAAAGGCTTGAACTAATAGTTTTTATAGTTAATATTTCTAGCTATAAAGTTCTTAATGACAATAGCAATTCCTAAATCAAAATCTACATGTAGATGCATACCAACAATTGTTAATGCAGTTAAAGTTTCCTAAATGTTAGCAAGTTTAGTTTTCACGCAAAAATCTCAATAAAAGAGCAATTTCATAGTTCAGTTGTATAGAATTCAGATGATTAGTTCTTTCACTTCTTTTTGAACACTTAGATCTCCCTTCTGAAACTTACTTACTCCTTAGTCCTTTTGATAGAACTTTTTGAATATTTTCACGATCACACAACTATATAAAGCACTTTTAATGTCACTTTCTAGGTCCATTTTTAAGGGAACGCATATGTGAGTGATGTTGTAAAGTTTGGGAACAACGCCCATTATATAATAGACACTGTAAGACACTTACAACAACCATTTTTGACAAAATGGAGGTTGTATCGATTTTGTCCAAAAGGGATACTATAAGAGACATACCTATAATGTCTGTTTTTAAAAAATGGATGCTATAATTTCTTTTTTTTTTCATTTTTGGGTTATATTTTTCACTACCCAAAAACTAAACCATGTATAAAAACATCTAGCAGTTCTTCATAAACCAAATGTCCTTACAAATAGTATAAAAACATCTAGCACTTGCTAACACAAAGTGTGAACTACTACTACTATCTACAATAATCAACACAAACTGTCCAAAACTTGTCTAAACAATTACTATCTAAAATAAACTTTACTCCTCATCTATGTGTTGAAGATGATCCCATATCCAGCCAAATAGTCTTGAATCAAATTAATGTCTTCGTCTGAGTAGACGTCCTCATTACCAAAAATCTACAAATTGGAAAATAAACTAAGATGATCAATCAAATGAATGAAATAATTGGCAAGTCAATTATAACACCAAAAATATTATCACTTGAGAATGAAGAAGCGTTACCTATTCAAGATCAGTAATAACTCCATTCTGAATGATATTATACATATAAAGTATAATATATTATCCGCATTCAATCTCCTTGTTTTTTTATGGTGCTATAAATCAAAAGCAAATAGTTAAAGTGAATAAAAGTTGGTTTTTTATGGCACAATAAATTAAAATCAAATGGTTAAAATGAATAAAGGCATATATAAAGTGACTAACAATAAAAGAACTTGAATTCAAACTACTTATATGGGATAAACCTACTTTGCCTCTCTATTTTTACCTTCACGTTTCCCGTCCATTACTTTCTATGTCTTGAGTACACTATTATTAAAATGAAAATCACAAGATATTAAAAAAATTTATTTAAGTCAAGCATTGATTATTTACAAACAAATTAACTTATGTATTGAAGATGGTTTTTATCTTTTTGTTTGCCCTGTGACCCAAGGAATCAAACCAATAGACAACATTGATGATGGGGTAAACAATACATAAACTATAATTATAACTATAACAACATATACAGATTAAAATGAAGTTATACAACACGATAATTCTTAACAAACTGAATATGTTTTAAATAGACAAAATTAAATTACTTACCCTTTAACAATTGGTGCTAGATAACAAGGCAATTTAGTCTCTCCCATTATATAGCTCACATAGCTTATCATAAGTTTTAAATATACTTTGTCATATTTGCAAGAGATAAGAATCCATATAAACTATTTCTTCCCCTTTCAAGCATAGGTTGTGTAAGAAGCTATAATAGAATTAAAATGGTAAATAAATTAGTGAATATATAAAACCTAAAAACCACTACATTATTAATTGAAGTTAAAAAACTTGCATGATTGCAAGTTTAACCCATCTTATATCTATCTCCTCTAAATATATGAACTTCTAAAGATCTTTCCTATCAATTGTAAAGGGAGATGACATTCTTTAACCCACAATCCCATAAAGCATCTGTAAGTTGATCTTATCAATTTTTGTTATGGAGCTGTTGTAGTCATGCTAAGAAGGGAAATTTTGTCCCATCTTGTTGATCCTACTAAAACATAAAATACAAATTATAAGTAGGATGCCCAAGAAAACTCAAATAATAGTAAGGTGTTTCTTACCATTGGAGTGTTTCCTAGGTGTAAATAAGATTTTGTGGCTAAAGGATGAAAGATCCTATCACCTGACCTAGTTTGGCAACCTCTTGTCCCCTTCTTAAACATATGTCATAGTGACCACACATAAATCATCTAGAATTTGCTTATGATGGTGTGTAACACCATAGTTTTCAAAGCTTTGGGATGAGTTTCAATAGATAAAGACTTCAAACTAGAGACTAGAAATTAGTTATAACAAAAGAGATCCCAACTCCAAGACAAGGTTCAAACCTATAATTAGGTAGGTTTTCAAAAACTTTTCAAAACATTTTCAATATGGTCTCAACTGGTTTGCAGTTTAATTATATCCCATCCGATGTTTACCCAAATTGTTCTCTACAGAAACCCATATTTTGCACTTTATACTAATGGGCCTTATGGTACGTCTGCCCTATTTCAATTTGATTATCTCATTTAATTACCAAAGTTTAGGTTATGTCTAACACAACTACTACTACGGCTAGTACTATTCTTATCATGTATTAATTTACATCATTTAAAATTCAAAAGCAGATAACCAACGAAAGTAAAATCTTTTTCTGCCTTGATCACTCGTCTGTGATTACCTTCTTTGCCTTAGAATTGCTTGCCCATGCTGTAAGTTTGTTTATTGGAAAGGAGTGAGATTCAAATGAATCTCAATAGTAATAGATAAAACTCATATAAAGTGTATACAAAGAAACATGGCATATCAGCCATTACATACCAAACAATTCAATATTCATTCAACATTCAGAGATGTGCTTATGTAGTAAACAATTCTATTCAAGGACTCATTGTCCCTTCCCATAGTGCTAGGTGTTCTACTGGGCCAAAGCCCTTCTCATCTAAATGCTTAATGGGAAATTCTTTGCAATTCACGTGCACAGTTCAAGTATTCATAATGGCAATAATATGCATGAAGCAGGATATATAGAATATGAGGGAAAAGTTACTACCTTGAAGCCTTTCCAACTTTTGGTCTTGTTCCCAATCTTTTGGGTGTCTAGGGAAAATATGATATACTATAAATTAATATTTATAAACGAATGAGTTGTTACTTATCCAAGTTCTTCAATATCTCAAGAAACTAGGGTTGGTTATCTTTAATGTTAGTGTATTATACAAAAGAGGTTAGTTTGCCTATACTAACATCATGTGCTCATCTTGACCCTTAAAGTTAACTTTTCTTACCATTTGCCTTAATATACTTTACCCTTAGTCATCCATCTTATTACAATTTGCCCAAGTGTTTGACCATATATCTACCCTTGTATTTCACTCTTATTACCATTTAACCTGAGTTCTAACATTTATACCTACCCTTGCCAACCTCACCTATTTACCATTCAAGCCATTATCACATTTTCTCATAGCAAACAACACTGCTAAATTTTTCACTTATCTTTGCAAAGTCATAACCTAATCTACAAAACTCCAATTAAGGTGGTTCAAGATCTTATATGATCCTCGTTAAGTCTATTTTAAAGGTAACATATATCTCTCTGCCAATTATATGTACACTATTCCAAAATCCTCAATCAATCCTCACTGCCACATAAATTATTCCAGATTCAATACCTAACTTTGACAAATCACAACTCCCAATGTACTGACCCAAATGTCACATATTATATATCAAATTAAAGGTAATCATGAATAATTTAGTTCTAGAAAATATCAAAGCTATTGGTTATCATTTGATCAGCCAAAAATAAGTCACAAACAATCGGCTTTGAGACTGGCAACGGCTAACCCCAGGCAACATTGATTTCAGCTTTCACATTTTCTATTCTATTCATTAAAAATCACAACCATAAGCTATCCCTACTCAATTTTCCATGTAGAATCCATTAGTGACCTCAAATTCACAAAAATCTGACCCTCCTATATGTATTGCATCTGACCAAAAGTTCACATCTAAAGTAACAATCATCAAGTTTACAATTTTACCACCCTAGAATCATCATTATACACCATAAATCATCACTTACATCATCATATCAGCATGAAACCCTAAGAACCACATAACCAATAAAATTAGGGCAGCATACAAAAGCCACAATACTCAACTAAACCACAAGATATGGGGTTCAAATTGAAGCTTATACTCACCTCTTACCCTTTCTAGTGCTTATTTCTTGATTTTCCAACTTTGGCTCTTGCAAGATGTAACCCCCTTCGTAATTATGATTCGAAATACGTATTTTAAAATGAAATAGAGACCAATAATAATCAAACTCATTTACAATCCCTTCCTTACCGAAGGGTTTTCACAAATATTTTCAAAGATTCTGCCTTACCCTGGTCTCAAATTCCACAACTCGAATATAATTACCCTGTGCAGTTACATCACATTTACATATCAGAGTATACAACCAGATCCCCGCAACCCTCGGGTTTTATACATAAACTAAAGGTTTATAAATTCCCATTAGGGGATTACACCACTGTCTCCAAAACAACATTTATAAGATATACGGTGATCTCCCAACAAAACATGATATCCAACACCAAAATATAAATCTCCCTAAGGAGCCTTATCCTCCCTTAGTCGTCTCCTTTCCCTTGGAGCTACTTGCCCTGTCTGAAGGTTTGTCAATGGAAAGAATGAGATTCAAAAGAATCCCAGTAGGAACAAATCACTCATATCACATGTAATCACAAAGCATGAAAGAAAATCATCAAGCAGCATCACAATATAAAGCACAGAACGCAGGCTGCCACATATGCACATAATCACATAATCTCATCTCCCGTATTCCACCTCCCTGAAGGCACGGTCTTCCCACCGTCAACACCGATGGGCCGCGGGTGAAGGTTTCACAAATAGCCTTTTGGCTTTCACATATAGCCTTACGGATTTCACATAGTCTCATCCCCCGGATTCCACAGCCCCGACGGTACGATCCTCCTACCGTCAACACCGATGGGCCGCAAGTGATAGACTCACAAACAATGATCAAACAAACATACCATGTATCACATATAGTATAAGGGAAAAGAGTCACTACCTTGTTCTTTCCTGACGTGCACCGGCACAGGTTACTTGCGATTAGGACAAATGTCGAACCCTATAAACCAAAGTCAAGGATGACAGGTTATTCTCTATTCCAAATTCTCACCTTCAGAACACTTAAAGTTAGTTATCACTTGGACTCTTTAGGTGGCTACTAGAAGCCTAGACACATGCCTAAAGGGTTAGGGAGTACTATCTCAAAGACCACCTTTTAGTGTGCATCGTAAAACGTGCTAGCCATTGGGCTCACAACTTAGTCTTAGAATTCCAAAATACAATTTAGACACTTCCATAGTATTTCTGGGGCTTATATGAGCATGTTATGAAAATTTACAAAAATGCCCCAGGGGACCCGCCCCGGCCGTACCCGGTTCGGCTGTACTTTTCCTGGAATTTTGACATGGGCTATTTTGACATATTTTTGCCCAAGGAATCCATTTTCAAACTCAAAATTATCAAATTCAATGTCAAATTACAACATTACCCTTGGCAGCCTCACTTTAAGGGTTTTAGGGGCATTTTCGTAATTATGCTTTTTCGGCCTTTTCCGAAAAAGTGACCAACTGTAACCCCACCTAATTTTCGCTCCTGAACTCAATAGAACCATCAAATCATTGAAAATCCAACTCTAACCCTCAGATCTAGCCCTGGCCGAAATCTTGGCATACTTTGGGAAGAATCGGTGTTTTTCGGTTTCGGCTCCGTAAACGTGTTCCTTTATACTCCTAACCACTTTATTAATCATTACATTAGGTTACAACTAACATTAAGACCCAATTTGGGCAGCATAACCCCTAGGCCATATCATTTCCAAACTTTAAAATCAATGGCAATCCGGCGAAATTTCACCAATTAAATTGCCCACAGCAGCCAGAATAAGCAATATACGAAAGTTTGGAATTTACCTCAAGCTCCCACTAGCTTTTCCTCAAGGTGGCTTAATAGCCTAGCCTTAGAACACCCAAATTTGTGCTCCACAAACCTTGAAGAATATAGAAGAATAGCTTAGGAGCGGAGTTATACGCGTTAGGTAAGGATTTACCGAAGAAATCGACTTACCGTACAAGTTCTCTTCTCCTTCTCTCTCTAGAATTTCTCACACCTTCTCTCTCTTGTTGCAGCTGAATATTACGGTTTTGGGCTGATGGAGGAGGTGGATGATGATTTAATATAATATAATATTATTTTCTAATTATTTACTAAATTTCCATCAATTTCAGATTTTTACAAAATTCTGGCAGATTTCTGCCCAAATTTTGAAAAATCATAACTAATTCTAGAAAAATCAAAATGAGGTGATCCCAAAGCCAATGGAAAGCTATTTAAGTCCTCTTTATTGAAAAACTATGGATCACTGCATTTAATAACCTCAAAAATACAGAATTGCACAAAAGTCCATACTGCTCCAAAACAGATTCCAGTTTCCATCCCAAACTTTGGAAAATCATAACTCTTAGCTCACAAATTGAAATGACACAAATTATATGTCCATTTTGTAGCTTGGCATGTGAACTTTGAGACTGGAAAATTTCAGAATTTTTAGACATCATTGACCTATTTAAAACGTCCATACAAATCGACTTCCCTGTACAGAGTTTCAATGGACAAGTTTCCAACTTTTGCAAAATTGTTCCCAATGGTTCCAATTTCACAATAAACACTCTCTCCACACGAATTTTCACAAGGAAGCCATTGGAATCATTAAAACATCCAAATTCCCATCACTTATTCTCCAAAAGTGTTTATTCAACAATAATTACAGTCATTTTTGGAGTCATTAGCCCTTAATCGCTTTTTGGGAAATTACATTTCTCCCCCCGTAGAATAAATTTCGTCCTCGAAAATTGTCATACCACTTGAGCCATAAACCCCGGATATCGCCTACGCATGTCCGCTTCCACTTCCCACGTTGCTTCTCTCTGAGTCATTCCCTTCCATATCACCTTCACATACGGAATGCTTCGATGTCTGAGTTGTCGTTCTTCTCGATCAATAATATGTTATGGCTCCACCGCATAGGTGAAGTTGTCTTGTAACTCGACTTCTTCATACTCAACAATGTGAGATGGATCCAGTTGGTACTTCTTCAGTTGAGAAACGTGAAACACATCATGGAGTCTGCTCAAGTTTGGGGGTAGGGCTACTCGATACGCAACAGGCCCAATTCTTGCAAGAATCTCAAAAGGACCTATATACCTTGGGCTCAGCTTCTTTTGCTTGATAGCTCTCCTAATGCCGATGACTGGTGACACCCTCAGAAACACATTATCACCAACCTCAAATTCTAAAGGTCTTCTTCTTTTGTCAGCGTAGCTTTTTTGTCGACTCTGCGCTGCAAGGAGCCTTTTTCGAATGACTTGAATTTGTGCTGAGGTTTGATCAATAAGATCTGGCCCATAAAGCTTCCTTTCGAACAACTCATTCCAGCACAGGGGTGATTGACACTTCCTCCCATACAACGCTTCATACGGTGCCATCTGAATGCTAGCATGATAACTATTGTTGTAGGCGAATTCAGCAAGTAGAAGAAAGCGATCCCAATTCCCTTTGAAGTCGAGGACACAAGCTCGCAACATATCCTCTAATGTCTGAATGGCCCTCTCTGTTTGTCCATCTGTTTGAGGATGATAAGCTGTGCTGAATCTTAGCTGAGTACCCAATGCCCCATGTAAAGCTTTCCAGAATCTTGAAGTGAATCGGGGATCTCAATCGGAAATGATGTTCTTTGGCAATTAGCCCTTCATTTTGTCTTCCAATTTTAACCTTGAGATCTAGTGGCCATTGTCTCTTTTGTCTTTGATTATGGCAACATTATTTCTTGTACTATTAGTTTCCTTCTTTCTCTTTCTCATTTCTTTCTAGACAACATGTCCCCTTTTCCTCTAGATCTGAATTAGGTTTTATATCATTCTAACACATCCTAAAGGAATTGACTAATTCACACCAAAATTCTTATTATATTCCAAGTGCGATTTCTATAAGCCATTTTACATCTTATGTCTTCTTGGGACAACTGCTAAACCGAGGCTTAGAAATCAACTTAATTCAGGCTTATTCTTAAGACTCTAATCCCAAAATATAGGATATTACATGGTGGGTGGTAGCTTGTATGTGTACGAAAGCATCGGCAACAACACACAGCAGTAGGACATCCAAATAGAGAGTACAAGGTTCTCCAACCTCTAGAGTGAAAGAGCATAATATCCTCCTTTCCATAGTCCTTTGATGAGTTAGAACACATAATGAATTCGAACCATTAAGCCAAGCCTAACATAACTTCAAAAATAGTTTAAGTCCCAACTATAATATAGGGTTTGAACCTGTACTTGAGTGGGTTTTCTTAACAGTATGAACTTCCAAAATTGTTTAATCAAGGTTCACAAATTTCTTTATGGTTACTTAGTTCTTAATTCCTTTTAATATTACTAAAGTATTCTTTGCTATATTCATATTCCGTTATTTAGCCAACAAGCTTTTAACTTATGGTTGTCCTATCCAAGTTCCTGTATCACAAACATCATACATGCTAGTTTACTATACGATCACTTACTATTTCTACCACTACTACTGTAGTTGTAGTATTCATGTCATATACAATATATATAGAACCAAAAACAGATAACCAACTAAAATTTTTAGTTCTTTATCTGCATCCTTTATTTGTCTGTGATTACCTTCTTGCCCTTGAGCTACTTGCTTCTGTTATAGGTTAGTTATTAGAAAAGGCTGAGATTCAAAAGAATCTCAGTAGCAACAACATTCACTTGTATAAAATGCAGGTTCATATTGCATGAATAAATCATTATTCAATAACACATAACACATTCAACATTCAGTTTATACTATGTAGGATAAAATTCATTCATAGGACACACTGGTCCATTGTCACAGCACTGGATATTCTGTTAGGCCTCTGCCCTTCTCAATTTGAATGCTTATTAGGCCTTATAGCTTTAAGACATGATAGTCCAACGGGTCTTACTGCCTATCTCATGTTCACAATATAAATATTTATGATGCTAAAATCATACAAGCAAAAGAATACATAGTATTTGAGAGTAAAAGTTACTACCTTATAGCCTTTCTAATGATGTGTCAACCAACTTCTTCATTAGGCTCGGGTAGTCATCAAACCCTGGACAAATGTCAAATCTTGTAATTTATAAAGTTGGGTCATTACTTCATCCAATTTTATTAGCATAACGAACATTATATTGTTCTTGACCCACTTTATCTTTCTCCTTAACTTAGCTTTATTGGTTATCCTTAGGACACTTACAACATGCTCTAGATCATATCTCTATTCCTTATGATCTCACTTACTCCAGATTCTGTAATTTCGCATGTCAACCCTAATCTGCCAGATTTCATTGATCAAATTTAAAAATTCATAACTTAATCTAGAGAACTCTAATTAAGGTGATTATACATCCTAAGCAAAGCTTTTTAAGTCCTCTAAAAGGGAAAAATGTCTTCTACTACCAACCAATAGCACACAAGTTAAGATATCCTCAAACAACAAACTGTCTTAGAATTCTTTCTAGATTTAATGCCTAAACTTTAAAAATTCACATCTTACATCCTACTAAACCAAATAAAGTGTTCTATACCTCAATTTAAAGCTTAGGATGTCTACTAACACCTTATAAAATATTACAGTCATTGGACAAGGTTTAGTCCACTAAACACAACCCAAAGCAAACTATCACTGAAAAACACAATTTGATAGCAACTATCCACAATCAACTTAAAATTCCAATTTTAGGACTTTCAATTAAAGTCTTCTAAAATCATAACCATAGACTATCCCCACACAATTTTACCTACATAATCCATTTAAAAACTCAAATTTCACAAAATCACATTCCTTCCTTAAGAACTCATTAAGGCCAAACCTATAGAGTTGTTGGGCTATAATTCTTTTCTATTCTGGTGTTTCCGGGATTGGTTCCCTACCTTTATCCTACACAATTTTCCATTCTAAATCCATTAGTAACATCAAATTCACATTCCTTTCTAATGCTATATTCTAATCGAAATTCACCTTGGGTTAACACAAAGTGGTTTTACAATTTTTATTCTCAAAACTTGCTAACTTCCTATCTATCATGCATAAACCTCTTTTATCATCATTTTCATGTTCACAATACCATCTAAACTCTAAGGTTACTATTCAAAAAAATCAGGTTAGTGCACTAACATCATGTAAACCCAACCAAATTCTAAGATACTAGGCTCAAAATAAAGCTCATGCTTACCTCTTTGCTTTGCTATAGCTTTTTCTTGAATCCTTTAACTTCAATGCCACTTAGACAACACAAAACACCTATCCTCAAGAAACTAAAACCATATATATGTTACTCTTGATGAGAGGAACAATGTTTATAAAGGCGCTTAGAGCTAAAAATGGGATCTTAAGGGTGAAAATGGCTTGAAACTACTTATCTCTTCTTGTTCTTTAAGAAAACTACCTTCTCTCTTCTTTCTTTTTCCACACAATTTTTCCCTCTATTTTTCCTTGTAGACATAAATTATAAAGAGTGAGGGAGGTATTGGATTTATGTAATCACTTAGGTTAGGTGTTTATTTCACAACATGCCATGTGTCCAAGTGTTGGCTTTTTTCCTCCTTGTTTTTGTGACCGACTTTGATTACCAATAGGATGGAAGTATGTTCATTAAATATTTACTCTCTCTCTCTCACTCTCTCTCTTTATTTGGTGTCTTGGCCAAAATTCTTGACTAAAGGGAAGGAAAATATATTAATTAAATATTCATTCCCTTGCATCTTGGTGTGTATGAGTGGATGGCTAAAATGATGGCCATGTGTCCCAATATAAAAGTACGTTGAATGTTTGACCAACTTTTCTCTTTCCTTTCTTTTCTTATTTTGGCCGATTCCAATTGCATAAAGGTGGAGGAAATATTTTGATTCAATTCTTTCTTTCCTTTTCCTTGTCTTTCTTAAAGTATGTCTTAAATTCAAGTGTTGGCCAAGCTCTTCCTCTTTCCTTCTCTTTGGTGCTTGACCATCCTTTTTCTAATTAAAAGTGTGGAAGTAGATTAATTCAACTTTCTCTCCCTTCTTTTTATTCTGCTTGGCCAAATTTGTTAAGCAAAAGAGGAGGGAATTATATTGACTTGGTTTTGCTTATTTATATATGTGCCATGTGTCCAAATAAGAGCAAAAGGTGAGGAATTACTTTAACTACCTTCATCATTATTACCTTTATTTTTTAAGGTTAAATCATTACCCTTTATTTGTTTTATAAATCGTTCCTTGAGATAAAATCCTAAATCTCATTTTTGCCCTTACTGATGGCAACAATGACTAATTTGCCATTGGGTATTTTATTTAACTCCCTTTCTTCCAAAATGCCACTTCCTCTACTATTTTAAAAGATATTGATTTTTGGTTTTAGAATGCTAGAATGACTAGTTTTATTAAAGCATCTGATATTGATATTTGGAATGTTTTTACAAATGCTTTTGATCACAAACCAAGGAAGGGTTGGACTGAAAAAGAAAAGAAAAAGTTTTTGTTGAACATTATAGCAATGAAAATTTTGTATAGTGCATTGACAGAAAGTGATTTTGAAAAAAATAAGATTTTGCTCTACTGCAAAGATATCTGGGATACTCTTGACTCTATATATACTTCTAGCAATTGTATTGAAGTTGAAAGTGTTGACAGTTCATCCAAAACTATAAGTTACATATCCACAATTAATGAACAATTGGAAGTTGAAAATGAAGAAGGAGAAATTATATAACACTTCCATGATCTAGTCAACATAGGAGAACAAGTGGAAGACAATATCCAAGAAGAGCTCAGCATGAACGAATTTGATCAATCCTTATCAGAAGCTCAAGATGAAATTAAGGTAAAAAGTTCCAATTCTTCTTATGTATTTAAGAAACATGATTTTGAAAGTTTGCACAAAATTTTTTTTCAACCAATTATTGATTCTATTCTGAAAAGCAAAAGTGTTTTCAATCATGCTAGAAAATTTATTAGGAAGAAAGAATGTTCAAATGAAATTTATTCGGGTTTTTACTCTCATGACCGACACAATACTTGCATAAAATCTCATAATGTATATCATCATACAATTTGCAATTATTGTAATAAATCTAGTCACATTTCTCACACATGCTATATTAGAAGAAATTCTAATATGAGAAATAAATATGTTTGGATTCAAAAAAAACAAGTAAATTCTAATGCTAACAATCAAGGGCCCAAGTATATGTGGGTACCAAAATGTCTATTTGGTACATTATGTGTGCAAATTGATTATAAGAAGAATGGACATAAGGGTACGGCGAAGATGAAGAAGAAGACAAGAGTTTCTTATGCACCAATAAAGAGGTTCATATCATCTATTTCAAAAAGGAGAACTCTTAGAGCACCCATTGCTGGAACTACAAAAGTACAATCATAAAGAGAAGCAATGGATAAAAGGAGTATATTCCACCTCAAGAAAGGGCTACCTTAGAGTACCATTCAACTACGTTGAGGTGAAAAAGAAAATAAGGATCTCTCGTACACTACTCTCAAAGTCTACATATGAGAGAGCTTTGCATGATCCCAAGGCTAAATATGCAAAAACAAAGTGTCAAAGAAAGATGTATTGGGTGAGCAAAGGCAATCCACCAAGTACCTAAGGTAAAGACATACAATGTAAAACCTCCTACATCATAATCTTTGATTTTAATTGAGGTTTATACCTTGTTACCCTAGGAATAAGCATTGCAAACTATTTTGGAAATGTGTTTTCACATCCATTAGAAAATCCATTTAATAAATTTATTCATAAAGGGATTTCAAATGTTCAAAGTTTAACTCTATGTATATACGTAAATTTCAAAAGAAATTTTTTATGCATAAAGTCATGATTAATTCACCATGCTCAATTATATTGATTTGCTTATATTGTAAGAGTATTGAATTACATTATATTTCCTACAAGCTAACCTTGAATGGATCCATGTAAAATTGGATACTAAAGGAAGAAAAAGCGTTATACTATTTTCTAGGAAGAGCTTCATCTCAAGATTATAACTACATAGAAATTATTTCAAATCTTGATGAGGTTGGACCATGAAGCTTGATTTTGAAGTTGAGCATGCAAAAGGAAGCAGCACCTGAGGCATAATTACGTGTGCCTAGCCAATGATGAAGGAAAAAAAAGATGCACAATAAAAGCATCGCTCGAGTTACCTTTCTAGTGATCACCATCACTATGTGATAACTGGGAGTGACTGTACAAGTGATAAGACCAACTGGAAGATTGGGAGGCAAAAGTCAAAGAATTATACTCAATAAACTTTAAAGGATAATTTCTCGAGCAATTACAAGATTGCTCGAGTAAGGTATTATTTTCTCATTCCACCAAAATGTTCAGGGTTCTATCACTCGAGTAACCACTCGAGTAATGATCAAGCAAGATTACTCGAGTGCCCACTAGAGTAATGTCGGGTTTCTAAAGTTAAAACCTAGATTGCAGCATCACTTCTCACTATGTCATTTAACACCTTATGCTCATATGACCTAATTTGGGTAATGAATACTTGCTCATTATTGCTTACCATTAGCAATCAATCATTTATATTTTTTCAAAATGCTTACAGATTGCTAAATAGAATGCAAGTGAAATTGTGCATCATCTTTCTATGTATGAGTTTTGAAATGCACATTTCAAAAATTTGTTTGCATTCCAATTCATCCTGTTTATAAAAAATGCATACACATTATTTGAAAATGATTCATATCTTGTTTACATTCAAATCAGTTTCAAAATTAAAAGTTAGTATTGTTGTTCTAAATGTCAAAAATGCTTCAAATTCATCAACAAGATTTTTCCCATTATTAACATCTTGATTATTGGCCTTAAACATGCTATCTTGTGCTTGAACTCCGTATTCTCATCCTCTAACTACTTAGACTTCATGTCTAACAAGTTGATCATCTTTGAGTTTTAAGTGTATTTCCTAGAAAAGAATTCAATTTGTGAAAGCCTTATACCTAATGCGTAAATCCTTAGTTGGACATGTTATTCAAAGCATTACAAATGTTCATTAACGCATTGAATGTTAATGCATTAACCATCATAGTGGAATAACTTACTAAGATATTATTCTAGAAATCTTGTCATTTGGACTAATGAGTGTGTGCCTAATCATTCATAGTTCATTTGTACTCATTTTGTTGCTTGAATACATTAACTATTGATATCATATATCTCTGAGTAACTAGTGTCTTGCATTCGAATCTTTGAGTTGAATGTTCCTATTCTTCAAGACACAATTCTAAGAGTCAAGATAGTCTATAGATCAATAGCAAAGTCATGATGCTCATATATAACTATCAAGCTAATCTTTTTGGTTATCCATATGACTTTTGCTCTTGGAAAATTCTTCAACGTGTTAACTTCAATATTCGACATGATCTCCAAAATTGAAGCTTTTTTATATATTTTTTAACCTATTGACTTCTACCATGTTTAGCATGAGCATTGATTTTAAACATGTTTCAAAATTGAGTTTTTTTTTCATACACTCAAAATCTGAATTTCACAAAGCATTGTCATGATTTGAAATAACATATGAGATTTAAAATAATTTGCATATTTCATTACCATTCTTAGAAAACTTGATTCCATTCATGATTTGTCATTTCATAAAAGTTGGCCATTATGGATAGATTCTCTACTCTCTTTGATTTGACTTACATAAATTGCATGAAAATCTTATCAATGACATATTTTCTATATAAATTGTATTAGCAAATTGTCATTGCAAATCATCATTCTTGGTATAATTTGTTTGTTACCCTTTATGATTCAATGGCTTGAATTTATTTTATTGAGTAAAATTATAGGGTTAAGGAGCAGATTTACCAACAAAGTTTTAAGGAAGGAGCGCCTGGCACAATTATATTTTAGAGGGGGTAAAAATACACATAAGGAATTAAAAGTGGAGCATCCAGTACAAAACCGTTAAATTTGACCTAATGACGTTAGATTATAAGAGAAGAAAACCCTTAATGGTGTTAGGTCAAATTTAATGATATTGTGCTGGATGCTCCACTTTTAATTCCTTATGTGTATTTTTGCCCCTTTTAAAACATAATTGTGTCAAGCGCTCCTTCCTTAAAACTTTGTTGGCAAATCTGCTCCTTAACCTAAAATTATATTTTGGTCTTTGTTGGTTTATGATTCATTGGCTTAAATTTATCATGCAGAGTGAAGAAAAGCTACCATACAGGAATGGAGCATCCACCAAATGTAATGGCTAGTTTTTCAAATATGAAGAGCGGTCAAACAAAGCAATAGGACTCTAACGGATGAATGCTTACAATGGTCATCTACTACAATTCAACTATAAATATGGAAGCATTTGAAGAAGAGAATACACACAACAATAACGCCAACATGCTAATATCATGAGCTATCCACCTCGACCCAAACACTCTTTTATTCTCTAGCTTCTATATCATTTACCTTTGAGAAAGTGATTATTTGTATTATGCTTCAATATTCAATTTATTCACTTATAAGAGAAGATTGGTTATAATCTTTCATCATTAAAGTTGTATCCTTACAATGCATAAGAGGGAGTAACTCGATTGTATCCTTTCAGTTTGTAAAGGGGAATAACTCGGTGAGAGATTTGTATAAGGCTTCACAAGTGCTAGACTAAACTTATGGGATTGTAGTGGTTCTCAAGTACTCAATTAAACTTGACGGACATAGTGGATTGAAATCTCAAGAGGAGCCTGAGAACTAGACATAGGTCATTGTGGATTGGATTGAACCACGATAAATCGCAGTTTGTATTTTCTCTTCCCTAAGCTCTTATATTTCTAGCATATATGATTTAGATAATTGCTTATAGTTTTATTCTTACATACTTATTGATTTCATAAGATGCGAAAAGATTTTCAAAGCTTTTAAGTTCTTATCATACACTCAATTCACCCCCTCTAGGGTGTCATATAGTTCTAACATAGTGTACTAGTCCAAATGGCACAAATGACATATCAAATTAAAGATAGACATGTCTAATTTTATTCTGGAAAGTTTTATGGCCAATGAATCATATTTGGTTAATAAAAAACATGCCACAATCAACCTACCACAAATCTAGCAGTGCTAAACCGAGGCCACATTGAGTTCCAATTTTTATATTTTCTATCCTACTCTTCCAAAATCACAACCACAAGCTACCCCTACTCAATTTTTAATGTAGGATCTATTGGTGACATCAAATTCACCAAAATCACATTCCCCCTCCATGCCCTACATTTGACCAAAAATCTGGTCCCAATCCAAAATTCACAAGTTTGCAAATTTCACTTCTAAACTATACTAGAATCATCATTTAATATCTTATATTACCTTTTTCAAGACCAAATTAACATGAAACCCTAAAACCCTAGAATAACTAAAATTAGTGCAGCCACCAAAACTCACCACAATCAACCAATCAACAAGATACTTGGTTAAATCAAGGCTTATACTCACCTCTTGCCCTTTCTAGAGCTTGTTCTTTATTTCTCCGACTTTAACACTTTGTAGATAGCACAAAACACCACATTTTGAGAAACAAAAATCATAGAGTTATAGCACTTAGCAAGGGGAACAATTTTTATGAACAGGTTTGAGCAAAAGAGGTGACTTAAAGGGTGAAAGTTGAGCTAGAAGATCTTACCTTGCTTCTTGATCTTCAATAACACTTCTTTTCTAAGCTTTTTCTCTCTTATTTTCTCTACTTGGATGACTTTTATGATGTTTAAGAGGGCGTAATTGTGTTTTAAATCATTTAGCTTTAGCCTACAAAATACTTGGCTGAAATGTCACACTAAGAAAACCAAGAAGCTGATATGTCACATTTGGGTGGTGTCTTGTAAAAGTAGTTAGAGAAGTAGCCAACTATGGTTTGGTTTGAGTCAACTTTATTTGTTCCCTCTTCCCTCTTATCTTGACCAAACTTGGGCATTAAAAAGCGAGCAATTTTGTTAACCAAATTGTGCTTGCAAGCTTGCTTTTTGGTCAACCTACCAAGTTGTAACCAATTGCAAGTCTTGTTGACTTTTCTTCTCTTCTTCTTTCTTTGCTTTTTAACTAATCAATGCCTATGATTCAATTTGAATTCTCTTCCTTCCCATCCAAGAGTCTTGACTGAAATTAATACTCAACAAGGAGGTGGAATTGTTGCCAAATCTTATATGTTCATGTGTCCAAGTTTGACCGAAGTCCTCTTGTAAAAATGCTTTCAAATTTTGACCAAACCCTTCTTTCTTCCTTCTTTACCCCTTTGGATGTTTTTTAGCCATGTAAGAGGAGGTTTAAATTTCCTTTTATCCTCATGAGTACTCTTGTTATTCATGAGAAAATCCTAACCCTTCATTTTTCTTCTATTTTAACCTCAAGATCAAGGGGCAATTGTCTCTTTTGCCCTTGTTTTTGACAATATTAATTGTATTGCCATTACTTCTTTTGTTTCTCTTTATTTCTTCTTCCGAGACACCATTCCCTCTCTTTTTGGATCTAAGTTAGGTTTTATATCCTATTTGACTTTAGATAAAGGAATTGGGTATTTCTTTTGAATAATTGGAACTAATCCCATACATAATTTCAATTTTGTCTCTAGAAATCATTATAGATCTTGGACATTCTTAAGATTCTTGCCAAACTTGGGCCTAGTGGCCTACTTGACTCAAGCTTATTCTCAAGCCTCTAGGCCCAAAACCAGGATATTACAATTCTAAACCTTGAGGAAAGATGATTTAATGCTCATTCAAAGAAAATATATTGGCTGCAATACTCAAAGCAACAAGAGGCACATATTAGGATGATTTTGGTAGCATCCAAAGGAGTTATGATCAGAGATTAAACTTATTTAGATATCACTTAGCTACCTCATATCCCTTGAGTACTGACCATATTCATTCAGTTGAGACACTACTTGAGAAGCCAGTACTTCAGTTCCCTTTCATATCTCGGAGGCTATTCATAAGCCCTCTATTGAGCATACTTCACAGCCACCATTGAGCTAGCCACAGTTCACTCCTATGAACCTAATCTACCAGTGTTTCATATCGAAAGTATGGTGAACACAACATCTCTAACACAATAAGAAAAGAAAGCAATAGACTTCATGGATCAATCATCAACTTGCTGAATACAAATGAGCATTCCTAAACCCTCTCTCTTTATATCTTGAGAATACTCTGCATGTCCTTAATTTCAATTTACTTTGATTATGAAAGTTTTCTTGAAAACCACTTCAAATTGTTTCAACTTGTTTTCATCACTTTTATTTCCATCACATTAAAAATGAAAATAAATTCAAATAATAGGAGAGAAAGTTGTTTCCTTGACACATTTCTTTTGATTAAAGGAGAAAAAAATTGTTTTCTTGAAAACCTTTAACATGCATTTCTACTTTGTTCTCATATTTGCCTCCCCACAAGCATTTCTTCTATATCCTTCAAACTTTTTGCTGATGTCAAATAGGGAGAGAGATATTAGACAAAAATATGTTGCATCTAATATGTTTTCATACTCATATTTTTCATAAAGGATTTGTCATCATCAAAAAAGGGGGAGAATTTTAGATGTGATTAGTTTTGATGATATCAAATATAGATGTGAAATGTTAAGAGCAAAAAGTTTATATAATTTATTTACTTTATAATTTGACTAACTACAGTGTTTAATGAAAAATGTAACAACTGTCATACATACCCCTTTGATACATGCACGAAAGCGTTACTCTTTAATTAGTTAGGGGTTAATTACTTCTTCATGACTTGTTAGCCATTATTCTTACCATATTCATATATCAGAGTTAGTTCTATTTCTCTGCTCTTACTTTTAGTTTCAGTAATCCCGATTATCATTCAATTCTAATATATGTTTTCATAATTTCTTATTCATACATATTCGTTAAGTGTAAATACTTTACAAATGGTAAAAATAAATACGCTTGAAGACTTTAATTCTTTGACTTCATTCTTTCCAATTCTTCTTCAAGTATTCTTCTATGTTGTATTCCCGTACCTATATTGCTGGTAGGGGAGGGTGAGATTTGGGGGAATCTCAATAAAAAAACATACAGACAATGCATGCAGGATAAACGCTAGTGCATGGTATGCTTGCCTTACATAGGCTCATGTTCACATAATGATATTATACATGCTCAATGTTTCATGCAATATATCTATGGCCATAGTATAAATAGAAGTAGAGCTTCATTCATTAATACATGCTTGACATAGTTAAGCAAAACAATACAGTGAATCAATAAATAGCATAAACATCATATACATATATGTAAGTAAGTTTACTACATTTTGTCTTCGAGTCCCCTTGTCTACCTTTTCTTCCAACCATTGAAGTTATTTGGAAATTCTTCCATTTTTTCTTCCTTATCATCTCATATCCCTAGATATATAACCATATATTAGATCCATGGAAAATGAATGTCCAATTTGACTACATAGGCCATTAGGACATATCTCTTATGTTTGGGCCCATACTTGTCCCAATGTTAATAACTCAAAATACTTTAGCTAGTTAACAACACATTAGGCTTAACGGATATTTAATGGGCCCACACTAACTCCAAGTACATAACTTAACCCTTGGAAGTTAATATTATTACCAAATGCCATTACTTTTTCATTTTCGCACTATTCCAAAAAGTTGGCAGATTTTTCACTTCACTTTGAAAAATCATAACTTTGTCTAGAAAACTCCAATTAGGGTGATTTAAAGCTCTATGTGGCCCTTATTAAGTCTATTTTATAGGAAAAATATTTTCTCTAACCATTTCCATGCACAAAAATCTAGAAGCACCAATACACTCATACTATCATAGATTTTCGCAAGTTTTACAAATCCCATTTCAAAAATTCATATCTCCTAATATATTAATCCAAATGTCTCAAATGACTTTTCAAATTAAAGCTTATGATGTCTACTTTAATTATGGAAAGTTTCATAGGTATAGGATATCATTTTCTTCGTAAAAAACTATCACAATCAGACTGACTCACAGAACTCAAATCTGGCAGCACTTAAACTAATATTCTATTATCATCAAATGCCATATATTATCATATATTCATGATTAAAACATCATTAAACCTAAAATCCCCAAGTTGGATGAAACATGTGGCAGCCCAAAGGTCCAAGAAAACTCATTAAAACCTCAAGCTAATCGGTTCAAAATGAATCTTAGGCTTACCTCTTCACGTTTCTACAACCGGTTCGGTATTCTAGCGATATTCTGGCCAGCTAGAAGGCACCAAACACTTCTAATCAAGAATCCAAAATTGTGGACATGTTGCTCTCACTGAGAGGAATAGCATTATAGAAGACTCCAGGAATTAGAAATGCCAAATCAGAGGTGAAATCGGCTCCGGAACTCTGAGAAAATCACTATTCACACACCTTCTCTCTTCTTTCTATTCTCTCTCTATTTTTCTCCACATTTTCCTCTATTTTTTTCCTTTAGCTTGACATCTTAAAGAAAAATGAAGGATTGGGATTCAATCTTGTATTTTGATAGTCTCCTTGTATGCCAGTGTCAAAGGATTAAAGCACAAGATGACATGTGTCAATAAAGCATCTTGTCTTCTCTTTCTCTCTCTCTCGACCATCCTTTTTGTGTCAGGCGAAAGGAAAGCCCTGACAATTTCCCCAGACTCTCAGGTTTGGTGTTTGGAAAGTTAAGTACATGACCGGACCGGAGACCAATAGATTCCCTGGACTCAGGGGCTAGCTGTAACCTTTTCTAAGTGTTACCTCAAAAGGCAAAAAGTAACCCTTATCATTAGGGACACTTGTCACTCTCTTATAAGGCCACGAAAAAAGGCACTTGGTACTTTGTCATGATGAGAGGACATTTGTCACTATCTTATTCATCCAACATAAAAGTTGTGTCAACATTGCTTACTTTATTAAAGCTACTTTATCGTGCTTACTAGAGTTTCACTTGGGACTGACTCGAGATTTCTTCACGTATACTCTGTTAGATTCCAAGTTTTGATGATAACAAAAGATTATTGTGTGTTATGGTAAGAAACTTAAGTTTTGCAAGTTTAGACAATGGTTGAAAATATTACCAAATGTATATCCCTAAGTTCAGAGGTCATTGATGTAATTTTAGCTTATGCACTCGAGTGATGGAGCTAGCACTCGAGCAATAAGAACTTTTGCACTCAAGTACAAGCAAGTATTGAACTGAAAGTGTTTGACAGAAGCAGACTATAGCTGAAAATACCAGGACAACCCGAGTGATAGACACAACACTCGAGTGATGATATGATTTGTATTCGAGCATAAAGGCACACTCGTGCAAGTGTTTGACAAAGAGCAATGTCAGAGATAGGATATCATCACTTCACTCGAGCACAGACTCACTACTCACGTGATAGCCTTAAGTGCACCTAAGTTCTACCAAGTGTGGGACAGGAAGTTTTTACCCCAAGAGCAAGATAAACTCAAACTAATAGCTATGCTCGAGTCCAAGCGAGTGAGGTATAGAAAGTGTTTGCCCAAGAGTCAGCTAAAGCATAGAAGAACAAGTGCACCCGAGTTGAGAGTACTTGTACCATAGTGATACCTCAGCACCTGTGAGTAAGAATATACTGTTCACTCGAGTGAGGATCATTGTACTCGAGTGAGGCCCCACATCACCTATGAGTAAGAAATCATACTCTTGTAAAAATCAGTACGAATGTTATCAAGAAATGAGTGTTCATAGTGAAAGATATATGTGTACTCGAGTGAGACTAGATGCACTCGAGTAAGGCCCCACATCACTCACAAGTGTGAAAATGCACTCTCTCAAAATCACATGGAAGTGCCACACAAAAGAGGAAATATGAAGACACACTTGAGTGAGACCAAAGTACACTCGAGCGATACTCTGTCAAAAGCCAAAACACAATAGACATACAACGATCAATCCCAACATGGTTTAATATTATTAATTCATACTATTTTCACTTGTTATTATTGTTTTACATCATTAAACATATATTTCAAGTATGAAAAATGAGTTTGATCATTTGAATTAGAAAGGCACAGAGGAAGTCAAACAATGGCAGACAGAATCATTATGACAAACCATCCATATACCTACCATAATATCTTGTTCAAAGATTTCAAATGTATGCATGTTGTTCCACATTAAAATGCTCCGCTTTACAATGATTATTATTTAACGAGAAAAATCAACTGACTATAAATGCAGAGCTTCAGAGACCATCAACAATACGAACTTAGAACAAGAATTTACTCAAGCAAATTCACGAGCCTCTGTTGTTCATATTTTCTCTATATTCGTATTGTCCTTCACTGTTTATTATATTTGCTTTATGAGAGAGTCTATATACACTTCAAATTTTATTTTCATTTAATCTCAATGTATAGGGACCTTAAGAAGGTAGATATCCTTACGAGAGAAGCAGTTGAGAGAATTCCTAGTAGGACTTTCTACTCATAAGACTTACAAGGTACAAGCAGTAGAGAACGTTGCTGCTCGTAAGACTTACAGTGGTGTAATTAAGAGAGAACGTTGCTGCTCATAAGACTTGTATATGTAAGCAAGAGAGAAAGGTTATAGGTTTGTTTTTCTGCATGTAAGACTTGTCGTAAAGGGGAGAAAAATTTCTAAGTGTTAGAATATTTCTGCTCGTAGACCATTCAAGGACAATTGTTGTTTTACGAAGTTCCAAGAGCCCATTGAATCTTGAAAGTATAGTAAAAATCTCAGTAGGTCTTGATCTCCGAGGACTGGACATAGGCCTGGGTTTTGGGCCGAACCAATATAAGTCTCTATGTGCTAATCTTCTCAAACTCTACTCTATCTACAGATATTGTTATATCACCGCATCAACCTAAAAATTTATCACATTATCCAATTCACCCCCTCTTGGGTGAAGCTTGCCTCTTTCATTTGGTATCAGAGCAAGGTCTTCTTTGAAGAGCCTAGCAGCTTGAGAAGGATCCGGCAAAAGGCAACAATGGGTGAGAACATTCTTCCAAATAGAGCTTCTATCACTAGACCTCCTGGTTTTACTGGAGAACATTTTTCGTTCTGGAAAGATAAGTTCAGAGTATTCGTGATGGCTAACAAATGCGGTCTATGAAATGTGATACAAGACGGTGACTATGTTCCAATGAAGAAAATCAAAGATAGAGTCATTAAAATGAGCCCAGGGGAGTTTGACGAAGAAGACAAGAGCTAAGTAATGTTAAATAGCAAAGCTATTTTAATGATACAGAGTACCCTCAGTCAAAAGGAATATTTCTGAATCTGTATACTACCAACAGCCAAAGATAGTAGAATGCTCTTGGGATCGCTCAAGAAGGCACATTCGGAATCAAAGAAAATAGAGTCAATACTCTAATTAGAGAGTATGATCTATTTTGTATGAAACCTAGAGAAAGAATCTCAGAATTTGAACTCAGATATACTCATCTTGTTAATCAACTATCTGTACTTGGGAAATCATTTGACCAAAATTCCCTGATAAGAAAGATCCTTAACATTCTTACAAACGAATAGGAAGCAAAGGTAACAGCTATAAAAGAAGCTAAAGGGGAGTCAATGAGGTCCGTAGCTACTCTTTTTGGTAGCTTTTCTGAGTATAAAAGAAAGTTGAGGTTCAAAAAGGAACTAAAAGAGTTCAATGATAAAAAGAAAATAGGAGTTACACTTAAAGCTATTAAGGAGGAAGAGTCTTCCAAAAATGAAGATGTCCCTGATGATGATGATAATATGGGAATGATCATAAGAAAATTCAAGAAATTCTATAGAAGACGCCAAAAGAATTTCAAGAACTATCAAGGTGGAACAAGCAAGAAAGAAAACAAGGAGCAACATATAGTATGCTATGAATGTAGAAAGCCTGGACACATCAAATCTGAATGCTTCAAAAACAAAGATAAGCAGAAGAAAGCATACATATCATCTATATGGGATAATAGCTCATTAGATGAAGAAAGCAATAACGATAAAGTTGCAAATATATGCTTGGTAGCCAAAGAAGAAGAATCAGATTCTGAGGTAAGTGACTCTGAACCTACTTATGATGAGTTATTATCTGAATATGATGCATTGGATACTGAATTCATCAAGGTAGCTAAAGAAAATGGTTAGCCATAAGAAGAAAGTAAAAGAGTTAGAAAATGCTGTCATATCATCATGTGCATTATATGAAGAAAAAGATAAGAAAATAAGTGAATTAATAAAAACTGTGGAAAGATTTACTAGAGGAAGTGAAACTCTTAAAGTCATTCTAGAATCTCAAAAAGTTTCCTTTAATAAATCTAGAATTGGATATAAATCTGATCAGGATAAAAATAAAGGAGATAAGAAAAATGGCAATAGGACTTATCTTAAATATTTTAAGAATTTTGTACATACATCAATTCCATTTACATCATGTAGTTATTATAATAGGAAAGGACATTATACTTCATCATGTTATTTTAGAAAAGGACAGGTCATTAGTACATACAAATGGGTTTCGAAAGGGACGCATGTATAAAAGGTAATGCATACTAACCACAAAGGACCCATGAAAGTGTGGGTACCTAAAACTTGATCACATTACTCTAGGTATGTCTCAAAGTATCATGAGCAAATAAGTGGTACATTGATAGTGGATGCTCGAGACACATGATTAGTGACAGAAATAAGTTCACCATGATAGAAACCAGAGAAGGAGGAAAGGTAACTTTTGGAGGTAACCAATCTGGATGTATTGCTAGAATTGGTGAAGTGGGAAAATTCGATGGTGTTCAAATCAATGATGTATATTATGTTGAAGGATTATGCCACAATCTCCTGAGTGAGTCAAAGCACTAACAAAGATAACTGGATAATCTTTGATTCAGAAGAATGCTTGATAGTAAACAAAAAGGATCTACTGCTTAACAAAGAATCCATCAAGGCAAAGATCCAAGCTCAAAGGGACGGTAACTGTTATACTATTGATTTAACTTCAAATTCGTCTAAAAATTATTTTCTTAGCAAATCAGAGGAGAGTTGGTTATGGCATAAGTGTTTGGCTCATGTTAATATGAACCAACTTGACAAACTGATTAGAAAAGATTTAGTTGTTGGTCTTTCTAAACTTAAATTCCAAGATGACATGATTTGTGAGGCAGGTCAAAAAGGCAAACAAACTAAATCTTCATTCAAAACAAAGTATGAGATTTCTACTTCCAAGCCTTTACAATTACTTCATATGGATTTGGTAGGTCCAGCAAGAGTAAAAAATTTTAGAGGAAATCTATAAACTTTAGTAATTGTCAATGATTTTACAAGATTTACATGAACTATATTTATTACTTCAAATGATGAAACATTTGTCGAATTTATTATGTTTGCTAAGAAAGTCCAAAATGAGAAAGGTATTTCTATTATCTCTATAAGGACAGACCATGGAGGAGAATTTGATAATCAACTCTTTGAAGATTTATGCAACAACGAGGAAATAGATCACAACTTCTCTGCACCTAAAACGCCTCAGCAGAATGGAGTAGTAGAAAGGAAGAATAGAGTCCTTACAGAAATAGAAAGGGCCATACTCAATGAAAAGGAAATGTCACAAGTATTCTGGGCAGATACAATGAGTACTGTATGCTATATTTTAAATCGAGCGTATATTCGCAAGTCACTTGGAAAGACACCATATGAACTCTACACAAGAAGAAAGCAAAATCTTGCTCATCTACACATCTTCGGATGCAAGTGCTTCATTCACAACAACGGTAAAGAAAACTTGGGTAAATTTGATTCAAAGTATGATGAAGGTTTATTTCTAGGATATTCTAATAGAAGTAAAGCATATAGAGTTTTTAATAAAAGAACATGTACTATTGAAGAATCCATTCATGTTGTGTTTGATGAACTTGATTCTCAGATAAAGTATTTTGATGAAGAAGAATTGGATTTGATAAAGAAAAAAAAACAATTTCAAATCATAATGATTTTGAAACAAATGATCTTCAAAATAAATAAGGTATCGATGATTATGCTTAACCAAAAGCATGGAGACATATTAAAGATCATCCAATTGATTAAGTAATTGGAGATATTCACGAAGGTGTCAAAACCAGAAATAGAATTCTTAATAAGGTAAATTTTTCTTCTTTTATTTCTAAGTTGAACCTTCTAATATTGAAGAAGCATTATTTGACAATGATTGGGTGATTGCTATGCAAGAAGAATTAAATCAATTTCAAAGGAATCAAGTTTGGGAGTTGGTACCTTGACCTAAAGATCACTCAGTTATAGGAACAAATGGGTTTTCAAAAACAAACTTGATGAATCGGCAATCATTGTGAGAAACAAGGCAAGGTTGGTTGCCAAAGGCTATAATCAAGAAGAAGGTATTGATTATGAGGAAACATATGCTCCAGTGGCAAGATTGGAAGCAATATGAGTACTTTTAGCCTTTGCTTGCATTAAAGGTTAAACTTTATCAAATGGATGTGAAAAGTTCTTTTTTGAATGGTTTTATTATGGACGAAGTATATGTAGAACAACCTCCTGATTTTGAAGATGAAACAAAGCCTGATCAAGTTTTCAAACTTAAGACAGCTTTGTATGGTTTAAAACAAGTACCCAGAGCTTGGTATGAAAGGCTAAGCAAGTTTCTTCTTGATCAAAACTTTGTCAGAGGAAAAGTAGATACAACTCTTTTCATCAAACATAACAAAAATGATCTTCTAATTGTTCAAACATATGTTGATGATATTATTTTTGGTGCTACTAACAAATCTCTTTGTCAAGAATTTTCCAAGATTATGCAGGGAGAATTTAAAATGTCCATGATGGGAGAATTAAACTTCTTTCTTGGACTTCAAATCAAGCAAAAGAAGAATGGGATATTTGTATCTCAAACAAAATACTTGAAAGAATTATTGAAGAAGTATAGAATGGACAATGCTAATGGAGCTGATACTCCAATAAGCTCTACAAAATTGTTGGATGCTGACGTAAAAGGCCTTGACTTCAACACCACTAAATATAAAGGAATGACTAGTTCATTACTCTATCTAACATCAAGTAGGCCAGGTATACAATTCAATGTTAGAATGTGTGTAAGGTATCAATCTACTCCTAAGTTATCACATACAGAAACTATAAAAAGAATCTTCAAATACCTAGGAGATACTGCAGAACTTGGCCTATGGTATCCAAAAAACAGAAACGAATATTTGATGGCCTATTCAGATTCAGATTATAGAGGATATGAAACTGACAAGAAAAGTACCAGTGGATAATGTCAATTCCTTGGAGGCTCTCTAGTATCATGGTTCAGCAAGAAGCAGAACACTGTCAATATCTTCCACTGAAGCTGAATACATAGCTGCAGCAAGCTGTTGTTCTCAAATAATATGGTTGAAGCAACAACTTCAGGATTTGGGGATATACTTAAAGGAGATACCAATTTATTGTGACAACACTAGCACTATTAGTTTAGCCAAGTATCCTGTACAACATTCAAGGACCAAGCACATAGATATCCGACATCACTTCATTCAAGATCATGTATAAAAGAAGGATGTTAAAGTAGAATTCATACCGACACATCTTCAACTCACTGAAATATTCACAAAACCGATAGCTAAAGATCAATTCTTATATATATAAAGAGAATAGGGAATAGTTAATCCCAATGAGTTGTAAGTTTTTCTTCTTAATTACTATGTTTAATATAAGTTTTGATGATAATCATACTGACTTAGGCATCAAAGTATATAGAAAATGTTTTTACAAGACTGTCACTCAAGTGCTGGTGGCTCACTCAAGTACAAGGCATCTTGTCACTTGAGTTAGGATGAATTCTCAAGTGTGGAACTATATCATATACTCTGCTTCTAGCTATATAAAACAGGGATTAACAGAGTATGTAAGAACCCTTATAACTCACTTGAGCATACCAAAAGTGTCAGACCTCACTTGAGTAAGGGAAGAACATCACTCGAGCATGGTATAAACATACTTGAAGTATTGCAAGAACACTCAAGCACTTACATGCCTAAACCAGGTACGCATTTACATGCTCTTTGTAATTTTTGTTTTGTCACTCGAGTGTTGTGACTTATATCAGATACACAATAGCTCAGACTGTAACACCCTGCCTTTAATCATGTAATTATAATTCGATATTAAATAATTAAAGTAGATTAGAGACCTTCGGATAACTTAAACTCGTTTCAATCTCCTACTTTGTGGTAGGGTTTTCACAAAATCATTCAAAATCTCTTTCCTGTTCCTGGTCTCCATTTCAAAATTCGAATATAATCACCTGTGCAGTTTATCTACATTCACGTATGACAGAGTGTAAAACCAATTCCCCGGCAACTCCCGGATTCTATACATATATAACCTGAGGTTTAAGTATCCACTAGGGGATTACATCCAAAATCGAATATACTATTCATATTTCAGATTATACAGTAATCCCGAATTCAAAAGAAATAACCAACATTTCCAAAATCAACATACCCCTAAGGGTCCTAAGTGCTCCGGGTCGGCCTCTTCTCCTTTGAGCTACATGCCCTGTCTGAAAGGTTAGTCATAGGAAGGAATGAGATTCGAGAGAATCTCAGTAGTAACAAATCACTCATACAATGTATAAATACCAAGCATGTATATAAATCACAAACAGCAACAGCAGCAGCAATCTCAGAGATACATGGTTTTCACCACAAACGACAGCACTCACGGCTGTATACACAATACGACAGCTCTCGCTGTAATCATAATCACGACATCTTATGCTGTAATCACAATACGACAACTCACGCTGTAAACGACAGCTTGCGCTGTAAATGACAGCTTACACTGTAAACGACAGCTATCACCAGCTGTAACCATAGCAACATCAAAGATTCATCACAGAACAGTGATAACACACACATACAGAGCATTACACATAGTATAAGAGAGAGAGTCACTACCTGATCCTTTCCTGACGTCCTTCAGCGCAGTTGGCTCACGAGGGCGGAAAATATCAAATCCTACAATTCCAAATGCACTATTTAGACACTTCCATAGTGTTACTTAGGGTTATATGAGTCTATAATGAAAATTTACAAAAATACCCCCGGGGACCCGGCCTGGGCCCGCCATACCCGGACCGGTTGCACTTTTCCCGAAATTCTAATCTGGGCTATCCTAACATATTTTCTCCCAAGGAATCCATTTCCAGACTCGGAATTATCAAATTCAATGTCAAATTACGAAATTGCCCTTGGCAGCCCTACTTTTAGGGTTTTAGGGGTGTTTCCGTAATTATGCTTTCTCGGCCTTTTTTGAAAAAGTGCCTAACTGTAACCCCACCTATTTTTGCCCACTGAATCCAATGGAATCATCAAATCATTGAAAATCCAACTCTAAGACCCATTTACAGCCTTGGCCAAAATATACATGTTCTCCGGGAAAAATTGGGGTTTTACGATTTCGGCTCCGTAAACGCGTTCCTTTCTACTCCTAACCACTTTATTAACCATTACATTAGGTTACAACTAACATTAAGACCCAATTTGGGCAGCATAACCCCTAGGCCACATCATTTCCAAACTTTAAAACCAATGGCAATCCGGCGAAATTTCACCGATTAAATTGCCCACAGCAGCCAAAATAAGCAATATACGAAAGTTTGGAAGTTACCTCAAGCTCCTTCTAGCTTTTCTCAAGAGTGGCTGAAAACCCTAGCCCCTTGAACACAAAATTTTCTTCTCAAACACCTTAAATAACATAGAAAAGAAGCTTAGGAACAATGTTATACGCGTTAGGAGCTAGATCGTCGGAGAAATCGGCTTACCTTGCGAGATTTCTCCTCTTTCTCTCTCTAAGAGCTCTCAACTTTCTCTCACTATCTTCAGCTGGAAATGGCGTGAAATGGCTGAAGAAGATGAGCAATTTGATTAATAATCCATGCTGACATCATCTTTTAATGAGATGATGTCATAATTCCCATTTTCAGATTTTCTGCCCAAACTTTGAAAAATCATAAATAATTCTAGAAAGATCGAAATGAGGTGATTCCAAAGCCAAATGAAAGATATTTAAGTCCTCTTCATAGGAAAAATATTGGCCATTACTGAAAATCACCAAAAAATTCCCAGAATTTCAATCTTTACATACTGTTCCAGAAAATAATTAATTTCGCTGGGCAAACTTCAAAAATCCAAAACTCTTAGGTCACAAATCAAAATGATACAAATTATATGTTCATTTTGAAACTTGACATGTGAACTTTAATACTGGAAAATTTCAAAATTTTTAGACACCATTTTCCTATTTAAAACGTCCATACAAATTGGCTGCCCTGTACAGAGTTTCAATGGACAGAGTTTTCAACTTTTGCACGATTATTCCCAATGGTTCCAATTTCACAATAAACACTCTCCCCACATGAATTTTCACAAGGAAGCCATTGGAATCATTAAAATATCCAAATTCCCATCACATATTCTCCAAAAGTATTTATTCAACAATAATTATATCCACTTTTAAAGTCATTAGCCCTTAATCACTTTTTGGGATATTACACAGACTATCGCACTTCCTCTTCTCACTCGAAGCGTTTCTTCACTCGACAGCCATAACTCTTCATCTCCTTTTATTTCCCACCTATTAAACACCTCAAGTATATTCAAATTTGAGTTGCAACCCTTCAATCTTCATAGAAAGGTCAAATTTTTCCATCAGAAATCTCCTTTTCCTTGCCCTAACCGAAAAACTCTTTCTAAATCTTTCTCCAAGTCTTTTTCTGTGCTACTAATTCTCAATCCACATTTGATTCATTCAAAAAGGTAAGAATGAAGATTCCTTAAGTTTCCAAAAACTCTCTAACACCCTCACCTCCTTATTCTGAAGCCAATGAGACTGAATCTCAAATGGCAGCTCCATCGAATAATTCATCTCCAGCTTCTTCACTATCCTCTACTCCAATACCACCTCCAAAGCCCAAGATCACCAAGAAAAGAACTCCGGCTAAGAAGATTCATTATAAGCCTAAGATGGCTAAAAAGGATCAACCTCCACCAAAGAAACTGAAGGGAATTGTCTTCAAAGAACCGGTTGTCACTCGTTCTCAATAGAAAGAAGTAAAGGGAAGAGGAAAGAAGAAGGACACAAAGCAACCACAACAATCTTCTTCCTCTGATGACTCATTTAATATGCAACTCTAAGAAGTAATGGATAAGTCCAACTCGATGCCTTGATTGGTAAGATTGCCTTCCAAGCCGGTGCCTCGGGCTCTCATCATGTTGGCCAGACCAGTGCAGCTACTTCAGGAGTACCTAATACTTCACAGGCTCCAAAGGAATAACAAGTCACAAATCCTCCAGACGGTTTCAATGTTAAGGAACTAAAGCCATTAGAACAAAAGGTATATGATTCTGAATTTGCTCATAGAAACTTCTACCCTATAGTTTATGTAGACTTAGATTACCTGAAGAAAAGTTGTAGTTTAGATTTTCATCCTTTCCTTGGATTTTATGATCCCTGGCTCAATATGCATCTCCCTATTCACCTACTGTTGTGAGAACCTTTTACTGCAACATAATAGTCAATAACATAAATTCTAGGGTCGGAGAGTTGATAGAGGAAGTAATGTCTACTACTGTTAAAGGCCAACATATTATGGTATCTACTACTATCATAAATGATATCCTTGGTTATGTTGCACCCCTTTCAAATCCTCCTACACTCTCTGCTAATAAAGCCTACTAACAATTAAGACCAAATGATCCTATAGGCCCTCTTAACTTTAAACCTATTGACATGCCTGACTCTATTCATGCCCTTCATTACATATACACCCGTAGCATTGTCAATAAATCTAAAAACTACACCTATTTTGTTAGAGAGATTACTATCTATTGGCCTCCTTCCTAGCTGGTCAATGAAGAAATGTGGGGGAGCTTATCTTTGGTGAGATAAGAAGATTCAAGTTTTCTTCATCGAGATTTGCCATAATTCCATATCCATAACTTGTGTCTCTCATCCTAAAGCACAACAAAGTATGGTATTTGGAAGGAACTGAGAGGGTAATCATTCCAAGGTTTGGTAAGATACAATTGACGCATATAGGTATCAATCTCCCAGTGAGCCAAACCAGGGCTATATCTCAGAGAAAAGCTACTTTATCAAGAGGAGACAAGGCTCAGTCTTCTACACCTAGCCCAATTCCACCTCCATCTTTTCTAAATGCTTCTCTACCAAGCTATCTAGCCAAGGTGGTCAATCAAGCAGTGATAGGCCTGAAAAAGGAATTGTTGAGCAAATATGAAAGATTGGTAGACAAGCTGGAAACTCAAGTCTCAAGATTGGTGGACAAGGCTAATGCCAATTTTGATATGATGTTCAAGGCACAAGAAGATCAGTCTCAAAGAATCATTGACATGGAAATCTACTTGCGTACTTATATTCCAACTACTTCTCCTGAGGTGCCTCCAGAGTCTACTCCTACTACGACTTCTCCTTCCCAGCCTCAGACACATGTATGTTTCACTGACCCTCATTCCTAAGTCGAGATCACTTATGACCAGCTATCATCCTCAATACCTGTAACCACTGCTCCTCAACCATCATCTCCACCTTTTATGCCTAATCCATTTGACCCAAATTACGCCATGGTGATATATACCCTACCATTTAATCTTACTTTCCCTCAGCCCCCTTCTACTGCTAACAAAATGGGGGAGAAGAATATGTGATGGTTTTGAGCTATTATGGTATGATATGGGAGTATTTTGGTTTAAGGGGGAGTATAGGATAGTTTCTTTGTATCAGGGTAGGTTTTTTTGTATTTGAATTTTCCTGGTTTATCTAGATGTATTTGGGTTTCATGGTTAGATGCTGCTTGATGTTGCTTACAACTTGTCATTGTACTCTGCAAGTTCATTAATCAATATATGGTCATTTTCATAATTTTTTAAGTTTTCTATTAAATATTATAGTACTATGACTTATCTTGGTTTTAAGTGTCCAATGGAAGAATTGCAAGAAACTTGAGAGGTTAAGTGCAAAAAAATGAAAAATGACTCAAAACTTTAGTGAATATGCATTTGGAAATCCTGAAAGTGTTTTCAAAAATTTTCACTTTAATCACATTTTTTAAATTCCATCACAAAGGTTTTGTCATCATCAAAAAGGGGGAGAATGTTAGATTCCAAGTTTTGATGATAACAAAAGATTATTGTGTGTTATGGTAAGAAACTTCTGTTTTGCAAGTTTAGACAATGGTTGAAAATATTGCCAAATGCATATCACTAAGTTCATAGGTCATTGTTGTAATTTTAGCTGATGCACTCAAGTGATGGAGCTAGCACTCGAGCAATAAGAACTTTTACACTCAAGCACAAGTAAGTGTTGAACTGAGAGTGGTTGATAGAAGCAAACTCTAGCTGAAAATACCAGGACAAATCGAGTGATGGACACAGCACTTGAGAGATGATATGATTTGTACTCAAGCATGAAGGCACACTCGTGCAAGTATTTGATAGAGAGTAATGTCAAAGAAAGGATATCATCACTTCACTCGAGCATAGACTCATTAATCGAGTGATGGCCTCAAGTGCACCCGAGTCCTACCAAATGTTCGACAGGAAGTGTTTACCCGAGAGTAAGATAAACTCAAAGTGAAATCTATACTCGAGTCCAAACGAGTGAGGCATAGGAAATGTTTGCCCAAGAGTCAGCTAGAGCATAGAAGAGCAAATGCACCCGAATTGAGAGTAGTTGCACCCAAGTGATACCTCAACACCCACGAGTGAGAAATCTAACTCTCTATTCCTGATGCCAGTGCTGAAATGAAAGAGTATCTTGTACAAGAATATGATGTTCACTCGAGTGAGGATCATTGTACTCTAGTGAGGCCCCACATCACCAGTGAGTGAGAAATCACACTCTTGTAAAAATCAGTGCGAGTGTTATCCAAAGACGAGAGTTCATAGTGCAAGATACATGTGTACTCGAGTGAGACTAGATGCACTCGAATGAGGCCCCACATCAATCGCAAGTATGAAAATGCACTCTCTCAAAATCACATAGAAGTGCAACATAAAAGAGGAAATATAAAGATGCACTCGAGTGAGACCAAAGTGCACTTGAGTGATACTCTGTCAAAAGCCAAAACACAATAGACTTACAGCGATTAATCCCAACATAGTTTAATATTATTTATTCATACTATTTTCACTTGTTATTATTATTTAACATCATTTAACATATATTTCAAGTATGAAACAGGAGTTTGATCGTTTGAATTAGAAAGGCACAGAGGAAGTCAAACAACGGCAGACAGAATCATAACGGCCAACCAAGCACATACCTACCACGATATCTTGTTCAAGGATTTCAAATGTACGCATGTTGTTCCACAATAAAATGCTCTGCTCTATAATGATTATTATTCAATGAGCAAAATCAATTGACTATAAATGCAGAACTTTAGAGACCATCAACAATAAGAACTTAGAATAAGAATTTACTCAAGCAAATTCACGAGTCTCTATTATTCATATTTTCTCTGTATTCATATTGTCCTTTAGTGTTTATTATACTTGCTCTTTTTGAGAGTATATATACACTTCAAATTCTATTTTTATTTGATCTCAAGGTACAGGGACCTTGAGAGGATAGATATCCTTACGAGAGAAGCAGTTGAGAGAATTCCTAGTAGGACTTTCTGCTCATAAGACTTATAAGGTACAAGTAGTAGAAAACATTGCTCCTCATAAGACTTATAGTGGTGTAAGCAAGAGAGAATGTTACTGCTCATAAAACTTGTATACATAAGCAAGAGAGAAAGGTCATAGGTTTGTTTTTCTGCACGTAAGACTTGTCGTAAGGGGGAGAGAAATTTCTAAGTGTTAGAATATTTCTGCTCATAGTCCATTCAAGGACAATTGTTGTTTTGTAGAGTTTTGAAAGCCCATTGAATCTTGGAAGTATAGTGAAAATCTCAGTAGGTCTGGATCTTTGAGGACTGGTCGTAGGCCTGGGTTTTAGGTCGAACCAGTATAACTCTTTTTGTGCTAATCTTCTCAAAATTTACTCTATCTGTAGTTATTGTTATATCGCCGCATCAACCAAAAAATTTATCACATCACCCAATTCACCCTCCCTCTTGGGTGAAGCTTGCCTCTTTTATATTAAGGCCTACCAAATGATGCCAAGTCAGAGTGTATGTGTATAGGCTCTACATGGCACCACACACTGGTGTCTATTCCCAAAAATGTAGGGTAAACATGTCTGCCCTGAAAATGTGATGTACACACCTATGCCTATATATTTCTCTTGATTAATAAGTCTTATACTGTTGGAATCGGTAGGCACATCGGAAGAATTTTAAAAATTTTCACCGATTCTATTCGAGGATCTATCAACGGCGTTTAAACCAAGTTAAAGGATTCATACCTTTTGATGATTCAGAGTTTTCACGATCTCTAGGAGATAACACGTCAGGTCCGCTCCCTCTACCGGTATCCACACGAATGCTCTCCAACCGAGACTGCGTGCTAGTGCCTATAATGTCTCCTAGGATTTCACTTACGGCTCTCAATTCTCATGTGCGTATCAATATATCTGCTCTATCAAGTTTATAACCTATGAGGGTTATTTTCAAATTTCAAAATTAATCATCATTAATTTCGAAATTAATTAACAATTAATTATCTTGATAAGCTAATTAAATAAATTCAGTTTAAATTAAATCTGTCCAACAATTTTAATTTAACCTATTTATTTAATCCAAATAAAGAGCCATTAGATTTAATTTATCTTCATAAATTAAATCTGAGATACTATATCTCTATCATGTTAGTTATTAAATTTAATATATCTTAATAAATTAAATTTAGAACTAACACAATATAATAATATCTTATATATATATATGTATAATATCATATAATATATATATACATATATATATATAAGATATATATTTCGAAAAAATATATATATCGATATAATATTATTAATGAATTCATATTATATATATATATAAAATTCGTCCACCGTAAATTAAACATTATCTCGTGTTGGGCCATTCTTGTGTGCGAACCTGTAGGCCCATATGAAGTTGGCAGTGGGCCCATAACTATACTAACCCAAAAGTCGCAAGCGGCCTCTAGCAAGACATTATGACTACCCAATTCATATGAGGATCGTTATCACGATGCAACCTATCATACAACCATGTCACCTCCCTTTTGTCACACGATATATCGATCAAGGATAAGGCATGGATAATGTCATCCTCTTATTCCTGACCATTACTTTCTCGATTCCTGAGTAGCCTGATAATAGAGACAGAAACTCCTTTCATCATAGTATGGCCATACATTTCTCAGACTCACTCATCGAGGGGTCCAGTAATATCTCTCTACTAATGTGAGGGACAAATTCCATCTTCATCATTCATATTCCTCTGCATGAAAAACCACCAAGCCCGATCGTAGCCTTTATCATCACCTGGTCAAAAGTGACTTTTGACTAGTTCAAAGCTTAGCAACTCTCATGTAGGAATCCATGATGACCTCAGGTCTAAGGGCATTATGACGTGGTTATACATGAGAAAATCTTATGACTTGATCTATGTAGCTTTCTTATAGTGGGTCGGTCCAGCACCTTGTACTCTTACAAGTGCCTAAGACTTTGATTCGTATCTCCATATCTTATCAAAGTCATACTGATCTTGTTTCATCTCTGCTCCTGCATAGATGACCGACTAGGGACATTTTAGGACAATCTTTATGAATTATCCAAGGATACAATTATCACAGTTAACATGCAAATAATATGATAACAGAATGGAGAAATTTCATTAAAATAATAATGTTTAAAGTATAATGATTGGCCCTTAGGGCACAATTTCCAACATATACCTCATAACATATCTAGGTGTCGTCTTTCTACTAACCTTATGACACCGTATATGTGTCATGTACACATCTGTATAGACACTTTGATCCTACTACCATGCATACTAGGCCCTCTACCCGATAGGACCAAATCACAGAGTCCCCTAAAGTCTTTCTATCTCTCAACATTCTTAATATAGGCTTTTCCTTAAAGTCCTAGGCGTAAAATTTGGGATATTATAAAAAATATCTTGTAGATCAGTCAAGCAAAGATTAGAAGATATCAAGTTGAATTATGGAGGAAGATTGAGAAGATATTGAAGAATGAAATTATCAAATATGGGAAAATGAAGTCAAGAAAAAAAGAAGAAGATTGCATTGATAAGAGGGAGAAGAAGAAAGAAATGGAAGATATTAGTCAAGAAAGCAAGGATTGTGGAGAATAATCATAAAAAAGGAAATAAATTGAAGAAGGAAGAACTTGCAAAATATAATAGGAATATCAAGTTTCAAGTTCTAGATTTGAGATTAGAGGTTGTTATGCTCAAATGAAAGTTGGAATGATTTAATATGAAGATAAAGTGCAAACTATTATAGTTTATTCGAATAAGAGAAGTTTTATTCGAATAAACAGTACTTTTATTCAAATAAAAACCATTCTTATTCGAATAATAGCTATACTATTCAAATAACAGTAGGAGTATTTGAATAATAGCGACAGACTCTGTTTTATTCAGTAAGTGTGAGGTTCAATAATTTGGTCATTTTCCCAAACCACAACTCCGACTGAACTGAAAATTGATTCATATGAAACTAGACTTCCAATGCATCATTTTGACACTAATATCAAGTTAAAAGGAGCTTATATGAAAGAGATATGAATTTTGAAAGATGACACTTAAAATAAATGATGTATTCTCATACCAAGTTCAGTATTTTGGACATATCTCTCAAACCAAAAATCCAATTGAGATGTAACTTGCGACATATAAAACTAGACTAGAAAAGATTTCTAACAATAGGTTATTTGTCACCTTTGGAGTTAGGTTCAAAGAGGTATGCCTTCTAGAAGTAGACACTCGAACTTCAAATATTGTCCAGATCAAATTTATAAATTGGATCATAACTTTTGGAATACAAAGTAGTTTAGATTGATTTCAGTTTCTGTGTAAAGTAAACTTAAAGAGCTTTCTGGGGTAGGTTATTTGCCAAATTTGGAGTTATATCCAAAAAGTTATGCCTAGTAGAATCAGTGGTTTATTTGAATAAAGGTTGCAGTATTCGAATAAGCTCTCCTTGTTTTGTAAGAAGGTTATTTAAATAGCAATAAGTATATTAGAATAAAATCACATATTTTTTGTGAGAAGCTATTCGAATAATCAATTGACTATTCGAATACATTTCAAATTATGAAGGATTATTTGAATAAAGCACGAAGTATTTGAATAAAGAATATGTTAGATATGAATAGTTTTGATGATGTCAAATATAGATCTCAAATATGAGCAAAAAGTTTCTATAATATACTTATCTTCCACATTGACTAACTACCATATTTAATGTTGTATATCTTGTAGATTAGTCATAGACATCATTGTGGGTTGATATTATAATGCCTCATAAATGGAGAATAATCATCAAGAAGAAAATCAAGAGGCAAGGAATTGAAGAAAGAAGAAAGAAAGATGAAGATTGAAGATATTCATCAAGAAGATTGAAGTTGGATTATGAAGAATGATCCTCAAGAGAAAAAACAAGAAGAAAGAGATTAAAGAAAGAAGAACTTGCAAGATCACATGAGAATATCAAGATTCAAGCTCCTAAAAGTGATACCGGAGGTTTTTATGATCATACGGAAGTTAGAATGGGTCAATACGAAGTTAAAATGATGTATACGGAAGCTATGGTACCTTTGGGGATGATTACCCGAGTAACCACTCGAGTAATATGGCATTTGCTGATTTTAGAGGTGTTTACTCGAGGCCTTACTCAAGTAATCTGCCGGGTTATTTGATGAATTACTCGAGGCGGCACTTGAAGTAAATGGCACTCTCTTTTGCCGCGGCAAAACAGAGGTTCGGTATTTTAATGATATCTCTCCAACCGCATGTCGGATCGAACTGAAAATGGTGGTATTGGAAACTAGACTTCCAACACGAACTTTTGACTCTGAGATCACATTCAAAATAGGTCAGATGAGTGAGATATAAGCCTCGAAAGTTGACACATGAATCAGCGTCATATTCCAGGATAGTTTTGGTATTTTGGACATAACTCTCAAAATACATATCGGATTGAGACGTAACCGGTGCCATATGAAAGAAGACCCAAAGAGCTTTCCATGGATATATAATTTGTCACATTTGAAGCTATATCCTAAGAGCTATGACTTCTGGAAGTTTTTGCTCGTTTCAGGATTGTCTAAGAACAGTAGATACTCTTTGGATCATAACTTTCTGTACACAACGAGTTTGGAGTTATTCTTGTTGCATTGGAATGTAGATAATGAGGGCTTTCCTATGATAAATAATTTGCCATCTTTCGAGTCAAAATCAAGAATTCACTTGAAGGCACCACTTGAGTAACTGGTTGATAACAAAATACTTTACTCGAGTAATCAGTTAGAAAACTTCCAATTGCTCTCGGCATTTTCAATCCTGCCAATGTTACTCGAGGAGCTACTCAAGTAACTCACTGTGGTAAGCAAAAACTTGAAGTTCATCAAAGTTTTCCCGATGATACTCGAGTATGTACTCGAGTAAACTTTAATGGATACTCGAGTAGCTACTGGAGTAAAGCACTGTGCTAGCAAAACTTGAAGAGTTATTTAGACGAGAACTTCAAGTCACTACTGGAGTAAAGCACTGTGCTAGCAAAACTTGAAGAGTTATTTAGAAGAAAACTTCAAGTAACTACTGGAGTAAAGCACTGTGCTAGCAAAAAGAGACAGAAACTTAAAGAGAACTTCAAGTCGAACTTCAAGTTATTACCAGAACTTCAAGTCGAACTTCAAGTTATTACCAGAACGTCAAGTCGAACTTCAAGTTATTACCAGAACCTCAAGTCGAACTTCAAGTTACTACCCGGGTACGCAAAATTATTTAGAAGAGAACTTCAAGTTACTACCCGAGTAAGCTATGCAGAAAATGGAAGGCCACTCAAGTAACCTGTGAAGAAACTTGATGTTTACTCGAGTAAGTACTCGAGTAATGCTTCCCAGAAAAACAGAACAGCGTCCCAAAGATTCTGAAAATCAATGGAATGATCATATAACTCATTCTTCTTGCTTCTAATCACTCTAATACTTCATTATATTAGTGTTTAATGTATTTCTCCAGGAATACAATGAAGATATGATGTGAAGAGTCAAAAGGTGAATTTACGGAAGCGGAGCGTCAACGTTCACAACGGCTAGTTTTCAAATTGAAGAAGCCAAACTCCAACAGATATATTGAAATGCTCAAACGGTCATCAACCTTCATCAACTATAAATAGAAGAGCATTCAGAGTTCAGAACACCAACGAAAACACTACAACGAGAAACATGCAAAGATCATGAATCATCTACTCCAACCCAACTACTCTCTGTTCTTATCCATTTTCTATATCATGTATATTTGAGAGAGAGACTATTTTCATTATGCTTCAGTATTCATCTATTCACTTCTGAGAGAGAAGATTGATTGAAATCTTTCATCATCAAAGTTGTATCCTTACGGGTTATGTAAGGAGAGTAACTCGGTTGTAACCTTACGGTGTGTAAGGGGGAGTAACTCGGTGAGAGATTTGTAAACGGCTTCGCAAGTGCCTAGCTAAACTTGTGGGTTGTAAAGGTTTTTCTTGTGCCTGGATTAAACAAGAAGATAGTGGATTTGAAAATCTCAGGAGGAGCCTGGGGACTGGACGTAGGCCATCGCAGATTGGACCGAACCAGGATAAATCACAGTTTGCACAATCTCTTCTTTAAACTCTTATATTTCCAGCATATATAAACTGTTGATTTATGATTCATTACTTTTATATTTATTACCTCCTCTAAAATGTAAAAAGATATTCAAAGTTCTTAAGATTTTTATCTTACACCCAATTCACCCCCCCTCTTGGGTGTCAGTCGGTTCTAACATTTGGTATCAGAGCCGGACTCTTGTTTAAAGGACTTAACCGTCTCAAGAGTTTATAATGGCTGATTTTGGGTGTTATATGCTTTCTGAAGGTTTTGACTATACAATTCCACCTATTTTAAAAGATATTGATTTTTGGTTTTGGAAAGCTAGAATGACATCTTTTATAAAATGCTTTGATTATGATATGTGGGATGTTTTTAGAAATGTCTTTGATTTCAAACCGAGAAAGGATTGGACATAAAGAGAAAAGAAAATGTTTTCATTGAACATTAGAGCAATGAAAATTTTGTATAGTGCTTTAACTGAAAATGATTTTGAGAAAATTAGATTTTGCTCTACTGCTAGAGATATTTGGGATACTCTTGATTCTATTTATACTTCTAACAATTGTGTTGAAGTTGAAGGCATTGACAGTTCATGTGAAACTATAAGTTGCATATCTATGGTGCATGAACAATTGGAAGTTAATGATGAAAAAGAAGAAATCATAGAACACTTCCATGATCCGGTCAACATAGAAGAACAAGAGGAAGATGATTCCCAAGAAGAGCTCATTACGGATGAATTTGATGGATCATCCTCTAGAGCTCAAGATGCACATATGGTAAACAATTCTAATTCTTCTGGAGTTATTTTGAAAACTGATTTTCAAAGTTTGCATAAAATTGTTTCTCAACCAAGTATTGATTATATTCTAAAACGCAAAAATGTTTTTAACCATGCTGGAAAGTTTATTGGAAAGAAAGAATGTTCAAATGAAATTTATTCAGGTTTTTACTCTCTTGACCGACACAATACTTGCATAAAATCTCATAATGCATATCATCATATTATTTGCAATTATTGCGGTAAATCAGGTCATATTTCTCACACATGCTATATTAGAAGAAATTCTAATGTGAGGAATAAATTTGCTTGGATTCCTAAAACGCAAGTGAGTTCAAATGCTAACGTTCAAGGACCCAAAGCAAAGTGGGTACCAAAATGTCCATATGATGTTTCATGTGTACAGATTGATCCTAGAAAAATTGGACAAAAGGGTACTGAGAAAATGAAGAAGATTCCAAGAGTTCCTAATGCACCTAAATGGAGATTCACATCAATTAGGAGAACTCTCGGATCACCCATTGCTGGAATTGCAAAGTTTAACCACAAAGAAAGGCAATGGAGAAAAGGAGCAAGTTCAACCTCAAGAATGAACTACCATAGAATACCATTCAACTATCTTGAGGAGAACAAGAAAAGGAGGATCCCTCAAGCATCAAATAAAAGGCTCCTGGAGTCTATATATTTTGAGAGAAGGTTATTAGCACCCAAAGCAAGATATTCAAAGTATCAACATCATAGAAAAATGCAGTGGGTAGGAAAAAGCAATCTTCCAAGTATCTAAGGCAAAGGTACATAATGATAAAACCTCCTATGTTATTGTCTGTAATATTTATTGAGGTTTTAGATTTTGGAATCTTAGGAATGAGCATTGCAAATGATTTTGAAATTATATTTTCACATCCCTTAAAAAGGCATTTAATAGATTTATTTATAAAGGGATTGTAATGCACAACAGGTTAAATTCTTTATGCATATATAATGATTTGAAAAGAAAATATTTCTTTTATGCATAAAGACATGTTTAATTCATTATGCGCAATTGCCTCGAATTGATTATATTCTTAGAACATGTGAATTTTATCTTGATTCCTACAAGCTAACAAGAAATGGATCCAATCAATGTTGGATACCATGAAGAAAAGAAATTTATATAGTTCTGTAGAATAAGAAAAAGCTTCTCAAGACTATGAAAACAAATTCATATCTTGATGAAGCTGAAATTCGGAGTTTGGATTTTGGTGCTGATTGTGCAAAGGAGAGAAACCAATATTATTCCACCAAAATCAAGCAAGCTGTCACAAGGACAAGAGGAATTACGGTGATATCTAATCCTTACTCTATACTGTGATTATATGAATTATTTATTTTGAGTAATGAGTATTTGTCCATTATTGCATTCATTTAGCAATCAATCCTTCATGATTGATAATTTGTTTATAGATTGCTAAATGAACAATAAGTGAAATTGTGCATAGTTTATCTATCAATTTATGTTTTGAAGTGCACAATTCAAAAATGTGTTTTGGTTTCATTCTATCATGTGTTATAAAATTGCATACCATTAGCAATCAATCATTTATGGTTTTCAAATTGTTTTTAGATTGCTAAATGACTTAAAATGAAATTGTATATTTGAGTTTTGAAATGTACATTTCAAAAATATACTTAGATTCCAATTCATCTTGTTTATAAAAATGCATACACATTATTTGAAAATTACTTATATATTGTTTGCATTTAAATTGGTTTCAAAATTGGAAGTTAATATTTATGTATACTGAAAATCAGAAATGCTTCAAATTCTTCCACTAGAGTATTTCCCCATCATTGACATATTGATCATTGATCTTAAATGTGTTATCCAATGCTTGAACTCCTCAACCATTATTTTCTAACAAGTTAGACCTTATGTCTAACAAGTTAACTATCTATATGAGTTTCAAGTGTATTTCCTAGAAAAGAATCCATTATGTGAAAGCTTTATGTCTAATGCATAAATCATTGGTTGGTCATGTTATTCCAAGCATTATGAATGTTCATTAGTGCATTGAATCTTAATGCATTAACCATTATTATGGAATAACTTACTAGAACTCTAGTCATTTGGATCAATGAGTATGTGCTTCATCATCCATAAATTCTTATACTCATCTTGTTGCTCAAATGCATTACCATTTGTTTTCATCCATTTTTCAAGTTACTAGAGCCTTCTATTCAAATTCTTGAGTTGAATATCCCTATTCTTCAAGACACATATCTAAGAGTCAAGTTTATCTCTTAGTCAATAGCAAAGTCATTGTGTTTATATACATTCTTGAAGCTAAGCCTTTTTGGCTAATTCATTTTCAATATGATTTTTGCTCTTGGAAAAATTCTCAAACATGTTAAACTCCAATGTCTAACATGTTATCTTAGTTGTTCTCTAAAAATGAAGCTTTCTGGTATATGTATATTTAAACTGTTGACTTTCACCATTTTCAACAATGAACATTAATTATAAACATATTTCAAAGATGAGTTTTGCATATATTCAAAATCTCAGTTTTACAATGCATTATCATGATTTGAAATTGAATATGAGATTTGAATCAATTTGCATATTTCATTATCATTCTTGAAAAACTTGATGAAAACTTTTATGGATATATCTACTACTTTCTTTTGATATGACTTACATGTCTTGCATGAAAATTTTATCAATGACATATCTTTTAAAATGTATTTACAAATTGTCATTGATCTTTGAAATCATCATTCTTGGTATTATTTGTTCGGTGCCCTTTATGATTCAATTGCTTGAATTTGTTTAATTAGGTAATATTATATTCTGGCCTTTGTTGATTATTATACTCTTTGCTCAAATATCATATGATTCAATTATATAAGAGCATAAGAGTTATAATGTCTAATATTATATGGACCCAAAAGAAAGTTGGGTACCAAAGGGCATTTATTTATACTTTTGCAGGAGTTGATCAAAATGCTCTACTTTTGGATACAAAGATCAAAGGCTAACAGAGAAGGCATGACTGGCAGTATTGCAATGTGAGCAGAAACAAAATTTGTGGTATCGTTCAAGTGACACCACATCACTAACAAGTAACTAGCTAGTGATGCAGCCAGAGAAAGAGAAAAAGGAGGAAAATATCTCAAGTAAACCTAGACGAGATCCATCCAAAAGCAGCTCAAAGCCATGAACATGTATAGCTTTGTTGCCTACCCACCTTCCTTATCGTTCCAAGGTGATCAAAAGATGTTTAGAGGAAGATGATGAGATGCACAGAATCATCAAGCTTGGTGAGCCTATGAGGATTCTCAACTACAATCCTAGCTCTATGTTTTCACAAAATTATATGATATATCTATACTAGAGCTATGGTGAGCAAGGCCAATTCAATCGCTTCATGAAAGGATTATGACACAATGGCCTATATTATTAGTGAGAAGGAGAGGAACGTCGGAGAGATCATGTCTTTCAAAGATATATATATATATACTTCTACAGGACTTACTCCAAGTAATCAGAAGTTACTTCAAGTAATCTGCAATTACTTCAAGTATACCTGCAAGTAATTCGCAATTACTCCAAATAAATCTGAAACTCACTTCAAGTTAACACAAGAAGCATAGAGGATGAGAGCTGAGACTTCAAGAATAGATGAGATACAACATTTTGCTAGAGCTGGTCTCCTGGTCCTTTATTCTTTGTCCATCTGTCTAAGGCTTTCTGAGAGAGGAGCTTCAACAATCACACAGAGCTTGCTACAAACATGCTGAGTTCATCACTTCTGTGAATGGCAAGAGTCGACAACTCTGTGGTTCAATCAACCAGAACTTCAAGGCTTTATTATGAGCTCATCTTGGTATCGTAAAGTGCCTACAGAGATTATGCTTCAGAATCTTTCAGTACTAATCACATCATCAGACAGTGAGTATCCAACGATGCATCAACGAACTTCAGAGGATTATGGCTCGAGTAATTACGATATTACTCGAGTGAGGTATTGTATTCTTACTTAATTAAAATTCTCTGAGTTGCATCACTCGAGTAAGCACTCGAGTGATGGTTGAGTGGAATTACTCGAGGGATACAGGGTTACAACCTTAAAACCCTGAATAGCATCATCATTTTCAACTTGATTTTTCTCTAATCTTCATATTTTCATACTCATTCTCTCTACAAAATTTCCAATGATTTTACAAAATTCAAGAGAGTTATTAATTGTATTGCTCATGATGATTTTTTTTTTAAAAAAGCCATGCATTCATTAAGGGGGAGCTTCACATTCACATGTGTTTTATATCTTAAAAGCTCATCTCATTTATTAAAAAAAAATCCTTTTAACATACTCATCTGAATTCAGTAAGTTTTAATTAGTTTTGATGATGAGTTAATCTTATATTTTCCTTTCATGATCTTAATTTTTAACATATCATATAAAAAGGATGGCTTTGGTTTATGCAATAAATTTGATACTTGATTGCACTAACCATTCTCTTTGCAAGAATGCTTTTATAGTAGGAGAATTGGCTCTATGCAAAATCATTCCTCAACACACTAAAAGGAGAATATATCAACTTTGAGGAAAGATGATTGGCTGCAACACTCAAAGCAACAAAAGGCACAAATCAGGATGATTTTGGTAGCATTCTAAGGAAGGCTATTCCTGAGCTTCCTATTGAGCATACTTTAGAGTCTACCACTAAGCCAGCTATAGTTCACTCCTATGAACTTTATTCATCAGAGTTGCGCTTCAAAAGTATGGTGAACACAACATCATAGATCTACACAACAAGAAAAGGAAGCAACGGACTTCATGGAGCACTTCATCATTTTCCAAAAACTACATGAGCATTTCTAAACCCTCTCTTTACATTTTGAGCTTACTTTGCCTATCCTTGATTATGAGAGTTTTTCTTGAAAACCTTTCCATATTCTTTCAAATGTGTTTTTCATAAAAACCATTTTTCATTTACATCACATTATAAATGAAACTACTTTCAAAACGGGGGAGAGAAACTTGTTTTTCTGATGCATTTATTTTGATTAATAGGGAGAATGACATTTCTCATTTGACTTCATATTTACTTCTCTACAAGTTTTTTTCCTTATACTTCAAACTTTTTGCTGATGTCAAATAGGGGGAGAGAAAGGCAAGAAAAATATATTGTTCTTACATAGTTTTTATAACTCATATATATTTTTCTTGAAGGATTTGTTATCATCAAAAAGGGGGAGAATGTTAGATATGAATAGTTTTGATGATGTCAAATATAGATGTCAAATATGAGCAAAAAGTTTGTGTAATATACTTATCCTCCACATTGACTAACTACCATATTTAATGTTGTATATCTTGTAGATTAGTCATAGACATCATTATGGGTTGATATTATAATGCCTCATAAATGGAGAATAATCATCAAGAAGAAAATCAAGAGGCAAGGAATTGAAGAAAGAAGAAAGAAAGATGAAGATTGAAGATATTCATCAAGAAGATTGAAGTTGGATTATGAAGAATGATCATCAAGAGAAAAAACAAGAAGAAAGAGATTAAAGAAAGAAGAACTTGCAAGATCACATGAGAATATCAAGATTCAAGCTCCTAAAAGTGATACCAGAGGTTTCTATGATCATACGGAAGTTAGAATGGGTCAATATGAAGCTAAAATGATGTATACAAAAGCTATAGTACCTTTGGGGATGATTACCCAAGTAATCACTCGAGTAATATGGCGTTGTCTGATTTTGGAGGTGTTTACTCGAGGCCTTACTCAAGTAATCTGCCGGATTATTTGATGAATTACTCGAGGCGGCACTTGAAGTAAATGGCACTCTGTTTTCGCGCGGCAGAACAAAGGTTCGGTATTTTAATGATATCTCTCCAACTGCATGTCGGATCGAACTGAAAACGGTGGCATTAGAAACTAGACTTCCAACACGAACGTTTGACACTAAGATCACATTCAAAATATGTCAGATGAGTGAGATATAAGCCTCGAAAGTTGACACATGAATCAGCGTCATATTCCAGGACAGTTTTGGTATTTTGGACATAACTCTCAAAATACATATCAGATTGAGACGAAACTGATGCCATATAAAAGAAGACTCAAAGAGCTTTCCATGGATATATAATTTGTCACATTTGAAGCTATATCCTAAGAGCTATGACTTCTGGAAGTTGCTGCTCGTGATTTCAGGATTGTCTAACAACAGTATATACTCTTTGGATCATAACTTTCTGTACACAATGATTTTGGAGTTGATTCTTGTTGCATTGGAATGTAGATAATGAGGGTTTTCCGATGATATATAATTTTCCATGTTTCGAGTCAAAATCAAGAATTCACTTGAAGGCACCACTCGAGTAACTGGATGATAACAAAAGACTTTACTCGAGTAGGTACTCGAGTAATCAGATAGAAAACTTCCAATTGCTCTCGGCCGACCAACGTTACTCGAGTAAGTACTTGAGTAACCATGTAGATCATTTGCAGTTGCTCTCGGCATTTTCAATCCTGCCAATGTTACTCGAGGAGCTACTCGAGTAACTCACTGTGGTAAGCAAAAACCTGAAGTTCATCAAAGTTTTCCCGATGATACTCAAGTATGTACTCGAGTAAACTTTAATGGATACTCGAGTAGCTACTGGAGTAAAGCACTGTGCTAGTAAAACTTGAAGAGTTATTTAGACGAGAACTTCAAGTCACTACTGGAGTAAAGCACTGTGCTAGCAAAACTTGAAGAGTTATTTAGACGAAAACTTCAAGTCACTACTGAAGTAAAGCACTGTGCTAGCAAAAAGGGACAGAAACTTAAAGAGAACTTCAAGTCGAACTTCAAGTTATTACCAGAACTTCATGTCGAACTTCAAGTTATTACCAGAACCTCAAGTCGAACTTCAAGTTACTACCCGGGTACGCAGAATTATTTAGAGGAGAACTTCAAGTTACTACCCGAGTAAGCTATGCAGAAAATGGAAGGCCACTCGAGTAACCTGTGAAGAAACTTGATGTTTACTCGAGTAAGTACTCGAGTAATGCTTCCCAGAAAAACAGAACAGCGTCCCGAAGATTCTGAAAATCAATGGAATGATCATATAACTCATTCTTCTTGCTTCTAATCACTTTAATACTTCATTATATTAGTGTTTAATGTATTTCTCCAGGAATACAATGAAGATATGATGTGAAGAGTCAAAAGGTGAATTTACGGAAGCGGAGCGTCAACGTTCACAACGGCTAGTTTTCAAATTGAAGAAGTCAAACTCCAACGGATATATTGAAATGCTCAAATGGTCATCAACCTTCATGAACTATAAATAGAAGAGCATTCAGAGTTCAGAACACCAACGAAAACACTACAACGAGAAACATGCAAAGATCATGAATCCTCTACTCCAACCCAACTACTCTCTGTTCTTATCCATTTTCTATATCATGTATATTTGAGAGACAGACTATTTTCATTATGCTTCAGTATTCATCTATTCACTTCTGAGAGAGAAGATTGATTGAAATCTTTCATCATCAAAGTTGTATCCTTACAGGTTATGTAAGGAGAGTAACTCAGTTGTAACCTTACGGTGTGTAAGGGGGAGTAACTCGGTGAGAGATTTGTAAACGGCTTCGCAAGTGCCTAGCTAAACTTGTGGGTTGTAAAGGTTTTTCTTGTGCCTGGATTAAACAAGAAGATAGTGGATTTGAAAATCTCAGGAGGAGCCTGGGGATTGGACGTAGGCCATCGCAGATTGGACCGAACCAGGATAAATCACAGTTTGCACAATCTCTTCTTTAAACTCTTATATTTCCAGCATATATAAACTGTTGATTTATGATTCATTACTTTTATATTTATTACCTCCTCTAAAATGTAAAAAGATATTCAAAGTTCTTAAGATTTTTATCTTACACCCAATTCACCCCCCTCTTGGGTGTCAGTTGGTTCTAACAGAATATTCATTATCAAAAATAAAAATTGATGTATTCAAATAAGATCTATTGCTTTTCTAAGGAAGCTATTCGAATACAAAGGATATTATTCGAACAACATCATGTGTTTTCTGAAGAAGCCTATTCGAATGAGGGAATGAATATTCTGATACACTTCAAGTTATGAAAGTTTATTCGAATAAAGATGACTCATTATCAAAGAAGGCTATTTGAATACAATTGTTCTATTAAATTAAAAATCAATGCTTTATAAAGGGAGCTATTCGAATATGATTTATACTATTTGAATAACCAAATTCTCCTTAAAACATAGCAACGCTTCGTAACTTCTGAAAATCATTAGAATGATTATGTAACTCATTTTTCTTGCTTTTAATCGCTCTAACACTACATCATATTACTGATTAAGCATTTTTTAGGTGATCAAACAAGGATTAATGTACAAATTGGAAAAAGGAATTTTTTGTCAGGAACTTCCAATGACTATTTCGGCTACTTCAACGGTCATATTTTGTAAGACACAACAGGAAGAAGAAAAGCTTGAGTCATCAATCTTTATCAACTATAAATAGAAGTGCATTCAAAATGAACAAACATGAGAACTTAAGCCTACAATGCTAATATGCTATTACTCTAAATCTTAGCCGACCGAAGCATAGCATATTTTTTCTTTCTGTAGCACCTACACCTTAGATATAGCATGAAACTCTTCCTTTCAAGAATCTAAAACTATAGAAACATTGCTTTCATCTAGAGGAACAAGATTCATTAAGGCTCTATAGCATCGAGTGATGTCCAGCATTTGATTAATTCATTTACAACCTTGTTTAATGAACCAAGGTCTCTCCCACCATCCCAAGGAGACCATAATCATCGTATCATCCTCAAGGATGGTACTAACCCTATTAAATTGCGGCCATATCACTACCCAATACTCCAAAAGGATGCTATTGAAGCCATGATTAAGGATATGCTAGAATAAGGAATTCTTCAGCACAGTACATCACCTTTTGCATCCCCTATAGTATTAGTCAAGAAGAAAGATGGGAGTTGGAGAATGTGTGTTGATTACAGGGTGCTTAATAGTCCAACAGTCTGTGATAGTTTTCCCATCCCTTTGATTAAAGATTTATTAGATGAGTTAAGTTCTGCCTGCGTATTTTCCAAGCTCGATCTTCACTCCAGATATCACCAAATAAGAATGAAAGAGGAAGATGTGCATAAGACCGCTTTTCAAACTCATATGGGTCACTATGAGTACTTAGTCATGCCATTTGGCCTTACAAATGCTCCTTCAACATTTCAGGCAATTATGAATCATATATTCAATGGCTTGTTGAGAAAATACGTGTTGGTATTCTTTGATGACATACTTATTTACAGTTCTAACATTTCCTCTCATGTTTAGCATTTAAGGGTGGTGTTTGAAATATTGGTTCAGAATAAGCTTTTTGTAAAGTACTCTAAATGCCCTTTTGCAACAGGAAGTATTGAATACCTAGAACATGTTATCTTTAATAGAAAAGTAGCAGCTAATAAGTTAAAACTAGAAGCAGAGAGCAAATGGCCGATCTCTACAACTATGAAGGAGTTGCAAGCCTTTCTTGGTCTTTATGGGTATTATCGGCAGTTTATTCGCTCATTTGGCATGATCACCTTTCCCTTAACTGAGCTCTTAAAGAAAGATGGCTTTAGTTGGGGAGAAACTGGCAGTACTACCTTTTAATGCTCTACAGAAGGCACTCATGGAAGCATTAGCTCTTGCCTTACCTAACCTTTCCAAACTATTTACTCAAGAAACAGATGCTTCCAATATCGGGATAGGTGCAGTTCTTTCACAAGAAGGCCACCCCATCACTTACATAAGCAAAGTGCTTTCTCCAAAGAATAGGATGTTGTCTGTGTATGAGAAAGAGTTGCTAGCTATTGTACAAGAAGTCTCAAAATGGCACCAAAACTTATGCATCCAACCGTTTACTATCTTCACAGATCAACGGAGCTTAAAATTCTTGTTAGAGCAACGTTTGACAACTCCTTCCCAATACACTTGGACCATTAAACTCATGGGATTGCAATACACAATCAAATATTGTTGAGGGCATAAGAACGGAGTTGTTGATGCATTATCGTGTGCCACACATGGAGAATTACTTCATCTCTTAGTTTCATCAGTTTGAACAGAGTTGTGAGAAAAAATTATGTTAGATCCCAAGTTTTGATGATAACAAAGGATGATTATGTGTTTTGGTAAGAAACTAATGTTTTGCAAGTTTAAATAATGATTGAAAATGTTATCAAATGCATCTCACAAAGTTCATAGGTAATTGCTGTGATTTCTACTAATGCACTCGAGTGATGAAGGTAGTACTTGAGTGATAAGCAGCTTTGTACTCAAGCACTGCGAGTGTTAGACTGAAAGTGTTTCACAGAAGAGGTGTTCTAGCTAAAAATACCAAGATAACTCAAGTAATAGACTCAGACTCGAGTGATAAACTAATTTGCACTTGAGCATAGCAAGTATGGGATTGAAAGTATTTGGCAGAGAGTCAATTCAGAGATAAGAATTAGCACTCTCACTCGAGCACTAGGTTGCCACCTGAGTGATAGCCAAATATGTACCCAAGTCTAGCAAGTGAAGCATAAAAAGTACTTGCCTGAGAGTCAGCTAGAGAATGAAAGAAGAGGTTCACCCGAGTGATAGCTCAGTACTCGCAAATAAGAGAACTCACTTCCTACAAATTATGCAAGTGTTGAAGCAGAAGGGTACCTGATACAAGAACATATTTGATGCACTCAAGTGAGGATTAGTGCACTCGAGTGAGGGCCCGCATCACCTGTTAGCACAAAATTACACTCTTGATATTTTGATGCGAGTGATATCTAGAAGTGAAGTCTAGAATATGGAAAATACATGTGCACTCGAGGTAAGAATGTGGCACTCCAATAATGACCTCCACACCCGCGAGTGAAGGTTCACACTCTTTAAGATATGATGCAAGTGTTAATAATTATATTTAATATGATTTTTGATGATTATCTTACTGACTTAAGCATCGGAGAATGTTCAAAGGTATTTTGTAGGATTGCACCTCAAGTTCACCATACATGACTCGAGTGGAAGAGTCTTACTTGAGCACAAAAAGCTCTCACTCAAGTCCATCTATCATTCAATATACTCTCTTTCTAGCTATGTAAAATAGGGATTAATAGAGTATGTAAAAACTCTTGGGACTTATTAAAGCATATCAAAAGTGTTAGATCTCCCTCAAGTGAGGATGGAGTTCACTTGAGTGATATAAGAACAAAACTGGAAGTGTAGCAAGAACACTCAAGCAGAGAAGAAATATATATGCAAATACTAATCCCAAACCATGGTTACTCAAGTGATCTTGGAGGACTTGAGTACAAAGGTGAAAAATATAACAAGATACACTTAAACCAGGTACGTATTTTGCACTAGATCACCAAAATGTCTCACTTGAGTACAGTATAAATAACACTCAAGCACTAGGAATAATAACTCGAGTGATGGGGGTTTATATCAATAACCAGAGCTCAAATCATTGCACTTCCTCATCTCACTCACGCCCGTCCTCTCACTCGAGAGTCATAACTCTTCACCTCCAACTGTTATCCATTGATTCATTACCTTCAATCTCTTCAGTTAACTGTTACAACTCCTAAATCCACTCCCAAAATGCCTAATCAAGTCCTATAAATCTCTCACTCTTGCCCTAACCTAAGTATCCCATCCAAATCTCTCCAGGTCTTCTTACTTCTCATCTTCTCTTAAAAATCACTCAAAATGGTGAGAACAAAGCTTCCTCAAGTCTTCCAAAAGACTCCCACTCCTTCTCCATCTTATTTTGTCGAAGGTAAATCAGAAACACCGACGGCAACTCCAACTCCAATTCCTACACCAACTCAGACTCCTTCACCCCCTCCAAATTCCAAAACTACTAAGAAGAAGTCAACTCCAGCCAAGAAAACTCATCCCAAGCCTAAGGTTGCTAAGAAAATTCAACCTCCACAAAAGAAGACAAAAGGAGTAGTATTCAAAGAGCCAATTGTGACATGGTCAAAGTCACAATCGGGAGTAAAAGGCACAGGAAAGAAGAAGGCCATAGAGGAACCTCAAGAGTCCTCCTCTTCTGATGATTCCCTAAATATGCAACTCTGGGAAGCAATGGAGAAATCCAAGTTTGATGCCTTAGTTGGCAAGATTTCATCCCAAGCTGGTACCGCTGCTTCTCACCATATTGGTCAATCCAGTCACATGGTTTCATAATCAGGAGTCTCAGGTGCTAGAGGAAGAAGAACAAGACTTGACTCCTCCAGAAGGTTTCAACCTCAGGAATTGGAGCCAACTAACTAAAAGGTATATAATACTGAGTTTACACATAGAAGTTTTTGTCCAGTAGTCTATATGGATTTGGATTATCTGAAGAAAAGTTATAGCCTGGATATTGAAACTTTTCTTGGATACTATAACTCCAGGTTGAATGTGCATCTTCCATATTCCCCTACTGTTGTTGGAACATTTTATTGTAATATGAAAGTGCACAATATTATTTCTAGGAGTGGTGAGACGATAGAGGAAGTAATGTCCACTATCGTTAGAGATCAATTTGTTATGATTTCCGTATCTACTTTAAATACCATATTTGGCTATAATGCACCACCATCCGATCCACCCATATTAAAAGCTAATGAAGTTTTTTAAAAGTTGAGACCCAATAACCTTGTAGGACCTCTCAATTTTTAGCCTGTTGATATACCTGACTCTAATCATGCCCTTCATTATATATACAACCATAGCATCGTAAACAAATCCAAAAATTATACCCATTTCTCTTAGAGAGATTACTATTTATTGGCCTCCTTTTTAACTAGTCAATGAAGAAATATGGGAAAGTTTATTATTGGTGAGATGAGAAGGTTTCGATTTTCTTCATCAAGATCCACCACAATCCCACATCCATAACTTGTATCTCTCATCCTAAAACACAACAAGATTTGGTACTTAGAGGAGATAGAGAGAGTGAAAATTCCAAGGTTTGGGCAAACTCAGTTAACACACATGGGGATCACTCATCCAATCAACAAGACCAAGGCAACATCACAACGAGAGCCACACCTTCGAAAGGTGATGAGGCTCAATCTTCAGCCCAAGGTCTATCTCCACCTCCATCATTCCTAAGTGTATCTCTTCCAAGCTACATAGTTAAAGTAATCAATAAAGCAGTGTCAGGCCTGAAAAAGGAACTGATCAGTAAGTACGATAAATTGGTAGACAAGATGGAAACATAAGTCTTAAGGTTAGTGGACAAGGAAAATACCAACTTTGACATGATGTTCAAGGCATAAGAAGAACAGTGTAGAAGAATATTGAAATGGAGATTTTCTTGTATACTCATCTTCCGACTACTCCTACTGAGGTGCCTCCAGAGTCTACTCCTACCATGCCTACTGAGGTGCCTACAGAGTCTACTCCTACCATGGCTTCCCCATCTCAGCCATAGACACATATACTTTTCACTGACCCCGATTCCCAGATTGATGTGATTTATGACCAGCCATCATCATCACAGCCTACAACCTCTGTTCCTTAGTCATCATCTCCACCCTTTATGGCTAAGCCATTTGATCCATCCACCGCTATGGTGTTATATGTCCTAACACAACCATCTAATCTTACCTTTCCTCGGCCCCCTTCTGATGCTGAAAAAATAGGCGAGAAGGATATGTGATAATCTTCTTGAGCTATTTTAGACTGGTTTGGGTGTATTTGGTTTAAGGGGGAGTTTTCGGTAATTTTTATGTAATGGCATAGGTTTTATGTTATCTGATGGGTTTTTGCTTTGTTTTTATGACTTGGGTGTATTTGGGATTTCATATGTAGATGTTGAGTTTACTAATGTATTTCATAAGTTAAGTAATCTATATATGGTTATTTTCATGTTTTCTAAGTTTTTTGCTCCAATCTTATGGTACAATGACTTATTTTGGCTTTAAGTGTCCAATTGAAGCATTGAAGGAAATTTATGATGTTAAGTGCAAGAAATGTGAAATATGACTCGAAACTTTAGTGATTATGCATTTGGAAATCTTGCAAGTCTTCTAAAAAATTTTCAGTCCAACCAAGTCTTTAAATCCATCACAAAGGTTTTGTCATCATCAAAAAAGGGGAGAATGTTATATCCTAAGTTTTGATGATGATAAAGGATAATTATGTGTTTTGATAAGAAACGTATGTTTTGCAAGTTTAAACAATGATTGAAAATGTTACCAAATGCATCTCACAAAGTTCAAAGGTAATTGTTGTGATTTCTAATGATGCCTCGAGTGATGAAGGCAGCACTTGAGCACAGCAAGTGTTGGACTGAAAGTGTTTCACAGAAGAGGTGTTCTAGCTAAAAATACTAGGACAACTAGAGTGATGGACTCAGCACTTGAGTGATGAGCTAATTTGCACTCGAGCATAGCCAGTGTGGGACTGAAAGTGTTTGGCAGAGAGTCAAGTCAGAGATAGGAATTAGCACCGTGATAGCCAAATCAGCACCTAAGTCTAGCAAGTAAAGCATAGAAAGTACTTGCCTGAGAGTTAGCTAGAGCATGAAAGAAGAGGCGCACCCGAGTGAAGAACTTTTGCACCCTAGTGATATCTCAGCGCTCAGTGAGAGAACTCACTTCCTTAAAATTATGCAAGTGCTGAAGCAGAAGTGTACCTGATACAGGAGCATATCTAATGCATTTGAGTGAGGATTAGTGCACTCGAGTAAGGGCCCACATCACCTGCGAGCAAAATATTACACTCTTGATATTTTTATGCAAGTGATATCCAGAAGTAAAGTATAGAACATGGAAAATACATGTGCACTCGAGGTGAGAATGTGTCACTAAGTCATGACCCCTATACCCGTGAGTGAAGATTCACACTCTTAAAGAAATGATGCAAGTGTTATCCAGAGGCGAAAGTTCACAGTGTAAAATACAAATGCACCTGAGTGAGGATTCTAGAACTCGAGAGATATGTCAGAGCACTCGTAAGTGTGAAAGTGTACTCTCTCAAAATATAAGGATGTGAAGCATGAAATCACAGGGAAAACTAAAAGAATTCATGTTGCACTCGAGTGAGGTATGGACACTCGAGTATAGGATGAAATTATACAAGTGCTAGCTAGAAAATATGTAGTACACTCAAGTGAGACCTCTTGGCACTCGAGTGACTCTCTAACAGAAGACCAAACACGACAGACTTACAACGATTACTACAAATATGTTTAAAAGTTATTTATTTACACTACTTTTACTTGTTATTGTTATTTCACATTATTTAACATATATTTCAAGTGTGAAACAGGCAAACAAAAGTCTGAATCAGAAACACGTATGGTAAGTCAGAAATGGTGAACAGAATCATTTTGTCCAAAAAGAGACCAACTAAGCAAGCACGTTACAATTCCTACCACTATATCATGTCTAGAGAATTCAAATGAACGCATGCCATCTCATAGCATAAAGCTCCACTTCACAACAGTTGTTACTCAATGGAACAAAACTAACGTGCTATAAATATAGAGTTTTACAGACCATTCAAGATAAAGAGAACAAAGAATGTTAAATTCATACAAGCAAACACATGAGTCTAAGTTTTCCATATTTACTCTGTATTCATATTGTACATCAATATTTATTATTTCTACTCTGTGAGGAGAGTCAAAAACACATCTCATTCATATTTCTTGACCTCAAGGTAAAAGGACCTTGAGAGGGTCGATCTCTTACAGGAGAAGTAGTAGAGAATACTAGAAAGGTTATTCTGTATATAAGACTTGTTGTAAGGGGAGAGAAATTAGAATATTTCTGCTCATAGTCCTTGAGGGGACGATTATTGTCTTGTGGTGTTTCGAGAGCTGATTGAATCTTGAAAGAATAGTTGAAATCTCAGTAGGTCTTGATCTCTGAGACCGGACGTAGGCCTGAGTTGTAGGCCGAACCAGTATAACTCTCTGTGTACAAATTCTCTCAAATTACTCTATCTCTATCTATATTCGAATCACCACAACAAGCAAAAACTTTATAATATCACCCAATTCACCCCTCTCTTGGGTAAAGCTTGCCTTTTTCAAATTAAATAGCAGTGGACCATCGATAGTGATCTCCACTGGATCATTGGGGACCTTAAGAATAACCCCACGTCCCACAGCAAATACCAATGGCAAGACTGCTTGTTGTTAAGGAAGCAGCGCCTAGTGATCGAACCAACACAAAAAGAACTCCAAACTTGTGTAATTTAGAGGATGCATGCCATGTCACAGGGGCATTCTGGAGTTCAAGCAATATATCAGCAAATTAAGGCTATATTCTATTGGAAGGGCATGTTGGAGGATATCGAATTCTTTATTAAAAGATGCAAAGTCTGCCTTCATTGTAAATATGAAAATGTAGCTTATCTAGGATTGCTCCAACCATTACTTGAAAGGGAAGGACACCATATGGGTGGTGGTGGATTGCCTGAGCAAGTATGTACACTTTGTAGCCTTAGCCCACCCATTCACAACAACAGATTTGGTGCAAGTATTTATAGACAACATTTATAAACTTCATGGAGCTCCTGCCAACATTATAAGAAATCGGGACCCACTTTTTACAAGTTAGTTTTGGTAAGAATTCCTACTCCATTTAGGAATATATCAATGATTATCAACAGCTTACCATCCACAAACTGATAGGCAAAGTGAAGTACTGAATCGCTGCTTAGAGCAATATCTGATATGCTTCTCCTATCAACAACCATCCGATTGGGTACGATGGCTTCCTCTTACGGATGGTGGTATAACACCACCTTCTACATATCAACTCGAGTAACCCCTTCTGAGATTATGTACGGACAGCCACCACCACTGCAGCTCCCTTATCTCCCTCATAAGTCAGTAATGAAGTCCATAGATAGATCGTTTACTGCAAGGGATGTAACGCCCTTCATGATTATGATTCAAAATAGGTAATTAAAATGAAATAGAGACCAATAATAATCAAAATTCGTTTACAATCCCTTCCTTACAGTAGGGCTTTCACAAATTCTTTCAATATTTCCCCTTATCCTGGTCTCAAATTCAAGTTTCGAATATAATTACCCTATGCAGTTAAATCACATTCATACATATCAAAGTGTACAACAAAAATCCTGGCAACCCCCAAGTTTCATATATATATATATACTAAAGGTTTACAATTTCCCATTTAGGGGATTACACAACCGTATCCAAAATAATATGCAAAAAATATACAGTGATCCCCAATCCAAAACAGATAACCAACAACCAAAATAAAAATATCCCTAAAAAGTCCAATACACCCTTAGTCGTCTCCTTACCCATGGAGCCGCTTGCCCTATCTGAAGGTTAGTCAATCAAAAGAATGAGATTCTAAAGAATCTCAATACTAACAAATCACTTATATAATATTTAATCACATAACATGTAATGACATTATCAAGCAGCATGAAACATAGCATATAAGCTGTCACATGTACACATAATCACATAGTCTCATCCCCGTATTCTACCGCTCCGAAAGCATAGTCCTCCCACCATCAACACCGATGGGCCGCAGGTGAAGAATTCACAATTATCCTTTTGTCTTTAACATATAGTCTCACGATTTTCACATAATCTCATCCCCCGTATTCTACCACCCTAAAGACACGGTCCTCCCACCGTCAACATCGATAGGCCGCGGGTGAAGAATTCAAAAACAATGATAAATCAAACATACAATGTATCACATACAGTATAAGGGAAAGCATTACTACCTTGTTCTTTCCTAGCGTGCTCCGGCATAGGTTGATCACGAACAGGGCAAATATCAAACCCTATAAACCAAAATCAAGAACTGCAGATTAATTCTCTACTCCAATTTCTTACTTTAACAACACTTAAAGTTGGTTATCATTTAGACTCTTTAGGTGGCTACTAGAAGTTTAGAGCCATGCCTAAAGGGTTGGGAAAAGCTTGCCTAAAGACCATCTTAAAAAATTTAAAATGCCAATTTTGAGTAGTTGGCTGCGGCTAGCCCCTACTTGGGCTGTTGCCAACAGATGGTCAGAAACATTTGGGACGTGGTCAACACCTTTGGGCCGTGGCCATAATCAAGTCAGAAACTTTTAGGTCACAACCAGCCTCCATGGGCCATGGCCAAAAGCAAGTCAGAAAGTTTTGGGCCGCAACCATCAGATGGTCATAAGGTTTTGGGTTGCCACCAGCACTTTGGGTCGCAACCAACCAATGACCTAACTCCTGGCTAATTTTCAAACATCCATATCTTTGTGTACAAAACTCAAAATGACATAAACTTTATATGCATAGAAAGCTTTCAATGTGAACTACAATCTTGGAATATTTTACAACATTTAGACACCATTTGCTATGTCAAAATACCATGCAAAGTTGGTCCCCTACACAGCATTTTACACTTAGCTAAAATTCTAGAATTTCAGTTTTCACACCAATGCTTCTAATGGTTCCAAATTTCTATCAAACACCATCCCTATACAAATTTGCACAAGGAAGCCATTGGAAACACCAAAACCACCTAATTCACATCACATTGACATGTTCCCGCTGGTCACAACATGTCACACGATAACACAATTCAAAATCTAACATTGCAAACCTTTCCATTCCAGCATTACAAAACCACTTCCCATGGCATAAAGACACAATTTGACACCAATTCCACTACAATAGTCTAATCAAATAATGCATTTCGAAATTATACCAAAATCAGGGAAAAAATCAAAAATCTCAAAACTTAACCAATGACTATGCTAGTTAGGTCAAAATATGCCAAATTCTTACATCTTCCTCTTCCCAAAATGAATCCCTTGATTCTTCAACTTTCAACTTTCCACAAATTCTCAAACACCACTTTTCAAAAATCTGAAACCATAGTCCCAAAGCCCTCAGCACCATAAACAATATTAAAGAAGATGGATTGAGCATTCAAGGCCACATGGAACACCTACCTCAAGATTTCTTCTTTCTCTTTCTTGCTTAGTTGGAAATGAAAATGGAGGCTAGCATGAGAGAGAATGAAATGAGGATGAAGATGAAGGAAGTCATTTTTCCCCTCTCCTCCCTAGCTTTGGCCAACTTTGAAGACGGAAGAGGAAAAAGCGATGTTTAAACTTTGACTTTAATCCAATGCTCCATATGGTGCCAAGTCTCAAAATCTTGTTCTCTCTTCCTTGAACTCACTTAAGCACATACTTACATGATTCTAACCTCTTGATCCCTTGGCAATGCATCTCAACCCTTGATCTTTAAGTTACCAATGAGTCTCCTTTTCGATAACTGACCAATTGGTCGATAACCTTCCTTTTTACCCATTTTGCTGCTGATTATGGTAATTCAACTAGAACCACCACCAAACATGTTTTATTGCTCATTTACCTCAACCATGTGCCCTCCCTCTTATTTAATTCAATTTAGGTGTTAATCCCCAAGTGAACTTAAATACAAGATTCGAGCACCAATCAAAACACATCCAAATCAAAATTCACATCATATTCTTCACAAGTATTTAATTAACAATAATTACATCACTTTTGAAGTCATTAGCCCTTAATCCCATTTTTGGGTCATTACAAGGGAGCTCCTGTTATCCCAATTGAAAGACAACCTGGCAACTATCGTTAATCGTATAAAGCTATTTATGGATAAGCACAAGTATAAATGTCACTTTAGTGTAAGTGACTAAGCTAAAACTCCAACCATATCGACAAATGTCTATTGCAACTAGAACCTTAGAGAAGCTATCTCCACATTTCTATGGCCCTTTTCGTGTCATTGCGAAGGTAGGTGAGGTGGCATATACATTGGACCTTCCTTTGTTAGCTAAGGTATATACCCAACCTTCCATGTCTCTTTGCTCAAGAAATGTCCTAATCCATTTGTGCCCATACTTCAGCTCCTAGAAACAGAGCCCAACACTACCACTCATACATACCTTTTGCAATTTTGGATCCTCGAGTTGTTCCCAAGAACAAGTGAGCTGTCACACAAGTTTTAATACACAGGCAGGATGGAAATCCAAAAGAAGCTATATGCGAATATTGGTCAGATATTGCTAGTCAATTCCCAAAGTTCATTCGCCAGTCTCATCCTTGAGGACAAGGATGATTTAAGGAGGGGTATTGTTATGTCATTTAATTTCGCGTCTTGTTATTTCCTTACATGTCAATACATATCAGTGAATATTTGTATTGAAAAGGGCAAGGTAGTCCTTTAACTTGTAATTATCAATTATTGCATTGCATGTATTTTGGACGTGGTCTATTTATTCTGAGAGTAGGGTCACGGGTAGTTATGTGATTAGTAAACTCAAATTTCTTCCAACCTCTCTGCCTCTTCTCGATGTTCTCTATTCTTCTCGTCTGTATCTTTCATTCTCGGTTATGTGCTTATCATCTGCATGCAATCCCTCCAATCTAGGGTAAACTTGCGAGATAAAAAGAAAGAGAGTGAATGTATGAAGAGAGAGGAAGTAGGGAGAGATACCAAGAAGTGAAATCATATCACCTCTGTCATATCTGCCTCCCCACCAGTCTCCTTCTCATCATCTTTGCCTCCATCATCTTTGTCTAATAAAGTGTCCTGAATGGCGGGCTCCTCTGCCTCTCGAACCCTCAGAAAGAAGAAAAGGGAGAGCTTAATGGAGAGCCATAAAAGGAGACTGGAAGATTCAAGGGAAAATCACAGTGAGGTCCAAGGGACATGAAAAATTACAAAAAAGCCTCATAGCAAATTCCTTTATAAAAAAGATCCCTAAGGATTGCATTGTGATTAATTATGGATGTGAAGTTATTGGACTGTCCTTACTAATTGAAAACATACTGTTGGGCATTGACAACTTCATCAGCCAATTTGGACAAGTTCATTTTCTCACTTGGGCAAGTTCTAAAATGACTAGTTAATGTGTAAATGTTCACAAGCCTTTGTGCTAATTTTGACAACTTCGTCAGCCTATTCTAATAACTGCATCTGCTTTCTTTGTCAAAGTAGGCAGATGCAGTTGTCACAATAGGCAAAGGAACTTGTCAAAATTAGCACATTAACTTGCTATTTTAAAACTTGTCAAAGTGGGAAAATGAATTTGTCAAAGTAGACAAATGCAATTGTCAAAATTGGTATAGAGACTTGTGAAAATAGGCACATTAAATTGCCATTTTAGAACTTGTTAAATTGGAAAAATAAATGTGTCAAAGTAGACAAATGCAGTTGTCAAAAGAGGCTAACGAAGTTGTTGAAATTGGCACAGAGGCTTGTGAAAATAAGCACATTAACTTGCCATTTTAGAACTTATCAAAGTAGGAAGATGAACTTGTTAAAATAGGCAAATGCAGTTGTCAAAAAAGACAAATGAAGTTGTCAATGCCTGACAGTGTGTTTTCAATTAGTAAAGGCAATCCAGTAACTTCACATTTAGAATTAATCACAATGCAGTCCCTAGGGACCTATTTGATAAGCGAATTTGCTATGGAACTTTTTTGTAATTTTTTATAGTCCTTGGGACCTCATTGTGATTTTCCCAAGATTCAATGCTGAGAGACTAGACAGAAGGCAGGAGAATAAAACTGGGAGAGCATTCAATGACCCTATGGCTTCGAAATATGAGAAGGGTTCAAGATATAAGGTATATTTTGAAATATGAATTTTTGAAATATAAGGGAAAAGTTAATTTTTGAGGCTGAAGATGGAAGGGAGGAGCAAGTGAGCATGTATGGGAGTGGCATCTCTCCTCTACCCATACAGTCCGCTATCCTCCTTTACCATAAAACTACGCCTTTTTGGTTTAAAAAACTAAAGCTAAAGGCTTTTTTTAAAATAAAAAAAAAAACCCACATTCAACATCTTAAAATATTTTTTCAGTACCAATCAGTTTCCTAAAATATTTTTTCAAGATCCTGAAATAATTTTTCAGTATTATCCAGTATCTTGAAGATTTTTTTAGTACCAGTCAATACTCTGAAATATTTTTAGTGCAATATTTTAAGATGTTGGATGCACGGAAAATTTGTTTGATCCACTTACCACCCTAAAATATTGTTTAATGACATCCAATAGCTAGTTTTAAAATTACTCAAACACTCGTTCAGTATACCAAACTAATTTTTAGTACATCTGGCACCCTAAAATATGATACCAAAAATTAGTTTGAAACATAGATTGTTACCAAAAAAATATTTGAGTGCTAGATGAAATAAAAATTAGTTTTGGATATTGAGTCAATGTTAATGAAAAAACATTTTGGGGTGCTGAATGTTTTATATTGTGTGGCATTAAAAAATATTTTTAGGGTGGTAATTGGACTAAAAAATTTTGTAGGATACTAAGTGCTATTTAAAAAATATTTTAGGATAATGGGTGGTATTACAAAAAAAAATACTTCAGAATATTTATTATTTTTTTTAGGAAAAAAAAACCTTCAACTTTAGTTTTTTGAGGTAAAACGGCACAGTTTTATGAAAAAGTAGGGTAGCGGACGATATAGGTAGAGGAGAGAAGCCGCTTCCGGGGTCCTCATACCATGCTCATCCAAAAGATGAGCACAGCATGCTCATCCCTCCAATTTTGGGGTGAGGGACTTTTTTTTATTTTTTTTTTATGTATTCTTATTTATTTGGATTAAATTACATATTACACTCTGAAATATTTTTACCATTCGATATCTCAAATTAATTAATTTCTAATCTACATTTAGAAATATTTTTCCTGCAACACCAGTAACTTGAAATATTTTTCCAATAACGGCCAATATCTAAAATATTTTTTTTGACACCCGGTATTTTAAGCTAATTAACTTTTAGTACATAGAATATTTTTTAAAAAAATAAAAAATAAATAAATAACCCCCAAAATTGGGGGATGAGCATTACATGCTCATCTTTTGGATGAGCATGGAATATGGATTCTCCTATTAATCGGCTTCACCAAAGTATTTGGAAGTAATATATTGATATATAGATATCAGATAAACCGTGCTGGACCCGGTTCACACGGCCAATTTCGATCTGCTCATGGACCGAACCGGAATAACTCCGAAACTTTCTAGAGGTTTTGACGCCCTCGCCAACAGAATCATTTTCCTGGGAACCTGTTGAGTGTCAGCAACTAGCCAACGCATAACGCAGGACACTGACGATGGCTATGAGATCTGTGCTGAATCGAGGATCGGTTACACGTTCGATGGAATCCAGTCGGGGCTCTTTCACTCGCTACTTCAGCGACAAAGGCCGGATTCTCAGTGAGGAAGAACAGGCCAAAGAGAACGTCTACATCCAGGTACTTTTGATTTTCTCCTGTTAGGTTGTTGAAAAGCGGAAGCAAAGTTCTGATGGTTTTGTTTTCTTTACGAGAAAAACGGTTGATTCTCTATGCCAATGAAAGGAGGATAACGAGATTAGCCTGTTTGTTAATTTAGGACGCTGCAATATTAATACGCAATTGACTGAGCTTGATCATAACTATTGCGTTTTATATTATAAACATTTCATGGGATTAGATTATGTAGCTCTTCCCTCAAAGATTCAGTCGGTTTACTGGGATTAACCGTTCCAAGATCACGGACTTTTATAAGAGTAAATATTTGATACCTGGTCTTCGTGTGGGTGTGTATTTATGTTTTATGTAGGTTTTGTTGTCTTGTCTGTAAGAGATTAATGTAAATATGGAGATGGCTGAACGATTTCTATTCAGTAAGTGTATCAAATATTAGGTATGATCATTTTGATACACTGCTACAGCATAACTGACTAGCCATAAATATCTATCTCTTTTATATTATTTGTTTTTAATTTTTTTTCCTATTTGCTACAGAAATGGGAGAGGGAAAGGTTGGAGAAACAGAGGGAAAAGGCTGAGAAGGAAAAAGCTGAGAAAGAGAAAGCAAATACTGATAAGGTATAATCATGTTCTCTTAGCAATATTTTTTTTTATGTTTCTTACCATCGGTGTACTTTTTTGTATAAAGTGCATTGTTAAACTGCTCTTATGATTTTCTTGGGGTTATCAGGGCCCGTGAGGTGAAACTGCTCATATCATTTGTGAGGTAACTAATGGTTATGCACATTATGAGCTGAACAGGATAGCATTATGGTCTATTAATGTGTCAAATTATGTGTATTTACCGTTACAATTCACAATGTATAACTTGGGATGACTATTGGAAGACAATTTACTTTTTGGGTTAAGGTGTCAATTTGCCTCGGAAATTTTCGCTAAGTAGAATGTTACACTAGAAGTTTTTTTAGGTTCAATGTTATTCCGGAAGTGTTAAAATGGAGCAATATTGTCCATTTCCGTTAAAATGTTAATTGTCGACGTCAATTTTTTAATGCTTAACATTAGTTTTTTAATAGAATAAAGTAACATTGCTACATTTTGAAACTTCTACGGTGACATGGAACCTGAAAAAACTTCCAAGGCAATATTGCACCTCAGCGAAAACTTCTGGAACAGATTTGTACCTTAACCCTTTCTTTTTTGACTTCCATCTATAATTATTCACATATTGAATACCACTTATCCCCTTTTAAAAAGTGTAATAATGAGCTACTTGGGACTAGTTTAGTTGGTAATGGTGTAGGGGCATTTGGTTAGTAATGGTTTGAATCCGTCCTTCTAATGTTTCTTCTCCAAATAAAAAATACTCCCTCTGGTCCTAATTACTGGTCCTAATTATAGGACATATTTACCTAACTTTGGGGAAATTAAGGATAGTGGTTAAATTAGTTAATCATATTTATTTTCTTAAAATACCCTTATTTAAAATTTAAAATTTAAAATAGCATCCAATTACGTTAATTCTCTATTTTTTCTTGTACCTATCGTGCCTCACACATGACTTCTCTAAGTTCTCACACAATCCGGAGTCGTCAATCTCCCTCAACAACTTCTGATCTACTCTTATTAAATTATTATTGTGTTTAAGTATTATTGAGAAAGTATCAATAGAGGGTATTTTGAGAAGAAATTGACAAAAATTAAAACTTTGTCCTATAATTAGGACCAATACCAACTCTCAAATGTTGTCCTATAATTAGGACCGGAGGGAGTAATTAGTTTCAAAGCACTGAATTGTGGAGCATGTGGCATATACTTGTCTAGTTTTCCTTGTTCTCTTGTTGATACTAGTTTTATGGTGGCAGAATCTGCAGTAGGATTCTATAGACTAGAATGCCACCTTCTTGTGTTGAAAATATGGTTGACGTGATAATCATTAAAGCTGTGTCAGTAGTTGATATTGTGAAGGTATGAAGCTGTTGAATTACATATTAAATGGATAAACTACGATGTGATGCATGTGGTGCAATGCTATGGCTAGTTGGGTATGTTATTTGGTGCAGTCTGATGCACTCCATATATGAAAGGGGCCTATTTTAAGGGTTTTTGTGGTGTGTGTTTGCTCAGTTGACCCTCTAATGGTCCAATCACCGAATGGCTCTGTGATTGCCATCAGCATTTAGTCCTTTTCCGTCTTTGTTTCTGGTACTTTTAATTTTTTATATCTCATTCTCCCTCTGTTCTTTCATATCTCCCTTCTCTGTTATAGTGTTCTTCAAAGTTTTATCATTCATTTTCTTTCCTTATTCTCATTCTCCACATAAGTTTGTCGCTTGGTTCTGGGTTATGCTGCTGCTATCCGCACTAAGTGTTTGAGGAATTATAGAGAATAGAACAAAATTCTTGCGCTCACTAGTCATTTAGCCATTTTATAAAATATAATCAGAGTTTTCTGATCTAGCTAATAAAATGCGTACCCACCATGTGCACTGAACCACATATAAGCACATTCCTGGGGCCAATTGGAATCTTCACCCCCGTTCAAGTTCTATAATGCATTATTTTTATGGGGATGTTTTGATTGAAATGAAAAGGGATAGAATTTGTTATACTGCCTTAACTTCGCTGCAGATATGCGGCATTTATTATTTTAACTACAATCTAACACTTGTTCTTTTTTGGTTTGTTAGAAACCGGAAGGGACTTCACAGGGCTGACTCTGTTGTTCAACCAAGCTTCCAAAGCGCCATTGAGGTGTAATTATGAAGAATAAAGGACACGCCTCAACTCTCAGTGGAATGACTTCGTTTTATGGGTTCTGTCTCGTTTACATGTAGCTGTGTTGTTTGATGCAGCAACCATGTTAACTGTGTTTTGTTATGACATGATCCTATACTTTTTTGATAGGCACAAGTATCCTCCTGTTGTTTTTTTGTAACTGTGCTGTATGATGCATGCGTTCTTGCTTGTCCAATATAACTCAAGTTAGTGAAGGTCTCACTATAACTTTAGAAGTCAAGAAGCACATGAACAGATCCTTCCCTCATGATGACTCAGGGCTGACCATAGCCGTTCAAACCAACGGTTGCTTGATTTTGCAACCTTTCAGAAGCATTATCCAAAGCACTGTTATGCATGTGTATAACAGTGCTCAGGAAAATGCCCCTTGGTGATGCTATATACAACCAAGGAGAAAGAGAGATGAGTCTGATGAGTTCGTATATCATTTATGATTGCAACTAAACGGTGAAGATGCTTGAGTTTGTGGGTTATGACGCTCACATGGGAAAGCTTCACAAGTGGGATGGCAATATAAGTTCAAAGGGCTCTCCCTCATGCTAGTCTTTTGAGATAGGCTCTTGGTCATGTGTTTATTACAAAATGAGGGAAGGTTTTTGGTGAATGAAAGTTCAGGTGAAATAGATTTTGAGTTCACTTAGCTGTGGAATTTATGGGGCACTCTTTATGAGACCGGCTTACTCTTAATTCAAACATCTATATTTTCCATTGACAATGGATGGTTTTTAAACCTCAAGCTGGAAATGGAAGCAAGGAAAGAAAGTTGCCCTGGATTGAGACCGTTTCAACTTTGAGATTGCCATTTAATTTTAGAAACACTCGTTATCATCTCTAATTAAGGTATGGCTTGAATAATTGAATGAAACTTGAAACATTTATCACATTTGTTTTGTGGCTCAAATGGATAGTTTGAGATAAGGAAATTAATGCTTTTTTAATAATGTTATTTTCTGCCCTTTTTAAGGTCCGACTGGCTTCTTAGCTGCTCAAAATGCAATCACAAACAGAATGAGGGTCTGTTTGTCTTGGCAGCATGTTTATGCGTGTGTTTTGGGGGGGGGGGGGGTTTGAGACCCCAAACGCTGGTTTGGCCAGCAAAAGCTAAATTGGCAACTTTAAAAAAAAAAATGAATGTTTGGCAAGCACAATGAGCAATTGAGCTTAAGATTGGAATAATAGCTTTTGATATAAGCTCAAATTTGGAGCTTTTGTTGATTTAGCTTTTGAAGAGAGTGAGAATGATTAAAATGTTTTTTCAGTTGTGTCTAGTGTGATATCAGACTAATTGTAATTTTACTCTTAATGTACTTTTTCGGCTACCAAAATTAATTTCAACTATTTTTTGGTGCTTGTAACCCTTAAAATATTTTTTCAACTATATCCAGTGTGTTATCAGACTGATTGCAATGTTATCCTTAATGTACTTTTTCAGTTCCAAAAATTATTTTAAAATATTTTTTTGGTGTTTTTAACCCTTTAAAATATTTTTCCACCCATTCTCTCTTACTATTATCATAAAATTCACTTGTGCTTAAGTCAATCCAAACAAGTTTTATTTTTACAAAAGTCATTTATACAATCGCTGTTCCAAACATAAATCACATTAGATAATCGAGCTTTTACCAAAAATGAAATTACTAAACGCTAAATTGAGAAACTCTATTTTTCTCATCGCTCTTCCAAACACACTCTATATAAGTTGAGACAACTCTCACAAACTTACCTTATATACCGTAAATTACGTTGGAAAAGCAGTTTCTACTGTTAATACAAACAAACGCTAAAAGGACTCATTTTGCAAAACCACAATACAAGGTTATTAGATGACAATGTATTATTGCATAGTACTTTTAAGAAAAATTACTTAGATTTCAAATAAGAAAATTGAATGCTTAATACTTGATCCTTATAATTTGCCCCCATTTAGTTTTGGTCTTTATAATTTTAAACTATAGGTTTTTTTTTCATCAAGTTTATTTTTGTCTAAAATGTTTGTCCCAACATTTTAATAAAAGTCTAACAATTTTTTCCTTTGAGAGGCTAAAATATAATCTAAAATTATAAGAAATAAAATCAAAATGAAGGTAAACTATAAGGGTCAAATATTATAATAATCCAAAATTAAATGTAAAGAGGTCCTAAATTTAATATATACAGGTCAAACTTATATATTTATAAGTTAAATTGAACATTTTATGTTTTCAAGTCGAACTTTCATATTCATAAATCGAACTGCATTGTTTACAAGTTAAATCATGTAAAATTTGGGGGGGGGGGGGGGGCTTTGAATTTCTTATGACCTTACTGTATTTAATTTTCTTGCTCATAACCTATGAGTAATTTTTGCTCCATTTAATGCTGATAAATAGTAACGAATAAAATTATACTACAGTACCGTTTATTCGCAGATGTTATAAACCATGTCTGCAATTATCAGAGGGAGTACAATTACAATAAATTCACAGAGGACTAGGGGAGAGAAAACAGGAAGACTTATTGGTAAAATCACATGTTTGGTGCGCAGGATTTAAAGGGTTTGGGAGGAAATATTGTATGAGTTTAATTTTAAAATTTTTTTTGCCTTTTTGTTTACCTTACATTTTTTCTTTATTAAAATTTGATAACCTCTTTTCTCCAATTTTTAAAGGGGTTAAGGGGCACTTTTACCCCAGAAGATTTCAATGAGGGGCGATGCTATCCTGGAAGTTTTCCAATTGGCAATTTTGCTTCGGGAATGTCGAAAATGGAGCAATTTAACTCTAACTGTCATCCCAACTAATTTTGACCATTAGTTGACCAAATATGCTAAACTGTCACTTTACATGTCATCCACATCAGTTTTGTTATAGTGCAAATTTGCTCCAAAAGTTTTAAATCTAACTTTGAAAAAAGATGAAGTAGATGGGTGACACAAGGATTTTCGGTACAAATTTATACCTTAACAAAAATGATGTGGATAACATGTGAACTGTCAGCTCAGCATATTTGATCAACTAATGGTCAAACTTAACTAGAATAATGGTCTGGATAAAATTACTCCATTTTTTATATTTTCTGGAGCAAAACTGACCTTAAAAAATTTTCAGGCTAAAATTGTCCCTCGGTGAAAACATCCAAGGTAAACATAACCCTTCACCCTTTTGGGCCTGTTTGGTTTAAAGGGAGGGGATGGAATGGGAGGGGCTCATTATCCATCCCCTCCAAAACCCCCCAATTTGGAAGGAACAAAAATAAGGGGATGGGAAGGATTGGGAGCCCCTCCTTTGGAGCCCCTCTCTCCAATTTTTAAAACCAAATAAGGGGAGGGGCTCATTTTTCATCCCCTCCTATCCCCTCCCCTCCAACCAAACAGACCCTTTAAAAATTCAACACACACAAATTTTCAATCCCCTTCCCTACAAATGTTTGGTACCAAACAACCCAAACTGCACTTCAAGATACAAACTAAAGAAGAAGAAGAGGAGACAGAATCAATATAACACAAGAGAGCTAAACTTTTCACACCACCTCAAGACCTGTTGACTGAGTCAATAATCTTCTTCACAGTAGAAACATCAACGTTGAAAGCCCTTGCTAAAACCACTTCATCAATCCCAGTTCCAAACAATGAAATGGGCAAAGACACAGTTCCTGCATTTGCACTTCTTGCAAAAGCATATATGGCAGTGGCATGAGCAACATGAGGATTATACTAATAATGGATCAACCCCTTTGGAAATATGAACATATCTCCAGCTTCTACAGTTTGCGTGTAGAGACCGTGTTTCATATCGACGAAACCAACTTGTAACAAACCATGGAGAAGGAAAAGAAGCTCCGATGCATGATGGTGAGTGTGAGGAGGATTGATGCTACCAGAAGGAAACTGAAATAGAGCATAGGATATGCTTTGGCCATTAAGAGCTGGGAACTCAAGCATAGTGACTTTTGTTGCTTTGAATGATGTTTGAGGAGGATGGGTTAATAATCCTCGGAGTCCGGTGTAAGTGAAAAAAGATCTATTGATTGAAGTGTTGTTGGTTTGTTGTGGGACTGTGAAATCTGAGATGATATCCGGGTCACCTCTAGAGTTTTGTTGTTGGTGATGAAAGAGATGAGAAGCAGAGATAATGGCAAAAGAAGAGATAGTGTTGAGGATAAAGCCATCTTGTTTGTTAATTGATTAACATGAGGAAGAGGAGGAGGAAGAAGAAAGTTACTAAGCTAGGATGCTTGATTTGTACATGTGGGAGATTTGTTTAGTGTAATCAATTTTTTAAAGATTTTTCCTTTTAATTCAGTCTATTAATCATTAAAATGTTTGTAATGGTCACATTCATTATATTGTCAAATTAGATTCAAAGCCAAATCAAAACATATTTTTGATTGGTTTGTATTATTAGAATATAAGTGCTACATCCATTAATAAAAAGGCAAATGAAAAGTATATAAACATGAGGTAAATCCTATTAAATTCACTTAAGTCCTTTTGATAGAAAGCCACCCTCAACATGTCCTTCAATATTAAGAATTCAACGTGGTATCAGAGAAATTTAATATTCTTTTTTTTCGCAATATTCATTTTTTCTGTATTTTCTTATTCTTCTTTTTCTTCTATTTTTTTTTGTCCCATGGCTCTGATACTATGTTAAACTTAAAAAAGTACAAGTCTAGATAAAGGAAAAATGAAGATATGATTTGAGGCCTATGAGACTCAAAAAAGTACAAGCCAGGTGAAAAAATGAATTGAAAAAAATAAGAGAAAAAAGAGAAGGAAAAATAATATTAGGATATGTCAACTTTGAATATATGACATGTGGGAGAAATTTTCAACCTTCACCAATATAACACTCAAACATTGACAAAAGTAGGAATAATATTAGAATATAAGTCTCACATTGATTAATGCATAAATAAATGAAAGCTATATATAACCATAGTACTATCAAAGTAATTAAGTGCTTTTGATAGAAATACATCATTGACATATGCCTAATATCACTACTACAAAAAACACAATATATGACACTTATTTTTAAGAATACTTTGGCACTTGAAAAGCGTTATAGCTTTTGTTTATGGAGCTGAAAACTATAACGCTTCTTAAATCTATAGAAGCGTCATAACTTGTTTCTTTTTTTTTAATAGGCTCCTATGGCGCTTCATTAGGAAGGGCCATAGGAAGTCATGCACTTCCAATGGAAGCACCATAGGAAGTGTATATGGCCTTCCAATGAAAGCGTCATAAGAGGTTTTTTTTAAAAATAATTTTGCGTAATTGTGTCCTTTTCCTTTGAAACCCTTTGTATTTACCGTCCAAATCCATAGTAAAATGAAATAACTCAAAACAAAAAACTAATTCATAAAATCTAGTAAATGTATTTAATTACAACGATTGTAATGTACAACAAATTTTAAGTGAATAAATAATACAAGAATAGGTAAGAAACAACCTACGTATCTAAATATTAGTTAATTTCCTGATCATATATTCACACCATTCCTCAATGATTTCATCTACTTGTTAGTCAGTCAATTGGGCAAAATGCTGATCTTCATAATACTACATAAAATAATCATGCACACAACAAATTAAAATCACTAAAAATCAATTAGCTTAGACACTTTTCAATTAAATTTAAAACGTACAGACTTAAGCTTTTGTATATATAAAAAAAATTTACAAGCTAGAGAACTTCTGTAGGAGCTGAGATAAAAAGGAAAAAAGCATGTGGGAGACCAAGCTTTATACTGCAATGGAAGTGGGGACTGAAGGGATACAAGTTGGTGGACCAATCGAGTTTTGGGGAATAGAGAGCTAGAGAGCGCAAGAGAAGACGATAATTATGGCTTGTGAAATTTCTTAAAGTACCTTGTATGGTGCTTGGTGAGCAAGGGCCATGCAAGGCTTGACGGTTTTTTTTTAAACAAAGGGAAGCTTTGTGCAAGCGCCATTGCTTCCCTTTATTTTTAATAAAAAAAATTTAAAAAAATGGTAGATAGGGACTACAAGTGTCATTACTTCCCTTTCTTTTTCTAAAATAGATGGAAGCTTTGGCAATAGATGATTACACATATCAATATTCATGAAAAACAAAAAGGAAGAAAAGAAACTAGCTTAAAGACAATAGACAACTTAAGTTTCAAACCCACAATGATCTAGTGAAATAAAGTCAACTTTTGTAAACTTAAATACCAACATTTTTTCTTGGTGATATTTGACAAATATTCTATAATAACCAAGTTTACAAAACTTGGATACATAATAATGAATGACAAAAACTCAAATAAGCCTCAGCAAAAGTAGATCAAGATGAACATATTATCCAGTATATTACCTAATTTTTCTTTTTTTAAAAAAACGAAGGGCAAGACCTTCAAATTTTAAAAAAAAATTATATATGCGCCTTCTAAGGCGCCTTGTACTTGAATATTCAAGGTGTTTGATTCAAGGCCACACACACCTTGAATATTCAAGGCCACTGTGGCCTTGAAATTCAAGCCCTGGCACCTTGTATGATGCTAGATCAAACAAGCGTCATATAAGTCCTTATTTTTAATAAAAAAAATAAGGTCAATTATGACGCTTACTTAGCAAGCGTCATGGCTAGTCCTTTTTTAAAAAAAAAAAAAAAACAAAGACCTTGTATGGCGTTTATTTAGTAGAGTACTAAAGAAGCCTAACACTAGTTATGGCACTTATAAGAGATAAATCGGCCCTAGTGCTGCTCTTCTCTCACTGAGAGCTCTACTAGGGTTTATCCCTCCTTTCTCCTTTTTGGCAAGTTTCGGCTATAGGCTATTTCCTTTCTTTGCTCTCTTGCCTTCTCTACTTGTCTCAGTTAAAATTTTAATTTTTCTTCCTCTCCTCTCTCTCTTCTTTCTTCTGGTTTTTTGTCTAGTTTGCTGCAGGTGTTTTAAAGATTTTGCTGTCCTCTAGAGTCTTTTTCGCATTGTCTGTAGTAGTGAAAGTACCCCTTTGGACGTTTTCTATCACTGGGTTCTTATGGAGAGCTAATTTCATATTAAAACCAGGACCTGAATATAGAATGGTCGAGTGACAGTGCAGAGCAATATGAAGAGAAATGTATTGTCGGAAGAGTCATTGTAAAAACAAGACTTGGGACTATGGCTGTAAAGGAAAATGTGCTTGTGGCTTGGAAACTTAAAGAAGACTTGATGGAGGTCGACAGTATTGGTACTAATATGTTTTCTTTCAATTTTACAAAAATAGAGGATGCTCGTAAAGTATTAGCGAAGAGTCTGTGGGCAGTTAGATAGCATATCTTGTGTTTTCAAAGATGTGATTCTTTTATTATTTATTGTGAGATCCAGATAGACAAATGCCTGTTTTGGATTCGACTACATAATATGCCTCCTAAGGGTAGAAGTATAGCAAACTACAAAGCTTTAACCTCTAAAGTGGGAAAAGTAATCAGTATTGAGGACCCAGGGCCTGGAAAAATAAAAATCTAAGAGCTATGGAAGAATTCGAGTGGAAATCAAGATTGACGAGCCTTTGATTCCAAGTTTTTTCATTTCCTAACCAGTGAATAAGGATACTCTAACTAAGCCAGTATGGATTCAGGTAAAATATGAGCGATTAGTAAAGTTTTGTTATATTTGTGGAAGACTTGGGTATGAGGGAAAAAGTTGTGATTCTAAAATTATTAGTGGGGAGGAAGGAAACAAACAACGCAGATTCAGCTCCAATATGTGCACATCAGTGGTGAAACCCCATTCTGGCACACCGAAGAAGAAGAGTAGTTACTAAACTGAAGAGACCAAAGCTGATCATAGGGAAAGTCAGAACATTAATATTTTGCATAGGAAATTAGGAAATAGTGAGTCAATTGAGGTTTTGGGAGAATTTTCTCAAGAAGCAAGTGGGAAGCCATCTGTGGAAGATATTAAATCATCAATCAATGAAAATATACCAGAGGTTAACGTAGAGAATGATTTTCATTTGAGGTGTCAGTCGGACACACAACCACTTAGAAGAAGATTTAATGTTTCAAAAGGAAAAACTACAAGCCAGTCTTCTAACAAGTGGGCTGATCTGAAATGGCCCAAAGTGACAATTTCAAAAGTCAACATGAGGAAAATACGTTTGAAGTAGGCTGGGATGGCAATACTAAAGCCTAAACTAATAGAGAGGGGGTAGTAATAAGAGAAATAGTTGAAGAAATGCGAGAGGCCCAGAACGGCAATGAAGGTATTGTGGGAGTTTAGCTCTCCAAGTAGCGACAGTTAACTTAAAGAGAAATGTGGAGGAAAAGTGGGTCTCACCCATTTTTAAAAGGAAAAAATCCCATGCTCAAGAGTCAGGTTTTGCGGAAGAAAAACAAAAAGCTGAGAATTATCTTCATAAGGTAGCTGAGAAGGATAGTACAAGCAGCAGGAGGGAGCTGGTTTTTACAAAGAATGCAAACTCAGAGACATTTTTAGAGGCAATTTTTCCTTATTCTGATCCCACTGTGAGTTTCAATAATGGGCTAGGTACTGTGGAAAGAAAATGATCATTAGAGGGAAGAGGAAAGTCTAAAAAAGCACTCTTTACTAGTAGAGGTTCTTCATCTTCAGGGGAAAAGGGTGGTGACTGGCTTTCTCCAGTCACCGGGGATCCATGATGCTTGCCTGGAACTTTCGGGGTCTCAGAACCACCTCGACAGTTCGGAATCTAAGGCTCCAATGCAATAAATTCAGGCCATATGTTGTCTTTTCATCGAAAACAAAGATGCAAAGAGAAAATATTGAGAAGGTTAGAAGAAAATTTGGTTTCTATTCTGGAGTTTATTTTGACCCAATTGGTAGATCTGGAGGTTTAGCCCTATGGTGGAGGGAGGGAGTCGATCTAGTTAGTGGAGTAATTAGCAAATTTATTATCCATATTGATGATCTAGTCATAGATGGGATTAGGTGTGGGACTATCTCTTGTGTGTATGGTCCATGTAACTTGGTGTAAAAAAGACAATGGTGGATAAATCTTGTTAATCTGCAACCTAGTCTCCAAAAGTCGTGTGCAATTTTAGGAGATTTTAATGAGTTATTGTACCAATCTGACAAGGAAGGGAGACGTCCAGTTCCAATAAGGGATTTAGAACATTTTTTATCCTTTATGACTAACTGTAATATGTTGTAGCTAGAAACAAAAGGAAGCAGATATACCTGGATGAATATGCGAGAAGGAGAAGGATTAATAAGGGAGTGTCTAGATAGAGTTATAGTAAATGGACCTTGGAGGAGCCAATTCTTGAAAGGTTTATGTCAAGTGTTGGAAGCAGTTGGGTCGGATCACAATCCAATGCTATTGAACTTTGAATATAAGGATTCGGTGACCCCTAAACTCTTTTCTTTTGATCAAAGATGGCTAGAATATCCTGAAGTTGAGGATTTGGTTAAGCAAAAATGGGAACTTGGAAATAATAATCTGGGAGTTGAGAAGCTGGCAGATAATATCAAAATCCTACGTCCAACATTGGAAAAGGGGAGCAAAGAAAAATTTTGCAACCAATTTCGACAGGCTAAGATCTTAATGAAGCAAATCAATATGATTACTTCTTGTCCTTTTGTTGGTAATATGATTGAAGAGCTTGGAAGAGGCTTGAAAACAAGAAGAATTATTCTAGGCCCAAAAATCTTGGATCGAATAGCTTACTTATGGGGACAAAAACACTAAATTTTTCCATATAGCCACAATCCTGAGAAGATGTAAAACCAAAATTTCTAGACTAAAAGACTCCAATGATGATTGGATTGAGACTGAGGAAGGCATCGGGCAATGTTTTAATCAATATTACTTGGAGTTATTCTCTTCAAGTGGTACAAGAAGTTTTGATGATATTTTGCAATATGTTGACATTGAAGTTTCAGAAGCCGATAATGCTCTTCTCATAAGAATAATAACTAAAGAAAAAATTAAAGATGTTGTGTTTAGTCTTGGAGGATCCAAAGCTCCAGGCCCTTATGGTTTCACTAGGAGTTTCTGCCAAAAGCATTGGCATATTCTCAAAGATCAGGTATGTACATTGATTGATCAATTTTTTGATTCTGGTTTATTTCTAAATGCTATCAATGATACGGATCTGGTACTGATTCCAAAGAATGAAAGACCTAAAATAGTTAGTGATTTTATGCCCATTAGCTTATGCAATTTTTCATATAAAATTTTCTCCAAAGTTATGGCCAATAGACTTAAATCACTACTTGGAAAGATCATCTCTGAATGTCAAAGAGCTTTTGTGCCAGGTCGTTTGATCCAAGGTAATATAATTATAGTCCATGAAGCTTTTCACCACTTGAAAAGGAAAAAGGCAAAAGATGAATTGGCCATAAAGCTGGACATGAATAAAGGTTATGACCGTGTAGAGTGAGATTTCTTATGTGCTGTAATGTTGAAATGGGATTCTCAAGGAGATGGGTGGAACGTATTATGTGGTGTATCTCTTCTTTTAATTTCTCCATCATGATGTCAGGAACAAGGATGTCAGAGGTGATGCCAAATAGAGGCCTTCAACAAAGAGATCCTTTATCACCATATCTCTTTATTTTGGTCAGTAATGTTCTTTCTAAAATAGTTGAGACATGGCAGGCTATCTTAAAGGCATAAAGATAGCCCCAACATGCCCAATGCTGACTCATAGCTTATTTGTAGATGACTCACTGTTTTTTCTTAAAATCAGCAAGTTTATGAAAAGGTGAAAAATATGAATGTTATCTTTGATAATACTACAAAGAATAGTAATGAGAAAAGTAAATGGAAAAAGAGGTCTGTCTTCTTCAATCTTCCATATTGGCCGAAGCTTGATGTGAGACACTGTATAATTTCATGCATGTAGAGAAAAATGTTTGTGATAGTATTGTTGGAACACTGCTTAACATACAAGGTAGTATTGCTATGTTCTGGTTGGGACACTTCTAGAAAGCCAATTCTTTTATGAGCTAGACACAACTTAGCAAGTTGGATTATTACTAGAGCTTTATTCTTTTCAAGGTTCAATTCTCCCTTGATTACTGTGAGTAATGACATAAGAAAATGACATCTACCTAACAATATATTTGGTAGATGACTAGATCCCTTAAACATGATATCATGAGTTTAAATTAGGCTGTATCATATATATATATATATAGAAAATCCTTTGTTGTGAGGAGTAAAACCTACTTTGCTGATTTATACGTTTCAGGAAGATTAGTCTCTAACTATCAGTTAGAGGATATCATCTTGTTTCTAACCAAGAAAAATGACATCTAAATAATTCCATCTAGGGACCGTGAAAGAAACTTGTGCTAATAATTATCCAAAAGTTAATTATAACAAGGTCCACTCAATGTTACTAAGATATTTTCATTCAGTTACTACTACAAAAATAAAGTATCAAGGACCCTTTGGTCCACTTCATGATGCATGATAGACTAGAAGTTGTTCTTGTCCTATTTTTTCCTCCAAAAGAAAAATCTAATTCTTCATGATTTTTTTTTCTCAAATAATTCTTCATGATTCACTCTATTATAAATGTAATATCAGATTGTGAAAGAACATTTATTTTTTGAGCACGCACTAAGATATTAGGAAACCCCGTTTAAAGCCACAAGAAATGTTGAAATCCAAAATTAAGCCTTCAAATCCAACAAATCCCTAATTGATTCAAGAGGACCGGCTAATTTGAAATTTAAAAATGATGTTCTTGTATAACATTATTGTTGGAAATTCGGCTTGGTCCACCCTTGGTAGATTATGCCCAAAACCCAAACCCATTAAGCTTTAAGCTTTGGGGCAAAATAAAATACCCAGACAAATGTGGGGTATTTATTTGTAATTTTCCCCAAGGGTTCAAAATTGAAACATGGAGGAAGCAGTTCCCCGTATATTTTGGAGGGAACAGTTATTTGAGAAATAGAGACGTGTGTGTGTGCGCGTGGATAAGTACACAGAACATACACCAGACATAAGACAGACAAAAAATATTCTCTAAGAACTCTCTTTTCTTCTTGTGCATTTGTTGTGTGTTATAGTCGAAATTCTGGTGATTCGACTCGCGTGGGTTTTGGAAGAACTCGAAATGATACTTCAGGTATGACCGAAATCTGACATTGGTATCAGAGCATTTAGGTTTTTATGAGTCCTGAATGATGCTTCTATTGTGCGTCTGTGTTCTTAAATATTTATTGTCCATCAATTTTTTCATTTTATATTGAAGATATACATGTACGGTAGTCTAATTTCATGATACGTGAGAGTATATGATTCGGTTCATGTATATTTTTCTGTATGAGATTGGTTTTCGGTTCATGTGTTTAAATGAGAATATGAATTGTGCTTAAACTCACTCTGTTATGCATTTATCTTTTTTTTCGGTGGTTTACTGTACAACCTAATTTCGGTGCACTTCAGTTGTATGATAATGTCTTGGTTCTATGAGCATTAGAATATTGAAAAGCATCATAAAACATATACTAGGGCTATAGAACAAGAGTACCGATAGGTTGTGCGAAATCCAGAAAATGAAGCATAAGACCGAAAAGAGAATTGAATTAGGTCTCCAAAAAATGAATTTTTTAGGGTTTAAAAATAATCCCATTGCGTAGAACTCAAAAAAACGATGAAGATGGACACCAAGAACGCGCAAAACGAACGCCGGACGGTGAAGTTACAGAGGAGAGAAGGTACCGAGTCGACAGACCCGACCCGCAGATGAAATCGGGTCCGGGTAAACCCGGCTGGAGGTTGAAGACAACCTCCAGCATTTCAAAACGGCGCCGTTTTGTGCCTTCTAAAAAAAAAATCCAGATCGGGTCAACGCCCAACCCGATCCGGTGCAAAGAATTTAAAAAAAAAAGGAGTTTTTTTTATTGGGCTATCAGTGGCCCAAAACCCAAATACAAAAAAAAAAACTAAATCGGTTCAGTGGGTAAAGGCCCAACCCAACCCATCAACCTTAAAAAAAAACAAGGACAGAAACACCACATGGCGCGTGCGGCCATGTGGCAAACCCGATTGACACGTGGCGGATATAGACCGACTGCGGGCAGCGCATGGAATCCATCCAGACGGCACGTGTGAAGATTGGAGGGCAGCAAGGTTTCGCGTGCACTACACACGCCTTCAGTGAGAGTGGGTTTTATCCTTTTTTTTATTTTTTCCAGATTTTTTCCTTCTCGGGGCACGTGTGGGCGCGTGGGAGCTCTATATGGAACAACCATTAGGTTTCATTAAGAAAGGAATGGAGAGTAGAGTTTGTAAGCTCAAGAGGTCCATTTATGGACTGAAACAATAATCCAGACAGTGGTATTTGAGATTTCATAGAGCAATAACCTCTTATGACTTTCAAATGATTAAAGAGGACTACTGCGTCTACATTAAGAGATTTGAGGGTAATTTTGTAATATTATCCTTATATGTAGATGACATACTACTAGCTGGAAATAGTCTAAAGTCGGTCTTAGCTATTAAAGAATGGTTATCATCGAATTTTGAGATGAAAGACATGGGTGAAGTAGAATATATACTTGGAGTTAAAATCCAAAGGGATCGCTCTAAAAGAATTCTCTCTCTTTCACAAGAGAATTACATCAAGAAAATTCTTGAGCGATTCAATATGAGAGACTGCAATCCCTTAGATACCCCAGTAGCTTCAGGTGTAACCTTAAGTCTTGATATGTGTCCCAAAATTGAGTCAGCAAAGAAGAAAATGGAAAGGGTTCCCTATGCTAGTGCGTTGGAAGTTTGATGTACGCAATGATGTGTACAAGGCCAGATATTTGTTACGCAGTTGGACTGGTTAGCAGATTCCAGTCAAATCCCGATAAGCAACATTGGAAAGTAGTGAAAAGGATTTTGAGATACTTGAAGGGCACGTCAAATTATGCACTATGCTATCAAGGAAGCGATCTGTGCTTAGTTGGATATTCTGACGCTGATTTGGGTGGAGATGAAGTTGAACGAAGATCGACTTCAAGATACACCTTCTTGCTGAACAATGGCGCCATATGTTGGAGCAGCAAGAAGTAGACGTGCATTGCCCTACATCCTATGGAAGCTGAATTCGTGGCATGCACTTCAGCAGTGCAAGAGGCTATATGGCTGAAGAGATTCATTGAACATGTTGGATTTGGAAATGAAAGCACAAATCCGGTGTTAGTGTATTGTGACAATACCGCGGCCATAGCCTATATAAAAGATCGCAAATACCATAGCAAGACCAAACATATAGATATAAAGTATAATTTTGTGAGAGATTATGTAGCACATAAAGTTGTTACTGTACAACATATTTCAACCAAGAGTATGGTCGCAGACCCCCTAACCAAACCCATAGCCAAGGAAATGTATGACAAACATGTGAAAGCTATTGGGATGCATAAAATGTAAACTTGCAGACACTATGTAATATGTTTATGATTAATGAAAATGTTTCTTCATAAAATTTTATGTGTCTATATAAAGGTATACAATGTCTAGTATGTCGTACAGACAGGTAAGGTTGGCTCTCTCACACGAGCAACCGCCTTTGATACTCAGGAAGAGTATGCAAAGATGAGACAGTTGTGTTCACCAGTAAAGTAGCAGGAATGTTGATATGGTAGAGAAGAAACACAAATTATGTCACCTCGATAAGAGTGTAGTATATCGAGATGAGATCCAATAAGACATAATATAAGTGTGGATCGAATCATAGATACCCACTTCCATAATGCCTGTTGCCAGATAACAAATTCTTCAACATTGACGTCATGATAGATAAATGGAGTTGAAGAATTTGGGTTTAGATACTGGGAGCATCTAAACTCATGTCTGTACGATGTTAATGATGAGAATCAAAATGACGTACGCTCTTATAGTATAAGAGTAACACCGTAGCATGTGATTCATACCACATGTGCGAAAGAACTGCAAATAGGAAGCAAGCGAATGGATCCCTCCTTCATTGTTGTGTGAGTCCCAAGAAGGTTAAACACTTCTGTGATGTCCTTTGACTTTGACATTGTCATGTAGGTATACTTCAGCGACTGCTACCTTAACATTCGTCCTATGATTACGACTGATACAATCCATGGTATTATGTTAGGAAAGCGGTTGACGTATATCAAAATGATATATGAGCGAAAGGAAGGTTACCTGAAATATACACACCTATGTTGGTGTCTGAGACATGTCCCTTATGATATTAATATTTAGTAATTTCATAAGTGTGGATACTAAGCATATGAAAAGGCAATCTAAGTTTTATCTTGACTTGAGAGGGATTAGATCTGCCATTTGAAAGTGTATATTGGTATATCTAGGACATATGAGGCATAATATTAAAATTCAAGCTACACAAAGAAAGGTTGTCTTGTGCTGGTCCTATGAGAGGGATTTCTAGTACAAACACCTAGGAGACGTCATGCCCACGCGGTCACGGCAAAGCACATAGTATGAAAGAAGAAATAGAGAGAGACAATTCTTATGGCATCCAATCCACCAAGTGTGAGTGGGAGATGTTGGAAATTGGGCTTGGTCCACCCTTGGTAGATTAGGCCCAAAACCCAAACCCATTAAGCTTTAAGCTTTGGGCAAAATAAAATACCCAGACAAATGTGGGGTATTTATTTATAATTTTCCCCAAGGGTTCAAAATTGAAACCTGGAGGAAGCAGTTCCCCGTATATTTTGGAGGGAACAGTTATTGAGAAATAGAGACGTGTGTGTGCGCGTGTGGATAAGTATACAGAACATACACCAGACATAAGACAGACAAAAAATATTCTCTAAGAACTCTCTTTTCTTCTTGTACATTTGTTGTGTGTTATAGTCGAAATCCTGGTGATTCGACTCGTGTAGGTACCGGAAGAACTTGAAACGACACTTCAGGTACGCCCGAAATCCGACAATTATGATGGAACAAAATGCATCACTCATTCCTTGTTTTTTTTTATATTCATGTAGTATTCAGAACTCTTATTATCAAAACTTGTTTATTGCTTTTCTCAATGGAAAAATAATAGTCTAATACTAGAGTATATGATGGATAATATTTAATTTTATTTGAAAATTAATACATTATTAAGAATATTCTTAATCTTAAATTTATATAGTATAATTCCATAAGGTATCAAACATCTCACAGAAGATGTTGAAGGGAAGATTGCAGCTTTTTGTAGACCGCATGCCAACCATTTTGAGAAGGATGAAGTATGTCCCAAAAGAATGATCCTTCTGGTTTCTCACACACTTTATATTTCTTTTGTCCTTCCTTGTCCACTTCAACACTTACACATGCCTCTAACGGATTCATTAGGCTCGGATCTTCTGCATAATCAAATCAGCAAAAAGTTGAAAATATATCAGGAATTTCAATTAATGTTATTATTCTATTTTGCATTAGTATATCCAGTAGCGAGTGTCAATATTTAATGATTTTAATCTAGATTTAAGTATACTGGGCTGAAGCAAGAGGTAACTCTTCCAACATATATAATCTTTTTTTTCGTCTACAATATTCATGAAAATGTCATACAAAAACTAAAATTAAATCATTCAACAACATATAAACAAGAAGACAACTTATTTAGGGTTTCCCCCACTTTATTAACTACAGTTCATCTCCTCTTATTATAGGAGAGTGAGTTTGTTTATTTTTTGTAAAGAGAGTTTTTGGGAGAGGGGAGTAAGGGAGGAAGCTTTGAGGTAAATATGGGGATGGATTGAAAATAATATATATATATATATATATGTTAAGTTTAATCCATTAAATTTATAAAATGTATTTTTATTTTTATATTTCAAAAAAATGAGTTGTTGACGTAGAAAGTTTATATCAAAAGGCGTCTTCATTAGGTTTTCATTTTAATATTTTCAATTTAAAAATGTTAAATTAAATATTAATATGTCAACATTTAATTGCAGATTTGCCATTTAAATTCACCGAGTTAACATTTTCTATTAATGAGACTATGTTAACATTTGAGGAACAAGAAATGTATTTTATAAACTTAATGAACCAAACTAAAACTTGACATATGTTCAGAACACCAAACATGCCGATCCCAAAAAAAAAAAAAACCAAACATATATTATAACCTATTTAATTTGAACCGGTTAAGAGGACAAAAGGAAAGGGGGGCAAAGCAAAGGAAAACTAAAAATGCTTTAATTTGAAACTGGTGACATCATATTGAAACCTTTTTTTAATGGAGTTTAAAGAATTAAATATACGTACTTCCAAATATTCTAGAGTTGCAAAAGAAAAGAAAATAGTAGTGCACAGAATAATAAAAAAGTCAAGGTAGGAGACATGAAGAACTTACTAGCACGCCTTCTCTGCATGGAAGTAATGATGGAGATGAAAGTGTGGTAGAGATCAAGTGCTACAAAAACTGGCTTCTTCTTTGAATGAAAGTTCAACTTTGCGAGGCAATGAAGTAGCTTGTGGTTGTGATTTCTGGCAATCTTGTTGGGAATTGGAGCACAATTTTTGTAGGAAGTGTTGGCAGCTTGTTGAGGCACACACCCCATTGGCATCATTAACGTTATTGCTACTTTCTTCACTCCCACTCTTTGAATTCGTTTCAGATCTAAACAAAGTTTGTTCACTAAACCTGACGAAAATGCTCCTACTTCCTATATATAGCATGCATACAGAAAATTGAATTAATTAATAAATGATGAGTTATTGATATTTGTTACGGAGAATTACTATATGGTTATAAGGTCATAAGGAAAGAATGCAATTACTAAAGAATCTCAATCACAAGTGACTAATATGAACTTGTTGTCATTTCCTCTACCGGAACTTGACATTGTGTGCTACTATCTTGTTGTTGGATTTTTTGGTGATTGCATTGTTTTATTGGGAGCTCATAGTGATTCTCCATATTTATTACTTATAACATGTAAAGCCACCAAATGAAAATAAATAAATAAATAAAAAGGAAAAATTATTAGTCACACTAGGTTTCGTTTTAGTCCCTTAACTTTATCTTAATTTAGAGAACTCAGAATATACTCTCTTATTATTCAAGAAAGACATTTACAATATATATATATATATATAGGCTAGAAACAAAGCAATTAACAGTGAACCATAATGAGCCCTAATGAGGAGATTACAATCAATCACAAATACAATCATAATCTTTCCTAAACTAGATAGACTAGAATCAGGGATATGATAGGCATGAAATTATGGGATTGCAATCTTGAGCTGATTTCCAACGCCCCCCTCAAGCTGGAGAGTATATGTCAATCATTCTCAGCTTAAACCGAAATCCTTCAAATTTAGCCCTGCCTAGTGGTTTTGCCATTACATCCATAATATGATCTACAGATCGTATGCAGGATAGGTTCATGATGCCTGCTTCAACCTTCTCTTTGGTAAAGTGCCTGTCTATCTCAACATGTTTCGTTCAATCATGATAAACAAGGTTCTTTGTCATTTTGATGTTGGCCTTGTTGTCACACCAAAGTTGCATAGGCCATTCATGTGGAATTCCCAATTTCGTCAATAGCTTGATCACCTAGAGTCCTTCACACACTCCTTCATTAATAGCTCTTAGCTCAGCTTCTGCACTACTTCTAGAAACCACAATTTGTTTCTTGCTTCTCCACGTAACCAGATTTTCCCATACATATATGCAGTACCTTGAGATTGACCTCTTGGTTTCCCTATCTCTTACATAGTCTACATCAGTGTAGATTTCAATATTTTTGTCATTGCCTTTCTTAAAGAAGATTCCTCTCCATGAATAAGTTTCAAATAACTTAGGATTCGGTATATCGCCGCCATGTGCTCTTCTTGTGGTTGGTGCATGAATTGACTCACTATTCCGACTGCATAGCTAATGTTGGACATGTGTAGGTTAAGTATATTAGCTTCCCAATGAGTCTTCTATATCATTCTGAGCTAACTAGGACACCATTTGGCTTGATCTTCATATGACAACCATCTTCTATAGATGTTCCTTCAAGTTGTGCCCCTAACATATATAATTGTTTCATAATAGATCCAAGGTATACTTTCACTAGGACATGTTTATGCCACTTTTGGTTCTTGCCACTTCCATGCCCAAGAAGTATCTCATTTGGCCAAGATCTTTCACTTGGAACTCACTTGACATGTCCTTCTTAAGTCGGGCAATAGAATCCTCATCATTCCCTATAATTACTATGTCATCTACATAGACAATCAAGATAGTGATTTTTCTATTTTCACGTTTGATAAACAATGTGTCATATGCTTGCCCCTATTTATACCCAAGTTTCTTTACTGCTTTAGAGAATCATCTAAACCATGCCTTAGGAGATTGTTTTAGTCCATACAAAGACTTGTTGAGTTTGCAGATTAAGTCACTTGGAGCTAAAACTCCATCGAGAACCTCCATGTAGACCTCTTCCTCCAAGTCACCATTCAGAAATGTAGTATTGACATCTAACTGATGTAGTGACCAATCTAAATTAGTTGCAATCGACAACAATACTTGGATTATACTGAATTTAGCTACTGGAGCAAATGTCTCCTTGTAATCAATCCCATAGGTTTCAGTATACTCTTTCGCAACTATTCTTGCTTTGTATTCGTTGTGACTTCAATTAGGATTAAACTTTGGGGTGAAGATCCACTTGCATCCTATCAGTCTCTTTCCAACTGGACGAGTCACGATTTCCCAAGTTTCACTTTCCTCAAGTGCCTTTAACTCTTCTTCTATAGCTTGTTTCCAATTTGGATCGGCTATAGCTTGATAGAAAGTAGTTGGAATTTTAATTTGTGCACTATTTACAACAAAGTTATGCATCTTTGTACACAAATTACCATAAGAGACAAACCATTCAATTGGATGCTAAGTACAAGATTTTACCCCTTTTTCTTAAAGCAATAGGCCATCCCGTCTCTCTAGGATCTAATCCTGGGTCAGAGTTATGGTCATTCCGTTGAGTGGGAGGGACATTTCTACCATTTTCTTCTTCCAAAGACAAATGTTTGGGCTCTCCTTCTGATCCGCCTGCTCTATCCATCACATAAGTAATCTCAACCTGTGTTTCTAGTTTATTAGGTGTAGGCTCAGATTGGTTGGTTAGAGAAGTGAGATTAAAAGGATCCAGATGGCAATGTTTCAGGAATTGATAGGGAATTAGAAGGAAATGATTGCAAGGAATAATGGGATTTGGGGTTATTGGGGTAATCTAAATTGGGATGATCATATGAGATTAGCCATTCAACATCTAAATGCTCCCCCTGAATAGGCAATTTGGGATAATAGGCATCCTCCTCATAGAATACAGTATCTTTGGAGACAAACCGTTTCTTGAAGGTGAGACAGTAGCACTTGTACCCTCTCTTGGTGGAGGAGTAGTTAAGGAATATATATTTCTGGGCACAGGCATCAAATTTGCCGCCATCACAAGTGTAGAAAAAAACAACATACCCGAACACTCTTTGGGGTAATGGTTAATGAGAGGACAATGAGGAAATGTGTGAAGGAGTGTTTGGATAGGAGTGGCATAGTTGAGAATTTTGGAGGACATTTGGTTGATGAGATAGGTGACAGTTAGGACTGCATCACCCCAGAATACCGTGGATACATTACGTTTCATCAACAAAGTTCTGGTGGCCTCTGATAAGTGGCGGTTCTTTCATTTGGCAACTCCATTCTGTTGACGTGTGTAAGGACATGAGGTTTAATAATGAATTCCTTGCTAATCAACAAATTCTTAAAGTTGCCACTTAGATATTCCCTAGCATGGTCACTTCAAAGGACTTTAATGGGGGTTTGAATTGGTTTTTCACAAAGTTATAGAAACTTTGGAATAAATGGGCTACCTTAGATTTTTCCTTTATTAAGTAAATCCACGTGATTCTGTTGTGGTCATCAATGAAGGTGACAAACCATCTTTCATTTGTTAGGGTTTTTGTTCTTACTGGACCCCAAATGTCACTATGTATTAATTGGAAAGGAGTGGAGGGTGTGTATGGCTGTTTTGGATAGGAGGATTGGGTTTATTTGGTATATTGACTAGTCTCACATTGAAAAGGAATAGAATTTTTATTAAATAAACTTGGAAACACATGTTTCATATAATCAAAACTAGGATGGCCTGAGCTTCAATGCCATAGAAATACATCTTTTTCTTGAGTGCTTGAGCTAACCAATGCCTTTCGTGCATTCCAAGTGTCTTTATTCATCAACTCTGATTTCTCCAAGTAGAAAAGTCCATCCCAATCTCAAGAAGTCCCAAACGTCCTTCGTGAGCTTAAATCTTGAAAAAGCCAACAATCATCATCAAAGATCACTTGGCATACACGCCCTTTAGTTAATTTACTCACAAATATTAGATTGCAAGTAAGTGCAAGCACAAATAAGACATTGTGAACCCTCAGAGAATTGGATAGCATGAATGTCCCAATTCCTTAAACCTTGGTGACCACGCCATTTGCAACGTTGACTCGAAGGTTTTCAAGACACAATTTGAGCTTTGTAAATAAAGTTCAATTACCAGTCATATGATATGTAGCTCCTGAATCAACAATCCATGTATCTATACTAGTTCATACAGCATTAAGGGCTATAATACAATTACCTGATTGCACCAAGTTAACACTAGGCATGGAGTTGGACTTTATTCTATTTGTCTACTATCCTACAAAGCATATGCCATTCCTCCTAGCTTAGGGAATCGGCATCATCAGCTTTTTGCTCAGCTGTAGTGAGGTGGCTTTAATTTGTTGGATGTGTTGTTTGCTAGTTGATGGTTTGCCATGCAATTTCTAGCATTCCTCTTTGGTGTGGTCATTCTTCTTGCAATAATTGCACTATTTATTATTTCTTCGTTCATCTTGGGGTCCTTTTACTGCAAAACCCAAACTCTCAATTGAACTTAAGCTGCTTCAATTCGAGTTTCCTACTTTCTTTAAACTGCATATGGTTGACTATATCAAATAGGTGTGGCATAGGTTTTTAACCCCATGATTTGGCCTCTTATCTCCTCAAAAGAATCATTGAGTTCAAGGAGGATGTTATATACTCTTCCTTCTTCCACTATCTTCCTATATAACTAAGCATCCTCGACATTCTTCAGTATATGTACTTCAAATAGGTCTTGTTGTTGCTAGAGTTTCAGCAAGGCATTATAATAGTCAATTACTATCATGTTACCTTGTCTTAAATCTTGAAGTTGTCATTTCAAGTGGATTAAGGCAGTGGTGTTATCAAGAGAAGAAGAGTAGGTTCTTCTTGTCGCATTCTAGATATCTTTTGCAGTATTTGCCAAGAGATAACATTCACTGATGTCAACAGTCATAGAATTACACAACCAAGTCATAACTTGATTGTTTTCAGCAAATCATGTATCAAAATTTAGGTATTTGGGGTTGGTTGAGGTGCTGCTCCATTGATATATTTCTCCTTTTGGTTGCCACGAATATACCTCACCACACTTTGGGGCCACCGGAGATAGTTTCTTCCATTGAACCAAGGGTTAATGGCCATAATTAGACTATCAGAGAATAATGGTGCCATCATTGTATTGCAAGTAGTAGAAGAATTTGAGGAGGCAGATGAGTTTTCAATTTCAAGATTTGTAACGGACATGAGTGTCATTGGAGTGGCCCCAGTTTTGGTTGAATTTCCATGGATAGAGCCGAAAAGAGGAGGAAATTTGGAAGGATTCATGTTTCTGGAAAAAAGATCACCAGAAACCACCGTGGGCGATGGCACGTGTAGTACACACCTTAGGACAGCGGCAGCGTGTGGGGGTCACACAGCGATCAAATGGTTGTCGCTCCTATGGGATCCGCCGATCAACACTATCAAACCACTTCTGGGTTGGCGAAATGCTCCAACGCACCATCCTTGTTGAGATCAAAGCACACCATCCCTCCCCCTGTTTTCTTTTCTCTCACATGTTTCTCTCTCTCTCCTTGCCGTCTCTCAATCCCACAGTTGTACTCTCTAGCCATAGAACATTTTTCAAAGGCTCTGATACCATCTTAATTCAAAGAACTCAGAATATAATCTCTTATTATTCAAGGAAGATGTTTATAGTGTGTATATATAGAGACCAGAAATAGAGCAATTAAAGGTGAACCATAATACGCCCTAATGAGGAGATTACAATCAGTCACAAATACAACCATAATCTTTCTTAAACTAGGCAGACTAGAATCAAGGATATGATAGGGCTGAAATTATGGGATTGCAATCTTGAGGTGATTTTCAACCCTTTATAAAGTGTCTTTTCAGTCTTTTAACTTTAATGTCATTAAAAAAAATGCTGACATTGGAATTTAAGATGTTGAAACATATTCTTAACTTTATATAGTGTCTTTTCAATCTTGTAACTTTTTATGCTTACTCTATATATTGGCTACAAGGTGCAAAATAAATAATTAATGATTTAATAATTGATGATGATGTAGTAATAATAGTACTAAAGAAACGAATTGATAAAGCTGGCATAAAAAAACCCTAATTGGTAAATGCTTTGCCTTCTCCAACGGCATAGAATAAACCGTTAATCACTCTGTATGTTAAAGTTTTAGCCGTATTTATCATGTACTTAGCCCCAAGCTAAATTCAAAAGAATGTCAGACTTTGATTAGAGGTACTATGTTGCTTCCACGCTAATTGTTAATTGTATATGACTTCTTTTTTAAATAACAATATATATATATATATATATATATATATATATATATATATATATATAATCCTCCTTTCATTCCTTAATATAAGACCCACTTTTTAGTTCAATTTTTTTATTAAAGTATATTTGATATTAAATATCGAAGGGTGTATAATTCTTAAAGGCATGTTAATTATCATGTGGGAAGCAGGGAACCATAACAAAGTAAAGGGAAAGAAATACAAGTCTCGCTTGGTAGCATGAAACTAAGAAGAGGAAACTGAAATTGGAATTGGAACTCAACCTTTAGGTTGTTTGGTGCACCAGCTAGAAGTCAATTCTGGATGGGACCCACTTCCATCAAAACGATGGAAGAAAATTTTCGAGTGAATTAACATGTATATGTTTTTTTTAATTGAGCATGTAAATTTTCTTAATTATTTTTTTGAGTTAATTATCGTTTGAGTGGATTAACAACATGTATGTGTTTCTTAATTATTTGTTGTATTGGGTCTTGCTTCTGTTTTGCTACTGGTGGTTTGTATGCTTTGACTGTATTTTCAGCTCCGGGGATTAGTCACATAACTCACAACAAGTATGTGACAGGGGATTAGAACAGTTTGAAATTGTTTTCAATGCTGGGGATTAGCCACATAAGTGTGTTTTGCTTCTGGTTTGTATTTGTTTCAAACGCTTCTTCAATAAAGCTTTTTTTTTTTTTTTTGCCAAATCAATGAAGCTTGTTATTATCAAGAAAACCCATCAGGTATTTATACCAATGTAACAAAAGTCACATGGCCTTATACCGTAGTTTCAATGCATGAACTGGTAAATATGTGATGTCATATATGACGGTTTGAAACCATCATACATAGATAGAAATAACTGTTAAGTATGGACTTTTTTGTAGTAGTGAAGATGAGGATAAATGAGGTGAAAGGAAATGGCACTTGCAAGTTTACCTTGTATGGTTAAAATAAAACCTTGACTCTCCATGATGTACTTTATGCACCAAACATCTGACAAAATTTAGTTTCAATTCTATGTCTTTTGGATTATGGGTTTAATGTAAATGTTCATGCTAATATTGTTAATTATTATGGTTCAACATTTCTTTCAGTGAAGTTCTTTATTTCAAATATTGTTGGTGATTTATGTGTTTGATTGCTTTACAATACTACCTATAATTCAAGTGCTGATGTAAATATTTGACAAGTTAGATTGGATATATAAGTTAGAAAAGAATGATAAAATTTTATATATATATATATATATATATAAGAATACTAGGATCAAATTACAATATCGGTAAATGTTCTATGTGAGAATTGTCTCACAGTTAGAGTAAAAAAATATATATATCCTTTTCTCAAGAACAAACCTGCCTCTTGTATCTTTTGACGGGTTTTAAGGCATACCTTAATCCAACTCAACATCCTAAATACATTTTTCCTTCATATAACCTCTTCAGTTCTTTGGACTAAGTATAACTTTTATTTTGTGAACTTTATTGGGGATTTAACTTTGAAATTTTAAAAGCATTAATCAATTTTAACTAAACTCCTTAATATATAAAGCGTTAATAAGTATTAATTATAATAAGAATAAAAAGAACCATCAAAGAATAAAGGAAATTAAAATATTGAAAAGACAAAATCTCATTAAAAGGTTACAATAATAACACTTGAATGCGATTTAAATTCCAAACTGTTATTTTACAAAAGAAATTAAACAAAGCATAAAACACCAAAAAAAAACAAACAAACAAACTGCAATACTACCTCCCATATATGATCTAGTTGGAGTTTTGATTTAGTCCTAAATATAAATAGTTCGATTCTCTTTGTATTCCAAATTTATATTTTTCCACCAAAATCCCCTATTGACCGCACACGTTAAGGGGTTTTTATCTAAGAGTAGTCATATTAAAGTGAAGCCTTTTGGAAAAACAACCTATTTTTATTTATTACAAATAATTATTAATATAACTAAATTCCTTAATCTACTGAAATTAGTTAACTATCTCTTATATTAAAAACTCAAAATAGTATTAATTAGGATATAGAATCCAATGAAGAACTCACCTTGAGGGTCCCATTTGTTGCTAAAAATGTAGCATAATCATTACCACCAGCATTGAGCAAAGCAACTGAGGATTTAAGGTCGTGTTTGCTGTAGACATTTTGTTGAGTTAGGTTCTGGAAAGAGTTGATTTGGGTGGTAAGGTTTGGTCCTACGCCTAATGTTGTGTTGAAAATTCCAGTCCCTCCAAACGCATAGTTCATCCCATTTTTGAGTTTTGATTTCTCTACGCCATTTCTGAATATGTATGGTATTGGCGTTCTTATTCCCAAAAATGAAGCTGCATGTCACGAGATATATAAATTATTAGATGAAATAAATTTGAATCAAACAATATATATTATTGGTTTTTGGCCAAACAATATATATTATCGGTTAAAGTATATATTTGATGATGTATATAAATTTACATTTCACACTACGGAAAAAAAAAAGGACAATTCGTAACGGTGTATTTATAGTGGTTAAAATAAACCGCTACAAATATAAGTATTTGTAGCGGTTTTGCTTAAAACCACTACATATTTCCAACGGTATGTGTCGCGCCAAGTGGCACGTGGTTTATGGTACCGACTTTGTATCGGTTTACAAGGTATAACCGCTACAAAATTTGGCTCCAAATTTACCACGGTTAATTTGTAATGGTTTGTATATATTAATTGCTACAAATATGGCGCCAAGAGGTGACAAGCTGATACGACTATTGTGACGATTAGTTTATAGCGGTTCTTATGACAGTAACTGCTACAGAATGCAAAGGACCGATTTTTGTAGCTATTACGGTGAACCGCTACAAAGTGTAACGCATATTTGTAGCGGTTATTTGTAATCGCTATAAAGTTTCATGTTGTCTGAGGTAGGGTTTGTAGCGGTTAAGGTAACAGTTTCTTTTAAAACTGCTGCAAATCCGAGTGCTATAAAAGCTACGTGACCCCTCATTTCCTCATTTTGGAAATTTAAATTCTCACGCGCCCTTTGAGATTTTCCTTGAGATGTGAGGTTTTGCTGAAGCATTTTACAGAGTTTGCCACTCGAGGTTAGTAAAGTTAAGTCATTTATTTCATTTTTGCCTGTTATTCTATAATTTGGATATAAATGTTGCTTTTCTTTTTGCAGTTATATATTATGATTTCCGAACGAGACAAGGGGAAGGAGGCCGAACAAGGGTTAGTGGGAGAGCCGGCAAAGGGCAGCGCAAAGGTAGGCACATCCCCATGCCATCGTAGGAGGTGACTGAGCCTGCGATCCACACCAACCATAGGAGGTGGCCCCACAGCAATCACAAGAGGTTGTCCCTCCCTTAATCTTAAGAATATTAGTATTATTTCACCAAAAATGCTGGCTAATCATATTTACTTGATGACTTTGTAATTGAATTCTTAGAAAGCATGCTTAACTTAAAGAACAAAAGAAATACATTTTATAAGCTTAATTAACTCATTAAATTGAAACTTGATGTGAATTTAAAGTACCAAAACATAGACTTTAACCTGTTTTGTTTGAGAGATATCGATGTGTATTAACATCAAATACTATAAAAAGACAAAATTTATAACAAGTTATATTATTCACAAACTATGAATGCCAGTTATGACAAAGTTGTAGGCTCGAGCTCATATATTTTGCCCGAAATCAGAGGTAATATAACTTACAAATAATACTACAAATTTTTGTAGATTTAATTTTATATTTGGGTATGTAAAGATTGCTCAAACTACATCAAGTGATGGGGAAATATGTATAATTAAATATCAAAACATCCCAAAAGGCTATCAAAATAACCATCAAAATAAGAAGGAATATGTATATCTACGTCCAAGCACCTAAAAAATGCTAATTACATTTTTATATTTTATATATTAATATCGATATTGATGGTAATTTCCCCTATTCAATAAAAAGTTATTGAATTTTCAGTTTCTTGTCGCCGTAGATATCAATAAAACCAAATCGCATGCCGTTCTTTCAGAACAATGTCAAACAAAACTGACAATAAAAATTAAAGTAATGGCTGATCTAGTTGAGCAGGAATATGATAGATTAAAACACTCCTCCGGAACTTACTTATGTGAGAACTACTTAACTAATTTGGATACATTAAAAAATACATAAATTCTTAAATACTATAACAAATGTGATGACTTATCCTCCCTGTAACACTAGATCATATGTGTAAGTATCAATTTATAAATTTGGTCAATTAATTTGGGTAAAAATGAAAAATATAAAAAATAAATTGGATTGAGGTCTTACATGTGTAGAACCAAAACCAATAGTCTAACCATCTCTTACATTTAGGGCTAGAGGAGTAATTAATTATATGTAGAAAGGCTCGTAAGGTCGATCAAGAAGGAGAAGCGAAAGAGATATAAAAATCACATTTGAAAAGTTTTAATTTGGTTGATAAAACAAAAAATACATGATATATAGTTTGTTACAAAAGAAATAAAAAACAATAAGAGATGGGTGAAGAAAAAGATTAGTACCTATATAATCAGTAAGAATTCGACCATCACCAAACCTGCCAGAAGGTTTGCCAGGAAAAGTGATTCCATTAGGTGGCTTATAGGACGCAGAGTGGAGGAAATTGCCTGTGTCAACGTATGAGTCTCCAAAAACAAACAGTTTCATATCCCTTTTCTTCCCATGAAACTTTCTGGCTTCTGCAATATTAAAGCCATCACTTCATCAAATCACTACAATCAACAACGCATTGCTTGGAAAAATAGGTAAAAATTCATGTTTGAAACTTAGTCCAAAGGGCCAAATATATTTTTTAGGGTTAAGGTTGAATTTAGTCCCAGAAATAATCAGTTAGGAATGGATGCCAAAAGTTTTTTATGGAGCAATCTTACCATTAAACTATTTAAAAAGAGCAAATTCACTCTAACCATAAAAAAGCTAACATTTGACTGCCAATATATATTTTTAATAGCAAAGGGCAAGATAGCTACGTTTTAGTTACTTTTAGAGTAAAATTGCTAATAAAAAACTTTCAAATGCCTAGTGCCCCTAAATGGTTACTTTTGAGATAAAATTATACATTAACATTACTTTTATACACAAAAAGTACCAGAACTTTGTACTCAAATTCATATCCTTCTTGCCAATAACAATTCTCAAATAGAAACTTTTCACCGAGTTCCCCTTGTTTCATCCTTCGTATTGTGTGTGTGTGTGTAACTACCTGTGAGAGTGATGAAGAGAAGCAGCGAGATGAGAAGAGTGAATAGGGATTGAGTTTTGGGGATCATAGATGTGAGTGTGAGTGTATTGGCGATCATGTTGATTTACTTGCTGGAGCTAAGTTCAATAGAATATATATGCTTTTATTTGTCGGAAGAATATTAATTATATATGTTGTGAATCTGTAACGTTTAATTAATTTGGAGTTTCATATGGGAGAAATTTGTGCTGAAAATTAATATTGGCTTCTTGGGACCGATTCTTCTCTCTAATTATGTTACGTTCGGCTCATTAAATTTGCTAATTATAAACGTTATAATATAATGATATTCACACAGTTTTGTCTCATTAATTTTTCACCCTTGATATTCTGGTCAATAAAATAACAATTCACGTTAATATAAAGCTTCGTCTCAAATATTCCCCATTCGCATTCCCGATTTCATTCGATTTCATGATGTCACAAACTATGCTAGATTAAAATATTAATTAAAGCCCGATAAATAAATATTTGACAAACACATTCAATATAGAGGACAATTATATATTTTAAATATGAAAATTCCAATTAAGAAATAATGTGATCTAAAGGAATTTCACACAAAGTAAAACATTATTTTGCCTTTAAAATGCTAATATGTACAAATTTTTGAAGTTCTTGTATATGAAAATTACATTAATATTATTCTTAAAATTCATATTTCACACAAAGTAAAACATTATTTTGCCTTTAAAATGCTAATATGTACAAATTTTTGAAGTTCTTGTATATGAAAATTACATTAATATTATTCTTAAAATTCATATTTCACACAAAGTAAAACATTATTTTGCCTTTAAAATGCTAATATGTACAAATTTTTGAAGTTCTTGTATATGAAAATTACATTAATATTATTCTTAAAATTCATATTTCACACAAAGTAAAACATTATTTTGCCTTTAAAATGCTAATATGTACAAATTTTTGAAGTTCTTGTATATGAAAATTACATTAATATTATTCTTAAAATTCATCATGAATTTTACTATTCATGATTCCAAAAATAAACTTTCTGATTCGTAATTTGTATCCCGATTTAATAACCTTAGTTCACATATGCTTAGTTGTCGTTATTAAATGGTTTTCTCATCAACGTGTTTTAAAGTTCATTAAAAAAAACACATACTATTCATAATAATCATCATCTACACAACTCCACTCAAACTTCTATGATTCCTTGCAATACATAGGCCACTTCCCTTTTTAATGTAAAAGGAAATACTAATAGGTTGACTACTTCTCATAAACATACAAAATTATCTTTTCAGGTCATGAAAGGGAAAAAGACGATGCGATGACAATGGGAAAGGAAAATGAGAGAAGCTATGTCCAAATTTTAGAAGCTTAGTGATTATGTAATATAGGGACGTAGGACTAAAATTTATACTAACTAATTTTATAACATAAAACATAGTTAATAATGCTTATTATATAAAAATTGATGAAATATGGAGCGCTACTTTTTTTTTAAAATTAAAATTCAAAATATCATGTTTTTAAAGTGGATATGTTTCCACTTTCTTTCAAAGTTTCCTCCCTGCTGAGAGACATAGTTTCACTACTGAGACTTGTGTGAGGATGATAATAAGTATGTGGAATTTCATTTCTTCCATCTTAAGCGTATTCTTACCTCTATAAATACATTTTTATTATTTTATTGAATTATGTGGTCCTTTGACGAACATCAATGCAAAAACAAGGTCTCCATACAATTCAATATATATTAAAAAAAACATGTGTACTATATTCAACCTCGCCTATGATGACGGAAAAATTGTCAAGGTAGTCAAAATAAAATGAAGAATTACAATTCAGCTTTAAAGATAAAGGTAATCAATATCTTTTTATTCAGCAGTAATTGCTTTTTTATTATTTTGATTGGTAATCTAACATAATAGTTTTACTTTAAATGTATACTTTAGTTAGAGCTATATCAAGATTAAAACCTCAATTGTATAGTATATATGTTGGGTGTGATGATGAGATGAATATCTAATTTTTAAGAAATTTGATATAAAGATTCATGAATTCAAAGATGTTGAAAATTTGTGTGCCTTTGAGAGAGATATACAATGTTACTTGCGACAAATATTTACTAATAAAGATTTTTACCTCTTCACTCAAGCAATGATATCTTAAACCATATTCACAAATTCATTTGAATGCAATGAGACCTTTATGTCAAATTTTTTATAAAACAGATATTTGTATTCGTCATCACAACCCACCCCCCATATGACTCAATTTAATGCACAAAATAAACTTATAGAAAAAATATTATGTTAGATCATTAATAATTAATCAAAATGAAAGAGAGACAAATATGGTCGGATATATATAAATATTAATGGTCTTTGTCTTGAAGACTAAATTTAACTTCGTATTTTAGTTGACATTTATAACAATCCCTCCATAAACGTAATCGAAACCAAATATAGTGCATATATCCTTCATTTTGAATTATATTAAGAACTTATTTAAGATGCATATTAGTCAAAGTACCACAAAATACAGTAGAATAATGAAAATATATCTATAGATCTGATAATGAATATGGAATGAAAACAATAAAACTCAACCTTATTATTAATATCATTGGACATATGTCTTTTGAAACCCAAGGAAATTTAAAAGAAAGTATAGAGGTCATTTCCAAACTGAAAATACCATGTATAAACTTTTATTGTTAAAAGAAAAAATACGTTATTATATAGAAGCAGAAACATAGCTTCATCAATTCTTCATCAAGAGAGATTCCAGAAAGTTATATAATAAAGATCTGGAAATCGTGATGTTACCTGTGGTGGTATGATCCGTGGGATGGATAATTCGGTCCAAGATGATAACAAGTATGTGGAGTTTTATTTCTTCCATCGTAGGCTTATTCTTACATCTATAACTACATTTTCATTATTATTTTATTTAATGATCCTTTGACGAACATCAATGCAAAAACAAGGTCCCCATACAATTCAAGATAAAAAAACATGTGTACTCTATTCAGCCTCGCCTGTGATGATGGAAGAATTTGTTGGCTCTCATAATGTTTTAATGATAACAAACCTTTATTTATTAGACTTAAGTAATAATTAATCTTTTGAAAAAGAATAATGTGGAATCCTAGGTGAAATACTTAAGTTTGAAATTGAAATCGGTCACCAATGGAATAGCAATCGAGTGATGTTGATTCACTATTAGAAAACCCCAAGTCACTCCATGGTGATCAATCTCTGTAAAAACTTTCTAAAGGAAATCACTCGAGTGATGAAACCATTTGCAGGTGACAACAGAAGGATTGAAGGCTAAACCACTGAGATAACAAATCACTCAAGTGATATTGCAGGTAAAAGTGGTCTAGTAACACATATAACTTGAGTGATTAGAAAATCACTCAAGTGATATGTGACTTAAGACAAATCATTCGAGTGATAAGCTAAGATCACTCGAGTGATATATATGTGATAAAAGCCAGATCACTTGAGTGAAATGACAAATGACTTGAGTGATGCAGATTTCTAAAACGCATTCTCAATTGAACTAGTAGATCACTCAAGTGATATGAAAGTTCACTTGAGCGATGACACATTTTCTCGAAGTCACTCCCAGAATCACTTGGAGTGATGTGATCTTCATTGAAGATCACTCGAGTGATTTGGGGAATCACTCGAGTGATCCATAATCACTTGTAGAATTATGCAAGTGGCCTAGAAGAGAACTAAAAGTGACTAACTTAGGCACTCAGTAGTGAACTTACAAAACTTTTCAAACAACATAAGATCACTCGAGTGATTATTCTAAGCACTTGAGTGATGCTTAGTTTTCAAAATCATCACTACCCATTCCTTTATAATCTTAAGAATGTAAGGTCACCAAAGACACTCGAGTGACAGAGATGAACACTCGAGTGATTGGAAATCACTTCAAGTGATTATCAAACACACTCGAGTGATGTTTTTAGAAATAAAAAATCATCATCTTGGAAATTTTAATACACACACTTCACATCTCGAATTGCTTCCTAAACTTCTATATTATTCTTAAGTGTTGCTAATCTTATTCCTTAGTAAGTTTTAGGCGCTTGAACATTGGTTTAACTTCAAAATCTCAAAGAGCAAAAATTTGACAAAAGCATTAAATGCATAGCAGAGAGAAACGACGAAAACACTCTCTTTCATCAATGGCTACATTTACTCTCAAACGAACAAATTTGAATGCTCACAACGATCTTCAAACATCTTCTACCTATAAATATAGAAGCATTCAAGATGAAGCAACCACCAACAACGATATTAATTATGTTCATTAAGTGCTCTATTCTCTGTTTGTCTGTCATTCTTTGATATACTCTTTGTTCCTCAGTTTTTATGTATCTACTCTTTAAGAGAGTTTTAAATACCTTCAATCATTACTTGTAAAGTGGTTCTCAAGGTAGTGGAACCTTGAGGAGGATCAACTTACAAAGTGTTAGGGGGGTGAGTGTCTTGTTATTGAGGAACATACTTGTACTGAGGTGCCACGAACCCATTGAATCTTGAAAATATAGTGAAAATCTCAGAGGCACTTTGAGGGATGGATGTAGGTCAGGTTGTTGAGATCGAACCAGTATAAATCTCGGCATACATTTCAGTGATATTTCTCCAACTCTTATCTGTTTAATTAAGTATTTTAATTATAACGTTTTAAATTTTTACTTTACCCAATTCACCCCCTTTGGATGAAACCTTAACACTAACAGAACTCTTATGGTAGCCAAAATAAAATGAAGAACTACAATTTAGCTTTAAAGATAAAGGTAATCATATTTTTTTATTCAGCAGTAATTGTTTTTTGATTATTTTGATTGGTAATCTAACATAATAATTTTACTTTAAATTTAAACTTTAATAAGAGCTATATCAAGATTAAAATCTCAATTGTATAGGATGTTGGGTGTGATGATGATATGAATATCTAATTTTTAAGAAATTTGATATAAAAATTCAAAATTCATTTGAATTCATGAAGATGTTGAAAATTTGTGTGCCTTTGAGAGGAGATAAACAATTTTACTTGCAACAAATATTTACAAATAAATATTTTTACGTCTTCACTCAAGCAATCATATCTTTAACCATATTCACAAATTCATTTGAATGCAATGAGATCTTTATGTCAAATTTTTTATAAAACAGATATTTGTATTCATCATCACAACCCACCCCCCATATAATTGAAGCTTTAGTTTTAATAATATGGCTCAATTTAATGCACGAAATAATCTTATAGAAAGAATATTGTGTTAGATCATTAATAATTAATCAAAATAAAAGAGAAACAAATATGGTCGGATATAAATAAATATTAATTGTCTGACTTGGAAACTAAATTTAATTTCGTATTTTAGTTGACATTCATAACAATCCCTCCATCCACGTAATCGAAACTAAATATAGTGCATATATCCTTCATTTTGAATTGTATCAAGACCTTATTTAAGATGCATATTAGTCAAAGGACCCCAAAGATGAAATGTATCTCTTCCATTGCTACAATTTTCCCAATTTGTGATGAAACCCAAACATTCAGATGGATGAAACCACCTTTTTCTGCTCCTTTTTTGTTTTTTTGCATCTCCTGTCTGAGATTGATGCTGCTCTGGTTTACTCAAATTGCTCCAACATTCTCTGCTTCCTTGAACCGTGTCAGTGTTATGACATGCAAGGAAAATTTGCTTAATAGCCTTTTTATCCATTCTAAGTGTAGTGGCACCCCGGCAAAGGATGTCAACTTTCTTCTTCAAACTTTTTCAACCCACCCTTTTTTACAAAACACACGTTTTATTAACTCTCAAGTCCCCCAACTTACTATACCAACCTTAGTTGTATAATCTTTTCCATTTTATATATAATTGATCTTTTTATTAGAGAAAAGTTGGCTAGTCTTAAAACCATCGCCTCACAATATATAGAACTAATATGTGAAAAAGACAAGACAGGACATGGATGATCAGATTAGTACTTTCTTGAGTTTCTTTTACTCCCTTTCATCTTCGTTCTCTGGTACAGATTGTAACCCCCTGCCGTAATTAATATCCGGATTATGCAATTAACGTGAAATAGAGACCAATAAGTCGAAACAACAATTATATACCCATCAACCAGACGGGGTTTTCACAATTACATTTCAAAATCATTTTAAACCCGGTCTCGTATTTACACTCCGAATATAATTACTATGCGAAGATAAATTACATTTATACAATTATCAGAGTACGCAATATAAATTCCCGACAATTCCGGGGTCATATCTTCGCTCAATTCTCATAAGGCATAATAGCCCATACAACTCATTCAATAGGGATTACACAACTTATCCGAATACATTCTCAAATACTGATCCATACAATCAATTACACAATCCCAATAACGTATTGATAACCAACACTAAGCTCTCACCCAAAACGAGTCCTCTTCGTCCTTGGATGCTTGCTTCATCCTCAATCTTCCTTCCCTGTCTAAAATGTTGATAGGGGAGGGTGAGATTCTGGGGAATCTCAGTAGGAAACACATACCAATATGCACGCAAGATAAGTATTTAATGCATGACATGCTTGCATCACAATAACTCATGTTCACATCATGATATATCCGCATGCTCAATGTTCACACAACATACTCATGGCCATAGTATAATAGAAACAGAGCTACAATCATTCTCATATGTTTCACATAATCATGCAAAGCAATAACATGCATCAATACACAAATACAATTATCAATACATGCAGGAGAGGTAAGTTCCCTACCCTCTTTCCACGTAAGCTCCAGATCCGGCTGCTCACGCTCAGGAAATCATCAAGTCCTATAACCAAGATCAAGGACATAGGATTAATCCCTTTTCCAATTCCTTAACTTTTAGACATTCAGGTTGGTTATCATTATTGCCCTTTAAGTGCCCTCAAACACCTTAATCCATAGCTCTAAAGGGTTGGAAGACTATCCCCAAAGATCCCCTTTTGAACACTCAAACTTGATATTTTTCACTGTCTCACTCGAGCACAGAAGCTCTCACTCGAGCACAAGTACGGACATCACTCGAGCACAAATGCTCTCACTCGAGCATTGGTACGGACAACACCCGAGCACAAGAGAAAGTGAGACAGAAAGCACATGCCCGAGAGCACAAACCCACTCCAGAAGCACAAGCTCACTCGAAGCACAAGGGGCTCACTCGAGCACGCTGCCCATACCCGCGAGCACAAGAGAAAGTGAGACCGCGAGTGAACACCCGAGAGCACAACTCTCATTTTCAGGAACTGGCTCACTCGAGCACAGATCCTCACCCGAGCACAAGGCCAAAAGCCTCACTCGAGCACCCGCGAGAGAAATCCAGGAAGTGAGAACCCGAGAGCACCCAACGCTCTCCAAGCACTGGATCCCTTCGAGCACACCACTCACACCCGCGAGCACACACCTCTCACTCGAGCAGACCATGCTCTCTCTCGAGCATGTTCTTCCCTCACTCGAGCACAAAGCGATGTGCTCGAGCATTGCACACAAAACCCAGGTGCACTCGAAGCAAAACAAGGGAAAACTCACATATCACTCGAGCAGGTTCTTCCTCACTCGAGCAACATTCATCCCTCACTCGAGCACACCCCTGTCTGCTCGAGTGAATCTATCAGATTCCAGGAAAACGCAGCAACACTTGCCACATTTCCTAACTCTTGCCCAAATGATCCAAATGGATCCAAAACCTCTACCAAAGCTACTCCCACACAAAATCACTCACTGAATTCAATGGAATCAATGGAATTACCAAAATCCCATTCCATTAACAAGCTTTGGCCTAGGGCAATATAATCATCCATTTTCCAAAATCATTAACCTCACACATTTCAATCCCAAATCCCTTCTATCTATTCAAAACTCATACCAATATACCATTTCCAATGCCATATCATGCCAAACTACCCATTACCCATATTTTCGAAATTAGGGCAATAATTCCAGAAATTCATAACATAATCATTTGGCATGAAACATAGATAGAAGGATTGGTTTCACATACCTTATCCACTTTCTCAAAGACACTCTTTGATTCTCCAAGCTTCATATTTTCGTGATCCTCAAATCACCACCAATGGAGAAGCTACAACCACCACAATGAAGCTCTCAACTCAAGGATTAACATTAGAGAAGAGAGTTTGAGCTAATGAGGCCATTTGCTTACCTCAATATTCCATTTTTCCTTTCTCTTTCCCAAGCACCTTCAGCGAAAATGGAGGAAGGAAGAGAAGAGAGAGAAAACGAGAGAGAGAGAGAGAAGAGAGGAGATGGAGATGATGGTGATGTGTCTCTTGTCTCATCCAAGGGCTCACCACATGCCACTTGTCACCATCTCATTCCAACTCTCATGGGCTCACATGCACACACATACACATGATTATGCCCCTTGATCCACTACACAATCAATCCTAGCCATTGATCATTTTAATCACACATCTCATTTTCTCTTAGCTAGTAATTAATTTCTCTATTAATCACTAACTAATTCCCAACAATTTCACTCTTTCAATTTCCAATAATTATGGCTTATTAGTTATTATTGCCATAACCCACATAATTATTCTCAATAATTATCATTAGCCCTTAATCAGAAATTGGGATGTTACATTTCTCCCTCCGTTCAATAAATTTCGTCCTCGAAATTTGTTCCACCACTAAGGGCATAAACTCCGGACGCTTCTTCACGACAGCTTCCGTTTCACAATTCATTTCACATTGGATGGTCCCTTCTAGACCACCTACACAATGGACACAATGGAGCGTCTCAACTTGATTCTTGTAAGAATCTTAAACCATAAATGCAACCCTAGTTGCCATAACCTGCAATCGGCCCATATCACGATTGCTATACAACCACAATCATCGCAAGGCCTCCTCATTCATGAGTGGCTAGCGCATCTCAGTATCCGGTGACTCTAATTCATGAGCCATATCATAAGATCTCGGCAGTTAGGTGACATAAGCCACCAACCTGCTCAACTCAATCTAGTGATTCCTTCCGGGAGTAAACACCACCAACTCATTTCAAACAACAGCCTCAGCCGTATACACAAACATTCCGCTTCCGCACAAGTGCTTGTGTATCCACTTTCACAGCATTACCCTCACCCGTACACCCACCAATGATTCCACTAGTGGTAACCGAGACTTTCGGGTATTCGCAACAATCACATTACCGTATCAAATTCCACGGTATTACCCTCACCCATTCGGGACTTTTGGGTCTCAATCACAATGTTCTCGACAGATTCACATTGATGCGTGACGATTGTCACAAGACGACAGCACCCAAGGCTGTATACACAATAATACGTAGCTTTCGCCACTTATACAAATACACATTGCCCTTCCGGCATTCTCATCACAACACATATCACAGATTCAGGTCACTCCAGAATCTCAATCTCTTCTATCCAAAGTACCTGACAGTAATGGTCCACCTAGAATCTCAGTCTCTTCTATCCAGGCGACCGGTTGAGAGTCTCAATCTCCCAACACCACTTTCATGCTCTTGCACCACCCAAAGCAACTACAACGGCAGTTCAACGGCCGAGCTAGAGATGACCAGCGTCAAACCCTAAACGGCTCACGCTGACCTGCACACGCTGCATTGCACCTTAACACAATTCACACAGGTCACATTCGCCACAACCCGCATTGCAGACTCTAATTTTACGCACCGCCTTTCGGCCTTGGGTCAACACCGGTGCAACCAACGTGGTGGCTAGCCAGGCTGGCCATGCCGGGGTAATTGCCCTCACAACAAAATCCCCAAACATGTAGTCGAATTAGCCATCAGCTGAACTAGCTCTGCTCTGCTACAACACACCTCAATCCCAGCTTAATCACAGTTGTCACAATATACACAAATCACACTCCACTCTCATCCCCTTTCTCCGCCAGGAAGACACACAGTCTTAACCTGAACCGTTGTTAGCTACTCAGGGACTATCGACGTGGCAGTGCACACATAGCCATTCAGGCTCACAATAGTAGATCCACAATCACACCCTACCCTCATCCCCTTTTACCGCCGGAAAGACACACAGTCTAATCCGAACCGTTGCTAGCGACTCAGGGACTATTGGCGTAGCGGTGCTCACACATAGCCTTTCGGCTTCCACATCACACTCCACCCTCATCCCCTTTCTCCGCCGGGAAAACACACAGTCTTACCCGAACTGTTGTTAGCTACTCAGGGACTATTGGCGTGGCAGTGCATACAAATAGCCTTATAGCTCATACAGCTAACCGGCTTTCACAAACGGCCCGTCGGCCTTCACAAATAGCCTGTCCCCCGTAAATTACCGCCCCGAAGGCACGGTCCTCCGCCATAGGAATCACCCTATGCGGCCGCAGGTAAGAGACTCACAAATAGCCGTCACACCCCACCGCCGTCTCACCCCACCGGGCCACAACGGTTAGTGCCCTCTCCCACCAATCGGGTGCGGAGAGGCTGGGTACACTACGTCGACCCAGGACTCACAATGCACAATTGTAACAAGCTGGAACCGGGCGTCTTAACCACTTCACCTTCAACATCTCAAATTCTTTTCACATACTGAGATCCTTCAAGACCTCTCTTTACAATACGACTTGACCCCGAAGTTTTACCTCCCGAAGCCATAGTTATCATATCATTCTCACAGCAACCTCGAGCCATTGCTCAACACAGTTTTCAAACATATTACATTCCCACGCTTCCGCTGCGCACTCTGAGGTCTTTCTCCTCATCTGTGCATTCACAATGTCAAGTTGATTTAACAGGAGTCCCATAGGAATCTCCTACTACAACTGACAACATTCACATCTGTACCAAATCGTGCCTGTTTCATCTCGAATCATTGAAAGCCATAATCAACTCATCGTTAAGAATATGGGCTCTCACGGCTCTACTCTACGATTCAACGTCACGGCAACTGCTCTCCACGGTTCATTATCAAGGTGGCTGCACTCTAGGGTTCATCGTCACAGTGGCTCCACTCTAGGGTTCATCGTCATGGTGGCTCCACACTACGCTACTGCACTCGGTGCTTCACTCAGTCCATTGACTGGTCAGCCCCTCCGGTCAGAGTTTTCCGTAGGTAGCCCTTTCCAATCGGATCTCACCGTAGGTAGCCCTTTCCGATCGAATTTCACCGTAGGTAGCCCTCTCCTATCAAAAGTCCCCGTAGATAGCACTCTCCGATCCGAATCCTCTGTAGATAACTTTTTCCTTGTGCTGGATTAACAACCAACACTCTCAGAATACCTGAGACACATCTCAATTCACTTCTAGTACCATACCCTGGTACCACATACCCTTGAGGTCAAATCCAGTTCCTAAGAATCAACCCAGCTATTGAGTCTAATCCTTAGATCACATCTCATCTTTCAAACTTTCAACCTCAGTTGAACCGGGAAATCACTTCCCTCATTTCCACGGAGCACCATACTCCTATATGCAAGTTCAAACATCTCGGCCAGCCTAAGGCACACCGGTCCCCTAGGTCTTAAGGTCTTTACACATATAAGATCAGTATGACATTACCACATGTAACATCATACCACCTTGGGTTACATACCCAACATCTAGGTTAGTCCTAATACCTAGAACATCAATATCACACGCCTCGGAAACCATTTTTCCTCAGCTTCAAATCAGATGATGGTTTGACTATAACCACCTCTGGGTTTACACCTCAAATTCTCGGACGAATCACCATATCTTTCGATTACACAATGATTCGTCACTCAAGACTAACCAACAATGTATACACACATTCCACAAATCTCTTGTGTCCACAATAACCAATCACACATGTGTATACATAATCACTATCACATAACATCATCTACCACCAAGGTAGAGATCTAAGAGAGCTATCCTAGCAAATTCCCATACTTGCCAGGAACTGTAGCTCTGATACCAAAATGTAACCCCCTGCCGTAATTAATATCCGGATTATGCAATTAACGTGAAATAGAGACCAATAAGTCGAAACAACAATTATATACCCATCAACCAGACGGGGTTTTCACAATTACATTTCAAAATCATTTTAAACCCGGTCTCGTATTTACACTCCGAATATAATTACTATGCGAAGATAAATTACATTTATACAATTATCAGAGTACGCAATATAAATTCCCGACAATTCCGGGGTCATATCTTCGCTCAATTCTCATAAGGCATAATAGCCCATACAACTCATTCAATAGGGATTACACAACTTATCCGAATACATTCTCAAATACTGATCCATACAATCAATTACACAATCCCAATAACGTATTGATAACCAACACTAAGCTCTCACCCAAAACGAGTCCTCTTCGTCCTTGGATGCTTGCTTCATCCTCAATCTTCCTTCCCTGTCTAAAATGTTGATAGGGGAGGGTGAGATTCTGGGGAATCTCAGTAGGAAACACATACCAATATGCACGCAAGATAAGTATTTAATGCATGACATGCTTGCATCACAATAACTCATGTTCACATCATGATATATCCGCATGCTCAATGTTCACACAACATACTCATGGCCATAGTATAATAGAAACAGAGCTACAATCATTCTCATATGTTTCACATAATCATGCAAAGCAATAACATGCATCAATACACAAATACAATTATCAATACATGCAGGAGAGGTAAGTTCCCTACCCTCTTTCCACGTAAGCTCCAGATCCGGCTGCTCACGCTCAGGAAATCATCAAGTCCTATAACCAAGATCAAGGACATAGGATTAATCCCTTTTCCAATTCCTTAACTTTTAGACATTCAGGTTGGTTATCATTATTGCCCTTTAAGTGCCCTCAAACACCTTAATCCATAGCTCTAAAGGGTTGGAAGACTATCCCCAAAGATCCCCTTTTGAACACTCAAACTTGATATTTTTCACTGTCTCACTCGAGCACAGAAGCTCTCACTCGAGCACAAGTACGGACATCACTCGAGCACAAATGCTCTCACTCGAGCATTGGTACGGACAACACCCGAGCACAAGAGAAAGTGAGACAGAAAGCACATGCCCGAGAGCACAAACCCACTCCAGAAGCACAAGCTCACTCGAAGCACAAGGGGCTCACTCGAGCACGCTGCCCATACCCGCGAGCACAAGAGAAAGTGAGACCGCGAGTGAACACCCGAGAGCACAACTCTCATTTTCAGGAACTGGCTCACTCGAGCACAGATCCTCACCCGAGCACAAGGCCAAAAGCCTCACTCGAGCACCCGCGAGAGAAATCCAGGAAGTGAGAACCCGAGAGCACCCAACGCTCTCCAAGCACTGGATCCCTTCGAGCACACCACTCACACCCGCGAGCACACACCTCTCACTCGAGCAGACCATGCTCTCTCTCGAGCATGTTCTTCCCTCACTCGAGCACAAAGCGATGTGCTCGAGCATTGCACACAAAACCCAGGTGCACTCGAAGCAAAACAAGGGAAAACTCACATATCACTCGAGCAGGTTCTTCCTCACTCGAGCAACATTCATCCCTCACTCGAGCACACCCCTGTCTGCTCGAGTGAATCTATCAGATTCCAGGAAAACGCAGCAACACTTGCCACATTTCCTAACTCTTGCCCAAATGATCCAAATGGATCCAAAACCTCTACCAAAGCTACTCCCACACAAAATCACTCACTGAATTCAATGGAATCAATGGAATTACCAAAATCCCATTCCATTAACAAGCTTTGGCCTAGGGCAATATAATCATCCATTTTCCAAAATCATTAACCTCACACATTTCAATCCCAAATCCCTTCTATCTATTCAAAACTCATACCAATATACCATTTCCAATGCCATATCATGCCAAACTACCCATTACCCATATTTTCGAAATTAGGGCAATAATTCCAGAAATTCATAACATAATCATTTGGCATGAAACATAGATAGAAGGATTGGTTTCACATACCTTATCCACTTTCTCAAAGACACTCTTTGATTCTCCAAGCTTCATATTTTCGTGATCCTCAAATCACCACCAATGGAGAAGCTACAACCACCACAATGAAGCTCTCAACTCAAGGATTAACATTAGAGAAGAGAGTTTGAGCTAATGAGGCCATTTGCTTACCTCAATATTCCATTTTTCCTTTCTCTTTCCCAAGCACCTTCAGCGAAAATGGAGGAAGGAAGAGAAGAGAGAGAAAACGAGAGAGAGAGAGAAGAGAGGAGATGGAGATGATGGTGATGTGTCTCTTGTCTCATCCAAGGGCTCACCACATGCCACTTGTCACCATCTCATTCCAACTCTCATGGGCTCACATGCACACACATACACATGATTATGCCCCTTGATCCACTACACAATCAATCCTAGCCATTGATCATTTTAATCACACATCTCATTTTCTCTTAGCTAGTAATTAATTTCTCTATTAATCACTAACTAATTCCCAACAATTTCACTCTTTCAATTTCCAATAATTATGGCTTATTAGTTATTATTGCCATAACCCACATAATTATTCTCAATAATTATCATTAGCCCTT